>JAJQWJ010000001.1:80614610-83160860 GCA_023637945.1 Phaethornis superciliosus | reverse complement strand
GTTTAGAGCTTGCTCTAAAGCTGTAAAATGGGTTCAGTGTTGGTTTTCAGTTAGTTTTCTCCTGCTTTATTCCTACTGCTTGGTATATATTCATCTTTCATAGACTGCCAAGAAAAAAAATTATGATCTTAAAGCATGTGATGTGCTGACCTTTCAAAGGCTTGTGCTTTCTTTAAGGCTCAGCTAACTTTTGTGCATTCCTGGATACAGTACATAGTTCTGACTAACACAGAAATCCTGCAGCGAAGGGTCCAGGCTGGCAAATGAAGTGTTAGTGATATATCCTTGTCTATCACACTCGTTGCAATCTAATAAAGACCTTCTGTAACAGCAATGCATATTAGTCTTCCAACTCCAGTGAAACTCTTTCTCTGCTGCACACCTTATATGGAGGATTCAAAAGTTCCATTTTAAACTTGGAGAGAAATATGTTCTAATGTTTTAAATCTCATCAGATAAAGAAAAGATCTTGACTTTGTTCACAGTTTTGGCACAGACCTTGACTATCTCAGTTTAGCCTGTATCTTCAAATAGGAATATTACTTGCTATTTATCTTAGTTTTAAATTTTGGAGATCTCCAGGCAGAAGATATTGGGAAGTACTAAGTGGAATGTAAGTGTAATTAAAGATTACTGATGCCACAGTTGTTTGAACTTTATTAGTTTCCCCCCTGAATTCATAACTAAACTTGCTTCATTTCTTTCACAAGACAGTTGGGGTTTTTTCTACAAATGTTTGCTTGTTCTTTTGAAGTTGTGTGACTTAAATGGTACATAGAGGAAGAATAGTAACTTCATATCTGATGCATTAAGAGTTTCAGGTTTAGTTTCCACTTTTTCCATATTGTGCGTATTTAGTTGGTCTCAGAGGACATCCAGTAGTTCAGAAGAGTATTGCTTAGTTTTAGTATGCTGTTATATTCCTTTTGATTAACCCAGAAGAAGCAAGAAGGTCTGTAGAAGCTAATTATGTGATTTATGGGATCAAGAAGTTTACAAGATGTTGGCTATGTGCTGTTGCCATTAAAAAGACACACTGAAAGTTTTGAGCATGAGAGGTGCTAATCTAGTGAAAATAGTAGTTTTCATCCAGAACAGAAAGCTGAAGTGCAATTGTATAAGCAGAAGGAAGAGGGTGGAAAATGCCTGTCTTTGAGGGTAGGGAAAGAGGAAAGCAGAAGTACTTCTTCAGCTGTCTAGAACTGGAGCTGATTAGATTTGGATGAAGAAGGGGAGAGTGAGCAGATTTTTCTTCCAAGTGCTGAAGTAAAAGCAGACTTCAGACACAGTATCTGTTCATGGATTTTTTGTTATCAAGAGTGTATTGAGGAACTGAAGGGAATAAAGGGATCTATGGGTGTCAGCAAGAGTTGTGACAAACTGATTTACATTGCAAAAGAATACAAGGATTAAGTATGAGTAATTTGCAGGGGATAGCCAAAGAGGACTCAAAACCAAAAAGAAGCAAAGATGTAAAGTATGCTTGCGTGCAGTAAATGATCCTAGAGTATGTAACTGGAAGGTGCTGGGAATGTTGCAATGAACTTGAAGCATTCATGCTGGACATCTAATCTGTCAGGAAAGCTATGATCTCCATGAGAGTCATACTCCTGCCTTCTGGACATGAAGAAACTTACAAAAGGAAGAAGGCTTCTTTGTTCTGGGAGCATGGATGAAACAAATGCTTGATCTGTTCATTTTTCATAGCTTTGCCATCAGCTGGTGGCTTTAATTAAGAATTGTAGTCTTTATATTCAAAAAGCAATTTCTCCAAACCAAGTTGTTAAATTCAGGACTTTTTGTTTCTAGTTGTATAGCAAAGTTGCAAATTGGTTCTCTGCATGTTGTTAAATCATTTCTCCCTTTGGCTCTATACACAGCATAGTTAGCACTTCATTTAAGACATTTCCTGCAATTTCTTGTTTGTCCTTATATGCACAGTTTTAAAAATGAGAGGAATGAGCACAGCTCTCAGCTTTTCAACCTGGCTAGGTGATACAAAAGAGTTGTTATGAGACAGAATGCTATCCTTAATATTTGATGTCTAAAACAGACTTCTACATATGGAGTTGCCCAACTCTGAAGTCGAGGACTTGAAGACTTCTTAACTTCTTATGACACTGGCATTTATCCTTGTGGTTTGGTTTTTTTTTCAGGGTGCAGGACAGGCGAGGCTAAACTCACCAAAGGATTTAATCTGGCTGCACGTTTCATCATTCACACAGTGGGACCCAAATACAAAAGTCGGTACCGCACAGCAGCCGAGAGTTCTCTCTACAGCTGCTACCGCAGTGTTCTGCAGCTTGCAAAGTAAGCACACAGCTTGTATGAGGGTGTCTGCACTTAGTGGTCAGGGTGAACCAAAACTGAGAGAGCAGGATTTCTCTCTGTTAGTTGCTCCACCCTCCCAGGGGAAGCTAAAAGGCGAATAAGGAAGAGAGGTGTCAAGGTTGGGAGTTAAAACCAGGACAAGTTTAATAGAACAGGGGAGGGATAGTAATATCTAGGGTAATAATGAAAAAGAGACAAATAAATGCAAAACCTGATTTCAATGGTTTCTGATAATCGGTGCCTGACAGTCCTTCGTGGCAGACCTTTTGAAAAGGGGCGCAGGGCCCCCAGCTGGATGGAGTCCAGCTGATGGAGTCTGATCCCACCAGCTGATGGAGTCTGATCACTGTTTGCAGCACCTTTTTTACTCTCCTAAAACTCTGCTGGAATCACTTTCCTGATTTAAACTATGTATCACTCCAAGCCAATGATTATCTAATCATGCCTGGGATTGAATAAGAGACCTTGGTCCATCATCTCTAACAAAACAAGTAATAGGTCAGGTAGTGGAACAGGAGAATGTTTGCAAGAAAGAGCACCTTCTTTTGCCCTCCTTCTCTACTGTTAATCCTGTAGAGAAAGTAAAGTATTTGGGAAAGGATTGCATGGAAGAACTTGTTCATATGAGAAACTGCAGGAACAGTGTAGCAGAAGTAGAAGGAGAAATATGAAAACAAATACAAGGGGAAACCGTGGAAACATTAATTGTTCCCTTCTTCTCTGCATCTTGTCGGGTGCCTCTTGTCAGAAGATAAAATCATCTGCACAAACCTGGAAGAGGATTGCTGCTCTGCAGAGGGAGGGGGGAAAGTGCTCGTGTTATCCACTGTACTGACAGAGATTTGTTCTCATCTTACCCTCTATTAATTTGTTTTTTTTTTTTTTTTTGATTTCAGGGAACAGGCAATGTGCTCTGTAGGTTTTTGTGTCATTAACTCTCTGAAAAGATGCTATCCCTTGGAGGATGCAACCCACATAGCACTGCGTAAGTGTTGAAAAGTGGATGACAGTATTTGACATGTGTCTTACCTTTGACAAACTGATGTTGATACAGGGAAAACCTTTTTTTTTTTTTTTTACTTTTCTTTTTTTTTTCCTATTTTTCTTTGAGGGGGATACAGCTTATTAGAGGGTTTAAAAAAATAAAAAGGTATGGTCTTCCATGGTTGATCTGGAAATGGAGGATAAAAATAAATTCTCCTTTCTCTGTTAAAAGGTTATCAGTAAAGATCTATGGGAATCTGTGCTGAAACTTGCAATCTTCTATATATTAATTAATAACCTGGAAAAGATGGTGAAAGAAGTAAATGAGGTGAAATGAGGTTCTTTCACCTGCAATGAGGTGAAAGAATTTGCTGGTAATAGAAAATTGTTAAGAACAGCATAGACCTTACTGTTGAATGGCTATAGACAGATCTCAAGCAACAGAGTGAATTTCATCTGCCATTCTTGTGTCATCAGCATATCCAAACACAAATTGATGTTCTTCCCAAACTGACCCACCCTTATATACTTCGCCCTTCACGTCCAAAATTATGGGCTAATTTTAGGGAGTAAAATAATAAGATTATAATAGTTCCATGAAAACAAGAGCTCACTGGAGTACAAAACAGCAAGCTAAGACACAACAAAATTAATGTTATGCTCTAAATCTATGTTTTGTTTGCCCTTCAAAGCTGCACATTTAAAAAGAGTATGGTGGAACTAGAAGTTGAGGAGGCCAATGAGAATAGGGAAAGGCAAGAAATAGCTAAATTTGTAGTCTTTTTCTGACTGTAATACCCTGAGCTTGAAGGGAGCATGGCAGATGTTTTATAAACTCATCTGTGGCACTATAAAATGTGAAATTGGCTGTTCACTGTCTCTTAAAATAACTTTCAAACAGGATGAATTTACAACAAACAACAGGAAATGGTTCTTATGCTTACATTATCTGTTTTATGGAACTTCTTACCAAAAACTATTGTAGGTGCTAAAAAGTTTTTGAACTTCTTGGGTTCAAGAGGAAATTATATTAAAGATAAAAATTAAGGCTACTAAAACCAAATCCAGAAATTTTCTAGGCTGAATAGAAAAGTGATCAGAGAAGAATATTATGTACTTGCATGCCTCTTCCTTTTCTCATTTGACTTTTTTATTTCTATTAGTTTGCTCCTGTCTGCTTTCCACCACCCAGTTCCTGGACCTTCCTTCATGGTACTTCTGCACATTAGGAAAGTTATTGCAGATGGAAGGAGTGTTTTTTCCTCTTGCTGCTTAAGCTGACTGGAAAATTTTTCTTACCCTCTGTTTAGCAGAGGTGCTGCCCCTGAAGGAAGAGATTTGTCCATTGTTTTCTCTGCTGTCTGCCTGTTGAATGAGATGTCTGAAAACATCTCACATAGGTTCAGAAAACTGCATGCTATGGAACCAGACAGCTGCATTTGTCCTTTAAATTAGTGTTGTAGGTCAATCCAATTACACATAAATTTCTGTACAGGAAGTATTTTTAAATATCTGTAGGGTTTTTTTGCCCTCTGCTGTTTTTGATAACTTATGCCAAAGCATTCTCTGTGGAGTAGACTTACTATATTGCTCTCTTTTGTTGTCTCTGTAGGGCTATATGCTACTTGATAAGATACCATTAGACCAACCTGGTGGTTTTGGACACTTCTGGCAGTCTGACAGGAAAGCACTTGAAAATCTTGACGTATTTTTTTCCCCACTCTGCTGCAAATGCTTAGTAACTTGGTTGTGTGTGTGGATTATGCTCAAAATTTGAGACAGTCCAAAAAAAAATCAACAGAGAAAATAAATCCTCTCACAGTTTACAAATACAATTTTTGACCTCAGAGGTTTTGTGTGGCTGTCTTACTGTCTTGTACCAGCTTCTGCTGTGGCTTTCTTATAATCTTGCTTTTCGGATAACTTAAGGCATGATGACTTTTTCTAGTTATGTCTGGTTTTGGCAATTTGCCCAGGATTCTGTATTTGACTTCATTTTGCAGGGCCATAGAATGAACATATAGGAAGCTAAAATCGGAGAGATGCTTTTTTCTCTTTCTGCATCCATCTCTAAAGTGAAAAGCAGGAGGGAGTGGAGATAGAACTTCCAGTGTGGCCAACAACCCATTTGGCATGTTAAGACTACAACTTAATCCACCCTTACAGCTTATGGAGCTATATTGTATGAGGAGATGGGTCTCTTTATTCCACACTCTGTAATAATTGTGTAAGATTCTCCTCCTCTTTTACTAAGTACGTATAATTGCTTTTGCAGGCACAGTTAGAAGGTTCCTGGAGATTCATGGAGAGACTCTGGAGAAGGTGGTGTTTGCAGTCTCAGAGCTTGAAGAGGTATTTCCATGATGTTCAATCCACCAAAATTCATGGGCATATTTGATCTTCTCTGAAAGAGTATTAACTCCTGCATTTTTTGAGTTGGATTTTGATTTTCTGTTCAAATCACACAGATGTTTGTTCCCACAGCATCCTTTGCTGTCCTAGCATAACATCTTTACCAGTACTGTTTATGCTCTTAGCAGTCACTATGGGCATATTCAAAATCTTTCTGTCTGTCATGTTCCTGAGCCATGAACAGGAGCTGATACTAGAGATTATAGAATGCAGTTGTGCTGGATGGTATCTGCCAGCCAGAAGGGAAATCCCGCCTACAAGATTTCCTCTTTAAGCAATCCTACTTCTGTGCTTTCAAAAGACCAGTGTAGCAAGTCCACAGATCACCTACAAACACCTTAAACATGGCTTGCTGGCTTGTTGAAATAACAAGCTTGACATTTAATGATCTATGTTCAGACAGATGCTAACAGTTTAAACATTGACTTCTCTTGCATATCAGACTTGCTGATGGCTGCTCCTGGGCAGAACGCCCACTCTGTTCAGGTTTTGTGGCATCTGGAAGTGGAAAATAACCAACTTGTTGGGGATTCTAAAACTGCTAATCAGTTGGAAAGAACACATGTAGTATTATAATGTTCAGTAGAGCTTTTCCACAGTTTTCCTCTGTGTGGGGGTGTTTCTTTTGGCTAGTTGTTGCTTTTTCTTTTTTTCCAGTCACATGAGTAAAGGTGGTCTGTGTAGTTGTGCATTTTAATAGAAGCAGCTTTCCCTGGTGTCTGTCATCAATGCATGTTGTAACTTCATTACAAAGCTAATGTGTCTGCAATCTGCCTGAGCTCATGCAGGTCAAAACAGATTCATCCCAAGGTTATTTGCCACTACGGTAAAAAAAAAAAAAAGTTAGCTTTTATCAAGGTTAGCACATTGAGAAAGTGGTACTTTGCCTCCAGATCTCTGAGAAGGTCCCTGCTACAAGAGCAGGTGTCACTTAACCAAAGGACAAGGATGCGTGAGAGACCTTCACGCATTTTTCTTATTTGTAGGCCACTTACCAGAAGTTGCTGCCTCTGTATTTTCCAAGATCGTTGGAAGAAGAGATACAATCCTTGCCTTACCTCCCTGCAGATATTGGCAATGCAGAAGGGGAACCCGTTGTACCAGAGCGGCAGATCAGGATTACTGAAAAGCCAGGTGTTCCTGATGGTGAGTTTTTAACAGAGCTTTGGAAAAACTATCCCCCAGTTAATGGAAAAACAGAAGAGGCAAGCTCCCTACCCTGCCTTGCCTGAGGCAGGATATAATGAAGGCAGTTGTCAAGATGCCTTGTTTGCTTTATGTTCCACTGCAGTAACTTCTGCTTTCTGCCTCATTGTGTAGAGTGCTGTGGTTAGAGGATGTGGTAGAGCTGTTGTTTCTGTCTTTTTCTTTCTTAAGTGAGGAGAGGTTGGGGTAGTTCTCCCAAGGCAATTAGGAACTTTGAAGTTTTTTTCTAGAATCTTATGCAGCCCGTAGTTTAAAAAGACAGAGGAACTAGATTGACGCAGAGATTGGCATTTGGGAAATGGCTCTCAAAGTTTGGTGGAAAGGGTCTGTTTGCAAAGAGGTTGCCCAGATGTCAGGGTTGAGAAGGTGACGTGTAGAGCAAAAGAATTTAATATAAAAATGGACGCAGCTGGCACATTCTGCCTTATTTACTAACCAGTGCTGTGAAAGATGTACTCTTCTTCAGGCAAAGCTTTAAAACATCAAAAGCCGATACAATGGAATTTATTTCAAAGGTTTTCTGCATGGCTAGTTGGGATAAGGTTGAATATGCAGTGATGGTACAAACAACTTAATTTTCCTGTTCAGTTTTATATGTCCTGTACCTACTCCTACTGATCAGATTCCAATCTTGTTTTTTCCTGTCCAGGCTGCTGGTCAGGGTGTTACAGCTGTGGCTGATTAGAGTCAGGCATACAGTCATGTCATAAACAATAGTACAAAAATATTCAAACTTAGATGTCTAACAGCTCTACCATATGTGTTCAAGAGGTGTTAATGATACCAAGTTAGTCCTTTCTACAGCATAGCTTCTAAACTGAATAAAAGCTTCAGCATCTGTCTCTTTGCATACTTATTTTTCTCCATATGACAAGTAGGACAACTGTAAAGCCTGAGTCTCTCTCCAGGCCTGATTTGCTGAGAGAACCAACCATTATCCCTTTCTTAGAAGCTGGTGACTAGGACTTGCCCAGGTAGTTTTCAAGCAAACTAACATTATAAAGGAATCCATAGTTATTAATTGCATGCTGTAATCTGTCAGTGATACCAGTGAGATAACAGAGCCACATCATAGCACGCTGTGGGTTTTTATTTTAGTTTGTAGCATGTTAACTGGGTTGGCTCACAGAGTCATATAGCAGCTCAGCACTAGCATTGCTGTCTCGTATGCAGCTTGAACATTTTACACAACCTTTGTTTCTACTGCAGATGCTTCAGATGAAGAGGGTCTGGAGGCAGATTTGTCTTTCATTGGTTCCCATGCTTTTGCCCGCATGGAGGGAGATGTTGATAAACAGAGACGCCTCATCCTTCAGGGACAGTTGTCAGAGGCAGCACTGCAAAAACAGCACCAGAGAAAGTGAGAATTTCCTTGTCTGTGTGAATGTTCTGGGATAGTTAGCTGCTCAGAGGACCAACCCTTGCGATGCTCTTGTAATCTGTAAAGCCTCATCTACTGGCAAGGAAATGCAGACAAAGCATGGTGTCACCCTGGATTGCTATGGTAGCCTCTTTGGCCTGAAGGGAGAAGGGAAGGAGCATGGAGGAAAAGGGAAGCTAGTGAAGAACCCTTTAGCATGCCCAATGCATCCAACCGCCTGGCTTTGCCTCCTTGCCGCAAGATGTCACTGTTAACATTTTTTGTAGTGCCATCACTTGCTTTCAATACTGCCCTTTTGCTCCTGAGTCGGCCTCTGTCTTTCAAACCAGAAAGATAAATAAGTAAATGCTGAGGCTTTTTGCCTCCCCTTTTTGTTTTGTTTTGTGTTTTTTTTGTTTTGTTTTGTTCCCAGTAACACTAATGTGCATGATCACTGATACAACAATCTCTTTCTTAAAAGCCAGTTCCATGCTGGAGTCCACTTCAGGCATGATGCTTGGCTTGTTTAGTCAGATGAGGCACTAAGTTGTCCACCATTCAATGAAAAAAAAAAAAAAAAAAAAAAAAAGTGACAGTAGTTACTGCATAGCTGTGTTTGACTTCAAGACTTTTCAAAGAATTTTTTTTCCATTGTTTTTTAACACTGACACTGAAGTGCCTGAATACAGTGTCACTATAGTTATTAGTTTGTACATATTCATTGCCCCCCATGAAAATCACTAGGTATGTAACTGACACTCAAATATTTTTTGGGTTTCCTTTGCCCAGCACTTTAACATCTTGATAGCTACTCCATAAGTCAGAAAACTGCAATAAGGGGAGAGCCTGGCTTATTCAGAAAGAGCTTGTTTTGTCCCTCGCATCCTGTATGCCTCTCCATTATGGCTTCTAATGCTAATCCAAAGAGGGATTACATCTGACCAGATGTTCTTAACTTTCTAGTTATAATCGCTGGCTGTGTCAGGCAAGAGCTGAAGATCTCTCTGATATTGCTTCTCTTAAAGCCTTGTACCAGACAGGTAAGTTCAGGGTATAGATGACTGACTTACTTTGACTTAAAGTAAAAATACAAAATAGAAAGATAGTATTTTCTTACTTGATTATTGAGTACATTACATTATTAATCTAGAAGCCTGGCCAAGAACTAAGCAGTGTCTCTGCAGTCAACCAGTAATTCTTTCTTGGCTTTAAAAGAATCTGTGGTAAACTCCAAAACTGCTCTACTTTCACAGTCGGAGGATATATGCATGTGCTGAATTATCTGTAGCTTTAGATGCAAACCAGTATTGTTAGATTAAGTACATACATAAAGTGCTCTGTATAACATAATTCATCTTTTGGTCTGAATTATTCCCAGTCTTGTTAAAAAGAAATGAATGTTGCTTTCTACTGTAGAGAATAAGCAGTTACCAAAGCAACTTTTAATGCAGCTTCCCTGAACAAACCAGCTTGCTTTTACTTTCTCTCAGGTCAGGTATGTGTTTCTCTCTTCTGTATGTGTCTCCTAGTACTAATGGCTGAGTAAGTACATAGGCAGCAACATCCTGCAGTGGACGAGGAGATTAGGGACAAAGTCAACAACCAAGTGGAGATTTCAGTGGAAGAAAATAGCTATGAGGTCCTTGAAGCCTGGGCAGCAGAAAAGGGAACCTGTACTCTTCAGTTCTCTCTAGGTAGTACAACACCCAGATATTAAAATCTGCCGTAGTCCCAGTGGCTTATTGCTGCTTTGCATCCATGACAGGAAGAAACAGGCAAGTAATCAGGTTCTCAAAAACATAGCTGTCTTTCTGCAGAGAAAGTCTGTTCACACTTGAGCTGCTATTTTTGGCCTCCTGAAAGTCAGCATACTTACTTTTATCTCTGTGCAAATATGAAGGCTGTGTGACACCTTCTTCTCAGTAGCTGAAATCTTAAATGCTTTTGTTTGCCAAAGACAAGGCTCTGTGGGCTGCAGGTGGTCCATAAGGCATGCTCTGGGAATCTGTGCATTTGATTTCAGAGCTTGTTTTCTAGGAAGTTTAGTAGAAGATGTGCAAGTGAAGGTTTTCTTAAAAAGCAAACATTGTTATGATAGAATTAGGTAAATGTGGAGTTATACAGGAAACATAAAATTGTAGTCCTTAAAACTTAAGTTTCTGGGATGTGATGTGACTTTCTTTTTTGAACCCAAATATCTACTGCTATAGTGAGAACAGTAACTCTAGTGTATTTCCTCTGTTAAGATGGAAACCAGATGCACTACAAAAATTCTGAGCTGTGGCTGGTTCTCTCTACTTTGAAAGGGACCAATTAAAAAATGAGGCATGACTAAGAGAAGTTTTGAGGCATATTTTTCTTTTCCTTTATAGGTGTAGATAACTGTGGTCGCACAGTGATGGTGGTGGTTGGAAGGAATATTCCTGTAACATTAATAGACATGGAAAAGGTAAGGCTTTGTAAAACTGGGGTTGGGTACGTTTGATATGAGTGTGCAAGATGTGAAAGGGATTAGAGAGGTTATTAAGTGTTAATGCTAGAAACATAGTCTGTAGAAGACTTAAGAAGTTAAACAGAAACTAATCTTGTTGGCAGATAGAAATTTATTACCTTATAAAAATGTGTGTGTTGAAGTGACTTTTCTTGAGGAGGAACTGGGCTACTTTTAGAGAAACAGGCCTAACATGGGTTCCTTTTTCTTCTCAAGAAGAGAGACTTGGCCTGTTTCTATAATTGGCAAGATAAGAAGAGTGAAATGTAACAAGTCAAATTAAATTTCCATAAAAACAGCAAGAATTTATCTCCATCTTTGAGGGCAGCTACACAAAAAAGAGATCTAAATTGAAGAGATCTTACAGTTGAAGACTCATAATGGTCACCTAACTCAAACATGCCACCCAGTCTCACGATTCCTGGATTTGTGAGTGAATTAAAGAAAGCATATTAAAATGTAACGCAATTGTAAAAATTCTTTATTTACAAATATAAATTTGTTTCTTTTTGTCTCAGGCTCTTCTGTATTTCATCCACGTCATGGATCATATTGCAGTGAAGGAGTATGTCCTGGTGTACTTCCATACACTCACAAATGATTTCAATCAACTAGATTCTAATTTCTTGAAAAAACTCTATGATGTTGTTGATGCCAAGTGAGTGTCAATAGATGAACTGCTTGGTCTTCCTCTGTGCTGCAGGAATGTTTGTCATTCCCTGCATCTGATTTCCCATTTATATGTGAGAGTGTTTTGCTGGGACAAAAAACTCAATAAAAAACAGGGGCTAGAAGAAGGAAGATAAGTGTTTTTTCCTTCTCAGAACCTTCTATCAAAACAGGAAGTTCTGTGCTCTGCATTCTCCCTTCTGGAGCTGTTAGAAAGACATACTGGGTGTATTGTCTGTTCCTACCCAGAGGTGGAGCTTCTGGGGCCTAGCATCCTTAAATAATGTTGCTAGTTGTGAGGGAAGAGGCTTGATGAATGTTAGCAGTCATAATAATAGAATAATAGTGACTAATATATATATAATATAATTTGAAATATAATATCCTATTAATATAATGTCATATGATAATATTAACGTATCTAATTAATAATAATAAAAGTCACTGTCCCCATAAAAGACTGCAGGCTATTATGTCTTTACATGAGAAATAATCATTCTGGGTTTTTCATTTTACATTTCCTTGTCTGGTCTCTGCCCTTACAGTAGATGTAAGTTTTAAAATCATCACAGCCACTTAAGCAAAATTACCTATGTTTTGACTGTACGTTGTGTAGATGATCTTAAGTAGAAGCTACTACTTAAAACAGTTATTTCTTTCTTTAAACCAGATACAAGAGGAATTTGAAGGCACTGTATTTTGTCCACCCAACATTTCGTTCAAAGGTGAGATATACAGTACAATAGAAAGTAATGTTTTAGGGTTTGGTGGGATAGTATACAAGACTGTAGTATGAGACACATGGAGGTATGTAGAAGACTTTGAAAATTAGTCAGTATCTTCTGGATCCATGGTCAGAACTTAAAATTCATCCCCATCTTTGATCTAGTTATAGTCTTCCAACCTTAGGGGTAAGCTGACCCCATTGCAGTGTAGTTGTCTGTGCCTCATTTTGTTGGTGTTCTTAACAGACAGAGGTGGAAGCTTCAGATCTTGCTGCTTTTAGAGAGAAATATTTTATCCTTCTTCCTGCTGTCTGGTTTGCAGTGTGGCAAACGGTGACCAAAATCTCTGAGAATTATTTTTGGTGGTGTTCTTTTCCTGAATGTTTCACATTTCCTCTTCCCACAAGGGGTATTAGATGTGTGCTGTCTATCACTTAAGAGATGCCCTGCTCTGGGCAGAGGGCAGTATGTCAAGCAGCAATGAGATTAGGACAGTATTTTGTAGAGTAGCAAAGAGAGATGGGAAGAATGCCTGAGTGTCATGGGGTGCAGAAAAATACTGTTAAGCCTTCAGGAGGTGAAAAACTCATCAAGCAATAGGGTATCCTTGACTGTGATCTGTGTAAGAAAATGGATCTCCCTCTCTCCTGTACTTCATATACACTACACATGGCAGTAGTGTACTTCAGATGAACTGTCAGTGGCAGCCCTTCATAAAATGTTTTTGTTCCATTAAAACACTAAGAAATATGATCCCCCATGTTCACATCAGATTAACCTGTGTTTACTCTGCTTTTTTGCTGATACTGATCAAATCTGTTAAAATTATATGCCTGCAAAAAACATCTGTTTGCACATGTTCAGCAAGAATGTCTTAGCTAAATTTCCAGAGGGTCCTTTGTTTTTGTGTGCACAGCTGGGAAAGCATGAGACTCAGAGCTTCTGTGTTCTTATGTAGATGAGACCGAGTGTTTCCAGCAGGATACCTTCCAGTTGCTGTCAGGATATTAATTATTCCCACAGGGTACTGATCTGAGGTCCTGAGGGCTTGAATGAGATCTTTCAGCACTGATGCTCCTGAAATGTAGGACCTGGCATACAATAATACTAAGGTCACAAAATTCAGCAGAAGAGCTGAGGCTAGGACATACTAATGTTTTAGATACCCAGTGTCAGTTTATCCACTTCCTCTCTTACCATGCATTTCTATTTGAGAATTTATTTTCTTTTTTTTTGTTGGGAGTATGAGAACTAAAGTTCACCAGTCCATTGCCATGTTACCTGTGCCTTTAGGAACTTCACTGGAACTTGACAGATCTGTGTGGCACGCAGATAGCTGGTGAGAACCAGGGTGGGTGAGAGGTGTGTAACTTCCAGAAATTGGTTTGTAGCCTATTTCTAGCAGCACAGCTGAAGCAAAAGAGGTTGTATCTCCGTGTCTCTTCTGCCAAGCCTTTTCTGTAACTGAAAGGCAAGTGGGATTGCTGTTGGGTATTGCAGAGCACATCAGCTTATGAAGTGTGATGAGGAATATGCAGCAGAAACTTCTGGTGGGAAAGGTGGCTGCTAAGAGGGAATGATTTTTCTCTCCCCTCCTTTTTAGCTATTTCAAGGGCTGTTCTTCCTGTGGAAGATGGCTTAGCCCAGCAGCCTCAAATCCCTTAAAGAAAATGTTTGGCACATTCATCTTCCTACTTTGGCCATAGAGTTCTTTGCCTAGAAATACTGGAAAATACCTGCTATCTGTAGGAGGAAGGCTTGTGCATTCACGCAGCTTCCAAACCCATCACCCTTAAATATGTGTCTCAGTCTTAAATTTCTGATATAAATGTTCTATTTTACTGTGGTTTTGAATCCTGGCACAGTGGATGTCTGCCGTCTGCTAAGAGTCTCCTTTCTTATTTCTGGGATAAAAGGGATCAAGAGGTTTTTCTTTGTGCCTCATGGACACTTGTGCCTCTAGAAAACAAGTGTAGTTCTGAAAGTGATTCAGAGTGCCAAAGATGATTCTTTGTTTGTTTTCTAGATGTGAAGCGTAAGCTGTACATTTTCTGAGGATAGTTGCCAATCTTGGAATATGTTATTTTCAGTATGCAGGGAGGAGGGTTCAGCAGCTATCCTTAAACTCAGGGTGCATCACTGCACAAAAATCCATTTTTTTATATGCTTAATGTGGTTATTTATGCTTCAATTGCAGTATTTTTATGATCTGTGAAAAAATTTGTTTCTCTTGTAGTGCTGCTGAAATGTAACTCATCATATGATGAAATTGTGTCATAGGCAACAGCAGTTTTTTAGGCTGCCACCAACTCTAGCAAGAGTGAACACTTAGAGTGATTTCCGTCCCCCTCCATTTTTTATGTGTTACTGGGTATGATGTGACAAATTGCAGTGGCTTGTATAGTGAGAAGGGGGAAGAAAAATTTTTTTAAATTTTTTTTCCTGGTACCAGTTTTCATGATGGCTGCAAAAATATTTCCTATTAGACTTTTAGACATCTATAGCAATTATGTTCAATGATTGTCATTCATAATACACCTTGGAATGCATACTACTTTTGTACAGGATTGAGAGAACATTTTTCACTAGTTAAACTTTCATCCAATGTCAGTCATAAGAGGTGTTGTTAGAAAAATGTAGGAAGTAATGGAGGCCAGTGTCTGTCTCCCTGCTTTATGCTAACATAAATCTCTAATTCCACCCTTAAAATAATGAAATGATCTTAAATGTTCTATCCTCTTCTTTACCTCTTTTTTTTTTTTTTTTTGTTCCTTTCTCATGAAAATCACTGTTTTGAGGAAGCAATATAGTTATTCCAAAAAAGTTTTTAAGCATTGACTTTTTCTTAAATGTTGTATTTAGGCAGATTGGTTTTATTGACCTAATGTTCTTGTGTAACTTCCCAGATTTCCTCAAGGCTTTTCTTGTGGTATTGCATCTTTTCTATTTACTTACTGAAGTCAAAGTACAGCTGTCAAGCAGAATCACAGAATGGTTGAGGTGGGAAGAGTTCTCTATAGGTCATCAGGTCCTGCATCCCTTCTCAAGAAGGGTCAGTGAGACCTGGGTGCCTAGACCCTGAGTGGTCCCTAATATGAGCATTTGTGACTAGTGGAACAGAACCTCTGGTTCTCACAAGTTTTTCTTTCCCTTCAGTCTGAAAACTTGAAGGCAAATGGTTGAAAATGCTTCTGTCAGTGTCAAATAGGTCATATTCTGAGCTGGCCAAAATGGAACTGAGAATAACAGAATGGCTTGGGTTGTAAAGGACCTGAAAGATCATTTAGTTCCAAACACCCTGCCATGGGCAGGGACACCTACCACTAGACCAAGTGTACCACTCTACAGATTTTTTTTTTTTTTTAACAAATAACAGAATAGCTGGCAGATTGCAGACTTGAGGAGCAAGTGTGGAATCAGAAAACACTAGCTTGAAAACTCTCAAGAGGGTGCTTGCTAGCAGCCATTGGTGCTGCTGACATTGCTTCCTGACCTTGCTGTGTTATTGCCATGATATTAGTGTTTCAAACTCGGCTCAGGCCTGTTGAACTTGAAGGTTTTGAAACAGCACCAGCTTAATTTGCTGCTGTCGGGATGTATTTTCAGGTCTCGGCGTGGTTTTTCACAACCTTCACAGTCTCAGGGCTAAAGGACAAAATCCACTATGTGGAAAGCCTCCAGCAGTTATTCACAGCCATACCCCCAGAGCAGATGGATCTTCCCCCTTTCGTCCTTGAGTACGACGCCAGGGTAAGTGATTGCATGTGGGAAGCAGGAGTCTGTGCTCCTAAGTGTAGTTCTTGTGCTTCTCCCATATTGCTCTGCAAGAGCTTTCAAGGGACTCATTTCTGTATCTTAAGACTGGAGCAAAGAAGTGGGGGGGTTCCAGGAGAGCCTTGCTGTTCTTATTTGAGAAAGGTTTTCTTAATTTTTTTTTTTCTGCATCAGTCCAAGTAGAGGGCTTGCCTAAAAAACAGACTCCTTCCCCAACAGAGCAGTGTCCTAAGTGCATAAAAGGCAGACTGCCTTTCTCCAGCCAAGATCTGTAACACTTAAGAGCCTGTGGACAAGATAAAATTCAAATTATGTACCTAATACATACCTTATACTGACTGCAAAATTAAATACTACCTGTGTTTCCTCTTCCCTGTCCCACATATTAACAAACATGCAGGAAGCACAGAAAAAAAAAAGCAGTGGGGAAAAAAATGTAACTGTAGAAGGGTGCCTCATATTTGTTTTGGTCCCTCCTTCTCCTCTTCCCTTCTCCATTCCCGGTCTCTGACCAAATGGTGGAATGAATATGGCTTGCACTGACCAAAACATTCCAGAGGATGTGAGAGGATTCAAGAGGATGTGCTGTAACTACAAAGTAGCAGCCAGAGCTCTGTGTCAGAATAGGTAACTTTCTTTTGCAGGACTGGCTGTACTAGCATTTGTGGCTCCCTTACATCACAGCTTTGGATTAATGGCCACATTTTAACCTGCTTTTTTTACTTAAAATGGAGACTAAAGCAGGGCCTGGTTTTGCCTGGTTACCAGCACAGTCCTCTTCTGGTTGAATTGGGGCAGTTACTGTACTCTTGAAACACAAAGACAGCAGTACCTGTTTATTTCTGCCTCTGTGTCATTGCACCAGGCTGTACTGCAGAAGACTTGTTCAACTGTTCATTCTGTTTTCATTGCAGGAAAATGGGCCTTACTATTCTTCTTACCCTCCATCCCCTGACTTGTGATCTTCAGTCCTGTGATGCTGCTGGTTTCCCACAAATCCAATGACCTGATGCCTGCCAAAACCTGTGCATTTGCCCATGTACAGAATTCAGAGAGAGGGTTTTCCTCCCCCAGCTCTGGTATTTTTTTACTGATGAGATATTTTCAAGCACTCAAGCAATCAGAGAACTTTATGCCACTGTGAACTGTACAATTATTTCAAATATAGTTATCCAATGGAAAAGTTGATTTCAAGATCACTAGGTGCATTTTATTTTGTGTTGGGTTGGTTTTGCTTTTTTTTTTTTTTTTTTAAGCTATTACATTTATTTCTGAACTTTCTCTTTTCTGGGAAATCCATCAAAAACACTTGATCATGTTTATAACAATTATCATTTTCCAGCTCTGTTTTTAATACCCATTTCTGACTGGTCTGTACAAATACTGTGCGGTACCAGCCTGACATGTTGCTTATCATATGGTCTGTGTTTCACATCTGAGTACCTTCCTTTTCTGTTAGTGCTGATCACTTTGGTCTTCACCCAGCAAAAGTGTCTGGAATTGGGAATGCCATGTCTGCAGGCTGACAAAAGCACTACAGCCAAGCCAAGATTACTTCAAGACTTAGTACCATAAATGCTAGGTGAGCTAGGAGCCTTGATAAAGCCCCTGTCAGTTATCATTGGATGATGTGACATATCAGGATGTCCTCCCAGTAAGAATAAAATTGAAAAGCATTTGCAGTTTCTTTTCTCTAACTATACTTGTTTATGGTCTCCTTTGACATGGCCAGATGTGTTTGTATGATAAATGAATGCCATCTGCCTCAAGGATTTATGGAGGGGAGGGGAGGGGGAAATGGTGACTCCAACCCCAGCCTCTGGTGGCAGAGATGTTTTCTTAGAGATATCAGTGTCTCTCTTACTTCCTGTTACACTGACATTTACTGATTTTTGACAGACACAATAAATGTAAGAGAGCACAGCCATGGGGTACCTAGGGGAAGTGGAAGTCAAAAGTTTTTTAGCCTTTCCAGGGGAAAGCTAAAAGAAAGGAGGACGCTCCCATGTAAAGCATAAGCGGGGATGGCAGTCCTAGATACAGAGGGATGAAATCCATGATAGGGAGAATGTTGCAACAGAACTAATTATGAAAATGATGGTACAGTTTTCATGTTTTCATTCTAGCTGCTTTCCTTCCCTGACTTGTGCTACTTTCTCTTTACCAAACCAGTTAACCTTGTTCTGGCACTTCTGCAGTAAGTGCCCTTTTTTAAGCATAGGTGAAAGGCATTGTGAGATTGCTCAGAAGGCTCACACCTTATTCACACCTATTGATTTGGTTGGAAATAAATATCTCTTCTGTTAAAAGATACTGTAAATTGTTGGGATAAACAGGAAAAAATCTTCCTTTGGTCTTGGTCATCTAATTGCACGTCACACTTTGTGTTTGCAGCCTAAGAGTTTGGGCTTTTGTAAGTTAAGAGTGTAGTGAGAGATGCAATAGTACTGAGTTTCCTTTCTTTTCTACCTTGGCCTCCTGGCTTAACGTTGTGTCTATATTCCACATATCCTCAGCATGTTGTTATGTCAGTTGCAGATGAGGATAGTCACTTGGCTGGGGTTTAACAGTGATGCTTATACAAAGTATAAAAAGCAAGTGGTTTGGCTTTTTAAGTGACCCCCAGGGTCCTTATGTGATTCCATTATCAACTCCAAGGTGCTGCTAAAAGCTGGAAACTTTAGCACAATGGAAAAAACACCTCGGTGTTAATATTTGGGAGTGTAGCACCTTATGGTTAGTTCACATGTGAGTCTTTCAGCACTTTTGTGGTGGCTTTTGAGAGAAGGAAATAGCAGCAGTCTGTACAGAGCAGCCACCACGTGTCCCTACCTCCTCTTTTCACCTAGCTGGTTACAGCTGCCCTTGCTTAGGGACTTTTATAGCCACCAATGAATTTTCCATGCTGCTTTAACAATTTGTGTAGCTTTCCACCCCCAGTAACCATCTGCTGTTTTTCACACCCATGGCATTTTCAGTGGGGCTCTTGCAGAATGGCCATCATCCATGCAACGGGCAGATTAAAGGTGATTCAGAGCATATTGTGAAAACTGAACTCTCAGCTTTACAGTTTTTAGATGGTTTCTGTCCCGTTAGCTCACAGATGGCTCAGATTCATAAAACCAAAACAGTTCTTAGGACTCAGTCTGCACGTTTTTCAAACCGTAGTCCAGTCATTTTAAGAAATTACTTGGCTCAGTGAAGTGCAGATCTGCCTCCAGAGCATTTGCAAAGCAAAAAGGAGATTTTGGCACTTGTGTCTTACTGTGTATATTTTTCCCTTGAGAGACTTAGCGCTTTTTTTTTTTTTTTTTTTTTTTTTTTTACCCAAGTCTCACAAATCTCAGTGGCAACACAAACCTGCATTGTGCTGTAAAAATTCTGCATTTTCCAGTGAGTCTGGAGTTGTAGCAATTTACCAATTTATTTTTTTTTAATGGAGCTTTTTAAATGTAACATGACAGTGGAAAAAAAATCGTTGAAGTACTCAGGATATTCATTGCTATTATAATGTTTATTTCTAATATGAAAAAAAAAAAAAACCATTAAGCCAGCTGAACTGCATTTGGTTTAAGCTGAGATAGACATTGGCAGGCCCTGGTCAAGGGTTAGTGCTTTCCTCTGAGAGGAAAGGGGAGAGGCAGTCTGTGCATGTCATAACTCCATGTGCATTTTAACACACCTACCCAGTACACTCACTGCAGAACTAACAGCTCTGATGAAGGTTTTATTGCCTTGCTTAAAGCTTTTCCCCACCATCTGCAGGCTCAAAAGGGGAGTCTCCATAGGGAAGTGTAAGAGCATGCTTACAAGTGTCATTATTACCACTGTAACTCCCCCTGTGATGTTGACAGGAGAGTGATGTAGTTATTAAAACTCAGATGCTTAGGCACCTGTTTTGAAAACACCCTGTATTCCCTTGCTGGCACTGCTATGAGGTGTTTGAAGAGCCAGAGTCCGTCATGCTGATGTCTGGCCATGGACAGGTGGCTTAGGTTATCTTGGCTCACCCATTGTCATTTGGCTAAGCCAGAGTTTGAAGCAATTGCCAAGGCAATGGAAGGTAAAGTATCTTGTGGCTGCTTCTCTTATTCCTGCTGTGTTTTGCACTTGTTTCTTAACTGGATGCTGTTGGGAGAAGGAAACTGGCAAAAAATGGTGGGCAAAGTGGGAATGTCAGCTTGCTAACAGCCATGGAGGCTGTGTGAGTTTACAATGTGCGCTTGAGACTGGGCTCTGCTTTTCCTGTATTCTCTTGCTTGCAAGATCTAGAATGAACACAAATCTGCTGAGTTTCTCTGGCATTGTACTTCCCCAGCCGTAGCCTAAAACTTTGGTTTTTCTATCATATATGCCTCTGTTCCCTGAGTTTTGTGACAAATTAGGCCTTCTCCCTCACCTGTTCCTGAACACTTAGTGACTTGTGCTGCAAAGGATTAGCATCCCCCTGCTGAGACCAGACACTCCATGAGAAATTAATTTAGATGTTTCTGTCATTCAACAAGCTGATACCAGCCCTTCCCCTTTGTCAAACTGGAAAAATGAGCAAAAGGAGTTATCCCCTTTCTTTGGCCTCTCTGGGATGAATCTCTTGGCACATCTGTGACCAAGCACCCAAATGAATCTGAACCTCATTTGCACCTCTCTTACAGAAATTCTGGAATATGTTGATTCTGGCTGACCAGCAACTAATCCAGGTGACTTCTGTTAGCAAATGTAGTCATGGGTGAGTAAGGGAAGTGTTTTCAGCTGTGTTTGAGGAAGAGGGTAAGAACTAATTTAGCTGGACCAACTCTATTTGTGATTCCCCCAAGTGCCAAGGAGGGTGAACACCAATACCTAGCCTGGACTTCTAAGGCAACTGGTCCCCTGTCTTTTCTTCAGTCTCCTATGGAAAAGAATCAGTCCTGAGTTAAAGGGATAAAAAAATCCCTGATGTATATAGACCAGCAATGTGCAGCCTCTGTGCTAGGATGTGGATGAGCCAAAGCAGCCCTGAGCTGTGCTGGAGTAGCAAGAGGTGAATGATCCTCCTGCTGCAAGCTATTGTTTCTCTCCAGTGCTGAATGGAAGATGTCTTATGCCTCAGTATCAGAACACAGAGCCCTCTTAGCTCATATGCTTAAAACTAAAGCAGAGTGTGTGGGGCAGGGCAGAGGTTGTTCTCTTCTAGTCCCAGAGTCAATGGAGCACTTCCCTCCAGCAGAAGGGGGAAGGTGCTATGTAAAGGTTAAAGACTGCAGAAATTAAAATGCTACAGCACCAGGCAGCACAGCCTCTGCCTCCTTGGAATACCAGGTGGATTTCTGATAAGCAGTCAACTACTTGACACTGCAGTCCCTCTAAAATATTTTAAATGGCAAAACCACTCACACCATGTATACCTGAAAAAATGCCAAGATTTCTAATGCAATTTAGACATAGCTATGGGGGAGGTGGCTTTGCTTGGAAGGACATCATGTACAAAAAGGAGGGGAAGGGGATTATATCAGATGATCCACAGCAGCCTGTCTGCCAGCACAGCATCTGTTTTTAATCGGTTAATCAGATCCTGTTTGAAGCCTTTCTCAGCTGTGCTTCCCTTGAAAACCATAGTCCTCCTCCAGCTGAGGCAGGACTGCTTGTGATTACAGTGCGGTTAGCACAAGAGCAGCAAAACTTAGTGTGGTGTGTGCTCAACACTTTCACCAAAATGTTGGGAGGAGGCCTTACTCTGAGGAAGATGTAGGCAGCAGAGCCTCTTCTCCATTGCTATAATCTACTGGAGAAGTCTTATTCTCCCCTTTTTAAGAGATGAGGAGAAAAAAGAAGATTAAGTACCCACTCCTGTGCCCTGGAAGGAGGACTGCCTGAGGCAGCAAGCAACAGTTCAGTCTCCTCTAAGACTGATGTGGAACTGGTTTTTGGAGTGAGATCTGGCTTTGTAGCCAGTCAATAATAGCATGAGTGGCCTGAGCAAGGTCCTGGAAAAATGTGGAGAAACTGTATCTGGACAAGAGACTTAAACCAATGTACACACTGGCAAGTCTGCACTGGTCAGCATAGTCCTGACTGGTCTCTCCTTGCAGCTGGATTGCAATCTCCAGGTGTGGTTTTCAGATCACTCATTAAGAGAGCTGTGGGAAAATCTGATGAGCTTAATCTCAGTCATTTGAGAATGTCCTCTGACTCTCTGAGAACTGACATGAGTAGCAAACACTCAGAAGAAAGGCCCAGGATGGCTATTTTGCTCTTGCTGAGTTGTTCAGGTATTTTCAGAAAGCAATTAAAAATAATTTTAAAGTTGATGATAAGAATGACTGATTTAATTGTCTGTCTTTTAATGAAACCCTAGAGTGGCATACTTACCGCCTCTGCTGGGACCAACTGGGGCATTTGTCACAGAGCAGTAGATGTCCTGTTTTGTGCATTTTTTCCCCAGGAAAACCCATGTGCCTGGTGCCATCAGGAGAGGTGGTTACTGGGCATGACTGGAAATGTTTCTGGTGGCAAGGTCTTCATGGTTACCATAAGCTGCAATTCTTAACCTGACACATGGACAGAACATCTCCTGTGTAGTTAGTGCAACTGAGCTGTAATCTGCTTGAGGGGTGGGCATAAAGATTCAAACGTGGCTGTAAGTGCTAATGATCAACAGGATCATAACCGATTGAGTTTTGTTTGTAGGACCTCTTTGGCTTCTAGCGTGGCACTGTGGCAAACTCACCCCTACCCTAAAGCAACACAGTATGAAACCTGACGGGTCTATTGGTACATGAGTGACCTGAGCTGGGGGTGAGGTGCCCATCCCACAGAACATGCCAGGTGTTGGCTGTGCAGCTTACCATGCTCATTCCTAGAAAGAGCTGATAAACTTTCTTTCACGTTCTCACAAAAAGGTTTGCACAATAAGGAGCTCTTAACTTGCATGGTTTAAAAGATTAACAAGAGCAGCTGGCTGGTGTAACAGCTTGGACACACTTCAGCATTGCTAATAGTTTGGCAGGAAAAGCTGTGTTTACATCATCTGAACAGGTTTGCTTATTCACAAGCAAGATGTTACCCTGTCTGCAGAGAAAGGACATTTCAAAGGTGGCTTTGCTTATCAAAGGCTAATACTAAGGAACATCATGGCAAGAAAAGGGAAGGTGCTACATGGCCCCTTGACTGGCTGGCATTTGTTAGCTTTGCTGGTTCTCTGGCTTGCTGACCCATTGGCATCCTCTTCATGGGATCTTGCTGAGCTGGGCTTCTACCCTAGCAATGAACAACCACATGCCTGCTCGATCGAACATGAGGGAAATGGAAGAAGCAAGAAGCAGCTCCCTGAGAGCACTCTGCATGCAGGCCAGGGACAATGCCCATTTTCTGGTCCCACCGGACTGCAGAGGGCTCTTCCAAAGGGCACTGGAGACTGGGACATTTCAGGAACGTGAGCCTCTCCGATTTGTCATGAAAACACAGCCAGAAGCTCACACACACAGTCAGTCTGAAATGTGAACTTGGTAAGATGTTACTGAGCAGAGACCAGCTGATGGTCAACAGCATGGTCAGAATGGTGACGTTGAACAAGAATTTCTGTAAGTTCAAAGCCATAAGAGAGATCACTGAGCAGAAGACATGCTATGTTATCAGAGCAGACAAGAGCATTGTATATCTACATTTCAAAAACGCAAATGTATTTTACAATAATGGTGGGCTAGCTTATTTTGGCAGGTCCTAATTAAGTAATTTTGTGAAAGGAAAATACTCCATGTCCCATCTCAGGAGCTTTGTTTGCACTTGAGCATCTCTTTGAACATAACTCTGTTAGATCAGTATAGCAAAGCACTGTTGAGAGGCTCATCCAGGAATAGGTTTTTGTTTTGTTTTGTTTTTTCATAACATTTTAAACCAAAACAACTGATCACCCAGCACAATATGTAGGAATGTTCTGCAGCCTGGCTCCCAGCCATTGGTGGGAGTTGCTTACATGCCAGGGCAGCAGAGCTTAGGGGCATGGGATGGGTGCTCAGCACAACCGAGTGTATTGAGACCTGAATAAAATGGTGCAGTTTGTGCAGATGGAGTCTCCATGAGCAAGATGGCCTTTTAGACATTTTCAGAGCCACTGATGCAGTTAGGCTCATTCTCTTCAGCCACATCACATTTAAACATTTCACTCTGTGCACTGTGATCACCATTGTTATCATTAGCAAGCAAAACTGGTTAAACAGTTATTACAGATGCAACAGTGCAGAAATATTTCATTACTAGCAATGAGCCTTCAAAGCAAGTCACTAAAAACAGACTCTGGGACTGCCCGCTGCAAATGCCATTGCTCCCTCCTGCTTCCAGTGGCCTATTTCCAAGGGGCTCAAAGAGCAGAGGAACAACACCTGGGCTGGAAAGGCATGACAGTGTTTGCTGTTGGATGCAAGTTTTTGTTTTTTTTTAACTGATAGAGAGCAAGCAGCAGACCTAGAAATCAGTCTTTACACCTGTGGAAAACACATGGCAAAGACAGGAGCAAGGTTTTCAGGTGGAGTCCTGCTTCATTAGCCTGGTTTTCACACACTCCTTGCTCAAGGCAATGCTCATCAGGTGTCCTAAGGAAATAACACTGCAACCCTGGAGCAACCAGCAAGGATGACGGAGGCACAGAGCAGCTCCAGTGGCACCTGTCCTGTAGCACAACTCACAGTTTTAAGCCATCATCATTAAATCAAGCATGTTGACTCCAGACACTCATTGGAGTTAGAAGGTTTTGGGATTTTCACAGAATCATAGAATCGGCTGGGTTGGAAGGGACCTCTGAGATCATCAAGTCCAACCCTTGATCCACTACCGCTGTGGTTACCAGCCCATGGCACTGAGTGCCACATCCAGTCTCTTTTTAAATATCTCCAGGGATGGAGAATCCACTACTTCCCTGGGCAGCCCATTCCAATGTCTGATCACCCTCTCCGTAAAGAAATTCTTTCTAATATCCAACCTAAACTTCCCCTGGCACAACTTGAGACCATGCCCTCTTGTCTTGTTGAAAGTTGCCTGGGAGAAGAGCCCAACCCCTCCCTGGCTCCAGCCTCCTTTCAGGGAGTTGTAGAGAGCGATGAGGTCTCCCCTGAGCCTCCTCTTCTCCAGGCTGAACACCCCCAGCTCCCTCAGCCTCTCCTCACAGGACTTGTGCTGGAGTCCCTTCACCAGCCTGGTTGCCCTCCTTTGGACCTGCTCCAGGACCTCAATCTCCTTCCTGAACTGAGGGGCCCAGAACTGGACACAGGACTCGAGTTGTGGCCTCACCAGGGCTGAGTACAGGGGAACTTGCCTTGTTTGGGTGGGGAGGAAAAAAGCTGTTCAGGAACCCCCTGGACTCTTCAGCCATTCTTTCATGTGTCTCAGGGTCTGTGAATGGAACGTGTGCCCCCTCCCAGGCTCCATGGGGAGAGATGGGCACAGTGCCCATGGCAGCACTGCACAGATGGGAGCTCACCCTACTTCAAGCTCTCCACCTCCAGCTGCCAGCACCCTGTGCAGTCTAAAGAGCGTGAGGCTTGCTGTGCCTGGCATATCCCAAGAGAGGAGCTGCTATAGCATCTCCAGGACAGAGGTAGAAGGACATGCACATGAATCCAGAGAAAAATATTCTTTTCTCTTGGAGCTACAACAATCCCTAATGAGAAGCAGCCCACCCGAGCTTTTGAAGAGTGAACTCACCAGGAGACTCCTCTGCTCTGATCAGCTTCCAACACTCTCATCCTCTTAGGAGAAATAATAAGCTGGGACAAATAAGTTATTTTCATACGTGCAGTTGAGCAACATCCCAGAGGGAGGACAGGCAGGGAGGTTCGGGTGATGTTTGGGCTGCTCACCCCAGGACCAGGCAACACAACGAGGACCCTAAGGAACCTGCAAAAGCTCTCCTGGTCCCTTTGGGGAGATGTGGGAAGGCAGCAGGAAAGAACAGACAGGATGCTTTGTTTCTTGCAGACAAAAGTCTTTTTTTGTGTTTGTTGGATTGTTGTGTTTTTTAATTAATTTTAATTTTTAATTTTAAAAATCAGTGGGTTTTTTTTTTTTAAATCAGTGTTTTTTTAAAAAAAACAGACTGCCACGCTCTGACCTGCTGTTGTGTCCCAGGACAGACACCTGACTGCCTGCAGCACAGCACTGGCAGCACCACTAATGGCACAGCAAGCCATGTCCTGGGCAGCTGCTTAGGACTGCCCAGGTAACCATCCAGAAAGTACAGGGTCTTCTTCAACTGAAGAATAAACTGAAAATATTATTTGATGGCCCAAACTGATACCCATAGCATTTTTTTTCCTAAATGTTATATATTTTTTTTTAAAACCTTTTTTTTTTTTTTTTTTTTTTTTGCCTCTAGCATTTGCTTTTCTTCTGGCAGACACATTTTTCAAAAGGAGGTCATAGCAAGGTGGATGTTGGTCTCTTCTCTGAAGTAACAAACGATTGTACAATAGGAAATGTACTCAAGTTGTGCCAAGGGAAGCTTAGATTGGATAGTAGGAATTTTTTTTTTTCCCTGAAAGGATTGTCAGGCACTGGAACAGGCTGCCCAGGGTATTGGTTGAACCACCATCCCTAGAGGTATTTAAAAGAGGTGCTGATGTGGTGCTTAGGGACATGATTTAGTGATGGAATTGGAAGTGCTGGGTTAATGGTTGGACTTGATGATCTGAAAGGTCATTCTCAACTAAAATTATTCTATCTGTTCTAGATTCTATTCTATTATGAAAGACCACATCCAGCCAACTTCCTCCCAATCCTATTCTTGCCACTTTCCAAGTAAGGCAGGTTTGACTTTCTATTCTGGGAAAAAAGTAATAAAAATAAAAAAGAAATTGTGGCAAAGCTATTTGTTTACCCAAGAGCAGCAGTTGCCAGAAGCGCCAGCACAGTGAACGGGGGACCTTGATCCCGAATGTTGTGAATCCCTCATCTCATCCCTGCCCCTGGCACAAACCTGGCTAGGGTGGGGAACTTGCTGGGCTGTGGCATGGCTGTGCCACAGGGCTAGCAGCCCCAAGGCTGGGGCAGGGGGAAGACAAGAAGCCAAGCAGCTGCTAAGGTGCTGCTTTGGGGAGGGGTGGGGGAAGCACTGATAGAGGTGACCCTGAGCCCGGCCTTGCCCACTCGCTGGCCTTGTGCCTGGGGCATGGTGCTTGTGCTGCAGGGAGGCACTGGGCTGTGGAGAGTGGTAGGAACCAGCAAAATGGGCCCCATACCCACCAGGCTTATTGCAAGTGTCTTCTCAAGCTCTTCAGCCCATGGTGTGCCAATGCTATCACCTCTTTTTTTTTCCAAGAGCAGCAGTGAAGCTATTCCCCTTTTCTTCTCAAAGCTTTAGCGGCAAAGGCTCCATTCCCACTTTGCAAAAGTTCTTCAGCCAGGTAAAAGCAGCAGCTGAGCTTGCAGAAGGTTTTTCAAAGCAACTTCCAGTCCTTCCCAAGACACAAACCATATCAGTTAAAGTGGTGTCCTCCCCAGGCACAAAAAGGGCTCATGCTGCAGAGTGGCTCAGCTCTTCCCAGCATTGCAGAGATGACAGTCAAAGGCAAAGGTCTCCAAAAGGGGAAAGTTTTATTTGTTGTAAGAACTTCTGCTTTCTGGTCTACAAAGATTCAAGATGGCCAAGAAGGAGTTTAAGTTGGTTTTGGGGTTTCTTAGTTACGGATTTGCATGTTAATCCTGAATTGAGTTCTCTTTTCATGAGCTGCTTTCCCTAACATCCCCTTTCTCCCTCCTGTTTCCCACAGGGAGATGGTTAGGTGAGAATAAACAGCAATGGTAACCTTCTCCATTGCTAACTGAAACACTGACTGCTCTTTGAATTTTCACATAAAATGCTGCTTCTGACCCCTTGCCAGACATCTGGAGACAAATGGCTGCTAAATGGAGCCAATATAGAACATGTATGTTTTGAATAGTTTGACTGACTAAAATATTTTTGGAGTCTCTTGGTTGCTCTTGTTTTTCCCACTTTCTTAGTTTGTGCCTAATCCAACTAAAGAAAAACAAAGCAAACAAAAAATCAAACCAACAAACAAAAAGAAACTCAAGTCTGCCAGTGTGCATGTATTTGTGTCTGCTTATAAACAACCAAACCAAAAACCATCCTCCAAACAAAGCAACTGTCTTCCCTCCTCCCCTTCACAAGACAGGCCAGAAACACAACTCTCCCTTCTGTCTTAATGCTGTTTTTCAAAGAAAAAATGAAGTTTTCAAGTTAAAGACAGAATGAAATTGGATAATTTATGCAAGGAATAT
Organism: Phaethornis superciliosus; assembly: GCA_023637945.1. Classification (NCBI taxonomy): domain Eukaryota; kingdom Metazoa; phylum Chordata; class Aves; order Apodiformes; family Trochilidae; genus Phaethornis; species Phaethornis superciliosus. The sequence goes on along the minus strand of JAJQWJ010000001.1, from coordinate 83,132,659 downwards.
CTGTTAAGACTTAAATAAACTTTAGCCCAACATTTTAGAGGAGCACAGACCTATAACTGGCAAATCACCAGAAGCAATAAATAAAGGAGAAGCAAAGATATATTTAGGAAATCATAAATTCACTGGCTGTGGCTACTGTGTACCTGCTGCAGAGCAAATGACAACATCTGACAAACCCGGTGAGATGTTCAGCTGAGTCAGCCAAGAAGTGGCTAAAAGGAAACAAACTGACTTTTAGCTGGGGTTTCAAACTTTTTCAGTAAGGTTTTTTAGTAAATGAATATGCAGGCACAGTGTACAGATACAGGGGCATTGGTTTGGTTTGGTTTTCTTTCAAGCCACTCTGCTTTTAACCTTTAGGGTTAATAAATTAGATATTAAAACCTTCCTTACTAGCACAAAGCCATATGGAATACTTGTTGGTTTCTGACCTTTATATTTAGGGAAGAGCAAAGCCTGGCAAGTCCTGCCTCCTGTGGTACAAGAGGAGAAGAGCTGCCATGACTTGAGACCAGGCAAATGGGTACAAACATGAATGGAAATATTTAGTCATGTTTCCAGGATAGTGATTAAAATTACCAAACCTAAAAATGAGGTTGATTCAGGTTTAGGCTGGTAATGAGCAGTCTTGAGCACAGCTGGAGGGACAAACACAGACTTTCATGAAAGCAACGCATGTGGTTTCTCTTCAACACCCCAGCATCTCCTTTGCTGTCAGGAAGGTACCATCCTCCTCCAGCCTGGGAGAAGCAGATAGCAACTCAGTAGACTCCTTTTAAAAATGATTTTGTCCCATTTTAACTGACAGTGCAACTATCAGCGACTGCTGGGAATGAGAGATGGCAGAGCTTAGTGCTCTTGCATGATGAGAAGATGCTGCAAGCTGCGTGTTGGACCATTGCTCCTGCTTTGTGTACAGAAGCATGGTTGCAGCATCTTCCCCAGCAAAACCCACCCCAGCAGGGTCTGCCACGGAAGTGATGCTTGTGGAGCTGGAATGTTTGACAGCAAGCAGCTGACTGGTTGGTGCCACAGCCCGAGCAGTGCAGGCAAAAGGGGTTGGTAGAGTTCCCACCTTTGTGGGATGCAGCTTCTGCAGCGTCCCAAAACGTGAGATGACTCCTGGGCTACGGCACAATCTCAGGGCATGTTTAATCTCTGCGTTCTGGGATAAGCACTCAGACCATGCAAGCCTGAGAGACACGGGCTGAGGGAGCCAGCAGTCAGATGCAAACCCTAAAAGGTCTCTCCAAAAAGTCTGCAGCTGGGGAAAGGGTCCCATCCTGGCACGCAGCCGCACCTCACTGCCTCCTCAAAATCTTTCCAGGAGCTTTTCCTCAGGACAAAATATCGACAGCCTTGCCCAGAGCTGATGTTTAGTCTGACCTCGCTGCTGTGTCTCCGGCACGCTGCTGCCCCACAGGGATCACCGCCCCTCAGATATTTTGCAAGGCGGAGCTGGCAGGAAGCGACTGAGCTGCAAGGTCACTGCGTGCCCTTGGCACTGCCTCCCCTGCAAAGCCAGGAGTGATTGCCATCGAGAAGCAGCTCCCGGGGTCCCATGTGCTTGCACCCAGCGTGGGGCAGAGCACCCAAGAGGTTCAGTCAGTGTCCTGAGCTCTTATCAGATGCACTACGGCTGCCATCCGCAGCTGCCGAACTCTCTGAAAAACTCTTGATGTCTCTACAAAGGGTCCCTGCCCGCTGCAAAACAGACAGGTCAGCCAAGGGAGCAGCTTACATCTTGCTCTATCTGCTCAGACACAGGAGCACAAACCCAAACCCACCACCCCCACACCCCCTCCGCCCCCCAAGGCCTTTTTGTAGCACCATGCATTGGGCTATTCTGTGTTCTCAAAGGAGCAAGTGCCTCTAGGCACTACAAGCACTGTTGTTTGGTGTTTGGGTTTTTTTTCCAGATAACTGGACTGTGGATAACTCAGAAATTTGGTAAGCTTATAACTATGTTCACACACACTCAGAGCACTCCTCCAGGGTGGACAAGAACATCCCCACCCAGCCATTCACAAGCCCCAGGCTCCCCAGGGTGGGATGGAGATGAATACAAGCAGAACAGAGTAGAGGTGGGCAGGACAGGGCACATAGAGGATGGGATTCAGGTTTGGGAAACAGTACAAACCAGCAAATAAAGAGGGATGCATGAAGCAGGTTCTGCCTGAGCCATGGACCCCATTGCAGGACACTGCTCGAGCAACAGTGCCCAGCTGAAGCTGGGGTGGTGGCTCCATCCATCACCAGGCTGAACCAGGGATACAGCAGCACATACAGGATTTTGCTGGTGTGTAGTATTTCTCTTGCAAGCCAACCACCACCTCCCTAAAGAGCTGGGGTGGGGTTTGAAAGCATCATCTGCTTAGAGACCCTTGCCCAACTCAGCCAGCTGCCTGGGTGTGGATCTCCTCTGCTTGTGTCAGACCCTGAGGCTGCAGGTGACCACACTGATGGTGATGGATGGAGACAGAGCAGAGCCAAGCTCTGTACTGGCCATGGCACCCATCCACCTGCAGAGGCAGGGATGGTTTTGTGGGGTATAGTAGCGCAGGAAGGCAGGAGAGCAAATGCCTTATCTTTGAGGCACAGAGGCAGCCTGCAGGCACAAGGGGAAGAGGGTGATGGGCACCAAGGCATCCTGCAGAAAGGGGGCAGCAACAAAGCTCCCCTGACTTGTACACTGCAGGAAGCACCTGGTTTAGGCTCTGTCTGGGTGCCTGAGCTGCCGAGCACTCTGGTTTCTCTCTCCTTTTCCCCCCCCTCTGCTGTGTACATTACCACCACCTGGGATGCTACAGCAGCTTTCGCCCAGGCTGCACCTGGCAGTCCGACTTCATCCCATTTTAGCTGCTCTGTCCTCTCACAGAGCTGCTGTTTTGAATCAGAAAAGGGCACTGAGAGAACAGCTGTTTCCAGACACAAGCCCTGCTGTACCACTACCCGGGGTCAAAAGCAGCCAGCCTGGCTGATGAAGCAGGTCAGGGGAGGGGATGTGCTCTGCAGGACACTGACAGCCCACATGTCTCCTGACTTTTGTGTAAGCAGGAGGCCTCATTTCTGAATGTTTTTCCTATTGGTTCCAATTGCCCGGGAAACCTGGCCCCTCCTCCAGGGCAATGGCATGGCCATGATGGCCGTGGGACTTGCTGCCCATGTTGTTGTTGCACAAACAGGAAAACCAAGCATATGAGATGCCCCCAACAGAGAGGATCTTCTTATAAAGCTGCTGATGTTTCAGTGGTCCCTACTTGAGCCCAAGCCATCTCTTGCCTAGATCCAGCCCTAAAAGAGCTCTAAAGCCTGGCCCTAGGTTCAGAAGTTCCCCTTTACATTTTCTCAGGCCATGTCTAACACACAGCTACCTCATCCCAAGCCTACAGTGAGCTACAGATGGTTCTCCTCATGCAGCCTGCCTGGGACAGCCCAGGAGCACCAGATCATCTCTTACTGCAGCTCCCTGTGGGCTCCAAGGGGCAGCAACTTATTAGTTGCAATAATAAGAACAGACCCTATGTAGCACTGGTGGGCATTCAGCAGGCCAAGCCACACCAGGGAGGGGACACCAGGCAGCTGTGACCATCCCCATGATGTCTTCCAGGGAGACATTATGACAAATGATGACAAAGAGACTGGAGCCACTTTTGCCCACAGCATGCTTCACCAAGCCAATCTTTCCACCATCTGAAAGCTGTGGCCAGCCCTGTCAGAGAGGCCAAGCTGAGATGAATCTGGGCAGTAGCTGTGTTCCAAGCAATGTCACTCATCACCTCACTGAAGAAGCAATGGGCTGGATGCTACTGAGATGTTGCTCTTTATAAGAACTCCAGCTGCCTAGCTGCTTTCTCTGGAAGTTAGGGGTAACGTCCTGGCTCCAGAGCTTTACTTCAATCCACCCCACCTTTCTTAGGCACTGGAGTCTTGGTAAAATGGGCAGCTGGTTCCCTTGCTGGAGCTCCATCTCTGCTGGCTCCTTCTGTGGAGCAAGAGCAGGGGTTGTGCAGAAGAGGTTGGTCTGTGAGCCAGCCATGAGGGATCACATCCAGCTGTTGCCAGCAGCTCTGGAGATGGGAAGGAGATGGAGGATGACTGCAGTGCCTCTGCCAGAGGAGAGGGACTTGCATGGTACCAGGGCATGCCACCATGCAGGGCATGTCAAGACTCCTGTCCGGCATAGCAACAAGGCTGTCTGTGATGGGCTGTTTTGCTCCCTGTAGTATAAATTAGCCCCTGTGGCCAGCACCAGCTTAACTGCTGAGAAGCCAAGGTAAGGGGAATTGAAAGCCACAGGGACCACAACACCTGCTCTACCTCACTGTTTCTCTTGTCTCTCTCTCAGGAAACCTTGAGTTGCTATATTTGAGCACTGATTATTTCCTAGGTCAGTTCTTATCCTTGTTTGCAAAGTTTGACTGAGTTCACACACTCCTGTGTACACAATGTGCCACTCTGGCTGCCAGAGAGTGCTCACAGCTGGCTGGCATCCCCCCCCGCTGCAGGGACACAGGCTCCTGGGGAGGATGCAAATGCTGTCCCCAGGCTTTCTGCACCACTGACGTGCCAGCACACACATGAGACTGGACAGGAGGTGCAGACAGCCCAGGCTGGGCACAGGCATGGCATCTGATCCCTGCTCCCACACTGCATGGTGAGAGTGAGAGCTGCCCAGAGATCAAGGTTATCAGCCCTTGTCCTGCAGAGCAAAGCACCCCTTGAGAAAAGGCAGAGGCTGTAAGGGTTGGGGTCTGTGGGAGAGGAGAGAAGAGAAAAGGAGGACACTAAGCCCCAGGCCATCCTGGGTAGCTGGGCCCCTGAATTCCCTGTTGTCCCCCATCAGCAGCATCTTGTTCCTGATAGTGATCACAATGAGTTTTCCTGACAGTGATAACAATGAATTTTCCACTTCATGAGACTGCCAGCCTGTGGAAGGCTTTTCTGCACTGTGACCCCTTCTCTCTCCAGTCCCATCCAATGACAGCTTTTTCTGTCCAACTATTTTTTTACCAGTGAAGGGAAGCTCAGTTCTCCAAGGACCCAGAAGGCACTCAAACCCACTTGAGCTTTCAAGCCAACCCACAAGTCTCCTCACCCTTTTTCTCCCTAGTCAGCAGGGACACACTGGAGGAAGGCAGCTGAGGTGGGCAGTACAGTCCCCTTTGACTGGGTGCATGTACTCCAGATGGAGCTTCTATGGGCAACCCAAAAAAGGCCATCTGTGTATCCACCTCCTTCCTCATGCTGACATTTCTGCAGTCAGGCTGATCTAGTCCTGATCTCTCTATCCTTATTACATATTATCCTTTCTGATACTTCCTAATTTTTAAAATCTGCTGTCACCCTCTTTCAAACAAGGGTCTACACAAGAACCCATAAAACATGGCCTACTCCTTATTTTTCTACCACATGTCAAGGGGATTAGAAGTCACATGCTGAAATACCACCTGAACTACTGGTCTCTGGCCCCAGAGAGCAAGCAGTATAAAACATAGCAGAGAACTCACATTGTAACACCAGAAGAGAAGGGGATATATGCTTGTCAAAATCAGCAGCCAGGTAAGCATTACCTTTTAAGAGTTCTCAGCTGCCTGGAAACTGGTCCCGAGGAACTTTTGAGTGAGGTGGGAACAGAGGCTGAAAAGCTTTTATTCTCATATTTGTTCTGTTATATTCCTTGACCTGAGTGACTTTTTCTGTGCAGCTGCCTATGAAACAGGTTTTTCTTGAGACTTTGTCTTTGCTTTTCAAGGAAGAAACAAAGGAATCCTTGCAGCTGCAGGGAGGAGTGTTGCACAGTAAGTGGGGAGGTGAGCTTGAAGAGACAGAAAACAGTAATATCTCAAAGAAAGGGACACTTCTGTGTCCTTGAAAGACTCAGTGAAATGATCCACATGAAATGGTATTAACCATTTGTGACTGAGAGACTGGTACATGTGTGTTACAGCTGTGAATAGATGGATGGAGAGTATTTCTCCAGATAGCAGGTACAAGAAGAGGTCTGAGAAGGCTGGGAATGAGCCTTCTCCTTCTCTTCATACTTCTAGTCACAGGAAAAATGTGAGGATGCCCTGCATGCCCAGGAGTTTCTTTGCAGACTTGCTCTGAATGGAAAACCTCCAACATCAGTTCTTCCACTAGCTGTAAGCTGACACTTGCTCAGCAAGTAAAGACTCAGCTTTGTCACTTGTTGCTTGATCAGTGCCATACTGGAACTCAAGAAGGAGGCTGTGTGCAGAAAGATGGTGGGGAGAATAAGACTGCTCTTGGAGAATAATCACTCCCTCTAGAGATTTCCATTCAGACCAGAATCTCAAAGCACATGGCAGCTCAACTGGCTGCACTCCCCATCTTCTTCTTCCCCAGTCAACCTTCCCCGCATCATTTTGGGGTTTTTTGGAGATTCCTCCATCAGTAGGAACAGCTCTTCAGACAGCCCATTCCACACTAAAGAGGAGTGCAACACCCTCCCTTCCCCCCCCCCCTCAACACATACCTTCCAGAACCCCCTTCTTCTGACCCCGCCAGCTTTTGGGGGGTCCTCCCCGGCGTCTAATAGGTGTCCCCAGGAGGGGGCTGGGGGGGTCTTGGCCGGGAGCTGCTCCCCGAGGTGGCGGTGGAGGCGGGGGGGGGGGGGGGGGCGGGCGCTGTCCGCGGTGCTGAGCGGCCGCTGCCGCCGCTCCCCACGGCTTTCTGGGGGGGGGGGCACCGGGGGGCAAGGGAGAAGTGTCGTGTCCTTGAGGGAAGGCAGGTGGCAGGGGAACAGGCGGAAAACAAACAAAAAAACAAACAAACAAACAAAAAACCAAACCCCAAACCCTAACCTAAACAAAAAACACCCACCCCGAAAAAAAAAAAAAACAAACAATCCAAAAATTAAAAAAAAAAAAAGAAAAAACCAAAAAAACCCAAAAAAACCAAAAAAACAAAACCAAAAACAAAAAAAACAAAAAAACCCAAAAAACAAACAAAAAAAAACCAAAAAAAAAAACAAAAAAAAAAAAAAAAAAAAAAAAAGAAGAAGAAGAAAAGAAACAAAAAACCAACACAAGAATTGTAATTAAATGTGGGAAACTAATTTTAAGGCATGATTTTCTCCACCTCGGACCATCTCAGGAACATCATCATCTTAAGTACCAAATTGTTATGACCCAGTCCTCTGGGCACTTCATGACATGATCAGTCTATATTCTGACCTAAATTCCCAAGCAGCTGCAGGAGAAGGTGACTTGATGAACTTTGCAGCAGCCCAAGAAGCAGGGAAAAAGTTGAGAGGCTGGGGACTTTCAGAAAAATCCTTCTGTAAGCCAACATAGTTAATTGCCCTTATAGCTTTCAACAAGCCATCCTCTTGACAGACAGTTACCATTACAGTTGGTCCAGGCCCCTCTCTGACATGGAATTAACACAAAACATAAAATGAGAATCCTGACAGGGGGGGGCTATTGATTGCTGGCATATGTGGCTGCTGAACAGGCTTATGATACATATAAAAGATAGCAAGGAGTAATATAAATTGATTGAGGGATTGACCCAAAGTGCACAGCAGGAAGGCACAACTAGAATGAATCACTGCTCATTCACTGAGGCAAAATATCAGAGACAAAAATCAGAGTGGAACAAGATGCCTAAGCCTAAAAATGGGGCTGTTAAATGCCTGCCTTTCTGTCCCTTGCTTGTAGAGTCCACATTTCTCTTAAATGAGAAACAGATTTTAAAACTGCCCTTGTTATCCATGTTTATTTAGGGTGAGGTATTTAAAAGCTGTGTAGATGTGGTACTTAGGGATGTGGTTTAATGGTAGAATTGGCAGTGATAGGTTAATGGTTGGACTGGATGATCTTAAGGGTCTTTTCTAATCTAAATGATTCTATGATTCTACAATTTTCATTCAGTAGTGTGCATCAGGATACCTTCTTGTGGTTAGGGTGAGTACACCCATAAAAGGACCCTGTCTTTCCATGAAGACCAAGTGGTTGGTCACCTGAGGACTCCAGCTGTCTTATTAAAGGACTGTAAGAGAAAAGCGATTTTGTCTCCATGAAATTCTGTTCCCTTTATGTGTCTTTACAGAGGGAAGAAGTTGTCTCACACTCAGCAGAGGCACCATACACGTTGTGACAGCTCTTGGGACTGGTGAGGCTGGCTTGCTGTTGGATGCATTGTAATTGCTGCTTCTAGATGGCACAGTAGTTAGTGGGAGTGGGCTACTGTGGGGGAATCCCTACAGCCAAGCCAAGTAAGGTTTCTTTTGAGAACCAAGTGTTCTCAAGGCTGCCATCAGGCTTCCTGTTGTCAACCACACGGAGTGTGTGGTCTCAGATTTGGGTGGGTTTACTGTTCCTGAGTGCTAATTGTGACTGGATAGAGGCTTATGCATTTGCCAGTTGAGTCTAGAGATGGTCAATTATAGCTACTGAACCCCTTATGCTGGTGACAAAGATGAAGTGGCATGTCTTGTATCATCACCCTTAACTCAGCTTCAGATCTTTTTTTGTGGCTGTAGCAAGTAGGGTCTGCTCTGCTGCGCTGTAGGGAATTCACTGCCTGTGCCCACAGCCAAAGCAACAACCTCAAGAAGCCCATGGTACAAAAAAAAAAAAAAAGAAAATCTTTCCAACTTCTATATTTAAAGTTTGTATTGTACTTCCCATTTGACCTCACTTCATATTATCTTTAAAACCTTATGGGAAGGAGTCCCCTGTTCACCTCATGTGCCAGAACCACTCCCTCACATGTGTGAAGCATTTCTTGCACTAACGTGTAAAACTGGAGTAGGAGATGAGGATTTAAGAATTTTTTCCCCAGATCCACTCTTACAACTTTGAAACAGAGGATTTATGTTTTCATTCTCTTGGAATTAATTCATTATTTCAAGATTCAACATTAATATCAGCATGCTAGAATGCTGTCCAGCCAACTCCTCCCCCAACTTGCTGTTTTCTAACAATTAATCCCTATTGCTAATGGACTCAAGCATAGCTTGTCATCTAATCAGAACACATCCCCTTCCAAACATTTATCAGAAGAAAACTGCTGAACACTTCCATCCTTTTGAATCTTTAACAGACTTACTTTAAAAAAATAAAAGGGTGTACGTCTTCAGCACAGTAAGTCACAGTTTAGTTCCAGAAATGAAACACCTTCCCATTAACTTTAGGAAAAGTTTTTCAGCACACACACACTCTACAGCTTTTTGTTTTTCAGAAGTCTAACTTTGATAAAATGCCACCTATTAATGCTTTTCCCCTGATATGTAATATTCTGCAAATCTGCTTCTACTTGCTGCCTTCATTGTTGTTCAGCACAAGGGCTTTTAGCTAAACCTATCATCTCTCCTGAACATGGAAATACAGCTCTTTGCTTATCTAATACATTTTTCCTAAAAAAATTTTCCCCATTTGAAAAGATTTTTTCTCCACAAAGTTTTCTTCCCATCTGTTTTACTCAGTTTCCTCCTGTTGGAGTACTAGGCTTTTAGAGACATGCCACAACATATCAAACCAGCATCAGGAACACCCTGTTTCACATCCTGAATACTATTGCTTGCAAATCCCTTTCCAGATCAACTTCCAGATCCCTGAATCCCTCTTGGTTGAATCAGTCTCATCTGTATGGTCACCAGCTGCTTCTCAGCACTGACTGGTTTGTTTTTTTTCCTGCTGACTTCCAAATGTTCTGGAATAATTCTGGAACAATTCCAATCTCCACTTGGAAAAAGGGGAGTGCTTGAAGTCTATGGGGCTGACAGTGACTTCACCCAAAGATAACTGGAAAAAAATTAAGAGCATTGGTTAAACATGCTCAAAAGATGTGAACTGTTCTCCTCTGATAAAGCTCTGATCTCTGAGTCAGACTTTTCCCCTGAGCCATCTGCCTCTGCCATCACAGCAGGGCTTCCTGGCACACGGAAAAAAACAAAAGCTGAAACAAGCAGGTCACTCAGCTTTAGAGAAGAGTAGAACACAGATGGTACAAAGACTTCTATTCTCTGCACGACACCTCTCCACCCTGCTTCCTGCAGACTTTTGGCTGGAAGAATTGATAACACCCAGCTTGGTATGGGACAGAAGAGACTTGAGCAATCTACAAGAACAGCCCATGTTGTCATCACCAAAACAGAGTCACAAAAAGGAAGAAACGTGCCTTCGGTGGGCTTGGAAGAAAATTCCCGATGTTTTTGTCTGATTTATGTCCATTTTGAATAAGACTTTTCTTGACCCTTTTTATTTGTTGCTGGTGTAGATATCTGAGCCAGTTGTTCCAGGGTTTCCTCATAATCACTGGAGAGATACAGACATTTTTAGAGCCCAGTGATCTCACACTACAGCACAGTCGGAACAGAGGAGAGGGTTGAACAAAGGTTTCCAAAATAAACTCCCAACAAAGAGCACGTGTGCAGAAGCCAGCACATTCTCACACTTCATCCTGGTACACCTAACATGACAAACAACAGTTTTTCCCCAAAGCTCATGACCTCCATGCTGCGCTGACCTCAGCCAATGCCTGGTGCACCAGCCCCTTGCAGAAGCAATACTGTAAAGGTTGAGAGGCTGGGTTTGGGTGTCAGCTATCTTGAAGTATCAATGTGCAAAAAAGCACCAGCACCACAGGTTGCCTCGTCTCAGAGTAAACCCCTGGGCACAGGACACAAGGCTGTGTGCAAGGCTATCAGCTACTTATTTTAGGTAGCCATACATCAGGAACCCTTCGCCAAAATAAACCCCTAGACTTGCCCCACTACATCTTTTTTAGAGTTTATATAAATGATCTTTTAGAATTTATGTAAGTGATCTTTCATAAAAGAAAAATACCACTGTGAGCCTCTGTAATATTTCGTCATGATTTTTAAAGAAAAAATTGTCTTCACAATGGAGCATAAGTAAAACATCAACCTGAATAAGAGTCATGCCTATATTTGCTGTCCTTATCACCAGTGACAGGAATCTGCAGATGATATTGGGAACCCAGGCTACCACTGGCACCTACCCAAAGAAAAATTAAAATGGCAAGTATGTAATAAAAGTAAGATGTTGGTTCTTTAAAAATATTTTCAGTAACATGAGTCCTTTGAGCTTCAAAAAGAGTTCTTTAAACATTTATTTACAACATTTGTACAATATTTACACCCTATTTTCTGGTACTTCAGTTCTCTGCTGACTCCATACTGTGAGAATGAAGATTTGGTTGAAGTCTATGTAACGTCGCAGAACTCTGGCATGTCTGGATTCTCAAGAATCCATTGCTACGGAAATAAAAAGGAAATTAAACCACTGGAAAAATAAAAAAGTATGCTAGGTTGCTATGGAAGCTGATTAAATTTGGAGGCAAGGTTTAACTTGCTGCTTAATTCTCCCCATTTGGAGGGAGGGTTTATCTTGATGCTTAATTCACAGCATTATTCAGTGGATACAGGAGGAGACTGACTAAAGGTTCACAGCAGACACCAGGGTCCTCTCTGAAATGGCCCATGCACAAAAACCTCAAATTGCAGAGGGGGCACTGCCAGCTTCCAGACAGCTCTGGCCACCCAAACTTTAAATGACATTCTGCAGATTTTTCAGACCTCTGATGTTATTTTTCAAAGTTACGCCACTTCAGTAAGTATAAAATTTAGCCATTCAGGTCAGACTGTTTCAAATGGTTCCATGAGCCAGTGCTATTATGCTGATTTATTTCGTAGATAGATAGAAATAGCAATGAACAGCCTCCTCTGAGATGGTCCCTCTCGCAAAGAAACATTGTTTGCAATTTATCAGGCATGCCTGGGAACAGCCTCAAGAACAGCCATAATACACAAACTAGCATAATGCATTATAGCAGTACAACTACTTTTCCATGAAGTCTGTGATCTAGAGGGTTTTTTCAGCAATGGACATAAACTCTCTGAAAATGAGCTGGTGTCATAATAGAGCAAGTTAGTCAAAGGATCCCTGAGATTAACTGTAGCCCTTTTTGCTACTCATCTATTCTCATCTATATATATATATACTATTCACTATTCTCATCTATCTATATATATATATAAGTAATCAGATAGTAAACACCTTCAAAGTAAAAGCTGCTGCTCTAGAAATTAAAAGCACTATTTTCACAGTTTTACAGTTAAAGCCAAGACCACTTCTGTCAAACATCACATAACTAATTAATGGACTTTTTTTTTTTAAATGAAATTTCTTTTTTTCTTTTTAAACTAAAACCATATTTTCAAGTGGTACTTCAATTAGAACAAAAATTCAAGTTCTGGTCAACTGAAACTCCTGACTGTAGTTGCAATTATAGCCATACAGCAATCTTTTATTTCTAACCAGACAACAAAAATCTGACTGAGAATACTGAAGGCCTGAGTTCATACCATAATTGCTGAGGAGAGCCATGTGTGTAACAATAACAGAACAGCACGTTTACCTTCATGTTTTTATATTGCATGAGGTTGCAAATTACATGTTTAGAGAATGCTACGTATAACACAGCCCCTCCACAAGGTCTGCTGGCATGCTGCTGCAGTTTTCAATCAGACATGCCTGTGAGAAGATTGTACACCTCTGTTCCAAAATCAGTTCCCCCGTTTATCTGTGCAGTTTTCTTTTTAAACACCTGCATCCATCTGTGCAATTTATGAGATATCCCTGTACCATCCACTTCCCCCGCAATCCCCTTCCCTTCCTACCCCATCGATACTTCCAAAATATGTACTCCTGGGTCTGGCCAGCAAGTCCCTGTGTTCCCTAGTTGTGCTGCTTCCTCTCCTCAGGACTCCCTTTTTTTGTCTGGGAAATAGTAGTAAATAGGAATCCTCCTTTTATCAGAGAAGTGCTGCAAAGAAGGAGGCTAACCACCAATTTGAAGCACACTCTAATTATTAGCTGGAGCATTACTCCACATTCAAAGCTTCCTCTTCTTCAACAGACGCTGTTTTTTATGAGCAGCATTTTTCTGGAGTAACTCCATGACTTTGCTGCCACAGTCTGAGCCCCATCTGCAAGTGTTGCTCTCACCCATCAAACAGAGCTGTGGAAATGTAGTCCAGCACAGCTGAGCAGCAGGACAGCTGTAACACAGGAGCCCTCCTCACTCAGCTCAGCCAGGCCATTAGAAAAACCCTCATAGGATCTGACAAACTCCTACCAGTGTCACAGGGAAATTTGGCTGTGGGACTGATGGCAGGCCCCCTCCCCCAAAGTAACTTACTTCCCCCTGCTCTTTAAAAAAGTCTGCCCAGGAAGGGAAAGTTGACGAGGGAGCTCAGGAGGTCTAGAGTGCTACATCAGTCTGGCAGCACAGCATTTGGGGAGCCCCACATAAGTGGTAAAACAGGCAAATGACTGTGATGACAAATGGATGTGATGGCAAGAGCAGAAACATGGAGCTCGTAATTTCAAATAGGTATTAGACCGGGTATTAGGAAGAATTTCTTTATAGAAAAGGCTTCCCAGGGAGGTGGTGGAGTCAGCATCCCTGGAGGTATTTAAAAAACCTGTAGATAAGGCACTTCAGGACATGCTCTAGCAGGTATGGTGATAGAGGTGATACATTGCCAAGGGGTGGAGGGGGAAGTTGATGGTTGGACACACTGATCTTAGAGGTTATTTCCAACCATGACAGTTCTGTGATGTTTTGAACTTGTCATCCCTCAGTGATACTTATCACATCAGTGTTTTAGACATGAGGGTGCAAAGGGAAGGACAGAGGAACTTCTGTTAAACAGCGTCAGAATATAAGATTCCTTTGCTGCCTCTACCCTGTATTTGCAGAAGAAAAAAAAAAAAAAAACAACAAAAACCTCCCAAAATAACCTATGTCCAGAACCTTTGTGGACTTTGTGCTGACACTTGTTTTAAACCACCTGCAGATTTCAAAGTACCCACAACAACCTTGTGTACCCTTCAGTATGCAAGAACAACGCAAAACAGCACTTCTGCAGGCACTACGTAACACTTTAGTCAGTGAGATAGTAAATGATGAAGACAAGTTACTCCATCTACATTGTGATTATTTGCCCGTTGGATTCAGAGAAAATGTTCTTCTAATAAAATTAATGGAAGAAGTGCCAAGACAATTAAAAAGGACTTCAAGGCGCTGGGTCGATTAGTTCATGGGTCAGGAGCACAGGTGGTGTTTGCCTCAATTCCTGCAGCAGCAGAGATGAATGAGGAGAGGAATAGCAAAACCTATCTTATCAATAGGTGGCTAAGGGACTGGTGCCATCGGCAGAACTTTGGGTTTTTTGACCATGGGGCAAATTCCATACTCCCAGTGTCCTAAAATCAGATGGGCTTCATCTGTCCAGCAGGGGCAAAAGGACTCTAGCCCATAAGTTGGCGGGGCTGATAAGGAGGGCTTTAGGTTTGAAGGGGGAAGGGGCTGAAACTAGGCTCTCCAGAAAGGAACCCAAGGGTGGACATCCTAAGTTGAGAAACAAATCAGCAGCCCAGCTGAAGTGCATGTACACCAATGCATGCAGCATGGGCAACAAACAAGAGGAGCTGGAAGCCATTGTGCAGCAGGAAAGCTGTGATGTAGTCACTATCATGGATGACTCCCATGACTGGAGTGCTGCCATGGGTGGCTACAGGCTCTTCAGAAGGGTCAGGCAGGGTAGGAGAGGTGGAGGGGTAGCTCTGTATGTTAGAGAGACTCTTGACTCTGTAGAAGTTGAAATCAGCAACAATAAGGTTGAGTGCCTGCGGATCAGAATCAGGGGGAAGGCCAACAAGGCTGACATCCTGGTGGGAGTCTGTTACAGACCACCCAGTCAGGATGATGAGGGTGATGAATTATTCTACAAGCAGCTGGCAGATGTTTCAAAATCGTCATCCCTTGTTCTCGTGGGTGACTTTAACCTGCTGGACATCTGCTGGGAACTCCACACAGCAGAGAGGAGGCAGTCTAGGAGATTCATAAAGTGTATAGAGGATAATTTCCTGCTCCAGCTGGTAAATGAGCCTAACAGGGATGGAGCCCTGCTAGGCCTGCTGTTCACAAACAGAGAGGGGCTGGTGGGAGATGTGGTGGTCGGTGGACGTCTGGGACACAGTGATCATGAAATAATAGAGTTTTCAATACTCAGGGATGTAAGGAGGGCCGTTAAGAAAACCTCTATGTTGGACTTCCAGAGGGCAGATTTTGGCCTGTTCAGAAGATTAGTTAAGAGTGTACCCTGGGAAACAGCCCTTGAAAACAAAGGGGTCCAGGAGGGATGGACTTACTTCAAGAAGCAAGTTTTGAAAGCACAGGAGCAGGCTGTCCCAGTGTGCTGAAAGGCGAGACAGCGGGGAAGACGACCGATCTGGCTGAACAGGGAGATTTTGAAAGAAATTAGGGTAAAGAAGAGAGCCTACCGATTATGGGAAAAAGAACTGACTACTCAGGAAGAATTTAGGAATATAGTTAGGTTGTGTAGAAAGAAAATTAGAGAGACAAAGGCACAACTTGAACTGAATCTCGCCACCTCTGTGAAGGATAACAAAAAGTCCTTCTACAAATACATCAACAGCAAAAAGAGGGGCAAGGAGAACCTCAATTCTTTACTGGACATGGGCGGGAATATAGTTATCAAAGATGAAGAAAATGCTGAGGTATTTAACACCTTCTTTACCTCAGTTTTCAACAGTAAGACAGGTTGTCCTGAGGACAGCTGGCTTCTGGAGCTTGTAGAAAGAGACAAGAATCTGAACAGCCCCCCTGTAATCCAGATGGAAATGGTCAGTGACCTACTGAGCTGCTTGGATCCCCACAAGTCTATGGGACCAGATGGGATCCACCCAAGGGTGATGAGGGACCTGGCAGGAGAGCTCTCCAAGCCTCTCTCTATCATCTACCAACAGTCCTGGCTCACTGGGGACATCCCAGATGATTGGAAGTTGGCGAATGTCACGCCAATCCACAAAAAGGGACGGAAGGAGGACCCGGGAAACTACAGGCCTGTCAGCCTGACCTCAGTGCCTGGCAAGGTCATGGAACAGATCATCCTCAGTGCAATCACACAGCACCTACAGGATGGACAAGGGATCAGACCCAGCCAGCACGGGTTCAGGAAGGGCAGGTCCTGTCTGACCAACCTGATCTCCTTTTATGATCAAATAACCCGCCTGGTGGATGAGGGGAAGGCTGTGGGGCTGATCCAGTTGGTGGCCGGTCACCAGTGGTGTCCCCCAGGGATCAGTGCTGGGCCCAGTACTGTTTAATATCTTTATTGATGATTTAGATGAGGGGATTGAGTCCATCATCAGCAAATTTGCAGACGACACTAAGCTGGGGGGGGGAGTATGGATCAGCTGGAAGGCAGAAGGGCTCTGCAGAGGGACCTGGACAGACTGGAGAGTTGGGCTGACTCCAACGGCATGAGGTTCAACACGGCCAAGTGCCGGGTCCTGCACTTTGGCCACAAGAACCCCATGGGGAGCTCCAGGCTGGGCACAGAGTGGCTGAGAGCAGCCAGGCAGAGAGGGACCTGGGAGTCTGGATTGACAGGAAGCTGAACAGGAGCCAGCAGTGTGCCCAGGTGGCCAAGAAGGCCAATGGCATCCTGGCCTGGATCAGGAACAGCGTGGCCAGCAGGTCCAGGGAAGTGATTCTGCTCCTGTACTCAGCCCTGGTGAGGCCACAGCTCGAGTCCTGTGTCCAGTTCTGGGCCCCTCAGTTCAGGAAGGAGATTGAGGTCCTGGAGCAGGTCCAAAGGAGGGCAACCAGGCTGGTGAAGGGACTCCAGCACAAGTCCTGTGAGGAGAGGCTGAGGGAGCTGGGGGTGTTCAGCCTGGAGAAGAGGAGGCTCAGGGGAGACCTCATCGCTCCCTACAACTCCCTGAAAGGAGGCTGGAGCCAGGGGGGGTTGGGCTCTTCTCCCAGGCCGCTATCAGCAAGACAAGAGGGCATGGTCTCAAGTTGTGCCAGGGGAAGTTTAGGTTGGATATTAGAAAGAATTTCTTCACAGAGAAAGTGATCAGACATTGGAATGGGCTGCCCAGGGAAGTAGTGGATTCTCCGCCCCCGGAGATATTTAAAAAGAGACTGGATGTGGCACTCAGTGCCATGGGCTGGTAACCACAGCGGTAGTGGATCAAGGGTTGGACTTGATGATCTCTGAGGTCCCTTCCAACCCAGCCAATTCTATGATTCTATAATACTACCAAATGGAAAATACTACATCTGGAAATCAGAAGCACAGATGTTGTTGATACCAGATGGGAGAGGCTGCCTCAAGGAGCAGCAGATGGACTGAAATCACCACAAATAACTGCACAACTAGCTCCTGCTGGTTTACTAAACCACGCAGCTGAGAGTCAATGTGATAACACTGGAGTAGGTAGCACAGCTTTCCTTAGCATACATGTGAACTACCAGATCAGAACCCACCAGGTGCTTTGCACACAATTGTTGGCAGAACTTTTTCCAACAGGACGCAACTCTTTCCTACTAGGCAAATTACTGAGGTTTGGCAGGCTAACTACTCCCCTTAACTGGGCAGCCCTGCCTATAGGATATGGAGCTCATCTTTTTTTGTTCAGACAAAGAACAGATTGCAGTACTGCTACTGCAGCAAAACACTACCACTATGGCTTGTACCCACTCTCAAGTGGTATGTTGCACCCTTTCATATATCCCCATTTTAGGTTGCTGATTATATGATCTTTACTGATGAATTAAGAATTTTATATATGTAGTGTATTATACTAAATACATAAATTTTATAAACTATATATATATAAACTAAATATGCTAGTATGTAATAAGCAGTATTTAATACAAGCAGGCATGCAAAGAAAAGCTTTGTTTCTCTCACAGGAGCATTTATTTTGTCTCTGTAAGGGCACAAACATTCATTTCAAAATTA
The DNA here is from genome assembly GCA_023637945.1 of Phaethornis superciliosus. Lineage (NCBI taxonomy): Eukaryota > Metazoa > Chordata > Aves > Apodiformes > Trochilidae > Phaethornis > Phaethornis superciliosus. The sequence continues at coordinate 83,114,823 of JAJQWJ010000001.1, read as the reverse complement.
TTAAATATTCCATATTCTATCACGGAAGGGAGGAAGAAATAAGCTCATGTGCCAAAACAACAGGAACAATTCAGAATACCACTTCTCCAAAGCTTCCTCAGCCAATCACATGACAGCTGATCTTGCACAGAAAGAAGTTTGGGTTCTGCTACGACCAAAAAGGACAGTTCAACTGTATTTTCACTAACAATTCCACAGCAACAGAGCAAAAATATCCTCTTTCTTTCCTTCCTCTCAATTTTTACCATTATGCAAGATCCTTATGGAACTGAAAGGGTACATACCACCACTCACTTAAGCACAGCTATTTTGCTCCTTTGGCATCTGACCCTGCAAACCTAAGTTTGGTATTCTAGAAACATTAGGATGCTACCCAAAATAACTCAGAAGCTTTTATGAGGAGATAAACTGAGGAGGTGAGGTAAGGGAGTTTCAGGTGACAAGCAGATGGTTTGTTACCCAGCTGCATTATCAGGTCTCCATTTAAGTTCAGAGGGAAGCAATTAGATCTCAAAAATGGACTACACAACTTCATAAGTACTTCCATGGGATCACACTGCCTCTGCTAATCTCCAAAGAAGTTTCCACTGCAGGTGTTACAAGGTCCTGAAGACTGGAAGTTCTCCAGCATTACTTAACTGAGGCTAGAGCTCTGGAGGGGATTAGAAGCAAGCACACTTTTTACAGTCCATTTATTTTTGACCTTAGAGCTGGAGGCACAGGGAGTAGACTGCCACATGCCCCTGCCCTGTCCCCCCACCTCCCCCCCCACCCCCCCATCTTTAATTTAGCTAGGGGATATTTAGCCTCTTAAATCCCCATTGACAGGTAGAAGCATCCGCTTTTAGGACAGAATAAAAGCACATAGACTTTCATAGAATCATAGAATCATAGAATCATAGAATCCTAGGGGTTGGAAGGGACCTCGAAAGATCATCTAGTCCAACCCCCCCTGCCAGAGCAGGGCCACCTAGAGTACATCGCCCAGGAACGTGTCCAGGCGGGTTTTGAATGTCTCCAGTGAAGGAGACTCCACAACCCCCCTGGGGAGCCTGTTCCAGGGCTCTGTCACCCTCACAGTAAAAAAATTTTTTCTGATATTCAACTTGAACCTCCTATGCTTCAATTTACACCCATTATCCCTTGTCCTATCGCTGGTCACCACTGAGAAAAGCCTAACTCCATCTCCCTGGCACTCACCCCTTACATATTTGAAAACATTGATGAGGTCACCCCTCAGTCTCCTTTTCTCCAAGCTAAAGAGACCCAGCTCCCTCAGCCTATCCTCATAAGGGAGATGCTCCACTCCCTTAATCATCTTAGTAGCCCTGCGCTGGACTCTTTCAAGCACTTCCCTGTCCTTCTTGAACTGAGGGGCCCAGAACTGGACACAATACTCCAGGTGCGGCCTCACCAATGCAGAATAGAGGGGGAGGAGAACCTCTCTTGACCTACTACCTCTTGACTTTCAACCTGTAAATAACTTGAAGAGCAATTGCTGACTTTTCATCTCACTTCCTTAGCTCATGACTTGAGGTATGCAGCAGCCCTGACTTGGTGTAACATATAAAATGCAGTGCATCACAGAACAGAGCACCAGGCTCTAGCTCACACCAGACACCAGCAGGCCTAGGGCTATACCTACCAGGGCTATTGAGGCATGATAGAGAGCAAAAATGGTTATCTAGAAACTCACTATAATGTAAAGTGAAAGATGAATCACACTTCACTTAACTGACTGATATTCATTAAGTTGAGGCAGATACATATATACTCATGGGGAAAGAGTACCTTGAATAACATCTAAATCCAAGCTCTACCGTGTACCCCATCGCTATTTGTCCCACCACCACCCCAGTGGCAATTAAGCTCCACAAATACTTCTTCAGCACTATTCAGATGTAAGAAATGAGGCAAGCAGCTTTTAGCATAAATTTATTTGCACAAGAAATTCAGAATCATTAAGGTCCAAAACCCAGTTTCCAAGAATGACAAGTGAACACCACAGTGCAGAACAGTAGACAAAGTTACTGTAATCAGTCTCACATTTGGGCTCATCACAAATGAAAATATTTCTAGTACCTTGTTTTGCCAGCTTAAAAAAACAAAAACAAACAAACAAAAAAACCCCACAGAAAACCCAAACCAAAACAAGAAAACACAACTCACTTCTTCCAAAGAGCTGCAAGACAGATTTTCCAATAGCTGACTTCTTTTAACAGTAAAAAATAATAATAATAATACAAGCTAAAATTTATGAAAAAAGGCCTTAATTTCAACAGAAAGTGCAATTTTAATTACAAAGAGACAAGCCCAATCAAGATGCTTCAGTGAGTGGTCTTCTCTTCCAATATGAGAGGGGGAAAAAAAAAAAAAATACTCCAACCATTTCTCAAAATCTTCTATAACTATAGCACAGCATCCCACCTTATAACTAGTTTCACTGAAATTAAAGAACATCTATGAAACACATTTCACAATATTTAACACGTGGTTGGCCAAGACTTGAATGCAAAGTCTAGAAGTATTGCTATTAATTTGGCTCTTCAGGGCCTAAATTAGACAAAGATGCTAGTGCCTATGGTCAACTTGCTTATTACTGTGCCTAGCAGTTATGGCACCTTGACTAGATGAGTTGAGTGAAAGGAACAGTAAACAAGTGCTATCAGTACACTAACAACTTAAAACTGAAGCAATTTTTTGCCCAAGTACTTTTGCAAGAAGTCTTTTCCTAAGCACTGTACAGTGATAAGCAGAGATCACTACCAACATTAGTTATTCCAGTGATCAGAAACCCATAAAGCCCATGCACAACACATATCTAGCGTTTAACCTCAAGAGCTCAATCTCAAAATACAAGTCTTAAAGTTTCAATAAAAAGCTGGGATACTTTGGGCTAGATTACAATACAATCTACTGCTTTGTAGATGAGATTATTCAGATGTGAGCAACTTTTGAAAAATGTTCAAACTAAGGCAGTAGTGTTCAACCCCCAGCTTACTGACTGATTAAATTAGCTAAGGACAAACACAGAAACAATTAAATCTTGAGCTGAGGGAGCATGAACTATGCTTTGCCTCACAACTTTTCAGAGTGACCAGGAATCAGCATAGGGATTTTAAAGTGACTAAAAAACCCAGTCTACTACTAGGTCTCCTTGGTATCATCTTTATCAAATAAAAAAAATACTCTTACAATGAGAAATATCCATGAATGAACTAAGTCAAGGAGAACTTGGCAATAAATATTGACAACTGCTGCTTGACCTCAGTCTGGCTTAGCCCAGCCAAGCTTAAGCTACAGGAAGAAAACAGCTATTTTAAACCACAGACTAGCTTACCAGAAGCCTGGTCCTGAGGAATGATGTACCAATACAAAACTTGCAGTCTAGTGTGACTGCAGTTTGCTTTGATACCCCAGAGGGACTGTGTTAGGGTAATAGCCTGAAGTACAGTAGTCTTTCTGTAGCCTCCACTTACCACACAAATGAGCAACAGAGGATAGAGCTGGTTTGCAGAGGCATCACTAAGCACTGAAGGGAGACTGAACCAAGCAGGCAGCCTAGCCTAGGGTCCTCCCTTGTAACTTTTATCTAGCACTCACTCACCTGTACTCCCTGCTGCAGGAAGGAACTTGAACCAGCTAGCACATACCACCAAATCAAGCCACTGCCACATGCAATATCAGGCTGTTAGGACAGCTTGAAACAAGAAAGGGTAGGCTGCTATCAACACACTGATGAGCAGCTGAGTATTCCACCTCTACCTGCCAAGCCAGCATGATGTTCAAGGCAATAAGCTGAACTGTGTCCCAGCAATCCCTTATGTGGTAGGGCCAATGCAGTAAGTGCCACTCAAGGCTTCAGTTTATTCAACTATTATTGAACTACAAGTATTATTAAACTATTCAAAAGTTTAATATACAGGCTGCAAAGCATTGGTGTTTCTAATATGCCAGAGCAACTTAAGAGGCAGACAGGGAACATAGCCAACCTGCAAAGCTTAAATCCAGGAACTCGTGTTCAGAGAGCAGCCATTCAACATAAAGCTTTCTTCGAGGCCTTAGTGATAAGTTACATTAGCAAAAGCACAATATTTATGGCAGAAAACTTAAGTTCTCCAAAATTCTCTCTTAGTAGGAATCCATTAGTCTTTTCTCTAGCACTTCCTTTACCAACAGATGCACCCAGCCTGATGTTCAGCAGCCAAGGCATTCAAAGGACTAGTAAAATGCAAGTCTGTCTCTTTCAAGCTCGCGAGGACACCTCCTAAGCACCCAACCACTTCTACCTGAGCTGACACAGTAAATTTCTAAAGATCAGATATGAGATTGCATAAAACAGACACACAGGTCTAAGCTATTTGATAAGTAAATCAAGCATGACTCTCTAGGCATTTGTTTATTTCTGCAATGGGTGTAGCATAGGTTGGCTTTTAAAACAGCTTTTTAAGTGATGGTAGCAATTAAACTCCTAAACAAAAGGCTTCCTTCCTCTAGTAACACTCTATACTAAGCCAAGTACTGCCTTGCATACAGAAGTTATTCATGCCTAGGTTTGCATTCCAGCAGGAAGCCTGAACTAGTTTTAACACTGATGGTAACACTGGCTTCGTATTAGTTTTTACAAAGCCTTCCAAAGACTCCAAAGTCTTGGGTGAGAGATGCCTCATCTGTAAGCTACATCAAGTCCAAGCCATAGTTAATAAAAAACACTGGATTCACTTTCAAGTTTAGCTACTTCGGCTGACTACCCAGGAAGCCTTTCATGAAAAATCACAACAGAAAACACCAAATTATTTCTCAATTTGCTACTTGCCTAAAAGGATGTTAGAAAATTGAAGCTAAAGCATGCTTGGCAACGGTCTGCTCTCTAGATCATAGCCCTCTCTGCCTTCCTATGCTAAAAGAAGTCTGAACAAAAGAGTAGCCTCATTGCTCTACTGAAGCCATCTTTATGAAGTGGTTAGGAAAAATGAGAAGACTTGCAATATAACTAGAAGGGCTTGGTCCTATGAGGAACAGGCAATTTTTTATTGCCCTTTAGGTGCAGCACTGCAGCACCTTGAACAGTAGCCATACATTGGTGTTTTATTTAAGCTGAGAAGGTAAAGAAGCAAGCACATAATTTTTTTCATCAGGCACTTTGGTCTCGCAAGCTTTCAGAGACAGCTAGAAGTCATAAAAAAGGTTTTGCAAATAAGTATTCTTAAACATTGCACCAATATGTATTAAATAGCTCTAAGATTTGCCTTTCTAAGTCTATTTCTCATGGTTAAGCAATAGAAACAAGATCACTTGCTAAATCCATTTTCACTATTGCAGTTCAGTGAAAATCATCCAGCTAGTACCTCATACGGCTATATACATAACTGGGAAATGTTTAAACTTCCTTATAAAGCACAGGAATTTCAAAACAGCAAGTTCAGCCCACACCCTTTAGGAAGGTCAGCCTCCCATTACTCCAAGGAGTACATACTCTCCCAGAGGCTGTTCTGAAAACAGGGGCTGCCTGTGGAGATATACAGTCTCTGTGAAGAGCTCTGTTCAGTGTTTATATACATCTTCAAGTGAGGGTTAAGACCAGTAAAAAGAAAGAATTTTACTCTAACCATTCAAAATACCATCTCATACAGTGACCGGGTGATATAATAAACTCAGAAACTTAACCCTTAACTGGTGACAAAAGAACAAGCCTTCAGGACCTGCCTTAAATTGTACAAAAAGAAATTTGTTTTGGGAGGCACTTCAGGAATTTATACCATGGCAGGAGTGCATGTCATCCTGCAGCTCACAGTAGTGTGTTGGAGATTTTTTGGGGGGGATGGTGGTGGGTTTTTGTGAGTTTTTTGCTTGCTTGGTGTGGACCTTTGAGAAAGTAAGCTGGGCCAAACCTGAGTGTAAGAGCTACGCTACTTTCCAACTGTGCAAATAATTCTTTTGAGAAATGTAGTCAAAAAGGCTTTATCTTGAGCCTGGATTTAGCAGTCTTTTTCCATCCTAACTATTCAAAATGTGGTTCCAACACTAGATTAAGGCTTTAATTCCTCATTTCAAGTACTTTTCACATTAGCACATTTTGGTGCATGCTTAGAGATGCCACTTTCCAAGTTTTGGTACTCAAGAAAAATTCAGCCAGCTTACGCTTGGAAGATAAGACTTAGTAATCCATCTTCAGTTCCAAGAAATTTATCTTGAACTTGAGGCAGGACCATATATACTACAAGAAACCTTATTTGGACCCTCTACAAGGCAGACAGTATCCACAGTTACCAATTCTACACACCCAAAAGTAAAAGCAGCCCAAACATAACACAAGCCTACTCTTGCACAATTATTAGCTCAATAGAAAGTTGGCTAGAACTTGAGAGAGAAATTGTAGAGTAATGAGGTTAGGCAACAGAAAGCAGAACTTTGCTCTTATTCCAGGAGTAGTTTCTGTTCAATATATTTTAGTCTTTCCTCGATTAATTGACCCGGTTTACTGAATACTCAGGCACTTCCAGAACCAGTATGGAATTTTGGTGCTACTCCTCTTAACATTTGGCTGCTGGTTCTCTTCTCTGAATGAAGAGGTAATAAGGCTTCTTGGCATTTGTAGAGATATACTGAAAGGTTCATAGCAGGTCACTTGTTTGCATATTCCTACTGCACACCAGGAAATTGACAGTCCAGTGCAGTTGTGTTTCATCAGAAATCTCAGACTGACAGTTATTTCTTGCCTATATACACTCAGCATCTCAGCCTTCAGTAGCCTCCACTTCAGAACACTCAAGTGAAATGATCAATTGCAAGGCAACCAAGTGGGGTAGGACTGGCTGTATGGCATAGGAGGACTTGCAAGATAGTAGTTGCTGAAGTTTACATCACTAACGTAGGGTGCTGGTTGGTAATAACAGGTGACATTAGTGGCATTAGGGATGATGTTTTGTTCTGCCAGCACTTTGAGTGCTAGCAGTGAAATCAAGTTGAGAGTCTGCCTTCGTTCATGTCCCATGAGACAGACAGTGCTCTCATTCACCACCCTGCGCAGAATCATGAGGTAGTCATATTTGCTCCTCTCTTCTTTGGAGAAGTGGTTGTGGAGGTAGGTCTCTAGCTTGCGCTGCTGATCCAGGATGTCTGGGAAGTCTATGAAGAACCGGGAGCACATGTAGCGCTCTAATGTTTTGATCTCATCCTTATCCATGGGCCTGAAATCTCGCACTAAGAGGTTACTATACTTCAGAAGCCCACCACCTCGGATCTCTTCAGGATTTTTGGTAGCTATCAGCTTGTTCTGGAGGTGATCAAAAGCTGCTTCAAAGTCTCCATACATGCTCTCCCCAATCACAGTTGGATGGAAGTGCTCAGACATGGGCGTTTCCGAGTAGTCGTAGTAAAAGAGCAGGGAATCCAGTATGATTTGGAAGGAGTCCACACTGAACTCAAACTGCCGTCGTATACAGTCTACAAACTTCAGCTCTACATTCCTGCCATGTTTGTTGGAAAGTGATATCAAGCTCCAACGGTCTGACTCTGTGTACACTTTTACTAGCTTCTGGATGTAGGCTTCCTTCAGTGTTACTGGACTGATTTTTAGCTTGCTTACTCCTTCTGGCAAGAAATTCAATAGGGATCGCAACACCACATCTCGAACTAACTGAAACTCTGCCTCACTTGGAAGAGAAACTTGAAAAATGAGATCCAGGTCTTTGCATCCCAGCCCATTATCCTTGACTAGGACATGACCAGCTGCAGAGCCATTCAGACGGACATCACGTACCACAATGCCTGCTTCACTCAGCCTGCTCCGAACAGTCTGAACGATGTCCTTCAGAGTTATCTTCAGTGTCGGGAAGTTACCTCGTCCATGGATTGGAACCACCTCTGTAAGAACCTCATGCAGACGGCTGACCTGCTCCCAGTTCAGTACACTGCATGACATATGGTCTGCATCACTTCCTTTGCCTGCCATCTTGAGGTTTTTCTTCTCCAAAGAAACTGTAGGGAAGTGGAATATAAAAAAATTACGAGTCAGACTTTGTTTACACTACCTAGATAAATCCTATGCTCTGGTTTTGTCTACACACACACAAACTATAAAGAAATAATTCTATAAAGTGATTATTATTAGCAAACATTTCACCCAAAGTGATATGTAGCTTCTCTATTGGTACAGGCAAAAAAATTTAGTTATCATTGTCCTTTTTTTGAAAGGTAGAATTAACTACTTCAGCAAAGCAGTTTGTGTCAAAGGTGAATTATCAAAGACAACACACAAGCCTGACCTTAGTTTAAGATCATCTGCATCACCAGCTGAAGACAGATGAGCTGTAAGTGCAAAGCACTTCTGAAAGTTAAGTTTTGAACTTGTTTCGTTATACTGAAAGCTCAAACTGCTCTCTCCAACTAACACAACATTAGAAGACACTCAGGTGTTAGTTTCAGGGCTCAGACATTCAGTCCACCAAGCGCACTTCAACTATGCCAGAGATAAAGATTTCTTTCTTTTCACATAAGTTATTCTTTTCTCTGCCACCCTGTATCTAACACTCATGGGATAAAGGCCAAGTACACATTGCTCCTGCAAAAAGCTACAGCACTTCAGCATCCTGGACAGAATTCCAGCTGCTTAGTTTTGGGTTGGGGAAGTCAAACAAGCTTGTAAGAGTTGGCATATATTTAGATGATGTATAGGCATTATGTTAGCATTACTCTTTAACACTAAAGACTTCAGAAACTGACTGACCAAACTTTATATAAACTTTTGCACTTTTTTGAAAGAGTCTTGTCATAGCTGACCAGATCATTCTCTTGTGCTTAAGTTACTTGTGTTTTGAAGTATGTAGATATTTATATCTGTTCTACAGCCATGCAGCTTCAACTGGTATTAATACACTTCTCTTTTTAACACTTCGAGGTTTCAGTTGTGGCTAGGTGCTTCCTGACAGATACAGTCTAACTGGGATCTCACCTTCTTCTGCCCCAAGTACTTGTGAGGACTGCATCTGCCAAGATCAGACTAGTCCAACTTAAGACAGTTAACTCTTGCCTACCCCCGCTGTTTAAAACCCAAACACATAGTTTCTTGACAAGCATCAACATGCATGGGACACTTTTTAAGCAAGACTTGAAGAGCAGCTATTGTAATTCTATGTCTATTCTGCTTAATATTTGAGCAACTCACCTGACCCGTCAACTCCTTTACAGAGGAGTCTAATCCTAGACAAAATACACAGTTAGGTAAAAATGCTCCTGGAGAAGCAGTTTCTGCCCTTGAGCACAAGTTGCTCCATTACAAACTCTGCTGCTGTGGGTCACATCAGCTCCAGCAGGAATGAAGAAAACTTGTGATTCACAAGATGATTAGTCCAGTATAGATCAAGGGGTTCTTCATACTCAGCCTTTTAAGGCTGCAACACAGCAGACCCAGAGGCATAAAGCCTACCAGCAGCTGCCCTCAGGCACTTCACATTAAACTACATTTTCCTCATAAACCCACTGTATTTTCATTAGATCCTTCAGATCACTGAATAATACAAGAGTCTTCCATGACTTCTAGCTCAAGCTGTAAGTGCTTTTCAGCTACTAATTCCGAAAGTGTTCCCTCTACTCCTTCCTGTTTGTAGCCTTCCCAAAAATCAAAACACAGCTCACCCAGTGCCCAGAAAAGACCATGAGCCAGTGCTTCCCACCACACACACATACTTTGTTCTGCTTGTTGATCCTCACCTAGGAGAGCAAAGCATATTGCTGCCCTTGTGGAGGGAGAACAAGGTACTTCATTTCCAGTTCAGTAGAGTTTAATTCTCAGACTATCAACCAACAAAGGCTCCCACCCCCAAAACACTTGATTGTTTGACTGCTCTGCAAGACTTACTATGTTAGTGACAAGATCTGAGCGACTTCAATCTATCTTGGAGGCTTGCAGTTCACATGCCTCTAGTTTCACGGCCAACACTTCCTATCACAAGAAGATCCCATACCTGAAGACGCTCATTCCCTAGTCAGAAAACGACTCTGAAGCTGAAAGGAGCACTACCTACTTTTAACAGCAAGAGTGAAGAGTATTACAGCTTCAAACCAGAGCCAAAAGGAGTGAGGACAGCATTCCCTCACCTCCCTCAGGATGAGGCACATCGCTGCAGCAGGAGGTTCCCGATAATTACATTATTACCCCAATAATAACACACCACCTCAACAGCTTCAGGCGGCGGCAGGCAGCAGCACCCCTCTGACCCCGGAGCCTTACAAGTTCCCCCCGAGCCCGCGCGGGGCGGCAGGAGCGGGGGAGCTCCAGCGTCCGTTAACGGACATCGTCCCGCGACAGGAGCTGAGGAGCTGTACCCCAACGGGCAGCTCAGGGCCCGCCCGCGCTCACCCGGGGCACAGGGAACTTGCCTTGAAGCCGTTTTAAGTAATAATAATAAGAGTAACAACAACAATCACAAACGCGCAACCCGCACACACCCGCCGAGCGGGGTGTTCCCAAGTTCCCGGTGCTCACCGCTCACCTCAGCCCCGACACCGCACCCGCAAGGACCGCGCCAGCCTCGCCCGCGCGCCCCGCTCGACCCTCGCGCCCGCCTTTTATCGCCGCGCGGCTCTCCCGGCCCTGGCCCCGCCCCACCTCTGCCGTGAGGTAACCGCCGGGCGGGGCGCGAGGCGGGGGTAGCACGAGTGACCGCCCCCGCAACGGCCGCAGCCGTGGGGCTGTCCCGCTACCCCCAAACCCTTCCTCCCTCTCACCCGTCCCGGGGGTTTTGGGGTAAGGAAGACGGAGCCCTTCCTCCCCGCTTTCAGGGACTTGCCCTGCAGCTCTTCCCTCCACACACACACACTCTTGTATGTACGACTGGACACGGAAGGAAAGGAAGGGCCCCTCAGTTCAGGAAGGAGATTGAGGTCCTGGAGCAGGTCCAAAGGAGGGCAAGCAGGCTGGTGAAGGGACTCCAGCACAAGTCCTGTGAGGAGAGGCTGAGGGAGCTGGGGGTGTTCAGCCTGGAGAAGAGGAGGCTCAGGGGAGACCTCATCGCTCTCTACAACTCCCTGAAAGGAGGCTGGAGCCAGGGGTGGTCGGGCTCTTCTCCCAGGCAGCTGTCAGTAAGGCAAGAGGGCATGGTCTCAAGTTGTGCCAGGGGAAGTTTAGGTTAGGTATTAGGAAAAAATTTTTGACAGAGAATGTGGTCAGGCATTGGAATGGGCTGCCCCAGGGAAGTAGTGGATTCTCCATCCCTGGAGATGTTTAAAAAGAGACTGGATGTGGCACTCAGTGCCATGGTCTGGTAACTGCAGCAGTAGTGGATCAAGGGTTGGACTTGATGATCTCAGAGGTCCCTTCCAACCCAGCCAATTCTATGATTCTATGAACATTTTCAGGGAGTAAGGGAAGACAGTGAAGAACAACAGAAGAAGAAGTGAAGCACAACAGAAAGCAGGATGTAGTACAGCATGGCTTTCCCGAAGGTACCTTGCCTTGAGCAGAGCAACTGTCACCAAGCTGTGGGGCGTGATCGACAGACGGGAGGGATGGGAGGCCACCCGAGGGACCTTGACAGGCTTGAGAGGTGGGCCCGTACAAACCAGATAAAGTTCACCAAGGCCAAGTGCAAGATCCCATGCATAATTACAAGTTCCTGTGGAGGATGGATTGAGAAGAGCCATGAAGAGGTGCTAGATAAAGACAAGCTCAACTTGAGCCTGCAATGTGCACTTGCAGCCTAGAAAGCCATCTGTATGCTGGGTTGCATCAAGAGAAGCGTGACCAGCAGGTCGAAGCAGGTGATTCTCCCCCTCTACTCTGCTCTCATGAGACCCCACCTGGAGTACTGTGTCCAGTTCTGGAGCTTCCAACATAAAAAGGACATGGAGCTGTTAGAGTGAGACCAGAGGAAGGCCACAAAGATGGAGGACTGGAGAACCTCTCCAATGAAGACAGGCTGAGACAGTTGAGGTTGTTCAGCCTGGAGAAGAGGATGCTCCTGGGAAACCTTATGGCAGCCTTCCAGTACCTGAAAGGGTCCAACAAGAAAGCTGGGGTGGGACTTTTTGCAGTGGCATGGAGAGATAGGATCAGGCGTAGTGGCTTAAAACTGGAAGAGGGTAGATTTAGGTTAGACATTAGGAAGAAATTCTCTAGTGTGAGGGTGGTGAGACGCTGGCACAAGTTGCTCAGGGAAACTGTATCTGCCCCCTCCCTGGACATATTCAAGGCCAGGTTGGATGGGGCTTTGAGCAACCTGTTTTAGTGGGAGATGTCCCTGCCCATGCAGGGAAGCTGGAACTAGAAGAGTTTTAAGGCCCCTTCCAGTCCAAACCATTCTCAGATTCTGATTCTATGATGTAGCTAAAATTTGCTGGTTTTGCTGAAAAGTTTGCTGCGGTGCCACATCAGAAACAGCCAAATGATGAGTTAATAAAAGCACTGCAAGGATGTGCTTGCAAGGCAAAAATGTTGAAACAGTGAGCTACTGAAAACCTCAGTTGATGAGCTGGGAGGAGCACTGGAGACATGGAGGAGGGTGGAACTATTAGACAGGAAGCAATGGGAAACTTGGAGATACAGAGTAATAAAAATCACCTAGTGTTAAATAGTAAATGGTGGAAGATTATGAACTGCAGGAATAAAAGGTTCAAGTTCTTCTGTGAACCCTTGCAAAAGAGGAGAGAAGGAACCAGGAGCCTTTTAGTCTGGAATCAATAAAGGGGGGGAAAAAAGCAAAATTGATCCTAGCACAGGCCAGTTGAGCTAGTAAGTGTGAAAAAACAGATTTACAAAGCACTGAGCCAAAACCCAGCATATCTGTTACACTGGTCATACACAGTCAAGAAAGATGAATTAAAACTTGCACACACGTGGAGAAGAGCTGACCTTGTAAAAGGAAACTGAAAAGCTCTTTGACAAGTAAATACAATTAGACTTGCCTTGTTTTTCCAACAAAGCAAAAGCTGAACAGGAATATGGGTGAGTTGCTTTATTTATGTATTATTTTTTCTCCCATAGCACACCATTGGGATAATTAACAGAAAACAAAAAGAGGATAACACTGACACAAGAATCTGGTTCAAGGCAAGTTACCATCTTTTTGTCTGATGATTTTGTCTATCTTTTGTCTCAGGAACTCAGAGCAAAGGAGGAGGGAGGGAGGAAAATAAAGCTAACTGGTTTCAAGATGGAGCTAGAAAAGAAAATACATATGATTGCAGTGTTATGGACTTGTATGTGAGGATCCAGATCTCTCCCAGTTATTTTTTTTTCCTGTTTTTCAGAAACAAGAAAGAGAAATAGGGAACTCAAAAAGAAGTAGTAGCAGAAATATGGAGGTATAACCACCAGTAAGGAAATGTCTTTCCTGGAGGTTAAAATAGGGAATGGTCTCCCCTCTTAAGAATATTTATTTAGCAATATTACAGATAAAAGGCTCACACTTTTTATTATTTGCTTACAAGTTCTTGTTTCACAAAAATGCTTGTAAAACAAAGAGTTATCTCAACTCTACCTGAAATATCAGATAACTGAGGTGTTTTCTGCCTCCTCTGATTTGCAGACCATGAGTATTTGTCATTGGATGTGCAGCACGCTCTGCAGTGAACTTAGACCTCCTGACAACACATTTGTTATTTTTAATCACTTTTCATTGGTACCACAAAAGGGGTCCCACTGTGGGATGGGATTTTAAAATGCTATTTAAAGCCTGCTGGACTAGACTCCTGGGTAACTTGCAGGAGAAATGAGGAATGCATCTCTGAGTAAGGAATGTGTAGGAGAATAAGTCCGCTTGCCCCAGATGAGAGCCAGCCTTCTGCTATCCATCTGCCAGTGCCTGAGCAGTGGATTGCTGTGATGTGAGGGTGGAAAACATGGGAGCACATAGTCCATGGGTGAGAAGAGAGTTTAAAAAGCATGGGTTACTGTTCAGGTGCTCTGGCTGACGAAGTGGCTATGATGTGGACCCAGACCCAGCTCCAGGGTACAATCTTAACATTTAATATGTATTTAGGACTGACTTTCCCACTGTCAGATGTAACTCCAACTCTAGGAAGAAGTAACCTGTGATCCCAATCTTTGCAAGGCATCCTTTCTCCAAGATTGGCCAAGATACAAATTCCTATCAAGGGGCAATGAGTGGTGGCAGTCACAGTCCCCCTTTGCCCTTGGACAACCACTATCTCACCCTTCTCCCATAGCTGTTCCATGCCTCATCTCTGCCCATGTCCCCAGTGCCTCCTCTCAGCTATGGTCCCTCATTATCTGTGTGAGCCTCTTTGGGAAATACACAGTGGGACCTGTTTCAAAGGGTTTTTCAAAGAGAGGATGGGGTAGGAAGAAAGACTAAATGGCTCCTTGGGTGGCAGTGTGAGAGGGGGACAAGGGTCTGGGAGCTGTCAAAATAGAGGCAAGTATGGAGTTTTATGAACACAATGCAACTTGTTCATTTTAATCCAGTAAATAGGGCAGCAAATTTGGCAGAAGAAACACACTTAAAAACTTGTAAGTCAGCTCAGTGACCTGGCACTGTCAGATTAGTTTCCTTACATTACACATTGCTGATTGTAACATGTCATTACAAATCTTTGGGTGCTACAGCTGTTAAAGCCATAAAGTGAATCAGAGTTATTAATACACTGTAGTAGTAGCTGTCATGATCCATTCTGTAATTGAACATCAAAACTGCAGTTGGGAAAGTCATTTTCTCTGATACGTAACTGCATGTCTGCAGGTGCTGAGAGCATGGAGACGGGTAGGAACATCTCACCCATGTGGGGCTATGGTGACATCCTCCTACAGAGTATCAAAAGTGAGCCCCTTTCTCTGTTGCTAGATGCCTTTACAAGACTGATTGCTTCCTGTGGGCAGATGCAGCAATCCTTCCAATAAATGGATAAAAGTAGAAACATGAAGCTCAGTACTGATGCACAGAGTGTTTCAAAAATCTGAGGTTAAACTTTCCACTAGAAGCACAGAGACAGCTGGGAAGTTCCTGCTGTAAGGGATGTGATGCTGCTATGTAGGGCTTCCCAGCTCCCACCAAGTTCTGAGCTCAGCAAAACACTCCTCTCAGAGACACTCCTTCTCCAAGGAGCAAGAAATGCCACCAGGCCCTTTCACCAACAGAACCTGTGCGAAGTGGGAGCACCAAGCTCCTGCTATATCCAGACACCAGAAGGGGCCAGAAACCCATAGATGCTATCTCTCACAAATGTCCTTTTGAAGGTGTCCCCAACCATTAGCCCTTCCTCTATGTTTTACATGCCACCCCTGGCAACTTGAGCTGTGGGCTGCAGGCTCTTCTTCTCATGAACTCTCAGACGTCTATACGCAAAACTGCTTTAAAGCCTTAGGAGCAGAGCTGCTCGATTGTGTGACAAAGCACACAGACAGAATTCTCCAGAAAGGAAGACACAGTTAGGCCTCTGCCCAGGGCCCTGGTGCTTTTGGTTCTGCAGCAGCAGAAGACTCAGTTTTGCCGATGTGGTTGTGCTGTGAGGCTCCAGAGTGGGCAGCCCAGGGAAACACAGCATTTTGCCTTATGAAGTAAGACACATGCTGAGATGGAATGCACTCACTGGAGCGAGTGGGCAGCAGCCCATCATCTGACTTGTTTTTCCTTTGCACCTGAGCTTGCCCTGAATGCTTAATTAGTCACACAGTTTCCCAGAACCTGGGGGAGAATAAAACCGTCAAAAATTATCGTGGTGCACGAGAAGACAAAGGCTGAAGAAGGGAGGCAGAGATAGGGGGATAATGAGGGTTTGCAAATCAGACTGAAAAAATATTTTCTCTATTTTGGGAGTCATGAGCAAACTCTTGAAACATTGCCTCATGCTGCAGGTGGCAAACACAGCAAAGGGTTTTAACAGAGGAACAGAAAAGGTGTTCAGGGGGTGCAGCCTCAGTCATATAAAGCTCTTACATGCTGCCTGTGGGCTCTGCCCCATGGATTTTGGACTTTCCCCCACCACAGGTTTTCACTCTGAAATTGTATCTTTTCCACATTCCCTCATCATCCACGGACTGAGCCAGTGCAGAGGAGTGTACTGGTCACACTGTGACTGCACCAACCCCCTGCCAGTCTGCAGCTGCAAGCCCTGCCTCCGCCACTGGTTTTAGTTGCAGATGGTCCTGTTTGCCTCTGCAAACTCACAGACTTGAAGGCTAACAGAGATGATTAACCATTTCATGGTACTCATATGATCCCTGTGTAATATAATTGTGCTGTAAGACTGATAGTCCCTTCAATAAATTGCACTTGCCTGCAGACTTTCCTCAAACCTATCTTGAGATTGATAATCCAGCATTTCCTCATGGTAGCCTGCTGTAATTAACTGCTTTCATGACTAAAGGTCCTTTCCTTTAGTCATGAAAGTTTGACTTTTCTGTTCAGTATGCTTTTTTCCCCTGATAGATGATAGCAGCTCCTGCTGAAAGCTTGTATGATTTTTTTAAGGCTTTTTCTGGAGGCCCTTTATTTCTTGCCGGTGACAATGGCAACTGGAAAGGAAGTTTTGCACAGTTAATGCAGTTCTACATCTTAAAATAATCTAAGTATGAGCTGTCAGAGACTCCTTGTTCTCAGATACAGAATCACAGAATGTTAGGGGGTGGAAGGGGTGTCAAAAGATCATTGAGTCCAATCCCTCTGACAGAGCAGGACGACCTAATGTAGGTCACACAGGAATGGATGCAGGTGAATTTTGAATGTCTCCAGAGAAGGAGACTCCACAACCTCCCTGGACAGCCTGTACCTGTGCTCTGTCACACAGTGAAAAAGCTTTTCCTTATGTTTACAGAGAACCTCCTATGGTCCTGCTTGCACCTGTTACCCCTTGACCTATCACTGGACATCACAGAGAAGAGCCTGGCTCCATCCTCCTGACACTCACCCTTTACATATTTATAAACATTAATGTGGGCACCACTCAGTCTCCTCCAAGCTAAAGAGATCCAGCTCCCTCAGCCTTTCTTCATATGGGAGATGTTCCATTCCCTTTATCATCTTTGTGGCTCTGCACTGGACTTTTCAAGCAGTTTCTCATCCTTCTGGAACTGGGGGCCCAGAACTGGGCTCAGTATTCCAGATGTGGCCTCACCAGGGCAGAGTAGAGGAGTAAGAGGAGAACCTCTCTCTACCTACTAACCACCCCCCTTCTAATGCACCCCAGGATGCCATTGGCCTTGGCCACAAGGGCACATTGCTGGCTCATGGTCACCCTTCTGTCCACCAGCACCCCCAGGTCCCTTTCCTCTATACTTCCCTCTAACAGGTCAGTCCCCACACTCTTCTTTGTGTCAGGTTTATGTGATTTGAAACATCCAAAGAGAGGATTTCCTTTGGCTGGAGCAGCTTGCTAGCTGGGTGACCACACAATCACACAGGCACTAGGGCAAGTATGGCAGGTGAGGCAGGATGACAGCAAACTTTAAGCTGCAGTGGACTGGCACTATCAAAAGCCTTGGGGCCCATCTCAGTTATAAAGAGACATCTTGTTCTGCTTGATGAGCCACCAGCACTGCATGGAAACTCCACAGCCCTGGAAGCCATTGTCCTACTGTCTATTTCCCAGAAATGCTGACAACATGCTCCCTGCTCGCACTAGTGATGGAATCCTTGATGAGCACACAGGTAGCATCTCCAACAGGATATAGCTTTATCATTGCTCTTTCTAATTAAATCTGTCATTTTACCTCTTCTCAGAAATTTGCAAAGTCTGGCCTATTCTGGGGAATACCTGCAGCAACGTGGAAGATATGTCTTTGGACAAAAAGTCTTGAAGAGTAAGTGAAGCACTGGGGTCTTTGGAGACAAGAAGGAAAAGGTAAGGCTGATGATATGTTGGATGGTGATGTTTTGCACAGCTGCCCTGCTAAGGGACACTATCCTTACCTACGGGAGGAAAAGAAAGGTTCTGCCTCCTTTTGCCATAGAACAGATCTGAACTTTATGATGGGCAGAAAAATGTGGCAGCACCAGGATTTCTGCATTGACCCACAGTCAGCTTTCAGTGTCACATGAAACAAGCCTTGGAATCAAGGAAATTACCAGATAATAGTATGACTCTTGTCTACAGTGTATCATATCTCCGTTTTGAAATATGAAACTTAGCTCAGTAACTGCTAAGAAATCAGAATAAAAATCTGGATTTAGTTATAGCCCCCATCCACTGCAGGCCTGGCCAGGCGGCCCACAGGTGACCCCCCCACACACACCCGCCCCACCGCTACGAGCAGCACCGGCCCTACCGCCCTCCCCAGGCGGCTCCCGGCTGTCCCCTGCCGGCGGGACCGGGGCCCGGGCCGCGGAGGGACGGGGAGGCGGGGCCCGGACTGATACCGCCCGCAGGCCGCCCTGCGCCGGCCGTCTCCATGGCAACCATCGGCAGCCGGGCGGGACCGCTGGCGGGCGCCATCTTGGGAGGGGCGACCCCGCCATGTTGGGGGTGGTGTCCTTTACTTAGCGTGGGGCGAGCTGCCATGTCGGTGGCTTCGGGTTGCCGGGGAGGCGGGATGGTGCGGGTGTTGCCGGGGCTCTACGTGGGCGGCGCGGAGTCGTGCTCGAGCCCGGAGTCGCTGGCGGCGGCGGGGGTGGTGGCGGTGCTGACGGTGGACGCGGAGGAGCCGCCGGCGGTGCCGGGGGTGCGGGCCATGCACGTCCGGGCGCGGGACGAGCCCGGCGCCGACCTGCTGAGCCACTTGGACGACTGCGCTACCTTCATCGGCGAAGCGCGGGAGGGCGGCGGTGCCGTCCTTGTCCGCTGGTGAGGGCCGGGACGGCGGGGACGGGGGTCGGCTGCTACCAGAGTCCCCGTCCGGGCCGCGCTCCTCACGGTCGGGCCGTCCTGTCCTTCTCTCGCAGCCAGGCCGGGATGAGCCGCAGCGTGGCCGTGGTGACCGCCTACCTGATGAAGACGAAGGGACTCGGCTGGGAGGAGGCCTACGCTGCTGTCAGGGCTTCCAAACCAGACGCCGAGTGGGTCTTCATCCCTGCCCGCCTCACGCTGTCCCCTGCCTGCCCGGCGCCCCCTTAGCCCGCTCTCCTCTCGCCCCTGCCGCAGGATGAACCCGGGTTTCCAGGGGCAGCTGAAGCTCTACGAGGCCATGGGCTGCGCCGTGGACAGCACCAGCGCCCTCTACAAGCGGTACCGGCTGCAGGTGCTGACGGAGAAGTACCCCGGTGAGTGGCGGGGGAAGCGGCAGGACCGCCTGCCCGGGGCTGCGGGACCGTGGTGCGCCCCGGGAGCAGCGGCCTTGAGCCGGGGGGAGTGCTCGGAGTGTCGGCTGGGGTAGTTCCAACAGCCCGCTCAGGTGTGTGGGATCGTCTGTCCTGAAGTGAACACAAACCTTTCAGTACCTGAATGGGGCCTACAGGAAAGCTTGAGAGGGACTTTACAAGAGACTGAGCAGATAGGACAGGGTGTAATGGCTTTAAACTGGAAGAGGGCAGTTTTAAATTAGACATTAAGAAGAAATTATTCCTTGTGAGAGTGGTGAGTCACTGGAACAGGTTACCCAGAGAAGTTGGGGATGCCCTCTCCCTGGAAGTGTTCAAGGCCAGGCTGGATGGGCCTTGGTTGCTGGATGGGCAACCTGGTCTAGGGGGAGGTGTACCTGCTCGTGCAGAGGGGTTGAAATGAGATGATCTTTAAGGTCCCTTCCAAACCAAACCATTCTGTGATTCTGTGACTTTGAGTGAACCCTGAGTTAGCTAGGCAAACATTCACATCCTACTGGATCTAGAGTATCACAGATCATCAGTGGAGAAAATAGCATCTTCTGACACATGCATGAAAAGTAAGATCCATAAGGAACCTCTTTAGCAAAATGCAGAAACGGTAAAGGTCAATTTGATATGTTTCCTGATTTTCATGTACCTGGCTAGACAAACTGAACATCCCCTAAAATGAAGTCAACTGAAATAATATTGAAATCAACATATGAAATAAACTTTCATACTTTAATTTACAAAAGGTTGACTGTAGTGGAAATTGTGCATATGTGAAATTCTATAATAAAATAATAACAGCTTTTTTGCAAGATCTCAGTGTTGCACATTCATCATGACAGTGCTGTCTCCGTTTATGTCTCATTCTCCTTGACAATTCCCATTGTTAAATTGACTTTCTGTATTATATGCACTAACAGGTTGGTAGAACTCTAAAAGTTCCTCCTCTGCCTTTCTGTTTAACTGAGAACATAAAGCAAAATTCAACTATTTAACCATTGCTAAGCCCCAAATTTGGATCTCATTTCCTTGCCTTAAATGAATCCCAATCTTAGGTGTGGTGGGATGAGTTTCTCTCATTTTTAGCTTACCTTATGGAACTGGTGAGTGGACAAATGACTGCCAAGAAGGTGACTACTGCATGCCATGATGGGGGCAGAGGTGCAGCACTGCCTTGTCCCACAGAAATGCAGTGCAGCTGCACTGATCTGATCCACAATTTGGTACTGACCCCTCTGCAGAACTTCAAGACTTGCCCCGAGAAGTCTTTGCTGTTGATCCAACCAGTATATGTCAAACTTCAAACACAGAGGTTCTCTACAGGTGCAGGAAATGCAGGTACTGAACCTTTTGTATTTCTCCATTAAATGTAATTTTGAAATTGACTCAAAACCAGCCTATGTAAATCAATGGCATGTCGTAATTGTCAGGACAGGGGTGACCGCTTCCCTAAGTTTCTATATACAAAAATGTAGGATGAAATATCTGACAAAATACAAAACTTTTTGGTTTTTGGTGTTACACAGCACTTGTGCAGGCTAAACTGCCATATTCTGTAGGTGGCTCTGTGAAGTTGCTTGCTCTGAAACCATTACTTCTAGTTTGTTTTTGACAATGTGTTTCTTTAGAAGAGAAATTGTATGGATTTGGGGGATTGACTACATTTTAACTACCATTTATGGATTACTTAAAGTGAAATTGAATAATCCTCTTACCTAGGTGTAGGCTTCTTCAAGTATATGAGAATATCTTCAAAGTTTTTGTAGGTAGGAATTGATTGAAAATTGATCTAAATGAGAGACAGCTATTTTCTGTTGTCTGTAGGTTTCTCCAGTTAAAAAAATTTTTTTTTACTTTTTTCTTTCCCTCTCTCATGGACGGCAGACGAGCTTTGTTCCGTAGTTCCAGTATTTTGTCCCACGAGGAAGGAACCGGACCAACAGCCTTTGCTCATAAGAGGATAACAGACTCTGCTCGGCTTTCCAGTGATGGCCCTGAAAGGTGTACTTCTTACTTCACAGAGCCTGTGCAGTGGATGGAGCCAGCATTGCTTGGAGTGATGGAAGG
Organism: Phaethornis superciliosus; assembly: GCA_023637945.1. NCBI lineage: Eukaryota > Metazoa > Chordata > Aves > Apodiformes > Trochilidae > Phaethornis > Phaethornis superciliosus. Next base: position 83,093,557 of record JAJQWJ010000001.1, on the reverse strand, counting down.
ACAGGTAAATGGGAGCTTGTACTTTATTGACTTTATTTTTCAGATGCTCTTTTTTTTTTCTTTTTTCACAAAGGCAGAACAAATTCTTTCTGTTCCTGATGCAAAAGCACCTTCACAAGGACCTAGAACTCCCAGCCTTTCTGGCCTGAATTTTGTAGCTTACAAACGGATTCTTTTATGTTTAATATCCTTTTATAAGGAAATGAGCTGTTGATCTTGGACTGAGAACACTGGCCAGGGTGCTGGAGAGGGTTCGTTTCCTATTCGGTTTCAGTAGGAGAGAAGAGTTTTGGGGACTTTAAAAGCACATTGTGGTCTTAGGCTGTCTGACACTTTCTGCAGACTGGCAAAACTGTGCTTGAACCACACTAAGGCCAAGCAGCTGCATTTCCAGACCCTTCCCTCTCCCAGCACAGCTGCCTGCTACACCCCAGGGCATGGCAAACACCAGCCATGCCAGTGTAGCTTTTTTGCCTGTTTTTCATCCCATTTACCTTCAGTAAAGCGTTACAAGGGAAAGAGCTGGCTCAGCACAGGTTACCACAATACATTTTAAACAGACCTAAATCTGCATGCACCTCAGCATGGGTCATGTTTTTCTTGCAGCTCCTGTGTCCCAAGTGCACATCAAAGCTGGGCTCCTTCAGCTGGCGGGGTGAGCAGTGTTCCTGTGGCCGCTGGGTGACTCCTGCCTTCCAGATCCACAAAAGCCGAGTGGATGAAGTGAGGATGCTACCAGTTGGTAACTTCCAAGCTGCCACGACCTGAACTCATCCCTTCCCTTGAGGGATTTCTTAATGTCCACAGAGAACTGCTCTCTACTCTGTGGATGCCAGGAGTGAGCTTGGGACTTCCCCCCCATTTGTGATGCAGCGGACTGACTTAAACATCTGCTCTGTTTGAGCTTGCTGTATCTCTAATTTATGAAAAATAGCAAAAGCTTTCTTCAAAAAGGTGTTAAGCAGTGGTCAAATATGTACAGAAATGCCTGAATGTGAGGTTTTTAGTATATTCTCGCTTCATCTGTTACTGTTTCAACTCTGTATTTTAAAGGATTATGAACATACCACTTTCAGGAAGTGGTTAGCAAAGCTGCTTATCTTCTGATCCGGAAGATCAAAGCAACTTGTCTGAAACACACAGCTGAGATTTTAGGTTGTGTGTTCCACAGCACAAGGTACCCAGGAGGGAACTACTTCAGGGCTCAGCAAAGTGCCATAAAATGGTACAATTGCAATCGTGTCTGCATGTGTGGCAGGTACAAGCAGTGAAGGCAAATTCACACTTGTATTACAATAAAAATAGTATTAATAATCTTTACCCTAATAATATTAACTACGCTGTAACTCTTCCTTTCATGTCATATCTGAGGTGAGAATGCAAGCTGTACTGGGATGGGGGAGCTGAGGCAAAAGGTCCCTGCCCTCCTGCTGTTTACAATTTTAAAGAGATCCCTACACTGAAGTAAGATTTCAAGGATGCACAGTATGCTCTGTTCATCACTGTGGCAGTTTTGGTTTGATAGAAGAAAACAGGACAGAAAGACCTACTTTAAAGCCATTTTATTCTCATTACCTCCAATGGTTGTTTTTTTAATTTATTTTTTTTTTTACACAATTTCCAGCAACGTACATTATGAAATATACAAGATAAAGTAGGTGGTGGGGTTCTTCCCCTCTTTTCATTCCTCCTGCAGCTGCAGAGGGAAGACTTGCAGGACACAGTGAACATCAGAATCTCAACACTGAAAACAGACACAAACCAAAAAAATGACAAAAATATATATATGAAACTGTTTGAACTGGTCACACTTCAGGGCCAGGTACAGCACAATAAATATTAGAACTGTATTACCTTAGACATCTTCTGTAAAGTTTATAACATCCTCTATGCAAAGAGATAAGAACATCTGTTTTCTAGCATGAAATGCTACATAGTACAGTGGTGAAGGGTACAAACAATGAGGAATCCAGCAAGGGCTTGAATGGTGACTACTGATTCACACATGCTCATTGGTAAAATAAGCAGCCTACACCGAAAGTTTAGTGAGCTGTAAACTTAACCATTCACTACCAGAATATCAGCTGGAGGAGTAGCTCCTTTGGGGAGAATAAAAAATAGTTAATCCCTTGAAGTTTCAGCTGGGCTCTGCCTGACAAACAGCAAGTTGGTGTCAGAGTGGAAGTGTCAGCATTTGGTCCGTAGTGCAAGATCACGTTGAGTTGCTACTGTTCAAAGTGGGCAGCTGGTGGAAATACTTCAGTGCAGAGTTAACACTCACACAGCCATGCCACCACCAGCAAATGGTTATTTGTCATGAAACCATGACCATAACAAAGCAGCAGATGTCAGCTGGAACCCAGCTGGGCACAGAGCACTGCATGGCAAAGCAGCACTGGATGCCACCTGACACAAGTGAGTGGGAGAGTCTGGAGGAGATGCCAGTGTTTTTCTCTCTCACTCCACAGCAATGGTGTAAGTGCTGGGCTCCTGGAGTCTGACAGAAAGGCTGCTCTATGCTCATTCCTCATCTCATACTCATTTTGCCAATAAACAAGCCCAAGACACAGCAGTATCAGCTGCTTGAAAGCGTGCTTCCGGAACACAGAGAAGCTGACCAAAGCCCCTGGTTTCTCTTGCACTGTAATCAGCAAGGCAGGAGTAAATACACTTTGTACTTGTGAACCCTCCCCCTGTTCATCCCCTGCCCCCAGAAGTGTACTATCAGACATTCCTTCTGCAGGAGAACTGGGGACCTTCTGTGCCACCACCAGACAGGTCGGATGAGCACAGGTGGAGGAGGAAGGTTAAGCACACGCTTTCCTTTCCTCAGCATGCCAGACCTGGGCAGTGCACTGGGAGGCAACTGCACTGGCAGACAGCACAACTGAGAAAGGACTGTGCTCGTGGTCCACACACATGGCATCACTGTAACGTGCTGTGGATGTCCTGCAGAACATGGCAGCAACCACAAGCTTCACAAACAAGCAGCTGAGCACTGTGATATCTTGTGAGTAGGAGCAAGGAAGTACAATGCTGCTGGAAGCTGAGCACCTATGGCTTTGATTTTAGCTGATGCCAAGTCCAGCATTCCTATCTGTATTAAGTAGGAAAATAAAACTTTCTCCAGTGTACAAAAGTATACTGGTCACTTGTTCCTGCTCATCTTCTACTTTGTCCCTTCTTACAGAGAGTACCACATTTCAATACCAACAGACTCAGCTGGGGGTTGCACAAGGGACGAAATAGTAAAGAATTTTTGGTTGTATCAACATGTCATCAGAATATGGTCAAAAATTCTGTTTCAGAATAGGGAGTTCTACATAATGATAGTCACTTAAAGTGCCAGATGTAAATGCCCTTACAACTGCCAGCTCACAGTGTACCGTGTGACTTCATCAAGATCAACACTTCCTCTGCCAGTACAGCTCAACTGGTTGTTACATCCCAAAGTGAAAAACTGGTTACCAGGAGAGCTGGGAGAGGCAAGGTGAAGCTCTTCCCACCATAGAAGTGTACAACAGCATTTCCTCACTCAGCCAGGCCCATTCACTCATCACACACCATTTCAGACACACCAAGCAATGCCAAACACAAACTAAGAGGAATGTTTTGTAAGGACACTCTTGAGTATGGACAGAGAAAACACAGGGCTATTTATCAACTCAAGTACTGTTGCATCATTCTGGTAAGGTAGGGAAGCAGAGGAGCTGAGATGAGGAATTGAGAGGACAAACTGGAGTGGTCACAGAGGTCAAGTCTAGTCTTCCAGACTGCGAAATGCATTCTGCATATCCTCAAACAGCTGAGCATAGTCCGCCTTGATTTTTGTTTCACCATCTTTGACAGGGTCCTGAACAACAACAACAATACCACAAATGAACAGATATATCAGGAAAAACCTCGGGTACTTAGCACAATCCTGCTTTGCCAGTGCCGTAAGTTCTCTACCTCAGGATTAACACTTGCTGACTGCAGAGCAGGCATTACAGCTCCATCTCTGCCTCCTGTCTCACCAACAGCTACAGGGTTTAAATCTCATCCCCTTCCCATAGCCAGCATGGCAGAATGGATACTGGACAGAGAATTTTTTCATGGGTAGTGCTTACTTTATTGAAAAAGAACTGATCTCGAAAGGATGAAGTAATACTGAGGGTCTTAGTTGATGCTGTGTGGTTCAAGAGCTGCAGTGCTTAAATGCCAGCTCCTATCCCAAGCCAAATGCATTAGGTATTCATGACTAAAATGCTCAGCTGTACTTTTTGGGATGCATCCCCCATAAGTGCAAGAGTTACTTTGCCATCACTTGGAGGTTGCTCAGTTCAAATTAAAATCTTATTGTGCAATCCTAACAAGCTCACAGACATCATAGCACAGCTTCATTTTCTCAGAACAGTTACCATGAAAGACAAGGGCAAAAAATGTAACAATTGGCTTTGCTCTGAGGCTGCAAGGCCTTCCCTACAAGAAGCATCAGCTGCCAGGCTGTGAAATCTCTTCCATGTCTTCACCATTACTCCTCTCACCGCTACACTCCTCTGGTTCTGTGCAGCTCTTGGGGAAGAGAGGACTATTCCATCATCTCTCCAAAGTACACAGACCACTGGATTCAGAACATTTGAATTCTCACACCTTTTAGACTGTTATCCAGGAAACTTAATTTTCCTTTCGTTAATATTATCAGGCAGCTGGCTGCACTTAACATGCATTTGTCCTGTGGATTCCTGTCTTCAGACATGCTGTCCACTGCTCTGCTGTATGCCAGATGTCTTCTGGTAGCCAGGGTTTGTAAAAAGTGTTATTACTTCTATTTCTACATAGCCACCTCTCATGTTATCAAGTGTATCTTGTTACGTTCTTGATGCTTTGGGAATATATACCAGGAACCATTCACTGCAGAAAGAAGTCACTACCCTGCAGGAACAGAATACCTTGGCATGCCAGATCATCTAATTTTAAACTTAAGTTATAACAGAGTAAACACCATACTTCAGAGAATATTCCTTAGCTAGTTTAACACCAGCCAGCACCACAGGTTACTGTTCTATCAGTAAATGCAACGCCAGCATGCTCTGTATGAGTTTTAGGGGAAGATGTACTGAAAAAAGATGGCTGCTGAAGTTACCAGAGCAGATGCTCCGTATGACTTGCTTTCTATTTACCCCATGTTAGAGTTACTCCTCCTAACCTCTCCTCCTAGTCACCTGCCTTAGGCCCTGAACCAAAACACATCATGGGGACATCATGTAGGATGTCCAGCATTTCTTTCCTTAACTTCTATTTAATATAGCTTGATCAACATTTCTATCATTCATATTGCTGTATTTAAGGAAGCAACTTTTACATCTGATAGTAGTCTCTCTCCTTAGAACATGTTATAACTTTTTACAGTTTTATCATGAAAATCCCAAAACAAACAAGAAAGGTGCTTGTACTATTACCATGAATATATGTAACATAAAAGAAACTACTGAATAGGGGTTTGCCCAGGTTTTGCAGCCAGCACCACCCAACTACAGTTCTGTACTGACCATTTCTGTGCTCATTAACTAAAGCCAGTTCTTAAGTGCATTCAAAATTACTGCAAAAACCTCCGTTCATAAACCTTTATCTAAGGCAACTGTTGACCACCTTTGAGTGTAACAGCCTTTCAGAGGCACTGGAGGCTCCCAAAAAGCAATGTAACCCAGTCCCTTACAAACATACCTTGAACTTCATGGAGGTAAGTCTGTAGAGGATTTCACTCATGTTCTCTCGGATGATGGACCACGTGATCTTATTGTCACTCTGGGCTGTGGTTTCTACAGCACGGCGTGCCATGTCGTAAAATGCAATCATATTGGAAAGCATTCCCACGGTTTTATAGAAAGGGCAGAATCTGGTGCAACAGAAGAGGATATGTCAGGTATTTTGGAATAGTTAAGAGGACAAGGCTTTGTTCCTGCCTCCACAAGGCTGAATCACCTGAGAAAGAGTGCTGGCTTGCTTCACTCCAGGTATTTTTAGTACGTTCTGTCTGATGATAGCTGTGCCTCTGATAGGTCCCACATTTTTAAATAAGGGAATCATAGGCTAAGAGAAACATCCTGAAGTTAGATTTCTGAAACAGCACCCAAACACTGTGCAAAATAGGAAAGAACAGGCACATCCCTATACAAGTCTGGTATTTCGCTATGTGGCAATGCTAATAAGAATGGGAAGACACCAGAACAGCCAATGGAATTCCTCCTTCCTGTTTTCGTCCATCATGGGACCAGGCTTCTCCAAGCAGCCTGGGATGGACTGACAGCCCTGCAAATGTCTTTGCTCAGAGGAAAGGGAGTGTTTCTATGATAACAATACTCCACACACCAAAGGTACCTCACTATTATTTATACACCACACCATGCTACTTCCTGTGCTATCCCTACCACATACTTCTGTATCTGCCATAATAACCTGATCACACCTCATTTCAGAATGATGCATGCCTAAATTTTTAGTGATGAAGCATTTCAAAACCTCCTGATCTACATGGGCTGGAGAGTGAGATGAAGTACAAAAGGCCCCATGTCAGGCTGTTAAAACACAGGGATAGCATGGAAAGAAGCAAAGCAGACAGTGATAACAGGCATTGCACTAGGGAAAGACCCAGTAAGTTTGATGGATTTAACATACTCAGGAATTATGCAGCAGTAACTAAAAGGAGATTCTTGCAGTCCCCCATGCATTTCTAGAACAAACAGAAAGACTTTGGGTATTGAATGTGAAAACACAGAGCTGCTCCTCCTCCAAAGGAGTACATGCTATTGGAGAAATATTGACTAACAACAATAGAGGAGGGTCTAAAAACCTCAAAGGGTATGACTACAATTGGAAAATTTGAAAAACCCATGCTGTGGGCAAGACAATACCCATGCTGTTCAACTAGGTCTACCTACGAACAGTTCTTCCATTTTTTTTTAATGGAAGGTAAAATTGATTTCTGTGCTGATCTGTTTCCAAGTAAAACAGTCATCTAATTCCAGGCTACACAGGACCAAGAGGGCAGAGTGGTCAGTCAGATCTCACCTGTCATATGGCGTATAACCATTCTGTTGCAAGAAGTCATCTTTTATCAGCTTGGCAACCTCCAAGGTAATTTTATCAGTTTCTGCCAAGGAAGCCTAGAAAAGCAAGACACACTGTTAGCTTGGTACTCAAGTCTATGAAGACATGGTACATCCTGCCCAAGAACCTTTCAGTAAGTGTTATACTCCCACCCTCTTAAGATAGCCTGCGGCAGAATTCTGCCTTGTGGATATATTCCACTCCTAATTAGAGAAAAGCCCATTTAATTGATAGCCAAATTAAGATGGGCCAAAGAATCAGTAAGTCTATGCTAAGTCTACCTGATGATAAACACTGGAAAGAAAGCTTCCTGTAAGGCAACAGAAAACCCACAGAAAGTGTACATGGCTGTGCTATGAGGTACATTGATGCATCACCTTTCTATATAATGAGGTAAATTAATTTTTACCTTCCTCAATCCTTATGTCCATGGAGGAAAAACTAGATCTCAGCACACTAGATCAATAAGCAATCTTAAGGATGTGACACTAACCTCCATGGCTACCATACAGACTTTCCCTGTCTGGCACTCAAAAAAGTGGCTGGCAACATCTGTCACACTCTGCAGAACAGCTACAACCCTGCTGCACACTGCTGTTGCAGCACCATAGGTCACTCTTCTCTACATTCAATGTCCTTGTGCTGAAGAGGGGCTGAGTTTTAGGCATCCGTTTGATTTCTACAGGAAGTCTGGACTTCTTTCTCAAGGAGACTAACAGAATTCAGAGCTAAAAAGAAAAAAATATATCCTATTGCTTTTTAACAAATCTCCCTTTCAAAGGGTATGTTGCAGTAGTTAGCCAGGCCCAAACTGAAAGAAACTGTTCAAGATAACATCATGGAGCACAAGATCACCAGTTCCAGTACTTCCATTGCAGGACTGTATAATCAAAACTGCATAACCAATATCCCCTTCTACACCAAGGAACTGATTCTACCCTGCTCTGGAAACTAGTCTTTTAGAACATGGTTTTGTAAATAGAAAACTACAGTAGTCCCTAAAATCATATTTCCTTTTCTTTGAAGACACATCTATAGAAGACAGCTCTTCTAGGCAAGATCTGGTGAAAGGCTTCATCCTGGTTGGGCTAGAACATCAGCGAACAGGGAGAGCACTAGAAGTAAATTTCCTCCAAATAGTACACACACTATTTCCACTGTTAAAATCGGCACATCTTATCTGGCATCATGGGATTAAATTACTGTCAAACAGGTGCTAGGCACCTGTCAATTACAATATTTACAGTGCTAAGCTGAAACACAATTTTTACTGGAACCCTTTTGAGACCTCTCAAAGGAAATTTTCCTGACCCCTTTTCTCCCCCAAACAGTCAAGTGAATGAAGGAAATTAAAGAATGCCAGCATAAGGGAGCCATACATAGTGTCACAGGTTTTTGCAGAGCAACTAGGTAATCACCATTTTCTAGAAAAAGGAGGCATTGCTTCTGTTTCTATAGGCCAGCTTGTAAATGCCAACACCACCATTTTGCAGCTGGCAACACAGTTTCTAATACATTGTAACCCTTCAGATGACTTCAACAGTAAAGATCAGTTTATATAATTTTTCTAACAGATTACTGTAAGAACAGTGGAGTACCCTGGTAAACTGTAGCAAAGGGTATTTAAAGAATCATAGAATCAGCAGGGTTGGAAAGGAACTCTGAGATATCAAGTCTAACCCTTGATCCAATACTGCTGTGGTTACCAGACCATGGCACTTCCAAAAAACCCCCAAGGATGGTTCTACCACTTCTCCGGAGCAAGATTACAACACTGAAGCAAGTAAATCTTAACTCCTTGGAATCCAATTTACAAGAGAAAAGCAGCATCAAACCTATTTATAAAATCTAAAGTATTGGTCATTGCAAGTCAAACAACATACCAGAGTTGCATTAAGGCACAGTTAGAGGCAGGAGCACCTGAGCTGACATCTCCCAGTGACCATCTGCCTGTTTTGCACAATGTAATATCCAAGTCTGGCCTAAAACACAGTCAAAAGCCTGCACCAGCAGTGAAGAAAGGGAGGACAGCTCACTGACAACACATTTCCTCACAGCTGGTTACTCACCTTCCCCACAAGCTGCACAATCTCAGCAAGGTCCTCTTCCTCCTGTAGGATTTCTTTGGCCTTTGTCCTGAGAGGGACAAACTCTGTAAAATGCTTGTCATAATATTCATCCAGGGCACGTGTGTATTTGCTGTAACTGATCAGCCAGTTGACAGAGGGGAAGTGCTTTCGTTGTGCCAGTTTCTTATCCAGGCCCCAGAAAACCTGTCAGAAGGATCAACCAGTGCTCCAAATGAAAACCAAACCAGAATAATTGAAGGCAATAAAAATAAAATACAAAAAAACAAAAGACTACAGAAAACAAGTCTGAGCAAACGCAACATGGCAAATTCTATCACAATCAGAGCCTGAGAGACAAAAATAAAGCTGCTTTATATTAATTTAACCATAGCAGTGACTTTCAATTTTCTGGTCAAAAACTGATGCATCTTTTAAGCTGAGTTCAGATTTCTTCAGCTTGAGGCTCCTCATGAGGGAGAAGCCAGCTGTAACAAAGACAATGACAATACTGGAGTCTTAGCTGAGACCTATTACATGCAACTCCTTTTCCCAAAGCAATCAGTTGCAAGATATTAATCTCCCAGTCAGCTGCTCTGAGGATTTTTATGTGACTTCAATGAGCCTATTAGAAGTTGTTTACTTTCCATCTCAGCTGAGAGAAGCCACATTTGAAGTGAAGCTCAGTGGGGAGCAACTGGGAAGCACACAGGTATTCCTGAGCAGTCAGGATTCTAAGGAACTGCTACCTTTACTTCTTTTTCCAAAGAGATCTCAAACACATCAGTTCAGAGACCATCTCATAAGGTCATCTTTTACACTGTTAAAACATTTTCCAAAGCTGCTTGTACAAAGCAGACAGAAGAGACACATCATCATGGGATGTACCTGAACAATGCCCAGTGTAGCAGATGTGACAGGATCAGAGAAATCACCACCTGGGGGAGAGACACTGAGCAGGAAGAGACAAGGAAAAGTTATCAGAATTGCTTTCACAGTTTCAGCTGAAGTACCAAACATACGACTGCACAGCTCAGTCATCACAGAAGCCAAGGAAGGCAGCATGACTTCAAGTAAGCTACAGATTGCAAGCCTCCACTGCACAGTGTTTGATGCATACCCACACAGATGTAATATCAAGCATACTATGAAATACAATTCTATCAGATTGATTGTATCAGGGTATGATTTCAGTCAACTTTGCTCCAGGTATAGTAACTCCAGTTTGGATTATCAAACCTATCACAACTGTAAGAGATGTGCTACCAGCCAGTGTGCTGACAGAAGACTATGAAACAGAGCGTAATTGTTATTTACAGAAAATAGTAATTTGAATTGGAAATTATTTGAGATATTCACCTATATGATACCACTTGAAATTAATTTGGCCTTGACACCCTTATATGTCATCCCAGAGACTTTAAAAAATAAAAAATCTTCCAGACCCAAAAGCACAGTGCATTTGCATACATATGCTGTGGACATCAGAACTAAGCAGAGCAAAGAATGGACTTCATCTGTTCGCACAGACGCTTAGAGGTTCTCTTGGAAATGTGTCAGGATGGAATTGACTTTGTCTATGCATACAAATCAATACATGTCTGCAAACCACATGCTTTTCACAGCCTGTTACAGATTGAGATATGCTGCTCCTTGTAATTCTACTCTACATAAGCAATAAAACCATTATTTTTTATGCCCTGAAGTGGGGCACGCACTGCCCCTTCTTTCCTGCTCTGAGCATGGCTTGTTCAGTGACAGCTCTAATGACATTGTTCCTTGAGCCATTTGCTCCAGTTGCTGCAAGTGACTACGATTCCACACCTCACAGAACTACCTGTCCACATTCATTCTTTCTGCCCCCACGCACAATTTAGCAGCAGTTGAAGGTGAACAGAGACTAAATATCTACCTACTCATTCACATATTTTTAGTTCTGCAGCTGCACAGAGCAACAAGACCTTTTGAGCCTGAAAAATAGGTACTCTGACATACAAAAGCAGAGAGGAAGAACTGCAGCCTTCACAAAGCAAAGCAATGTAACACTCACGCTCCAACAATGCTGACGCTGCCTTCCCTCTCAGGATTTCCCAGACATTTCACTCTGCCAGCTCGCTCATAGAAAGAGGCCAGGCGGGCACCAAGGTAGGCTGGGTAACCACTGTCTGCAAACACCAACACACAGCAACTGAGTCAAAGGCTCAGAGTTGACAGGATGCATTTACAAGACTAGACTGAGAAAAGACAGCTCACCAGCTGGCATTTCAGCCAATCGCCCCGAAATTTCTCGGAGGGCCTCGGCCCATCGGGAAGTGGAGTCTGCCATCATACTGACATGGTAGCCCATATCCCGGAAATATTCAGACAGGGTGATTCCTAGAACAAAGACAACAGTGGGATACAGATCAGATTGGAATTCTATGCTTCTGTGTTGTCCCTAAGATGCAAATTAGTAAAAATTACTTAAATTTACATTTTGAAGGGAACAGTCGCTGAAAGTTATTCTTTCTTCCCACTATCATGTCTTTGCTGTCTTTTTTTTTTTTTTATTTCTCCTCACTCTCCCCATTTTTGCTTATGAACCACTCTAGCTCATCTCACATTCTCGTGTATTTCTTTGAAGACACACAGCAATGCCACTGATGCTACTCTTTGTCTTACTGAAACCATGAACAAAGCCTGTTCTTACAAAAAAGACCTTAAAAAAAATTGCTAAGACACTGCAATAGAAAGATAACTAACCTGCCAACTCAGAGAGTATTTTTCTATTTAAATTGCTGTGCTTGTCAGTAAAAAGCTGCTCACAAAGGTTTATATAATTAACACAGAGAGAAAAACTAGATGAGAACTGGTGTAGTTAAATTCACCTCATAAGTAAAATTTATTCAGTATTAGGAAACCACAGTTATATACAAGCAAGCCAGATTTAATTAAAGTAGTAGAACTTCGAACAGGCAGAGCCTGAAAGGGTTAACAGCTGAAACTAAACAGGTTTCCTGGTACCAACATCTCAGAAACTGAACATACTGAAGTCTGGTGGCATGCTCTACACATACAACCTTTTTCAGCCTCCTGTAAATCTTACCAGTATAGATAGAGGCTTCTCTGGCAGCCACAGGCATGTTGGAAGTATTCGCTACAAGAGCTGTTCTCTTCATGATGCTTTCTACCTTGCCATCAACTTCCATTGTTAACTAAAATGCAAGAAAAGAGGGGGAAAAAAGCAACAGTGTCAAGTTTTTTTTGGTTTTGTATTGTTTTGTTTTTTAATGTATCCCCACTGATCCCATGTCAATGAATGATGACAAATCCACTGCATCAGGAAGTCTAAGCATAATACTACATTAGAAGAGCTGAATATCTTCACTTCCTGTCATGAATTCAGTAGGAATCAGATAGCTTTTTTTCCTCTGACCTACACTGATACAGGTTTATCTTTGACAACTGGGCATAAAACCACATAAATGAACTATGTGAAGCCTCACAAACAGCTGAACAACAGAATGCATATCTGACATTTGTGTAGAATTCCACTTACGAATATCTTGGGACTTACCCTTTCCATGACCTGACCACCTTAGCCTAACATTTTCTTCTTGTTATCAATCAAACACACCCACCCTTTATTTCTGATGGGAGATTCAACCCAACAGCTTAGACTATTTAGCTTCTTCCCATATTTTAAAAAAGCCCATGCCACAACTAATTCACTAACATACAACAGCAGGTAGAATGACTGGTAAACTTGACTGGTTTTTGGTTTTTTGTTTTTTTTTTAATTCAGGTATTTTCTACTTCCTTTAGAAGGTATTCCAAAGCCTAACGTGTCTAACTAGTATATGGTAACTTTGTACCACCACACTACACCCTCTAAATACAGCTGCTGCATTTGCCATACCTGGTTAAGTTAGAAAAGTCAGAGACATTACCAGTGAAAGGTCAGGTGCTTATAACTGTGATAAATTACAGCCTAGCATTCATTTTGGCTTTATGTTAAACAAGCTGGAAGGTACACCCAAAAACTAGCCCAGATGTTTACTGAGGTGCCACTGAAATTATTCTTGAATGAGTGAAAAGGGATTTCTGCACCTACAGCCAGAACTTACAGCAAGGAGATAAGATCACTTCAAGTTAATCTACCAATACAGTATTCAGTTACAATGCCAGTACACTCACAAGTCTTTCCAAGAAGGTTTACTCTCCATGAATTCTCCATACTAACCTCAGGGAAATCTCTCAGGACTTCAGACATTTCATTTCCTCGTTCTCCACAGCCTACATAAATGATGACATCACTGTTGGAGTATTTTGAGAGAGACTGTGATATCACAGTCTTCCCACAACCAAATGCCCCAGGAATCGCTGTTGTGCCCCCTTGTACACACCTGAGTAAAGAAAAAGAACTCTGATTTGCAAGGAACTCAGAACCAACCCTCTCTCATCTTAGAATGTTTTCCAGTAAAACTCCCTAATTAAAAGCAGAGTGACAGGAGTCACATTTAGTGCTTTGGGTGAGAAGTACAGAGGTCTTTCCCTAAACTGAAAGAAAGACTGAAGGAATGAAGTATCCTGCTCTTATTCTGCCCTTCAAGTACATGACTTATGATGGTACAACAACTCGACTTTCAAGCCTGAAACATAGCAGTCCTCACAGCTGGAAGCACCAGTGGGATGCATACGCTAAGAAAAGAACAACTGCACTTAGCTGTGCTTAATTTTAGGGCCAAAATTACTGAATTTAGCGCCTTGGAAGTTAACTGCAATTCACAATGCTCATTTCAGCAGCTAAATGCAACAGTTTTCTTAAGTGGTGATCCTAAAAAAATCATTGGTACCTATGCAACTTCAAACCATGGAAAAAGATCCTACTTGTGTTCAGAGATATCAAGCCTGAAAGTTCCAGCCTTTGTGTATATATGGTATGATTATGTTAAGCTTATGCTTGCCTGTTCTTTTCTAGATTGATGCACTAGAACTATCTTGTTAAACTCCTCTTTCTTTTTCCACTAGTAGGTTTTCCTCCCAGATATAGAAATCTGAGGAATTCAGCGAAATATTTTTTGAGCTCGTGCTGCAATATGTAATGAAAGCCTGAGGTCTGTTTGCCTCTAAGAAACCAAACCAAACCAGTAACACCACCTTCCTCTGCTTATTTCCTCAAAAAAAGGATTTCTTACTAGAGAATAAAACCTAGTACTTACGGGAAGAGAGCATCCAGGACACGCTGGCCAGTTAATAAAGGGTGATTGGCTGGTAACTTCTCGGTAACAGGACGGACTTGACGTACAGGCCAAACCTGGACCATGGTGAACTTCTCCTTCACACCTTCAAACTCCAGCTCTAAGACAACATCCTAACAGACAACACCAGACACCTGAAGTAAGCAAACAACTGCACACAGGACCAACAGGCAGATTCTCATCTCAACTACTCTGCACAGCTAGGTCTTTGATACTACCACAGATTTCTTGAAGCCTCAACATGCTGCTGTCCTCCCTGAAGGGTGGGATGGCCAATGGGAAGGCTCCCATATTTACAATGCTACTGGGGTAAAAAAAAGTGCAAGATGGAGCTTCATCAAAAAATATGCTTTCAAGGAGCAACTGAATTTTACACAGTCACAAGATACCCCATGAAGGTCAGCAAACACAGGATACTGAAGTGCCATTGGGAAGTTGTATACATAGCAAGTAACTGCACAAGGTAATCATTCAACCCCTGGAGGCAGGGTAGCAGAGGTGATCATTAATTCTGATACCTTTTGTTGCATGCAACACTTTCTAGTTGTCATCATGCAGAACAAAGAGGACATCAGCTTTATGAAAGAGACAGAGAGTACACCTGCAGCTGCTGTTCATGAGACTTACTGAAGTATCATAGTTTCCTGGTGGAGCAATGTATGTAACTGTACCCCTGTTCCGTGGGGGCAGCATGATTTTGTGTTTGATGAGAGAGTTTTCGTTCACCACACCATAAATATCTCCACCAGTGATGTGGCTGCCAACCTAAAATCAGAACAGATCTATTAGTCACAAGTGAGAACTCCAGTTTTAAAAAAGAACCTTGACAAAGAACTGTATAAAATAACTATAGCTATTAAGTCTGGCACTGTGATTACTCCCTTTATAAATGCATTGCTACAACACAGTACCCCATTTACATAACTCATTACACTAACAGCACACTGCTAGCAACATTATATGGGTTCAGGAGCCATTCAAAGCTCAGACAGCAGCAATTACTGTCTGATGCAAGGAATTTTCTTTGTTCCTTTTATACCTATCAGTTTAGTGCATTGAGTGGAGAAAGGAAAAGACATGTTAACCTGTGAAGTTGGAAAAAAGAACATACCAAGGGCTAAAGCCATGACACTTTCCAGCTCTGAGGCTATCTTCACCATCCATGAAATAGGTTCTGCAGTTCTTTTTGCTTAAGTAACATCATCTCATGCTTAGCACAACTCCGCTAACTTCTTTAGGGTTTTGTAAATACATTAAAACTTCACAGCCTTCTCAATATATAGCAAAAACAGACATTAAGGTGAACTGAGTAGGTTTTGATGATCCCCATCCAGTCCTCATTCATACATTGCTACCACCTCATTCACAGTACCCCCTTCACAAACTTAATAGAGCTCCCAACAGCCACAGCCTTGACACTCTGCTCTGGTCCTAAGCTCTAGGGGTAGGGGGGCAGGGGAAAACAGTTTTATCAGAACCTACCCGCAGAGATTTGGAAGGAGTAAAGTCCCATTTGATATCTCGGCTCAAAGCAGACACATTGACTCCTCTAGGGATATAGATACTTTTGGTCAGAGTGCTGATGTCTGAGAGAGGCCTCTGGATACCATCAAAAATAGCTCCCATGATGCCAGGCCCTAATTCCACAGACAAGGGTTTGCCAGTCCGGAGTACAGGATCTCCTACAGAGACACCAGCTAAAGATCTGCTGAGGAAAATTTCATCCAGAGAATGGGAAAGAAACAGGGCAGAAGGCATCACATTCACAGCATCATGCTCTTAAACCACCCAACTTTAATATTTTTATTACTACATTATGCATCATCATTTGAGAAGCACGTAGACTTCATACTGAACTGAAGCTGAAATTGCTAAAGCAATGAAGTTGCTTATCCTCCAGAGAGACAAAGAAGGGGTAAATATTCTCCTTTATGATCATTAGTTCAAGTCAGCTATACAGATGAGCTTACTGCAGCATCTTTGCCAAGCAGCAGGATAACAAAGTCAGGCATTACTTAAATCTCTTAAATCCTGAAATCTAGAAAACAGATTTGATTGTTAACATCAGACAATGTTAGGAAATACATTTTTTTTTTTGCATCAGAATTTGTTACAGGCATTTATTTTGACCTTGAGCCTTGCACTATCTTTTTGATGAGAGTCTGTTTTTTGAAGGCAGTTTATCTAAGGCCAGCATAAATTCCCACCTATTGGATATCAAGTTTTCCAGGCTATGCAGTATCTAGACTCCAAAGATGAACAATGGACTTATCTGCAAAGGGTCAGAAGTTTGGCAAAAGGGCCTGCTAGAATACAAAAGAAAGCCCTCAAACCCTATTCACCAATCAAGAGGTTAAACTCAAGTTGACTTCTTATGACATAGCCCTCTCATCAGAAACCTAAATGTAGAGCATATTTAAACTTTTTCCATGTACTGGTGGAAGTCTACTAGATTTTACAGTGATGATGCCATCTTACATGACAAATTATTAGGTATAACTGAAGTTAGTCAACAGCCTACCATCCAGCTCCTTTGAACATAGCTTTGGAAGCCAACAAAGGCTTTTTCCTAGTCTCTACAGACACACTGAGCTAACTCTTAAATTTAAAACAGCATGAAGAAAAAAAAAAGTCTGCCTTCAAGTTTCATGATTTCCTTTTTAACATTCTCTTCTATATGTGTAATAAAAGATACTTTTAAAATTAACTAGATTTTAGAATATATGCTTCATCCTAGCAGTACTAAGATTCTATAAGCACATTGCAGAGGCAAGAATGTATTTTGTCTGGCAAAATACTCTGCCCATAAGGCTGCATCCTTTGCACTCACATTCCCTATTTAAGTGTTATATAAACCTAGTTTTCTAAAGCAAATAAACAAAATGCAATAAATACTACTTGGTAGTTTCAACATTTATGGTGACATTTGTCAAACAACTTCCTTAATGAGCAGTTGTAATATTGGAATTAAAATGAACTTAAATGCTAAGATACCCATTTTTTAATTTCCACATTAAAACAAAAAAAGTTCTCAGTCTACAGCCAAGCAAGGTAAAATTTACCTCAAAACTGTCAGAATTTACAAAAGATGTGCAGAATAGATGTTGCTGCCTGCTGGCATCAGAAGTACCAAGGGCCAGTAAACTTTGTTCACCTTCTCGACCCTAATCACCACCATGTTCTGGACTGGGCAGTCTGGTAGGCCCAGAGGGATCAGCAAAAAGGATACATGTTTCTTCGTACACCTGAACAGTTGCCAAGTCACCTTCCAGTCGAATAATCTCCCCCACCAGCTCACTGTGGCCTACTCGAACCAGCTCATACATAGCAGCACCTGCCATATTGCAGGCTGTGACCACTGTAGAAGACATATGCACAGGTGAATATTTTTCCTGTAGGTCAAGAAGTTTATTCATCAGAGGTTAATAAGAACTGCACAGCAAAAGCCTGGTATTTGCCCAAATCAGAAGTGCATTCTTGATTGCACAAAAGGGTTAACTTGGCTGCCACAAACGCTGACATTTCTAGTTTAAAAGCCAAAAGGAAAAGTTTCCCTACACTTTTTACACTGTTCCTTTATGCTCAATAAGAGGACACTATCAGAATGTAGTAGTTCACAGACCATTCACTCCTTAATATCTCTTATCTATTTAGACAAATGGTGAATATTTAGAGGTTTAGAGATGCAGTGAACTTTGACAAACAAGTTACATAGGCATTCCTCCCTCTCAGTTAGCGGGGCTGCATCCCCATCTCACCAAATTAAAAACTTACAGGAAAATGACAAAAGTTCACCTGATACCTGGGGTAGCTACATAAGCGAGTGGTTGGGGACCAGCATTTTCAAGACACTCAAAACTTCTGTTTACCTTGGCAGCACCTGGATATGCTAACATAAACTATTTCCATGTATAGATCAAGCCAAGGTGCCTGCTAAAGGCAATATACACAAGGTGTAGAGCAGCAGATGCCTACAAAACTTTCAAGGAAACATTATTTTGATGTTTTATTTTGTAGAAAACTGACGTACACCTTGGGGCACTTAACCTTCAACAGATGAAGACTGCTTCACAGTCCTTGACAGCATATTTAGGGCTTGAAACCTCCTACTGTTTTGAGTTAAATTTCAGCAGGTCAAACTAGGGGCTTAGCTGCTTTTAGGATAAAATGTATCAGGTCTTACCTTATAACATCAATCTTGCACATAAGATTCACGAATTTACACACAAAAAAATACATTTTACATTTCTTAGGAAAGGAAGCTAACAAATTTAAAACTGTTCTTAAGTATCCCTTTTGCAGCTAAGGATGGGCATTTAAAAAATAGGCATTTATTTAGGTAGACATGAGCCAAAGGAGCTCCTTATTCATCAAATAAGCTGCATTAACAAAAATACATGTGATTCTTCTGTTATCACATTCCCAACCCTTCCTTCAGTACTTGAAAAGAATGCAAGAGGGAGCAGAAAAGCCAGTACAGTCGTGGAGCATTCAAAAGCTCTTACCATCAGAGCTTACAGAAACCATTTAATCTGATCAAGAGGGAGAAAGAGTCCTCTTTCTCCCCACCCACCTGACACTACCACCACACTGCCACCTTCCCTGACCCTTGCAGCTCCTCACTGAGCTCCTTCAGCCCATGCTGCAGTCACACAGAACAGCTTGATACTGGTAGGGGAGTGAGTATTGCAGAGAGCAGAGTCAAACTGCATTGTGAACAGATGATGCATCTCATACCTTTTTAGAGAGGCTTACTACATTTGGCCTGCAGATTTCTGATCAAGTGGCTTTTATTTATTGAGGAAGTTTACTACCTGTTATTTTAATTATTCATCAGCCAGATTCTGCTCAATAGATCTTTAATTAAGATTAATTATCAGTAACATCTTGTTAGTATCTTTCTTATTATTTTATCACACTAAGTCAGTGATCTTTCTAAACTCTCCCCTCTCCCCAAAAAGAAAAAGTCCCGTGCAGAACTCTACAATACTCCTCCACTTCCAGGTGAACAAGATTCACAAGACAGTAGATTAAACAAAACCTATTACTTCCTTTACAAATTAATACCTACCTGGTCCCGAGACTCCATAGACATAACCAACAAAAGCCTCTCTGTCCTCATCACGGATTTTAGGTAGCTTGGAGAAGTCCATTTTGCCTGTTCAACTGTACAGGAGGCAAATAAGAAAGGTCAGCTCCGAAGAAAACACACATGTAAAAATTCTCCTTTTTCTTCTCTGTGCTCTTTCCTTGTTTGCAGAATTCTGAACTCATACAGCCTGACGCACCTTAACCACACAGATTTTAAACCCATAAAAAGTTAAAAAGTAACTCAATTGAACAAACAAAAGAACTAACAGCCCCTATCACAAAAAGCAGGGTGAAACATCACTCCATAATATGCTTCACAGAACAACTCTGAGTGAAATGGTTCCACTCCAAAAAAGCTTTAACACCCTCAGATATTTTCAAGCCCAATAGTCCTCAACTAATTTAAAGCCAAATTTAAACAATGGAGAATCTCTTCTCTCTTCAATGTGTCATCTAGCCTCTTTCAAAACATGGACTTTTCCATAAGCAAGGAATGTTCTGGGGCTACTTTACTGCCACCAGTATTTAGAAAGCAAAACTACTCATTATTAATTGTGAAAAATCTCAAGCTGCTGGATCACTGTTCAGAGGAGGAAAATTATATTTTGGGACAATAAACAATGACATAGTTTGTCAGTAACTATTTAGAGAACCTAAACAACTGGCACAAAAAGTTGTCTTAGAAACAGACCTCCTTGATCCACATTTGTCCCATAATCGACAGTTGGGCTGTCCTGCTCCTGGTGCTGATAAAATTATTTAATGATTTCGCTTTGCCAGGCCTTAACATGCTTTGTGTTACCTTGGAAACGGATCAGTGTTAGAGAACTGTAAAGCAAGTCTCTACCCATTTCTACTGTGTTGACACAATTACAACACTGGTGAAAGGTGTGCTATGGCAATCCTAGCATACAATGCTGTCTACACATGAACAGGGCCTACCTAGCTAAGGCCCATGTTTTGGTGATGTGAACCCTGTGAGGAATCTGGTGATGCAGTCCTTGTGAGAAGCTTAACCTAACCCAGCATCTTCTGCAAGGCAGCAAACACAGAAGCATACTCAGGCTTGCAAACCTGTACTCCGTACAATGGAGGAAGACAGCTACACTGCCACACCTCCACCACCATTAAAGGATGCTTTTCTGTCTCTTCTTCAGGAGCAGCAGTTAAGTGACATCTGCAATTCTTAAAATCTTATGCCTGTTTTCCAGCTTTTTCGTACTATGCGACAAATCCTCTGCCCCTCAGCCGGTTTACCAATCCAAGTATCTTAAACCAGCAGCTCTGCTCTGTAAGGAAATAATCTCAAATGATTTCAAACTCCTATGCATCCTGAAGGAATAGCTTCTTCTAGGCTCCATGTCTCTCTGGAGTGGCTTGTGTAACATGGCCACCATCGACTCATTTCACAACAACCTCCCCAACAGCTGAACGTGACTGAGTCACCGCCAGCCTGGAGTGGAAGTGTTAACTGCTCTCAAGCTCAGAGGCTCAGTTAGGTCTCTCCATTCTCCATAATAACAGTGTACCCTTTAACCTGCTTGTTATTTAGGCCCAGAAGAAAATTTTCCATATTTTAAAATCTCCTCTGACAAATGGCAGAGGGGAGGTCCTTGCAAAGCAATCTCCAGCTCCTGAGCAGCTGGTAAGAGCTGGTTCTGATCAGATTAATCTACCTCATCTTTTTGGCTTTTAATAATTTAACAATTGCTTTTAGCAATTTTGCTTTTAACAATTTAAAACAAAAACTCAAGCACAATTACTTTTCATACTGAAAAAACAGCCAGTCTTACAAAATCACCCCAAACAGTCTTACAAAATATCTTACAATCACCCCCATACAGAATAATTTCTGGAGTCCTACTGTCAAAATCTTCTAAAGCAGCACAACAAAGAAAGAGCTAACCCAAATTTTCATAACTAAATTCATGACACTGTTTGGCAATTATACAGTACAGGGTCCTACTCAAAAAAGTGAATTCATGACAGCAAGGAATAGCAGGAAAAACACAAGCGAGTTTAACTTTTCTTCATATGTAAAACCTGCAGGACAGCTGGCCACCACTTGTAAAAAGAAATGCTGTTATTTGTACCTGCATAGATACCCTGTGATTGAGAATTAGCATTACAAATTTACATTTAGGTAAAAAAATCCTTCAGAAATATTTCTTTACCTACCTACACTGTTAAATGTCTTTATTGTTCATAATCATATATAACAAAATTCCATAAAGCACATCACACACTGCTAAACATATGTGTATTCACAGGATATACAGAAGCATTTTAGAAATCTACTAAGTTTCTACAGCCTTTCATAGGCCTCACTCCAAGGCACTAGATGCAATCCACTCCTTCAAAGCCCACTAGCACACTTTCAGAGGTAATTAGCTTAATTTTAATTCCTTTCTGAGCACAGATGTCTCTTACATCTTTTTGACTTACGAAGAGTTCAACAATGTATTTTAAACATGCTTTTAAGCTCTAGCATAGTTATATTCTGTTTAACAGTGCTAGAAATCAAACCATTACTTGCTGCAGAGCCATCTCTGAATAAAATGTGACTTATTGAAGTAATTTTATAGTCACAATTAAACAAGAAAGGACCTATGACCTGAGCTTTCTATCTTGTTTTCTCCCCAGCATAGCAATGTGACTACAGAGTAACCCCCAAAATTTAACTATCCTGCTCTCAATGCCAGGGAAACCTTTTTTCTATTACAGTTCTTTGTTTTTCCTTCAAAGATTTGATCAGTCCCAGAATTCACACGATAAACTGACTGCCTTACCACAAAGATCTCTTCATAATTAAGTCTCCAATGAGATTTTTAGAAGGATCCTTCTAACAGCAAGGAAGAAAATCCACGTCTATTTTATCATATAAACACAGATTCTTACCTTGCTTAGCAGAGAGTATCAAAAATCCACAGGCCCAATGAAAAAAAGACAGAAATCAGCCGCTAACCACCACTGCTCATGAAATTCTTGTCCTTCTAATGCCCCTACACAGAAGGATGAGAAAGCCTGCTGCAGAGGGGAAAGAAATTTCTGACACACAGCAGAGGCATAACCACCTGACTTGGTGAGTCATCAGTCTCCCTCTCTCCCACCAGCGCCGAGGATTGCCGCAATAGCAAATCAAGCTACCTAGAGCCCAGCTGAACTCCCATCTGTGCTCTCCTTGCTGCACAGCACCGAGCATGAGACACTAAAAGAAGCATTCGGCTCCTGCGTTATTAAGGACCTCCTGCAAAGCAAATAATCCCAACATCCCAAGTGGTACATACTACATAAAAATCCTTAAAAGAGACATGCATGCTTCCTGCAAGTCCATTTACCTACCAGGCCTCCCCCCATCATATATCCATGTCAGTGTCTGCTCTGTTCTGGAAGACCTTAACACACCAGCTGGTTAACAACACACTGCACAGGGAGGCTGCTGAAGACACTGCAATACTGATTGCTTGAGTCTCTAGAAGAATCTTGTCCAAATAGAGAGTCTTGTGGGGCTTACTGCTAATTTCAGAAACCTGTCCCCTAGTTAGCAGAAGCATTGATGCAACATCCAACACCTCAGCAAAGCAGACTGACATGTCACCTTGAGTGACAGCTGCTAGAATCTGTCGCTGAGGATCAACAGGCACTGACATTGTCCTCCATGTCCTACAGAGCAGACAATGTGGGCTCTCCCCCAAGAAGCTGCATGAGTTGAAGAGTTTCCTGCAGTCTTCACAACTTGTCAAGACTGCCTTCTCAAGTTCTCTTATTAGCAACACACCACAATGGGACAAAACTTAAATACGCAAACCAAAACTGTAGCAAATAGCACAAAACCAGCAATTCAGAATCAGGAGTATTACATCAGCAAGTCACCAGTGCTAGGATTCATTCTGCTGGACTAACTTTGAACTAAGGCTATGGATTTTAGTACAGCTGAAGCAGACTAATGTACTTTGACTTGCTACAGCAGAAAAATGGAGTCAGCATATAAGCCCTTACATTCAATATACACAAAAACTTAAGGCATACACAATAAAGCATAGCTAAATGAAGTTTTCCAAAGAAGATCCTGCCTCCTCTTTTTCACAAAACCCTAGACATTACAGGATACTGAAGATCACAAGCCATGCTGGACAGTTAACATCACATTTGAGTCTTGCTTTGAGATCAAAACCAACATTTACTGTATTCATTGAGCAGACTTTGGTACAGTACAGAAGCCCTACTCTTCAGCTGTATTGAGGAAGTGTTGCAAGGGCCTTCTCATAAGTAATAGGACAATCACTGCCATAGATTTACTGTAACTTGGGACAGTTTATACTTCCCTTTGCAACATGATATTTTTAAGAGGAAGCATAAAAAAAAAAAATGCAGTGCCTAAGTTACTAGACAAACACAGAAGTTTAGTGGCATTTCTGCATCTAGAATCTGGGATGTTGTCCCTGAAGAAACGGCACACCCAGCACTCTTACACAGGCCAATTGGAAGGAAAGCCATAGTATTCCCATGAAATATGCTTTTTAATAGTCCACAAAGTTGTAATTCCGCTATAAAACAGTAGGGAAAAATCACAACAGATTTTTCAATCACTGGAAAGAAATGCTGAGATTTGAAGGTACCTCTGGAGATCATCCAGTTCCAACACCCTGCTCAAAGAAAGAGCTCAGGGCCATGTCCAACAGGGTTTTGATTACCTCAAAGGCTGAAGACTCCACAGCTCTCTGGGCAATCCGTTCCAGTGTTCAGTCATTCTCACAGTAAAACATGTTCTCACCTAAGTTTAAAGGGAATTCTTTGTATTTTAGTTTGTACCCATTGCTTCTTGTTATTCCAGCAGATACTACTGAGAAGAATATGACTCCATTTTCTTTGCTTCTTCTCATTAGATATTTATATACTTTAAAATAAGATTCTCTGAGCCTTCTCTTCCCAAAACTAAGCAATCCCAGCTCAGTCAGCCTCTCCTCAAATGAAAGATGGGACTAAGCATTAATGGTCTTTCTGGCCCTTTTCTGGACCCACCCCATCAAGTCCATGTCTTCCTAATGCAGCCCAGGACAGTGTTGGCCTTCTTTGCCACAAGGCTACATTGACAGCTCATGGTGACCACCAAGACCTCTAGTCCATTTTCTGCAAAGGTATTTTATGGCCGGCACATCCCCAGCCTGTAGCAGAGCATTCCTCCCCCAGTTCAGGACTCTGCGCTTGGTTGAATTTCATGAGACTCCTGTCAGCCAACTACTCCAATCTGTGGAGGTTCCTCTGAAAGGCAGCACAGCCCTCTGCTATGTCAAACACCTTCCAACTTTGTATTATCTGCACTCTAAGGAAACCATTGAAGAGTCAACACAACATTGTGCTCAACACAATGATATGTCTTAGTCTTCTCTTCACACAAACACCAGGAAGATAAGTGTACCAACCTTGCCATAAACCTAGTTAATAATATCATTGTTTCTTACATTCAACAATACCAACATTTTCCCATTTACTCATTCATACAATTCCAGCTGCCACAAGGCACTTTGAGGCCACCTCTGTTCTTGATAGGTCAGAAATCTGCCCAAGTGACGCTCAGCTACATATTGTGAATCCATCTGCAATCATACAAGACAATTCATCTCTCACACTTGTTCATGGGTGTTATAAAGCCCCTTTGTCTCACACAAACCTTGCTACTCAGCACATGCACAGGTAAATACAGGTGTATTCAAGAAAAAAATACAGGAAATAGAATCATGCTGCCACTGCCAGCACAGCACACTCATCCTGAAGTCTGATACCTTCAGGAGTGACAAAGGCTACACAGGGAGACTATGAAACATGACAAATTGCAAAGCCCATCAGAAGCCTTCTTCAAAACAAACAGGAAATTACCTGTGGGTATGCCAATACATGAAAGCCCAATACTTAAGCAATATCATGCACACAAGCTAAGCATATAAAAAAATTATACTTAATACACATATACAGCATATAGTTCTACAACAAAGGTGGGATGTGAAGTCTGTCCAACAAGCATCACCACCACAAATTGTTATTCAAGCACTGAAGCTTTAATTCAGAAGCTGGGGAGATTCCTTCAGTTATCCCAGCACAGGACTAGAAAAAAGTCCTGTTTGAACATGACTGAGAAGCCAGCAGCAGTGATAAAACTAGATAGAAGGGCTGGCAAGGCACCTACTGCATAACTGCTTTGACCCACTGAAGATTTGATGTGCTTGGCAGATTACTAGTCTTCTGACTTCAAATACAGTTGTCATGCTGTATCTAGAATTGATAAAGATCTTAGTTTTATCAACTAAAATATTCCTGTTAAGCTCTATTGTTCAAGTAAAAAATAATCTTCCATCAGCTGACTGCTTATATACCACAGAACTTCCCATAATAGGGCTTTCTACATCAATTCTTCCTTCTCAGCCCAGAAGGCTTCTTCAGAGAATCTTGAGAGGTGGAAATATATGAGCCTCCCCTTATTTTTTACTTGCTACACTGTGAAAAACTTGACATTCCTTTCAACCTGCTACACATCATGCCCCTTCTTCCGCTTAATAGACTTGCACACAAAAGAAAGATCTAATGCAATTGAGATCAAAGCCGTAACACAGAATACAAACACAATATTCATTTCTGTGTCCCACAGTAGCATTATTTTCTTATCCTGATCCTGTCATCTAGCTGCTAGGGCTGATAAGTTCTGAAGCCACCTGCTTAGTGTGATGCTCAGTCATTTCCACTAGACAAGCAACATGTTCATACATCTTATATGAAGACAGGGTGAGCTGGTTGGAGATGTTCAGCCTGGAGGAGGCTCCAGGATGACCTTCCAGCACCTAAAGGGGGCCTATAATAAAGCTGGGGAAGAACTTTTTACAAGGGTATGTAGTGAGAGGACAAGGGATAATGGCTTTAAACTGGAAGAGGGGAGATTTAGATTAAATGTTAGGAAGAAATTCTTCATTACGAGGGCAGTGAGGCACTGGCACAGGTTGCCCAGAGATGCTGTGGAAGCCCCCCTCTCTGGAAGTGTCCAAGCCAGGTTGGATGGGACTTGGAGCAACCTGGTCTAGTGAAAGGTGTCACTGCCCATGCAGAGGGGTGGGGATAGATCATCTTAATTATCATCTAGATGGTAATCTTAAACATCTAACCATTCTATGATCAATCTTACTAATATCACATCACAGCTAAAATCCACCCTTGCTTTTCTTAAATACAAGTCACTCTTCTTTTAGGTGCATTTGACTGCATTACTTGAAATATTTCTTGTTGCAAACATGATAGTAAGATGAACATAAAGCTGCAAGCAATTACAGCAGCAAACTTCATTACAGTTCAGCCGAGTCACTTTCAAATAGTTGAAGATTTTTATGGGACAAAAAGATGTGCAATCTCATAAAACAATTATTTCTAGATTTGTCAGTCAGGCACACTTTTGTATGCAGAAACATACTAGTAATTGGGGCTTATTAAAGCACACTTGCTCCTCTATGAGTCTCACCACTACCTAACCTCTTGTCCCTAAATGTAATAACTAAAAGCCCAAGTTTGGAATAAGCAGTTAATCATTATACTTAACTTTCAGAGCACTCAGAAATGTCAGACACCCCAGCATTATAAAATGTGGCCACAGGGGCTGGTTCTCATATGAGTTTTAGTACTTTTTGATCACTTCTAATTTGAGTATTTTAAGACAGACACAACAGGCTCTGCAAAATGCCGCAAGCTATTACAAAATCAAGGAACAGTCAACAGCCACCATGTGTTAAATCACTGTTTAATTATTTCTGGAGAGAGCAAGCAGTGACACTGTAAATTCACTGTAACACAAACTCAGAGGCAAATTCAAGCATATGAACCCAGAAAGCAAATCCAGCAGCTAAAACTGATGTTCATCTGCCATTTGTTTAAGTGATAGTAACAAAGTCTGTTGCACTATGACTTTCAGGATTTACCCATATACATCTTACTGGTTTTCAGTCAGCATATAACTTCAGTAAAGACAGACCTTTTAAGGCAAAGCTTATTACAGCAGCCATATAATATATGGAAGTCTAAAAAACTAGCAGCAAATGGTAAATCTTACAAAGCAGTGGGGGTGTTCAACTTTGGGAGAATTTGCCAAACAGAGAACAAATAAATGCACAGATGAAATAAGGTAACCAAACCAAAAATATTTCTGAGATAGCAGAACTTATCACTATGACGTATGACCAAACACAAAAATTTACTATTAGCTTAGCCATCCACTTTCAAAGGGGAGGACAGACTGAACACTGCAAAATGAATAAAAAACAACATTTTCAGAACATAAAAAAAAGTATGGGAATGATAGCCAGAAGATTTAGTCTAATCCAGTTTTGCATGTTGGACCTTTAGTTGATTATTACTGGAACAGATCCCCATTTCTCTATGTCCAGCTGAAAGGCTAAAGAAGTCACATGTTTTAAGACAAGAGTCTTAAGACTAGGAGTAAATGAGCATGATATTCCAGTTGACTAGTTCGTCTATTTTCCTTGGTATAGTTCCATTCTAAAAAAAAAAAAATCATGTGGATACAATTGTTCAACAATACCTCAATATTTCCAAGTCTAAAATTCCCCACTTTTCTTTGTAACAAATGATACAAGTATGGAGGAAAGAAAATCTATTTCATATCCAAGCAACGTAGGGTTGTTACTTTTTTTAAACAGAGAAAGAAAGGAAAAGAAGAACTATTATTTAGCCAGCAATAGCATGCAACAACTTCTGATCAATGTCAGCATGTATCAATTAGGTTTATCCTGTAATTGTTTGTTGGTTTGTTGTTTTTTTAAAGGCCAGGTAAGATCAATTAGGAACTAAGCTTTAGTTCACAAACATTTAAAATCAGGAGGGGAAAACGTTGGTAGGAATTTCCAGGGCTCAAGAACTCAAAGACAGTATTACAGTGTCAAAACACAAGAGGTGAATATTAGTGCCTCTTTATGTATTTCCAGAGGAATCACCTGGTAATCTGCTGGTCATGACAACCAGTAATACCAACACCCATGCATGTACCCATTACAAAGTCATATTGGGGAAAGAAAATTTAGAAAACAGAAGCACACCAAAACCTGCAGACTTTGTAAGTTAGGTATACAATAAATAACATATACTTAGAGCTAGATAAAAAATAAATTTAAGCTATCACTTCATAGAAATTAAGTAATACTAATAATTTGTAGTTGGACTTCAATATTAGCACTATCTGTAGAGAACAGTTCTTGACTGGAAAACGGAAAAGCTGCACTTAGAGGAAACAGAAATTTTGTATTACTATTGCACCACAAGACTTCAACCCCCATTTGAGCAGTCAGCTGATGCCAGCAGTCATTTTCCAGTGTTTTTCTAATTGCTCAGTCTCCTTCCCCATCCTCTGAAGTTGATTTCCACAGCAGTTCATCATTTTTGAATGCCATGCTTTGTCCTCTGATTATAGAATTAATACTAGGTTTTTTTCCCCAAAAGAGTCTTCAAAAGACTTGACATTATAAGATGACAAGTACAGCAAAAATTATCTGATAGTTTTGGTAATTGCTGATCTCACTTCACATATTCTTAAGTAGAAAACAATAAAGTGTATTAAATATTTAAGCTTACTACTCACTGAAAAGTCCTTTCAAAGTACTGTATAGCAAAGCCAAACATTCAGCTGCTTCAGACCTGCAGAGTGCCACAGTCAGCACAAATACAGCAACTTAACAATATAGTCAGGATCTGCCTCAGCTATTCAAACTTCCACTTGTAGATGCCAACCTACACTCAGCATGTTCTCCTTGAAGTGCTACAAACGGATGGGCTAATAAACTACCTTAAACATGTTGTCAGTAGGTTTTCCTCCTTTTCCACCCCCTCTTCATCAAGCAGTATTAGCATTTGAAATAACATGCTAGATCAAGTAGCCAGTGTACTTTGCTTAAGTATTACATTACAATGAATAAAGCCATCATTAAACTGCTGTTATTCCCAGATGGAGCGTAAATTCTCTGATGGAAGCTGGTAAAATGTTTGTAAGAGATGACTTTGGGCAACTACAGCGAACTTGATACGTATGTGTGTCATGTACTCTAAAGCCACAGCTATCTGTAACGTGTGCGTTATCACTGAGAACCAGTCATGTAATATTTCTTCCTTGCCTTTTAAATGAAATTCAAGTGGGATTTTTTTGAACACTTCATCTGAATGAGGACTTTGTCACCAGCTACAGGAACAGGAAACACATTTGCTTTGCCCTAAGTATTTTCAACTGCAAAAACAACAGGAAGGCCCTTTTACTACGGGAAGGTTGTGGTCAGAAGCCAGTAGCAGGATTCCTATTCCACAACCTTGCTGCTCGCTCGCTGCAGGGCTACAGTGAAGGGAACAGAAAGATTCAGTTCCACCCACACAAGATGGTGGGGTGACCCGGTACAGAAACCCAGCCGCTATCACCACTTCTCTTTATAATGGATTCTATTATATCTTTGGGATATTTTGTGGAGCATTTTCCTGAGCAGTCAGCACCTCTTGGCGGAGGAAACCCTACTCAGGGAGCTGCTTTGCTTTCCAGACCTTTTCTCCCTGAGAAACCAGACGAGGAAGAGCACGGCGGCACTCAGCGGGCTCTCCCGGTGAGGACAAGGCAGACACCGCTGCGCCTAACGCGCTTCAGTCCGAGACGAAGAGCTTCCGGGCCCTGTCTCCGGCTCACCGCACAGCCCCCTGCCCGCACCGCCCCTCGGGGACAGGAGGTGAAGGTCGGCGGCCCGGGAGACACCCGCACCGCCGGGCACTCTGCGGGCCCTGTCCCTGCCCCCGCCCCGCCATGCGGAGGCAGCCGTTAGGGCCGCGCGCGCTACCTCAGAGGGCGGCTCTCGGCGGGGAGAGCGGTGCCGCCGCCCTTACCCCTCCCGGCCCCTCCGCCACAACGCGACGTGCCGGGAGGAAAGGAGATGGCTACCGGGTGGATCTGGGGAGAGGAGGAACGGAGCGGGGGGTTGAGGTGTGGAGGGAGGGAAACGAAACGCCTCACCTGCGGCCGGCGCCGGTACACTCTGCTCCCTGCGGCGGCAGAGGAGGAGCCGGATCAGCTGATGCCGGGCCCTGCGCGCATGCGCCGGAGACGCCACTTCCCCCTCTCCCTCCTTCCTTCCCTTCTCGGCCTCAGGCGGAGAGCGGGCTGCGGGGGCGCGCGATTGGCTGCCCGGCACCCACGTGGCGTGGGGAGGCGCGCCCACCTCCTCCCCCCCCCTCCCCCCCCCCACGCCTTCCCAGCTCGTCACGCGCGGGAAGCCGCCCCGCCCCTTTTCCCGGGAAAGAGGGAATCAGGAGGAGGAGGAGCCGGAGGAGGGAGTGGGAAGGGGGTGGGGGGAAACGAAGCGAAGTGAAGCGAAGCGGGGGGTCATGCCGGCGAGGCGGCGGGCGGGGGCGCGCGCGGCGTGAGGTGAAGGGTCACGGGGGCGGGGCTGGCGGGCGGAGGCCCATGTGGAGCGGCCGCGGGAGCGGGAGGAGGAGGCCGAACCCGAACCGCTTGCGCTGCCTGGGCTGAGGAAGGGGAGGCCGGAGCCGCACCCGCACCGCTGAGCCCTGTACGCAGCTAAAGCGGACGCCGCCGGCGGCCAGGCCGCGGCCGCACCATGAAGGGGTGAGTGCGGACCTAGGCGGGTTCGGTTCGGCCCGACCCGACCCGGCCGTGACAGGGCAGCGGCGCCCCTCTGTGCCCGCCTCGGCCTCGCCGCTTCTCTCTCTACCGGGAGGTGTGAAGAGCGGAGCGGAGCGGGACGGGCCCGGGCGGCGCGGCCCAGGCGCGGCGGGCTGAGCGCGGGGCGGGCGGCGCCGCGGCTCGGCGGGAGGCGGAGGGGCCCGAGGGGTGCAGCCGCCCCCGCTGCTGTCGGCAGCCGCCGTCGCCTTAGGGCTGTGGGGGTGCGGGGAAAAGCTTGCTGAGTCTCTCCCGCTCTTTTAGAGAGCGGCTGCGGGGTCTGGTGTCGGGAGAGCCCCTTTCAGGGGAGGAAACCCCGGCGGTCTCTCCGCTGCTCGGTGGTGCCCCTTCAGCTGAGCAGGAGTTCCTGCGGGAGCTCCTCTCGCCCTGAAATTTACTCCGCTGCCGGAGCGAAAACTCTCTCGGTGCTCAGCCCTGCCCCGCGGTGTCGGCGGGACGCAGCAGCTCGTTGTGGTTCTGGAGCGATTTGGGCCGGCGGGCTCCTGTCTCTCCGTCTGTAAGAGGAAGGGAGAAGGCAAGGGGGGATGCGGGTTGATGGGTTTTTAGGGCTTGTTTGGCGATAGCGAAGAAGCGGTGTTGGGTCTGTGGGAATCAAGTTGCCGTCCTGGGACGGGTTGTTTTGCAGAGCTATTGTTTGTGACATCCTCTGAGCCTGTCTGTGGGCTCAGGTCTCTTCAGTGTTTCTCTGCGTGGAGGCTGCACAGCGTGGATGGATGCAGGGAGGGATGGAAGCAAGCGGTGTTTTGTGTCGGATTTCTGTAAGCACGCTGCTTTGGGCCTGGCTGCACCCCTCGGTGGCTATTGAAAGCCTGACAGATGTGGTCAGCCCAAACACTTGACTTCGTGCTCCATGGGGAGGGAGCGAGGTGCTGAGGTTGGTCAAGAAACTTGGAGGCCTTTAGAGTCACAGCTCTGCTCTGGTGGCAGATGACCTGCCTGACCTTGCACGGGTCGCTTTGGGACTGGTTTTTCAGTGTTGGTTAAATCACCTAATGTTTATCGGTTTTGTCATCACCCATGCTCCACAAGACCTGATCCTGCACCTCATGGCTTTCGGTTCTTCGCAGGCACCAAGAAGTTTTCCCCACAGCTCAGAGGAGCATTACACCAGTCCCCTTGAAACTGGTGTTATGCAATGCTGGGTATTATTATTCCAGTTTGGCAGCTTAAGGCAGGGTGAATGGGAGCTGAAGTACTTAATCTTTTACTAAGAGATGGTAAGGGGTTTAGCTTATTAGCAATTGAGGTGAGGTCACACTGCAGGATTGCTTGATAACAGATCCTTAGCTGTTTCATACAGTGTGTAAGCAGCTGCAGACATTGTGAGGGGCTGGCAGGTATCTGTAGTAAAAGGCTCAGCAATGATTGCAAATAAACTGACTCTCAGCTGACATGAAATAGGTGTGTTTGAGATATCTCTTATTTTCCTGTACCACCCTAGATGAAACTAGCACATCCTGCCTCTTACTCATCTTAGAAGGAAGGTCTTGCAGGGAGAGCAACAGCAGTGATCAGCCAAGATGAAGTGGCAGGTGACTTGGTCATTTGTTCAGCAGTGCTTCTGCCAAAACTGGGTTTCTTCTTATGCTTCTGCTGTTTTCTTCAGCTTATCCCCACTCTTGCTATATGCCACTCATGAGCTGAGGGATGTGGTTCCTGTGGCCTGGATGCAGGAGGTGGTAAGCTGCCCTGGTTTGTCAGGCCAGAGCTGTGGAGGTCTCCTGGCAAGTCAGAGCCAGGGCTGTCTGCTGTGCTCTGGCACTCTCCAAGGGGCTAAGCCCTTGTTTTGCTTGCAGCGCTCATGGGTTCTCTTTTCAGGGAGCTTTTTACTTTCTGTAACTTTTTTTAAGCAAAGACCTATGGAGAAAAAAATTCACACACCCCTTTTAATGCCTCCAGAGAACCAGATTTTATTTCTATTCCTGTACTTCACTTACAGGCAACCTTATCCATTGATTTAACTTCAGAACTGATCCCTTCAGGTTCTGTGCTTGTGTATTTCTCTTTTTATCATTTTCTGGTACTTCATCTCGTTGAAGAGTGGCACGTTCTTGTCTTGTCACACAGCACACACACAAACACCACACAGCAAGTTCTTGTGCAAAATAAAATCTTCATATTGAATCCACGTGTTCTCTAAAAATTCAGATTGAGGCCAATAGGACTCAAATTGAAAAATAACCCAATTTAAATACAATGAGAGAACCAAAGAACTAGTGGAGATTTCAGAAGGCATATATTACTCTACATAATGGTATTCTGGAACAAAACCAGATTGTTAGTCAATGTCCAAAGATCAGAGAAGATCCCTAAAAAAAGTACTGTCAAAAGATCAAAAAATAGATCTAAACTTCAGCTCCTAACATACAGAAACAAATGTGGTGTTTGAAGGTGTATGATCTGTCTTCAGTATGGAATCCAAAACTGTGAATCAGTTCTTTTGAACAAACTGACTCCATCTGAGAGTACTTTTTCTGGGAGTGTATGTGTCGCGTAATAAACCACACCACAAAGTGCAGAGATAATTTTGTGAGCACTAGGACCCATAACATCGTCTCTAATTATGAACAGATGATGGCAGAGAAAGAATTAAAAAAGAAACTAGCATCTTCGCTGATGTTTTGAAATTTAAGATCAAAAATAGATTGTGTAGCCAATGTGTGCTGCTTGTAGCTCTCTTCCTTAGTTGTCTGAATTCAAAATAGCACATAGCAATGTGTTAATAATGCATAGGGGGTTGTAATGTCTCTGTCATCGGGATATTTGAGATTAGGTGACTTCTTTTGCAGAGTACCTCAAGCTTCAGAGTGAAAGTTCTGTTTTTTATTTTCTTTGAGCGGCGTATTTTTTTTTTATCATACTTGATGTGTTAAGCACCAGCTTCTTAACATGTAATTGCTATTACTTCCCACCTGCTTTTGTGATACTTAGCTTTATCTTCACTTTATCCTCATTTTCTGAGACTGTTTTCCCTTCTTTTTAAATGTGAATCCAAAAGCTGAGGCAGTTCACTGTTCTGTTAGTTAACTTCAGAATTCCCTAGAGGTTTGGTTTTTTTTTTTTCATTTATTGTATTCCTAAATGTTGCTGTTACCAGTTTCTGGAATTTGAAAATGTATTTTAGAACTGGATTTGCACAAAGCCCAGTGGGAGGGACTCAGATTCCTCTGAATGCAGTTGTTTGCCTGTTTTTGTAGAGCAGATGTAAATAATGCTCCCAGCACTTCACTGCTTTTGCAGTGTTGATTCAGTTGATGCTCAGTGTTTTTGCATTTTTCTTACAGTTGTTAGGCTACGGATGTTAAGGAAAGAAAACGGAAAATCTTGCACTTGTTTTTTGAGTGTTTGCTGGCCACTTGATGTCTTACAGTAAAGGTTCTTTCCTGATCTGTTTCAGTACAGAAGAAACCTGTGAGAATAAATCATCCAGCCTTTCCCTGCTGCCCTTACCTAAAACCCACATTACACAAGGGCTGTAATGCAGGGCGTGCGTGCTTCATTGTACGCTCATACCTGCTACGTGACCGGGAGTGTCAGCTCCTGTGTGGAACATGTGGTGCACATTCCAAGCAGCGAGCAGGGCCTGGTGCCTCTGTGCATATGTGGGATTTTTCTAAACACATTGACCAAACCCCTCTCCCGTTTTCAGGGGAAACACTGGTGGGATTGTCACCTGGCAGCAGACATTGAGAGCCATGGGATGAAAACCTGATTGAAACAAGGAACGGAGTGCCATGTGTTATACCACTGTATTAGAAAGTAAAAAGTGTGATGCTTTTCTGTAGGAGAAGTCCACAGAGGAGGCTGTCTCTGAATTTGTACATGTGGCAGTTAAGTCATATGCTCTGTAGGTTCCAGAGGTCCTTACGGGCTGGGGAAGAGCCCTTCAGACTAGATGCTACACAACAGGTAGCTGCTGCTACAGAGAACCCTAAGGCTTTGCAAGCCAGTGCTGTTCTAGCTACCTTTTGTAGAAGAGGCAACACAGTTGGGGAATACTGAGCATGACAGAACAATAGAATATTTAAAGTATGGTGAATTGTTATGGGTATACTCTGATAATCTCTGCTTGTTTTGTCTGGATTTGCAGAGTAAACTCTTCCAGGTCCTGAAGCTCTGTGTGTTTCTCACTGCAATAGGGAGGTGTGGGTTTGGTTTTTTTTTTTTCTCTTCTGAGTTAGTATTGCAGAGTTCGTGCAGAACTGCTGTTTCCATCCGCAAGGCACAGTGCTGAGCTTAACACATATGGGAGGAAGTTCCAAGTTTATGAGAAAACTGCTGACTTGTCATATATGCTGGAGGCAGGACAAAAAGGTAATTGAGCCTGAAAATCATTGTTTGGTTTTAGGATTTTTTTGAACCTAGAAATGCCAGAGCATGAGCTATACTTTCTGCATTTAATTTAATGAATGGTAAGTTTAGACCTTGCCTTATATACATGCTTGCAAGGGGGTTTAATATCTTCTAAATCAGTTCATAAAAACTCAGTGCAGTTTGTTATAGGTATTTTAGCCTGATCTATAATCCTTTGAGTTTGATTCCACAACCAGATTTAGACATTTCATGAACTAGGAATGGTAGGAAGGATAGGAAAGTAGCGTAGGAACTGTAGCCATTTTATTGAAGCATTTTAGAACCCAGTCTAAGCTTTTGAGTGATGTTTGACCACTGAGTTCTTTTTACAGGCATATGTGTCTTACAGTGTACAGCTTGGCTTGCTATGTTGGGAAAAAATAGAGCAGTCTACATTGCTGTGAAAAATCTCGTATCTTTAGTTAATCACCAAATGACACAGACTCTGCTGCCATCTCCTGAGTACAAGAGAAACAATGCATACTCCTTTGCCACACTAAATCTCTTCTAAAATGGGGAATAATGGGTGATGGTTGAGCCAGAAAAATTTTTATCATAGTAGGAACAATTCAGAGCTTGAAGACCCTGCCCATTTGGCAAGTATTAGAAGTGTGAAGACCAATAGGCTGAGAAGGTACTAGATATTTTTACCTAGAGGAGGAAAAGAAATAAGAAGTTAGATGTTTGTTTGGAAATTGGTAAGAGCCTCCTGGCATCACTTCTGCTGTGAGACAGACAATGTCAGCATTGCTTTCAGTTCTCTACTGAGAGAGGGGAAGGGAAGAAGTGACCTTCGTGAGAGCAGCAAAAGTTTGTCAGGAGGGAGATTTGAGGTGAGGAAACACAGGGAGTGGGGAAAGAGGAGCAGTATATGCACAAAAAAATTGCTGGTTATATGGAGACTTGGCCTTGAGGACCTGAGACTGGAGGTGTACAGCACTGAAATAGGGTAACTGTATTTGTGTAAAAGCATATCAAATGAATTCATTATGTGAAGGAAATGAAGCAAGGCTTTATAGAAAATAGAGCCAGAACTATTTTCACAACACTGTCACTAGGTAAGATTAAAATATTTTTAATTTTCAGGAGGGCAGAGTAAATTTTTTTTAGTTACTTTTTTAATTAATTGAAACTGCCATGCTGCATAGTAAGATCTTGATGCATGAAGTGCTTCCTGAGCTCACTTAGCCTTCCTCCTCCCTCTCCTCATTCTTTTCCAGGTTCCATGTTTTTCAGCCCTTAGCAGACTAGAATCTCTATCCCTGAAAAAACGTCCCATTTCCACCATCTGTCCACTGTATTCCCTTGAGTATGAGGTGAGACCCAGGGCAGCAATGTGAGGCTTGTGAAAGTTTTCTCTACATGGCACTTGGTTTTTATTCTCAGTAAAGATCAAAAATTACATTGAAAATTGCAATAAATTGAGATTTGTTTGGTTTTTAATATGTAACTCTAGCACAAATTTTCATTTGAGAACAATTCATTCTTATTCAAAACTGGGAAAAGGAAAAGGTAGAAAAGCAGCTTTTTGTGCTTGATGAGTTAGATGTTTGCAATTATTGTTGCCTTAGAAGTATTTGACAGTAGGTGCATAAAGCTGATAGCACATTCTGTTAATTTTTCAGAGGATGTTCTTTGTATAATACATTATTTGAACACTTAAAAAAAAAAACAAAACAAAACACCAACTCTAGGACTGACATCCGGAGTATAGGCAGGAGATCCATAATGATCTGCCTTTTTAATTTTGCTGATATAATGGACACAGGTATTTTTGAAGAAGGGTGTTTTGGTGATTTATAAAAATAGTTTATGTGAGGCAGATGAAGATCTTTCTCCTGTTAGTCAATTCTACAATTACCCGATACAAGAAGTGCCACTGAGCTGTATAGATTTATGTAAATAAGGCACTTCTTGAACCCAGTATTACTTCTGGTTTTGAATTTGAAGGTAAGCCTCTCCTCTTACTTGAAAATTGTCAGGTACTTCATGAGCATTAATTAGTGATGGCTGATGATCTCCTGGGAGGCAAATAAGGGTTATAATTTTTATAACTTGGGGCACTGAGGGTATGGAAAGGGCAGTAACTTGTAAGATGTCTCAGGGTATTGATAATGGAGAAATGAAGCTAATTTTGAACCAAGTTTTTGCAAACTGGCAAGGTATTTCTGTTTTGCAATCACAGTTCAAAATCTGAATGTTCTGGTGAACTTACTTGACTAATGATGAAAAGTGGTTGGACCAGCAATGGAGAGTTAGGATTTCTGGCAGCTCTTTATCAGCTGTAGGATCACAGGCAAGTTGTTTCCTCTTTCACCTAACTTTGATGCACTTGAGATAAGCAAATCTTTTATATTAGCTTTTGTATTATACTTTATAAGCTTTTACCTCATGAGGTGCTTTGAAGCAGCCAAGTGTTACGGGCTACTGAGTGATGTATGTATGGCTGCTTTTCTGTTCTAAACCAATGACATTTATTTATTATGCCAGCTGGGCATTCCTGCTCTTTGTATACAGCTGCAGAATTAGATAGCTTTTAATTTTCTTGGGAAAGTTTATTTTTATTTGACACTTGTTGAAGTGACCTCACTGTCTCCCCATTGCACTTGCATAATCAGCTGAGATGCTTCGTGCTCATACTGCTGCTTTAGGTTGTCTTTTTTTTTTTTTTTTTTTTTTTTTTTTTTTTTTTTTTTGAGATCCAAGTTGAGTCTAGATTTCAGGTCTAATACAACTCTTGAAGAACAGGTTTCTACTGGGAAGATTGTGAGGCTGTTACAGCTTCTTGCATGTAAAAACCACGTGAACTTCATGTGGTTCAACAAGGTCAAGTGCAAGGTCCTGCACTTGGGTCAGGTAAACTCCCAGTATCAATACAGGCTGAGGGATGATGTGATAGAGAGCAGTGCCACAGAAAGGGACTTGAGGAATACTGTTGGATAAAAAGATGGACACAAGCCAACAATGTGCACTTGAAGCACAGGGCAGCAATAAAAGAAATGATCAAGAGAGGAAATTTGGCCTCTCTGCTCTGGTGAGGCCTCACCTTGGGGTACTGTGTCCAGCTCTGGAGCTCTCAACACAAGAAGGACATGAACCTGTTGGAGAGGGTCCAGAGGAGGGCCACAAAGGTAATCAGAGGGTTGGAGCACCTCTCCAATGAAGAAAGGCTGAGAGAGTGGGGAGACCTTAGAGCAATCTTCCAGTACCTGAAGGGAGTCTACAAGAAAGCTACAAGAAAGAGGAACATTTTTTACAAGTGTGTGTAGTGGTAGAAAAAGGGACAGTGGTCTTAAACTAGAGCAGGGTAGATTTAGGTTAGATATTAGGAAGAAATTATTTACTATGAGGGTGGTGAAACAACACAGGTTGCTCGGAGAGGCAGTGGAGGGCCCATCCCTGGAGCCATTCAAGGTCAGGCTTGATGGGGCTCTGAGCAACCTGATTGAGTTAAATGTATCCCTGCTAGGTGACCTTTGATGGTCTTTTGCAACCCATCACATTCAGTGTTTCCAAGACTGGGCAGCCTTTTGTACAGTGGTTCTGTTTTCTAGTTTAAATATAATGAAGAAACCTTGACTGTATTTTATGTCATCATAAAGGAGAGAGGCAATTCCCCAATGTCTTGGGGAGTTATGTCACTTGCCAGTGAAACCTGTTCATGCATCCATTTGAATCACAAGTCCTGAGTGAAGTGTTCTGTTAATTCTGATTCTAGAATTTTTTAACTTTCTTCTGTACATCACTGTGCCCTTCTACAATCCAGTATAAAGCTATGGTAACTTCCAGCAGTGTATCAGGTATCATGCAAATAGATGTTTTTGGTAATCACTGTGGCTAAAGAAGATTGTGGGGGCTCAGAAGCAAATCGGTAAGACTTTTTGTATCCTATGGTTGTAGTTATCCTTCTTTTTTTTGACAAGTAAAGCAGAGTAGATTTAAATCCCACAGATCTTTTAGCTAATTGAAAGCATACCAGTCTGCCCACAAGAACTAGAGTAACTTGTGTGCCTAGCAAGGCATCTCATCTGTTTAAAAAAAAAAACAACAAAAACCCACTAAATTTCTAGAGAGGCTCTTTTGGCTTTGGAGTTGAATCTAAGGAAAGCCACACCCTTCAGGTCTGTAGCTTTCATAGCTCTGGTTTGGCTTTATGAGTGGATTATCCTGTCTAGACTCCTGCTTTGACTTGGAAGCCAAAGTAGAAGCAATAAAGCTAGTTGGCTGCTTAGCAGGTGACAAACCTTCCTTAAAGTCCTCTAATTTGTTAGGACCCTTCTCTCCCCTGTGCACAATCTCCTGACTGTTTGACAGTACCTCAGTAAAATTTGAGAGTTGCAGATCCAGCTCTGCTAAATTTAGCATGCCAGATGCCTTCAATAAGCCTGAGCCCAGCTATCAGTTACACAGAGATCTGTTTCAGTCAGGCTCATCCCTCTGGGGAGAGACTTGCACTATTTAAAGTTGAATGAGGCTGAGATTCTTACAGCATTAAGAAACTCGGAATTCCCCTTTCTTCTCCCTGATGGTGGTTCTAAACTAGTGTTCAACACTTGCTGTTCCCTGGGATTCAATTGTTTCCTCTTGAACTGTAACTCTGGAAATTGGCTTCATCTTGGGCAATCATTCTGGAGAGCAGTTTTCCCTTGCTATATGTTGAGAGGCAAAAGGCAGCCTTAGCATAAGCAAACACTAATGAGTCATTTAGCCTGCATTATTTCCAGTCTGAGTTTAAGACACTAGTGGAAAAAAAAAATGTTCAAATCCTAGTCTTGTAGTAGGCTGCAGATAGAGGACTAACTGGGTTGCACTTGGTCCTACAGAAAGTGTGAGGCTTTTCCTGTCCAATGCTTGAAGTCTCCTGCAGCACTGGCATGCAGGAGTTAATGCTGGTGTTGTAGGCATGCATCCAGTTTCAGTAACTGTTGCATGTCACCTCACTGAAGTCCTGCTTCCATTTGGATTTCATGGATCACTCTTCACTTTCACTCTTTAAAAATCACTGGGCAG
Organism: Phaethornis superciliosus; assembly: GCA_023637945.1. NCBI lineage: Eukaryota > Metazoa > Chordata > Aves > Apodiformes > Trochilidae > Phaethornis > Phaethornis superciliosus. The sequence goes on along the minus strand of JAJQWJ010000001.1, from coordinate 83,052,989 downwards.
CACTGCGGTGCCTTTTGGATGAACAGTAGCCTTATGCACCAGAAACCTGATTCCCCTCTGTAGTGAACTCTGGTGTTTTTTCCTCAGTAACAAGTCATGGTGTGTTGCAGTTGTGAGAAATGCAAATACAGTCTTAGGATATGTCAGGACAATGTTTCTGGTAGAGATGGGGAAAGCCTTACTACCATTGTACAAGGCAATAGCAAGTATTTGGGGTGCTGTAAGCAGTTTTGGCTAGCCATGTTTGAGGAAAATTAACTATAATCTGAAGGAATGGAAAGAAGAGCTAGTATGACAGTCATAAAGGAGGACTGGAGCTGGCTTTAATTACAAAAATCAAAGTATAAAGATGTCAGGATAGCTCTTAGATAAGATGTGGGATAAGGGTATATTGGTATCCATCAGTAACTGCTGAAGTTAACGAGGCACGAGATACAGCGTATGGGTTGGATTTGACTGTATATAGGGTGAAAATCAGATGAAAGCCTAACTGAAAATAATGGTAGCTTGGCAACAGCTTTGCAGGGGTAGATGTTCCAGTGGCTTCAGAGGGCTGGTACTCTCTAGGAAAGAGTATGGTTTTTTAGAGCATTATAGTTAAGGAGAGGCCTACGATGATGAGCCAATAGTCCCTCATTCTTCCATATTAAAAACAGTTGCTTGGGATGGGTGGCTGACTTCATCCAAAAGCTTTGATACCTAAGATGAGTACAGCTGACTGATGCATGCTTCATGGAGTGGTGTTTGAGATGCAGGATGCCACTAATAAGTGTGTATCTTGGGGGTATTTTTTTTTTTCAAGAGCAGAGAATAGGTATTTTGGGTACAGCCTATACTGAGAGGTAACTTGAAGAAGTAGGTCTACTTGTAAATAGCTATTTAAAACCCAAGTGAAAAAACCCCAAAAGCTATTTAGATTACTCCAGTGAGAAGAAAGGAGTGATCATTTTGTGTCCTTTGTTACAAGTGCTTTGTCTTGGATCTTTTGAGGCTGGGGTAGTTTTTAAGTCTTTACATTCAAAGTGCTTGTTGTCTGGTAAATTATAAGGTGTAGAACAAAAACCTCTAGAGGCTGAACAATCCTTGTGCTCCTCTTGCACAGTACTTCCAGTTTAAACTGGGGTAAGCTGGTTCTTCTGCTCAAGAACCAACCGGTTTTGCCTCTGGCAATTTTTTTCTTTATGCTAGCGGAACTGTGTGGTGAACTCAGTCAGGGGGCTGTTGTAGGTTAAAACTAAACTTTTTTTCTAGATTAGTTTTAATTGAGGTTGGCTCACCGCATTGTTGCGCAAATGTTTGTGCCAGTAAAAGGATAGAAATAAGTGGCTCAGGGACAGCAAGGCTGCTGCTTCTGGCAACAGTGCCAGCCTTCTTGTATTTTTATGCAAGGCCATAGTGGCACTTCAGTGGTGCTGTCCTCAGGCAAAGTGATGAAATCTCATGATACGGGTCTTCCTTTTCCTTGTCCTCACTTAGTTTACCTACTAAATGTTTTTGTGTTCAATAGATGTGGTGCTGATCTAATCAGGTAGTGCTATGCATGAAAGTATTTTATGGTTTGAGTACGTACTGTTTTAAGGAGACATATTTAGCATATTGATTCATGCCTCCTTCAGTGTTTCTCAAACTTTTTTCATATTATCCTCCAGGATAAATCACTGGTTCAGCTCTTGAGCAAGGAGGAACAGCTAGTGACAGCACAGGAGGCAGGCATTGGGAGATGGCAGGAGGAAACGATGAATGTGGCAAGTGGTGAGAGATAGGGGTGGAGCTCAAGGGCTATAGGAGATCTGTCAACAGCACCTTTTAGCCACCTACTACTGGAACTTGTTTCTCTGGCCTTATGCCAGTCTCAGAGGTTATGTCTTGGCTCAGCAGTTATGAGCACCCTTAGACTCTGGTTCTGCACTTACTAGTTTATTCCCTGTCTGCAGTCTTCTTGGTGAAGGTCTGTCTTCTCGCCATGGTCTCTTTCTCAGCCATCTTGTTCTGGTTGTTCTTGCTATTATATCTGTGTCTTGTTGCACTCTCCGTCATCAGAAATGTTCCACAGTTACCATCTTCTAATGGCTTATTTCTTGCTTCATTGGTAACTAATACATTTAAAAATAATTTTAGGAAGCATGCTACCTGATAATAGTCTATATCAGATTTTTTCTCAAGTATAAAGAAGAACTTGTTCTGTAACAACCTCACTGAGAGTTCTTAAGAGTTCATGCTAGTCTTACTGATCTACTGAAGCTTGGATCTACTGATAAAAAAAATATCACCAAGGTTAATATAGTATTAGATCTTTTGTATAAGAGGTCTAGGCTTTCAAGGAACAGGGTGTGAATGTGAGGTTTTTCCTCTTTCCTTACTTGACCTACTCTACAGCTAATCTGATCTAACTGGGCAGGTGAGACCTGCTCCCTTTGGTTTCCACTCTGATAAAGAATGATGCAGAATGCAGCAAAAGAGCTGCTGGGTCTTCTCTTCATTCCTAGTACTGAGAGTACTGAGGTGCTCTGCTCCATCAAAACTCTCTCCCAGACACAAATAACACCTGGGAAACCATATTCCACAGTTTTATTCCTACTGTTTGTGTGGAAAAGGTAGCAGCACTGCTGGCTGGGATTAGAAAAAGGCAGAACTTGCCTTCTGTGTGCCTGAAGAAACCCTACCATTCTAGTCTGAAGGCTGAATAGCTCTCTAAACTGAGCATACAACAAGTATTACAGTCACCAGTATTACAAAGTCTAATAACTTTGATAGCATGCTGCTTTACCAAGGAAATAATTCTGTGGTGTGAGATCATCCCTACTAGCTCAGTACTTACTTTATGTTGGAACGTAATTATCACAGGGGCTTGCACAATTGATGATACACAAGGAAATAAACATTAATTTAGAAATTACTATGTAGAGCAGAAGTAAGCCAGAAGATGCAGAATGCTGAGAAACAAAGGGCTGGTGGTGGTAGGAAATGAGAATGCAGTCTGTTTGTGCACAATGTATGGCTTATAGCAAAAAACTTAGAAATACACCCCATTGCTTGTAGTATGCTTGGGCATCTTGACACGGATGAGATGTAAGGATATGGAGGCTATTGCTGTTTCTGTCATTCTTGAGATCACTCTTGGAGAGCATGCTGCCAATTCTAGTGAGATGTCTCTCAAGATGGCTCAAGAAATTGCTGTACCATTGGGCAGAGCTCACAGGCAAGCAGCAAGGATTCATGCCTTAGCAGTTAGTTCACCTTGCAGTGAAGTAGGGAAAGTATCAACATGTTCAGTGTGGTAGGGGGAAGATAGGTGAGGAATAATTTTCCTGCCCGGAAGAATTTTCAAGCACCCATACTGGCATGTGATGCTTGACATTAGGGGTTTTTAATCTCTTTGGCAAATGTGTGAAAAAAGGCTTGACTTGGGAGTCAGCAAAGTTCAGCATGTAAATGGCATCCTTTAATTCTGTGTTGTAACTGGAACATATTAATCTGATGATGAATTACAAAATTAACAATAGTCCAATAGTTAATGCTAGGTAGTTCTCTAAATGTAGGCTCTACTTACACATTTTTTTAGCTTCTGTAGGGCTCACTAGGGAGATCTGATCTATGTCATACCAGAGTGGTCAATGGTGATCCTTGATACCTTTGCAGACTGAAGACTATATTCTTTGCTGTAAAAGAAAAGGAGAAAGTCAGTGTGAGGGCAAGCTATGTTTATTGCAGTATATGCTGAAGGCTTCATTTGTGTAGCTTATTCTGATAGCTCTGCAGGCTGCAGTACAATGCCTAGAAAGAATTATATGTTTATCACCCATCGTTTGGTACCAACAACTAAAACTGGTATGATATCTGAAGTACTAATAATTTAAGGGGTTTTGATGTATAATTAAGGTCAGGTAAACAGGGAGAGATTATACTCCGAATTGTTTGGTACACTTCTTGAAGAAAAAAGTTGGTGGTTATTACCTTTGTTTCACTGCATTATATAAATTAAACTGGGCTGTGTCCCGGGCATCAACCTACTTAGAAAAACAGGCTGTCTAGGCACAAGAGGCAATGGGGATGGAAAGCAGCTACTTCATATTACTAGAATGAACTTTGAAGCCTGGCATACAAAGACCTTAGAAAGCTGACTTTTTGGAAACAGAATTTTAATTTTTTTTTAAAGGCAAGCAGTATCTTTACCAATGTTTGGGCAGAAAATCTGATTGCCTATGTATGTGTTCAGTGAAACAAGACTGAGATAAACCTGAAAGTGTGTGTTTCTAACTTGACATGCATTGGCTTTGCACCTGCTTTCATATTCTAGTGAGCATTTGGGAAAACATTTTTATTACTGTAGCTTTTTTTTTTTTTTTTTTTTTCCCCTGTAGTCCTTATTAAAACTGTCTACCTGAACCCAAGAAATTGGCTTGGGCTTCCAAATGAACAGCTAATACAGTGTTTTGGGGGGGGGTTGTTTGTTTGTGTTGGGTTTTGGTGTTTTTATATTGTTTTTTAATTTGCCTCTGGATACCTAGTATTTCTGTCAGGAAGTTAGTGTTAGAAAAGGGAGAAGCTTGATCTATTTGTTTTCAGTATTATTTAGTGCATTACTGGTGTTTGAAGGTCATGATTCTGCTCCCAGCAGGAAGAATTACTTCAGTGATGATCATAGTAGTTGCAGATACTGCCTTGACAGTGGCATACTTGAATATTAACCACCTTACTATGACTTTGCTAAATACATGGTATTTTTGCTTTTTAGAGAACTATATCTATTAATATAGACTTCATCTTTGTCTAAGCATAAGCTTTATGTTGATAAGTGTTAAAATTAGGGCTATCAAAAGCATGGATAAGGTCTTAATTTTCTGGGTCTCTGTTCTGTTCCGCTGTCCCTTCCATCTTTTTCTTTAAAAAAAAAATAAATTCCCCTTGTGATCTTGATCATCAGTGAGGAAATTAATGGGATAAATTTAAAGCTAATATTCCTGTTCCTGTGTTCTGTCTCTTGCCCAATACACCACATGTATACTATGGTATATCAGTGTTAATTGCATCTTGAGAAACTTCTGACACTGTAATACCAACTGAAATTGGGGTTGGGAGTTAAATTGACCACCAACAGAAGACTTAATTTTATGGGTTGAACACTGCAGTTCAAATATATATTGAACTGATTATTAGGTGGGACAGTTCTCTTAAGTGTTAATAAAACAGTTGAATTTTGGTGTCCTTAGAAATTTTGCAGTGTGTCAGATGTTAAGCATGTTTTGATTTGTTCCAGTAGCCGGATCGAGCTGGGAGATGTGACGCCACACAACATTAAGCAGCTGAAGAGGCTAAACCAGGTCATTTTTCCTGTCAGCTACAATGACAAGTTCTACAAGGATGTACTGGAGGTTGGCGAACTAGCCAAATTAGGTACAAACGTTCTTGCCAGTAATTGTGGGCTGTGGTGGCAGAAGTGCTCGTTGTTGCTATCCATAACGGTTTTGAATAGCAGACCCTTCTATTTATTGTTTTACATAATGAAAAATAACTGTGTTGTGAACCTCAAAAAGCCACAATCCCGGCCTCAGAGGGTTTGTGTACTGAATAGATTCTGTTTTACTGGGAATAAGCATGTTTTCTGTTATGGCAGAAAACTTGAGGGAAGTGCACTGCCAACTTACCACCCATGTCATTGCTAGTTGGTCTGAACTGTAACAAGCCAGCCACTGTGTCAGATCACCATCAGCAACTTCACTGCTAGCCATAATCTGATTTTATTGTGATGGGAGAATTAGCAAGAGGGAAGGAAGGAAGGATACAGGGTGTAAATGAAGAATCAGTGCGTATTTTGGGACTTGTGACTGATAACACTTTGTTTCCCTCCCTGGCAGCCTATTTCAATGATATTGCAGTGGGAGCAGTGTGCTGTAGAGTAGATCACTCCCAGAACCAGAAGAGATTGTACATCATGACACTCGGATGCCTGGCACCCTACCGAAGGCTAGGAATAGGTAAGGATTTTCTTGTGTATCTGAGTCATTGAAGAAACCAGATTGCTGTGCAGCCTTCTAAAAGTGATATCTTTTGAAGGGACCTTGGGGAAAGAATATGGTCTATGGTGTGCTCACTCTTTCCTGCCTTTCAGAAATGGACTCGTTGTAGAATTTTCAGGATTTTAGATTATTTTAATCTTAATCACATTATCATACTGTGATGTAAAAAGGCTTCTATAGGTGGGAAAACTGCTACACAAAGATATGAAGTAATTTATAAGAGGTATGCAGCCAATATGCAAGTCACATATAATTAGAACAAAACACTCCTTCACTGGTTTATCTCTCCACTTTCTTAAATGTAGGGTTGTCTATACTGCATTTAGTTCTTTTCTCCATGTTGCAAATCCACAGGCTACATTAATGAAGACCTTACAGTAACCTGCTTGCTTGACAAACTGGAATGAAAAGATAACTTTATTTTAAATTAGTTTGCTACATCTTAACTAGAAAAACTTCTGAGGTGAGTTTGAGACCCTGATGCTAGTAATTAAGTAATCTGATTTATATGTATGCTTTGGTCTGTTGGGGCTTTTTAATAGAAAGAAACAATTAAATTTTGTGAGCAGACAGGAAGATAGTGAAATACTTATGCACCATGTTTTATTTGCCTTTCCAAGTTCTCACAAGCTGTCATTTTAGCTTACCTACAATTAATTTGCCTCTCCTCAAGAAAGCCATTAGTTAAGTACAGACTTGATTGTGCACTTCTGGTTTTCTTAAGTATCTCTTTACCTTTTGGCAGGAACTAAAATGTTGAATCATGTCTTAAACATCTGTGAAAAAGATGGCACTTTTGACAACATCTATCTGTAAGTAAATGAGTTACTCATGTATTTTTGGAGAGATGATAGAACCATATGTGGGAGCAAAGGGAGGGAGACCCAAGAGCGTTTTTGTTATGTATTTCAGTGCAGCCATAAAACTTAATTATAACTACTATCCAGAAAGCTGGAGGTCATAATTAGGGCATTTTGTATGATGCTGAGAAAACCAAAAAGGTTGCTACTGGCAGGCAAGGGCTTCTGCAAATTTTCTGCAAAATCACGTTCTATAGCAGAATTACACTGTATGATTAAAAACAAAGGGATTTTTTTTTTTTTTAAGCATACAGTTTCATCCTCAAAATGGAAAATGCTGTAAGTCTTGGATGCAGCTGTGATGCATTTGCTATGCATCTTTCACAACAGTATGGTATAAGTTAGAATACCACAGCAGAGGTGCTTGCAGGCACTCCAGGTTCACATTCATTATCAGGGCCCAACTGCTTATTCCCAGTCTTGAACTCTGCCAGGTCAGCTCTTTGTGCAGCAATACTGTAAACTAGGTCAGTGACCTGACCCAGCTGGGGAAGCTGTTCTTGGTTTTGTTTCTGGGTGGTGTTTTTTATTTTAATATGTTTTGAGGTAGGGGGAGAGGCATATGTATGTGTGAGGGGTTTGGTAGTTTGTTGGGTTGTTTGGGTTTTTTTTTTCAAATCAACTGCATGTTTGTATAAGCACTGTGCAGACATAGGAACAAGCACTGGAGTGGAGGACAAGGCTTCTTCAAAGGGCACCATCATCCTAATAGATCCCCATGGATATAGTCTGGAATTCATTCATGCCAAAGCTTTGCTTTCTCTTTACTGCTCTCTGCACGTGTCTACTTCTTCCTGTGCATTGGTGCCTGTGAGAATACCAAGTGAGCAGCTGCAGTTTTTGGCCAGATCCCTTCTGAGCCAGTTTCTTCCCTGTCTATCACTGCCTGCTTGTACCAGTGCAAGTACAGTGCATTGGGAGGGATAGTCCCACGGCGTGTACAGTTTGGATGGACTGATGCTGCCATAGAGCTGCTCACTGAACTCTTGTTAGGACAGGTGAAGATACTTAGTGAGGAGTGTTTTGATACACTGGTACCACAGCCTGGAGGAGACTGAGAGGACACCTCACTGCAGCTTACTCTTTCCTCACGAGGGAAGGGGGAAGAGCAGGTGCTGACCTCTTCTCTCTGGCAACCAAGGATAGGACCTGAGGGAATGATACGAAGATGTGCTGGGGGAAGTTTAAGTTAGAAATAAAGACAAGGTTTTTCACCCAGAGGCCTGATGAGGGGTGGAACAAGATCTCCAGGGAAGTGTTGACAGCACGGAACCTGCCTGAGTGCAAGAAGCATTCAGATGATGCTCTCAGGCACATGGTGTGATCCTCGGGGTGCCCTACACAGGGACAAGAGTTGGATTTGATGATCCTGATGGGTCCCTTCCAGCTCAGCTGATTCTGTGATTCACCATAAATGGAGCAAGTTTCTCTTCAAGCTTAGTCCACCTTTGCCAGGGATGTGCAGAGTGTTCCAGGTCTTCTACTGTAGTAGCTTTGTGCCACTTCTGTAAGAGGAACAGGTGCTTTGAAGAAGAGTCTGATTAAAGCTGCTTTTGGCTTGTATTCCTGCTCTCCTGACTTAGAAGTGGTAATGAACTCTCAGATGCCTGCAGCTTGGCACAGTATGGTTTTGGGGTGTTTTTTTGCTTTTGCATGTTACTGTGTGCACAGTGAAGGAACTCTTTTAATTCAAAAAACCAAATCCTTCATAATCCTTCTTTCCACTTCCCAGACCAGAATTCTGGAATGACAACAAATAGCTCCCAAAGTTGGGCATAAAAAAGTTCTTAATGGATTTTACTATTATGTCTGTTGCTTGTACATCTCAACATTTTATGTAGCTTGGCACCCAATTTGATATCAATGGCTAAATTTGTTGTTACTATGAAGTTCTTTTCCAGCTATTTAGTGTTTATTTGGCATAACAAAAAGTTCTTTTAATTTGTTCTGCTCTGGCTTTCAGACTTGCTTTGGTTCTAAACTTATGCAGAATGTTGTAATGACAAAGTGATACATGAGCTTCTGTGGTGTCCACTGAATTCTGGGAGTGTTTTGCTGAGACAAACATCATCTTTCTGTTTTGTTTTGGACAGAACTTATGCAAATAAATGTCCTAGTCACTTAGAATGAAGAACTGATGGCTGTTTTGGATGCCTTGATACTCTTGGAATATGCTAACAAGATCTGTAAAACTCTGAGGGAAATTGATAAAAGGGGAAATGACTCTAAGTCCATAGGGCTGCTTTGTTCTGCCATAGCTTTCTGTGAGGAGAGAGCTGGGGTAGCTATCAGTGAGGAGTTAAAATAATTTCAAACACCGCTGCCAGTTTTGTGTGGCAGCATTTAGGTATCATCACTTAGACAGACAATTGTTTTGGTCTCCTGAGAAGTGTCACTACAGAAGTTAAAATTTGATCTAAGGTGAAACTTTGTTATATATTTCCACAAAGTATCTGTTACTTAAAGATTAATAAAAATTTAATTGATTGGACTGGTAATGCTTCAGAGTGTCTCTACTATTTGTGTTCCTTAAAAGAACTCTACTGAGTTCTACTCTCTACTGAGGGGAAACATTTGCCACTTTTCAGAATGTTTGCCACAGGCCACCCAAGAGCTGTGTGTTAGCTTAGGATTGATTTGGGAAGACAAAAATTTGCAGTCCTGAATTTACACCATCATTCCTGTCTCTACACAGCTTATTTTCTTACTTTAAGTGTTCTGAGTGTGGAAGCAGAATACCATACCACAGACAGTTCTGATATCTTCTTGCTATCCTCCTCTCTTGTCCCAGGCATGTCCAGATCAGCAATGAGTCTGCAATTGACTTCTACAGAAAGTTTGGCTTTGAGATCATTGAGACGAAGAAAAACTACTACAAGAGGATAGAGCCCGCAGATGCTCATGTGCTGCAGAAAAACCTCAAAGCCTCCTGTCTTGGGCAGAACGCAGACGTGCAAAAGACCGACAACTGAACAAACCCCCAACGAACACTTTCTTGCACTTGCTTGTCGCCAAATAAGGAAAGAGAGGCCTCTTTTTTTTTTTCTTTTTCTTTTTCTTTTTTTTTTTTTTTTTTTTTTTGTCAGATTTCTTTTTTTTAACTCCACCTCTTCATTATCCTCTTAATTTTTTTTTTTTCTTGACCTCTCTCCAACAAAATGTAATGTTTCTTCCAGGGACTGTCCAATCATGTTTGGGGCTGTTTGGTTTTCTTTCAAGCTCTCCTTTCTGTTTTGTTTTGGGTTTGGTTTTTTTTTTCTCCTTTGTTTTTATTTTTCTGTTGGGGTGGGAAAAGTTGTGCAGATTTCTTAAGTTTGAGGTGTGGAGGGCTTGAGCAGGTTATCCTGATGACAAGTTTCCTTCAGAATTATCTCTTTCAGTAAGCAGAATGTAAATCCAATGTGGGAAAAAAAGGAAAAGCAATATCTTGTCCTTTGACTCCTACATTAATATGTTTTTTATAACCTACAGGGTACTTTACTCCCCCCCAATCTTTGAATGTTACTTCAGTACTTCCTGTTCTTCCTCTTAATCCTCCCCTGCCACCTCAAAAAAGTATGTTTAGTTCTTCCCAATATTTTTGAGTATGGCTTTATCTTCCATCTTCCCTGCTGAGAAGGGTGGGCTACTTTACCATACTTTTTCACTCTGCCTGGGCTGACCTTTTTGAATGCTTTTTTTTTTTTTTTTTTTTTTTAAATACTCCTCACCCAAGCTGGTGCTACACTTCTTAACTGACTGAGAGGAGGGTTTAGAGTGGTCTTTGTTTTTTCTTGATTTAATTTACCCAAGTCCCAGCAGACTTCTGCCAGAGTAAGAGCTAGATCTGGTGTTGGCAACCTTGTGAAAAATAGAAATCCTGAGGCAAGACCCTTGCTTTAAAAATGGGTGAAATGCTGTAGGACTCATTGAGTTATTTTTCTCTGTGTTGTTGGGATGGGAAGAAGTGACTGTGACTGTCTTACCAAATTTCATCCCATAAGGCACGCACCTGCCTCTAGGTAAATTTGTTAGAGCTACTAAATTTGTAGTGACAAGTCTGAGATGAGGCAAGGGTTGAGGAAACTAGGCAGCAAGGCTGAGAAGACAAATATGAACCTGACTAAGCTCATAGCTTTGCAGGGGTCTCCTGGATTTGCTTGGGATTGGCTTGGCTTGCAGTGTTTGCTCCTTCGGGAGGAGGTGGTTAGGAACTGCGCAGTTTGCTCTTTTGAAGATATTTTTCCCCTTTCTCCTTGTTCAGTGGTAATAATGCAGTTCTCCTCTTGTGAGAGGGCGTTCATGGAGCACTGGAGAAAGCAGCATACATTAGAGCATTTTATGGTTTTGGAAAATAAGCTGACTGGCTTCTTCCTAGTACTGTAACCTTCAAGCTACAGTAAACTCTACTAAGCTCTGCTTTGCATCCTTCCATGCTTTGTTTGTGTGAATATCAGTGCTCCTTTCTATGCACTGTTGCCAGCAATTTTATGTATGCCAATACAAATACCAACTTGAGCTTGGACTCTTCTCCAGGCACCTGGGAAAGTGCACTGAGCTGAGACAACACCAACCTGTCCCATCCCCCCAAGTAGATGTTGAACTGCATTCCTTTCTTGCTCGTATTTTGAAGTTTAAATCCGTATCTTGAATTCATCCACTTTGAAAGCCTCCAACCTATGGTGCACATTGCAGCATACATCTGGTTAGTAGGTGCTGTCCAGTCATTCAAGGGTGACTTGGTAACCAAGGATTTCAAGATGGGAGCTGTGGTGAGGCAAGAGATGGCACCCCTCATCGCACATTATGTGGTCTCTCATAGTTGAGGGGTGACTCTACAAGCTGCTCCAGAATTACTCCTCCGTTCCCAGAGATGTGTAGTGTTTGTTGGAGTGCATCTTGACAGACCTGTGCTGGAAAACAGCTACTCTGTTTGCTAGAATTGCACTAATTGGGTCTTGGGGATGGGCAGGTCTCTTAACAACAAAAGCCTCTATGCATGGCCTGAGCACCTGTGTTTGCAACACTTGGTGGCACACTCTGGCTAGAAAGATGCAAACGGTTTCGTTGGCCAGAGGCAGCCTAGTTTTGACAAAAAGGTTATTTTAGTACTGCTAGGGCCTGCTCACACTGGTTCTGTTGGCAGTTCCAGCATCTTTCTAGCAGGGGATGTACTGAAGCACAATTAGCTTGTCATATGCCAACATAGTTTCCCTGGCTATCTGTAGACCAAACCAAGAAGTATGTGGAGGGAGAGAGAGAGAGAGAATTGCATTTGAAGTTGTTTGTGCAGCACAGCTGTAACTCAGACCATAGCTGCCTCTGGTGCCAAGCAAAGTGCTCTTCATTCTTCTAGAACTAAGTGGTAAGTGTTTGGGTTGGGTAGATGGGTGTGGGGATATGAACTCTTAGGATTTGCTGTTGTCGTAGGCTTCCACAAATTGGTGTGTTTCACAGACAGTTTTCCTTCAGGTTTAAAAGTACAAGTCTGATGTCTGAACTTATTTGGATTAACTTCTGTTTCTGTCTCTTTGCTTTGGGCTGCCATCATTCTATGAATGTATCCCTGAAAATAATTCTTAAAAGCTCCTGTTCCACAGCAAACCTGCCTCATTGTAACTTCTGAAAAAATGTTTGTAGGAGGTGGAAGAGAGAGTAACCACAAATCTAAGACTCCTTTTCCCAGGCAATTAATCCTGGAAAACAGTTGTTGAATCTTGAATACAAGGTTTAATCTAAGCCTCATAGAAAGCTGTGTTCCCTGTACATGGATAAGGGCAAGTGAAGATCAGTAGTTCTGGATGACACACAGTTGTGTTTTATTAGTAAATCAGTTGTGTTGAGTGTGGGAGGAGAATGCTTCGTCTGCATGCTGTTAACCCAGAGACACTGAAATTGTGTGAAATATGGGCTTAATGCAGAGAACTTCAGTTACTTTCTTTGTTGTTGCAGCAGGACCTCCTTTTAGCTTTGAAATAACAACTGATGAATGACTTTTTTTTTTAAGTTGGAGTTTCAGTGGGGAAAAAAAACACACCAGCACCTCCTGTTCTGGATGAAGATCTAGCAAGAAAAATTTATGCAACTAAAAGCTTTAGAGTGTAAATTGTGTATATACAAGTTATTCCTGAATCTCTGCAACTGGTTTTGTTATACATCAGTTGAAGTATGAAGATAGTATCTACAAAGACTCCTTCTAGAGGAAGCCATGGTACAGGGGAAGAAGAATCATCCAGGAGAGGTATCCCTCATTTTTGGGAGGGGAAAGGGAGAGATTTTATTTTGTGTATACAGAAACGGGCTGAGTTTACATGATGCAGCTAATGGTTAAACCTGCCAACTAAACAGGACATACTGTTACAAGAGAAACAAACTTATGTGATATTTTGTTAATTCTTGATGGTGCCCTGTGTCTAGTAAAAATTTGATTCCCCAAAATTGTTTTATTCTTCCCCATGTTGTAATCCAGGGTCAGCTGCTATGCACAAAGTCTGTGTTTTGTAAAGTGTTTGCTGACTTGGATGTTTCTTTTGAATCTGCAACTGCTTCCTGATTAATTTGGCTAACTTAATTAAGACCCCTGGACTCCTGAGATGAAATTTGGTCAGAGTTTTGCTGTATGCAGTTTACAGATGTAATCTCGATGTTAAAAGTTAATTTGCAGGGGGAGCAAATTCTTTACAATAAGATGGTCCATTTTAATCTATATCATTGCCCTTGTTGTACATCAGGAGCATGTTTTTGTTTTTCTCAAACTCTTTAGAAATATCGTTCAGAATAAACGTGCACTATTTGAGTTATGTCATTTATGACTTGTCATGCGCATTTTTTTACAGTCCAGCTGTTTTCCTCTAAAATAAGATACAGAATATTCTCAGATGCATCGTAAATGGTGTAACTCATCATTTCTAACATCAGTTGTGAGTTGGGCTGCTGTGATGAATGCCATGGGTGTCTGGCAACTGAGTGGGGTCTGGTATTTTTGTTTCACCTGAAGTTAGGAATACTTGTTTGAAATCTTTTGCCTTTTGGAATAGGGAGGGGAAGGAAGGAAGAGGAACTGTCCTGGAATATTTTTGCATTGACTACTGTGCAAATTCCTCTGCTTCATCGGTAGATGGAGTCGCTGCACTCATTAGCATAGCATGCAGAAACAAAGCTCAGACTCTCAAACTTGACTGTGATCTTGAGCTGCTGCTGCCAGCAATCCTCCCTGACCTCTGCTGGAGGAAGGTCCAGAACCCACAGCTGGAGATGAACTACCAGGCGTGCAACTTTTGTGAGTCTGGTCTCAGCAGCAGCTGAAAGGCTTTTGCTGTTATCCAAACCACTCAGCTTTTTGTGATCTCTGTCATGTTCATTTCCTTCCCCACCCTAATCCTTGTCACATCTCAGACACCCTGTACAGTTTCAGACAATTCAGATACTCCTTTACAGGTAAACAATCGGATACCCTGGATCACATCTGCCCTGTCCCAAGCTTTTTCCTGCTTCTACAGGCAGTTCCATTACCTTCACTGAATTCAAAACATATGGGTGTTTACAACATCCTTGTAATAAATTATAGTGTGCTATTATTTCTTAGTTAGAACAGCTTGCTTTTTTGTTAATGAAATTATTCTTTAAAAAAACAGCTACAGTGCCAGGATCTAAGAAGCAAGAGCTAAATCAAGTTACTTATTTCACATGAAAAACTGCGATTGTTCTTTTTTACCCCAGCGTGTACATTGAGACCTCATTTAGTTGTACTAGATATAATTTGACAGTGCCCAGTACGCAACATAAGAAGGTTCACCTATCATTCCTCATTCTCGTTACCTTGACTAACCTCCAGCAAATTTTTACCTCACTGTGCTTCCTTTTTTAAAAATACTGCTGAAGAGCATAGACCCCAGCTCAAATCTTCTTCAGCTCTACTGCTGAACTCCCACTAGTGTGAAAACTGATCTTTTACTTCATGCCCTGTGATTTCCATCTTTTAATCAGCTCTCTATCCCTGTGAAAATTCTACCCTCTGGTCTTGTTGTAGCTTTGATTACCTACGAGCTTTTGGACAGGATTCTTTTATTTTGAAGTCCTTTTGAATACCTACCAAACCAATCTGTCAGCTGAGTGTTGTAACCTGTTCCAGGCCATATTACTTTCCTTCCCATAGGGGTTCTCCACATCTATTCCACCCATCTAGCCTTGTTGCTTTGTATGAAACATTAAGGTTGTTGCTTACTGTTGCCTTATGTCCTTTTCTCTTGCCCCTAAAGAGGCATCAGTTAAATCAGATGGTTAACCTTATCCCTCTCTTAATCCTGCCTTCTTTTCTCCTCCCCAGTCCTTTAGTGCTCTAAAGGCATTCAGTTTTACTATCATTTGCCTGAAAGCTTTATGGCAGCACCATCTCAGTCTCTCTAGGCTGTGGAGTGAGTTGCCAGCTTTCTCTTTGGCTCACTTGGATGTGTTTGGCTCATAGTCCAAGAAACTTCTGCACCTGGCAAGAGATGCACTGACCTTCTGATCACCTATCAGCTGCTGTATCACACCGTACAGACTTGGGACATTAATGTTCACCAAATTATTGAATCCAAACCTGCATTACAGTCAACTATGTCTTCACTCCAAAAATAATATTCAGGCTGTTCATAGTTAAGACTACAGTAAAGCAGGAGAAACTCTTAAATTTTCACCTGTCATGGTAACAGCACATCATCTCATCTACTTATTGTAAAGCTTTTCTAAATATTTGAGCAAAACATGTTTAGGCTTTGGGGCTTCTTAAGCTATTTTGCTATGTAATTGATAGTCTATATTCACTACCAGAAGCAATCTACTGATACTCAACAATTTCCTGGTTTATATGATTTCACCAGTGGAGTTCTGCCTGCTGCTGGATTTTGCTACTGTATTTCAGACGTCTTACACAGTACTGATAATAGGAAGATTTATGAGCCTCAGATACTGAAGGGCACAACAGGATGGCAAAAGATATTTGTTTTGCTGCTTTGAACAGGAGCTGCCTTTTTAGTGGTAATATGTTGTCCCAAAAAGTGGGGTCATTCACCCAGTGTGCAAGAAGGTAGCCCACACACAGAGCTGAGGTATTTGCTTTAATATTCAGTTCTACCCAGAGAAGGGAGTGGGAGAGTATTCCAGAAAGCAAGCTCAGTTTCCCAAAATGCTCTACTCAAAAACATGGAAAATAACTTTACTGCCAATTATATTCTATCATTCACACACAGGACTTGTTAATTAGTTCCTCACTTCCACCTGAAGTGTGGCAGTACTTAAAAATTTCACTGCTCAAAGGGCAGTGCCCTTTGTTAGTAGGGGGACCTCTAGGCTATGGGTGAGTCTCTTAGTATGGTAATAGCACATAAAGATATTAATGGTTTATTAATAGAGTTAACTCTGTTGGTGTTTTCTACTTAGTGGTCAAGGCTATAACCAAGGTAAGTTGTGGGGAGTACTCCTTTCCATTTTTTTGATCTGTCTTTTCAGGCCTGTCTCAAGGATGAGCTGTTGGCTACTTGGGGTGTGTTTATCTGTAACTGGGATGTGGGGTTTTTCCTCTGTTTTTTTCTGTTTCACTGTCATGTAGACTCTATGCTGCATGTCTCTCTTGTTCTCTTACATGATTTTTCCCCAATTGTGATTTTTTTTTTCCTCCCCCCAGAAATTTTACTTATTTCAATTAATAACTGATATCAAAAGCACATTACCCCTAACAAAAAAAAACCCACAAACAACAACAAAAAACAAAACAAAACGAAAAAAAAACCACAAAAAACCCCAACCCAAACACCTCAGTTAATGCTGGAATAAACTTACAAAGCACAGGTATTTCAGGTTTCTTTGGTCTTCCAACTGGGTCCTATCACTTCAGAACTACAAAATAAGAATGTTTAAAAAGTGCATGTTACAGTAATTTACAATAACTGTAAAATGTCTCGTCAAAAGCAGCTGGGACCTTTAATTTTTTCAGGGCTGGGAAGTGGGCCTTCCAATTATTGTCAGCTTTAAGATTATTTTGCAAGTAGCAGCTATTCAAAATGAAATGGTACTTTTTTACATCCAGTTGCTGCTGTGAATCATTTCAGCAGCAGCAAAGTTGTTGGACACTGCTTCAGAGACTTGCCTCTGCTCTGTACTATATGTTTCAGGCAGGTAAAGAGATACCAGATGCTTTCTGGAGAAAAAGTCATGTTTTCTGTAAAGCCTAAACATCACAGCTTTGCCTTTTTAGGTTGTGTCAGAGAGAAGCAGCTTTGCAACTCCAGTATCACCTACAGGTGAGCAGATATATTTACTTGTAAAATACAGTTGGTACTTGTAAAATACCTGTGAAAAGAGTTCCAGAAAATAACTGTTGCAGAATAGGTATGGACGGAAGCAACTGAGGATGGAAATAAGAAGCCACCATCGTATGACTGGTAATTGAATCCAAGAGGTGTTAGCAGGAAATACAAACTGAGGTAGGAAGTAGTTGTTGATGATTCAGAGCCCCTAATTCAGCAGAAGAAACAACACTTTTCTTAAACACTGATTTAATTCACAAGGAAGATGGATGAAGCGCCTTATGCCCTGGAGCTAAATGCAAGCACAGTGTGTCACAAAATTTGTATTAAAGCAACTGGTTCTGTTAAAAATCAGTGATAGCTGAAAAGTATGTCACAGAAGTTGGTTGGTTAGTTTACATTCCAGAATTTTGATGGCAAGGGAAGCAGGAGGATATTCCAATGTATAAATGTTGTCATAGGTGACATCAGTCCAGCTAGAACTGGATTTTAGCTTTGCTGGGATGATTCTTATCACCCGAGCATCTGCCCTCACCATTCAGCCTTTACCAACAGCTACTGCCTTTGAAATGCCACCTCCGTTGTGCTGCTTTTCTGACAGGAGAAGACTTTACAGCTGGAAAAAACCCCATAGAATTACAGAATTTTCAGGGTTGGATGTGACCTTTAATCATCTAGTTCCAATCCCCCTTCCATGTTCAGGAACACCTCCCACAGATCAGGCTGCTCAGAGCTCTGTCCAGCCTGGCCTTAAAAACTTCCAGGGATGGGGCTTCCAAAACCCTCTGGGAAGGTCATAGAATCATAGAATCCTAGGGGTTGGAAGGGACCTCGAAAGATCATCTAGTCCAACCCCCCCTGCCAGAGCAGGGCCACCTAGAGTACATCTCCCAGGAACGTGTCCAGGCGGGTTTTGAATGTCTCCAGTGAAGAAGACTCCACAACCCCCCTGGGCAGCCTGTTCCAGGGCTCTGTCACCCTTACAGTAAAAAAATTTTTTCTGATATTCAACTTGAACCTCCTATGCTTCAATTTACACCCATTATCCCTTGTCCTATCACTGGTCACCACTGAGAAAAGCCTAACTCCATCTCCCTGGCACTCACCCCTTACATATTTGAAAACATTGATGAGGTCACCCCTCAGTCTCCTTTTCTCCAAACTAAAGAGCCCCAGCTCCCTCAGCCTTTCCTCATAAGGGAGATGTTCCACTCCTTTAATCATCTTAGTAGCTCTGCGCTGGACTCTTTCAAGCACTTCCCTGTCCTTCTTGAACTGAGGGGCCCAAGTTTCAGTGAAGAACTTTTTCCTCACATCTAATCTAAATCTCCCCTCCTCTAGTTTGAATCCATTCCCCCTAGTCCTATCACTACCTGACATCCTGAAAACTCCCTCACCAGGTTTCTTGTGGGCCCCCTACAGACACTGGAAGGCTACAATAAGGTTTCCTTGGAGCCTTCTCCTCTCCAGACTAAATAACCTCAACTCTCTCAGTCTGTCTCCATAGGAGAGCTGCTCCAGCCCTCTGATCATCCTCATGGCCCTTCTCTGGACATACTCCAGCACATCCATGTCATTCTGGTAACAGGGGCTCTGGAACTGGATGCAGTGCTACAGGTGGGCTCTCACGGGAGTGAAACCAAAAAAACCCGCACAACACTCCCACTCTGTACACGCAGTTGTTACCTGCCCGCCCCGAACCCCCGGAGCACGGGTGTTTTCAGCCGGTGCTGAGGTACCGGCAGTGCCACACCGAGCATCAGGCGGCCGCTTCCCCTTTAAGAATTCTCTCCCGCCCCTGCGTGCCTCTGATTGGTCAGCTGAGGTGCCGGTCACCGGCAGTTCCTGTTTCGGTCACCGTAACTTGTTGACGGTTCTCACGCCAATCACAGTCTCCCCGGCTTTCGATTGGGCCGTCCCGCTAAAGTTTGCGGTGGCGATTGGTCCCTTGCCGCCCTTCGCCCCGCCCACTTGCGGCGAGCAACGCCTTCCCCACCCCGGCTTTTGTGATTGGCCCGGAGGGCACAATCCGTGCGCTCCGATTGGCTGCTCTAGGCCGCGCGTGCGAGCAGCAGGGTGGGCTGCGCGGGAGCCGGCGGGGGGGGGGGAGGGGGTAGAGGGGGGATTGGCGTGGAGGCAGCGGCAGGCGGTGACACGGGGTGCCCGCTCGGAGAATGGTCCCCGCGGTGGGGCCGCCGCTCCTCAGCCCGCCCAGTCCCCCCGTGAGTGCCGGGCGCTGCCGCGGGGGTGGGCTCGCTGCCTGCGCTGAGAGCGGAGCCTGGTGAGCGGGAGGCGGGAGAAAGAGGAGGAGGAGGAGGAAAAGGGCGGGGGGGTGGGGGGGGTAGGTTGGGGAGGACGGGGAGCGGCCGCAGCAGCTGTGGCTGCCGGTGGTGGCGGCGGCGCCCTCCTCCTCCTCCTTCCCCTCCCCCGCGGTGACGGTTGCTGTCGGGAGGCGGTTGGCAACGGCCGCCTCCCGCGCGCGAGGGGCTCCGGCCCTGTCGCCCTGGTGACGGCGGCAGCGCGCGGGGCCTCCCCTCCCTCCCTCCCTCCCAATCCCCGGGGAGCCGCCGCGGGCCTCCCGGTCTGGGCACGGTAGTGGCGGGGAGGAGGGTGAGGGGGGGGGCGGGGGCGGGAAAGACAGGGTACACGGGCTGGGACGGGGACCGCTCCGCGCCTTTCTCCGCTTGGGACGCAGCGCCGCGGGAGGCGGCCGCCCGCCCTTTGTTTGCCCGAGCCTCTCGGTGTGCCCAGGTACGACCGGCCCGGCCCGCCCTGGGGGGAACTCGGGCTTGGGTCTGGGCTGCGGAGCCGGAACAGGCCTGGGAGGTGCAGCCCCCTCCCCCCCCGACACGTCGGGGGGTGCCGGCGGCTCTTTGTGGTTGCATCTGGCTGGCCCTCGGTTGCTCCTGAGGGCATCGCGGTGGCGGCCGGGCTTGTGGTCCGGGAGAAGTTTTGTGGCTCTGGTTGTGAGGGCTGATCACCTCCTGCTCTTCTCGAGTGAGGTCCCGAAGTGCTGGTGCCTGCACTCGGGGAAAGTGTAATCGTGACGGCACCTAGAGTTTGGGCAGCAGTGTGTTTTCGTCATTCTGAAACCTTGATGATCTGAGGCAATTGACCATCAATCGTTGTTCGGAAAGTTAGCAAAGTGTAGGCTCCGTATCTCACCCGTTAAGTCTTCAGTGTCGTCCAGGGTAGAGAATGTTCTGTACCTTGCCTCTCTGTGACATCTCAACCTGGAGGTTAGTAAGCTTCAGAGTATAAAGTAAAACTGCAGGGTTTTTATTCAGAAATTGGCCCCTGCAAACTAACTTCTCCTGTTGGGTGTGTGTTCACCTTGTTCTCCTAAGGAAAGAAGGCATATGGACACACTCTGTTCCTTCTCCCTCTAGTACTCTTGCCTCTCTGGTCAAATTCAATCAAATTTGCCAATGACAAGAGATTGAAGTTCTCAGTTTCATGGAAATCAACATATGATGAATGACAGAAGGTCACATTTACTGCTTGCAGTAAGGGCAGAGCACCTGGAACCCACCTCCTTGTGACAGACAGCACAGGTGAACTAAGTCCATCACTGTACCTGTGGCTGAATACAGCCGTAGCACATAATGCTGTTTGTCCTGGGAAGTTTGAAGGGAAAAAGGTAGAAGTCAGGAGAAGAAAGGAGTAGTGATGTGTTGAGTCACTGGCTGTAAGTGCACAGAAATTTACTTGTCTTTATCTTTGCTTTTCACTTAATAGCTTACCCTTCTGTTAGACTCCACCCAGACACATGATTATTAAATACTATCAGCAAAGTTAACTTAATGATTGCACAGTTAAGCATTCAGAGGTCAGATAATTTAATAGTTTCATTTGGAAGCATGATTGTAACTTTGTTTTTACAGTATGGTGCATTGGGATGTTCTTATTTATGTGATTATGTTGCATAGCACTTTAACAAACCGCAGGGTATTGTTTGTTGCTGGCGAATTGCATGCAGTTATCAGACAAATTGGAGGGAAGAAACTTCCTGTGGGGAGATGTTTATTATTATAAGGATTTAGAAGTTTTAATTTTTAATTTCAGTTGGTGCCATAATAATAAATTGTAGATATATTTTGGGACGAAATAGATTTGACAACTGAAAATACATTTGTCACTGAACAGGAAATAAGCTTAGAAAATGCTCATGTTGTGAGAACAATTTTAAGATGCACATCTTCGAAATAATTTATTAGGTATATGAAGCAGTATGAGAACAGTTGCAAACTTTGAAGTATTTGGATACTACTTACTCTCTCAGAGATTTATTTATTCCCTTAGATTACAGGTACAGGGGAAAGTTTTAATGGAGCAGGTGAAAAATACTGGTGGATCCTGGAGGAGTCTGACAGCTGCAAAGAGATAATTGGGATGCAAATGCTTGATTGTGGCTTTGCTGCTTTGATTCCTGGTGTTCCAAGTAGTGTTCCCAGGAGCTGATCTGGGACAGACCGAAGTGACTGTCACTCAGGTGGCACAGTGAAGTGTGCCTGGCACACTCCAGCTGTGTGCATCGTGAACTCTACGTTTGTAACTGAAGTGTAGTCATAGTCTGGAATTCCAAAGAAATCTTACAATCAAGAAGGCAAAACTTCAGTGAGTGTGTTCTACTGACACAGCTGGCCAGGGTACTCCAGTTGCTTTTCACCTTGTCTCATCTTGGAGGAATGAATGTAGGGGGTGCTTGAGGCTTTAATTAAGGGAGGATTTTAAGAACTGCTTTTGGTGGGTTGTGTTTTTGTTGGTTTCCTCCACCCCATATGCTGAAATCAAAAGAACACCTCCAGCTTCCAGGTGTTGGAAGTATAACAAATTAGGCAACAAAGAGATTTGGAGTAGGGATCTATTTAAATATGCTTTTACTTTGCAAAGGATATTGGCATAAGGTGTGTGACATAGTAAGCAATCTTAATACAATGTATGGGTTCAGTTTGGATACTATGGATCAGAAGAAGAAAACACATACATGAGGAAATCAAGATCTGGGATGTGCCGGATTTTACAAGAACTGATCAGTGGTTTAATTTTTGTACAGTAGTGCTCATGTTTTTGTAATAAGTTTTTTGATTCAAGATAGTATTAAAAATAACTTTATAAATGACACATGAGTGGGGAGTGGTGTAAGTAGCATTTGATATGAAGGGATTCTTAATTAATCATAGTTGTTTGCTTTGTAAGAACTTGTAAAAAATGTCATGAAGTCCATGCCACTTTGAAGGACAGTGAGTAAGCAGCACAGCATGGTGTTTCAGCTGAGACAATTTTCAGTTAAATAACTCTATTGAGCATTGTCCCTGGTTATCAAAACACTAGTGGAGAGGCATGCCTACCTGTGTTTACAAACCAGGTAGTTAAATGAAAAGGGATATGTGTGCATGCCTAGCATCTGACAGCCTTAATGTTCCTAATGATGTCGTAATCAGTCCAGCTGTAACTCTCAGGCTTCTGAAGGCAGGGTTATACTTGCTTACAGCCTGAAGACTGCTGACCCTTGGTATCGGTGGTCACTTTATAACTTATTTCCTGTGCTAGCATTCTGCATCTCTGTCATGTTTTTGACTACTTCATTCAAGTTAAATCCCTCAAGACAACGTTTTCCTATTCTGAAGGGTAGCAATTGTAACATGAGTTGTGTGCATGTTCTGGAAAGTTGAGTGAAAATATTTCAGATTGAATGGCTGAGCTGTAGGGCTTCCTTTAAGATTGCAGTGCATCATGTAAAGTTCACAACTCCCTGATTAAGAAATGTTGTGCAGTGCCCTGTTTATAATTCTAATGTAACTTGGTAGTTAAAATACAATTCCAGCTTTTATATGTGTGTATCATGTGTCCAAAGAGTACTTTGGTTTGACTTTACAAGCGTGGCCCTGTTGTCATGCTCTCAGTAAGCAGGAAGGTGATTCTGCTGTGTGCACAGGATTGAGAAATTGTGTCTAAACTCTGTTTATTTCCTGTTTGAGAAACTGTTGCGTTAACTTTAAAGATGAATGAGTTACTTTTGCAACCATGATGGATGATAGCCAGATCTCACAGGAGCTGTGGTGTGTACCATTGTGATTCAGATAAGAAAAAAGTAGCAGACTGTTAGAAATGTTTTGTGCTTCCCATTAAAAAGTGCCTTTCTCACCCAGGTGAGAAGGTGAACTTCTGTCAGGTTAGTTGATAGAAATGAAGACCATAAATTTAGATCAATGCCATCTGAAAGTCCATCTCAATCATGCCAGTACTCTGATACCAAAATGAGTTCTTTGTGATCCATCTTTAGTGAGGCTGGAATGATCAGAGTGTGGGTATATTAACTTTTAGCAGATTTCTTAGATCTTGAGATCTGAAAGTCATTGGTGTGGTTAGCAATGCCTTGAGAAAATCACTGAAAACGTTCTTTGGACTGCTGACACTATTAAAAGCAATGTAAAGGCACTATAGGAAGAGGAGAACTTAACTTTTTGAAGTTTTGTTTCTTCTTCAAGTAACTGAATTTTAAAGTGAAAATAACATCATCCATTTGGAGCATCAGCCTCCATCTGTGGTCTGTAGTGAGTGAGTAGCTTATGAGACATTTAATTCATGCCAGCTGCCAACCTTTGAAGCTGGGCTCTGTTTTGCTCTCATGCATCAGTGAAGTTGTTTGAAATTGAACAAAAATCTTAGATTGGTTGGAAATTGCCTTTTGCTCCATACTAGTTTTTACTCGTTTACTGCAATAAGATGATGCTAGGTCAACATCAGGCAACTTCAGATCATCAGCAAGATTAAGAACACAATTTTTTTTACTGTTGGAGGATCCGTAATATTCAGAGATGCTGTTTAAATGTTAGATATCTATATTTTAAATGCTTTATTCTTCTACATAAGTCTCTTGCTTGTAAATTCTGAGACTTTCTGTTTATCTGGAGAATTTTATCTACTTTGGCACCATACTAGGTCATGCTGCCATACAGAGGGACCTCAACAAACTGGAGAAACAGGACGACAGGAACCTCATGGGGTTCAGCAAGAGGAAGTGTGAAGTCTTGGCGTCACCAAGCTAGGAAGCACCTTGGTAGAAAAGCACCTCTGTGTCCTTGTGATCACCAAGTTAAAAATGAGCCAATAATATGACTTTGCTATGAAGAAGGGAAATGGTATCCTGGCCCACATTAAGCAAAGCATTGCCAGCCAGTCAAGAGACATAGTCCTGCCCCTCTACTCAGGACTGGTGAGTCCACATGTGTAATGCTGTATCCAGGGCTCCACAGAACAAGAGAGAGAGATGGACATACTGAAGAGGATCCAATGAGGAGCCTCAAAGATGGTGAAAGTACTGGAACATCTCTCCTTTGGGGAGCTGAGAGGGCTGGGACTGTTCAGCTTGGAGAAGAGATGGCTTAGGAGGTGTCTCATCAAGATAAATACCTGAAGGGAGGGAACAAAAAAGGATGGAGACAGGGTTTTTTCAGAATTGTGCAGTGACAAGACAAGAGGTAGTAGATACAAACTGGAATGCAGAAGACTCCATCTGCACATCAGGAAATACTTTTTTTACTGTGAGGGTGACCGAGCCCTGGAGCCGGTTGTGCAGGGATGATGTGTGGAGTCTTCATTCTTAGAGATATGCAAAATCTATCTGGACGTGGTCTTGGGTAACTGGCTCTAGGTGGCCCTGCTTGAGCAGGAGAAGGTTGGACCAGATGACCTCTAGAGGTCCTACCCAGCCTCAAGAACTCAAGAAACTGTCAGAGGAGTGCATAAAATTTAAGAAGTCAGCATTTATAGCACTGCAGTCACATCTTACCTACATGACTGTTGTCTATCACTGCTGTCTTTAGTTACAGTTGCAGCTGTTACTATTTCTATCCAGACTATTTTAAAGTGTTGCAATAATTTCTGTTTGGTGTAGTGCTCAGGAATATTCAGTCAGCACATGTACTTCTGAGTTGCAATTTCTTTGCTCTGCAATATTATCTGGGGGCTGCAGCTCTCCCTATAAGATTCTGACCAGTGATGCCCCTAACACCTGCTCACCATGGCTAAAGTCCAAAACTTCTGTTGGAGGCAGCTGTCAGGTATTAGTGGGTGTCTAAATGAAAGTAGGGGAGAGTTGAGAGCTTCTTGGTTTTGTTTTTGTCTAAGTCTGTGGCTGAAAGTGGTGCTCAGCCTCAACAGCTGACTTGGATTATTAAGTATTGTTTTTATCTAAAGCAGCAGTGACTGTCAAAGTCATGTTTTATACTTGCTATGGTTGGCAAGTTACAGAGAGTCCTACCTGTAAATTATCTCAAGGGGCTTTACAGTCCATCTTCCTCTACTTCATGGCTTTTCTTTTTCATTCTGGCTGGGTATGTGAAAACACTATGTCTCTTAGCTTGGTAAAATTAATGTGTTTGAGCTGTCCCTTGCTAAGGGTCACAATTGAGATCTCCTTTTTCTAGTTTCATTGCAAAATATCTTTGCCAAGTCAGTCACAGGTGGCAATAGAGAGATGATTTCAGACAGTGAAAGAAAAAGAAGGCATTTTAATTTTATAGAATGATTTTCTAATGAAGTAAAGTATCAATCTGTCCCTTTACCTATTCCTTTGAGACCTCCAAGTAATAACTTGGAAAACTGGTTTTAATTTCTGTTTTGTTGTCAGTGCTGAAGTTCTATAGTAGTCTTATTTGCTGTGTGTCTAGTGCTTTCAGAACTACTTATTTACTTCTGGATAGCTCATGTACAGTTATTCTTCTAAGCTGAATAACTATTTCCTGAAGTGGTGGAATTAATGAATCCACGTTTCCTACAGATATGCAATTAGTGCTTCCATTTTCTGGTGTCTAACACACACTGATCTTGCTTTTTAGTTTCCTCTTGGAAAGCAGCTAATAAGAAAGGATACCTGCTTTCCCTGGTTGCCCAGGCTCAGATTATCGAGTTTGTCTCTCTCTCCTCTCTGTTAAATCTAATTGAAATTGAATCATTTTCAGCTTTATCCCTTCCAGTATTGCTTATAACTATCTGTCAAACATCTAGATCACAAAATGAGTTCTTCATTCCTGGAACAAAAGCAGTTGCCTGGTGGACCCACTTTATGTAAAAACAAACTTCAAGGAATAAAGGTGCAAAATACTGTTGAGGTTGTGAAAGAGAATGAGCCCTCTTCTGTCTGCTAAAACCTTTTGTGAGGAGCCTGGAATGAAACATACGTTGCAAAAGCTGGTGATAGTGAAAGCACCACTTCTGGAATAATGTCCAGGCCTGTTATGAAGGATGTGGCAGTATACTGGACAGGTGCTTTGGAAGCACTTCCATGCAGTTGCCAGTTTCCATGGTTCTGAAAGCTGAAGGCATGTTTCATTTATTCTTGCAAAATTATGTACTGGTACTTAGAAATTAGCAATGTACTTAGAAATTATGTGTCTTAACAGTGGAGCTGGGCATTAAGTTTGATCAGCTTAAATATTAAAACCAAAATACTGTTTTAGAATACTTTCTACCTCAGCCATTTTTGCATTTAATCCATTAAGATTCATAGAGAAATCCCTTACAGTGGAAGGTCGAGATTTGTAACCAAATCTCAGGGTGGATCTCTTATGCATGTTGTAAAGGAGCTTTGTAGATAAAATATCACTTCCTGTGTAATTAGCCTTCTGCAGGTTCTTAGTTTGTGACTGATTTTTTTTCATAGCCCAAGCAATAAAAGGTTGAAGAGCTTCACTCTGTTGTCTTTAATGACTTGGATTGGAGAAGGTGAATTTTAAAACTGGCTTGTAAGCTCTTTGGATGTTTCAGCTCTAGGATGTTTTGCACTGCCGGATAGGAACCTCAAGAGAGAGCAGCAACTTCTTTTAGCATGTGTCTGTGTGCCTGGCATTGCTATCAGAGAATCACTTGATACCTCCCCAGGAACTTACCCAGTTTTATAAACAGACTATGTGAGCATCCTGTGTAGGTGGAGAACAAAGGAGAGCTCAGGTAAAAACAAAAAAATGAAGCAGAGAATGGTATTCTGAATTTACCAATGTGACCAACAAGA
Organism: Phaethornis superciliosus; assembly: GCA_023637945.1. Taxonomy (NCBI): domain Eukaryota; kingdom Metazoa; phylum Chordata; class Aves; order Apodiformes; family Trochilidae; genus Phaethornis; species Phaethornis superciliosus. The sequence goes on along the minus strand of JAJQWJ010000001.1, from coordinate 83,025,832 downwards.
AAACTTCTGTTTTGATTTTAAATTGATATTCAAGCCCTATGAAAAAGCATTGTTATTTAAATACCTCAGTTTGAGGTAAAAGTCACATCAGAAAGCAGAATTACACTGCTTCTTACGGAAGCTGTACCTTCTGCTGTTGTCCAATCTTTTTTTGGTGTTTCAAATACAGCTTTCATAAGTGCATGGCTTCCTCAGTTATAAGTAAGCATTTTGGTCCCAGAATTCAGAGACCAAGCTGACTTACATGTTTCAGCTCTTTTTTAGAAAAAATAAATTATTTGTTATATAGGCAACATGCTGCCTGTAAGATTTGTCTCACCAATACGTGCTCTTGCACTGGGGCGGGAGCACGCTCAGCCTTGGCACAGACAATCTTTGTCATCTAGTACAGGTAAGCTAACCCACATAAACAGTAATGACTGTTCTGGGAGGAAGCTGTCTGCAATCCACTTTGTATCCACTTAGCCTTCACCATCAGATTAGCCTTTTTGACATCTTTGTCAAGTGTATCATAATTAGATATCTATCTACTGTTGGAAAATAACTTTCTATTTTGAACATACTGCAGAGGCAAGGAATAAGTTCTAAAACCAACAAGGTTTTTTTCCATTTGTTAATATTGCAGACACCTTAAAATGAAACAAAACAAAACAAAAAAGTGGATTGTGTAACAAGTTTTAGCTCATTGGCACTGGTTTTCTTCAACTTCAGCAGAAGCTCTGGGGACAGTCTGGTTGCCCTAGGAAACTGTCAGCTGGTTTGCATCAGTACTATGAAGAGTGGAGATGGCTGTCTTCTGCCCTTTAGTCCCTTGTATATCTTGCTTGGCAAAAGATGGTGGGTGTTATGGCTGGCCTGATGCCAGCTGGTCAGTCAGCACCTAGGTGCTATGGAGCTGGTCACAGACCTGAGAGATCTCCAGTCTCCTACCTGTGGTGTCAGCACTGACCTCACTTGTCCTCTGCTCAGTCTCAGGTTTTTGTGAACATCTGGGACCTTCATGTCTTCAAGAGGTTTCATTTAGGTCAGTCAGTGGGTCCAGCTGTTGTTGAGTGGGTGGATGAAGAGACACGGTGCCATAATAAGAAAATCTTGGTTTCTTCAGAAACCAGAAAGATATCAAAGGGATTTTTACTCTTACCAGGAAAAACAGTTCTTTTCAATTTCCTGTAAGTAGGTTTAACAGGTTACTTTTATAAACAAAAGTATTTCGTATACATAGTTAATAATTACAAAGGAAAGGTTTTGAGTTTCATTACTTGCAATCATTTTATAAGGTAAATGCAAAAGTAGAATAGAAGCATTTCAAGGGAGAATAAAGGCAAAGAAAAGGCAATAAGTTGTGGAATTTCTTTATCTCAAGGGCCCCTTGCTTGTAATTAAAAACTCAGATTAAGTCCCTGGTTGAAGCTCATCTTCTTTCAAAATATGTGGCAGATTGGAAAGAGATCTCCAGCAGTCACTCAAATGAAGAGGACATTGTTTTGCAGGGGAAAAAATAGCATTTGAGTAGTTACTATCTATGCCTAGGGATTGATCTTGGCTGTAAATAGTGGCTAACTGCACAAGGTGTGCAAAACTAGTAAGAACTGTGTCGTTGTAGCAATGTACCAGCATAAGCTTGCTGAAGAATTTTAAGAGAAAGATTTGGATTGCTGGTATTTTTATAGAATATGCACAACTGTGTATTTAGAAGATTCTTTATGCCTCATATAGAATAATGGAGTAGCTTTACTAATTTGTTGAGTAGTGTTTTGTATAGCTGAAAATAGGAGATTGGAAGAGTTATTTTCTCTTAAAATTAAGTTTAGAAACACTTCATAAATAGAGTGGAAACTTAATGCCAAATAAAGTAATGTAAACTAACATTTTTTTTCTTAAAAAGCTTACTTTGCTGGGTGTGTGTGTTTTGAAGAAAAGATTTCATAAAATCAGTTGCTGAATAATACCTGCAAAGATGGGTGGTAGACAAGAAATTTGAAAACAATTTGGGTTTGATTTCTACCCTGGCTAGAAATATGCTGGCAATGCTATCACTTTGACATAATTTTTTTTTTTTAAAAGGGCAGGAGAGGAAGAAAGAAAAGAGGAGTCTTTGGCACCTTTTAATTAAAACTTTTTATTTTCTCATGATCAAACAAATGGTTACAGGCTGTTTTAATAGATTTCAGCATAAACTTCCACTAGGACCTTGCCTGTCTTCCCAAATACTATACCCAGTGCATTGCTGAATCATTCAAGGTATTTGCTAAGAAGGAAGAAATAAGGCAATCAGAAAACTGTAGGTTGTGATTTTAGGGAACAGAAAGGCTACGAGTAGGAATAAGAATTGAGCTTAAGGGGACATGGACCCCGGGCAGAGTATAGGAGTATGGAGAGCCTGTGTTGGAAGGCTAAAGACTTGGGGCAGGGGGAAGATGGGCTTGTGGATGTGATCTAGACTGTGTGCAGGGGGAAGCAGGTGGACTCAAATCAGCTGTTGCTGTTCTGAGGAGAGTATTTGTGGGTAGGTGCTATTGTACACCCTTCACCGTGTTGCAGTTGTGCTTTTCCTGCAGCCTTGCATGCTAACAGGCCATCTAAATTCACATTAATTCTTACTATATTAAATATACTTGTATGTTTCTGAAGTTGTATGAATTTATGAATTTGTAATATTAAAAAAAACATGGATTCTTAGTGAATATATTAGTCTTTCAGAAAGGCTAAGCTCTCTGAAACTGAGAGGTCTTTGATCTTTTTGATCTGATTTCCAGCACACATGGTCTAGTAATGCCCAATAACAGATACATCAACTCTGTCGTTACAAGTGGTGTAGAAAATTGAAGAAACAGGATACATGACTGCCACACAATGAAATCTGCCGTCTTCCTTTTCAAAACATAATGTTTGTGAGCTGTGCTGTACCAGAACTGTGCTCACATCCTTACCCCCTACACAGAAATAGTACTGTGTATGCTAAATTAAATTAAATCACCCCTTTGCCCCCTTGAATAGCTATTTTACCTGAAAAATAAAATATTTCCTTAGTGATGGATGTACAAGAGTGTAGTGTTACCAGCCTAGCTGCTTTAGCTCATGTCTTTGCTGATGGCTTTACTGGATATAGATTCTGTTGATCTGCTTTGACACAACTGAAGAGAACCCACTTGAAACAAGGTGTGTAGACTTCAGTCTCTCAAAGTATGTGTGAACATCTCTCTAGTTGCCAGCAGGTGGCTGAGCTCTAACCAGATTTACTGCTTGGGTTTTTTTTTTAATAATCAGAATTGCGCACCTGCTAAACTCTCCCAGGGAGAGTACTACTGACCATCACCAGCTATGCACAGGAGAGAAAAGTCATAAGTGCCTTGGGTGGGAAACTGGCTTTCCCAGCTTTCAGAGTTCTGAATTTTCACTAACGTGGAGGGTCTAAGATACTGACTGTACTTGTCTTCCTACATGTAAACAAAAATTAAATTGTTAGTGAATTAAGCTGAATGGATTTAAAGGAGAAGAAATGTGGTTTTAAGATGAAGTGTCACTAGGTAATTTATGAGTGAGTGAATGAAACTACTGAAGCTGCACCACTATGTTCTTCCACAGTTAAAAGCTCTGTTATCTCTGTCAGGTTTTTTCATAATTTATACAGAGCATGATCAGTGAGCATGGTAAAAGCAATGCCACTGATGGGCAAGGGAAGTCTGTATGTAACACCCAGCGGAGTGGTATGGTGCTGTAATTTCTTTTGGAGGATTGTTTTTAATTTTGTGATGGTGAGAACACTGTTGTCTTGTGTAGGTGGGGGAGTCGAATTTGGTTCCTGAAGAGACCAGGCACTTTGAGTTCCCCACACTGGATGTATTTGTAGGATATCACCTGTTTGTTTTACTTTGTGGTTTGCCAACATATCCCGTGTCTTCACAGGAATAGAGAAAGTACTGAAGAAGGGCTAGAGTGGTAAACAGCATCAGCCCTGGTGTTCCTTCTCAGTTAATCCTTACTGAACAAGAGCACTACATTTTATTAACCCTTTAGAGTATAAGACTAGAGAAGTGTATCCAAGTTCTGTTCTGGCACAATAAAGGTATTTCTATAACTTTACACACAGGTATACACAGGTGCATACACAGAGCCCTCTCCAAAGTGTATGCTTCAGTGCTTTGGGAGCTCTATAGGTGGCTGGCTTTCTGGTTTGTAGGGATTATTTTTCTCTTGGTTTTGACATAAGTGTCAGTTATGGTAGGCTCAGCTTACATTAAGAACTGTTTGGTGTTGAAAATTATATTAAATACCACCCCCACTTCCTTACAGTACAAACAAACAAATATCCCAAAGATACAAAGCCTATTCTTTTAAGAAGCAGATGAGCTTTCCAGGAGGAGCCAGGGAGAGGAGAATCCACAAGGAGTCTGAGGGCCCATGGGAGGAGTTGCAATAACAGGTTGGTGGGGAAGAGAATGAGCAGAACTGTGAAACGAAATACAGACCTCAGCCTTATCAAGAAACAGATTATTATTTTTTTTCTTGTTGTCATTTACTATATTCTTCATCATACTTGCTTTCTAAAATTCATTCCCTGGTATATACATGTTGAGCCATCATTAACTTAATCTCATATTTTGTTTATTTTTTTTGATAATGTTTTTGTTTGTCTAAGTACAGGCTACTGATGGGTTCAAGATGAGGACCTTTTGTATAACTTTATTTCATAACTTTATTTTTATCTGAATTTTATATATATGAGAACACAGGGCATCAGTTTGGGCCATTTTAAGCTCTGTGTTAATTCAGTAATTTGTAATTTGCTACATTACAAGCACTTTAAATAGTTTTTATAAAATATCCTCACTGGAGCTTCTGTTTTGCTTAGCATTCACACTATTTTGGGAATTGAATGCATGTTCAGTTAGGAAGAGTTGTGCTTCGTCCCATTCAAAAAACAATCATAAACTAATTTTCCTTTTTTCTTCCTTAATGTAGTTGGGATCAGAATTGTTTTTATATTTAAAATAATTGAGTAGATGGAAACCAGTTTATCATAGGCAGCAGGGGCCCACATACTGCTCTACTAGAGAATGTACTTATTTTTTAATGCTTGCATCACCAGCATCAAGATTATAGACTTGTGCATATATTGTAGCATGGCCCTGTCCTTGTGGCCAAAGGCAAAGATATGTAATAAATGTCATGTGCTAAGAATTCAGAAGAGTGAAGCTGTTGTTAATTCATGACACGATTTTCTTCAGGCTCTCTACTCCGAAACCATGCCAGAGATGACAGAGAATGAGACACCTACTAAGAAGCAACATCGGTGAGTTTCTGTGGGGAATAGATTGTTTTGTAGTTCTGTAGTCTGTCACAGTCTAGTGTCTAGCTAAATGTTTGCCAATAAGGGTATTGACAAGTTCTAAGGGTTGACCAGGTTTTAAAGTTTAGGAACTATGGCTGCAAAACTCCATTTCTCTCTTCTCCTATCTATGCAGAATTATATGTCAGAGACATGTCTACCTGGGGAACAGTGATTCTGTGCAGCCTATATGATTGTGGAGACTCCTTGGAGATCGTGGGGGTTCACTATATTTATTTTGGCAGAATAGTTTCAATCTCTTCCTCAACTTCCGGTGGAATCTGGATCTTGCATGTCAAATCCTTGCTGGAATTCAAAATATATTTAGAGGTTGAACAGCAATACTGTGACAAAAATTTGCAACAAAGTGACTTAGAGCTCATTGCAAGTTTTCCAGGTTTTTGTTCCTTTGTACTAGCATGTTGAACTACTTTCTTATTTGTCAGGGAATCCAATAGTCCACAGTTAAATAAAGCATTCATCTTATGCTAGGTGGACATGTATGATATGAGATATGATAGGGAAGACTCAGAGATCACTGATTTGGGCTACAGAAATTTTTTCAGTCATCTGGGATTTTGTGACTCCTTTTTACCCCACTAATACAATATTTTGGATTCTCTGGTGGTAATGGGTATCAAAGGGCAGCTGGGTCTCTCCAGCCTTTGTTATCATGTGTATATTTAGATTGTATAATCAGTTCTGAGTGGGAGATGATTGTTTTGGATATAAGCTAGAAAACTAATTTTCTGTAAAATATGAAACAGTTTAAAATGATAGTTTATATGCATGCATTCATTCCTGCTATGGTATTGCAAATTTTCAGTTAAGATTCATCACTTCCTGAATAGTTGTGAAACAGATGTGCTGGCTTCAGTTGACATTTTTTTTAATTGAAAATGTTCATTGTTAAGCATTATTTCTTAACAAATGTCTTCAGGTCTGACCGTCTATAGTAACATTACTGTCTTGTAATCATTGTCCAAATTACTCTAGATGCACACTACTGTTAGCAAGTTACCAGAAATAAATGTGTATCCACTCAAAAGCATGAGGCCTACATGCCCAATTATACTTGAACATCATCTGTATGTATCTTGCATTCTGACTTTGGATTCCTTGTTACATTTGGACAGTGCTGTAAAAGTGCAAAAGTAGAACAAAAGATGCTGCTCTGTTTTTTGCATATTCTAGCCAAACAACTGGACTGAGAGTGTTCTGCTGGACAGAAGTCCTTTGAAAGTTTTTTTTGGTGTGTTTTTTTGTTTGTTTGTTTGGTTGGTTTTTTTAATATTTCTTCCAGAAAACACATGCTTTTCTTTAATTCTTGAAAGTACTTGTTATACTGTATGTGTATGGTACATCTGATTTATATATGAAGAGTACACATGTGGGATTTATTGATTTCCAGCAAAGTAATTTCAGGCATTGCACAATGATTCTGACCTGGCTGCCTTAGGTCCAGAAATTCCAAGCACACACCTGAAAACACCTCTCACACACCCAATTACACCTAGGCAGAATTTTGAGGAAGTAAAGACAACTGCAGAGGAATGTTAATTCTGGTTTCTTACACAAAGGAAGCATGTTTGATAGAAGACAGTATGATGTTTGAAGGTAATGAGTCTGGACAAATCAATTTTGTGGTAATATTTTTTTCTATTTCATTGATCTAGTGAGCATTGAAGCAGTGTTTCAACAACTAATTAACTATGCTGTTGCTCAGAAATTAGCTCTATGTTTTTAGTATTTGGCCTTATTGAACTCTAGATAATATTTGATAGTTGGGACTACTGGATAGTTGTTTCTGAAACAGAAATTAAAAATCCATCTCTGCCCTTTAAATATATGTAACAGTAATCAAATGGGGTATTATACTCTCCTTTCTCATGCTGAAATTTACTGAAGTACCAACACAAATGAATTCTTGTTAGGAACTAATTAATACCAGTGTCTAAATCCAGTCCTTGTGAATGTGACTTGTACTACGTTCTTGTTCACAGAGCAGAATATAATATTTAGTATTTTTAGCTGTAACTGAAATGATAAATTAGGCATTTGTGTGCAGATTTTTTCCCTTCTGTTTCACATTACTGTTTTCCCTTTATGCTTCACAGAAAGAAAAACCGAGAGACACATAATGCAGGTAAGAACATTATGCTTTGTTGTTTGATCTGGAAATAAGCACAGATGCTTTGAACTAATCAAATGTATTTTGCATTGAGAAGGCTCCTCTGTAGGAGTTTTATCACATCAAAAAAACCCACCCTACCAAACCTTACTGTGACCTTACATATAATATCTGTGCAGAATGGCTTCTTGATTGGTCTCTAAGTTTGCTGTTTTCCATAGTACAAGGTTACTGTAGCACACCCAAGTATGAAAGTAGGACCATGCCCCATTTTTCCATTGCTAGCAAATAAGTAGTAAATAATTTCAGCTGGTTTTAATTCTAAAGAAAAATAAATGCACAGGCATTCACATGCAAATAGCACCCACCTCCCTTAAAATAAAGAGGCAAACAGTTAAACAGGCTAGAGATGGATAGCCAACATGAGACCTTTATAGGTTCCTTGTATTATAAATATTCCTGTAGTCTGTCCCTGAGGCACCAGCCTGGGCTTTGGCATCCCAGAAATTCTGTATGTATGTTGACCCTCTGGATGTTGCAGAAGCTACATGCCTTGGGCAGCATGCAGCCTTTTTATTTCTGTCAGCATGTAACTCCAGTAACATCTGCAATTAGCAGCAGCAGGATGGACTGGGAAAGGGTCTGACAGGTTTGGGGGCCTGGTTCATCCTAAGAAATTGATTCCAGTTCTTCTTGTATTAAACAGCAGTACTGTGTGATCTTCAAACTCAACTGGAAAAACCACTGAGTAGTTTCCATGTGCAGGATGTGGAATATAGTGCTTGTGGGGCTGTGCCCAGGGTGTGGCAAATTTCTTAGCAATTAAGAAGTATAAAGAAATAGTCTTATCAAGGTAACTTTTAAGATTGCCGGCTTCATTCTGATTCTCAGTTCCTGTTTCACTTGTCTATGGCTTTCCAAAGTCTTCAGATACTGGGCTGAACTCTGTAAGGCAGGGGGGACCAGCTCTCTGGAGCTTGCTTAGTCATGAATACCCAGGCAAGCTGAGTAGAAGCTTGGAAAATATCAAAACAAAGGAACAGCACTTTACAGCCACTGTAATATCTCTATGTATAAATCAGATAAATAAAAATTAAGTCCCAAGGCTTGTGTGGTTTTGTGTTTACACAGCAGCTCTGATTTATGTGGTAAATTTCTTGCAGAAGAGAAGTTGTCTTGCTGTGTGTAGTGTCGTGTGTTTAGGCCTGTCACTGTCATCACCACTAGTCTGTCTTGAAATACAAAAAATAATTTAGTTGTTTAAAAAAATGTAAATTTAAGTGACAGACTACTGAAATAAAACTGTTTGAATTAAATCATTATATCCTCTGTAAAAGGAGCACAACAAAATACACTCACCTGTGGGTCACTCTGTGTTCTTTGTGCTGCCAAAAGCAGCCTGTCTGCACAAACTACAAGGTGATAGTCAGTACAATGAATGAACCATATGTTGATTTGAAACTTGAAAAAACCTTGACAGAATTTTTTTCAGGCTCCTTAGGGGAAAAGGCATCTAATAGTTTTAGTTTGTGCAGAACACCAGAAGCATCTCTGTCAGAAAAACAGCTACCCATGGCTGAACTGTATTTGAAAGCAGCTGACTGTGAACTATGATGGGTGGATTTATACCATCTGAAAAAAACATGCAAGAAGATATTTACACTGCTAGACTTGTTGTGTAGACCCTTTGTGCCTGTGTCTAGGCCTTGTGAAGAGGTACATGATGTCAGTAGAAGACTGTAAATGAAGCATTTTCAGACCTTCTCCAAAATAGGTAATTCACTGGAAATGCCATTCATTAAATATTTTCCTTAATCCCAGTTATAGTTAGGCCTTATAGGACAGTTTTACCTTTGAACATAAAAAAGAGCAACTGATAGTCCATATACCTAGAGCTTCAGCTATATTCAGTATTGGCTGCTACATCAGTATAGATCTAAAATTATCATTGAAAACTTGTAAAATCTTAATTATTTCTTTTTTGGTGCAAAATTTGATGTTAGGATTTAAGAGACCCAGATTTCCATCCAAAATCTGCAACTGACTCTTTCCATAATCTTGGTTCATTTGTTTTCTGTATGCCTAAAATTAATCTTTCTGCCTCGTGAAAAGGGTTTCATAAAACTCAGCTAGACAGCTTTATCAAAACCTAAATTTTGAGTTGCAGTAACTCCTCTTTTCCACCAAGGGGTCCAGAACATCCTCACCTTTTGAAGGTTTTGCTGCTTATGTTACATCTCTTAATTCCACTGAGTATTAATTCAATAACTGGGGTTTACTTTAGAGGAATTATTTTCCTCTCTCAAATTACTAAGGGTTCTAATATGTCATGAAATAATGTATTTATGAGCCCTTTCTTTGGGACTGGTTGTGCTGCTGTTGTGCTGACTTGCCCTATCAGATGACACAACCCATACTATTTTTGCTTAGTGGAGAGACATCGAAAGAAGAAGATTAATGCTGGGATAAACAGAATTGGAGAACTCATTCCCTGCTCTCCAGCACTTAAGCAGGTGAGTGCTCATTCAGAAATGCATACAAGTTTCCTGTAAAATTTTTGTGTGTTTACTTGTCTGTAGAAGTATAAATATGCATTTTCTACTTGTCTATGGGCAAACTGCCCATAGGGCACAAGGCAAAACTGCCTGAATTAATAGCTCAAAATCTTACTTGTTATTAATATTTTTTAAATCATGTGTAATAGAATTCCTTTTTGGAAGTTCAGGGCCACATGAGTGTAATTTCACAGATTTTGAGCTTTTTAGCTGAAAGTGTTGAGTATGACTGCTGAAGGAATGAAACAGCTCCAGCTGGACATGTGGATGAATTTCTCCTCAGTTCACACATGCATGATTTTGAGCAGGTATAAGCTAGGCTAATTTGCCCATAATGATGAACTTGCTGATATCTGCCTGTGCATTTGATTCACAGCTTCCCCAAGTTCTCATTCAGGGTGCCTGCACATTAGTAACAACAGAAGGTAAAAAAATCTGTGGGCTGCTGCCTGCCCTGTTGTATCAAGGGGATGCATAGCTGTTCACCCTTTCCTGTGCAGGAGAGGTGGCAGGCTTGACAGAAGTGGATTGGATCTGGCCAGTGGGTTGGTGGTTGCATTGCATGATAATGTTTGTCAAGGCATTTTCTACTGATGGTCTTTAATGTAGTCTGTATGATGCCTGAGTGGTGAAAGCTATGGGTTCTTCAGCTGTGGGGTGCTGGTCACTTAATGTCCTAAGATGTAAACTGAATTGCCTGTGTGATTATTTTTGTAATCTTTCATATAATGTGATGAAAGCAATTCAGAAAGTGAAATACAAATGTTAATTTAAGACCATGTTGTGAAAGATGAAGCAAAGCAAATGGTTTGAGGCTGATGCACAGAAGCATCTTTTGCAAGACAGAGAAATCTATGGCAGAGGCTGTTCCTACAGAAGAGCAGAAGAAATTAAAAAGTGAACAAGAGGTTTTGCAAACAGAATAAATGTAGTTCCATAAGAGGAAGATCGTGGAGGGGCTATGGGATATTTTCTCTTCCCATGTTCTCCAGTATATTACTTTCAAAATTATGCATACACCTCTATGTTCCATGTTTGTTTCTTTGCTAATGAATTTCCTAATTTACAAGGCAGTATCCTGGAATTTTCATGTGATGTATGCATTTACTAGTGAACATAAATTTTATGCTGCTTAGCAAAAAGTGGTGATTACTTTTCGGGCTCTATGGCCTTAATATCTAGCCTCAGACATCAGAAAATGTCAGTTCCAACACTGGAAATGTTATTCTGTAAAAACTCATGGCATTTTAGGGTCAGTATCACTCATGAAAGCTGTAGTTCATCTTAAAAACCAAAGCCAAAACAAAACAAACAAAAAAGCTCACCTAAAAAAAAACCCAAACAAAACCAACAAACCCACCAAACAGTATTCAGAGAATCATTCAGTTTGTCACATCTTAAAACACCTCCTGGAGAAAGTGCAGTTGTATCATTAATGTATCTACCAATTATAGAAATTTCTCCTAATTCTATATGTTTTCTTTTCCAGAGCAAGAACATGATTCTGGATCAGGCCTTTAAATATATAACAGAAATGAAAAGACAGAATGATGAGCTTCTGTTAAATGGAGGGAACAATGAACAGGGTAAGTACAGATGGCACTGGAAGCTTTAGAATTGCTGTCACTCACTTCCACTGTGTCTTTTAGCAGTGACTAACAACAAAGCCTGAATCAACAATCTTGGGAATCCCAAGACATTATGCACATACAGGAAAAATACAGCTGCTTAGAATATCTTGAAAAGAGAAGCCAACGAGATGCCCAAGTGCGTGTTCTTGCATATAGCTACAAGATAATGAAGCAATTGCTTTGTGATGTACTTACAGATCTTATAGGTGATGCAAAATCATCTAGTAGATTCCATCCTGATTTTTTCCTCCTGAAGCAACGAGAATGATTTTTTACAAACTTCAGTTAGGTCTTTTTCATCAAAAAATATTTTTTCTTCATTATATGTTTTACCTTTCAAATGCCATAAAACTGAAAACAGCCTAGTTTATAAAAATAAAAAGCATCATATAAAACCTTCTTGAACAGATATGTAAAAATACGGTGATAGAGGTAAGACAGAAATAATCTCAGAGCTCATGTTGCCATTTGTGATTTTTATTTCTACTCATAGGATGACAGTCTAAATAGTTGGGTTTTATCTTGTCAATATAATTGGGTTTGAAAAACCTAGGTGATTTTCCTAATCACGTGAGCCATGTCCGAGTGTATTGCCAGTTTTTGTGGTTTTACAGAAGTGTTTCGTATTTAATTTTGCATATAGTTTTTACATGTAATGATACTTAATTTTCCTGGGAAGCCATGAGATGATCAGTTAAATAAAAACAGTTTTACTGCTTAAAAAGGAGCAAGGAAAAGAAAAAAGATAAATTTATGTGCTCATCTTCCCTTTGGTAATTAAACAATTTGATTAATCTTCAGTTTCATCAGAGTTAGTCTTGATCTTTCTTCTAACTAAATAATGTGACATATGCTGCTATTTGTAACAGAGTAGTCTGAAGTTTATTCACTCTCCTGCTCAGTAGAGAGGCTTGTCGGGATAAGAGTCTTCATTTATGTTATATTAACCATTTGAAGAGAGCATACCTTATTTTCAATTTATTTCAGTACTATTTAGTATTTACTCCCCAAGTCATGTTGTAATATCACCTAGTTTTTGCTCTGGTGCTGATGTAATAGAGTGCTCTGACTTTTTTGTAGCTGAAGAGATAAAAAAACTCCGGAAACAGCTGGATGAACTGCAAAAAGAAAATGGGAGATACATCGAACTACTGAAAGCAAATGACATTTGCCTATATGATGACCCAACAATCCACTGGAAGGGAAATCTCAAAAATGCAAAGGTCTCAGTTGTTATTCCTAGTGACCAGGTTCAAAAGAATATCATTGTCTATTCAAATGGGAGTCAACCCAATGGAAACAACCAGGGAGCATCTGTCCAGGGAATAACATTTAATGTTGGTCATAATTTACAAAAGCAAACAGCCAACGTTGTGCCAGTCCAGAGAACTTGCAACCTAGTGACTCCTGTGACAATTTCTGGTATTTACCCCACAGAAAACAAGCCATGGTCACAGACAGCAGTTTCTCCACTGGCATCTGCTCAGACAACTCCAGCAGGGAATGTTGTTGAGCTTTCCACCCCAGAGAATGAGCAAGGCGTACTCATCACTGCTACTACTGCCAGCTTGCAGTGTGCATCACAGTCTGGAACAGAACAGGAACATTCTTCAAGTAATGCAGAACAGAATGATCAAAATCTCCCCAAAGGCAAAAATTATGAGGAGGGCACTAAATTAACGAAGAAAACACTCTTCCAGGGAACCAACCTTCCCACCAGTGCCTCCACAGAAGCCTCCCAAGTTCAACAGGTGAATACAACTTGCTCAAATACACACAGTTCTATGAGTGACCTTCAGGAAAGCTGTGTCATTTCAACCACGGACACAGCTTGTGTGCCATCTGTGGGACTATCAACTGCAGATAGTTTTTCCTCTGTAAATGTCCTCAAAAGTACAGACTTAGTAAGTAGTGCTGGAATGCCTGTGTCTTCTGCAGCAGGAGTTAAGGCTGTGACAGCGATAAGCACTCTGCCTGCCAGTCCCCTGGAGAACTGCTGGTCCTTTTCGGGCTCTTCAGGTGTTGGCACTTCAGACTTGAAAAACATGAGTAGCCTTACACGAATGCCTTCAGCTGGAAACACACAGACCACATGGACAACTTTGCAGCTAGCAGGAAATACTGTTCAGCCACTAAGCCAAACGCCATCCAGCATAATGACTGCACTACTAAATGAGCCAGTTAATGGTGCTGGCACTGTATGTTCTGCTCACAACAGGCCTTTGACTACAAGCATCAGTTTGAATACTTCTCTGTCTGGGGATGGCCAGGCAGCTGAACAGATTGTAGTTACCTTGCCCTCATGCCCATCCTTACCTCTGCAGCCATTAATCAGCCAGCCACAGGTTAAAACTCAGGCTGCAGGAAATATCCTTCCATTAAACTCAGCGATGCAGGTGATTCAGATGGCTCAGCCAGTTGCATCAGCTGTTGCAGGAGCACCACCTAACCAGAATGTCATAATTCTCCAGCCTCCAAACCATGCTCCGTGCCCTCCAGTTGTGAGAGCAGAAGTTCCTAGCCAAAATGTTAGTCAGCAAATTGTAATTATTCAAGCTGCTAATCAGAATCCTCTTCCTCTCCTCTCTGCTCAGCCTTCTGCTGCTGTAAGAGTTCCTGTGAATGGGCCAACTGCAATAGTGAACTCTAGCAGCTCCATACAGAATGCCTCTCTTCCACAGACTTTTGGAGGAAAACACCTTGTCCATATATTACCAAGACCATCTTCTTTGCCATCTTCTAGCTCTACACAGACGTTTTCAGTTACAATGTCCAGTCAACAGCATCCTCAAACTATCTCATTAAATGGGCAGCTTTTTGCATTGCAGCCTGTGATGTCATCATCTGGAGCTTCAAATCAAGCCCCTATGCAAATCATTCAACCCACCACCAGCGAAGATCCAAATACCAATGTTGCCCTCAATACATTTGGTGCTTTAGCTAATCTCAATCAAAGCATATCACAAATGGCCGGGCAGAGCTGCTTACACCTGTCTCTCAGCCATCCTACTAATCCTACGACTGTCAGTAACCAGATTGCCACAGTTAATTGCATGTCTTTACCAACCTCTGTAGCATCTTCAGTACCTGCAGAGGTTTCAGTATTAACTAGTGCATCTAATTCAATAAATGCTTCCCCCAAAAAAGTGGCTGCTGGCTTGCCATCCAGTGCAAAATCAAAAAGAACAAGCAAAAAGCCAAGTACAAAGAAGCACCAAGCAGTCAACAATAAAACCTCCTGCCCAGCAGTTCCTTGCAAAGATGCAGGGAAGCTGGACTGCTCTCCTGTGGACACAGCAGCAAAGCATTCAAATGGTGAGGGGCTGCCTGAAAGCTCCCCAGCAGTATCTCAAGCTCTAACGGTGTCACAAACAAGCAGTGTGGCAGCATCCAGTGGTGTGAAAGTTCCTGACTCTCATTCCAAAGAGACTACAAGCTCTGAACCGGCAGCAAAAACCTCCTCTGTCCCTGAGCCAACCTCAGCAGAGGCACCCACTTCCTCACCACCGGAGTCCGTGGTGTCTGAGCAGCCAGTGCTCATCCTGACAGCTGCCAAAGATGCTGCTCCTCACCAGCAGCCCCGTGGGTCTCAGAACCAGCCACCAACCAGCTCTGTCTTGTCAGAGTCTCCCAAACCCTGTGACCACCCCAGCACCTTAACATCCTCTTGTACTGAAGCACGTGTGACACATTCACGGGTTGGTGGGACATCAGCAGCACAGAGCAGCACAGTGGGTCATGCTTCCAAGGCAGGAACGATTTCAGAGTCCTGCAATGTTGTGCAGGATTCTTCAGTGGTAATACAAGATGCAGACTTGCTAGAGGGACAGGGTCTAACCAAAATGCTCTCTGATCTCACAAAGGAGAGAATGGCTGTGGAAAAAACCTCATCATTTACTAGTCAGGGGGAGCATTCTAATTTTCCCATAGAAAATTCTAAATCAGCAGAATCAAATGCCAATTTGCCTGAGAAGCAGGAACTCTTGCTAATGAACACAGAAGGTGATACTCTGTCCCAGCATCACTCCTGCATTTCTGATCAGGAAGTAGTCAGTGCTTCCCTTATTGCTAGCAGGCAGGCAGACTCCCCAATGTCAACTAGCTCTGGCAGCAGTCGAAGCTTCTCGGTAGCTTCAATGTTGCCGGATAGCACCAGAGAAGATGTTACTAGCCGCACTTCAACCAGTACATGTAACAGCTGCACATTTTCGGAGCAGACAGACATTGTAGCTCTCGCAGCAAGAGCTATTTTTGACCAGGAAAACCTGGAGAAAGGTGGAGGAGGAATACAAGTTAACATGAGGGATACCATGTCTAAGTCCACTGAGGTTGCACCTTTGGAAAGAGAGCAACAGCCCTTTAAAACTCAGCCAGTGAAAGAGAGCAGTGCAGGACCATTGGAAGCAGCACCAAACAAATTCAGTAGTCAGGATGCCGTACAGACAAACGTTGACAGACAGGTTGAAAAGCCAAGCTGCTCTGTAGGAGGTGTGGAAACATCAAACACGTCTTTGCAGATTGCCGCTTCGCAGTCTCCAAGCCTAACAAGTTTAAGTGTGAATAATCTCATACACCAGAGTCGCATTGTCCATCCCCTTGTGAGTTGCTCAGGTTTATCCCAGTCTTCAGAGCCAGCGAGCATCCCTGCAACCGTGAGCCTCTCCCTTCCATCTAGCACATATGTCAATCAGTCGCCAGGACCCGCTATGATGAGTGAATATGCACAGGAACAACTGAATGCTATTAGGGCAAACACCATGCAGGCTCCCCAGCTGCAGGAATCACACCTAAAGCAGCAAAATCATGAAGGTCGCAAGGACTCGGCCAAGCGGGCTGTTCAGGATGACCTTTTGCTTTCTACAGCAAAAAGGCAAAAGCAGTGCCAGACAACACCCATAAGGCTTGAAGGGATGGCGTTGATGAACCGAACACCAGAGAGTATCACTGATCAGTCACAGATGTTGGTCAGTCAAATTCCTCCTAATCCATCCAATTCAGTGGCATCAGTGAGCAATCAAGGGCATGGGGATGGCCTTAATAGGCTATTCCCATCAAACAGCAACTTTGTAACACCAGCTTTGAGACAAACTGAAGTTCAGTGTGGTTCTCAGCCATCTATTTCAGAACAGCAAGGCCAGGCAGGGCAGCACTTGCAGCCAATTCAGCATGTTCCTGCTCAAGGCATATCTCACCTTCACAGTAATCATCCATACTTAAAGCAACAACAGGCTGGTCAGTTAAGAGAAAGGCACCACTTGTATCAGCTGCAGCACCATGTCACTCACGGGGAAAACTCAGTCCACTCTCAGCCCCACAGTGTCCATCAACAGCGAACAATACAGCAGGAGGTGCAGATGCAAAAGAAGCGAAATCTCATCCAAGGAACACAAGCCACACAACTTTCTCTACAGCAAAAACACCATGGAAGTGATCAAACACGGCAAAAGAGTGGTCAGCCTCATCCTCACCACCAGCAAATGCAGCAGCAGATGCAGCAACACTTTGGAGCATCCCAGTCTGAAAAGAACTGTGAAAATCCTGCAACTAGCAGGAACCATCATAACCACCCTCAAAGCCATATAAACCAGGATATCATGCATCAACAGCAGCAAGATGTTAGCAGCAGGCAGCAAGGTTCAGCTTCTGAACATGTGTCGGGGCACAATCAGATGCAGAGACTGATGACCTCAAGGAGCTTAGAGCAGCAAATGGTGTCCCAGGCGAGTATCGTAACCAGACCATCAGATATGACATGCACCCCTCACAGGCAGGAAAGAAATAGAGTTTCTAGCTACTCTGCTGAGGCACTCATTGGGAAGACACCCTCTAATTCAGAACAGAGAATAGGAATATCTCTTCAAGGCCCTCGGGTTTCTGACCAGCTTGAAATGAGAAGCTATCTTGATGTTTCTAGAAATAAAGGGTTGGTCATTCATAATATGCAGGGCCGCTTATCTGTCGACCATACAGTTGGCTCAGATGTGCAGCGGCTTTCTGACTGTCAAACATTTAAGCCAGCTGGACCCAGTCAACAACCAACAGGCAATTTTGATGTACAAGCCTCAAGAAACAGCGAAATTGGTAATTCTGTGTCATCCCTTAGGGGCATGCAGTCACAAGCTTTTCGAATCGGTCAGACTACTGGGCCGCCAATAGAAAGACAGAAGAGATTGCCCTACCAGCCAGTACAGGGTATTCCAACAGGAAATACCCTGCCATCAAGGGAAAATGAAAACACGTGCCACCAAAGTTTTATGCAGAGTTTACTCGCCCCTCACCTTGGCGATCAAGTTAGTGGAAGCCAAAGATCAATCCCAGAACATCAGAGGAACACGCAGTGCGGCGCCTCTTCCACAATTGAATACAGCTGTCCCCCAGCACGGGAGAGTGTCCACATCCGAAGAGATGGTGATGGCCAGGGTAGGGAGAGCTGTGACATGTCTATTGGTGCAATTAACACAAGAAACAGTTCTCTGAACATTCCTTTTTCAAGTTCTTCTTCCTCGGGAGATATTCAGGGTCGCAATACAAGCCCAAACATCTCTGTGCAGAAGTCCAATCCCATGAGGATGACAGACAGTCATGGAACTAAGAGCCACATGAATACGCCTGTTTCTAGCAATATGCATGGAGTTGTGAGGTCAACTCACCCTCACCCTGCAGTTTCTCATGGAAATGGTGAGCAAGGGCAACCTTCTGTTCGTCAGCCAAATTCTTCAGTTACTCAGCGGTCGAGGCATCCTCTGCAGGATAATGGAGGTTCTAAAATACGTCAGCCCGAAAGGAATCGATCTGGAAATCAAAGACATGGAAATGTCTTCGACCCCAGTCTTCCCCATCTTCCCCTGTCCACCAGTGGCAGTATGATCCTTGGACGCCAGCAGTCTGCAATAGAAAAAAGAGGAAGCATTGTTCGATTTATGGCTGATGGCCCTCAAGTGTCTAATGATAATGCAGCCCCTGACCAACATACTCTCTCTCAGAATTTTGGATTCCCTTTTATTCCAGAGGGTGGCATGAATCCACCGATTAATGCCAACGCCTCTTTCATCCCACCAGTCACTCAGCCAAGTGCCACTCGAACACCAGCTCTAATTCCAGTTGATCCTCAGAATACGCTGCCATCCTTCTACCCACCTTACTCTCCTGCCCACCCTACCCTTTCCAATGACATTTCTATCCCCTACTTTCCCAATCAAATGTTTCCTAACCCAAGCACAGAGAAGCCAAGTAGTGGAAGTCTAAACAATCGATTTGGATCCATTTTGTCTCCTCCCAGGCCCGTTGGTTTTGCTCAGCCAAGTTTTCCTTTGCTTCCAGATATGCCACCAATGCACATGGCCAACACATCACACTTATCTAATTTTAATTTGACGTCTTTGTTTCCAGAAATAGCCACAGCTCTTCCTCCAGATGGTTCAGCAATGTCACCCTTGCTTTCCATTGCAAACACATCTGCTTCAGATTCTTCCAAGCAGTCCTCAAACCGACCTGCCCACAATATAAGCCATATTCTAGGTCATGACTGCAGCTCGGCTGTATGAAAACTGATAGACTGACTTCTAGTCTGATGAGTTGTTTATATATTTAAGAAGAATAATGTGGATCTCACTGACATCCCTGCAGAGACCATTCATAGCTTCACTGTTTATTCGCCTAAATGTATGTATATAGGTACTTTTCGTATTTATACACACACTGTATTTCCATCCACTTTACTAATCTTAAAACACCAGTGCCTATAGCAATGCTTACTTACTAGTGTAACAGTAAGGATGCAACATTGAGAGCTGTGCAAATACTGGTTGTTGATTTTCCAACAATCAATATGATGTCCAATTGTTCCACAGTAAGGGCCACCCTCAGTAATATGTGGATGTAAAGAAAGGAGTGAGAGCATCTGTATGGGAGACAGGAAACAATTGCTACAGGTTTCATTTTGTTTCTGATGTGTTTACCTGAAACTACAGATGAACTTGGAAGTGGCTCAGGTTTCTCTTCTTCCTTTGTAAAATAACTTCAGGAGCCTCAGAACAAGTCAAGTCTGTGTTAACCCACTGTTAATTGAGAAAGGCATTTCTTGTGCAGCTTTTTTTCTGTTTGAAGCTTGTCACATGTACTTGACTTAAGGTGGACTTTACCTGGCAGAAAGTGTTATGTGTTTCCATGGTTAGCAATTAAAAATACAGTTTTAGGAAATTAAGATTTCTGTAACCCATGAATTTCTGTTTCTAAGAAGAATTAGGTTAAGATCTGTTTTAACAATGGCTTCAGTTACTGCTGAACTTGGTTAATGTTTTATTGTAGCTTATGATTCCTTCTGGTGTAGTCAGGAGAGACAGCAGTTGTGTTTGTTGCCATTTCACTGTTCGTATGCTGCAAGTTACCTCAGGGTGGGTTTTGTACCTTGTTTAGCACCTTCTTGATGTCTTTTTTTGGTTGTTTGTTTTTTTTTTTCCCTCTTCTTCTTTTCTTTGGCCCATTCTCAAATACCAGCTTTCTGGTTTCTGTGAGTGAGAGCCCTTCGTTGTGCCAGGCAGCACATGAGAGGACAACTGAGCTGGTGGCATCCCACAAAATGTGCAGGAATACCTATGGGCATAGTTTTTACTTAACAGTCCTGACAGGATAAGAATTAAGTAAATATCAGTACTCTGCACTTGAATGCACCTTTTGTATAAACTTACATTATTGTGGCTGAAGGAGGAACATCAATGTGTCAAGACTGAAATGCTGCATACCAGGAAGTGGTGGTGATTTGAGCACCACAAGGAAGGGGGGGATTGTGTTTGTACGTGGTGAAAGACAGCATGAATGTGTGTGCACTGGCAGAGTCTCCTGTACTTTCACAGATTTCAGTATGGTTTCTTTTAAAGGGAAGATCTATTTTTTATTTATTTAGTAGGTCTGCAGTGTGATTTTTCTTAAAGCAAGGCAGAACTTTTTGTCTTTTATGTGCTTGGAAGTACCATTCAGGGTTTGACTCTTCAAATAACATTTTTTTCAAGTTTCCATGTATGAAATTGTCCCCCTATCAGCTGGGGATTGGCGTAAACCTCTCTGGAGTCTCTTCTCTGAGCAGGTCAAGCAGGTCAAACATGTATGTTGCCCACCAAATGTGTATGTTCACTGTCTTGCTGCTCCTGGGACCTGTCAGAGGTTATTCCCCATTGCCTCTGCTTCAGGGAGGTGGGGAGGAACAGGCTTCCTGAGATCTTTTTAGATTTTTTTTTCTTTTTTTCTTTGAAAGGTAGAAAGGAAGATATTCCTCCACCTCCAGGAAAAAGATCCACAAAGAGGGATCTGTAAGTTTTTTCCACAGCTTGGCCGCCCAAGCTTAATTTTTGTGAAGTCTGTTTACACTGATCAGGAAAGTGAAGAGACTTCAACATTAAAAAGAATTTCTTTGTGTCTGCATCCCATCCTGACAGTGTCTCCACTCTCATAATCCGAGTCTGATGGTTCTGATTCAAATTGGGAATAGCTTTTTAATTCAAATGGAAGTAATCTTAAGACACTAAATCTAAATGGTGCATCAGTTCTGTGTTTCTTAAAAATATTAGATGGAATATTTATTTTAGTACAAAGCAAGGCAGCTTGTGTGAGTTTGAATTGGGTTGGGTGAGGAGTGGCTGGAAAGCTGCCTGGTGGAAAAGGACCTGGGTGTGCTGGTTGATATCAGGCTGACTATGAGCCAGCAGTGTGCCCAGGTGGCCAAGCAGGCCAACAGCATCCTGGCTTGTATCAGGAACAGCGTGGCCAGCAGGAGAAGGGAAGTGATTCTGCCCCTGTACTCAGCCCTGGTGAGGCTGCACCTCAGGTACTGTGCTCAGTTCTGGACCCCTCACTACAAGAAAGACATTGAGGTTCTGGAGCAGGTCCAGAAGAGGGCAAACAAGCTGGTTAAGTGTCTGGAGAACAAGTTCTATGAGGAGAGGTTGAGGGAATTGGGAGTGTTCAGTTTGGAGAAGAGGAGGCTGAGAGGAGACCTTATTGCTCTCTACAACTACCTTAAAGGAGGCTGTAGTGAGGTGGGTGCTGGCCTCTTCTCTCAAGTAAATGATTATAGGACATGGGGAAATGGCCCTGAAGTTGCACCGGGGGAGGTTCAGACTAGATGTTCTGAAGAATTTCTTTACTGAAGGAGTAGCCAAGTGCTGGAACATACTGCCCAGGGAGGTGGTGAAGTTACCATCCTTGGAGGCATTCAAGATCTGTGTAGCTGAGACATCTCAGGACATGCTCTAGTGGGATGATGAGTTTTTGTTGGTTTTTTTTTCCTGGCTAGGCAGTTGTACACTGTGATCCTAAAGTCTTTTCCAACCGTGACAGTTCTGCAATTCTGTGACTGAAAGGAGCTGCCAAAGTGTAGTTACCAACCGAACGGCAGGAAGTGGCCTGTGCAGAGCAGGAGGGTTAGGAATGATAGTCTTCAGCTCCAACTAAGCACCCTGCAGCTCTGGATGTTATCTGATGAGACTCTGATCAATCCCCAAATCCTAAAGGGGCTGGCTGGGGTGGTGAAATGAGTTTCCTAACACTGCTCCATGGGCTGTGGATGATGAAGATGGAAATCAGCAGCTGCACTGCATGTTACTTACTCATCTGACCTATTAGGAGAGAAGCAAAACAGACATTCTTGCTCTCTTTAAATGGCATCATGTGTGCAATGGTGTATTTGGGTTTCAAAACAAAGTAGTGAAAATTAAAAAACAAAGTAGTGGCTTCCAGAGCTTTATACAAAGATATAAATCCTGCTCATCATTCTAGGTATTCATGTAGTATGACATTTGTTTCCATTGAACGCACCAAGTTTGCTGATGATATCAGACTGGGAGGTGCTGTTGGCTCTCTTGAGGAACAAAATGATGGAGAAAAGGAGGCTGAGGGGTGACCTCATTGCTCTCTACAGCTTCCTGAGGAGGGAATGCTGAGAGGCAGGTGCTGATCTCCTGTGAATCCTGTGATAGGACAAGCAGGAGTGGTTCAATGCTGTACCAGGGCAGGTTTAGACTGGATATTAGGAAGCACATCTTTACTGTGAAGGTGCTCAAACTCTGGAATGGGATTCCTAGAGAGGCTGTTGATGCCCCAAGCCTGTCAGTGTTTTAAGAGACATTTGGACCATGCCTTAAGAACATGCCTTAACTTTAGGTCAGCCCAGAAGTAGTCAGGCAGTTGGACTAGATGACACTTGTAGATCCTTTCCAACTGAAATAGTCTATTCTATTGTGTTCTAGTTTATTATTTTCTTCCTTCATATTGATTTCACTAATGTGATCTATTCACAATAGAGTAAGCTGTGATTTTTTTTTTTTTTTATTTTGTATGTCATTGTTTGAAGAGGCGGTAGCTGTGTCAGTAACTTTCTTGTGCACCCTTTCTGTTTACAAAGATGACCAGAAAGAGCAACCTGTTTCACAGGATACCCGTAGTGTAGATAATCCCAACACAGGCATTTTAGTGATACAAAGACTATTGCAATTTTGCAGGAACTGCACCATTTTACAGTGTGTGGCTCAGAAGCAATTACCATGTGACTGACCCTCAGTCCTCTACAGAGGATTAGACCTTGCATTGTTGTGACAGGGCATTCCTGCATAGTGACATCATTTTGTTGTCCTTCTCAGGACTTTTTTTGAAACCTGCCAAGACCCAGATGGAGAAACATTTCATTACCTTCATTGGACATGACAATTTCTCTCAAAGTTTGACCACAAATCAGTTCAAGTCTTTTTATATGATGCTAAATGATCCTTTGGCTTTGGTGCAGGATCAGGGACACTGCCATGAAAAGAAAGGTAGGCATACCTAGCTGCAAGAGCTTCACATAAAGGCATTAATCCAAATTCTACTTTTTTACTCCCAAATTCTATTATTTAAACTGCTGAATTTCAAATTAATTTAATGAAAGAAAAATTGGGTCTGTTGTGTGTCTTTTGGTGTAGTTGACTGTTCAAATGGTCTTTGAATGCTGAATCTGGCCAGGTACCCCTGGTTTAAAAGCAGCTTGTGTATTTGTTTCAGCTTTTCACGTGTTCATGCTCATATGCCTTTAGGAAGGACAGTGTATGGACTGGATAGTTCACATTTTTAAAAAAATAAATCAGATGTTAAGTAATTTTTTGTTAGTTTTTAATTATAAAACTGTTTTAGTTTTCATCTTCACTGTAAACTAATGACCCTTGATGTTCCACACTGAGCAGGCTTCTTGTGTTTAGTTTTGTAAATTTGTATTTGTGCCACTGGGCTTCTGACTGCTGGCCCTTTCCCAGGGCTTTGAGCTCTGCTCTCACGATAAGGAGTGATAGCAACATCTTTGCCATGTAGTGGAAAGTTTTCTTCCTTTTTTTCTTTTCTTTTTTTTTTTTTTTAATTTTTTTCTTTCTTTTTTTTTTTTCTTTTCAGTCCCCTAGGATTGAAGCTGTTGTGTTTAGTTACCAGGTTGCTAAGACGTTAAGGAAAGTTCACTTTGCTTTCTTTTTTTGGAGGGGGGGCTTGGGGAAGTATCTTCTGCAAAGGAGAAGCTTCTGCTTCAAGGAGCTTCTGCAAATCTTGTAGTTCACATAATTCTGTTGTTACAACAATTATTTGACAAGCAAACACCTATGACACCTAGGTATTTTCTCCTAAGAATGACCTGGTAATTAACCATTCCTTTATTTTTCTAGATATATTTGGAAAAGATTTTGTGGTTTTAATTGCAATGTGTTAGTTTGAGAATGGCATTTTCTCTTCCATAATACTTTTTTGATGTTTACTTACACCAAGCAGGGGTTTGTCTTGGTTTTGAAGGAAGGAAAAATACCCAGTACTGCTTAATTTAGCAAAATAGCAAAAAAGCACTGCCTCTAGGGTAGGCCTGCAACAGCTGACGGGTGATGTGTATCTGTGGCTTTCAGCTTGGCCTCAATGACTGCAACAAACAATAGCAAATGGGCACAGGGCTGGATCGCTTGTGGATGTCAGTGTAGGCCCTGGTTAATCCCTTAAGAAGCCTAGGAGAATAAGAGCAGAGTCAGACTGAAAGCAGGCAAAAAGATAGTAAAGTATTAACCTTTATATACCTTCTGATTGAGAGAAAGGCCCTCATATAAAAGCCCCTAGGGAAACCTAGAACTGAAGTGATTTGAGCCACTGTCTGAGCCTCACTGGAATATGTATTCTAGCTCCTGCTCTCAGCTCCAGTCACTGCACTGCTGCCCAGGTAGAAGAGTGACTCTCTGAAAGAAAAACTGTGCTAGTACAGAGCCTCTTGAATTTTGCACAGATTTTCTACTGCACTTTAAAGCTGCACTGCTCTGGTTTCTGACTGTCGTGCTGTCATGGGAAAGAAATCATGTGGCAGGGCAACTGTAGAGGGCACTGCTGGAGAAAAGGGGTAATTTCATTATATCTGATCTCCTGGTGTCTTTTCACCTTATTCAGAGGTGCTTGGTTATGAACTCACACTGTAGCCTGTTTCTCAACAACTAAGTGTAGGCAGCTGTGCTAAGAGCTGTGTTCTTTTGCTTTTCCCCTAATAACTTTCATGCTCATCCCTTTAGAAATGATCTCACTTTGACTAGAAAGGCTACATTCAATCTATTTATACCAAATCAGTCAAATTTGTTTTCTGATTGTTTTCTGATACAGAGATATAAGGAGCTCCATTCTTTACCATCACCTAACCTAAGTTATCTGCTACTGCTGCTCCCTTCTCCTGCTGCCACTGATCCTGCACGGGTAGCAGCCACACGGACAGGCATGCCAGTGCAGACACAGGTTTGCACATAGGGATGTTTTCAACCTCTTCTTGTCTCTGCAGTCCTTCAAGTATATCTAAAACCACGGAGCACCAACACTTTATTCCCACTAGTCCTATTGAGAGCAAGTTGTTCTGTGAACCAGTGAAAGATTTAGTAGAGGTTTTTGGTCATGACAATACCAAACCACCTCCTCTCTGCAAACAAGTCTTGCTTAGTTACACAGAAGCCATTTATTATTTGATGATACCTGGTTCTAAGAGATTAAAAATAAATAGTAATAATAAATTAAGTATTTCTTTCTGCCTCACAGAAAATATTTTTACAAGTAGGTTCCAAATTATCCCTGGAAGAATTTAAAGCCAGGCTGGACAAGGCTCTGAGCAAGCTGATCTAGTGGGAAGTTTCCCTGCCCATGGCAGGGGCGTTGGAACCAGATGATCTTAAAGTTCCGTTCCAACCCTGAAAATCTTATGATTCTATGATTCTTTAAGTTTGCAACAAGTTGCTGTTTCAGCAGTCGCAAATGTGAAGCAACCAAGCTGGCAATGGGTTGTTACCCCTGGTCCTGCCTGCTCACTGTGAGAAGGGAAGCAAATATGGATTTTGCCACAGGAGATTAATCAAAGATGCTGTTACCCTCCATGATGTAAATTATTTATATTCAGTCCAGAGTTTTCCGCTGTGCTTCTGTTTTATACAGCTGTAAATTACTTGGATACAGCCCCAGTGGAAAGTCTCTACTATGGAAAAAAAGGAACTCTGCAGTAGGAATCGATAATGAATGAACAGGAACATCATCTTCCAATTGTAAATAAGATCTTGTTCTGTTTATTTTGACATCTTTTTTACAAATGTGTTGCATTCAGGTGTAAATATCCCAAACCATGATCTTGTTCAGAGTTCTGAGATTTCTATTGTTAAATGTAATACTTTGTTTAATAGTTGTAATTATTATTTGTATAGATATGAACATGATAGTATTTTATTAAAAAAACAAACAAACAAAACCCCTCTCTGAATACTGTATTCTTTTTGGTACAGCTTCTTTTCCCCTGGGAAAAAAACCATGCATTTCACTCTTCAAGACAGGTAAAAATAAAAGCTTTGGTTTTAGACTGGAAATTCAGCATTTTAGCTCTCTATTGATGTATATTCTCTACACATTTCAGTTATACACCACTGTATTGGGATATAAAAAAAATTCATAGTCCAGAATAAATATACGTTAGTAGTAAAATATCTCAATGTATGGCAGATGCTGTCCCTGCCCAGGTGACAGTGATCCCCGTGTTGATACAAACTTCACTGTTGTAAAATGCTTCTCACTATGTCGATTGCAGAGTATTTTAAAACTGTTTTTCTGTCACAGTTTGAATCTAAAGGATGTGGTTTGAATGAGAATGGTACAGAGATGCTGCAAGGCATTTTGGGAGGCTGCATAACACAGGAGGAGCTCACAGAATTGCTGTGAAACAATTCCTTTCAAGGGCTCCCGGTTGTCTTGCTTGTAAACATCAAAATTCTGGACACAGAAGATGCCTTTATAGAAGATTTTTTAAAAATTAAACTTAGTGTTAAGACAGATGTGAGCTATTTTGCTACTTCAGTGACAGCCAACATCTGTAGTTTAATGTAGTTGTGGTCAAACATCACTGTAGTTCAGTAGGACATCAAGAAGTGTGCAGGACATCACCACCAATGCAGAAAAGCGGGAGGAGTGGCTGACGTGCTGCCATCCAACGTGACCTGGAGAGGCTGGAGAGGTGAGCAGAGAGGAACCTAATGAGGTCCAATAAGGGCAAATGTAAGACTGGAGCTGGGGCAGAACATCCCCCTGCATCAGTATAGCTTAGGGGCTGATCTGTTGGAAAGCAGTCCTGAGGAGAAGGATCTTGGAGACCTGGTAGGCACTAAGGTAACCATGAGCCAGAATTGCCCCTGTGGCCAAGAAGGCCAATGGTATCCTGGGATGTATTAGAAAGAGTGTCACAGGTGGGTCAAGGGGGTAATTCCACCCTAGAGAGACCATCAGTGGAACACTGTGTTCAGTTCTGGGAGCCCCAGTTCAAGAGAGACAGGGAACTGCTGGAGAGAGTCAATGGAGAGCAACAAAGGGGGCTGGAGCATCCTTCTTATGGGGAAAGGCTGAGAGAGCTGGGACTGCTTAGCATGGAAAGGAGACAGCTTAGAGGAGACTTTATCAATGCCTATAAATATTTTAAGGATAGGTGTAAGGATGGAGCCAGACTCTTCAGTAGTCTCCAGTGACAGAACAATAAGCAACAGGCACAAGCTGGAACACTGAAGTTTCACCTGAACATGAGGAAAAACTACTGTGAGGGTGACAAAGCACTGGAACAGGCTGCACAGAGTTGTTGTGGAGTCTCATTCTCTGGGACATTCAAAGCTGCCTGGATGCCATCCTGTGTAATGTGCTCTGGGAAATCCTGCTCCAGGAGCAGGGGTTGGACTAGATGGTCTCTAGAGGTCACTTCCAAGTCTGATAATTTTGTGAGTTAAGGACAGTCTGAGCAGTGACAGTAACCTGCTCTCAGCACACTTTCCCTACCTTGAGAAGACCACTCAGGCCCGAGAGTTGGCAGGCAGGGCTGGTTACCTGCACTGAGCACTGCCCAAGAGCAACAGCCCCGGTGTCTTGCCAACACACTGCATTAAGGTGCAGCTTCCTGCTCCAGTGACCAGCTTTTCCCTGTTGGAGTAGAGGGAAGGGGAAACAGGACGTGGCATCAGAGTACCTTCAAGGATGGGCTGATGCCCTCACCCCTCGCTAGCCACAGCACATTCAGGAGCAGTGCTTACCTGTGGTAGATGGAGCAGGGCTGCTGGCACATGTTCTACCAAGGACCCAGCACCGGTGCCCCTGGGGCAGAGTTCCTGCTTGTCAGCCCTCCAGGCTGAAAGCTGCTGGGGGCCTGCCAGGCTCATAAAAATGCTTGTTGCAGCCACATGCGTGTGTACGTGAGGGAAACCACAGACAAAAGCAGAAGTGGAACTGGCTTCAGAATGTTTCTTCTCCCATCTCAAGGCAGAGGTGGTACATACCCACGGGCAGCTTAACCCAGTCCCAAATACACCCTGGTAATATGCCAGATAAACACAGTATCTCCCTGTTGCTGTCATTGCTAACTGCCTCACACAGACTCCTCCAAGACCCTTTTGCTCTGTGTAGATGCTGCTGTTTGATAAGCATAAAATCTACATTTAGCTGTGGAAAAGTTCACATTTTCACTTGAACTCTGCTTTCACATTTCAGAGTGGAGTGCAGCGCGCTCCTCCCGTGCTGGCTGCTCTTCTGCCGTCCAAGAGGTTTTATAGCACTGGCTACACAAAACTGATTACTGGTGGTAGTAGTGACACTCAGCTTGCACAATCCTAATAACTTCCCTACACTGTGAAAAGTTTTTATTTTTGTACAATAAATAGGGAGACTATTTCTGTCTCCCTCGAGTTATACCAGGCAGAACAACAGCTTTCCCCACATTTCCTGAGAAAATGGGGACTATATGGCAGTATCGACCTCTCTATGGCTTAGGCCTCTCAGCTGTGGCAGAGAGGAGACATCTTCAGGTGCCCAGGAGCTGTGGAAAGAGGAGAGAGCACAAGAGAGGGAAAAGAGAGGTCACATTGCAAGGTGGGGGAGAGGTAGAGCAGGCCCTGCTCAGCAGCAGCTTTCTTGCCACGCACCAGCCAAAATTGCTTAATTCAAACAGAGTGCTGCACTGGCTTTTATTTGGGAAAATGTTAAGAGGCCTAGGCTGGTGCAGAAAAAGAGAAGGTGTTGCTGGAGGTGTAACACTAAAATTATACAAAGCCAAGTGTTAGTAGCTCTTATAAAGCCAGCAGCCGTATTTCATAAATTGTCAGATAAGCCTGGGTATTTAATATCTAACTGCAGAAAGCTCAGGGCTGGTGCTCCTGGGCAGGTGAAGCTTTCACAGCACACAGAGTTACTCTGGCAGCTGCCACTTCCATCCAGCCCACCTCCTGCTGCCTCCAAGCTCCTCAGCCCCTACAGTGAGCACCTTAAACTCAGTGAGGAAGGGATTCACCAGAAAACTGAAATGTCAGCTTCCCTTTTAAGAGCTGCTAAAGCAGTTTGTGCTGAGCATACGGAGGGGTGAGCACGGGAGGGGGAAAGCAGGGAACTTGCTGTTGGCCCACAGGGAGCAGAAGGGCCCCACCACCACCTAGCACAATACACAACAACAGCTGGTTTTCTCCCTATACACCTCCAACCAACACTGACACCCGCAAACCAAGGTCCCCCCACCTACCCAGAGAAGTGTTCTTCCTTCCCCAAGTTCAGTTACCAGGAGAAGGAGAGCGGGACTGAAGGCAAAAACTGCATTTCAGGTGCAGAGGGCTGCACAGCCAAACTCAACTGGGAGAGCTGGAAGATACAGAGCTGCCCATGTGCCCAGCTCGACAACCCACCAGCCAGAGCCATCGAGGAAACCCTGCAGCCACTAGGTGGGAGAATGGAAGCATGAACAGAAACCAGCAGGCAGGGCGAAGGCCAGAGGAAATTTTAAAAATTGATTCATCAAGCTAGAGTCACAGAAACAACAAAGAGACGATTCCAGCCCTTTCTTCCCATCTTCCAGGCTTGAGGTGCCTCTATTTGGACTTAATTCTCTCATGTTTTTCTGCCTGTTCTCTGTGCTGTTCTCCACCTTTCTCCAAGCTCTCCCTCCCCCCTCCCTCCCCCTGCTGCCACCACCTTCCTATTTGCATACTGTGTGCATCTCTGCTTAGCTCAGGGAGCCCATATGTTTTTGCTCTTCTGACTCCTACATCGAGCCTTCCAACCGCTCTTCAGCGCGAGTTTTTTCCCATATTCCTATTCAGAGAGGATAACCAGCTTCCTGGCTAGAAACAAACACAAGTTTGGAACAAGGTCTGAGACTGTGGACTAGGGAAGACATGGGGAGGAGTATCTTTTATTAAAATGTTTATCCAAAACTGGACAAAATTTGAGGTATACAAGCCCTTCTTCAGTTTGGCACAGAAGCAATATTCCTTCCACCCCAATACCTTGTTCCATGTCCTTGACTCTGTAGACACAGAGTAAACAAAACACACCAAGAGCAGAACATACTTATTGTACATGGGGAAAAGCTGCTCATCTTGCTCCACACCTAAACACAAAGTCGGGGGCAGTCCTGCAAGGTAAGAGCCCATCCTGTGCCTGACTGAGCAGGGCATGGGAAGGCAACATAGTGAGCAGAAAGGACTTCAGGTTAGACTGACAAACAGCAAGGATTAAGCACTAGATCCCCCAAGTGTCACTCCCTCCAGAATACCTACATCAAAGATTACAACCTCCCAAGATCAACAGGTTTTCCAACTGGTGTCCCCCTCCTCCCCATCCCTCTGGCTCAAGGGCAATGAGAGAGGCAGCATTTGCTAATTCACACAAGAAACCACACTGGAGTCCAAGACTTGACCACTTCATACAAACACATTCAGTGGGCTCCTCAGCGTTTACATGGTGCAACTGCAGCTGCAATGTGTGACTGCAGCATGGACATCAGAGAAATCTTAGAGCAGTTAAAGGATTAAAGTCTGGTGCAGTTCTTGAGCCTCAGGCAAGAGAAGGGCAATAACTCCACCTCAGGCACCTTTAATCACTCCAGCAATCTACCACCGGACAAGCCCCCTCCTTAGACAAGACTTACATGTCTCTTTCTAGGTCCCAGAGGAGCAGGACAGACCTTGCCTCAAATTCAGGCAGTCTGTGTTCAAACCCCCCACACACCCAGTACCCAGGGATTTATCCTGCCCCCCACAGCACTGCTATCCTGTGAGCACTTCCCCACACAAAGTTTGCAGATGCACTGGGGGCTTGGCCTGGACCTTTCCAGACACTTGCTAGAGCAAGAGACTGTTCATGCAAGGCCAGCGATTAGGAAATCATCAGGAAATTTTCTTCATCTCCTCCAATTCCAGCCCCAAAGCACTACCCCACTTGCTCTAGTAGCTCACCCAGCAGCAAGTGATGTGACCATCACAAGAGCCCATCATGTTCCACCAGATCTGCTGCTGCAGCTCTATGTGCAGCAGGGCTCTGTGCAGCCATGCCTCAGACCTCCTGCTGCTGGGGCCAGGACTCAAGAAGGAATGAGAGGGGATGGGTGCTGCTGGCATCATCACTGCACGTTTCCAACAGCCTTCCAAGCAAAGCCCTGATAAGAGCACACCCTGCAGCACACTCCAAGTTATTATTACTATAAATTTTGGCTGCACTGGTCAGAGAACTGGAAGTGCAGCACTTGGGCTCCTACAGCAGCCCTTGCATTTACAGGGAGGGAGAACAGGGCGGCACAGAGCAGGTGTGGCAGAAAAAGCTGTCAGGTCAAACATGCAGACACCTCTGGGTACAGAAACCCAGGTGGCCCCATCTGCACAGCAAGTTTATAAACATGCAGAGTACCACAGCCCCACCATAGCCCCTGTAATAGTTGATTATAAATAATTTGCTTATCAAATTAAGTTTGAGTTAATAAAGTTACAATAAGGTGTTATGTTATGTTATTCGAAAGATGATATTTAAATGTTATATCCTGTTAAATCTAAAAGTGTGGGTTTAAGTGTAAGGAAAAAGACAAGTCAAGAAAAACACCTACCCACAAGGACCCTGAGGAAAACCTACTGCCTCAGCAACAGGAAGAGCCCGTGAAGCAAGAACCAATGAAGGAAGAGCCTGCGAAAGGGTTGGACTTGATGATCTCTGAGGTCCCTTCCAACCCAGCTGATTCTATGGTTCTATGAAATGAGAACCAATGAAAAGACTAAAGGGGGGGTGTATAAAATAAGTGGTTTTGCCCTGTTTAACTTGCAGACCGTTGGCAGAGCAGGAGACTCCCTGGTCACCCAGCCCACTGTTTTGCTTATTTCCCTTTAACAAATCTTTAATAAATGTTTAATGGTTTTGAATTTTAAAATTCTCTGGTCTATTGACTGTAACAGCCCCTAATGGCTCAGTCTTGCTGCACTCAGCAGTAAGAATTTGGGATTTTTTTTGCATCTGACTTCCTGGCAGCCTTTCCTTATGGGATGAGAAGGAAAGGAGCAGACAACTTGTGCAGCTAATACTGGATTCTGCCACTTTAGAGAGACCAAGAACATATGGCAAGGCTGCAGGGTGACTGAATGGAAAATGTGTCATATCCTCAGCCTGATACTCCTCTGCTGGTGCTACTCAGAGGCAAAAAAGTGCCATTTCCTTCTCCATAGCCATGCTAACACTGTTAAGAAGCAGCTCATGCTCCACAACAAGCCTGAGAACCCTACCTCTATTTCTAGCATCACTGAACATTCACAACTTCATCTGCATGGCAAACTGCAAGTCAAGCCCAAATTGTTGTAATAAAATGCATCACAGAGGGACCACCACCACCTTCTACACATGCGGGCACATCCTGCCCGAAACATGGTTATGTCTCCAGAGGACTGCAGCTCTGTTCAGAAGATGGCTGCTGGCATCATCTTGAGTCCTTCCTCCTCCAGCCTTCTCTGCACTCTGCAAAGGGGCTACAGCAACAAACAAGAGTCTGATCTTTACTCCAGTTATCTCCACAAAGGCAATTTGATTAAGAGAACAAGCAGGTTATCTGCACCAGTCCTCAGGAAACTCTGAGGTTCTTAAGGATGACAGCAGCTGTGTGACACCTCTGTCCCACGTGTCCTCTTTGCTGCTGCTTGCTGGAGAAAGAATTCAGATCAACCTGCACAGCAGGGAGCCAAGAACGTTCATTTTATTGACCATCTTGACAAACTCCAACTTAGAAAACAAGACAAAAAAGCTAGTGCAAAACCTTTCTAAGAAATACTGACTTCTTGGAGTAGGAAATTCCCATAGTCTATTGGTAAGCACAAGCGGAGTGGAGCCTCTGCATCACTGGGTACATGTGCATACATCAAATGAAAAATGCTCAGATAATGACAAGAATAAGGACAGCAGCCTCAAAGAATACTTTTTAATTCAAAATTAGCAAACAGGTAACATTTTAGATGCAAGGCCTAAAAAAATTCACACCTTATTCTTGTTCTTTAAATAAATTATAAACAAGGAGAATGCAAAAGCCATTTAAAATCTTATTTCAGATGGAGAAAAGCTGGAGAAGAAAGAAGTTTGCTCCAGATCTCAAACTAAAGAGCTCAACCTGAGCTGCTCCAAAACCTCCTCCACACCCCCAGCCCATAAGGGAACCTGCTTTGCAAAGTTTGCCCAAAGCAAGTTTGTGGAAATAGAATATCTGAGGTTGCTGGACAGCCTCCCCTTTCCAGCTTGCCCCTTTAGCAAGGCCAGGCAGCAGGAGCCAAGGAGTTACCCAGTGCATAAGGCTGCAGCTTCATCATACCATCTCTCTTAGGGTTGCTTGAGGACAGCATGTCTGGTGCTGTAAAGGAGAGCATCACAGTGACAAGCACCTGTACAGGAGCCACCAGAGAAAAGTTGGGCTGTTCAACACATGTAAGTGAGAGATGCTGCAAGAGGTCTGCAGGAGGTTCCTCTCCTGGAAGAGCACTCGTGGGCAGTGCTAGTCCACCAGTGCTAGTCCGATGTGAGCTTTTTTCTCTTGTAAATGTGGCTTCCTGCCAGCTACAAGAACAGCCTCTTCAACAAAAACAAACAAACCAACCAACCAGAGACCAGTCCCTGCTGCCACCTCATCTTGGAGTCCTTTACTCACTCAGTAGCTGCAGGTTAGGAACCAAACACTCCCCCCATGGTGCTGGAGGGACACTGTGAGGGCAGCAGCCCCTTGGTTACAGGCACCCAGCTGCTGATGCAGGAGGACCTGCATGGCACTTCTCGAGTCCACTTACTGGGGAGGAAGCGGAGCACATCAGCAGGGAGGAAAGGAAGCAAAGCTCTCAAATACCCCTCTTTGTTTCCTCCCTCTTCACAGGCTCCAGCACCTGCTGCACCTACAGCCCTTGAGCCAGGCTGTGCACTGGCCTCAGCTGCTGGGTCATACCTGCCCCAAAGGGTGTGGTGGGAAAGGAGCAAACATCCTCTCCCCTCCCGATCCCACCTCAGTTACTGCAGCACCCTTCATGCTTGCTGTGGGATCTGGCACCCCTTGCTCCCATGGAGTTGTTGGCCACAGAAGAAGGCTCAATCCTCACAGATGCCAGTGCCTCGGTGCCTTTGGCTGAGCAGTTTGGGACAGCCCCACGCCTCCATCCCCTGGGGGCTCAGAACACCGGGATCTTGTCCCTGCGCACCGTGTCCAGATCATCATCCAGAGTCAGCAGGACCTGAGGAGGAAAGTGTGAGGCAGCTTCAGGTCTCACTGACCAGCACACAGCAGGGCAGAATGAACAGCTCCCTATAGCACCTCAGCACGGGGAAGCTCCACGTGGGCAGAAAGTGCATTCCCAGCAGGCACAAGAATCACAACAGCAGCCCATGTGCCAGATTAATTTTGTCTCTGTAAACACTTCCACTGCCTAGGGTGCTGCAAGGATGGAGTGGGCAGTTCTGCCTCAGCCATGATGGAGATGCTGCTTCTAAGCTGGTCCCTCAGGACATGTCTCTGAAGAGGCAGGAGGGTGGGAGTCGCACCCAAGAGGCAGCTGTGGTGTGATCGAGTATCACACGCAGCCAGGCATCTCTTTCACAAACACTTTGCACCTTGCACAGGTAGGGTTAATTCTCCCTCCCAGTTGCCCCAAAACACAAT
This sequence comes from Phaethornis superciliosus, assembly GCA_023637945.1. NCBI lineage: Eukaryota > Metazoa > Chordata > Aves > Apodiformes > Trochilidae > Phaethornis > Phaethornis superciliosus. The sequence goes on along the minus strand of JAJQWJ010000001.1, from coordinate 82,990,725 downwards.
GCTGTGGGGCTCCATAGTATGGGATGCCTCTGCCTTTGCCACCATGCTATGCCTGAAAAGAGGAACCAAATAGAGGAGCACTGGAGTCAAGTATGGAATTGAGGGAAAGCCCAAGGACGAGCAACTCCGCACCGGAGTGCCCTTACTGCTTGGGGTCAAAGAGAGCAGGTTCCCTTCCTGGGAGGTCCTCACAAACCCATGAGAGGGTTGGTCACACCTGCAGTCCCTCAGCTTCCCCACAACTGCTGTGTGATCCACAGCCCCAGAGGGAATTTGGGACCAGGAGGCACAGGGTGCAACAAGCCAAGGAAGAAAGCTTGATCCCACTGGCAAGGAACATCCCACTGTGAGGGATGTCTGAAGGAAGAGACAAGCAGAGGAAGCTGTGGCACTTCTGAGGGGTCCTGGGGCAGCCACAGCTCCATGCAGAAAGAGAGGGAACAAGGAGGGAGAAGGTGAGGCCATACAGTAGGGCAAGAGGCTCAGCAGGACTCACCAGAAACGAGAAGAACAAGGCAGCTGCGGAGAGGAAGTGCCAGACATCATGGTCATCAAAGAAACCCATCAGGATGCACGGACGATTCTTTTCCCGGGACTCTGCTGGAGTCTCCTAGGGGAGAGAAGGAGAGGGTGTCAGGACCCAAGATCCACTCACTCAGGGACCTGCCTGGCCACAACTGGGCCATCTGGAGATCACCCTATCTTAATGCTCTGTGCAGGAGGCAGGAAAAAAAAGCACTGTTCTTGCCAGACATGTGGTGAGAGCAGGGCAGGAATGCAATGTCATACTTACACCTGGAAATGTATCTAGGACCACAGCCCACAGATGGGGGGATCCCTCTGTTCTCCATATCTGAGGTCCTGCACAGCACAAGCTGCACAGCTTCAACCAGACCACCCTACAACAAGCCCTTCACTTCCACAGAGATGGACACGGCCTCTTGTTAGAAGGCATCCAGTCAGGATTTAAGAGCCTCCTCCCAGGCCATGGAGAGCCCCCACAACCCCAGGCACATTATTCCCCATTGGCCATCTTCTCCAGGGAGAAGATTTCCAACCAGCAATGATCAAGATCTGTCCAGTTTCACTTTCAGATCCTCAGCTTCTCCTCTGTCCTCTGGTGAGCCAGATGCAGCCATCTCCCAATCACCTGAGTCACAAAAATCCTCTCCACAACTGTATGCATACAGTCATGTTTGACTCAGCACAGTTTCCCCTGCTACCTTCCAGTCTGCTGAAGGAGATAAACCTTTTCAGCTCTCCATGAGCAGCCCAAGACTCTTCCCCCAGGGAATTTTTTTTATAAAATGAACAACAGGAAGGAAAGATGATGAACCAGAGATGGACAGAAGAAGAGTAAAAGGGGAACTTTACCTCCCAGCTGCTGAGGGTCTGGAAGAAGAAGTAGAGTGCTGCTGCCCACACCACTGCTGTGGCCATGATGCAGAACAGGGGGATTGGCAGGAGCCTCTCAGAGCTGCGGAGCTGCAGACAAGAACATAACCCCACAACATGCCTCATGTTCTTCCCGAGGTCTGGTGCCCTGCATAGGGTTGACACACCAGCCTGGACCAGCTGCATCTGCAAAGGGCTGTCCCACCCCAGAGAGACACAGCCCAGCCACCCCAAGATGCCTGCACAGCATCCCTCTTTAACACCTACACCTTAACCCCACAATGCCCCTCCACATTCCTTTGTGGCACCTCAGGAATGCAGAAAGGAGACCTATTCCTTCCCCTTTGAAGAGAAACACCCCAGGGAAAGCTACAACTGCCTCCTTTACCTTCATGATGATGTAGAAAGCCAGATACAGCAACAGGTTACAGATAAAGATCCCCAGTATGTAGGAAGCGAAGTCTCTGGGCCGGTACACCAGCCCAAAGATAGCACTGAGGGAGAAGAAAGAAGAGACATTAGACAGCCTCTTTCACTGAGGACAGGGTACACCCCCAAACTGGCTGCCACCTGGTTCTCCTCCCAGACCACAGGACACAGCCACACTGCCACAGCCTCCTCCAGGTTACCTGGAGAAAAGGCACCATTTGCCTCTGCTCCCTGATGAGAAGAAAGCAGAGAAAATTTGGCCATGGTCAGCCACTGAGAACAACTGTTCCAGAGGACAGGCAAGGGCCCTGGGTTCCTTTCAACCCATGGCCAAATAATTACATCCCAGTAGGAGTCAGCCCCAGATCTGTACATTTAGCAGAAGGCATGTCCCCAAGAAGCAGCTTTAGTGAAAAGCGAGAGCGAGGGCCATGATTTTAGCTCTCATCCAAGAGCTGATCCCTCCATCCATGCAGTTACTGCTGAGCTAAACAGATGCTCATTAATCATAGAGTTAAGTCTCCTGCACCTTGGCTGTGCCAGAAACTAACTACATGGGATGCATGTGTACAGCACAACGTGGTACCAGGCCAGCCCCACACAAGCCATGAGAGAGCAGCAGCTGAAACCTTTAGGATTGCCTCATGGAGCTCTGCAGTGCTGCCCCATATCCTATGGATCTGCCCACCATCAGTGTCCATCAGATCAAGCTCCTTGCCAAAACATCTCAGAAGGGTCCCAGCATAGGATTATTGCACAGACACTGCTGCACTTCCCCATCACTTCAGACCACCCGAGCATCAGTAGTGAATCACACTATTCATGTGAACAAGCACACAGGATACCCACACTCTGCTACTTACAAGGACCAGTTGACCAGGTTTCCAACAATGAGCAGCACCATCCTGTCCTGAAGAGAAGACACTGATGACCGTATGGAAGCAGAAGGAAATGCAAAATGATGCAAAATGATGCCTTTGCCTCATAAGTTCAGGATATTATTATGTGAGGATAATAATTGCTAACAAACATGCACCTGGCTCTGAAGTGTGCTCTGAAGGACCTTTTGCCATATGAAAACTTCTCTGTCCCTCAACAGTTTGCAGAAAACATTGCAATAACGAGACCAAATCTCTAAAAACAGACAAGACAAGCACTTAAGGATCAGCCTCAACTGTCTGTGCCATTCCTTTCACCATTTTCACCATTCTTCTAGTCAGATTCCTTCCCATCAACCATTTTATGGAAAAAATATTGCACAGGGAAAGGTTGTGCTTGAAAAAAGAAGCAGGGGAAGCTTTGGATAGCATCCTGCACATATCCACAGAGCCCTTTTTCAGCCACCTCAATAACAGCTAGGGAAGCACTGTAACTTCAGCAGGCAGAAGGGTTACATCTGTGGAGTATGTGCATTTATGCTTACAGCTGCTTTTATGATGTACCAATTCAATTCAGGCTGCCCAGGCTTACTCATTCCAGAGTGCATCAAGTTTGCTTGCAAAACCTGGTCTAACCCTATTCAGAGAGAATAAATTTTAAAAAAATAATTAAAAGGATGCTTATGGATAGAAACTTAATTAAGCTTCAAGCCCTAGTTAGCACTGTGTCCCAGGCATCAGTGACATAAAGTAAGAGCTGCCATTTCTTAATCTTTTTTTTGCTGCCTGCCCAGAGGTGTTGTAGAAATAGCAATAGCTGTTGAATAAGCCACAGAGCCAAAGAGTTTCTCCCTTCCCTGGGGAGGCTGCGCTGCACAGAGACTCATAGTCTTTCTTTTGAACAGATGTCCCCACAGAGCACGAGTAAAGGAAAATCCTATCATGCTGGTTTCACCTTTGTTCTGATGTTTTATTCACCAAGTCTGAGATCAGAGGAGGTCTGAGAGTGGGGGCTAAACTACTCCAGCAGAGATCTACACTTACCTGAACATTTGTGGGGAAGGGGAAGAAGGGAAGCAGGAAGCATCACTTTTTCAAATAGCCACAACATTTTCCTCTGCACATTGCCTAGAAAGTGAGCAATTGCTGAGAAAGGTGCTGAGATGAGCAATCACCTACCATGTACATTGGTCGGCTGCACTGCTGGATACAGTCTGTGTACAGCACCATCGCTGCCCGACGGAATATCCCCAAGTCTGCCAAAGAAGAAGATAAAAAAGCAGAACAGCCAGCAGAATGAGCACCAAAATGCCTACAGGGTCAAGGTGCAGACACCCAGTTGCTGACAACACAGGACTCGGGCCTGCAGAGGGTCAGGGTGTCCACATATTCATGTCTTGCCCTTTGGGAGCAGTCAGTGTTGAGCAAAAGGGCAGCTGTTACAGGATGTGAATGGCATTTGGACCAAGTGACAAGTTTAAGGAAAAAAACCCCAAAATTTAAAATACCCCAAACTTTTTCCACTGGCCCTGCCCAGAAATCAAATAGTCCCTGTCTGTACATGTAAACAGGCTGGCTTTGTCACAGTGTTTCTGGAGGAGGGAGATGTGTGCAACCAAGGAGGAAAAACAACTTCCATGGGACAAGCTGCCAGGGAAGGGAAACCACAGAAACTCATCCCATAGCCCTCGGAGGGCCATAGAGGGGCAGAGCACATTCCAGACACTTCTGCTCTCAAAATCATTGCAGAAGCTTCACTGGAGAGCCCATCAGTGGCAGTGGGGACTGCCAAACACATGCACACACACCCCCCTCTTCAGCCACCAATGTGGAGCTTGAAAAAGCTCCTGAATCAAGATCAAGGCTCTCCTGTGCTGCATCAACCCCTTTCTGCCAAGGAATGGCTCAGCTCAGGAGCCTGCCTCCCCACACACATCCATGCATCCCCAGCTGCTTCTTGGATGCTGCTCATTCAGTTCAACAGAGAAAAATGGGAGCTGCTGACAGTTACCTGAGTCAGGGCCATCTGAGGCAGACAGGAGCAGAAGAGGAAGGAGAAATAATGTCTGTAAGCAGAGTACAAAAGCCAGGTTCCCCACCACACCCTTTCCCCCCTCACCCCATGAGAGGGTTTGATGTAGGCTCTGAGCACAGAGGTACAGGAAGCTGTAGCTGGAAGCAGGCTCCCTGAGAGTCCATCCCCTCTGCCACCACAGAGCAGATGGGTCATGCTGGCTCCCATGGGTCTGAGAAGCAGCAGCACGAGGCCAGGGAGAGGGCATCAGATGGATGAGAGGACAGGACAGCCCAGAACACAAGCACAAGCCACAGGACTGGGCTGGCAGATGCACTCCATAGGTGACTGGTGCAGGTGAGGACAGGAGGCAGTGCACAGCCAAGAGGAAGAGGGTTCAGTCTCAGCACTTACTGATCTTGAAGCGGCCCATGTAGTAGATCTGGGTGCTGAGAGCCAGTGAGGCCAAAACGTGGATCATTGAGGAAATGACCCAAAACCACATGTCATTCTTCCCAAACACCTGAAAGCAAACATCAAAAGCAAAGTTAACTCTGCTATCCTTTTCCCTCCTGTGTTACCATGGGGTATTAAACAACCTCACCGAGTGTGGAAGAGAAACCTGCAAACCTTCCAAACCAAAATCAAATCTATAAATCCAAACAAAGTCCAGAGAAGCAAGAAGAGCTTGACACTTCTGGAGAGGACATCGTTCTTACTGAACACTCCTTCAAAAAAGGGTGACAGCTTGGGAGAACTTCAGATGGCCCAGGGAGCAGAAATACAGGGATTCCCAGGTGAAGCAAGTTCTCCCTGATGAGGTGGGCAGCAGCTGTCCAGCCAGGAGCTGGATTTTCAGAAGGCAGCCAGAGAACCAACATTACTTCAACAAGCATACCATAGCAGACCAACAACAACCAAGAGGCTCTGCAGACAATTGCACCTATTATACACTTTCAGTTTATCTAAGGGCCGCAACCTGCAAACACAAGTTAATGCTATATTAGAACTTTAATTTTCCAACTATATGCTAAGGAATCCAGAAACTCTGGAGTGTGATGATGGGCTCCCCATCCCTGGAGCACAGCACTTGCCTGAACATTTCCTTTGTGCATCCCACAAGAAAAAATTCAGCATCTCATAATAAAAACCCAGTGTTTTGAACCTGGGGGTGTAGATTTTCCACAGCTATCAAGACATCATTGGAAAGTCCCAAGTTTGTCAGCTGCTCCTGCATGCCTTCCTTATCCCACAGTCTCATGTGACCTTCACACAATCAACCAGCAATCTGCATTATATGTGGCAGTGAGGGGCTGACAGCCCACTGTGATCGAGCTGCTAGTTCAGAACAAGAATTCAGTGGACTGTGCCTGGTTACTCATGAATGAAACAGAGTCCTCTGAAGAATGAAAAGCAAAGAACTCCAAGGTAAAGCACAGGTTGGGCATTCAGCTCAATACCTGCAGTGCTGGGAGCAAAGGGGCAAAGCCCTCTACCACCCTGACCTGCCAGTGACTACTGGTGCACAAGAGTGACCCTCTTGTGATCCCTTCTGCTCCAGTGCCCTTCTATAGGCAGGTGCCCTGCCTGACAGCCCCCAAGGGCATTATTCAAGCCCTGCACCTCTCCAAAGATAGCAAGGCCAACTGCAGGACCTGCACCCAGCAACACAGTTTTCCAAAGGGAAGAAAGAGGCACAAATGATTAGGTGGGGGACACTTGTCTCAGAAGCTCAGTCAGCCTCACTTCACCCCCTCCCTCGAAGTTGAGCCACCCCATAGGAGCCCAGCTGCATGCTTGGTCACAGACACCCAGATGCATGAATTTCTCCTCTTGAAGGCATGTGGTAGGAAAAGCCCAAAAAGAAAACCACGTCGAGAAAACTACTCTGCTCTTCCCCTCTCACCAATCCCAGGAGGAAGAAGGAGGAAACCCAAGAGCACTGAAAATTTGACTGCTAGCTCCTGCTTAACACACTCTTACCCTACCCTGCTGCACTCTCTAGTAATTTACCCACTTAATCTATGTTCCCAGGCACACCATTGCTTTCCCAGAGAAGGAGGTAGGTTAGAGGGAGCCATACCACTCCAAGGACAGCCAGAGAGATAACCACAGCAAACGAGGCATAGGCAGAGTAGGCACTGGCATTGATGTCTGGGTGGCGGGTCTGGTAGAGCTTGAGCATGCACAGTCCTGCAATCATGTACATGAAGGAGGTGTCTAGGGAGGAAGCACAACAAAAACAGTGAAAACAGGTACTGGCAGTAGGCTGAGAAAGCTGCTCTGGGTGCATAAAAAGAGGTGCAGCAGCAGCAGGGCCAAACCCAAGGCTGGTGGGCACAAATCTCTGATGCTGCACTCTGCCCTACAGCACTTTGTGCTTTGCTACCTTGCAGCCCATCTATCATGCTCTGGGGCAACAAAAAACCCTGAGCAGGGATCAGAAAACAAGTGCTCAACAGAGCACAGAAGCAGGCAGGGAATCACAGAACAGCTGAAGTTAGAAGGGACCTCAAGCAGGGACAGATATGAGGGCATTGTCTGGGACCATGTCCCGTCATGCTTCAAATATTTCCACAGAAGGAGACTTCACAACCTCTCTGGGAAACCTGTCCAGTCTTCAACCACCCTCAAAGTGAAGAAAAAAAAAAAAATGTTCTCCTGTGTTCAGATGGAGTTTCATGTGTTTTAATGTGTCCATTGCCCTTTGTTCTGTCAATGAGCACCACTGAGAAGAGCAGAGCTCACTCACCTTCATTCCCTCTCACTGAATATTTACACACAGACAAGATCTTGCCTGAGTCTTCTCTTCCCCAGGAAGGAAAAGGAGCCCACAGAGAAAAGAGTTTCCACTGAGATGGCAGACAGAGGCTTCCTAGACTTCAGTGCTCTATCACTCGGGCTGTGCACTTATTATCTTCAAAAATAATTACTTATTAGCTGCAAAAGCAAAGAGAGATCTTGCCAGCAGTGGCAAGACCCCCAAGGTCTGGAGAGGAGGCTGAATTTGATAGTCCCCAGCATCCAAAGCTTCACCACCTCTTGACTGAGTCCTGAAACAGGCAGGTTCCAGGGAGGTTTGCAGGGGTAGAGAGATAGGAAACAGCAGCAACTCACAGGAAATAGAACATGGAAAATCCTACTTCATGCTCAAAAGGAGAAAGGAAACTCAGCTTACCAAACTGGAAATTGGAGTAATTAGGGCAGACATGATAACAAGCACTGAGCACACCTTCCATCATCAGGGCGATGCCCATAGCATAAAAGAGACCAAAATGCTTTGGGATCCCATAGTCCTGGAAGACAGCAGAGCAGCATAGTAAGTACTTTCATGTCCCGATGACAATTGACCTTTCACTCTCCATCTCCTCATCCCTCCTAACCCCTACAGATGTCTTGCAGCCACCAGTACAGCACACACCAGTGCACAGGCTGCACACCCAAATAATCACACAGAAACTTCTGGTCTGAAGACCTCAGTGTCTTGGCACTAACATATTCAGACTAAAAACTCCTCTCTTCTGTACCTTGTGCCATGCTGTGCCCAAAACTGAGAAAGCACTGGGGACCCAGAACAGTGGCTTTGCTCCTGTGGTCAGTAGATGTTTAAAAGCAAAGGCCATCAGCCCAGGTGAGAAGGCATATCCATCAGGATCTGGCTGAGACCTCATCTGAAAAGCCTTAAAACTGCTAAGGCCTTTACTTGTTATCAAGCCAGCAAAAACAGAGCTGTTTGTCTCCAGAGACCACCATCACCACTACCTAAATGGCTGCAGATTTTTCCATCCTCTCCCAGAATATACAGAAGAGACTGCAAAGGCTCTGGCTACACGCAGCTCTGCTTCAGAGCTAGAGGCAGCCAAATTCCTCTGGGTTATCAAAGGCAGATCTATTCCCTCTTGCTAACAAGAGGGCCAAGAAGGAACTCTTGATTGTATAAGACACATCAAATCCCACGGTTAACAAAAGCATCTGAGGGCACTTCTACTTTCCCAGATTCTCCACACAGAGTGCTGGAGGAAAAGCAACAGCCATGGGAGTTGTTTCTCTACTCATATCCTTGTCTTTACAAGTCCAGGCTCAGTCACTATGGAAGTATGGACGTTCTGTAAGCAGCAAAGTAGTGCAGTGTGCAAGAACATAAGCATCCCACCTAGACTTTTTTCAGGGGAGGAAAAGAGAAACATTCAATCCCCCAGCACCCTGCTGGAGGCAGGCAAATGGGTGGCAAATGGAAACCCACTGTGTATCACTCTGGTTTCCAAGTTCTCCCTGCACTTCTTGCCTGCACTCAGCTGCATGCAACCATGCATCCTACCAGAGTATAGGTATCTTTCATCTCCATGGCCCGACGGTGGAGTATGTCCCTGCGCAACACAATGAGGAGGAAGAGAAAGCCTAGCAGCATGTGGCCCACATTGCTGAGGATGTTGTTGAAGGCACTGCAGGGAAAAAGGGGATTTATGACAAAGGCAGCACAACAGCAGGCAGCTGAACTCTGAGCCACAATAAGCTGAATATAATCCGCTCCCCAACACCACCACCGTCCACCTTGGCAGCTGCCAAACACCTGCCAGTTTTACACCCCTGCTGACAATTTTAGGTTGAGTAGTTGACCTGCTTGCTTCACTGAACTTAACACTTTCTCTGCAAGTTTTCTAGCTCTGGGCTTTTTTTTTGCACTCCCACTGCACTGAAAAGACTGAAGGTCTTTGCAGAGCTGCTCCTCCTTGGGTACAAGTGAAAATGTCCAATAGGGCATGAGAGCACCTCATAGCTGGGCTGTAAGTTCTCCAGGGGAACCCAGTTGCCACATGTTCCTGGGTGCATGTGTCTCACTGCAACAGAAAGCCACCACTGAGCAAAATGGAAAGCTCAAGGTCCTAAACTCTCAGTGGTCTTAACAACACAGTGACTGTCAGCCTGGCAAGGACAAAATCCTGACCTGAGCACAGCACAAATATTTAGGGTGCATGAGTCAGTAACACGGTGACTACAGAGTTCACTCACCTCAGCACTCCAAGGGGATGGGCACACAGAAAGTTGTAGTAACAGATGTCCTGATTGCCTGTCACATTCACTACCTGAACAGAGAGGAGGTAACAGGCCCAATATTAGCAAATCCTCCCTGTTCCAGGGCGTTTGTTTCACGCAAACACTGCATGTACACAAGGTGTACCAGGATACAGCCCAGCTTTAGCACTGGCACAGGGGAGTATTGATATCTGCAAGTGAAGCTTTTAGGAGGGAGTAAGATGTTGCTGCAGGTCACAAACCTGACATGAGTCTTCAGAGGGAACATTTGTATGCTCTGAACCCCACCACTAATAGATCTCCTTGCAGATATCTGAATAACAGCAGAATAGCAAGGGTAGAGTGGGAAGAAGGGAGGAGAAATCACTCATATCACAGAAAATCCTACTTGATTTCAGTTTTTAGAGATAACACCAGATTCCTCCCACCTCTGAAGTGAAATGGGCCCCAAATGAGACATCAGATGAGCAGGAGAACAGCTGCACTCCTGCTTCCCAAGCAAAAATAGCAGAACTGCAAGCTCAGCAAGCCAAGCCAGTAGCAACACTCAACATATGGTGCAGAAAAAGCAGCTAAGGTAAACTACCCCTCAGACAGAGCAGGATTCCTGGCTGATCCTAGTTTCATTGCAGCTGTCATCCTTACACCATGCAACCACAGAGCAAGTTGAAAGGCAAAATACTCAAGCACAGGGGACAGCCACACAGAGCCCAACGCACCGTCTGGTAAGTGATGACAAGCTGGATGACTGGCAGGGCATAAAACACTGCAATGGTGATGATGTTCCTGGAGAGATAAGACAGTAGCAGCAGTTACACACGCTAAAAAAATAGGTGCACAACCAGGACAGAGCTCCACATGTATTTGTGGAGGAATGCATGCACCTTGGTTGCCTAAAGGCACCAACTTTGGTGTCTTACCCAGAGCTTTATACCTCTGTTTACCACATTACAATCTCCTGAAGCAGAAGAGAAACATGGCTATGAAAACAGGAGGCAAATGCTACAGGCACAAGAAAAGTTGGGATGTGGACCACAAGCTCATGTGTTCGAGTATTAATTTCTCTGCTTCCCCAATATGTATCAACACACTGGTTGTTAGCACACTTCAAAGAAATTAAGCAAACCAGAATCATGTGTGCACTGGTCCACAAATTCTCTTATTTGAAGTGTCTGGGATTTGTAGTTACTAGCTGGAACAGGGTCAGAACATGTAATAGGATGGCTTAAAGAATACCCTCAGGTATAAAGTGTGGTTGAGAAGAAGGGCACGTGGACAAACTCCACAGAGGCTGGGTCCAGAGCTTGGGCCTTACAAGCTTGTCTTCTCCTTACCAGAAATAGATTTTGTATTTCTTGCTGACAATCCTTCGGTCCTTCCTGGACAAGTCTGAGAGGTAGAGGAACACCTAAAACATCATTAGTGTATGGAGAAAGAGGGAAGAAAACAGAAAAGAACTAATGAAGACTACAGAAACCACTAAGAGATCTTGATGTATGCATCCTGGTGCTCTTCAGACTTTTGTTTTGGTTTTTTTTTTTTTTTTTTGTACACAGCAAGCTCATTGTGTCCCTTGATTCTGAGGAGAAAGAGCTCTGTAGAACTCTGACCTCCAGGAATGGCTCTGAGCCTCTGGCCACACGAAGAAGTGCAGGGTGACAAAAGAATCATAGAATTATAGAATTGGCTGGGTTGGAAGGGACCTCTGAGATCATCAAGTCCAACTCTTGATTGACTACCGCTGTGGTTACTGGCAGTTTGAGAGCTGCTAGCTTAAAGCCCCTCTGTACATCCAATACATTACTAGTACCAGATAACTACCTACTATTGCACATTAGTTTCTCCCTATGCTATTCAGTCTCCTTGGACTTTCTTTCTGGGATGCTCTTAGATTCTCCCTCCTTTCCCCTAAATCCACAATATTTTCCATATTAAATCACTCATTTTCAGCAGCAGGAAAACCTTCTAGACTCTGAAAAAGTACTAAGAAGCATAATTGGATTTACTAAACTAAAGACATCTAAAAGGGAAACAGCAACTTAAAAAACCCTGGCAAGAAACATCTGCTGGTCCTGGCCCAGATGTGTCCGTGGCCCAGCACCATGGCTGCAATGCCAGCCATACCTTTGTGCGGATGACATTCTTATCACTTTCAATTTCTGGCATGGTGTCAAAGTCACTCTCCTCCTCCACAGAGCTGTCTGTGTCAGAACCAGCTGGTGGCCCACACTCAGAGGAAGACAACTGCCGTCCACCACTGGAGCTTGATTCATCTGGAGCAGAGTGGAAGAAGGAACCAGGAAGGATAAAGGCTGAATCCCTGTATCCCAACAAGAAAGCTGCCCCAGATAGCAGCAGCAATCTGCTGCAACAAGTTGTTACAACAAATTTAGGGAGTCAGTTCTTCCATGATCACAAACCCCCCTAGAAATTTCAGGTACCAGCTAAAGCACATTCAAAGGCAATCTTCCTCCCTCTGCAGCATTTTGGGTTTTGCCCTGCTTTTAGTCTGGCTTTTCATCTTTAGCATTTTCTACTCCTTATTAGCTTGGGCTCTGAAATCTGAAAGTCTGAGACAAGACAGAAAGCCCTAGCTGACTGCTCAGGGGTCAGAAACAGGCTGACCTACTTAATTTCTAGATTTTATATAAGCTTTATATACAAGCTTTTCTAAAAATATTGTAGAACAAAGTAAATTCAAAGCAGACAGAGCATCAGTTGAGCTCCCACTGCACACACAGTAATGGTCACCTGCAGGTCACCAGGAACTGCCTGCACTTCCCACCAGGAGGCCAAGCTCTCCAGCCAGCCTTGCCTATACTGACATGAGCAGAACACAAGTTTCTTCCTCATTTCCCAAATGCTTTTAAAGCATTTCCTTGAGAACTGAGGGAGGGGCAAGGGGTGATACTGAGGCCCTCATCTCTAATCAAGGACTTAATTGTTTCTAAATTTTTTTTCTAAACCTCACGAACTATCAGTTCTCTGTTTCTTCATCAGGTATACAGAGGTATCACACCCTCACAGTATTAGTTGTTCAATACCAGTCCCTCCACAGGAAAGAAAAGTGTTGTAAGGAGACTAAGAAGTATCCTGACAAAGGAAAGCATTTCCCATTATCTCAGGTTCACAGGGCCCTTGGAAGTGTTTTTTCTACTCTGCTGTTAGCATGACATCATTTCTTCCCTAATGAAACCACTGGACTGCAAGAAGCTCTGACTCTATCTTGTCATGTGGCACACAGTTCTTCATCCCTCTGGTACAAGAGACATACTTTGATCTAAAGCATGATGTGCTAGCAACAGGCTCAGTAGAAGCATGGCTGGAAGGCACCTTTGTCAATCCCTAGAGTCGACCTCCTTCATAAATCAGGGGGAGACCAATACTTTTCCGATGACTGTGGCTTCTTCCAGCTGAGGTTTAACCATTTCCAATTAGAGAGACTTTCTGGGCAACTCTCCCAGAGATTTGCCACCTTTTTGGTGTAGATTTTTCTCCCTAAAGTGCAATCTGAACCTCTCAAGATGCAAATTTATTTCTCAAGCACTTCCTAAGGCAGTTTTCAGTTTTATTCCCTTTCTGGCCTTAAAGAACCTTAAAGTGCCTTCTCCTGCCCCAGGCTGAACCCTCCCCATGCCCTCAGTTCAGGATGATACTGTACCAATAGCACCGTAGCTGCTTCCCTCAGGGGTGCTGGCTGTGATGGGGTGTGAAGATGTCATAATCCCAGATCCTACAATGGAAACAGACCCAAAAAGACAGTTAGTTTCATGTCAGTGCTTCACAGCACATCTCCAGGGTAAATACGAACAGCTTGAAGAGCTGGAGTGGCTTGGGAAAAGCAGCATTTCTACAAATGCTCCCTCTAGAGCATACTGTGCAAAAGGCAAACCCTTGCTCTGCAATATGAAGCAAACCCATTCCTTCCAGCCTCCCCACACAGGCTGCCAGTTTGACTCACAAAAGCAGAAGCCTTCCTCCAGGCACACTGCAGGGATCACATTATGGGACTCCAAAACTTGGCAAATCAGCAAATCTCACAGTATTCATCTCACAATAGTGGATGAGGCCCTCTTTAAACAGATAAAAGCTGCTTCACAGTCACAAGCCATGGCCCTCATGGGAAACTTTAATCATTCCAACATCTCCTGGAGGGATAACACAGCAAAGCAACAGCACTCCAGAAGTTCCTAGAGTGCACTGATGAAAACTTTCTCCTCCAGAGAAACCAACCAGAAAAGGAGCTTTGCTAGACCTTGTTCTCATCAACAGAGGTGGGCTGGTGAGCAATGTAAAAATTAATGGGAGACCAGGCTGCAGTGACCATGAGACTGTAGAATTCAAGATCCTTAGGGCGGTGAGAAAAGTGCAAAGTAAGCTGATGGCACTTGATTTTAGAAGGGCAGACTTGAGTCTCTTCAAATATCTGCTTGGTAGGCTACAATGGGACAGAGCCCTGGATGGGAAGTGAGCCCAGGAAAGCTGGTCAATATTCAAGAATCACCAGCATGTCCTGCACCAATGTGTCCCAATGAAGAGGAAGGCAGGCAGAGTGCCAGGAGGCCTCTGTGGATGAGCAAGGAACTCCTGGACACACTTAGGGATAAAAACAAAGCTTACAGAGGATGGAAGCAAGGACAGATGCTGTCACGGTCCGTTTTATTATTTTAATATTTTGATTATGAGGAAAACCAGCCACTACTCAGAGAGAACACATGAAAGTCTTTACATCAGATACCCTGGGAGAACACAGCAGGATGTGTGTCCAGATGAACACCTTCATTGAAGGGTCGAATGCCCATCTCCCCAAAAGGGGCAGCAGGAGCAGGACCACATCCTTCAATGATGGTGAAGAGCAAGACAGGACCCTTGCAACAACATTGAGTGGCCAGTCAGCAGCAAAGGGACATAGGACATGGGGGAATATTCAAAGACAAGCAACCTGGCAATGGCCTGGGCTTGCCAAGCTGTATCTCTGGCTTCCCATTATCTGATTTATGCCAAATTGACAGGCACAGGCAGACTCCTCTTTCCAGACAGCAATTCTGGACACTTTTGTAACACCTTGTATAGGTTTTTATAACATTTCCACTAGCCACGTATGGAAAGAGCTCGAGAACTCTTTTCTGCTGGGAACCAATTCCCAGGCAGTGGAGCACCCTTACAGCAATAACATTAGATGTTTCAAATCAAAATTACTCTTTCCCTCTGTACTTTCACCATGCTTGTTGGGCTGAGGGCTAAAACTTGGTCTCCATTTCAGCTTCTCTGCCCTGCTGCCCCATCCCTTTGATTGACCGGGGGAATGAACAGCTCAAAGAAGCTGCATTACAGAAGTGAACAACATAGCATGCACTGAACACCAAAGGCTCTGGCACACCACAGCCTCCCACATGACACCCCTTCCACCCTGAGCTGGCATAAGCAGGTTGCTGCAGGAGCAAGATCTACCTTCTACTTGTCACCTGCCGTGCAACTCTCCCTCTCTCACAGCAGCTGTTCCTGTAGCTTTGAAGTAAAATGGAAATCCAGACTACTGGGAAAGGGTGGAAGAGTATTTGCCCATATTCATGACACCAAAGCACATGCAGTTTCTACTCCCATCAGTCCAGTCCCACAGGATGCTTCCTCCTTATTTTGGACCAGTCTTTAGGCTCTTAAGTGAGCTGTCAAACTTCTCTCCCAAGTAACCAAGGGACGATTTAAACCTGGACAAAGCAGGGAGGCCAGGGAGAGGAGGAGCTCTGCCCTGTCTCAAATAGCTGCTTCAGACCCCGCTCACTCACTAATTTCAGTCCCACTTCCCAGTGTGTGAGTGAGTCAGCAAAGTAAATGTACCACACTAGGTGTGGTTCCTCCAGTTCTTGCCTCTACCAGATAGTGATGATGTAGAATGGGAGGTGTGCCACAGGATTAAAAAAAAAAAAAAAAAAGTTAACCACAGAAGCTGAAGGGTGACAGCAGGAACTAAAGGGAACCTGGAGTTGCAGGATATTCAAAGACAGTGGGCAGAGACAGTTGCTAAACAACTCCATCCATATTTTCTTGGTGAAGAAGGAAAAGGGAAACAATGGAGAAGGCAAGACCCAGGAGTACTCTGAAGGAAGAGAAATTCCAGTGGGGGGAAGAAAGAAAAAAAAAAATTAGAGAAAGTCAGCATGCCCTGGATGATCTGGAGGACAGGGAAGATGCTAGTTACCATTTTACAGACATCAGTCAGGCACACACCATCAAGAGACACAACAGAGAAAGAAACAGCACATGGGTAGGACATTGTTCCTCCCCAGAGGAAAGGACATGGCTTTGACATGAGATGCCAGGCACATGAAGGTGACATGAAGTATAAGGGAAAGGACAGGTCACAGAAGGAGCCAGTGCCTCTGGGAGGAAAGCCATAAACTGTAAAGGAACTGTGCTCCTCTGTCCTTCCACAAGGACTGATGTTTAACAATCCTTCCCTGCCCAGGAACCCAGTCCTCTGCTCTCTAGGTCTGTGCTAAGCAAAGCATCTGTGCCCTGCAGTTTCTAAGGGACCTTCCAAAGCACCAGAATTTAACTTCCATCTCTCACCCAGGCAGCTTGAAAAGCAGCTTCTTGACTGCCTTCATTCAGCACTTGCACCCTAAGCTGCAGCACCAGCAGCACTTTCTGGGGCTTCTGGTCTCACTCAGCTGAGGCTGTGGTTTCTTGCCTTAGACAGTGCTCCCTTGTCACCAGCCTGGAGCTCTTCCAGGGCCTCAGCCAGCTCCCTTCAACTTTCCCAAACTCTCCAACACATGGGCCCTTCCCATTTCTCCAGTGCCCTAAGCCCCACAGTTGTCTAACAGATGGATCCATCCCAAATGACTTAAATTTAGAATATTTTTAAGCACATAAAGAATATTTTTATTTTTACCGTCCCCTGCTCATTTGGTTGTGAAGAAAACATTTCACACACATTCCACATACAAAGATGCTTATGTGGATCTCAGCAGCTGAAGAAGCCACTCCTGAGAAGCCAAATGACCTGAGGCCCTTGGCAGAAATATTACCACAAGAAATGCCAGGTCAGAGTGAAGTTCCAGTGCTTGTTCTATAAGCACAGCTCAGTTTTACTGCTTTGCTTATCTGGTGGTATGTAGCAGAACAGGGAGACTGAAGAAGCTGAGGATTAAAAAAGGGAACATACCAAGAACCTTCCAATGCTGCCAAAACATAGCATTCTCCCTTTCCTCAGGAGAGAAGTACGAATGATGATGCCTTTATCCTTAGACCAATGTTTTGCACTACTTTGCAGACACTAAATATTTGAGCTAGACAGCCTCCCACACTTCTCCAGAAAGCAGAAATTCCCAGTGTACCCCTCATCCACATGACAAAAATTTTCACCTTTCACTGGTAGCTTCTTAGATGCAGCTATGTTTTTATAACAGAAATCTGCAGTATATTGACATGTGGATGCAGCACAAAGTAAACTGCATCCAATACCAAAGTAAATAACACAAACTGCTACCTAGGTCTATTAGTCATTCATTCACTCAGTTGTCTCCAGCTCCTGGTTAAAAAAAACAAATTAAAATTTAAATAAATAGCTAGGCAGAGGAAATCTTAAAGCATAAAAGCTGACAAACTTGAAGAGCCTTGTTTAGAAATGAGCAGACCTAGCAGCAAGAATATTAGCCTGTAGTCAGGTCTGGCTGAGGCTTGCCCTTCCTTTACACTTCTAAAAGCCAGTTCCTCGGGGTAGGGGTCAGGACCAGGTTTAAGGGAACCTGCTTGAAGCACACTGTTGTGAGACCAGACAGGAAGCTCTAACATCTTGCACAAGCAAGATTACACAATAATAAGAGATTATATGGTACATGCACAGGGAAGGTGGCACGAAGGGACAGAAGGTACTTGACTCACAGCCTGTCCCTTGGCTGGCCTGGGACATGTGCTGTTAACTTAAAGCTGTCACACAACAGAAAAGTGACCTTACCATCCTCAGGACTCAATCTCCCAGCTGCAGCCTTCCTCTGAACCCTGAAAAGGAACAAACAGCACCCATAAAATAGCCAACAAACCACACCACCTGCCAGCCATGGAAGGATTATATAAAACACCTATACATAGATAAGGTGCAAGCTCTAAAAAGCTAACAAAAAACCCAGCAAAAATAAAGGAAACAAACAAACAAACCCAAGTTCATCTCAAATACAATTATTCCCCTTAACCTGAGCCCAGGCAGCAAAGTCTGGGACAAGGGAAGTAGATCAAGGAAGGAAACCAGCCCTCTCTGGACTCCAAGGCTCTATATTTGTGTCCCTACCCCCTACTGCAGTACTCTATCCAGCACTCTGGGAAGTATCTTGGTTCCCCAATGCTCTTATCACCCCATATCTCAGATGGGTGACATTACAAATCCCATCTACCATCCTGCACCCTCATGCAAGGAAACTGAGGAGTAGGGGCATTTCAAAAACTAGAGGACAGAGCCTTAGGTTTTTTTCCTCACAGCAGAAGAAGAAAAGGTTTTTTGGCTGATGGTCAGTAGGAGCCCACCAAATAGTCATGGACTTCTTTGGCTTCTCTTTTCAGATGCTTTCCACTCCATTTTCCCCAGATGTACTGAAGGATGAGGAATCTTCCAAGGATGAGGAAAACCAGACAGGCTGTTCTTGTAAAACCCCTTGACTCACCTAA
Source organism: Phaethornis superciliosus (assembly GCA_023637945.1). Taxonomy (NCBI): domain Eukaryota; kingdom Metazoa; phylum Chordata; class Aves; order Apodiformes; family Trochilidae; genus Phaethornis; species Phaethornis superciliosus. The sequence continues at coordinate 82,972,311 of JAJQWJ010000001.1, read as the reverse complement.
TGTAGTGCACAAAAGCAACCACCACTGAACCCAGGTAAAAGGAGAGGAAGCTCAGGAAGCTGAAGAACATGGCCTGGACATAAACAGACCCTGAGGAAAGAGAAAACATCAGTCAGATCACAGAGCAGGGACAGCTCTTCCCAGAGCCAGTCCCAACACCACTTGATGACAATGTTCAGACTCAAACAGCCCTTCAAAACCCATTTGCTTTCTACAAGACAAATCACCAGAACAGGTAGCAAAGTCTCCTCCCATTTCTCCACCCCCAGCGCTAGCCAGTGTGGCCATGAAACCACCCTGTACCACACAGCACCTCCTGGAAGGGACCAGGGCTTCAACTGGATTTGACTCCTTTGCTGTTGCTTTCTGCACCATCCCATCAAAGGGCAGCTGACTCAGCCATACCCTTTCATGCAGAAGTGCCAAGTTCCCTTGTAAAGTTACATGGTCTGCTGAAAGACACTGACTTTTAATAGAGGGCACAATTGTCACTTGAAGGTTCTTCGTCCGCTGCAGGTTCCAGGTACGGTTGACATTCCCTATGAGAGACACAGTGTACAGCAAATGTAAAAAACATTTAACATTAGTCATCTCTGGGTCTGATCTTAGTTCTCTGTGCTTGCAAAAAGCACCAGGGTCTGACTTTTCACTATAATCTGTGTGTGGTTTTGCTCTAAACCTTTCTCAGATTTGCCAGTATGACACCTTTTCCATATGTTTCCCCTCCCTGTTTACAAACCATATTGCACACTAGAAATCTCTGCTTGAGCCTTCCATACATTCATAGAATCATCAAATGGTTTGGGTTGGAGAGGACCTTAAAGATCATCTAGATCCAATCTGACACAGGCAGGGACACCTCCCACCAGACCAGGTTGCTCAAAGCCCCATCCAACCTGTCCCTGAACACTTCCAGGAAGGTGGCAGCCACGACTTCCCTGGGCAACCTGTGCCAGTGTCTTACCACCCTCACATTAAAGAATTTCTTTCTGAAGACTAATTTAATTCTCCCCTCTACCATTTTAAAACCTATACCCCTTTGTCTTATCACTACATTCCCTTGTGAAAAGTCCCTCCCCAGCACTGCTCAAATCTGGATGTGTCAATCCCAAGGGCATTTAAATCTCTTAATCCTCTAGTCCCCAAGGGGCAGTTTTTCTCTCTACAGATACTAAGCATTTTTTGCTTTGGCCAGAGGTCTGGTGGCAAAACATCTGTGAAGGATGCCATGCTAGCAACTTGTTATGTTTCAGCATGGCTTAGCACACCCTGCCAGTACAGCTCTGCTGTCAGCTCTGGGACAAGAGAAAGATGCTCAGAAGGTGCTAATTTTTTTTTTTTTTTGGAAGGGGGGACAGGGATGGGATTGGATGGGATGGGGAAGAGGGAGCAGAAGTGATGATGGGGGAGTCCAGTATTGGTTGCAGTCTTGTTTGTCCTACAAGGAGGAAGCCATCCAGGTTGAGGATAGGAGTGTCCCTGCTCTGGTTCCAGCCACCACATGAGTGATGGAGACTTTGCTTTTAACCACTGCCAGGAAGTAGACAGTGTTTTCAGGATGGAAAATGCACTAGAACATGTCCCCTGTAAAACTACTCCCTCCAATCAATAATTTTTCCTGTTTCTCCAACTCCAGGGCTACCATAGATCCCAAGATAGTGAAAGAAGACAATCTCTGCAGACACTGTCCTCTTGACCCCTATGCAGACAGGAGAATCATAAAACAGTAGGGAAAAAAATAAAACAAACAAAAAAACATTCACATCAAAACAAAACCTAAAAAAACAAACAAAAAACCTGTAAGCAGCATTGTCTGTATGTTTCCACTATTTCTCAAGACACCAGTGACTGCTCTGAAAAGCACACGACCTCAGCAAGGCAAGCACTGTACTAACCAGACAGATTAAGACTTTTAATGTACCCAACTGTATCAAATTCATACTTCATACTTCCTCACAGCTACCTGGATAAGACAGAGCTACATGACCATTGTGTGTAATCCCATAGGAGAGTCTGAAAGTTCCATCACTGAGATGCTGCAGCCAAACTCACCTCCCAGCACAACTTACCATGAATAGAAGAAGGCACAGAACCCCCACAGGCGTAATCCTCTGGCTTGATGACAAACACAACAAAGAACTGCTCCCCTGGGAAATCCTTTCTCTGCATGGGAGGAAATAAGAAGACAGAATCAATGAGAACTGAAGCAGTCTCTCCCTGCAGTGCAAAGCAGAGGCGATATCCACATGACCAGAGATCAGGTTTTAGTTCTTACACAGCCACCAGCCTTACAGAGAATTTTCTGTACTGGACAGAGATGAGCTTCTGGAAATGGTTCCCTCATCCTTGCTGACAATAAGCTGACTGACTTCATCAGCGTGCAGTAGAGCTGTGCCCCAGTACAAGCAAACTGATGTTAATGCATTTATTTTTATTAGTGCAAACCATCTACCAAAGCTATGCCCATTACAAGGCCCTCCTGCCACCGTTCAGTGGTAGAAGAACCAAGGTTTGAACAGAAGACACATGGCTGCAGGCACTCTGACCTAGAACCCTCAGCATCTAAGGAGTAATACACCTACCCAAGCAAACATAAGCAAGGTTTTGTAGTAAAGGGTAACATTGCTTCTTCCACTTACACCAGTTGATGTAATAAAACCAAATAAGCCAATACAGTACCAGAATCAATAAAAATAAACAAATACACAGATAAATAAAATCAGTGTCTCACCTGCACAGTTATAGCTGCCTGCTTTGTCATAGACTGGTAAACACCATTGAACTCCACATTATGGTCCAGGTCATACACTGGGCACTAGACCAGACAAAATGAAGGGTTAAACCAGGCGCAAAATCCAAACTAATATTGCCACCAGGAGAACAAACAGTGCAGAGCATACACTTGGAGTGACAAATGAAACAAAACGATTGGGACTCATTCAGAAATTAGAAAAGCTGTCCTGAATACATCAGTGTTGGCCTGCACTCACTAGTCTCAGCATTCTCCCAGGAGGTCTGCAGTTTTATCCCATGAAAGTATTTGGCCAGATTGATCACTCCACCATTCCCACAGGGCAGTGCATAGACTCAGCTGTAACGTGTCACAGGGTTTGCACTTTTTATTATATGCCAAGTGCTTGCCCTCACTTTATTTTTTCCCACTACTCTCAATGCCTGACAAGGCTGAAAATTACCTGTCAGTCTCCCCTCCTGCCCTCCTACCATTCAAACCCAGGGATATGAGCAGGAGTTGATGTTACCCATTTCTCTCCTCACCCCAAGCATTAAAGGCACCTGCCAGGACTTCAGTCAGAAGCAAAGGCATCCTGCACCTCTGTCACCATCCCACTACTCCCATACTCCAGGTCCCTGCATCATTACAGAAGGTGGGAAAGGAGGAGAAATAAGGGGCTATTTCCCAGATGTGAGCTACAGAACACTTCCATGGCAGGAAACAGCTGCTATCCCCTTCCCAGGAAAGGTTGTGAGAAAATCTGGAGAAAGGAAAATTAATTGGAAAAGAGAAGAGAGCTCATGCCTGGAAATCAGAAGCTCCCCATGCTTTCTTGAGCAAGGGGAGAGTCAAAGAGAACAACACTGTCATTTCTCTGTGCCACCAGCATCCCATTCAGCGCCATTCAACACACATTCAGACAGACCTGTGTTACAAAATAGCAGAGTTAAACCTTACAAGGGGAACATGGAAACAAATGCCCTATGGACAGGCTGGAGAAAAACATCTTGCTCACTTATTCGCAACAAAAGCGTCTGTATGAGCTCAGCATCTCTGTCTTTCCATCCTTCCTACAGGATTTTCGTTCCTCTTTCAGGGGCTCTATTTACCACTAAAATTAAGACCTTCTTAGGGCTTTTATCTCTGCTGGGGCACAGAACCCTTCACAGGAGAACACAAAGGTTTAGCAAGTTCCTTTCCCTCCTCTGCTTAGACTTACCACAATATCCTGGACAGAGACCACCGAGCATGGGTAGACTGCATCAGACACCACTTTAATTATGACTGAATCGACATCCTCAGGAAACTTATACAAAAAATACTGAGGAGAAAGCAGAGTACTGAGAGTTATAGTCCAGAAATCATCCTTGGCAGTAGCTTCAGAGCCTCCCTAAGGTACCTGCACAGCCCAGTCTGGGCTTTGGGGTTAGATGTGGAAGGCTTTCACAAAATTCAGATTTCAAATATTAGGACCTTACAAGGTCCTTGCTCTCTGAAGAGCAGATTAATTATATACAGACAACTGTCCCCATTGCACCACATGCTATTAGACACGGACATATTCAGCATGCAAGATACAGCATAGCTTCTGTCCCCCTTAAGCTTTTTTTTTTTTTTTTTCCACCTGATCAAGCTAAAGTGACTTCATTTTATAGGCTACTCCATTCTATGTTTCCAGATGTTTCCATACTGCTGGCTGTATTTTATATATGGAACACATCATAGAGTTTATCTCTATGCACTGCCTCGAAGACAGACTGTGGAAAGTATTAGGTCAAATGGTTGAATTCTCAAGAATTTCATAAATACATGCCTGTAATTGTAGGATTTAGGGGTTTTTTTTGTTTTGCTTGGTTATGAGAACAAGGGGTAATGGAAGTTGCTTTTCTCACTTCAGTTTTGAAAAATAATTCAGCTATAGCCCCCCCCCCCAAAAAAAAAAAAAAAAAAAAAAACCACACACACAAAAAAAAACCAACAAAAAACAAACAAAAAAAAAACCCCAAAGACTAACAACTGTTAATATTCCTGCTTTTCCTCTGGGAACAAGGAATGATGTTTCTTGTGCTCTGAGCAGGCCCACAGGACAATCTGTAGGGTAAGGAGACACCTTTCCCTGTCCCATTTTTTCAAATTTGGGCAAAGGATGTCCCAGGCAGCATCATTATTTGTATATTTTTCCAGTAAACATACAATGTACTACATCAGTCAGCTGCTGGAGAAGCAGGGTCCCCTGCCTGCTGTTGCAAGGACTCCCACCATCCCTGCTTGGACCACGACAGCCAAGGCTCACAGGGCTACCGTGAGGGGCTGACTGGCACCTCACAGCACCTGAGAGGGGACACAAGGCTTGAGGAGTGCTACCAACCACCTTCCTCCTTTCCTTATGGTCACCTGGCAGTGCTGCTGCTGTCCTGGGGCAGGCACAGCCCATAGGAAGGGACCATACAGAAGCTCCTGCTCTGAAACCCTAACTGGAGACATTCCCAACTAGCAAGCTCCCTTTATGCCACATAAATCTTAGAGCTGAGCAAGGGCCAGAGGTTTCCTGTCTCCCTTCCTCCATCCCCTTCGCAGGAAGTAGGGCCCCCAGATGGAAAGGCAGGGATAAGTAAGAAATCACCTAGGTTTTTCCCAGCTCTGCCCATCTTTACTGAAGCGTTTATTCGCAGCACCCCCCTTTCAAGCAGGGTCCCTTCACTGCTGAGGGAGTTCTGGCTCCAACTCCTTACAAACTGAAGTCCTTACAAACTAAAAACTCACCCAGCCGGTTTCTTCAGCCAGGCCTGTTTTATCTCTGCCAAGCAAGGACACTGGCAGCCTGAGCTCTTTGGTTCCCCAGGCACACTACCCTTGGAAAGCTTTAGGTCCTTAAGGTAGTCACCTAATGAGGACCCTTTTATTTTTATTTTTTTTAAGCCACACGTATAGCAGAACACAGAATTAATGTAAGGGGCAATAAGACTTAGAGTTCTCTCTCCTGTACAACCTGTGAGTGGTATAAAATCCAGGCAACACTCCTGACCTACAGGAGCATACCTAATTTCTCTTTCTGCCCTCAGCCATGAGCTGGGTTCTGGACAACAACTCATTCAGTTGTTAGGCTTGCCTTTTTCCAGTCTTAGGACTACTCCAACACTTTTTTTTTTTTTTTTTTAGTTGCCTTTTTATTCCCCTCCCACCCCCACAGACTACTTAATACTCTGATTTACAAAAATCTCAGCATAATACCATTTAAGCAGTCATCTACTCCCTACATCAGGCCTATAATTAAAAGTCACCAATCTCATATTCTTATTTGTGACAAGTGACAGAAGAAAGCCACAAAGTTAATTCCAGCCCAGAACCAAAGCAATCTACAGTAAAATTACAAATTCCTTAGTATTGAGAGTTTATAAAAAGCAACCACCGTTCTCTATGCTTCTGTCTTATAAGATACTGCATGTGTTTGAAAACCATTTGATTAAAAGATTAGTTGGAATGCCTGGTAGAAGGAAACCCAAAATTAAGTGGTGTTACCATCAGTGATAGCAACAACAAAAATTAAGTATCAGCCTGAGTAAATCACATATAACCCCAGCTCTGCGAGGTCCTGTATCACTATAGTTACTGCCAAAAACATTGTGAGTCAAGAAAGGACTTGCAGTACCTGAGGGCTCTAAACAAGGCTGCTCAACTGGATGTGCTCTAAATTTGTGCTCTCTTCTGCACTAATAACCAGACTTATCAGCCATTTAATTTATCACCTCACAACTTGACTTGCAGTTTGAGTTGTGCTGTACCTTTACAGCTTAATTATTTACATATTTATTTTTCTCCAGTAAGGATTGCATCTTGCCTAGTCACACTAGGGCAACTGAACCAGCACTGGCTTGAATAAGACATTGGTGCATACCATCTCACTTCCTATGAAGAGTTAGCAGCCCAGTGGCCTATGGACATCTGTACATTTCTGAGATTTCCTGAACTGCTGATAGCTTTCCTTTGCTCTGGTCATGATTTTTTGGTTCACTTAACTGCTTTGCAAGGGGAACCCAATGTGCCTCTAGAAGGGCTGAGGCACTGCACTGCAGCTGCAGAAATATCAACAGAGAGCAAGGTTTCCTGCATCCTAAGGGGGAAACAACTTAGTCATACAAAACTTTTGTCATCTCTCTAACACAAGATAACATCGGGCATTTGAATGTGATAAGACATACAAGCAACACCACACAGGACTCCTCCTTACCTGGGGCTGGGAAGGGCTGGCAGTGAAGTTAAAGGCTTTGTTGGTCCTAGAAAAGAAATGCCAGCATGTTGAAGTCTAAAACTCTCAGAGTTGGAACACAGAGAGAGTACCTTCAGGTTAAGCAAAAGAAAAAATAATATTCTTTTTCTCTGAGAAGGGATGAGTAGGCAGATGGACCAAATCCCTCTAAAACAGATACAGGAAGAAATTTTATTTGTATTCTCACATCCCAGCTTACTCAAGTTGGAAGTTCTCAAGCCTGGTGACTAGCAGCTCATATGCAATATTAAATGGTGCCATGGAAGAGACGTCCACAAATATAATCTGGTCAGAGGGTCCAGTCTCAGATGTTGGCTCAGAGGGACAGAGGGTCCGACTCACTTCTTGGTAATTGTACGTCCTCTGAGAGCTACAACACAGCCAGGGGCAGGAGGGAAGGGAAAGTTGGATGGGAGAGAGAGGGAGAAGCAGCAGTTAAAAAGTTGTTTGGCAGTTTTAAGAATGACATAATTTTCCCCCTGTATGCATAACTGAAATACTAATTTGAAAGGCCAAGACCATTCAGTCTTTTATTCAAAGCTCAACTCCATCTCTGTTGCCTCTTGAGGTCTGTACATGGGACCTGCCATCCCTAGCATTTTAGGGCCCTGGAGGCTGCCTGTGCCATCTGCAGATCAACACATCTGCTATTTGCTGGAGGCAGAAAGAGCCACGACAGACCAGAACAGCAACTGCTGTAACCATCTCTTGCATCAGGCAAACCATTGCAGAGTTATCTGCTGCCCGATACCAGGATTTCAGTCACAGGATGAAGCTTCACATCTAAGATGGTCAAAAGGGTCTGCAAAGTCTCAGTACTTGCAGCTTAACTAGCCCTGAGGTTGCTGAAGCTATACAGCTGCATCACTTGCACAAACACATCCAAAACAGCCACCACCCCTCAGAACAAATTCAACTTAGGTGTGCCTGGGCTGAGAAACAGACAAGAGTCTTTATTCCCCAAATGTACTGTAACATAGGAGTTCAGGTGCTGTTTCAAGAGCTTTTTCAAACCAGAAAAAAAACCACAGAGCCCAAGAACTACTTGCACACATTTTAAGCAACTGTGGAAATGACAACAATGCTATTTGGTAGATTGTCTGACCAGCGATACAGACAGATACCCAGCAGACAAACCTCCTGGCTCCACGTACATACCCAAGAAACTAACAGAAAAGAGCAGGATGCCAAATAAGAGGTTACCTACCAAATCCTGGTCTTCCTAGGTTCAGCTAACAGTGAGCAAAACCACTTTGCAACCCAGCCCTGCCATCTACACAGGCAGCAAGATCTACCACTTGTGTAAGGCTGATGCTGGATGCAGCTGGCAGACCAGCATGCTACAAAGAAGAAACTCCAGTACTTACAGGCCTCGAAAAATTAGTGGAACCTGCCAGGACAGCACTCCCTTCTGCTGGCGAACTACAAACAGGACAGGATACTGGAGGTTCTCAGAGCTGCTGTTCACATACACTCGCACTGCATCCACCTATGGGAAGAGAAAGAAGAGTACAGATAGGTGTTAGCTGAAGGCAAAAGAACAAGACAGCTCCAAAACTAGGTGGGAGAAGCCTGTTCCCCTTCCTCAATCTGACCCAGATGCTGGCAATATCCACAGGGAGATCAGCAGTGTTTGCTACTGGATTGGTTATTAAGACCCAGAGGTCATTTACAGCAGTGCCCCTTTGCTGCTGTTCCAATCCAGAATCACAGCCCTGTCCCCAGGTCAGGAGTGATTGCCAGGCAAGACACAGTGAACCAATGCAGCAGAAACAAGAGGAAGAGAGTGCAGTAGCTTCCACATACCCAACTGGGAGCAACCTGAATTACACCTGTTTTAAAATCAAGAAAACACACACAAAACAAACATCCCTCAGCTTATTATTTCTTTGAGGAGCAAGCAAGATATTTGTCTGCACCAAACAGAAATAACACTATTTCCATTTGTAAATAACATCTCTTCAGCTCCCACAGAGCTGCACGCACTGCTCAAACAACCAGGGTACAAGAACACATAACTTATCAGAAGAGACAGTACATCTCAATTAGAGGCCTTTAGCTGGTGAAAGATTATTACATATATAATACATACACATTTTAAGTTCATCACATCCTGAAAAATTAGAATGGACTCTCACTTAATCAGTGAATTATATCTCAACTTTGCACTCTCTAAGAATAATAAAAGTGGATACCACCTTCCAACAAAACATAGTTAGCAACGTGGCAGAAAGGCAGCCACCTGAGAGGGTTGCTCATTCTTACTCTGAGGACACCAGGTTCAGAAAAGAAGCTGTCATTTGCAGTTGCAAGTCTAAAAGAAAGCTTCCTATTTATTCTTGTTTAGGGATTCTAGACTCACAGTCCAGCTTACTGGAGGAAAACAACTTGAAAGCCATAATCATCGACACCTTTCCTGCCATCATTACCATCGTACAGAGGCTACAGCCACCTATTTCTAAAAAATAAGTTTTTCACGGAACACTTAATAAATTATTTAAATCAAAAAACCTTTGACATAGAAGGGCTAACACTGGAATCTTTTTTTCCTTGCCTTCTGGTTTCTAAGCCTTTGCAATACTCCTCTGGAATGCCTTCCAGCTTTTCCTTCTGACCACAGAAACTACATATACAATTTTCTTTCCAAGTAGATTTCACGGTAGGGTGCTAAAACCAAGCTAGGAAAAATTGTTTGTAGGTGTTCACTGTGGTCATTGTGACAGATGAAGCAACATGGGAGCTGAACAAGAAAAAAAAAGCTGAGGAGCACGAAGACACAATGGTCAAGCCAGAGTTCTGCAAGCATGTGGAACCATTTTCTATCCATGTGGAAACTGACTGTCACTGCAGAAAGAACACATTCCAGTTATCTGTCCTGCAGCTTTTTGCCCATGAAACAGTTAAAGCAAACTGAGCTCTACAGGTGAGGTGGTTTACACTCCCCCAGTTGGACACCAGTCTGTCAGCTCTCCAGGGTTCAGCACATCAGACTCACAGGAAATAGTATTACTGGGTTATGCATCCACAGCTACTCATAAATGCAAGCTAGCTTTATATCTAGAAATCCTCTTCTGCACTGACTTCATGAATACAAAACATAGCCCACTACATGCATTATACATATGTTGCAGATAGCCAGGTTTACTTTAAATGAGATGCATTAATTTGCATCCATTGGAAGACTTATAAAGTTGTATATTTAATTCCTCTAATTCTCAATTTAATAAATGTAGTGGATGTTTGAATTATATACTAATGCTGAGTGGCATCAAAATTAAGAAAAAAGTGCTATTTTTATACTCTGCCCAGACTTTGTACACATAAATGAAAGTTGTACACCAGTGAGAACTCTTCTTCGTTCCATCTTGGGTCTTCCCCTTTAGTAAACAATTTTCAATATTGATTCTAAGAGGAAAAACAATCAGAAATTCACAGGCTGTTTAGAAAAAGTCAGCCAGAAGAAAAAAAATGCTCTGGGGTATCTTATGAAACACACAAGAGAGCACTATCTTTGACATTAAAAAAAGTGCAGCTTTTCAAATCTATTAAGATACACTAGGGGTAATTCTATGAGTTAGTCTTAATGCCCCTTGGAAATCCCAGTTCTTCCTGCTATGGCAATACAGTTTATATGCAGCAAGTCATTTCTCTCCAGTGGCAAAGTGTGTTTTTCAGCTTTATTAGTTTCTCATGCTGCTTGGCTCACATAGGTATATGCTATCTGCATTCTACAGTGTATTATCTGAGAAGATATGTCCATCTAATCAAATACTGTTCCATATGCAGACAAGCACAACACTGCCAACACAAAGCTGAAGAACTACTCTTAATACCAGTGTTTCATAGACTGAGGCCTTCACTAGACATTTTATGTGATTTTAAGTGTCCATTGGGCCAGTCTGTGGAATTCCTAGTTGAACATGACGAGAGTGGAATGCCACACCAAGAAGATATCCCTGAACATATGATTCATGGTCCCTACATATGATTCAAGGAAGGGATTTCTTACCATTCACCTGACAAAGTAGAGCTCTCCAAGTGCTGTCGAAAATGGAAGGCTTTTCTCCCTCAATGACACCTGCAAGTTATTGAGGTTTGCCATTGTATCTTTACCACTAAGTGAACATTGCAAGACCCCTGTCAGCCTTGTGAAGTCCTGCATCAACTGCAGGGAACATGCCCTGCTTCTCAAGTGACCAAAGCATTGCATGGGCAGACAGGAACGATGGCCACCTAACCCTTTCATACAGCTTGTGCCCAAACAGAAAAATGAGAAAACAGACCTCACCTCCTTTAGAAGTGAAGGGTACAGTGCAGTAGGGGCTGGAGTGGTATGGAGACAAAATCCCCCCCACACACACACCCCTTTTGGATGAATGAGATCACCTACACAGCAAGACTGCTCATGGGGACAGCAGCTGGGAGCTCATGGCTGGAATTAAGTTGGCTTACAGATGCACCCATGTTGTACATGCTTCAGCATTATTAACTTGACCTCTCCTGCTGCTCAGCTGGACTGGAGAAGGAGAGCAGAGCAACAGCTGAAAGACTGATACTCAGACTCCACCTTATGCACTGCAAATCCCAGTAGAGGACAAAACTTCATAACAGTTCTATGCCCCCATCTTGGTCTTGACTCCTGCATTGCATCCTTCTGCTGCAGCCCAGAAGCTGGCAGCACCAAGTGCTTGTGTGGCATGGCTCACTGCTGGACAAGCCAGACCCTTAAATCCAAAGAGGACAGGCAAGGCAAGTCTTGGAGCCTATTTCCCTTGGGAACTTCTATCAAGAATCCAAGCTAAAATAGCAATTCCTGCTTTTGCAGGAGATAGTACCTTGCAGTGCCTAACAGGACAGAAGCATCCCACAATGGTACCATACCCTACGTGCCACACCAGCTGAGCTGATGACATCCATTCAGGCCACTGTAGCTCAGCCACCACTCACTGGTACAGGGCTATAATGGGGCAACTGCTTTAGTCTAGGGTTACAGGTAACATCCCCTCCTAGAGGTCAAGGCATGCAGACATCAACACTACAGAAGGTGTCACAACCAAGGTCAAGATCATCACACCTTTTTTCCAAAAGGTTACTCAACCTAAAGTGTTCTCCCACCACCTTATGCTTTTTAAAGTAGCTTGAATCACAATAACTGATCTGCTGCACTGCAGAGGAGGTAAGAAGATATCCAGTAACTTTTTTTTAAAAAAAGTTGTTTTTTTAAAGGGTCACATAACTGTGTCATCACCTTCTAAAACAGCACTAGGAGATGCTTCGGGAAACTGAATGTTGCAGCTATGAGGCGGGAGAAATAGTCACTCAGTGCATGGCAGCCTAGGAGAACCCACACCCCTCAAAGGTCACACATCCCTATAGTCTGCCTGGGTTTGCCAGAGAGCCCCAGAGAGGTGGGGCTAAGCAGAGTGAAAGCAGGACCAAGAGACGTCTTGATTATGTGTAAGAAACTGGAGTTGCTCTGGAAGGGAGTCAGCAAACGATACTTCCAATCCAGCACTGCTTGAATGCCTACCCAGCCAATTAAATAAGCTCTCAAGGGTTTTGCAATCATCTGGCATGCCACATTTATCCAAACTAAGCCAATAAATCACAGCAATAGCAAGCAAGATATTCAGAGAGCCAAGTATTGATTCATCTCCATGAGGAGAATATATCTTCCACCCCCAGTTTGCAGGCCTGTTACATTTCCTAGGTCAATTTGACAACCCCTGTTCATTCACTTCTTGGCACCTCTGCTCCTTCCTCATGAAGGATATTTTTTAAGGAGCACTAAAAGGCTGAGATTCTTCCAAATTTTGCCAACAAGGGCATTAGATAATGTAAGACTCATTCCCACGTCCTCCAATTTGGCTGCTTTCACTATACCCACCTTATAACCTCTCCAGGACTCTCTCTGAAGACAGCCCGCTTCATACTGGTGAAATTTATACCATATTGAGTCCAATCCTATGCAACAGACTGCAAGAACTCACATGGGACCAGCGCGACAGAAAAAAACACTTGGGCAGGAAAGAGACAAACTACAATTTTAAAGTGAGGAGTCACTGCCAAACAGCCTTCTCCTCATGAAGCATCTGAATACCCTACAAAATGTAGTTCTTAGTTTAATTGTGCTATGTATTTCTTCACCTCCCATTCTGAAAAGCACAGAAATAGGTTTGGCTTCAGAGTCCCAAAACTGTGGTTAGAAACAGCCTCTTGAGATCACCTATTCCAAGCCCCTTGATCAGCTGCAGCCAGTTGCCTGGGGCTCAGGCAGGTTCCGGAAATCTCCATAGATGGAGACTCCAGAATCTCTCAGGTAGCCCGTTCCTTAAAAAACTGTCTTGTGTTCAGATGGAATTTCCTGTGTTTCAGTTTGTGCCCATTGCCTCTTGTCCTGTTGCTGGGTATCACAGAGAAGATCCTGGCTGCCTCTTCTTTATTCCCTCCCAGCAGATATTCATGCACACTGATGAGATTCCCCCTGAGTCTTCTCTGCTCCAGACTGACAGCCTGAGCTCTCTCAGCCCCTTCTCATATGAAATGTCCCTTAATCATCTTTATGGCCCTGCACTGGAATCACTCCAGTAAGCCCATACATTTCTTGTACTGGGCAGACCAGAACTGGGCACAGTACTCCAGGAGTGAAAGTTTAGAAACTTTCTACCTGCCCAAAGCAACTCTGTAGAGCTTTCTACTTTTGCAAGATAAAGCTACCTCAGGAAAAGCTTCCTGGACAAGCCCAACAGTTAAAAGTTCTCACGCAGTGACTCATTAGTGCTCCATTCACACACATTTTTACCCTGACACCCTACTGTTAGCCTTAATACCCATTTATCAAGCCAGTAAAAAGATGTGGCACTTCATTTCCTGTGAAAGCTACAGGTGCAATAATGCAGCTGTAAAATTTTGCAGGCTGGACCCAGTCACAGCCCAGCTCAGCACTGGCCACTTGCTCCCACTCTATGTCCCAGTTTGAGCTCCTGTTCCTCCCCACCCAGAGTGTCTGGAGTGTCCCTGAGTAAGAGCTACTGCCCTTACATGCACAGGGTGCCTCCTCTTTGCTGTCAACACCCCAATACTTACTTTTCTCTCCTTAGACTATAGGTGAAAGCACTGAACATATCTTGAGCTTATCACTGAGATCTCAAGGCTCTTCCAGATTAGATGTTTTCCTAGTGTAAGAGCAATCAAGTTTTCTTTCAGGAAAGAAACTTCCAAAATCCTATGAATTCAAGGTTATTAGGTGTTTACTTAAAAAAAAAAAGCAAAAAACAATACCAAGATTAATTCATTATATTAAGGACTGATCATCTATTTTCAGGCAGATGCCTGCAGAACCCAAGTATTATGTGAGTTTTCATTTCCTCCATAGAGTTAATGTACAACTACTGTACGGCTGCAGCAGTTTTCTGGGGCTATCAAGAACTGTTGCAGAGCAAATAGGGATAGGATTTCAGCTCTGCATCTAGGCTAGTATCAGAAGGCAAATCCTGCAGGCCACACCATACTACAAGGAAGGTTTAATCACTGCCCCTGTGGCACGTCTTCGCCACAAAGACATAGGCACAGGTCACTTGTATGTTCAACACCTACTGAGGTATAATCAACGATACAGTAACCCTCAAAAGGACATTACTATAAATTACAGAATTCCCAGAAGGTTGGAAGGGATCTCTGGAGATCACAGAGTCCAACCCCACTGCTCAAGCAGGCTCAGCCAGAGCTAGTTGTCCAGTGGGGTTGTGCATACCTCCATGGGTGGAGACTCCATCTCTGGGCAACCTGTTCTGGTGCTTATCATCCTGATGGTTAAAAGAAAACAATTTAAAAAAATATTTCCTATCCTATCCCAGGGAAGGGAAACAACATTGATTAGTGATAAATGCTTTGATAGGGAGAGACCTAGGAGGGGAAAGAAGGTCCCTTCCCTCTGCTGGGATCTAGCAGTTAAACCTCTCATTTTGTTTCTCTCTCTCTACCTAAGCTGAGCATTCACCATCCACAACATTTAGTCAGCTCAGCTGCCATTTCCATCACCTTATAATATTGCCAGTGTTATACTAGTAAAAAATAGCATTATCAGAAGGATAGAGGCCAGGATTCTCAAGACTCAATATTTTGGAAATAGAAGCTTTTGCTCTTATGTCTTACCTATGTCAGACCTGGTTTATGCTATACATGACTATAAATGACTTCCCTCCACATTCCCTGTGCTCAGTGCTCTGTATTGGTTCCCTGTAACAGCTGTTTAGAGCACCTTTGCCCTGTGCCCATTCAGGTGCCTTGAGCTCTCTTAGGTCTGATATATCTGAGGCAGCAGCCTGATGCATTGAGGCAGGGCCACCTCTCTCTACATATGGGCTCTCAAATGTGATACCATTACACTTCTTTCCTTCCTCTCAGCTTCCTCTCTGCACTCTCCACACACAAGGCTGCTTCCTTCCTAGTTCCTCTCTACAACTCCCTGAAAGGAGGCTGGAGCCAGGGGGGGGCTGGTCTCTTTTCACAGGCAGCTGTCAGTAGGATAAGAGGGCATGGACTTAAGCTCTGCCAGGGGAGGTTTAGGTTGGATATTAGAAAGAATTTCCTTACGGAGAGGGTGATCAGACATTGGAATGGGCTGCCCAGGGAAGCAGTGGATTCTCATTCCCTGGAGATATTTAAAAAGAGACTGGATGTGGCACTCAGTGCCATGGTCTGGTAACTGCAGCGGTTGTGGGTCAAGGGTTGGACCTGATGATCTCAGAGGTCCCTTCCAACCCAGACAATTCTATGATTCTATGATTCCTAAGCCACACTAAAATAGGGTGCTTCAGACCAAGAACATTAGAAAGTCACAACCATTTTTTACAGAGCAGCTCATTAAGAAGATCTCTTTAAAAGATAATGTATTAAGATGAAAATTAAAGTAACAATTCACTTGCAGTGAATACCTCTGCTCTTCCTATGCTTGTACATGGCCCAGATCAATCAGAAGCATCACACTAGCTAATCCCATCAAAATATTTATAAAAGCTCATGGAAAAAAAAATGAGCAATTAAGAAGTTGGACAGATGGCAATTGACATTCCAGTTACTTAATCTGACATTGTCACCACAGTAACACAAGGCTCCTCATGGGCAGATCCTGCAGTACCACTAAGGGGCCAGATCCCAGCCCCACGATACAGCTCTGCTCTTTCTATACCTCAAAAGGGTCAGGGATAGAGCAGCAGCTCCCAGGAGGACAACGCTTTGGTTGATGGCCCTCTGCCTGACATAAGAGCCATTCCTCCAAAACACAGAAATCAAACAGGTGGGATTTGCCTGTGGGACAAGCCTGTGCAAGAAGTTCCCAATTAAAAGTCCCTCAGGATCCTCCTCACTGCTTACAAAGGAGTTTGGGGATATCAGAGCAGAATAGTTCAGCAGCATGTAGCTGCAGTTATGAGAAAGCTTAAGAAAGCAAAGAAATAATCAGCAAGCAGAGCTTCTCTCGTTCTTTGTCAATTACACTGATTTTGTGCTACAGACTGGAAGAAACCTTAATTAGTGTCTCAAAGAAGCCATTTTGCCTTGCAGGGTGAACAGCCCAGCAGAAGCATTGCAGCAGATGGGGACAACACTGTAATATCTATGATCCCAAGTTGGTGCTTTTTCAGAACTCCTTCCAATTAACCCTCCTTAAACTTCTAATCCATGTTTTGATTCTAGAATCTGTGGTCTTAATATAGACAGTATACACATTTTCACGCAACATACTTAATGAGTTCACCATGGAGCCAGTGCTAGTAGTCCCATCTTTCCATTTCATTTCCATCTCAGCATTTGGCGTTTGCCTCAAGGACATTATATCCAGCAAAGTATTTTTAGAGTGGAAAAAAAGTGGAAGGTGAAGGAAAAAGGTGATTTACTTAGCTGAAACATCATTCTCCCTCCACACCTTTCCAAAGGTTATTTCATTTTAAGAACAAGCAGTTCTGACATGAAAACCCCTTCCTGCCACAGGAACCACTGCTTGCATCACATACAATTATCCTTCCAAACACAGAAATATGTTACATGTGGGGACTCCACATGTGGGGACTTGTGGGGACAAGAGGGACTCCAGCTAAAAAGTACAGGTTTTATTTACAATTACTAATAATAATCCCACACACTAGAGAAAAAAAAAAAAAAAAAAAAAAAAAAAGTGAGGCTCCTCTACATTCACTTCCACTCACTTAGCATTGGTGAGTTGAAGAAAGTTTTGCCTGGGTCAACCGAGGGTCACTAAAAGGGTCAACCTGTTGCTGTCATTCTCATACCACCACCAGTGCTGAGGGACTTCACCTGGGAGTAGACCATTTCCAGCACCACAGAAAACTTGTTGCATCCCTTCCTGGCTGCACCACTTCCTTCAACTTCCTTGCACACACAGAAGGAGGCAGTCTCTATTGGTACTATAATATGGTGTTTGATTTCATCTGTACCTTCCAAGATGAAATCCTCACTCCTGTAGATACCTGCAGTTAAGTCTGAGGGAGGGCAGTCCAGGATGGGTCTTAGGAAACCTCACGTACTCCATCTGACAGCCAGACTCTGCACAAACATTTCTCAGCAATAACCATGCTGCTGCCTTTAGTGCTGCGGGGCTGAGGGTAGGTCAGGAATGCTTCAGAAACCTCTGCTCCTCACATTTCTTCCCATTGCCAAGCTTTTGCCATGTGCCTCTCTATTCACCAGCAAAGCTCATGACAATTTGGTTTCTCAGATGACTGACCTTGAGCCTTTTCCTGTATTTCAACATGGACAGAGCAGTTGGCTGAACAGAGAACTCTCAGCACTACATAAAATCGTGTTAGACCAGGAAAGACAAATATTTGTACTTCAGTTCTATCACCACATTGGAGATAGGAGGAGGAGAAGAAAAAAAAAAAAAAAGTGCAGAAGGAGCAGGACAAACATGGCTGCAAACATTAAGCAAAATAAACTGGGCTCTTGTTGACACAAAGGAGTCCTTGGACCAATTATTAAGTCTACATTTCCCACAGAGATTACACATCAGTTTAAGACTCCAGGGATGTAAATTTAAGGGCAGGCAGGAGGTTGCAACAACAGTTTCTGCTGCAAGCAAAGGTTTTCAAGAGCATCACCGTGGATTCCTCTTGAACATCTCAAGCTAGGGAAAACTTCAGTATCACACCAGGGCTTTGCCACGTTCCCTGCCACACCCACACACAAGCTGCACCTTTCAAGACCATTGGAGATTATCAGTCCACATTAGGATAGCACTTGGTCACAGGCCTGATAAGGCACCAAGCCAAGCCAGCGGGCAGGGATCACATCCAGCAGGCAAACACACAGGCTGCTAGTTACAATGGAAGCGCTCAGCACAGGGTTCATCTTAAAAAGGCATTGAATTGCTGCTGTTGCACAAGAAAGAGAAGTTTCATTTTTCTATAAACCCTGAAATTAAGAGTTCATACTACTATACTGTTCTACTTCATATTCAGCCAAGGAACTGAGCAGTGAACGAAGCACATACCTGTCAGCACCAAATTCAGCTGCTCTTCCCACTGACCACGCAACAGGGGGAAGCCGAGTCCCTGAAGGAAAATAGTTATGAGACTGAGGGACAGGCATTACACATCCTCTTTTCCACCCTCCTGTGTGATATGAGCACTAATCCTGTCAGATGAAAAGTAGTGGAGCTCAGAGGAGCATCCCCTTTCAGGTTTTCTCTGACTTTTGTGTCCTACTGTCAATAAGTCTTCATTGCCAGAAGCAATCAATCAGTCAAATGACTCTGGCTCACAGTTTTCTTTTAGTACTTCTGGCAGCAGTATTATATATCCAAAGCAGCATAAACTAAATGGACTAACTAAATGATGGACTCGGGGTATGTCAAGTGCAGCCTCAGTTACATTAACATAACTACTCCAGGATTAATATTTTCCATTTAAAAGTTCCAGTTCATGAAAATATGCTGTGTGGGCTTACTGTCTACCGTGGACATTCCAATGAGTTCACTTGGTTGCAACAATATATGTGCGGCATAAACGGAAGTAAAACAAATACAAAGCAGGCTAGTATTTATCTTTATCCTTTTTGAAATTTCATCCTCTAACCAATGTCACTAGGAAGTCTCCAGGACAGCCAGAAAGAAAAACTAGGAGTTGCCATGCTGGCTGAAGTAGGTACTTGTTTCTGATCACGCTTCAAGAAGACACTAAAAATAAATTTGAAAAATAAGTCCTTTTTTAAACATCCAGGTCAGGAACAAACTATTTTCAAAGCATCCTCCTAACCCACAGCAGCAGGAATGCTGGGCTAGGGCAAACCTTGAAACAAAAGGGTTTATAACCTTTCCAAATCTGCTGCCACCACAAGCTCACAGCAAAAGGGAACCCTGTCACAACACAAGTATCTGCTTCTTTTTCTTGGCTCACAAGTTCTCCTCACTGACACTTCATACATGGACTGAATAATGTATCCTACATGTTTTCTTTTCTTTTTTTAAATCATCATTTGTTTATTTTTAACCACACTGGCGTACTGATTTCTATGCCCAAAGAAAAACATCAGCAAAAAGAAAGTAAGGAAGGTTTTTTCTGAAATCCCCTGTTTCTCTAAGTATACACAGCAGGAAATAATGTTTGCTTATGCAAATGTACTAAACTACATTCTCAAACTGAGCAGATGGCACACCCTTGTAAGACAACTTTTACAGACTGTACTTTCATTCCCTAAATATCTATCCCCTGGAACAGCAGATGAGGTTTTTAGAGGAAAAGCATACCTTTTTACCCAACCACTTCTGCACAAGTTATTTAAGGATATTTCAGCCTCCACTTACAATGCAAATGTTTGTATTAGAAATTGCTGCACTGTTCTTGGAAAGAGCTCAGAGGAAAGACATTTTGATGCAGTTACTTTTATGCAGAATTTTTTTTTTCTTTTTTTAAACTAAAAATCTTGGGGGCTGGAGAGGGGGCTGCAAGGGGAACAACAAAACCTGATGAGTTTTGATTTTAAACAACAGGGTAGCTTAACAAAAAGAGAGAGATTTTAAGACTTAGAATGACATCCAAATTCAAAGATGCTTTAGTTCAATGACTAAAGTTATTGAGTTTTATAGGATTAGTTTACACAATAAAGTTCCTGCCAACACCAAAGTCACCATCTGGATGTCTGCAGACCACCCTGCAAGAAACCAGAGATATCCCAGGCTCTTTTCCTAAAGCCTGTGAACTCATAGCTTCCTTCAAAATGTACTCTTTTGCCACTCTAGGCAGAGAAACCTAGAAAGACAAAAATCCTAGAAATCCAAAGAACAATTTAAGTTTGAAAGGATCTCAGGTGGGCACATGTCCCATTCCTAGTGCAGAGCAAAGCCATCTCCATTCTTTTACTTTGACTATCCCATTTTTGCCAGAGAGATAGTTTTCAAGACTGTATTTTCTGCTGTAGAAAACATTCAAACTCATGTTTCCAGCAGATCCGCATGCCATGTCTCTAATGTCTTACTTTTGCTTTCTCTCATAAGCAAGAGCTTTACCTGTGCTTCTGGGCAGGGTGCACATTCAACAAAAGATCCCACTGAGAAGCAGCAAGAGCACTCCAAGTCGCCATGCTAACACCTCCTAGAGCTGATTGTTTGCTTTAAAAAAAACAAACCAAACCAAACAAAAAATACCTAGACCAAACAGATAAATTTTATGTACAAAAGTTATTCCATAGGAATTCTGTCAAACCTTGCTTGGCTTCAGACTTTATATACTGTAAATAGCTTTGATTTTTCTGGATTCAACACTGAGCCTACATTTCTGCCTCATAAGGAACTTAATATTAGGCTGCAGAAATGGTGTGCTGAAGCCCTTCCAATGTCCTGTGGTGAACAGAGGGCCAGGAAGCAAAAAGAAATAGTGGTTTTCAGGCCCTGGAACAACAGGAGCTCTACTGACCTTAGGGGATCTTCTCATTCAAGTATTTGTAGTCTTCCCAATTTAACTGGTTTTTTACCTGCACCTATGTGGCTATAACAGTGGGCTTCCACTCAGCATTAAGGAAAGGGAGAACCTAACCTGTTCCCCCTCCTTAGAGATCAGGTTTGGCCATCTCTTAAACAGGAGACTAGTTTTACTGCATACATGGTGTAGCTGTGGGCTGAAACTTGGGCTGGAGCCAAGACCAACATTATAAAGAAGACACACAGGAGAGCAAGGGAACACTTTGGGGTAGTTTAGTTCCAGCCTGAAGAGTCCTACAGACAAAGCCCAAAACCAGCTCAGAAGCAAGAGCTGAAAAAATGGCTCCTAGAGCTGTTGTAGCAGACATGGGTCTGCTGGAGAGGGACCTGGATTTGCATGTGAAACAGCAGAGAACAGTAAACACAGATTTGATCACTGCCACGTATTAAACCAGGCTGCCCTGCGTAGCAAATCAAGGAGTTCCCCTGCAACTATGACAGATGGCTTTGGTCTGAACAAGTGACTCCTCACACAACCCCAGAGGAGGGCATTGGATGAATTCCAGTTCTGGCTCCTTGCCTAGAGCAAAGCAAGAGCAAGTGCCATCCACACCCAGGATGTAAGGGACGCCTTAGCTAGGGGACAGAGGAACCCAAATGCATCATGCTCTTCGAGCTGGAAAACACACTTGGTCTCTGTTAGAGTCACAAAATTTAAGGCATCTAATTGACAGACTTTTGTTCTTGCTAGTGCTCAGGGGATCCTGAGTCCATTCTACCCTTAAGTCAGCCAGCTTTTACCTCCCTGCAAGTCATGCAAGAAGTAAATGTAATTATGCTAGCTAAAGGGTAATTTTTTATTCATTGCTCCTCAGACCCCACATAGGAAAATCAGTTCAGGGCTACATGTCCTCACATGGCACAACTGTGCAGAAGAGAAGCCAGCTTAATCTACAGCCAATCACATCTCACAGTAAGGCTGGGCCATATGGAACCAAGATTGGGGCTCTGTTCCTAGTCCTGACAAGGGAGAAGGAGGAGGAAAATATCACCCACTCTTTCCCCTAAAATAGGTGCAGCCCACTGCTCAGTTTTTGAGCTCATCATATAGGTACAGCCCACTGCTCAGCTTTTGGGCCCATCACAACCAAGATACACTGCATGCGTGCCCAAGAGATGTGTCTGGATTGCAGCAGCAAATAGAAATGGAAAGTTGAAAACTTGTTCTCCTGAGAAAACTGTTTTCTTCAATACAGTACCCCCTCCCTGAAAGTATCCAAGGGGCTTTGAGCAACCTGGTCTAGTAGAAAATGTCCCTGCTCATGGCCAGGGGTTAGAATTAGATGATCCTTATGGTTTCTTCTAACTTAAACCATTCTATGATTCTAAATATCATAGATGGAGCATCCCTAACCTCCCTGGGTAACCTGTGCCTCACACTAAAGAATTTCTTCCTAATGTCTAACCTAAATCTACCCTCTTCCAGTTTAAAGCCATTACTCCTTGTCCTATCACTCCATAACCTTGTAAGATCTCTTTCTTCAGCTTTCTTGCAGTCCCCCTTCAGGTACTGGAAGGCCGCTGCAAGGTCTCCCTGGAGCCTTCTCTTCTCCAGGCTGAACAGCCCTAGCTCTCTCAGCTGTCTTCATAGGAAAGGTGCTCCAGCACCCTGATCATCTTCATGGCCTTATACATAAAATACATATAATATGGTATTACTATATATTATGGTATATAAAAATCTATAATATATGATAATATAAACAATATCTATAATATAGTCCAGGTATCTTCAAAATCATGCCTTCAGCTGAGCTGTGCTCCAATTAGAAAGAATTTCTGATGTCTCCAGCAGTCTTCTTCCTCATGATACTCTCCTGCACCACTGAAGACCTGGTACAGGAAATACCCACATGCACAATATTAGTGGCATTTGTGTTTTCAGCAAATTAACAACTAGCAACTTCCAGAGCTTAGAATTGAAGAAAGTTTGAATTTCCTCAGTATTCACACATGCTTTTTTTTTTTTGTTTTTGGAAGCCCTTCTATTATTGCAATCATGGAAATAAGCAGGTTTCCTCACTTGCCACATAAAGCCTTCTCCAGTCACAGGTAAATCCAGCAGAAACTGTTTACAACTCTTGTTCAGTTTTCTGGGCAGTAACACACTGCACAGGCAGCTCCAGCAAAATCTGTTTTCCTTTCCTTCTCCCTCCCAAGTGGGGGACATGCCGAGTATGTGGAAGTGGAAACACTCATGAGTGTGCTCTTTTTTCTTTATTTTTTTTCCCTGATTCTGGATATCTCCAATTTAAACAATCCTCATGTAAGGATCCCATTTGCCCAACTGTTCACCAGATTTGTAATAGTGCACATCTGCCTTTGCCATTAGAGCCTGAGTGCATAGTGACAGGTGCAACAGCTGGTTTTATTTTACATTCACAGTTAAACATTAAACAGCTGTGCAGAGGAAAAAATTTCAAAGTGCAGCTAGGAGGAGGAAAAGAAAACTAAAAAAGCAATAAGGCTACCCCAAAACAAATGAAGACTTTCCACCATGACAAAGGAGTTGACACATTCCTCTGTTTGCTTTACAAGACCATTGAAGCAGAGATGGCTGTGCTTCTCCTCAGTACAGCTTTACTTTTACAACTCCACCTCAGGAATTGAGGACTAAATCCTAGCTGCCAACTACAAAAAAAGCCTGACAGCTCTCCTGCCTAGAGACACAAGATGAAGTGTTTCTGCACAGCACATAAGGGGTTTTCTCCCTCCACACAAACAGACCTGGCAATACATACCTGCACACATAAGAATTTCATCTAGGTGAAAGTTAATCAGCATGTAAGTACTCTTATTTTCATTTTATGCTCCCAGGAGCTGCACAGAAGGGAAGTCACTTCCCTGTTCCAAAGCAGCTCTGATCCAGAGCCCAGAGTTGAACTTTCTTCATCTTGTATAGCTCTGTTCACAAATAATCTCACTAGACTTACTTTTCCCCTTTCTTGTTCATGCATACCTGTATCCTTAGGAGTAAGGAAGATCTATGAAGAGCTGAAGAATCCTCTGAGCTTATGTAAGCACACACTTTTCAGAAAGTAGTAAGTCTCTAGAGCACCAAGTAGGATTGATAATCTTCTTACCTCCTTTCTCTCACCCATCATTCAAGCATTGATCCATTCAGCTGCACTTTCAGATGAGCCCTGGAAACTGTAGCACAAAAGCACCAAGAACATTTACAGAGGACTGATAGGTCACAAGCCATCCCTTACACCTTGGCCTTGGCTCTAAGTTGTCTCTTGTCTTGTAGGCTTGACCTCACAAGAGAGAGGTCTAGAGAGGAGAAAACATCGGAATTCATAGAGCATTGGGAAAACAGATCCCTGTTTCAGAGCCAGACAGCTCCAGACCTAGCTTTGCCTCAGAGGGAATGCAATTAAAGTCTCCCATTGCAGCCCTTCCACATGGAAAATGGTCTTTTTATTCAATTATATTTCCTGTAACTAAGCTTAATGGTCCAGGTGGTATCTGCCTCAAGGTGTCAGAGGCTTCTGGCTGATCTACCATCAGCACAGAGACAGGAAGAGACTGAAAAAACCAGAAAGAGCAGAGAACCCACAAGTGACAGAAAACTGGCAAACAGTGGATGATGCTCCACTTGAAAATCAAGTTCCAAGACTAAAGGGCAGCAGAGAAATGCAAGGACTAGCACACAGAGTTTTTGCAGGACCTGTGTTCCTTCAGAAACCTAACAGCTACCCAGAGGACATCATGCCCTTAAACACTTGCAAAAGAAAAACCTTTCCATAAGAGCACAGTCCCAGAATACAGTCAAGATTTTCACTAACAAGCTGATAAACCTTGAGCAATCCTTACCCACAGGAAGATACAGGGACCACCAGAACAGATCTACCTCTGACCAGGCTGGCAAGATCAGACTTGTTTGCTTCTCATCAGTTGAGGGCTGCAGCTGGGCTGGGGGTTACACACACTTGCATCCTATCAGACCAAATTGGGTGAGACATCACCTTGCAGGCTTCTGCTGCTTCACCTCAGGAAGAGCATCTGTAGGGATGCTCAGTAAGGAATCATGGAATGGTTTGAGTTGGAAGGGATCTTCAAAGATCATCTAGTCCAACACCCTTGCTGTAGCCTGGGGGACATCTTCACTGGATCAGGCTGCTCAGAGCTCCATCCAGCCTGACCTTGAGCACTCCCGACAAGGGGGCATCCACATCTCTGGGCAACCTGTTCCAGTGTCTTATCCTCATCATAAAAAAAAGTCTTCCTTATGTCCAACCCAAATCTACCCTCTTTCTGTAAAACTGTTGCCCTATTTACAATAGGCTGTTGTAAAAAGCCTCTCTTTCTTAAAAGCCTCCTTGATATACCTAATGGCCACATAAGGACACCCTGGAGCCTTCTCTTCCCTAGGACCTCCTCTACCCCCAGAACCTCTTCTGGGCATCTCTCACCAGAAATCCTTAGAACAATCCAAATTAGTTTTCACAGCAGGTGCTGGTTGGACGGCCCCATTTAAGCAGATTCATGGCAGTGGTTGGAGAGTTCTGCATTAAAGAAGAAAAATTAAGCCTCAAACCTGAAGTTTCTCTTCTTGGATGTAACCTCAATAAGCTCAATATCTTTGCAGAGATTTCACATTCCAGTATACAGGAACATGGAGATTAACCATCTAAAGTTTCAGTTTAAAAGCAGCAGTAGTCTGGACAGAGTGTCTCTTCACAGCTATTAGTATAGCCTAATGTCTGAAAGAAGCCAGCAAGCAGAAGACACATTTAGACACCCACAAGCAACACCAAGCAGCACTGTACTCCCTCCCTGTCTCCCCCCACTCCGCCATCACCCTTGGTGTTGGGGGGAGTAAATTTGTGTGGAAAGTGTCTGGCAAAACTCAAGGCTTCAAAAAGCACATTAAATTGAAGGAACTAAATTTATCTTAACTGAAGTCACTATGAATGCCGTCTCTGCTAACAAGCCCCAGACAGCACATGGGCCTGACAACAGGCTTCATGGTAATACACAATACCTGTAGTGCCTGAAGAAACCTAACATACATCACCACCAGTTCCTACAAGGAGATTCAAACCCTAAACATGCTCTTGACTTCCTGAGTTGAGGGGTGACACCCAACAGATAAGTAATACTCAGTTGCATCGTAACCCCTATCACAACTCCTGTCCCATAAATACCAGGTGCATTTTATTACGGAGTAACACACATAATAGATGAAAGACCGGTCTTTGAAGGTCTGTATCTTTTGCAATGTCAGAGTAAAGCAAAGCAAGCGATGATTACCACCACCTTCCCGTGCTGCCTCATCCCCTCTGCCCCCTATTATCATGCTCTCTACCAACTCCCTTCATACTGAAACATTAGAGTGTTTACAGTGTGGGAAAAAGCAATGTTTTCTATTTTCTCTTGTCCTGTGCAACTGAGGTCAGGAGGGAAGAACCACTTGCCTGTTTCACTATCTTTTGGTACATCAGAACATCTTACCCATCAATTAACACTCAATCCAAACAATGGGGGCAGTTTCCAAGGTACCACTTAGCTACTTGAGCTAAACATGACATTAAAAAGGGGGAAGGAGGGGAAAACCTACAATAACTAGGCATACATAAACAAGTTTTCTTCCCCCCATCAAGGGGCCAGGGCTTTAGCACTGCTGCCCTGCAGCTTCTTCAATCACACCTTGCCTCCGGGCCTCCCAGGAGAGAGGACCTTAAACCTACAGAAGTGCTCAGGTGTGAAAAATTGTATTTAAAAGGCTTATTAAGTACACAACCCCCCCGCCCACCTTTTTTTTTTCCTTCTTTTCTTTTTTTTTTTCCTTTTTTATTTCCTTTTCTTTTTTTTTTTTTTATTTCCTTTTCTTTTTTACTTCCTTTTCTTTTTTACTTCCTTTTCTTTTTTTTTCTTTTCTTTTTTCGTTTTCTTTTTTATTTCCTTTTCTTTTTTTCTTCTTTTTTCTTCTTTTCTTTCTTTTTTCTTCTTTTCTTTTTCTTTTTCTTCTTTTCTTTTTTTCTTCTTTTTCCTTCTTTTCTTTTTTTTCTTTTTTTTCTTCTTTTTTCTTCTTTTCTTTTTTTTTTCTTCTTTCCTTTGTTGTTTTTTCTTCTTTCCTTTGTTGTTTTTTCTTCTTTCCTTTGTTGTTTTTTCTTCTTTCCTTTGTTGTTTTTTCTTCTTTTCTTTTTTTTTTTTTTTTTCCTTTTTTTTTTTTCTCTTCCTTTTCTTTCTTTCCCCTAGGTAGCACTATTATCTTCCCAATTTCCTTCTAGATTTTAAATCCATTTCGCTGCTAGAAGCGCTAGATACCAAACCCCCGCCGGAGTGGGCGCCCTAAAACACCTCCCCACCCCATACCCTCTGGGCCACTCTCCCCCCGCCCGGGGTAGCCCAGGGGAGCCGACAGGTGCCCCGCGGCCACGGGATGATGCGGGCAGGACCGCGGGTGCGGAGGGAGAGCCCGGCAGTGTCGGACCCTCAGAGGCGCCGGTTCCCCCCCCGTTCCCCCGGCGGAGAGAGGGCGAGGGGCGCACGTTTCATTTCCCCCCCTGAGGATGGGTTGGGGAGGAAAGCAGAGCCCCGTGGGACGCTCCTACCTGCCCAGGCTCGCTGCTGCTGTAGCCGAAGGCGTAGACCCGCTCCACGCTGATGTTCACGGTGCCCCGGTAGACGCGGCCGAAGACACCGGGAGCGGGGCCGCCTCCCGGGGCTGCCGCTGCCGCCGCTGCCCAGAGCAGGGTGCAGAGCAGAGCCCTGGGAGCCGGAGCTGCCCCCCAGGCCATGGGCTCAGTCCCTGCCGGGGCCATGGGGCAGCTTCAGCCTCACCGGCCGGCCAAGCCTCTCGCCCGGTGCGGCACCCGGGCCGGCTCTCTCTGGTAGGGCAGGCGCCGAAACCTTTTACTTGTAATTTAAATAAATTGTTCGGCGACACGCACAGGCGCTGGGGAAGGCGGGGAGGCAGCTCCGGTCACTCCCTCCCGTCAACCGGGGGCAGCCGAGCAACTTTCCCCGGGAAAGGAACCTCCGCCGGCCGGCGGGGAGCGGAGGGGAGGGGAAGGGAAGGGAGGGCGGCGGGCTGGCCAGCCCCGGGGAGGAGGGTCTCCTCCTTCTGCCCGGCCCCAAATTCTGAGCGGGCCTTGGCAGGCGGTTGTCAGGGAGCTTTTCCCTGTGAGGAGCTTTGCTGTGAGGTTAGGGGCACTCCGGCATCGTCAGGCACATGGGGATGAGGTTCAACACGGCCAAGTGCCGGGTCCTGCACTTTGGCCACAACAACCCCATGGGGAGCTCCAGGCTGGGCACAGAGTGGCTGAGAGCAGCCAGGCAGAGAGGGACCTGGGAGTCTGGATTGACAGGAAGCTGAACAGGAGCCAGCAGTGTGCCCAGGTGGCCAAGAAGGCCAATGGCATCCTGGCCTGGATCAGGAACAGCGTGGCCAGCAGGTCCAGGGAAGGGATTCTGCCCCTGTACTCAGCCCTGGTGAGGCCACAGCTCGAGTCCTGTGTCCAGTTCTGGGCCCCTCAGTTCAGGAAGGAGATTGAGGTCCTGGAGCAGGTCCAAAGGAGGGCAACCAGGCTGGTGAAGGGACTCCAGCACAAGTCCTGTGAGGAGAGGCTGAGGGAGCTGGGGGTGTTCAGCCTGGAGAAGAGGAGGCTCAGGGGAGACCTCATCGCTCTCTACAACTCCCTGAAAGGAGGCTGGAGCCAGGGGGGGGTTGGGCTCTTTTCCCAGACGACTTTCAACAAGACAAGAGGACACAGTCTTAAGTTGTGTCAGGGGAGATTTAGGTTAGATATTAGAATGAATTTCTTCACGGAGAGAGTGATCAGGCAATGGAATGGTCTGCCCGATGAGGTGGTAGATTCTCCGTCCCTGGAGACATTTAAAAAAAGACTGGATGTGGCACTCAATGCCATGGTCTGGTAACTGCTCCGGTGGGTCAAGGGTTGGACTTGATGATCTCTGAGGTCCCTTCCAACCCGACTAATTCTATGATTCTATGATTCTATGATGGCATCCGCAGGGCTTCAACAAACCCAGCCCAGAGGCAGGGGCGTCCTCGCCCCCCACTCTGCCAGTGTGCTCAAGCAGAAGCTGACAGCTGCAATGAATCTTGCACAGGGCCATTCCCAATCTTCTTATTTTGGCTGCTCGTAACTTTGGGATTAATGTCCTTGTCTTTTGATTCAGTCCAAAGGTGTGAAAGGCTGCAGTAATACAGTAATTTCGTTATGTCAAGCATGGCTTGGTACATTTTACGTTCTCTGAGTCATTCATGAAGCTGCTACAAACAATACCGTGATTGTCAAAAGCTTTTCAGCAAGATGAGAGGGATACTGTTAGGCTGTGGAAGGGCCAGGAGTCTCTTGTGGCTTAGCCCTCCTATGTTTTTCTTGTTGAAAACACATCTGGGAAATGTGTCCAATCCCAGGGCGGAGGGATGAAATTTTAAGTCAGAGAAGATAAAGTGTGGCTAGCAGGCAACCAGAAAGGTTTTTCAGGCTGAGGATGAATTTGTAGGAGCTGCATTTTATAAAGCCAACCTGCAGCCTGCAACAGCAGTGACTCTGGAACAGAAGATTTCCACGTTATTGGGCTTGTGTTCAAGACAGATTTCCTGGGGGTTATTTGTCGTCTTTGGAGGAAAAGTTGCAAAGCTCAGCAAAATGAGCCTCTTCTGATCTTCGGGCCCATGTGTGATTTCTGCCAAGAGAAAAAAGAAAGTGACTGTGATTTCTGTGTTTGTGTTGAAGCAGGCTGCCATTCAAGTCACCTTGCCTCTTGTCAGAGTCCCAACAAGTGGCATTAATGGCAAAACAACCCCAACTTCTGGATTGAAGTATCATGTTGTGCAGACCAGGAGGCTTGTGCAACATCACCTCTGAGCTCCTGTGACTCTGTCTTGGCTCTCTCCAGGAAGCAGTGTGACCTGCCTTGGGGAACTTCAAGCAGTGGTGGCATTGAGAGACTTGTGGCTTCTCCTCCCCACCCTGTAGAGCCCAGGGGTCCTGGGTCCCTCCAGCTCCTTTCTCACCCACTGCTCTCTGCAGATCCCCAGGTCCCTCTGATACACCTGGCAGTACTCAGGCATATGCTACAGACAGGATACTGGAGACCGCATCTTCTTCCAGAGAGGAGAGGTTTCAGGAAACAGGAAGAGGTACAGCAAAGCAAAAGCGTGTCTGGCCCATGGCACATTTCTCAGAGCAATGTGACAGGGGGCACAAGGCTGTACCTGCAAACCCAGGTAAATTGGGCAGCTGCAATTAATTTTTTGTGTCTTTTCATAGAATCATAGAATTGGCTGGGCTGGAAGGGACCTCAGAGATCATCAAGTCCAACCCTTGATCCACTACCGCTGTGGTTACCAGCCCATGGCACTGAGTGCCACATCCAGTCTCTTTTTAAATATCTCCAGGGACCACTACTTCCCTGGGCAGCCCATCCCAATGTCTGATCACCCTCTCCGTAAAGAAATTCTTTCTAATATCCAACCTAAACCTCCCCTGGCACAACTTAAGTCCATGCCCTCTTGTCTTGCTGATAGTTGCCTGGGAGAAGAGACCAACCCCCCCCTGGCTCCAGCCTCCTTTCAGGGAGTTGTAGAGAGCGATGAGGTCTCCCCTGAGCCTCCTCTTCTTCAGGTGTTCTTCTTCCTGGTGTTGTGCAGATTTCAAATCTGGAGATCAGTGTGGTGTCAATGTGTTGTTCTTCCCTAGTCATGCTGTTCATGTTGACAAAGAAGTGGCTCTCCATGAAGTCCACACTTTCCAATACAGAATTAGGGATCTGATAAATTTCTTGCTCTGAGAGGTAGTATGTTTTGGTATCCTACACAAAACTACACATTTTTTCCTCATACTGAATTTGAGACTTCAAGTGTAATACTTTGTGCTTGTCTTTATTGAGTTTCATCTCACTGTTACAAGACTCTTTCTGCAATTTAGCAACGTGAAACCTCTGTTAAAATCTTTGCCTCCCAAGTGTGGTACTGCCCAATTTGGTGTTATTTGCAGAAGTTTGAAGTCAAAGGTCAATTCCACCATTCAAGTAATTAAATAAATCCCAGTATACAGGTCAGATCTCTTAATCTGACATATCTTCCTACAAACAGGAAATACCCACTGCTAGAATTTGGTAAGTGTTTTTCAGTCACACACCCCTCTTGTGTTAATATCTTCTAAAACCTATTTGCCTTTATGAGATCAATGTCCAAGGAATTGTCAAAAGCCCTACTTAAGAAAAATATGTTTCATCTATTCCTTTCAGCACCTACTAAATCAGTTATCTCACCAAAGAAGTAAATCAGGTTACTTTGACATGATTTGTTCTGGACAAATGCATGCTGCCTGTTTCTCATCACTTTATTGTTATTGAGTTGCTTGCACACTGATTGCCGAACAGCCTGTTTCATTACTTTTCCAGATAACAAATGGATGCTGGCTGACTTGTATCTCTTCTCTCAGCCCCTTTGATAATGGTGGGTAGCCCATTTTGCCTTTTCACTTCCACCTGGATCTTCTTGAATGGCAGTATGTATTTTAGAAGAAAGAACTAATCCCTGTAGTAAACAAGATCCAGACAGACCGTGGGTCTGGGTCAGTGGAAGTGCTCTGATATTCCTTACATGCTACGGGACTCTGGTGTCAGGGGACAGCGAGGGACAGCTGCTGCCTTGGGGACAGGAAGCCGAGTGCTGTAAGGGAGCTCACTGGCCAGGGCCCCATCCCACAGGACCTGAGCAAGCTGAGCAGGGTGGGTCTGGAGATGGCAAAAGGGAGTCCATATTGCCAGACAAGTCCATGGCAATGGGTAGGTCTGAGGTCAAGCCAGGATTATAAGTTAGAGAATCAGGTTCAGTAACAGCAATCAGGTTTGGTCATAGCCCCATGATCAGCAGGAAAGTCCACAGCAGTGAGGCAAGTCT
Organism: Phaethornis superciliosus; assembly: GCA_023637945.1. NCBI lineage: Eukaryota > Metazoa > Chordata > Aves > Apodiformes > Trochilidae > Phaethornis > Phaethornis superciliosus. Next base: position 82,940,429 of record JAJQWJ010000001.1, on the reverse strand, counting down.
GTGGTCTGGATGGCAAGCTGGTCAGCAAGTCTAGATCGGTGAGCATGGCTGTCACTCACCTGTTGCTGTAGCTCAGGCAGGGCCAAGCACTGGAGCCTCAGCTGAAATGCAGCTCCCCAGGAAAGGAACTGAGAATTCCCTGCAGTTCTGCCTCCAAGGTCACTCGAGGGAAGGGAGGCAGCCCACAGCAGCACTGTCTCTAGGTTGGCAGCGAGCCCAGCGTGCCAGACCTCCAGGGAGGGGCATGATGCTCTCAGGGCCCTTGCTTCTGGCTGTGTGTGGGGCACTTGTTTCCTAACACGGACCATTTTTCCCATATAAGTAAAGCCCAGGTTGTGAGTGTCCCAGTGGAAAGGAAAATTGTGCTGAATCCAATAGGTTTGGGGGGGGGTTTGTTTTGGTTTGGGTTGTTGTTTTTTGGTTTTTTTTTCTATAAAACAAAAGTAGAAAATCTCGCTGCTATTGGGAAAAAAACACAGTGATGAAATTACATTTCTCCTGGTAACCAGGGCTTCAAAAACATCCAGGATAGAGAAAAGGTCTTAATTACAAAAGAATTCCCCAAATGATACTAGCTTGGAAGATAAAAGAATATAAATGTATAACAAACCAAATTGTTTGGAACCTTGTTTGAGTAAATCACTGCTGTTTGGATATGTGCTCTCCATCTTAGGTAAGCTCCACGGTGAGTTAATAGATGCTGTAGTTGCTCAGCTGGCTTCTGTAGAGAAAATGCAACATTTTCAGACTCTGCTGTAAATGCAGTGTGAGGAACAACAAGAGCGGAAAGATAGACAGGCTTTTAAGAAGTCTGGTAGAACCCACCCCCCATTTTCTTATAGGTGGACAAATTGTTTTGAGGAGAATCTTGTTGAATTAGAAGCGTCTCTGGATTGTATTATATTTGCTTGTATTAGTTATTTAACATTTATATTTGGTTGTAATTAATAATAGCAGAGAGGCTTAAGAGGTTTCAAAGTGGATGATGGATTGATCTAATTGTACCTTGACTGCGTTCTTCTTCAGCAGACCTTGTTCTTCAAGACAATTGTCACTATTTGAACAGGAGGATCTAAAGAAGGAGGGCTTTTTGGACTGAGAGAAATGCAACTCAAAAGGGAAGGATCTATCCCCAACCATTTCCTGCCATACTCTATAAAAGATCAGAAAGCCAGCAACTCCTCCCTCTTTTTCCTCTCACCTGCTGCTGGCCATGCTACTGTTTGTCTCCGCAAGCTCTCCATGTGCTATAGGGTTGTATATATTTGTATTCTTTGTTACTTTACCCTTTATGTTATTACCTTTCCTTTGTGTTAGTAAAGTCTGCATCCAATTGTTTTCAGTTTCCAACTTCAGGTCTCCAGTCTTCATTCCCCTTTTATCTTCCCTTTGGGGGGGAGAGGATAGAGAGGAATTCAGTCATTAAGTTTGTCGTCCACCCAAACTGCTAAACCGTGACAACAATTTAAAGCCATGCTAGAACTCCAGGTGTGGCCTTACATTATGCTTTTGGGTTACAAATTTAAAAAAAACAGAATGAGCAATGAATCTGGTGCATTTCCTTGCATGTATGCCTAGGACCAAGATTTGTTTTATCACAGGCTGAACTCTGATGGTCAGTTTCAGGTTCTATGTGGTACCTATGTTTAGGGCATAAACAGAAACTGAAATTCAGGTGCAACAACATCCTGTATAAAAAAAAGACACCCATATTTGCAGCATTTCAGCAAAGCCAATTGCTGGTAGTATTTCTCTGTCACCTCTCTTAATTTCAGTTTTTTTGTTTTTGTATCACATGCAATGCACTTCCTTCTCTCAGCACATTAACCATTACCATCTGCCCCTCTCACTGTTCTTTTTACTGTCATGTTGGTAAAGACAGATTTAGATTGATGAGGATCTTAAGCACCAGGAAATCTTGGTGACAGAGAATTTTTCTCCTTAAATAAAGGAGTTTTGAAAGAAAGACTGATAAACCCCATGTATTCCCTTTCCACCACCAACAGGTGACATACTAAGCTCACACTGTGATACAACATGTTACCTCTAACCCATTACATGTTGTCTCCATGCATACGATAGAATCTGTGGCTTATTCAGGGAGCAAGTCTATAGGAAGTAAATTGCATTTGTGTGTCATGTACTAAATGACTTAAGAACAGCCAGTGCTTTGTGGAAGTTGGAAATTCCATGTGGGTAGGGAGTGGCAGAGCTAACGAGCTATTTGCTAAAATACAGCCGAAGGTAATTCTTTCATTTCATGTTGCCTTAATTTAATAGTTTGTGTGACATTCTGCTCTTAATCACCCATAATAGGATCTGAAATAATTACATGAGGAAATGTGGTCAGAAAGCTGGGGAGGTTTTACAAGAGCATGTAGGTCATAGGGGTAATGGCTTTATACTGGAAGACGGGAGGTTTAGATTAGATGTTAGGAAGAAATTCTTCACTGTGAGGGTGCGGGGACATTGGAACAAGTTGCCCAGAGGAGTTGTGGCTGCCTTCGCCCTGGAAGTGTTCGAGGTTGTGTGGGGCCTTGAGCGACCTGATCTAGTGCGAGGTGTCCCTGACCATGGCAGGGGGCTCGGAACTGCATGATGTTTAAGTCCCTTCTACCCCAAACCATTCTAATACATAATGCAATTTCCCAGGTTTCCTCAGAGGAATATTAAGAGATGACTTGGGAGGATATTTGCAGGGAGGTGAGATGTTAATGAGTGGAAAAATTAAGAAGTGGAAGACGTGGAAAGGTGACACAGGAAGGAGCAGCTCATGTGGATTTTCCCAGTGGAGTATGGAGAGACCCTTCTGGACAAGGAGAGTGTTTCCAAAGCCCTGCTGCACTTCGGGGCTGGGGGGGAGGGAGCTGCTTCTCCGGAGAGAGGAACACGGCGGGAAGGGGATCCGGGTTCGGTTTCATGGCGGGGGCGGCAGGGAGAAAACAAACAAATAAATAAATGAGTAAAGAAGTAAATAGTGAAAAAAAAAAAACAAATCCCAAGCCCCAGCGATCGGCACCGTCGCTATGACAACGGCGGGCGCAGGCACGCCCGGCCCCGCTCTGCCCTCCCCCGTGGCGCCGTTTCCGCGGCCTCCCCGCGGCGGGCTCGGCCATGTCGCTGCTGCGGGGATCGCGGCCCCGCGGCGCCGGCAGGAAGGGCCCCAGGAAGCCGCCGGCAGCCAAGCGGGACTGGGACGTAAGTGCTTCCCCCTGCCCCGCTGCCGAGCCCGGGCCTCGGGCCTGCTGCGGCCTCGGCCGCTCTTCCCGCTTCTCCTCCGGCTTGCGGGCTGCGGGCGGGCCCGGCAGCCGTGAAGAGGGGGGCGGCGCCGTAGCCTTTTGCCGGCTGGTGAAGGGCTGGGGAGCCTCGGCGGCCTCGGAGCTGCCGGCCGGGGGGAGCCTTTGGAGGTCACCGTTCTCCGTATGGATTCATGTCTGGATTTCCCCTTGCTGTGTGGGGGCTTGGGCGGGGAGGGCAGACCGTGAGGGGAGGTGTGTGGGGGTGGTGTGGACATGGCCCCTCATGATCCCTGTTGCCTGGGTATGTCCTTGGAATTCTGAAGACAGGAACATGGGCCCCTCAGTTCAGGCAGGAGATTGAGGTCCTGGAGCAGGTCCAAAGGAGGGCAACCAGGCTGGTGAAGGGACTCCAGCACAAGTCCTGTGAGGAGAGGCTGAGGGAGCTGGGGGTGTTCAGCCTGGAGAAGAGGAGGCTCAGGGGAGACCTCATCGCTCTCTACAACTCCCTGAAAGGAGGCTGGAGCCAGGGGGGGGTTGGGCTCTTTTCCCAGGCAACTTTCAACAAGACAAGAGGGCATGGACTTAAGTTGTGCCAGGGGAAGTTTAGGTTGGATATTAGAAAATTTCTTTACGGAGAGGGTGATCAGACATTGGAATGGGCTGCCCAGGGAAGTAGTGGATTCTCCATCCCTGGAGATATTTAAAAAGAGACTGGATGTGGCACTCAGTGCCATGGGCTGGTAACCGCAGCGGTAGTGGATCAAGGGTTGGACCTGATGATTTCTGAGGTCCCTTCCAGCCCAGCCGATTCTATGATTCTATGAATAAGCGATTTGGAATTGCCTGAATGTAAACTACTGTTTTTCAGAAAATCCAGATCTCAACTTTGAATCCCCCTAGCTATTCAGAATAAAAGTTGTGATAGCAGTTTGGACAAAAAACATTGCAATCCCACTTGCTATCCTGCCTATTCGTTATCATCTTGAGTACTTCTTTCTTAGGAACACCAACTATCATGTATCATCTTTTCTTAAAAAGAAATAAAAATCAACTGGTAATATGGATTCTTACTGTTCTTTTAAGCCTCACCGTTAGCCGTTTTAAGAGCCAAAATCATGGAAAAGTGCAAGCATGTACACCAAGAAGTTCTAGAAGGCACTTGAACACCCTTAGAATGTACTGGTTCTTCTTCAGAAGTACATCAGTTATAGTCTATGAAGTGCACAAACTCTATATTAAAGTATGCCCTTTTTAAAGATATTTTGGGAATTTGTAGACTAGGATGCATTAGTCTTGAAAGTGATATGCACAGACTTCCCAGAACAAATGCATGCAAAAAATGCTAATACAGGTATTAAGACATCTCTAATCCCTACACATCCTTCCTCCACTGCCTCCAGTCCTAAACATGTGGGACATCCCCTGCACACTCCCTCTCCCTTCCACATCTATGCCTGGATCCTCTCTGGACCCCTCGGCTTGCTACACCCAAGACCCTCTCAGAGCTCCCATGCACCCCGTTCTGGTCTGCTCCAATGCTCCCCAGGAACATGTGGTGTGATCTGCCAGTCTGCAGGGAGGCTTGGCAGAAGCAGCCATTCCTTCCCTGCCACCAGGATGTCAGGAGTCACCTCAGCGTTGTTAGAAATGTTACATTGTAGTTAGTGCATCCTGAGAAAACAGTACAGTATTGTTCAGTCAATATGAAGAAGCTTTTGATTAACTGCTTGCTTCACACTACTTCAGGGGAAAAAATTACAGGTCTCAGCTGCTTTGTTTAACCCCCCATTCACATCTTACCCCATTAATTCTCCTGAATTTTACTTTGTTAGGAATACAAATTCATAAACATATATCCCAGTGTAAAGAAGCAGCAGCAATGAGGGAGAGCTTGGTCTGATGGTGCTGTCCCCCTGTGGAAGGGGATGAGGTGTGAGTCTCCTGGGTCTCCAGGCAGGACTAGAGGTCCCTGGCAGAAGCCCTGGGTGTTGGCTGGACTTGGGGACACAGCACCATCTATCTGCAGCCGTGTTTGAGAAGCTCCTGTGTAGGGAGAGCAAGGCGGCCTGCACGGGTGGGTGTGGGTGAGCCATGGGCAGGGCTGGGGATCCATCCCCAAGGTACAGGCTTAGTGCAGCATCTTCTGCTCTCCAGGGTCACCTTCCCTCCAGGCACCTCCCTGAGCTCACAGGACCAAGGGGGAAAAAGCCGGCCCAGCCCCTGCTTTCCTCTGCCCAGGAAAGCTGTCCCCACCCCAGGCCACGGGTAGAGCAGAATGAGGGGCAGGGGAATGGGACTGCCCCCAAACCACCTCAGCACCCCTCAGGTTTTGACCCCCGAGCATTCCAGGGGACAGGAGTGACCCAAGACCCCCCTGTCCCAGCAGTACCACAGGCTTGGGAGGAATGACAAAGATCTGCTCTGTTGAACCTTGTGAACCAACACACAACGGGGGAGCTGGGGCACGCAAAGCTCCCACGCACGAAGGAGCGAGCACTACTTCTTCCTCTTTCTCGTCTTGCTTTCGATCAGGAGAAGCCCCTGATTCTTGATGTCTTCCCGGGTGAGGAGAGGGAGGGAATCTCGGTGTGAATAATCTGGAAGACAGAGCGGAGAGGAGCGGGCTGAGGAGAAGCTGTGGGGCCACCTCCGCTGTGCCCGTGTCCCCGCGGAGAGCCAGCACCTTCTGGAGGGCTGGTGGCATCACGGTGAGTGACCCCTGGTGCCCAGCCCCCCAGCACAGGCACTACTGACTGCCTCTGCGGGCCCAGCAGCCCAGGGTAGTGACGGGCAGGGCCTGGCAATGCCACCAGGCTCCTCCAAGAGCATCCACAGAGCAGCCCCAGACATGGTTCATTCTTCACAAACAAGTGATTTGGAGACGAGGGTCTCCCCCCTTGCCGCACAGCATCTCTCCTTCTTCCTGCTGTGGTTTGATGTTCATCATCCTACTGCCTGCTTTTCTTCTTCCACATCCCTGCCTAAAACCTCCACCCACGCTCAACGCCACCTTGGAGACCCAGAAATCCCCACGGGAGGGTGCCCCAGACAGTTGCTGTGGGACATGTCCCCACTCTGCTCTCCTACCTTGGACTCCATCGTCTGTCCCCTCCAAGGAAACCCTCAGGTTCTTCCCATCAGTCACGGCTGTTTTCTCCAGCAATTTCTGAAGCTTCACCAAAGTCTGTGAAAGACACCCTGGGTGAATTGCTGAAGGGGAGGTGGATGTTCCAACACAAGAGATGCTTCACCTCAATGTTCACACCACCCAGCAGGGAGGGTGGCTTGGGCTGGGCCATCCAGGAGAGGCCTCACTGGGTCCCCATAGGCCACAGCAGGGATGGAGTCCCCACGCACCTTTTTCTCCTCATCGGGGCTTTGGCTGGGGGGGGTTGAGGTGGCCACCTGCTGCATCAGGTACTGCAGCTTCTGCCCACAGTGCTGGAGCTTCTCCTCCACCCCCATGGTTTCAACGAGACTGTCCTGGAGTCAGAGAGAGAAGAACAACCTCGGTGGGGAGAACGAGCCACCTGGGTGACAGTGGCTGCACCTCGTGTCACTGTTCTGTGCCGTGGCACCACCAAGCACCGGCGGGTACCTGGCCGGCCACGGTGATGCCGTGCAGACAGGCCAAGAGGCTGTCAGTGCCCATTGTAAACTGGAGCTGGACCTCCTGGTTCCTCAGCACCTGGGACCGCATCTGCTCCAGCCGAGCCTCTTCCTGCTGCAGGTTTGTCTGCAGCTCCTCCTCCAGCCCCCTGCAGCCAAACACATCCGCATGCATCCATCTGCACAGGGCTGCAGGGACACACAAACCTCTGGAAAAAGCTGCTCAGGTGGCCCCCACCCCAGCTGCCCAGCAGAGATGATCCCTGCAACCCAGCTCCGTGCTGCTCGGACCACTCCCCGCTCCAGACAAGGAGCAAAAGGGTCCTCCTGCTGCCAGGGCAGAGCTATGGGTGCTCTGCTAGGAGCAGAGCTGGGGGAAGCACCCTGTTCGAGAGACGTCCTGCTGCAGGAGTGGTGGGAGTCTGCAGGGGGATGGAGCAAGGAGGGTCCTCTCAGGACACCTCTAATTCACATGGGTCCCCCCAGAGGGTGGTGGCCCGGTTGGCACGGCTGTCCCGCAGCCAGCGGCACCTGGTTGTGTCCGGGGGCTTGCCAAACTTCATCTCGGCCTGCTTCAGCTCCAGCTCTCTCACTCTCTTCTCCAGCACCTTCTTCTTCTCCTCACAATGCGTGATCAAGTGGTCCATGCCCATTGAGAGCGTCTGCTGCATCAGGAGCCCGCTGGAGATGTCCTGTCCAGGGGAAAGCAGGAGGATTCAGCCCCCGGCACTCCTGCAGGCGACAGGATCGGGGCTGTGGCCTCGGGGAGGTTTCTGCAGCAGGGATCTCTGCAAGCTCACGGCCTGGAGAAGAGCAGCTCCAGCCCTGCCTGCACCAGAGGGGCTTTGGGGGGACGCCAGGGGGAGAGGAGAGCAGAAAACCCCACAAGGAAAGCAGGCGAGCAGAGAGGTCTCAGCCCCGTGGGGGTCGAGCAGCCCCAGGTTGATGGGGTTTGTAGGCAGAGAGGCTTTACATTACCCAGGGGTGGGAGCACTGCAGCGCGGCCTTGGCCCGCCCCATCTTCTCATTCCACAGGGCCTCGCTCTGCATCTTGGACTTGGCGGCCTCCAGTTTGATTGCTGGGGTGGGAGGGAAGCGGCAGGGAAGGATGCCTGCAGCTCTGCCCTCATCCCACCCGCCTCTGCCTAGCTAGGCACTCACCATCCAGCAAGTCCCCCTCCTCCTCCTGGTTCAGGAAGCCCAAGCTGGTCTGCAAGGACATTCATCATCATCAGCCCCAAGCTGATGGGGCACCTGGGGCAGCTGCCCCTTCAGACCCCACAGCCACCCACCCACCCACCCACCCATGGGGGTCTGGACACTGGTGCCCGCCCTCTGCCCACAGCCATGGACCCCGGCTCACCCCTCCCCGGCGCTTCTCTCTTGCTTCCTTGAGCCACTGTCTGCTGCCTGGCAACTTCTTGGCGGCCAGGGAGCGCTGCCTGAACTCACTCTCCATAAATACCTCTGCTTCCATCCTGTCTAAGTCCTCCTGGAGCATGTCAGAGAAGAGAAAAGTGGCAGCCAAAGCCCAAATGCACCTCTGTGAGCCACCTGGGCTTCTGGGAGGGTTGGTGTCAAAAATGACCCTCCCGTGGAAACAGGCTGGGAAGGAAAGTGGGCACTCGGGGCTGGAGGATGGAGCGTGCTGGCTTCAGCATCGCTGGTGCTCTGGGAAGGGTGGCCCTAGCCCCAGGGCCTCTTGGCCCAAGGCCAAGACCCAGGAGGAGCTGAGGAGGCACCTGGGTGCTGTGGGCAAGCCCAGCTCTGTCTCTCGTGCTTTTTACGGCAGGGAGAGTCAGCAGCCCTGGGGACGTGGGGCCGTCTCTGAGCTGAGAGTCTGGAAAAGGGCCCCGCGGTGCCCTGCACCGTCTCACCTGGGTGACAGCCGCAGCTTTGCAGGCATGCAAGGCCAAGATTTCCATGTCCTGCAGCTCCCCGTGGTACAGCCCCGCCATCTCAGACAGCACGTCCAGGTGCGCAGGCAGGTGGGCCAGCTCCTGGGACACGGGGAGCCAGAGCACGTCACCCCGCGCTGTGACAGACCTCACCGATCTGGGATGGTGTCCCACCTGGGACGGCACAGCCCCCCGGGCACTTGGTTGCCTCTGCAGGGGGAGCGGGTGTGACAATGGCAGAGGGAGGAGGAGCTCACCTTCCTCAAGGCCTCCCGCGTGGTGAGGTAGTGTCTGGTCACCCTCTGACCAGCTTGGACTTTGGTGACCATCTTCCCGGTCTTGTTTTGCAGCTGGCGAATCATCTGGAGCGGAGTGGAGGAGGGAGGGACATGGGGTGACCCAGAATGCTGAGCCAAGTGCCCAGCCAGGGAAAGCGGGGATGGGGATGGATTAAAGCCCTCCTGGGTGCTGCCAGCCCAGGAAGGGGTCCCGGGTACCTGCCCCAGCGCCTGGAGCCGCTTGTCCTCTTTGGCGGCATCCTGCAGATGCTGCAGCCACCTCTGCAGCTCGTCCCGGGCTTGGCTCTGCTGCCTCACCTGGTGCAGCACCAGGTCACTTTTCCTCACCAGGTGATGGATTTGGGCGCGGAGCATCTCCTCGGCCTCCTGGATGGGCGGGCGAGACGTCAGCGGGATGGAGGCTGGGCACCCACGGGGAGGGAGAAGGGGATCCTGCCTGGAACATTGCCCCCAAGGGAGAGCCGGGGAGGCTGGGCGGTGCTGTGGGATATCTCTCTATAGTCCCTGCCCTGGCGGGAGCAGGTCTGGGAGAGCTTTGCTCTGGGAGCCGGCTGGGGTGAGGCAGAGGTGGGCATCTGCCGATGGCAGCGGTGGGGCCAGGCGTCAATAAATCCCCCGGAGGCCCTCGCCGAGGCAGATGCTGGTGGGGAGCGGCGGGGAGCACCGTGTTCTGCTGAGCTCTGTCCCCAGAGCCCCCGCCCCGTGTGAGCAGCCCGTGCCCGATGGACCCTGCCTTTACCTCCACTGTCTTCCTGGCCAAAGCCACGTCCAGAAGCTTCTGCGCTCCACGAGCCCCGCAGCTGGGGAGCTTCTTGCCCTGTGGGCAGGAGAGGGGCAGAGAGAACATCACCGACCCACCAGCCTGGGCACACTCACATCCTCCTGCTGTCCTGGAGAGGGCCGGCGGAGAAGCCGGCTCTGCAGGGCCAGCGCCAGGCAGGGGGGCAGCAGGCGGGACCCGCCGGTACCTTCTGGAGCAGGGCCAGGGCATGGGCATCGTCCTGCAGCGCCTCACGCAAGCCGGGGAGCAGCTCTCTCCTCTGGCGGAGCTTTTCCTCACACATCTGCGTCAGCAGCTTCCTCCCTCGCTCTGGAGGACACGGAGGGGCTCTTGGTACCGTGCGGGACAACACCGGGAGGCACCGAGAGAGAGACCCTTGCCCGCAGCCGGAGGGGCAGCACCTTGCAGGGCGATGAAGTCGCGCAGCTCCTGGGCACGCTGGCTACGCTTGGCCTTCCGTACCGGTGCGATGCCGGTGCTCCTGCCTCGGCCTTCCAGCCCCGCAGCCAGGGCAGCTCCAGCACCCCGGGGAGTCATTGCCGCCTCTTGCCCGGCCATCGCCCCTCACTCGCCTGTCGCTGCACACAGGGGATCTGCACCACGGGGATGGAATGGGCACCTCACCACTTCGCCTCCCCTCACTGGGCGAGGGCAGGGCTGAGCTGACCGGCTGAGCCACCACCAGCAGCACCACAGCACCAGAGCACTGCAGCACTGCAGTACCACAGCACCAGAACCAACAACACCACTGCACCAGCAGAACCACGGAACCGGCAACACCTCAGCACCAGGAGCACTGCAGCACCACAGCGCTGGAAGCAGTAGCACGAGAAGCACCAGCGGTACCAGCAGCTGGTCCGGTGTGTGCAGGCCCTGACTCAGTGCCCCAGCACCTGGGCTGGCTCAGTGACATCATGATGCACGGGGTTCTGGGGAGGGCCGGGGGCTTCCACATGATCCTGGAATCATAGAATCATGGAATGGTTTGGGTTGGAAGAAACCTTAAAGAGGAAAATACCTGCACCCCACCCTCTGTGACTGATAATATTATAAAAGATGGATCCTCTGTCAGACAGCTTTGGAAACCTCAGCCAGGAGTGGACACACTGCAGAGGATTTCCCAGGTGTTGGGAAAGGTTCTCCACATGCTCACTGCAACCAGGGCTCCTCAGTGACTGTATATCTCGATGATGGTAACACATTATGGAAATTGTTCCCTTGGCTATACCTAGCACTTTGATTTTGTTTTTTTCTCCCTTTAGTGGTCATTTAAGACATCAGTAAAGAGAAACAAAGTTCTTTACTTGGGTGCTTTTTGTTTCCTTTGTGCAAATCCCATTCATTTGGCAAGACTTAATCCACCATGCCCAGGTCAGTACTTCTCTAAGAAAACATCCAGATGATGTTGGGGCCCTGCACATGGGGCCCAAAGGACCTTGAGTACGGTGTCCAGTTCTGGGCCTTCACTTCAGGAAGGAGATTGAGGATGCAGGAGCAGGTCCAGAGAAGAGCAAGGAGGCTGGCAAAGGGACTCTTAGATTTGACATTTTAGGTGACACATACATTTCAGGGGAGTAAATTTGGAGGACAGGGAGCATCTGCCACAGGTGTTTATCCCAAATGATAGGAACCCCTGGCCCAGCTGACAGACATTGGCTCCTCTTTTCACCAAACACCTCTGGAAGGCTGGAGGCAAAGGAGAGGAAAAACCACTGGGGAGACAAAGAGAGCATCTCACTGAGCATCCACAGGCACCTGTCAGTATATCTTCCAACCTGGAAGAGGATGAAAATTCCACAGAAATTAAATGAAGACCAAAGAAGAAAGCAAGCGTGTAGCCTGAAAATGGTGTTGCTGAGCTTCACAGGCTGTGAGGCAGGGATGTCAGGACTCCCTCTCTCCCACTGACTCAGAGCACAGCCACACAGCAGCCTGGACATCCCCAGACATCCTCAGTGCTGCTGTCACATTGACATGATAAGAGACAGCTCTGGGAACAAGCTGCCTTCTGCACGGGGACATTTGACCCAACAAGCAGCACCCAGGAGTTCATGTTTGCAAAGCCAGGGACAAGTCTGAGGGAGATGAAACTGCCAGGCTAAGATGTGGCCAGATTTTACAGCAGGAAAGAAAGCCAAGATCTACAGAATGCAGCCAAGTACAAAAGATGCTGAGAGAAGCACTCAGAACTACAGGGCAGCAAGCGAGAGGGTTTACAGTGCTCTGCCCTCACGCCCTGACAGCGCTTCCAGAGCTGGGACATCACCTCAGAAAGGATTTACCACGCATATTCCCAAGCCTCCCAGATTACCGCAGTGCTCGTGGGACTCCTGTCCCATTTCCAAGGGGAACACACTTGCTTCAAAACTGCACTGCCTGGGCCCTAAACCCAGTCCCTGACCAACTCCAGGCGAAGGCTGCAGCTCTCACACACACCGCCTGCGCTGTTTTGTAGCTCAGCCTTTCAGAGGATCAGAAAGCAAAGAAAAGGGCATGGGAGATACTCCCTGGGCTGTCACGATCAATATAAACTGAGTTTCTGTCATGCCTTAGCAGTTTGGGAGGACCAAGAAGCCAAGAACACAACTGTTCTCTACAACCCCCCCTCACCCCACGAAGGGAAAATGAAAGGGAATAAAGACTGGAGACTGGAAGTTGGAAATTAAAACAGTTGGAAACAGATTTCCCAGCCCAGAGGGCACGCAATAACATAAGGCATAAAAAACAAAACCACAAATATATACGACCCGATCTCGATGGCAGCAGGGATGGTGCCTGAGGGCCCCTTGGGGCAGGGCTGCCTCAGCAGCATGTTGGGATAGAAAGAAAGTAAAAGAAATATATTCCAAATATGATTATTTTAGGATTGATTATTTTAGAATTAGAGGTAGAAATAGAAGTGTGGAAACATGTAAAAGTTTTACCTTGTAAAGAATGGTATAGAAAACCACGTATTCAAGATTTATTGGTACCTCGTTAGGTAGCAAGATAAGGATGGGACTGTGCATACCAGAGTGAGCTAAGTAGAGATAAGAGAAAGTTGGCAGTAAAATTCACGTTAATCACAGTGGAAGTTGCCCAACACCAGATGGACATTATCCAAGAGAAAGAGGTGAAAAGGGCACAGTAAGGAAGACTATTTACTTCATCCTGACGACCACCTAACGACCACCAGAGGGAACCATGCAAGCGCAAAGGGACTGAAGCCGTAATCCATCGATGAAGTAATCTACACATGAATATGTATTAAGAAATGTTGTAACCTGTTGAATATGTAATTAGATTGCGAAATTTTCAGGGATAAATTACGGCCGCATTGTATGGTTTCTGGGAATCAGATTTGGGTGCGTACCCCTGGTTCCTGGGGCCTCAAATAAAGCACCACATATAACCTCTCCCGAGTGGTTATGTGTTTGTCTTAATGCTAACAAGGGGATCCCCGGCTCTGCCCAGGACCCGCTGGATGTGGATTCTGCAGAGCAGGGGGGGAGCTGGGGGTAAAGGAGCGCAGGGGAAGAGCAGCGGAGCAAGGAGCGGGCGAAAGAGAGGAGGGGCTGATGGTCTGTGTGACCTTGAGAGAGAGAGGATGGGCAGGGAATGGGAGGGAATAGACCCCTCTGTGTGCCACCCCTCTCCTGAGGAGCCTGAAAGCCCTCCTGCTTTGCTTCTTCATACTCAAAACTGTGAGACTTTCCCAAGCCAAGCCCAGCCCATCTCAGGCCTTTCAGATAAATTGGCCCAAAGCAAACCAAATCTCTGCCTCTTCTAACCACTTCCAGACCCAGGCTGCACTCTCAGCTGGCTGGGCACCTCTCTATGCAGCTACCAAGAACATGCAGATGTTCCTGCTGGGTGTCTGGGAAGAGAAATATAATAGATGAGTGCATTTTCCAGAACACTTTTCATCAGAAAGAGGACTGTAACTGGCAGGCAGTTGTAAAAAGTTAACATAGAATATTTTTGCTAAGTGGGTGAACAGTCCTTTGTGCAGGATGCTGCAGGTGACAATCCCCATGGTGGTGAACAGCAGTCCTCTGCAGAGGCAGCTTACATTAGGCAGGGGAGATCAAGCTGTCTTAGCCCTACCTAATGGGGACATGGGACAGGACATCCACCTTCCAGACCTCAGTCAACAGCTTCTTGTACAGATTCTCTTTTCAGGGAATCCTGAACTGGCTTCCCATTTTAGTATAGGATGCTAAATTGTTTTGAGAAGAGTCTTATTGAATGAATAGTCGCTGGATTGCATGATATTTGCTTGTATTAATTGTTTAACATTTATATTTGAGTGCAATTAATAACAGCAGAGAGATTAAGAGGTTTGAAAGTGGATAATGGATCTAGTTGTACCTCGACCATGTTCTTCTTCAGCAGACCTTGTTCTTCAAGTCAATTTAAAGCCATGCTAGAAGACGTGCCCAGATGTGCCCTTAAATTACACTTTTGGTTACAAATTTAAAAAAAACATCTTGTGCAATGAATCTGGTGCATTTCCTTGCATGTGTGCCTAGGATCAAGATTTATTTTATCAGAGAACCATCAGAAACTCTGATGGTCAGTTTCAAGTTTCATGTTTTACCTATGTTTAGTGCAGGTTGAACAACATAGAGTATAAAAGGAAAGACTTAGCCACATTTGCAGCATTTCAGCAAAGGCAATTGCTGATAGTAATTCTCTGACACCTCTCATAATTTCAGTCTTCTTTTTATTTTTGTATCACATTTGCAGGGAGGTGAGATGTTAATGAGTGGAAAAAAAAAAAGGCAAGAAGTGGAAGACGCGGAAAGGTGGCACAGGAAGGAGCAGATCGTGGATTTTCCCAGTGGAGTATGGAGAGACCCTTCTGGACAAGGAGAGTGTTTCCAAAGCCCTGCTGCACTTCGGGGCTGGGGGGGAGGGAGCTGCTTCTCCGGAGAGAGGAACACGGCGGGAAGGGGATCCGGGTTCGGTTTCATGGCGGTGCCTGAAGAGTGGAGCCGCGGGCGGCAGAACCGCGCGGGATGGGGAGAGCCGCTGCCACCTCCCTCCTCTTAGGGCAGGGAGAAAACAAACAAATAAATAAAAGAGTAAAGAAGTAGATAGGGAAAAAAAACAAATAAACCCAAGCCCCAGCGATCGGCTCCGTCGCTATGACAACGGCGGGCGCAGGCACGCCCGGCCCCGCTCTGCCCTCCCCCGTGGCGCCGTTTCCGCGGCCTCCCCGCGGCGGGCTCGGCCATGTCGCTGCTGCGGGGATCGCGGCCCCGCGGCGCCGGCAGGAAGGGCCCCAGGAAGCCGCCGGCAGCCAAGCGGGACTGGGACGTAAGTGCTTCCCCCTGCCCCGCTGCCGAGCCCGGGCCTCGGGCCTGCTGCGGCCTCGGCCGCTCTTCCCGCTTCTCCTCCGGCTTGCGGGCTGCGGGCGGGCCCGGCAGCCGTGAAGAGGGGGGCGGCGCCGTAGCCTTTTGCCGGCTGGTGAAGGGCTGGGGAGCCTCGGCGGCCTCGGAGCTGCCGGCCGGGGGGAGCCTTTGGAGGTCACCGTTCTCCGTATGGATTCATGTCTGGATTTCCCCTTGCTGTGTGGGGGCTTGGGCGGGGAGGGCAGACCGTGAGGGGAGGTGTGTGGGGGTGGTGTGGACATGGCCCCTCTCTCGGCCTTGATGCTGTTTGAGATCAGGCACCCAGCACTCATGGCAGGGATCTTTTTCGTCGTGGCCCGCTTCACTGAGGCTGGAATGCTTTGCAATGCCATATAAATGGGAGTTGCCATACAAAGCTAGCGAGCTGTATTGTAATTTAGAAGCTTTTTTGTTTTTTTCCACGTGAACCTGGAAAAAAAAAAAAAATTCGTCCTTAGTTCTGCCTTGTGATGTGTTCTCTGGTTCCTGTTTGCAGAATACTGTCCATGATTTGACAGTCCTCCGTGCAACTCCTGAGGACATAGTAAGTTTGTTATTATTACCTATCCACTGCTGTTCCTTCCTTGTAGCAAGGAGTGGTAGTTGGTTATCTGGGGTCAGTGTATACCATTCTTAGGATGTTTTCTGCCAGTGTTTGATCTCCTTTTTTAAGCTTCTGAAAATACTGCTTCTTCTGTATTTGTTCTTTACAATACTCTGCATCCCTAGCTCTGACAGTTTGTGTTTGTCAATTTTTGTTTTCCATTATAAAGCGGTAGCCACACTTGCTATTTCAATAAAGCGTGTGCCATCATAAAAGCATAAAAATATAAAGAAATCAAAACTCAGTGAAGTCTTGTCTCTACTGGAAGGACTGAAAGACATGGTTTACTTTATGAATCTCTCAAATTCTGAGGATACTAAATTTTAAAAGATGAGCCTTTTTTTTTTTTTTTACACTGAGTAACCTGTTCATTACAAAATATGTGACTTCCAGTTTGTTTTCCGTGGTATAGGCAGTGTGAACTGCTCTTGCTGATAGATTTTGGGTGGGGCTTCAAGACTTGAGCACAACAGCAGAGAGAGACTAAATTCAATAAATTACTGGCTTGATAGCTTACAGACACTTTAGCAAGCACCTCACAGGTTTCATTTGTTTAATTTGTACTTAAACTGAATATATAAATAATTGTTAGAATATCTCAGCTAACTGACATCAGGAAAATGGAGTGTCTCTCTTCATGCATATTATAGGTGGTAGTGTTTGGTTTTTTCCTTCCCTTACAGCTGAGAAAGTACTTACTGAGTTGCTGGTGTAGAGCAGATGGAAACTGAGACTTTCCCCATTCACCTCTGGAGTGCTTTAAAGTTTGCTGGTCTTAATGGCATTTTACACTTCTGTATGTTTCTGAAGCTGTCATTTGTACTACCATGAAGTTAACATAAATGTTATTCAACACACATATGATAAAATTAAGAAGAGCTTGTTTGCAAATTTTGATTTAGATTGTCACTTGATTTTGAAATGGTTTCATTCATGTTTACATAGTTGCGTCGCCATGAAATACACAAATCAAAAAACAAAGCACTGGCACATCTGGAACTGCAAGAGAAAGCACTGAAAAGAAAATGGAGGAAGCAAAAACAACTGGCTGCTGATTCCCTGGAGAAAAGGAAATTGACTCTGATGCGTGAGGTGAGAGCTAAATTTTCACTTTCAGCTTGGTGCAGATGATTTGCAGCAGCAGTGGAAATCTGCTCTTGGACATAGGTCAACATTTGCTTCCCTTATTAGATAATGTAACTCCATATAATGTGTACACTCTCCCTCCTCTGTGTTGGGTGCATGCAATGATTGGATTAGGCTGTCTAACATTAACTGATCTGTACAGTTGCTCATTTGATCCTTGTTGCCTGGCTATGCCCTCTGTAATTCTGCAAGCCTCTCTGGGTCTGAACAGGAACTGTTTGTGAAGTTAAAACTGGGTTCTGTGAGAAAGATACGTGTTCTTACTCCCTATCTTGCCTTTTTTCTCTGTCTAGTATTTTTATATTGTCTCCTTTTCTCTGTTACTGTAGTCATATTTTTTACTTAATGCTGTGACAGTATAACTTCCTAAGCCCCTTGAATCCTACTCAGTTACAAAAGACTCAGGAAAAAACCTAGGAAGATGCTGCTACTAGTGTGTTTTTTCCTTGGAGTTGTAGATTGAAGAGAAAGAGCAAAGGAATTTAAATGGATAAGCAAAATTTTGACATTTTGGGGATTTGTCTGCCTAAAAATCTGAATAAAAACATTATGAGCTAGTCTCGGTAACTGTGGATTGTTGAGAGTGAAAGTTAGGAACATGCTAAGGTTCAACTATTAGAGAGGGTGAAAACAAATCAGTCAGGGTAATTTTGATCTGATTAAACACATCACCTTACTTTTATTTGCCTTAGGGTTTGGGGCAGGTAAACATCAGATGGCTAAATGGAAAGACTAGATTTAGTATCAAGTGTGAAAACTGAGTAGGCATTTGGAAAAGTAGATTTATGAGATGCTTGCTGAATTGGTTATAAGGAGAAGTGTAATATGTGTCAGTGTAATTCAAGCTCAAAAGACTAGAAAGGCACAAAAATTTGGTGTATGGGAAACCATTTTGACGTGACAAATCATAGTAAAATGGGGAGGGAGGGAACCAGGTGAAATGCCACTGCCTGCAATTTTTTGAATGGGGATGAATATAAATCAGGACACCTGCCAGCCAACACTGAAAGAAACTGTAGCAATAACAGCATATAGTTCTCTGAAACTGCTGCAAACCAGTTCCACTTACAATTCCTGGGAGAGCAAATATTGTCTCTCAGTTCTCAAATTTTGAGTAGAAGGACATGCATGAGCATGTGTTTCTTGTGGGATCTGAATTACTTGCAGTCTCTCTAGCTAAATTTGATTAACTACAATGAAGTGGAGATCACTTACAAATATCTTGTCTCCTCTCAGGTGTCTAAGAGTAACTACCTTCTTTCCAGATTGTGGAATATAATTTGACTAGTTTTTTATTTAGGCTTGTGAATGAAGCCACAAGTCAGTTAACTGAGTTTTGAGTTGTGTTCTGCCCACAGACCCATATCCCAGTCAGCTCCATTTGTCTCACAGGAGGTGAAAGCTTCGTGCTCAAAGACCTCCCTTGTTAGGTGGTAGCTGTTGTGGTGGCAGGGGAGGACTTGAAATGCTAAGGGAGAGAGACAGAAGCTGTGTCTTGGGAGAAATGTATGGAGAGTCCCAAAACATCTGATGCCAGATGTACACACCTGTATTTATGGCTGTCAAAACTTTTATGTCTGTGTCTGGCTTTATTTTTAGGCCGGATTTTCAGTAGTCAAGACTGACTCATAGAATAACTTAGTTTGGAAAAGACCCTTAGGATGATCATTGACTCCCAGCTGTTAACCTAACACTGCCAAGTCCACCATTAAACCATGCCCCTAAGCACCACATCTGCAGGTCTTTTAAACCCCTCCCAGGATGGTAAATCTACCACTGCCCTGGGCAGACTGTCCCAGTGCCTGACAACCCTTCCAGTAAAGAGACTTTTGCTGATACTGAATCTGAACCTCCCTTCAGGACATATCCTCTTGCTCTGTCACCTGGGAGAAGAGACCAAACCCCTCTTTGCTACAGCCTCCTTTGAGGCAGGTGTAGAAAGCAGTAAGGTCTCCCCTCAGCCTCCTTTTCTCCAGGCTAAACAACCCCTCAGCCATTTTAAATCAGATTTATTCTCTGAATCCTTCACCAGCTTCATTAATTTTTTTGGACATGTTCCAGCACCTCAGTGTCCTTCTTGTAGTGAGATGAAGCAAGAATGAAACAGATATTCCTGAATTGCTTGGATTTAATCAGATAGGGCAGTTTTTATGTGTCTGTCACATGTAGGTAAGTGTTCTTTGTCCTGACTGCATTGAGATCAAGTGATTTGAGGATGCATACTGATTTTTTTAAATTTCCAGATATATGTACTTGTTTTGATGAAAATGTCACAAACACCCAGCTTCTTGTTTGTGTCTAGCTGGTAGCAGAAGAAGGGAGGGAGAGGACTGGCTCTAATGAGGAAGAATCAGTGCTGAAGGAGGCCCCAGACATGATAACTTGTAAAGTTTTCAGGAAACAAGGTGACTTGTAGTCACTCAGAATGAAGTATAGTTTTCTGATGTGTTCCTTAAGATCTAATTTCACAGTACCAACTTTGCAAACATTATCTTTTTGGCTGTTCTCTTGCTAACTTTTTAGAACAGTACCAAAAACACAAAGGAAAAAATCAGTGTGCTTGGTATGAAATATTTCTTTATATGCTATACTTTCAGATTCTGTCTGATCAATACTATTTGCCAGCTGTATTGGAACAATCTGATCAGGCTATGGCTATGGCTATGGCAAAAGACTTCTTTGGGGATGCTCCTCGCACACGAACAGGTAGACCATTTATATGTGGTAGTACATTTAAGATTTTCTTCTTTGTTTTCATAAATAGTCTTGCTTGGTAAAATATTCTTTTTAACTATTTTCCTCTCATCATGTAACATAGTATGGTTGATCCTGTTCATGTTGAATGAAACACAGGTGAGAATAACACCCCCCACGGCAGGGGAGAGCAGTCTGTGGCACATTATTCTACTGATATGGTTCACAGTGGAATTTGGATCACTTACTGTGAAATACCTGATGCTCACCATTTCCACAACCTATCCACCAGCCTATACAGAGCACTGCTTTGAGACATTGAAGTAATTCTGTTTCTCATTGCTACATGGATTGACTACTTCCTCTTGGATATCACTAAAGATTTATCAGCAATTTGTGAACAAGAGTTTTCCAATCCTGGTTTGTGGGTCCTTGTGCTGCTGAAAAGCAGGATTGGCTGTTTGCATGTGATATTTTAAACTTAAATTCTTTTCTCTGTAGGCTGCTATTCTCTTTTGCTTATAAGCACAGTTTCATCCTACATGCTGCTTCTGCACAAGTGTTTTTACACAGATGAGAAGGACAGAAGCCTGCTACATGGCCAAATGTCATAAAATGACTATGGTTGGCCTTTGGTAGTTGTTTAAAGCAACATACACTCCTGTGACCCTTTTTGTGCAATGTGCAGGAAGGCTTTTTTGGTACTAAGTCCTGTGACATACAGCAGACCCAGTCCTCTGTGTTGTTCCCTGTTTTGTCTGATTCCTCTAGGTTTCCCTAATGTAACAATGGCTCCTAACTGTGACCTAGAATCATCTCAAAGACCCATTGTACAAAAATGTGATCCTCTCACCCATCTTTCCATCCTTAATGAATCTGTTATGGATTCCCAGGTAATGTATATTTACTTCCATGCATGTCCTGTGGCTTTTTTATTTGCACAAAATAAGAATACTCAAAGGTAGAGTTTCCTAGCAGGCATAAACCTGTCTTCTGTGTATTGTGTACCATGTTGATGACATACGTAAAAAATGGTGTTAAATTGAGGTGAGTTTGTTTTGTGAGACTGTGAGAACCATGATTTTTTTGGTTTCTCAACCCTGGAACATGAGAAACACCAACATCTTTCAACTCTCTCATGTTATCACGCACTCTTCTTAAATACTGTAATTACCAAGGGAACAAAGTAATTGCACACTAAGAAAAAATATTCTTGTGTCATTTAACTATTTGCTAGTTATTGAAATATGCGTCTAATTTTCTAATTGTGTCTTCTTATCGGAGACAAAGCCAGTTGGGCTTGAATTTATTTCTGAAGAGTATCCAGTTAACTCCACAGCCTTGGTTAGCCCTACAAGTTTAATAGTTCGCATTATTTTACAATTATTTAGATTTTGTAAAAAAAGTATTTAAATTGTTTATATTTGTTTAAAATTACATTTAGTTTGCCTTTGCATTCAGTTGTCTTTTTGTGACATGAATTGTACCAGTAGTGCTTACTGTGATTTTAGAACAGACGTGATAGTCCCAGAAAACATCTCATTGATGTGTCTAAAAGCGCTGTGGGAGCAAAAGTGATGGTGTCATACTCTCATGGTTCTCTAATCGTGTTTCCTACTACCATGCACAAATACCTGCAGTTTCAGTTGCAGTACTTCTCTTTGACATACTTTGGTGTAGTATTTGGTTGTTCATTTTTGGGTGTTTTTTTTTGTTTGTTTGTTTGATTGTTTTTTTAATGGGAAGGCTTCATTGTGTAGCAACACTGGATTCGTGCTGCAGGTAGGCTTAAATTTTTAAAAGAAATGTGGTCTCATAGTTGTCTGCTGAGGTGGGAGATTGTTTTTTTCCTTGTATGCCTACAAAAATCAAAGTTAAATACTGTCTGGTGAAGCGTAACCAGAAGCTTAGGAACTTGGTAGTTAGGGGAACCTTAACTCCAAATTTGATTGCTTAAGTTTTGCTTTGCTTGTGGGTCATAGATTTCTATTTTCTTCTGGTTGCATTTTACACATAAATATAAATGTAATTTTGTATATCTCTTTATGAGGTGGTTTAGCTAGTAATTTTAAATAGCTGAAATTTTAGAAATGCTATAATTGAGTTAGCTTTTCCTTTCTTCTGCCTGACATAGCTGTGTATTTGTTTTCATACAGTCTTCAAAGCTTCTTTTAAAATCCTACAGCATTTGTGAAGTTTGTTATTTAATAGAAATCATCCAAATAAAAATATTTGCAGAGACAATTGTCAGTATCAGTATTGGGTATTAAAGTCTCCCAAAACCATTTCCACAAAGATGAGTGAGGTTTTCTTTATTTTAAATTTTGTTTTGGAGGTGGAGAAAAACTAATGACTGTGGTTTTTTCTTGAAATAGCTCCAAAAAATTGATTTCTGACTTCTTTGTAAGGAAAAACTGAAATTGCTCTGAAGTCTCTTTTGTTTTCGTTGTTGTCTCCTAAAAAGGCTCCTAATGAAGTGGAAGAGGAAGCTTTATCAACTTATCCATCAGAAGATGGACACCATGACTCTCTGAATTTGAAATCCAGCATCAGTTCTGACAAGTCAGTACAAATTTATTCATTCAGGGTTACAGGTTCTTAACACTGAAAATAGCTGTACTTAAAAGGCTGATACAGGGGTATAGTTAAGTTACTTTTTCTGTTCCTGCCCCTTCTCCTTTCCTGACCTCATAATTCTAGGACTATTGTTTTGTTGTAAACATTTAGACTGGGAATGAGTGTGAGCTGGGAACTCACCTGAGCTGTTAGAGCTATTTTTAAAGAGTGCTTTCCACAATGTACAGGTAGTCTAGAATCATGCTATTATCCTAATACAATTCACTGTTCTGCTTGTTTTGAATGTAGACTACTTCATTTACTGCAAGAAGACAATTCCTGTATGAATTCTCCATTGTGGGCTGAAAAGGATATGAGAAAAACTACTTTATCACAGGAATCATATATGCCTTTGACTCCAATAGCTGTTTCTACATCATTGAATCAGTCAGGTTGGAACTGCCAAATCAAAACTCCTCAAGGGTTGTTAGGGTCTTCACAGGATCCTGTCTGGAATTCCTTTTCTGGGTGGGGGTGAGAGACAGAGACGTGCTAATTTGGCTCAGATTAATTTCCAGACTTAAGGAGCCAGTTCTTCTAATAAAATTAGTTTATAAGATACTACTTCTAAGAACATACTTGAAATACCTCATATGTGAATTTTTTTGTTTGTTTGTTTTGTGTTGTGTTTAAATCAGCCCTCAATGCTACCAATGTAGTCAAGAGAATCTCTTCAAGACTTCAGAATGAAGGTGGAGAAGAGACTGTAGACTCCACTTACACTGTGAGACAAGTGCTGAACCCAAATGCAAGGAAACAAAAGCAAATGGCAGCAAAAAGTTTAGTACTTTTAAAAATAACATACCTTAATTTGACCAAGGTCTTTATTATCATAAGAAAATATAGGTTCAAAGGGACCTTTGGAAGTTTTGGCTGGGCTAACTTCGAAGCTTGATGAGGGAGAGTTTTGTCCAGCTGCGTATTGAGCAGGATGGACATTCCACAGCCCCTTGTGTAGTGTGTTCCTCTGTATTCTCCTCATTCACTGACAAAGTCCATAGGTATTTGGGAACCATAAATATGTCCCTTTGATGCTAACCATTACCTTCATAGCAGTAAAGTTCTTTTCTGTCTGAGGCTCTTTTGTTTCTGGTACAGCTTTCTGTTCTGTGCTGCACAGACTTATGATGCATTTCAGGCCCCGTAATCTATACACATTTATGTATGGGAACTGACATGAGATACCAACTGTAACATGAAAGTATTGTTGTAAAGGAGTTGCTCACTAAATACAAGACCTGTAAAGCAGCTGGTATTTTGCACTGGTATTTTACTACCAAACTATTTCCATGCTTTTAACTGAGTCAGAGGGAAGTACAAATAGGTATCCAAGGTAACCTCTAAATATCCTAATCTAAGATATCTAGGATAACACGTTCTAGTGGAAGGTGTCTCTGCCCATGGCCAGAGGGTTGGAAGTAGATGATATTTCAAGTCCTTTTCACACTGAACCATTCCATGGTTCTGTAAAAACGCCATCCAGTCCTGCTTGAGAGGCAGTAATGTGGCGGCAGAAAATGTCCTTTTTGCTTATATGAAAATAACTGGGGTGGCTGAGGATGTTGTTTGCTGATCCATTTCAGCTCAGGGCAAGACAGGGCCTCTCCTAAGATTTACTTCAGTAGACACTGTAACTTCATTGGTATCACAATACTTTCTATAGAAGTTGAAATCCCAATGACACTTCTCCCTTCCCTCAGTGAAAAGAAAACAAACTGCGCAGAACTCCGCAAGGCAGAGGACAGATGATTCTCCAACTAGTTCAGTCTCCGTTGACCTTCGGAAGGACAACAAATCCAGCCTAGATATTCTCAACAGCATGATAGATGAAGTGGAGTGTGAATTGGAGGAGTATGAGCGATGTACAGGTCGTGAGGTTCAAAAAACCGAGAGAAGGGGAGGCCTCACTGGGTTTACCTTGTCACTGGTGAACGCGCTCTGTCGGTTAATGCGCTACCTGAAAGAGGTGAGAAGACTCTGAATAACTTCTGTAGAGTGAATGAAAAAGGATGCCACATTACTTTACAGATGTGAACTTTGGTCTTTTTCTGGCTCCTTAGGAGTTTACTTTGAAGTCTTAAGATACTTGCTTATTAGTTGAACTTCATGCAGTCAGGAGTTAATTCTTCTAGAAACGTTATCCCTGATGAAAAGATGCAATGAAAGTCTCTCAGTGACTGTTAGCAGACAATACCAATTGAAATAGTTTTAAGTTTGTTGTTTAAATATGTTCAGATTTGTAGCAGGGTATTAACTACAGCCTTGTTTAGAGATGAATTTTCTTCCATTGCTTTCCTCTCTTGTCATTAGAGCAGTGGGTCCAAATCCCGTTTTCTTTGAGGGATTCCGTAGCTCTCTTTTTCTATCTATAGCAGCAACTTCACCTTAAGCAAGAATGACCTGAAGTGCTCACTGTAGCAGTGCACATCTGGCTATCAATGGAATTCCATGGAGAAGAAGACCTGTAAGCCATGTAGAACTTTTTTTTAAAAAAAGAAAAGGAAAAAAGTGTGTTTGACTTCATCTCTAGCGCAGAGTTATTCAAAATGCAGCAGTGGCTCACAGATTCATTTTGCTTGTGTAGAATCTTAAACTAGGTTATGGGAGTTTTAACCCTCTTAATAGATGCAGTAAAAGATTTTATCTAAACCCCAATCCTCAGTTTAATAGCAAAGGCAATAGATTGCTAATGAATGTGGAACTGTTTTTTGGTTCTTTTTCAGAGTGTATAGTAACTGGGTGGGAAAAGCAATGCCTTATTTAAGAATGTGAATTTTTTTTTCTGGATCTAGAACACCTTATTATCCTGCATTTAGTCTGTGTGGAATAATTTACTTTCATTAAGACCTGTCTTGGAAGCAAATGCTAAATGGTCAGTTCAAGAGCGAAAAGCCACCACTGCCAGAAGATGGACCTTGGCAGAGAAGGTCTTAGACTTTGAAAGAAGATAAGAATGCTTGAAGTTGTAATACTAAAGCAGGGTATTAAATTTGGTTCCTTGGCAGTTATGAGGAAGTATTTTGTGGATTTTGAGTAGAATGTTTTCCATTTATTAGGAAAACATCTATGTAATATTTGGGGTTTTTTTCTTCCCTTCGTAGTTGCTACTTTGTCTTTATGAATGTAACATTCAGTGTATCTGAAGAGGTTTTATCCTGTGCAGACAGAAGGTCAAGGAGTTTAAGTGTTTAAGGCAACTTCTTATTTTAAAAGATGTGTACCAACTCTTACTTGTATTCCCAATTTTTACTGAGCACCTCTATGTTGTTTCTGCTTTAATAGATGTGTTATAATTTCTTCTAGGAGTTGATTGTTGTTTCAGAATTGTCTGCAACTTTTTTAGATTAACTATCTAAAATGATGAGGAGAAATATATATATAAATCACTCAAGCTATGAAGATGGTTAGTTTTGTTCAGAGTTGCTCAAGGTAGATAGTGTGCATCCTTAACTTTTGATGACTTTTGTGCTTTTCATGGAACTTGAATTACTATAGAATTTCAGAAGTCACTGAATTACAAGTCACAGCTTGCTTGAGTATTTCTGAAAGCCTGGTCACTGTGATGATAGGAATAAACCAAGTTCTCTCTGCGCCGTCTGTTTTGCTTAGTCATGAGAGTTAGCAGTGTTCCAATGCCTGAATTACAGCTATCAATGCATTTCAATAAAATAGTTTTGAAGCTAGAATTTTAAAAGCCTGTGATTTCAGGTTAACAGTCGGTCTTCAGGAGTGGCAGTGGGCTGGAAGGAAAAGAGTTCTTTCCAGCTGTACTGAACCCAAATGGATGTATACAGCTGTTAACCCTGATGCTTTCCCTATGCATAAATGTAAGAGAGAGAGCTGCTTGGAGGCTTTTCCTCCTCTACAAGGTTAACACTCCATAGGATGAGTAGATACAGTAGCTCATCCAGGTGACCTAAGGCATCAATAGACTTCAACATTGCTACCAGGTTTAACATTCTTATTTTGTTCTGTCTTTGGTTTCTGGGGTGATAGGACTGTTTACATTTTTTTTCCATTTTCTGTGCCATCCTGCTTCACTGGGATCAATACAGAAAAGTTGTTCTCTCTAGGTGAAGGAGAACCATGAAATGGATGGCTTGCCTCTGATATGCTTAAAAGGGGTATATCTGCCTGTCTATAGTGACAGTATCTGTGGTTTCTTCTCAATATTTATTTATCCATTTGCTTTATGTGGCTACAGAGGTGTTGTGTGTTAATACTTCTTCCTTGGTGTTTTTTCAATTCTGGCCTCAGTGCCAGCAGAAAATAACCTATGGTATGTTATGGGCAGCTCATCTTCTAATTTTGCCTGTGCAGCAGACTAGAGTACCCCAGTTGCTTTCCAGGATCTCCTGTGTTTTGGAGATGGGATGTATTTCTCTTCAGGGTTTCCATTGAGTAAATGCAGAAAACTGCCTATGGAAGGGCCCCATCTGATAGTTCTGATGTGTTTATGTGACTGCAGCTTCCACTCTTTAAGCTACAAGGGTACAAAAAGTGGCAGTTTTGTATTCCATTAGAGGTGCAGAGGACTCTGTTGTGTGCAGGAAGCCTGTCTAATGCAATGGTCTGTCTTAAGGTAATAGATAGAACTTACTGCCCTCTAAAGATACTATCTATATCTATTATCTACTACTTTGCATCATGCTCAAAGTCTTTTGAAGAAAACTTTTTGTCTTCTTAAAAAAATAAATTAAACCCTCTAGAACTTTTCCTTCTCCCTGAGGGAAAACAGTAAAAAGCAGCTACTTTCTCCTTTATTTAGTCAAATTTGTATGCATTAATGAATTAAGGAAACTAAAAAATAGCCACAAGTAGCACAGGATACTGATGATCATCAGCACACCTGGAGTTATTAGATTACTGTGTTAAGACTCAGTGAATGACAAAACTTTATCCATGTGAAGAGACAATGCTGGTAATTTCAACTTGTAAAAGTTGTCAAGGCAGAAGATCAAGGATTTGTACCATTCTGTACAGTGTCCTGGAGTAACATACAAGGAGCAGTAAGCTCTCTTAACAGTTCTCAAGACCTGAAAATTGGATTTTGTCATGAGAGTAATGAAGTCAATTTAGCAAAAGGGGGAAGAGCTGTTAAAAGTATGATATGGTATATACCCATTCCTGATTTCAAGTATGTATCTGTATTGGATATAGCAGGTTTTTAACTTTTCAGAGTGAAACACAGCTTCGTGAGAAAGAGGTGATGAGACAGCAGTACAAGGAGATGTTGAATGAACACAGAGAACTGATTGATGCTCTGACTGCAGAAATACTTCTAGTGAGAGAAGAAAGCACTACTGTACAGGTACTGAGCTCCAGATCCCCTCAGAATGACTTGGTAAAATACTGAGTTGTCTTGCTAGTGTGTGTCAAGATGTGTTGTTGTATGTTTAGGAGATCTTAACAATAAACACAAAGAAAACTGTAAAATTGAACAAGGAGTCTGATAATTATGGTAAGGGGAGTGGGGCCAGAAAGGAATGTTTGGGAAGTCAACATTTTACCTTCCTGCATGATATTTAACTTTAAAGCCTGAGAAAATGCTGTTTCTGTTAATCTGAGCTTTATTGGTCTACTGGTTTAAGTGTCTGCATCTAAGCTTCTATACTGGTAACACCAGGAGCAAGGGAGTAGACTAGTTATAATCCTACATTTTTATTTTTTTTTTTTAGATTTGTTGAATGGTTACATTTGGAATGAAGCAATAAAGCTGCCTTGTAGAGGGAGTGGGGTGATGAGTTAGGAAAAGAGAAAACCAAAGAATTTGGGGGGGGCAGGAGAGAGAAAATAAATGAGAAACGTGGAGATACCAATACTTAGTACTTCACGTGGAGAAACCAATGATTACTACTTCACTTGAATCCCACAGATTCATACAGTGGTGTTAAGAGACCAAATTTCTTCTCAGAGCTGCTCATAATACATAATCTTAATACTGTTGCTCGAATACCTGAATATTTTTCCACTACTTGAAGGGCCCTACAAGAAAGCTGGAGAGGGACTTTTTACAAGGGCATGTCATGATCAGACAAGGGGCAATGGCTTTAAACTGGAAGAGAATATGTTTGGTTTAGCCATCAGGAAGAAATTAAGTGTGAGGGTGGCAAGACACTGTCACAGGTTGCCCAGGGAGGTTGTGGCTGTCCCCTCCCTGGAAGTGTTGAAGACCAACCTTCAGCAACCTTATCTAGTGGGAAGTGTCCCTGTCCATGCAGGGGGTTCCGAACCAGATGATCTTTAAGGTCCCTTCCAACCCAAACCATTCTGTGATTCTATGAATACAGAATTCTTTATCTCTCTTATTTTTCCTTCATCCTTTAGAAGAAGCTTCAGCAGTACATGACAGTAACAGATGAACAACTGGCCTCTCTCACACAAGCATTTAAAAGCCTCCCTTTGGTAGAACCTAGAAGAGAACAAAGCCCAAACCATGTTGGGATTGCAAGCATAAGTCCAGTGAACGTCCAAGGTGTGTGCATGCATGTGTGAAGAATGAGATGGGAATTGTGGCTAGTTAATCCCTGTAGTGGAAAATACAGTATTTAATAGATGTCTGCTTGAATACCTCTTACTTGAGCATTACATGTCTCTTCTGGAAATTCATATGCCACAGGTTCTGCTTTGAGTGTGCTACAAGGAGTAGCACAATGAGTGTGCTACAGGTTATTTTTTAACACTATTACAGGTTGTATTCCATCCCTCCTGGCATTCTGCTGTCTGGGTCAGGACTTCAAGATTAACCTTTTAGCCAAATCCTGGGCTTGAACTTGCCCAAAAAAGTGATATGTAGTTTGTTTGTTTGTTTTTTTTAAAGTGGGGGGAGAGAAGTAGCATCCTTCCATTAAGATGAGTTTAAAAGTCAGGTTTTATTCTGAGGTTCCTAAAAACGAAAAAGCAAACAGCCGAATCAGGACCCCACCTTTCTTGCTTACCACCTTTCTGTTGCTAAGACAGCTCGACAGTGTGAGACTGGTTCTTCTGTAAAACACTGGAGGTCGCTGCTGACCAGAAACAGCAGCTGCTTGAGGCCCTTTAATGGGGCAGAAGTATGTTCCTTGATGGTTTTGATTTTTATGTCAGAGGTGAATGAGCAGTTGTGTGATACATACACAGGCTAAGTTGAGGTAGTAGCATTGATGGCCAAACTAACCAAACATGATTCACCTTGTACTTTTTACATTCTTTCACCATGGAGTTTTCTCCCAACTGTCTTCCCCTGTTGGTTGCTTAAATGGACAATATCTGCTCTGAAGGTCAGTAACTCTGTGAATTCCAAGATTCCTTGGAACTCTTTGTATTCTTTTGTTAAATGTTGGGGTTTGGACATTTTTGTGGTAAAAAACTTTCTTCCTGACTGTTTGTGTGGGGTTCTCAGGAAGAAGCCATGTTCCAGACCCCCTTTTTTTGTGAGTTGCCCAGGTTTCGTAAAAGCAAATGAAAAATCCAACTCCAAAATATAACCCCCAAGCAATCAGAAAAGCACCCCTCAAAAAACCCAGCCAACCAAAAAACAGACCCTCCTGCCTCCTAAAAATCCCAAACCTTGCTATACAACAATTCTGTAAAACTAGAATTTCCCTATCTTTTTCCTTATTGGTGTCTCTGCTCAGGAAAAGTTGCCTCCCTGAGCAGAAAGCTTCTAAAGTACAAAAAAAATGCCTTCCTCCTTCTGAAGGAGGTCTCTTGTATGCTTAAGCCATCTGACTGGATGTGCCAGCATTTGGGATACATACAGTTTCTGTGATAAAACTCACTAATAGAGGACTTCTCTAGAGACACCAGAGTGGCTGAGAAAGGAGCAGGGGGTATATCATAGTGGCACATAGCCTGTGAGGGGGATACTTTAGAAATGCAGTTCTGTATGGTGAAACAGGGCAAAAAGATGTTGCTCATTTCTTGCCACAGTCATTGAATAGTGGGTGGCAGGTTTTAAGTTCAGTCTCAGAACCTCACTAGTGTGAACCACAAGCAGTATCTTAGGCAAACAGCCTTTTCTGGTTCCTAGCCTTTAAAAGATGATTTTTTTTTTTAAATTTTTTTTTTGTCTCTTACATTTTGGGATCATGTTATGTTCTGCTTGTTTTCCACCGGTGTCTAGTTTGGGAACAAATGTCCCAAACAAAACTGTGAAGAGAGAATTCAAAGATAGCACTGCTGTAGCAATGGATGTGAGTGTATTAATATAACTGGTCTCACAGTTCAGCTACAACTTCAATTTCATGCTGTTCATTTTGTGCCTCCTTGGTATGTTCAAAATAGATGGCAAGCTAGTAGTAGAACAATTAACATTTTTTCTTTTTTTACTGAAGATATATCTGATTTGAATTAATTTATTAAAAATATTTTCCACTCCACCACTGTTGCCATCAAATTTATAATATTTGTTAGGACAGGTACGTAGGTTTGCTTTTCTCAAGACAATAATGCCAAAGGCATCTCACTGAAATATGAATTCCTCACAAGACATCTGTAAGTCCTGTGCATGATCTTTAAAACAGATGACTTGCTAGTACCCTGAAGCTGTGAGGCTGCATATAAGAACTCTTTTTAGGCCAGTGAAAATCTGTGTTATGCTCCAGTGAAAGAGTTTTATACATAATGAATCAGAAGGAATTTAGTAATCTGTGGGGAACATATTCTAATCTGTCTTTTCAGATACCTTAACATAGAAGTTGGTATTGAGAATTTTCCCTGGTGCACTAAGATTATTATGTTTTTTCTTCTTTTATAATTCTATCTCTTTTTTGTCTCTTCCTTTAGAAAAACATGATCTGTGCTATTTTGAGCCTAAGTCTGATGCAGGCATCAGGGAAGGTATGCTGAAATTCCCACGAGAAGAACTTTCTTTTAAGTTTCTCCAGAGGTCGGATGCTTCAGGTGGTGCTGGTAGAAGCTTGCCACCTCATGTCTTCCAGCCAGCTGTACTCTTGTCACCTCCCCGGCAGAAGAGCAATCAGGAATTGTCTCCCCTCCAAAACGGTGAGGTGTCTTTGGTGATAGGAGACTTCAAAGTCTGTGTGACATGTCACTGTTTCAGTCTCACACTACCTGGCTGCATTTTCTATGGAAATTTTTTAATTTGTATGATCGGCTACATTGACCCTATAGCTGGAATATAGCTGGACCCTATATCCTACTTCTGCACCCAGATATGCATTTCTTTTCTTCCTGTGCCTGTTGCTATACATCCTTTAGGTTTTTTTGTCCCCTGCAGTTTTCCATCTACTCTCTGCAGTCCTGTCAGTGGCAATACAGACAAGCATTTTTATTTTATAATTGTTTTGATTGTTGCTTTGGTATGATTTGCTGTAGCTTTTTGTTTATGTTTATAGCAAGCATATCGTCAGGTTGCCATCTGCTGATGGTATAATCTGGCCTCCGTCACCTTTAATGGTGCAACTACTGAAGACTGGAAATTCAGTGCACAAAACAGGTTGTCTATAGGCTGCATACTCTTTCCAGGAAAGGTTTTTCTAAAAGCTTTGGGAGCAAGTTTCCACTGAGTTTTATTTAATACACAGGAAGTGGTTGGAGAACTTTCCTGTGTAACTGCATAGTAATAATATCCTTTGTTGGATAATCAAATTTACTCAGTCTTGTGTCAATAGCTATAGGCTTCAGGAGTTTTATAGGTCAGTAGCTCAGTTCTGGCTGTTGGGAGAAAGAAAGTCAGGGGTGATTAAGGAAGGTATTTCTTGTTTAAACTTACTGCAGTGTGTAGAAGGGAGAACGCTTTGTGATTCTCAAAGTTAGCTGTTTCCTCCTGCAACTTTAATTGTAACCACATGCATCTTACTGAGCGTGCTTAGGCTCTTGCAAGCCTCTGATGTGGAGGGGTGGACAAGTCTATGGCTAGCTTGATGATTGCTGACAGAAGATGGGCACTGTAGTGGCATTTTGTGCCCACCTTCCTTTTTTTCCCTTCCCCCTTTCAGCTGTGTTGCTGTACAAGTCTTTTCCGAGTCAGAAAATCAACCTCTTGGGTTTGGGTCTTTGTGATCTAAGGATCTGGCAGGACAATTGAAAGTTCTGTATCTAGTTCAAGCTTTTAGTGGTCACCTATGCTTCAGGGAGTCACATGATAAATCAGGAGGAAGTGAACTACAGGTGGCTTCTGCAGGGAACAACATCTGTCTTCAGTCCCACTGAGAACTGTTAGTTGTTGTCTGTTATTTGAAAAAACAGAAAACTGTATTCATAGACTTCACTATAGTTTAGCTGTGTAGGAAATGTATTGTTATTCTAAGACTGTTAGTGATCCTAAATGGCTCAACAAATGTTAAACAGATTATGTAAATTTTTAAATGCCATGCTCTGTTCAGGAGACAAAACTAAAGCTTGTGAAGGAATGGGCTATTTGGCATATAAAATACAGAAAATCTGGTTTTGAACATAAAATCCAGCTTGGACTTAATGTGTGGCAGCTGACAGTGCTGTAAGGTATTTGGTTCTGTGTCTGGTGTTAGCAATGGTCAGCAGTACCACACAAAAAATACCTAACTACTTTTGCTGGCCAGAGTGCTTCCCCTTTCTTAGGGGCTGAGTAAATAGCTCATTTTTTATTATGCCAAAAGTCTTATTATATTTTTCTCGAAGTTTTGCTACCAACTCAGTATAGATAGCAGAACTAAACCACAAACTTACAGTTTATTAGGTAAGATAAGTGGATTTTAGAAAATGAAGGACTAAGAAATAGTGTTTGATCTGTTATCTAAGAAATTCAAGACAATTTATCTTGTTCTCTGAGACTTCTTTCTTAGTCTCTAACTGAATGATATAAATGTAAGACTATTTGGAATAGAAAATAATAAACCCGGTCAGTTTTTGCAGCAGGATCTTGCACAGAGTAACTTTGATCAGCAACATAACACCATTCCAGCTGGATGTTACAATTCAGGTTACTATTTGATTATTAGTAGTGTGATGCAGTAAAGTCATTGTTAGTTCCTTGACAAGGATCACGTCTTTTTCCTTAATGTTCTTTTGTTTCTTGTTTGTAGCATTTACAGCCATTTCTCAGTCTCCTGAAAACACCAAAAAAGAACCAGGCAAAGAAAGGAGCTCACCTTCTTCCCTGCAAACACAGAGCACAACTGAGGAAAACTCTCTGCTCTCTCAAAGGCAATCAGTTCCTCCTGCAGAAAAAGACTTGGAGAGTTCCCACAAGAAAATCAGTCTGTCCTGCCCAGGCGACACTAGAAAAAACAGCACAGCTGAAGAGTCATTTCAAAGTGGTGATCTCCTGAGACAGATAGCTGAGCTCACACGACAGAACTCTCTAATGAAGGCTCAACTGAGCAAATTTGGAAGCTTCTCTGAAGACAGAAATGACTGCCTACCTCAGCCAGACCCAATACAAAATAAAAATCGTAGTCCAGACTCTTCACAAGGACAGGTGAGAATTTAATGAGAAAGGAATGCTGGATTTATCTTTCTGCTTTCCCATAGATTAAAAATAGCATCTGTGGTGCTTTAGGAGTGTTGTTCCCTGTCGTCCGCTCTTTTAAGGAAAAGAATAGAAACACAAATATTATTTTAATTTATTTACTTGGAGACTTTGATTGTTATCATTCCTTAAGGATGTCAATAGTAGTTTCTTATATTGGGCCTATATTGTGTATGAATGCTGAAAGGCCCCAAGTGTGCAGCACACATAGAAGTTTAGGATAAGGTTATGCTGCAAAAAGAGAGGTATGACTGCAACACTATCAAGCCTATCTCTTGTACCTTGAGTAATCATAGAATGGTTTGGGTTGGAAGGCACCTTAAAGATCACTTAGTTCCAATCCCCCTGCATGGGGGCAGGGACACCTCCCACCAGACCAGGTTGCTTAAGGCCACATCAAGCCTGGCCTTGAACACTTCCAGGGAGGGGGCAGCCACAACTTCCCTGGGCAACCCCTGCCAGTGTCTCACCACCCTCAAATTGAAGAATTTCTTCCTAATGTCTAACCTAAATCTCCCCTCTTCCAGTTTAAAGCCAATACCCCTTGTTCTCTTGCTATACACACATGTAAAAAGCCCTACCCCAGCTTTCTTGTAGGCCCCCTTCAGATATTGGAAAGTCATGGTAAGGTCATCTTGGAGCCTCCTTTTCTCCAGGCTGAACAACCCCAGCTTCCTCAGCCCGGCTTCACAGGGCAGGTGCTGCAGCCCTCTGATCATTTTAGTGTCTCTCCTCTGGACATGTTCCAGGAGCTCCAGTACACAGAAAACCATTCATCTGCAACTAAGCAGCTATCAGTGGCACCCCAGTGAGTAGAATTAACATCACAGAAATGCCAGATCCCTGCCCTTGCTGGTCTTTCCTGTTGTTGTATCACAGTGGCTGAATTACTTTTTAATGAAGGATCCTAAAGTTTTTAATTTCCTCTTGCAAATATAGGCTGAATGTTGTAACATTCCACATTTTATGATGTTCTGTAATGTTTAGTTATGTAGTTGTACAAGGTGATGCAAATGTTTAAAAGTGTTGATTTTGTGGAAGCAGTTGCTGGAGGGGGAGGGGAAGAGGTCAAGGTGGATGAAAACCTGGTTTAAAGGTGAGTTCTATAATAATAAATAATATGCTTTTGGTTCCCCACACCATCCTGAATGTGTATCTCTCCCATAAAATATTTTCTTAGTTATGGTTAAATGTTGGGCGGTTGTTTTTTTTTTTGTTTGATTGTTTGTTTTAATGATACAAATAGAAAAAAACAGCTACTGTCTGTAAGAAGACCTATTAAATATTATTGGTTATATAAATTAAGGACCTAGATAGAGGACAGTGAAAGGGACAGAAACAGTTTTTTTCACAGGGGATGCTATGGAATTATATTTCTTTTTGGTTTGAAATTAAATGCATAGAAGTATTGGAAAAAATAGATTGCATGCTGTCTTTGAAGGTGCAAATTGAAAGTTTTTAACTGGAAGTAATTATTCAATTATCCAAGTAGACTCATCTTGTGGTAGCCAAGAGCTTGGAGGAAAGAATAGCAGAGCTGAATCGCCAGAGTACAGAAGCACGTGATAAACTGTTGCAGCTAATAGACCAGCAGAAATTAGCTGCCCCTGATACAGTCCCACCGACGATATCTTCTGCTCTGCCCCCATCCCTAAATAATACTGGTAAGTGTCCAACTTCAGGAGAAACAAAATCTAGTAAAACAGTGTTTTTCCCCCTTTTGGGAGTTCACTGCTCGTATGTGATCGGATCAGCGGTTGTGGTCACCAGTACATTTGCTGTTAAGGACTGTGTGTTGCAAACACTCTCTACTTTAGAAAGCTAAAAATATATCAGCTAGACTTCTCTTAAAGTTATTTTCCTAGTAATTTACTGCAAATATCATGCTTCGTGGTAAATCTGTACTTTGTTATGTCATTGGCTGCACAACTATTCTGCTACATAGTCACTGATGGGTAGAACCAGGCTTTTTTAATCAGTCATCTCTGCAGAGGCTTTTTTATTCAGTCTTTCCTCCTGGGACTAATCAGGGAAAAAAGACTTAAGAGATTACATCAGGCTTCTAGAAATCACGGCATAGTGGTTATCCAATTCTCAACCACATTTTTAATTTTTGGTATTTTGGATGCTCTTTCCATTAAACTACCTTGCAGAGTTACTGCCAGTGCTAACAGAAAGAAATAACTGAGGCTTCCAGTCATATGAAGGGAATATTTTTGCTGATTCCACAGATTAGTTGCCATGTTTAACTATGAGCTAGAACACTCTCCAGCAGGTGAAGGCTGCTTTTGTCTTTTCATGAAGTTACTACAAATACTGGTAGAACTGCACATGAGCATGTACTCATCTGCTGTCTAGGACACCTGGCCTCCTCCCCTTCCTAAAACACAGAGGATGTCTAAAGGGAAGGACTTGAGGGGGAGGAGAGACCACGTGTGTGTACATATTCGTACAGGTGGATATGCAATGACTCATGCAATGGATTCATAATACTGACAACACTTCTATGGCTGTTGTAACATAAACTCAGCACAGTGAATAAAGTCTTCAAGGAACAAAGTAGAGAAAGCAAAAGTCTCAAAGGCTCTGATTGGCAAAAGTTAGAGGGTTTATCCATGGAATAATCATTCTGTGGTGCATGTTGTGCACTTTATCTGTGGTTGCTTTCAACATCTGTCATTCCCAGAGAATGGGTAGGGGCTGATGTTTATCCTGATGTTTTGTGTCTGATCTGTGTATTCTATGCAATTGAAGAGTTAGGCAGTGGCTCTACAAAAATGTGAAAATGAAATGAATGCTTTGCAATGCTGCTGTGTTCTCATTAGAATCAAACTGTTATTTATTGCCTAGAAAATGCAAGGAGGACAATGGAAGTGTCTATTCCTGTGGCAGTTGCTATGGACAGCTCCAAAGAAGATAGTGTTTCCTCTGCCAGTACAACCAGTTTAAGAAGGTAAAAGTTAACTCTTTACTACTTCACTTCTGTGGTGTCTTGACTGTCCAGCAGAAATGGTTCACGATGGAAAAGTTGCAGGGTTTTTCTTTGGCTTCATGGACTTTCCCTGGTTCTGTTATACTCAGCTCTGTGGAAATGGGATAAAGGTCCTAAGCTTTTTCACAACTTCCATTGTTTGCTTTTAAATTTCTTGCCATGTGACATAAGACAGATAACAAAGGTTGCTGAGGCATCCTAACTGAGGAAGTGAGACATGATTCTAGCAGTCACTGCCATTTTTCACTTTTTCCATCTCATTTTCAATGTCTGCAGGTCTGTAGGAGACTGTAGCAAACCTTATTCACCCCTAAGTGCCACATCAGAAAGTGTGACATTAACTCCTGTCAGCCAAAGACCAAAGGTAAGACTGAAGGATCTTCAGCCAGAAAGTTTGATTGCAGTTTGAAGGCAAATCATAATCAATTCATGGCAGTTTGGGTTCTGGACAGTTGGTAAGGGGCCTGAGTGCTAGTGACAGAGCTGTAAATTACAAGTGAATAATCCTGTAACTTTATGTTGAGGCATCTTCCTGTGTTAGCACTGGGAACCTCTGGCAGTCTTTCATAGTGACTCCAGAACATTTCATGTAACCATTATGATGTACTAGTAGAACCACATAGAAGAGGCAAGCAAGCTCTTATCTAGCTGTTGCACAGATCAGTTGCTGAAGGGTAAATAAATCCAAATGCAAAGAAAAATGGACAGTCTGGATCTTTGATTCCTGCTGTGTAAAGAGAAGAACAGACTACAGTGAAATGGTTTCATGGGGAACTCCAGGCAGTAGTACAGTCTGGTAAACCACACACAGATCTGTTTGCTTGAAAACAACCATGCAATACTGTCTTTCCTGGTGTCCACGATAACCTAAATAAGGAGTGATAAAGAGAAACACAATTAGGGTCCAAGGCTCTCTGTTCTGACAGCAAACTATACATCCTCAGTGGGGAAATAAGGAATGATTAAAGTAGATGTGGCTTAAACCAGGTGTCTAAAGTAGGTGATGTGGCTGCCTCTGTGGTGCCAGTGGCAGACAACTGCTACATAGTGGTGAATTGAATTGTAGCAGTCGTACACAAGCTGCAACAAACTAGCAAGTCTGTGAGAAATATGTAACACATTAATTTCAAATGGTTTCTTTTGTTGCAGGTAGAAAAGCAAAAAGAAGAAGGCTGGTTTGCATTGTCAATGCACATTATGTAAAGGAAGCAGCTGTCAAGTCCTGTATTTTTTAAAAATTTTTTAATGAACCACAATTAGATCACAACAAACCCCCTCCCCAGTTGTACAGTTTAACTCTAAAATGCTTCCATGTCAGTGTCGTTACCATAAAAGATCTGTATGCTTATTGTATTTGTGCTGTCCAGAGCACTGTAGGAAGTTCTGGGAATGAGTTTCTAAACTGGACAGGATGCAGTGACATTACCCTTTTCCACTGAATAGATCTTTCACAAGATTGTAGACTGTTGTTAGCAATACAAATTAACATCTGACATCTGCATTAGATATGCTGAAGACAGGAGAATTTAGAAACTGCATGTGAAACTTCCTGGAGTATGTATTCGCCCAAGATATGGGAATGAAAAAATTAAAAAAAAATGAGATGAGGGAATGTAACTATGTTCAAAAGCAATATGGAGATTAGGAAGCCAGTCTGTTCCTGCTGGCTAGGAATTTGGATTAGAAATAATTTGTTCCTTCTGTGTTTTACAGTTCCTTCCAAAAGTTGTGTTTTCTGTCCAGTTAACGTATCAGGGATTACATCTGGACTTGAGGATTCCTTTTTTAAAATCTTAATATTTTTATAGCAAATAATAAAGTGACTATTTGAAGTTGAAATCAGAATCTGTTTTCTGTGTACTAAATTATGCTCTTCTTGATACAGCAGAAATCTGTGATGAGTACAACTGAATTAAGCTGCTTTGATATGTCTGTATATAATATTGACCATATTTTCATAGTTTTTATTTGACTTTTTAATGTAGCCGCAATTTTATCACTTACAATAAAATCTAGGACTGTGAGGAAATATTCTTCCTTACACTGTAGTAAACCTGGGCAAAAACCTTTATAATGGAGATTAGTAACAGAAAAAAATATCTGCAAGTCTCAAAACCAATTTTTAAGTTGCTTTTATATTTTCTTGTTTTTTAACTGTTAAATTTGCCTCTAAAGATATTTATGAGCTGGACTATAAGAGGCCAGCACAATCCTTTCAATCAGTTCAGTTTTAGAAGAATGAAGATAAGTTAATTCTTTATTTTCCATTTCCTGTGAGGATTGTTTGTTTGTTTGGGGTTTTTTGTTTGTTCATTTTGTTTTGTTGTTTTGTGGTTTTTGTTTGTTTTGTTTTTAAGGGTAGGTTTCTTTTAGAGAGATACAGAATATCTAAAAAATGAGGGATTCCATGGAGGACATGTTCAAATATTCACTGACATTTCTAATATTTATTTTGCCATTGTTAACTTTGAGAAGTGAAGAAGGCTCAAAGTCCTTTGCTTTGTGAAGTAATAGCTGAAATTGCTTGGAATCCCTCAACTCATGCAGAGGTATGAATTGCAAGGTTAGGATGGACTACATCACACACATTAATACTGTTGCTTCTGAATTCCTCTAAGCTAATCATTGCTACAAATGCTCTGTAACATCGAAGATTTCCTTTTGGAGTCTGGGGTTGGAATTAATCTTTTGAGTCATCATCTGGTTTCCTTAATTTGGAAGTTGCTCTATTTGGTGTAGGTCTGGGCTGCATTAAAAGAAGTGTAGCTGGCAGGTGAAGGGGGCAGGTGATTGTCCCACTCCTTTGTTTTGAGACCCCACTTGGAGGACTGTGTTCAGTTCTGGAGCTCCCAACACAGGAAGGACACGGAGCTCTTGGGGTGAGTCCAGAGGAGGGCCACAAAGATGATCAGATCTGAAGCACCTCTCCTATCTCCTGAAGACAAGCTGAGAAAGTGGGGGTTGTTCAGTCTGGAGAGGAGGAGGGTCTGGGGAGACCTTACAGTGACCTTCAAGTACCTGAGGAGGGCCTGCAGGAAAGCTGGAGAGGGACTTTTTACAAGGGCATGAAGGGATAGGACAAGGAGTAATGGCTTTAAGCTGGAAGAGGGTGGATTTACATTAGACATTAGGAAAAGAATTCTTTACTGTGAGGGTGGTGAGACATTGGCACAGGTTGCCCATGGAGGCTGTGGCTGCCCCTTCCCTGGAAGACTTCAAGGCCATACTGGTGGGGCTTTGAGCAACCTGGTTTAGATGGGAGCTGGTCCAGCCCATGCAGTGGGGTTGGGACTAAATGATCTTCAAGGTCGCTTCCAATCATTCTCTGAAATAACTAATTGTTTGTAAGTCGAGACATCTAGCTGTATTCCAGTCTAAATCACCCTGTAAATAGATTTTGCCTCCTGCTTTTAAGCTTACCCTCACTTGCTCCAGTTTCTAGAGGGAAGCTCAATATTTTTTAGGTCTGACACTAAATTTTATTTTCTATTAGGCTTCGGAAGTACGTGCAAAGTCCACAAGGTCTTCTAAGAAAAACTTGTTGCTTTATTTACCTTTTTTTCAATACTTTTTCTATGGCTGAATTTTTTTCTGTAGTGCAATGCATTTAAGTGCCATGTGCTAATTAAAACTCATGGTATCTCAGTGCCTTGCTTTTGCCAAACTTCCTATTCTTAAGTGAAACTTCGGGCACATGGTTTTAGGATGCTTCTCCTGAGAGCTGAAATACTGCATCTGGGTATTCTGGATATTCAGATGAGCTATGACACATGTGTCTCTTTGCAGGGTCCATAGTATAAGATACAAATATTCCATTGCAGTGTCTACATGGGGTCATATTGAGGGCTACCAGCTTATTTTTCAGAGGTTTATCCACACATTTCTGCACACACAACTTTGGGCCTTTGAATGGGAATACTGGAAATTGTCAAGGCTAGATGAAGAATTACACACAGAAGAACAAGTCCTGTGTCTCTTTAAACCTAGTCCCTGAACCTTTACTGAACCTTATGTTCTACAAACAGCACTTCCTCTGCAAGCATTTTTAACCTGACACAGAGATAAACGTATGCCTCCAGAGACAGAGGGAGAGATGGAAGTTTAACAACATCTACTGAATGAAAAAATGTCAATGTGTCCATGTAATGGTTAACCTGAGTAGGAACAGGCCTGGGCTGTGCTGCACTGCTCATGCAGACTTACACCCAACTGGTTGTAACAAAAA
Source organism: Phaethornis superciliosus (assembly GCA_023637945.1). Taxonomy (NCBI): domain Eukaryota; kingdom Metazoa; phylum Chordata; class Aves; order Apodiformes; family Trochilidae; genus Phaethornis; species Phaethornis superciliosus. The sequence goes on along the minus strand of JAJQWJ010000001.1, from coordinate 82,899,499 downwards.
AGCTTTCAGGCAGCTCCTGCTTGGTATCTGTGAGTGCACTGTTTGTGTTGCCTTAGCTGTGTCCAACACGGCAGCAAGAAGTGCTCTTCTGTAGAGCTTATTAATAGGATTATTTTTTTTATTTTTTTTGTAAGAAAACCAAAAGGTTTTCCTATCCAATATTTTATCTGGGGAAACTGAGACACAGGAAACTGTGGAAAATTCCACATTTACTTAGTCCCCAGCACAACACTGCCTCACCCTTGGGCTGGTGTGAGCAATACAGTACCCCAGTGTCGAGATAATGGTGGGAGACAAACGACACGACCATGGTGTTTAGAGAGAAGTCTCAACTTTATTCTTCAAGTGTCTATTATTTATACTCTTGTTAATTAGCTCATGAATATTGCAAAGCTTAGGCTCACCATTGGTCAGTTACATTTCGTCCTTGACATATCACATACGCATTCCTTGTGGTTTTGTCTTTTGTCTAGCATCTGCATTTTACACCCTGTTACCGTGCGTTACTAAGCTCAGCAACTGCAAAGAACGCAGTGTCCGTGATACCAGTACTTCTCCATCAAGCAGCCTGTGCTGTTATGAGTTCTGCGAGCCATGTTTCCATGTTAAAACTCTCCACATCCCAGCACTGAGAAACCTGTGTCCCTGAGGTAGATGGAAGACTGATGAGTCCTGGGTCATTTAGGCTCTTTAGAAGCACAAGTCTTGATCAAGGCAATCCTCATGATACTGTAGGAGACCACGGCAACTGGATGCTGCATATTGAGTAGCATCTGTTGAAGCAGGATGCAGCAGCAGAGGAATGCTAAGCTACTCACAACAAGTTATAAAACTTTCAAGAATCGAGTAGACTAACTGAGTTGTTACCCAGCTGCATGGGGAGTAGAAAAGTAAGCTAGAAGAACAAGGTCCTAGATAAAAGATTGCTTGTCCGTGTGAAAAGAAGCAAAAAACTGCTGGTGTGGATGGACATGACTGAAAACAGTCACTGGTATGTTTGGTGAGTGCTTGCATGCAGATAGATAAGAACATCAAAAACCTGGGATTTATGAGGGGGACAGATGGGTATAAAAGGGAGGGATGTAGCTGAATAAAGGTGGATGGGTCAGTAAATGGCTTGATCCCTTTGCTGCTTTGCTTTTCTGTCTTTGTCTTTACTGCTGTATCTGGACAAGAGTTGTGGGGAAACAGATGCAATTACTTTTCTGGTGTTCAGGTGAGTGCATGCCATCCTGACAGCTGCCTTGTATGTGGTCCTGTCCTATGGCAGGATTCACAATCCTGTTATTTTGTCTTCCCTTCTGTGGCCCTTGAGTGCAGGGGAGGGCTTTGTGTACTGTGGAAGAGGAACTCAGAAGTCTCTGAAGATAATCTTCCATGTTAATAATGGACAAATAGAAATATTAATTTATATATATTCCTTGTATTTCAGTTTTCAGGCATCTAAGTAAGTGAACTGCCACAGGAGCATTTCTCTAAGCACAGAAAACACGAGTGATTCTCACTCTTCACTTCCAACCCATCAGTTCTCCAGGTGAGTAGAAGGCAGAAGAAGGTGTGAGGTAGGCAGGAAAAGCAGTGCAAAGAACAAGTGCCTGACTCCAGATAGCAGCCAAGGCACTTCTAACTCCCTGTACACTCCATGAGCTGCAGAGAAGTGTACCTCCAGCTCTGGGTGGGGTGGAACTGAATGGGGCCAGGGCTTGAGTGTGCTTCCCTGCCCCAGGTTGTGCAGCACAGTTACTTCCCCACTAACAATGTCACAAGCTCCAGTTTAGCTCCATCTTCTTGAGAACTTCTGGGTGCAACTGGTGATGGCACTAAGGGGAAAAGGATGAGTGCCTCTTTTCAGCTTGGCAAGCCTGTCAGGCATAGTTTTGACAGAAGCTTAAAAAAAAAACCAAACAAAAAGACCTTTGTGAGTGACCATCTGTCCTTCCCCGTACTCCCCTGCACAACACCTGAGTGAGTTTGTGAGGTACTCAGAAGGAGCCATCTTGGAGTACAGAGGTGAGCAGCCTAAATTCTTGCTTGGACATGCGAGTGAAAGACTTAACAATAGGTTTCCTTCCCATTGCATTTTTGTTGTGGTTTTTTTTTTGTTTGATTGGTTTTGGGTTTTTTTGTTTGTTTTAGTTCAGTAGGTCTCAATAGCAACAGGCTGTGGAAAACAGTTTGAGTTTCCTCTGCCTTGTGCAGTTTTACTTTCTGGACAACACACTGAACAGGAGTGGGTGTGGTGTGGTGTGTTAGGGACAGGAAAGGAGCTGGGTGAGGGAGGGAAGAGGAGGCCCAGGCAAGGCAAGCAAATAAGGAAGGAAAAGATCTATGCTGAAAGCAGATGTGTGCTGGCCAGATCAAGCTTTTCTGCCTGGGAACTAATGTGATAAAGTATGCACAACTACAGCTGGCCTGTGTCTGCCTGAAACAAAATGCTGACTCTCATTAGATTGACATCTGCTCCTAGAGGGAGCTTAGGCCTCCTACAAACATGTTGTTAAATTTTAGGTATGTATGTTATGTATGCTATTAAATGTCTTGTTAGTCAGTCCTCTTTTGCATAGAGAAACTTTGTCTTTCTGACTGTCTTGAATATGGTGGAATAGGAGGTTAGAGAGATTATTGTCCTGATAGATCACATAAAACTTCCTTTAAAAACCTGTCTTGAAAAAAATCCAGTCTCTTCTTCCCTTCAAAAAATCTAGGCAGGACTCAGGAGAGATTAAAAAGAATATATATAGCAGCAGAAAGTTGAAAGTGGTAGCAGGTGTCTGGAAAGCTGCAGGGAGGAGGGGAAAGAAAGAATGCCTGGTCAGAAGCCACAGCAAGGGCAAGTCTGCACAAAGCCAGTGCAGCTGCAGCTGCTTTTATCTTCAAAGAGATGCTTACCAACTGAAAGGAATGTTGCATTTCTAACTCTGCTCCATTGCAAATCTGGAAGACAAGAGGCCCACATCTCTTTTGCTGCTTGATTTCTGTGTTTCATGTGTTACAAGCTCTCTGTACCCTATCCACTTCTGGTTTGCTGTTCCAGGGCCAAGCCAAGCACTCATATGTATGTAGTGTTTGTGCCTGTTCCATTAGTCAGTGAGTAGCACAGGTTTTCTTTGAGGTGTGTTGTTTTGTTGCCTGTTTCCCTCACTTCTCCCAGGCCACACTGCAATGGCTTAGGTACTTCAGCTGGAGCTTGGGTTTGGTGTGCAGCAGCAGTTTACGGAATTGTACCTTGGAGTCCGGCATGAAAATGAAGAGACTTGGACTTATGTTAAATGAGGTCTCATGAGTTTCAGTGTAGTTTCATCCCCCAAGTTCAACACCAGCCTGAAGGGAAAAAGCTACAGGCAAATTTAAAAGAGAGAGTATGTGAGTGTATGCATGAAGGGAGATGTTTGGTAGTGAAGGTGTTTTTCTGAAGACTGAGTATCCCCAGGGATGCCTTGTAGAAAGTCTGTGGGAGATCCCAGGGCAGAAGTTCTCCCTCTCCATCCCAAGTGATGTCTACAAGCAGGGGATCACTGTCATTCTTCTGCAGCAGCTGTCACATTCTTCTATGCCATCAGCTTGCAGAAATTCTACTGTGAGCCTTGCACTTGTGTGCCCTCCAGGCCCAGCACAAACCAAAGTCAATTGGAACCTCCTTTTCTGTAGGCAGACTTGCTCCTTGTAGCTTGATCGTGCCATGTTGGAGAGCAGTCCTTCTCATCTCTGATGGGACTGATCTTTGCCACCTCATAGAGAAGAAAGAAAAAGCAACAGCTGTGTGGCCTCACAAGTTGCCTGGCACTGCCTAGTAGCTAGACTGCTGTAGGAATCAGAGGAAATATTAGCCACAGAAGTTCAGGCTGAGATAGGGACACATGAACCCAACCAATGGCATTTTTTTATAACTAAGTGCACATAAACAGTGTGTCTGAGACACCATACATACAAAACCTGGAGTCAGGGGAGGGTCTCATTCACAAAGAGCAGTTATTAATAATTTATACCCAACCATGAGCGTATAAATCCGGATTGCATTAATTCAGCCAGTGGCACTTCGACAGGTTCTCCATTTTCTGTCAATAAGATATCTCATAATTTCTTTCTGAATAACTTTCAGAAACTTATTTTTTATCTTTAGTCATCTTGGACTTTTCTGCAAGCCAGAGGATTGCTGGCCTGCTCTTTGCTGTCCTGGTCACTAATGACTTCAGCTTCACTACCTTTTCTTTTGGCAAGTATATTTCTTATGGCAGGATATCCAGAAACAGCTCCCTAAAATTAACAGAGTAGATAGGCACAGGAAAGCATGGGGCATCCCATTCCAAATGTAATGAATGGTTTATATCCACACTACTCACAAAGAGTCTAGGAAGGAAATTATGCTTTTAAGATTTTTTGGTGCGTGATATAAAAGGTTTTGCCAATATTCAGAAAAATATAAACAGGAAAGGAACATTAAGCTCTACTCAGAATGGGCTAATTAGCAAATACAATAGAATTATTAGTCAGTAGTCTTTGAAGGAAGCCATCAAATCTTCTGTGTCTCAGTGTGATGATCCTATGTGTAATGTTAGGAAATAAGAAGCAAATAAACAGGAAAAAGAGGAAAGAGCTGGCAGGGAAAGTGTGATAGGTAAAGAACATGTCACCCAGAGCAAGTACTTGAGAGTCTCTGAATAGACATCTTTAACAATAGGAGCAAGGAAACAAATTTAAAGGACTTCATTTCAAGTAAATCTTGGGTGAAATGAGGATTAGACATACCTCAACTCTCAGGAAATGTGGCAAAAGGAAACCATTATTGCTTAGTGTAATTTGAATTTCACAATTTAATTGTTCTAGTTTTGTAAATATGCTCCATTATTGTCCATCAGTGTTTATATGTTACCACATTAGTTTCATCCTTACTGTTTTTCCACTTAGAAATCAAACTCTGAGTAACCTGAAACAGAAGAGGGCCTCCCAATTCAATTTTTGCAGTGCTTTCTAGCCATGTATTACTTGAAGATATTTACAGGGCGTCACTGTCCATGTCCATTGAATTGCCTTCCACAATTTAGGACTTGGTGACATAGAGTCTTCCTCCATTGACAGGCAATAGCTAAGAAAACAATATTATGGGGAGAATAACCAAGACCACATCATGAGCTTGTACTAATGCAGCTCCTGTTTTGCAGGCCACTGGGTTTGCTTTTTTTTTTTCTTTTCTTTTTGGCATTTCTGTTTCTCTTTTGTTTCCCTGAGACTCACAGGGTTCTCGCCACCACTCTTCTGCCCACTTCCCTTTGGCTTCCTCTAGTCATCCAGAGGTTGCCACTGCTTTGTGCTAATGGCTCATGAATAGACTACTTGGCAGCTATCTGTCCTGTGCTCCAACCTGATCAGCCTCAGGGCAGATGATCAGATGAAATCAGCTGGGGTGGAACCTCAGGTTTCCTCTGCAGCTGCCAGCCACAGCCAATTTCACCATCTTTCTGCAGGGATGGAAGATGCTATTCTCTAGGTAGCTCACCTTTTCTGCACAAGGCAGACACTACGACTCGTCTGTTTTCTTCCCACACCCACACTTACTGTGTCATTTGCTATTTGTTTCCACCAACATGATTAAAAGAGCCAGTCTCTCCTCTCTGCCACAATATCTAATATCAAGTCATCTTGTCTCACAGTTATTGCAACTTCCATCCTAACCTCCACCACCACCACTTCCCTTGCTAAAAGTTAATCCAAAGAAGGCTGCTCAAACATCTTTCTTTTTTGATCTGTTTCAAACTTGTAAACACTTGATCGTGACCTAAAGCTTTGTTCTCATAGTACAGCATAAAAGACACTGAAGTGTTTGTATCTCATAAACAAGATGTCTGGGCCATGATGCCACGGTGCATCAGAGAGGTGTTAACATCTGTTACACATTAAATATTTACAGATCAGTAGGTTTTTAGTCCTTAAAAAAAAAAGCCCTGACTGGATATCTCCCTTACTTGTTGATTTTTAATACAATGTAGGGAACTTAAAATCCAGAAGTCTCAAACGGTGGTCATGTCACATTGGTATTCAAGAGACACATCAGGGCAGAACAGATAAGATAGCCATGGTCCTAGGCAAACTAATGGTATAAAGTTCAGTCACTGGGGGCTGAGTGCAGCACATTACATAAGTATCATTAGTGGTAGTCAACATCTTTTTGTAGAAAAGACCCTTTTTCACAACAAAACAAAACAACAATATGATCTCATTCTTCAAGGCGCTTACAAATCCAATGATAAAAACAAAGTCGTATATAACATCAAAGTCCAAGAAGCTTTGTGTAGGACTTCAATGATATTTTGGTTTGAAAACCTGCCTTCCACAATATTCACCATCCTCAGGCACAGTGAAACGATACAGTCCTCAGAGCTGGTCTTTCTGGACAGTCACAACGCAGCCTGGCTGTGTGGCACTATTTCTATATCCAGTTTCACTGATACTGCTCCTTGGTTGTTCAACAAGATCACGGGTGACAAGAAGGAAGAAGTACCAATGCCTGATGGCATCCCGCATGCCGGCGAAATGCCTGCAAAGCCTGCTCAGGAGCTGCCTGTAGATCAGACTCCGTCAGGTGGTGTTATTTTGAAATTAAAGGACTGCAAACACAAAATTTAGGGCGTCGTTTCCCAGATGACCGGCTCGGCAAACTCACAGGAGGTGTCAAGAGGCGGCAAGCAACGGGACAACCAGGGGAAGTTTAGGTTGGATATTAGAAAGAATTTCTTCACGGAGAGGGTGATCAGACATTGGAATGGGCTGCCCAGGGAAGTAATGGATTCTCCATCCCTGGAGATATTTAAAAAGAGACTGGATGTGGCACTGAGTGCCATGGGCTGGTAACCACAGCGGCAGTGGATCAAGGGTTGGACTTGATGATCTCTGAGGTCCCTTCCAACCCAGACGATTCTATGATTCTTTGATTCTGTGATTCTATGATTCAGCGCCTCGGTGAGGAGAGCGAGAACAAAGCGGGCTTTTGCGTCCCTTCTGCCCGCCTTTGCCTGTCCCGTCACGGAACAGGAGCCCCGGTAGGGTCCCCCGGCCTCACTCCACGGGTGGCTACCCCGGCTACTCCGGCGCCGGTTGCCCCGTGGCGCCTCACAGAGCCCGGAGGGCGGTGACGGGCGGTGCCGTTTCAGCCACCACCCTCCCCCGCTACCCCCCCCCCCCCCCTCGCCCGCAACCGCCGTCGCCCCTAGCAACGGGGCAGCCGGCGCCCAACGGCCGGGGGCGGCGCGCGGGGCGGCCCCGGTGGGCCGTTAACGGCCGGGGCGAGGTGCTCGGCGGAGCGTCGCTGCTGAGGGAAGCCCGCGGCGGCCGGGCTCGTTCGGAATGTCGTTCGGGTCGCGTTGCCCGCTCTGCGCCGGGCCTTGGGTCTCTCCGCGGCTCTTGCCCTGCCTGCACTCGCTGTGTTCGCCCTGCCTGCGGCGGCTCGGGCCGCTGGGGGAGCCGGGACGAGCTGCCTCCCGCAGCGCCCTCTGCCCGGTGTGCGACGCCGAGGTGGTGTTGCCGCCCGGCGGGGTCGGCCAGCTCACTCCCGACTACCTGGCGCTGAACCGCGGCGGCGAAGCGGCGGCGGGGTGCGACCTGTGCGTCGACGGGGCGGCTGCCAGGCGGTGCCTGACCTGCGGGGTCGACCTCTGCCTCTTCTGCTGCCAGGCCCACAGGTGAGGGGGGGGAGAGGCCCGGCCCTGACGGGGCCACCTCCTCACGGGGTGCGCGGGGCGGTGTTTCCCACTCGGGTAAGGTGCTGGAGGTCAGCGTGTAGGTGGGTGTACTAAATTCACACATCTTCTTGGTTGTTGAATCACAGGCAGTTTTTTAGCCTCCCCGGAGAGGGCGTTCCAGTAGAACAAGCTGCTAGCAGTATGTCGGTCAGCCCTGTTCAGGCGAGATTTTGAAGTCCAAAAGCAGGCTACCCTTTATCCCGTGACACTACCTGCTTGTTGTTTTGCATCTTGATTTAGCTTTGCTGGCTGAGGAGACTGACAGCGCTTCAATAGACGTGAATGTGGGCACAATATGAGCGAGACAAGAGCCTCCTGTGTTGTGCTGTCCTGCTTTGGAGAAGGCACATCTAAGGGAAAACAGGGAAGTTAAGGTGCCTCTGGCTTGCCTCTTTCCACCTCCAGAAACATTTACTGTTCATATGTGCAAAAACACTCTTAGGTGAAGTGAAAGGAGATACTGAAGAGCTGGACCTCTTGGAGTGAGTGCAGAGGAGAGCAACAAATCTGATCAGAGGGCTGGAGCACCTCCCCTATGAAGACAGGCTGAGAGACATGAGGTGGTTCAGCCCAGAGAAGAGGAGGCTCTGGGGAGACCTTATAGCAACCTTCTAATGCTTGAAGGAAGCCTGCAGGAAAGCTCGAGATGGACTTCTTAGAAGGACAAGGCATGACAGTTTCAAACCGGAAGAGGGTAGATTTAGATTAGGTATTAGGAAGAAATTCTTTACTGTGAGGGTGGTGAGACACTGGCACAGGCTGCCCAGGGAACTTGTGGATGCCCCCTCCCTGGAAGTGTTCAAGGCCAGGTTGGATGGGGCTTTGAGCAACCTGGTCTGGTGGGAGGGGTCCCTGCCCCCATGCAGGGGGACTTGGAACTAGATGTTCTTTAAGGTCCCTTCCAACCCAAATCATTTTATGATTCTAGAATGTAAGTGGAAGACCTGACACTAGCCTACCTACTGTCATTTGTAACTCTGGATGATTGACGTGTGCTTACCTGTTAACTGTTGTGTGCACACCTTGTGTGCATTTTCAGTGTTCCTGTGAGGCTGGAAGCCTACAACAGTAATGCCATTGTGTCTCAGTGTCCCTGATGTTGCAGGGTGTATTTCTGCTGGAATACAGAAAAACTGAAGAAATAACAGCAGAAGAGAACTGAAAGAATCAGAAAGAATCATGTCAGTAAGGCAGGAAGAAGAGGCGACTACAACAGAGGTAGGAGCTGAAGAGGAGTCAGCCACAGTGGCTAGTGAGCAGGGCTGAGATCAGGCAGCACTATGAAAGAAAAGTGATAGGAAGTCCAAATGGCTTTCTGAAGCAAGGAGGTGACAGGCAGGGTCAGGAAAATACCCAGCAGCATTACCCAGGAAAGCCTCTTAGCCTGGATTAATCAGCTCGGCCTATTCCCTCCACATTTGCTGCTCCTTTTCACTTAAGTAGCAGTTGTTTTTTTTTTCTCCAGAAAGAACTGAGTCTCATTCCTTGCTGCCCTGCTTCACTACAGTTACTGGTGCCGGTGGTAAAATGGTGTAGACTCTGTCCACCTTTCCACTTTGGGCTGTAATTTTCAGCATACCATTGTGATTAGCTGGTGCATTATACCCCGTGCAAGCTGCTGAAGAATGATAAACTGAGACCTTGAACAGCATCCTGTCATGCTGACAGAAGTAACTGTAGATGGTATGAAGCAGTAGAAAATTTGTCCCAATGACCTGTTTCATACCTTGTTCACTGTTATAATTTTTTCACCCCACTAGCATCTGCAGACTTGCACCCAGTTATGTTGATGGCAGAGCAGAACAAGGGCCAAGGAAAACCCTTTCAAAATTGGCTCTTGGTGTGTAGGGAAGGTTTATAATGATCCAAGTGCCACTGTTGTCTTCTTTGGAATAAGTGTGAGAGGTTTTAGGCTGAGGTCAGGGAAGTGTGAAATCAAAGTGTGTTATGTAAATAATGCTTTGAAAATGTTCTGGACCCAAGGGAGACCAGTGGGAGGTGAAAGGAGTAGTGTAAGACCCATGCCCTCCCCTGTGATGAGGCTGCTTCATTTTGCCAGAGCAACTCTACAGAGCTTGATCCTCAAAATATTTCTTTGTGGCTTGAAGCTCACATTGCAACTTCCATAAGTAATTCGTGCAAGAGACATGGAAGGAAAGAAGGCTTTTACATCCTGATCAATAACTAGCTCTCGGTGTCCAAAATAGCATAAAATGGACATTCTAGAGCTACATTGTCATGGGTGTCTGGTATATAACATGTGCTTTGTGTCCCATATTTGGTCTACTCTGAGCAGGACTTAGCCTGGCAACCAGAAGGAAATAGAGTTTGACTCTCAGAATATTAAATATTTTACCACAGACCTTCTTCTGGCAGTGGCCTGAACAAGATTTTACCCTAAGAGATATTAGAGCTCATTTGCCTCAGTGAATTTAAAGATGGTGAAAATCACTGGTCTGATGGCTGAGGGGCTTGGCACCTCCAATTCCTCTCCAGAATTGTCAGTGAGCAATTCTGTTTTGAGACACTTCCTGTCAGCTCTCATGTCGCAGGTCTCATTGCCTTCCTGCTGCCTCTATCACAGCAGCTCAGGGGGTAGTTGCAACCACCCCACTTCTATCAGGCTCCATGAAGAGGATGCTGGCAGCCTGGCAGCCCATTCCCTTATGTGTATGGGGCCACAGTGGGGCACATGATTTTTGAGTCTGAAAACAGTGCTGACAGCATGCAGGGAGCCTGAGAGCAGCTTCTAATGAGCTGCTTGGAGATGCTGTCCTCTTTTGTGTGGAGCCTTGTTCTCAGGAGACCACAAGTCCCTTCAGGCAGAGTGAGCTCCTGCTGGAGACAGGAGGGAGCAGCACACACTCTGACACGCAGTCTGCACAGACCGGCATTCACGAGGGGCCTTGGATGCTTACATTTCATATTCAAAATGCATGAAGTGACATGCGGTTGCTCTCTTCTAGGAGACAGAAGAAGACAGCTTCTCATGCTGTGACAGAGCTGATGAACACCAAAGATTGTAGCCATGCTGGGAAGCCTCTCTTCTGCCCTTCCCATCCCACAGAGCAACTAAAGCTGTTTTGTGAGCAGTGTGACCAGCCTGTGTGCCGGCATTGCATTGTGGACAGGCACCGGCACCACCGCTGCGATTTCACCAGCAATGTCATTCACAGGCATGGGGATGCACTGCGGGAGCTGCTGAAAAGCACACAGCAGCACGTGGGTACCCTGGAGGGTGTGCTGAGCCAGATTGATGACATGAGCAGTGCTGTCCGCAGTCGCACAGAAGCTGTGGCCACAGAGATCTGTCTGTTTGCCAATGGGTATGTGAAAGTGATTGAAGAACACCGGGACCGGCTGCTGAAGCAGCTGGAGGACCTAAAGGTGCAGAAGGAAAACCTGCTGCACTTGCAGAAGGCCCAGCTGCAGCAGCTGTTGCTGGACATGAGGACAGGCGTGGAGTTCACAGAGCACTTGCTGATGAGTGGCTCAGACCTGGAGATCCTCATCACCAAAGGGGTGGTGATGAGCCGGCTGGCAAAGCTGAACAGTGTTCCTTACAACACCCACCCCAGTGTGGATGACAGGATCCAGTTCTCTCCCCAGGAGAGGGCAGGGCAGTGTTGTGGATATGAAGTTTTTGGGGCCATTCTCAATAAAGTGGTTGATCCAGCCAGATGTACCCTGCATGGGGAAGGTAATGGGATGTTGTACAAGAACTGAATGGGAACACAACTTTCCCTGAAGTCACCTCTTTCTTCTCTGAACACATGTGGTGTTCAGCTCAAGGCACTGTTGGCTCCCTGCTGTCCAGACATTAATTAGGAGCAGAGGCAGAGCCCTGCTTGCTGAGGACCTATGGGAGCCATGCTGGTCAAGAAGCCAGAGAACTATTCCCACCTAGATGCTTAGAGCATACTGGAGTTGCCCTCTTCAACGTCACTGACCTGAGCACCATGGGGCTGAGGTGTGAGGAGAGGAGCCCTTAGGCCACAGCTTACTCAGGGGAATGGCATCTGCAATGGCAGAACAGGATCCTCTCCTGCTGGCCTCAGCTAATCTTCAGCATGAGCCCAGACAGATCCTCTCTATGACTGAGCAAGCAGGTCCATTCCCCATGCAGCCTCTGGTGAGACTACCATGGGAATAATTGGCACCAATGGTTTCATAGGTATTTGCTTAAATAAGAACTTGGAGCAGGACCAGCAAACATAACATTCAGGCCACCCCACAAAGCGCAGGTAACTCTGGTCAGTGAAGGCTGGTGAAGGACAGATGAGACAGACCCAGGGCTCATTTGTTCCCTTCCATGCCAAACCGTTAGTGCTGAGGTCTCCACACTGTGCCTCGTCTCTCCTAGTGGCATGGTATACCTTGAGGCCGTGTGGGAAGACACTAGCTGGACCTAGAGGGTCCCTGTTCCATACAGACCTCCAGGATAAGCCTGCCCAGCATCTCTCAGTGCCTATAGCTGTCCATTCTCTCTGATCCCCACTCATATATTTATCTTTCCCTGTGAGTGGAAGGAGTTACACACTCCAGCAACAAATTCCTGGCCATGTTCTAATGGGACTGCAACAGTGAAAAATAGTTGGGAGGTGGCAGTCATGGCAGGTGTGAATCCTTTCTGGTCTTGTTTCTCTGTCTTGCAGATCTCCACAGTGCCTGTCAGAACCAGCTGACTGGCTTTACCCTGCTCTTCAATGATACCAGAGGGGAGCGGATGAGGCAAGGAGGAGAGGCCGTGCAGGTCAGCATCACACACAAGGAGAAGGTGGACTGGTAGGTATTTTACCCAAGAACTTCCTGGTCACTGAGTTTGCCTTTCTCCCTCCCTTAACCTGTCTGCCTCCTTGCTTGGGCAGATGGTAGGACATGCTTCAGTACGTGGGTGAGAATTTAAAGCAGACAAATACTTCTCTTTCCACAGCTATAGCAGTGCTTTCTACTGGTTGTATTTTGCTGTCGAGCTTGACAATGTTTGCTCAGATTTATACTGAGTCTTTGAGTGATTCGGGACTTCTTAAAGGACTCAGCTCTCTGTGAGTGTAAGACATGGTCATAGTGAGCTATCATTCCTTCGCATCCCTACCAGTAGCCAGCCAGGGCTCCTCTTCTTGTTAACAATTAATGAGCATAAAACATTGCAACCTCAGAACGACTGTCAGGACTCAGACAGACCAAGCCCAGCGGCCCCTGTCAGTTGATGGAAGTGGTTCATGGTCTAAAGAAAGAATCTGTGTTGGGACTTCATTGTCCTTTTTTCTGTACTTGCAAGTGTTGAGTGCTTTCACACATTTGGAAGTTTTCTAGCAAAAACAGGGAAGACTGCACTTGAACTCATAAATGTTTCCACAGTGAAAAGGATCAACCAGAAAAAAATAATTTCTAGCTGTTTCTAGGCCATGCTTTTTACTATAAATCAGCCAGCCACAAATGCAGAACTAAATGACAGTCAGTTCTTAAGAAAAACATCTATGCTGTTTTACAGTACATACAATGTAGCTGGATGAAGATGCCAGCATACCTGGTTCCAGGAGTGCTGTTGGTGGGATGATCTACTGGAAAAAAGGGACAAACTCTTTCCTATGAGGGAGTCTTGACAAGGCGCACAGAAGCAGTGGTGGCTGCACAGGTCTTTATCAATAGAGCATCACTGTTCAATAATATTGTTGCAATATACTTCCTTAGGTGAACACAGAGTGTTGGAAGGTGTGCACAACAGGGTTTTGTGGTTTTTTGCTTGGTGGGGTAGAGGTCGCTGTGGCCACATTAACTTGGTTTCTTGTTTTTGCGTGTATGCTGTTGCTGCATTCATGGCTGAAAGCCTCCTGGCTTTGGGGTGAAACACAGCAGCTACAGAAGAGTGTGAAGTATCACCACACCGGTCATAGCAGGAAATGCTGTGGGCAGCTGTGCTGATGTGAAGTGGTAGGGGGTGAGGAATGCAGCCTGCAAATCTGGAAGATTATCAACTGTCATGTCTTAGGACACAAAAAAATAATTAGTGGGGATCATGAAGAACACCTTCCTCTATGCAGAGCTGCTTGATAATTGTATGTGGAAAGCTCTATCCATCTGTCTGTGTGCCAACTGATCGGTCCCTGAGTAACTAGCTGGTGCTTTCTCCCTGGCAATCTCTTCACCCAGTGAGCTTCACTTTGGAGAGTTTGCCAGCAGGCACCTAGAACTCTTCAGAGCATTAAAGAGAAGAGTTGCGGTCAGCTGGGGTGGAACAGTGGATAAAGTGATTCAAACATATACCATTTATGTCCTGTCTTATTCATGATCTCTTCTGGAGGTAACTGCTCTCTGAAGCTGAAAATTTACCCCAATTCTGAGGCCTCTCATCTCCAATTCCGAGGGCTCTCATCTGATGGGGTAATCTGACCTGCAAGTGTGCTGTCTGTCATCGTCTGCTCTTTCAGCGCTCAGGGTTGCTACAAATCCTTGCAGAGCAGCTGAGCTTTGTGTGACTTCCCTTATATGGTTATTGCAGCTTCCAGTAGCAGAAGTGTGTGAAAGCTCCTTGAAGCTTGAATATTGCTCACGCATCCTGTTTAGCTTACTTGAGACCCGCAGCTGCCAAACAAGACTGAGGATAAGGAGCTGAGACAAATATAGGCCAAACAGTGGTTCATATACAGAGAAATTTTCTGCCAGTCACTGACCTCTTGTACTTCTCTCTCTGTTTGTAGTTCAGTCAAGCCAACAGTGTATGATAATGGTGATGGGACCTACCATATTTCCTACAGCCCTGAGGAGCCAGGCTTGTATGCTGTCTGTGTCTATGTGAAAGGGCAGCATGTAAAGGTAGCATTTCTTCTTCAATGCTTCTTTTTCACCTTCTTTTTACCTAAGTATTTGTTTCAAGACTTTCTAAGGATTGCCTCTACCACTTAGCAGTTTAAGACTGAGCTTAGTGATCTGTAACTGAACAGGATCATCCAGTTGTTTTTTGAAAATGCATGCACAGCATGTGACAGCACCTACTGCAACAGCCTGCAACAGCTACTGCAACAGCTTGCTTGTCCTCTGCAGGGCTCTCCATTCACTCTGATGGTGAAAAACAAGTTCCGCAAGCACCAAGGTGTGTTTCACTGCTGTGCATTCTGCTCAAGTGGAGGGCAGAAAGCTGCTCACTGTGCCTGTGGGGGGACCATGCCAGGTAAGTGCTCAGCTTCCCCACACTGCTGTCAGGAAGGTTTGCTGCATTCAGTCCTCCTTAGTGTAGATAGGTGTGAGTATATACTCCAGCACAAAACATGACTTGCACATGCATCAGACCATTGTGTACATATCTCCCAGCAAGATGGGACTGCATCAGTAGAAAATGCAGCAGGACGTGCTTAAAGGGTCTTTGTAGCACACCCCCTAGACAGACACCTGAGCCAACTCTGCGGGAGATGGAGCAGGGCAGTTCAGTCTTCCAGCCTTTCACCGGGGGCTAAGCAGTGCTGTGCATAACTCTTCCAGTGATGGCATGTTGGGAGCTTGCAGGCTGTGTCACACACACAGTGCCCAATGCCATCCTATTAAAAACCCCACTCCTCATTTAGGATTAGAGTTCAACTTCTTTTCTTTGTTTATCCCAACCAACCTCCTTGCCCTTGACCTGTATGTGTCATTGTGGTTTTGCATATCTTAGTACTGAACCAGCCCCTACCTTCTGTGCTGGATCTGCATCTAGCTCTGGCCATAGCCACAAGTGGCTGTCATAGGGTTCTGCAAGTCTGTGTCTTGCATTATTTAACAGGCAAAGGGGCAGAAATCTTCAGCTTTCCCCAGCAATTGGAACAGGGAGATTCCCCTCTGTTGTTTTATTCTCTTTAGGGAGCTCTGGTAATTTTAGCCTCAAATACACGGTGATGTCATCAGCACGTGACTCCCCATCCTAGAGAAGTCCTGGGGTTGAAGAACTTTCTGGAAGCTTCTGATAGACTGGGGTTTTCTATCCCACTTTTGGTTGCCTCTTCTCTTGCAGGTGGGTACCAAGGCTGTGGACATGGACACAAAGGTCACCCTGGCAGCCCCCACTGGTCATGCTGTGGACAAGTGAAAGAGAGCTCAGAGTGCTTGGGAGAGCCACCCTCTGACACCTCACAGAGAAGTTTGCTCAGGACAGTGGCACTCTGAGCAGCCAGGGGAGCCTCTGTGAGCCCAGGGCACTGCTGCTGCCTGCTGCATGAACACAAACCACAAGGATCCCTGTGATTACTGCATGGCCAGGATGACACTGTGATGGGTGTGAACTGAGAAAGAGGAATGAGAGAATAAATTGTGCCTTATTTTCCAATCAGGGCTGCATATACAAAGTTATTTTGTACCTGAACAGGAGCAAACACTGAGAAATGGTAATGGTGCCTACACTTTCAATGAGTCGAGGCCTTTGGGGTCAGGCTCTAAAGGGAAACTCAATCTGAGCAGTTACCTCTTGGAAGGGTCAAGATGTGTCTCATTCTGCAGGATCAACAGTTTCTGCTGTCCTTCTTGAAGAGGTCAAAGCTCCTTGTTGGGGCACATTCCAAAAGGTTTTGGTGTTTGTGCCTTGGAAGGGCTTGGCAGCCTGAATATGGCTTCTGCACCTCCCTGTTAGATATGTGGTGCATAGAGCACATTCACACTCTTGGGAGCTGCTGTTGTGTTTGCAGCTCCTATATTTTCTCCAAGTTAGCTGTAGTCTTACTACCCCCTCCCTGCAGGGCAGGAGCAAGGTGGGTTAGTAACACAACTGAAAGAAACCCAAGGAAAAGCTACCCTGCTGATGGGAACAGGAATTAGTGTTATTCCCCCATCTGTGCATTCTCCATGGAGATGATGTGGGACATAGCATTGCTGGGGGTGATGTGGGAGCCAGGATTGTACCCAGCTCACTAAGGAAAGATCTGGGGACAGTTTGAACATCAGTAGGAGTCAGAGGTGCAAGTTTGTAGGTGTCTGTCCTGAACTGGAGCGGCTAGGCAAGAGCAACAGAAGAAACTATAATACAGCAAAACTGGATTTGACTTGTGCAAGGGTCTGTTTTTGGAAGATCTTGTCCCATTTTCCACAGAGGAGGAGAGGTGTATCTCCTGGGCTTGTACACATACTGCCAGGCTGTCACTGGGGAAATGACATCTGTGATGAGGAGGAATAGGCACTTTCCTAGAAGGACGGCTGCTAACCTGCCAGTTGCTGTTTGCCATTTTCCTGGGTGCAGCAGACACCCCGGATACCTTCTGAACAAAGCATATTTATGTCATTGAGATGGGGAGTGCTACTGCCCTGGACATAACCTTGTGAGTGGGTATATGTTGCTAGGGGCTCCTAATACTGCCTGGGGAGCTGGGGACAAAGGTCTGGCTGTTGGTCACTTGGGGAGAGGAATGCTGCTCCATTGTCAACAGCACGGACTGTTGACAGTCCCTGGCTTGTAAATAGTAGAAACCTGTGCTGTCTGCTTGCTCAGGCCTCAACGACTCATTTATTGTTCATTCCTTTACAAAGCCAGTTTTGGAACCTATTCCTCCCAGCAAAGGAAACAGATATCCTTATGCAAATGCTGTTTATAGCTTTTCATTAATCATCCAGAAAGGGCTGTCAAACAGACAGGGGAAGGTTAAGCAGTTTAAATCTCCCAGTTAGGCAATATAAGTCTCCAAGTTGCTGACTCTGAAATTTCAAAGTGAAAGTTTATCAGTTTACCTTTAGTGGAACAAGCAGTAATTTATTCGTGTCCTTACTATGTTCAGAGTCAGTTCTTAGCACAGAACATGATGTAAACCAAAATGCTTATTTTCTGTGTCTATTTTTTGTTCCCCACCTCCCACATATGCATTGTTTATTTCTTGGAGCTTCCATGCTGTGTTGCAGAGAGAACAGATAAGGACAGCACTACCTTCTAGGTGTGTAATTTCTATCTAAAAATACCTTAGTCCTCTCAGACAGAGGAATGTGTTTTCTCTTTGTGCTAGACATCCCTTATACATGCTGTTGCTGACATTTTCCAAGAAGTATTTGTGAGAACTACACCAGTGAGCACATAAACCCTACAAGGAACTGCACTCATCTTGGGCTGAGTTCTACTTTTGACATCCGGAGAGCAGTTTTCAGACAGCATGGGGTACTAACCCTGCTAGGGTTATGCCCTTGTATCAATTTTTGTTTGTTTGTAGACTTGAAGGCTCAATCAGCCCCAGGGATTATAAAGTTTTATAAAGAGCAGACTACTGGTCTGTTTTTAGGCAAAGAGGACTGTGCATGAAGATAGCTTGAAGAATCATAAGCAGAAAAGATACTAATGACCTTAGCACTTGGCGTGTATGTTTGTGTAGTGTTAGGTGAAAATGCCCCCTCATTATCTGAAAGCAGAATTTGCTCTCAGTGTTCATTACTCAGAATGCTTTTCTGATCCTACTGATCTGCTGGAGTCTCATGCTGGTCCCCAACAGCCATTCCCAGGAATAGTTTCCCAGCTGTAAACAGCCTCAGGCAAGTGATGGAACGAGAGCTGGATCCTACTAGTAGATTCAAAAGAGCTGGGCAGACCATGTACTCACAGATCTTTTATTTCTTCAGGAAATACTCTGAATACCTCTTGTTCTTTACAGCACAGGCATACGGTGAGGGATAGGCCCCAACACGAGAGCTGCTCAGTAATTAATGGGTTGTTGCTCTGGACCAATCCTACTGGGGCTGCCTGTGCCTGAGGCACAGAACTGTGTTTCTGAAATGGAAATAACTTGATCATTGACTGTGTTAAGGTGTGCTGTGGCTACAGCTTAGAGCCAGCTGGTGATGAAAGGGGACACATCGTTTGTTCACTGCACCAAAGACAGATGTAAAACAGGTGTCAAGAGGGTAATTCTTAATGTACATTTCCTACCACACCACAATGGCTTAGAGTTACTCTTATCTACTTAGTGATGCTCTGCTAAATGACAGCAATTTTAGTAATCAGTAGAATACCACAAAATAAGTCAGGTTTCTTTTTTTCAACTTAAGAAGTGCTATTCCATGTGAAAGCACAGAGAAGTGAAAACCATAAAAAGTCTGCTTTCTGAGCTTAAACCACTGGAACAACCAAGTGCAACAGTGATTTTCACTCACATGAAAGACTTCCACTCCTTACTTTTGTTCAGAAGCCAGGGGATGAATGGTGAACTTTCAGCAACAGCCAAAGACTGGAGAGTTAGAAGTAGGTCCTGTTCACACCTCTGCCATAGACCTTGCACAGAGTGTCCAGGTGGCTCCTCTGCATGAGGAGTGATTAGGTTCACAGCCAAGCCCTCATGCTGAAGTAGCAGATGAAAAGCTGAGGAAACCCAATGCCTACTCACTCTCTAAAGGAGAAGGTCCTACCCTGGCTCCTGTGTCCTTGCTGCAGGCCATACAGGCCTGCCCCACCAGAAGCATCACTGGGTGTGATGGTCCTCTGACTGCATGGGGAACCAATTCAACACCCTAATCCAGCAGAAAACAATTTGCTTTCTAATTTTACTTTGATTCCTAATAGATAACCAGGTTAAGTGGAGGTTCAGAACTATGCCTTCAGCAGTGCAGGGTGGTGGGACATGGGAGGAAGTTCACCACAGGCTTCATGTAGCTACATGTAGCTTCATAATGGCATGAAGAGGCTGGAAGTGGTGAGTCCTGGTTGCTAAATTCCTTGTAATACAGTTTGCTGATAAGAGCCACAGCCCATTCGAGCTCTCTCTCTGCAGTCTAGAAAAGTCTGTTATGTGTCATGCACCACATCTGACTACTCTCATCCCTTGTAGAGGTGAACAGGCTCTTTTGGAGTTGCAATGTGGTAGAAAAGAGTAAGAGCACACTTCAGAAATCTTGCATGTACACATTTAAAAGGCTACTGTGCACCTCAGGGCAGCGTAAGCACTCCTGACTCCTACTCAGCCTTTGCAGGTAATTTGGTCATCACTGATGAGTATTGATTGCTCTTGATTTGAACCTCTTATTGTGGGAGATAAAGTAATTTGTTTTTTCTTATGTGCTGGACTATTCCCAGTTCCTCTGGGCATCAGCTCTGCATGGGAAAGCTGTTCTCTGTCTAGTCATCCAAACTTCCTGGAGATGGCTATGAACTGACAAAAATTTCCCTCTCCCCATCCTATCTGGAACTCATCCCAGACATAGATGTTAGGATACACAGGTTTCCCTTCAGGAAACTGGGCATTCTGGTGCAAGCTGCTTTCCCTTTTCTGTTCCTTCACAATCCCTCTGCCCTCCTCAGCATTTCACGCCCAAGAACTACTCGTCCTGCTCCCACCCTCCAGGAGGACCAACTACAGAGGGAAAGGTTTGAAGGGTCTATGCCAGTTTATTTTCTTTACGTGCTCTTTACTGTGTTGTCAGATCTGAGAGCTCCAGGAGATGGCCTTCAGGAGCAGAAGTAGGCTGGTCAGGAGGAGTTCAGAGGAAAAAAAACATCAGTAAGAAGACACTGCCAATCCTATGTGGCTCTGACAGCACCGTTGGCCTGGAGGAGCCTCTTAGCACAGCACAGAGAGGCAGCAAAAGATTTGCAGGGCAAATGGGGCTGAGAAGGGGACCTGCAAGTAGGACTTCTCTGCCCACTGGCAAGAGCATGGTTGGATATTTTAGCAAGGAGCCCTGACCTAGTCCTGGATGTAACACAAGCCACCAGTGATGGGTGAGCTATGGATCTACATTGGCGGCTGTTCCACAGTGGTCCCAGGATTAACTGGCTACCCAGCCATGAGCTGTGTTATGTTTTGTTTTACATCAGACGTGTTTCTTTAATGGTTGATGTAGGAGGTACCTCCTGTTGCTCCAGTGACTAACCAGGCCTATCTGCTTTTGGCTGGCCTTATGGTGGGACATGAGAGACTCATTTCTTCCTCATTCCTGAGAGTTCAATGCTTGGGCTCACCACTCCTTAGCTGAGTTCCATTATTTAAGCACGGCAGCCTGGGAGAATATACCATGCAAAGAAGAGGAGCTGTGCTGAACTGTGTGGGCTTGTCTTCATAGGTCCTGCAACCATGGCATCCCAAGGCCAGGCCATGTTTTGGAGGTATGATATTAACTGCATCTGCTATGGGAGAGAGGAGGGAGGGAATTGTGTTTTCCAGACTCCTCATCTGTGTCACTGAGCTACCAGGAGCTTTCAAGGCACCAATTCTTTGCAGCTTTACTCTGTACTGTACTTACCCAAGCTACTTAAATACAGGTACAGCTTCTCCTATGGTATCAGCAAAGTCATGTAACTGTCAGGCACCCATATGCAAGCCATTAGTCAATGGAGTCAGGATGGAGATGTGTGTCATAGAAGCTCTGTGTTGCTGGAGTATGCCATCTCAGGTTTGAATGCTGTTATAGGGTTTTAATGAGAAAGGCTCCATGTTCCTGCTGTTATAGGGTATTAATGGCTTGAGGGAGTCTCCACATTCCTGCTGCTGATCCTCAGACAGTCACTTCTATCTCCATGACGTTTTTGTGTTGTGGAGAGAAAGGCAGAAGCTGTCCTAGAACAAGTTTCCTTGCTCTGTGGGCAAGGAATAAGAGCTGGGAAGGTGTGCAAACTTAAACCAGGCAGCTCATTTCAATGAACCTCTTTCCATTGGAGCTACTGATCAAGTCCTGGTAGGTTACAATCAGAAAAAAATAGTGTCGTGGGAAAGGCCATAAAAATATCTATCACATATCCTTAATTCCTGATAATAACCCCCATCAGACTGCTAAATTAGTTGGCAAACTTCAGCCTTCGATGAACTGGGCTTGCATCTAAACCTAACTACTTGAACAGAGACACCAAAAAAGCAGCCTCTCTTCATCCCTGTTGTCAGCTCTTCCAAGCTGGATAGAGGCAGGAGCTCCAGCGAGGTGTGTAAGACAACCTTGCTTGTGTTTATTCTGTCAAAAAGGTTTCAGCTGTCGTGAGTATCTGTCCCACCTGAGCTGAACAGCAATGAGAAGAAGGGCAGTCCACACATGGACAGAAGAGACACACATGAGCAGTGCTCCAGCTTTCTCACATGGGGCATCAGTGAAGTGCTGAACAGTAATATTATCTGTACCTGTTCACTGACAAAAAGGAGATCACTAGCAGACATAGCATAACAAAACACAGTGTAAATATCCACTAACATCATATTCCTTATGCTCTTCATTCTCTGTATTGTGTGCAGTAACCAGCTCTGTTATTCTCCAGAGGCAGCCCAGCTGGCTTTTGTCAGGGAATAACTGCAGTAAATGTGAGGGGTGTAAAAAAATGAATGCCTGCCCCTTGCTGCTCTGAAAACCATCCTCTGACATGTTTCTGACAGTGCCTCTGCCTGCCCCAGGAATCTGCACATAGCCAGACAGGTTACTGGAAGCAGAAGGATTCTTCAAGGCTGTTGGCCTGTTCAGGCTAATTCATTATTGCAGAAATAGCCCAGAGAGAGACGTGAATTTTCCAGGAAGCTTCAAAGGAGCAGTGGGAGGTATCTATTGATTTCAGGGGAAAAAAACAACTAAAACAAACAAACCACAGAGTGAAAAAACTCAAAAAATAAAACTGACAGACTGACAAAAGTTGAGCTCTACAATCACTAGCTTCTCGTTGGAATGTACAGCATTTCCTTTTGGATTACTCCTACCATGCTATTTCTTTTCCACAGTAGGAAGGCAGGACATCTCCAGTCTCTTAATCTCCCAGGTTTCTTGATCTTTCCTGGGGGAAAGCTTGATCTGCATGGAGCTAGAGATCAAGCCTCTGCAGCCTGACATGGTGGAACTTCCAGACTCTTTCTGTTCTTGGTCTGTGCTCAGCAGAATTCAGGCTGCCCAGAGCTTCCAATAAAAGCCCACTTGGCTGACCAGGAATAGGACCAGGGAAAAGAGAGTAGGATGCATGGAGCAGCACACTGCAGGCTGTCAAAAACATGCCAGAACTGGGCTCTGACTTGAGCATCCCCTGCTGCCCTCATCAGCCTGTTCCCATGCCTCTGAAACACTGAAAGTACAATGGGTGCTGATGCACAGAAAATTGCTTTTTGCTTGAACTGCTGGACTGGGCTGTTGCAAAACACAGCTACTGTCAGCATGCAGGCAGGCTGCCAGCTTCTTCTTGCTCGCCTTGCACTATGATTGACTAAATAATGCACAGGGTCCTTGCAGGAAAATATTTTTAAGGCCCTTGGATCTCAGGGTTTCTGTGGAGGAAACTAGAAGAAACCTGATTTCCCTTTGTCACTGGCAAGTGGTGTTGAAGTTGGCAATAACATCCATGAACCCCCAGTTGCCACCACTCCCCCCCCCCCCCTAACAAACAAGCAGCTTTTTCTGTCAGCCCTGCTGCTGCATGGAACCAGGTGGTAAGCACCTCTCTGGATGCAAAGCTAGCAAGGCTCTGCAGCTACAGAGGCAGGTAGTGTCAGCAGGGTACAAAAGCATTGGTGCTGGGCCATTTGTGCTCTTTCATGCTTGTGAGAGAGGTAGGGATGCTTTTGCCTGGCACAGGGCTGGGGCAGGCGTGGTCGTTAGGCCAGAGGGTCCTTTCAGAAGCAAGTGTGGTGGAACTTGAAGCGTTCAGGAACTGCACAGGAGGCTTTATGGCTGCTCATACCTTGCCGTCCTTCCTCTGCCATTTATTGATGAAACACTCCATAACATGCAGGCAGCATCCCTTGGCTCCCAGCAGTTTCTCCCCTGCCCATTTTTCAGCAGGGAGATCTTAATCTAGAGGTGTGAGGGTGAGTTACAGTCAACAAGATGCTGTGGTGTGGTTGCCACTTGCTCCAGGCATGTCTGCTGTGTGTCTAAGCCCATTCTTCCCAGGCTGAGGCTCATCATGGCAACCTTGGCTGAGTTTATAGCAACTATCTTGCTTTGCCACCAGCTCCTTAGAAACTGGTGAAGCAGCACAAGGAGGTAAATATTCAGCATACACACAAGCTTCAGTAGCTCCTCTGGAGTAGGAAAGCACAAGGTTGTCCCATGCTGAGACCCCAAGTGGTTGGAGTTAAGCGTCTGGGACATGACAAGTCTCCGCCAGGAGCTGTCACACTGCAGGATCCCCATAAGACAACAAATGAGTTCCCCTTCCCACAGCTCTGATCCTTCCTCCTAAGCACGTTGGCATGTGCTGACAGGGCTTCCTCGGACAACTTTCCACTGGCTTTAAGGATAAGGGTGGAAGGGAGGTGGGAGGTGGGGAGGGGGACAGGGGAAGTAAGCCATCTGCAATGTCTTTGTGGACATTGTCTATCTGGACTTGAGTAAAGCTTTTGACACTGTCTCTCACAGCATTCTTCTTCAGAAACTTCTGGCACTTGCCTTGGGTAAATACACCCTGCGTTAGATGAAAAATTGGCTGGATGGTTGGGCTGAGAGATTAGTAGTAAATGGAACTAAATCTGGCTGGCAACCGGTCATATGTGGTGTTCCCCAGGGTTCAGTGCTGGGGCCACTTCTCTTTAATATCTTCATTAATGATTTGAATGAGAGGACTGAGTGTAATCTCAGTAAATTTGCAGATGACACCAAACTAGGGGCCTGTGTTGATCTGCTAGAGGGTAGGGAAGCCTTACAGAGGAATCCAGACAGGTTGGATCGATGGGCCAAGGTTAATTGTATGAGGTTTAACAGAGCCAAATGCTAGGTCTTGCATCTGGGTCATAACAACCCCATGGTAAGCTGCCGACTTGGGGAAGTGTGGTTAAAAAGCTTCAGGTTGGAAAGGGACCTGAGGATATTGGTTGACAGTCGACTGAACAGGAGTCAGCAGTGTGTGCAGGTGGCCAAGAAGGCCAATAGCATCCTGGCTAGTATTAGGAACACTGTGGCCAGCAGGAATAGGGAGGTGATCATCCCTCTGTACTCAGCTCTGGTGAGGCTGCATCTTGAGTACTGTGTTCATTTCTGGGCACCTCACTATAAGAGGGACATAGGAGTGCTGGAGCGTGTGCAGAAAGGGGCAACAAAGCTCATGAAGGGCCTGGAGCACAAGTCCTGTGAGGAGTGGCTGAGGGAGCTTGGGGTGTTTAGTCCGAGAGGAGACCTCATCACTCTCTTCAATTACCTCAAAGGAGGTTGAAGTGAGGAGGGGAACAGCCTCTTCTCCTTAGTGGTGTGTGACAGGACCAGAGGGAATGGATGGAAGCCGTTCCAGGGGAGGTTTAGGCTGGATGTTAGGAAGCATTTTTTCACTGAGAGGGTTGTCAGGCTTTGGAATGGCCCAGGAGAGTGGTGGAATCACCATCCCTGGAGGTATATATAAGGTGTTGGGACCTGGTCCTTAGGGACATGGTTTAATAGTTAGATTATAGTGTTGGTCAAAGGCTGGACTGGACGATCTTGGGGGGTCTATTCCGACCTAAATCATTCTGTGATTCTGTATCCCCAAAACAGCCCACTCACAGCTCTGTCTCTGTTACCAGTTCCATCTTGCCCACTCCCTGGCTTGTACCAGGTTTCTCCTGGGGTCATGCTCTGCTCACCTCTCTGAGCAATTGATCCCTTGCAAGTGCTGTAAGAGACTGCCCAGCTCACATATGCACTGGGGATGCAGGGAGGGAGCATCTTCCACTGGACCCTGCTGCCTCCTTCCAGAGGCAAAGCCTGGTCTCCTCTCCTGCCACATGTTCCTCCAGCTTTGATAATGAGTGATTACACAAATCCTTGTCACTACTGTGGTCATTATGGTAATGTACTTTACCAGTTCACCTTGTTCTAGGTCTGTGACTTACCTGCCTCAGCCTCCTTCCTGCTGGTGGCTCAGCAGATGGTGTAGGGTGTCAAAGGAGGTGGGCTGCACAATAATATTGTCTGTTCTTTTTTCCCTAAATAGCATGACTATGGTCATCATCATCCTGGCTGTGGTGATTGCCCTGATCATCGGGTTTGGTGTCTCAGGTACGTGGCAGCTCAGATTTCCTGCTGTTACCAGTGGGATGATGAACTTCTGCCCTGCTACTACCTTCATGTCTCCTCCATCCTGTGCATGGGTTGTGGTGTGATCTTGTGTGGAAGTGCCACCTATAACTTTTTGTTTAAGGCTCTCTTTATAACACTTACTTGCCAGATGGCTGGAGTCTGCACAGGTGGCTTCAGTTCTAGCCTTTCTTAACAAGGTATTGCTCCATGGCATTCAACCAGGAGGAGCTGTGCTCTTCTTGGGGATTGTAAGCTCCTGTAGGTTTTATACAATGCAGACATTTGCAGACACAAACACATGTGCTCAGTGTGGGTTAGAAGACATCAGCACTTGGCACTCAGAGCTGAGTGAGGAAATCTGTGTTGGCTCTTAATTTCTGTGAAAACTTCTCAGAGGGAAGTGGTTCCAGGCTGCACACACATGAGCCCCTGCACTGTGGGGCAGCTCTGTTTTGCTCCAGGAAGTTAGTTCTTAGGAGGTTCGTCCTTTTGCAGCAAAAACCAAGGCGCTTCTTTTTTTTTTTTTTTTTTTTTTTTTTTTTTTTTTTTTTTTCCTTGATTTTATTTATCTGGCATGTTAGCAACTGAAACGTTCAGCTCCATCTGCTGCTCCATGGAAAACCAGACGAGTCAAGGGATCAGTAAGTGCAGCACAGCCTGTGCTGCTGGAGATACAGTGCTGTGTTAGCTGAAATTACTTGGGCTCACAGCCATAAACCTACACACACAGAAAGTCCTGTACCTACTGTGCTCTTTCTCCCAGATGGGAGGAGACGATGGTATTTATTGAGAAGCTGGACAGCTTCTGCCAGTATGGGGCACATTCCCCTGCTCCCTCTGAGAACAAAAATTTGTTGCTTTGGTGTTGGTCCAAATGCGGCTTCCTTGGAATGTGCTAAGTGAGGATGCTTAGGAAAGGACTGCATGGAAGAGAGGACCTGGTTCCAGGAAGGAGCTGTTTCTCAAGTACAGTGATTAGGATTCAGCTTGAGAAGCAGTCTCTGTCCCCAGGGAAGGGAAGTGCTGACTTCTCTTAAAAGAAAGAAAACAATTTGAATTCCAGTAAGGGTGAAACAGCAGACTCTTATTTCTATGCCAGCACTACGCCTTGCAGACATATTTATATTGCATAATGGGAGGTCCTGACTAAGAAAAGATGCAAGAATCACAATCTTCTGGCAGCTGCTAAGAGAAAAACCTCTGATACATATAAATAAGCAAGAAAATACCAACTTCTCAAACAATTAGAGGAGCCACTTTTTGAAACACTCTGCCTGCTAAAGAAATGCTCTTATGCTTTATCTTGGTATATAAGACATGGTATTTGACCTGTGCTAGCAGCTGCTACTGGTGTCCTTGCAATGTGCTGGTTCAGCCTCAGAGTTGGTGCAGGACAGCTTCAGGGTGGCCTTGCCTTTCTCTGTGCTCACCAGCTCACATTCCTAATGCTGCTTGCTTTATCCTTGCAGGAAACCGCTCCATCAGCGTGACAGCACTGACGTCCACAGGGAACATTGGTCAGCGGGGCATCCTGGGCTGCACTTTTGAGCCTGACATCCAGCTGGGCAGCATAGAGATCCGGTGGACCAAGGCAGGAGTAGCCGGGCTGGTTCATGAGTTTAAAGGTGGAAAGGACCACCTGCAAGACCAAGACTTGATGTTTCGGGGCCGCACGGCAGTGTTTGCAGAGCAGGTGATGGGTGGCAACGCATCCCTGGAGCTGAGGGACGTGCATCTCTCCGATGCTGGCACCTACCAGTGCTCCGTCACCACGGCCAGAGGGAGCGGGGTGGCTGTGCTGTGGTACAGGACTGGAGGTGAGGGGTACAAGGAAGGAAATCCTGCTGCAAAACACAGGCTGACATGGTTTGGTCAGGCGTACCTTGCAGTATGCTGATGCTCGAGGCTGTGTCAGCAGTGCCTGCTCCTCCAGCAGCCAAAGTCAAGCCCTGCACCCCTGAATAGGACTGCAATTGGTTTGGGCTTTTCCAGAGGTGTTTATGGCCTTACCCGTTTATCACCTTACCAGGCTCTTGTTCTGGAAATATGATTAATGCTCTCAATTGTCTTTTTTTCTTCTCTTTACCATATGTAGCATACTAAATACTTAACTGACTTGGAAGAGCCCTTAAGAATGCAAGTAGCTAAATGATCTTAAAAGATTCGGATTTTATACCTGTTAAAGACAAAATGATAGCTTTTTCTTTCTAGATTAAGACATACCTCCAGTCAGAAATGCTGCACAGTAAAAATGACAGCCTGACAGCCTATTTCATACCTTTTTTCTATTTTTCTGATGTATTCAGTTGTTTGGTTTTTTTTTTTAATTACTATCAAAGCAACATACTGCCCATATGATAGTTATCAGAAGTATTACACATTTGCTACAGTTAATCATTCACCTTGTTATGAGTTAACTACAAGACATGCACAGACACAGATAATTTTCTCTTGTGGGTGCTTAATTCTTCTGAACCCTCTGGGCTTGGCCACCATGTTCACCCCTGGCACAAAGCAATATGCCCCCACTGAAATCAGCAGCTTTTCACTCATGTGTCATCTCTGAATCTAATGAAACTGTGGTGACTTACACTGAGCATATGATATAGATGATGTGAGTCTGCAAAGTTGGGTAATCTCAATATTTCTCTGGCTGGCTTTTGCTGGCATCCCTGAAGTCCCAGCATATCCCTTGATCCCAACAGCTCAGGTTGGGATAAGAAAAACTTAGTTAAGAAAAGCTTAGTTAAGGACTTATGAGTATTAAATTAACAGGTTAGGTTTTTTCCAACCAAGGTGATTCTGTGATTTTGTGAATGTCTGGTCAGTGTTGTTTCACTCCCATTTCTTGCTGAAAGTAAAAAAAACCTGAAAGTAAGAAATCTCTGCCCTGTTGCTATGCTAAGCACTTAATTTAGCACCAAGCAGTGTTAAATTAAGAAAATATACTGGTTTTATTGGCTCCTTACCTTTAGTGACAAGAATGCAAGAACTGTTTGGGACTGCAGTAGGTAACAGCAAAGCCAGAAGGCTTTGGTTTGTATCTGAGGCTGTTTAAGTCCTGGAAGGACTTTGTCTTCTACCACTCC
The DNA here is from genome assembly GCA_023637945.1 of Phaethornis superciliosus. NCBI lineage: Eukaryota > Metazoa > Chordata > Aves > Apodiformes > Trochilidae > Phaethornis > Phaethornis superciliosus. The sequence continues at coordinate 82,870,797 of JAJQWJ010000001.1, read as the reverse complement.
TTGGAACCTTGGGAATCTGCCTGCTTTTGTTTTTTCTTGATTCAGTGTTTAAAGTAATACACACAAAAAAGGCATTAGAGAGAACATGTGAAATGCTGCATTAGGCTTTATTTCCGTTGAAACTTTGTGAATCCTACTGTCCTAAAAAGCTCTTGTTTCTCTTCACATATATGCACACAGGAAATAGGATGAATATAGAGACCAAGGCTAACAAAGTTCTATTTGAGATGGTCTTGGCTATAAAACACAGCTGACTTGGCAACAGGCTTTAAAAGTTCCAGTTAATCCAGTGAGGTTGGCGTAACTTGCAGCTCAGGCCACACTTTAGTCTGCTCTCAGCCCCAGCGGCTACAGATGGAGCTTAGAATCACAGAATCAAAGAATCATAGAATCGTCTGGGTTGGAAGGGACCTCAGAGATCATCAAGTCCAACCCTTGACCCACTACCGCTGTGGTTACCAGACCATGGCACTGAGTGCCACATCCAGTCTCTTTTTAAATATCTCCAGGGATGGAGAATCCACTACTTCCCTGGGCAGCCCATTCCAATGCCTGATAACCCTCTCCGTAAAAAAATTCTTTCTAATATCCAACCTAAACTTCTCCTGACACAACTTAAGTCCATGCCCTCTTGTCCTACTGACAGCTGCCTGGGAAAAGAGCCCAACCCCCCCCTGGCTCCAGCCTCCTTTCAGGGAGTTGTAGAGAGCGATGAGGTCTCCCCTGAGCCTCCTCTTCTCCAGGCTGAACACCCCCAGCTCCCTCAGCCTCTCCTCACAGGACTTGTGCTGGAGTCCCTTCACCAGCCTGGTTGCCCTCCTTTGGACCTGCTCCAGGACCTCAATCTCCTTCCTGAACTGAGGGGCCCAGAACGGGACACAGGACTCGAGCTGTGGCCTCACCAGGGCTGAGTACAGGGGCAGAATCACTTCCCTGGACCTGCTGGCCACGCTGTTCCTGATCCAGGCCAGGATGCCATTGGCCTTCTTGGCCACCTGGGCACACTGCTGGCTCCTGTTCAGCTTCCTGTCAATCCAGACTCCCAGGTCCCTCTCTGCCTGGCTGCTCTCAGCCACTCTGTGCCCAGCCTGGAGCTCCCCATGGGGTTGTTGTGGCCAAAGTGCAGGACCCGGCTTCTTTGGCTGCAGCCCTATTTAGCATGAGAGTTACATCTGAGGCTGTAGATGTTATTCAGGCTTCCTTCGCAGTCAGGAGGGAGGGTGAATGATCTTCTGCTTCCCCCCATATCTGATAGCAACAATCATTTTTTTGGTGTGCTTCTCCCTGCTGAGAGTAGGGGTGAGCAGAGCCATGCTAGCTGTGATTCCTGCCCAGGGAAGCAGGGCATTGTGCAGAGATACAGGGACTCTCAGGCTGGCCAGGTCCTGGGCTCCTCTAGGGGCTCAGGAAATGTTTGGTTTATGAGCCCAGGACCCAACTTGTAACTGTTCAACTGAATAAGATGAAAACACCAAAGTAGTACCCAGCAGATCTTGTCAAACTGGACTGCCTTGTTCTAGGAGACTTTAGATCCCCTGTAGACATCCCCCTATAACCCAATCTGTATAGAACTCTGGCTGAGGCTCTGTGTTTGGGGTGGCTACACAAAGTGCTGCAACACCATGCAGCAAATACCCTAGGAATACTGGGAATGACCAGCAGATGCAGTTAGGTGTTTTACGCTCAGTTCCTTGACATTTGCCTTTTTCTGTCTCTCTCCCCTTTTTCCTTCCCAAAGCCTTCAGCACTCCCAAGGTCCATATGGAGAACAGCAGCAGTGGGGACACGTTGCAGTGTGAAGCAGCACGCTGGTTCCCTCAGCCTGCTGTGCACTGGACAGCGTGCAATGTCTCTGGGCGGTACCTACCTCGTGTTGCCAACACCAGCTACGAGCTGAACACTGAAAATATCACTTTAAAAGTGGTTTCCTTTCTGCACAGCATCACTGCTAATGTCACCTACACCTGCGTGATTGAAAACAACATTGCCAAGGCTACGGGCAACATCAAAGTGACAGGTGAAGTTTACACCACCCAGGGACCACTAGGTGAAGGGGAGAAGAGTTTAAACAGTGTGTATGTCAGGGGGCTCCTCCAGCATCCATGTCAGTCAAGGAAGGGGCTGAAATCCGTGGTTGACCTATGCCTGTTTTTTCTCTGCCTGGTATGGAAGGCATGGGTCTGTTTGATCCTGCTATTTCAGATGTTTTTCACAACTGCTCCTTTGGCAGAGGGACAGAGCTGCCAAGGAATGGAAAGGAAGGACACAGCTCAAAATATAGTCCTTCGAATATTAACTGAAAACAAACCAACCAATTAAAACCCCCAAATTTGCCACTTTCTTTAGCCAGTTCAGTTTAGATCTATTTTGTGTGCCAAACCAGCAGGTGCTTTTAGCTGTTACTAATGTCAGTCTCACTGACTCCAGCCCACCCTCTTTATTTTAAAGACTACCTTCTTCATTGGAAAGCAAACTTCACAAAAAGCTGACATCTTTTCTTGTTCTACGTGAGAAAGTTCAACAGCAAGGGCTTCATGGCAGTGGGTCTCCAGCAAAAAAAGGCAGGGATTATTCCCTATCAATATGCAGAAAAATGGGGGGAAATCAATATAGATGCTCTGTTTGCATTCTGTGCTGTGTTCCATATTCTGGCAGCCTATCACTATTCTTCTGCTACAGATTTCAGCATTATAAGGTGGACCAACTTGCAGCTGGTGAGCCTGAATGCAGAGTCTGTGTCCTCCTCCCTTCCAGCCTGTCAATGGATGCTTCTGCTTCCCCTGTATCTGCTGTCACTATAGAGCCTCTATAAAACAACCAGAAACACTGCTGGACCTGGAGGTAAGCTCAGAAAGAGAAACCTGTAAGCACATAGGCTCAGTATACAAAGACCTCCTTGCTGGGTTTTGTGACAGTAGCACACTTATCTCAGGCCTGCCAGAATAGAAAGACATGTCTTTGCCCTTTCCCAATCCCCAGCTTTGGGTGGTATGTGTGACTTGTCCCTTCCACAGGCTCCCCCTGGCTTCTCCCATTACCTTCTGCAACTTGAGGAGATTCTTCTCTTACACTGTTGACTGTCATCTCTTACTCATCCCCTCATTCTCTTTTTTTTTTTTCCCCTCCTCAACCTTTTCTCTGATCCACAAGATAGACATCTTTCTTGCTGCTCAGCACACTCACTGAACCTTACCTTAGAGTTCATGGCTGCAAGGCAAGGTGAACTTTTTCCCCATGAGGCCTGCTGCAGTAGAAGCTTTGCTTGCACTGGCTTTGCTTAGACAACTTCACTGCACAGTGTAGCACCCTCAGTAAAAAAACCCTAGTAGAGAAACCTTGAAGAGGGCTAGAGGGGAGCTGCCAGCCTCAGCAACCCCACCTAGAACCAGAATAAGGGCTGTAGACAGTCAAAGCCCAGGACAACTGCCTTTAGTAATTCATCAACTTTGTCTTTGAGTGATAGGTTCTAGAGGTGAAATGGTGATGAAGTGGGAAGCTACAGAAAATCGGCTAAAATAAACATCTCTCTCCTTCCATGCAGAAGTCATCCAGCTACAGTGATGACAGGACACAATTCATGCTTTCCTCCCTCTTGGGGTGAGAACTTTAAGAGCTCCTCCCAGTTCCAGAGCATGCAGTGGCACAAACATGAAGCCAGATGATTTATCACTTGTATTATTATTTCTCACCCGTGCCAACAATAGGATGTTTTGTTTGGATTCAGAAAGAGAGTGAGGAACACGATAAGGATAGTTGTATAAATAGAGGAAAAACTCTTGACCACAGGAACAAGATGTGTTCTCTTGCCTGATGTAACCCAGTGACTAGAACTCTGATTACGGGCAGAAGCTCAGAGACAAACAGGAAAAGGGTTTCCCATAATACATTTGAGAACTGGTCCTTCAAACTCCAAATTATAAAAGGATATCTTAATTCCTTCCAAATGGATCTGATTTGTCTGTCTCCTGTCTTGTGAGTCTCTGAATGTACTAAAAAACCTGGAAATAACAGAGCCAGTTCATCTATTCAATCCTCTCAGAAGACTAAGATTGAATTCCCCCTCTGAAAAAGATGTGAAGAGCAAAAAAATCCGATGGAAAACAGCCAACAGGCTTGGAATAAGTGTTACGTTCTTCAACTTGCCAAAGGCAAACAGTGTATCTAACAGTCCTTTATGAGGACTGATGATTGTAATGTGAAATGAGAGTTAACAGGTGAATAGTAACTACAGCAGCAGGCAGAAAACTAACATACATAGTACGAAAAAGAGGGAGATTAGCAAGATATAAATGGCAACTTCGAATTCAAAAGTTAACAGTTATTAAACAGATACAACTACAGAGACAAATTTGCCTTATTTGGTTTTAGAGGAGTATCTGGCACTTTCTACCATTTTGGTAGCATTGCCTGTTACTATCCATATTACAGGACTACTTTCAATTGCACTTTTAAATCAGACTTTGTTCTCAGCTTGCATCACTTACAGTCATCACTTCCCTCAGGCTGAGATAGTTTACTTTGGGGGTGGGGTTTTTTTGTTTGGTTTTCTTTGGGGAGGATGGGGGTTAAGCTTTAGCAAAATCGTTACTGCTTTGCAGAAGGCACCTACAGAAAAAAACCCAACAGATTGTCACAGCAATACTTGTGCAGACCTTAGCTTTAAGCTGTTCTGGCAACCTCTTGGAGGATGGAGTGTTGTAACTTTGTTGAATGGTGGCATCTGTCAGGTCTTGTGCCACTGATGCTTTGGTCTTAGAAGCCACCAGCAGTCCTTGAAAAGGAAGATATTTTATACATGCTCAATAAACCCCCTGCCCAAAGCTTAATAAGAAGCTCAGAGTAAGGAGGAAAGCTGTGTGTGTGGGTGAAACACTGAGCAGAAAACCCAGAACAGAGAGGCTGTTTAATCATTTTGACAATTCTGCACACCAAGTAAGGCAGGGAATAAATGTATTGGAATTTTCTAGCCTACCAAACAAGATGAAGGATGTGCATGCTGTTTTGCCTAAAGCAAGTGCAAGAACAACTGGTCATCACTGAAAGAAGATGGGAGAAGAATCTCTTCAAATGGTGAACTCCCAGGTTTTATCAGCTAGCTTGACCTGTCACTGTGGATACTGACATGTGTGATTGCAGTCATCCCCTTCCTCATTAGGAACAGATGGGCCAGCATGTAGCCTGCTGTGAATCTATGTCATTGCTCACTGCCTTCCTCTTGCTACCACTCCCACATAATGCTCAAGCCACTACTTAAGACACTAAACAATGCCTATACAATCCTGTGATTTAGTCTTTAACCAGTAGCTTAATCATTTTCCTTCTCTTCTTTGAGGAAGGAAATGCTTTCAAAAAATAATTTTAATAACTTCAATTGTCTTACTAAGATTTTTCCCTGTGGCAACTGTACACTTTCACATGAAGACAGCCAGCAATCTGCAAAATGCCTGGCTCTGCCTCACAGACCAAGGGTCTATGTTCTGCCTCACTCCCCATGCAGCAAGTAACCCAAATGCTAAAATAGAAACACTGTTATTTGAACTGTATTTTAATAGCTTTATTTAGTAGATACTACCACATAAAATACACACATTGTGTGCCCTAGACCCAAAGCAACAGCAATCATGTAGGAAGAAAACATCTCTCCCAAAATGTAGTCCAGTACTGCTGGTGACAATAGTCTAGAATGGCCATTCAAGGAATCCCACAAGTTACAGCAGCTTCTTGATTGCCCTCTTCACACTGTGCTCACACGTCCATGCTCCCACTGGCAAGGAAATTACAAAACTTCCCCCTCCCAGTAGGAATTTCTTTAATTCCTCTCCCACTGGGAGAGATGTTAAGTAGTGGTTCCCACTCATCAGTGACAAGATGTCCTCATAATCCTCTCACTGTTCAGGTAACTCAAGGTGTCTCCTTCCACTTCCTGCACATTCAGGCACAGCAGGCTCGGCCAAGGTCCCACTTGCGACACAAACTCCACTTCACCACACCGAAAATTTCTCAGCTGCAGTGGAGCTGAAGGGGAAAGAAACATCCTGTGTAACAACTCACTACAGGGCCCTTCTGTAGATGTTGCTGGGTGAGGGAAGGCCTTGCAGCAGCTGCTAAACCTCAAATGACAGCATGATTAATGAACACAGGAGGTAAGCATATGAATGCATTTGGCCAGCATCCCTAACTTGGAGGAAACAGACATTGTGCTCTGTGAAGTGCTGTGAACTGTGCACTGCTCACATAGCTGCTGCAGAGTTGTTTTCCCAACACTATGAGCAAGCTGGCATTACAGTGTTAGGTGACAGCAAAAAGATGTCTTAACAGCAGAGCATCCTCTGGTGAGCCTAGCAAATCAACCCCTGCAGCACTTGGACTCACTCTCAAATGGGTGCAAACAGCTCAGAAGAATGTCCCCTTAATGTAGCAATTGGCAGCATGAGCTCAGACATCTGCACCCATTCATTCAAAACTCTTCAGTGCTCTAAACTCTGTGGCCATTTTCAGGCCTAGTCTTGACTCAAAGCCCAGCTGATATGAGAGGACACATTATTATTATTATTATCTGCACAGTAAATCTGGCTCTCCAGAATCCCATCCCATTCAAGGACTGGGAATCTTGCTGTAAACAGAGCAAATTTTGTGTCTAAGTAGCACGCCACAGAAATAAACCTGTATTTTAATATTGGGGATGGAAGGGCAAAAAGGGGATGCTGATAAAATACGTTCTCTCCCACCACCACACACACATACAGCTCCCACTTTCTCCCCCTGAACAATTACTATCCTCATTATTAAGTGGATGTATTTTCCTGAAACTGCATATAAAATTTGAAGAGAGAACCTTCAAGTTGTTCACCACAACTTCCAAGGACAATTGAATACTATTTTTATGCTTCTGTATAAAGTAGAAAAATGAATATATTATTATGTTGTATATAGTTACATTTATAATGTTATTTCTGTACAGAGGCAATCTGTACAGATGTACAGATATATCTTAGCTCTACACTACAGAATTCACAATTCCATGGAAATTCTCCAGAGATCTTGCTTTATAGGCTGTGAAGGCAGATCTCCTTCCCTAGCCTGGTGAGACTGCTCCTTCCTTCCTTCCCACACTAAATATTACAACAGGCAACAGCGCTTGCTTACCCATCTGCAGGATTTTGGAAGGCTTCCTGTCCAGGCTGAAATCCAGCAGGATAGGGCGACAGATGAGGGGACTCCTGCACAGGCTCCTTAGGTAGCAAGCAATGAGATCCTCAGGTTCCTCTACACACTGAGGAAGGAAGGGGTACGTTGTCAGTGAAGGTGCCAATGGAGGCAGGGAGCCACTGGAACACCTACAGCAAAGGCAAATCCTGTCCAGCTGAGGCTTGAGTCCAGCATTCTCCAACCACTACTGGAATAATCCACTCACCCCTGTGCCAGTAGCTTCCCCATGCTGAATGAACACACTGCCTCTGCTCTGCACACAGTTCTGCAGAGCTTCCCACTCAGGAATGCTCATGCCCAGCATTGCTGCCACATGCTGGTTCCTGCACAGCACCAAGGCTTCACCCGTTCCATCCTCCACCAGCACCCTAAGGAGACAGGAGGCAAACTGAGATGTGGAGGGAGGCCAGGACAACACCCACCTCCCTCACAAGGGTCACATCCCAGACAACAGAGATCGGAGTAAAGAGGGAGGTTTGTTCACATCTGGGAAGACGTGACAACTCTCAACTTCTATCTTTGCTACTGTGGCCATATCCCATCCTTGATCTGATTTTCCCCTCCTCTCTTTGGTGTGATTTGTTCCCTCCTACCCCCCCTCCTTCCACACCCAGTCTCTACAGTGCTTACCGTGCACTAGCTTGCCTCACTCCTATGTGTGATGGACATGGTGGATTGTTTCGGGTGCACCTCCCCTGAAGGAAGAGTAAAGCTACAGCTATGTATAGGTAGGTATAAGAGAGAGAAGGGGAAGTGCAACTGCTTCTTTTAACCCTTCCTTAATTAAATATACCAGGAATTAAAGAAGTTTGCTGCATTTCCAATGAGTGTCTAGGGAAGAGTTTGCATGGCAAGAAAAATGACATGCTTCAAGGTGCTGAACACTCAACAGCAATGAACACAGGAAAAAACAGCAATAACAGAGCAGGATTCTCCCCCCTGATATCCTCTCTTCACCTCCAAGCCTAGCTGCCCACCTGCCTCGTATGTATCAGATACATACATCTAATCAATCACTTGTCATTTTGGTCCCTCTCTAGTATGCAAGTCTTTCTCAGACACTGGAAAAAAATTTTGGAATTGGAATAGGAACTTTTATTTCTTCTGCATCGTAGCAAAGGATGTGTCAGAGCAGAAAATCTGCAAGGCTCCTCACAAATAATTTCTGTGGAAGCTTGAATACCTCTTTGAAGATGCAGCTGCAAAGTGAGCAAACCCACTGCAGGGAGAGAGTCAGTACACAGGACAAGTGGCATAAAATCCTGGGTGCCTGGGGCAGGTTTTGCAGGTGAGGTTGCAAGTTGCACAGGAACACTAGTGAGGGGGATAAGGCTTCTCCTGCAGGACTAGAAGAAACAGGAATATAAGAAGGTTGGAACACAGAAACATTTCTTGGGACACTGTAAGGCGGAAAGAGACTCCAGACTCACCTGGTGGGAAAAGGCAGGTGAGAGGCTGGCAAACATATGATGCTCACACAGCTGGAGGCAATGTATGTGCAATAAACATTATGGAACCTGCAGTATGAAAAAGCATATGTCAGGAAGAGCTTGCAGAAATGAAAGTGCTCAGTTTTCTTGGGATGGATGGGCTGATCTGCACCTGTAACTTTGTAGGAAAATAATTTGTATAAAGGGATTTGGAGAAAGAAAGGTATGGACGAGGGATGAGGGAAGTCCACATGAGAGGAGGGATTAAGAGAGAGTCTCAAAGACAGTAAGAGAGGTCAGAGCTGTGGCCTGACCTTCAGGGCTCTGAAGACAGGGGTACCTTGAGACTTTGCGTTCCAAGTTCTGGAAGAGGATCTTGGCTCCAGGTAGCAAACCCCAGAGATTCTGCAGGTAGGTGGCAGCAATATAAACTTCCATCACAACAGGGGAGCACGGAGCTACAGAGATGCTGAGCTTCACACTGTGATCACTGTTGAGAAGACTCCCTGAGGAGGCACAGAAACACAGGAACCATGAGCTCATTCACACCAGTCTGTCACTGGCCTGGACCCGCTAGAGGTGCTCTCTCTCCCATCACAATGAGGTTATCTGTTGTTCCACTGCATGGATTCTCCAGGTACAGGAGTCCCATTCTAATCCCCAACACACGTGCAGCGTACAGTTTCCCAGCCCTCTGACATGCAATGGGATGCAACATCCTGACATATTTCCACTATTCTGATACAGAAGCACAGTCAGGCCAGTGCATTGTCTCTCTGAAGCAGAAAGAAGCAAGAATCAATCTGTTGTTACCTGACAGGCTGTCACAATGTTACCTTTCTGCTTGTGAAGGCTGACATTCATAGATGATTTCTCATTCCTGGGAGAGGCACACAAGGTCCTCTCCACTATGTCACCAGAGAAAGAAACAAGGGAACCTGTGAAACTGAGAGCAGACCAGGATTTCTGTCCTGCCTGAAGACAAAGGGGGAAGAAGAAGGCCTGACTTGGAGATTGCCACAAAGGGCAGAGTGGAGTGCTGTAGCACTGGAGTGAGTGGAGGCTGCTTTTCAGGAGAACATGCCCTACCCTCCTCAGGGACAGAAGGTCCCTTTCTGCTTCTTCAAGCTAAGAGGTGAAGAATAAAATCTAGGTTTACCATAAGGTACTGGTGAATATTTCAATGTGTATGCATATCACTTGAGATTAAACATGGTTGGGACAGAAAAACTTCTAAATCTAGTATTTGTTTGAGCAAGTTACACAAAGCCAATCAAAACTCAACAAAAACTATCACAAATTCTGCCTTATTTTCCCTGCTGTTACTGTTTCTACTTCTGACAGGAATTCAGGAGACCTTTATATGCCTAGCGCATACCAGTAGTAGCACTACTGTACTTCTAGAAACAATTTTGCAGTCTTGTCACCTGGAGTCCCTTAATCTTTAATAAACAGAATGCGGGCAGTCAGGATTACTTGCACTGGAAAATTTCCAAACCATCTTGCTAGGGTGGATAACTCATAACTTTTTTATGAATTACTGTCTCCAGAAAAGACTAATGAAAACCCATTCCCTAAGACACAGTCACATCTCGTTTGGGGCAGACCAACATACCTGTCACTAAGTACTTCTGGAATGGAAGAAATTCTCTGGTCCATACCTTTCAACACTGACCTGGTTGCCAGCTAGAAGTGAGGGAGACATGGACTCAGACACGTTGCAGTTTATAGCTATTTTCAGACAAAGCAGTAAAAAAAAAGCTCTGCATGCTTAGAGCTCTGTCAAGCAACAGATGCTTCCTCCTCACATTAATTCTGAGACTAGAAAATGTGAAACACAACAGCAGCCTCTGATGCACCTTAAAGCAAAACAGCTCCATCAACAAGACATTCTGTGTCAATCATTTCCTGAGCTAGTTCTGGAGAGATCTAAAAGCCCAGAGTAATAAAGCACTTGCATACCCAGTGCTCAGGCAGACAGGAGATCCATGTCTCATGCTGTAAGTGCCAAGTATCTTGAACAGGCAGGCACAAGGGGCAGGATGACCTGCTCAGGCACTTTACTGGCACAGGTGGAAAACAGAGCTTGTCGAACACTTCCAGGTCCTGAAAGAAGAGCGATAAGGCAAGAAAGAAGACTATTAAAGGAAGGAGAGAAAAGCAATATAGGAAATAAAGGACCCTTGAAGAACAGTGGTTTAAAGAAAAAAAACCACAATGAAACCAAATGAAGTCAGAGCTCTGAGAATTTTAACCAAATGCAGAACTGAAGGAGTTTCTTGGCAAGACAGATGGGAATTCCAAGCCTTGAAAATAGCTTAGTTACTCTTGGACTCCTCCACTCCCACATGCAGTTCAGCAAGTCACCAAAAGGAAACAGCAAGCTAACTTCTTACCGAGCAGTGGGGCACAATGAAGCGATACAGTCCATCCAGATGCAGAAATGGAAACCATCGTAGAGACTTCCCCATAAAGAGCAGTAGTGCCTGGCAGGGGAGGGAAGAAGAGAGAGAGAGAGAACAAGGTAATGAGAAATGTTAGGAAAAAGGTAGGAAATAAAAAATATATCAATAATAGAGCAAGCTCAGCAGAGGATGTCTTGATTCAGAAACAAGGTCAGCAACACCAAGGGTAAAAAAGAAGGTGGGTCCACCTAGAGGAATGTGACAGAGAGGAGATAGAACTCCCTTGGGAGGGCACAAGGAAGTTGCCTGCATAGACACGTATCTGTACCCAATACTAAAATCACTTTCCCATTGATTAGGAACCTAGACACTTAATTGTCACACAGGTTCCCCAAGAAGCCTGCTCCCAGCCTTAGCAAACCACACTCCAAAACCGCCTCCTGCCTCACTTCTTGTTGTGTCATGCCCTCTTCTCCATCACAGCTGGTCTCCTCCAGCTCTCGTAGATTCCCCATTTCTTTGGAATGGCTCCAGAGCCAAGGTTTGCCCAGCCAGAGCACTGTGGCTTGGAAACTGGGCTGCAGCTCCCCCTCTTTTTCATCTTCTTCTCCGGGCAGTTGGTAATTGCGTAACATAAGACCCTCTTTCTGGGTAACCAGGAACAGGCGAGAGACACAGATGATGCTTCTGGTGCAGCTCTGGCCCCCCTGACAGTTCTCATCTCCATGAGTTTCTGGTTTGGGATCTTCCAATTTCAGCATTTTTGCCTCTGGGGTTTCCAGCTCAGATGTTAAGCTGCTATTATCCTTCTTCCTCAAAGAGGAGCTGTGTCCACTCCTAAGGCTTTTCTTGATTTGTCCTTCAGCACCCAGGAGAACCTGAACATCCTCAAAGTAGCACTGCACATAGACACTGAAACGATAAATGGTAGCAGTGAAACTCTCTGGTTTTGACAGGTGGCTGTCCAAAACAAGGGAATATCTGAGCAAAGCACTGCTGGTGAGTACCCCACAGGTATTCAGCAGGAGCAGTGAGAAAGGGTGAAGTAGTGGGCAGCTAGCAGTCTGAGTTTATTCTGAACAAAATGGAGATGGTGAGTTTGTTGCTGATGAAGCCCTCCTTTTCTGCAGTTAGCAAGGGACAGTTATTTTGGCAGTGAAATACTACAGGATAAGCAGCTTTACCACAGTTCAAAATAGTTGTGGAACTGGAGGGTGCTGATTTTACTAGCACACTGAAAAAAAAGGGACTCACCTGGTTTTTTTCTCCCTCACATGCTCCAGATTTTCCAGGTACTCCCAGGAGGGAAAATCAGTCTGAAGGAATCTCTCCACTATGAGTTGGTACTTTTCCACCTGCAAAAGTGATCCTGCAAACACATTACAGAAAAAAAAACTGAACACAGTTCAAAACTGAACACAGAACATAAAAACAGTAAGCTAAATTTCCTTATTTTAAAGTCATGAGGCCAGGAAGTGACAGTTCAGTGTCTCCATACCAAGCCTCCTCTTCCTTGTTTTGGAGCTGGATGGCAGAACAGCTAAAGCCCAGCACACACAAATTTTGCTTTATGGGACATACCTATGAGAGCTGTACAGGCAAAGGGGCTACCATCCTTATGTGATATCACACAGGGAAGAGTGCTGGTCTTGTCCTGTAGCTGGAGGGAACTTGTCCTGGAGGAGACTCTCAGCACACCCAGCAGTATCTGCAACAGAAGGGAAGATGCAAAGACCACCACTTTCTATCTTTGAAAGCTATCCATCAAAGTACTTGTAGCAGCAGCCCAAATGCAGCCTGTGTTCAACTGAGAAAAGCAGTGTCATTCCCCTGGAGGGAAGAACAGGCATGCAGGTGGGACAGGAATGTGCTGGGAGGCATGGGGAGAAGTGGGAACTCTCAAGGCATAGAGAGAAAAAGAAACAAGGCACTTACCAGTCGGGGCTGGAAACTTCCTGCTGAGAGTGTGCAGTAGGACCAGGCCAGTCTGCGATTCAGCTCCTGGGTGACCAGATGCTGTGTCTCCAAGGGGGAAAGCAACTGGGATGGACTGAAGCCTTCCCAGCTCTTCTCTTCTGCTGCACGCCGAACTGCAGACAGAGATGGGGCCTGGCAGGGAGGAGTCAGGGTCGAATACTAAGAAGAAAGAAAGAATGAACCAGATGAATTTCTTTCCATCAGATAAACAGAAAACAGCCCAGAGAGTATTTAGTCACCTTCTGTAGAGGACAGTAGTGTATTTTTGCTAGGATTTCATTATAAACATCTCTTTCTTTCTCTCTATCAGGCACAGCCTGTAGAAGGGGGACAAGGAACTTCTCAGCAGCTCCAGAGTTTCGACATGCAGAGCTAAGCAACAGTCGACGGCGCCCAAAGAAACAATAAAACCTGAAGGAAAAGAAACAAAACCAAAAAGTTAGAAGCATGAGCAATCCTCACCTCTCAGTGAGTTTTGCATATTAGTCAGGGATTCTTTCTGCTCGTTATGAGTGCATATGTTGTGTAGAAAAAGAACGAAGAACACAAAAAAGAACACACAGTGCTTCTGTATTTGAGGATGGAGCTTCCTGAGGCAGCAGTACATGAATACACAGCCTGGAGTGATGCAGCTTCCTGAGACCAGTGGGCTCACTGCACATGCACTTGAAAACTGTAGAGGATTTTCAGACAGGAGCAACTGCAAAGTGCAAGTAACTGGGCATGCTGTGAAATCCAGATGAATTGCAAATTTATGCCAGTAAACCAGGAGCAATTGCTGCTGCTATTAGTATTGAAGTACAGTAGTTTTGCGAACTAGAAGACCCCCAGATAGCCTACAAACTGCATTTACTCATCACCCAACTTCAGAAGAAGAGTCCTCACCTCTCCTCAAACGCCTCCAGGAGGCTGACCAGCCAGAGGTAGAGTGGCATACCAAGATTGTAGCGGAAGAGCAGATGGAGGTACAGATTTCCAGAAGTGGCTGGTGGCTGATAGGGAGTGCTGAGCCTTGAAAAACTCCTCAATACAATGGTGCTGCTAAGGCAAGCACCAAGTACAATGAAAGGGAAGGACAGCAGAGGCTTCTGCAGGAGGTGGACATCGATGAGCTGAGACACATAAAGAGACAACTTAAGAGATAGCTAGCCTGCTAGCCTCCTCAAAACCATCACCCTCCCCTTAATCCTTTATTACTTTACTGGCTTGTCAATAAATCCAATGGGTCTGAGGAAACCAACACTGTTCTCAGGGAGAAATCAGATAGTAATAATTTTGATTCTCATGATTGAGCCTGGACAGCACAACCCTTAATTCTGTTCCAGACACTTGCTGAAAAATTCCAGTGTTTCCATAGCCTTCTGTTGACTCACACACTTGCAAGCCATCCCCAGGGCCTGAGTCTTTTCCACTGAATGCTTTATGCCTTTTAAGTCTCACAACTTACTTCTACACATGCTCCTGGTCGAAGTCCACGTGCATAGTTCAACAAGTGCTGGTAAGCAAGGCACAAGCAGACTTTGTTATCCAGTAAAAAGAGACCAGCTTGGATATTGAGTATTCTGGTGACAGTTCCCTAAATAGAAAGCAAACAGAAAGTTACCGGAATATAAAGAGTCCCTGAACATAGACTCAGAGGCCTGAGCCATACAGAAATTAATGATGAAAATACGACCTTGCAGGCCAGAAGCTGAAGCCCTAGAGCCTGAGGGGGTGCGAGCTAACCCTATGAATCCTTACCACATAAGAGATGATCTTGGACTCTTTGGTTAATCCTGGTGTCTCATCTTCAGATCCCAGCTCCAAGGAATCATTGAGCTGCTCAGCAAGGAAAGATGGCTGAGTAGATTCTCCTCGCCAAACACTGTACACAGCCTGCTCCCTCACCTGCTCTGCACAGTAAGGCAGAAGGCAGGAAGAAACACCAGTGACAAGAATCTTTTGTTCAGATTTCTTCAGGCTGGACATACTCAGGTCTGTTATTGTGTACCTGTGACCCAACTGGAGGACATGGTGCCATGCCAGCTGGTTGGACTTCTAGAGCAAAGAAACCAAAAGGGACATCAGCATCTCCTGCGCTGAAAAAAAAAACAACTCCTCCCAACTCTGATAAATCCCCCCACCCCACAGAAAAAAGCTTTTTCCTCTGAGATGACTGCCTCACACTCTTAGGAAAGTGATGATATTTGCAAAATGCTCAGGGATACTGCAACTGCACGTGCAGTGAGACAAAAATGATTACGGGAATGGAAAATCTCCCTTATGAGGAAGACCTGAGAGAGCTGGGTCTCTTCATCTTGGAGAAGACTGAGGGGCAACTTCACTAATGTTTAGAAACACGTAAAGTGCAAGTGCCAGGAGGAAGGAGCCAGGCTCTTCTCAGTGATGACCGATGATGGACAAGGCAGAACAGGTGCAAGCTGGAGCACAGGAAGTTCCAGGTAAATATAGGGAAAAGTTATTTCAGTGTGAGGGTAACAGAGCACTGGAACAGGCTGGGCAGGGAGGTTGTGGGGTCTCCTTCTCTGGCGACACTCAAAACCCACCTGGACGTTTCCTGTCTACCTACACTAGGTGACCCTGCTCTGGCAGGGGGTTGGACTCAATGATCTTTCAAGGTCCCTCCCAACCCCTGACATTCTGTGATTCTGTGAAGGAGTAAGGCTATATTTTGCAGGTCACAGGACTATTTTAGGCTGCTCAGAACCAAAAAACAAATGACTAGTAAAAGGAAGAATAAATAAACCAGAAAGTCAAGTGTAAGCTTTCAAGAATTAATCAGCTAGTGCATACATACACAAATGCAGGTGGTGAATTTGTGAACAAAATTCCAAGAACTTACCTGCACCAGCACTGGGACCAAGACAGATGAGATGAAGCATTTCAGAAACAGAAAGAAGAATGTCTTGTGGCGAATACAAAGGAGAGGCCCGAGCCTGGCCAATTCACCTGCCACAGTGAGCTTTGATGTTCTCTTACATGGAATCCTAGAGGGCAATTGAGGAGGCAAAGAAAATTGGAGCTGAAAGGACTTGAAAGCATCTCAAAAGCAAACCAAACAAATATGCAGCATACACCTTCTGGAAATAAAGGCTCAAATAAGGTAATACAAACTATCTTTCACAGGCATTTCCAAAACAGTATTTGGTTGCAAAATTCTTACTTTAATTTTTATATATTAAATGCTTTTAATAATAAAAGCACGTTTAAAGACAGTAGGGTTGTGTTCAACAAATTCACTACATCAGTGAGATTATAAAAAAAGCTTCACCATACATAAGAAGCTAATTAAAGGTCAAAAGGGAACAAAAAAAATCCCAAGAAATTATTGAGCAGAAAAGTGAATTTGGCTTTGTAAATTCACGGAATGTGACACTGTGGAAGCTCTAAGCCTATAAGCAAAAGAATCCTGAAAGCAACAATGGAGTCTTCCTAACAAACTTGGTTAAGGGGGAAAGAGCAGTGAAACTGAAAGAAGATGAGATGAGAGAGAGGTGACATTTCTTTAGTAATTTCTGTTTGTCATTTCAAACTTACATGTTAATAAAAAAAAAAAAAAATTAAAAAACCATCATATTTCAAACAAATAAGTGTTTGTAATTTCATTTCTCATTTTTATTTCAATTCCTACTGGTTGATGGTTACCTTAAGGAACCATCCCGCTTACTTTAAGCAAACACATTAGTGATTATAAAACATATTAAAAATTATCTAATTTTATAACATTTTAAAAAAGAAATACCAGGACGTCCACAACCATTTTGACAGCACTTTACTGGTAACATTTTTAAAGAAGGAATGTGGCAAATTTTTCAGGTAGAGAATAGCAGAAGAGCTTTCTGTTAAAAGGGGGTCTACACTTAAATCTCATAGTGGCTTTCTCATTTAGAAAGGTCTGTTGAGCTAAATTAAACATTAAGCTTCAAATAAGTTTCTCACAAGCAGATAAACCAAGCTAAACCAAAGAAAACCAAGAAACTAATGCAACCTGATTAGTGACATTTTGTTATGAAATTACACTAAGAATTCTCAACTCACGATGATGAAACATGTTCCAACACAACCTGAAATTATCAGAATCACAGAATCGTTCTGGTAGGAAAAGACCTTTAAGATCAGCAGGTCGAACCAGAACTTCAGTAAGAACTATATCAACTTCAGGGAGACTTGCAATTCCATGGGGCTACATTCTCACCCTCTGTATTATTTCCACTATAGACAAAAGTCACTCTTATCACATGACATTTAACTGGCACCTTTATCTTAGCAATCTTATAAGAACTTGACCACTGATGTACCTTAATTTCATATTAGAATCTAAAATTACTTTTAATAGTACTTTTGGTTCACTGTAGGTTAAAAAAACTCCTGTGCTAATAGAGTGAATTCTAGTCTCAGTGAAAACTGCATCACCACTTTGTTCTCATGTCCTACCCGTGGTATGAAAATAAACCCAAGGATAATTAAAGCTTGCCCTATTTTGTCTTATTTTACAGAATAAAAACTTTCAGAGTGCTGGAACACAGCTGATTAATGAAAAGTGGCTTCACTGTACAACTTTTACTACTATAACATGATGTAGCTGAGCTCATTAGTTTACCTGGAGGTAAGCAGTGGCTTTGCTGATGCCAGACAGGCAACTGGAATGCTGTCAGGTACTTCCTTTAGGGGATTAACTGGCACTGGATCCACCAGAATTTCCATGTACCCTGAACTCTGGTCTGTCTGTGGTATGTATGACCAGCTTGGGAAGAGGAATAGTGACTCCAGCCACTCAAGTTCAAAATGCAGGAGCTAAGGCAAACAGTAGACAAAAGCTTGAGATGAGTCACAGTATGTTTCCACAGCATTACTTACAATGTTCATCACTAATTTGCCCTTGTGTGTACATCACAAACTCTTTAATTCTACTGCTGGGCTTCAGTACTAGATGAGAGTGGTGTTTTCTGCTCACTCTGTCTTGCATGAAGAACTTCTGTCCTTCCAGATGCAAGTCTGGAACAGATTTGCTGAGCTCTACAGACACCATTTCCTGGGTTAAAGTCACACCTTCCCAGCAAGGTGTCAATTAATTCACTATAAGGCTTAGTTATTTTCAGACTCTTTTTCTAAAATTCTCATTTGCTTTCCTTTCCCACATCTCCAGTCAGAAGTTCATATCAATATAACTTTTTTCTAGACTTCAGCTCCTTGGAAACCACCATCTCAGTGCTCTTATATTACCTTTCTAGAGGTTAATGTTTATCTAGACTCTCCTTCCTTCAGAAGGTTTTTAATTCAGTGCCACCATCAAGCAAACTATTATTTCCTGCAAGTATGTCATCAATACCTCACTGAGCACAGATCTCCAGAAATTTACTTCTGCTCAACTAGTTGGAATTCAACAAATGGAGGGTAGTGCGATGGCCTGCAGATCTCCCAGGCCACCTCATATTATTAAGAATTTACCAGAACTGCACATTAGGTGGTCTCTTTTTTGTCCAGGACAGAGGATCCAATATTTGTTCTCCTAACAATGACAAATTTGACATGTCCTATCCTCCCTCTGGGAGCTGAGCTAGCTGTTTTCCTGCCTTTACACAGCTGTTATTTCCTTTGCTACATACTTTGGCAGACCAGCTGAAGCCCCTGGTGGACTGCAACATTGTCCCAGAAGTGGGAATGAACACAGACACCCTCAAACTGAGGACATACCTCACACGGCATTATCCCAGTATTGTCTTTCACATACAGGCAACCATCTATCAACTTCTCTTTCTCCTCTTGCCTTCCATCTGTTAAATAGCCAACCAAGATCAGGTAAGCCCTTGGCAATGGCCTCTGCATGGGTAAAGAATCTTGTCCTTGATGGGCCCATTCTTTAAACTCATTAGTGCTCCAGGTCAGGTGGCTGCAGCATGGTTCGCACTGTTGGTGCTGTAGGTCAGAGATGGAGATGAAACTGCAAAGAAAAGCAAAGCATGGTGAAGGAAAAATCTAAGTATGCAAACTTTGGGAATTACAGTGATTGCTGCAGTGGACAAAGCTTGGCTAACTTAGAAGAGCCCCAGCTACTGGCAGGTCCGATGATATCACATGGCAAAAATCAACCTGGCAATAATCAAGGATCTCTCTCTACTCAGTTAGTGGGTTTTACTTGAACATCCTCACTGAAATCAGACAGCCTTTGATGTTACAGACATGTGAGCAGGCATGCCAAAGACTTGGAAAAAATTAACAGTAATGGAGAGTTGATAAAATGGAACATGTTTTCACCAACATGGGGGGGGGGGGGGAAAGTGAGAGGGAGAACAGTTGTTAGCTGTGGCATTCTTAGCTTGAATGGGAGATTCTGTGAGAAGACCCCAGCAGCTGTGTGACCCAGTTCACTTATCAGTAACAGACACAGGTAAAGAGACTAATTCCATCATCTGGTGCTAAAAAGTGCAGTAATAAAAAAGTGCTGTAGTAAAAGCAAGGCTAAACAACTTCTAGAAGAAGCCCGTGACCGTTTTAGAACAAATTCTCTCCTGTGAATAGCTTACACAATGCAAAGCTGAGAGACAGCAAGTCAGTAATCTAAGACTTCACTTAACAAGACCACAGCTGAGCTAACCCTGGATCTTTCCACCTACCCTCCTGGCTTTGGGGAGAGAAGGGAAGAAGGAGATGTAACATTAAACCAACCACATGTGAAGCTGACTGCAGTTCAGCATCTATCATGCCCAGACTGACCTCAGTACTGAATATGGGAGAACAAGACAGCATCCTCTCTAGATTCTAGGCTTCTTCAGTGTTTGTATATTCCTGGCAGAATTCATCATTTTTGTTTACATCCTAGCTAGAGAATCAACTGGAGTCCTCTGTCGATGCTAACATCAACACTGAAAGGGCGAATACCAACTTGTCTCCAGCTAGTGATTTCATTACTTGTTTCCAGTGAGGTTAGATGACAATCTTAGGTTGTGAAACTGGAGCTCTACTCACAAACACCCACATCCTCAGTAGCAGAACATAACCAAATTCAGAGAGTATGAACTTAAAGGGTTTCGCTTAGTTAGTCAGGTATCAAAGATTCAGAGCCTGAAACCAGTCTAGGCAAGTGATGGATCTGAATCACCTATAAATAGTATTTATATTAAAAAAATATATCAGAAGACAGATTTATGCAGGTACTTCTGTTGTGTATTTGTAGGAATCTGAACAGGAGGAAAACTGGGTGGAAAGGTCATAAGCAAACTCTCAATCTTCAGAGACAGAACAGGACTAGGAATGATACTGACAGCTATGGCATCCATGAAAACACAGTGCTGCTTGTGATTCCCTCTCTTCCAGATCTCCCCTCTTTCAGTTTTAAGCCATTACCCCTTGTCCTATCACTACATGCCCCTACAAAAATTTTCTCCTCAATTTTCTTGTAGGTACTGGAAGGCCAGTATAAGATCTTTGTGGCCCTTTTCTGGCCTTGCTCTGAGAGTTGCATGATTTTCTTATGTTGGTTACAGCACTGCAGGTGAGGTCTCACAAGTACAGAGCAGAGGCAGAGATTCACCTCTCTTGACCTGCTGGCTAAACTTCTCCTGATGCAGCCCAGGATACAGTTGACTTTCCGGGCTGGAAGTGTACACTGTGGGCTCCCATTGAGCTTCTCATCAACGCAAGCATCCCTAGGTCCTCCTCCTCAGAGCTGTTTTGAATACCATCTCCAACCAGCCTGTATGTGTGTTTGGGAGAGACACAGTGGAGAAACTTGCACTTGGCCTTATTAAACTTCATGCAGTTTACATAAGCCCATCTCTCAAGCCTGTCAAGATCTCTCTCATTGGCATCCTTTCCATCCAGCATGTTTACCTTAACCACAGAGTTTGGTGTCACCAGAAAACTTGCATTTGACTGTCCATGTATCCTGGTTTGGGCCAGGATAAAGGTGGTTTTCTGTTTTGTACTTCTGCTTTCAGCTAAGTCTCTTGTAAATAGTTGTACTTGCTGAAATTAACAGCAGGTTTCTCAGTGTCTGCTTCTAGGACTGATAACACTCCATGTTTATAGTTACTGCCAGAGACTGGTGTGCAGAGCCAAGGACACTGCTCAGCTCTGAGGAACATTTTACCTTCCAGAAGGAGTAAGGAGGTCCCACCTGAAACCCTCCTTTGGGGAGAACCAGACAAGATAGATGCCAGAATTGACCAAAGTATTCCATCCCATACACCTCATACTCAGTATAAATTTGAGGGATCACAAGGGTCAAACCCCTTCCTGCTTCCCTTCTTCGCCTGTTCCCGGTTTTGCTTCAGCATCCTGGGAGGATTCCATCCGTTCCTCTGCCTGTGGTCCTGATCCATGCCAGCCTGAATCTGTGTGTTCCTGCCCCCAGCTCCCGACTGCTGCCGACTCCAGGATTCCAGCCTGGACTTTCCCAGGGCTGCCCTGCAGCCTCGGTGGTGACGTGAGAGTTACTGGGGAAAAGGGGGGAGGAACGTGATATCATTTTTCCTGTATATTTGTATGTATTTAGTAATTTTTCCTATTTATCATTATCGGTCCATTAAAGTTGTGTAGTTTAGTTTCCAACCCATAAGTCTCTCTCCCTTATTCTCACTCCTTTCTCTATCAGGGAGGAGAGGGGGTTAATAGAAAGCATCTGTTATTCGGTTTAATTGCCAGGCCAGTGTTAAACCATGACACCATGTCACCAACAAAGATGTTAAGCATCACTGGTCTGACATCAAGCCATCAACCACAACTCTTTAAGTGTGACCTTCCAGCCATTTCCTTATCCACCAAGTGGTCCATCCATCAAATCCACATCATTCCAGTTTAGATAACAGAATGTTGGGTGGGATGGCATAGAATGCTTTGTGCAAGTCCAGGTAAGTAACATCAGTTGCTCTCCCATCATCCTACTGCTGCAGTACCCCAATATAAAAGGTCACCAAATTTGTCAGGTGGGATCTGCCATTGGTGAAGCCATGTTGACTGTCACCAGTCACCTCTTTATTTTCCATATGCTCCAAATATCAAAATATATCTAGATAGATTTCCAAATATCAACTACCTTCAACTCTTCTCTATTAGTTGCCCCGAATATAAACCAAACTCTGGTTTAAACATCATAAAAGTATATGAAAGTATGGCTTATGAGAGTAGCTTAGCTGGTGTGAAAGACCTACCATCTACATTTATAAACTACTAGTATAAAATTAAAGTCCACAAACCCCTAATGAATTCCAATTGTCCTTTGTTCCAAAACCAGCTTTACCAACCATAAATTCAAGCAAGAAATAGATACAGACAAATCAAACCTTCTAATCTCAATCGCTCTTGGCAAACCGCACGTTTTTCATAAAGGTAAGCACCCAAAAGCCTTTCACCAAGTAACATATGGACCACACCCTCCTAGATTCCTCCTTTGTGAGAGAGCACCCCCAAGAGCAGACCTCAGCTGGCCAACAGCCTCGGCGACCATGCCCAGGAACAGACCAGCAGGCCACCCTGCTACCACCGTGCAGTACAGCAGCTCACTCTTTGGCGAGACACCCAACTCTGGTTACACGCTCTACCTACCGCAGACGAGCTGATAACGCTGCTTGATCATACAGCAAAGGCGACCGGGGGCGTGTGGAAGGCAATAAAAGGCATGCGGTTACCCGGCTTGGACATCTCACCTCCCACCCTCAGCATCCGGGGCAGGTACCACACACACCAAGGAGCCGCGTTCGCCCTGCAGCCTCAGCTGCTGCTGCTACAGGCGCCGTACGGAGCTCCCTATGAGGAGCGTACAGACCCTATGAGGAGAGGCTGAGGGAGCTGGGGGTGTTCAGCCTGGAGAAGAGGAGGCTCAGGGGAGACTTCATCGCTCTCTACAACTCCCTGAAAGGAGGCTGGAGCCAGGGGGGGTTGGGCTCTTTTCCCAAGCAACTTTAACAAGACAAGAGGACATGGTTTTAAGTTGTGCCAGGGGAAGTTTAGGTCGAATATTAGAAAGAATTTCTTCACGGAGAGGGTGGTCAGGCATTGGAATGGACTTTCCAGTGAAGTGGTGGATTCTCCGTCCCTGGAGATATTTAAAAAGAGCCTGGATGTGGCACTCAGTGCCACAGTCTAGCAACTGCAGCAGTGGGTTAAGGGTTGGACTTGATGATCTCTGAGGTCCCTTCCAACCCAGACAATTCTATGATTCTATGATTCTCCCGGCGGGACCCCGACAGCTCCGCTCCACCGGCCCGGGGCTGCAGCAGGGCCCTGCACGCTGGAATGCGGCGGGATGGCGCCGGGGATCCCATGTGTCCTATGCACCAGGACCGTGTCTCCTATGCACCAGGCCCAAAGGGGACATTGCTCCGTCCCCTCGTTCCTCTCCAGCCCACCTCTCGCCTCCCCTCACTGCCCCACGGTTACCTGTAGCCGAGCGGCAGGTCCCCGCCACTCACGCTCCGTAGGCACCGCAGCACCGCGTCCAGCGGCGGTGCCTCCGGTCCGTCAGGCCCCTCACGGGCAGGGAGAGCTCGGCGGGCGAAATCTTCAGCCGCCTGCAGCCAGCGCTGCTCCTAGGGAGAAGGGGAGAAGCAGAGAAACAGAGCTTCAGCGCCGTGTGGCGGACAGGGCCCGCTGCCGCCACTCGCCCCGGGGTTACTCACCGCCGCGCTGGGTTCCGCCATGCCGCCGGGCCCCACGAATTACGGCGTTGCCATAGTGACGCGGCGGCGGGAAATACGCAGGGCCCGCCGGGAGCACCGCCCTCTCCTCTCCCGCTTCCTCCCTCTGCCCTCGGCGAGGCGGGGGGGGGTGGTGGTAGGGGGGCGACGATCGCAGCCCCTCGGTTCCGGGGCGCTTGCAGCCGCCCCTGAGGTAAACAGTGGCGGCGGCGGGAGGGTTTTCGTACAGTGCCCCTCACGCTGAGGTCTGGCGAGAAGGGGGAACCTGGGAGGGTTTTTTGCAGGCGTTGGCAGACAAGTCTGAACTCCAGCGGCCGTGGGACAAGGAGGCTCCTACCTCTTGGTGGCAACTAGCCACGGAGCCTCGGGAAACGATGAAGGTCTGGCGAGAGGGAGGGAGGGAAAGGGAAGGGTATCGTGGGCTTGACATTTCTGGCCAAAGCTGGGAAAAGTGTCTGTGCGCTGATGCGTTTGACATTAATGTAAATGCCAAACTTGCGGCAGGCTGTGAGATCACTCTGCTCCACCCGAACAAACGTGAAGGTTTGTGGGGATTTCTCTTGACAGTTGTGTGTTTCTAAAGAAATGCGCCTTTTTTGGGTTTGGTCTGGTTTTAGAAGGCCAGAGCTCTGTGAAGATTGACGGCTATGCCTCATCCACTCGTGACTGTGATATAAACCTGAAACGATCCATTAAAAATGTTCTTTCCTGCTCCACCGAATGTATTCATCGGTGCACTAGAATTTTACTTTGGGGGCTAATTTTGTATTATCCTTTTTCAAGGCAAGGAAATGAACTAGACCAAACTTGGTAAATATTTTCCATATATATCCCTGGAGGTGGCTGCAGCCTGGTAGCAGATTATTCTGCCATTTCCTTCCCTCCCGCTGCTGGAATGTGATAGCTGTTCCAAGCCTGAGGTGCAGAAAAAAGTTATGTAGCTGCATGGCCATTTTATTTTGTCCTGTGCAAATGGCACTGCTGGCTTCTGTACAGCAGATGAGTAACTCTGGAGTAATCAGTTTGCTGAGGTGTTTGGCTTTGTCCACAGAAATTCAGGCAGTTCAAAGAGTTAATTGTTATGGGCTTATATTTCGCTTTATTTCATCTGTGGGTTTATATATGTGAAATGGGTGCATTCTTCCAAAGCAAGGCTTAGTAGTAAATACATTGTACAGACATTGTTGCAGAAAGGGGCAGGAGGTGACATTCCCCTGTCATAATCTGATAGCTGGAAGATAACTATTTATTCATGGTCCCTCCTGTTCATGATGCCAGTCTTTCACATTACCAAATGTCTAATTCCTGTCCTCCCTAGCTGGCACGGAGTAGGGAACAAGTAAGGCACACACACAAGTAAATATTGCAAGAGTGGAAATAGTTCTGAAACAGCACGAGGGCAAGGTTTTAACAGGCAACAAATAAAGGAGAGTTTTTTATATTTCAGACATCTATTCCTTACTGTGGTGTTTTTTGGTTTTTGTTTTTTTTAACACTATTGTTAAGAGCATAGATTAAATGAAGCAGAGCTCATGTAGAATGTCACATACACTTCACTTATACTTGCACTGCCAATACTGGCTCATTGGAGCATACAATAAATTGTATGCTTTGAGTCAAAAAGTATGGGGTGAGTATATATAATCTAAATATGCTTTGTTAAAAATTATTTAGGTACTGACAAAGCACTTAATATAAAACGAGTTATTTTCTTACAACCACTCACATGAACTTAAAATGAAAAGTAGGTGTGACAGGTGAGACACTCGCCTATAAGGAAGTTTCAAGACTAGAGCAAAGCTCCTTTGGCTCCCGTGTAGCTGTAGCCAGGCGACAGACCCCTTCAGCTTCTCTGTCTGGAATTTTTAAGGAAAAACGGCGCCGGCGGTGGGTTCGGGGAGGAGGACGGGCAGGGCGCGGTTCGGAGCCGGGCCGCCCTCTTTCCTGCCGCCGCTGCCAGGAAGTTGGAGAGCCCGGGGGTGGTTTCGCTCCGCTCCGCTCCGCTCCGCTCCTGCCGGTGCTGGGCAGGGTAGGGCAGGGTTGGGGAGGCTTCTGCTCGGCGCGGGGGATCCTGTCATGGGGACGTAGCAGGCCTCGGAGCCATGCGCTGCCCGGCGCTGCCCTGCGGCTCTCTGGGGACGGTAAGTCACGGTGGAGGCTTCGCCGGTCCCCACGGAACTGGACCGGACCGTGTCCCGGCTGGGGGAATCGCCTCAGCGGGCGGCAGCAGCGGCTCCGTTTTGCGGGCCTTCCCCCCGGAGCTGCAGTGCCCGCCGCAGGACTTTCAGTCCCGGGCTCTCTTCGCAAGGTGGCACCCGGTCGCCCCTTTTCTACTCCCGCTCTCCGGGGGCTTTGGCTTCCCTGAGGGCAGCCCCGTGTCGGGGACAGGAGCCATTTTGTCCGGCGGGGTGGGAGGGCGAAGGAGGGCGGTCGTGGTGGTGAGAGGAGCCGGTGCCGGGTGGGCAGGAGCGGTGAGAGGCGGCAGTCGGGGGAGCCTGGCCTGCCCTCACCTGGCAGCCTGCGGTGTAACCGGGCAGCGGCGCTGGGGCCCCAGCGAAGGTGAAGCCAACCCGGCCGTGCTCCTGGTTTTCCCGCCCGCCGCTCCGCCCTAAATTCTCCGCCGCCGTTTCCGAGATTTATCCCTGGGTCGGAGGAAAAAAAAACCAAAAAAGCAGCTGGGTTACAGGAATGTCGGAGGGATGCGTGGAGCCCGCGGTGCGGCTGTGAACTGGCGAGCTGCGGGGCTGTCCCGGCAACGAGGCCAACCGGGGGCACGGAGCCGCCCGGGCCGGGGTACGGAGGTGTTATAAAAATGACCACTGATCAAGACTCAATGTTCTCTTTAGTAGATTGGTTTAATTAATAAAATTGCAGTAAGCAAGGCAGCGGTGGGTGCGGGGGACGAGCAGAATCCCAATCCCTCACGCACACCGATCAAAGCTCTGACATTCTCTTATACTGAGTACAATTCTATGCATATTCATTTCATTATAATATTCATAATAGGTGGAGTCTGGGTGGAATCTAGGCGGAGTCTTCTTTTTGGGGAGATGTTTTGGGGTCTTCAGGGGGTCTTTGGAGGAAGTGAGAAGTCTTCATCAGGCTTGAACTTTTACCTTTCTTGGTTCTGCTGACTCCTCTGCTGACTCCATTGTGTTGTTGCAAGACGATATCAGACTTTGACCATAACCATTGTCCCTTATCTGTTTGTTGTGACATCTTTGTGGGGGGTTTTTTGTGTACGTGTTTGCATTCCTTTGGTGCCTAGTTAGCCTTTGGCTAACAGGAATTAGTAGTATTAGGGGTTTACTCTATTTTTTTACTGATATTTTAGTTCTTACTCATTTAATTCTTTTCCTGAATTTTACTTGGTTAGGAATATAAATTCATCAACATACATTACAGGAATACAAATTCATCAACGTATATCACAGAGGTAAGGGCCGGCTGCTGGGACGGAGGATAAGGCGGCCCTGAGTCACCCGGTCCCGCTTTGCCGCGCGTCCAGCCGCAAGTGCCTGCGGTGGAATGGAATGGAATGGAATGGGTGGCCGCCTTGTTACTGACCGGAGGGAAGCCTCGTCGGGACTCTGCAGGCATTTAAACAAGAATTGGTGGGCTGTGCCTGCGCCCCAAATCACGGGATTTCTTTGAAAGCAGGTTTATGTTTGCTGGTGAACCTTCTTTAGCGTTCTTGGGTATCTCGGGTCACAACTTTTAAGCTGTGCCTTGAAATTTTGCAGATGGAAAAGTTACTTGTGAAAGAATCGTAGAATGCTTTGGGTTGGAAGGGACCTTAAAGGTCGCTTAGTTCCAATCCCCTGCACGGGCAGGGACACCTCCCGCTAGACTAGGGTGCTCCAAGCCCCATCCAACCTGGCCCTGAACACTTCCAGGGAAGGGGGTATCCACAGCTTCCCTGGGTAGCCTGTTACGGTGTCTTACCACTCAAGAAGAAAATAATTTATTCCTAATACCTAATCTAAATCTACCCTCTTTCATCTTAAAACTGTTACCCCTCATCCTGTCACTACATGCCCTTATAAAAAGTTCCTCAGCTTTCCTTTAGGCCCCTTCAGGTACTGGAAGGACACTGTAATGTCTCTCTGAAGTCTCTGCCAGGCTAAACAAGCCCAACTCCCTTAGCATGTCTTCCTTCATAGGAGTGCTGCTCCAGCTCTCTTAATATCATTGCAGCCCTTCTCTGAACTCCAGTCAGCAGGTCCATGTTCTTCCTGTGTTGGGAGCTTCAGAACTGGATACAGTACTCCAGGTGGGGTCTTGAGAGCAGAGTAGGTGGGGCAAAATACCTCCCTAAACCTGCTCCAATATTTGAGAAAAGTTTGGGAGCTCTATGGATAACCTGACTGCTAGAGGTGAGCGACCATCCAGTATCAGCAGAGGCGTGATAAAGCTTTGACAGTAGGGGTGATGTCACTTAGCTGCATCATTACATGGCTGTAAATTCTGGTCTAGAAGTGACGAGGTCAAACTGCTTATCCCTAAACACCCCAGCATCCTAGTAACAAGCAGTTGCACTTGACTGCATTAGACTTGTAATGATGCATTAGTTGTTAATTTGCTGTCAGAAAGTTGTTACTGCCCTACTCAAAGCTATCTATCTTCATGCAGAAGTTTTGTTTTTGTACTTGGAAGCTTTTAGAAACCAAGTAATAGAGTTACAGCTAGCACTAGCAAGACCCCACAATTGTAACTGTGGAGTAGGAGTATTCTGCACCTTTTCTAACTGTGGATCACTTCCATCTCAGGACATAGGTAGGATACATAAGCTGTTGAGGTGACTTTCATACAGATTTCAGAGCAGTTAGCAAATATGGAATAGCATATTTCTGACTTCAGCACAGTGGTGGACATGTTTTAAAAGAATCACAGAATTGCATATTTTATAGTAATTCCCATGCTATATGTCATATTACTGATATTATTGACAGTAAAACATACAGAAAATAACTAGATTCTCCAAATTAATTATATGTTCTTTGGCTATATAATATTCAGGAGGAAGAGTATCCTTCAGTGGGATTTATTTTTCTTTTTGAGGACATTTAAAAAAAACTATTTATGTGGTAATTTCAGGTTCTCAGTTACACCACACTGCCTCATTACGGATTATATTTTTAAAAAATTATTCTACTTTTTTCATTGTTACAATCCTTGCTCTGTTGCATGCCCTTTTACCTTCAGTTACCTTCCAAATCATCCTATATTTGGCCTCATGGTCTTTCTTATTACCTTAATGCTCCCTTTCTAGTTTTCTGATTCTTTAATGATTCCTCTCATTCTTCAAAATTTCTTATAGCTTATTTTCATGCATTTTCTCTTTTTGCATGTACTTAACCTAATTTCCAGGTCCTCTTGTGTTTGTAACTTTCCTAGTGGAAGAAATGGCATCTGGCTTTGCTGATGCCAGTGTGTTGTCTGTCTCATTAAAAAAAAATAAAATTACAATGACAGTTTAATTTATTAAACTCAGAACATTTTTATAAAGAAAAAAAGACAAAATAGCCATAAGGGTGCTTCTGGCACTGGTTCCTTTGAAGGTGAACAGAGGAGTTGCACTTTAAAGTTAGAAGCTCTGCCATATGAACACTGAAAACCAAGCAACCAAGGACATTGTAAGAGTGAGCTATTGGGCTTGCCAGTCTGTGGCCAACAGGCTTTGGGGCAAGGCAAGGGTACAATAATGAAAAATAAAAATACGTTTCTGGCTTCTAATGATTTGTGACTGTAGGAGTCCCCGAGTCAAAATTGTGTCATCATATTTTGGACTTCTGAGTGAGTTTTTGGTTCTGCTGATGGTTATGATGATTGCTTTTGGAACCCAGGCACATTTATAGGACCTGCAGCACTCTGGCAGAGAGTCTCACACTTCACCTATGTGCTGGCTAAAAAAGTTCCTCCCTGTATTTGTTTTGAACCTGTCTCCTGGTTATTTTATATGATATCTCTTATTTCTGGCATTGGAAGACACAGAGACACACTTTCCTGTTTACCTCCTTCAGTTATTCAGTTCACCTTTTCCATGGCATTTCTGACTTTAGAGCTGCTGTAGTATCCTGTGCTCGGATGTTTCTGCTACATACCAGTATTTTTAACCATTCCCCTTATGGCAGCCATTCTATACCACTGATCATCCTCATTACCTTTCTTTGTATTGTATCTGGGTTAATTTATATTCTCAGGATTGGGAATCAGAACTACAGCCGTATTCAGTCCGTATGGATTTGTACACAGGCATAACAATAATTTCTGTTTTGTCTTCACATCTTTTCCTGATATTTTGTAGCATTAGATTGCATTTCTGATTGCTTTGTTCAACCACATTTGTTCCACTTTTTATCCACTTATTAGCCCAATTTATGTTTTTGATGACTGCCCACTTTTAGCCAAGTGGAACATGTTGGTATCTTAGTCTCTGCCAATTTCAAATGTATGGTAATTTATGTTCTCAGTAGTAATCAGTTTTGCCAGTTTGGATGTCTTTCCCCTTTTTTTTTTTTAAGTAATCAATTTTTTGCATTAGTGGGAATGACCACTTTTGTCATTTAGCTTCTTTTTACCCATTTTTAAAATTCATCACAAAGGGTCTTTGCTTTTACTTGGGACAGATGTCTGGTACTTTCTTCCATAATGTCCTCATCTCTGGACAGCTAAGTGCTTCCTTTGAACTCTTGGTATCACAGGCTTTTCTGTTGCAGTCTGGAACTTGACAATCGAAAGTGCATCTCAAGGCAACGTTAGTAAAGCAGACAAGAATGTATCACTTCCAGCGAAGAGGACTCAGCACATGACAATTATCTGACTCTTAAAAAATTCACCCTGTGAATCACTGACAAGTGGTGTGAGGGCAGCTGCGGCACAGGGCAAGAAGAAGCCAAGAGCTTGTGCCCAGTGGAAAACTGGGTAGAGATTGGGGGGAGAGAGTCACAGTTTAACACTGGCCTGGCAATTAAACTGAATAACAGATGCTCTCTATTAATCCCCCTCTCCTCCCTGATAAAGGAAGGAGAGAGAATAAGGGAGAGAGGCTTATGGGTTGGAAACTAAACTACACAACTTTAATGAAACAGTAATGATAAATTACTAAAAATTACTAAAAAAAAAATTACTAAATATATACAAATATACAGGAAAATTGTTACCACGTTCCTTCCCCCCTCCCCCCTTTCCCCCAATAACTCTCACGTCACCACCGAGGCTGCAGGGCAGCCCTGGGAAAGTCCAGGCTGGAATCCTGGAGTCAGCAGCAGTCAGGAGCTGGAGGCAGGAACACACAGATTCAGGCTGGCAGGGATCAGGACCACAGGCAGAGGAATGGATGGAATCCTCCCAGGATGCTGAAGCAAAACAGGGAACAGGAGAGGAAGGGAAGCAGGAAGGGCAGGAAGGGGTTTGATCCTTGTGATCCCTCAAATTTATACTGCGTATGAGGTGTATGGGATGGAATACTCTGTTAGGTCAATTCTGGCATCTATCTTGTCCGGTCCTCCCCAAAGGAGGGTTTCAGGTGGGACCTCCTTACTCCTTCTGGAGGGTAAAATGTTCCTCAGAGCTGAGCAGTGTCCTTGGCTCTGCACACCAGTCTCTGGCAGTAACAATAATCATGGAGTGTTATCAGTCCCAGAAGCAGACACTGTCTGAGAAACTTGCTGTTAATTTCAGCAAGTGCAACTACTTACAAGAGACTTAGCTGAAAGCAGAAGTACAAACTAGAAAATCACCTTTATCCTGGCCCACACCAGGACAGAGAGGCACCTGCTGAGCCCTGCAACAGAGCTCTGATGTAAGGTCATACAGGCTCTACAGCTGTGCTGTTGGAGTCAGCCCTGGGCACTGTCGTGTGTCTGTGACTTGGGACTCTGATATGGTGTTCACCACTCTGCCATCTAAGGAAAAATGAAAATGTTATATTTTTAGTGTGAACTTCTACTAGCTTTATTACACTTTAAAGAAACAATCTCCATTCCTATGAAATAAAAGCTTCCAAATTTATATACTATATATGTATACACACATTTTATGAGGTCATGTTCATGATCTTCAGTGATAAATCACAGTTTTGTTTTGTTTTTTTAAAATAAATATTTCTAAGACTTTTGCATAAAAGGTATTGTCGGTCTCCTAGTGTTAGACTATCTTAAAATGCAGTATTTCTTCCATCTGATCTTCATAAAACGAAGGATTATTTATAATAATAGCACATATATTCATATTTTGACCTTTCCAGATTTTAGTGAGCAATGACAAAAGCTTCCCATAAATGTTGCTTTCGTATGCATTTCTCAGTGTTTGAAGCAGAAGTTCATGCATCTTTGTATAGCAAACTAAAAAACTGCAAACCGTAAAGAGCTTTTGGAAATGGCAAAGCAGTCAAAACCCACAAGGGTAGCGTTGCACCCTGATGTCTTTGGTAGCTGATTACTCTGAGCAGGAGTAATTTTTTTTGCAGGTAGTTCTTTAGTTTAAAAATGGAATCTGCAAAATGGAAGTCTTGTTTGAGAAAAGCAGTTGAATTAGTTGGTGGGGAAATGCTGTAATTGCATGAGGAATACATAAGTGTTTACAAAAAAATAAGGGAGTAAGCATCCTAATCTGTGGATTTTAAAAGCTCATCTGGATTTGTAATGTTGTATTCTGAAATTTTTCAGCTTTATGCTTTGGTATTTTGGAATCTAAACTCTGGGAATTATTAATTTGGACCTTTTTTAAACATTATCCTAGAGTGATGGGCTATACTATTTGAATCGTTTGGAACACGAATACCTGAACATCTGCTCCAGCAAGTGTTGCATTCCTGTTAGCCCACATGAAGAGGCGTGGGGTCTCAAGACTCTGTGTGTCCTGTCAGGAGTCGCTTCCTGCCTCTCTAATTCCCCCTTCCCATGCCGTGTGCTTCCTGTGAACAGGCTGGGTGCCTTTGAGACATCTCTAGGCATCCCCTGGCTTTTGAGGAGAAGGGAATCTTGCTCCCAGCAGAACCATCTCCATCCTCTCTTTCCTAGGCATGTGCCACTGCCTGCACCTTTTTCCCGTGGGCGAGGAGCCTTGCAGGTAGCAGCAGGGGTGTGTGATACAGAGCTGTGGTGTTCCTGATCAGTAATTCAGTACTTCCTAGCCTTGGGGACATTGGCAGGTGATAATGCTGTGCTGTCCTGATACACTGCACTTCTCTGCACTGCCCCTCTCTTTCAGGTACTTGTGCCTTTTTTCTCCTTGGGCTGAGGACAGTGCTCCCAATGTCCCTTCTTATTTCCAGCCCCCCACATCTTTCTTGCATCTTGCTGCACTCTTCATTTTTATCTCTGATGTTCCTTTCTTTCTTTGACTAATTCTTGCAAAGGTGTCACCTCACTCAGTTCTCCCTGTGGTCTGGTGAGGCAGAGGGAGCAGTAAAGTGTGAATTGTAGAGATGGCAGTAATTCAAGAAGATTTGAGGATGAAGATGGTGCAGGGCTCCTAATTCCTGTCTCAACTGCCAAAACTTTGCATACAAGAGATTTTCAGCTTGTGCAGCATGGGGTTTTTTTGTTTTGGTTTTTTTTTTTGGTTTTTTTCCCCCACTATCTGTCAGGCAGTAAGTGCTGGAATGAGACAAGAGAAAGAAGTAGGAGTGCCTCACATGTGAGGAGAATATGCAGGGCACAGATGCCATCCACAGGGAGATACAAGGAAACAGCATTCTGGTTTTAATCTGCCATATTTGTCCAGAACAGGGTCACAAAGATGATCAGGGAGCTGAAGCACCTCTTCTGTGAAGACGGTGTGAAAGAGTTTGGGGTTGTTCACCCTGGAGAAGAGAAGGCTCTGTTGAGACCTTAATAGCAGCCTTCCAGTATCTGAAGGGGATCTACAAGAAAGCTGGGAAAGAACTTTTTAGAAGAGCATGTAGCAGGAGGACAAGGGGTAATGGCTTTAAACTGGAAGAGGGTAGATTTAGGTTAGGCATTACAAATAAATTGTTTACTATGAGGGTGCTGAGAAACTGTCAGAGATTGCCCAGGGAATTTGTGGATGTCACATGCCTGGAATTGCTCAAGGGTAGGTTGAGCAACCTGATCTAGTGGGAGATGTCCCTGCCCAAGACAAGGGGGTGGGAACTAGATGATCTCTAAAGTCACTTTCAACCCAAACCATTCTGTGATCTACCATAATTTGTTTACTTCTGCATCAGTTTCAGAAGTGAAACCTAGAGTTTCTGCTGACTCTTTTTTTCCCTGGGCAGTCCCCACTCAATAAGAATGTGAATCACTGGTGTGCATGATGTGGTTGGGTGGTGTAAGTATCATTTGGCTTAGGTAATACACTCTATCCACTTCTCTGTGCAGCATTGGTTAGTATGTTCATTATGCATTCTCCCAGTGGGTGGAATCGGAGCATACTGGAAATCTGCCAATGTACAATCACCTTATTTTAGTTGTAGAGGACATGTAAACTTTGCCTTGGTGAGCTGTTATCAATGACTTGAGGCTTCAGTGCTTGGTATATTGGGGCCACATCAGGCTGGTGACTGTTCCTCAGAGGTTTAGGATCAGTTCTGTTCAATATATGAATCAGTATTCTGGATGCCAGTTTCAATTCTGGATGCCAATTAAACTTAAGTTGAATTAAGAACTGAATGCACCATTAGCAAGTTTGCTGATGATACCAAGCTAGGAAGTGCTCTTGCCTCTCCTGAGGGGCAAGGGGTGTTGCAGAGGGATCTGGATAGATGGGATTAGCTCTGATTAATGGGATGAAATTTAACAAGTCGAAGTGCTTGATTCTGCTCCTGATACAGATTAAGGCTGGGCACAGGTATAATCTAGGAGAGAAGTGGCTGGAGAGCAGCCCTGCAGAAAGCAGCCTGAGGGTGCTGGTTGGCAGCAGTGTGCAGCCAAGTGGGGAAACCCCATCCTAGGGTGCATCAAGCATGGATAAACAGCTGGTCAAAGGAGGTGATTATCCATCTGTATCCAGTGCTGGTGTGGTCTCACCTCAAGCACTCTGTGCTGTTCTGGGCCCTACAGTTTAAGAAGCATGTGAAGGTCTTTGAATGTGTCCCAAGGAGGGCAACAAAACTGGTGAAAGGGCTGGAAGGAATGGCTTTTGAGCATTTGGGTTTGCTTAGTTTGGGGAAAAGGAGGCTGAGGGGCAACCTCATTGCTTTCTGCAGTTTCCTGAGGAGGAACATGGAAAAGGGGATGCTGATCTCTTTTCCCTGGAATCCAGCTTTAGGACATGGGGAAATGGTTCAAAGCTGGACTGTGTGAGTTTTAGACTGTGGGCCCATGTGAACATCACGAGGTTCAGCAAAGGCAACTGCAAGGTCCTGTACTTGGGTCAGGTAAACTCCCAGTATCAATACAGGCTGGGGGATGATTTAATAGGGAGCAGACTATCAATAAAAGTCCCAAGACAGGGACTTGGTGGGTACTGGAGGATGAAAAGCTGGACATGAGCCCTCAATGTGCACTTACAGCCCAGAGGGCCAGTCACCTCCTGGGCAGCATCAAAAGAAGTGGGGACAGCAGACTGAGAGGTGATTCTGCCCTGCTCTGATGAGACCACATCTGGAGCTCTGTAGAGCTCTGGAAGCCTCAAGCACAGGAAAGACATGGATGGACCTGTTGGAGCAGGTCCAGAGCAGGGCCACAAAAATGATCAGAGGGTTGGAATATCTTGCCTACTAAGATAGGCTGGGAGAGTTGGGGTTGTTCAGCCTTTCCTTCCTCCTCTTTGTGGAGACTTTATAGCAGCCTTCCAGTGTCTGGAGGGGGCCTACAGTAAAGCTGAGGATGGACTTGTGTTGCGATCCGTGCTATTATTTATATTTTGATTGTGAGGAAAAATCAGCCACTACTCATAGACATTGCATGAATTTACAAAAATAACAGGCTTTATGATTTAAGCAAATTACAAAGATTTATTTTAGGGCAAGGAGACAATAACACTACCTTTTAAAGCAAAAAAAAAGTTTAAAAGAGGAGAGAATTTACACAAATTAGTCACTTTGGGCAGAGAGTTGTTAAGTAATAAAAGGAAAACAAGAGAGCAATTAAGTTTATCACTGTCCACCAGCCCTGGCCTCTGGCTGGAGGGGGGATGCATAGGACCCACAGTTCCTGCTTGGTGCTGTTCTGCTGGGGCTGTCCCGTAGCTGAAGCTGGAGAGCAAGAAGGGGGGGAAGAGGGAGCCCACACTCTCCTTTTCTCTTGGAGTTTTTATACAGCAAAAAGGGTTTCTGTCTTTTCATAAATCACTGGCACACAGACTTGCTAAAGATAACACAGATTTTGCCATCCCAGGAACTTCTCTCTTATTTATTATCATCTTTCAGTTCTGGTTACCTTGCTAAATTTATTGTCTTTGTCTGGACCATGTACCAGGAGGTGACCTGACTAACAGTCTTATCTTTAGGTCCCTGTCAGGCATGATACAAAACAGAAGCTAATTAAGTTTGGGGTAAAAATCTGCTAATTGAGAATATATTTGGTATATTTTTAAAAGAGCAGAAAAAATACTGATTCGAGAGACATACTTCGTATTTTCAAAGTGTTTACATCAACTTGTTTTACAAGGACATGTAGTGACAGGATGGGGGGTGATGGTCTTAAACTAGAGCAGGGTAGGTTTAGATTGGATGTTGGGAAGAAGTTCTTTGCTGTGAGGGTGGTGAAGCACTGGAGCAGGTTGCCCAGAGAGGTGGTAGAGGCCCCATCCCTGGAGTAATTCAAGGTCAGGCTTGACAGGACTCTGAGCAGCCTGATTGAGTTAAAGATGTCCCTGCTTATGCAGGGGGCTTGGACTAGATGACATTTAAAGGTTCCCTCCAACCCAATGTATTCTATGATTGTGTTAGAACTAGAATGCACCTTTCCCATGAGGGTGGTCAAACCCTGAAACAACCTTCCTAAAGAGGGAGCTGATGCCCCAAGACTTTTGGTGTTTAAGGACATTTAGGCTATGCCCTTAACAACATGCTTTAACTTTTGCTCAGCCCTGATTTGGTCAGGCACTTAGGACTAGATGATTTTTGTAGGTCCTTTCCAACTGAAACATTCTATTATAATTTATTATATTTCCTGAATTCTATGAAGTCTTTCATACGTATAAATCAATATACTGCTGAATGGTCAGGTGGTGCTTAAGATGGTGGTGTGTTCTTTGCACCATGAGAATGATTTTTCTGGAAGGTCAAGGTTTGCAAGTCTCCTGTGGTCTGTGACTTAGTTCCTCAGATTTTGAGCAGCACTAATGCGTTAGCTCTGGTTTGATTACACTTATAGACATGCGTTCACTTTAATCTGAGAAATTGGAAACGCCTGTACTGCTTTCTTTTGATTTTTTGGAGGTGTATCTGATTGATTTTCTTTGGCTTTTTGACTTGATCTTTGATGCTTTCCTTTGTTGTTTCTATTGCTGACTTGTCTGATTTAGGGGTTGGCTGTATATATTGCCATGATAGGGGATTAATCATTGGCTATATAATCAGGATTTTTTACTGGTACTGTCAGGCTATGTGTGAGAATCATCTTTTACCCATTTTCCTGCAAGCAGTTAATCTTGTAAGGCTGTCAGCTGCCGAGACAAGTTTTATTTCTTACCAAATTGTTGGAGCACACACATTTA
Source organism: Phaethornis superciliosus (assembly GCA_023637945.1). Taxonomy (NCBI): domain Eukaryota; kingdom Metazoa; phylum Chordata; class Aves; order Apodiformes; family Trochilidae; genus Phaethornis; species Phaethornis superciliosus. Next base: position 82,833,513 of record JAJQWJ010000001.1, on the reverse strand, counting down.
TCCTGTGGTCAGCTAATTAAGTTGGAAATGATAGCTATTTAAATGTGGTTCTCTTTTTCCTGTTCACCATTTTAGCATCTGGTCTGTTGAATATGTCTTTGTATGACAGAGCTCTTTAAAAAAATAGAGGTTTTACTTTATCAGAATTGCACAGTCCTATCCTTATTGAGGTTTTAAGTGGCTTTAATGGATGTCCTTTTCTCCCCCAAGGCTTTAATCTTGAGGGAGACAGCACAGGACTGTTGTAGCCATCTAATTTTGTGTATCCTTTCTTAAGCTTGCAACCACAAAATTGGTATCAGCATTGTGGTTTACCCTTGTTGGTTTACTTTTGTTACAGCTTTTTGCTCTAACTCTCCTACCTGAAAAAGCAAAAAGAAACAGAACTCTGACTCTGTGCATGTACAGCTGGGCATCTTACCACTTTCAAAAAAGGAAGCTGGGGAAACATTGCAATGCAGGAAAGCTGGTGTTGTAAAACTCAGTGTGAGATTGTATAGATGGGGCGGGGTGGCACTGTGATAAAGGTGATTTGATTTTCATGCATTCAGATGATCTGATGTACAGACTACGTTGGCACACACCCACCCCTCTCTGCAGCACACTCAGAAGCACCAGCACGTGTATGTCCAGATGGTGTGACTGGGATCACTTGTGTGCAGTGCAGATGACAAGGGATACCAGCTGTCAAGTCTTCATCACGTCACTGGGGTTCTTCATGGCACTACCGACTAGTTTTTGGAAAAATCTGTCACATTCTTTGGGAGTCATCAGCTGATACGGGATGGGTCTCTGCCATAGGAGCTTGCTGACTTCAGGCTCCATAAAACTTCATAGAATCATAGTGAAGTTATGTGCCCAATCATAGTGAAGTTATTGGCTTTGATTGAAGCCAATCAAAGTACCTTCCAGTGTTGGAAGGTACTTTAAGATCATCTAGTTCAATCCCCCTTCCATGTTCAGGAACACCTCCCACTAGATCATGTTGCTCAGAGCCCTGTCCAGCCTGGCCGTAAAAATTTCCAGGGATGGGGCTTCCACTGCCTCTCTGGGCAACCTGTTCCAGTGTCTCACCACCCTCATGGTGAAGAACTTTTTCCTCACATCTAATCTAAATCTCCCCTCCTCTAGTTTGAATCCATTCCCCCTAGTCCTATCACTACCTGACATCCTGAAAACTCCCTCACCAGGTTTCTTGTGGGCCCCCTTCAGACACTGGAAGGCTACAATAAGGTTTCCTTGGAGCCTTCTCCTCTCCAGACTGAGTAACCCCAACTCTCTCAGTCTGTCTCCATAGGAGAGCTGCTCCAGCCCTCTGATCATCCTCATGGCCCTTCTCTGGACATACTCCAGCACATCCATGTCATTCTGGTAACAGGGGCTCTGGAACTGGATGCAGTGCTACAGGTGGGGTCTCGTGAGAGCAGAGGAGGAGAATCACCTCCCTTGACCTGCTGGCCACGTTTCTCCTGATGCAGCCAAGGATCCTGTTAGCTTTCTGGGCTCCAAGTGTACACTGACAGCTCATGTTCAACTTATCTGGGTCACAGCGGTGAGAGCACCAAATCCTGTGTTGCACCAAGTTGTTTCCCAGTTCTTTTTAAAAAATTTTTAAAAATGTTTTCATGATTGTATATTTTCCTCTTGTCTAAATGCATGTTTGAAATACCAGGGTCTGTTTTTCTGTTGCACCAACAGGCAAAGGAATCCTGTTTGTGATGTGCTGCAATCTCATTACTGTCCTCCTGATGCAGTGTCTTTTGCTGATGAGTCATCTATGCTGTGGTTTTACCAGAGCACAGACCTTTTGGCCATTACATAAACATCACATTTCTCAATTTTGCTGCTGGGAATACCGTCCTGAAAACAGTGTCCGGGGAATGGTATCCTTGCTGTTCTTTTAACATTTTGTTCCTTTCCTTGTGTGTGCACGCTCACACTCTTACACACATACTGGAGTCATGCCAATATTTCTATTAAAATTCTTGGCAACAGTTATCTTCAAAATTATAAACAACAAGTAAATCTTAAAGGAGTTTTTTAAAAGTGCACATTTTTTGGGCAGACTGTTCAGACTGAATGTTAACAGCTGCATCTTTAGAGTGTTATGTTTCACCGGGGGGAGAACTTGAAAACCCAGCTTTCCCACGTTTCTAGGGCTGACTTGCTGAAGAGTTGTGGAAGTTTTTCTGTACTTTGCATGCAGTAAGATCCTACCGTGCTTTCTTATTCCAAATTTCTGATCTGCTTTATTTTTCAATAGAACTGCCAGTATGGGATGCTTTCTTCTCTCTGGGATTGTTTCTAGATGGGCAGTCTTACTGCCTTCCTTAATAACAACATTCTTTTGATGCTGAATAACTTTATTGCAGGCTGCAGCATTTTCAAGGCATTCCATCTATAAACTGCACGAAAAGAATTTGCTTTATATGCAACCAGTTTGTCATAGAGACCATTGTATGGCAGTTTAGTAACACAGACGACAGGCATGGAATTTTTTGCAGGATGTCTTTGTAAATAATCTTCCCCTACACTATTGTCACTGCAGGGTCGTCATATCAGAATTGGTAAGGTCAATCGAACTCGCTTTTATTATAAGAGTTAATTTTAAGTGCTGAAGTCAGCTGTGCAGTCAGTAGAGGCATATGGTGTTTTTCCCCCTTATTTCTCTCACTCCTTTCCCTCCCTTCCCCTCTGTATTTACAGGTTATCCTTACATTTGTCTGTGTGTTAATGAAGGAATCTGTAGAAATTGCTTCAGTGTCATATACACTGTACGTCCATCAGGAAGCTTTGAATGGAAGAGACCCCTCTAACCATTTGAGGAGAGAAAAGAGGCAAACGCAGTGTCCACTAGGTCAATACCTGCATCCCAGAGAGACCCACTGCTGTATGAGGTGCCATGCAGGTAGGTAAAATAAGTACAGCAGTAGTGACCTTCACTGCTGAGGGATTTCCCTGTCCTGCACTCTCAGGCTACATCAGTGCTCCATTTCTTTGGTAGCTATTGCTAAACAGAGGAATTCTTCTATCTTCTTGTATTATGACTCTTCTGGGATGTTCTTCACATTGGTATGAGGAAACATTTTTGGTCCGTACACTGACAGCTCCAGAATTTCTGGGGAATCAGTGACTCCCATCCTCCCTGCAACAACGTGTTTGCCTTCTTGTCAGAGCTCTGTTAAGTGATTTTCTTGTAGGTACCTACAAGGAAAAAGACTGTGATCGGCCTGACCAGGCACCCATCTGCCCTCAGTGTCCTAATGGCACATTCACAGCTGTTGATAACACCATGTCTAAATGCTTCCCATGTACACATTGCCGTAAAGGTGAGTGATCTACAGGACCTGAGGAAAATGGGTGGCAGTGGCAAGTGGGTGGTAGTGGCAGGTGGGGGGGGGCTGGTGGTGGTGATAAGGTGGGCATGGAAGCTTGGCAAAGTAAGAAACTGAATGGGCAGAAGGACGCTGTTTGGGAGGGGATTGGAGAAAGCAGAGATAAGGGTTACGAATCACTACAGTCTCAGACACTTTGCAGGCCTTTATGGCCTTTCTGTGGGAAGATGAGGGGATAACAATACCTGTCATTGTGACAGTGCTCTCAGCTGAAGGTGAAGATAGAGGATGGAATAATTGCTTCTGGTTTTTTTCCAGAGTTACGGCAGATTGTAGCAACTCCTTGCACACCAAAGCAAGATACAGTATGTGGCTGTCGGAAGAATCAGTATCAATTTGGTCAGTCTGATCTCTTCCAGTGTAGGAATTGCAGCTCATGTGTCAATGGGATTATTGCCAATTGTGAGTATGGCATGGATATGGTTGTACTGTACAGATGTACTGTACTAGGATAGAGATTAGCAGCCCTCTTTTCATTTTCTGGTATGCTACAGAGCCTTGTAGTGATTGTATTTTTGGAACAACTCTTGGTTTTGCCTGCTCCCTTTCCCCAGAAAGACTGCCTACCTTGGCATCAGTCTCTGTTTTCTATTGCACTTTCTATCTTCCATTTGTCCTTGAATGGTTTCTCAGTTTGGGCTGTTGTGAGAAGATACTTTCTACTTCTGCCTTGCATGTACTGAAGCAAGGTCTTTGTGATCTAGAGCAGATTTCCCCCTTGCCTTCCTTTTTTGTCTTCTTTCTCCTGATGCTCATTGCATTTTCCTCACCAACTGCTGGAGGCACTTTGAGTACAATGGCTGAAAATACTGCTGGTCCCAATGCCCAGATGAACTGCTTGTCAGTTGTTTGCTGAACTGCCACAGTGTACTGTGCAGTGTTTTTAAAGAGCAGCTCAGGTAATGCTGAACTGTACCCTGTGGCACTGAGCATAACCTGGGGTTGGTGCAGGTGTCTGGGAGAAGTACCCATGTTAGCTGTCCCAAGCTGCCTCATCTCCAGTCAGAGATCTTAACAAAACACTGCTTGCTGTCTTCCACTTTGTGCTGTAGTCTTAATTCTGTTCATCTGACTTCCTCACCAGTCCCAGCTGCTTAGGGTCCACTTCTTCCTTATCTTTGCCTGACTAATGTGATTTCCTCTTGGTGTCAAGCTTGAACTTGAGTGACTTTCCACACTTTTGCACTGGAGCTGTCATTATACATCAGACCAGTTTCAGATGCACTGTAATTTTAGTCCCTTTTCAAGAGGTTCCTGACCTACTAGTACAGCGGTACCCTTACTTTTTATTATTTGTGTCCTCCCCCAAACCCGTCTTCAGACATAGACAGAATCCTCTTTTTCTTTTACAGTAGCTCTTCTCCAGGCTCAAGAGGGATAATCATCCACCTATCTTGGAGTGGATTTTTCTTCGTTTGTTTTTGATTCTATTCAGATTATGGCAGTGGTTTCTTCTTTTCTCTTCAGGTTCAAAGAACAGAGACACAGTTTGCAAGTGTAAGCCTCAGTTCTTCCGGACACTTAGTAATGTTTGCAAGCCTTGCAACAGGTGAGCTTTTTTTCTCCCTATGCTACTCCACTGAGTAGGAGAGACAGCAGACACAAGCCCCACAGGGGATGGAAATTTTTCTCAAAGCTCTGTCTGTCTTGATATAACTTTACAGCATTCTGCTTTTCTGGGGCAATTGGGTCTTCCCTTCTGCCACACCTAGTCTTCTCCATGTACGTGTCAGCACTCTAATGTCACTATCCACACTGCATTGCTCTGCTTTGCAGGATCATCTTTACATGTCTGTTACTTAGGATTGTTTCAAATGGCTGGCATTTCATTTCATGCAAACTCACCTCTCTGATTTGCTCTTTCAGTTGTGTTGGACAAGAATGCTTGCAGTGTCATAGCCCAGTGACTACCTCACAGACTTCGTCTGGGTTTAGTGAGTACTGGGGGAACTGAGGGACAGTAGAATCTTTTCAGTGTGGGCTTTTGTTCTGTTAATACTTTTTCTAAGGTGTTATTTTCTCCACTCTCAAACCATTATTCTTTTTCTCCTACTATCTTCAGGTCTTCACTTGATGTTCTTCCTCTAGCATTTACCTTGACTTTTTCAGTCACTCACTCATTTGCCCGCTTTCCTTTTGTCCAGATGGAAGCCTTGTCCTTGGCATCATTGTTGCAATATTTGTAATTATCTCTGTCCTCTACATTGTAAATAAAGTAGTGAAGTCGGTTCAGAAAAATGGGATAGCATCATCTTTTTACTCCTGTGGTAAGTATAGCAGCATATGCAGTGATATTAACCAATTAATATATACTTCATTTGCTGTGTCATTTTGTACGCATGCACATGTGAGGATTAAAGTGGGATCCCCCCTTACTCTGCTTTGTTGCAAGGCCAGAGGAACACAAGGACTTGATTGCTAAGCTTATTGGTGCAGTTCTTAAAACTGCATCCATGCCTGTAGCTGTGACTCAAAGCATGTGTGAGCTCATTACTGGGACACGTGCATTTTGCTATGAAAACTCTTTAAGGGCATGGATGTGACTAGCTGTTTTCCTGTTTTCTCTGGGATAAGAGGAAGTGAAAATAATTTGTTTCCTTTTTTTTTCTTTAAAGCTTCTTCGCAGCAGACAACCAAGGAGCCACTGCCTGAGGTGAGCAAGATGATGATATAAGAGCTTTCCTTCCACTTCCAGCTATCTTATTCTGGGATCCAGTGTAAGATTTATCCCATGGGCTGTTTTCAGAGTTTCAAATGAACTGAGTAATAGGGCTGTTTAGCTCAGAGGTCTTTTACTGTAGAGCGTGGAACCATTACATTTTTAATGTAAAGGTACTTTTCAAACGCATGGCTTTTTGTTTTTTTCTTCCTGGATGCATTGCTTTCAGATAGCTGGTCCTTACTCCCTTGTTCTCCCTATATACTTGGAGGATTTAACTAATTTCAGTTCAGATTCAACCCCACAAGCCTCTCAGCACTGCTTCAGTGTTCTTTCAGGTCTGTTGTTGCTCTGCAACTAAGAGGGCCCAGGCAGCAGCTGAGGTGGGGTTTCCAAAGCCTTTACATAGCATGTGAAGCTTCTAGAATAATTGTAATTTCTGGTCTCAGCCTTACTTGATCTGGTAAGGAAATTTTTTTTTCCAGACTACTATTTTTTTGGTACCAGAAGATAGTTAAACTACTCATTTTCTGCTGTAAAGAAATGCTTTGTGCCTCCTGCTCAGCCAAGTCAGATAGGAAGAATTAAAACATAATCCCCATCTATCCTGGATAAATTTTAGTATATAAAGCCAATGGTTTGTTGAAGGAGACAGGTGTATTGTGCTGCTGCAGGTGATTCTGTACTAAGAAAATGTCTTTCAGGTTGAGGTAAAAAGAAACGAAATTTCCATCCTTTCTCCTGAGTCCCAGAAGGAAACAGAATTGCTACTGAATGCAACACCAGCACCTGCACCTCTGCTGCAAAGTTCACATGAATTACCAGACTGTGTCAGACCTGCCAGGAAGACACAGCTTCCAGACAGTAAGTGAAGCCCCCCCATCTTTCCTCCTTCCCCTCAGAAACAAGAACTGGATAAAGCAGATGCAGCCAGGAGGATGTTGAACAGACCTTACCTGGTGTACGTGACCTGTGTGTATACTTCATGTATGACAAGTACAAAGGCAGAAGCCTCTGGAGCCTGTGAGCTTGTGTATGTTAAAGCCTTTTCCAGCAAAATGGATTGTCCTATGTGGTGACGTACTGTCAGTATTAATGCCTCTGGGACAGTGACCTAGAGCATTCTTTTGGCAGGAATGCATGGATGGCAGCAAGGTCCTAGGTGTGTGTACTTAGCTCTGCTCATAATGTTACACAAGAGTATACGGAAGCATTCCCATTACTCTTTGACAGATAAGAGCAAGTCTTGACATCACACCAATCCGTGTGACTACTCTGTAGGAGATGTGAACAGGATGGGGCAATGCATGATCTGGCTGGGTGACTCATATTATCCTTGAGGATAATATCCAGGATCCTGGTTCTCACACTTTATTTCATCTCTTTTCACAGGCCCTGCTATTCTCTATACTGTAGTGGATCATGTACTGCCATCTCGGTGGAAGGAGTTTGTGAGGCGTCTGGGTCTGAGTGACTGTGATCTCGAGCGAATTGAGATGGAGCATCGGCGTTTGCGAGATGCCCAGTATGAAATGCTTAGACTGTGGAAACTGCAGATGGGCCATGCTGCAACTGTGGAGCACATCAGCTGTGTTCTCAACCAGATGGAGCTGAGTGGCTGCAGTGAAGCTATTCAGGAGGCTTTGCTAAACCAGAACTCTCCACAACCTTGCAGCATCCACAATCACCTTTAATCTGTTTCTGCTTTAGTTGCCCTCGCTGTGACTGTTAAGAGAGGATCATAACTCCCTTCCTTTCACGTCTTCCTTTTCCCATGCTTCCCTATCTTTCTAACACTCAACTGGGTTTGTTGGAGACAGCAGCAGATGATGTTGGAGGAAGGCTGAGGTTTGCTTCTCAACCATCATGTAGTTCAGCAGTTTTAAACCAAAACAGGCCTCTGCAACACTTCATTTCCCAAGGAGGAAAAGCACCTTATAAACGAGGTGGCGTGTGGACTCTGATCAAGATGAAAACAGGAGCTCAGAGGGACTTGATGGATCAGTTACTGGACAGACAAGTTGTTGCTGAAACAGGTGCTGCACTCACCATGCGGTGGGTGAAATTGTAGGGTGATTTGGTTCAGGTGGTGAAGTACTCGCTCACTTTTTGCAGATTGTTTTTCTGCAAGATCAGTTGAACTGGCTCACATTGCAGCCATTTGATTGCTCAATCTGACTCGAGGGAGGCGGTGGGAGGACGTGCCTATTTCTGAGAGAAGGAGAGGATTGCCCTCTTGCGGTATCAGCGAGTTATCGCTGTGCTGAAAGAGTCCAGGAGACTCAGAAGCGGTGGCTATGCCAAAAACAGGAGGACATCATCCTTTCCACACCCCAGCTTCCCTCAGGTTCAAGAGGAATAAGGATTCTGAGCCAGGGAGTCAGATTAGGGGGTTGGTGCTTTTCTTCTCAAGATTTTTTCTGTACCTAGAGACAATGTAAGATAGCATTAACAAAACACCTGCCTGTGTCTCTGTTCAGGTGCAGAGGGGAAAGGAAAATACACGTCTGTCTGGGTGAGAAGACCTGGTAGCATGAACATCTCCACTAATCTGTGCTTGCACACAGGTTGGTAGGCTTGTGTCTGCCTATTTACCTGTCTCTCAATGATTATCTGAACCTGATTTAGCTGCAAATGGGACTGTGTATGTGTACATTATATTTTTAGCAGCTGTTGAATAACTGCACACTACTTCATGGACTGCATTCTGTGATTGCTTCTTGGTTGTAGAGTACTGTCTTCAGGCTCTCACCATCACTTTGCCAGAGGTATTACCCTGGGTGAAGAAGTAGCAAAAATCAATTAGCCTGCATCAGTTGCAGGTTGTCCACACATTTGTAATGTGGATACTTTTTTTAGTTCCTCATCCCTTGACCAGGGAAGAACTTTCTATTGTAAATACACTAAATGCTCTGAATTAAAATGAATATTTTTACCTCTGCCTCTGTTCTGGTTTTGTCCATATTGACTTCTAAGACTGTAGGCAGGGACAGAGAAAGGTCAGTAACTTCCAGAAGTGGCAAGAGTGGGCTGCAAGAGTGGATGGGTTGATGGTCTGTTTTTTTTTTTTTTAAACTCAAGTTTTATGAACTGTTGTATATAAAGCTTAGCTGCACTTGTCACATGAAGCTGGACTTAAATTAAATTTGGTTACAGGTCTTCTCAGACATTCAAAACTCAACGGGGATGATAGTGTACTTAACATGGATTTTTAAACAAAATACAGTGATACATTTTTATTTGTATTTGTTTTTTTTAAAGGGGAATATCTTTATGTCTTTAAAAAAGATAATAATAGATTATATTAAAAATTAATCTCACAGAGCATGTTTTTGTCCTACTCTACCAATAAGAAAACTTGGAAGTGAAGAATGACAACAGTCATGGACAAAGACAAGAAGTCAGTTTTAATTCTCTGTTTGAGGCTTTGATTTGCTTATGCCCACATAATATTTTAATTGAGGCACAGCAGGATGGTAACTATTGGAAATAATGCTCTAGATGTGAAACTGCTTAAAGTGGGGAAATCTTCAGAAACCTTCTGCAGGTATGATATCTGAGCCTTTTTTTTTTTTTTTTTTTTTTTTTTTTAAATACACCCAACTGTGTAATCCATAATTTAAAATCCAGGTATTTTAAAGTTCCCTGTGCAAGGTAATCCATGAGCAGCAGGCTCCAGACCACTCCTTGATTGTCAGTGACCTCATACACCAATTATACAGAAACCCACGGCCCTGAAGCCTTTCAGAGAATGTTAAAATTTTCCTCAGGGTAACGAAGGTGCCTTGGGCAGGTCATAGATGTGAAGGTGAAAGATGAGGCTCCTCATGCTGCTCCCTCTGAGCCTGCACAGAGCAGCTGCTAGAAAAATTGAAGTTAAACTTGAGTGCTATGTTCAGTTCTGGGCACCTCACTGTAGGAGCGACATAGAAGTGCTGGAGTGTGTCCAGAAAAGAGCAAAAAAGCTTATTAAGGGCCTGGAGCACAAGTCCTGTGAGGAGAGGCTGAGGGAGCTGGGGGTGTTCAGCCTGGAGAAGAGGAGGCTGAGAGGAGCCCTTAGAGCTCTCTTCAATTGCCTCAAGGGAGGTTGGAGCAAGGACGGAAAAAGCCTCTTCTCCTTAGTGACCTGTGACAGGACCAGAGGGAATGGATGTAAGCTGTGCCAGGGGAGGTTTAGTCTGAATGTTAGGAAATTCACTGGGAGGGTTGTCAGGCATTGGAATGGCCCAGGACAGTGGTGGAATCCATCCCTGGAGGCCTTTAAAAGGTATTTGGACCTGGTCCTTAGGGACATGGTTTAGTAGTTGACTGTGGTGTTAGTCGAAGGTTGGGCTGGATGATTTTGAGGGTCTCTTCCAACCTAAACATTCTGTGATTCTGTAAAGCTGTTTTTTGTTTGTTTGTGGGGGTTTTGTGTGTGTGTGTGGTGTTTTCTGTATTTTTTTTGTGGGGTTTTTTTGTGGTTTTTTTTTGTGTGTGTTTTTTTTTGTTTGTTTGTTGTTTTTTTTTTTTGGTTTTTTTTTTGGTCTTTATTGCAGATTGAGTATCTAACCCTGAAGCGACGATGTATGCAACCTTCAGATCACCAAACACATGGACCTCTTCTCCCTTTGGCGGGTTCCACGGTCATCAGCAGCACGGCAGGAACGGGACACCTCCCCCCGCCGCCTGCTGCGCCTTGGTACGCCCCAAGGGGGCCGCGGTGCGCGCCGGGAGCCGTGCGGGCGGCGGGGACTCCGGTGGGCTTTGCTCGGTCGCTCCGCTCCGGGGGGCGGAGGCCCTTAACCCACCCCGCGCTGCCGGCGGTACCGTGTGTCCGTCTGCACTACCCCCCTCCTCCCATCCCCTCCCCTTCCCTTCCCCCGTCGCCATGGCCCTCAACAAGTCGATGCACTCACGCAACCGCTACAAGGACAAACCGCCCGACTTCGCCCACCTGGCCGCCAAGTACCCCGAGTTCCGGCAGCACGTACAGACCACCCTCACCGGCCGGGTGAGGTAGGGCCCCCGCGGCCGCGGCCCTACGATGGCGGGGATAGGGGCGGGGTAGGCCAGGCCAGGCCAGGCCGCGTACGGGGGGAGGGAGTGTGGAGGGGCAGCCAGGCGCTGCCGGAGCACCGTGTGTGTGTCCGTGTCCATGTCCGTGTCCGCCCACACCACCACCCTGGGGTGAGGTGAGCGTGAGTCCGCTGGCACCCATAGTCGCTTCTTGTACCTTTCAGCCTGAATTTCAAGGACCCCGAGGCGGTGAGAGCTCTGACGTGCACCCTCCTGAAGGAGGATTTTGGACTTACGATTGACATCCCGGTGGAAAGGCTTATTCCCACCGTCCCCTTGAGGCTGAACTACATTCACTGGGTGGAGGATCTCATCGGGCACCAGGATGCTGACAAGCAAGTGCTCCGGAGAGGCATTGACATAGGTGCTTGGAAAGGCAAAATGTTGGATTCGTTATTTGCCGTCAGGGAAGATAGCTGGCTAAAATTTGTTCCACATCCATAGACAGACGGGAAGTTTGAGAAATTAAAATCTGAATTCTGCTCGCCATGCTGAATCAGGCAGTCTGACTCCACTGCTGCTCCGTTTGGTTTCTTGGTGGGGTAGGATTTATCTGCACGAACACTCAAATGGCCACAGCAGGCAATTAATCTTTGTGGCCTTGAACTCCCTTGAGTGTAGCTTTATGTGGTATATAAAAATGATGCTGCTGGTAATGCATGCAAAAACGCAGTTCTAGAGGGTTTTAAAAAAAATTGGTGGGCATTTCTTCTCAGTCTTCTAACTGGTGAATTATGTGATATCAGCAGTCTTAATTTTGCTTTTGGATGTCTGCATGACTGTGAGTTCCATTGCAGTATTTTCTAGCATTTTAATAATATTTTTTGTGGTTTCAGGTGTATTTGACAGATGAATCATCTGTCTTTTTTAAACTTTGATTTTGTTTCTTCTTTTTCAATGCAGATATTCTCTTGAGATACATTGTGAGAGAGTCTTAGTTAGAAACCAAGGCACATACTTGCAAAGCTGTCTTTTCATTATAGGTGGTCAAAGATTTCCTACATAATGTTAAAAACAAAATGTTTTCACAAGATGTTTTCAAACTGGACTAAGCATCCACAGATGGATGATGCTGTCCAGTGCTCAAATCTAGGAGCACAGCAGCTTGTTCAGCTTCAGTATCTGGATTACTGGATACTATCTGGACAATGTTTGGATTAAGCAGTAGATTAAACGGTAGACTAACCAGTTACTCAGTAGATGTAAATTTAGTAGTAGTAGTAGATGTAAATTTATAAGATGTACATTGATGCACATAATATAGTTTTCATTAGAAGTTAAAAAAAAAAAACTGTTAAGGCTAGGAACTATAGTTCATATACAAATTATAAAATTGGCATTTGGATTCTAAGTTGTTGGTGATTCTATATGAATTATGTAAAAGGCACCTGTGATAGTACATGTGAATTTAGTTCACATCTTTTTTTTTTTCAGTAGAGCCATCCATTAAGATTTCAAAGGTTTTGAAGATTTTGTGCTGAAGTAAACTCATAATGAAATTGAGAGAAGCTAAAATTTCCTTACTAACTTGTGTTTTATTGCTTGCATTTAACTTTAAAGTTACTGACCTCCTCAAAGCTTGAGTTTAGTAATCTTGGTTACAATACCAGTTTTTACATTACAGTTCTCTTGGTGTTTGCTACCACGAATTTTTGTTCTGCTTCTTTCTAAATAGAATGTTTTGATCTCCTGAAATTTATGAACTTTTATTTTTAGCTGGATTTGTTATGGATGCAAGGTTTATAGCATCCCATGGTATGTTCACAGCTGCTTTCCTTTTTTAACTTTTAAACCAGCATTTATGGATTTGGTACTAGCTTGCATTTTTGAAAAATGATTTGTGTCAACTTCATGACAGTAGGTGGCTAGGAGGACGAGGCAGATCCTTTAAGTCCTACAGATAACTGCAAAATCTTCACTTCGATTTTTCAGTGAGCTTTGATGTTCCAGCTCTGGGAAAGGAGTACATCAATATTACAGGAATGCTGGAAATAACTGCAGGCTTTTGCATACTGGTGTATTGTTATTTATATTTCACTAAGTCAGTAGAATCTTGATATTTCCCTGAACTAATGCCTTGTGGTGGTGAGATATCTTTGCCTTTTCATGTATCTGTTCCTTTTAATCCTAAACTTGACTTCCATCAGTAACTTGATCAGCTAGATAGGCCTTAATTATAAGAAGGAATTATTTTGTTCTAGCATATCTTTGTTTTCAAGTTTTTATTGTCTGTCTGTCTTTTTTTAGGTATCTTAATTGGCATTTCCATTTCTTTGAATGTTTCGGGCATCAGGGAGAGATGGTCTGATGAACTGTAATTTTTATGTAGTTGCTATATGCATCAAAGTAAATAATTTGCAGTAGATAATAGAAGAAAGCAGACAAATATATGTTAGGATTTTTTTTTTTGGTCAAGGCAGATTATATTTGGCTTTCACTGTATAAATTAATCACTGTCCTATAGAAAAAATAGCTTAAAAAGAAGTTGATAATTTACTAAAAATTTTATTCCACATTATTAAATTATTTTATTGAAAGTGCATCTTTTATAATGCTGTATTTCAAATTAACAAAGTAAAGTTCACTAAGGAACTGAGTAGTAGATGAGTCATAATCAAAATTTTTTAAAAATTATTTTTGTTGTAAAAAGTACAGAGCGAACAGTGACACTGTGTCTGACACCACAGATTTGTTCCCTTTTTCATGGCTTTTCACTTCTGCAGGGACTGGGGCATCTTGCATATACCCATTACTTGGGGCAACTTTGAATGGCTGGTATTTTCTTGCAACCGAAGTGGATGATATGTGCTTCAATTATGCCAAGAAAAATGTGGAACAGAATAACTTGTCTGACCTTATAAAAGGTACGATACAATACGGTATTTATTGGCATGCAGAGGTTGTGATTTATTTTTGCCATGTTCAAGGGCATATCAGAATCTGTACTCCTGCCAAATACATGCTCAGTTGTTTTTACTGAATTGGAATGTTTAGTAAGGTCTGCATAATCTTCAGCCAGGAAGTCACTGCTTGTCTAGAGTGGCATGTGAGGACAGGACCTCATCCTTACAAAAATCTGAAAATTAAGTTTACCTCTAGGGTCTTTGTCTCCCTCTGTACTCTCTGCCTGCTACTGAATTACTACTTAAGAGTTCATGCTGTTTCTTCTTCTGGGAGACACGGAGTGCTTCCCTCAGATAATCTGCATGACATTGCCACTAATAAGTATACAGAGAGAGTCCTTTGTCCTCATTTCTGAAGGGGGACATAACAACACCTGTGTTAGTAGTAGGTGTATGATAGACTTAGCCTGTTGAAAAGTTTGGAAAATTTTCTTTAGGAACTCAGTATGCTAAAAAGCAACTCTGAAATTAACACTTTAGTTTTGATGGAATTTAAAAGAATTGTTTTCAACAAAAATGTTGTTTCAGTCTATCCTCTGCATCTGTCTTGAAGATCCAGGACTTGATGTGGAGAAGGAACAATGACAGTTTTTTGGTACTGCTGCTATCATAGATTTTTAGTGGTGTATAGTGTTTCCCATGTATTGTTTCACTGTATTGGAAAAATGTTGGCAAAGGAAGATGCCTCCTGTGAAGCTGTGGTGCCAAGGGCACTTACCTGGAGTAACTATTGGTGGTCAGAGCCACAGGCAAGGGAGTACTTCTGGTGTTACCTGTAGCCAGACAATGCCTGGGAATGATCCACTCTGCCACTTTTTAACTCCTGAGCCTGAATTGTTTAGCTAGAGCTGAGTCTACTAGTGTAGCTGGTAACTTGTTTAGCAAGGCATTTTGAAGTCAGATTAGAAATCTTTCTGTACCGCACTTTGGTTTTGGTTGTGTGGGGTTTTTCGTTAGTTTTTTTAACATTATTTTTGTCATGTTTTATGAGTGTCTTTAAATTTTTCCCACACAGCTTCATATGAAGGTCATGTTGGAATACAGCCTTTGTTCGTTTTAATTTCAGGGAAAAAATAGATCAGTGATAGTAAAAATGATGGTAATGTGATGAATTTCCATCTTACCTTATATGAATTGCATCATAGCTTCTTCTGGGAAAAAAATAATATTTTTGGCTGAAGTGAAATACTGCTTGCAGTAGCTTTCTTCCAAAGTTAATCCCTCCTATGTGTGCAAAATAGAAACTGATAAACCTGGGATTTGATTGTAAATGCTTAAAAAAAAAATAGTTACATGATGGTTCTGAGTTCTGCATGTCTTTTACTGGAATGGTATTTTGTTGAATATATTGTTTAGAAAGTACTGTTTTTTATACAATATATTGTTTCAGGAAACACTGAAATGTAAATGGCATGCTAGATATATGCATGAAGATCCTTAGTAACCAAATTCCTGTTTTCTGTTAGTGGTTAAGGTACCACAGAAGACTCTTCTAATGGATGCACTGAAAGAAGAATCTGAAATAGTATATGACTTCTGCATGTGTAACCCCCCCTTTTTTGCTAACCAATTGGAAGCAAAGGTAGGTTAACAAACTGAATGTTGCATGTACTTCAGTGAGTGGGAGGGTAACAGCAATTTAACTTCTTTCTTTGGGGAAGGTTGAGTGGAAAATCCCCAAATAATTACGAAATAGCATTTAACTCTTTCCCCCCCCACCCCCTCCCAAAAAGGAGTTTTGAAATGCTTAACTACTACCCTTCCTAAACTGGAGTATGACCTGTAAGTTTTTTTCACAAGTTCTTACTGTATTAGGGAATTAGTTTGGAAAGTAGACAAGCTAGTAAGTCTTAAATCAGATGGCTGTTGCATAACAGTGGTACGGAGGAATCAGTTTCTGGCATTACACCTGTCTGTATTTTTCATTTCATTAATAATTTAGGCAGTATCATATAGCTCAGAAGAGTTATTGCAATACCAACTGAATATAGTCAGAAACTTAACTCTGTAGTATAGGACAGTAGAAAAAAGATCTGTGTTGGAAGTAGATTGTAACTGTGTAGATGCATGTAATCAGCATGTCTTGGATGTATCGGAATGACATATTTCATATTAGCAGGATACTGATGTGACAGGTAGCTTTCCTAAATTTGAGATTGTTGGGAATTCTCTCATTTATGCTGATTTTGCCTGTTATCCATGGTACTGATGGGGGGAGGATAACTAGAGGCAGTGACACTTGCACTAAAGATTAAGGCAGGAAGTAGTATACAAAGCGGCTTAAGATTTCATTAAATGCTCATCTGAAATGTTCTTTTTATACCCAGGGAGTAAATTCTCGAAATCCACGGCGTCCCCCTCCCAGTTCTGTAAATACAGGAGGAATCACAGAAATCATGGCTGAGGGGGGAGAACTAGAATTTGTCAAAAGAATAATTCATGATAGTCTACAACTTAAAAAGAGGTTAAGGTAAGTGCTTTGTGTACCAAAGCCACCTTCCAGCCACTTCTTTGACAGAAATTATGTGAAAGTGATATTTTAAGGAAGGAATGCCCAGTGAATACCTGCAGCCCAGTAGTATCTGTTCGGTTTGTTTAATGGTAGGTACACATCAGACACTAATCTCAGTATATGTTAAATTAATTGTTCCTGAGCATCTATTGCAACTCATTGTTGGAGGTATTTAAAGGCAGAAGGCAAAAGGAGCCCATACCAGTGACACTTGTAGCTTGCAGCTAAATTAGCACACGTAACTTCAGCGCTAAAGACAGTGAGTGTTGATTCTTAGGGCATCTGGGATGAGACCATTTATGACATTACCTAGTTAACTGTTTTAGGTAGTTTCAATCTTTTCCTCGCTGAATTTTGGTAACTTGCAGCTTTCTTCAAAGAAAGTGGAAAAATGGAAACAAATTGTTGTAAGGGGTAATACCTTCCACATTACTAAAGTTGCTTTTTAAAACAGGATACTTGGTTGTTTAGGTACTGTCTCAGTATTAATGTATGTCATAAAAACTTGAAAAGATTCTCGTCCAATCTCTCTTTGCACCTTTTTGTTCTGATTTATATTGTACTATGTCTTAGTTTTTATTGCAGAGTGTGATTATTTCGTTGTTGGTTTTAAAGCTTCTGTTGCAGTTTCCTGATCCAAGCGGTAATTTCTGGTAGTTGCTGTTTTCATTTGATCTGTATTTGTAAAACACTTTGTTAATGTGTTGTTTGCAGGTGGTACAGTTGCATGTTGGGGAAGAAATGCAGTTTAGCACCTTTGAAAGAAGAGCTGCGAATCCAGGGGGTGAGTTGGTATATAGTCCATGTATATCCTGTGTATGTTCTGTATAATATATACTATGTTCTTTTGCATGTAGGTAATTATTACTCAATTATGTTACTGAGGTTTTATTTACAAGAAGAAATAGCTTTTCCGTATTAGGGAAGCACTCAGAGCAACTGAGATTTAATCACAAAGCTGATAGATAAGCATATATCATATTCACATTTTTGTCTTTGTCACATCTAGAAGCATGTTTTCATGCATTCTAAAGCAATACAGGATTTCTAACTCAAACTCAGTGGGACAGAGTCTAGTTGGAGGCCTGTATCTAGTGGAGTCCCTCAGAGTTTGGTACTGGGCCTAGTACTATTCAGTGTCTTCATCAGTGACCTGGGAACAGAGTGCTCTGTCAGCACATTGGCTGATGACACCAAACTGGGAGGAGTGGTTGACACATCAGAAGGCTGTGCTGCCATTCAGCCAGACCTAAACAGGCTGGAGGCTTGGGTGGGGAGACATTTAATGAAATACAAGAGCAAGTGTAGTGTTGAATCTGGGAAAGAACAACCCCAAGTACCAGTACAGGTTGGGGACTGAGCTGCTGGAGAGCAGTGAAGGGGAAAGGGACCTGGGGGTGCTGGTGGACAGAAGGATGACCATGAGCCAGCAATGTGCCCTTGTGGCCACGGCCAATGGCATCCTGGGGTGCATTAGAAGGGGGGTGGTTAGCAGGTCGAGAGAGGTTCTCCTCCCCCTCTACTCTGCCCTGGTGAGGCCACATCTGGAATATTGTGTCCAGTTCTGGGCTCCTCAGTTCCAGAAGGACAGGGAACTGCTTGAAAGAGTCCAGTGCAGAGCGACCAAGATGATGAAGGGAGTGGAACATCTCCCTTATGAGGAAAGGCTGAGGGAGCTGGGTCTCTTTAGCTGGGAGAAGAGAAGACAGAGGAGTGACCTCATTAATGTTTAGAAATATGTAAAGTGACAGGAGAATGGAGCCAGGCTCTTCTCGGTGATGTTTAGTGATAGGACAAGAGGTAATGGGTGCAAGCTGGAGCATAGGAGGTTACATGTTAACATATGGAAAAGCTTTTTCGCTGTGAGGGTGACAGAGCACTGGGACAGGCTGCCCAGGGAGGTTGTGGGGTCTCCTCTGGAGACATTTAAAACTCACCTGCATGCATTCCTGTGTGACCTACAGTAGGGGGGGTTGGACTTGATGATCTTTTGAGGTTCCTTTCAACCCCTAACATTCTGTAATGATTCTGTAATAAATGTGTTACAACATCCATGTGCAGAAAGACTAGAGAATACTAACATCTGAGTTTTAAGATTTAAAGGGAAGTGTAAGTTTGGGCTTAATTTTTGGGGGGCAAAGATGAGAGAAGTGTTTCTGGGCATGTTTCTGCCACCTGCAGACAGGCGAGTGGCTTGGCTTCCCAAACCTTCGCCTTTGCTCCAGCGATGGGTTTGGTATTCAAATATGGAACAGGAGCACATTCTGAACAAGGAGGAAGGATGTGCTTTTTGCAGATCAGAATGCAGGTGTGTGCTGGATCGCTGCGCAGAAAGGAAAATGTTTTGAGTTGCTGAACCTGAAGCTCTGAAAGGGCACAGATGTGGTAGGGTGGAAATGAGAAATCCGGGGCATGGGTACCAGGCTTGGCACTTGGCACAAGCTTGGCAGCTTCATATATCAGTAATATCCATGAGCTGTGTCAGTACGAATTTCCATTTGTCACAACAAGGAAAATCTATTCTAACTTTCTATTTATTTTTTTTTAATTTGAAAATGGGTGCGTTAAAACAACGTTGTTTATTAATATGAAATGGAAGTTTTGTGTTGCTTCTTTGCATAGGTTCCTAAAGTTACTCATACTGAATTCTGTCAAGGACGCACCATGAGATGGGCACTGGCATGGAGTTTTTATGATGACGTACAAGTACCTGTAAGTAGCTTAATTCTGATTTGCTTGTGATTGTCTGTGTCTCTCATTTGATGAAGGACCTATAACTGCATGAAACAACCTGTTCTTCAGACTGGACCATTGGATGCCTTGGGCAATATGGACAGTAGGATTTTGTAGATGGCTGCTAGCCTGTCAGCAGTAATTACATGGAATTCAGGAATTACTTCAGGAATTAAAAAAAGAATTAAAAAAAAAAAGAAGCCTGTGTATAAAATTCCTGTGAATTTCAGTGAAAGTAACATACTCATAGCATACTTCAGATAGCAATTTAGTATTATTTAAAATATGCTAAGTTTGGGGCTAGATTTGAAATGTAAGCTTGCCTCTGAGAACCTGGTTTTAATTTACTGTATTCTGTAACCAAATAGATATGAAGATGTCTAGCTCAAATTTTCCTGTATGAATGTCTCCCACAGCAGTCTCTTGGAGAAGCTGGTGAATCATGGCATAGACAAGTGTACTCTTCACTGGGTAAAAAACTGGCTGGATTGCTGTGCCAAGAGAGTTGTGATTAATGGGGTCAAATCTAGTTGGTGGTCGGTCACCAGTGGTATCCCTCAGGGCTTAGTTTTGGGGCCAGTCTTGTTTAATATCCTTACCAATGATCTGGACCAGAGGGGATTGAGTGCACCCTCAGTAAGTTTGCAAACAACACTAAGTTGGGCAGGAGTGTTGACCTGGTTGAGGGTAGGAAGGTTCTACAGAGGGACCTGGACAAACTGGATTGATGGACCAAGGCCAGTTGTATAAGGTTCAGTAAGGCCAAAGGCTGGGTCCTGTGTTTCAGTTTCAACAGTCCCAGGCAAAACCACAGGCTTAGGGAGCAGTGGCTGGAAAGCTCCTCAGCAGGGAATGACATGAGGATGCTGGAGCCAGTGGGCAGCTGGCTCAACATGAAGCAGCAGTGTGCCCGTGTGGCCAAGAAGGCTGACAGCATCCTGGCTTGTATCAGGAATAGCATTGCCAGCAGGAGAAGGGAAGTGATTGTGCCTCTGTACTCAGCACTGGTGAGGCTGCACCCTGAATACTATCTTCAGTTTTGGGCCCCTCACTACAAGAAAGACACTGAGGTTCTGTAGTGTGTCCAGAGAGCTACCAAGCTGGTGAGGTGCCTAGAGAACAAGTCATATGAGGGGAGGCTGAGGGAACTGGGAGTGTTTAGTTTGGAGACAAGGAGGCTGAGGGGAGATCTCATTGCCCTTTTCAGCTACTTCAACGGAGGTTGTAGGGAGGTGGATGTTGGCCTCTTCTCCCAAGTGAATAGTGACAGGACCAGAGAAAATGGTCTGAATTTGCATCAGAGGTGGTTTGAATAAGATATTAGGAGAAATTTCTTTACTGAAAGAGTGGTCAGCCAATGGAGCAGCCTGCCCAGAGAAATGGTGAGTCCCCGTTCCTGGAGGTATTTAAGAAATGTGTAGATGTGGCACTTCAGGGCATGCTCTAGTGGCTGAGATTGCAGGGGTTTTGGTTTTTGCTTGGTGCATGTGCGTATGGTTGGATTTGGTGATCTCATGAGGTCCTTTCCAAAGATGATTCTGTGATTCTGTAAGCGGAGCTTTGTTCACCTTAAATAATATGAGCCAACTGCATTTTTTGCTCCAGAGGTACATCTACTTGAAGATAGGTGTAGAGAATAACAAACTTTTTTTTATCAAGTAAACCTTCAGTGAATTTGGATTAAAATGTAGCTATTAGCATTTGACCTATTTCCAGGGGCAGCCACAGTGTCTCACCTCACAGAGAGCCAATAATTTAAAGGCACCAATGAAGCTTTTTGCCTAATGTCTGCTGATGAATTCTCTCTGTCCATCAAAGCATAAAGTGCATGATCCTATTAGCTGTTTTTAATCTAAAACTCTTTGCAGTGCAGTTAAATGGGCCGTGTCAATGACTGCTCAGCAGTTTATACTCTTAATCCTCACATCTTCTGGGTGTAAAAGTCATCACAATATTACTGCATAGGTTTGCAATTTTTTTTTTTCTTCTTCTAGTCACCTCCCTCTAAAAGAAGAAAACTAGAAAAACCCCGAAAACCAATGACATTTATAGTCTTGGGTTCTACAGTTAAAGAGTTATCCATCAAAGCTGCAGCTATGGGCTGGGATGCTGTAGAAGCTATTGGTGTGGTTAGAGCCTGGATAGAGAAGATTCTCACTGATCTGAAGGTACAGTATTAAGTATTATATGTTAAAACAACATCTTACTTGAAAGCATAACTATGAGAGGCTAGTACAAATTTCTGCTGTTTTCTGCAATAGGTTCAACATAAACGTGTTCCCTGTGGAAAAGATGAAGTCAGTCTGTTTGTGACTGCCATTGAAAATTCCTGGGTTCATTTGAGGAGAAAGAAGCGTGAGAAAATAAGGCAACTAAGAGAACTTCCACGGGCTTCTGAAGATGTTCTGCAAGCAATAGAAGAGGAAAAAAACAGTCAGAAGAGTGTGAGCAACAATTTGGACTGTGAAAATCCCAAGACTGAAGACGCTGAAGTGGGCTTTATGGCACCTGATGAGGATGTCCACTTGACCACAGGTGACGAGCTAATGGAAGAATCTGCTGTCAAAGAGCACAAGGAGCACTTGAAGGAGGAGGAGACAGAAGCACAGTGGGGAGAAACCTCGCTTGGTAAAGGTTCTGGTAATGCAGAGGAGGAACCTTGCCCTTCAGAGGAAGCTAGCAATCTGACAGCTGGAAAAGAACAAAGTCCCAAAGAAACTAGTAGATGTTTTCTGTTGAAGTGCTTAATGAATGTGAAGAAAGAAGGAAGCGATATATTAGTTGAAATGCACTGGGTTGAGGGACAGAACAGAGACTTGATGAACCAGCTCTGCACATACTTACGAAACCAAATTCTTCGACTAGTTGCTAGTTAGTCCTTTTTTCTACTTCGGTAAAGCAAGTCAAGCCTCAGATTTTGTAAACTATTTTTAATGGAATAAAATTTTCAGTTAGCAAACTGTGGGTTTTCCTCTTAAAAAATGGTAGAGTGGACATTGAAGCCCCCTTGAATATTGTAAATAGCTTTTTCAAAGCTGCAGGGAGTACACAAAATGTACTTTATTGCACATTAAGCAGTGGGGAAGTAGTAGATTCTGTGC
Organism: Phaethornis superciliosus; assembly: GCA_023637945.1. Taxonomy (NCBI): domain Eukaryota; kingdom Metazoa; phylum Chordata; class Aves; order Apodiformes; family Trochilidae; genus Phaethornis; species Phaethornis superciliosus. Next base: position 82,811,152 of record JAJQWJ010000001.1, on the reverse strand, counting down.
TGCAGTTCTCTAACTACATTAAAATGAAACATTACGACTTTCAAATATCAGCAGTGCTTATTCTCATTTTTTTTTCTGGTGCAATAGGATTATATATTGTTACCAAGTAGAAATCTTTAGTGAAATATTTTCTTAAATATTTTTGTCAATATTAATGCAGGAAATAGTTATGTGGAAATTGTTTTCTGCAACTAGGAGTCTTCAGCTAAAGCTTTAAGTATGCCTCTCCTCCCTTTAATGCATTTAACCTTTGGTCTACAGAGTAGCAAGATGGTTATATTCTCTATGTGTTAATTAATTAAATATTTGCTTTAGAAAAAAAAGTGTGTTGTACTTTTCTGATGCTTGGGCTTTGAAATACAGAAGAGCCTGCTAATAGCATTTGGTTTTGTAAAACAACAAACTAAGCTTTTGGAGCTGCTTGATTTAAAGAGGATTTAAATATGTTCCATTAGGTCTTTCCTTACATGCATTCAAATTAATTGTTGGAAATGACAGCAGTATTCTTCAGTTTGCATTGAAGCTTACGAGATTGCTTTAATGACAGGAATGAGAACACGTGCTCATCTTCATGGGCCAGAAATTCCCTATGCTTTAGGTCATTGCTGAGGAAGACAACTGTGAGAAGAAGGCGATTTCTTCCACACCTGACCTCCTAGTCCTTTTTACCAACGATTTTTCTCCCAGTGTTTCTGGGCCAATGACCAGATCCTGTGAGTAGAGAGGCTGAGGGATGTCTTGGGTGCTTCAGAGAGGTTGTGTACATGTGCTTGAGACGATGAGCACTGGCACTGCATGAAGCCAGCCTCCAAAGCTGTTTCTCTGTAGGGATCTACAGAACATAGAAATTTCTGAGTGAGTGGAGCCTGTGTGTTCATGAGTTTGTTTACCCAAAATAGAAGATGCACTCCTGGTGGACAGAAGGAAATACTGTGTATATTCATGCAACTAGGACCACTTTGAATGTTCCCTTAGTTGTCATTATTTTTAGAAATATAGTATGTTTTCTTAAATTGAAATTAGAAGTCACTTAGAAAAGCTTTAATTTCCCCCCTCTCTTGCTACTTAATGTGCACCATGCATCTTAGCACTTAAAGACCTCCATTTTTTGAGTATTGCGGATTTTTAGCAGGACTGCTTCTGATATTCATGTCACTGGGGAGAGATTAAACTGGTCCTAATCTTTTACAATATGAAGGGGTTATTTTTGCTAGCTGAGCCACTATAAACAGAAGGAAGGCCGTCCTTTGTGCTGTTCTCTGTTGATCATTTCAGTCTGTTTGCAAGGATGAGGAAGCTTTACAGGGTGAGCCTGTGACCTTGTGTCATGCTTGTGTTCCTTGCATCATCCATTATCTCTATACAAAGACAAAACAGCACCCTATCATTTGGATTACTGTTTTAGGAGTTCAAACGTTGCATTGGCATTGTATTTTAATCTAAATGCTTTGACAAAGGTGAGTGTGTGGCACACGGCAAGCTAAAACGTGCGTAATTCGTGCAAACAGCAAGCCACCGCCATCACCTTCACGCACAGGCGGGCAGCGTATGCAGACACCTCGGGCATGCCGGTGAGTACAGTTTGTTGCCGGACCACGCTCCTCCCCTCCAGCACAGGGAACCGTCCCTACCCCGGGGCTCGGAGCCCGACCGGGCGGTGGCCGGGAGCAGCCCAACCTCCTTCGCCTCACGGGGCGGTGCCGGGATTTGAATGGCGCGGCGGGAAGATGGCGGCGTCACCCCTAACGGCGCCGCCACAGCCTTTGGCGCCGGGCTCCGCAGCGGCAGCTCGGGGGTCCCGGCCGCCTCCCGGGGGGTGGGGAAGGGGAAAGCTGTCCCTCTGGGCCCCGACGTTCCCTGCCGGGCTGTGTTGAGCCCGCCGCCCGGACTCGACCTCTCCCTGCGCGGCTGCGGGAGCCCCGGCACCAGCTCGACAGGTACCGGCGCGGTAAAGCGCGGCCTTCCCTCCCCTCCCCTCCTCTCCCTTCCCTCGGTCCCTTAGCGCAACGCGGAGGGGAGGGACGTGAAGGGAGAAGGGGAACTGGGCTGGCCCGGGCCGCTGGACCGTGAGGCAACATGGCGCCGAGGCACCTCCTGCCGGCAGCGGGCCCGGGAAGTGCTGGAAGGAAGGGGTCGGGGAACTTCCCGAGCCTCTCCCGGCCCGGGGTGCGAGGCCTTTGACCCGGGGACGATTCGCTGTCCTCGGGCAGGAGTAGCGGTGCTCCGGTCGTTCCCTTCTCCTTTGAGGGAAGCGGCAGGAACTGAGGTGTGTGTTTATGTTAACAAGAGCGGGAGCGCAGAAATACAACTCGAAGGATCTCCTCGCCCTGTTCACTGTGAGGGTGAGGAGGGTAAGGAAAGGCACGTTCTGTGCCTGCTGCTGAAGTCAGGCGCGTTTCATTATCTTTCTTGAAACAGTGGTCCTTGTTCTTGATTTGGCCTCTAGGTGCTACTGTAATACAACAATCACTACACTCGGTATACTTTGGTATAATAGGTGAGGTTTACCCACATTATTAAATTGATTCAAAAATGCATTAAGCTGATAAAATGTATTGCATCTAGAGGCATCACTTTAACTGGTCCTAGTTGATGCCCTGATACCTGCAAATGCAGAAAAATGTGGTAGTTTTTTTTAGTATAACGACTTTCTGATACATACAAGATATTATGTAAACATCTTGTGTTATATAAATGTATTGTGGCAAGATGTCATATAAAGCAGTGCCTCTAGATGCAATACATTTTACCAGTTTACTGCACTCTTGAATCAACAGAAAAGAGGATGTGTACAGCATCAAGATGTAACATCTTGATTCAAGATATTATTATAACATCTTTTAAGTTCATGCCTTCTGAATTTTTTTTTGTAACTCTTTAAAACATCTGTATCTCCTGAACTCTTCTCCAGTCATGTTGCATCTTCTCCCCGATGTGATTCTGTTCCTCAAGATATGAGTTTGTCAGCTCCTGCAAATGGAGCTGATGAAGGTACTGTAGATGTTTCCATGAGATAAGTCCTCAAAGACGATTCAGTGAGTAGTACTCCTGTCCAACTGGCTTCACATTCTGGAAGGGTACTCTTTCAGATAAATCGAATGCCCAGTGCTTATCTTCCTCATGCTATTTCATAGCATTTTTCTAGTAGGTAACAGGATAGTGTAGACCTGCAAAGGACAGGTATATGTCTTTCTATAGATCTTTATGACCCCTTAAGGCACATGTTTTCAGATTCACAGTGCTAATCCACAGGTACAGTTCAAATAGCAGAAAAATTTAATCCTTGACTTGTTCCGTCTCTTACTTGTAGTTCATAGATTTCAACATTAGGAAAGAAGCTTGAGATCCTATCATGTATGTTTTAAAATTTTTTTTAGGATTCTGAATCCTAATTCTGCCATATTATTCACATTTTAGGATATATAGTTCTGGTCTCTTTTAAATTTCCCTTGGGAAAAGGGAATAAAAATAAAAGCTTCATGGAGTACTGCTCTTTTCTCCTGATGATGCTCAACTTCTTGTTTACTATTTGTGTAGTACTTTGAATATACAAAGTAAAACAAAGCTTTCACAGCCAAGCTATATCCACTTCTTAATGTATTTGTGTGGAGAAGAATGTTTATTCACCAGTAACAACTAGATTGGGGCTAACCTCAAGAAGGCAGTTTACATTTTTATTATGTTGAAAGTAAAAATACTGTCTGCTAGTATTTCTGATCTAGCCTTCCCTTGCTGTCAGCAGTGTGGGGGGGGAATTCCTTTTAGAATTTTTTTTTAATTGTGTCAGTAGGAGAATGGGTACAGTAGAGTCAGTACACACAATTACTTGGTTTTCATACTGATTTGACAAGGTCTTTCCCAAAATGCTGTTATGGGAACTGTGCAGTCATGGGCAATAGGAGAGGCATTACTGTGGATCAGAAATCTGGTTTCTGTCTCACGTGAGGAAAGGGAGAAAAAGTTTGAGTTTTCTTAATGATTTGGAAAAAGGGAGGAGGAGGTGAGGGAAGAGGTAACATCTGTAGCTGGCACAAAAGTGTTTAGGGTTATGAAGACCAATAACCAGCAAGGAATTTAAGCTAGAAGAATGATTATGTGGTGGAGATACTGATCAGTGTTGGTAAGCTGAAATAAAACCCATGCATTGTGCAGAGTAGCTTGAGCTGCTTGTTTGGTTTATGTTTTTTTTTTTAATTCATCCATAAAGCAAGAAAAAAGACTGGGCAGTTCTGTTATCTGTGAGGATTACTGAAGTCTTTGGAGAAATAATTTTAAAAGGAAACAGTCTAGATGAGGTGGCAAGCACATTGCAATGCTGTTATATTAATCAGTGCTGAAACTCTCTGTTTGAGTATGTATTTGGTAATGGTTGCTCTGTCTCAAAAGCAAATATCAGAGCAAGAGTTTCACAAAGAAATTATTTGAATGTGGAAAATACTGAATGTGGAAAATACTGAAAAATACAGAGAAGATAGCTTCTTTTTACCTTTTCTTATAATACAGGAGCTTGTAGAAAAATTTGACCTTTAGTTATATAACCTAAGTGACATCAGATTCAAGGATGATACGTAACTTTTGAAAATGTTTTATTTTCTCCTTTAAAAGGGCAGGTAAATGTTCCTGAAGATCAAGCAGACAAGTTGCTCCTTGCAAGCTGGGGTCTTCCCAAAGCAGTTCTGGAGAAATACCACAGCCTGGGAGTAGTACAGATGTTTGAGTGGCAAGCAGAATGCCTAATGCTTGGACAAGTTCTGGATGGGAAGAACCTAGTTTACTCAGGTATGCAAAGGTCTGACAAAACCCGTCTCTCCTAATTTTTCCAGTGCCATTTATAAGAACATAGTGGTGCTGAAGGGTGTTGATCTGGCAGTTTAGAAGGTCAAGATCTTTTTCTTTTTTTCTGGAGAGACTCCATTAAGATCTGCCCCATCACTGTACCTCAGACCTGGACTGACATACTCCTTTCCAGATATGGGGAAAGAATTTTTTTCCCCATTTTCTCCCTTAATGTTCCTTTAGAAAATTATAGTTAGGGGTTAGTTAATGATGACTCCTCTTTCATTACACTATATGTCAGTCAGGAGCTGTATGATAACAGCAATGTTTGAAAATTTTATTTATTCTCCAATTTTTTCATTCCCTTTAATTGTTTCATCTAGTGTATGGGGGGAGGGAGAGATTGCAGAAGGAGAAGTAGTCTGGTGGACAAGAAATTTGTGACAAATGACAACTTGGGTGTCTACTGTCTGTAGGAAGAGGGTCCCAGAGCAGCACTGGGAGGATGGAGAACTTAGAAGAGGGGTGGATGATTTTATTAGGCTTGAATTTGAGTTTTATTTACTCAGTTCCAGAAAACTTTGGGCCTGATTGCTGAGTAATGGCTGTCCCCTGGTATGTAACATCTCCTCCACAATTTTTCTGTGGTTGATAAATGGCAAACTGCACTGCTTGCCAACCAGGAAGGGTTAATATAGTTATGGCCTGAGTTTGTAAGGTGTTGGCTGAGGTCCACTGTCCAACCAAGAGACTGTGTTGGGGTTTTTTTGTTTGCTTGGTTTCGGTTTTTTTGTGTGGTTTTTTTTTTTCCTAGCTTATCTCTGAGCTGCTCTTTCCTCTGGAGCAGAGTTGAGAACACAAGCTTTGATAGCATGATGGAAGAGGCTAGATGAGAAATACTTTGCAGTCTTCTTGACCCTTTAAGGGCTTCACTGCAAGTGTGGTTGTGGATGTGGGAGGGGGGCATCCATTGAGTCCTGCCCCAGGTTCTCCATTAACTGCTTTCTATCCTACATTTCTGGTATTTGTTAAGCTTAAAACCCACCCAAGCAAACTTTCTTTTATTTTTCTTTTTTTTCTGTTTCCCCTCCAGCTCCTACCAGTGCTGGAAAGACACTTGTTGCAGAATTGCTTATTTTAAAGCGAGTTCTGGAAACTCGTAAGAAAGCACTTCTCATCCTTCCCTTTGTCTCTGTGGCCAAGGAGAAAAAATGCTATCTGCAGGTAAGCAGCATTCAAAGAGGGTAAATATATGGGTTGTAGTTGTTAGAGCACATTTTTTAAACAAGTCTTTGCATGCAGTTGAGGGAAAAGAAATTGTAGAGTCGCTTCAGAAAGGATTTATAGATAATTTAAAATTTGCTCTTGGATGAGTTTTTTTCTCTCTTGTTACTTGCATTAGTTCACAGATTTTTATTATATGTGAATTTTAAAGGAATTTTCCAGTTAGGGGTTGTGTCAGAAAAACTACAATGGAAAGGTGTCCAAATTATCTGAAAGGATAAAATAATGTTTTAGCTTTCCTTGGGGTGTTCCACCAGAATTGCATGTCTTTGATTTCACTTTGACTTTGCTAAAAATATGTTCTGACAGACTGTGGTTATGTCTTGGCTTCTTCAACCCAGCTATTTAAAAACAAAATTGCAGTGGGTGCAGTCTCTTCAAAACAAAACCAAAAAAAAAAAACATTATTACCATTATCTAGTATGTCAAAGTAGCAATTATTAAAATAAATCCACATAACAAACCAAAACCCAACAGACATTATAATTTCTGATGCTTTAGACATTTTGGGTGTTAATAAACTGAGATGGTTATCTTAAACTTGCAGATTGGTAGGAAATGTTACAAACTGAGTACCAAAGCTACTCGGTATTGATAGATAAGGGAGACATGCTTTTGCTTTAGTCTTCTAAAGCTGGAGGATTTTCAATGCTACCTCTGGCCTAAGTTTGGCTGTAGCTGCCCATACTTGAAATCCTATGGTACCCTGCCCATCTGGTTTAAATGTTTGTACCTTCTGTTAATGCAGTAATAAACTGTGGAAAAAAAGAAGCCATAATTTACTGACTTTCAGTGTGAGATGTGACATCTTTGTGTTTGGGGTCCCTGTCTTTTGTCCAGGATTTCTCAGGAGCAAGGCTTCTTTGTACATAACCTGCTGGTGTTATAAATTGTTGCACTAATCTTTTTAATAATAATGTTTTTATACAAAACAGTAGTCTCCATCTCTTACTCCGTTTTGTACACTTTATCCTGCTCTGTGTACTGTGTGGCTTCTGCTTTGGAAATAAAAAATGACTGGAAAAAGAAAAAGTATCAGTAACTGGCTGAGTTATGGCTTTAACCTGAGTATTTGACTTCATAAACACTAGAAATTATGACTGTAGGATGTAGGCATTTATGTGATTCCAACAGGCATTGATCAAAATTCGGGGTTGTAACATAGGCATGACATTCTGTATCCTTGGAAAACAGGCCCTGTTTCAGGAGGTGGATATAAGAGTGGAAGGCTACATGGGAAGCGTGTCTCCTGCTGGACGTTTCTCTGCCCTGGATGTTGCTGTCTGCACTATTGAGAAAGCAAATGGTCTTATCAATAGACTAATAGAAGAAAACAAAATGGACTCACTGGGTAAAATACTAGGGCTTGACTGATGTGTGACTGTGTTTATTACATACTCTGAGTACATGTTAAATCATGGGATACTTTGTAGTTGCTCAGTTCTGTATGTGAAAGTCATGCCAAATAGGAAAATTAAACATTTTTTCTTCCTCCGGAGCACTTCTGATATGGAATTAAGAAGTCAGTCAGAGCTGTTCTACGTAGAACAGCAACTGGTGTAACTAGATAGAAGCTACAGGTTTTAGTTTGTCTGACACTGATGACAATCCATGGACAGTGATTGTCTGCAATAAGCAGTCATTCCTTCAGCTATTAAATGTCTTCTAAGTGATGAAATTGAATTAAAGGTCTGGGATATATTTGAGTTTAAAAATGTACGTATGCTCATTTGTTTTGGACAGAGTCTGTGGAATCCATGGTTTATCTTCAACTTAGCTCAAAGAAGAGGAGGAATTTTGTTAGGTGCTCATCAGGGTGCAGATAAGTGGAATGAATACACAGAGCTCCTCTTGACAGTCATGGTGACTGGGGGGGCTGTGACATTCATTTGTCTCTTGTAGTTTGTTCAAAAGCCTTCTGTGCTGATAACAGACTATTGGGTCACCATGCCACTAGATCATGGTAATTTTCATTTAGTGTTTGGGAGGAGATAAAAAACCTGAAGAAGCCCTGTGTTTCCAGTGTCTACTTGGAGAGAGGTGTGTTTTCCTAGTCCAGTCAGAAGTTTGTATTTCTCTTTGTATCCCTGCTAAGTAAAGCTTGACCCAGTCATATTTTAGACAGTAATCCATCTCTTCATCTCATCTTCACACTGGCATGTAACAGAGATGGTTTCTATTTTAAGAATATTAAAATTGGAAAACTGCTCTGACACCTCCACCTATGAAACTGCTGTTCCATATGCATCTGTTGAAATAATATTCTGTAGCATTGTATACCAGAAGAGGTTTCTAAACATAAGAAGCAATAAGGGAAATAAAAGCCTTGTGGGTTTTGTCAGAGGGTGAAATCAATGCATAACACATTCACATCTGGCTCTATAAGGGCTGGATCACTGTGGATGTTATAGACTGCCAGTGGGCTGGAAGATGATGAGTGGGTGACTGTGCTTGTGCAGCATTTTAAGCTTATTTAAATTGAGGCTCCTGCAGTCCAGTCCAATTCTTGAATGTGTATCCTCATCCCTTCCCTTGCAAAAGAACTGGTGATTATGCAGTTAGTTATTTCAATATATGGCTACTTAGTTTAGCCATATTATTTGTGTTTTGCCATAGTTCAGCCATATATTAAGAAGAGGTATTTTGATGCTAGGTCAGGTCACCATATACTGTACTGTCAGCATAAGACAGAGCAGGATCAAAATGTCCATATTTATATTGGCTTGAGTGCCTTGGGTGCACACTCAGTATACTAAAAGCAGTTGTTTAATGACATCATCTTTCAGAATCTAGAGATATGCATGCCAAATCCCTTTGGTTGGTACCTCCATTTCCATCCCTACATTTTGTTGTGCTCTCCAAGATGAATTCACCTGAGATGAGTCATATAATCAGCCAGGTGACTACAAGATTTGAGTTTGAATAAGTGTCTTCAACACTGATACCTCCTTAAAGCATAATGTTTTTCTTTCACCATTCAGAAACACCTCTGCTGCAACCCTCCATTTCCCTTTTGCCCCAGTATGTAAAATAAATGTGAGTTAAAAAAATAATTTGTAAAGCAAAAAATTGACAAATGGTCTACTTGGAGGTAACTTTTCATAAAAGCTGCAAAATACAGGCATGAGCTGAAAATGCCAGTTTAGTCACCTCAAGCAAGCTTGCCTGAAACGTCAAGATTGTAGCTCATCTTCTGATTAATTCTGATTTTAGACCAGTTTGTAACAAGGGTCTTTTATCTTTTGAGATGAGTTGTTGGGAGATGGCTGCAGTTCTGGCTGGATTCCATCTCAAGCTTGAGCTGTTCCTTTTGTTGATGCCAACCCCCTGCTGATAGCTGACCTGTTCTCTGGAAATTGTTGAGAGACACTTAAATCCTCTGCCTCTAAGAGCTCTTTTGTGTATGTAGCAGTTAAAACAAATTAGTGTTGCTAATTATTATTTAATGTGTGTCAGTTTTTAACATCCAGGTACACAGGAGATGATACTCCTCCTGTTCAGCCTCTTCACACTGATGAAATTTAGAGGGAAGTGGATTAGAGAAGAATTTGCCTCCTTCTCAGCATGTCAAGTCGAAATGTTTTTTTCATGTGCTGTCGTCATACTTGTTTCCTTAATTTAGAGTTGAAAGTTAAAATTAAAAAATTGCTAGCTTAACAGTATTTAAAAAAAATAGTCCTCCCTGCCTTTCATTCACAACTTCTTAATTTTAAATGGGATGTGGATTAGTTATTCTGCAGTGAACACGTATGGCAGCCCTCAGGTACTTTTTATTAGTTTTTTTCATCAGTCTTTTGCAGACAGAAAGAGGAGGCTAAGGCTAACCTCATTTTCAGTAGCAATGCAGTATGATGAAATTCTGGCCCCGTTTGCATGCCTGAGCTTGTTCTTGAGTAGAAAATACCATGGGATGCTGGGACGTGAAGTCCTCCTTGGCTGCAGTTCCATTTTAAGATGAGGATGGCTTTGTGAAAAATATTAGTTGCCTGATTGCTCCTGCTGTGTTGTCCCAGTGGGTGTGTTCTGAGTACTGGCCTGGATGGAGGAGCACTGTGCACGGGTGAGAGTCAACTTGCCAGACTGTCAGGGCAACACAGTAAACAGCTTAATGTGAGCCTGAACAAGTATAACTTGTACGTATTTTACTTTGGTAGATATCTGATTAACACTGTTCTGTCTCAGCTGCTGGAACAATTCAGACAGACTGTTGTATGGGGAAGCAGGAAGAAGCTTTTTCTGGTAGCTGAATAAATATGTATTTGGTGACTGACGAATTACTATTTTCTGCAACTGAGCACAGGATAGATAGAGGAAGTGCAGGAAGACAGAGGAGCTGGATAGGTGGGAGTTTGTGGAAGAGGCTGATGGAGTAGTGCAGCACTCTTTTCTTAAGGAGAGGGGGAGCTTAAAGGAGAAGGGGGAGAAAACAGACAGAGAGAGAAGGAACATACGTAGGAAGGAGAGAAAAAAAATTAGGAGGAAAAATAGCATTAAAACAGATAATAAAAGATTGCATTTGCCCTTAAGCTCCTGCTATTTTAGCTGTACCAGGAAGATATTACATAGCTGCACCAAAGAGTGAAAAAAACTAAACAGCAGCAGAACTAATGAAGCCTGGTGTCCTCTTTGTCCTGTTTTTTTGGTTTAACTTTCCTTCTGCCTCTTCATGTCATGTCCCTGTGACTTGTCAGCTGGCAAGAAAGGGACCATACCACTGCTATTTGGGATGTGTGCAGGAGGTGTGCTTGAAAGCTGAGTTGTCATGGCTCTATGTTTTCATCTCAAGGGAGAACCTAATTGGGTCTGTTGTCTCCAGCTGCTGATACTCAGAAAGCTTCATACATTCCGTATTTCTAAATATCTTACAAATTTGATGGAGGTGGATAATATGTTAAAAAGTCACTTGCAGGAAGTTGGATGAAAACAGAGCAGTAATGTAAGGATTTTTTCATCAGAAAGCCAAATCTAAATGGTAGAGATCATACAGGTTTTGTTAGTGAGAAAAGATATAATAGGAAGCAGGCTGTGCCAGTGTAATTACATTTGATCAAAGTCTTTTTTGTGACATTGCTGTATTAGTAAGGAGTGATGTTTTTAACTAAGACAGTGATGTCAAAAATGCTTCTGACTAGCTCATTTAAGTGCTGGAATGTTCCTTTCCAGATACTCTGAAGCCTTGGGGACTTCACTGGCTGAGAGCTTACAGTATAGATGCTGCAGTACTCTTTAGCAAGGTGTCTATACTAACCAATGAACCTGCTTATTTTTTTTTTTAAAGCTGATTGTGGCTGTGTAAGGCAATGTGGAGTGTGAAGTGTCATGACACTGGTCATGATTTATCTCTCCCAGAAGAATCAGTGACAAAATAAAGATGTAGTGGTGTTGGTAAATTCCTTCTGTCACTTATTATGATACTTATGAGAGAGACAAATTTCTGTTCATCATGTGGAGTATGAAAGGATCATAGCTCTTTCTTCCTAGTTCTAATTTTGTCAGATATAATCTGAGTGCTTCTGTTTATCAGGAGTGGTGGTTGTGGATGAGTTGCACATGCTGGGAGACCCTCATCGAGGATATCTGCTGGAACTCCTTCTGACCAAAGTTAGATATGTTACAGAGAAGCTTGCAAACCGGTGGGTATACCAGGATGTTTGTATTTTAATGCTAAACTGTGGATGCCTCTAAATAATTTGTTTTCATGGTGGTTGGAAATTTGTGTTGGCTCCAGGGCCAGGGCTTTTTATAAGTGATGACTTAAATTATTTTGCTCATCAAGGTCTCATCATGCTACCTCTCAGGGACCTGCCATTGTACACAAAATTTCCTTTTCTCATGGTTTCAGTCCCCAGTGATAGCATGGGATTCATTCTCTCAGGAAAAGAGTTAAGGTTGACACTTTCATTTACTTTTTTTAGCCTATTTAATTTATTTTAAAAAAACCTCCGGATTTCTTTTATTAATTTTTTTCTGGCAGACTTTTCCCTGCTTAAATTTTCAGTGTTTGGTGTAATGGGATACTTACCCTACTGAAATATTGGGGTAGTGTAGAAGAGTGGGCATACTGTTAATGTGTGAATTGATCAGAAGACTTAAGATGATGTGCCAGGAGTCTGCTTAGTACGGCTCAGAGTGATCTGTCCTTTTGCTTATAACATGCCATAGATCAGTGGCTGCATGGTTTCTTGGCTGTAGCACAACTGATCAGACACTGGGGTCTGATCAGACACCCTAACAGATTAAATGTTTAAGAAGAGCTTCAGAGGCTTTTAATAGTTCCATGTCTTCATCTCCAACAACAAATTGTCCAGTGGTTTTGTAGTGCCTGAACACAGACAAAGGCAAATGGAGGAGATGGTGTATTGATCTTCTTAAGCTTTATTGGTGGTGCTGAGAAAAGAGTCAAAATCAACTGTTCCCTTAGCACCAAAAGCCAGATTTTGCCAGTTTTCTGCTCTTCCTGTCTTCTGAGTCATACCAGTGCTGGGCTAAGCACTAATTATTTAGTTCAAGGGGAATTACCATTTCTACACTGGCTCTGCACTGGACATCTGAGCTAGTATTTCCCATCCTGATTTGTAGTATCCAAAAGTGTTATGGGTCCGATAACCTCTGACTTTTTTGTCCTATTGTCCCCATACATCCTAGGAGCCAGTACTTCTGAGCATCTTGAGTGGTTTTGCCACTCCTTTACCTTGGCTTATCATATAGTTGCAGCATAGGTGCAAACCTGATCTCTGCTTTCCTCCCTTTTGCCTCCTTTGGAAGGAGAAAATATTTGTCAGGAAAAAAAGGGACAGATGCACCATGGAAAGTTCATGGGAAGACACAGTACTTCAGTCTTACCATGTATGTGCTAGGGCCTAGATTCTCCATCTCATTGTCATGGTCAAGTTGACAGAGGTTCATTGTACCACTTATGAACATGAAGGAGGTGGCTGCTGTTTTTGTATTGGAATTCACTTGAGATGCCTAGAGTAGAAGACCACATTTGCTCTCAGATGTCCTCCCAAATATGTGGTGCTTTTTTCCCTGTTATTTAATGGGAGCCCCTTCTTCCATATTCTTTAAACACTCTCCAACCTGTCCACTTATCAGAATGATCAGTGGTTTTAAGAGGTTTTAAGTGGTTGGCTGAATGTCCCACTATAGTACGAGGCTGTCTTCGCACCAAGAGAATACTCTCTGATGGCCATTATCTGCTTCTCTGCAAAGCTTTTGCAGACCCAGCCACAATTCTGCAGCAGAATTTTCTCTTCCCCAGTCAGAGAATGTATCGTGGAGCTGGAACTTTTTTAATCCTTGGAGGTCAAAAATTGCTTTAGGGGTGAAAATTTGCAACCTAGATGGCAGAGCTGTACTAGCAAATGTTTGAAGAGCTTGGATCAGAGAGTCTGCTTCTCCACATCTCTCTCATTAGTGAATGCTCTTTTGTACTCTAGCTTTTGGGTAGCCTCATTTCCTCTGTCTTGTCTTTGCCAGGATTACCAGTATCTTCTAAGAAAGTGCAGACTGTTTCTGAGCTCACATTTCTTTGTCACACCTTCTTAAGGTCTCAATCTGTGGCACAATGAAATGCAAACTAGTAGTTTTTAAACGTAGGCCTAAGACCATAAAAAAAGCCCTATTGTGTGGGTGTTGAAGCCTGAATTAAAATATACATTTGGATATCTAAATTAATGGTTTGTGTTTTCAGGCCTCTTAAGAGTCCATTATTTCTTTAGTGGAAGGTGATGTTCAGCACTTCCAACTGAAATTGCTTTCGTCTTTGCTGAACTAAGGTATTTGGTTTCCAGCTCTTAGTCTAGTATTATTTGTCCTGAAATTGAAACAAATGAAAGTGTTTTAATTAAGGCATTTAAGCTTAGAAAGACTGAGACTATTATCTCCATGTTTTTGTTAATGGTAAGGAAATAACTATCTCTTTATTTGTTTTCAGTTTCTCCAAACCAAACATGCAGTCAGTTTATGACTGCTGTTACTGAAAGAAGCTTCAGAGCCTAAAGAAGGTTCAAAATGATAAAAAGTTGAATTGTCTTGTTATCAATGCATAACCTGACATTACGTTTGCTAAGAGAAGAGTGTGGCTTGCTTGTTTTTTATTTCTTCCAAGAAGATGAAACTTAGTACTTTAGGCTCTGGAAGGAAGCAGATTGAGTTAATTTTTCTGAATCTTGTTTTCCAAACAGTAGTCTGTGCTGTCACTAACATTCATTTTCTTTTAATAACCTCCAGGCAGGTGAAGATGAGCAGTCCTGGTTTTGGTGGGGTACAGATAGTAGGCATGAGTGCTACTGTTCCTAACCTGGGACTCCTGGCCTCATGGTTAGATGCGGAGCTATACTGCACGGACTTTCGCCCTGTGCCCCTCAAGGAGTGGGTGAAAATTGGCAGCAACATTTATGACTCCTCCATGAATTTAGTGCGAGAATTCCAGCCCAAGCTTCACCTGAAGGTAACAAAATGCTGAGCAGTGGCTTTGGATTAACATCTTCTGTACTGTTACAGTTAAAATAGACAGCTCCTATGTTCATAAATTTTTTTAATAGATGACATTCCTGACTTCATTAATGCTCTTTGTCCTAGATTGTACGTTCAAACTGGGAACAGATTTTTATCTTCTACTGATTTAAACAAAAAGCAAACATAAACACACTCACGTTCATGCAGTTCTTAAAGTTTCTTTACTCTGACTTGAAGACAATGCTGACTTTCCAGTTATCTTGTTTTTGAGCACTTGACAGTTATAAAGGACTGGATTATCCCTTTATCCATCACCCTATCTTGTGTCCCAGAATCTACTTCACTTTCACAAGTGAAGGTAAATATTGCCTAGTTAGACCAAAGAATTTGCATTAATCAGTGGAAGAATGCATTTGCATTAAAACATGGTATCGAACCTGCCTATATTAAATTGCTAAATGGTCTAATTTTGTCACTGGTTAGAAGGCAGATGCCCATCCTGATTCTTCTGAATCTGTTTTCCGTATTTAGTCTTTTTTTCACACTCAAAAAGGATATGATAAGTTGAAAGTAAAGTACTGTAATAATTTGGAAGAACCAAATGGGTGGAAATGGGAAATCTGTACTTCCTACTTGAATGTTCCTTTTCTTTGGAGTCTTTGATGGGTGAATTATCTTCCCAGTCCTTTCATCTGCTTTGTGTAATACTAGCACAGTAAGGAGTTGGACAATATGGGCTGAAAGCCAGGGATATTTTGCTCCCAGATATCCTTGTGTGCAAGCATTCTGTTATCAGTAGCATGGTGGCACAGCAAAGAATAAAGACATAGAGACAAAAGGAAATGTTTGACAAGTATATATAGAAGCTTGCTTTTATGTGGTCATATTAAGGTGAAGTTGCAGCTCCTTTTCTGGGTATTTTTGGAAGTAGTTGCTTTGATAGGTACTAAATTAAGTGAGAGAAAGAACTAAACTAGACTTGTCACTCAAAAGCTTAAGGGATGGCTTATTTTATAAAACCAGGTAATCTGCTTGGGCTTCAAAACTATCAGTGGACCTTCAGACTTGTGTTCTGTGCCACGCACTGGGCTAGGGAAGGGAACTTGACCTCAGTACTTCTTCTGAATTAGGCTGAATTGTTAATGAGCTTTTGATGTATGTACGCAGTTCCTGCCATTTCTCCCATTTCAATTTGCATTTTAGTGCTTTTTATTTCTTACTGGACGCCTACCTTTTTTCTCTTCCTCCTTTGGCCTCCTTTCTGGAAGAAAATCTGGTTTAGCCAAGCAAAACAAATCTGTTGCAGGAACTCTTTTAGGATCTCAAAACCAAAAAGGCAAGCTGTAAACAGTAGGGTTTTGCATGCACATCTCTAAGTATCCATAAAAACCTTTTGCTGTGCTCTGAATAGCTATGGTTGTTGGTCAGCAGTACTTGCTAGGTGCATCTTTTTGGGGATGCCTGAAGTACTACATCTCATGCTTTTAGTCCAGCTGTCCTATATCCTAGTTGATAAGAATTCCTTAGTTACTACTGAGGGATGTTTTCCCTTGGGACTTTTCCTAGTTCTTCTCCACTGCTGTTAGCCACAACATGGAGGCTGCAGTGATATTTTGTGGACTGTTCAGCCTTCATTCAGAAAGAGATTTATGAAAGCAAACTGTTAAACCTTAGATTTATTCATGGGTAGGGATGTCCTCAACCAAGTGGTCATACTAGTGCTTGGACTTCCTAAAGCAAGCCAGAAACTAATATAATAGTGCTCCATCTTCTTTGGTTGCTCCTCTTTCTGACGTGAAATAGAAGATGCATACTGTGACACAAAAGAATGACAGCATTTACAAACTTCATTCAGTATGAGAATGCACTGAAAATATTTTGTCTCAATTCAGGGAGATGAAGACCATATTGTGAGCCTGTGTTATGAGACTGTTTGTGATGGCCATTCAGTCCTGCTTTTCTGCCCATCCAAGAACTGGTGTGAGAAGCTGGCAGACATCATTGCCAGGGAATTCTACAGTTTGCAACAGGCAGAGAGTAAGAGAAAACTAGTTAATAGAAGACTGTATCATGCACGTTGCCTTTAAGGAATGAAAACTTTAGTAGAAACTATACATATATATAAAATATATGACTGTTTTCTCGCTCAAGGTTCTGCCAAAAACTTAGTGCTTGCCCCTGTTGTTGTGGACAGAGAAGGGATAGATGAGGTCATGGACCACCTGAAGCGTTCTGTCTCAGGCCTGGACTCTGTGCTCCAACGTACTTTGCCATGGGGTGTTGCATTTCATCATGCAGGTATTTCTGAGAATCTTGGTCTTGAGTAATGGTCAAATCATATGTGTTCTTTTTCCTGTAGTTACCAGCAATTTACCAGTTGCTTTTTGAAGCCTCCTGTAGCTTTTGAATTTAGACAAAATGTAATACGTTTGGGGTTGTTTTTTGTGAAATGCCTGAAAAATTAGCTGACGTGGAGCTTAAGCATTTGCAAGCTGCCAGAGTATTTCAGAGCAATTTTTCTCAACTCAGTAATAGAATAGATGAGTAAATAAAGTATAAAAGTGAATATAATAAAAAAAAAGCACATGCTGCAAAAACTTCCGCATAGGTCTTTTATTTCTTACCGAAGTAGGTAATAGTATATGCCACCTTTTAGTAGGCTGAGAGAAAGGACTGACTCTGGAATAGAGAACAGTAGCTATGGAATATATAGAGGGAGTTATTCCAAATGCTTATTGAGAATGAATTTCTCAAGGATAAAATTGTCCTGAAGCCCTTAAAGAAATGAAGAAAGATACATATTAGACCTGCTACCTGAAATGGAAGTAATGAAGAAAGATTTCAGGGTCAGGACGGCAAATAACTAAATCCTAGTTTCTTACTGTGTTTGTTACATCCAGTTTTTGTCTTATTTATTTATTCATTTACTTGCAGTGCTTGTACATATGTAGTAAATAAGCAAGCACCTTAGCAAAGCTAGTTTATAAGTATTACCGTCAATTGAATAATAAAACCTTAATTTGAAATCTGGTTCACTTATGGTTTGAAAGAAGTTAACGGAGTTAGTGTTGCTGGTCTAGTTCTGTGTACTGAATGTTGAATGTTCATTAAGTTTATTTCCCTTGCTTGACAGCAATATTATTAGCTGTTACATGCAGATTACTAGGTTTGCTACAAGTCATCTCTCCTCAGGTCTTACTTTTGATGAACGGGACATCATCGAAGGAGCCTTTCGTCAGGGCTTGATCAGAGTCTTAGCAGCAACCTCCACGCTGTCATCTGGAGTCAATTTGCCTGCACGACGAGTAATTATACGAACTCCCATGTTTGGATCCAGACTGCTGGACATACTCACTTACAAGCAGATGGCTGGAAGGGCTGGCAGGAAAGGAATAGACACAGAAGGTAAGGAGAAGCTTTATTAACGTTCTCTAAGAATGGTGTTAACCTGATTAAATCCAGGGCAGTGCTTTACAATTAGTGACTAATCATGATGAATTCCTTTGGTATTCAGTATGATTAAGTTAATCAAGATGAATTTGTTTGATATTAATGGAGTAAAAACTGTAGTTCCCAGGGGACTCTTTTCACTTCATGAGACATACTTTGGTATTTACACGTCCATTACTTCAGGAACAGGCTATCTTTTCCAGCTTCTTAGGCTGTGTTGTTCATTTGCCTTAAGTTTGCAATCTGTGGTCATTTTACTAAAGTGTTTACAGTTTCAGTGAGAAAATTTATAGTAAACTCTCACTGGACAGGCCTAAAGTGTAAGAAATGCATTTAAGGTCTACAGCCGTAATTACACAAACTCCTTCTGTTGCCTCAAGTTCTGATTTGGATTTATTAAATTTCTGCTAGAATTAACCATAACTTTTATGGATCTCAAAAGCAGTAATGCAACAGACTGAAAGAGAAATATGAAGAGTAGTTAATATGGTGTCTTCATGCACACAGAAACACTGTTTAATGTTCAACAGAATAATCCTGCCTGTTATTTTAATTTGCATTGGAAATTTATCTTCATGGGGGATATTTGGAAAAATTGTATTATACAAGTACAAACACAGTAGAAAAGAAGTTCACCGAAAGCAGGAACTGAGATTTGATTGGTGCTTGCTGGAGCCCTGTGTAAGCAGACTGTTTTTATATTTAACTTTCTATTTTCACTGGAGTAGCATAGCAACAGAGCATTTTGCGACCTGTATCTCTGTGAGTTATGCCTATGTGTTAAAGAAAAGGGCAGCTGTATTCTGTATTTTGAATTTTTCCAGACTTTGTCATTTGACTGTAGCTGGCAGGTTTAAAACCACATTATTCCTTGAGGTTTTTTTTTATTCCCCTGTAAGTTACAATAATTAGTACCCTTTTTTGATAGTTCTGATGTGACCGTGTTTTGCACAGTAAGCAGTTGATTTTATGCTGATAAATTTCATTAATGTATCATTTTTTCCCCTTCCATAGTCTTTTTCGGTGGCAACATAAAGCTACATTACCAGCTGCTACTCTGTCACACAATAGGGAAACTGGAGGACAGCAACTTCAGCTGGAAGAAATACCTGACAAGACAGAAGTTAAATGCTGTTGGGTTAATTTCATCCTCCTTTCCCAGCATTGTAGTGTTGGATTGTCTCAAGTTTTGATTGTTTAAATTTTTGTTTCTGAGTTGATGGAAATTTAAAGCCATAATTTTAGAAAATGAAATTGCAATTTTTTTGCATTCATCAAAACTGTCAAGTTCCCAAGGTCAAATAGAAAAAGCTGTTCAATAACAGTGAACCAAAACTAGAAATCTAATAGGGCCTTTTTTGCTTTTAATGATCTTTTTTATGCCTAGATTGCCAGTCTTCTGGTGTTTGTCTAGTCTGGTGCTAACCTAGACTTCCTCAGTGAACTGAAATGTTCGATGAGGGATCTTAGAATAGCTCAGTAGTTTTTTTTTGCTGTTTTTTTTTTTTTTTTTTTTTTTTTTTACCTGTTTACTAGGCTGTAATTATTGGCAGTTGATTCTGTTAGATTTAATAACACTGAAGAGTCAAAGTTTTCAAAGGGAATTGTAGAGCACATCAGAACCCAAATATGAAATGAGTGAATGTTCTCTATTGCTAAAATCAAAATAAGCTTTGCTTTCAAAAAACTACACAAAATGACTCACCTGCACTTGGTATTTATTCTGTTTTTTAAATTTAAGTGTCGTTGTGTTTTCATTACCTCTGCATTTGCTAATTACTGTAACACTACAAAAGTTACAGATTTACCATAACTTAACATTCCTAGGATCTTACTAAGGTATCTACTTCCAAAATCACCTTGATGTCCAGCCTGTATGCATTTCAATCTTAACAAGTTATCATAAACTTATCATGGCACTTTGTGTATAGTGAATCCGAATCTAATGCTGTCAGTCAAAGGCAAGCTTGTCCTACCCACAGTTAATTTACCCTGTGCCAGCTGGCAAAGCTTCAAACTAGCTATGTTTCCCAGGGACCTAGTTTCTCTGTAATGGCTTTGTTGAAATAATCTTTTTTTCTGTAACCACTGCATTTTCCATGGGTAGTCTGTCGTATTATTAAAGAAACCGGCAGATTTTTGCTTCATGGCTCTGGGACCTTTTTTGTGTCCCAGAGATTCTCGGTAGTTAAGGTTTAACATAACAAGGTCTGATAAAGAATTTTAAGGTAAGGTATATGTAGAGATACATTCAGTGGAAACAATTCAGGATACTTAACATATTATATGTATGTGCATATATAGATGTATACTTATGTATATATGTAATACATACATATATGCCCCTCAGTTCAGGAAGGAAATTGAGATCCTGGAGCAGGTCCAAAGGAGGGCAACCAGGCTGGTGAAGGGACTCCAGCACAAGTCCTGTGAGGAGAGGCTGAGGGAGCTGGGGGTGTTCAGCCTGGAGAAGAGGAGGCTCAGGGGAGACCTCATCGCTCTCTACAACTCCCTGAAAGGAGGCTGGAGCCAGGGGGGGGGTTGGGCTCTTTTCCCAGGCAACTACCAGGAAGACAAGAAGTCATGGTCTCAAGTTGTGCCAGGGGAAGTTTAGGTTGGATATTAGAAAGAATTTCTTCACAGAGAGGGTGATCAGACATTGGAATGGGCTGCCCAGGGCAGTAGTGGATTCTCCATCCCTGGAGATATTTAAGAAGAGACTGGATGTGGCACTCAGTGCCATGGGCTGGTAACCACAGCGGTAGTGGATCAAGGGTTGGACTTGATGATCTCTGAGGTCCCTTCCAGCCCAGCTGATTCTATGATTCTATGATTCTATGTATGTGCGTATATATATGCATATATGAAAGTTCAGAGAATGCTTAGTTACATTGCTAACTTTGGATTACTGACTTAGTTTGGTATCTGTGTTATTTCAGTGGAAGTAGGTTGACTTAATACAAACTGCTAAGTGCTGTGCAGCCTTTACATTTTCTTCTTGTTTTAGAGAATGTTTTCAGTTTAATAAAGTAGTGCAGAAGAAAAACTGATTCCACTGTATATTATAGTTAGTCAATTCTAGAACAAGAGATGAGAGTGGTTCAGCAGCAAAAACAGATGCACAGATAGTTTATGGAAGCTCTGTAGCTGATTTGGGAAGACCTTGACGAGCTAACCGAACTTTGAAGTTTGATTTCAGTTCTAAAGTTTTATTCATCAGTGGAGTTATTAGATAGTAATGGATATACACTGCTCAAGGTTACTTATTTTTTTTCTCCTTTTTAAAAAAATTATTCAGCTTTTAAAAAAATACCTCAATTTTTCCATTCTAATAGTATGTCCTTGATGATTTTGGAGCTATGTAGCTATCACAGTGCTAAGATGCAATACTGAGGTCATTAATGTTGGGGTTTTTTGTTTTCTTTTCCTATAGGTGAGAGCATTTTAGTTTGCAAGCCCTCAGAAAGATCAAAAGGAACTGCTCTGCTTCAGGGATCTCTCAAGCCTGTTTGCAGCTGTTTGCTTAAAAGAGAAGGGGAAAGTGTTGCTTCTAGCATGAAAAGAGCAATACTTGAGGTACAGCACATGTGGAAAGGGGTTCAAGTTGTGCTTGCTCTCTTGTAATTGTAGTATGGCTTCTTTTGTGACACCATGAAATGTTTTCTGTGCACTTTCTTTTGTTTCTTCCCTTGTCAATCCAAGCAGCTTCAGAAGAAAATCACATCTGTCAGCTTGCTTCAGTATTCAGCATTTTGTATGGTATGCTGCTTTCTTCAGATTAGGATGTGAGCACACTCAAACAAGGGGGACTAAGATATGCTTTTGCATTTAAATATAATCAAACTACAAGCAGAAATAGGTGCAATTCTTAAACTTCATGAGTGACCTGATAGTGTTAATTGGGAGATGCTTGTAAATTACTGATCCCAGAGGGTTTATAGACTGAACTGGGCCATAATGACATTTGTAGAATTTTGTAGGTTCCTCAGTCAAGTTCAATCAGGAAAACAATGACAGTGTAGGAACACTGACATTTTTAAGAGAAAACTTCAGTATTCTGAAGGGCTTAGGAGAAGCCCTCTTTCTTGGTTTGCTTTTTGTATTCAGAAATTTGTAGTTTGTGTTCTAACCTTTTAGAAGTATTTCACAGTGTTGGCTAAACAAAATACCCAGGGCTAGTCTCAAGTCTAATTTGCTACTATGTATGTCTTCAATCAAAAGATTTTGCGATTCATTCTTCCCCCTAGCTTAGTCCTCTTTTTTCTACCTAAGATGTCTAACTTCTTGCATAGAAAAGTCCTTCAAGGTTGGCAGTTTCTTTGCCTCATGTGCTCCTCTCATACTGGATCTTTAAAATTCACCTATCTGATGGATCACTGTCTTTGATTCTCCGATCTGGTGTTCCATCCGTCCTACTGCTTCTCTGGCAATATAAAACAAGTAGGTTTTTTTTCAACAGATTATAGTGGGGGGAGTGGCCAATACTCCAGATGATGTGCAGACCTACGCTTCTTGCACTCTTCTTGCATCCAGCTCAAAAGAAAACAAGTGGGGAAATGAGAAGGCACAAGACAAAGCTCAGACTGGACCTATTGAGGCTTGCGTGGCATGGTTGCTGGAAAATGAATTCATTCAGGTTCTAGACTCTGGCAGTGATGTGAAAGGTAATATTGGTGTTCTTCCCAGTGATTGTAGTTAGTTTAGAATCAGTAAATCTCCTGCAGCTGGGTAGACGTTCAATGCTAACTTCATCATTAAGACTTCTGTGTATTTTTGTTTTTAGTTTAAAGAATCATGGATATCAAGAATTTTTTTGCTTTCTGGAGGATGTCTTTGTTACCTGTATTAGCATTTTTTGTATGCATTTGTTCTTGGAGGTCTCTGTGCATATCACCTTTAAGACTAATGCAACCCAGTCTGCAAATTCAAAAAATATCTTTTAAAAAGACATACTTTTTGTATAGAATTAGTGCACATCATAGACTACGATTTTTGTATCTCTGAAGAGCCACTACACTCTAAGGGTGTTGAAGTCTCTTCCAGAATTGCTTAGTGTACATGGTTGCACTTTTCCTTGGTTTTAGCTATTAAAATGGCTGAGGGTGAGACTTACAATAATAGTAGGAATCCACATTAATTTGTATTTCTTTCTAAGAAAACATGATACATGATATTTGGTGTTCCTAAGAAAGATGTACTCAAAATTATGACTAATAAGCAGGATGGCAAATGAGATTCCAATTTTTTTTGTCCAAACCACTATCACAACTTTTATTCTGAGTAGCTAGGGGAATCCCAAGTTTGACATCTTGCCTCTGAAAAATGCTAATTCAGGCAATTTAAAACCTTTTATTGTTTCCATTTTCCTGTCTTCAGAATGGAGAAACACACTGTTTCTTCTTGAAAAAGCAGTTGGGTAAAGTTAATAGAATTTATATTTGTAAAGTAAATTACAAGGTGAAATGAGATATAAACTCTCACTTTAATGTTTCTCTGTGGTTTGTTTTTTTGTTGTTTGTATTTTGTTGTGGTTTATTGTTGTTTTCTGTTTTTAAACAGCAAAGGTGTATCATCCAACACATCTTGGCTCAGCTACTCTTTCTTCTTCTCTTTCACCAACTGAAGCCATGGAAATCTTTGCCGACCTGCAACGAGCCATGAAAAGCTTTGTTCTGGAGAATGATCTGCATATTGTCTATTTGGTTGGTTCCTCACTATGTGTTCTGTATGTTGTACTGTCAGAATTAAGGAAAGGAAGCACAATGCAGAGTTCTTGAGGGCTTCATGAACATAGGTTGTTTTTTTTCTTTTGTGCTTGCTTGTCTTATCCTTTATGAAGAAAAGTTTCTAAATGGAATATTCTTCAGAACTAGTCTACTTCCATTGTTCAGGCAGGTGTTGCATGTCCATCTAAATCCATTGTTTCTGTTCATTTTCAAAGATTTTGGAGCTTTGTAAGTTTTGCGTGTAAGATAGTGGTAATTTTTCTGAGATACCTTTTAAAAAAAATTATTTTCTTGTATGTTTGTGATCAATAGGCTGCATCTCAGGTTACTTTCAGAGACGCAGAAAAACTTTTGGGTTTCAGCATCAATTTTGCATACAAAAACTTCATATAATACACTGTTTTCTTCCTATGGGTGGGCCTTTCTTTGGTTCAGTAACAGTGAAATTCATCTCTGATTTAGTTAACTTGCCTGGTGATGCTGCTAGGGCTAAAGGAAGGAGGGTGATAAATCTTTTGAGAGGAAAAGTCCCCAAGTTTCTCAAGTGTGCATGTATACTTAAAAAGCTTAGCAGTGCTACTTAACATGTGTGGAGCTGAAGCCACAAACCTGCGAAGATTAGTGAGGAAAGAAAATGGGAGTTGCACTAAACATCTTAAGCTTAGTGACTACCAGAGGTCCACCATACAATCACCATCTGAAGTCTGACAGTTGTCTTTAGCCTCCTTAAATATAAAGTATGTTCTCTTTAACAGGCTGATAAATCAAAGGCAAAATTTGGGCATCTTGCCTGGAAAAAAAAAGTTAACTCCGAGGCCAATATCCTTGCAGTTACAGGAGTTGTTGCTGATACTGACAGATTTTTGTATTTATTTTAAAAATCTATTAGTGTCCCATATGTAGCCACCCCTCTGTTCTAGAGGATCACATTATATTTTGTTCTGTTTCTATTGGGTGAAGTAGAATGTTTTGTGTTACACACCAGTAAATTTTTTCCCCATTTGCATCTCCAAAAGGAGAAAAAAAATGCATGAAAAAATGTTCTGGCTCTGGGGTAGAGACATTGGTGGCAATATGTGTTTTTTTTACCCTCTGTTTTTAATTTCATCAGCTTTTCTAATGTTATTTTAAATCAAATACACCACTGAACAAAATGTTCTTGAGATTCTCTTCCATTAAGCTAGCCTAAAACACTCTCTAAATCTGTTCACTTTCAGGGCCAAAGATTTGTTTAGTTTTGATGTTTTGTTTTTGGTTTGTTTTGTTTTTTTATAATAACCGTTCTCCATGTGTTACAGGTTACAGGGAAATTATCTGCTACAATGCTTTTAATTCTCTTAACGCTTGAATCTTGTACTTGTCCATATATAAGACTGAATTCCAAGACCTTAGTGTCAGTGCTTAGCAGTACGGGCAGACCAAAAACCAAAGGACAGAATTACACTGTATTTCCAACACTCCCCCTTAAAAAAGATGGGAGGATAAAAGGGAATAAAGACTGCAGACTTGAAGTTGGAAATTGAAAAC
Organism: Phaethornis superciliosus; assembly: GCA_023637945.1. Classification (NCBI taxonomy): domain Eukaryota; kingdom Metazoa; phylum Chordata; class Aves; order Apodiformes; family Trochilidae; genus Phaethornis; species Phaethornis superciliosus. The sequence continues at coordinate 82,785,929 of JAJQWJ010000001.1, read as the reverse complement.
AATCTGAAACGGATTTACTAGCACAGGGGAAAGGCAATAACCTAAGGGGTAAAAAACAAAAATATAAATCATATACGCAACCCGATCTCGCTGGCAGCAGGGATGGTGCCTGAGGGCCCCTTGGGGCAGGGCTGCCTCAGGAGGGGATCCCCGGCTCTGCCCAGGACCCGCTGGATGTGGATTCTGCAGAGCAGGGGGGGAGCTGGGGGTAAAGGAGCGCAGGGGAAGAGCAGCGGAGCAAGGAGCGGGCGAAAGAGAGGAGGGGCTGATGGTCTGTGTGACCTTGAGAGAGAGAGGATGGGCAGGGAATGGGAGGGAATAGACCCCTCTGTGTGCCGCCCCTCTCCTGAGGAGCCTGAAAGCCCTCCTGCTTTGCTTCCTCAAACGATGGCACTTGGATTATAGAAAAGTTGCCTAAAACAAGGCTTTGCTAGGCTTGGAAAAGAGTTTCTTAAATGAGAAAAAAAACCCAACCAAACAAAAGCCCAGCAAACAACAAAAGACAACCCCCTACCTGAATAAGTTTTGTACTACTCATCAGATGAAGGGCATGGTTGATTTACAACTACGTAGGAGGCATCTGGTGTCTGTGTTATGTTAAATGCTCCCCAACAACTGTTATTCCAGAATAATCATGCTGTCTATCAATACAGATATGAAGACATCTTGTGTCTTCACACCAAAACTGATTCTGCATTGACTGAATGATAACAGAATTGCTCTGGATGAATGCTCAGGATGGCTTTTTATGTTAGTGTTAATAAAAGCTGAACCTTCTTGTACTCCAGGTAAAAAAAAAACAACTTCAGTGAGTTCTGGCAAAACCTAGGTTTTCTTCAGCTTCATCAGATGCCACGGTGGTGGTCTTTTAAGAGGTTGAAAGATACCTGTCAGTTTTTGTTTAAAAAAAAATAAATTGTGTTGTTAAAGGAAAATAAAGATGCAGCTTAAAAATCTTCTAGTGGCTTGGATTTAGGGAGAACTCTGTCAAAGATTTCAATTTATTTAACTATTAGAGTACCTGTATCATTCAGATCTTATAAGTACAAATATTTTAAAAGCTAGGTTGTAAGAGCTTTTACTTTCTTCAGGATACATGGTTATGACTAAGTGCCTCTGGGTACTGTGTGGGATGCTCTGACCACATATCTTAGGCTGTATTTTTGTTTACCTAGAGCTCTGTTCTGCTTGTTTCTCTGAAATAGTTTTTTGCATTCTTATTTTCTCCAGGTCACCCCAGTGTATGAGGAGTGGACCACAATTGATTGGTACCAGTTTTTCTGCTTGTGGGAGAAGCTGCCTGCCTCAATGAAACGTGTGGCTGAGCTGGTGGGGATTGAAGAAGGCTTTCTGGCTCGCTCTGTAAAGGGCAAAATCATAGCTAAAACAGAGAAACAGCACAGACAAATGGCCATCCACAAAAGGTATCCACAAATGGGTGTGACTGTGCAAAGACTAGAGGCTCTAACAGGTGGACTGGACTGGCTCTCTGTCTGTTTTTAGGAACTGTCTCTCTTGCTGAGTGAGCTGAGAGCTCAGAGAACCTGGACCTGGTCTGCTCTCAATTGAGAATGCTACTGGCACAAGATGTTTGTGCTGATGGTTTTGGAAGCCATGTTCTGTTTCTTTTGTGTGCTAAGCTATAGTACCATTATGTTTTGTGCCAGAACAGTGTATTTTACCATGAACAGTGATGTGCCCTGGATGATGATTTTATTTCCATTTGTACTATAGGTTTTTCACCAGTCTTGCCCTTCTGGATTTAATCAGTGAGGTACCCTTAGAGGAAATGACCAAGAAATATGGCTGTAGTCGTGGCCAGCTTCAATCCTTGCAGCAGTCTGCTGCCACCTATGCAGGTGAGTTGTCTGGGCAAAATACCCTGGCAGTCTTGGCTAGTCTGTTTTGTTTCCTTCCAGGTATGGGGATAAGAGAGCCACAGTGTAGTGCTAACAACAATCAGCCGCATTAAACCACTTCTAGTTTTACAGCTTAGTCTGTGGTTGCCTGTGCAAGATACAAGCACAGAATATGCAGTGGGAAGGAGCCTGCTGAACGGAATCATGCGGTGTTGTAGCATGCTGAGGTCTGTGTAAATCATCTGTGTACTGAGAAGGAGCATAGTTTGTTCAACACTAGGCACAGAAATAAAGTACAAGTACATTCTGAAGCTTTGCTCTATCAGAAAAGAGTACTTTTAAGCATGAGTAAGGTATGGGTCTGTAAGACTTAGTATAGCTTTGTTTTTGTTGCTAAATTAATTGGCGAGAAAGTTTATAGTTTTCAAAACAGAATGAGTAGTTTTTCAGTCGTTTGTAACTAGATAACAAGAAGTATGATAGCAATTGCCTTTAGCTTAACTTCCTTAAGAGGGCTTTGTAGTAGAAGTAACAGCCTACCATGTGACTGAGATTGTTTTTTTTTTCATCTGCCTGAGTCTGTCATTACTCCATAAGTGGGTATTCAACTTTTAAGACAGTTTTTGCTCAACTTGTGAAACTCATGTGTGGGTTGCAGCATGAGTCAAAGCCCCAAAATGAAAAGGTCACACCAACTGATGCAGAGTAGTTTAAATTAATTCTGGTTGTATAAATAACTTTTTGTTGTGGCAGTTTCGTAATTCTTTATACCCAATGTTAATAATTTTCAGCAATCAGGTAGATCAGTGCAATAACCAAAGTAATCTGGGAAGTGAAATTAACAAATGAACTGTTCCCATGATATATATTTAAGACATATGATAAAAGCTATGTTCTCTAATCACTGTAAAAATAGTGAGGAATTCCATGTCTTTTGGTTATTTTCATATTCTGTAGATACAAAGTTTGATTGTAAGAAACTGTCTTTTCCTCCTTCCACATGCTGAGGACTGCACTTGTAGCCTTTATCATGGACTTTGCTACCTCCTTTGATACTCTTAGTAACTGAAGTTCTGTGGGCCAAGTTCTGGTCTCATGGACATCAGTGCTGTCTTAGCACCTCTCATCACAATTTTTTCTGTCTTTCTTCAGTGTGTTTGGTTCATAGGAATCCTGTTATAGGATATGCACGTGCTTCACACTTTCGAGATTAGAACATTTGTCATTGAGAAGTTCTACCTCACTGATACATTTGTTACTTACAGACTGAGTTCTGCAAGACCAGTTCCTTATCAAAGTTAAAATAAACATGAGTTAGTGAGAAATGTAAAGCAAATATGTATTCAGAGGGGGGGAGGAGGAAATGGATCCAGCTTAATGGGAGCTGGTTAAGACATTGATGTAACTTCTGTGTTCCAGGGATGGTAACAGTTTTCTGTAATCGACTGGGTTGGCACAACATGGAGCTGCTGCTCTCTCAGTTCCAGAGCCGCCTCACTTTTGGAGTTCACAGAGAACTTTGTGACCTGGTACGAGTGTCTTTGCTGAATGCACAGCGTGCTAGAATGCTCTACAGTGCTGGCTTTATCACAGTGGCTGATCTTGCTAAAGCCAATCCTGATGATGTGGCAACCGCTCTGAAGAATTCAGTACCATTCAAAAGGTGAGAAATCAGTAAGTGCAGAAATCAAGTAAAGGGAGTTCCTAAGATAAAGTTTAGAGGATGAAACTTGTAATGAGTTATGTCAACCTTTTGGGACTTGGTAGAAATAATTTGCAGGTGTCCTTGGCTGATCACAGTCATTACATGATTATTTAGAAATTAATGGAAGATTCTTTTATTTGCAGCAAAATGCATAATGCATTTTTCAGTCCTGGGTGAATTGTTAATACTTTCTGAAGACTGTTTGCTGAGTCTAAAAGGCAGCTCCACCATATGATCAAATGAGTTGATGATTTGTTACCTTATATCATTCGGGATTCTCTTATGATCTTCATGTTATTGCAGTGACAAGCATCTTTGATAAATACCTGTTGGACTGTGCCATAACACCTGTCTGGTTCATGCTGCTGAAATTTCCTTTCTTTGGAAAACAGCATATGGAAGAGGGTTGATTCAAACCTAGAGCTTGCTCTAGCGGGGAGCTGGACTTATCTGGGGTACATGTTTAATATGTCTGGATGCAGAAACCTGGGAATGGTTTTGGGGTATGCAGTCAGTAATGTCTCTCATCGAGATCAATTCACACATAGAAAAATGAAATAATTAGTTCCCATTAGATGCACTGTATTTTGGATATAGTGCTGCTGTGATGATAGGAAGCTGTGAAGCTAATTGGAGCAGAGCAGAATTGTGCCACTTCCTTGTGCTCCTTGTTATTTCCTGCATGGGTGTTTATGTCTGTCTTTTACCTTTCCCACAGTGTTCGTAGGGCTGTGGATGAAGATGAAGAGTCAGCAGAAGAGCGTCGGACTGTGCGCAGCATCTGGATGGCTGGAATGAAAGGCTTAACTGAAAAAGAAGCAGCTTCCCTCATTGTGGATGAAGCCAGGGCACTTCTTCAGCAGGATTTGGCACTGATGGGAGTGCAATGGAACCCAGAGTCTTTTCTTGAGTCTGATACATCCTCTGTGATTAGTGATGAGTCAGAACTGGAAGACAGACTACGTAGATCGAATGGAGAGCAGTCTTCTGAGTCTTCTAGGATGTTACACAAAAAAGGGTGCAGAGTTCAACCTCATAGTGGCCTTGGTTCTCAGGCTAGAAACTTACCAAATATTAAAAAGGGATATAAAAGGCGACTAAGCAGTAGTACAGAAAACTCCATCATTGAGAATGAAGTCCCAGGCAGGAGACAGGCTCGAGTAGAGGAATGCAATGACAGTATCATGTTCAGTGCTAGAAAACGGCCAAATATGTGCCGAGACAATGAAGGAATTTCTCTGATCAAAACCAGGATGGATTCCAGGGGACCAATTCCACAATTCCCTACTGAACAAGGGAAAACACCAACGTTGATAACAAAGTCTTCAGCCTTTAGACTGATTAAAAGTACAGACATGCATTTAAACCGGACAAGGAACAAAAACTCTGCTTCAAAACTGCAGAGGTCACTTCTTGAAGATTCAAATACACTTAGCATAAACATACAAAAGAGGCCTGCTTTTCACCCCACCAGCTCTAAAGATAATATTTTTTCAGACCAAAATAATAAAAAAATCATGGAAACAGGGCCTATAACTCATGAAGTCTCAAGTTCTGTAAAGATAGGGGAAATCGGTCTTGGGAGTAAAGACAAAATGGAAGGATTATTTACAGAGCCCACGACCACCAGTGAAGGCATGCCTAAGGGAAGAGAATGTTTTGAGGCATCTGTTACATTGAAGGGTACTCCACACATTAATGTGGAGACATGCAATACTGTAGAAAGTCTAATGATACCTGCTGGTGCTAGGACACAGAGAAGTGGAAATACTGATGGTAAGCAGAATAAAATGCAAATAGATGCACGTTGTGCTGAGGTGATGATTGGTAGGCAGCAGATTACTTTGGATACAGCTCACCATAATGTGACTGTTGGCTCCTCTGGAAATGGACACAACCATAGTGGCAACAAGATGCAAAAGCCTGTGCATTTGTGTCCTAGTGAGGACAAATCCTGCCATATTGAGAATGTTGGCGAAAATGGGAGTGAAAAGTCCAATGGACCATTGTTACAAGCTGGAGCACTGCAGGAAGTCAGCAGTCATCCTAATGATTTTATCAAAAACTCTATAGTGAAATCCAGAGGTGTTTGCAGTGCAGGCGATGCTCAGACTGTTACATCCTCTCATCTCTTTTCTGATTCTAGAGACTTTGAAGACAGCTTCCAGTTGGATACTCAAACTGAGATGATAATAAAACAGGAGGGAGTAGCTGGAATCACAGGACAGCAGGGAATACAAGGTTCAGAGCTGTCAGTGGTGCCACAGCAGGAAATCTCCAAGAAAATACACACTTCACAGACTGAAAATGCTACTGATGAAAGGTTGGATGCAACAGTTAGGAAACTGGGCTTATCGAGTCTTATCATAACACATGACATTACAAAAAACACAGCTCAGCACTGCACTAATAAAATTTTTGAATCTGGAGGCCTTAACTTACAGCACCCAACAAAGACAATAGAATCTGCACCTTGCCTTAACGAAAACAATTTGTCAGTGACTGACTCCCAACTACACAGTTTTCTACAAGATTACCAGACCCAAAATTCAGTGAAAGGGGAATCTGCATCTAAAGACCTTAATAAAGCAACTTCCCCTTTGAGTAGGGAGCATATTATACAAGTGGAATGCCACCCTGTCCCTGAAACAAGTCTGAATATGAGTGATAGCTTACTGTTTGATGATAGCTTCAGTAATGTCAGTGATAATTCAACTGTTCCCATCATGGAAGCCGACAGAAAGAAACCTGCAGAGAAGCAAGGGTCTTTGCTTCCTTCAGAAGTTTTTTTTCAGGACCCAAGGCCTATTCAGAATAAGCTTGATGTCAGTGACAATCAGAGAGAGCATGAGGATCCTGTGCAGCGTAACAATGTGTCTCTAGCATTCTCTGATCTAATAGCTGAAGTTTTAGATCATGCAAACTCCCCATCTTTCCTGGAAGATCTCCCTTTTACAGTTCAAGGTCAGCCAGGATTACAAAACCCAGTGTTTTGTAACAAGGACCCCACACCAAAAGATTTAATAGGAAATGAAGGCATAGAGCTCCAGACAAGCCAGCAAGCTTTAGACAAGAAAACTTGTCCAATGGTGTGGACTGACCACTCATTTGAATTAAGCCCAGGATTGCAGGATGTATTAGACAAATGGCCTAGCCCCTCAGGCATTGAACCAGTTCCTGTAAGTTCCTGTTTGAAAGAAAAGTTAGTTTTTCCTGTTACTAATCAAAAAAAGCCAGATCCGGTTTTGGAAGCTGACTGTGGTCAGCCACAACCTTTGCCCACTCTCCAGGATTTAAAAAGGTGTTTTAAGGTTAAAAAAAGCAAAATGGAAGATTTGGATATTAAGAAAGCAGGCTGTGTAGCACTTCCACTCAAGGGAGGCAACAGAACATCCTGTCCTCCACCAGATAGTAACAGTGCTTTTATTCCTCCAACACCCCCCAAAGAACTTTTTCCCAAGAGTTCTGTTTCTCTCTCTGTGAAATCTGCAAGGAAGAGACAAATTACCTGCATGAATGACAGGCATCTGACTCAGCCACAACAGAATAGCAAGGGCAATGCAGAAGAGTGGGTAAGACCCCTCCAAGTCACTCGTGAGACTGTAGACCCAGTTGGTGCTGATGAAATAAAAGATGATTCCACTATAGACCAAGACTTTTCATTGCAGCTGTCTCAGGATGGTTTTCCACTCATTCCATTAAGTGCTGAAAGTTTCACTATTATTGATGTAGCAAGCGACAAAGCACTTTTCCAAACTTTTGTTGCAGAATGGAAGGAAAAAAGCAGATTCTCCATCTCAGTGGCATGCGAAAGAAAAAAATGTCTTTTGTCTCCCAAATCAACGATTGGTGGCAAATTCAAAAAAGGTCAGTTCTCTTGTTTCAGCATGTTATTTTGTGAAGAGCAAGGTGTCATCTCCATCTTAAAGCAGGAATGGAGAAGGAAATCCTTCCTTATTCCAAAATAAGGAAGAAAATTACTGCTATTAATTGAATATTGTCAGCTTCAATAAAGCAAAGGAGGTCAGTGTTAGTAAAGCATGTAGAACTGGTGTCAAGAATTTCATTAGTTGGTCTTTGGTGATAGTATTGAAGCATCAGCAACTTGATTGTTTTTGAGAGGATCTAAATATCCTTAGTGTTTCATTGCTTAGTCACTTCATCATGTATCTTTCTATGTCATAACTAAATTTTATTATATCTAAAACTGAATGTGTTTAACAGTAAACCATACAGGTAGATCAGGGTCTTCACTGAGCAGTTTTACTTGTAGGACTGCGTCTGATCCAAGATTAAATAAATATAAGTTTGCAGAAAGTAAACTGGATTCAATATATGCATGTCCAAAATTCTAGTAAGTCTCTGGATTGTTGCACTATTTCTTATATTTTTTTTCACAGAAGTATTAATGCCCTGTAGTTTGCTGCTGCTGCTGTATAAATGTATTCTTTCTTTAAAATAACAAGATTAAACCAAGTTTGAAGCTTTGCTGTTGGATTGCCATAACAACAACAAAATTTCCTAACTATCAAAATACGCTTTTGACAGACAAATATAGGAAGTTTCTCAGAGTACAAGGAAAGAATAGATTTACATCTCAACTCTTGAAAAGATTGCTTGGAAAAGCCAGAGTTTTTCAGGGGTGCTGTATGGGTGGGTGTTTCTGCTAAGAGAAAGTTTTGCTATTCTGAACATCTTGGAATTTTTGTTTTGTTTTGCTTTGTCCCCAAAAAGGAACACAGATTTTTCTCCCTATATATAAAAAGGAAGGTATGTATTAGCTTTTAAGAAATTCAGTCTCAGTTGTAGGTATTAACATTTTCAGGATTCCAATGTTTCTGTATTTATGGATGCCATTTCATAATTGTAACTTTAAAATTATGCCTTTAGTAAGTTCTCCTCAGTGGATGCAAGTGAAAGATGATGGATTTCCTGTTCAAGGCTGTGAAGACATCTTGGTAGTTGGACTGGCAGTTTGTTGGGGTGGAAGAGATGCCTACTATGTGTCTTTGCAGAATATACAAGACCAGACTGGTAAGTGAGTGGCAGGCTGTGCATTTCAAGAAAGTACCTTCAGCAAGTAAGTTCTTGGGAGTGTTGCAAACCCAGGCCAGTCGTGTGATGGAGCAATTTAACCGTATTATTCAGAAGTCTTAAGTGCTGAACATCCTTGAACATGTTGCTGTGGATACATCTATGCTGCTTTATAATAAGGTCACGTAATTGGCTCAGGCACTGGACTGCTGAGTGTACATACAGCTAAAATATTATCTTACACCCATGTTCTCTTCAGCTTACTTGCTTTTCTCTTTCAACATCTTCCAAATTTTTGCTCTCCAAAACAAATCTGACACTAGAATGCTGAATGTAACCCAGTCTGTGTGATGGGGGCTTGTGACTAGGGTTTGATTTCTAGCTATACGTTGTTTAGTAGTAGAGATACAGTATATTGCTTTGGGGAGTCTTGTCTGGTTTGATAAAATAAGTAATATCAGCATAGGTTTATTGTTATTTGTTCAGTCAAACTGTAATTTTTGTGCTTTAGGTGATTGCATTCAAGATTTTTCTCTTGTTCTTTTGCCTTTTTTATCATGCAGTGGGTAAAAAGATGGTTTTTGCTTGTATATTCTGCCTTAGAAATCAGTATGAGTTTGGCACCACCACCTTTGGACAAAAACCTGTCCGTAACAGAGAGACTGTGTCATCTGCAGCTGCACCTGCAGAAGAAACCCAAGCAGGAGCACTCACTTGTCATGTATAACTTCATTCAGCACTACAAGACTCTGGTGATGGCTTGTGGAATCTCCTTGGAAGGAAATTTCGAGGACCCAAAGGTTTGTAGGATTAAGCAATTTAGCTTGGGTAAAGCTGCTGGTTTAAACACAGTAGTGGAAAGACAGGTATTCCTTCTGGTACTTCTGTTCTTTAGATTTGAATATGCACACCTGTCAGGGCATTTAGTGAAATTTTTTTCCAGTGGGGAATCTAGAATGGTATTTAGAAGAGACTTCTTTTCCTATATGTCTCCATGATGCTCTCAAGAGAAACAGAGCTGGTTCAGTAATAGCTTAACATATTAATGTTTCACACCTGACTGCTTGGGTGAGTAGGATGAAGTTAAACCCCTTCCCTGTCCCAGGACAGGGCTGAAATCTTGCTGCCTTAAGAAACTTGGGACTGAAATGAGCAAGAAGACTTTGCAAGTGAAAGATTGACCTGCTATGTCTATGAACCACCTTACTACCACTGTTTGTCAAAGCAGAACAAATCTTAACATTAAGTTTCAAAAGATTTGGGTACCATTTTTAACTCAAATGAAACACTAGAAAGAGGTAAAAGCACCTTCTTGTCCTTGTTAAGAAGAGCTCTAGATGCATAGAAAGTTGTTTTGTTGTTTTTTAAAGCATATGGTCTGAATAAACATATAAATAAACCATATGGTCTGAATAACACCATTGCAATATTAAAGTCTGCAGATGAGTAGTTAAGGTATTCCACACAAGGACAAATTTAACTTTTCATACCAATACATATGATCAGAATAAAATGGAAGAGCAATAAAGGAAGCACTTTCTCCTGCACTGTTCCATGTAGTAAGTGGAGTTGTACTCAGGTTTGTTTACTTAATAATGCAATTAATACATACATACACATATACACACACCCTACACACCTCTATATGTACATGTGTATGTACTTGTTACCAGTCCTGATGTGCAAAAAATAGGAATACTTGGTTTAACGAATATTCTAGGTCAATAGCAAGTTCTTGTTTTTATGAAGTCCAAATTCAGATTAAATATGTTTTTGTTCTGATTTCTTATTTAATCCCATTTGTGTTAGGTTTTAATAAATGAAAAAACCTGAGGACAACACACTTCTAGATTTAGTTTGTTCAGTTAGATGTTTAGTTGATAGAGGATAAGGTTTTCAAATGTGCAGAATTAACTCTGAGTGAGGATGACACTTTTCAGTGACTTATGCCCTCTTGAAGTTTTAATTGAAATAATGAAATTTTTCCAGAAAATTTTTCAGTCGAATCAAGAAAAATAATCTGCACTCTAACCTTGCCTTAACTGCCAGTTAAATATTTATGTTGTATTATGACTAAAATGGAGAAAAGGTCTCATGGAGGTTTCCCTTTTTTTCAGGTTGCATGTTGGCTGCTTGATTCTGGCTCTAAGGAACGCACACTTCACAACATGGTGAATAACTTTCTCCCCAGTGAGCTACCACTGCTGGAAGGGATAGGCACTGGCCAAGGGGTGCAGAGCCTGGGGCTTAGTGCCAGCGGAGATCATTCTGGGCGGTACAGAGCAGCAATAGAGTCTGTACTTGTCTTCAATGTCATGAACCAGCTCAATAATGAACTACAGAAGGAAAATCTGGCAGGTAAATAGAGCTTCTCCTCTTAGGGGCAAAGATGGAGGGTAAAAGTAGCTGTGGAACTTCCTGTTGAAGTACATCTGTTGTGTCAAAAAAAAAATTTATATCCTATATATTCACCTGTTCCACTTGTGAAGGCAATAGCAGAGTCTTTTTTAAGTCTCTGAATCAAGCAGATTTCTGCCTTCCAGGTGAATACCCTGTCCATTTTGAGGAGACTTGTGGGTCTGTCTGTGGTTTCTCATGAACATTTTCAAAAGCTTTTGACTTCTAAGTTCCTAAATCCTCATGTTTTCTGGAGGAGTTTTCTTGCTGTATTTCTTAGAAAAAAAAAAAAGAGAGAAGTTGTTATTCTCTTAAATAGTTACATAACAAAAAGTTCTGGAATACTTCTGGAATAGTTACCATAAAATGTTTCTTACTATGACATATTCCAGAAACAAAAATATTTAAGCCAAATTTATATTGCAAAATTTCAGTGTGTTGGGTTTTTAAAAACTGAGGATTTTCCAGTTGTTTTTTTCATTAATCTGTTGATCTGCAGATCATCTCTTCTTGATGTTATAAAAGTTTTTCTTGGGGGTTGTACTTACTACAGATGTATTTTCTAAAGTGGAGATGCCCACCCATTATTGCTTGGCTCTGCTGGAGCTGAATGGTATTGGGTTTAGCACAACAGCCTACGAAACCCAGAAGCAGATCATGCAAGCTAAACTGAGTGAGATTGAGACCAAGGCATATCAGCTGGCAGGGCACAGCTTTTCCTTGACCAGCCCTGATGACATTGCAGAGGTATGTGAGGGCTAGGGTGGGAGGGGGAGAACTTTCTCAGAAATTAGCTTCAAGAGGCTTAAAGTTAAGAAAAAAATTTCTTGGGCAGACTGCTTGTGAAGAGAAGATAAAACAGAAATTGAACTCTGCTCAGAGATAACTTTTCTTTATTCTTATTATGAGCTTGCTGCCTGCAAGGTGCTGTGAGGTGCTTGTTACTGGTCATTCTGACTTCTGCTAACTTAAGCAGAAATAAAGAATGTAGAAGTAGAAATAAGCATGTTGTGAATAAAAATGAAGTGGAAATAAGCGTGTGGTTTGTATAGAACCTTGGCTTCTCATGGTTGATGAAGTGATCTGCCAGTTGAATGCCTTTTGGAATATTTTGGATGAATGGTGTGGGAGTAGAGAGGCTTTTTTGCAATACGAGATGTGATGTGTTACGTAGTCTTAAGAACAGGTGTTCTCAGTAAGTTGTGTTGTGATCCTTGTCCCTGTACAGACATGAAAGAGGAGGAGAGACTGATTTAGAAGTTTTGAATTGATTACTGTCTGGTTTTTAGAACCTGTATTGTACCAATTTTTGTTTTTAAAGCCTAGGAAACAGACTTCTATGTAAATCAGCAATACTTTTATTCCTGAAGAACTCTGCTATATATTGTTTAATTTATGTTATTTGGAATCAGAGGGATAGATTGTAATTCCTGTGCATGCTCTTTTCCTATTTATTTTTTTTCTATATACTGATTTCTTGCTGAGGGTCTATACTTTCTATGGAAACAGTAAAAATTTGCAAGCAGCTGTCAGTAATTCCACAGAAATATTCCTCTGTTGCAAATACAGAAGTTTTGCTTGGTAACAGTAGTCTCAGAACTTAAAAAAAAATGCTCGGCACTAGCTTCACTATGACTCATGGAAAAGGGGAAGGCAAGTTTTTTTCTTAAATGCTGTTCTCTGAGCTACAGAAGCTTGGTTCTCATGTGGAAATTTTGTTAGAAATCATGTAAAGTATCTTGTACCGGTTAGTAGAGCATTACCCTTTTAATTTTGCTTTAGTAGAGCTTTTGTGCTACATAAATCTGCAAGAGAAAAGCTTTTGTTCCCTTTGCCAGCTGTGAAGTGAAACATAATTGCTGCTAAATAGTGTGTAATGCTACATAGAAACAGAATGGAAAACCACAAATTCTGCTCTGTCAACAAGAAAGCATATGCTTAATTTTCCAGTTCTTGGCAATTTGTTAGAAAAAACTAATATTCTGACTATTCTATAAGAGGTGTTTGTGTCCACCTCTTCCCTGTGCCACTTATGTTGCTCTGTAGCCTGCTCCCTACTAATGCTTTTTCACCAATGTTCTTCCCTTTTGTAGTCATCTTAACTCCTGCCAACAGTAACCTCACTTATTCATCATTGTCATTGTATGATCATCATATGATCATCATATCATTGTATGGAGTTAATTAACTTCTAGACACACCTCTGAGTTCAAACTTATAGTGTTCAGAAAATGAGATTTTAGATTGTATTTTGTAGTTAATTAAAATGTGGAGGAATTACTTTGATAGCAGATGTCTTTAATCAGCTTTTTAATTACCTGAAGCATTTGTACTATCCTTGGTTGAAACAAAGCTGTTTAAGTGCTCAATTAGGTTTTTTTGTTTTGTTTTTTTTTTGTTTTCTCCTGGGAATAGTGTGCAGAAACTGATTTGAAATGCTGGCCTCTTTCAGGTTTTGTTCCTGGAGCTGAAGTTGCCACAAAATGGAGATGTGAAAGTCCAAGGGAACAAGAGAACTCTGGGTTACACAAGAAGAGCAACTGCTAAAGGAAGCAGGGTTAGGTTGAGCAAGCAGTTCAGTACGACCAAGGTACAGTAAAGTCTGGTTCTAGTCTGAAAGTTACAGTAAAAATAACTCCCTATTACTTCACACATCTGCTCATTGAAAACATTGGAGTTAGATATTCTGACTGAAATGAATGTAAATTTTAACTGCCTTTTTGCTCCTCCAGTAACCACTGGAAATTTAAACTGGATTCTGCCTTCTCTCTTAACAGAATTAAGTTCTCCTACTCTTCTAAAGCCTCAGTGTAGTTAGGACATGACTATAAATAGCAGGCTTCAATAAGAATAAGTCAGGCAGAATTTGATTTCCCAAACCACATGTAAGACCAAAATAGCACAGTAATTTTGTAAAGCAAATAGTAGAAGAATATTTAAACATCATCTTGAAAGGTACTTAAGTACTATGGTGATTAAATACCTTATTTTCTCTATCTGGTTCTACCTGTCTTTTGTGCTTTGGGGAATTTGTCTTCAGAATGGCTGCTCTGATTGTTTTCAGATTTAGTATATCAAAAGCTTGTTTATATATGTGAAGGCTATTGACATGCTTACCAGTTGATAAATACTGTGGAGCTGCATGAATACCAACTGCTGCAGGCTAAGTGGTGCTCTTGCCAGACAAGTGATATTATCAGATAAATATGTTCCCTGCTTCCAGGACTCATTAATCTTTGTTGTTTTCTTGGTTTCTTCTTGTTCACTGTAGTCAGTTCTTGGAATACAAGTATTGATTTCCAAAACTCAAGTGGCAATGAAGGAGTGAGTGCAGTGGCAATGAGGTGGCAGAGCAGGAAGTAAGAAAAAAGAGAGGATTGCCTCCTTCTGTGAGTGGAGGGATGAGGCTGCAGCTGCCAGTAGCATACAAAAAATTATTTTGAAAAATGTTTGCATGACACTGTCTTTTCAGAGTCTCACTAGTCCCTTCATATTTCTGATATAACTGAAAGGATTTGATTGCTAGTGATCAGCTTTGTCTTTTCAAGCACTGTGGTCAAGAGCTTCATTTTATGTGTTCCTAGTGTACAAATAGGAGAGAGCAGGGAGAAAAAGAATATTCAAGAAGATGGTGAAGAAGGATTAATGCTGGGCCAGAGGAGACAACCTAGGGGACATATGGCAAGTGATGCTCCATTTAATCATTTCAGGTGATTTACTGGTTGGTGCAGACTTAAGTGTGGTGATGAGGATACAAAATTACAAAGAGAAGTGATTGCCTTCTCCTGTGTAATAGAACTGCAGCTGTGTCTCATGGTGCTTTGATTGCCCAGGTGTAGGTGGTATAAGTGGAGTGGATAGCCACTTGTTTTGAGGTAGTGACACTGGAAGTTCACTGGGTGAAGGGGTCACTTTTTTCTGTAGAACTGCAAAAACCTTATAAACACAGCTTTAAAGGTGGTTAATTGTAGTTGCCCTTTTCTCTCCACAAGGATGTTTTGGAGAAATTAAAGACACTTCACCCATTGCCAGGGCTGATACTGGAATGGAGGAGGATTAACAATGCCATTACTAAAGTGGTATTTCCACTACAGAGGGAAAAGCGATTGAATTCTGCGCTGGGAATGGAAAGGATATATCCAGTGTCACAGACTCATACAGCTACAGGTAAAGAAATCATGCAAAATCCTCATTTATTCCTGATTTTTTTCTTTTGTGTGTGGGGGCAGCTTTTCTATGGGAAAAAGATAGGAAATCAAGTCTGCTCTGCTTCAAACAAATGAAAATACTGAAATTTTTCACATGAATCTGCCATAAAAGTCTAGATATGTTAAAATAGCTTTTGTGTTCACCAAGCAGTATTACTCATTTCTTGCGCATACTAGCATGGAAATTTCTGACCCCAGAACAGGTTCTGGGTTTGGGAGTTCTTATTAGTGACACAGAAATGCTTCAGGGAAACCATCTGAAGCTCATTAAACCCAAATTATTTTTTCTTCAGTTTTCTTACAGATTCTGTTTCTGTCCTGTCCATCTCTACCCCTTATCCCTTTGGGGTTTTGGTTTTGGTTTTTTTTTTTTGGAGATGCAGTTAACTAGTTGTGTTAACCTAGAAAATCTCCTTTTTTGAGCCTTAGTTCTGCCTTGTCTTCCTTCTCAGGTCGAATAACCTTCACGGAACCAAACATCCAGAATGTGCCAAGAGATTTTGAGATTGAAATGCCAACTGTGATTGAAGAAAGCCCACCCTCCCGAGCCCATAGAAACTTTCATTTTCATGCTGTTTCAGGAGACAGGTAGGAGGATCTTGGCAAAGCTTCTGCCTACTGTTCTGATCTCAGTGTGGTCAAGTTGTCAAACTTCTCTTATATGACTTTACTAGTGGCTGCTGTCACATCAGCGTGACTTGTTATTCAGTGTTTCTCTTACAGTTTCAGAGGAATAAATACCTAAAAATCAGTGGCACATGAAAGACCTACTAAATAGTAACAATACGTGATTCCATGTAGCCACTTGCTTTTTGAAAATCTTTATGAAGTCAGTGAGATTAGTGTTATGTTCTCAACTGTTGGTTGACAGCCAGAGTGTGAAAAGTAACTAAACTGAGGTTAGAATTTGGTTTGACTTTCTAAGAGCAGTTCTGAAAGAAGATAGGACATTCCTGGGAATCATCACAGATTTGGGGTCTTTGATCTTACCTGCTTTTAGAGTGGAACTATCCAGTTTTTGGACTGAACCCTGAATGAACTAGAAAGATTAATCCCTGAATCTGTTTAGTCAGTAAGTCCCTTGAGGCATACATGTGGTCTCTGTCCAGTTCCCTCATGGTCAAATGTATATTTGGATTGTCTGGAAGAATGGAACAGAGGCTACTGGCTCACTTATTTTCCACCATTCTTAGTGGCAAAAATAATGATGCATCTTTTAATGTTTTTGAAATTGTTGAACAGTCTTTCTTTATCTCCACAGATGTAGAAAGCGTTCCAGTATTTTGCCTAATAGCCTAAAGGTTCAGGCTGAAAACAGATCTGAAGAAAGAGGAATACCTTTTTTTGTTAGCATGAGGCACGCTTTTGTTCCCTTCCCAGGTAATGCTCAGAGCTTGCTCTGTGCCAGCTTGTTGTTAAGAATATAGTTTACAAAAAACCCTAGAGCTAATGAAGGGTTAAGAATTAGTGATAGTATGTATCTGACTGAACAGCCCACTGGGGAAACTCATGCAGTAGTTAGTATGTCCTCAAAATTATTCAGAAGACTGTAAATGAGAGCGTTTCAACTAGGGAAGGTATTAAAATGTTATAACTCAGATGTTCACACCTTCATTTCCTCTTTTAAGAATGCTTTTTTTTTTTTTTTTTTTTTTTTTTTTTTTAAAAGAGATCTACTTGGGCAGCTTGTAATATACAAATCACACTCTATCTAGTGTTCTTTCTGATTGGATGTCAGTTCTCATGTTGCCTGCCCTAGACTGGTATAAGTCTGCTGGTGCTGGTCATTCCTATGAGATGCTAGACTTCTACACAGGCACTTGGACAGATACTTGTCTGTGTGTGTTTGATAGATTTCAGACGTAGGGGCTGGGTGGAAGACAGGTGGGCCTGAGCATTGGGGAAACAGGCAAGATTTTGTCTGATAGAAATGGCTTTGGAAAACTTTCAGAGCAGAAGGTGTGAGAACATCTTTAGTGCTTCTTTCTGGAATGTTGGTAGGGATGTTCTTGGAGTAATTTATGAAATAATGATTTTTGCTAACTCATTGACTTCAGGTGGGTTAATCTTGGCTGCTGATTACTCTCAGCTTGAACTGAGGATCCTTGCTCATTTGGCTCATGACTGTCGACTCATTCAAGCCTTGAATGGTGGTGCTGATGTATTTAAGAGCATTGCAGCAGAATGGAAAATGATTGATCCTGAAGATGTTGGAGACAGAACCAGGCAACAAGCTAAACAGGTAATTTTTAGGAAAAATAAATATCAGCAGCTTTCCTGAAGAGGAAGGTTCCGAAACTTCAGGGTTTCACAATAATACGGTGTTACGTTTGGGTTCAACCATGATTGTTCAGAAGTTACTTTGTTTGGGGGATGAGGGTAGAGAAAAAGCAGCATGAATGGCTCAAACTCAGAGGTAGTCTCTTCTTGAATGCTTGCCCTTGTGCCTATACACTTGTCTTCCAGTGAATCACATTTTGGTTTGGCTCTACTCTCTCTGTGTGGCTCACCATATGGTTGTGGTTCTTCATACTGTCCTTTGGCAGATTTGCTATGGAATCATCTATGGAATAGGAGCAAAATCATTAGGCGAGCAGATGGGCATTGAGGAAAATGAAGCTGCCAATTACATCGAATCCTTCAAATCAAGATACACAGGTTTGGATATGTCTGTTTGGGAGCTGTGTGGTAGTTGTTGCTGTTGGTTTTAATTCTTTCTCTCCATGTCTCTTCAAATCCTTAATTTCTCTCAGCCCTCAACTACTCCTATCTCTTTTGAAAACACTTTACATTTTGAGAAAGTCCAGTGCATATGCACAGCAGTTTGATACTTTGTGATGTTTTACTTTATACTCTGGTTTTATTAATCTTATAAATAACTTCTTTGCTTCCTCCCTCTCACTACACTTGCAGACATGCAGCGTAGCTTATATTGTAACTTTACTTCCTATGAATTTTCACTTACATGTACTGCCAGACTGACATGCCAAATTACATACATAATGAAATGACTAATGCTGTCAGTCTTGATCCTGAATAGCTTCTTTTATGTCTTATATTTTGTAAACCTTGGAATAAAAGTATCTGAAATTCAGTTCTTCCACTTTAGTGCAGTTGTTCCCCGAACTTACAGTGAAAGGGACTTTTCCCTGTCTCACTTTTCTTTGACCTAAGTTTCTTTTTAACACTCTGGGTGGGTGCACTCCTTCCCTTGCAAAGTGCAGGTGGGCGAGCTTGTTTCATCCTTGAATCTGAAGTGACACAGTCTCTGAAGTCAGCCTGAGTCATCAAGAGCTCTGACTTCTGCTTTCAACTTACTCCCTTCCTAGAACATGCCTTGCCAGTGCTGGTCCAGGTCCTGACCTCTCCTTTATCATCGTGCACATATGATTTTCTGTGCCCGGGTGCTGTGCAGAATGGACTTCCTGCCTCCTTGTGCTCAGCCAGATACCCTGACACTGTGCACTCTCTTCCACCTCAGAAGTCTTTAATAGGTTTCCCAGCAGAATAAGCTGAATGAGTGATCATGTGCCATTGTCTGCTGACAGGGCCTAGGAAATTTAAAGAATTACCTTTGTTCTGCTTGGGTGTCCCAGACTAGTAACAGTGACCTTAGTGAGAAGTCAGCATGGAGCATCAGCTGTATTAGGGAAAAGTCTCTTTCCTTTCACAGGTGTTCAGAAATTCTTGAGGGAAACAGTGAGGAGCTGCAGAAAAGATGGATTTGTGCAGACCATCCTGGGAAGACGGAGATACCTGCCAGCTATCAAAGATCCAAACCCCTACAGTAAAGCACATGTATGTTGAATGCAGTATCTTATTTTTTAAAGTAATACCTGTGGTTTTATGGGTTCTGTGAGCCATCTCAGTCATGACCTTCCACTTCTCATGTAGTTCATAGTTCCCTCAGTTTTTATCTGAATAATGGAGCTTTTGTCGTGATCTGTTTGACGTAAGTCTTCTGTGACTGGGTGTAGAGCTGTCATCATTGTGCTAACCTCACTTCAGAACTCCCACATTTGAAATGGAGTGAGTAATTTATTGAAATAGGTGGACATGATTTAAAAAAGCCTCCACACAGTGATGTACTTTAACTCTTCAAGCTGAGTTGCTCCCACTCAGCTGTCTTTGTATGTTACATGCTGTCAGCACTTAAACAAGAATGGGCATTTAAGACCTATATTTTTGGGTATTTGTTCCTTTTCTTATATTTGCTCAAAGAAAAATTGCTCAAATTTGTTAGATAAATGTTTCCTTAATATATGCCTTTGCACTGGCATTATTTTTTTTCAAGGCCATTTTGGACACATGTGTCATAGACTCTACTTCAGTAAGAGTGTATTGACTTCCTGGGGAGACGCTGGTGCATTTCTGTGGGGAAGAAGCATTACACTTCTCAGTAGGAAACTGACTCAGGTTGTGTGGAATTAAAGTATAGAGTGGAAGAGGGAGGAGGCAGGAGAGTTTGTACTCCAAGTAGTTGAAAAGGAAACAAAGAGACTTTAAAAAAACTTCTGAGATTTGACTATGTGATCTGAAGGATACTTCAACATGAAGCTTTGTAGTTGCACCTTCTGTTCAACATTGATTTTTTCTTTAAAATTGTATTGAAGATCACTTAATGAGTTATCTTCACTTTCATTGCAGCTTCCTATAACTTTTTGCACATGTTTCAGCTTTAAAAGAGATAGAAGAACCTTTGAATACAGTTTTCTTGTATGACGAGGGGATTAGTAGAGAGGTTGCTTGTGTGGAAAAAAGTAACTATGTTATAGTATGGTCTGGTGTAGTTTTGCATAGCTGTGGTGCTCTTGCAGTCAGAGGTCAGTGCTGTAAACCAGATTATTAGTCCATGAAGTCCACCTTCTTGCCTTTGGTTATCCATTCCTGATGGTTTTGAAGATTAGCAGAATGATATTTGCATTAACTGTGAGATTTTTCTGCTCTTCATGAAACTGTCACTATGTGTATACACTTTACTCTCTTGTGGCTCATACCTCTTGAAGGTTGATACTAATTGTTCTTAAGTGTGTGGAACTCCTGTTTTTCTCAGTCACTTGGAAAAATTTTGAAGGTAATCTAAAGTCTCGTACAGGCAGTTGTAACAAACTTTATCTGTAAGTTTTACCAGGCCTGTATTTGGCCATCTATATCTATTTATTCTAAGGGACAGGTGGCATGCTGGTTTTGATTTTTTTTTTTTTTTTTTTTTGGCTATATTTTGAGAAATGCTCTCTCCTTTTAGGCAGAGCGACAGGCTGTGAATACAACTGTTCAGGGATCTGCTGCAGACATTGTCAAAACAGCCACTGTGAACATTCAGAGACGCCTGGAAGCTCTCTCCTCTGTGATCAAGTCCCACGGACACCTGGAGAGCTCCTTCCAGAGAGATAAAACTGGTATGTTTGCATCATCCTTGCACATTAGAGTGAAACTTTCAGGGTTACTAATTTAAAAAAAAGAAAGCTTGCAAAAAAAGTTGGGGCCTTTGGGCTAGGAGTGGGAGACATTTTGTTTCCTGGCAGCGATAAGTCTCTGCTTAATGGGAATAAAAGTCATAAGGAAGGGGGGAGGAAATGTCTGCTCAACACACAAACTACAGCAAATGCTGTGATCAGATCAGAAGCTGCAGTTGCTTTAAAGCAGATCTTGCTAAGATTGGCAGTGGGATCTCATGTGTGATTTGGTGTGTGATACCACCATGTAACTGTTCAAAATTAGGAGGGAGAAGCTGAACAGATACTCTTGTTTCGAAGGCAGTGAAAAGAGAGAGTGAAACGACTTCTAGTTTCAAAAATAATTTTTTTGTATAGAATTATGTCTGGAACTTGTTGACTGGAATGTAACGTATAGAGGCTCCACAAGAGTTATATGAAGCACCTACCAGCATAAATGTCTTCTGGCTGCAGATAGCAAAGCTGTACTAGGGTGCTCATTCCCAGAGGAATGCTACGAAGACTTTTTTTAGCATAATGTAGACAGTGTTTTGTTCATCACTCATACTGTATTTTTGCAAAGACAACTTAATGAACAGTGTGCTATGTGCTTTTGATAGTTATTTACTTTGACTTGAAACATGAAGCTGTCTTAATATGAAGAGTTTGATTTGTGGGACTGAGAAGGAAAGCTAAATAATTAATTGCTGAGCCTCTAATAATATGTCAGGGAGTCTTATTTTAGATAGGCAATATTCAGAAGTCTGTTATGAGTAAAAGGCATATGCTTGGCAGAACTTCACACCCCCTCCAGGAGCAGCATCTGATGACCTTTGAACAGTGTAATTGTAGGTGTGTGAGTAGACGCATTTGTGACAGTTTTTCCTCTCCTGACAGTAGCTGTGTCAACAGCTGGAGGGAATTCTATTTCAGCAAGTTATAAATGCCTATGCCATCAGAGAAGCATCCTGCCTGTTAGCTAACCTGAGAAATAAATAACTTGTGTCTGAGGTTGTGTTTGTTTAATTTTTAAGAAAAGCTTTTATGATGGGGTAAAAGCTGTTGCTTTTTTTTTTTTTAATTAACATCTGTTTGTTCTGTTTTGGTGTTTTTTGTCAAACAAGGCCTACCAGGATCTTCATTTTGTCATCTGCTTACTTACTTGTTCAAAAACGGCTTGTTTTTTCTTTCCTTTTTTCAATCAGGAGTAGTAGCTACAGTTGTAGATAACTGCATTTGTGAGAAGGCTTACTGCCTTTTCAAACTAGCCATTAAAATGAATTTGGAAGAAAAGCAGAATCTTAATTCATTGCCAGAGAGAACGTTTTAAAACAACTTCTGATTAAACTTCACATGATTTTGTTTAAAATTTACTTCTAAAACAGATGGTTCAGGAGATGCAACTGTCTCTTGTTTCTGTTCTGATTCATATCTTTGTAATGTAAGGCTGAAATGTTTGTGTCTGAAATGCTTTTCATTAACATTTTTCCCTCAGTAGCTGTACAAATATTGATAGAATAATAATGTTTTGTGGTTGTATCTGTAGGCATGGCCTTTTTCATTTTCACATTCCTGGTGTTGTTTCCTCAGTATTAGGGATGTGTGAGGGGTTTTTAATTACAGGAAACATACCTTTGCCTAATGGCACCTAATGAACCGTGCTTTTCACCTGTGTAGGAACACTGGTGAGGAAGAGAAACAAAAGGATGTTACATCCCATCAACGGAGGTTTCTTTATACTCCAACTCCATGATGAGCTCCTCTATGAAGTTGCAGAAGATGATGTCATCCAGGTAAAGCTGTGCAGTTGCTTTTTCAGCTGTCTACTGAATTTAGCTACTTGTTTCAAATGAGCCTTCCTACTGGTGGCTCAGCTTCTCTTCCCTGGGTCTTCTCTCACTGCGTGCTAGAAAGGTCTAGGAAGACCATATTAAACTTATTTTCAAATTTATCTCGGTTCATTCTTCCAGTGTGTGCTTTGCTGCTTGGATGAATGGAGTACCTGAATATTGTTGACAGGTGTAGGGGGAACTTCTTCCTTGTTTGGATGCATTTTCACCTCCATGTTTACACTTGTGTCTTCTGGTGCCTAACTGGGGACATGTATTGTTTTGGTTGTGGTTCATATTGCACGGAGACAAAGGAGGATTCCTTGCTTTTGGTACTTGTTTCCTCACTCCCTGCCTACCTGTCTTTCTGGTAGGAATGTTATGGTGCTGGTCAGCAGCATGGTAGCTGTAAGAAATGTGCAGTGTGCTACCTCTCATGTGCATCTCCATCTCTGCATGTGCTCTTCACTGTGCAGATGCTGCTGCACCTGGGCATAGTGGTGTCTTATGTGACAGCTGTTTCAGTTTTAGCTGTATGTTGGCAGCTTATGGTTTTTTACCCAAGTCCTGAGCACAACACAGGGAAGGAGGCTCATAGAGTGTGCTTCTGTAGCTTGGGGATGTGTTGCTTCCACTTCAGTTCTGCACAGGCACATCCTGAAAGACAGAAGGCTGGTTTCTGATGGCAAGTAGTAACTCCTAGTCTGAGAGAGCATTCAAAAATACTAACAGGCCTTAGTGTATTTCAGGAGGTTTAATATATCTCTTGAACCTCAGCTCAAGCTTCCATTCATTTTGCCAACTCTGTTCAGTCCATCAGCTGCTTCAGCTCCTAATTTTCTTTCTGTAGAAAACTGAAATCCCCTGAGTCTAGGCTTTTTACATCTCTAGATAATGACTCCAAGTTATCACAGTATCCCTGTAAGAGCTTGGGCCAAGTGGATTTGCTTATTATTTATTTCATTTTTTTCACTGAAAACCTCAACTTCAAGAGAAATTTTTATCAGCTTTTCTAACTGCCTTCAGATACATTTCTGTCCACAGATTTTCTGAGCAGTCACTTACAACAGCGTACGTACACAAGGCATGTGTCCTAGAGTCAAGCCTCCCTTATGTGTGCCAGATTTGCTTGTTTTTCAAGAATTTCTATCTAGCTGAGAACAGCAGGGTACTTTTTACCCCTTAGATTATTTTTTTAGGGCAGAAATGATTTTTTTTTTTGGTGATAGTATTGTCTGCTGTCCTTTCAGATGCAACATTAGAATTGTCCTATGGGGGAAATATTTAGGTTGGAAAGGGTCTCTTAAAGTCTCTCCCTCCTAAGCCCTACACAAAGTACAATCTGAATTAATTGCTCCTTTTGAACTACAGTATAGAATCATAGAATGTTAGGGGTTGGAAGGTACTCTAGAGATCATCTAGTTTACACATCCCCTTGCCACAGCAGGATCACCTAGGGCATATACCTCCTAGTGAAAAAGAAGTGAGCTTGATTGCTGTATTGATCAGGTTTTTTTCATCTTGCTGTCACTACGATTTTATTGTACTGTAAATCATGTATTTCTCAGCTGCCACAGCAACTTTTTTTTCAGACAAGTTAGTTTGGTCACATGCTTGCTGCTGACTCTAGTTTATTTTTGGCTGCTGAAATGCACAAAAGAGAATTAAAAATATCTTTCGATGTATCTAGGAATTTATGTTCCAGTTAGAATATTTTTACAAGTAGCTTGTAAGAGAAACAACAATAGTGATCATTCTGTTGCAGTGGGATAATACCTGTTCTTTCTTGTGCTGAAGGTATGAAGTGTTTAGAGCATCGGGGCTTTCTGAGTTTGTGCAGAATGTCAAAGGGAAGGTCAGGAGCTTTCAGAGCTCATCACAGTGCCAAGACTGATAATATTGCCAAAGATGATAGGAGGCTTGACCTACCTTGTTGAGCCAGAGGAGTCAGGTAGGAACATAAAGCTATAGACTAGATTAGGAATCAAAGGCTCGATGTTTTTTAAATGCTTGCTTGTTCCCAGCATCGTTGCATTTGTTTCTAAGATGGGCTGTACTCCTCCAGTTATGTTTTAGCTGACCATTTTCACAGGAAAAGTGGTGAGACACTGGGATAGGCTGCTCAGGGAGGTGGCTGAGTCACCATCCCTGGATGTGTTTAAGGGCTGTTTAGATGTGGTGTTGGGGGGGGTTATGGCTTAGGGGAGAACTTTGTAGAGTAGGGATGATGCTTGGACTTGATGATCCCAAGGGTCTTTTCCAGCCTGAAAGATTCTATGATTGAGAACCCTGGAACCCTGAAACCCTGTTGTTTGCTTAATGCATGGTAAATTCACAGCCCAAAGCCCCCCAGATCTGGGTGGCTCCATTTCATCCCAACAGCTTCCCCAGGAATCTCACACTGTTTTTTGTGTCTCTGCAGCAGCTGCTGTCTCTTGTTCTAGGTGCAGCAGCCTTAGTGTGATGTCCCTCACTGTGTGCTGGACCTGTCACCTCTCTCAGACAGTCTCCCTGTGTGTGCTTCATGTTCCTTTCAAATACTGAACTCCAAACTTGATCAAGGCTTCGGTGGTTTGAATAGAGTGGAAAATGGATCTGTGTACCACAAGCAGCATTTTCTGTGTTCTAGAATTGCATTTGCTTTCTTTCTTACAATAGTGTGCCTTGCTTAAGCCCTCTTCAGTGTTTAATCTTTGATAACCCTGTTTTTCTCCTTCCTGGGCAATTATTTTTCATCCTATTTTTGAACAGTAGATTATTTTTATCCTAGTTCTCTATCCTGCCTCTTTCTACTCTGTACTTGTCTGTGCCGAATTACATCCTATTTCAAAGCATTTTTCTAGGTTATCAAGATAATTTTGAAATGTGGTATGTCAGGGCATAGGGTTTTGGAAGATTAATTTCACCCGTAGTTCTTAATGCTGTACTCAACTCTTGTGCTCTGTTCTCCTCAAACTTCCTCCTCCGTTCCCCAGTAAAAACTGTGGAGGAATTTCTACTGAGGGTACCTGTGAGGGAGTGATGAAAATACACACAAGGGTCAGAAGGCTTGAATAGTTCTTATGTTGACACAGAGGCCTCTAGCTGAGATGAAGAATTACAGTTCTCTCATTTTCATTCTGCTGTGGAAATATTCATGAAATGGGTGTGGATTGAAAGATTGTCCAGTCAGGACATGGTGGACTCTGTGTGGGTCTTGGGGTAGGAAAGAGAGTCCTTTTATCTAGGCCAAGTAATTACAGTCATGAAAAAAAATCCAGTCTCTTACTCAAAAAGTCACAGTCAAAAATCTCTTAATTGCATACTGAAATGAGTATTGTCTTAGAAATACCTTTGGAGGGCAGCAGATGTTGGAGCTGCCTCAACAAAATAGCAAGGGTGAAGGTAGGCAGTATTTTCAGCACCTGCAGTGAATGTGATCTGCTTTCCCAGAGGTTTGTAGTTTGGGTTTCACAGAGTGCCTCTTGAGCCAACACAAGGAAAGGGAGTACTGTTCTTTGCTTCTGTTGCATTTGGTTTTGTGTCTTGCTTTCAGCACAGTGAAGTTTGCAGAGCAGACTCCACAAAGCACTTAAAATTGCAGAGCTGGGTGAAAGAAAGCACTCTGCAGGACTCAAGTGTTTAATGGAAACTTAATCTTGCCTCTTTTCTAAGTAGTTGCAAGTAGTACCGAACCAGTCACAGCTCTGTGCTGCATAAAATGTAAGTGGCTTACACAATTTCTCCATTTATAAACCCTTATCAGGATTAAAGTCATTGATTGTGTTCCTGTCAGTGGTTAGTGCAAATAAACATAAAAGAGGACTTCAGCTATTGACAGAAAAATGGAGCATTGAAGTTACATGTACATCTGATGTGATGTCTTTTCTTGGCAGGTTGCTCAGATTGTCAAGCACGAGATGGAAAATGCCATCAAACTCTCAGTAAAACTGAATGTTAAAGTGAAAATTGGACCAAGCTGGGGAGACCTGCAGGAGCTGGAGCTCTGATGTGAAATGCAGCTTTCTCAGGGATGGAAGGTACCACGGCCTGCAGCCACCCTGCATCTGGTGCAATCCTCCTGGTTTGTGTTTCTACAGACACTGTTACAAGCTGCCTTCTGAAATCTGTGGTGGAACGTGGTATGAATTTACTGAGACAAACTCTGCACAGGTTGGACAGTTTACAGAACTGTGAAATGATTAATTGCTAAAAGCACAGTATTTAAATGAATTCTGTTAAAATATACTTTATCTTGTAATTTAAAACAAAACACTAAAACCTAATGAATTTCTTGCATATGAAGATGGATTATTTTATTAAAGCAAAGCACAAAGATAATTTGGCAATTCTTGTGTGTAATTGTGTCTAGGATGAAAAAGATATATATAAAAATCATCATGTTTGTACTTAATGTTGAATTTTATAGGCCTCTGCTAGGATTATTCTGTACTGAGTTCTGATGATATTCTAGTGCTGAAACTGCTTTACAGCTGGCTGGATTTCTCAGTGAGTGCAACTGGTGCTTGGTTGGCCTCCAACTTTTAGGAAAGCATTGTGGTGACTTGTGATTCATCCCACTGCTATCTTGCCAGTGGACATTGTGTGGACATTGCAGTTAACAGAAGATCTCCAACAAAAACATTCTTTTTAAAAGAATGAAACTCACCTTATTGGTAAAAAAATTAACAGCAATTTGTATTTTTGTAAAAAACCAAAATATCTTGGTCTGGCCAGCTGAAGACAGCCTTGCTGGTGCTTGAGGTCTGGTGTATTAGAGGTTTTCCTAGATGGTGGTGGGTGACCTGTGGCTCTTTATTCAGAGACCTGTCCCCTAGGCAGGTCTTATGCCCTGACTGGTGGTAGCCTTGCTGAAGGTGGCTCAGATTTTCCCTGCACTCTGTCTCAGTGTCTGACTCCATCCGTGTAATCAGGCAGGGATTTGGGGGAGTTAGCTCTTTTCATGCTGAGCTGTTACTGAGACTGACTCAAGTCAACTGCCAGGACTGGATGCTTCAAAAGAGAGGTCAAGGAAGGAGCTCACAGGACATTATCTGCCACTGTTGGGCACTGCTCTCCTCTCTTAATTCCCTCTGGTCTGGCTAAACCTCGTATCACATGGTTTCATTTCCCTTTGATGGGGTTGTGGTGGTTATACATGTTCAGCTGGTTTTTGTAACTTGGCAGAATCACAGAATTATCAGAGTTGAAAGAGACTTCTAAAGACCATCTAGTCCAACTCTCCCACTAAAGCAGAATCACTTAGAGCTAATTACACAGGCCAGCCTGTGCCTTGTCACCCCCATAGCAAAGAAAGTTTTTCTTATGTTTAAATGAAAGTTCCTATGTTCTAGCTAATGCCCATTGCCGCTCTCATCCTGTCACTGGGACCTACTGAGAAGAGTCTGGCTCCATCTTCCTTGCACCCTTTAGATACTTGTAGACATTAACAAGGTCTCCCCTCAGCCTTCTCTTCTCCAGGCTAAGCAGTCCCAGCTCTCTCAGCCTTTCCTCACAAGACAGATGCTCCAATCCCCAGTCCCCTTTGTTGCCCTCAGCTGGACTCTCATAGAATCATAGAATCATAGAATTATCCGGGTTGGAAGGGACCTCAGAGATCATCAAGTCCAACCCTTGACCCACCGGAGCAGTTGCTAGACCATGGCACTGAGTGCCACATCCAGTCTTTTTTTAAATGTCTCCAGGGACGGAGAATCTACCACCTCACCGGGCAGACCATTCCATTGCCTGATCACCCTCTCCGTGAAGAAATTCTAATATCTAACCTAAATCTCCCCTAACACAACTTAAGACTGTGTCCTCTTGTCTTGTTGAAAGTTGCCTGGGAGAAGAGCCCAACCCCCCCCTGGCTCCAGCCTCCTTTCAGGGAGTTGTAGAGAGCAATGAGGTCTCCCCTGAGCCTCCTCTTCTCCAGGCTGAACAGCCCCAGCTCTCTCAGTCTCTCTTCATAGGGCCTGTGCTCGAGTCCCTTTACCAGTTTGGTTGCCTCTCTCCAGTAGTTCCCTGTCTCTCTTGAACTGGGCAGCCCAGAACTGGATGCATCATTCCAGCCGTGGCCTCACCAGGGAAGAGCAGAATGAGAGGAGGGAATGACCTCCCCCAGCCTCCTGGCCACACTCTTCTTTATGCACCCCAGGATTCTGTTGGCTTTCCTGGCAACAAGGCCACACTGCTGGATCATGGATAATTAATAAAATAAATTAAATATAATATATTAAAATTAATAAAATAAATTAAATATAATAAATAATAAAATTAATAAATAAAACCATTGATCAGGAGTCCCAGATCCTTCTCCTCTGAACTGCTTTCCAGCAGCTCCACCCCTAGCATGTCTTGGTGCTTGAGATTCTCCCTCCCTAGGTGCAGGACCCTACACTTGCTCTTGTAGAACTTCATCAGGTCAAGGGTTGGACTTGATGATCTCTCAGGTCCCTTCCAACCCAGACGATTCTATGATTCTTCTCTGCCCCCAGCTCTCCAGCCTGTCCAGGTGATGCTGGATGGCAGCACAGCCCTCTGGAGTGTCAGCCACCCCTCCCAACTTTGTATAATTACTGAACTTGCTGAGGATACACTCTGTGCCCTCATCCAGCTTGTTGATGGACATGTTGAAATAAGACCAGACCAAGTATTGACCCATGAGGGACACCACTGGTCACAGGCCTCCAACTTGACCCTGTTCCATTGATCACCACTCTCTGAGTTCTGTCAGCCAGCCAGCTCTAAATCCACCTCACCATTCACTCATCTAGCTCACACTTTTTGAGTATCCTATTGAGGTTGTTATGGGAGACTGTCAAAAGCCTTGCTGACCTCAAG
The DNA here is from genome assembly GCA_023637945.1 of Phaethornis superciliosus. Taxonomy (NCBI): domain Eukaryota; kingdom Metazoa; phylum Chordata; class Aves; order Apodiformes; family Trochilidae; genus Phaethornis; species Phaethornis superciliosus. The sequence goes on along the minus strand of JAJQWJ010000001.1, from coordinate 82,756,640 downwards.
GTATGTAACTTCCACTGCTCTCCCCTTATCTAGCCAGCCAGCAATGATGTCATAGAAGGCAACCGGGTTGATCATATAATACCTGATCTTGAATTCTGTTATATTTGTGGCATAGTCTTTGTGTGTTGTAGACACTACAAAGGGAGGCCAGCTGCCTCCTGCCATTTTCTTTATGCCACTAATTATTTTATTTCATCTGTCTTCTGAGGTTCCTCTCTTAAGTATCCAATCTCTGTCTTTCTAGTCTTGCCTTCTGTGCAAAATTTTCAAGTCCCTAATTATTCTTTAATTTCTGTGCTTTATATGGATCCTTTATAAGTGTACTTTTGAAGTTGCCTTTGTAGCCTGATCTGAGAGGATGCATGCTTGGCTTTCAACACCCTGAGAGTGTTCTTGAGCTTTTTAACTTCAAATGTGGTGCATTTGGTGTGGCCATTATCTTGACATCAGAAGAATCTGTCACCAAGGTTTCAAGAACATTGTGAGTTTTAAAAGATGTTAATGGGACTTGCGTACAAAAGGCTGTATCCTGGACTCTAATCCACCTCCTGCTTGTTGGGCAGGAAAATGGACACATGGTATTGAGTCAAAGCTCCATGCATGCTAGGAGGCCTTGACTGCCCTTCTCAGCACTGCCTTGGCTGCCTTTCCTGTTTGTATTTCACTTTACACTGAGAATTTTTGTTACCCTCCTGCCCACTTCCTGTCTTGTGCTGTGGTTTCCTACCACATCTGTCACCTGATGGTTGAGCTCTTTATCCACAGCATTTGGTTGACAGGCAGTTCTTTCTTTTCTTAGCATATTAAAGCTTTTGTCATTAACAGATCTGAGCCTTGGCACCCTGGCGTCCGACCATTTGTGTGCTCTGCCTGTGAAGATGCTGAGTTGGACTCATTATCAATTCACAGGGGCTGATGATTTCCTGTCCCGGGGTGTCATGCAGTGACACACCTGTGCTCTATTTGAGACCTCACCGGAGCTGCTGTAATTTGAGCTGCTTGTTCTTTGGCACATTACAATATTTTCCTCCCACATACTGTCTTTAGAATTTCAGAAGGGTGGTTCTTGCATGTATTTCCTAACAAGCTCTCTAGGCAGGGGTGATGCTAATCAATAAGGGGACTGATGCAGAACTAAACTTATTTTGCTAAACAAGCTCAATGAGTTAATTTTAATTAAGCAGTAATTTGGAGCAAATGAGAAGATAAAAGGTGGCCACCACTCTGCGAGCGAGGCAGCTGCAGCATTTGAGTCATGGTATCAGAACTGGCTCTGAGCTGGTGCCTGATTGCTGCTATTTACATTGTTTAATTCTGATTGGACTTTTAACTATTATTGAGACTATGCAGGGGAAGCTGGATAGAATGTAAGGCAGGCAAGCAGTGGTGCTGCTTAGAACTCTGCAGAAGAGGACACCTGCTACTTTCTGAAGTTGGTAAGAGGAGGTTGGCTGCTTGCATTATTGTTTTTGCCTTCCTCTCCCTCACCCCCACAGGCTGAGTCTTTTGTTTAGTTGGAAACTGGGCTTCTTTCCTAGTTCACGACCTGATAACCAGAATGCAGGGTACACACTTTCTTGTAGAGTGGGTAAGGGTGCATCTGATTGTGTTTGCTCTCTGTTCCTCAGCTGGTTTGTGTGTCTCTTCACAGTCCTCCCCTGCCTTCTGTCAGTTGGCACTCCACAGCATGACCAGTAACACGTGTGATCCTGCAGCCCAAGAAAAAGATGGATGAAGGCTGCAGAAAGAGTAAGAGTTTGGTTTGTCACAGCAGCCTCCCTCGTCACTTGGTGTGCACAGAGCTGCTAAGGCAGCCTGGTCCTAGCTTGTGCCCTGCACTGTCCTCACCCGGCTGCTATACCAGCAGGTGGGCATCTGTCTGCTAAAGGAAGTTTCTTTTGGTTGGGATCCAGTCCTGACAAATAGCTGTGGTCACCAGGAATGCCTTCTCTTCCCATCACATGAACCTGTGTCACCCAGCTCCTCACAGGGAGACCACGTCCATCCCCTTCAGCTGCTGAGCAGCCTTGTTCCCCTCTGTTGCTGTCTGCTTTGCTTTCTTGTCAAAATGACTCAAATTTCAGTTCATCCGACTGTGGGCACAGGGCAGAACTTCCCCAGAGTCAGTGGCAGGATCTCCTGCCATTGATGTTGGATACAACTCTTCGGTCCCTTTCCTCACACACAGACCCCAAGCTTGTTTTGCCTTGGTCTTTCCGTGGCAGATTTCCTTACGTCCCTGCCTACTGTGAGGTTTCTTGTAGCTGAGCAGCGTGGGAGAGGCAGGTGACAAAAACTGACACACAGGTAATCTCATCTAGTTTGGTCCTTTTGGCTTTATCCCATGCAATTTGCATTTCATCAAGAAGAGAGTTGCAGAATTCTTCCTGCAGTTTTTTTTCCTATAAATCTGTAGCTGAAACAAGGGAGCTGGAAGCTCAGTAGCTTTTGCTGACATTTTTGAGCCCCTCCTGGCAGAGCAACACAACCATGTTGCTGGTACATGCCCTTAAAGGAGCTTGATTCTGGCCTTCTGAGAGCTCAGCTTGTAGGTGACTGCTATCAACCTGAAGTGGAAGTGATGTGGAGGGTGCTTTCAGGTGGCCTAGAAGCCCAGGTGATAATGTTAATTCTTCTGGGGGCTGGCACTGATATTACAGGTGCCACATGTGCTCCCTGCAGCAAACCATAGGAACAGCAGCTTGGGTCCAGGTTTTGTCCCTTTGGTCCAAGCTGCTGGAGGAAAGAGAGGTGCCTGTCCCCACCCCAGCAATAACTCTTGCAGCATTTTCCTTAGCCCTGTGTGAGTGAGCAGTGCAAGCTCCATTCAGAAGCTTTCTGTAAACCATGCACCTTGGAAATACCATAAAGAATCTAGGAATAGAGGTTAAAAAATAAAAAGAAGAGCTCTACACCGACTAATATCAATTCTTTATTTTCTTTCCTCTTTTTTTTGGTTGTTACTGGGGACTCGAAACAGCCTCAGTTTAAGATGCCTTAGTTTTCCTTTTGTGACACTGATTTAGGATACCTGTGGGAACAGGCCATGGCTAGCACAGGAGTGTGTGGTTCACCCCCAACCCCCCTTCGTTCTGAGATACAGGTAATGACTCGTTAACAAACCCCACATATATTCTGTCCACGTTTCCTTGACACTGAATCTGAATATTGGTTTCTATTTAAAAAAGTACAATGTTTGATTCGTTGATTTAATCACAAAACAAAACACATGAATGGAAACACTCATTTACGTGACTATTGCTTATACACCTAAGATGATGAGTTCACTACAAATGGCCACACGTAGTTCCTTAATGAGAGAGAGTGTGTTCTTACTAAGACCATATCGAGGCAAAAAACATTCAAGACTGAAATACACTGTGCTTGAATTCACCTTTATGTTATGAAAAAAAATGGGTGGGGGGGAGGGGGCAGGGTATTTAGGGGGCATAATTAAATATGACTTTTTGCCTGTGTTACGATACAAATGGTTTATAAATGGAGGGCTCTGGTGATTGAACAGAGCTCATATTTAAACTGTGGTGTTTCTTAAATTGTATACTTCAAAAATATTTCTGTATGTATTTCTTCATTGCAATGCACACATTATTTGAAAGGGATTCTGTAAAAAGAGTATGTAAACTGTTTTATAGAGTTTTTCTAGAGGCGATAATTTTATACAATATGCATAGCAAATGGAGCATTTCTGTTAAATATTTGTGTAAGAAGCAATATTCTGGTAATATAAGGAATGTTTCACTATTGTACATAGTTGAACTGTAGAATGGTAAAAAAATTTAGAAATCAATCAGGTTATTATATAAAACAAAACCTGATTCTCAAACTTTCCTTTATTTTGTCTTTAAAGTCAAGCTTTGAAACTTAAGTTAAACCTCTAGGAATGTTTTTGTTGGTTTGTTGGGTTTTTTTGTTTGTTTGTTTGTTTTAAATAACTTGTACTTCAATGAAGACTTGCTAACTCTGAAAACATATAAATATTTTAATTTAATGCATTTTCTCTGTATGCCTTATCTACAGCTCTGTGTGTAATATTAAGTGCATCTGGTAAACCCCAGAGGGGGATGTGTGCTGTTGGAAGTTCTGCGTGCCTGGTTTTGGCTGTGTTTGTGACAGAGAGCTCCTGTAAAGAAGAATGTGAGGGAACAGGGTATCCAAACAAACAAAAATAATTTTAAATTGAACAAATATTTACAGCCAATCTGGTCTATTGTTATTGAGGACTGAGATGTCAAAGATACCTCTTTTGTTTAGGATTTTGCTTGAGGTGGCGCTCTCTTAGCGGAGAAGGTGAAAGCACAGGATTTCAACACCCAGCAACAGCTGTGTCCTCAACTTCATTAGAGCAAGTAAGGTCAGATGCTGTTCTTGTTGCTCAGAATGCTGCATCTTTATTCCTTTCACTGGCAGCCTTTAATAGTGTTCTGGTCAGGCCTTTCACAAATCCCACACTCCCCCTCATTTTACAATAAATGAACCAGTGTTTTTCCTCCCTCACTGCATTTTTTAAGTGATGGGTTATTTTTTCCCCACATACATGGTAAATCTTGATAGAAAGCATTTAACAGTGTGCACTAACAAACTTATACAACATATACATTACATATATATATTTATATATATAGAATGTTCTATATACAAACATATACAACTTTTTAGATCTCTACAGACTACAAGAAAATTGATAATTATAGCCACAAGTGGTGAACTGAACAGAAATAGTAATTTGTAACTGTCTGGAAAGATGTAAAATATGTAAGAGTGGAAAGCAAGAATCAGCTGTGACCTGATGGGGAGTACCAGAGAAAAGCTGCTTGAAAGGTTAGTATTAAAATTTGTAAGTTTGAGGGATGCTAGATTCTCATTTCTCTGTTGCATAAAAATGCAAATGGAAATCCACTGGCAAGTTGTGTTGTTTATTCCCCTGGTGTTAAGCCAGAGCCTGCTGGGTGCCAAAGGCAGTCAGACATGGTGTAAATGACTTGTTGAAGAGACTTTTCTCTCTGGGCATGCTGTAGTGATTAGCAATTAAATGTCACTCTTCCATTTTTACATTTGATTCTTAAAAATCCACAAGCAGGCTCTAGCTCCAGCCTGAAGCCATTTCCACTGGAATTAAGGTAATGGGGGGGGATCTTCACAGTATTAGCCACCAGTGTGAGGCACAGCCAAAAACTGAGGAGAAATGGGAGCTTTGTGGTCATCGACATGAGCAAACTGCCTGCCTGAGCACCACACACCTGGGCTGCATTCTTAAAGGCTCACTGCTCCACACCACAATGGAAAATAGTGGAAGCTGGCCCCATAGCCTGTGGGTGTACCAGTGCCACACTGGAACTGGTACCAGCCTTTATGGCTGTACTGGCTGGGTGCAGAAACAAGTGCAGCGCTGGGTACAGAATAACCACTGGTGGGGTGTCCTGGGCTTGGTATTTAACAGGCTGTTTTTAGCTTCTCTGTAAAAGCTGAGAAGGCAGGAAGAACAAGGTCTAAAGACTTGGTTGGGGAGGTTGAATGATCTGTTGCCCCAAATGGTTTTGCTGCCCAGAGACCAGTGGAGTTTTGGAGTATAGGCCAGAGCACAGCGAGATTACATTTATACAGAAGATAGAATTACTATAATGTTGTTCTCATTTATTTCTTACTCTAGATGTCTTATTACAGTGGTGCCTCCTCATACATGTGAGTGACCTGTCCACTTGAAGGAGTTCCTGACCCAGTTCCTGCTGGCATCAGAATGGTGAGTTTCCATTTCCTCAAACACACACCCACAGATATCCTCTTGGCCCATGTACAGCTCTAGTTCCTTAATTCTCAGCAGAAATCTAGGCAGTGCTTGGGCTTTGACCTTTTTCCCAACAAACCTCTACAAGTCTCACAATTATAAAGCAGCTTCTCCTGTGACAGAGAAGACCTTGTTGAGTCTCATTCCCAGTTGAGCTAGACCTGTTAGGACCATTGTGTTGATTTTGCCCAAAGAGAAAAAAAAATCCTGAAAAGTGTGAAATTCCTGTTGTGATGCAATGTGAATTTAAAACAACACCTCAAATCTGGTTCAACCCTTTAACTTGTGCAGATGCATTGACAGTGAAGCCAGACTTCTGAACTGTACCATTTCCTGGCCTCTGTTTTATTTGAAAGAGATGGAAGGATATGGGAAAGGCATCTTTGAGAGAGATCATCTGAACACTAGGATGAGGTGAATGCCGGTGAAGTTAAGGTCTGATTAGGAGGGGGCTGCTGTCTGTCCACATTGGTGTCCACCAGGACTTCTTCAAGGGACAGAGAATGTTACTCTTCTTGTATAGAAATTTTGTAAATGCTGCTTTTCCACCTTTTCCTCCCTTTCCTTTTCTAATTTGAAGCTATGTCCAGGCACATGAGAATGAGCCTTTCAGTGCCTTGTTTCCAAGCCAGTCTTGGAAAAAATTCTGACTTCACAGTTGACCTGTGAGTCAGTGAGGCTCTTGTAGGCTACCATGGCTGCAGCACACTCATGGACGAGGAATTTATTCGCATGGAATATTATTACCTGTCCATTTATTCACATGGACAGGTAATAAGTCCTACTTACTGTTCTCTTCCGTAGCTGCAGGTTAGAGAGTTTTCTGCAGAGTTGACTGTAGAAAGCAAACAAGCCACTCTGAAGCAGAAGCAAATTACTTTTCACAGCATGAGCAGAGAATCAATTGCCACTCACCCATGGTGTCATTTAATGTATGTGCCAATTCAGCACAGTATGTTGACAATTATTTTTCACGATCTCTGCCTGGCCCCTCGTTTAGTCTTGCTGCCATGATCTGTCTCCCCAGCTTCAGGGGGGGTTACTTTGCAGTTTCCTTATCATACTTTAAACCAATCACTTTGGAATAAAACCCCACTACTCTGCAAACTGCTAAGCAGCTTCTGTGAGCAGAACCTTGACAGGACTCTCCAACTTGTAGCCCTGTGGTTTTCCATTTTGCCTTTCCTAACTTGAAGCAACTTCCTAAGCTGCTGTTCTATTCCTGGTGCTGAGAAATAAGGCAACCAAATGGAAGAGACACCACGGAGATGAAAAATGCCATGGCCCCCTTCAAGGACAACTGAGATGAATCTGGAGTGCCTTTTGAAAGTACAGATAAGGATGGCATGTCATGTGCTCTGAATTGCAAACAACCATCTATGCCCATGTTTTAATGACATTATCAGATAGTGCCTGTCAAGCTACTTGAAAAATCCGTAAATTTTGGGCATAGGATTTTGAAGTTATTTATGCTTCTGGTAGGAGTTAGAGAGCACTGATTTCAATCAAGGTTTTTCAAAGGAAATAAATAGCAGATAAGAAAATGCAGCTCAACTCATTTTTATGTTGAGTAGCAAACATGCTTGAAATGTACTGGATTTTTGTAATGTCACTTTTAAAAAATAAAGGTTTTTGCTATTTAAGTTTTTTTTTTCTCAGAATAGAAATAAATCCCATTTTTTTCGGTCACAACATGCTTTCTTTTTTTTTTTTGAGATGTCAATTAGTCATGCAAAGTTTTATAAGTGCATTAACATTCGAGTTTGTACAGAATATTTTTAACCAGGCGCACTCCCCACAGTTCATACCTACAGCTTCTAAAAAACTACATGCCACAGTGATGGTTGAGTTCCTTTTGGAAAAAAATTGGCTACTTCCATGAGCCGGCTGCTGGATTAGGACCCACATGATTCTAGCTTCTGTCTCACGGTCTGTGAAATTTCTCCTTGACTCCCACTGTGATGAATCCAATAATAGTGACAGGAAAACATCTTCTAGAAGAAAAAATTGTTTCTGGCCAGTGACTGGTAGATTTGGGAATGAATGTTATTAAGACTTCCCTGAAGTGTTCTTACTAAAGGTACAAGCAGCTTCTTTGAAAGTCTAAAACTGGTACCACTTTTTGTCCTTGTATTTCAGCATCACCTGCAGAAAAGGGAAACAAGCAGATATAAAACACTGCTCTGCATATGAGGTAACACACATGACCCAGGCCCATTAACTGTCACAAACCTCATATGTAAAAAAAAAAAAGGGAATAGCAGTTCAGTACTTTACTAGTGTCATCAGGCCTCAAGTCCACTAAGACCCTCTATTTAATTTCATAATTGCTACATTTAAAATACAACAAAACACAACAGCTATTGCTATTCATTGCAAGAATTTTCTGAGTACCTTTAACTACTTTTCTATTGCAAAAAAAAGAGTTATGGAAATAACCAGAAATCTGCTTTTTACTGTTATAGAAAGAAGCTTATCTACTGAGTATAGTAGTATGTTGTGAAAATATAAACTCTCTGCATTTCATGGCACATTATTTCTGCTCATTTTTGCCTCGCACTTACAAAAGCCAATAAAATTGTAAAGGTCTTGTCCATAGATGGGATTAATTTAAAGTGAATTTCCCATGCATTTTGGGAAGTATTCTTTAATGTTGTTCTACCTTCAACAGAAATCACGTTATTTCACTTCCAGCCTTAACAGCGTGGGATGGAAGAGCTTTCCATTTCCAGCTCTAAGCAGAGGAGCTCTCTATTCCAGGCAAGCCCAATTCCATAAAATTGTACTTGCAGGGTTGTACCAGAAGTGTTGTCTTCTCCCCTGTAAGACCTGTAAAAGTTCCTGTACACACATATACCTACCTACATGGATGTTCTGCACTAAGTGGCTTAAAAACAATAAATAATAATGATGAATTAGTGAGAAATATGAGAGATGAGAAGTGCCGTGTTCTACATTCAGAAGTTTGCAATGGATGCTCATTTATGAAAACAGGAAAGCAAGGAGTGTGCAAGTGGAAGCTTATTTTTGGCATCTCATTGTTTGGGAGCAGGAAAAATGGGGTGTGAGGTAATGTGAGTGCACCTAATCCACCGTGACTGGGTGCATGGGGAAAATTGTACTTGGCTTTCCCAAAGGGAAGCAAAGGCTTCATTGCAGGGGTGGTGGTTCCTATTTCTGGGGCTGTGGTGGCAGGGCCCCTACCTCATGTGCATGTTTGGAAAATGCCTCTGCACTGGCCATCATGCTGGCAGTCCTTTCATCCAGCTCTCCCAGTTTCTGTCCTCTCTCATCAAGGGCGATGCGTGCACGAGTCAGGTCCCCAATGACTCCTCCTGCAGCTCCTCTCACACCTTCAATCCCACCTGATCCAGGGATGTGCTGTGCAAGGCTCCGAGAGGCTTTTCCCGCTGTGGCCTCACCAACTGCAAAGGAGAAATGGACAGAGAGAAACCAGTTCCTGGCTGTGGCTCTCTCAGTGCTTGTCCACGAGCTGCAGCATCACAGCAGTGATGCCATTTGATGTGCAGATGACATGTGTGGAACACTTTGTATTTGTGGCTCCCCACAATCAATTGCTCAAAAGAAGCTGCCAAGGTGAAGGAATTGTGGGAAAGCAACTGAGGACTCTCCCATTCTTCATAAGGTCATATTTATTTTTATATCAATGATCTAAGTCTTGTGTACTCTATTCCTAGATGATAAGGGCACGGGATCCCACAAATTAGTTTCTGCAGAAAACCAAAACAACCCCATCTCAATAAATTACTTACAAAGCTCCTCTCTGTCAAAAGCTTGTCCACTTCCTCCAAAAAGTCCTTTCAGAAAGCCTCTGTTTTGGGCCTCTGGTGTTTCCACAGGAGTAAACAAATCCCCAAGCATGTCCTGGCAAAGTCAGACAGAAGTCAATGTAAAAAATTAAGTGAGGTGAAAGACGTTCTAGGTGTTTTGTTTGAATTAATGAGCAGCATGCATTGGATCTAATAATCTACTTTTAAAAGAGTCTGCTGTGTGAGCAGTATTCAGTACCTAACATTTGAGTTTCATGACAAATATTTGGGCTAACTACATTGACTCATGCTTTCAAAATTACTTGGCTTGTCAGTGGCCCTTCATTACAACAGAGAAAAAAAGTTTATAAGCCATACAAAGTAAAAATACCAGCGATAAGATCACATTTTGCTTAGAAACAGCAGAAGCAACATCGTGATTCAATAAAACATTTGAATTACATGTTTTGCTTTAGTGATTCCCTAGGCAAGGAGAGCAAGCCCACTCTGTTTTTTCTGTGCAGTGTACCTGAGTTCAGAGCTTGCTGGCCATTCAGAGAGTTTGCTGGTTTGTTGTTTAGTTGGGTTTGATTTTTTTTTTTTTTTTTTAAATCCTGTCACCTTCTATACACCCTCCTCCCTCCACTGTTACTGAGCATTTTGCCAGTGCCATCATCGATGCTAACTAAGCACCTCTGAAGGAGCTGTCACAGTGCCAGAGCTTGGAGCAGCCCAGGCAAACAAACTTCAGGCTGGGATTTATTTGCAACAGCAGGAAAAGCAGGCTCTCCACAATAAAACCAATAAAGAAAGTGTGCAGTCCCATTGTTTGAAACCAGGAAGGCTGTGCAACAAGAAGAGTTTGCTGCTCTGTTGCTCAGCTCTGTGTTTGCTCATCCAAGCCTCACCAGGCTGATGCAGCTGCTGTGCTGCACAAAGCTCTGGGCTCCTGGGAAGCTGAGTGCTAGGACAGTGCTGTGACTCACACTTGCTGCTCCTCTGCACAGTCACCTGCTCAGGGGAGAAAAATTACTGCAGCCCTTTCAGCCTAAGTGGAGATGCTCCTGCAGCCTGGTTTGTTTTCCTTGGTAGCAGGTGATTCTGGGTCATCTGCTTTTTGTACACAACTAATGACTGCAAACCTTCTCCTGTTCTCTGCATCCAAGACAGCCACAATCTGGCAGCACAGAGAAGCAAGGGCTGTGTTTACCGTTGTTTGGTTGCTGTAAGATGCTATTAAGGTTAATAAAAAAAAAATTTAGCTTTTGACAGCCTCTTGCTATAGGTCCATCTTCTAAGACATAGTGATCAAACCTGATGATAATTTTGAATCGCTTTCCTGCACAATAATCTCTTCTCCCATGCCCAAAATCTTGTGTGCAATGCTTACTCCTCACTGTGCTTTTCCACATTGGAGACAAGCAGTTCTGTGATGCAAGCTGAGCAGCTCAGCACATGTTATTCCCTAGAGCATAAGTGCTGGCAGGACCATTACTTTTATATTTCTATCCTAGTTCACTGCTAATTATATAACCTAGAACTTATTGCCCCTTTCTTTTTCCCTTTATTACTCATATTTCTCCCTGTAACCTCTCACAATTCCTCCTCTTCGGTACGTGACATTTTAATTTGCATTTTCATTGTAGAAAAAAACCAAAAAAACCCAGCCCAGATTTAACACTGTGCAGTCCTCAGGTCAAAGTAAATTATTTTAATTCTACCATTTCTATAGCTACCGTATTGTAATGTACAGTGGTAGATGCCTTCCTCATGTGGAAGAAGGGGAGTACCATTTGGAGTACCAGTAACTGAAGTAAAAACAATAATTAAAAAAAATTCTTGAAACACAGCATATTTTTTGATGCCAGCCACGCTTGGTTGCTCTCATGCCTCCACCTATCCACTGAAAGCTATGGGTATTAAGACTTCTTTAAAGTTAAAATAGAAATTAAAAAAAAAATAAAGGGAAGGACTTCATATTTTCACTGCGGCAGTTGCTGTGTACTTGGACACACACTGGTACCAACTGTTGTAGCCTTCCCTTTGTAGCTTCCCCTTCTTTCCCTTCAGACATTTTTAACAGTTGGGGTTTTTTGCATGGCAGGACTGACAGAGAAGCAGGCTGTGAAGAGCCTCGTTTGGGGACAGAGCTGACTCTGCATGGAGCCAGCAGAGACTGCAGTGATGTGCAGGAAAGCTGCGGGCTCAGGCCAGCCCCTGGGGCACAGGAGCAAGGTGACTGCCATGAAGAAGTCCAAACAGTGCCAGAGGCTGACCTCTGATGCTTTGGCATCACTGAGCCAGGACAAGTGGAGAGGAACATGCCTGTCTTGCTCCCGCAGCACAGCCTTCACATCAAATAATAAAAATGACTAAAATGTTAGTGGGTGAAACAACGTACTATGTTTCCTATTAGGCAAGAACTTACCATCTCTTGTAATGCCAGTGTTGCTTATATAGCCCCTGAAAACTGTGTTTTGCATAGAAACTATAGACTGCTATGATATGTTCTTTTGAGAAATGTAGCAGTGAAGACATGGCAACTTACAGCTGATGAAACAGGCCACTGGCCCTTCTACAGAAAAGCAAAGGCATCCAAAATAAGAGCCCTACCTGAAGATTGTCACACATCTCCTGGCTGTATGTCAGGCGCTGGATCTCTGTGGGAGAGCTGAGATACAAAGCTTGCCCTTCGTTAGTGAAACAAAAGGTCCTTGCTATCCTCATGTCTGTAACAGGCAAATAGTTGATGTCCAGCAGTGGGCGAAGGCTGGGCAAGCTGAAGAGAAGAAGATATCAGGGTTAGTCACCAGTTGCCACACATGCTACACCTACTCTGTGCCTGCATTTTAAACTGATGTTCAAGTCCACGCTTTTCGTAACTGGATTTCAGCTCTAAGCTGAAAAATTCTGTCACAAACACTCTGCCTTCCTGTCATACTCCTTGCACGGAGAAGTTTCAGCTGCCTCGCTTCAATGATCCTTAGGCTTCTCCTCCTGTCTGGATTTGGGGCATGCATGTGGCTGGGCAGTGTGCTGGGTAAGGTCTGCCCTCAGTCACCCCAGGGGCATCTCCAGAAAGTGGCAAGGCAGGGCCCTGCTTGCACCCTGCAGACAAAAGTTCCAGCATCACCTTTGCTGTCTTCCTCCAGCTTCTCATTTGCCATTTTGGATGGCACGTTTGAAAACTGAAATGGCCTGGCCAGGGAAAAGGGATGCAGCAAGCTGAGGCCACGACTACAAGACTACTGCACAGTCAGCTCAGCGGTGGAGATGGCAAGGAAGGGAAAGCAGTTTCTCTGAGTGGAAAAATGTCACAGCAGCGAGTATTTCTATACTCCTCTGTACCTGACCTGCCATAAATGAGCAAAATTACCCTAGTTTTCTTTTAAGACAAAGTCATCATCCATCCACTGCCATGGGTAGGGGATTACTGTGAAATAAAGGAGTTTGCTTTGCTACACTGCTGCCTTAGAGGCCAAGGAACAGGTAGGGCAGCAGGCATGGCAGGGTGTTGGATGCACCCACCAGGGAGTTAATGCAGAGCAACATGCACTCTGGAGCAAACACAAGTGGAACATGATGGCACTGTGCCACCTCTTTGCTTAGTTCTGCCACAAGGTTAGTTAGATAAGTACCTCAGTGTCATGATGTGCCCATTGGCACAAAAGCACGCCAGACAGACGCTGTTACAGAGGGTGACCACATCTGCTCGCAATAAAAAGGACGTTTCGGTGATGTTGTGGACATAAAGACATGTTTGGGAAGGCAATGAGAAGACTTTGGCTTGTTTTTCTGAACAAATGACTGCAAATTGATGATCACCCATATCCTGGGAGGAGGAAGGGGAATGCATCACAAGTTTCCTTTTCCTTGTTTTTTCACCATCATCAGCACTGTGTGGGTCCCTCCATACTTCATATGGTGGATGCGTCAACGTCCCCATGCAGTCCAAGCAAGCAAAGGTCAGCACTCCTCCTTTCAGTGTCAGAACTGTGCCTGCAAAATACAATTTCTTCTCACTGGCACAGCCACCAAAATTAAACTGGTTGTCAGTACTGTGAACGCATGCAGTGCAGCTGACGTTCAGCTCTTGTAAATGGAGCAAACACATTAATTTAGCTGAGGTGACAACCTTACTCAGTTCTTCCTGACCAAACAAGGATGTTGAACAAACAGGCTGCCAGTACCAAAAAGGTCTCAGCAGCCCAAATCAAATAATCCACATAATATATGCTATTGAATACCACAAAGAGACGCTGTTGTTTATCCCTACATGATGCTAGTCGGATATTTATTTCCTAACAGTTAAATTGCTTTTCTTATCCTGGTGACCTTCAAGCATTGTTTTTCTAAAGGAACTGGGGGTGGAAAACTGTTCTGCATTGTCTGATTTTTGTCATTATTTTACTTTAAACATACAAAGTGCATATTGCATCTCATCAGACCTGACCTCTCTCAGCCCTCTGTTCTCTCTGCTACACCATCTGTCACTCTCTCAGCCAAGGAACTCTCCTGGTACACCAACCTGCCAACATTTTTGTTTCCTTTCCTGAACTCCCTTCTGTTTCTCTGCACCTTCCCGATAGTAAGACAGCCAAAACCATTTACAGCATCCTGGATAGGACTGCATCAGAACTGTACACAAGACTTAATTTCACACTATGAAGGAACTCTGCTAATTTCCCTGTCCTCACAAGAAACACCCAACTCTGCCAACAACACAAGAGAATCTTCTGAACTAACACAACCACGGTGTCACCAGTTCATGAAGCTCTGGGTCTCCCAGAAGCATCTTTATTTACCTTTGTGATCTCAGAGATGTGAGGTGGATGTGTTGAGAAATTTCTGCCCCAAAGGCCATTCAAAATCATGCAATTATGCCCCCTCTTGTACCAAGCCAGATACTAAACAGGAAAAGAGGAGCACTCTTACCACTTGGCGACACCATGACTGGCTCTGACTGCCGTAGATCATCACTAGCAGGCAGATTCAGGGAGAGGATTAAGACCATACCCAGGCCTGTTCCAACCCAGAGACAAGGGGAGACAGCAGAGTCATTCTTGCGGGCAAAGGACTCCATGAAGTACAAAGCTGTAATTGCCTCCTTTGAGTCCCGGTCGATGCTGGACACACTGGAGCTCCGGGAACGGCTGAAGGAATTTTCCCTATTTTCTGCATAAACAAATACAAGGAAACACTCATAAGCTGGCAGTCCTAGAGTAGGCATGAGCCTGCAACAAATGCAAACACCCTCCAGAGAACAGAAAATACGGAGTCTTTTTGTAACCTGAGCAAACATTCTGATACCAGCACGACACCATCTTGCTGCCAGTGTATAAATAATTGTGGAAAATGCTGTCAGACCTCATCAGTTAGATCTGCATTAGAAATAGCTGCTTATTATGAAGATTAGCATAGACTAATTAGAATTTACAACAGACTTAGCTCAACGGACTTGTTCTGAACAGCATGAAATAATTTTAGACCCATATGTTACCAACGCATTTAAACTTAATCCATGTATCTCATCACTGCAGAACATGAAGGGAGGCACCATTACCAGCTTCAGAACTTTGCTCTGTTCTTGTGTCCATTGCTAGGACGTTCCAGCTCTGCCTTCAGAGCCATCACTTATTGTCTTTTATAATACTGTTATTAATAAAACTACTCTCTGGGGAAAAGACGCCCAGTGCTAAACCCTAGCAGAAACTGTCAGTGGGAACACATGGGAAGCTATAAAGCACACTGAGGCTAAAATATTACAGAAGAGTGAAGGAGGCAGAGGGAAAAAGAGATTAGGGGCTGGCTGCTAACAGTCTTTGCAAAACTGTTTCTGTGCCAGTGCTGCTGTTTACAAATCTGGAGCGAAAAATGGGGCTAGACCATTGGAAACCTCGCCTGCTCTTCAACAACAACAACTAGAGAACCAGGAGGTTCTGGAGATGAAGGAAGAGTAGAAGCTGTTGGACCTGAGATAAATGGCTTCTGAATTGATCACTATGAAGTAGATCTACATGTGGTACGAACTTATCTGCTATCTCTTCAAAGCCAGAAGAAAAGTCTAAAAGAGGAAAACTTCCTGCCATGGTTGAAGAATGAAGTTAGAAAAGGATGTTCTCAGGCTTAAAACTGGGCTAAGCCTCATCTTGTATTCACATTATATTCAATTTCCTGAGTTTTGCTGGTGAATCTCTTTCTCAGGCAGCACATTGTATTCCCTTATCAAGACGACTCAGTGTAAAATGCCAAAATTATCCTTTTCACAGCAGCTACCTGAGAAAGACTGGAAAGAAGCATGGCAAAGCACTACTGGAACCACACCAGGCATTACAACATATGCTACCTTAAAAGTTGGCACACAGGGATGTGTTTTCTCTTGCTACTCTTTCTGACTTGGGCCAGCTCCTGTCCTTGGAAGGCATCCTTAAATTGTCAAACAGCACCTTCACAGGACAGCTGCCCCTGGCACTTCAGTCCCACTCTCATGGAAGAGAAAACTGTGTCTACTTGAACTTCCAAGCTCTGCCTTCACCTCGTTTCACCTTCACATAGGCACTGTTGTTGCTCTCCAGTTTTAGCTCAGTACTGATAAATATAGCTGCATAAAACTAGGGTTTATTCATGTGCAAACACAGCTTCTAATACCTTGAGAATTAGTGTCTCCCATAACCCCAAGCACTTTTGACTTGTGCAGTGTACTGGTTGGCCCAGCTCCTTCTTAAGCACAGGGACAGCTGCCAGGTAAAGAAGGGTAAGGCAGTAATTTCAAGGCAGAGATCATCAGTGCTCCACATCTCTCTCTCTATTTTTTTCCCCAAAGGCTATCTAATTTTAATAAAATGTAATTATGTAATTCATTTTCTCTTTAACAGATGTATTAATGTCACAGTCACATAAAATTCAAATACCGTGGTGCTCAAACTAAGAAAGATGTTGAAAGGACAAATGCAGTTAGTGTAGGCGACATACACCAAACTTAAAATATACGATGTGGCATTTGCATGTGTCATCAAGCTTTCTCCCTCCTAACTTAACAAGAAATGTTCCTCACTCCTGTGCAATACAGTTAACTAGTACATCTTCACAGAACTGACACTAACAGATATAATCTTTAGAACACTTTTGGGAACATACTGTGCCGTTTTCTATTAATTTCACCATTCATACTGATATGCTGAAGACCAGCATGACATGTGTCAAAATGTGATGCCATTAAACATACATGAACAGCAAACCAAAACCTATGAAAGGCTGGAATCACTCTGTGAATTCACTGTCCAGCTATAAAAGCAACGCAGAAATCTCTCCTCTTCCTAGAGTTCAGGATAAAATTTTGTTTAGGCCTACTCCCTGAGACTCTTTTCTCAGATTATACCCCATATTCCTTATTTAGAAACCACTCCACTGTATCCTAGAGAAACATAAAAGTACTTTTTTTTTGAAATTAAAAAAACCTTTCCATACCCTTTCCTAGCACGATTACTATGTTTTAAAACAACATTCTACCTTCTAAAAGTTGTCCTGTATGAACATTGTCAATCTGTAGCAATCCTTAACCCAACTACTGTATTCTGTGTTTTCTCTTATATTTTCCTTGACTTGCACTGCATGATGGGTACGGCAGGGATGTCAGCTACAACATCTTTCTGCTTAAGTCTGAACCAGGACCACCTCCAGGTACTCCCTGAAACACAGGTCAAACAAAGTTTATTTGGACACCCTGCTTCAGAAGGCCTTAGGGTGTTCATATGTGAAAGGCAGATACTTTTTTGCTGTTCAGTTTTCTCCCTCTTCTCCTCTGCTGCAGAACATCCTGCTATATGACACTGTCTCAAAAATGTGCTCCTGCCACTAAATTTCCTCCTGCTTTGAGGGAGTCCAGTATCCCCTTTTCTCTGAGAGTTACATATCCAAGAGCCAGGATCCCTCTGCTCCCACCCAGCTGTCTCAGACAACTATGTTCTTTTTTTCCTCCTTTTCCTCTTGCAGACCTGGCTTTTTTTTTTTTTTTTTTTTTTTCTTTTTTTTTCCCCTCTACGTCTCCAGGTTGTTCTGCAACTAGCAGCAGAAGAGCTGAGAGTACCGTCAGAGGGGTCTGTTGTCCCCTGAGACAGGTGACTGTCATTTGGGAGATACTGCAATTCAGGCTATTAAGACAATTATGCAGCCAGGGCATTTAAAAAATCTGCATTCCATGGATTAAGACCACACAATGTAAATACCACTACTCTCCTAACAGTAGTCCTGATTTCTTCAAAATATTTTCATTCAGCCCTGTCCTGTGTGTGCTTTGGGTTAGTGAGCTGCAAATGGAAACACAGGAACCAGCTTCCTTCACAACACTGGACTGACTTAAATCCTTGCTATGAGCAGCATAAAAATAGAAGGCTTCTGATTTAAAAGCAACGGCGAAACTTGTGACTTGCTACCCACCTCCCTGACAGAAACACACAGGACACTTCAAATGACATGCTAGGACAAAAAATGAAGCCACTGCTTTTGATTCTTACCTTTGTTCATCCACGTGTGAGCAGTACAGTGACGCTCGTTGGGTGAGAATGAACTGAGTCCACGTAATTGCTGAAGAATTGCCTGCCTGGAAATGTAACCCACTGCCACAAAATCGCATTGCAGAAGGACAAGAACAATTGAGCCAGCCATCACTCTGACATTTATACAAATGCAGCCCTGAGTGGTTATTGCCCTTAGCTCCTTCACTGCATGACGGAGCTGTCCTGCTGCAGTGCACTGGTGTCTAGGAGAAGATTTAGTTTAGAGTTTGGGGGATTCTTAGAATTTAAAAGATAATTTGAGTAAGTGACTCCATATGTTTCAACTGTCACCCCTGCAGAGCAGAGATTGCAGAGACCTTTTGCTTAGTGCAAATAAAACTTGAATTTCCTTTCTTTCCCATGGAATCAATAAAAAAAAAAAAAGATAGAATACTAATGAAAAGATGAGGGGAATGTTCTGACTTCTCTATTCTCACCTGTAGCAAAGTCTTTGTAAGGGAAACAAGAATTTTTCATTGTAATTATTTAAAAATAATGGATCTATTACTTACGTAGAAGCATTAACACATTTTCTTCTTCTTGAAGTGAGGAATCATGAAAATAGAAGTAACACATGGTATGAGGAATTAAAGAAAACTACCAGTAACAAAGATGAACATTTTCACTGCAAATGTTCACATTTGTTACTGGAGGGTTTTGCAACTGACTGTCAATGTCTTGGATGCTATTTATGGGTCCTTTCTTCATTTTTAACATACCAAGGAATTGACTGGCTTATATAACATATACAAAACCTGACCTTTGATATGGAAAGAAACTATATTTCTGAAAAAAGCCAGATTCTTAATATTATCCCCACTTGGAGATTTCTAGAAGTTTTAATCCCAAATATCAGATTTAACAGAAGCTAATGAAACTATTAAAACACCTGCCAGTTTTAAGGATCATAATCTTAAAATTTTTAAGAGAAATCTGTCACTGTTAAATCTGTATAGTCAGGAAAGCATGCAAAGCTCTGAATGCCAGTGTAAACATACAGTAAAGGAATTATACTTCAAAGAATGAATTAAATTATTTCCTAAATTATTTCCTATTATACTCTTATATTATTTCCTATTACACTATTCTTTCTGTTACTAGTTATAGTGATGTAAAATAATTTCAAATGTTAACAAAGTTGAAATTATTTACAAGCAAAGCCAACACCATAAACCCTCAATAAGAAATAAGTAAAAAAACTTCAAGTCAAGAGATTTTCCATCTGCTATGAAAGCCCAGCTGTGAAAAGCCATGGCACTTGGGAGCCTCTAAAAGTGTGGTCCCATGACTGCTGCAATGTGCTCAGTGGATCAGGTGTCAGATTGGCTGCTTGGGCAAGGAAGTTTACCAGAAAACATCCATTCTGCCATATGGAGTGGCATGGCAAAGGGAATGCAGCAAAGATATGAGCTGTTCTTAAAACCTGCCAGAGATGCAATAACCTCCTCAGAGAATACATTTCTGTGGTTAACTATCCTTGTGATCAAAATGAATTTCCTACTGTCTCCCTGAAGCCATGCCTCTACCTTAGCAATTTATGTCCATTACATCCTGACCTTTTTGCAGCAGATAGGGACAGCAGATTATTCCCTTCCTCTTTGCAATGCCCAGCCATGCACTTGATTCATTGTGCACGTTGTTTCCCTCTTTCCTTGGGAGCCTAGGAACCACTGCCTTTGAAAACTGAACTGATAGTCTTCTAGGCCACCACCACTTAGTTCACATCCAAGTATTGGATCCAGACCCAAGAAAAAACAACAATAAAACAGAAATCTCCCTCTTCCCCCCCTGCCCCTAGCACCTTGCCACATGGGAAGGAAACCTCACTGTCACAATCACTCATACAGTCCAAAAACATGCACTGTGCTACACATACAGCAGTGCTGCAGCCAGCACAACAGTACAGCCATACCTGACAAGAGAAAACCTGATATAAATTGTTCAGAAGTTACATGGGAAATACTGCGATACACACCACAGCAACAGCTGAGCCTGGTGGGCTCAGCTCCGTGGGCTTTTTATAAGATAACCACTCAGCATCATATTTTCAGACCCTGACTACCAGCTTGCTGGATTAACAAGAGCAAACAACAGACTTTCTCTATGGCTTTGTACACATATGTGTACACACACAGAAAACTATTGCAAAATCTGTTGAATCTAAGAACCAACCCCAAACCCTCAAAAACTCAGCGCCTTAGAACCCCAAAACCTAAACCAAAATCCAGCATGAAAAAAAGTCCAGAAGCCTCTGCAAGGCTCTCTAAAATGTTTCTTATAGCGATCCTCACAAATACTTTTGAATAATAAAAAAAAATTAAAGTTTATAGTATATAAAAAGACTACCCGTGTTCAAAACAAATTGGACAAAATAATGCAAGAGAGAAAACAACTTATCCTTCAAACAGTTTTAGTCATTCTATATGCAGATGCAAAAAAACCCCAACAAACTTTAAGTATAAAACATATACTGGACCTATTAAAATGGAAATTGTATTGTACTTACCACAGAATTTGCTCCATAGATTTTTTTATAAGGTTATTAAAGATAATGACTAACTATTCTTGAGAGGTTTGTTTTGTCAGTTTACAGTGACATTTCTTTACAAGAGCTCTACATCAAATTTTAACTATGTATAATCAAGAGTTAATCCAAAAGCTGAGGTAAATACTGAAACTGAGTTATTATAAAGAAAAGCTAAAGCAAATTTAAAGACTCTGCTTTCAGCATTCCTAGAAAATTAAAATGCACAGCAAATCCTTGTTAGGGTTCCTCGTTCAGGGGAAAGTTTGTAGCAGCAAGATTTAGTCATGTCAGGTCAAGGGTGATGTGCACACCTCTATATATCCTCCAGCTATACAAGTATAATTACACTGAGTTCCCTCCCAAAACAACTTTATTTTTATTAACATCACTGTTTTCTTCAGTTCAGTGTTTTCTTTATTCTAAGATTACAGTGAAAAATCAGATCGAAATACAAGTTTTGCTTTCATATGCAGAAAAAGAGCAGATGCGTTGGGGCCTATTCATCCATCTGCCCTGAAATTCTTAATCAGGCTGGAATCTGTGCTGTGCTACATGGAAAGGGGGCTATAATGGGCTTACCACCTATGCAGTATTATCTCTTAGACTGAGATGGACTATTTTGGATCTGTGCAATAAAATAGAAGGCAAGCCAGGTAGGGGTGCTCATTTTCCCCAAGAAAGCTAAATAAAAGGTGAATATAACTCTTCACTGTGAGGGTGGTGAGACACTGGGACAGGTTCCCAAGGGAAGTTGTGGTTTCCCCCTCCCTGGAAGTGTTCAAGGCCAGGTTGGATGGGGCTTTGAGCAACCTGGTCTGGTGGGAGGTGAACCTGCCCATCACGAGGGTTGGATCTAAATGATTTTTAGCCCTTCCAAGCCTCATCATTCTATGGTTCTATAATACTGATTTCAATGTTTCTGCAGGGACAGCATAGGGTGCAAGTTGGAGCACAGAGCTGGAAGAGACCAAAATATGATTGGTGCAAATACCTACAGCCTGCAAGGAAATCCACTACGTTTGGAAACAAAATGCATCCTCTTTCTACAGGATGCCATCATGGGATAGAATCTCTCTAAGGATTTTTCTCCAGTAAGAGTAATTTGCATGGTATTTTATTAAACAGCTGTTTATCTTTAAAAGCGCAGTGTTAACTGGATAAATAAAAAACAAACAAATAAACCCCCAATTACTTTATACCCTGTGCAAAGAAAGCCTTAACAATTAAATATAATCATTAACTCCTAAAACCTCAAAAACTTCTGGAAGAAGTTCTGAGCTTAGAAGTTCAGTAATGGAATTTCCTGTATTTGTGGTTTTGTTTACAATGCAAATAAATTCTTATATTATTGCAAGGAAAAAACAGCTTAATCAAAAGTATGTGAAAAAAAAGATTATTTAGAATTAATAATATGCTATTAAGAACTTGTAAAATTCTAATTTCTTCCTAAAATTAGCTTTAGAATACCGAGGAACTACAGAATTGGATAGTACAGCTGTGAGAATATTGCATTTATTAAACCAGAAGATACTACAGTGAAAACATGTAACATTTTAAGTAGCAGAAATGGTATTTGACAAGTGCTTTATTAAATGCCTGGCTCATTATTGGGAAAAAAATAACTACAACAAACTATTTCATCTAGATAGTAAAGTTTCTGGGGAAAAAAACCTGCCAGGCTTTGAAACCGAAACAGCAGTAATCTTTAGCTTGCAATACAATCAAAATGAGTTTAAAAAGCTTTAGACCTTTTCAACTTTTGCCATGGTAGGTGAGAATAGTGAGAAAGACACTGGTTTAAGCAGTAACAGTAACCATGCCTGCACAGACATGGATCCTCTGCTGCTGTTATCTGGATTTTAAATTATTCTCCTCTGAGTATGGAAGAAATATCAGCATTTTATTTAACAGTTTGCAATAGCTGACTGGCAGAAAACAAGACACCTCTCCCTACCACTCCCCTCCATTTTCTTCCTATGATTCATCACTGCAAAAACATCCTTCAAAAATCAGGAATCCTTATGCACATATAAAGAGAGGTAAAACTCAGCAAAATCTTGACAATCATCTAAAAGGAATGAAGTGAGAAGAATTACTGTATGAAAGTTCCTTGAAAATACACTG
Organism: Phaethornis superciliosus; assembly: GCA_023637945.1. NCBI lineage: Eukaryota > Metazoa > Chordata > Aves > Apodiformes > Trochilidae > Phaethornis > Phaethornis superciliosus. The sequence continues at coordinate 82,733,861 of JAJQWJ010000001.1, read as the reverse complement.
GATGAAAATGCTGGAACTCGAGTTCCTATCGTACCAGAAGATCAGATTTAAATAGGTAGCTCTTGAAATCCAGTATGAGAAGCCTGACTTATTATTCTAATACAGTACATCTGATTAGTCACCAAAATGCGTTATTTTTAAAATCACATCAATTAGAAGAGGTTGTAAGGAGCCGGAAATGGAAGCATTAATAAAAAATCTCCAAGTGTTATCAGTGCTTTAGAGACAAGCTTAAGAAAAGGTAAGAACCAACTATCCACACACAAAAGCTTTGTTAGTTTTGGTTTTGTTTCGTTTCCGATGTACAAAAAGTGCAATCTCTAATCTAAATTCTACTCAGGTACAATAATAAAATCCTACCAAGTACTAACCTGACATACTACCACCTCTCTAACAAGGACATACACTATGTATCTTGATTCACCACATGAGGATATTAAAAAAAAAAACAAATTCTTGTGAATACACCTATTGTTTATTTAAGCATATACTCCTAAGTAGCCAATAAATTCTTATCACATAGAGGATATTTTTGTTTTATTTTAGAACAGCCCAACCAGAAGCTTTTGATCAAAGCCAGTTCCACATTTTAAAGAGAAAGCTTATTCTCAGCACTTCTCAGTTGCTTTAATGCAAAGGGAGCTGCACAATGTAACCTAATATAGAAGGCTGTTTAAGCTAAATGTTTCTGTGCTTAAGCAAAAAGGGACAATTCAAAGGATCCCTCTTCCACCACTGTCTCTTCTGGTGTGACAGCCTCTGGCAATGGGAGGTGAATTCTACCAGAGCTCTAATGACACAGGTGGGAGATGGTAACACCTCCAGTGAGCACAGCAGCTTGGCAGAAAGCCTCTGACCATACTCTGTGTCCCACTGAGGGATGTAGATAAATGTTGATGTAGATAAATGCTGATCTTAAATCAAACAGAAGGAGCTGCTAGAGGACACTGCCACAGACTTGAGGATATCAGCTCCATTCTGGTTAAGAATACTATCTTAGAAACCTTTATGCCAAATGAGGATGCTATTTTTTTTTAATAGGGTCTCACACATGCAGACACTATTTTTCTGTTGTGTGATCCTCACAGTAGTCAGAACAAAAGCCAAGGAAGAATTTTCTATTTTTTTATTATCTTAAAGAAAAGCAAAAAAACCCCCAAAGATTCTAGTAATTTGTAGCCAGTACTAAAGGTATTTGTATTAAATGGCATTTAAAACCACAAAATTAGGAACTCTGCATTATGTAATTCCCCTTGTTCTGTCTCCATCAACAAACTATGGAGTACTGGTTCCAGCCATAAACCACTTCTGTGATCCTGACACCTTTGCTGGTGGCCAAGGTAGGGTACAAATGCTCCTTGCTAGAGTCATGGTGTTGCTCACTACCTGTTACTGATCGCATCACAGGGGGTTCAGGCCATGCTACAGCCCAGATAGTAGCCATAGGAGATTGTTATCTCTTTGGCACTTAAGAAATAATTTTGCAACTTGATTACAATTCAAAATTTGGATTTGAGAGTTAATTGTTCATATTAATTATTTCATTACAAAAAATTTAAATCCTCTTATTTCTGTAGTTTAAATATTATTAAATTTTAACCTATTCTAAAATAGAATACAACCAACACTAGAGTCCTACATAATTTATTTTGATGCTATCCTTTTTCCATTTTTGATAGACTCGAGATTTTCTGCACAGATAATGCAGTGTCCTATCGCATGAATGTGGAGGACCTGGAAGCCTGGGAGACAAAGGCCAAGACCACCAACAGCAGAGTGGGAACATTATCAAGACTGAAGAAAAACACATCAGCTGAATGTTTCTGCTTAAACAATCTGAAGTGAAATAGCTAGCACTGCTGGAATTAAAATGAGCTTATTCTACAGTTTAAACAAAATACATTGCCATGTGTAGTCGAATTTGGATCACTCCGTTTCATTGAAACTCTCTCCTTAGGCAGAACAGTATTTGAAGACTTTTTTCAAGAGCAAGAAACTTATAAATAGGAAAAAAAATATTGGATTATGCATGTTGGAGAGTTGGGCTGATTCCAATGGGATGAGGTTCAACACGGCCAAGTGCCGGGTCCTGCACTTTGGCCACAACAACCCCATGGGGAGCTCCAGGCTGGGCACAGAGTGGCTGAGAGCAGCCAGGCAGAGAGGGACCTGGGAGTCTGGATTGACAGGAAGCTGAACAGGAGCCAGCAGTGTGCCCAGGTGGCCAAGAAGGCCAATGGCATCCTGGCCTGGATCAGGAACAGCGTGGCCAGCAGGTCCAGGGAAGTGATTCTGCCCCTGTACTCAGCCCTGGTGAGGCCACAGCTCGAGTCCTGTGTCCAGTTCTGGGCCCCTCAGTTCAGGAAGGAGATTGAGGTCCTGGAGCAGGTCCAAAGGAGGGCAACCAGGCTGGTGAAGGGACTCCAGCACAAGTCCTGTGAGGAGAGGCTGAGGGAGCTGGGGGTGTTCAGCCTGGAGAAGAGGAGGCTCAGGGGAGACCTCATCGCTCTCTACAACTCCCTGAAAGGAGGCTGGAGCCAGGGGGGGTTGGGCTCTTCTCCCAGGCAACTATCAGCAAGACAAGAGGGCATGGTCTCAAGTTGTGCCAGGGGAAGTTTAGGTTGGATATTAGAAAGAATTTCTTTATGGAGAGGGTGATCAGACATTGGAATGGGCTGCCCAGGGAAGTAGTGGATTCTCCATCCCTGGAGATATTTAAAAAGAGACTGGATGTGGCACTCAGGTGGATCAAGGGTTGGACTTGATGATCTGAGAGGTCCCTGCCAACCCAGCCAATTCTATGATTCTATGATTACGGTGTTACTAAAAGCAGTGGCAAGGGGTTATGGAATTTTAGAAAGTCTTCAGTCCCAGTAAATATATAAATATACATGTGCAAAGCCTGAACTAGCATTCTACAAGTATTCTACTAGTTTTCAGATTTGCTAAGTAGAGACAAGGAGAGTGTAAAGCATTAGTACTACTAGCTGTCACAAGAACTGTACATCAGCTGATAGGAACCACCTCTTTTCCGGAGCAAAGCACCCGATCTGTATGGGCAAGGAGATGGCTGTAAGAGGTCAGCAAGGCTCAGCATATGGCATCCCTGGGCAGCACAGAGTTCAGGAGCAGGTTTGTTAGTAACAACAGGGACGCACAGGGATGGTTCTAATTCTAAGCAGTCAGCTGGAGACAGCAGTTCAGGGCAGTGATTAGGACAAGGACCATACTGAACTTTCTTGCTTTCACACCCAGTGAGAAACTCCCAAATACCTGGCTAAATATTCACTGCCACCCACCTTCTGTGGTGACTGGGAGGGAAATCTCCATGCAGGCTGCAGACTGTGCTTTTCTGAAGGGGGGTCTCCCAGGCCCTCGGCGGTTTGCTTTGGAGACGTCCGCGCTGGAAAGTCGCTTCCCTGAACCGCAGCTCTGGGAGGTCGGGCTCGTACAGTGACCATTAACGTGATCTGGAATGTGAATGCAGAGAGTGCTAGGTAAGTGCCAGCTCCCAAAATTCAGAATGGAGGAGAGACGTACGAGCTGATGATTAAGGATAGGCAAACCCCAAAACTTCTGAGAATAATGACTTTTTTATTTTATTAACATGGCATGTATATATAACTCACCATATCTCTAAGTCCTAATGTGAAAAACACAAGGGACACTGAACGGGTACCTATTCTTGTAGCTGCAGATCCTACAGCATTTTGTTCACCTTTATGCACGGGCAATTGATCAAGATACAGCTGGTAACACTGTCATCCCTGACGTTGTATCTCATAAGAGATACCAAATAGATTTGAAAACTAGCTTCCCTTTTTGCTCTCATAACAAACTGCAAGTGTGTTTTACTAAAGTACAGAATTTAGAGCTAGACATCTTCCCTCAAGTCTGCATGAAACAGGCATCTAACTGCCACTATTTGGAATAATTCTAGCCATAATACTGCTAAGTAATTTATTCTTTATATGCCACATAGATTTATTTTACTGCTTATGAAACTGCCTGCTGAAGAATTGATTTCTTTGTTACCAATCCAAATATATGAAGCTACATCCTTGGACCCCTGCTAGAGGCCATGGTCAATCAGCACAGCACATGCTGCTGTTTGATGGGGTGAGAAAGAAAACACAGCTGCTTGAAACTCTGCCTGCATTTGTCTGTTCTTCACTAAGGGCAACAGGTCTTTAAACCTCAACAATCTGCTGATCAAGGCTCAGAACAGATTTCAGAATGGGTTGGGTTGGACTGGACTGAAAAACACTCATGAAATTTTTCTTCCTCTTATTTTGGGTAACACAACACAAGAAGAATTACTGAACACAATTTTCCATTCAACATACTAAAGGATACACAACTAGGTATAATTGAGTATTTTTGGTGAGCAGGTAATTCATACTTACTATTTTAAATAAACAGTAGGTAGTAAGCACAAGAAATTCAGACTTCTGCAAGCACACTGAATATTCCTATTCAAAACAATGGGAGCTCAATAATACAGGTAAGGACAAGCTTGGAGCTTCTGCCTTAATTTTAAGGGTTAGGTTACCCATAGAATTAGATTGGTCTTTAATATTCTGTAAATAACGATGAGATTTGTCTAATTCTCTTTAATTCGTATTTTATCTGAGGAAAAGATTAATGTTAATATACCAAGATAAATCTATTACCATGCCATGCTAGCTCCGCTGTATATTATTAAAAGCTATTTCTATATTCAGAGGAATACAACATACAGTGTGCTATCCTATGTAGTCTTCCAATGCATAAGTCATGTACTTTCTATGTGAAAGTCTCAATGAACAAAATCAGACAGAATCGTTCAGAGTTATAGTTCATAAAGGAATTTAGAATCTGTACTGCATAATGAGATGGCCCTGTAGGAGACAAAACTTCCATAATTCTTATAATGTTTCTTAATACAGGGCTATTAACTGAGCTAACAGCAGATATAAAACTGACATGGATGATTCATTCAACTTGTAGGTAGGGAATTTTCCAAAATATGCTGGAACTATTCACGTATTTCAGTAGAAGGTCCTTTGAGCTCAGGGGCTTTGTCCAAGGACACAGGCTGACTGCTCAGCCTCAGCAACTGACACATCCTCATCCAAGCTGCTTCCTTTCTTCAAAATTCAGTTTGTGTGAAGAAGTTTCAGCATGCTATATAACTATCTCCAGGGAGATCCCAGGAAGTGGTGAGGAACATAACAGTAGAAAAGAATCATATTCTAAAGAAACATCAACAGCATTTGTGAGTCCTTCTCCCTGAACAGTGTACAGAATGGGCACAATTCATCTAAACTCATATTCACTATTTTTGGACAAATACTGCTGTTCCTTTGCTTACTTGTCTTAGCTACTTGCAAAGGCCCAAATTAAGCAGAAACAATCAGTAAGATCTGAGCACCTAAATCCCTTTAGCTGTTTTGACAATGCATTTCCAAATAAGTAAAGCCAGGAAAAAATCAAGTCTCGTCCTAGAATCTCCAGGGATATCCCTTCAAGTACTGAAGTTGATGAAACATTTGTAAGTGCTAAAACCATGAGTGGAGAGCGATTTTAGTGATCAGCTACACACTTTTCTATATATTAACACTGTCCTATTCTGATTAGCTTTGTTCCATTGTTCCACTTATAAGGAAGAGCAACATTTTAAATTTTTTCCTTGCTTTTGTCATGTGGTTACTGGGGCTTTTCTCATATCAGAAATGTAAGTTGATATCAGAGATATTACCATTGGCACTTAAGCAGCTGTGAGGAGACTGCTCTGTGCTGTTGATGTGATAGGGCAACAGCTCCTAACTCTCCTTCTGGAGAAGGCAGAGAATAGTTGCCTGGGAAGAAAGGACTCCACAAAAACCTCACTTCTCTTTTCTACTCTTTTCCACCACTGCATTTGCCATTGCCTCCTATCCCTTCCCATGGTGGATGCCCATGAGGTCAAGGGAATTTCCATTATACTCCACTGAGCTCCCAGATTCCAGTAAGTACCAGAGTTACTAATGCACTGTGTTTAGGCACCCTGCCTCAGGGGAGCTTATACTTGAAGTGGTCTCCAGACCATGTACCAGCCATCCCACTCTGCCTGGGCAGCAGCCTTTCTTTCTCCTGTTTGTGGACCGTGAACTAAATAGCCAGGGATCCGTTTGTAGCTATTCTGTTAATTAATTGAAAATTGTAAGGACCATGCAAGCCATCGGAAATAATCACAGCAGATTACCCAATACTACAACACATTAGGCCATTTTATACTGATTTAACTCCACTGATTTAATAAAGCTGCTATTAACACTTTGTACCTAAGATGTATTAAAACATATAGAAGAGAAGTTCATGACATAAGAATTCACTAGGGTTCTTCATATGCTGCTCCAACAGTGCATATGCACTGCAACATATGCAACCAGACCAACTGGTCCTGGTTGTTTGCTTTCATCTGAGCTCATGGCATTAGCCATATGCATTAAAAATGCTTCAGTGCATTGTGCATCAAAAAGAAAAACCTGCCTAAAAAAGGAACCAGAACTGTGCTGAATGTGGAAGGCCATTGTGTCACACAAAATACCAGTGAGATGATGAGACTGAGAGGAATGGAAGAAGTAACATTAAATACTGCGGACCTGATGCAACTATCTGAGATGTGCCTTATGAGAAATGCTGTGTGCACCATGACAGCAGCAACACTGCTGGAGAGCCTCAAATTAATCTGATTTTCATTTATACACAGTAGCATGCATATGTTATACAACCTGCCTTGTCATATAACTGTTTTAAACTACTTGGTTGACCTCTGCAAAAAGCAAAAGGAACCAGGGATTTACGCAGGGGAAAGCTGAAACTTTGTGAAAACCAAATGCATTTAAAATGTCAGTAAGAAAGGAGAAACGTGCATTTGCAATTGCTGCCTAGAAAGTTGTGGTACACTTAACTAACTTGTGGTACAAAAAAATAAAACTAACCATTTTTTTCAGTTCTAACAAAGGGATAAATCCACACAGAAAAACTAGCTGAAAACAAGTTCTTACTAATGAGCTGAGAAAGGCTGAGAACAATGGAATTTAAATATGACTAATTAGAAGCATTATAACATCCTAAATTGTAAGGAAGAAATCAAGAAAAGAGCAGGCAGGAGGACCACAGAGAGATGCTTTAATGTGGAACAGAAAGAATATGAAAAATTACTCCCAGAGAATCTCCTCAACAAATATTAAGGAATACAATCCTTCCTGTTAAAGGGAGTAAAATTCTCCTTCTTTCCGCTGGGGAATTTTCCTGTTTTATCAATAACTTAGATTTTGGGTAATAATTATGGGTGTGACTGACCTTTTTTTCTTTACATAGTAAAAAGATACACCTTTAAATCAATAAAAAAAGAGAGATCTTGTAACTGTATAAGTGGCTCAATGACGTCTCAAGTTTGCACGAAAAAGAACCAAAATTTGTATAAAAATAGTATGATCATTCATCAGTGAATACACAGATTGACACCTTACATTTTTGACAAAAAATCCCTTACAAAGAAAATCCCTGACAAAGAAAATCCCTTACAAAGCCAGGATCACAATTTTCTCTTGGTGCAGTTCTGTCAACCAGGCAGGAGAGGAGGTGTGCACTCTAGCAGAAGAGGTTAGTCCAGATGCCAGGAAATGTGCACCTTTACCACTGGGCCTTCTTCAGTTTGAAGAGGAAGAATGAATTGCCTTGTGAACACAACTCTAGTACATTTGGGTTCACATGATGAATATAACATACTGTCATTATAATATACTGCCTGTGTAATAGAATGGTATTCATACTAAGGCAACACATCCCTCTCCTGTGCTTGATCTCAGACATAATTTTTCTGAAATCAGGGCAAGTGTATTTCTTTTGCAGAGAAATAAAATACTGTGAAGTGGTTAAAAATATTATATGTGCCATCACTGACAGAGCCCATTGTAAAGCTAGCATTTTTGCCTGCAATTATGAACAATGAAATACAAATACAAAATAACTATTAGCCAAATGAAGAACGCTAAGAACATATTACCTTATGTCACTACATTGTCTCTATATTATCATATCTGAAAATCAAAACCTGGTAGTACAAATCTAAAAATAAATCTAGTTTTGTTTGGATCTAACCCTGCTCCTCAGATTCCTCAGCTGAATTTCTCTTCACCATGTTACATACACTACTGGACCAACTGTCTCAAAAAGTACACAGCATTCAGTGTGCCTCAACAGAATAATATAACATAAATGTTGCTATGTTTTGTCCGATAAACAGGAAAATGCAGACAGAAAACTTGACTTAATTCTGAAACATAAGCATAAAACATGATACGTCCTGACCTGCACAGAAAACAACACTGAAACATGTAAGCAGAACAGATGAACCACAAGACCACCTAGAATATCAGAAACTACATCTGAACACCCCTTACTAGCAGCATTGCAACTGCATTTCCAAGGTGGAAAAGTCTAAGTTTCATTATCTGATTTTGAAAATGAAACAAGTTCTTCAAAGAGGCTGACTGGAAACATTTTTTCAACTTGAACATGACAAAAATAAAGCATGACGCACATGGTCTGGAGACATTCTAAACATAACTCTACCTTTCAATCTGAAATAAATGAATGAAATGCAAGATAATTACAACAAAAGGGTTGGTAGTCTATTATAACCATATTCTTCCGACATTCTTCCCCTGCTTTTTAAAAAAAATCTTGCTTTTAACTAGAGAGAAGAATGTCTGAAATCACTGAGCTAGCACCACTTCATAGATACTAACATTTAAAAAATTTGTTTGCAAATACCTAACTGAAAAAGGCATAGACATGGTGAAATAGGGCATTCTGGATATAACTAAGTATTCCCATTTTTTATGCAGCAATCAAACAATTCTAAAAAAAAAGTACAAATTTATTAACATTATACATTGTAGAGTTTTGAAAGACTTCATACCAGGTTATTATAATAAACAAACTAGTAACATCTGGTCATTCTTTAATGTTGCAAAACTAGATTTTATAGTTGGTAATTTAGAGTTCTAAGTTATTCTTCTTTTGTTATAACTTGGTGATCAAAAAAATGAAGCATGGAAAATACTTCATAAACATTCTTTTGCTTGCATACACAGGTCAGTTACTAAGACTTTGGATGTTGGTTTAAGTCCCAACAAGGTGATGGAACCATTTGTCTTATGTCTGTCTCTGCCTACAAGTGACAGTCTCTGTGAACCTTCAATCCCAATCCAAGCCAGCTGCTATAGAGGACCTCTGTGTCCAGGCAGGTCTGGTAAGTCTATGTGTAGCCCCATATTTTGACTGCTGGAGAGTATTACAGTGTACAGAGACTACAGAATAGAAGACTACTATATATGAGTTTGCATTGCTTGAAAGGAGTAGAAAATCACTTACCTTTGAGAGTCAGGAAGGAACTCTAAGTGAAAACAGAGAACTTGGGAACAGTAAATATTATATTATGAACCTAATAGCTGCATATAATTTTGTTATTATCAACTCCTAAATGTATGGTGATTTTTACTGCTTGTTTTGTTGCTTCAGCTAACAAATTTTACTGCCTTTCCTTTGTGACTATATTTAACTGTGTCTCTTACAAGCATTTTAGTTACATTATCATTTTGATAACTTGGAGCACTTACCTTTCCTTTAAACTACTTGCTTATTAAATATCTCATACAGATTTGTTCTGGTTTGTTTGTTTTAAAATCTGGAAGTATTCACAGTCTGAACACAGTCCCTTTCTGCATTTGAAATATAACCACACAGCACATAGCTGTTCTGTATATCAGCTCTTGTTACTTTTCTTTATTCCAGAATGTTATATATGTTAACATAGGGTATATTTTAAAAGTGCATGACCATAAGCTTTCTCTTATTTAATAAATGAAGAAACTGGAACTATCGTACACCTGGCCATCAGCAGATGAAAGGGGCTTTTGTCTAGTCGGGCTGTAGCTACACAATATCAAAATCCGAATCTGAAATTTCAAAACTGCAGAGAGACCAAATGTTTAAAACCATATCCATAAAAGCGAAAGCCTTCAGTCCAATCCACACTATTTTTCCTCTTAACAGCAATTGAACTTGCAGAAAAAAGGGCAAATCACATCGCCCACCAAACCTGAGAGCACAGCCAGCAGCTGGAGGGATGTAACCCTTCCCCTCTATTTGGCACTTCTCAGACTGAATCTCAAGTGCATCTGTGCTTGATTTTGCGATCCCTGCTACAAGTAAGATATTGACTTGCAGGCAGGAGTTCAGCAAGGGTACACCAAGCTCATAAAGGAGTTGGTACACGTGATTTTAGAAAGGCTAAGAACCGAGGGCTTTTTCAGCCTTACAAAGAGAAAACTGAGGGGAGACCTTATCGCTGTCTCCAGTTACCTGACCTGAGTATGTGGAGAAGACAGAGCCAGACATTTCTCAGGGGTGCATAGTGATTGGAGAAGACACAACAGATAAAACTTGGATCACATCAAATTCTGGTTAAGTATTAGGAATAAGGTTTTTCCTGTGTGGATGATCAAAAACTGGAAGAAGTTGCCCAGAGATGTTGTGGATCCTCTATTCTTAGAGGCATTCGAGACTCAACTGGACACTGCTGTGACCTACCTGCTCCAAGGAGACCTGCTCTGAGTGGGATGAAAGCCTAGACAATCCTTAGAGGTCCTTTCCAACCTCAACTATCCTATGATTCTATCTGCAAGCAGATTTCGGATGATTCCTCAATTCAGCTGGTATTTTCAGACTGAAAAGTGAAGAGAGATTACTCTCCCCTTCTGGAAGGAGACATACACTGACAGTCCATTAAATCCTCTGTGTGTAAAAATACATATAATTTTCAATGTATATTGCCAAGGATTGTTACAGATGAATGACTGAATTGACTTTTTGGAAAATGTCAGATCAAGGAGGAAAGCAACTCATACATTGCAATGCCAAAGAACATTTTATAGATTTTGAAAACAGAATTACAGATCCAGAGCCATAAAGCTAGGACAGAATGCTGCACTTTAAATATCCCAGTTTGATCAATGCAGCAGTAAGCAAAAACAGAGTAAATGCTTCAAAATTTTGCCATTGCCTAATTCCTGCTGTAGTATACCTTGATAGGGCAAAGCAAGTATTGCTGTAACTCCAATGCTTATCCTTAAGATAAAGATGGGGTCTTCTTTATGATATTCAGGTATTGTTTCATAGGCCTGGGATCATCCAGGAGGGGCACTTCCCTTGCAGTGAAATACAAAGGCATTGAATGGTGGATGTTTTCATGTTATAACACCATTATGAGATGTATAAATCTTTAAGAAAATAGCAATTTCCAAAAAGCTCTTACAAAATTGATAAAACGGAATAAAGACTTATACCCAAAGCTCCTTTGCCTGACCCCTACAATTGTGTTTTATGAATCTGGCTTCCAGAATTCAAGTTTTTCAGCCACTGCATTTAGCCACACGCTAAATGTGGCATTTTAGACACATTTCTCAAATCCTTGGAAAAAAACAAGCTTATTTGGTGCTTTGTCTAGTTTTTCGCTACTGTATAAAATGGGACACATTTACTCTGATCTAGTAAAGAGTATATAAATATCTGTAGAAAGCATAGGAAATTACATTAACCTTTTCAAGACCACAGCTTAGCAAGAAAAAACGAAAGATGTCTGTCTCTATTTGTATGTCCGTTTGTTCTTTGGATAATAAAGGCTAGGTAATGGTTTAAATTCCTACAGTGAAACCATCTGTTCATAAGAATTAAATTTACCAGTTACTGAATATCATTCTCTTTAGTTAGGACTTCTGTTTAGCTCCCCGCGATCACCTAGAAACTTCAAAAACTTTTAATGAAATGGGAAGAAAAACTACCTAAAAGAAAAATGCAAGATGATGTTTAAAGTAGCTGGTGAATTTCTGTATGGTGAGCCATATAAAAGCACTGGTATACATTTGGATATATCCCAGATTCTCCACTTGATTAAATTAGGTTAGAATTATCCCCGTAATTCATTGCACTCCAAAACTGATTGCAGTGTAGATGATCTTTTCTGAAAATTTTGTGAAATAGTATTAGGTTCAAAGACAATAGGTAAACTCTACTGTATGTGCACCAGTAATGTCATATCTTTCTCTGGTCAACTTGTTGGGTTACTCTGACCAGCAGTAGCAAAAACTATCAAGAAGTTTCGAAGTATCCCCACACATATGGAATATTCTTACATTTCTGTGGAAATAGAACGTTCACAGGTGACAAGTTCTTCAGCAAGGATAGATAGCAATTGCTGCATCAAAAGAAGAAGATGCCGAGGTCAACTTTATCCGTCTTTCAAGGATCAAAATGGAGTCCCAAAGTACTTTTATGTCATGAAAATCCTGATAAGGCTTAACTAGAACACTTTCAGTCAACAGATCACACATTATTCCCTTAAATGCCAGCAAACTACTCCCCAGGCAATTTTCAGTACTGGCAGTACCTCCACCTGAAAAAGATTTAACTTCTACTTAACCTCTACCACTACAATTCAAAGCAAAGTGAAAGCAAGGACATTACACAAGGCAGATCATAAGAAGGGAACTGAACTGTGAACTGCCAAATGCTAATGCATTTCCCAATTAGCTGCAGTCAGTGCTGAGAGTAGGCAATGTAAGAAGCTATGAGCCAGAGCCAATAGGATGGATGTACTAGCTTATCATTTGAACGTGGTGACTTGAATATCTTTACAAGAAGTGCGAGCCAGAGAGTATTGTTATGCCCTGAATATTCAGACTACAGGTACAATCTCAGGCAAGAGCCAAACAGCAGATAAATAATCTTTAAGAACTCTGTCAGGGTTCCCAGGACATTTCTGAGCAGAAATAAATGAAATGCAGAGATTACTGAGCACCTTTTCCAGGATCTCTCATTTAAATTTAGCTCCTTACATTGAGACGAAGTGGGTTTTTTCCAGCCTGCTGTAAACGAAGCTATCTATAATTCAGCACAGTTTTAATGCCTAGAATAATTAACAGGAATCTTCTGCCCTTCTAAGAAAGTCATGAAGGTGAACTAAACCAAGTTCTTTTGTTTGTTTGTGGCTTGTTTTTGTTTTTTTTTATTCTTTATAAAAGCTTCTCTGCAGTTGATTAGCCATCTTATACATTGCATGTTGCAATGCATTATTACAAAAAATGAGACAACTTTTGAAGACACAGGTCAGGGAAAAAAACTGCCTTGTGTGTCTGAAGGTACCGAACAGAATCAAATCCTAATACCAGTCCCTGCACTAAACATTAAAGCCCTAACCACTTCTAGTGACATTGATCTGTTTCTTTCTTTTTCTAAAAACCTATAAATCCAGCTTTTAACATATGAATTTTTTCTTGTGTGTTATATTCCAGATCAAAATCTGTTTCATGCAATGTGTCCATTTATTTAGTGATAAATATTAATTTTACAGGCCTATAGCTGTATACATCGCTCCTTTTACCTTTTTAAAGTATTATCAGTATTACAGTTTTCCACTTTAAATTTTTTTTGGGTGTATTACTAGTTTCTCAAGCATCAGTGGTAATGATGGAGGAAATTATTTCAACTAAATGACTCTCTACACTGAAATCTTCACAATCTGAATGGCATTTCCCAAGGATTTTTCAACATTTCTTTACTTAATGAGTATTTACTTACTTTATTAGCAGTTTTCTAAATTGCCCAGTCATTTATCATATGGAAAACTTATTTATTCCTCTGAGTTTTGCCGTAGGGAACAGTGCTACACTGGTTAATACATGAACATAATTCCTAGTGACAAAAATTAAATTCAACTGCATTATGCAAGAATGTGATTCAACTTCAATTTCTCTCTAAAAAGACACTCAAAGTAATGAGGTGTGGTTACATGGCTTTTTTAGCGATCTTATATGAGAAAACTCCCATGAGACCAAAACTAGAAAGGGCTCCTTGAGATGGAAGGTATATATAAAATTTTTTTGTGAACCAATATTCCAAACAAATGCCAGGAGCAATCCCCTTTACATGGATATTTCGGAGGGCAGGAATTGCCCCAAACATTTTAAGTTTATGCAAGATGTTGAATTTTCATAGGGTTTTGAGGTGAAATTCCTGCTCTCATTTACTGTGCATTTTCACTGAAATATTAAAGAAGAATGGAGAAAAAGATTACAGCAAACTGTGTCCTTAACAGTTGGCTGAGGTAAGTCTCAAGGAGAGGACTGACACACAAATGACCAGTTTCTGATTTGACTTCTCAGACGTTCAACAACACCATAAAATATACATGTTAACCATCTTATCACTGCTGTGGCATGGAATCTGTACACTAAATAAAGAAAACAGACTAGCACATGCATTGGGTGTTATAGGCAGAGATAAGTATCAGTGACAACCAGTTATCATGGCTCGAGTATGTCAAAAGTTCTGGAGCCTTTTCATAACAAAATATTACACACACTGTGTGTAATGACTGTCAAAATGCGTCTACGTGACATAAATGAATATTGAACAAGCAAAATGCTGAGAGCTGCCAACAGAACTGTATGGGTTAATAGGTGGTTTTTAGAAAGCCTTTTCAGACGAAGCCTTCAAGGTTATTGCGTTATCTCATGAATCAGTTGGTTAAATGTTTGCCAATGAATGTAAGGAAGTTTAAAGCTGCTGGCTTTCGCCTACCGTACCAAGATCAGTCTTAAGATCTGTTGGCAGACTTAACTTTCTTGATCCTTTAACTGAAACAACAGAAAAAGGAGAAAGGCAGTTGTTAATAAGTGAGAAAGAAAAAGGAGCGAGGGAAAACAACATGCCATCTTCTGGTTAAAAACATGTTCCAAATTTGTAGCACTTTTTAAAAAATCAGCATATAAATGCAGAATTATGGTTTAAATATTTTCGTGTACATCATTCAGGAAGATAAATGTAACGGAGCAAAGAAGCACTGGAAAACACATTATTCCAGCTTTCAAGAGGTGAATGGTGCTTTACACAGCTTTTGGATGTGTGTTGCAATATCTTACCTTGTGATGATAGGAATGATTAAAAAAAAAAAACATAAATGAGATTAAGGCAAATATTGCAAATGCTGGCCATGCAGCACATCACAAATATTTAAGCACCTGGAAACAAGTTTAATAAGAGGGTGCAATGAAATTGAGTTTTGATGACATCATACTTCAAGATACCATTTGAAAAAGAGAAGGCATATTGTACAGGTAGCAGAGACAGAACACACCATTGTAATATTATGGAAAGGAAGACATTGCACAGAAACAAAATGCTGGAGTTTCAGGTTATTATGTGGTGTTATCTAGACATCAAAATATTGCACTCAAGCTACTGAAGATGTGATTATCTATTCTTTTCCAGTTATACAATAGAACTATGATTTTGCTTCTGTTCAAAAATGTTTTCATTTCCTTATGTGAAAAATTATGTGAGCATATTTTTAAAAAATGAACACCAGAGAACTGAAATGAAGCATGTCTTGTAGCAGTCAAAATGGCATAAAATTTTTAAATGAATACCCTAAGAAATCTTTTATTAACTATTCAGAAGACTTAATTTCCAATCTATTTCTTTCATTTTTGCATTTATTCAGTATTTTTCCACATTGTTTTCTAGCTTCTACCCTTTACCCATACTGTCCATTACTAGAAATGAACAATGAAGTATTTGTCAGCTGACTATTATACATCTGAAGAGTGTCTCACATGGTAAGTGTGTGAATAACAGGAGCACTTGGATATATGAGTATAAGGAACAAGCCTTTTGTTATTCCTATTTAATAAAGTTTTAGGTCAGAAGGATGCCCCAAACAGCCATTTACCATTTCAAGTCACAGAGCCCCTACAGAGGAATTCTTTTGCATTCTTCATTCTTTTGCAAAGTGTCATGAATTACAAAGCTTGAAATGTGGCACAATTATCAGCCTGTACCCATGATAGATTTTCTTCTTTCTTCAGGAAAAAGTAGGGGAGCCCTTCAGCCCCTACCATTTTCGTATCTGTAGAACCAGAATAGCCCTCCCAGTAACCTATTTTCAGCTGTGACTAACTGGATGCTTTGGGACAAGGCAAAGAGCTCTCTTCAGATCAACTCAACATCAAAATATATACCACTTGCCATTCTACATGAAATTTCTCTAATTTATATACCAAATGTTAGGCTCCTACATCCATTTTAGGCACTCACACAAAAAGCAGTTTGATTTTCGTAACAGTCTTTTAAAACATTCTATTTATCTAAGCAGCTCCCACACTCTTTCAGACTGTGAATGCTGATCTAGGAAGTAAGTGCTTTGCCGTAGAGAAAGAAGCATCACTTGTGATATAAACTTTAAAAGACAGAACAACATCTGGCCCAACCAGCCCTTGAGAAAAAGGATTACCAATTCCTAAGGAAGACTGTAGGACACTTCACTATGATCTAGATTAGGATATTTCAGAGCAATAAAACCTAGCTGCATTTAACACTAAGAAGCTTCATTAGTGCTGTCATCATGGAGGCCTTGAGCTTTGCAAAGTCATCATTCAAGCTCTTCTATTTCTATGTTACAGGTGCTTTTGTATAAAAGGAATTATATGTCTTGTGTCACACACGACAGCTGTTCCCAAATCGTGGTAGGCATGTCTGAACAGCAAAGCTGCAGGAACAGCTCCCAACTATTTGTGTGCAGGCCCATACAGGACATGCGCCAAGTATGCAGTGATTCCTCTGAAGGACTCTAAATTAGAGTCCTGATTTGGGAGCTGCCACAGCTGCTCACAAACAAAACAGGCATATCACACTGAAGGCTGCAATCTAACTAATGCAGGCTCAGGAAGATGAAGAAACTGAGGATGGGAAAGGAATATAGAGATGATAAATAGGTATGAATATGTATGGCATGAATAGCTATGATGTTTATAGGTAAAGGGATAGAGTAGGGGACATGGCAAGTAGGGACCTAAAGGACAAAGGAGACACATAGCATGAAGAAGTGAAGCAAGTACAATTGAGGAAGCCAGGAGTTACTCCTACCACCATCTCCATCACCACATTTTGAAATTTTTGGTGTAGGACATTAGGACACAACATGGTCAGTAGACCACATCTTTGAACGTAAAAAGCAACAGAAAGAGGTGGTTGCTTTTGTGCTTTACTGTGATAAAGGCTGTGCATTTTTTTTTTTTTTGGGGGGTAGGTAAAACTAACATTTTCCTAATAAACTGATTAGAATGTGGATATCACTATTTTTAGTACCTAAATCATATATTTTACTACCTCTACATTTATTATATAAGATTGTGCATACAAACCTGCCTTGCTGAGAAAAAGTTTTTGAAAACCAGATTAATTTAAGAATGAAGCAGAGTATAAATATTCAAGAAGCTAGCAGGGTTGTTTGCTACCATTATTTCTTTGCATTCATGCTGGAGGCAGCCATCAGGAATTGTGATGACATAGTGCAAAGTTAATCTGCCTCTGCTCGAAAGATCTTAGTGTGTAAACAGTCAAGGTAACCAACTGTGGGGTGAGAAAGAGGAACACATGTAATAGCTATGGACTGGCAGCAAGATAAACAGAGCACCTAGGTCTCCTGACCAATGTCCTATCTCATAGCCATGTGGTTCCTCTTAGTCTTTCAATGAAAACAAGAAGGTACAACCAACAAACAAGTGTGTGCTCACAGCTATGACATTCAGTGGTGTGTTTTCCTCAGGTGTTATGTCAGGATTGTAGTCGGAGAACTTAGTATTATTCAAAATGAAGTTGACTTCATACGGCTCTTTTCCTCCGAGACAGCCTGTGTAAGACTTTGGAATATCAGCCTAAGTCTCCTTCTGCTAAAACAATGGATTTAAGAGCCTAATATTTAGAAACGCGCTTTGACCAGGTATACAGAAATGCCCTACAGATTTGGCTATCAGAGCCAATGCAGAGACAGCCCTCTTCCTTTGGTGGCCTTAGGCAGGGTGCCCCAGACAGCACTTTCCTATGGGAGCTACTGTAAAACTGAACCCAACTCTCCCTCTGCCCTGAGCTCCTGTTGCATTGCTGCCATGCTTGTGCCTGACCCTACTGATCCAGGCTGGGACTCATGAACATCCTCCCCTCTGTCTCTGCACCTGCCTGCCCATCACCAGACTCTGTTTGGCCTTGGTCATCCTCCCCAGAGCTGCCCTGCTCCTTTGTTCAGCTCCTGCAGATGAGATCAAATCCCCCTGAACCCCTGGAGCCGCGCCCCAGGTGCTCCTGCTGAGCCAAACACCACCATGGCCTGGACATGGGTCTCCATCTCCTGCCAGCTCACACTGCTCCCTGTTCCTTGCCAACCCACCCATACAAATTTCTTCTCAAGATCTTAAGCAAGCATAAATTCACCTGATCAGAAACCCCCTCACATCTTGGAAGAAGTGATAAAATGCCTGTTGTAAAGAGAGTGCAGGAGTTAACCTCTCTTTAGCAATTGATTCGCCTTCTGACTAGTAAATGTTCTTTTGAATTTAATACAAAGAAGTAGAAACAGTTATGCTGGCAGTATTTATTTAAAAATAAATACGTTTAATTCTATATTTTACATACAATTTGTTTTGAAACCTTTCTTTTCTTGTTTTCCATAAGAATGTAAGTTTAAAAAGAGCAACTGTTTGAAACTTACATTCTTTTTGAAACAAAGCAATTTAAAAAACTTTATGTAGGAAAGTGGGAGGCTGGCATGGCATGGACCTAATCCCAGCAGACTTAAACAGTAGAATGAGTCAGGATAACAGCACTTGGCAATCACAGTTTGAATAAAAAGTCATAATCTTGCCATTAGAGACCTGTGTCAAAACTCACAGGACTCAATTGTGGAAATCTCTACACAGCCTTCACTAAGTTCTATAGTCTGAAAAGCATTTTGGATGTGAGCCCTGAGTCGCAGTGTGATTTCTTACGAAAAAACACAAATGCACTTTCATTTTAGAACCTACATTTCAGAAGTCACTCTCCTATACAAGAACAATGAAAATCCTTCCTTCTGGTCTTTTAAAGAAGTCTAAATTTTCCATAACATCATGCACAACAAAGTTAAGTGACTCTCCAAGACAAATTTTCTTGTGTTCAGTCTATTCTCAACTAAATGCTTCAACATGAAGCTGCATATAAATGGCTAAAGCATCAAGGGACATATACATTATATAATTATGTATATTAGATATATTCCTAATAGGCCCAGAATAAATTTTCCTAGACTTAATAAAAATAATGGTAAACTTTACTGAAATAGGTACTGTTCTGTAATACACTACACAGTAATTAACTCTAGCATTGAATGTAGTGCTAATCACATTATCAGTGCTTACAAGGCCTCAGAGGTTTTTATTTTGTTTTAGATCTACAGATCTCTTACACACAGAGTGAATGTAGTACAAAATCCTAACTTCTGACCTCCAAATAACAAATGAAATGCAGTTCTACTTTCTTCATTGAATAAACATGACATGCATGAGTAAAGGTAAGATATTTTGCTGTTCTTTATATAATCTGAGATATTTTAAGCCAATCAAATATCATTATACGACATGCCATACTGCATCATTGTTGTCATGAAACATGCATCACATAGCGAAGTGTTGTGGTTTGTTATTTTTATATATTTTTGTTTCACAATGTTATTCCATATGTACATTGCTATATATGGAATGTATTTTGTTTGAAGTGGAAACTGCCATCACTCAGATATTCACAAATAAGCAGAATCTTTCAGATGGTGCTATTAACTTTTTGTCTTCCTGTTCAGTACTGGAAATACATTATTACAGTATTTAAATACTAATTTAATTAAAATAAGGAAGGTTAAGGAACATTATGTCATTCCTCTGCCTACCATTCTTAAAATGCAAGATCGGTATTTCTTTACTTGCTGCCACTCTCTGTGTGACACTATGAATTTCAAAAAAATTTTCATTAAATGGATTAACTTCATGTTCTGGTCTGAACAGGAATCTGATTACATTGTCTGCAAAGCCATGCTTTAGTAGATAGTACAGGAAGAGCAGCTGAAAAGACAGTTACGTTTTAAGTATTGTTTAATGGAAGAATTATTTATACTGAAGTACAAACCAAGTCTGCATGCTAATTAATTATTCTTCAACACTAAGTCTCCTGCTCAATGGTCTGACACTCGTATCAATGATAGACCACAAATGCCTAATTTTGATTTGGGGCAGCAGAGAAGAGAAACAACAAAGCTGACTTACTGAGTTAACCTAGGCTGGCTTCACAGAAGCTTAGACAGAAGTTGAAACATTGACAAGCAGAAGGATGTTCCAGGCAAAATATATTTTTCAGGGAAACCAAGATCGTTCAGGTAGGCTAAGCAATGTTCAGGATCAGAGCAAAAGATAAGGAGGCAGGAGAGTTATCAAGTTCTCCAAGAAGCCCTTATCAGTATTATTCTTCTGGGCCTAGGTGGAACTGAAGTCTGACTAAAGTTAATAATCACTCAGATGTGAGACTGGATCTACATTGGCAACAGGGTGCTAGAGGGATTCTTCAAGATACTGTCTTGGAATTTTAAAGTATGGACATGAGCACATTGATGTTGTTCTCCAAGTCATTTTGCTTCTGACAGAACTGAGGGTGAAGTTGGTCACCAATGTGCCACGGGTGTAGTGTTTGTCACGGAGACTTACATTCTCCATCTCTTTGCACTTTGTGCATGCATCATGAATACTCAGGGTCAGTAACTTCACTTCTAAGTGCAGAACTGATGATGTGGTTTGGCAACTATAAGGAATTTCAACATATCAAACTCTGTTCCTTTGGTCTTTGCAACATCATCATCTGGTGATGTAGCCATACCCAGTGGGAACTTCATTGGGCAGCAACTCGAATCACTTGACTTAGCAGCCAAGTATTCTATTTCTGCTAAATTTCTGAGGCTAAAGTCTTGGCCTATCTTCAGCTGAGGTGCGTGGTCACCAGATTTATAAACACAGGTATCAAGGGACTCTGCAGAGTACAGCATGCTACAACTATGGAGCCTAGATCAAAGTCAAGACGGGAAGCAGAAGGATCCTGCTCACAATCCTGTAACTATGAAGATTGATCAGTGATATTTTATGAGAAAGAAATGTTTGCCTCTGCAAACACTGATATCAGCTGTGCTGATAAGCTCCAAAATAGTTCCTGGAGGTCACAATTTTGAGGTCAATTATGCCAGATTATTAATCTGGATTTTGCCCAGTTTTAGGGCAGGTATGCCAAAGCAAAAGTCTTTTAACTGCATATTTTTTTTAAATAGTATCAGTCACAGTAAAGAGATTTACAATGAATAAAATATACTGATTTAACAGATATTTTATTTCAAAGTCCATATCTTTTCTGAAGCCCAGCTCAAGAGTTTGAGCTCCTAGTGTTATACCAATATTATTATATCCTATTCCACTTTAATATTGCCATGCCTACAGAACTTGAGTTGCAAATAGTACATGGAAATACATATCTCAAAACAGCTGTTTTGTTTTAGTTCTTGCTGTTTCAGGGAAACACTTTCATTAGTTTCAGCTTTTTGTAAATTACTAGTTAGTAGCCTTCATTTAAGATTAATGTGTCCTGTTAAATAAAGTTAAATATGTGAAATAAGATCAGAGGATTTTGATAGCGTATTTGTGGATATTTGCTACCAAACTAAGAGGGAAAAAAAAAAAAAAAAAAGAAAATTATCTATCAATACTTACCAAACTACAAGGAAAATAAGTGTGATATGCGTACCACAAGCAAAATGAACATATCATAGCTACACCTCCTTGTACTTTATCACATTTAAAAGTCAGCTACTAGAAAACAGCTCTAAGCAACAATTTTTAAGACAGTGAACTCACATTAAAAAGATCAATGCAGACTAGGCACTTGCAGAAAAAGTCTCTAGGAATGAGATGAACTCCTCCTTCTGAAGGACTATAGGTAAAATGGGAAACATTTATAAATTTTTAAATGGCCAAGATTTCAATGCTAGGTCACAGTGGTTGATAAGCGAATATTTTTACTTGTCATTGTAAATTACATAATTTAGGCACTGGTGAGGTCTAGTGGTTAAAATTTACCACCTTCATACTGCTGTTTTTCAAATCATTTCTCTGCATGCATGTATGCATAATACATATATATAAAATTATAAGGACTCCCTACTGAAAAGAAAAAGTAATCAGAAAGCATTTTACGAAAACAGAAACAAGCCTCTAAAAAGGATACAGGAGTATACCTGCATGATTTTAATTCAAATGTTTTCATACTCTTAACCTCAAGATGTACCATGTACATTTAATTTTTCTTTAGGTAAACAGACTTAGAATTTTACTGTGCTATGTAATAAGTAGCTTTCCAGTAATTTCTTCTCTTTGGAATTGTGCACTTCACTTCTCAGGGATTAATGAAACACAGTGATGCATGACATGAATGGCTTATATAGACTACAGGCAGAGAAGCCAATCACCTTTACCTGAAGTGGGAGACTTGCAACGTTCTAGCTCCAGGGAAACTGGACTGTCACTGAGTTCAGTCAGGCCTGAAAAAATGGAGTTAGAAAGTTAAGTTAAAATCTAACAGGGCATGCTTCGACTTTCTTGGCTGACAATATTCTGCACTTTAAAGTCAATTTGGAGAAAGGAATGGTGTGAAATGCGATGGAAAAACTGATTTGGATAACTGCAGTTAGCAGGCTGCAAAAATTTAGGTCTGGTTTAAAAATCACAACTCTTGTTAACTCAGATTTGTTTTCTGAGTGCCTCAGGATAGAAAAAGACTGACTGTACCTAATGAGAGAAAAGAACTAAATATAGTTAAAAACTTAAATGTTTGTGATATGAATAAAACTCATTCATCAATGGAAGAGGAAACAACTTTTATGCTTCTGACTGCTGCAGAATGCAAGGAGAAAACCTTAAAAAGGGAGGGGGAAAAAACAAAAACAAAATCAAAACCAAAAAACAGTACTGGTGAAAGAAGAAAGTGAATACAAAAATATCACCACTACTGTGCAGTATGGGGAACTTTTATATGAATTCACTCTAGATAGCTCATTTTACAGGACTCAGATAATGCTGTCCTGAATGTAACACAGAATTTTTGGACAAGATACTTAATAGATAGTTTGTAAGTATTTGTGAGGAAGTAATTCATGACAGTCTACCATGGAAGGCAGCAACAAGTAATCCTAGTTTATAGGGCTTAAATTTGGGCTTGTTTCTGTGATCAAACTAAGACCCATCTGCGGCATAGGTTGCATGTACAAGATAAGATAGAAAGTCTGAGCTCACGCTGCCTTTTATCATGGGCTAATGGTTGAGTGGGTGAACTGGGCATGGCCATACCTACTGAAATGTAGCTTTTGTATGCATCCCATGCTGCCCTATGGACTGTATCAAGTGGTTCAGTTCTGTTATAAAGGATCCCTGACACTCCATGCCACAAGCTACTGCTATCCACTCGCAACATGGAGTCACAGCAAAAGTGAACTTTTCACTCTGTGAACATCAGCCCACATTCAGGTGTGCATTACTGTAATACTGACCCTGTGTTTACACACACTCTGCATATGCTTTATCCTGGAAGTCAAGGAATCTATCAACACCTTTCAATATGCTTGAATTGGTGCCATGCCTCCATCAATTTGACATGGTTTAATTTAGGAGGCTTCAGAACCCTCAGCATCCCTAAAAGGGATAGACTGTGGTATCACTCAGTCACCAGCGCTCACTGGTGACATTTTGTACAAACAAAAACGCACATCTTAAGGTAAATATTGAGATTTTTATTAGTGTAATTTTGAACTAGTCTGAGACACTGGGAGAATCCAGAGCTCCAACAAGCAGAATAAAAAGCTTCTGCCACTAACAAAGCTGCATGAGTGCTGGAACAACTTTGAGAGTGCTTTGGAAAAAAAACCAGTAATGATTTGCCCTGTTAAGTTAGTAGTAATGACATATTTGCTCCCTACTTACAAATGACTCATGTTGAAAACCAAATATTTTTTGAGAGATGTACTTGAATTCTTGATTCTGCTCAGAGTCTGGGAAATTTACATTCCAATCAGTTGTAAGTCCAGTCAATTCTGAAACTATGATAGAAACTGCAACTATCTAGGGAGTCTCTCTACGTACAACTTTCTTCGAGCAAGCCCTATTTCTGCCTGACTCTGAGGTTTCTGTATATACCTACAAATTTGAGATATAATTGATTTTTTACTGCAGCACTGTCTGCAAGGTTCAGTGGGAGCAAGTTTGGCACATTTGCATGGCATCAGAGGTCTTGAATAAATAAAATGAAGTATTACACTGTTTCTTTTGCAAATGCTGTATTTGGCTTATTAAAATTTTAACACTGTGCTTATGATGTTGTCTTCAATGATAATTTCTAAACCTTGTATAGTTACTATTGGTGACAGTTGCAATGTCAAAAACCAGGTCAGATCTTCACAGAATTGTCACATTTGGAAAAGACCTCTAAGATCACTGCGTCCAACTGTCAACATCCCCCTCCTCCCCAAATAAAATATATTTATCAATATCTGTATCACCTGCTATAGCATTCCTGAAGTGCCTCACCTTGCTTCTAAATAGAGTAGTTGTTTTTTTGTTTTAGGTTTGTGGGGTTGTTTTGTTTTATTTTGTTTTGTTTTTAAAATGAGTTCAGAGAAACAACATTACAGCTCAATATAAATTATGGTGGCACGAACACCACTGTTCTGAAACCCCTACAAGCAACCACAAACTCTTTATGCTTGGCAATAGTTTCACAACTTAGAGCAGTAAAGATACATTTCATTTTGTGGTACTTAAAAATGGTGAACATGTCAACTTCTCCACATATCTAAACAACTTTTCAATCCACTATCACCTCTAACAATGACTACCAACAGATGCTGCTAAAAACAGTGTAGTAAGTCCCCACATTAAGTGGTACCATGTGCCCAGCACAAGGGCACTGTCTTAATCTCAGACACTTGGATTTGCTTAAGTACTGCCACTTGCAGATTTTTTTCCACCATAAATCTTCCCTGCTTAGAAACACAAGTGCTTCTCAGTTATCCATCCACATGTCCAAAGTCTCTATTAGTCTTACTACATTATCAATCCCAAAGATGTTATATGACAATGGCTTGCAAAATCGTAATGCCCTGAAAGGAATAAACATATATTTGTCAATTTTTTATGTGTTAGTTTTGATCTCATTAAATGCCTTTTGTTTCCCTTTGCGATAAGAGGGCTCTCAAGCTCTTCTTTGCACTACTGCTTATTTTCTACAGTTATTTCCTTTTTAAGGAAACTAAGCTAAATTATTTCAACAATTTCTCATGTATAAGTATTTCCATGTAACTCAGCTTCCCTTGAAAATTCGAGATTACAATAGCTGAAGTAAGATTAGAAAATTTTTATTTCTAAATCATGTAGGCCCAATCTGTGTCCCAAGATATTTTAGCTATTTTTAGCCCAAAAAACCCCCAAACAACCCTTGCCGCAAATTTTGAGTCCAGATTAATCAAGAAAAACATGGCAGCAAAACTAAAGGCAAATAACTGTATGATAAACAACCACCTGTGATAAGATGTACCCATTGACATTATAAAGACATTGGCTTTGATTTGAAAAAACTAGAAAGATGTGAAAATAATGCAAGATGTAAATATATCACATACATCATTAAAGCACTTTTAAGGTCATGTCCAATAGATGCTTTTCAAACTTTACCATGACTCCCATTCCTTCTTTATTGAAGGATGTCTACTATGGAGGAACAACTCTTATGTACTCATCATTGAAAATTACTTCTAAATTTTGAAATGTCTATCTCTGTGATTAAATGACTCAGGTGCATCATTAGCTTATAAGCACCCAAAGCCATCACATATTGGCTTATAAATAGATGAATTATCATAAATATTCACAAGCCAATATGTAAGCCCAGTATTATCTTAATCTATTGCCATCAAAGTGAATTACCACACTATGTTTCTGTTATGTTTAAATATGATGCATTCTTTGGAAATGACAGTTCAGAATATAGCTGTCCATTTAAAATCCAAACTATATTAGCTTCTATTGTGTTGTCAGGTGTGATTTAAAGTGTCAGTTACTGATATGTAATGACTCATAACACAGCTGTCTGTGTCTTCCTCTCAGTCCAAGGTTATCTTGTGCTCACACCCACTCAAGGGACTGGCCTGAAGGATGAACAAGAAGTCCTTATTAAAATTTCTTCACTCTGAAAATTATTTTCAAATGGCCCAACATCCTTTGAACTTCCTGAATTCCTTATAAAGACTATTTATTTTCTTGTTTCACCAATAGACAGTATGAATTTCCATCAGGAGAAGCAAATTGCTTTTGCAAGTTGGTATTTTGGTATCTGCTGAAAATACTCTCTCTAGATACAGTGCATGTACTTTTAAAAATATTTGAAGATACATTATTATGTGGTAGTATATGATATTTAAAACTTGAATTCAATTGAAACAAAAATAAAAAAAGAAGAAGAAGACCCAGCCCACCTAGCAGCACTATAGTTCTGCAGTACTGCAGAGAGTTACTTTATTTGGCTTGACACATATTATTGCTACAAAGGAAAGTGGCTTTTAGCAGATGTTTAGCAGTGGCTTTTAGCAGATGCAAAAGGTCTTCAACAGACAGATGCCTCCTGCTCTATGCTCATCCCTCACCTTAGCAAATTATTTTCTGCAATTTCCTTTAACAGGACAATCATGTTTCAGTCTCTCCCATTACGTATACCTAGAACTGATGTGGTATTTTCCTTCTAATTTCTTCTGTTCTTGCTTCTCCCCCCTTTCACCTCCCATACCAGAGAATATGCTGTCTCAGTGCTCTAAGTCCACTTTAGATGCTTTTCATTCTAGCTCACACATGCACACATTACTCTTATAAAGCTCTCTATAGATTGATTGGCTAAATTTCAAAGCAATTATTCCATAACTGCGCTTTGTATATTGGATGCCCTTGACACTGCTGATTATGTCCCTTTTTTTAGAAAACCTCTCTTCTCCAACATACTGCTGCTTTTCCCTGTTTGAAGTTTTTTCTTTCTTTGTTTTTTTCTTTCCTTTACACTCCTCAGTTGCAAGGCACCCGAGACTGAAACATCAATGCTCTCTTTATCTTGCTGTCCCAGAGTCTGAAGAGATTCTCTCCTATAAAGAGGCAAACAAATGTATATCCCCTCCCTAATGATTCATAAACACACTTCTCTAACTTGTATTCCTTCCATCCAAGTTAGAGTAGCATTTCTGCTTTTCTAAAATTTACTCCAAAATGGCCAGACATGAACTTAACATTGCCAAGATGAAAACTACTTTTTTATGCTGAAGTCTTCTCTCTTCACTACTTCAACATAGCTAACAGCAGCACTGTCTTCCCTGCTACTCTAATACATAACATTGGTTTCACCCTTGGAAAGACACACTTTTAACTCTTGGATTCAGACTGGATACTAAACTAGACTGCTTATTCCTGCAGCTCACCTCCAAAATGACCAACACAAGCTTAAGTAGATTGCTTATTCATAGTCCCTTGTTTGGCTTCAACGCTTTCAAGTCTTACTCTCTTGAACTGATTCAGAAGAAAGTATCTTCCTGGTTCATGACTTAATTGAATCAACTCCTGATATGTCTTCCCATTAACTTCCATTTATACATATCAGTTATACAGCACTCAAAACTTTAGATCTAATGCTTGCGATATCATATGACTGCTCCTGCTTTTTCCTTAATAATATCAGCTGCAACTGCACAATTTCCAAAAATAATCTATTCTTTTTTTCCCATCATCAGTCCTTATGAGAAGAAATGAACTTGTAAGCAAAATCCTAAATCCATTCTCAATACCCCTCTTAAAACTTGTATCTCAGATCAGACATATATACCAAAGCATAACTTGAGAATGACCCAAAATGTGAAAATACTGTATATATACTGGTTATAAGCTAAGGTATTTGCATATGACACATTCTTGCCCTATTCTTTACCTTATTGCCTTGTGCATCTTTCATATCATACAGTACGTACTCCTGTATAAGTATTACATGGCAAATGCAACAGCAAAGTAATTTTTGAGGAAAGAAAGTAAGCTAGAAATGATCTTGCACAGAACTCAGACTCATACTCTCCAGTTACGATGTATACAGAAATAGTTGGCAGAATATTCTGACTTTGGGCTTGACAGTGGAAGCAAGGTAATACATTTTCAGCTCTAAGAAACCCCATGGCCAGTGTTTGTCATTTTGAATTAACATGTTTGTCATTTTTGGTCTAGCCCCTCCCACCCCCCCAGACCTTACACTGCACTCTGTCCCTTAGGTTCTCTGAGTTGAAATTAGCAAGACCAAATTAGTCAGCTTTGAGACATGACACACCAAGCCTTTTTGGACTGCTGGATTTGTAATTGGACTAGTCTTTTAACTAAACAGGCCACTTCTTATAGAGTATTATGAAATAAAATAATAGAAACCAGTTTTTGTGGAATCAGCCTAGAGGGACTGAACAGAATTTCCTCTGTGAATGTACTAAAGCCTTGACTTTCAATAGTTACACAACCCTGTATTTACAAGAGATGATAGAACTGCCACCCCTTAATCTTGCTTATACTGAATACTTAATGTAAAATTGCCTGTCCAGATGCTCTGTGAAAACTACTTAAAGATGAGATGAATAAGAGGCATCCTGGAGACCTAATTACATATAAGCACTGCAGTTAATTAAGATACATACAGATCATCTGTTGAACAGTCATTTTTGCAGAATTAATTATAGCTTTGTTCATGGCATTCTGCAGTGATGAATACTAATATTTAAATTGCATATCACTATAATTCAAAATGTAAAGATATTAAAAACATTAATTTTTCATAGCTCTCTTTGATGTATGTATTTTTATACCCATTTTACATTCCCCATTAAAGATCAGAGGCATAGGATGGTTCCCCAAAGCCAAATATTAAAGTACGAAACCAAGATTAAAATTTTAAATTTCACAGCACCCAGTCCAATCAGTACTTTTTAAAGTCACATTGCTGTTCTGAAAATAGGGAAGAATTTATTAATAACTGCAACCAAGCAGTGCCACTGCAAACAAGAAATGCTTCATATAAGAAGATGTACATTGAAATGAATATAAAACCAAAGAAAGATACTGCCATCAAGAACATAACATTGTTGAGTAATCATTTCTAGAGGCCCTATCAGACCCATATAAGTCACTGAGGTTTCTCGATTGGCTCTTTTAGAAGAAAACAGATGAAATATTTCTAAAATAAAGATTATTATCAAAATTAAGCATGGGTGAGATCACAAAATGTAAGAAGTTTGCATGCATGCTGAATGTGTTTAAAAAAACACATTACAAAGCACAAACACATGGGTTTAAGTCAGGCACAGTGCAATCATGATAAAGCTAGTTGCCTAACCTTTATAGAACTTACTCTGATAGGAAGTACGGATCCGTTTCGTTAAATCTGGGTAAAAGTTAGACAGGCCACGCATGCAAAAGTTGTCTTTGGAACATGCCAGTACACCAGCATCAGCAGCAGGCAGAGGAAAGAGAGAAAAAACAGTCTAAAGTGAAAGGAAGTGATATCATAACCAGCATCTAGAACAGCCAAGGTGAAGAAATTTCAGCAGATGCTTACCCTCCAATATAGATAAGGAGATCTAACATAAAAAATAATCAAAAAATAAAGGAGGTGGGATGGATGGTGAGAAAGCAGCTGAGGTTTTTTTCAGAGGCATAATTTTTGTGAGCAATCTAAAAGTGTGTATTCCTTCTTAGCAGTCATTTATCCCCAGTGAGCTCCATTTTAGCATCATCCTCCACCTTTTATACAGGGACTCTGCATCATGTTGCTTGTGGGTAGCTGCTCAAATTACTTTGGGAGCTGCTGTGAGGCTGGCTGAACCAGACAGAGAATCTGAAGGCAGCTCATCTCTTCTCTCCTCAGTTGTGCCAAATTTATATCTTTAAGACTTGGCACAGTTCAGAATTAAGCTTACCATGATTAAATGCCTAGAAAGTAGGTAAATGGTCTTTCAGGAATGGAAGTAGGCCTGAAAACTTACATTTTGTTATCTAAATTTAACTTTTTGTTTGGAGTTCAAACATATACCCAATTTAAAAAGTTTGTGTTGACTCTGTGGGGAAATAGGATTTGATTATATAGTGCCAGGTCAGATGATGAAAATGCTGGTGTTATAAACTCCCTATGATCTGCTGCTTTTACAATTTCATGGTTAGATGTAAAACTTAACATTTTAAAACATTTAAAAATCTAATTCTAAAATTTCACAGCTGTGTAAAACATTTCATAATTGTGTCTTACTCCAATATGTTGCTATAGAATATGTAAAGTAAAAAGACTTGAAACACAGAAGATACTCATATGAGAAAAAGTCAGATTAACTTTTTCAGATAACCCAAATTGTATGGCAGAATTTGGCTGCACTGATTGGCTAAAATTTCTAATTTCTAATTTCTAACATGCAATGTACAGTAACTGCTATAATGTACAAATGTGATTCTCTTGGCATAAAATTTTAAAATGGGGTACAGCTTGATTTAGTAAGTTTCTATCAAGAGCTTCAGCTCACTAGTGAAGTGGCTAATTTGAGCTAGTTGTGCTACCTACATAACACGCCTCTCCAAACACAAGTTGGTTGTGTTACACTTCTCCAAACATAATTGGATTTTCAAATACCAGTGAATAGCACTTGGCAGAAGATATATTTAAGTTTAAATTGAAGTCTTACCTATTTTTATGAACTTACTGAAAGCACAAACAAAATAGCATACAGGATACACTTTAAGTGACTGACAGAGAAATAATTTACTTCTCTGTTCATTATGATTTTTTAGAAACTCAGATAATGGACTTACTTGCTGACCTCCATCCCAAAAGAATATACTTCCTAAAATATTTTGTTCCTGAGAAAGTACCAGTACCTACAGCATGTCAGGTTTCTTTTGTCAAGTTATAGAAAGTCCACTGGCTGGCAAATACTCATGCATTTCAAAAGCATTACAAAAAGCCACAGGCAAGAAAACCAAAGAACATATCAGGCTCATAATCACAACAACTTATTTCCTACCTGCAGCAAACTGCTTGCTTTTGCGAGGTGACCGTGGTTGACGCTGGTATGGATCACTTGATCCATAGAGGTCAACGGTTCCCATGCTCAGCAGCACCGTCCTCTGCATAAAGTCCACAACAGCCAAACCATTGCAGTTTCCAAATGCAACTCTAAG
Source organism: Phaethornis superciliosus (assembly GCA_023637945.1). NCBI lineage: Eukaryota > Metazoa > Chordata > Aves > Apodiformes > Trochilidae > Phaethornis > Phaethornis superciliosus. The sequence continues at coordinate 82,702,596 of JAJQWJ010000001.1, read as the reverse complement.
AAAAAGAAATGTTCATCAAAGGTATTAGTAATATGTAATTAAACGGTGCAAACAATAACAATTATTTATTATTGCATTTATTACGCATTCTGCGCACACATTTTCTTCAGAAACTAATCCAAGCTCATACTTGATACTTCCTACAGAATCGTAATCCTGAATTTATACCATTGTGTCCTGAAACAGTAATTGACTTCCCAGATGGTAAACTTTCCACTTTAGTTAACTTTCTCTTCCAAACACATTGCAGTATCTAAATGTTGCTTTACTGAACAATATACTTCTAGTAACAATGATCTAAATGAAACCCACACATCTGGATGTAGACCTTAAAAAGTGGCTATACATATGTATATATAATATAAATTAAAACAGAATTACAAAGAAATGTACAGATTATTATTTTAGTCTAGATTTAAATGATAAATGAAATATATTAAGTTTGTGGAGATACTCAAATCTGAAAGGTATATAAAAAAATTCCTTCTAAGTCTGCCAGCTTGTCTGCAGTATAGATTCCTTCTAAAACAGTCTTTACCCCTCTGAAATGCTTTTGATGGGGATTTGATTCATGTGCAAGATAAATATTTACTGGTGTGAGATTGCCCATGATTTGGACTACAGGCCTGTTATAAGGAAAAAGATGAAAGAAACAATTTCTTCCGCTGCCTAGAAAGTCCCTTTAGAAGAATTCTATCCTGATTCTTCTCTACTGTTTCTATTTATCTCCTTCTGATACAAGTTTCAGGCAGTGGAAGAACTTGTATTGTACCAGGAGCACTTCTTCCTTCTCCCCCATAAAAGTGTTTGATGGGGGAAAGGAAGACAACAATGAAACTATCTAAGGAAAAGGAAATAAAAAGGGTAAAGAAAAAAAAAACCAACAACCCCAAACCAAAAAATGAACACTAAACATGTCTGTGTGAGACCTGTGAGAAAGTCTGATGTTAAATAACCATAGCATATAGAAACTCAAATGTCTCAGGAAAAAGTATCCTTGCCTCATATTCTCACTAAAACATTAAGTTTCTTCTAAAGACCTGATATGAAAATAGACAAGCAGAATTGATTAATTTCTTTCTCATTTAAATAATGGCAAATAAGTTTCCAGAGCATGTGACTACTGAAAGGCTGCATATAGCAAACTCTTGACACTGCATTGCTGAGTACTTGATTTAAGGAGGAGTATTACATACCAACAATTATTCTATAGAAATCTCTATTTCTATCAGACTGCAATACTACATTACACATAGAAAGTAACGCAGGTAATACTAGAAGGAAATTCAAAGTCCCAAACCATGCTTTATCAGATTAAGAATCATTTGTGATCAAGTTCCGTCATTTGATGTAAAAAGTGATTAAGATGGTCAGCTTAAAGCCCTACAACGTATTTAGGCTCGTGGTTCACACTAAAAGTTAAAAGCAATAAGGAAAGAGAGAAGTAATGAGATGAGGGAAGGCAAGAAGGGTAGGTAGAACATTTTCCTCTGTTGTACTTTTTTTCTCTCTACTTCCTTTATAAAAAGGAGAGTTCCACACAGCAAAGAGAAAAGGTAAAGCATGAAAATAAGGTGAGTTGTTCTTATTTGTCAAACTGGTAAATTAAACTGCCATCTACAACCAAGGCTTGAATTCTACCGGTTATGACTACACCAAGTTTTCTACCCATGACTTAACACTGACTTTAGTGCAACTTGTATGGAAATACTATGAACATAGTATTTTTCCCCCACTGACTCCTGACTGATCCGTAGATTAAGCAACTACTAATATACACCAACTTAAAATGTGAACAAATACAGTTTTATTTGGCAATATATGTGCTTATGTCACATTTGCCATAAAATCATTTTTTGCAAAGTTATGTATGTCTTCATGTTTCTTGAAACAAATTGACTGATAAGTAATAGTAAGAAATTATTTTGCCATTTGATTTTTTCATTCTTGTATTTTTTAAAGCTTTTGTAAATAGGCACTGTCAAAGAAAGGATATTGAAGTAAAGAAGATTACTAGTCTGAAGTGTGACAGTAATTTCTGTGTTCTAAAGTCCCTGTGTTCTAGGTGGAGATGAAAAATAAAGGAATAAAATTATGAGAGTAAATCTTATCTGCTAATATTTCAGGCAATGAAGGTTATAGTCATCTGCATTTTGAAAATTATTACCCTGAGATTTATTAATTTTAAAACATGAGTCAAAGGAAGAGCTAGAGATCATTCCCTGTGTAGTCAGCAAATCCAGAAAAGTGACCATCAGTTCCTGGTCTGCAATTTTCTAAACTTTTCAAAGTTCACAGATAAGCATGGATATAGTATTTCTTATACTTAAAAAAGAAATTACTTCACCAAGAAACCCCAGAAATTTCTCACTAATATTATAACGCTTCCAAGTAATGATAGGAAAATCAAGACAGACATTACTATTAAGAAGGCTTAAAATAAATGCAACATCCCATCAATTTGATTATAAAATCAAACACAAAATCAACACAATGAGTTTCTCATTATTGAGTGGTGACTGGAATTAGTTGAAAGAAGATATTCTATTCTCAATTATATTGCCATAAATGCCATAAAATCCTCATCAGGCATTTCTTGACAATTTTTTCATAGATTGGATGAAATTTTTCAACACATGAGCTAGTAATAAATTTTCAGAGACTGCTTTCAGTCCAACAGAACATACTTTAAAACAAATTGATAATTTGTACTTAACCTTGTAGACCTTTAGTTGTAACTGAAGCATTGTGTAAATTTTTATTTTCTTCTTTCATAAAATAGAGAAGTTTTTTTTATTATTTATTTTATCAGGAAAAAAAAAAAAACAGAGAGGAAGACTTTCCTTCTGTAGAGGAGGACCAGATTAGAGACCATTTAGACAAACTGCATGTCCATAAATCGATGGGCCCTGATAGGATGCATCCACAATTTCTGAGACAGATGGCAGATGTTACTGCTGTGCCACTCTCCATCATCTTTGAGAGGTTGTGGAGAGCAACAGAGGTGTCTGAAAAGAGCAAGAAGGAGGACCCAGGGAACTACACACTGGTTAGACTCACTTCAGTCTCTGGTAAGATGTTGGAAAAAATCATTCTGGACATCATCAGAAAATGTGGAAGCAAAGAATGCCATTAGGAGAAGTCAACATGGATTCACCCAAGGGAAATCATGCTTGATCAGACTGACTGACATCATTAGTGGCTGGCTAGATGAGGGGACAGCAGTGGAAGTTACATACCTTGAGGTCAGCAAGGCTTTTGACACTGTCTCCCATAACAACCTCAATAGGATACTCAAAAAGTGTGAGCTAGATGTGTGAATGGTGAGGTGGATTGAGAGCTGGCTGGCTGACAGAACTCAGAGAGTGGTGATCAATGGAACAGGGTCAAGTTGGAGGCCTGTGACCAGTGGTGTCATCCACGGGTCAATACTTGGTCTGGTCTTGTTCAACATGTCCATCAACAAGCTGGATGAGGGCACAGAGTGTATCCTCAGCAAGTTCAGTAATGATACAAAGTTGGGAGGGGTGGCTGACACTCCAGAGGGCTGTGCTGCCATCCAGCATCACCTGGACAGGCTGGAGAGCTGGGGGCAGAGAAGAATCATAGAATCGTCTGGGTTGGAAGGGACCTGAGAGATCATCAAGTCCAACCCTTGACCTGATGAAGTTCTACAAGAGCAAGTGTAGGGTCCTGCACCTGGGGAGGGAGAACCCCAAGCACCAATATATACTAGGGGTGGAGCTGCTGGAAAGCAGTTCAGAGGAGAAGGATCTGGGACTCCTGATCAATGGTAAATTATCCATGATCCAGCAGTGTGGCCTTGTTGCCAGGAAAGCCAACAGAATCCTGGGGTGCATAAAGAAGAGTGTGGCCAGGAGGCTGGGGGAGGTCATTCCCTCCTCTCATTCTGCTCTTCCCTGGTGAGGCCACGGCTGGAATGATGCATCCAGTTCTGGGCTGCCCAGTTCAAGAGAGACAGGGAACTACTGGAGAGAGTCCAGCTGAGGGCAACAAAGGGGACTGGGGATTGGAGCATCTGTCTTGTGAGGAAAGGCTGAGAGAGCTGGGACTGCTTAGCCTGGAGAAGAGAAGGCTGAGGGGAGACCTTGTTAATGTCTACAAGTATCTAAAGGGTGCAAGGAAGATGGAGCCAGACTCTTCTCAGTAGGTCCCAGTGACAGGATGAGAGCGGCAATGGGCATTAGCTAGAACATAGGAACTTTCATTTAAACATAAGAAGAACTTTCTTTGCTATGGGGGTGACAAGGCACAGGCTGCCCAAGGAGGCTGTGGAGTTCCTTTCTCTCTAGACACTCAACAGCCACCTGGATGCAGTCCTGTGTAATGTGCTCTAGGTGATCCCACTTTAGTGGGAAGGTTGGACTAGATGGTCTTTAGAAGTCTCTTTCAACTCTGATAATTCTGTGATTGATTCATGCCATGATCATTTAATTGACTCAGGTATGTTTAGGAAACCTCTGTGAGTACTAGGAGAACCGCAACCTGTCAGAGTAGTTTAAAAGTGATAGAATGGTGTGATTAATTCCTAAGTAAGATGATGTCTTGAGGCTTGAGGCCTGCAAGGGAACAAATTGGGCAAAATACAACAATTTACACAAGTGACAAACATATCTAGATATGTTATAACAAAATCAACTTCTAGAGTTCATGAATAGAAAACAGCTCCCAACTGCAAAGGCTCTGCATAAAATTTCCAGTTTCTTAAGAGAACCAAGTGACTTCCTGAAATTCAATAGAACTCAGACACCTAACACCTATTATGGTTTTTAGTTTTTATTGGAGTAACACCTTCTACAGGGGTAACTTTTTTATGTATCTGGTTGACTCTCAGGAAGAGAAAACATTAATTGGAAAATAAATTGAAATCTGAGGAAAAATAATACATAGAGATAAGCTCACTTTTATTTCCATACAGAATTTAGCATTTGAATGTTCCTTATTCAATTTTCAATTCCAGGTCACTAGTCCTCTGGCAAACAGAGATTAGCACAGACATAAAAATGCTGATTTTGTAAGACAATTTCCAGCTAAGATATAGTGTCATGATAAATGATATTTAACACTTAATCACATCACCATTTTCTATGAAGTGTATTTCACCTTGGTGATCCTTTCATAGGAACTTTAAACATTATAGATTTGAAAGGTTATTAGATTTTATTTGAAAGGACGGATAGAATAATGTGAAAACATTAACTATTTTAAATAGGAAGAGTAAAAATATTGGCAATAATGGCAGTTTAATATCTCATATTACTTTATGTGAGTCTTCATGTGAGTTCAAGTATTTTTTCCCCAAGAATCTGAGCTTTAGCACCTTTTGATTATTTTTAGTCTAAGTGTAACTGTCTGTAGGAAACTTCATAGTGTAATTAGATAATACATGATGTAGTGCAATGGACAATAAATCAATGCAACCTTAATTTTGAGTTACTTACAGTCCATATGCAGAGTTCACAGCAAGACTGGTAATCTGTTGTGGAGGCTCACCATCCACCCACACCAACTGAATAACAAGATCTGCTTGGTATCCAGGAGGCATTCGCACAGGTCGAGTCTTAACACTAAGAGTAAGAGGTACAAAATAAGAACAAACAAACAAACTGGGCCATGAATAGCAACTGCTTCTCTTGAGGAAATACTAGTGGAGTACAATCCAGCAAGTACCAGCACTTGCAGCACACTGTGCATAAACCCATACACTGAGACCAGGCATTCCAGTCAGAACAGTGATACTTTGGAGGGATTCCAGGCTTTGACTTGCATTTCTAACATAGAAATCCAAAACCTTTATCATTCCCTACATGAGACACTCTGTAGAAGATGTAGGTGGGAGTCAATAAAAATAAACTGCTTCATCATTTTGCTTTGATTTTCCTTTTTCAGAATATTTTCTTATAGTATATAATGCACACTTAAACAGCATCATGAATAATCAACTTGAATGTAAAACCTAAAATACTTCTGGAACTTTGGAATGGGACCTTTCTGTATTTTTGAACTTCCAAGCTCTTAAGTAAAGCATCACAGACAACTGAAAAGAGGTAAGAAAAGATAAGAAAAAGTAACATCCTGATACAGTCCTCACTATTTTATGTCCAAAAATTATGGACTTGATTCTATGTGTCTATCTAGTGCAAACAAGTCCTGTTTTCTTCTTAGGAGCATAATTACCTAGTATGAGAGCTGGTCTTAAGGAATGAATGTTGAGAACACAAAGTCTGATATGATTATAAACACCTTTTCATCTTCAACAGCGTGATGATACACTTAAGGAGACACTATGCAATAACAGAAATACTTTGAGGTATTTAAGCTATTCATTAGTACATTCACACAGTAGACAGCAAATATCTACACAAAGCCCACTAGCCAGTGCATTTTCACTGTAGCTGTAAATGAGGTTTATATTAGGTCCCTCTACACACAGTCATAGTAGGGTGGTCTAGCACATACATTCCTCTAACCTTGTTAAAAATAGTACCCAAAGAAAGATCAAACACCAGAAGAGGAAGGAGAGCAGCTAGTTAATACAGATGTGGACAACGGATTCTGAAAAAACGCAATCTTTTGGCACATAATATTTATTTCTGCTGTAAGTGCTTCTCTATGCATGTATCTCTGCCATAAATAACTTAAGCAGTATTATCCTATGGGCTGGATCTTGGAGATTTTTGATGACTGATGATGCAGACTGTCTCCTGAACATGACTATGACACGACTTCGCAAGCTTTGCAAGCAGTCTTGGCCCATATACTTGGAAAGATGATGGATCAGATTGGAAAAAAATCTAATATCTATTCAAAAGAAAGTAAGCACTTCTCTCAAGAGAGCATATTCAAACTCAGCATTCAATAACAAGAGCAATCAGGGTCTTTTTGTATCAACACTGCATTTGTTGAGACGGAGGGCTTGGTGGCAAATAGGCCTACCGGCAGGCTTGGGAAATTCAAGACTGATACAGAAAACTGAAGCAAAATGAAGTAAAACATAGCCACAGAATGACATCTGGGCATAAGTTCTGAATGAAGTAACTCCAGTAGCACAATGGACAATGTACAAAGCAAACAGTGCTCTAATCCCAACAGAATTTATGAAGAAGATTGTGCAATACTTCTCACACTTTAGTGGTCTGATACAGAGCATGAAAAAAAGACTGAACATAGATGTACCTTACGACAAAAAGAGAAAATCTACACTTCAGGCAAAGGAGTTTTAGCCTGGGGGAAGGTATTTAATTTATTACCAATTAAAATAGAGCTGGATGGTGAGAAAGGGATTGTAGGAGAGACGGATCTTCTCTAAGCATAGAATAATTTGTAGTTGTTTAAAGACCATATGACTGGAGTAAAATAATTTTAAATTTAATGATTCAGTTTGTTATTCTCCTATTACCATGATACCTTCCTCTTTAAGGATGCTTGAACCATTTCCTTGGTTTTGCTAAGCATCTTGCTTCAACAGTAAAGTTGATATTTATGATTATAATATTCATCATCCTTGTTTTGGATTGCTTCCTTTGAAGTGTTTATACTATAAGCCTAAACAGACTTTAGGAGTTTATGCAGAAGAAGTGTAGATATTTCAGTGATCTCTGCCACGTTCTTGTTATACAACACTGAATTCAGTTGTGGCAAAGTTTTGTTGTTTAATTTTCTTATTAGATAATCACAGACAGCTCTTTATCATTTTGGAGCTACTTACAACTCCTGGAGCTACTTAGAACTACTGTCAAAACCCTGGACCGACCTAATTTTGGGATGAGACTGAAAGTCTGTGAACAAAGACCTATATTTTGGGTATTTACACAACTTACATTCTGACAGTATTTACATCAAAAATATTTATCTGGATAATCACAAACATATCAGTGTCATATTATTATAGCTGCATATTTGATATCTTCTGAAAGAAGCAAGAACAATATTTATTACACACTACTGCTTGCTTCTTTTTGTGATATTTACTTTTCATTTCAGAAAATAATTCAGTTTCCATTACTTCAGCCCCTTTGGTCACTTGCTTGTACCTCCTTGCAGACAAAACCCCATTCAGCCATTCTGCCTAGCAAAAATTCTGTAGTATAGAGTGCCACCCATTTTCTCTAAAAAGGCTGAGAAGGAGATATGAAAAGAAACACAATGGAACCAAGATTAAAAGCTAGTCTGTGTATAAAATTTTATGTGATTTTATGATTACTGATGCAGTTCAAGTTGTGCACTCACCCTCCATGTGTAGTGGCTGTAGCTTTATGTTATTATCACTGTATCTTACATTCTGTACTGCTGGCTACCTGAATGACTTGCATATAAAATCAGCAGCAGCAGCCAGGTCTCTACAGGGTTTTCTGCATTTCCAGCATTACTTTCACCTTATCATCATAATCCTGCTTAGAACAGAAGTTTTTTGACAGAAAAGGAATGTAGACACTGTTAGTCTTTGGGTGGAAAGTGTGAATATCTATATGCTTTTCTGTCAAAGTATATTTACATTTCCTTTATGTATCATGGGACAAAAAAATCAGTTGGCCAGCTTAGTGTAAGATTGTATGGAGTTAAGAAAACTCCTAGAAGCAAGCCAACAAAACCTCTGCTGGTTCATTACAGATACTCTAGCTCCAACTTCAATAATTCCCCTTCTTCCCAGACCAAATAAAACAAGAATCCGCTAAGGGAAAATCTTAACCACTGAAATAATCAGCTGTACTCTTGCCAATTTCAATGTCATAAATAACTTACTTTAAAAATCCCAATGTGAAATATATCTCTGCCTTCTATATTGGTTTTCATGGTTCACACTAACGATTAAACTGAGGTCTGGAATTCAACTGCCTGACTGAATTAGGACAAATTACCAAGATCCCCTAAAATACTATTAATTTCACAACAACGATGTAGGGATATTGCTTTTAAATGCTAATGCTATTCTCAGGATCTCAACAGTGCAAAATAATTGCAAAGTCAGGCAATGTGCATTTAAACTGCTTTTGAAATAATCAAGGCACTTAAAATATTTAATAAAAATTAGAGTGAAATAATAATGAGTTCCCTAAAATGAGAAACTGTTATCAGCAGTGCATTATAATTGCTGGAAAATTACAGTTTATGGAGTCCTGTACAGAATTCTGTTTTGAAAGTATTCAAACCCATAATTTATCTGCCTTATTAGTAAGAATGTATTAATCTCCTCTGAACAGTGGAAATGTGTATAGACAGACAACAATTTGCTTCTTTCTAGAGATTAAATATACATACACTTCCACATAGTGAGACTATTCCACAATTGTATGTTTTAAAGATTTTTTCATCAGTAGAAACATGGTTTCAATCCCTTACATATCATAAAAAACATATACTCCTTCAACAGAGAAATATTTTAGTATTATTCTAACCAATCATAGAAAGAAAGCTTTGCACATATCTACTTCATGGAAATCTGTTTGCAAACTGTAGAGAAAAATGTTCCTTAGAAATTCCTCGAAATTCCTTAGAAATTCCTTCCAGTGTAGTGCTTGTAATCCACAAAATTGTGGGTATGAGATGAAGATTTACTCCTAGATCCAATTAGAAAATTACAGTCAAACTTTTACAGTAACAGTTTATCTTCTCCATAATTACTTCTAGCCTTTTAAAATCCCTTGTAATTATTTTGCCATAATTCTTTTGCTTGATCCTTATTCTGTTTTATTCTCATTTTGTGTCACATATACATGATTAAACCTTTTTTTTTTCTTGACAGTTGACTGATTGTTAATACAGACAATACAAACGGATGGGAATGCTTTTTAGAAAGATAAATCTTTGAACAATGGCACAGACTTACCTAAGACAGGGGATACTATCCTTCATTGTTCCTTCACCTGCTACAGTGTTGGTACTGCCTGAAAGGCTCTTTAAAGAAGGAAGCTGGGAAGAGGCATCTGGAAATGGAGGAATTATTTCCGGTTCAGGAGTAATGATATCTTCTACTTCATACTGAAGTCGTACCTCTAATGACTTAAATAAATAAAAAGCTAAGTTAAATTTAATAAAGGAAGCTGCTGAAAGTTTTGTCACCTTCAAATTAATATCAGTATGCCTTTTTTAAAAAAATGCAACACACCCACATTTATTACTATCATTTGCAGGAAAATAATTGTCATTTGTTATTTATACAGCCATTTGTTAATTTATGTTTGTCATATACAGCCATTTGTTAATTTATATATTTTTCATTTGTTAATTTATATATTTGTCATTTGTTAATTTATATATTTGTTATTTAACATCATTTAAGAACTAGTAATTTACCCCATGTTGATGGAGAAACACATATGTTTATTTTTTCAGTGCTGATTTTGATGCAAGCCTTTTATTTTAAATGAAAGGCAAGAACACAGCTTTCCAGAATTTATAATGAAAAGAAAATTTAAACATCCCCCAAATAAATTTCTTGGCATAAGAAGGCATCATTCAGGATAAATGTCATGAAAATTTTCTGCCTATTGTCTCCTATCTTTTTCCTAAGCAACTTCATTAAGGGAGCAATCATCAACCCTGCCTCCTTCTTGATAATACAACAGTCTCTACAAGACAGGTTTCAGCCAGTATGCAGAAGCCTGACAGTGTGGGGAGTCTTGATGAACAAACTTCGGCTATGGGTGGGGGTCAGGAAATCAGAGATGAAGACACAGAGTTCTATATTCCCTAGAGCAAGCATGAACTTGGCAGATTCTAGAAAGCAAAGTTCAAACTAGTTACCTTTTCCTTTCCTTCAGGGCTCTCTAGATAGGCTAACAGAGAACAAAAAGGCCCAACCACATTTCAGTTCTTTCCACTAATTCAGGAAATCTTAACTGAAGGATGCCAAGCATGGGAAACTGGACAGGGAGCTCAAGTCTATATAATTAATAATCTAAAAGAATCATACTTCTACCTCATGAATTTTCTAGCAAGATCCCTATTTCAAAAAGAAGAGAAGGTCTTGAGGTCTATAATATTTCAAATATTTGTCAGTGACATGGACAGCAGAATTGAATGCACTCTTAGCAAGTTTGCTGATGACATCAAGCCATGTGGTGAGGCTGACATGCTGGAGGGAAGGAAAGGCTAACCAGAGGGACCTTGACAGGCTTGAGAAGAGAGCCCGTGCCACACTCATGAAGTCCAATAAGACCAAGTGCAAGGTCCTGCCCCTGGGTTGGGGCAATCCCAAGCATAATTACCAGCTGGGAGGAACACGGATTGAGAACAGCCTGAGGAGAAGGACTTGGGTGTGTTGGTTGATGAGAAGCTCAACATGAGCTGCCAATGTGCACCTGCAGCCCAGAAAGCCAACCATATCCTGGGCTGCATCAAAAGAGGAGTAGCCAGCAGGTTCAAGGGAGGTGATTCTCCCCCTCTACTCTTGCTCTTTTGAGAACCCACTTGGAGTACTGCGTCCAGTTTTGGAGTCCTCAGTACAAGAAGGACATAGAGGTATTGGAGCAAGTCCAGAAGAGGGCCACAAAGATGACCAAGGGGCTGGAGCACCTCTCCTATGAGAAGAGGCTGAATCCATCTCAGATCTCCCACTGAAATCTCATCTGTGCCAGAATGAAGATGAATACCTAAGTTTTATGAGAACTGAGAGATAAAGACAAGTACCGACAACTTATATTTCTCAACCATTATAGTGAAATGCATAAGATTTAAGAATGAAGTGATTCTACTCAGTTAGAAGAGGAGTGCTTGATCAAAATTTTGTGTTTGTTTACTCCTTGCAAAATCTATGGATATTTTTTTCCCAAATCAGCTAAGAAACCTATTAACATTTGCCTTCCAAGAATAATGAGTGAAATACTGAGTTCAGGAAAATCTATCTCCTGGAAGTAATTGCTGCTGACTGAAACAGTTTATAGTACTGTTTAGTCTTCATTCAGGAGTGGAGTAACTGTTGAAGAGTACGTTCTTCTAATTGACATGTTAGAATTGCATCATTCTTCTTTGGATGCTTTTCATTGTGTGTTTCTTTTTTTAAATAAAATTTCTTTTTATAATTTCTAGCTATCATACATTTGAAGAGATAGAATAAAATTAACAGGACTGTGAATATTTCTTAAGTTTTGGTCCCTGATTTGACTGGACCTTGGATGGGGTAGAGAGACCTGTTGTACCAATTTATTTTGACACAGGGTAAAGATCTTTTTGGAGGATACTGTCACTAGGTTCATTGGTTCTCCTTTCTACATTCAGACTAGTGTAAACTTTTCTTTTATGGTTCTTCTCAAGAGCTTTGAAGGCGAGCTTCACTGAGGAAATACTGATAACTGAGAAGGTGATCATGATTAATAGATGCCTAAATACTCTTTTGAGGCAGAATGGAGTAGATTCAGGTAGGAAAACAAAACGAACAACATCAAATGCTTTTTACATAATTTCATGGCACTGGCTCCAAGGTTGGGTATAAAGCAGAATTTGCTTCATGCATATTACTTGTCTACAGATCTGACACAGAATGATGCAAGTAATACTTCTATGGAAGAAATCCCAGGCACAGTCTATGCCTCTAAGGTATATTCAGCAGCACAATTCCCTGCTACACAGAGAAATGTTTGCATGGAAGCCTCCATGCTTCTCATCTAGCAGAGCAATAACATCACAAGACCAACATCCATCAGTAAAAGAAACACGGGGTTCTTAAAATGCTGAGATCTGTAGACTGATATCAAGGTCAGTTCAAGCTGGCTGTCAGAAAAGGGAGAACACTAACTGATAGAACTATAGGAAGCAAAGAAATCCTGAGACTGACCATCTTGGTATAGACAAAGCCAGGGAGCCTGAAGTCAGATATAGATTTAAAAAAAAAAAGACTCATACTTTTAAAAAAAAATAACTACCACCATCTAAGACTGAAGACTTGGAGGCTTGCAGCAAAAATGTGGGATCCAAGAGATAAAACCTGCCTCAGGCATGCAAAAAACCCAGGGAAACTCAGTGACTATGCCACCAAGGTTAGATAATATTAAAGCAACTATTCAGAGAAATATTTCTTATATAAATGCTTCTTAATAACAGATAAAATCTGAGAAACTGATAAGCTGCACATATCATAGCATTTCAGAAGATAAAAGTTCTGATCTAATTCAGCCACAAAAATTAAAGACATGAAAATAAAGAAATTAAATTATAGGTAATAGAAGATAAGGTGCACTTGCTATGGAACAATGTAAGAATACAGAATTGTAGTAATTTTAGCACCATAATATAAGCTGGTCAAAAAGGTGAAATTACTGTTGATAAGTTTTAAAACTTTCCTGAAAGTATATGTTCAACTAGCTTAATAACTGCCTCTAGAGGAAAAATATGAGAGGAAAGCCAACAGAACAGCCTTACCAGATGGCACATGGCTACAGGCCAAAAATGACACATTTTTACCAGGCTAGAACTATAGACCTTCGAAAGTAAATTAAGATGGTGTGAAAAGGAAAAGAACTGTAATTGGGGAAGGTGGAAAATGAAATGGAAGTGTGTCAGACCCTGGGGTTTGTTGAGAGCTGGCAGATGCAAAGAAATACTTTCTGGGAAGAGAGCGTCAGGAGCTGCAAACTGTTCACCACCAGGCAATGGCAAAGTTGAAGGAGAGGCAGTCATGTTTATCTTGGCTTTGCCTTAAAAGCAGTCTCCTGTTCAACTTCTTAGGTTTAAGAAGGAATGTTTCATATTATAACTACTGTTCAGCCACACTGTTGGCTGTGATTGTGGCTCATGTGCGAAAATGTAGGGTTTAAAACAAAGTAGGGCTTGTACAACAGCAGTGAGCACAAGGCAAGTGCAATGCAGTTAAATGAACAGCTGTATAATACTACCTGAAATAAGGTGATTAAGACACGAAGACAGAAATAGGAGTATTTGAACACGTTAAATTATCAAGTGCTTAGCCATAAATAATATGGCATTTCACAGACTGTCCCTTTTTAGGGAAAAAAAGTCAGTAGAGGCAAGAAAAAAAACCCCAACTCTCTTTATTTTGTTAAGTCAAGTGATAATTTTCAGTCTGCTTGGGACCAAACACTAAACATAAATTAAAGAGATTAAGTACTTGAGTTAAAAAGAGCATTATTATGCATATGCACAATGTACGTTACCTGTACAGCAGCCAGTATTTTCAGAGCAGGTAAGTACAACGGATTTAATGTATCATAAAGTATGAAAAGCAAACTATGACTGGAATCTGTACTGCACATGGAGAGCTAGCTCCCAAAAACTCTGTTAAATTTTTGTTACTAACTTAAGTAGCATGAAGATAAAGCTGTATTTATACAGCTTGATATCAGTTTTATTCACGCCAATGAGCATAGACAGATCAAGGCAATTTATTTAGAAATTATGTCATTTTATAAGAGAGTAAATATCTGAAGGACTTACTGCAATTTCAGTATTTACTTCGTGTTTGCTGAACCTGTAAACAACCACATATGCAGAAACTCCTGCCACACAGAAAATCCGGCTTTCAGGACACCAATACATCATCTGAACAGCAAAAGGATCTTCTTCCACAATCTCAGCTGTTGCTTTCCCTTCTCCCTGTTTCTGTTTTTCAAAGACCTTTGATGTTTTTAATTTGTACAACATCTGTAGAGTAACTGGAATACATTAAAACATATTAAAAATACTCACTAACATGAAGCACATCTGTTATAAAAGACTGTATGGTACTCCAAGAGAAAACATTAAGAAAATATTCTGGTGGCCTGGGCAACACAAAGACTTTCTGAACAAACAGAAACTCTGAAATGTTTTGATTTCTTGACTAATAGGTATATCTATATCTACTTATACCTTTATATAGAACCTTAACATCCTGAAGCCTTTGTCAAAACTAGAGTGCAGTGAATTCTGGAAGGAGGGATTACAACCAATCCCATTTTGTTTTATTGACATTGCTCCCTGTTTCTTACTACTTTTATATTCATTCATCAGAGGCATTAAATAATAACTGCAAGAATCCAGAAAATGTCAGTCAGGCCCAGCACCTGGGCATAAAGGCAAAGCTGTTACATGGCAGTGTAATTGTGGTGCATCAGTCTAGCTAGCTTGTGGAACAAGAGCAACAAAAGATGAAACGTGCTTTCATGTTGTAACCAGATGATGAACACGGCAAAATTACATTTTCGTTTTGCAGTGCAGATTTCTTCCAGGAGTTTAACCATAGATTTTAAAAAAGATATATTTCGAAAGTTTTAGCATATAAAACACTTTTTATAGCATATAATATATGTAGTTTTTTAGTATATAAAACACAATTTTTCAAAAATTACAGCAAACAATATGCAATCCTTCCTGCCTTCTGTGGTGGTGGAAGAAACTTCATGATGCCTTTAGTGTCAGTGGTAAATCTAGTGTGGCACTTCAAATTAGACATCATGGGTCCATGCATATTAGAACACTTGTCACAGGGCACAAGTAGAAGGCAAGAGTCTCTATCTTCCTGTAAATTACTCAATACCACTTGCACAAGGGCAAATAAGAAACAGCAGTTGCTTCTGAGCAAAGATACATATGGAAAAATGCTCTAGTGTCTTAGCAGTTCCCTGTGTCACACAGATTTGTGCTTTCAGACGCAAAATTACACAGTTAAAATACATTTAACAGAAAGGTATTTTGTGCCTTCTAATACCACTAGGATATTATGTTTGCTATGAAACCTCAAATGAAATTTGAGCTCTATAAGAACTTGCAAATAGTAAAACTTTGGAATAATTAAAACCTTGTAAGTAAATATATGAAGTATGGTACCAGTAATGTACATGCCCTGAAGAGCAGAGCTAGAGATCAGGACGTAAGAGACACACTAAAAGTACCATTACCTTCGATGGGACTGTGAATATTCATGATCATGTAAGCTTCTACCTCTAAGGAAAATTCCTATTGCAGAATATACATACTGATTAGTGGGTTATGTTTATATTCCCCCCAAGAGGGTTTTTTTCCCTTTCCCCACTCCTGTCAGAATTAAAGAAAGGACTAGCACACTGGTTCCTGTGTAGTATCTATGCTAAATGCTTTGAGGTTTTGCAACAATCTGTATTGCTTCATCTTTCAATTTTTATGACTGTATTTGCACATTCTTGTCGAAAGTGCAAGTATGTAATGAAATATGCACAAGACAAGGTTTGATGCCTCACATTACTTCTCCAAATAAAAGTCATGATCCTATTTTAGTTCATATTAAAGCTGTCTCATACTTCTTGTGTAGACAAACTCCTGTCAACCTAGTTTTAATTTTTTTCTTTTTGGTGTTCAATATTAACTTGAAAATATTGGAAATGTAAACTCTGAGCACCATGTATCTGTTTTTTCTCCATTTCCAAGTAGAAAAAATAGCTCTGGGAAGCTATGGAAAGCCTATAAAGGATTGGAAATCTTCATTCTCACTGTTTCCATCCTGATGAGTGAAAATATTTGGCATTTGGTAAAAACAGAACTATCTGGCAAAGTCATCAGGGTTATCTGACATTAAATCTTGTAACCAGTCCTCATTTTTGGCTGGAAATTGTGGCACTATTAAACACTTACAACTCTGTCGCATAATGTGGAATTAACTTAAGTGTCTCATACTCCATGTTCTTGGCAACCATTACAGACTGGTTTTTAGGCTCAAATTAAATCTCCCTGTGCCTAACATTTCAAACATTTCTTTCATAGTGTCTTTTCTTTAGGATACTGATACCTCATAAAAGAGGTATTCTACCCAGGCATCTTTGTACCACAGGAGAGACAGAATACAAGGCAACTCTTCTGGAAATTTTCTGAAGCATAGTTGCATTATTTGAAGAAGAATATTTTAGCTTTTAACTAAAATGTAGGTATATTTTTAATAACTATATTTTACTAATAAGTACCATACATGCTGCCTGTAGGTAAAAATGCTGGGTTTTGGTATGAGTACTTACAGCTAGAATGTATGGAACAAGGATTTTCTGAAGCTTTTCCCCATGAGAATAAATGAATTCCCAATTATTTCCTGGAACTTGAGACTGGACAAGAAAAGATTTAGGTCATGTCTACCCTAACCAGGCTAGACATGTATTTAGATGTATTATCGTATTTTAGTATTTAATTTTTACTTACTTGGCTGTTAAAAAAGACTATATTTGATATATAGAAAAGAAGAGATGTGACATCTGGAAGTGACTATTACATCTAATTGAGCCCACTTTTATACACACAAGAAGATTATACCCTAGGGATTTTTTACCAACACTTCATCCTTCTTAAGTTTTGGTATGTTATATCAGGAGTTTTTATTCCTCTTAAAGACTTTCACTCTTTTCTATAATATATCTCATTATCAGT
Source organism: Phaethornis superciliosus (assembly GCA_023637945.1). Taxonomy (NCBI): domain Eukaryota; kingdom Metazoa; phylum Chordata; class Aves; order Apodiformes; family Trochilidae; genus Phaethornis; species Phaethornis superciliosus. The sequence goes on along the minus strand of JAJQWJ010000001.1, from coordinate 82,685,256 downwards.
GCTTTTCCCTCCTAATTTAATAAAAATCTGCTTAATTTCACCTTATTATTCCTAATTATATCAGTACAAGTATTACTGCTCATACTATTAAACATCATGTTATATGTATGTGTGTGTGTGATTTGTCAGCAGTATATAAAAGTGAACTTTAGAAACTTACTGGCAGAAGCATCCCAAAACTTTACTGATCCATCTGCATGGCTTAAAAAAATATAAAAATTAAATGTGTTAAACCAATATGTGATTCTATAACATCTTTATATATGTTAACTATAAGAAATTTTTCCTTTTGTAGTTTGGTTAGGTTAATAAAGCATTTTTTTTTCATGCATATCCTACCAAAAACTAGGCCCCAAACAAATTTTAAGATGGCCACCGCGAGAAAGTTGTTCCTACACTAGTGAAAATTTTAAGTTACAACACTTTTGCCTTTGCAAAGTGCTAGCAACAAGCCTATGTACTCTAATAATGCCATGTATAATGAAATCTGAAAGGACAGAGGTTAACTTAATTTTGCTTAATACATTATAGCTGTGTTCTTTTTATTAACATAAAATCATTCCTGCAGTAAAGCTGGAGAAACATTTTTGTTTAAAATTAGAATAATCCTTTTATCACCCTATTGATACTATTGCACACATCATAATCTTATTTTAAAAACAGGTGTTAAGTATCAGTAATACTAACAATTTATCAAATACAGTGCTATCATCAGCACAGATGAGAGCAGAGGGAAACACAGAATGCATCATAGCTGAAGAGCTTCTGTTTTACAGCATGGCCCTTTGAAAATCCATCAGGCACTGCTCATGGGGCTTCTACTATAATCTGAGCCTTTCTATGGCTTTTTGCTATGGGGCTATCTCTTCCCCGTGAGCCACACCCTCACTAATGCTGATGCATTGAAAAGAATTCCCAAACTGTCCATAAATGCAAAGTCCCCAGCAGACCAAAGGACAACAGCTGCTTCTTGCTGCTATTCTCTATGCCCTTCAAGGCCAAAACATTACCTTGCAATGGATTCTCATTTACCAAAGAGCTCACCTTCACAGATACAGAGACTTACTGCATAACACTGGGGCCTCAAATGGTACTTCTTAATTCACCCCAGAGGTCACCCCCAAGTACAAAATTCTATTTTCTACAGTAGGTGAGAATTTTTGTGGTGACTGCACAGGTTAAAAACCTACATACCTCAAAGGAGGAGGCCAGGATATGCATACTCTGTGGAAGAGTCAACTCTTATCTATAGCTAACCCACAATGAAAAGCTGTAGACACTAAAATTTAAAATCCTCAGTTTCATTCTCACCCTGTAATAATGATCTCAGGATATGTCTGAGCTCCAAGGTTCCATGCTCCACCACTGATGGGCCACTCCTAAACAAAAACAAGAGTATGGAGATCACAGCTAGTTCTGACGAAACTTGCTAGGTTAAATTTAAACTAAAAAGTAGGCATCATATTCTTCCAAAAAGCAATGCAACTCATGAAAGGAAAAAACATGTGTAGCATTCAAGGCTTTTAAAGCTTATTAACATTTTTGTATTATCAACTAAGGCATTTACAACTTAATAACATTTTAATGTTATCACTTAAAGTTGTATGTTTTAAAAATATTTCTGCACAAATAACATCCAATAATCAAAAAGAGGAACTGGAGAAAAGAGTAATAGTTTTGCTGCTCTTCTTAGATCATTTGACTCTTGGAGTTTCTATTGGACACAGAACAGGCTGAGAATGTATTTTAAGGATGAAGACTCTACTGAAGAAGATGGCCCAGAAATAAGTATCTAAGCATGATGCCATAAGATACAAGATAAGGGAATGTGGCTTCTACAGAACATATGAAATCATAATATGTTCTCTGCCTTTTGTTTGCTAAAGGCAAGACTTCCCATTTTCTTCGTTAGTCTAAGCTGGCAGTTGGAAATTATATGTCCAAAGGTTGACAATTATGGATACAGGATGTGGAGGATGACATATGGGCAGAGTGGGTATGGTTGTGTGCAGAGTATGAGTGGGTGGAAAAAAAATGGGAGCAGAAACTGGTTATGTGGATATATGGAATAGATGCTTGTTGGTGCTTGTGTACAGAAATAGGTGGGTAGTAAATGAGTGGCTACCTACCATATAAGTTGGGGTATATTTGTATGTGGTAAGATAAGGCATGGGGATAAGAGAATGTGCTTTGAAAACACGGAGGGGGCAAAAAGTTTGGTATACTATTTGTGTGAGGTAAGATAGATAAGCAGAAATATTCAAATAGGAAAAAAATATTTCTGAAGTACTTTGTCAAATCTATATCTAAAAGATATAGATAAGGCTCAGTTTCTCAGTTCATGGAAAACAAGACAGCTACAATGAGGAAACTTCTGTTCATGTGAATAGAAAACTGATGACGTATGATATGTTTACCCAATATTTTTTTCTAATTTTATTATGAAGGATTAGATGTAGCCAAAACATAAACCAGGTTAAGGGTTGAAAATAATAAAATAACTGCATTTCTTTTTATTTCTGCAGCTTGTTCTATTTCTAGAAGCATTACATTAAGACATCAAAATAATTAATATCCTAATTTAATAATATCAAATACTACATAGACATGCTCTCAAATATCAACTTGCACTCAAGGTCTTCTGCTAATGTCTTTCAGCTATAATATTTTCACTTTTTTCTTTGATAGAGTCAACTTACCTACATAAGGTTGTGTTGGTGGTATAGTAGTAAGCATAGCTGCCTTCCAAGCAGTTGACCTGGGTTCAGGAGGAAATTATTTACTTTGAAGTGTGTAAGACACTGGCACAGGTTGCCCAGGGAAGCTGTGGATGCCTTCTCTCCAGAAGTTTTCAAGACCAGGTTGGACGGGGCTTTGAGCTACCTGGTCTAGTGGGAGGTGTCCTTGCCCAGGCAGGAGGGTTGGAACTAGATGATCTTTAAGGTCCTTTCCAACCCAAACCATTTCATGATTCTATAATTCTGATATAAATTTTAATTGTAAAGTGTTGGCTTTCCTTTAGCTCACCTGATCTGGCATAACTCCAACAGCCTAGTGATTAAGTCCTATATAATGGTCACTAATGATTGCACTTAACTGATGGTGTTTCTGCAAGACAAATACCAGGCTGTAAGTGTGCTGCTAAGCTGCTGGTGGGACCAAGTTGAAAGGAATTACTAAGTAAGTAAAATGTAAATAATTTGGTAACATGTAACAAAAAACATAGGTTGTATATCTTCTTTCTTTGTTTAAAAAAAAAAAATCAGTTTAGTTTACCTTATTGCTGTATCCTTGCTTTTTATGCTTTGCTCCTACAGAATAGAGTACAGGAATCAAATCTGGAGGGCAGTCCGCAAAATATTCTGTGCAGGTAACAGGTGACTCATGAATGTCAATAGGATATGGATTTTCAAAGATTGGAAAACTAGTTAAGGAAGACAATTTATTAGAAGCACTGTGATACACTGAGCCATACAAGAAAACATTCTTATATTAAAGTGTACAATCAAAGTACAATCATTACTAATGAAATTCTCCCTTATTTATTAAAACACAAATATTGTTTTAAACTTCAATAATTCTGTCAGGTTACTCAAATAAAGATATAAAAATTCCACTGCTATAACAAGAATCCTCTTGTAACATAAATACTCATTCACATGAATAGCTCCTAAGCCTAAGAGGACTGCTTCTGTGAATGAGTATGAGGAACTAATTTTTCTCACCATCTCAAAATCTTATTTATGCAGAAGTTACACATTTTCTAGAAGCTCCAGGTTCATGGATATGATACATATTATGAAGTAAGAACTACTTATACAACCATGGATTTTATATTGAGCAGCTTAGCTGACTGGGTTGGTAGACTACTCAATCTACAATGAACAATTGCAGTAACAGATGAAGTAGATCTCAGTTTATTTCTCACTTCCATCAGTTTGGATGATCTGATAAGAAGGGAGGCCTCACTTCTGGTAAATTACACAATGTTATTCACAATTCAAAATGTAGGAAATTTGGTTCTGACTTCAGTTACATCCATTTTATATTGCTGAGATGATCTGAATTATTCTTGAAAGTAAGTGAGATCAGAATGTGATTCACTTAAAATGTTTCAAGACATTAAGGGCAAAATCTGTTCCTAGTTATACCAATGTGAATGTGCACATACTTTACTGGTAGTGTTGGAGACAAAAAGGCAAAACAAAATAAATAAGAGATTATGCATAGCATGATATATGTTTCCACTTCAATGTGAACATTGATTCTGATGTGAAAGAACTATTTGTCATTTAAACCAGCAACTGCATCATGAAATAATCTGCAAATCCGCTATAAATCAATACCATTGTTTATTAATAATGTAAGTAAATACTTAAGTAAATACTTAAGTGGCAGTCCCTATGGAGTCCAGTAAAGTTACACATACATATAAGTAGTAGTTAAATCTAGTTTCCAAAACACACATTGAGGTCATAATTTAGCATGTGACCAAGTATTACTTCGCTATTAATGTTTCAGACCTATTCTGAAGGGACCGCAGATTTAGTTTTCCCAAATTTAAGAAGAAATATTTTCATAATGTTCCTGTTGATTAGCTGCTTTTTAGCTCTTAAGGTAGAGGTAAATGTAACTACCAAGAGTTAATCATTTTAGGTAGTTAAATGACACTCATAATAATATTTTGATTTTTAGGATCATTTGCTGAGCAGTTAAGATCTACAAAGAACTTCATAATAAGACTTCATACTTACTTGCTTTGTGTCAGGTCAACAACAATGAGATCTTTTTCCAAAAGCACAGCTACAGCATAGGGCTCTTGAAATTCTGTAAGTGAGGAATAAAGTATAATAGACACAGAGTTCTCCTGTTACTCATTTTGGATGAGCAAGTGCATTCATGGTATAGTAAAAAGAAGTTTTGTAAGTACAAACCCTAGACATATGCACAAACTAGGGCCAGCCAGGAAATGAGAAATTACTTTGGGGCACTATTGCTGATCAACATATATAGGAGAAATACAATTGCCAAGTTGTAGTGTGCCAGCATGAAGGTATATTGAAAATAAAGAAGCAGAGTATGAGTAAGTTCTATCACAGTACTGCTGAATCCAACAGCTAATGAACCTTTGCTGTCCAGTAGTAATACTTCTGCTGTCTACAACTGTTCTTCAAAAATAGATTCTGAACAGATGATGCTAAACAATGCCCCCACTTCTGAAGTGGTTTCAAAGGAATATTCCATAAGATTCCTGTAACTCTGTTATGTTCAATTCAGATACTGACGTGATCCTTCCTCCCAAATACTCTTTTACAATGCTTTTTTCATTTATTAAAAAAAATTAAAATGACAACTAAATGCTTCTGTTGATGGATAGAGTGTATTAGCTTTCATAGAACAAGAGTTATAAAAAAACATAAATGTGAAATTATGACTCTCTTCAATAGCGGCAAACCACTACACTATATGCAGACTCAGAGAACACTCTTCAGATTCCTAATACCAAAAGGTTGAGTAAATTCACAGCAGCTGACTTACCTTCCCTTCAGGTGCTACAAATGCACAATATTTGTGGCCTGTTTTTATGCAAGCCAATAAATAACACAGGTTAAACCAAAATTTTAAAACATTAATGTGTGATCACGGGGGAGGGGCTACAGAATCTTAGTACTGAGAAGTATCACTGTATTTGACGCAGTTAAATGAAGGCCAAACTAACTTCAATTATGAAAAATTAAATTTTTGCATGACAGTAAAACAAACAAACACTATCTTCACTAAGTATTTTTAATATGTGTTTGATTAAGCTGCATATATAAGATTTATTTTACTTTTCTGCTTGAGGGATTAAAAAGATGAACTTAGTTTCTTTTTGATTTACAGCTTTTCTTAATTTACTTTCTGGAGTTTTTTGTGAATGTACTTTAGAATATGTCAGCCCCATGAGAAGCAGTAAAACACTTTTAACAGTTCAGTTCAGGCTGAAGTGTAAGAACCTTTTTGCAGATGTGTTACAATTAACATGCAATAATTTCGCAATCTCTAGATTTTGAGCTTCATGAGAAATGTCAGACATATAAGCACACTTGATTAATAGCAGTATTTCCTCATACTAGTCCATGTGTTTTAAGTTTATATTTGGAGATTTATGCATGCCTTATTGACCACTGATTACCTGCTTCCTGTACTGAGAAAGAAAGAAAATTAACAGCTACTTCCAGTGATGTGGTTTTCTTGGGATGAAGACAGCTGTGAAAATGGCAGTCCCTAGAGTGGAATTAAGGAATGAAAGATCTCTTCATTTACATTTTCCATAACTGTTTTTTGCTTAATAAACTCACCATTTGGATATGGGGTTTCACAAAGAGTTAAAAAATCAACTATAGGGTGATCCATTTCGAGAACTGTAATTGCTTTCCCGTGCATGATTGTTAAACTTGGTCTTCGACATGCCTTATCATATGACAATCCACCAGAAAATATCACAAATGGCTCACTGTATTAAAAAAAAACATCATAGCAATTATAACTTTCTGTAGTACATACAAGATCATGTTTTGTACCTTGAAATAACAATAAGTAGCTTTGCAGAAAGAAAGGGGGAAATATTCTAAAAGGACTTTAACTCAGAAATATAACATTGAGTCAATTACAGAATTAAAAACATACCTATTTTTACAGGTCTTGTACTCTACTTTAAGAATGGGCTTACAAGATTCAGGTTTTTTTCCATCTTTTTGCATTTTTCCTTAGGAAAGAAAGAAGATGAGAACTGTATCAAAACATCACAATAATAGAACTATCAAACTAAAGCATACACATTGAAGCAACTGTGTATGTAGTAAAAGGACGGAACTCCAAAGATACAGAAGATGAAGACTAGCATAAAACATGCAGTTGTATAAATTAATTGTATTTATTATGACTTTATGTTTTTACTGCCATATACATCTAAAGAGATCATAGACCACACTTCAAATACATCTAAAAACCATGCAGTTTATAGACAAGGATGACACTTAACACAATATTAATTAACTTGACCAAATGAATCACTTTTTCTGAACATATTATGACTATAAACAGCTCAGGTTTTTTCCTTAGTCATTCTCATATTGACTCAAGTCCTTTTGTTGACAGAATGTTACGTGCTTTGGAGTGTAACTAATTGAGTGACAAAATTAAATGAAGCGTAAAATTTAAATTCATGGGCTTCTAGTTAATTATAGCTCAGTAGTTCCTGTCAGAGCAAAGTCACTTATAAACCAAAAACCCCAACAATTTTGGTTTTGTTAGGTTGGAAAGCTTGTGCTTGCTTTTAACAAGTTGGAAGATACAGTGCAGATAGAGCTGGACTATTCTCATCAGTGCACAGTGCCATAATGGGAAGCAAAGGGCCCAAGTTGTCATAAGGGAAATTCTTTTTAGATATTAGCAAAAAAATTTGTACAATAAGAGTCATTAAATACTGGAAGACATTGCTCAGAGAGGTTGTGCAGTTTGTTGTTGGAAGCATTCAAGTGTTCAGTGTAAATCTGAGACTGCCCTGAACTCACTGATCTAATCAGGCCTGTTTTGAGATGGAGTTTAGACAGGATCACCTCTAAGAGGTCACTTTCGATATGAAGTACAATTCTATGACTGAAAATGATAAAATACAAGGAATCAGGATATCTTAGAAAAATGCTAAAATTTCTCTGGGCTACACAGATTGAGCGTTTTCCTTCTTACTCCTGTCAGGCTTCCTAGTAATGTATTTATCTGAAACGGTTAATAGCTTTTAACCTCATTTATAGGAAGCAATGGAATATAAAGTCCTAGCCATACAGATATTTCTTAATACGGCACTTTTAAATTCTTCATTGCAGTGACTTGAGAAGCCTTATACCAACTGTATTAGAAGCAACAGCGTCCTGTACAAAATGAATTACTTCTCATGAAAATTGCACACACAAACACATAAGTACAAAATACAAAAGAAAAAAAATGTGAAAAGCCTGAGGGCTTCAAAGACTAGCTGTAGACTATTAAGATGAATTGAATAAAAGAAGACATTAGAGCAGTATCAGTTATTAAGAGGTATTTATTACACCAATTAAAAAACCAAAAAAGTTTGATCAACATCGCTCTCTGATATTTATATTTTGCAGCTAATTTGCAAATTAAAACATTATGTAAGAAACAACTCTGGATCTGGGCTACAGTAAAAAATAAAATGAACACGGACAGTAGCAGACACCATGGAGAATACTGTTACTTAGATATACTTAGTTATACATTTTAACCATCAATATTACCATGTGGAATTGTGGTCTGGAATGGTCTGTTAGGTCTTTTCAGATTCCACAAGGTCAAGCTGCCATCAGAGTGACTGCACATGAACTGTTTCCCTTCATGATGCCAAGCAACAGAATGAATAGCCTACAGAAATGAAAGAAGAACTTGAGACTGAAATGGAATACAGTGTTTAAGCTAATGACATTTTAAGGTATGATTTTGGATTACATTAATCTAATAGTGTACCAACAGCTGGATTGTTCTTGTTTAAGTCCATTACTAGCATTTTTTAGCTACCGAAGGCTGTAATCCACTGCTAGTCAAATAAAACAATTCATTATAAATGCTAACATAACACAAGAATGTAAGAAAGCCTGTACTAAATCGGATAAAAATTTAAGGAACAGTGTATTATGGTAAAAGTGTAAGAACAAGGGACATACAGTGCAATTGCATGAAGTCTGATAGCTCTCTTTAGAAGTATTTATTCTAACAATCATACAGGGAATTCTGTGGGACAAATTTTACAGGTAAAGTACAACACATGCTGTCTTCCCCAGAGGAATATTTAGGAAAAGCAGCAAAATACTCTATTCTTGAATAATTTTTTCCCTTGGTATACTTAAGTTTCAGAGCAAGTACACAGAAATATGGGATGTTTAATAGAGGAACAAAAACATTAACAAGACCAGGATTGTTTCATCAATATAGGAAGTTAACAAAACATACTTTTGGAACAGATAGGACTTCAGAAAAGAAGAATATCGTACTCCTATGTACACAATGCAAGTACCATGTGATGAATGTTACGCATGCCAAAAAGCAACACTTAATTAATAGACCATTCACGCAAAATTAGTGGAACCAACTGAAAATATCCATAATTACATCAAACAAGCTGAAAGGATAATAGTGTAAATCCTTCATTTTCACCAGTATGTGCTGGAAGCTAACAAAAGCTGTTTCCTGACAAAGAAAAATATTGCTTCCTTATGTACCACAATTTCTCACACTCCCCTCAGAAGCACAGACTCAGAATTTTCCCTGGAACCCATTTCCCTTCCAGAAATGTTAGCAAAAACCACTAGTTTCTATGTAAAAGTAAATATGAGACCCATTTTTGAATGCAGTTTAATAACTTTTTTTTGCAACCCAGGAAATGCTAAGGTCTTGCATTCACTTAAAATTGCATATGGCCATTTACCTGATTTATGCAAATTACTTTAAAGTTATACCTGGGTATTCATAAGTCAGCATACGAGTTGTTCATACTAATTTTGCTGAAGCTGACAAGAAAGAAACCTAAGTTCTACTGGTCACTATTGAAAACTCCCTGTTGATCTTCTTCTTAATAGGTACATTGATTTTTATGGTTGGTAACACCTCATGGTCTGGAGAGAATACAAGAAGAAACCAATGGAAAGGCTGTGACCCTATCACAAAGTTGTACTCAGCTCTAGAGGCTGGACAGCATGCCCACAAAGGAGCCTTTGAATTAAAATTACTCAGATGTTTTCAAACATGCCTTGTATATGAAAAGCTTTGCTATCGTGCTAGTAAGACAGTCTGGCCAATGAAGACTCAACAAAGCTGAACAAAGTGAACTCCAGCTATGTACCTTCAAATGGTATGAGTGTCTCTCAACCTTCTACCTACAAGAGGGGATTTGGAGCACAATTCCTTTTAAGATACCAAGACTCATAAGATACCAAACTATAACTGAAGCAATGGAACACAGAAAGATGGTTCATACAGAGTCCTAACAGTGAGAACCTCAGCTCTGTGGAGAATGCTGCTTCACTTACACTGAAGGCATGCCTATCCTCCTGCATGTAATTCTGACATGAGCTCATTCATGCTTGCTATCATGCCAAATTTGAATCTCCTTTTGATGTGTTATCACACGTAGCTACACTTTCACATGGTTGCAGTTGCTGTCTCTGAGCAGCAGCTAGTAACTAGCAGCTGAAAATTGCACCAAGCTGCTTGTTAAACTCTCAGCTGCGAGGTGCCACTTGCCAGCATAAACCTCCTGCTGAGTGGAACTGAACAGGAATGCTGCTCTCACAGACACCTGGCATAGCAGCAACACAAACTCACCTGTTAGACTTTGCCCCAAAATGAGCAAGAAATACTTAAGAATTGCTTTTGAAGATCTCAGATGAGAGTCAGGGCTAATCGCGCAAGATGGTACTGAACAAGACCCTAATTTTCTCTCTGCTAGAGTATGTCTAGCTTTCTGATCCACCTCTTCAGCAACCACACACACAAAAAGGAACAGTTATTTGCTTAGAACAGGAGTTCATCACAGTCAGTGACTCATATGAATGTTCACACAGTGTATGCACATAAAGCATATCACTCCAGATTGGGTATGTTTCTCCTCCTGCAATACCCACAGTGGTTGCATAAATATTCCTTCTCTCACACTCAGCACGTACTAAAATTAAGCAAGCCCAACACTATTTTAGTTCCCAGACATAAGCCTTCTGCACTGAGAAGAAGTCATGGGGACTCAAGGACTGCTCTTAGCCATATTTTGAACAAGAACCATACTCAACCTATTGCTTGAATCTTAGAATTAAAGACCATAACAGCAAAGGCCACATTAGATTTGATGCTTCCATAATGGCATAGTACTTGATAAAGGTATGAAGATGGTGTTTAGGCAAGTGTCTCTGTGAGCTCTGCATCCTGGAAATGTGGAATTGTGTTCTAATGAAGGATGATGAACATGCACTGACACAACCTATCAGACTTTTAAACAGCCTGCATATGAGGACATTTGGGTTTGCTTTTTTTTTTTTTTTTTTTTGATCTCCCAATTATCAGCAATAACTTGTGAATCCTTTGTAAGATCTGGTTTGTTTATGAGCTCTCTTCTCATACCAATTGATCTAGCATGAAGCCTAGAAAAGATAGGCAAGATTTCACAGTGGTGTTGTCCAAGTAGACAGAGAACCACTACCTTGTGATGATCCTTTTGTTAGCCAACTATCCAAGTGTTCAGCTACAGAGGATGAATTCCATCTGAGCTGTCCACTACTTCTAAGACCTCAATTAAATGCAACACATTGAAAAAGTTGAATAGAAGAGACCTATTAATAGTGGTTTTCACTGACAATGAATTCAAAGTATTTCATGTGACTATGTGAAAAGAAATAATTTAAAATTCATGACATATGAAATTATTCCTCTCTTTCACAACTGAATGTCAGCAGATATAGTCCCCATCAGAACTTCAAAAGGAAGAATATTTAGATTTGTAGATAGACAATAATTTACCAGCCTCCTTTCCCCTCCAAAAAATATTTGAAATTCTCTCTTCAGCTGAGGATCACCACACAGAAAATGAGGAACTTGTCAGAATCAAGGGGAAGAGAAGTTCTGACATATTACAGTCACAAGAGCTTAGTGCATTACAACAGGCTTCAGGTTTTGAATTCTTTTGTCAGTAACTTGTTCAAAAGCATAGCACAAACAGTATTTCAAGTACAAGCAATGCCTTAAGATAAATATCCATCTGCTTGATAAAACTAAGTGTTGAATAACATTTTTTCTGAAGAAATGGAAACTGCTTACCTCATCATAGTAAGCTCTCAGATCAGCTCTTTTAGACCGTAAGTCCCAGAATACTATAGTTCCATTTTCATAGCCTATCAATAGCTGAAGGAGGGAAAACCAACACAGTTATATTTTCAGATCCAAAAGGTATACACAAACATTGAAAGACTTCAGGTTTTTAAGACATTTTAAAAATAATAATTAAGCACAATAAAAAGTAATGTCAAATGGATGTACAAGACTGTAGTTTGCACTACACATAATAGCTTCTCATCACTAACAACTAAAGTTCTAATATGGAAGAAAAATACTCATATTTTTTTGTTATTTGGGTTTTTTATTGGCAAGAATATGTGCCTGGACAGTCTTCTCAGTTGTGTAGCTGGTGAAAAAAAAGGCCAGAGAATGTTCTTCTCAGCTCTTATATTCCTTTCCCCTGGTTGGAGGAAAAAACTGTTTGACACCCAAAATATCACTTACATAACTTCAAACCAAAGACTGATTAGACTGCACTCTAATTCAACTACATGTATTCCTTTAATTTCTGTTTTCTACTGCTTTAAGTAGCTATCAAGAACTACCTTTGCAGAGAATAAATTTCTTGCTTTGCTAGAAATTGATAACTTAACTGTTATGCCAATTTTAACTTTGCTGAGAAATACCAGCAGAGACAATTTGTCAAAAGATAAAAGAGAGCAAAGGAGCTCAGGAGAAAAAAAAGGATGAAAACCATCCTTCCTCCTTGTCTCTATTGAAAAGAATTGAATTATTGATCTGGCACTGCATTGAGTACTCTTCATTTAAAAGCAATTAATTGCACATCTTATGGAAGATGTGAAGTCTGGCCCATTTAGGTGTCCTGGGAATTGCTTCCAATAGAGCCTATCTTCCTAAAAATATGTCCTGGACATGACAACTGGGAATGACCAAAGTGGTAGACTAACACATTTCTGCTATGAAATATTTTATACAACTGACAGGGATTACTGTACTTGTACTTTGTCCTTTTCTTGAATTTGAGCAGAAGAATGACAAGACTATCTCTTAGACTATTTACTTGTATAAATCATAAAAATGAAGCTTGGCCGGACTGATGAAAAAAACATCACTTTGTTTCGAAGTTAAATATAACTGATATATCAATATTGCTACAAAAAGAGTCTGGGAATACTCTCAGTCCTGTGAAACATGATTCCTTACATTGCCCGAAGAATATTCATTAAGTAGAGATGTATTACCTAATCTGGGAATGATTAATAGTTATTGTATTTAATACCTGAATATGAACAACATCTGATTACTTTAGAATTCTGCTCCTGAAAAAAACCCCTAAAACTGTTCTGGAGAAATTCCAGAATATTTATTGGTTTTTCTCTGGACAGGTCTATGTGGGATTCTGTGGCAAAGTAAACGTGAAAAACATCCTGTTCAGAGAGCACGAGGCTAACTGGCTAGCACCTATGTCAGGATGCCATATGGTTTTCTGGGGTAACAGACTGCCATTGAACAAGTGAAAAAGCAGCCTCTTGCTGCCTCTGCTCTTGCTGCTAGTTAGTGATCCTAAACAGAAGACAATTGTATATCCAGCAGCCAGTGATCCACACATCAGTGAAGCTGAGCAGGCACAGGCCTGTGCGGTGTTGTCCTGCACATAGCCCCTGGGCTTCTGGCCTCTGCTGTGCTGCAGATAGTCCTTGGCGACAAGATTAACTCAGCCAGTTAATCACAAAGCAGCCTGCAGGCAGCTCCCACTCGGTAAGGGATATTACAACACCTTTGTGTCCTTGTCTTTATCTTAATATTAAGCAGCGTGTCTCATGTGAACATCCTTTTGCTTGACAGTAGAAATCTTTTGTGGTCTCTAAAAACCAGAAGGCTGCCAAACCTCTTGACAGAGGGGACCGGTACAGTGTGCTGTGTCCTTACTGGAGGTCCATCCAGTGTTATACAACTTGCAGCTCTCACCATCCTTTTTGTATTAACTCAAATAAACAGTATATTAATCAGCATGTTATGGAGCCTGAGTGTCTTATTCTTGTCATGATAACAAGCACGTGCAACAGTGCATTACAGCCGGATACCAAACCAGTAGAGTGCAGTCCATATCTACCAGTAGTCTTTTCACTTCAGCTTTTGTACTAATATACGATATTCAGGAAAATGAACAGAAAGATGTTTAGTATGTGACCTTAATAACCTTCTTAAGAACATCTTTGTTTTCCCTGGTGCAGCAGGCTTGTCTTATGCTTTTTATCACTCTCTTTTGCAAATATATCACACTCCAGGTAATTACTAAAACATTAAATACCTCCTATCAGAGACAGCATTTCACCTAATTTATTGCTGAAATGCTTAAAGCACAGCAGCACTATAGAACTGCAATATATAAAGTGTTGTGATTTCAGGGAAAAAGTAGAAACATAAACATATTTGCTGCATAACCAGGAAACTCTCGCTCTCTGTCCAGATGGCATCTATGCTGCTTAACATGTGGATGATACTGAAGTCAGAATTCCAACTGGGTGATTAGGATTAGTGTCATTGCCAGGATACTTATTATGCTCTGAACTATGACCCATCTGAACCATGGGAAACACAAACATTCATACTCCATACATATATTCCTCTTGGCTGTGGCAAGTACCTGAGAGATAAGACAAGCTCTATGTCTGTAATAGAGGTAAAAAATAAAACTACTCATGCTTAACTAGGTTAAGAAACATGCAAGAGGATGGATACAATTTGAAGGAGGGAAAAGCCCCGGTAAGATCTTCCTTGTCTAGTGGAGCTGCTCCACAAATGGACTTAAATCCTTCTTCACATTATGTTTTTGACAATGGTGTTCTAGGGAGATTTCTCCTTTAAAATCAACTAATTGCATCCATGGTATGTGCCATCCAGCCCCTTCCTTGTCCTGGTAGCACAAAACAGCTCTGAGAGAAAACAAAAAAACCAAGCCTGACAAATACATTCACTAGTTAGGTGTTATTCGATCTCAGAACACACACTCAGACACATCAAGTTTAGTCCGCTAGCTAATAGTTAATAACATTAAACTTCTTCCTGTTAAGCTTTCTCCAGTTGCTGGGAAACTGCAGATCATTGCAGTTAATGCTTTCTCCTGTGTCAGCAAGAAAAATCATGTTTGCTACAGATCTCCCACTTACAAATGTCTGTGACCTTCAGTTTGTTCCTAATGTACATTCATTCACTGATTTGGCAGACACAGTTATATTTCATGAACTTAATCACTGGGTCCCCAAATTGTTCTTAAGTGACACATTAAATGCCCAAATTCTCTTTGTCATCTGCCTTCCCACCACAGCTTGCTTAATTCATAGAAGAGACTGTCTCCAAAATATGTCTTGATAGGTTGCCTGGAGGGCACTCTGGAAAAAAATTTAATGACAGAAGTCTTCTGCTTACATTAGCACAAAAAATGGTCAGCAATGATTAATATAAACTGTAGCTTTTAGGACTCTTTAAAAGAATTTTTAAAAGTTGAATGAGCAGCACACAAACTGTCATGGCTTTCATAAAGATATCTAATGACTGTCTTAGATTTGGAAAGGTTTGTCTGTATTTTAGGACTCTCAGCCACTCAAGTATGTAGGAGAATGCTATTTATTTACGTCAGCAAAGCATAATGCCCAGATCTGTAAACAACTTTGTGATACACCAGGGAAGGATATACCACTGGTCCCTTGCAAAGGAAAATATCCTTGTATAGTATAAGAATATAAGCATTTTGATCAGTTATATGACTGATTTGTACCCACTATTCAGTTCCTGATTTGAAATCAGAACACTTTTATCTGCTGCCTTCCATGAAGTGATGTGGGGAATCTGATTTCTCCCACACCTCTTGGTGGTCTTTTGCTATTGCAAAACTGAGGAGCTAAGCAGAGTATATAGGACTCTCTTGAAACAGCTCTATTACCTAAGAACAGCTCTAATATAATAAACAAAATGTCATCCTATCACCGTATCTTTCTGAAAAGGCCAAGAGCAAATACCAAAGAACAATATGTGAGAAGGGCAAGTACTTATACTTGCACATATTCTCTCAGGCTAAGTGATTTTTCTCAATCAGAAATAGCCAAATTCTGAACTAGACATGACTCAATTTAACCTCCTTTTTAACAGCTTTTTAGGAAAATTAAGCAAACCTCTTCAGTAACCCTCAAACGGATTTCTCTTGTGTTAACTTTTCTAGTCTCCCTTGTGACCAAGACACATTTTCAGCACCCACAGAATCATTTGGAAAAAAAATTTATAGCTTCTACAGCACATTTGAAGAAGTACTTAATTGGCTTGTTTAGAATCTGACCTTTGTTTGTCTAATTTTAAATCCTTTTATGTTTTTTTTTGTTGAAAGAGACTACGAACTGTTTCTACACTCTTCATAAGAACTGTGATTTTGAAACTTAGTATCAGAGTATCCCTTACCCACTATGAATTGTCCTGTCTTAGTTATGCCTCATTAAGAAAACCTTGCACCTTCTCTGAATTTCTTTTAGCATAATTATGTGCTTTCTGAGATAGATGGACAAAAATTGTGATCAACCATGTATTTAGCAATAGCCGTTTTGTTCTCTGTTCTTTGGCAGATAATGCCTATTTTTGGTTTTCTTTATTGGTCACTACTAAACATTAAGCTGACATTTTCACTGAACTATCAATCAACATTTGAAGCTCATGATACCAGACACTAATGATCAGCTCAGACCTGTTGTTTTACATATAAAACCACAAGTATTTTCTCACACATATATCACTTCCCATCATTTCCACTGAAATGGAAATGGAAATTATGAATGGAATATGAAGAATACTTATGAAATACAGTAGTTAACCTTCCATTTTACTGCTGATTTTCTCAGCCTCTTCAAGTCCAGTAAACCTGATCACAACACCGCTTACTCTCTTTACTAGATTGTTTAAGAATATGCTGAATAACATAAGTCCCAAACATGTTGTTTGGCTGGTTTTGTTTTAGTTTTGGTTTGTTCTTCCCACTTCTACTCCCCAGTTTTTCCCCATTCAGTAGAAAGATTGTTTTGTCCCTCATTAATTCCATCAAAGATTGAGATTAAGTTGAAAGATTTAGCTTAATTTTTAAAACTAATTTTTATGTTAGAAATAACTTTATAAAAAAATTAAAATTTAGTTTACATTTTAAAATCTTTTAAGGTTTTGTTGGGGTTTTTTTAGTTTAATTTTTTTCTCTACTACTGGCTTTTTAATCTGGAGCTATGCCTTTTGATTTAATGTTTGGATCTTCTCTTACATCTGTGTGTACCTTACCTCCTGTAAACACCAAACACTATCAATTCCACATTCTGCAAATCTGCAAGTATTTTCTTAGCAGGAGTATGTTTTTAACCACTCTCAATCTATCAGTGATATAAACAGCTGCACTGGGATGGTTTCAGTATGGCTTATATTTTCTACTCTTTCTCTTCATAAATATCCAACATTGTTAATTCATAGGGATCTAATTTTGCTGTGATGTATCCTAGTACTTCATCAGTGCCCAGATGCCTCCAGTGTACCCTCTGAATAACACACAATGGTATTTATAAGCAAGTTCTCCTTTTTTTGAAACCTTTTCATCTCCCCTCTTTCTGCTCAAGTAAAAATATTTTAGGGTTCTTTTTGGACATGGTCCAAGACATTCCTGGAAGAGATGTTCACTCACAAGACCATTATTTTCTTTTAGTACTGCATCCTTTTTCCTTACACTGTATGCTTTTGTTAGGTCTACAACAGCTTCTGTTGTGGCCAGTGAACACGGGTTATGCCTCATCAATAAATCTTCATTTTTATCAGGCATTTTGCCATATGTAGTTAAATAGTATTAATTGATGGCTTTTGGTTTGAGGCTAAAACACTACACTTCATAGCATTTAATTACTTCACTTGCTGAAAGAAGTAATTAAAATGTTTGATCTATTGTGATTCTTCCAAAACGGCCTTGAGACCCAGTCTAACTTGTTAAAGGCCTAGCTGACAAGTGCATCATTTGCACATTGTTCACCTTACAATATGGATAAGTCCAGGGACAGATATTGCAAATGAAGTTCAGATGTATTCATCAGTGTTTTTCTAGGTACCCATATTCATTTCAGCATAGTGTCCAGCAGATCAAGGGACTGAGCTGGTAGAAGGTTCTCCCCTTCTACTCTGCCCTAGTGAGACCTTGCCTAGAGAACTGGATCCAGTTCTGGGTCCCCCAGTTCAAGAGGGACAGGGATTTAGTTGAGAGATGATAACAGAGGGCTACAAGGATGTTTAAGGGACTAGAACAACTGTCTTACGAAGAAAGGATGAGAGACCTGGGGCTTTTTAGCCTGGAGACTGAAAGGGGATCAAATTAATGTGTATAAATATATGAGGGCTGAGCATCAGGAAGGAAGGAACATCTTCTCACTTCTACCCTAGGATAGGACGAGGGGCAACAGATTCAAGATAGAGCAAAGAAGTTCCTCCTCAATATGAGGAAGAATTTCTTTACTGTAAGCATTACAGACAGGCTGGAACAGGCTCCCAAGAGAGGTTGTGGAGTCTCCTTCTCTGGAGACTTTCAAGACTTTCCAGCACAAGTCCTATGAGGAGAGGCTGAGGGAGCTGGGGGTGTTCAGCCTGGAGAAGAGGAGGCTCAGGGGAGACCTCATCGCTCTCTACAACTCCCTGAAAGGAGGCTGGAGCCAGGGGGGGGGTTGGGCTCTTCTCCCAGGCAACTATCAGCAAGACAAGAGGGAATGGTCTCAAGTTGTGCCAGGGGAGGTTTAGGTTAGATATTAGAAAGAATTTCTTCACGGAAAGGGTGATCAGACATTGGAATGGGCTGCCCAGGGAAGTAGTGGATTCTCCATCCCTGGAGATATTTTAAAAGAGACTGGATGTGGCACTCAGTGCCATGGGCTGGTAACCACAGCCGTAGTGGATCAAGGATTGGACCTGATGATCTCAGAGGTCCCTTCCAACCCAGACAATTCTATGAATCTATGAAGACCCATCTGGATGCACCTGCTCTAGTCCTGGTCCTGCTCTGGCAGGGGGGCTGGACTCAATGATCTTCCCAAGTCCCTTCCAACTTCTCACATTCTGTGATTCTGTTATAGTGTTTCCCGTAACAGTATCAGAAATTCAAGCTGCTGCTAGTTTCCCATAATTATCAGCTGATACATGAGGCACACTGTCAGAAAGTGGCAGTCCTTTATTAATGCCAAATTGCAAAAGTGATCCAAAATTATGAGATAGTTAAATGTCCCTTCCACGCAGGGAGAATGCTCAAAAATTCAGTAGCAACAGATATGTAAGAAAGCTGTAATAAAATTGCTATTGTGGCTACCAAATTCCATTTTGGAGAAGCTACCATCCAGGTGAAGCCAACTTAGATATTGCATCCTGATGCTTTTACTATAGGTTTTGCTTCCATTTAGTGACAATTCTTTGCTAGTCTCAGCTTGGTTTAAAAAGAGCAGCAACTTCCAAATGTGCATTACTATCATTACTGGTTTTGTATAACAGAAGACTTATTTTCTTATGAAAGTTTACCATCATGACTTTATAATGGCATGTTTACCCAAATACTGGAATGATACAGTTTTTAGTTAATTCTTACTTAATCAAAACTCAACTTTATTTAATCAGGTACAATTTTGACTGGCTATAGGTTTCAAAGTACATTAGTCTGTCTGTATCATCGATTTTTACTCGCTGAAAGGGTAAAAAGAGATTTTGTTTCTTAAAAACTGTAAAATAGTAAAACTGACCTTGCAAATACATAAAGAAAGCAGGTTATAAAATCAGTAAGTAAGCAAAAAGAAAGAGCTATCAAGGCAAATAAAGGCTATGAAATGTTGCAATTATTACAACTATTATTTGTACTCACTTTTCCCTCATCTCTTGGGCTGTCACTTAAATGTACAACTGGCCCAGGGTGAGTCTTTGTGGATCTGTAAGACAAAAATAAATTCCAGTCACTGAATGTTTTTTGTATGAAGAGCTAAATGCTTACCTTAACTTCCAGGTGTGTTAATGTATACCTCCCATGGCATAAAAGTAATTCTGAAAAAAACAACAGGGGAATATAACTATCTGAAAGTTATCTATATCTTCTCATGTTCTCCTCCACTTCCTTTTTGCTTTTATAGGCAAATATTTTCCTTTTCGTCTTTCTTGTATTTTTAAAAATCTCCTGTTACAATGGGATTTTTCCTCTCATTGCTAAGGTTTTTTTGGTTTTGTTTTGGTTTGGGTTTTTTGTCAACTTCCTCTCTGCCCTCCCTCCCCACTTTCTCAATTTCAAGGCTAATCTGCCAAGGACTTGCAAAGTCTTCACTGGATTAATTTCAATTACTGATAGTAAGCATCACCAAGTTCCAATCTCATTAATAACAAGCCTGCAGGAATCTCACCTACATCGCTCTGTCTATCTGAGAAGCTACCTGGCTTCTCAGCATTGCTGCAGTGGGGTTTCAGAAATGGAGCATTTTGCCTTTGTCTACTCTGTAATGCCTTATGACATCCTCAGACCAGCTAGTACAGTTACACCCACAATGTATGTTCTGTGAGGTTTCTCAGCTGTAAGACCCATTCCATGAGTCTTTATAAGCCTCTGTAAAGATTACTTATTATTCTTGTTGTTCCCTGTCTTTTTTGTAACATGTACCAACAATGAAGTATCCAACTTAGGCCAGGGACTGGTGCCTGTGGTTGTTGTCCAGCACCTGACAGCAAATGCAAATCACAGGACACTGCATAGATGAAGATTTTTCACCTGTCAATTTTACTGACCAGAGCTTTAAGCCCTGGAAGAGAGAGAAGCAAGATGAAAAGCATCAGCCCACAAAGCTTGACGCTATTTGAATGCCTGCACAGAACAGGACCTTTCTTCAATCTACATTCTGGGGTCAGAACACATCCCTTGGACGTGATCTTAGGATTTATGCTTGTATGGCTGGTCTTGGTTCACAAAAGGTCACTAGGAAAGGCTATATGGCAGAGATTGACAGGCCCATAAATCAAAAAATTTATCTGGAAGCCATACCTAGAACTACCTGGGCTCCAAGTTGAAGAATATTCTGAAAGAAAATTAAAGAACCAAACCAAAGCAGGGTTCTCCAGCCAAATTGCTCAAAAGGTCTTCCTAAACTAAAAGTATTCCTCTTCCTTTGGTTAAAATACTGCACTATAGAAAATCTGGCCTCTTTGTTCTACCAGGTCAGACTACAAATGAAGATTGAGAGTGGTATGGGAAAATTCCCAGACAACTCAAATATTAAAATCCAATGGAATAACTCATATCCTCATAGACTCCTACTTCCCAAAAGAGCATGTTCCAAAACTCTTGCAAGCATGCACATTTTCCTTTGGTGTCTGTTTTTCACCTATAGAATGTTTTAAATTTTAGCTTGCACCTAATTCATGCACCTAATCTGGGCAGCAAAGATCTTGTCTGATACTGACCTCTGTGCTAAAGACAATCAAAAATTAGTCCATACATCCTTCAATCTTCCAAGCTATGTTTATTTCAGACCAAAAAGAGAAAACTTAAAGTCACCTAAAGGCCAGACAGCATTCCAAGACTATATCCCATACCTTCACATATATTTTTAATATTACTGCTAGCTGCACAAACAAAGCCAGTGGCAATGTGGAAAGCCCCTTCTTTGGTTAACCTTCTCCATGAGATGAACCCATGACACCATCGTCAGCTTTGGCAGATCATGTTTTGCACAGATCTCTGCAGAAAGTTACTTTTCTTACATGAGATCTCAGTAAGCAAAGCTACAAGAGCATTTTGTAACATGTCCTCGCACAGAAGTGAGATCAGCAGGAAAGTAGTGGACAGATGGTTTATACAGCAATATTCTATACAAACTGTCTTTAGTGGTGCCAGCAACAAGTACTATTTGGCTTGAGACATGACAAGTAACAATTTTTTAAGAGATGCAGCTAGCAGGATATCTAGCTGTCATTCCTATCCAAGCCAACATCCCAGAGGGAACCCCTCTGCCTGAGCTTCTGTTTCTGAGTAACCTGTACTAGAATAAAAAAAAAAAAATAATTTTTACACCATACCTTGAAGAAGACAGAGTAGGTGGCCAGTGATGGCAAAATGAGGGGTGATATTTACATGAGAGTATTTGCAAGGGAAATTTGATGAGGACATTTTTAAGCAGTGTTGAGACCCATACATCTTGTACATCTGTCCTCAGAGAGTGAATATGACATCTTGGACCTTTCTAGGCTGCTCTGAAATTTGTTTCTGACATAGGTTCACCTATCGGGAGTGATCAGAACATGCTGATGGAAAAAACTTGGTCTGTCTGGGGTACATGCTGCATATAGTTATGATGGGCAAAGGAGGACGAATAACTGGAAAAATAATGAAGAGAAAAGGGAGCATATGAAGTTTTACTTTGTAGTCAGATAAAAACCACTGACAGAAGAAGAGCCAAGTAAACATCAGGCACGACCAAGCTGGCAACAGACAAAATGGAAGCAGGCACAGAGCCTGAGTCAAGGCCTACTGGTTCTGGCAGTTATCCCAGCCTATTGAACCAACCAGTATGCAGGATGGAATGCTTGGTCACACCAGCTTTGGTACTTGACCAGGAATACTGCCAAAATTGGGGCAAATGGAGGATGAAAGGGAAAGAGGATATTTTGTAATCTAAAAGTTGAGCCCATCTAGGCTGCTCTTTGTACCCACCAATTTTAAAAGTCAAGAACAATAAATCTGTGCAACCTCTGCTTTCTTCTTAAGATAAATATATCATTGCTTACCATAGAATGTATCCATTTGTCTTTGGGAAGAAGCAAAATCCTACATGAGCTGTTGCCTACATTACATTCAACTTTAGGCTAGTTCTATTGTCTCTGTCACACAAACTAGTTGTTCCTCTGTTAGTCATATAAAACTGTCTTTTACTACCAGTCTTATTTTTATATTACATTCTTCCCAGCTAAAACAGGTAACCTTCAGTAATACAATACATTTTCCCATCTCTTCCATTTCTCTCTGGATCTATTGTAAATGATAGCTGGAGGGTCATCAGATTCATTACACAGTAATATTGTTGGGAGTTTTTTTTCTTTTCAAGATACAAGGCACTTTCTGTTTCTTTTAGGAGTATTAATTTTTTTGAAATTAAATTCCTAGGTTTTGTTTGTTTGTTTTTATAAGAGCTTCATACACATTATCACCAAAGTATCAAACAGACTCTGCACTAAATGTACAAGATTTTATTTTTTGTCATTCTCTTTCCTCTGTATTTGATAGAAGTATTGTCTTGATAGTTATATTAACGTACTCCTCAGTATTTTAACAGTTTAGATGTTTTGTATTACAACTGACTTGTTCAGGCTTCTTCCATTTTCTTCCAATTTTATTATTCTGGTCTGTTAGGTACATCACTCTGTCAAAAAACTCAACAAACCATGGCTTTGCTTTCATACATACCCCATCAGACTTCGGTTCCATTCTTGTGAGCTCTTTTCTGTCAATATTGTATGTAAGTGTCAAGATGTTGGCAGAGGGGAACTGCAGGGAGGTCTCAAATTGCAGGGAAAACAAATTTTAAAAAGGGCAAAAAAATCCTGCAAAGGCAGCAAGGAAAAAAGGTGTGTGGAACAGCCCCAAGCATTGAAGTCAGCAAAGGAGGAGCTCCAGAGTTGAGATTCACCTGCTGCCCATAGGAAGGACCACACCAGAGCAGGTATTTCCCCTGCAGTCTTTGGATGCCCACACTGAAGAAGTTCTATCCTGAAGGATTGCAGCCTGTGGAAGGACCTATGCTGGAGCAGGGCCAAAGTGTGAGGAGGAAGGAGCTGCAGAGGAACTGTAATGGCCAAGCACAACCACCAATCCCTTCTCCCTGCACAGGGAGGAGGTTGAAGAGTTGGGTCTGAAGAAGTGAAGTTGAGGAAGAGGTGTTTTAATTTTCAACTTAGTTTGTCATCATTCCACTCCATTTTAACTGGCATTAAATTAAATTAATTTTCCCCAAGTCAAGTCTGTTTGGCCCATTAGTAGTAACTGGTAAGTGATCTCCCTGTCTTTATCCTAACCCATAAGCTTTTCTGTCTTGTCTTCTTTCCCTGTTCTGTTGAAGAGGGTGAGCAAGTGGCTGAGTGGGGGACACCCATCACAAATACCTTCATTGCTTAATAGCTGCCAGCTCTGATTATTCACAGTTATGGGGAAACAGAGTCTATTTAGTTTGGCAGTCACAACACTAGCTCTGTCAGGAAATAAGGAAGAATCTTTTTCAAATAATTGTATATCCTAAAACTCATTTCAGACATGCCATCACAGATAAGATCACACACAGACTTTCTTTGGTGATGACAACAGATGTCCATGAAGCATTTTGGAATTGAAGAGCCTACTCCCTGGCAGCCCTCCTGCTCTGCTTTTCCTGGGCTGGAAGAAACATTTATACATAACAAGTTAAGTATTTGAACCAGAATTGTTTCTGCTCTGGACTAAACAATAAGGAATATTCACAAGGTGCAATATAAAGCTTTTGATGACATTTGGAATAGGCCATGCACAGTCCCAGATGGCAGGAAGTATTTAGGGGTGGATGAAGTAATACAAAATAACACCAGTTCAGATGGAGCAGGGAAGAAAACCAGGCCTGAAAAGGTTATAGCTTTCTCCACTCTACATGGTCTTTCATTTACTTATTGCTCTGAACGTGTCCTACAACTGGGTACAAAAGGAATCACAACATTGTCACAGTTGGAAAAGACCTCAAAGATCACTGTGTCCAACTGTCAGCATCCCTCTCCAGTAAAATAAATAAAAATACGTATCAATATCTGCATCACCTACTAGGTCATGTCCTGAAGTGCCTCATTTACATGTTTTTAAAATACCTTAAGGGATGGTGATTCTACCACCTCCTTGGGCACACTGTTCCAATACCTGCCTAGTCTTTCAGTAAAGCAATTCTTCCTCATTTCTAGTCTAAGCCTCCCCTGGTGCAACTTCAGGCCATTTCCTCTAGTCTTATCATTATTCACTCGAAAGAAGAAACCAGCTCCCAACCTCCCTATAACCTCCTTTCAGGTACCTGTCTAGAGCAATAAGGTCTCACCCTCTCCAAAACAGACTTCCCCCATTCCCTCAGCCTCTTCTTATAAAGGAAAGACATGATAAATCTTCCCTGGCAATATATCTTTGCTTTGCTCAGAGCCTCACCTTGAATGTCTCCAGGGATGAGGCCTCAATTACCTCTCTGGGCAACCTGTTCCATTTTTCCACTAACCTCATGGTAAAAAACTTTTTCCTCACACCCAATCTAAATCTACTCTAATTTAAAATCATTGCCCCTTGTCCTATTATACAGGCCCTTGCAAACAGTCCTTCTTGTTTCCTCAAGGAAAGTATGTATAAGTAGAAATAATAACAATGTTTTCTGAAGCCCTAGAGAAGTGTTGCTTGTAAAAAGAGTGCCAGACATTAGGCTCTGCCATCTCCTAAGGGTAGGCACCATGGTTGCACTAGAAGTAGGATTAAATGAAGCAATTATTTAGTTAACTATATTATATCAATTATATTAGTTTACAGAACTCATGAAGCATTATCAGAGCTACAGATACAGTAATTACTACTTTCATTCAGCAAATTATACTGCACGTAGAAATGTCTACACACAAAAACATTTTGCCTCACGTAGCTTTAGTATATATAAAATGTTTGGTTTCCCCTCATTGCTATTACAGTAGAGTTGTCAAGGAAACTGGAAATCTGTACACTCTCATTGTGGAACAGTCTACAAAGAACGAACACCACTGCTGAATTACATTAAAAGCAAAAGCAGAAAGCCAATAGCTCCTGGAAAAGATAAAGAGGTGCTGGGACACCGGCCACATTTGAAGTTACCATGAATAAAACACTGCTGTTGAAGTCAGATCATTCTGCAAAGGCATTCCTTCAAGCTGGCTATATCAGAATATGTAAAAACTAAGTAGATTCTAGCCCTAGAGAGGGAAATAAAAAAGAAGCAGTAGGAGAAAATAAGGCACAAGTGAAATATTTGAGCAGAGAATTCTTCGTTCCTAAACACTAGCTGAAAATGACTGAGAAAATAAAAGCTCTGAAAAGACATGAAGAGGATTAAAACACAAAGCTAAGTCCATACACAAGAGATAGTAAAAACATGAAGGTCAAGTCCAAAAAATAACAGCAATGATTTGCAGGAAAAAATTCCCAAAACAAAGGCTATCTTCAACTGAGCAAGAAAGTATGAGCTAATGATAACAAAAGATTGCAACATTTAATCACCTTCATTGACCTTAAAGCCCACAAAACTGATTGCAGAAAAACTGAAAAGCAGAATAAAGGGTTTCCATGACAGCTGTGCAGAATTAGAAGAATCTTATGAAACTAGTGGTACTTTGAGCTCTTGTGCACTTTATTGGAAGTTACTACTGACAGAAGCAGATATTAATTTATTTGGTGTGTGTTCATTTTGGGAGACTGGAGAGCTGTAAAACAAGACCCTTATTCAGAAGAATTCACTCCCTGTAAAACAGGACTCTTCAAAAATTTTTGAAAGACAGAAACTTTTCCTTAATTAATTGATTCTATATTAGAAAGCTAAAAAAGAAGTCTTCAACAATGTTGTAGTTTGGACTCAGGAAAATGTGGAAAATACATAGATTATGTAGGTCCTCCATTATCCTGGCAAGTTTTAGGTACTCTAAATAATTAAGTGACTTACATAGTGCTGTAAGAACTTCAAATACCGAAGCAATATTTAAAGCAGGTAAAAATAATGTATGACAAAATAGAATAAAATGAAGAGAAAAAAAAATTTCCTTCTGAAAAAACTACGCTGAACAATTACAGAAGCACTGCAATGATTTCTGAGAAAAACAAAAATCAAATGGTAGAAAGTAGTAAAAGGAGTTACAAAAAAAGGAAAACAACTATAGGAGTCATTGTTATCATGCAGTGGTGTAGTTGGAGATAACTGAATGTGATAGTGCTGAGAAAAGCACATGAACAAGCAAATACTTCTATAGTGCCAGCAGTCAGACATCTTGCACAGTTCTGTTTTCCACACAAGTGCATCACAACAGAGATTTTAAGACTTTCTTTTCATTAGTAGAACCATGGAGAAATTAAAAAGCTAAGTTAGATACATCATTCACATACTGTGGATCACAACCGGGAACTGGAGTAAATTAAGAATTAGTTCAACCTCAGGACACAACTCTGAGTCTTAGACATAATTCCTAAAATGCCTAGAAGGGCATCTTGCAACTTGCACATTCTTTTTACTAGGAACTACTCCCAATTGTGTTCAAGCACAGAGGGGATAGCAGTCCACTCCTAGACTGCTACTTCTGCAGGCTGCTTTTCTTCATAACTCCTTGCTCTGAAATAGAGCTGAGGAAGGAAAGGGCTAAGAAAGGAAAGACCAAGTCATGGCTCTGTCTTAACTGAATTCCAGTTTGATAAATTCTTTTGATACTCCAAATCCCCTTCTTCTGTGAAGTTTCAGCTATTCATTCAGTAGTTAGTGGGATGTTCAAACACTGGAAACACATGCTAGAGTTTACAACTCAGATTTCTCATTTTTGGAGTTTAATGGACTTGTATCAATATCTTGCTTTCTTTTCCCACACCATAGGACCTTCCAAAATGTACAATCCTGCAGGCTGGGAAAATAGATCTCACTGTAGTTGGAGTAAATGGAAACATACTGAGCTCATTGACGTTTTTTGTCCTTCAGACCTTTTTCCAAACATTTTTAAGGAAGAGAGAGAAACTGCTTATTAGAGAGTAGAAAACCAAACAGTATCCTATGCCTGTCCTGCAAAGGACCCGCTCTGTTACTTGGCAGAGAAATCTAAAGTGCGTAAGTTTTGAATTAATATTCATTCTTAGCTGGAAAGGTGCTTCGATGTTCTCTGAGGTACTGACAATGCATGAGATGCCAGAAATGGATGAGGCAAGAATTGACAGCAGGTTTCTAAACCTCCTCATATATTCTAATGTACTTTCTCAGCTTTGGACAAGGCCAGGTTCACTGACACTCACAGTACACAAGATTTATAAAGGAATTATTCCTGTAACTTCTATAATCAGTTATGCCTTGGTACTGAAAATAATCTCAAAAAAGATCATCTTTTCTTTGCATTATTAGTCTATTCAGGCCTTAGTTTCTCACTCATATTAGATATTGTTTAAGACAGATGGATTATCTCTCCTATATGAGAAAAAAATAGTCCCTGTGAAAAAATAGCATTGCAACCTTCTTTGTAACACATATCTCTGCTAGATGCTTCTGAACAGATCATAATGGGAAAACCACCATCATTCAAAAATACAGTACTCTACAGATCTTTCAACATATTTTGACACAAAAGTAGGCAACAATATCACAAACGGTAACAAGCTTTCAAGGAAAAAAAAACCCAAAACACTAAACCCAAACTAAAAGCCATCTTTAAGTAGGAGTACCCATGCAGAACAGCTATGATAGTTTATCTTCCATTATATGCAATCTAAAAATGCTACATCCAAACCTGTTCCTCCTTCAGTTCTTTAAACTAGTCAGCCTTTTCACCTCAATCTTTCTCTGCAACAGAATACCTGTTAGAAAAATAATTCTCAAAGTCATTTGATAGGCCTCACTGACTAGCAATGCTTTTTTTTCTGAGGCCAAGAATTATGTTCTCCAGAATGAATTAATTTCAAAGAGTGTGACAGAACTCTGCAGGGTTGAAAGCTCGCTAAGTCCATAAGGAGACTGAAGTGAATTATTGGAATATGTTTTCTGTATTTTTTTCACCTATGCAATACCATTTATTATATTATTTACTGAGCAACATCTTTGTTACCTTAGAGGAACTAACTCAGTCTGTGATGAAAATTTAGAATACAACTTGCAGGTGTTTTCCAAAAGGGGAAATAACAACACAGGTATTCTAACCTCTTCAGGTTACCTTGGCCATAGTGTATAGTGTTTGCAATGCATTTATGGAGGCCCTATTCAATCATGTTCTGAAAAACCAAGAACTGGAATTTCAGCTAGTTTGGTTTTGTTTTTTTTTTTTTAATAAACTCACAAAATGAGCTTTAATATGGCTTTATAGTGACCTAAGTATGGTAATACATAGTTCAACATTCCAAAGTGAAAGCACTTAGGTTTTAAAAAACTTAACCACTTCATTTTGCTATTGGTTTTCACTGTAAAGCCTTGAAATCTTTATGACAACAGAGTTAAATCCTCATTATGAAAATCCATGGAGATGTCATTAGAAGTAGCTACAAGTCAGTAAAAAAATTAAGAGGGAATTTGAAAGGAAGTCATGTTCGTAGACAGACTGCAACTTTAGAAACTGGATCTGAATTGTATGAAGAGAGAAGAACTCTCACTTAGGCTTGTTTGCGCAGATGACAGATCTGACACACACAAAATTCTATTTATAAACCTCTAAACTGAGGACTTGAATATAGCAGCAGAGCAAACACTTTTACTGGGCTTTAATTGTCAGTAAATTTGTCACAAATATGCACCCTCTCCTTCCAAACCTTGCAAGATACAAGCATCTTCAAGCGAATACCGTGGTCTGAAATGATAGATTCTATTCAGGATCAAAACCAGTGTTATGAGCACTATTACTTCTTACACTGTTCATAGTAAGGCTGAAGCTCTTCCCGAAGTTGTTCCTGTACATACATTTTCCTATTTTCTTTAATCTTTGAAAGTATGTAACATCAACAGGCCCTACAAGCCTATAAAGTGCTGAAAAACCTGGTCTCAGAGCTGACCAACTGCAAGCAGGAAGATGGTCTAGAAAATTCCAGACAGACCTTTCAAGATGAATTATAAGTATGTAATACTAAAATGTGAAAATTATGTGAAGATATAAAAAATATAATCAAATAAGAACTTATCCCTGGCCCCAAATAAAATTGTTCTGTCAAAAATATGCCTCAGTACAATTTTAAAGGAAAGTTCAGAAGACCATCCTCATGAAGTACCATTTGAGCTAATAATTATTGCCTTTAAAAGCCAATTTAAGTTACATTTCCTGCAGGAATGCAACAGTACTGGAAGAGATATCATACTGTTATCTAATGTCACCTTGTTTCAACTTCAGCAGTGCTACAGCTTCTGTCAAAAGCAGCTGCTGTGGCAAACATGAGCATTATCCTCACCAGCTTCTTACTCTAACAGAGAGAAACTATCTGGACACACAGAGGATCCCCTGTCTACTTGTGTAATACAGGCCAGGACAACTTCTTCCATTCCAAATCAAGAAGTACATCACAAGATTGAATGGAAAGAATACAATCTTCTTAGACTAGCACACCACTTCTATCAAGTTATACTTGTGAGATTGATAGAACTTGAAGAAGTAATGAAAAAATACCTGTGCTCAACTGTCACCAAAAAAAGCAAATGGCCAATTAGCTTATTAGAAGAAGAAGTCTTATAGTAACCACTCAGTACCTCCAAGTACTTGAGGTGATAAGGGCTATGTGTATTATGTTGTCACCATCTTTAACAATGTATGAAAGAAAAATTTTGGCCAAATCTAGATACAGTCCTGAATCAGCAACACAAAGAAAGGAGAGGCTGCTTGTTTACTAAAAGGTTCTGAAACGGTAGCTTCTTGTACAGCACCTAGCTGATCTAGCCATTACCAAAACAAAGTGAAAAAGAGGTACTTTTCACCTGAAGAACTCATAAAAATCAACAGATTAATTCTGGTTTTGATTAAACTACATTTTCTAACTGTAATTTTTTCAGCCAAAACTACAGAGCAGGAGTCTTAACAAAGGCAAGACAAACAAGCATCCCAAAATGGAGAACTGGACAAAAGATTATCAGCAGACTCTCTAAATCCTGATTGTTAGTTGAATCCTTGTTCTTGTCTCTGCTGAAGATAAAATTACATTTTTATGATGCTGCCTATTAAGTTTAGTGGGGGCAAAGGAGAGGAAAGAAAGAGAAGCATGAGTTGTGTGTCATCCAAGGGGACACAATTGTTAGTAAAAGCCAGCAATTATAGCAGAGAAAAAACATGGTAAGGGGATAATTTTGGAGCAAAGTGGTTGCTATCAATGTGACCTCTGTTTGGGGCAGAGAATTATATCAACCACTGTAGGCCTCTATCTTTAATCTTACTCTCCTCTTCGTTCAGTAAGATTGGCGAATTTCAGCTTACTGCCAGAGGTAAGATGTTCCTCACAACATGAAGCAGACATCTCAGAAAGGGCATGAAGTACTCTGTCTACTCTGAATTTGCTCACTGGCAATTCTTCCTGCTGGGACTTCAAAGAGAAAAAAGCAGACAATGGAGTTTTTGTTTCTGCTGAGCCTTTTACTTGCAGAAAGCATAGACTTACTCCACTCAGATTTTTGTATGCCCCCCTCCATCTGCATGAGAGATGGGGTGAGATGGGCACCTGGCTTAGGGTGTCTATTTAACAGACACTAATCAACTTTCCTATCACTTTGCCAGTTTCTGATGCCAAGCAGGAGGTTTGGACAAGGAGAACTCCAGTCCCTTGGCATCTAAATGATTCTACAGCTCAACGAAGGAAAGTTCTCCATAGAGTTTTCAGGCCAATATATTTCATTATTCTCTTCATAGGGTGTTTGTGCACAAGCTACCCTCCTAAAAATAGCAAAATCTGAATTTGTGAGATTAACAGTTAATTGTATTTCATGGAACTTCGTAGTTAAACAGATTGCCAAATAACTTTTTTTATATATAACATATAACTATATGGTCTCTATCATACCTATGAATTTCTAATGTCCTGTAATGAAACAGTTAATAGTGCACATGTATTCACTAAAATAAAGGGATTCCAAAAGATTTCCCAATATTTGTAGAAAAACATTGTAACTTATTATCTTAAGAGTGCTACAAAAATTACCACAGACACAAATGCAAAAATGCCTCAACTTACAGTTCTATAGCCTTGTTCCACATGATAACATATCCAGAAAGAATGAAGGACTCGATATTTACAATGTGTGTGTTTCCCCTCTCGGTTCCAACATAAAGCCATTTACTCTGGAAAGGTAGATGGCAGTAAGTAATTCTGGAAAGGAAAAACAGAAACCAAAATGTCTGAATTTTGCATCAACAGTATTTTTTAACACTTTTGCAGATGAAATATGTGTTCTTTCCATTTTACAACTTGAGAAAAGACTGCCCAGCAGGCACAGCATTCTAAAGAATGTGCAGTTTTTGGAGGTCATCTCTAGAGAAATTATAAAAGAGAAGAGGAAACTAAATAAGGTCATCCTGTCAGCCTATATTAAAGGCAGGAAAAAAGAGCCATATCACTTGAACACCCAACTCAGACATGTTATCTTCATGAATAAGTAAATTGCACTATGATAGCATCTAAGACTCTGAAGTTAGGCTTTCTTATTTTCTTTCTTTGAATAAGCGATTTTTCCAGTTCAACAAACCGAAATTAATGGACAACATCAGAATTAATGTTTTGTACAGCAGAAGTGTAACACCATCATTCACAAAAGAGAGCATTCACTTTTTGGCTGCTTGTATTCAGTACTTCTAGTATTCAGTGTACTAGATAAGGGCACTACCAAGTGCAGTTAAATATTGTATCACAGACACACTAAATCCAAAACTCATATTACTCTTAAGGGTGATGCACCAGTGCTATATTAGCTTAGAAAGATGTCATGATAGTTTTTCATTATAATATATGAAAGTTTTTACAGACTATGATTGAGTACAATCAGGTTTCCTTGGTATTATAATTATAATATAAATATTATACATATTGAAGTAAAACAATCTATGAGATTAAAAAAACATTTGCTAGTGAAATATAATCAAATTCATGCTATCTACAGAGACTGAAATTTAATCTGATCTTATTGTATAGAGTAATGAATTTCAACAAAAAGCACGCATTTTGCTTGGTGTGCCACAAATTATCATAGTCATCACTCAGTTCCACAAAAAGGCAATTTCTAGCTTTAATATACAAACTTTATTTAAGAGCTATGCAATACTTTTTAACCTTAACACTTTTCTCTCCCCAAAATGTATAAACAGTATCTAAGAACATGCACATTCCAGTATTTTATTCCTATGGTAAAGCAACATTTCTGAATTAATTATAAAGGAGTCAGAGGTGTGCTGGCTATTTTCTAGTAATTTGGCCTTCTCAGTCATGTAAAGTCCTCTGAGCAGAACATTTGCCATCCTTTGGGTTACAGGAATTGTTCGATATTTATACAAATTTCACATAATTTATGTAATTGTTACCTGCAAGTTACTCTCAACAAACAAAAAGATTCCAAACAGACTTTACACAGTGTTCTGATAGTTCTGAAGTCTTCCAAGCTTCCAAGTAATCATGTGCCAGAACATTTAATACTGAACTAATTCAAGTGAGGAAATTTTTGGGAGTGCTTATATATTGCACTGGATTGAACACATTTGAAAAATGCAGTCTTGACATCCTAATTTCTGTGGAAAAGTATTACTGAATCATGAATCCAGAGTAAGGCTTACTCATCACAGATACCTTGTTTTGTTGATCCAAGTGAGAAATAACTATCATATAGACTTTTTTCTAGCCATTTGTACTGGACTAAATTTTTAAATTTATAGTTTCTTCAATAATTCCAGTGCCGTTAGAGGAAAGAGATTTAAGCTTTTCAAGATAATTGCTTTGAGAACGGGAATTATAGTTCAGTATGCATAAATGAAAATGCCTTCAAGCAGCAATTTAGAGCTTATATTGTGGATGCAGAAAGATTAACAAATAACTAATAGAAAAATTAGCAAAACGTGTATGCCACCTGTATATTCTTTTCTGGAGTTAAAGCTGTTCGCTTAATTGAACTGTTCACAGCATATGCAAAAAACATTTGCCTTTTTCACTTGACAGTTTCTACAAATGTGAAGCTCATTTTCACATCTCTTTTTCATTCTCTTTAAACTAAACAACTCACTTTTTTTTGCTTTCTCTTCAGATGCATCATTTGCTACACTTCTGGTTAGATTAATATCGAGACCAATTTTGTTTTCTTCTTTGATTTCTGTACTAGCTCTGCTTTTCTTTCTTGCAATCCAAAGCATATGGGTGCTCTGTTAGGTCCCAGCACACACGACCTGCCTGGGCTCTGGTTGATAAATCCACATAACCACTTCACACTGACATTCATTCAGCACTTGTTTGGAGTAAACTGTTAAAATTACAGGAAGAGAAAATATTTATGACTTTAAAAGTGCTAAAAATATATCTTTCCAGGGACTGACAAATAAGTCCTGTTTTAAAAAGTGAACACTGGTTGACTTGAATGCTCCTACTCCATATTCTTGTAGTTGTGTCACCAGACCAAGCAGGTTCAAGTATTCCTAGGATCATGTTAATTTTCAGTCATCTGATACGTCCATTTGAAGCCAGTATGGTGTACTGCGGAAAACTTGGTCTCCAAAGTGCAAGACTGAATACAGTATTATGATTATTGTATTACATGATTATGAATACAGTCTCAAAATCACCTTAGACACCAGATGAGGCTGCTTTGGCCTGCTTTTTTTCCGTTTTGAAATCTAATCCTGGGCTTTGATCTAGCATTTACTGCCACAATACCCATCAGATTAAATGGGTGTCTTTATTTCCCAGCTACTGTATGTCCCTCATTTGTCTATTTTAGGTTTAAAATTTCAAAATCATATGGGTGAAGAGCAAGGTCCTACAGTAAGAGAAAAATCAGACTAAAGCCCTAAATACTGGCCAACACTTACCACATTATTTTCCTACTGGCCTATCTGAAATCCCAGGCACCAGCAGCTAAGTCTGGATATACACAAGGACCAGAAGAGTATTATTTGTCGCTTAAGAAGGAAGAAAATCACTACAAATTTTCCTGTGTTCTTAAGATCAGTTATTTCCTCCTTAATAACTGCATTTTTTTCTGATAGATTTATGGGGCAGACAGATAAGAAAGTATTCTGCATGTTCTTTCTTCCACAATGAAAACTACCCTATGAGTATACATTGTTTACCCAAACTGTTATTACACATGATTAAATACCACCTTTACAACATTTGCACTTAGAAGAAAATGTTAATCCCTTAAAGACAATCCAGATATCTACCAAAACTACCAGACCATAGGGATTAGTAGGCATTTTAATATGGCACAGCACAAAGCCACATGATTTTCATATTCTCAGAAAACTAAGCACCCCTCTGAAGTAGTTTTCTTCTATGTTACATAAATTAAATGCAAACTGCTTTATGTGTTATTGATTTTTCACTTCTACAGAAAATACTAACTCGACTTTGATGCTTGAAAGCTTTGAAGCAAGACTCAGGATTTTAATGAACACCTATTTCAGTAAGTACTGAAATTACATAACGATTTCTTCAAGAAAAAACAATGCAGACTCATAGTGCAGTTTTCATAGTGGATGAAATGTATCCCTCTATTAGTCATATATCCCACAGGTAAATTAAGATGTCCTTTGATGCTTTACAAAAACCAGTCAATTAACCAGAAAGAAAGGCGTTTGCTTTTTTTTTTTTTTTGTAGGGGTTATAATGATTTATGGAAATATGCAGTGCTTCTCACAGAAACTAATCAGATTGTCAATCTGATTGAAATAACATGGAACTCGATTAAATGGAGACCTGAGAATTTGTTCAACATGGATCACTTAACAGAAATTCAGCCAGAAATGTGGATATTAAACATTTTTAGCAGCAAACCGCAATATAAAACTCATTGATGATTATAAGAAATAGCCAATTTACAGTGCATTGTCCCAGCAGAGATAGCCAGTATTTTCAGAAAGTGTAGGTTTGCTTTTCTGATAGTTCACAGGGGAATATTATAGCTGATATTAGTGCTTTAAGTCCTGGAATGTACACAAGAAGATTCAGAACAGCTATTCAAGCTAAGTAATTTGTAGCTGACCTGAAGTGCGTAAACAGATGCACAGGCTAAAGCTACAGACAAAAAAGAAAAGGAGTTGCCTCCAGCAGATTAAGTAAAGGATGTAAACTATAAGGTATTTGTCCTCTGGAAGTATTTACTCTTCTCCCTGCATTACATATAAATTTTGAGGTCATCACCTCTGTAAGATACGTAACAGACATGTACAATAGCAGCAGCCCATGAAGTCTGCCATCCACACCATCTGATGAGTTTGCAGCAGATGGTTGTGCAGTTCCCCAGACAGATGTGGGCTCTTGAGTCTATGCATAGTAGTGAAGTGTTTCCCCTGCAACATGGGCTGTTTGAGTGTTTATATACCAGAAAGTCCCAGGAAGAAAACCTCTGTACATAAGAGTACAGAAAATAGTCATGCCAGTTAGTAATTTAAACTAGAAGTTAAACAACAGTCCAGCTGGGCAGTATTTCCTTCCAAGGTCTTGGTGATACTGCACCACAACATGACATTTTCTCCTATTCACACTAGATTCTTCAGATACCACACAAGATTGTTTCAAAAATAAATAGTAGGCCCAAACATGCAGATCCTTAGCAGACAGTGAATGATCCAAACATGTCTTTGACACTAATTCTTGTGGTCTGCCTGTATTTCAAAGGTGTGATTTACATTTTTTCTGTTAGCGTCACCAGCCAACACTTATTTGTAGTTACTATCAATCAGTCTTTCTTATTTTAAGTTTCAAATACTTATTTAGACAAAAGTGAAGTAGAGCTGAAAACACATTGTACATGAATTGGATTGGATCCTGGAGTATTAAGCCCCACTGTTACTGAGAGAACACAAGAGGAACATTAAGCTAAACTATATTCTCAAAGTACTGCATGAACATTTTCATCCCTGATTTTTTTCCAGTTGAGTGTTATACAGAAC
This sequence comes from Phaethornis superciliosus, assembly GCA_023637945.1. NCBI lineage: Eukaryota > Metazoa > Chordata > Aves > Apodiformes > Trochilidae > Phaethornis > Phaethornis superciliosus. The sequence goes on along the minus strand of JAJQWJ010000001.1, from coordinate 82,648,536 downwards.
GGTCAAGTATTGCTTGCTTTAAGTCAAGATATCTAATTAAGAATGTAATAATTAGAAATTAGTTCTGTTTATCCATCAAATTAGCAGGAGCTGAATGTGACTTTTGTCTAAAACTACGCATTGAACTATCTCTAGCAATAAATTCTAGGTTATTAATGAAAATCACAAACTGTTTAACAATTACCCTGTGAAACAAGTCAGCATCCAACTCCCATGGTGGTGTGCCCATTTCCTGATTGAACTATCAATACATGCAAACATTAGGACCACTTGAAGGCATTATTTAAACCTAGTCCCTTCATGTAGTCTGTAGAGGTCAATGTTTTAAAGAAAGAGACATTAAAATTAATTGCTTTACATGAGGTACATGTTCCTTACAAAGAAACATGAATAAAATATGGAGCCAAAGCAGTGGTAACGATCACTTTCCATTGCTGCGTCTCTGCCTGCCAACATCTCTCTCAAGTTGAGTATCTCAGATTATTCAGTCTCCTCCATCAGTTCACCAAAAAGGTTTCTTTGTCTTTAGTTTATATCACTTTAGCTACAAGCATTCATTATGGTCACTATTTGTACAACAGCGATAATTTAATCAGTGGCTTTGAGGCTCCTGTTTTCTGCTTAACATAGGACACAGGAGTTCAAATTAATTACCACTTGAACTAGACCTACTAACTGAAAGATGCCTGTCTTGATTTAAAGAACTTCAGTGATGGAAGATTCCCTATGAACTGCTGAGGTACAACAAATCAGGATTCCATATCTAAACTATAATTTCAATACAAATATATCCTAAGCAAAATATTTGTCTAGCTATTTGCAAATGCACTGTATACAATTAACAGACACATAGCCTTCCCCATTTCTACAAATATCACCCAGAAAAAAAAAAATAATTGAGGAACCATTTTAACTTTCTTGTTTAATTTCTGTCAAACAGGTTTAAATGGTTGTGATAGTTAAAGAGTTACTTGTTTTAACAAGATGTGTCAACTGGCTGGTGGTCCACTGCTGCTTTCAAAGTTTAAGATACATGTATTTCTGGCTTGTATTTTGTATTTTGAAACATTACATTTAAACAAGCTACAAGAATAAGAAAGAGGAATACAAGATGCAGAAAAAAAAATTGTAAAATGTTAAGAAACGCAGCTGAAAAACTATTCCTATCTCAAGATATTTCGGTTATGTTCTTACCTCAGTTTCTTTTTTCTTTGGATCTATTGGCACATTCTGAAACATAATATTTTTAGAAAGTGGGACTGATTGTTAATCCTTTAAAGAACTAAAAACTAAATTACGAAGCAAATATATTATATCAATAATATATTTGGTTCCTCATTTTTCTTCTTTTCTATGAATACAATTGAGAGTAAAAGTCCACGTTTCTTCAAAAGATGGAAGTTCCTATGCAAAACTTCTGGACATTTGAGATAACCCTATAAGCCTAAGGTCAGGCCCATTTTTTAATTATAAGCTTACTATGTCATGAGAATTTGCAATCACAGCCATAATTAATAGTTCACAACATTCCATAAATACTTTAGACATAAAAGCTAATGTTACCTATACAGAATGTTAGTGTGGCAAGTATATGAGCATTTATAATGGGTGCTAATGAATTATTTACAAGTAGGGAACTCAAAAGAACCTAGTATAAATCAGCAAAAGCATACACAAAAACATGTTGGAACATGTTGCATGTTATTAGATCAGAAAATCTGAGGATGTCCCTTGAATAAAGACCGGACTTCTGTATTTAGATAAAAGCTTCTGAGGTTATCATGAGCACTTTACTAGTGCAAAACACACAGCGTGCAATTGTTTTACTTCTTACAACTAACCTTCTTACAACTCCATAGAAGTTCATCCTGGATGGTTCAACATCCCATAATAAACATGAAAAGACAGCTGCACTTTAACTTCCTATAATACCAAATGCACATATTTAAGTTCCCACCCTAAGCAACAAAGTGGCTATGTGACTCAGCAGCAGCCCCGCATCATATTAACTGGTATTAACTCCAGGACAACTCTAAATTTTTCTTGAAATGCCAGTGTGCCAGGAGATGGCAACCTTTGTAGCCTGTGCTACAAATCATTTGTTTAATCTTCTGTATGACAAAGTTTGTTCCTTCCTTGGACAAATGCGCAGCAAAAAGACATCCCTTTTTTGTTAACTCCCTTCCAAAGTTTTGACTGTAAACTTACTGGGATGCTTTATGTGTGGGAACAGGATCACTGACAATGAGTGTCATATTCTCCCTGGCTAGATCTTTAATATTACAGAACAACAATGCAGCAAATTCAACAGCTATAACATGCAGACTTGGAACCAAGAAAGACAGACAAGGAAATAAACTTGCTTCCTAAAAAAATAAAAGTAAAAACTAAAAAAATAGAAAACAGCATACTTTTCGTTGGCTTCCAATTTGTTTCTGATGTCAACTCAAGTCATTGGACAACAAGATAAGAACATACGTTCTGCAAAATTAGTAAAGTGTGCAAACAAGCTTGAAAAACAAGCTTGGCAAAGAGACTTGATTTTGTCTCTTAGGGGAAAGACAACATAGATTGTCACAGAGTAGCAGAATCACTATTTCTTATTTTTAGTACTTTACTTGTTCTCCGTTAATTTCTTTGAAAGTTAAGTTAAAAAAAAAGTTGCAGTACAAGCATAGTGACAGTGATGGGCAATGGAGACCACAAGAACAGCCACTGAGTTTCTTAGCAAAAAAAGAAAACCAAAATAACAAAGGATGGAAGGACATGATGTTCCCAAAAGACAAAGTTTTTATTTATTTCTTGCATTGATTTTGTAGAAGCTGCATTCAAAACAAAACAAAACAAAACAAAGCACATTCAACAAAACCAAACAAACCAAACCAAACAAAATACCTAAATGTGGAATTTCTCTCATCCTTTCACCCAGTACTGGAAATATATTTTTTGCTTCCCAATCTCATAGTTTCAAAAAAGTAAACTGGGACTTAGGTCACAGCTAAAAGACTGAAACTTGTTTTATGCTAAACATCTTTGCTTTAAATAGCTTTCAGAAAAGTAAACTAGATTTACCTCCTGTTGGCTGCAACAAACACAAATCTGTCTTTATATTGTACAGTCTTGCTATAATGAGTTTAAAACCTATTTTAATATCAATCAAGTTATTTTGAATCACTGTCTGCTACTAGGTTAACACTGAATTACTGAAATTGAGTTATCATTGAAAACCATGCATTTTCAGATGTGTATACTTTTTCTATGTATACATACTTTTTTTTTTTTTTCTTGGTGGCTTCCATCAATTAAAATCATATAGACTTACTGGAGACAAGCTGTTCTCATTCATTATGCTTCACTAGACAGGGACTCTGTGATTAACAGTCCTTGTTTTTCTGCAGTCTGTAGCCTCTCTACTCTTCCTTGGTCATGTTCTGTTTAATGAGATAATCTCAACACTGACATTACTCGCTCTATTTCTGATTTACTGGAATAACACCCAGAGTTTATTGTGACAGAAGGAAAAGGATCCTAAATGATTGCATTGGATTCTGCTTAAAGCTGCCATGTGCCTGGGCAGGAGAGGAGAAGTGTGGCTTCCAAAAACCAAATTACTTACTGCATCAGAACAGGTGTACTTCACTGCTTTAATATATGACTGGAAATCTCACGTAACAAGGGTCAAAGGACAGACATGAACAGGACAACGAAAGATGTCTAAAAACTTAAATTTGAAAACTTAAAAAAATAACCTCACAGAACTTCAGTTACTATAATAGAAGTGTAGCAAGCTGAAATTTCCCACTGGTAAAGAAGACCATTTATACTGTCTGAACTTGTTTAAACTTTGGAAGACAATTTATTTTTTTTTGCTCCTGTCTAATACAAGAATGTATGATATGAAGTAGATGATGCATTTCTTTATTACAATATTAGACTTTTCATCTGTTATGACTAAAGCCACAAAACACAATTGTTCAATATATACCTGTATGCAAGTATTGGAAATGTTGCTATCCACACCTGGCTTTAGAGCAATTTGGCAACACAGCCTTTATCTGGAGAAAACATAACATGCTACCCTGTGTTTTCCCCAAAAAAGTGGAAATGCACTGCCAAAAATGCTTTGTTTTCTACAAAGCATTAGAAAAAAAAGCAAACTGCTCAGTGTATGATCTAAAGTTTTGCACCATATAGCAACGTTATGTCTTCTACTGAGAGCTAAAGGATTTCTTTCTGAGGAAAGAAACACACACATAAGTTACTTAGGTAGTCAATAAGAGGTGGGCAGGTATATATTCCCTATTGAACAGGAAAGTTATATAAAAACTTCCCTATTGACGTAAAATCAAAACTTCCCCAAAAGTTTTGCAAACTAAAACTTCAAAGAAATACCTGTTTTCTCATAGAAATAATAGAAGGAACTACAGCCACAGTGACACAGAGGAAAAGGTAAATTGGAAAAGAGGGTCTGTCAAGCCAGAAGCCTCTCCAGGTCCTGTACTGTTCTTGTCAAGTAATTGTACTAGCTATACATTTTTCACACAGAATCACAGAATGGTAGGGGTTGGAAGGTACCTCTGGAGATCATCTAGTCCAACTCTCCTGCCTACAGCAAGATCCCGTAGTAGATTACACAGGAACACATCCAGGCAGAATCTTACTGTCTCCAGGGATAGAGACAAAACAACCTCTCTGAGAAATTTGTTCCAGTACTCGGGTATCTTCAGAATAAAGAAGTATTTTCTCTTATTCAGGTTAAGTGCCAGTTTGTGACCATTACCCCTTGTACTGTCACTATACATCACAGAGAAGAGTCTAGCCCCATCCTCTTGACACCTACCCATTAGATATTTATAGATATCAATGAGATCCCCCCTCAGCCTCTCATTGATGTTTATAAAACAAACTGGTGGTTAAGGGACCTGTGAGGAAAGATCTTGGGCTTTTCTCTAAGCTAAACAGCCCAAGATCTTTCCTCATAGGTCCCTTAACCACCTTAGTGGCCCTGTGCTGGACTCTCTTCAGTAGTTTATTGTCCTTCTTGAACTGAAGAGTCCAGAACTGAACACAGTACTCCAGGTGGGGCCTCATCAGGGCAGAGTAGAGGGGGAGGACAACCTCCCTGGGCCTGCTGGCCACACTCTTCTTTATGCACCCCAGGATGGCATTGGCTCTCGTAGCTGTGAGGGCACATTACTGGCTCACGGAGAGCCTGCTGTCCATCATGAGACCCAGTTCTTTTTGCCCAGAGCTGCTTTCAGCAGGGTCAGTCCCTAACCTGTACTGGCACATGGAGTTGTTCTTCCCCACATGGAGTGTTCTACTCTTCCCTATACTGAATTTCATTATGTTTCCTCCTACTCAGTTCTCCAACCTGTCCAGGTCATGCTGGAAGGCAGCACAGCCTTCTGGCGTGTCAGCTACCCTTCTGAGTTTGGTATCATCAATGAACTTGCTGATGATACACTCTATTCTTTCATCTAGGTCATTGATGTATATATGGAACAGGACAGGACCCTCCACTAGTCACAGGCCTCCAGCTGGACTCATCCCCATGGAGCCCACAACTTTCTGGGCTCTGTCCTTCAGCCAATTCCCAATCCATCTCAGTACCCAATAGTCCAATCCACACTTCTCAAGTTTGGTTGTTTTCTCCAGCAGTTCTAAAGATCATGATGATTTCATATATGTGCAATCACAAACATGTATATAGCAAATTTATGAAGTTATTTAATTAGCTGTTTTAAGTAAATTTCACTTCTCAAACTTCTCAACTATGCGGCCTTTATAGCCACAACATTGGGCCTACTACTAGCTAGAAAGAGTGATTTTGGTATTTTAGGGTTGAGAGAATTCTTGCTTATAAACCTTCACTTCATATGCTTTCCATAGTCCCAGATGAAATTACAAAGATATTTTCTGTATTTGGCATAATATTTTACGTGGAAAGCTTTAAATAAAGTATTAAATCAAAATAACAGCTCAGGGGTCGACTGGGGGAAGTAGAGGCTCTCTGGTACAGTTTTAGTAATAGGGAGGCAGTATAAGTGAAAGGCTGTAAGTAACCTTTCAGGTTTTTTGGTCCTTATGAAATTAAATAGAGTTGCTCTCTTTAAGAGAAAGTAAGATACAGCATATTAGCTCCTTTCTGTTAATTTGCTTTTAATCTAGCAACATGAGGGAAAAGTGAATTGATGTGCAATTGATTGTTGAAAGATAAAAATGTTTGCCAATTTATTAATCAGATTTTGTCATGTGGTTTCTTCAGTTCTGAATACATGTTTTTTATAATGAACATATATATAAGTACATAATGTAAAATAGGAACTGTATTTGTTGTTTTGAGACTTTTTTGAGAAGTTACCAAAATTAAATTACTATATATTGTGTTCACATTGTTATTGCATTTTTCAAAGTCTTATTATGGAAATAGGGCCTTTATGTACAGACCTGTGTAAAAACGGATCTTAAATATCTCAAACAGACTTATTTGCCTTAATAAAAGCTGATTGGCAAACAAGTATAAACACATACACAGTGGCTTAATGCTCTTAAGGCTATTTTTAATTGAAACGAAACTAAAAATAATGTCAGAATCCTAATGGACTGAAAGTTGCTTTGGGGAAAGAATGTGAAAGTCACCATACAAAAAAGAAGATATGTTCTTAAATTCAATGTTGGATCTGGCTACAGAGATATTTGTATTATTTTAGAATTAAAAATATTACTTCTGTAATTAGTTTATTGCATCATGTACAGATTAGAAAACAAGTATTGCTAATAATTCTAAGGTTTTGATATTCCTGGAAATAGCAACAGATGGCTCTAGTTAACAGTCAGTGAATGACAAAAGATGATATGGGTGTAACACCTATCCTGGTGTAACTTAAGCATAAAGAAAACCAAACTAGTTTTAAACTAGCCAGGTTATGTTCTTGCAGAACTTTCTCTGTAGTGGCACCAATTCAGCCCGTGTTTCAAATCTTCCCAATAAATTGTAATTACCCAAGAAGTAAAAATAAAACATGTAAACTGATAGAAATAAAGTTAAGCCATGATGTCATCTCTACTGTTGTCACTGTAATACTATTACTACTTGATCAAATATACTTAAAAGTAAACATTAAGTAAGATTCTGAGTTTCAAAGGACACAGTTTGAAAAGTTATATTAAAATAGTGAAGGTAAGTTAATCAAAGGTGGGTTGCTCCATAATACGCCAATTGTAAGAAATCTACCATATGTCAAAATCAAATATAGCATTTATAAAAATCACCACTATGAAATTAAAATTTTAAAGTATATTTTCCACTTAGATTTATTGACAATGCAATATTTTACTGGATATTTGAGAGATTCTCAAGTATTAGTTTACAGCTAACTTTGTAATTTCATAAATGATCTTGGTACTAACACTAATGAAATCTCTTAGGGATACAATATTACAGACAAAGTGCAATCTGAACAAATACAAGAAATGGAATGAAAATTAAAATGCAAGCCCTCAGATTCAAAGAATAAGAACTTCCACTTTTGGGTTGAAATTCATGATATGGAAGGGATAGGGAAATATAATTTCAATCTGGCTCAGTTTACTTCCAGTTATGAAGCTTTGCATAGAAAAGCAGCACATTCCCTGCCAGCTAGAAGTACATCAGTGAAGAAGTGTAATGGGTATATTAGTCAATCACAGCATGACCACAAGCACCAATAAGATGAAACCATGTGAAAGCAAGATGTTATTATGCTATGCATCAGTAAGCAGTTTCCTGCAGAGATTACAAAAGAAAACAGTATTGTCATTGTCCACAGCACAGATGGGACCCTATCTAGAATATATTTCCTTGTCTAACCATCAGCTCCATGAGAACAGGTATGAGATGAAAGGCCAATGAAGGCCAATGAAAAGAAATGGGAGTGAATACAGATTTATAAAGGAAAACACAGAAACTTTACTGCTGTAGTGAGGAAAAAAAAAAAGCAGGTTATGAATGGATAGGAATAAGCTGTTTAATTGTAAAGGAGAGACAAAATATTTAAAATGCATGACAACGTGGATACCAGGATATCATAATTAATAGGAAAAAAAGGGTCATAAAAATAAATTTAGTCTTGAAGCTGGAAGGTTCCTTGCTATCAGAAGAATGAAATTAGCATGGGGCCTATTTTGCTAATAGGAGTAGTGGACTGAAGCCCAAATAATTCCATAATAGTGTCACAGTCCTGACTGTGTGACTGCTACAGGTGGAGGAGTCAGTGGTCCACACAGCAGCTAACCTGAGCAGACCCAAGCCTGTGGTGGGCTGGGCTGCAGGTACAGTGTGGCCTTTGGGCTCTTATGCTGCACATGGTACTTGGCTGCAGGAGAAAGGCTCAACTAGGGGTACCCAGCATCTACTGGGATGTAAGGCTATCTGTACTGGTCTCTCATTCTGTACAGTTCTAGTTCTAAGAAATAGCATTTTGAATGTTATCTTTAGCCTTTCTTACTGGAAACGTATGGGACCAGCATCACCTGATTGCAACACATAGTCAGCATCTTCATTACATAAAAGCAGGCATAGAAGCTGTTGGTTTGCAGGGAACTGGACTGAGGAGGTCCCTTTAGCTCCACTCCACTAGAAGGCCCACATACTTAAGAGCTATTAAAAAGAATACCGTGATACAAACTTTGAAAGACAACAAGAAAGAATTTGCTCAAGGCAAGTTTTGTAAAAGCTTCAAAATCCAGAAGCAAATAGCAATCAACAGCATGGTTTCTTTTGCTTTCCTCAGTTTTTTCCATTATCAACCTGAGAAATGTTATGTTCTTTCCACTGTCTCTTCGTTATGAAAGAGAGACAGGATTGTATGCTGAAATATTGCTCTGTCAATGAATTATGTGGTTCTTTTGAACAGCTAAATGCTGCACTGTACCATGTAATCAAAATCTGTTTTGTGGTATAGAAAGGCTGTGCAACTGCACTAAGCCTATTAATTACTTCCATGCTTGACGACAGACCTCTGACTAATCTGAAAGTACATAAACAATACAGAGATTGCAGTTATTAATCAGGAGGCTAATTTATGAGCAGAAAAGGTATCACAGGAATTCAGTTCCCTGAACAGTCAACCAGATAGATAATCTGAGTTTAGCAACTCACAGGTCCCTACCACAGTAATAAACAGATATGGGTACTACTGAGACTGCACAATTAGTCACCAATATTCATTTTATAGACTTTTGCTGTCCTTTTGATGGGGCAAACTCTTAGCAACGCAGGATACAAAATCCTGCAAAGATACAGCAAGACAGATAGACAAAGATTCAGCTTCTCTCAGAAAAGAATTTTGACTGATATACGAAAGAAAAGACACCAAATAAAAAAATACCTGTTTTTTCTCGTTGCTACTCTTTGCAGTAATGCTTTCAATCACCTTATTCAAACACTGCAAAATCTCATGTTTCTAATTAACAGTAAGTTACAGCTGATATCATTGCTCAGTCACCCCCTAAAAAAGACTCCTCTTCCTATGTGCCAGCAGACCCTTAACACTGAAAAAAGTGTTACAGATCAAAGGCCCAAAGCCAGTTATACAGATTTTGTCACCTGGAGATTCTCCTGTGGAAGGGCACTTGTGGTCCACAGGTTTAAAGGCCCTGGATTTCACACTGTAATTTTTGCTGTTTTTTCCTACTGCAGTTGCACTAATCTTAAATAGGAAAACTATGTAAAAACTGTTGTACATCTAAAGATGTATTTGATGACTTCTGCTCTGACTATATTAAAGAAACAGTAAGGTCTATAACAGTCTTCAGTGACTTAGTTTAATCCTTATGTTCTTTGCAGCAGATACAGACAAATGCCTGAAGTCTTCTGAAGATGAACCTGACATCTCCTGTCACATCAAAGAAGGAAAAGGAGAGATAAATATAAGGCATATCACCATAATGTCATCCTTTAAAATTACTGAAGAGATGCTTATGGAGTGTTTCCAGAGGTTAAAAAGTTTAACTTGTGCTTCCTCTTTGTAAGTGGAAGAGCTAATCATGTATTACCAACTATATAAAACTGTCAAGCACATATTTGAGTAACTGTGTTATCATTACAGATCCTAGTATGGGGACAAGAACTGAAATGCATCCCTTATATTTATATTGTCCTCAAGGTTCTTAATGTATTGTATTACATTCCAATAACTAAAAGAGAAATTTAAGACAATAATATTGTATTTTGATACAGAGCAAAACCATAATTTGCAAAAAAGTTCTGGGCATTATATAGTTGAGCAAAAATACCATTTTGCCATTATGTCTCTTACTTCAGTCTTCCTCCTACACTTGCTTCAAAGAGACAATAAAGGAGCAGTGAATTCTCAGAGACAAATTAATATTGTTAATGTTACATCAGCATATCCCAGAATTATTTGATCAGTGCTACAATATCCTAGGAGACAGCTTGTCACTAAGAACATACCATATAAAATTCTTCACAAAAGTCAAATTAGTGTAACAATAGGTCAGAAGAAGAAAAAAAAAATCTGGAGAGGTTGCAAATTTAATGGGTGCAAAAATGCATTTTGTTAGTGAAGCATTATTCATAAACCATTATGTGCCTTAATACGGAATGCTACATGATAAATGAATGATAACCAGTGTGCTGCAAATGCATTTACAAACAAGATTTTTCTTAGAGTTCTTTCCTCTTTACATCTATGTTGTTACATCTGAAGAAAAGAATAAACATGATTTTTACTGTGGTGGGAGGGAATGTATGTGTACGCTTGGGGAAATTTGATTCAAATGGTTGCATAAACAGTGCTAAGAGCAGAATTTAGTGCATTATCCTGCAATCTTAAATGTCAAGAAACAGAAGCAAATTGCAAATTGAACAGTTCAACACTATGAAGACTCATGAACCGAGTAATAGCCAAAGACTTAAGTAGCATTCCTCCATCAAATAGAATCTAACAGCTGTAGGGGTCATGCATCAAATATTTTACAAACTCAGAATGAACTGATTGTACATGAAAGCTAATTAACTGAAGTAAAATTATAGAAGAATTTGGAACAGTAAAGTTCTCATCACAAGCAGATTAAATAAGAAAATTTCAAATAAAAGTCCATTATGTAGCATCAGTTCATAAAGTAAATCTGCCAGTTTTTCAGAAAAAAAAAAGCTAAAACAGCAAATCAAGGAGACAAGCATACTATATGAATGAAATTACATTTTTTTAATAAATCCTCAAGAGAGACATGCAAATAGGAAAATCTGAAGCAACCACATGCTCTACTTTCATAGGTAAAGTGCATCTGGATAATTTTGTGTTTGGTTCTGTAAAAGCTGTCTAAACCTAAAATTAAATTATAAATGGTGTTCTTGTAAGAACTGGCCTTTGACTGTTCAAACACTTTCCTCTTCTGAAAACATGTGTTCAATGCATAGAAAAATTATGGAGAAGTCCATATGGAGTGTGCTCACGTGGCAAGTGCAGGAGAGCCAGGGGATCAGGCCCAGCCAGCATGGGTTCAGGAAAGGGCAGGTCCTGCCTGACCAACCTGGTCTCATTCTATGAGAAGGTCACCTGCCTAATGGACAAGGGGAAGGCTTTGGGTATTGTCTACCTGGACTTCAGTGAAGCATTTGACACCATCTCCCACAGACTTCTCCCAGAGAAGCTGATGGTTCATGACATAGACTCATAAAATTCACTGGGTTAAAAACTGGTTACATGGGTGGACCCAGAGAGTTGTAGTCAATCTAGATGGCAACTGGCCACCAATGGTGTTCCCCAGGGCTCTATTTTGGGGCCAGTCCTGCTCAATATCTTAATTAATGATCTAGATAAGGGGATTGAGTGCTTCCTTGGTAAATTTGCAGATGACACCAAGCTGAGTGGGAGTGTTGATCTGCTTGAGGGTAGAAAGGCTCTGCAACAGAACTTGACAGGCTGGACCAGTGGGATATGGTCAATAAAATGAGGTTTAACAAGGCCAAGAATCAAGTCCTGCACTTTGGTCACAGCAACCCCATGCAACACTACAGGCTTGGGGAGGATTTGTTATTGTCCAACCATGACAACTCTGTGAATCTGTGATTCTGTATTTTAAAACCCATTCGCTGTCAACAACCATTTCTGCCCACTTAAGAGGCATCAAAACCAGCAAAAACATTTGCTGGGCTACAAACTTTAAAAAAAGACAAAAGAAAAAATATCTCTCTTCAGTATGAATCTTGCTTTCCCTTAATATCCCCCTTCAAGAGGTAGGAGACAATGCAACCTTTTTTATTACTTAAGAGTTACAACAGTGAAGAAATCATCATTTGTTGGAAGAAGGACTTTTGAGTTTCTTGAAGAAAATCAATTTTGATCTTACTGATTTATCAGCCACCCAAATTCCCCTTGTATCCATTTTGCAATAAATTTTTATAGCTAAAGCAACCATTATTTGCTGTTTCTCTGAATATCACATAATTCATAACTTCTGTGCTCTAACATAAATATTAAGGAAAAAACAGAAGCTCTCTTTTAGGCCTAAATCTGTTTGGCATGTATAGACAAATTTTACAAATTACTGAGAGAGTTAATGAGGGGTTTAGGCCTACTTTTTAGCTACTTGCCTGGAGTCTTATTTTGAATTTTACATACTAAATGTGTAACCAGTCTTTGAAAACTGAAAGATATAGTCTTTGAAAGTAATTCATATGTATGTTAAAAAATTACTAAAATGAATATATTTCATTCTGGAGTAAAGTGCTTGAAAACTAAAAACTTAGAGCAGTGATAGAGACACCCAAGAAAAAAACCAATTACATAGTTCTTTCTCTATACTTATTAAAAACTATTTTAAAATTCAAAACTGGAATTACTTCTTTAACACTATTATGCAGCAATGTATCAGGATATTTGCCTCATAATCTTTGTGTGAAGTTATTTAAATAGTAGTGATTGTATAAGTTATTTCAAATATGCATAAATAATAACTTTTTAAAAATCACAGCTTACTAGGCTTTAAGAAAAGGCAATATAGCTAGCTAAGCATTTATTACAAGTAATGACATCCTTTTTAAGCCTCAGTTAAAAAATGTGATGAAAAAAAATTTAGTTTTATGCAGAGTTTTTACTATTGCTAATAACATGATTCCAAGTGTTTTACCCAATGTTTTAGTCTGCCAGAAGCATAAGAAAGTTTTGTTGACAAATGTTTTGCTAGAAGGAGACCAAGATGCACTGGAATGATCTCTACAATATGTTAGATTTATCAATGACAAGTTGGGGATAATGCACCTACCTGGTGAGAATATGACGATACAAATATTTCAGTATACATAAAATGATGACTTACTGTCTAGAAGCAGCTAGCAAATACACATATAATTTTTCTTCTTCATCATCCCTCACGCAGTCCCAAACCACTTGATATATCTTTGCTGCAAGTTATAAACTCTTAGGAATCAGGATGTATACTTTCTAAGTTATTACACAGTAGTTCCTGCAACAAAACCTGCAAACTGCTGACATTTAAGTGCAAACATGATGTTTACCTGAATAATAAACTATGAAGGAAATGTCTGTTTCCATAATAATTTTCAGATTTGCTGCAACTAAAGCTCTGATGAGCCTCTTCATATCTCTGTGAAGTTTCAATCACTGCATTGCATATACTAAGAGAACTACAGTACAATTTAAACTTCCAGTCAAACCCATACTATATCTTATACATATGTTTTCAAATTTAAAAAAAAAATCCATCCCAAAGATGACGTAAAGAACAACAGTAGTGCCCAAGGACTCACAAAAAACTCAACTCCTGCATTTATGCACTGAATCTTGTGCTTCTCACTGCTGACCTAATTCATTAATAGAAATATAGATGTTATTCTTAATATTAATAAATATGTAGCAGTTGATGTCCATAATATCATGGCAGATTTTACTTGGGTGACTAAATACAGATTACAGTGCTCAGCTGCTATTTGAGTTTGGTAGTCAGAAGCTCTCATAATTTAATCTATTTTCAACAGGAATTTCTACAATTTGGTACTGATAAAGTAAAATTTAGAAATACAGTCTCTAATTAACTTGATATTTAACATAATTTCCCAAAGTCACAATGTATTTCTGCTAAACTTCCAATACTTTAAAAGAAAACCAAAAAAACCAACCCTTCTTAGGTAGAGAAAATAATTATTTCCCTGATAGAGCCAGCTGAGGTACTCTAGCTAGTACTGAACAACAGAGCAGTAGAAAGGATCACAGTGCTTATGTCTTGTCTGAAGAAAAACAAAGATGCTGCTGTTCACGCTAGTTCATAAAAATGTAAAGTAAAATAAGAAATAATTTTTATTCTGTGGAAGCAAGACTCAAACAACGGAACAAAAAGTTTCAAGGGAAAACTACATCCTCCTCTCAAAAGACAAACTAGTAAACGTGTTATTAGAAATATGGAAAGTAATTTTGAGGGGTTTTTTGAATGATGACTTTATTTCGTGTCATGCAGTCTTACCTTTCTCTGTTAAATTTCAGAGAGTGTAGGATAGCTGGTCGTTTCTGTCGGAGATTCCACAAATGAAGTGCATCATCTGCACATGCACTGACCAAAGCACCCTTGAGCAGACACAAAATACAGTACAATATATAACTTTTCTGCAGATTCTGTTTTCTTCATAAGTTATCCTCACTGTTAATGATCTACCCCTTGAAAATGATACTGTTTATGAAAAATGGTTGTTTTCTTCTACAAAAATACATTCTACTATAAATAATAGTCAGTTTAAATTGATGTGGTAAACATAAATATTTTAAATCAGTACGAGATCAGACAAAATTAATTTAAAAGTCCATAAATTTAAAATGCAAACAAGAGCTTTGTACTGAGGTTATACAAGTAAGTTCTCATGTAGTTCCTTATAAGCATAGAGATTAACAAAAAGGACAGACAACATTTACTTAAAAAGATGAATGCAAAGGATGTAACTAGGTGGGGAAAGGTAGCAAGGGGAGAGGACCTAGGAGGAACTAAGACATGTAATGAACAGGACAAGGTCTTTATCACAGATGAGAAATACACTTAAGGCTGGTTCTGCTTCTGGTACCCCCAAACTGGACATCTTCCAAGGTCTAGACCTTTATCTGCCTGGACAGCTTGAAGTGAACTTATGCTACATCCTTCATACTATCTTTCTCCTCATCATGGAACTGTGATGCCATTAGA
Source organism: Phaethornis superciliosus (assembly GCA_023637945.1). Lineage (NCBI taxonomy): Eukaryota > Metazoa > Chordata > Aves > Apodiformes > Trochilidae > Phaethornis > Phaethornis superciliosus. The sequence continues at coordinate 82,633,341 of JAJQWJ010000001.1, read as the reverse complement.
ATACAGACTGCAGAGAGCTTCCTACTGCTGCTGCAGTGATTCACAACATTTACAACTCAGACAAAGTCTATTTCTGAGTGGAGGTGGAGAGGAAGTAGGTATTGCCAAAACAGAAGGCAATGCCTTGTTCTGATGAAAGAAAAAGATATAACTGAAAGATTAGTTAATACCAACTAAAACTGACAGATGCAGTTCTCTTTTTGCACCTTGGATTTCTTTCCTAATCCTAGCAACTGTTCTTGTCAATGTTGACATAACCTAATTAAATTTATGAAGGTGAGACCCTTCTAACACAGTGTGATCAGTGCTTAATTCACATCTCCCAAAGAGTTTGGGTCAATGTCAGAGAGAATCTCCATGACAGAAAACAAATTAATCCTATATACCAGGGGTTCTGTTGGTCATCTGACGAAAAGAAAGATCACTGATTTAAACCTTGGCCTCTCTGTTTTCATGCCTATCTTCTTCCAAGGAATTCCGCTAGACCGATTGTTTCTAAAATTTCAGTCTTCCTTCCTTGGTTCCTGTGGTTCAGGTACCTTCTCCCAACAGGTGTAGAAAACAGTAAGTATTTCTCAGGTTTAAAAAACCTCAAAAGTAAAACTTACTCCTTGAGAAGTCCTAAAATCTCTGTGCTTATAAAGAGGAGCTAAAACTGTTAAAACTCTTTCCTTATATCACAGGAGAAAATTACAAACTATGACTAGGTTATAATTTGGCCAAATTCAGAGGTTCTAGGAAAAAACCGGATTTATATGCTTCTTATGTATTACAAGCTCCAGAGATTGCCACAGAGCTAGCTGTAATCTGTTAATGTCATCTGCACTTGATTTCAACAATCCATTTACAAAGACTAAGCATGCTGTTTCAATTAATGATCCCTGCAATTGCTTTTCCTTGCTTCAAGTAGTAGCACATCCCTAACTACTGAGCTCTCAGCTAAAAGCCATCAGTATCTTTCCGCAAAGACTTAGCTCCTATATTAATTTCTATTTGAAATACCACTATGTAGCATATTTAATTATTAAATGGATTTTACAGCTACCTGCTATATTGACTGCCTTTTGTTCAGTGCTTTTTACTGATGTATATGAAAGGTAGTGTTTCTCACTGTGTGCAGTCCCATAAATAGTCTTCTAAAAGGCACTGACTTGTTGGCACAATTTGTCAATATGTCAAAGCTTTATCACTCGATTAGAACACATGAACTGACTTATTCAACTAAATTTATATGAAAGAATCTGAGTAAATGTGTTCTTACCTCATTGATTAAGAATTGGAGCTGCAGGACTGCAGCACCACTTTCATGTTGGCAGTAGCAATCAACACCAGGCCTTCCCAATCTGTTGCCATCAAAGTCAAGGATTCTAACATTCCTGTTATCACCAGAAGTGAAGAGGGGAAAAAAAAAAAAAAAAAAGGAACTACCAATTAAACTCTAATTAACCTTTAATTAACCTCAATTCTTCTTGCTTCCTGCAAAACAAATAAATTCATACTGACTTTCCACTGTTCTAATTAAAGTACTAACATCATCAGGCTAAAACACATGCAAGTGTGAGTGATCTGTTCTTGCCTGTAAAATAAAGTACATGACATGACACAAAAATTCAGCAGGACACATCTTAAAGATTTTTACACATTATTAGTTCATGTACCACATGAATGTATTAGATATTTGTATTTATCAAGACATTATAAAATTAATAAATTAGGACTATGTCCAGTAACACAATTCTTTAACAAGCTTTCTTCTTTGAATCTGAGAAAATGCTTTTTAGAGTGACTCATTTCAGTTACATAAAAGCTCACATTTAACTATTACTTTCTGTCTAATCAATATAAGCACAATGCAGTGCCACGCAAAGTTACCCAAGTATTGCTATGAACTACATTCCCTAGTCCAGACCACAGTCCGAGTGAAACCACAGGTACACTGCTTCTGGCAGCCCAGAGAGTTCATCTGGAATCAACACTGACACACTGCTGTGCAGCAATATCTTCTTGTCCAGATATATTATGAATGGAGTTCTCTATCTGTTCTATGCCTATTAAATTGCAGTCTTCCAAGCTTACATCATGTCCCTTCCCATCTGAGTCAGAAATTTTAACAAGGAACTGCTGTTCCAGAATTACCGAAGGAAAAAAGTAAAACATGAGAGGAATACGAAATATACTATTAACAATCACGTTGTATGAACAAACACTTCCACATGTAGTTAAAACATGAAGATTATGATCAGAAATAAGATTTGATAACATAAAGCCCTACCTGCTTGTTATAAATTATCATACTAGCATATTGTAAAATCCTGAACAAAATTGTCCACCTATTGTGCAGGCAAATGTCTTTACTTCCCCTTTCATAAATGAAAATATTTGCAGTAAACTATTCTAAAATTGGCCTGAGGGAACTACAGACCATAGATTAGCAAATTTGAAGGTTAGAACTTCAAATTATTAAGTGATTACTTCTCCAGTTGCTAAACAAGCAGTTTAAATGAGACTGATGACCTTGAGAGACCTGAGCTCTACTTATGACTTTACCAACTTGTCTACTGGTTAACCTTAGGGGGGAAAAAAGTATCTTCCTTTTGCCTTAATTTCCATATTTGTAAGCTAGAGACATTGTTTTACAGAAGAATACACTATCTCCTTTGACAGTGATCTCAATGTACTGGTACCTGCAGATGAAAAGCTGTATATAAAACATCATAATTACACTACAGAACAGCAAGGAGAGAATAAAACCCTAAGTAACTCTATTTGCCACTTATTACCAAACTGTAGTCCTGGATATAAACATAATCCATAAAATGATAAAAAACTGTGCATCACTTCAACAACCTATTTAAAATGGACAACAAAGATATGTGGTAGTTGAGTATACATTTAAAGGGTTGATGGTAATCCTTTGGCCCACTCTGAATGACTGTTCTGCAGCACTTATTTTTAAATACTATTCCCCATTAACTCATTGTAAGGAGAGAGGAAGTAAAACTAGTGTCAAAACAAACAAACCAATCAATTAACCAACCAATCAACCAACCAATCCATTAGGGATTTCCAACTGAGTACAATTTTTAAGAGGTATTTTCTCTTAGTTAAGTTTTACACTCAGTATAAATACATAGACACTAGCTAATGATTGTCCTTCAAGAAAACTACAATGGTCTTGCCCTGACTAAGCAGCTGTCAACCTTCAGTATCAGTACTGTGCTAAGTCAGTTTTCTAGGAATCATCCTACCAAAGTAGATGATTTCATTCAGCATATTGCAAAGAGACAAAACATTCTGCAATAATTCACATTTATTTGCCTAAGTGTTCACCCTGAAATTCTTCACAAATTACTAAAATGAGAGAGAAATTGTACTGTCTGCTTCAGTCTGGCCAATTGCCCTGCAGCAAGGACTTATGCTTAAATAGCAGCATTATCACTGGTTGATGGTGGCTTTCAAATATTCTGGGAACTGCAGTGAGGTCCTTCCAGCAGAAGGAGCTGAAGTGATGTGACTACTTTGCACATTTTCTTGGCACTTTAGCCCACCTTCTGCAAATTCTGTGCTTTGCTGCCAAGCACAGAGGTGTAAAACCTTACCTCATCAAATCTTTTCATACTAGTGTACTCTACCAAGACATATACCAGAAGCAGATACAGAAGAGGCTTTGGACTGAATTTATTCTTTTACTTTTGCCTTTTTGTTAAATATAACTGCTATCAAGAGAGTGGAATATCTCTGGAGATATTAAGAGAGGGGACTAATACAGATACCTCTGAATAGCTCAAAGTAGACATCATGGTTTTCAATGATAAAAGCCAGTCACTATCTTCTCTCTCTTATCAGTATGTTTGATCTCCCAGAGTCTTCACAGACATGCCAGGTTATCCTAATTGGTACATAAAATGGAAAAAGATGAAAACTAAGCCAGGATGTCTGTTCAGATCTAGAGTGAAACAAGCAGAATCACAATTATGTGCATCAAGCAGAGAAAGTGTAAAAGTAATAACATGTTGTAACAGAAAAAATCTCTTTCTGAAAACAACATTTTGTCCTGGTTTTAGGATCTACATGTATGAAACAGGATATTTCGCTCTATATTCACTGGTAAACAACAGTTTTTCATAGTGTATTTCAAAATCTTGATATTCCAAAACTTATAAATATTTTGAAAAATAAAATAAAACCAGTTGCTAGGATGTCTGATTTTAAATACTTGAATTCTGTTTCCATGATGCTGACTTCCACGACAGCATAATACATTATGAACAAAAAAACACTTTCATGTCTCAGGCCATCCCAACACAAGTGGAAAATTCCATTTCCCAATATCACAAACTGATTCACATTTTCCCTCCAAATCTTTTTGTCACTTGTATAAAGATAAGTTAGGGTATATATGATAGTGTCATGCCATATCCATACCCACCATATCTCAAATGCCTGATATCAGAGCATAAGCATATAGGGATATGTTTTATTGGAAACCAAAGTTGCCAGTGAATGATTAAACACATATGAGAGGTATCAATGGGCAAAGCCTCTCATAACTGTGATCTATGACCAAATTTTCTACAGCACCCCTCAACTTTTTTGTTCAGTGACTCATTTTTATTATATTATAGATACAGATCTGATGTCTTTCATTCTCCTCAGAGGTTACAACTAAAAGAATCCAAAGATTTGAAAGTCCTGTGTATTTGCTGAGAAACAGAAGTGCAAATACTTCAGAACTGACTCCTGAAGTTAATACCAGTGTTACCTGCAGCAGGTATTAAACCTTCTAGGATAAGTAAATCCAGACGTAAGATGTCTGATGAGTAGTAGTCAGATTAAATATTTTTTGCATTAATTACTGCAGTCTGATTTGTGCCTCCTTGCAAGGCAGAACTGAAGACATGTCATCATAAAGGACCTCATGATGAGGCATGGTAAGCTAAGAAATATCCCATAAAGCAAAACCTGTAAATTATGTATGGCACCTCTTTCAAAACCGAAACTTTTTGTAGATGTAGATGAAATGACACCAATCTATGTAAAAAAGTAAATAAGCAAATTTTTTTTAAAGTAATTTCTTCCATGACTATAATTACTAAGCAGAGACCATGGTCTCACATCCATCATTTTATTAAAAGACACAGAGAAATGGCCAATCCTCATTTATAGCCTTTCCTTTCAAACACTCAGGAATCGTGCGGTACTACATTAGTAGAATTGCTCCTTGGAGGAGTCGTGTCATCTGATTGGCACTGACAGGTACATGTTTGAGTAGGAATATGCAGCACCCTAAGAGCAGATGCTTGTGGGCTGGTGTTACTCCATTATATAAACTAACTGCCAAACTGGTTTCGCGTGTAACTTGAATATAGGACAGATTTTTCTTGCAGAAGACCAGTTCTACTGAGTTGAGTAATTGATCAGTTTAAAAAGCACCAATGTATTTAACTTAATAATTAAGAGAACAAAGAATTCAACCACACTACTAGCCAACTCTCTCAACCAGAAGCTCTGTCAGTTGTATATGTGTCACAACATGGATTTTGTCAGAAGATAAGAATCATTAAAGCATTACCTTTATCACTTAGCTTTGTAGTTCTGAACATAGCTACTTTCAGTTCCTAGTATACATGGGCTTATAGGGCCTTTGTGGAACATTTGTAAGTCTCATATAAATTAATTTTCTGTCTACTAAGAAGAGTACATATTCTGCTACAGATCAATGACACAGACATAGGTTTTGTGCTTCAAATGGGCTTCAGACCGAGGTTTCCTTATCTTTCCATGAGATATTTTATCCTCACTTATACTTTTCAAACAGTAGAGAATGATTTCTAAAACATCCATCATTTCTGCAGTGTTTAGTTATCTTCACTATTACCAATGTCATGTAGTACATGTAGTATCATGTAGTATCATGTAGTATCATGTAGATACATGTAGTATCAATATATTTAGCTTCAGTTTCAAGCATTTGGACCCCATTATGCCTTTCTGTGTGAAATTAAATTACTTTATATTAGCAGAAATGTCATATTTTGAAACTCTGATCAAACTGTATCTTATCCATCTTCTGCATAAATGAAAACAAAAGATCCCATGCTCCTTAATTTTCATGTCACATAGAAGGGTTTTTTACCTCTTGAATAGTCCCTGTGTTTTTTTTCTACTTGTTTTGTAATTTGTTCTCAACTTCTTTTAAGCATCAAAAAGAGAGCCACACATCAGCTTGGTAATAGTTTCCTTCATACAATGTAAAAATGTATACAGCATTATTATTCTTTAAATTCAGTGTATTTTTACTACACGTGTAGTAAAAGTGTAGTAAAGTGTTTGACACCTTTGAATTACCTTAGCGAATCAGGAAACCTTCTCCATTGCTTTCCAAAAAATAAGCACCACCCTACTAAGTTTAATTCCATCAACTACATGTAGTTGAGCTGCCTGAATACCTAAAAAAAGACATGCAACATAATCCAGCTTTATCACCTCCCATTTGCTGTGGATTCACTGGACAGTGCTTCATTAGACAATAACTCTGAGGGGGGGGGGTGTTTGAAACATAGAAGGATTCAGTTTTACAATAAACTTCATTATCTCTTGAGTTCATTCAACTATTAAAATAAAAAGCTTTCTTTTTTTTTTACCTCCATTATGAAAAAGTGAAATACTGCAGTGATTGGCTGCTGCCTTAGGATGCTGAACACCATGTGTTATATGACGTGAACACAAAATATTTTGGCACCAATAAGTGTGATTGTTTGGCTTACAATAGCCTTTGTCTTGTTTATTTTCTTAACATAGATATTTCTGTTCATGCATCCCAATTATATAAAACCACCTCAGGAACAGTTAAGTATCTGTTAAGATACATAAAGCCTGAAAATTTTTCTTTTAGCAACTTTGATTTCTTCCAGGGTAAAAGCAATTACAGACAGCTTGCACTTAATAGTAAGTCTATATATATAGACTACAGCTGCACAGTTGAATGAATGCTATCAAAAATATGACAATTCAGTCAAGTAAAATGTGAATTTACATCAACATTATTCACAACTTTTTGATTTCTATGAATTTAGAAGATATTTTATTTCCCAAAAAATCTGCAGATACTACAAAAGCATTGCCAGCACTCTATATATTTTCATGTCTTTGTGAGACTACCTTTCAAGACCTTTGTAATTTTGGGAATCATGTGTTCCAGAAACAGAACACAAATAAAATGGCCATCGTACTGAAGTCCAATAACCCTGAACTTGAAAGAGCAAATTGAGAAAAAGCAGATAGTCAAAGACAACGACTCTAGCAACGTCTCACAAATAACATGTAGGTGAATAATTTCATATTCCATTCATAGAATAGAAATAATTTTCTATTTTCATTTGTGTATGCATGTTTGTGTCTGTGTGTGTGTGTATATATATATGTCTAAATATATATAACAATTAACAGAAACCACCTAGCTCTTAATTCGCCTCTAAATGAGGCATTTAATTGCTAGTCTGTAGAAGCCCCACATTGCCAGCCACCAAATTTTGAGGTTGTACTTCTTGTAGTAGTAAGAAACAAGATTAAGCCTGCACTTACAGTGGGCTTTCTCTTCTATTTCCAGGTAGTTATAAACTTCATCAAGCTCACTGACACATCAAGGGAAGAAAGGCAATGAGTGAAAACTAAAATCTGTAGATTTGAGTGAAGAGTATATGTTTTATATTCACAGAGGCTGTTGTTTTAATTAAATTTAAAAATACAAAGACAAGTTTTGTCTAAGGCATGACAAATATGGGAAGAAAGAAGAGCATGTCTGTAGAGCTTGTTTACAAACACATATGGTAAAGTTACTGAGAGAATAAACTGGGAGAGCATAATACTTTTACCCCAATGTATATTGAAGGTTATGGGAAACTAAGATGAGCTACAAATTAGAGGACTGTATTTTGGAACATTCTGAAGCCAGAAAGTCACTTTAACATAACAAAGAGCCTGTACAAAAACATACAGTGATATAGATAAAAAAACTGATAACACTAATTCATCTGATTCACCGCCTTTTAAGAGGACTATGCAAATTATACCATTTAGTAACCATATGTACACTCTCATTAAAAAAAAAAAAATCAAACAGGTAGCGTTAACTCAGCATTTTACATTTCTTACTCCTCAGCCTTCAGATATTAATATTTAACAAAATAATTTTTCCATATTTAGCTGTACACACAGAACAAAGATAAAACATGTGCACCACTTGTGCAGTTACTGCTGACAAATACAACCATCTACAATGATTGTATTGGTTGTGCTCTTTGAGCCAAAATAGAATACTAACTCTAAACTCTACACAGGATCAAAAGTTAGAGTTTCTCCTATTTTCCTACATCACAGATTTCTTTACAAGATTACTCAATTTTTAGCATGTTGTAACAGTTATCACAAGGTGCTGATTTTCTTCGTAGCTACCACTTATGAAGAACAGCCTATGCCAATGGAAGAAAGAATGAAAAATGATCACATAATAAGTCATCTTTAAAAAGGTCAAAAGGCTTGTCAAACTAAATGTATCTAAAAATAAAACGACAGATTCCCAAATATTAATTCCTCCTGCAGCTGCTATGGAAAAAGTTATGTAACTAAAACAATACATTAAACCTGCATCCATGCCTTGACAGAGCTTGAGAATACACATTGCACTTCCTCTTTAAAACAGTCTTGAAAACAAGCATGTTTTCCCAAATGCTTACTATTTAATAATTAAATAATATTGCCTTTTATCTGGAAGTGTTTCACTATCTATTTTTGTTAATACAGTTATGTGGAAAAAAAACTTCTTTGTTCAGTGGTGTTAGAGTAATTAAGAGCTGCCCTGATAAATTCTCAGTAACTTTTCATGCCAGGTACTTCACAGCAATGAGTCCCACACAACTGCAGTTCTCCGTTCCATGAGCAATTATGGTCTTTTACAATTAATTATGATATGCATACTGTTGTCTTACTCCCAGTTTGGTCAAACCAGAAGCAACCAGGAGCTCACATGTGACTGATTAACATGGGTCATTTTGTGTTTAGTCCTGCAATGAGAATGTCCTTGATTTTACCCTTATCAGGTGCAAAGATTCCCCAAGCCTACTTTCCTTAGGCTTATCAATAAACCAACACAGAACTGAAGCGAAGAATGAAAAATTTCTGCTGAAAAGGTGATATAATTTCACATTTCTCTGAAAAATTATGAGCATCTTAACAACAAGGCACTCAGTAGGAAGTCCTTTAAGCACAAAATGAATGCTTTCTGTAACCAACCTATCTGCTTTCAAAGTTAAATTCACAATTACATGCAAAACCCAATGCATCAACTTGCTAAAAAAAAATAAATTACTGAATTCATTTCAAGAAATTTAGTCCCTGAAAATCTCCAACCACTACATATCAAGACAATTCATCAGCTATGAAAGTGAACTGCTTGTTCAATAACAGTTTGTTGGTAGAGCCTTTAATCTGATTCACAACTGCAACTTTAGAAATCTAGTTAAATCATCATTCTGTTAAGTTTTCTCATTATATGAGAATAAGCATCAAGGTATACTGTGAAAAAGTAACCCTGAGGCACTGAAGTAACAGTGGACTGTTTGATGATCCCCAGAGATGACACATTTTCAGTCTTAGTAATATGTCACAAAACTTCCATGTATAACATCACAAATACTTTTCTTTAACTGAGATACCTAGCATAATTATGTATATTGCTAGAGAGATATATTATGTGAAGGCTCTGTAGTCAGAAAAACAATGCACTAATACACAAGTACTAATTCATGAGAAAGACAGTACCCAATCTTGATTCAGGCTTTGTAAGTGGTTTAGAGGTTCATTCACTTGATTCTTTGAACATTCCCATTGTTCCAAGGAACGTGCTCTAGAACATCAACATGCCCAAAGAAATACTTACTTTAAAAAACTTTCATTTTGACATTTCAGTGTTTATCCAGCTACAAGATAATATACAGATACTGAAGACATACATTACATTCTTTTTAGGCAGTACAGGATTGCCTAAAACATTATATAGTTTTATTACTTAACAGGAAACTGCTCACCGTTTGTTAGTTTATGACCAATTCCTCAAATTCATCAACTGCATCAGTACTAATACTGTTTGTTTAGTATTGGATGATTTCAGAAGGTCTCTGATGTGACTCAAAAAATGCTTTACATTCAAAGACTTATTAAAAAACCATTCAATTTCTTAAACTAGGCAGTATTTTTATTTAGACTTTGACAAAATTTAATTGAATTACCAAGTATATTTTTTTATTTAGGCTTAGTTCAATATAAATAACACTGTAAATGTACCTATGCTAAAAGGCATTTCACGTATTGGTGACCTTTAAATAGCTTTGCCTACTATTATTGTAAAACTTTTTTTTAAAGTAAAAAAAAAAAAATTAAAAAGTTTTTTCTTGTAAAGTTTTCAGCAACAAATTACAAGAAGAGGCATTTCTCTTTTTCTATTGCAAGACACAGGTTAAATGGAATCTATGTTTCATCACTTCTATAGTCCTTCTGAATCACATAATTATTATTTCAGATTTTGAAATAAAGTACACTATGGACCACAGCTAATCAGCCCTTCCGTTCAAATTACACAAAACAGGTAACCAGCAGCTTGTTAAAATGTATTTCAGGAAGCCATTTTGGTGTTAAATTAGTATGATCTAGGAATTCCCCACTAAAAACAGACACTTGTAGATTGTGTTATACAAACTACATACATGTATGATGCCAGCTGTATTAAGCATTTACGTTTTATTAGAATTTAAATTTAAAATCACATTAGTTAACATGCATTAAAACATGAGTAAAGGTTTGAAAGCAGAATTGGCATATACTGAATAACTTCCAAAAAACATTTGCTTTTTAAGAAGAGAATTATTACTTCTGAGAATAAATCACGTCATAAAAGAAACTTTTCAGGCTTCCAGTTTTTCCATGCCAGTTGCTGAAAGTCTGCATGCTTTACTAAAGCAGGACACTGTTTCAGAACTTACCATACTAATACAGTATTAATTTCAGAATAACCCACTTCTAGATCATGTTGGACAAGAATCAAAAGTGATCAAAACTACTTTTACACTTCCTTGGCAAGCCAAATTAAAAAGACTGAGAGCTCTGTCTCTCTCCAAGGGATTATTCTTTATAGAATTAGGGAGAACTGAAAGACTGCCACAGCTGAAGTGTAACTCTCTGGCTGAGGCTCTGCCAGGTAACTGACAAGAAGACAGTGCCTGTGGAGGTGGTGGCTTCCAAAAACCCAAATCCAAACCCAAACGCAAACTACAGAATGAAGAGAGACAGCAGAGACTGTTGAAGCCCAGCCCTGCTTTACCATTGCTATAGCCTTTAGCAAGATCTAAAGGTTTTGTTATCTACTTCAGTAAGAAGATCTGCCCAGTATGAAACATCACCAGGACCTTGGGTCTCCTCTACTCAAGACAATTAGAAGAATGACTTAAGATCATCTAATTTGTCTTTCAGGAGTGTGATATGAGGGAAGAAGCCTACAGGGAGTAGGCCTCCTGAGTGGAGGAACCGAGACATGGTGCAGTGCATCCATATAGCCTACAGGAGAAGTTCCCATAATTTTAATTATTAATCTAGGCTTCATCCAGGGAAGAGACAGCTTTTACAGTCTAAACATAATCCTATAAACAATCTATTGTTATAGCATGAGCAGAGAAACCTGCAGTAAAACATGGAGGAATCCAGTTTGACTGTGTATGTACACACAAATCAATTGTGTGAGCTTCTCCCCTCATTGATTCTTAGAAGTTGGGGATATTACCTGCATAGCCAAGTTTTAGTACAGAAACTGTACATAGGATGAGGGAGGGTAACCACAGGTTAGTTAAAACCTTTGAATCTCACTAATGGGAAAGTCAAAACAGGAACCTTCTTTGGCAGGTTGGACATGAAGACATACTTCTAGCTTTCATTTTGTTAAACACTAAAAAACATACCTGAACATTCAGCAAAATAAACTGTATCTCTTGTATTCCATCCCACAAACAGTAACCACAGAAATGACAGTTCTTTAATCCTATACTGTCTTCAAGAGATGAAAAGCAGATAAAACCATAGTCGCTGTTTCTGTACCTCTACACTCCTGCTTTGTTTTTTTTTACTAATGCAAATTTACTAATCTACATGAGAAAAAAAGTTTTATTTTTCCTAGCACTGTTGTTTCAAACTCAGTATAAAAACTAGCACCTAGATTAATTTTAAGGTAGATAAAAGAAAATAAATACAAGTCTAGGGAAAGAGAGATATTTATCTCCATTTCATTTCAATGCTATGCACATAAGCATCAGGCTGCTTAGGATACCTGCCTAGGAAAGCACTGGGGTGATTCTGAATTTTTAAATTGGACTAGTCACTTTCAACTGTTGCCTCCTCCCCCGGCTAACTACCAAAACGAGAAAGATATTTCCAATACTTGAAGCTCAAAAGTCTATCAACCTTCCAAGTGAACATATATATAGACGATCTCAAGAGGTCCATTCCAACCCCTACCATTCTGTGACTCTGTGACATATTTATTTGAGAAGACTTTGTGGGATAAGACCACAATATATTCACTAAATTAAATCAAAAAAATGTAATCAGGCGGGAACATGTAAGTGTGAATGCACACAAACATGGTGGGATAGACAGAAATGCTTAAAAGAAGGGAAAATATGAAGATAGCAAAGAAAGAAGGAGTTGCTGATCAGTGCTTGCAAGAGGCAGAAATAAGAGCTCAATCCGACCAGAAAGTCTCGTAATGCAAATAGTATTTAAAAATTAAGGAATGGCAGTAGAACAAAAAATTTACTTTCTGACATACTCCAGACAAAAAAGGAAAAACTTACAACAAATCTAAACAAAAATACACAGAGTTCTCCTCAGCACATACTTCTCATGTTGTGATTTTTACACTTTGGAAGGACTCAGAATCTTCAAAAAATAGGTAAACCAATTCAGAGTTTAGGTTTGCACAAGCAAATGCCAGTATCTGCATAGGTAAGGCAGAAGCTGTAAAAGAAGGTCTGCTGAGAGTACCGATTTATTAGAATCATAGAATCAGCTGGGTTGGAAGGGACCTCAGAGATCATCAAGCCCAACCCTTGATCCACTACCGCTGTGGTTACCAGCCCATGGCACTGAGTGCCACATCCAGTCTCTTTTTAAATATCTCCAGGGATGGAGAATCCACTCCTTCCCTGGGCAGCCCATTCCAATGTCTGATCATCCGCTCTGTGAAAAAATTCTAATGTCTAACCTAAACCTCCCCTGGCACAACTTGAGACCATGCCCTCTTGTCTTGCTGATAGTTGCCTGGGAAAAGAGCCCAACCCCCCCCTGGCTCCAGCCTCCTTTCAGGGAGTTGTAGAGAGCGATGAGGTCTCCCCTGAGCCTCCTCTTCTCCAGGCTGAACACCCCCAGCTCCCTCAGCCTCTCCTCACAGGACTTGTGCTGGAGTCCCTTCCCCAGCCTGGTTGCCCTCCTTTGGACCTGCTCCAGGACCTCAATCTCCTTCCTGAACTGAGAACAAGCATTAGAACAAGCATTGACAAGATATACTCACAGCTACTGATGTCGCTTGGAGGCTTTCTTGTACAAATTTGCTGATTAATCTGTCTTAAAGATGACATATACTCACATTCTAATGTGATAAAAATGTAAGGCCACTTAAGGTTACACAGTTTATTTATTTTACATGATAGCACTGAATCTGGAGTTCTTGGAGAACTGTTCTGGGTTGATGCGGTGCCGCTTTTGGTAGCAGGGAAGGGTTCCCCTCCCCCAAGGTCTGAATAGCTCCCTCAAGATGCTCGGTTCCACCTTAGGCCATAAATGAACAAAAAAAGTGCACCTCTGAGATTAACATATTCCAGAAGGGGAAACACAGGGTAGATAAGAGCGGGGCAGAGGCAAAAGGGAGGTGTGATAAAGCAACATGTGGAGAAAGTACTACACTGTAAGAGAGGAGAGCAGCAGAGGAGAGCAGTGATGGATCAGACAGACCAAGGCCGGTGAGGAAAGCGAGGGAGAAGGTGCCTGAAGAGAATTGCTGGCTTAACATTAAAATGAAATGTAAGAAAAAAGACCCAACAACACACTAGACAACATATTAAAAAAAAAAGTAAATTACTCTGGCTGATACTAAATTTTTAGAACGAAGATTCCCTGATAGTTAACAGAGAAAAAGCAGATTTTCTTGCTTGTTGGAGCACAGAAAGATCTAGTCCAACCTATTGTATAACCTCAACAAAAGCTATGCTGTTTGTTTAACAAAAGCCTGTCTTTCAGAAATGAAATAAAGATTTAGATTTGAAGAAATGAAAATTGTATCTTTCCATGGTAATTAATTTCAAAGACTAACTAAACATACTGCAAAATATATTAATTTTTCAAATTTTAATTTCAAGACACTAATACATTTTTCTGTCAGCTTAGAAAAACTTTTAGTAGTCATTTTATTCCTGTGAAACACATACAAAGCAGTAAAACCATCATTCAGTCTTTTTTTTAATAAACAACATCAGGCTGCAAACCTCAAGTCTCTCATTAAAGTACCCTTCTTACAATCAAATAATTTTTTGTAACTCTACTGTAAATGCACCAAGATTCCTACAGTTGTCTTTCACAGTCCTAAAAAAAAAAAAAAAAAAAAGCAAAAAAAAAAAAGCAAGTTGAAAGATAAGGCAGTGAAAGCTTCCCTAATAAGAACTATAAGAACTTTCTTCTTGTTACACAGCCCTTACCTGTTTCAGAGATGTTATTAATATCTCCACTACAAGAAATGCCTCAACCACCAATCCAGAATTAAACTAATAAATGTAGCAGTCTGCTGTTAAACTTCAGCATCAGTAACACATACTCTTGTTGATAAGGCAATAAAGTTCTCCAAATAATAACCCTTACATTAAGGTACAGAATCATAAATGGAGAGGTTTATCATGAATTCACTTCTCAAGAACACGAGGTGTTCTAAATGACCAACTGCCTCATGAGAAGTCAGCCTTGTCTCTGAAGGTGAAGTAAACAACTGGCCTTTTTCTGCAGCACTTGAGAGAGATGTCACAATATTTTCATCATTACATCCAGAGGCAGTGAGTATGCCCCAGATCAGAAAAAATACAAACTCTGTCTTTGCACCTTCTTTTCATGTAAAAATTAGACTGAATTGTGGCACGGTATGGCAAGTGTGAAGTCTTTGGTATGTAAAACGCAGCTGCTGCTACTCCCAAAAGTACTGGAGCTTCTGGGATGATCTGGGCTGCCACACAGAACCAGACTGGTATGCTTCCTAATCTGGAAGGCTGCCAGAAAAGTAATGGCCTGTAGCTAGCTGGTATAATCAAAGTCTCTCCTGCTGTGCAGCCAGGAAAGAAAGACTGTCAGATGAATTTTTAGGACACTTTGGGAACTTTTCTATTCAAAACAAAGATTTATCAGTGCTAACTATTTTGGTGTCTCTTGCTTCTAAACCAATTGGGGATTTAAAAGACAGGCAGACTTTTCTAAATTACAGACTACTCTTACACACTCTGTGGCTAAAAACAGCAGTTATCTCAGCTGTTTGACTTACATAATATTCAAAACTGGACTTCTAATTAGAGACTGAAGATAACAAAAAGGATTTACCCATTTCTGAAGCAGGTTCTCAGAGTATGTCCACTAGCTATAGAATTACTCTTTTAGCTACAGATTCCTACTAAATTGTTTAATGGCATTATTCAAGGCATTGTATTAAACCTATAAAGCTTGGCTAAACTGAAAACTCATTAATGAAAATACTTTTAGCCTTACAGTTTAGTCAAGCACCAAGTAGAAGCTGAGGAATGTTTTTCTAACTTTAACTAATAGTTCTCATTTTGTCAGTTAATCTTGACATAGTTCACAAATGCAACTTTGGTTTAGAAGCTCCTTGTTTTTTTTAATTATAGGCAATTGCTACAATTATTATTGTATCACTAGAGAACTACATTTTTTTGTCGAAGGAAGCTCGTAAGCCTTTAAAAATAAACTTTTTCTATACACTTAAAAAAATAAGTATGTCCCAAGAACAACAGCATGATTTTTCAAGAAGCAAGACATCCATAGCCATAAACTGTGACTGATTTTTCAGTAGACACAGAATTCTCACCTTGTGTTGCTAATTCCCTGGCTTTCACTGACAAATTATGATAACACATAAAATACATGAGAAACAATTTCTTAGACTTCAGAAAACATGGTTTTGATTCTCTATAAAAGCTGCATTGTTAAAGAAATAAAAATTTGGAAAAAATTTCAGGTGGACCAAAAAATAACTCAGATCATGTCAAGTAAGCAACAGCATACAAGATCTGTCCGATATTTTGAAAAGAAAGAATTTTCTGTAGTCCTTCTAAATATCACTAACCCTCTTATAACATGAAAGCATCCAAGTATTCTGCAAGTTAACATAATTTGAATGTAGACATATATAAACAGCATTCTGAAGAAACTGGAAAACATTTTTTGTACTATGCATTTACATTGGCTGCATGGTGATCGAGAGAGAACTTTTTCAGAGTAAAACACTCTTAACCCAATAACTGGCCCTTGTAATAACTTACAAAAAAGTAAATTTTAAATGACACAGGAAGGCAAGCTTATCACCTCACACTTAAATTAGTTCTCCAAACTTTGCTGATACAGACGCTGATACAGAATCTTTTCCAGGTATGCAAAACAAAAAGGTCACAGAAGCAGAATTTGACACAATCTGTGAAGACTCTTCTTGGTGACAAATACCACTAGAGTAAAAGACTGATTTGTTTAAAAGTCTGAAACTGCAGGGAAACTCAGGACAAGACTGAAGACAATTTCGTAATCATGAAAGACATGGGAGAGCATAAGTTTTTCTTACGCTCTCCAGGCCACAATTGCCTTTAGCAAGAAGGTAAAGGAACAGATGAGGATGCTGCCTCCCATGCTCTTGGCTCACCTGCAGTTGGAAACTTCAGCAGAGGACTCGGCAGCACACCAGGGACACAGCCATTTCCCTGCAACAATCCAGCTAGCAAGGAAGGCATATGGAACCAACACAAGGTAAATGGAAGACCCCTGTTTCACCTTCCAATATAACTGTTTACCAAGGCACAACCAAGCAGGCAAAAGTGATTGCACCTCTTATACCTGTTGGCTTAGAAATAAAGAATATTGTCTCTTAGATATTGCTGATGCAAGAGGATCAAAAGACCAAGTAAAATAATGCATTCTGATGGCGAAGAGGAGCCAACCTGAAGGGTTGTGGCATCGTTGCCTTATTCCAAGAGGCCTCTGCTGAACTGCACTCCTGTGATGCTCTAAAATTTAAGCTGAATAGTTTGGGGATAGCACAGTTTCAGGGACTGCAAGCCCACATGTGCTCTGCCTCCTAGTGCAACCAGATGTCCTGCCTATTTCTACAAAACCTGGCTCTGTTGTAATTTTTGTGACTTGGGATCCAGAAAAAACCTTGAGGGAGGATATGGGATGTTTTTTAATATTTTAACTTATGTCATACAGTGATTCTTTCCCACTGTTGCTTTTGTTGTCACACAATATTTGTATGGCATTCTACCATTCCCATTACTAATAAGATACTTTTAAAAAATGTATCAGCTATTTAGCAGTTATTATTTTCTGACTGGCTTTAATACAAAGTGATGCAGTAAAGCTCTGCACACAACTGTACATAGTTCTATCATTACAGTATTTGGGATATATAAGTATGTGTAAAAGCATGCTATGAATTGTTAACATATTAATTTGATATTTTTATTTTATTTCATAGACTCAGAAAGAATCAGACTGATTAAATATACTTCTTCTTGAAGAACACTTCTGATAGGTATTTTGTATTCTTAACAACTAGGATTTTTTTTCTAACCACCACACTTTTAGGCTTTGTTTTCAACTGCCTGAGTTTTTTTCCAAAAAACTCACTTCACTCACTTCACAAATTATGTATCTGAAGGTAAAACAGGAGATTTAATCAAATTCTACAAGTAACCATATAATTTGAGTTGTTCTTAGATACACAGCTTTCAGTCTATCAAAACATTTCTTATTCTAAATGCAGAACGCAATTGGTCATTAGAGCTTACATATATCTATACACGTGTAAGTAAAATACATATGTATAAATAAAATACACACACATATGTCTTTAAAATCTGTATATAGGTTATAGCCTCACGCTTTCACTGAAAAATTATTTGTGGCCAGATTCCTGTTAAAGGCCAAACGCCAATTCTCTTTGAGGTATCTGTGAGGTACCCAAAATCAGTAGAACAAGCTCTGACATAAGGAAACCACTATATATTATATTACTATATAGTGGCATGTTACTATATAGTATGTTACATAGACAAGATACTAAAACCAGCAATATTTTTAAAATTCAAGACTATTTTAGTAGAAGATTTGCAAATCTATAAATGGCAAATACAGTGTTTGGTTGTTGCTATGTTGCTATGTTGTATTCTTTTACAGTTTGGTCTGCAGTACTAATTTTTAATTTAATTAGTTACAAATTTTACATGGTTGTTACTATTGCTATTTGTACTTTCAACTATGGGTTATCTTGTAATTTGTATAACCATGGAAAATATCCACGTGGTTCTGTAATTAAATAAATAATACTTATTAAAATAGCAAAGGTTGTGATTTATCTTTCATCACCAATTTGTAATTCCTGTTTATTTCAAAGTCTTAGTGAAATAGTTCACTCTTCTTATTTCTTCAGAATGAAAAAGTGAAAATTAAGCAGAAGTTGTTCTTACACTATGTGGAAAATTCCCTGAACAGGAAATGGAAAGACTGCAATAAAAGGAGGAAAACAGAGTATTCCGACATTTGCAGTCCACAGAACAAAGTATGGCAACATGAGAGAAGCAACAGAAACTGGTCTAGTTTCACCTTAGTCCTGGTCTCTTTAAAGATATTAGATCTGCTTAGAAATAGTAAATCTGTATCTTTCCAGAGCTCTAGGCTAAAGTCTGAGAAAATTTTGATTGTCATCCTTTCTTAACCCAGATCAAAAAAACATACTCATACATATGAGGAGGTTATCTTTTCAGAAGAATTAAAACAATATTATATAGAATCATAGAATTTTCAGGGTTGGAAGGCACCTTTGAGATCATCTAGTTCCAATCCCCCTTCCATGTTCAGGAACACCTCCCACAGATCAGGTTGCTCAGAGCTCTGTCTAGCCTGGCCTTAAAAACTTCCAGGGATGGGGCTTCCACACCTCTCTGGGCAACCTGTTTCAGTGAAGAACTTTTTCCTCACATCTAATCTAAATCTCCCCTCCTCTAGTTTGAATCCATTCCCCCTAGTCCTATCACTACCTGACATCCTGAAAACTCCCTCACCAGGTTTCTTGTGGGCCCCCTACAGACACTGGAAGGCTACAATAAGGTTTCCTTGGAGCCTTCTCCTCTCCAGACTGAGTAACCCCAACTCTCTCAGTCTGTCTCCATAGGAGAGCTGCTCCAGCCCTCTGATCATCCTCATGGCCCTTCTCTGGACACACTCCAGCACATCCATGTCATTCTGGTAACAGGGGCTCCGGAACTGGATGCAGTGCTACAGGTGGGATCTCGTGAGAGCAGAGGAGGAGAATCACCTCCCTTGACCTGCTGGCCACGTTTCTCCTGATGCAGCCAAGGGTCCTGTTAGCTGTAGCGAGGTGGGAGTTGGACTATTTTCCCAGATGACTTTCAACAAAACAAGAGGACACAGTCTTAAGTTGTGTCAGGGGAGATTTAGGTTGGATATTAGAAAGAATTTCTTCACGGAGAGGGTGATCAGGCAATGGAATGGTCTGCCCAGTGAGGTGGTAGATTCTCCGTCCCTAGAGACATTTAAAAAAAGACTGGATGTGGCACTCAGTGCCATGGTCTAGCAACTGTGCTCCGGTGGGTCAAGGGTTGGACTTGATGATCTCTGAGGTCCCTTCCAACCCGGCTAATTCTATGATTCTATGATTCTATGATTCTTTCTGGGCTCCAAGTGTACATTGATGGCTCATGTTGAACTTCTCATCCACCAGCACTCCCAAGTCCTTTTCCTCAGGGCTGCTCTCAATCCAGCCACTGCCCAGACAGTATCAGTGTTTGGGATTGCCTCAACCCAGATACGGGACCTTGGACTTGGTCTTGTTGAACTTCATGAGGGGTTGGCATGGGCCCACCTCTCCAGCCTGTCAAGGTCCCTCTGGATGGCATCCCTTCCCTCCAGTGTGTCAGCCACACCACACAGTTTGGTGTCATCAGCAAACTTGCTGAGGGTGCACTCAATGCCACCATCCATGTCGCTGACAAAGATGTCAAACAAGACCAGTCCCAACACTGATCCTTGAGGGACTTCATCCTCCACTTTGTTGACAGACACTCTTTAGGTAAAGACATCAAGCCAGTTCTTAATCCACCATCAAACCTATGTTTTACCAGCTTGGAGACCAGGATGTTGTGCAGGACAGTGTTGAAGGCTTTGCTCAGGTCCAGGTAAATGATACTGGTTGCTCTTCCCTTGTCTATTGATGTTGTGACCTTTTCATAGAAGGCCACAAGGTTTGTCAGGCACAATTTGCCCTTGGTGAAGCTGTGCTGATTACATCCAGTCACTACGTCATTATTCTTCCGCTCCAGCGGTGCCTCCAGGAGGATCTGCTCCATGATCTTATCAGGCACAGAGGTGAGAGTAACATATACAAACATAAACTGTTTTTCAAAAATATTTTAAAACCATGAATTACACAGGTATCTTTGAGTTAATTAAAAATACCATTTAATTACTACTACTTCAGAACAGCTGTTTCCAATCTGGACACACTCCCCAACCTGAAGAATGCAGCAGTGATCAAACAAATACAGAATACTTCCTTTATTTATACAGCACATATAAGAAAATCTCCAATTAACTATGAAAGGTACCACACCCAGACCACCCTTCATTTCTCCTAGGCATTGGCCGTACCATAGCATCTGCATGATCCATTCTTCAGCTGTAAGGCCATATACTTCAGCCAAAATTAGAGCCCTCACTGCACACTCCCCACTGACTGGTCCTGCTCTGTGTGAGAAGAACACATCTCATGGGTTCATGAGAAGAAGCTCATTCTGTTTTGTCAGACAAGCTGTCAGGCACCATGATTCCCTGTGAGTCATATTTGAGCAGAGCAGATAAGCTGAGGTCTTGTAAAATAACTTGTGTGCTCAAAACCAGGTAGTGAACCCTAGACCCCTGGCATCCCCATTGCACTTTCTTGTGGATTGCTATTCAGATGTTTCTTCAGCAGTTCTAGAAAACAAGACTATAAGCCACCTGACCTGGGAAAAAATCTCCAGGTAAGCAAACCAAACTCAACTTGTTCCCTGCTGCATTCTGCACACAGTTAATGTCTGCTCAACTAGTAAAGACACCGCCTCAGTCACAGTTAAATTTTTTCTTTTGTAGAGGACAAATGAAGACCACAGAACACTTAACGCTCTCAAAGTGCTTAAGCAAGGCTGAATGATGAATAATGCTTGTATCAACAATCTCCAGGGACACAAAGTTTACTTTGAAAAGTGTCAATGTCATTCTCAATGATTGCTGAAACTGTAGAAATCCCTAAAATGTTCTTTCATTCCACTTCATCTGACTCACCCTGCAGTAAATTTTCAGTGCTGCTTCTCTATCCTGTAGATGCCAGTAGTCATTGGCTTTCTCAGAGACCACTTCCAAAGCTCTGGAGATTCAGTATTTGACTAGCAGACTCCATATTATGAAACTGACCCTACAGTGCTGATATGGTCAACTTCCATTATGAACTATGAAGTCAGTGATAGATGGGGAAACAAATACAGTAATTTCAGGTAAATAAAGTAAATTCTGGTAAAAGCAAGACTGCAAAAAAAGTACTGAGAAAATGAAATAAACTTTCTTAAAAACACAAGTCAAGAATCAGAAGGATTGGGGATAAAATGAAAGTAGGCTGCAGCAATCTTTAGTCATTGTACATATGCCTGAACCAGTTAGACACAGTGACCAGAACTATTACCAAAGAACCTAGAAAAGAAGGAAGATACTCCAACCTGGAGAAAAGGCAATACCTGGACAAACAATATTCAGCTTATGAAATTCTATTTCTGAACTACTGAACAGCCGTGCCAGCCTGATACGTACATGTATGTTGGTAGCATATAGAAGAATTTTACAGTGAAAATCTATCCATTTACATGCTTGAGACCTTGGAAACAAGACAGAAGTACAAAGAGAAGACACTAAAAAAATCTTAAAGGAGAATTGAAAAGACTTCTAAGAAATTAATGAATGCACAATAGTTCATTTATCACAATCTAGCATACATTGTCTATTTATATTCTTTGTAACATGCAGAGATAAAAATCAACCTGAGGCAATAACCATGAAAAAACTGTACAGATAGTCTGGAGAAAAAAGATGCCCTGGATCTGATTTTCAGACCCTACAAGACAATCTTTCTTCAAAGACAATCTCTGAAGAAGGGTAATCTCACCTTAGATCTCCTTAATTCCTTTTCAATTGTTACCAAATCTTTCCAATAAAGTGAAAACCTTTGTAGTCAGATATATGATACATATATACACACATACCTATATCTAGATACAGACAAATATACACACGTATATATATAAACATATACACACACCTATATACATATACATACATATACATACATACTGACATGAATATGACTGCTATACTGGAAAACTGTATCTTTCCTAAACTTTACATTATTCCTATTATTTGGTTCAGCCCATGGAATTAGCTTCTTGAATGCAGTGAAATAAAACAAGCAACATTTTTTTGCAAAAATCCCAGCTCAATCTAGAGCTGTAAGGAAAATATTTACCGAGCTACCTGTAATAACAACCTTGTTGTAAGTCAGTGACCTTTTGCTCAAACCTTTTTAGCAGTAAGCATGACCTTTGGTCACAAGAGGACTCAAATCAACAGTATCAGCATGAAGTAACCCTTGCTGATGCATTTATTTCTTTACTGTTCTTTGCTGAGCTAAGAAAGCAAGAATTGTCCCAACTCTCAAATCATGAGCCTAAAATGACACACCTCAAGTAATGTGCCTACACAGTTTTAAAAGTAATCTTATTTTCTATAGCTAAGCCAGCTGTCTCCTTCATCTAAGAATTTCTGTAGTCAAAAATTGTGTGCACTCAGGTTTTGCAGCAAAAAAAATTACCAACCAGGTCATCTCTGAATGACACACTGTTATGAAGTTCATAGTTTGTAAAATAAAAAAAAAAAAAAAAAGTGTATTTATGGTAACAAGAATTAGTTTCCTGCATTTGATCCAAATCATATCTATTATTAGGTCATCAGTTGACACACAGAAAAAATGCATCAGTTCCTTATTAAATAAAATGTCGGAAAGCTTGCAAAATAGAATGACATTTTCCCTTTTTTAAATTGAAAAGCAAAGATATTTCAAACAACACTTTCTATACTGATGTACACATAAGTTTCTAATGTCTAATTGCATATACCAGGCACGTAGAAAAGTGTATTAAAGTACGTATCAATTAATTGATCTATGAAAGTAGTAAAACCACACACTGATAAATTAGGTTTTTTATTATA
Source organism: Phaethornis superciliosus (assembly GCA_023637945.1). Taxonomy (NCBI): domain Eukaryota; kingdom Metazoa; phylum Chordata; class Aves; order Apodiformes; family Trochilidae; genus Phaethornis; species Phaethornis superciliosus. Next base: position 82,609,674 of record JAJQWJ010000001.1, on the reverse strand, counting down.
AATAGCTATACAGAATAGAAAAATAATACATATTAATATGTAAGATTGTGAGAGAAAAATTTACGTAGTTCTTCAAATTGCACACAGCTAAGATACTCTTTGTATTATTAAAAAAAAAAAAAAAAAAGAAACCAATAATGTAACAGATCAAGAGACTTTAAAAAAGCCATCTAGTCCGTCTTCTCCTGCACTGGTCTGTCATTGATTAGAATTCTTTGACTTCCTTACAGTACCTACTTACAAGACCTTTAAGTGATAAAAAAATCTAAGTTCCTGACACTTATTTTCTATGGAGATCTGTCCACTTTCCATTTTTTCTCTATTTGAAGCAGGTTCAAGGTTCTGGAAACTTACAAAGAATCTGCCCTATGTTACCACATCTTCTTCTCCAGTGGTAACAGTTACCTGATTTGTCCAAATATATACTGAAGCATTCTACTTGTGTGGTGCCTGATATTAACACTACATCGGTGGCATACTCTCAGTGGTGATGTGAATACTTGAATGTAACTGGAAACAGTCTCTCTGGACCCATTTCTGTTGCTGGTGTGTTAAAGGAATCCATGTTCTAATGCTATTGTAGCAGACCTTTTAAGCCCTTTGAGAAAGGATAATTAAATGTGGTCAACAAAGATTAAGACTGTGAACGACAAGGAAATGATAAGAACAAATCAAAGGAAGAAAAGAGGCGAGAATTCGGGCCTTTTTGTTTTCTTGTTTATTAAGGAAAGCAGAAGAGGGCAGACTGGTCCAAAGATTTTTGGATTCCTGAAATGTTGTGCTTTGAGAAGTCATTCTAATAATATCATTGAGTTAACCTAAATAGATGAAACAAACTAATAAAGTCTACACATTTTTCGTCTAGGAAGAGCAGCAATTAAGCAAAAGGCAGACTCTGCATAAGCTTTTTAAGCCTGCCAACATTCTGCTCAGCTACTTAATAATTCAGGCAGGACACTGCAGTCAAAATGCCCATTTGCCATTTCTGCATTTGTATAAAGCACTAGTCAGTGTTTTTTAATCATGTTGCCTATCTTTGAAACTGTCATTGCCCTTTCTCATTTTGCTACTTTGAGGAGAAAGACCAGTGATAACAACTTCATGCCTTAAAAAGAAAAACACAATGCTACCTCTACGTTTTGTAATACTGTGAGAACATCCATTTCAAATTTCATCCACATGCCTTTCAAAATGACTTATCTTCACACTGCAATGAGGTGAAGCTATTTCTAAATAGCTCTGATAGTTCTATTCTGCTATTGCTTCCATTTGAAAATCTTTTCCCCCTCTCATTCCTTCAGGATATCACTTTCAATAAATGGGCATCTAAATGCTAAGGCCATAATTACAGAATATTTTACAAGGTTGCCTTTTGAACATGTAACTGTACATTTTGAAATGAAAAATGCAGAAGTTTGAATTTACAGTGGTTTTCCATGGAATAAAGTAGAGGATACATAGGCATATGAAGCCATATGATGTAGTGCCTTCCCTTCTTAGCTCCTGGACAATGTAAGAGTTGTGCTACCAGGGCTTCCTAGAATATGCCTCAAAATATACAAAATACCAGTGAATCAGTCTTCCAGGAGTTAATCCAGTGACTAGATTATACAGAGCCAGTTAGAACCAGCATACGTATTTACCAGCAATATTAGGAGTCTGAAGAGTTCTTACTAAAACTACTGAAATCACATTAGTGCAATATTCTGGCCAGAAATTTCAGAAACTGTGAGGGGGAGCAATACTTCCCTCTCACTAGGGGTGGTGGGGTGGCAAAGTAGAAATCAAAGAAAAAAAATTTAAGGAAACAAATGTCTGCCAAATTAAAAAGACACACAGAACAGGATAAGAACTGATACCTGAGTAGTTAAGATTACCACTATCTCCAAATGATGCTGTTAAAAGTCTGCATCAGAGCTTCTTCTACTTTTCTGGGTGGATACTGATGCAAGTTACTGCTGTTAGGCTTCTCTGAACAAACCCTTACCCCGTTCCCTCTGCTGGCTTCATGAAGTATATAACTGCTGGGGAGATCAAACTCGGTCCTGACAAGCACACAAGGGAAACGTAGCAGCTTCCCTTGCTCCCTTTTAAGTAGAAGGCTACTTTGCAGGTTCTCGCCTGAAGGTAAGCTGGTTGCTTCACTCTCTATTCCTTAAGAGATGTCAATAATAGCTTTCTTGTCCTCTCTTCTGAGATGTCCAAACACCAGCCAGAAGGTACTGCTAGTTAAGTCTACCCAGATAGAAAATTGCAGCAACTCGTCCAACTTCTTTAGGCTGCAAGCAGACCAAATGCATGCCACAGCCAAGCCTTGAAAGACATGGAGCAGCATTGGAATGGCAGCAACCTCAGGCTACCAGCAAGGAAGTATTCTAAAAAGAAATTAAAATACCAACCCAAACCCAGCAGTGTATTCTATGCAGTATTTAAACATAGGATAATTATTATGATAGAAGCAAGAACCCAAATAATGTTCAAAAAAGCTACTCAATATATAGCTTATCCCAAACATAATCCGTGACATGGAAGGTGGATAGCTAGGTAAACATGAGTTCATTGCCTCTAACAGAATACACCTACAATCAAATTAATTGTTTCCTTCTAGAGATTTCTCTACATTTTTGCTTATGGAAAACAAGCCCATACTATTTCATCAGATTTTTTTGGCAGGATTGATTGTAGTTAAAAATTAATGAGATGACTACAGGAGTAGCCTTCCAAATGAAAATGTAAAACACACTGCAGTCCTTTAAAATGCATGTATTGCATATCACCAGCACATATTGAGAAACATACCTAAACCATATACTGATTACTAACCCAGCAAACCTTTTAACTAGTGATTTTGACTTTCTTGAGCAGATCAAAGGCAAGGCTGCTGAAGTCCATCCTCACAGATATCATTGTTTGGTCGCAAATGCCTTTATTAATACACATTGCTACCATGCAAGAAACATAGGTACCAGGTAATTTCATGAGGTCCTTTCTATCATCAGAGAGATGATACATCTAGTAAGGCTCCACAAAGCTGTTGAGTAGGTCAAGGTTATTCATACATATCATTAGTGACTTAAAAGTTAAACCAGTGCTGGTACAATCTGCAAGTAACACAAAGGGTATTCACTGAGGAAAATTAAAAAGGACGAGAGTCAGCTGAATACCAGAGCCTGCAGCCTGGGCAAACAAAATAGTGGACTGAATCCTGAGAAGTAGTGACTGTGTAGGATTCCGAACTACAACACAAAATCAACTCGTTATGAACTACTTCTAAAATCTAATGCCAACCTGGCCTTCAGATAAATTGTAATAAGACTAGAGACAATGTTAAAAAGAACCAATGGGATATTGTGGTATTCAGAGACAAAAAGGAAAATTAGGTAGAAAATAACCAAGGACAAAGATGATATATAAGCTATCAGTACAGTTTATCAAAAAGAAGACAGATTATTTGCTCTTTGTCTATAAATCTGCTTCAAGAAGGAAAAAAAAAAATACTACTAAAGAGCTCTTTAATCTGAGAAAGTCATAGGATGAAGCAATTCCTGAAAGCTGAATTTGACAAAGAAGCAAACTGGAAAAATGGAACAAACTCACTGATTTTTCAATTATAAGGGTAATATAGGAAACCAGTAAAAAAGGGTGAATTGAGTATTTTATGTCTTAACATCAAGTCTTACATCTTACAGATAAGGTAATAATAAATAAATTATATGCTCATTTATTAATATGATACATTACTGATAACATGGGAAAATACAAAGTGCACTAAAGATCACGAAATGTATGCATGATAGATATCCTGTCTAATATTTAAAATTATTGCACTGGTGGCTGCAGTAATTCAATGACTGTAAACTAAAAACCTCATGCTGGACAACTGCAGCTGTCTGGCAAGCCAAAGGAACACAATCTTCAACCAAGGTGCCCAGTCCCAGCAAAAGATCTCAGTGGTTTTGCTATAGTTGACATCACTGCTATTTAATTATGCAGATAGCTTTAAGTAGACAGACTTCCTGAGTCTGACAACTGTCATCAAATGCATCTTCTGTTTAAATCCAATGGAATATAAATGCAGTAGAATGCATAAGTAATCCAAAACGTAAGGAGCTCCTGGAAGACAGATTACTTCATCTGCTCTGCTAAGTAAAATAATACCTGGGAGGAAAGCTAGGAGCAGATTCCCTAATTGTCCATGTGACATAGATGTTACTTAGCTCCCAGGCTGTGTTTTGAAGAGATGCATTTAACTTGCTCTGAGACCTAACCAGGGAGTGGTACAGAGGCAGGAATACTCCAAGGAGCACTCTCCATAGACAGTGTGAAAAAATTGTGCCTGGTTCGGTTTCTTCTGTCCTATGCAGTCTTTCAACTCTGTCCCCAAAGGTTTTTTACCCCCCAAATACCACTGCATGCATTGCTACTATATTCTGGAACTTGTAAGACACATCCTTTGTCTCATGTTATAAAAACTTTGCTTTAGGGCTGGAAGAGGCTTTGAAGTGAAAAGAGAAAACAAAAGAAAAAAATCATAGGCCCACAGTAGACCCTGGTCAAGTGTTATGCTGTGTGACATCAGGAAACAGAAAGACCTGAGTAGTTTTGAGTCAAGATACTCCATTCCTTGGAGGTCAGCAAGCATCCCCTCAGATGGACATGTTACTGCATTGCCCATGTGTCCTCTGATTCACTGCTACTCACAGCTAAAAGAAAGAAAGTTTAAAAAATTTAGACAGGGAAATTTTGAAACCGGTGAAGAGATTCTGCCATATATAGACTGGGGGGAAAAAAAGAAAACAAATAATTAGGTGTAAAATACAATCTTGTTCATATAGTTATGAACTTAACTCCAGATATCTCAAATCTTTGCTTTACTATTAAAGCCAGCAGAGTGATAAAAAGCAAGGTGAACTATGGCAAAAAAAAAAAAAGAAGGCAAGCTAAGGATGCTCTGCCTCTAGAGGTTAGAAAAAAATACAATAATTTGGAAGGATGAGCAAAAACCTCCCCTTGCTATAGAAAAATCCTGAAATATGACAGAAATCTATCATGAATGTGTTCTGATTCACTGCCCTGTATCTCCTTCTGCCTTTTATGGTCTAGAGGGCAATGTCCAGCATACAAATTGGCTGAGGTCTTTTCTGTCTGTGCAAAAGGAAATTGCTGCCTTAGCTACACACATCCCACGTTATGAGGACGCAAGGGCACGTACTAAGCAAGCTGTCTGGCACAGTCACTTGAACCATAACATAAAAGCACAAAATAGGTAATTTAGTACCTCTTGACTATTTGAGTTCAGCAGTCTTTTAATGCTTAAGAAACAGGACTTGAGTATCACTTCAACATACAGCATTTTTTAATTTAAGCTAATTTAGAAGTTGAAGGTTTCACAGCATTTTTGCCCCATGTGTATTTTTTCATGTATATTGTTTTATATAATGTACATGTATATTGTACAACTGTTAGATGCATACTGTTTGATTCCTAGTATTTGCTAAAGTGTAAAATTACAGACTGATGAAATACACCTGCTTTTATATCAATTAAAAAATACTTTGTTTGAGAACCCTGTATACAAAAGATGTCACTCACCAATAATGAAATATGGAAACAGAAAGAACAGAAGCTCAAGAGTGATATTTGCATGTTATAAAACATTTGAAAACTCAGCCACTCAACGAAAACATATTGCTATGGATAATCACAAGTGGAATGTGTTAACTTAGGAATAGAAAACAGCATAAGAAAAAGGGACAGAGCAAAGACAGTCATAACACTACTCACTATTCCACAAGCTAACAATTAGTTATACAGTAAGATCTGACAAAACTAGCTAAATAGAATAAAATAAGAAATAGGTTAACAGGAAAAAACATTTTGACTACTTGAATGCCACATATCATCAAGCCACATATCATTAAACTTCATTCTAAAGAGCATGTGTCTCAGACACTGATGAGGATATTTTAAAAGAACTGCACTTTGTATATCCAGCCTTCATGAAGATCATGCAGCAGTCAACATACTGTCAGCATTAAAGAGTAGATCTCCGCATTAATTACTTCACTATTTTCTACTACCATTATTATCACCACCAGACAGAAGCTGTCAATAAACAGTGGTTCACTTCTGGTATTAGCCTGCAAAATGTTGATGGTTCAGTGTCCATGACGTAGTTCAACTCCACAAAGTAAAGGAGGATGGAAATTAAAGAGACTCAGGCAAAGAGTAGAATTATGGATCAAGAGTTATATTGGAGTTTCCCCTGTATTATTGGACAGGATTAAATCAATATAAAGCAAAAACGTGACTAAAAAAATTTATATAAATAACTGCCAAAGCTAGGAAGGGTATAGTCATGTTACCTCAATGGGAAAGTTAAAGCTTACAGCTATGGAACAATTTAAACTAACTAGGTAACTCATGAAGACATCACTCTCTTGAAGATGATGGCTAAAATGTATTTGGAATTTTGTACTATGTTTATAGATATCCCTCTGAAAAAAAAAATAAAACTCTCAAGGTAAGGCCTTATGTGTGGAAATTCTGATAAAAAATATCCAGCCTACATCCCAAGAGAAGCTGCTGAAGACAGAGATGTTCCTAATTGAATTTTGCAACTTTCAGTCACCAACAGACATGTTAATAATATCCAGACTGTTATATAATTGCACTCAATCTTGTGAAACATCTCATTATATTTAGAACTCTGTGACCCGACTCCATCCTGCTTGTTTGTCTCATCTTTCAGCTTTACTTCGTCTTTTTGATGGTAAACCGCATTTGCAAGATGCCTGACAAACTGAAAATCAATCCAGTTATTATCTTTAGCTCATCCATAACATCAAATATTAAAGAGTAAAGGGGGAATTCTACTGTGTGGTTTCATGATCAGCCTAAACAAATTTAAGTTCACACTATCAGCAACTGACAGTCCTGACTTTATCATTGCTGCCCTTGGTTTAACAGTCCCATCTTCACTGTGCCCACAGTATCTCTCATTCTACTACTGGACAAGCAAACAGCGAACCATTTCTTATGGAAAGCAGCTCCAAAACTTTCATCTCACACTGTAGTTCCCATTTCTCAGACCCAGCTCACCAACCAGGAAGAGGGAGGGATGGGAGTGCTGGATGGTGGTAAAGGATACTGAGCAGAACCAGTCCTCTGAATAGGAACACAGATGCAGCTGCACCCTTTGAGGCGAGGTTAAATACTGTAATCAAACTTTTTTTCCTACATTGGTCTTGAACTGCTCAAATCCAAAACCAGATTTTAAAAAGACAGAAAATGATTGATTTTCCTGGGCATTTATTAAAAAAAACCAAACAAACAAAACCCAAACAACTCATTAAATTACATTGGATTTGTTGGCTTGTTACTTCAGAAAAAAATTAACCCAATCTTTTCTGCCTAAAAAAGCCAGAAATTTAACACAAGGCATCCATATTCTAAAATGTTACATCCTACAGTACTTTGGTGGGTTTTCCCACAACTTTCTTTAGCATATTTAACTTCTCTTTGGCATTTTTGTTTCTAATTTAAATTAATTTCTGTAGATTTTGGGGCCACTGTAGTATTAAACTGGACAATCAGAAGTGAAACTGCCATAATTAATACCAGTGTATATTAAAAAGCAAAAAGTCAGCAAGTAAAATTGATCATCAAGTGATTCTATATTAATCTTATTTCCTACTTCTAGAGGTATTTTACAAAGGAAAAGACTGAATTAGTAACTCATTTAAAGTGAGAGTATACAAACAGAAACTCAACCTCTTATTATTATTCCTTTCCCTATTTGCATCAGTTCAGAAAAAACTTTTTTGGTGAACAGTTTCAACAAAGAGAGGCTACTAGTCATTCACCCCACCAATAGAACAGAAGTAGTAATGTTATTAAAACATCAAGCAAAGCTTTAGTTGAGCTTTCATCTATATCCCACAGATGATGGAAGAGAGAAGCTTAAGGCAACTATTTAAACAGTCATAGAAATGTTAATGCCTGAAGAATCCAAAAATGGACACAGTATCTTGAAGTGTTTACAAAAAAGATCAAGTTCATTTAATATGTGAGTTGGCTCTGAACATATCAAAGCAGGATAACCAAGAGAACATATTTTTTGCTCAAGGTTTTCATCTGCAACTTTAACTTAATCCAAACAATTTGAATTTCAAACTTGTATCACATGTATGAAGTAGGTATCTAGGAAAATATTTTAAAATTTGAATATTCACTGTGCAATAGAATGCTCTGGATTAAATTTCAAAATTGCTCATCTTGAGTTATTGTGATCCTGAATTCTGAAATAGATGTAAGGAAAAATTCACTTATAGGACAAAAGAACTGGATCTGCATAGTCTCAGGAATTAAAGTGAAACAATTTAATTTTTTCAGTGCTTTCTTATGACCTTCCTTGTGCTACAAAACTCCCTCTCAAGTGCCCCCCAAACACACAGGGGAGAAAAAAGGATAAAAAGAGGCAAATGGAGACAATCTAATGAAAGAAAACTGGTGAAAAGGATGGTCCCAGGAACTGCAGCACCACTCTTCTTTAGTACTTTCTTACCCAGGGCACCTAAGCAGGCCAGCTCATCATTTCCAGTTACCCAGGTGGCTTCTAGACATGGCAAGCAACCTTCTCAAGGAAGGTCAAATAAACAACCTCATCTGAAACCCAATAAAAAAATAGATCTGCATCAGAATTCTTCTAGTGCTGTTCCCAGTATTTTACTGTGGGAGTGGTTCTACCTCTCCATAAGACACTTCAGTCTAATAGGTATGAAAAGGGATAAATAAGAAATATACATAGAGAAGATAAAAAAAACCCAAACCCCAACACTTGTAGAAAAAGATATTTCTAACCCAGCAGATCTTTTCATATTTTACTAGCTGCAAGGGGTTATTTGTCTTTAAGCATTATAAAACAAATTGCATTCAAGTGTAAATTCACCTTGTAAAAGGGAAGCACAATTATGGGGACTCAGTGAGCTGCTAACCAAGGTAACTCACGTGTAAAATACTTCTCATGAGGCATTAGATGTGTCAGCATATTTCCAGGCTAAGAATAGAGAGGAATAAACCTTTTTTTTTTTTTCCCCATGAAAATAGGTTAGAATTCAGATTGCACATTACTCGTGCAACTAGAAAACTGCAGTCTTGCATGTTCTCAGTTTTACTGCTTTTCTTTGCCAAACTGATTAAAATCAATTAAGGTAAACATTTATGACAATCATTGCACATAAAAAATTTGTAGCTTCATTGATGAAAAGCTGTCTTAAACATTTATGAGTTGAGGGTAAAGAACGAAAGGAGTACAGCCTCTAGTTACAAAGAGACAATGGTACAGCCAGCAAAGATGTGATTATGACTCAAGCAGGTAACTTGTAAGCTCAAGTATTCTGACCATGCTACCTGCAGCAGCACAATAATCAGTATGGGCTTACCTCCCAACGTGTATCCACATTTCCAGGTAAAATTTGTGGTCACTCACCAAGTTCTTTCCTACCACAACTGTGCTACAAGCACCTAGCTTATGGATGTCCACAGCTGGCAGAGCCTGCAGTGGTACTATACATCATAAAGCATCAAAGTTGTTATAACAACTAGAAAAAAAACATACTTGAAAGTGCAAGAGTATTCGACCAATCTCCAGAGACTTGCTGATAAATTCAGAGAACAGCCTAAGACAGATTATATTTATTCTTCTCCTCTATTCAACAGATCCAATTTCATTAAAAGCAGTTTAGAAATATTTTTTCCTTTTGATGTTCCATTGTTACAAGTTGCTATAGCTGACAATGAAATAGAATTGCAAGTAGAATTAGAAAATTTCCCCTTACTTTAGTACTGCCAAATCTTCAGGTTCTACATTTAACACATTATTTATTGAGTTATTTTCTATACTTGAAAATACTTTGTGTTCAGCTAAATATATGAGTGCATACAGTCAATATATCCCGCTAAACAGAGTAGCAAAGGAAGGTCACATCTCTGTGTAAAGCCTGGCACTTCTTGCAGATGAACAAACAGGTTACACTGGAAACAGGAAAAACTGGATACATTGAGGATGTCTGAGACACTATAGAATGAAAGGCCATTTTCAGAACTGAGAAGCTGCAGAGGCCCAGTAACATGCAGGGAGCATGAGGCTGGTAGGAATACAGGATTCCTGAGTCTGTTAAGACAGCTTTAATATAGGTAATTCCCTGCTACTGATAGGATGTAGAAAAGGGGCTGCACATTTGTGAAATAGCAGATATAGCACATTATATGGAGAAAAGCTAGTCTGAAGATGCTGGAACTGAATATTAGATTTTCCTGTAATAGCAGGACAGTATTCTACAGCAGAAGAATTTCGGAAGACTGTATCCTTACTGTGAGATGATGTTACCCCTGCTTCCCTGTCTCCTGATTATCTTCCCTTGTTAGATGTCATCAGAATAGTCAAATGGACAATACTGGGCTTCCAGTCCAGGGGGTATGCCAAACAGCACTTGTGTAGAGCTACGGAAAAGTACCTAATGATTTCCTGAAATTCTGCATAACAGCAGAGTGCAGCAGAACAGAAGCAGCATTTTAGTTTTAAGATGTGGAGCACCTGATATCTTTAGAAGTTTCAGTGTCTGGGAAGGTTGCACAAGTGAATGAAATTAGCAACAAAATAAAGCTGGAGTCCAGAAAGAGGACTTGCCTGTGAAAGTTCTTCCTTTAAGATATGATTCACATTTAATATCTTGAGGACTCAGGACTGGCTATGCTAGTACTAGCAATGTGCTACTGCAGGTCTTCATACTGCATTCTTAATTTCAGTGAAAGCTGAGTGGTTAATCCAGCCTCATACCTCAGAGAAAAAGGACAAGGAAGAAGTGACAAAGAAGAACCTGTGGAAGCTTCCCATTCCCTGTTTGAGAGAAAGGTGGTATGAGAAACAACTGATGGCTGGTAAAGTTGGTGGTTGCTTGAACCCATAAGCAATAATGATTAACATTTGCTACCATGACTGAAATGAAAGGACCTCTAGTGAGATAAAAGAGAAATTTAAACAGAATTTTTTAATATGTAGGCTTATAGAACCTAAAAACTAACATCCGGATAGGTATCAAGAGCCAGTTGTCTGCCTGAGACTTTGATATTGTGATGCACAGTACAAACAATTCATTCAGCCTTTTATGACCTGGGAATAAATAGCTTGTGACCCTATTAAAAAAAAAGATCAACCCATTACCTGTTTACAATTACAGGGATAGCACCATTTTTGTCCCGTTAATGATCTGAACAACTAGGATCAAGACTGGTGGTAATTTTCCTGACAGGTGGCCACATTACACAGCATTTCCCCAGATCCACTACCCCAGATCCAACCTCCCCTCCTCCCGCCCCCCAAATTCAAATGCAATCTGGAACTATACAGCTGCCAAGAATAATTTCTTTCCTTTTCTATGTGTTTCCTTTTTCTTCTCTTTAGATATGACCTAAAATAACACAGTGACGCGCATTTGGGTAATGAAAATTTTACAACCTCGTTTCACATTTGAGGAATCTGCACACTGAAGCTATTTTATCCTGTGAATTTATATAGCATTTCTGTGTGTTGCAGAACACTAAACAAATGCCTTTGTATGCCATCAGGGCAATGAAAACCTGATTCTGAGACCGGTTTTCACGTATGCTACACATGCCATCCAATGACTGTAAAATGTAATATAAAAACTATGGATCAAGCCTCAGCAATAGTAAAGAATATAGGGAAAATAAGGTATAGTTGTACTTGACTTAACCTCAACACATTACACTGTTAAATTGTTCTTATGCAATGCAATGCATAAGAATATGGTCATCAGCCCTGAATTCCTTATGATCTGGAAGGCAATGCATTGGAGTATCATCAGAAACATACACACAAGCTTTCAGGCTGAAAGCCATTAAATTAAATAGTTTGTGGCTAATGTGCCAGCCTAGGAGTCAAAGAATCTATGCCTTTTATCCACCTCTCTCTAAAGACCAGGTCAATTTACCATTCGGTGTGTCAGTTTCCCAGTAAAACTGGCATAGCTCTACCAATATCCACTTTATTAATTTTGATACTTGTTGATTAAAGGCTATACTGTATTTTCCCTATTTCTATTGTGTACCTTTTTGCAATTTTATCAGCACCGATTACAAAATACTGATTTAGAGTGATTCTATCTGAAAGTCATTGCAAGCCTTAAAAGCTAATGAAGCATTGGAAATTAATGAATTCTGTCTCCCTTAACATGTAATGCTTCTCAAGCATTTAAACTTACTTTTAAAAAAAAACCTGACACCCAGCTTTCTATAGGACTCCTTGCACCTAGACATTGGTTAATAAGAGTGATATTCTTAGTTTTGAAAGCACCTGGACGTCCAAACTCACTAAAAGTAAAGGCTATGTTACCTATTAAACACGATGGAACCAATATGAATGCCATGTTTTCTGCAGAAGGTAGAAGGCAATGGAGATTTTATGATTACAGAAACAGTATGTTGGCTAACAGTCCACACCTCTTTATGGAAACCAATTTTTACAACCCTTTGCCCATTCTCATAAAAAGCTAATAGGTGTTCGTGTTCAAAAGTTTAATATTTCTTTTAACAAGAAGAATAAAACCTGGGGGGAAATGCAGTCAAACTATATGGAGGTGGAAAGTACTAACTCCACCTGGAATAACCACATTGAGCTCAGAAGAGTTGCTCTAGATTTACACTACCATTCCAAGTATTAAGAGAGGTAAAGGAAAAAAAAAAATGTGAAATGTTTGTATCATGTTGGAAATGGTAAGCTTACAAAACAACAAAAGCTTAACTGCAACAAAACCTGAGAAAACTCCTGCGTTACCCAGGGCTAACGAAGCAATAAAACAACCTTGAAAAACCTAATTATGTCTTTGATTCAGCTCTTAACAGAGTGCATTTGCAAAGGATCCTTTATGTACATTCCTTTTTTTTTTTTTTTATGTGTGTGTTAGGTAATGCTATTAAAGATAAGGATATCAGAAATAGGTTCAGAAACCAACAGACAATGTCCTGAGTAAATTACCAGTAGGAATAGTGATGTGCACTATGGTCTGGAAGCAGCACAGGAATGAAGCAGAATAGACACAAGTGAAAAATTCCCCAAACCTTCTGGGGCATTAGCATAAGTTTGAGATGATCTGGAAAATCACAAATCAGTAAATATGACACTGGAACCTAACAAATATTTTAAAATTAAAATAAAAAATATAAAAAGAAAGAATTTTGCCTAATCATTACTCCCTAAAAGTAACTCCTATAAAAACAACTATAATTCCTCAAAAAAATTTCATGTGTTACTGATCTCTTGGTACTGTTTGGCCTTGTGAAAGGTCATGAAACTGGACAACAGTTTCTACAGTTGTCAAAAGGCATCAGATAGTGTCCTTAACCTGAAAACAATGTCAAAACGGAAGAGATACAAAATGAGAGAAAATAACTCCATTGATTAAAAATTGTGGTGGGAAATAAAAGTATGTAATTAACTTTTAATACTCTGGAAAACTGAATTCTAACAGACTTCAAAATTTGCCAGTAGGATCTTCAAGATACTGAAAAACATGTTAAAAATGGGTGGGAAATAGGGGAGCACAGTCTATTTTCAGTAGTGATTTTGACATTCTGAAGACATGGTCATCAAAAGCAATAGCAGGCTGAAGTGTTCATCTGATAAAGTTCAATATGTTTCTACTTCTGGTAAAGACTTAAAGAATCAAACACATGACAAAGTCATTTAGTTTAGCAAATTTAGCAAGGATCTTTTAAAAGACTTAAAGTTGGTGGAAGAGCAAGGTGATGGCCATGTGCAAAGCTGACAAGTGCAATGTAATTTCCACTAGATGAAAAAATAGGTATAGCTGCTTATGCACATCATGAGAACCTAAACTTAAGAGCAAAAATTCTAGGACGACATATGTGAATCCCTGTAACTAACTGTATACACATTGTTGAGGAAAACAATTGTTCCATTAAAAAGTCCCATGAGAGAACCTATATGCTTATGAGCTTAAACCTGACATTAAGATTCACAACTCGATTTCTCTTTAAAAGATAACTTTACAAGATTCTGTTGCTAAAAATAACCTGCCTAAATTTCCAGAATCATGTCTGAATAATAACTGCAATGAGCAGTGACAACAAGGCTCCAGGGCATATGTATTATGATTATATAACCATAGGTTGACTAGAACTAAAAAAAAAAAAGACAGCATCTTTTCCATGGGCAGTATAAAAAAACTCTCTTAACACTTGATAGTGTTGTAATTGCTCTTGTAGTTGGTGGACTAATAAGAATTTTTATAAACATGCATTTAAGAAAGTTTACTTTTGAATGTAAAAGGCTTGCACGAGTCTACTCCTCCCAAAAGGTTCTGCTGATTCTCCAAGTAGCTTGGAAGTACTTACTATCAAATTCTCAGACTACTTAGTTTAGGTAAGCTTTTTTTGGTATCATCCAAGATACTTAATTATTTCACTAACAGATTAAATTTGGTCTTCTATGTCATTGATATCAGGCTTTCCTTCATTCATAATAGCCATTCACAGCTTCATGGCATACTGACAGATTTTCCCTTATAATCACTGTTGGAACTGTAATTCTTTCTACTGCCTACTAAGGAAGAAAAAGCAAAAAAGAAAAATCAACTTGAAACTTGGACTGTGAAGGTAACTCTAGCAAGCAGGATGAAAACCAGTTATAGTTTTAATTAGGAATGTAAAGCTGCTAATAAGAAAACAAATAATTTGATGGTTTTAATAGGTTTGGCTATTTAAAATTCAGATTTTGAGAGATACCCTATATAATTTTTTTTCTGAAATTATGCTAATTTATATAACAATTAATTAAACATTTGTAGTCAGGCTTTAAATACATTTAAACAAAGGAAGTGAGTAATGATTCCTACACCAGCCCAAAACTGACTTGAGTTCTTAAAGAACTGTGTATTATATGACTGTATATTAAAGCCATGAATTCAAGAGTATCAACTGCAAGAACTGAATTTGCATTTACAACCTTGATTTGCTAGGTAGCATAGTCTGTAACCTACTTCTGGGAGTATGCAGCACATAGCACTATTTATATTCCTTTAAAAATAGTTAAATATCCTTTTTTTTTTTTAACAACTGGAGAATTTCTCAAGTCATTAAATTGTTCAGCAGCCCTGAAAATTACACAGTTTTCTTATTGCAGATATTGATTTCCCTGTGATTTAATTTCCTCTTAAACGAAACTGAGAAAGCATCTTTGCTGTAGTAAAAACTGTCAGCCTAATGAAGTGATTCTACTTTCAAGTACAAAAGAATGATCTCACAATTAGAATTGAAGTAACTTATAAAGTAAAATGTTTTTTCATTGCTATTCCCTTTAACTTGTGAGTTGCAGTGCTAGCAACCTTAAGATACGAATTTTAAGAGCAGACAAGACATTCTTAAGGGTGATCCTCACAGAAAAATTTGCTTCTCCTGTTTCAGAAAATACTGGAGTTTTTAGCTTTGTTTTCCTTTTAGCTAGGACATTCTACTTCAAGAAGCTGGAAGCCTGAAAAACTTATGATCCAAAGATCATTTTAATTTAACTGAGTTACCTTTAAAATACTTTTATGTCCATTTCTAGATAAAATTTTATTCTAATTGACAAATGTGTTCAAGCATGGCTATTCACTTTATACAAACCACATCCTGTGGAGACGTGATCAAAATAGACAGGATAATTCACAGTTGTTTGTATGAGTACCCATCTCTCTTGTGGATGTATTTAAGGACTTCCTTTTTCTATAGCTTTGGCAAATATAACTTCACAACCATGCATTGCATTTTTTAATATTTCTGGACAGTGGGAGACGCTTTTCCATTTTGCAGATACAAGCAGCAGGAAACAAGTTGAAGGGTCTATTTAATAAAGGAAAAAGGACTTGTAAAGGCAAGTCTCAAGCCTTTCTAAAGATGAAAACTTATTTCCAGCAATTATGTTTAGTTAATTCTAAGTCTAACTCAAAGGTCCATCAGACACCTTGTATGAAAGGTGTACTTAAAAACCATGCAAAACCAGCCCCATTACCAGTTCATTTCCTATATATAAAAATAATGAGGAAACAAAACAAAACAAAAGTTACTCTACTTGAAATAAAAATGCTGTGAGCACAATATGTCCTGGACCAGACCCTTCTTGGAACTACAGTAACTCTTGATTCTTTCAATTCAGAAGGTCAAGATGCAGTGGTTTGGGAGAGAACAAAAGACTCATTAAGAGAGATGTAACAAGAAATCATGGCTAGCAGATTTTCACCTGGGGTGGAGAGGTCTTGGGTTCCAGTCCTTACTATAATCTGTATCATCTTGTGTTAGTGAAGAGGTGTCTCAGAAGCAGGGGGGCCACAGTGGTGGCTCCTATGAGAAGCTGCTGGAAGCTCCCCTGGTTCCAATCCTGGCTCTGCTCTGCCCAAGGCTAAGCAGATATGGGAAGCTGGATGTGTAATGAGATGTGTTTTGGCTGAGAAAACTGAACTGACACTCCCATATTGTAAGTCGGATATCTGCAGTACAAGTCAGTGGATACAGGATGACCACAAACACTTAGAAGTAGCAGCCACCACTGCAACAGTCTGATGTTATGCACTTGCTCCGAGAAGGTCTGCCAGATCTTAATCCTTTAATGAAGTTGCTGAAGAACTGTCTGGCTGGTAGATCATATTAGTTTGTCATGAAAAAGAACTGAGCTACCTGATGCTCTTAAAACTATGTCACTTGAGGATGTGTACAAACCAGCTTAAAGCATCTGAAGAGTTTGGGCATTTCTGAGGGTAGAAAAGTGAGCAGAGATGTTCAGATGCTCAGTTTCAGATGCCTAAATTCCACTGAAATTTTACTTAGGCATTCCAATGCATTTTTTCATATTACAGATTTCAATAGGGCTGCTCTCATGAATAAAGCAATGTACAGCGTCAGGTGTTAAGGCTTTGTTTGCTGTGTCCTGGTTTGGGACAGGATAAAAGTAATTTTCTGTCTTGTACTTTTGCTTTCAGATAAGTCTCTTGTAAGTAGATGCACTTGCTGAAATTAACAGCAAGTTTCTCAGACAGTGTCTGCTTCTAGGACTGATAACACTCGATGTTTATAGTTACTGACAGAAACTGGTGTGCAGAGCCAAGGACACTGCTCAGCTCTGAGGAACATTTTACCTTCCAGAAGGAGTAAGGAGGTCCCACCTGAAACCCTCCTCTGGGGACGACCAGACAAGATAGATGCCAGAATTGACCAGAGTATTCCATCCCACACACCTCATACTCAGTATAAATTTGAGGGATCACGGGGGTCAAACCCCTTCCTCCCTCCCCTTCCTGCTTCCCCTTCTTTGCCTGTCCCTGTTTGCTTCAGCATCCTGGGATGATTCCATCCATTCACCTGCCTGTGGTCCTGATCTGTGCCAGCCTGAATCTGTGTGTTCCTGCCTTCAGCATGTATCTTTTGCCATATGATTCCAAATGCTGTGGCAATACATTTTCATCACCTTCTGCTGGTTAAGTTTTCGACAACACTGACTAGCCACAAAAGATTCAAGACACCAGGAGAAAACTAGTAACTTTCTGCATTCTGCTGCTGGTTACCTACCCGTTTTAGTTATTTCTCCCCTCTCATCACTTCTGATGCACCTAAGACACTAAAAAAACCCACACACTTAATTCCCCCAAACAAATTAAAAGATACAACCACCTACTCTATCTGCTTCACAAATCCACTTGAACAGTTTCCTTAGAAAAGTATATTGTTCAGAGGCTGCTTTGCACAGGTCAGGACAAAGGTGGAGACTGAAAGACTATTGCTTGTTTTCTGACACTAAAAAAGAGACAGGTCAGTGCTGAGGAACAGAAACACAGATACTACAGGAACCAAAGTGAAACTAGGTCACAGACAGGGTAAGAGGAACTGACCTGCTCATGGATGAGGGAAAAGAACCTCATAAAGGAAACCACATGACAGAAGAAAAGCTCTTCAAGGAAACCTTTCCCTCTCCTCTCCTGAATGAGAGACATGTTTCTGTTCTGTCCATCTCCCTGTTCTTCAGACCTCAGGAAAAGCTATGCATTTGTCCTTCACCTATACATAAGCTTTTAGTTAAAACAGTGTGCAACTACAACTCATACTGAACTACCGATATGTGGTTCATGTTCCTTGCTGCAGAAGATCCTCACACATGGGTCTCTTTGCTTCCAGAAACTTCCAAAGTTCACCTGCAATGGTATTCCCTATGCAAAGACAAGTTATTCAGTCATTGTAGCCTTTCTACATCATAGCAGTCATCCAACCCTACACAGCTCCCTTTTGCCACATCCTCCCTCCATGAAGAACATAAATGCAAGAAAGGCACCTAAGAATTCAGCTGAATGAGTACCTGTAGCTAGACAGAAATAGGTTTCCTTTTCACAACAGAAAAGAATCCCAGTATGTCTATCCCTATGTACCTTGGATTTTTTTTTTTTTTTTTTTTTTTTTTTTTTTTTTTTTTTTTTTTGGCTAGGTATTAGTTTTCCTAAGTTATCTGGAGAAATATCATTTCTCTCTCACACAAAGAGTAGTCACAACCTAAAAAAACAAACAAAAAAAAGAAAAAAGAAAAAAAAAAAGCAAACATACAATTAAACTAAACACACAGCATGACTACAAGTTTCTTTGTTGTAAAGGGTGTCTGACAATTTAGGCCATGGATATTTGTCTAAAAGAAACAATTAGCAGAATGGAAATGAGGGCAAATGTGCTTCCTATGCATGACAACACTCCTGTTGATGACAAAGTTTTGAACAAAAAATGTAGGGAAAGCTCTAAAATTCTCTGAAGTCTGATTAAGACACATCACTTATTTGAAATTCTTGACTATCACCATTAGTCATAATTTCAATATCACAGTAAGTTGGTTTATTTTAAATTAAACTCTGTAAAATTTTTGAAACAAAATTTTTTTTCAGATAGTGATCATAAACACAGCCAGCAGCTCTGATTAAAATGCTGCCAGGTCCATCCGCCTGCATGCCATTTTTATGTGCATCTCTAAATATATGAAACTCTGTTTTTATTAAGTAGATTTGTTTGCAGATGTCATTCCATTTTTACCTCCTAAACAAACAACAATTGAAAGTGAAGGAAGCTCAGTACATTTAACAGTAACATATTTACCCTGCTTAATTAAAAAGCATAAAAGAGGCTTGGGGGACCAATAGTCCCAATTTATGCATATATGCAGAATCCTAATTTGCATACATATATACACATGTAAGCAGATGCATAGTAATCTCAGTATAGATTTAAAATTCCCCCAAATGGCACACTGTTTGGGTCAGATTTAATCATAGATCTTTTCATCTTTTATAATAGTTTATTTTCTTGCAGATTGAAAATAACGTCCTTTTCTGTAATAACTTATTCACAGTGCCATGCACATAAAATACATACATGTATATGTTGATTCCCAGACAGACTTTAAAAAGAACTTCTGTTAACAGTACTGGCTCTCGGTGAAGTTTATGCTCCTGAATCACTCAATTGCTCTGGAAAAATCTCAGACATATTCTACAATGAGATAAATGCACTGATGCATCAATGATTCTTCCAAGTCAAATAACAGAACTTGAGTTTTATGATCTTGTCTGTGCTTCCCCCATTCCATCTGCCCAATAAATCATACAGAGTAAACAGCACAGAACACAGTTGGCTTATTTTAAGGATAAAGATCTAATGAAACCTTGTCTAGATTAAGAGACAGCAGTTCCAAGCAGAGTAAATCTAGCACACTATATTTAGATGTTATGCCATCCTTCTTATAGACCAAAACCTTGTTCTATTGTCTTCTTTTCTTTTAAATTACATCCAACCTGATGTCAACCATTCTTTACTACATTTCTTTTAACTACTGTAAAATTCCATGCCTCCTCAGAACCCTGCAGGCAATGATTTAACTCGTTCTATTTGTTTTCTTTGCCTGACTTTTTTTAGGGCACAAAACTCGCCTTAGTTTTACCTCCTGGTAACACGGTCTCTTTGTGTACATCAGTTGCTGAGGACCCATCCTATTCACACCATTTCTGATACAAATTAGGATGCTGTTGACCTCCTTGGCCATCTTGAAGCGATGTTTTGGGGATTTTTTCACAAAATGTATCTGTTAAGCTAAGTATTGATGTACTGTAATTGATACTCAAAAGTCCCCCTTGCTAGAATCTCTCTTGAGCAGTGCCAGTAGCGTTTTTGTCATTTGCAAATGGCTTTTCATGAAGATTTTTAAAACATAAACAAAAGAGAGGTTATCTTCCACGACACTCAAAATTGAGAGGCTGCTTCTACATTTTGTAGCAAAGTTCACAGACAATTGCATTCTGTCCTAGCTGGATTTCTTTGATGCAATTTCACATAGGAAGGTAAGTCAAGCTAACCTGCTCCTTACTGCCAAAATTTCTGTTTGTTCTCTCTCTCCCTCTCTGTCCAATCCCAGATATGCACTCCTTCCAGCTCCCATAGAAGAGTCTTTCAAGTAGGTGGCTATATGGGCCTAAGCACATCCTTCATGTGGTGGAAGCAGTCCAAAGGAAAGGACTCAGTGACTCCAGAAAGTATCTGCAATGAATTTTAACAAGAATTTGTGAGCTGGACAATACAGAAATATGCATCCTGAAATTGAGAGCAGCATGCCACGTCTTCAGATCCGATACCAGAATAATGAATGCTATAGGCAATGATTTTAAACTATTTATTCAGATAGAGAATGTGACAAACCCTCATTTTTCTCTTATTCCACTGAAATGAGGAAGAGACTTAAGTCTGATGAAGTCTCATTATTTTTAACTCTTTGTATGGTAACACAGAACCTTCTCCGATAGTAACCAGAGACTGCACACTTTATTTAATTGTGTATGTCAGAGGGTTCTCCATAATGAAACTAAAGAAGGATATGGAGACAATAAGAGAATTGATTCTATTTTACAGCTCCTCTTCACCTGACTGTGTTTGTCTGAAGCAAGAATAGTCCAGACGGAGTGGTATCAATCAATAATTGGAGCAATGATCAAAGGTACTGGAGCTGAGAAGGGGCTTTAAACAGGAAAAAAAGCCTTGAGAGTAGAAATAAAATTGGATATGTTTAGGACAAAGGAAAAGAATGACCATATGGCATAGCAATAGTTTCAAGTGGTTTTTTCACTCTTAATTTGCGGATTTTGCTAGCTTCTGTTGGTAAGAGGAAGATCGGTGATGATTTGCAGCACACTCTCACTCTGTGGCTGGAGCAGAGCTGTCCCTGTGAGGATCCAGAACCCAGCAGTCATCAATACAGGTAAAACCTGCAATGTTGTTTGGAAATCCAACAGGGACTCCTGGGATCAGTAGAGCATAGCAACAGCAACTCCCATTGCTAAAAAAGCTGTAACAGTTGCACCTAAAGCAGCCTGAAAAGAAATCTAGAAGACAAATTGACTCTCACATGAAAATGAAATTTCATTTATCTCTGTACTCTAATAGCAACCTATGAATAATATAATCTATTTCAGGACAATTTAGCACAGTCAATTTCAGTACTGCCGCTGGATCATTTGAAATGATCACCTGAAGGTGTAATGTTAAACATTAATTCCCAAAGCAGAGGTACATGTTTCATTTTCTTTGGAAACAGCTTGCCTTTGAAGACCTGTTAAGTTGTGACCACTAGAAATAGCCATATTTGCAAATCTTTTAGGAAGATGGTAGGCAACAATACCATTATGTGACTTAGACTGGTCACAAGAAAACCTGTGCTACTTAATGCTAAATTCTGTCTTGCTATGCATTGCCCAATACAACAGAGTCTGATCCAGACCAGGCCCTTTTGGTGCTTCCAAAGCACCAAATAAATAATTGGGTGCATATCTGTAATGTCAGTGTGTCCTTTCACTCTGTCCACAATACAGTTTGGAAGCACCAGTCAAAAACAATGTATGTATTGAACAAATTCCCTTCTGTTACCTAACACATTCACAGCAGAGTGAAACTGTACAGCTCTGTTTAAAAGTATTTAGGGGATAGTATGGAACACTCAGGGCCACTAAAATAGATTTTTTTTTTCAGTTTGCTTAAACAATTCCATTGTTAATTGTATTTTCAGATGTAATACTGTATCTGTTACATCTTGACTTGAATTTTATTGCTCAGTTTCAGTAACTACAAATGGTTGCAGCAAGATCAGCTTACATGAGTAGAGGCCTGCAGTCCCAGGCCCTGTTTCACTGATTCCTGTTCAGCCCTGTGAGCAAAAGCAAAGTTATCAGTCCACAACTAGGTTTCTTACATAACATGTTCTGTGAGCCTTTGAGCACCAAGTGGAGAAGCCCTAGTTAAAATGAATAAATAAGTAATGCCTTTTATGGCACCCTCTGTCTTCAAAACACAGCTTCCATTAGCTCAGTGCTCAATTAAGTAAACCTGTATGCCTATGCTGAGAAGCTTTCCTGTTATGAGTTGATGTCTTTTTTAAAAGTAAAATTCCCTGGCAATCTTGATGCCTTTGTTTGATTCAGATACTAGAACTGGTAGAAAAATCAGTGAATGAAGTAAGGGTTTGCTAGCAAAATTGGTAAAGAGATATTAAAAGGGAAGGCTTTTTGAAAAACGTTCTTCTCCCTTCTTCTCAGCCCTTACAAACCATTTCCACAGGAGACACACAGAGAGTTTTATAGGAGGTTAGGGATATAAAAAATGTTCCACCGCATGTTCCATTCCTGTGGCAGGGGTCACGTAGGTTTAACTTAGTTTGACATCAATGTGTATTCCTTTAGGCCATGTACCTGCATTTTTCTTAAAGGAGGGACTTAGAAAGGTATAGGATGCCTAACCAGTTCCAGCACTGTGCCTACAAAAGCCAGGTTGCTAAGATGGAAAGAAGAGGCAGACTCAAGAATCAAATCTTCTGCAAGGCCTTCTTCCTGTGTCTGCATTACCCATGAAATTCCCAATACCCCTGCTCAATGAAGATACCAATGAAGTTTCCAGAGACAAGGCTCCAAATGTCTAGTCTTGCATATCTCTCAAAAGAATTAAGCATGGCTACCAGACTTGCACATTTCCAGAAGAGCACAAATTCAAGGCGGTTTTCTTTTTTGTAGCTGAACAGAACGTATATTCTAGGTCATACTGGTAAATAGTAAGAGTAGAACTATCAAAGCAAAGCTTGCCACATAGCTGGAGGCTTGAGTTTTCTGAAAAGTTCTGGATCAGATAGAAAACAAGGTTTATGAAAAGGTAACTGTTCGAAACAGGAGCACCCAAAAAGGAAGGAAAAGAAGTTTTACTCATGCTACATGAAGCACAGACTGGTTCTCCTGGACAAAGTTTTCCTTTAAGTCACCTGCCTTTGAGTTCATTATGTTCATAGTTACCTTGAGACCAATAGTTAGCAAAAGAACCAGAATATATTACATTGGAATTTTATATTGCACTGTCCCCTACTTAATCCACAGAATTTATTCAGCTACAAAAATGCTGTAAAAAATACTGGTTTATTACTTCTGTATCCTGTAACTTTCCTTATTTCATATGTATTTCTATCAAATTGGAATACATTTGAATCATGACAAACTAACAAAATTATGCAGAGAAACATTTTGAAATACATCACATTTAAATTCTCCCTATATTATTTTAATCCAAGTTTACAAATTTTCATTAAATTTATATTCTATTTATTATTTACAAAAATAATTTTAAATTCCTACTATATATAAAAAATATCCATAAAATTGTGGCAATCATTTACCTTTATAACTAACAAAGAAAAACAGGTACTTGTAGAGTGTTTAAGCTTTTCCACCTGGAAGAGGTTCTGCTGTAAAATCACTTATCTCCTACCATTTACTTTGAAGACTTGAAACAGTATCTCATCCGCAGATACCTAGAGTACAGATATCAATTCTGTTGGCTAGCTGCACTGCAGCAAAGAATCTATTTATTGCTAACACTACATTCACAAGTTGCTCATTATCATTCTGTAGTCTACTTGTACATACTTAAAAGCATCTACTTTTCATGCTGAAAAAACCAAAAACCATTTCTGCTTTATTTGAACAAATATTTACCAAGATCATGTGTGACAAACTCACTTGAAAAATTTTCTTTGGACACTTTAAAGATCTAATGGTAATTCTCAACAGCACATCCTTTTCCAGCCAACCCAAGTAAAGAAAAACCCAACAGAAGGTAACAACATAAATTGTAACCTTACCTGAGTGCTTGCAGAAGATGACTGACATAACTGTATTACAAATACAAAGAAACGGTGTCAGTTTTGAATGAGAAAGGATACATTCGTATGGCTCCTGTTCTTGTTCCAATTGCCAGAATTTTCTGCACTGGGTCAAAAGCTAAGGCAGTGGGTAGATAAGGAAAACCATGTCGGACCGTCTGAAACAAAACAAATGAATAAAGTGATTGAATTCGAACAACAGACAACAGCACATATGTTTTATGTTATGTGTATAGAAAGAGAATCTGTATTTTGCTATATGTAGTAGTATTTGCAATACTTTTCAAGAGATGTATTTCAAAATAAATCATTATTTAGAATAAAGAGGTCAACTTTCACTCATGCCAATTTTAAGATATGCTCTTTACTTAGAAATATTTTAAATGTTTTTGTTGTAACAAAGTAGTTTATGCTAACATAAAACCGGTAGATATTACTCATATGGTATACTGAAAGACACCCTCAGTATGCTAGGCAGCTGAACTGCAAACTGAAAAAAAAAAAAAAACCAAGAGATGTAATATGCTTTTGAAACACTGTCACAAATAACCTTGGCCTCAAGAGAAAGAGATGGAACATGTCCAGGGGAAGAGATCCAACAAACCAAGAGACTGAATTGACTCTGAGGTACAAACCCTTAATATCAATTAAAAAAATGAAGATGACAGAGATAATGTTCTCAAAATGAGCAACTGGAACACTCACTCTTTCTTAATCTTTGTTCATAACACCATGCTTTTAATTCTAATTTTTGCAGATAACTCATGGAATAAATGAGCTGAGCATGATGCAATAACAAATCCCTGAGTTTGAAGACTGCCTCAAGTAATATTACAAGTTATCTTAATGTGGATATTATGACTAGTATGACCTGCCTAGTTCTTACGAGGTAGAACCTGGTGAGGGAAAATATTAACCCAAGAAAAAAAAAAAAAAAATAGTTAGACTAAACTATACAAATACATACAAAAATTAACTGTAAATAATTGTGTTTGTGACTGATTACCTAAAACTGGGTAATAAATAACATTTTATAAAAATATTTTATAATGTTTAATACAATATTGAACTCTAGAACTGCCTTTTTTTTTTTTTTTGTATATGGTTGGGATTGAAGAGGAAGTGCCTTGAACTCAATGAAATTTAACTTTTTTTTTTTCTTCCTTGACATTATCTTGTTCATGAACAGCATCTGTTGAAGCATTCAGCAGTCCTATGGGATAACTTCAACAAAAGGGATTCCTTAATTGCCAGCCTGTTGAGTAAAAGGCAGCTGATTATTTCAACAACTGTATCACTCCAGATCTTCCATTGCAGCTGCAAACACTTGAAGTGATATTACAAGTAGTTTAGGAGCAACCAAATGTATGTTTTTCAGCAAATAACCACTTCCTTAAAAAAGAAGCCAAACCAAACCAAAAAACCAAACCTTACTCAACTCACATCCTAATTATTGCTGATAAGGGAGTTCTTTTTAAAGAATGTCTATATATTAATTTATAGAGTGCAAAAATCCAGAAACATACTACTTCTGTAAGCTATGGAAAAATAACTCGCTTCTTATGTTAATGTAGACATTTATCAAGGATTGCCTCGAGTCTGTTTCTGGTTGTTTGTTTTTTTAAAAAAAAATGTCATCTCAAGTGGTAGGATCACTCAAACATAATAGTTTTTATTCTGACACCTAAGCTGGAACAAGATTGACATACTCTAAAGAAAGGACAACACCAGTATGGAAGGACAGCCAAGTTGTACTGTACACAGTGAAGGCAGAAAAACATGTAATTATGATTGAGACTTTGGCATGAACTAGAGCAGTCCCAGAAGTGATTCTGAAGATCAAGCCCATTCAATAAAAGAACAGGGACAAGCTCTAACCCTTCAGACCCCCAGACTCTTCTCCTCAGCTGTGGTACAAAAAAGCTTCTTTTTCCAAGGACTGTGAGAAAAACTGACGTGAAAAGCTAGCACTTCAAGGAGATTTTTCAATTCTGAATTGATAAAGCTAGTGTGAACATATGTGTAAGAAAGAGTAATGATTTTATGACAGTGCCTGGGCTTCCTTACAGCATTTACTAATACAAGTGAAAAAGAGGAGAAGGCCACAAAATTGACTGGATCCTAGGCTGACAAAAAAAATCTATGTTCCTATTTAATTTGTGTCTGGTATGAACAGCACAGAGTAAAATGATCAGTGGTGAACAGAAAACAAAATAAAGTAGATTTTTTTTTCTTTCTTTCTTAAATTAAGCTATCTCAATAGCAGGCAAAAGAGGGGGGAAAAAAACATTCTAAAACATCAGTCTGTGTTCAAATATAGGACCTATCTAACCCAAATGCCCTAAGAAAGGTAATAAAAACAACCAACCAAATAAAAACAAGCAAACAAAAACAAACAAAACCCCCACAAAACACAACAACAAAAAAAACAACCAACCAACCAAAACAAAGGGGGAGAGGGGTGCAGGTGTGGGAATGGACAGACAGTAGATGGAGCCAAGACTGCTTTTCTTCACATTATCAAGCTTTCTCCTTTTTTCATATGTTGTCTCCAGAGGCAGTCTGTGCTTCCTTCAAATGAACATACAGTTCATTTGAAATATTTGGAGCAATTTATTGAAAACAGAATAATTACAAATGCAACTACAATTTCCTCAAATTTTTGTTCAGTGTCCTTCCAATTTCCTTTTAAATAATTTTAAGTGAATATTCTTACAGTCAATGGCATATATATCTCATTAAATAATCTTCACACAACCAATTTACCTAAATTAATATAGACAAATTATCATATTTGAGCTTACCAGTATTCTACTACTGAACATTTTAATACATTATACATAACATAACAATCTCGTACTAAGAAACCATGATATATTTCATTAGCTGAAAAAAAGAAAAATCACACTAGTAATACTATGAAATATCCAGTGTAATTGTCCTCATGGTATATAATGCAACTTTTCAGCATAAGAGTTTTTCTTAATTTTTGTTATATGAGACCACAAAGACATAATTTTTTCAAAGTTGATTTTTTTTGTAATCTCTGAACAACTTCAGAAAATACACAATTAAATACAGTTTTAAACTGTATCGATTAAGTACTAAGTCAAAATTGTTCCCCTTCTAATTTACACAAAAATAAAATTTGTAACTTTTCTACTAACATTTTACAGATACCCTGTTTTGCGTAACATCTGACAGCAAAACCAGTTTACTTAGATAAATAATTCTTGATAAAATATCTATTTGTTAAAATTGAACGCTTCTATCTAAGCCTGTGACTCAGGATGTAGAATATTATTCCAAAGTGCAACCTCCATGCAACATGCAGAAGGGTTCTTGAAGCAAGTAATTTATTGAATTAAGGAACAGAGAATAAAGTGTTGACTGAAACCTATATAGCCTCTTACTTATCTATGAAGGAAATTAGAAAAAGGTGAATGATGACAGCTTTCACCAACGTTGTGGTGAGGAAAGTGGGTACTTATAAAGATGAGCTGCCATGCATTATATCGCTATAAGGTCATGACATCCTTCATTTATAGGTTTCCATGTCTGAAAACTGATAGGTACTATTGCTTAGGAAAGATGGAAAGATTACAAAATATCAATAGGCTTTCAACCTAAGAAAATTACACCGGAGGGATTCTTTTTTATTAGCTAAATTTTCATTTTTCAAAAAATATTTTTTTGTAAAAATTCCAGCTTAGATAAAACTTCCCAGCATTTCAAACCGAAGCCATGCATTCTATTTAACTCTTATTCTACACTAGAAGCAAAGGCTTCTAAGCAGGATATTATTTAAAAAGATAACCAGTGGTTTATCAGGCTTTTTTCCACCTGGAAGAGGTTCTGCTGTAAAATCTCTGAAAAGCTAAAAACAGTATTATGGAAAAAACTATCTACACAAGAGACTTTGGAGATACAGACCAGGAAGGCTGATTTCTGTCTCTAGCAAGCTGGTAAAATAAAGACTAACAGATCCCACGAATAATGATCATCTGTGGAAGCCAACAGAGTTTCTACAATAGGAAACCTGTCTGACAAGTTTTCTCTAATTCTATAAAGCTGTCAGCATGCATGTAAGTAAAGACAATACGAATATATAAATGTAAGTCTTCCAAAAGTCTTCCAGTAACATTCCATAGCAATGTTATTAAAGAAACAAAGTTGTCAGGGGACTGGCAGAAAGCTTTTCTGTAGAGAGAAAGCTGATTAGGGAACATGAAACAAAGGATAGGGTTTAATAGATTGTTACCATGGAGAAAACTCAGAAGTAGTGTACTCCATGGGTGGGCTCTTGGATCAATTTTATTCATCATCCCCAATGACCTATACCAAATAGTGAATGCTGAAATCTCCCTTGGACAGTGAAATTAAGTACCAATGGTAACCAACTCATGAGACACCTCATTAGCCTGAGTAAATGGGCAAGAAGGTGATAAATGAGATTCATTGTGGATACAGTTAACATAAGACACCTTGAGGGGAAAAGAACCTTAACTAGGTTTGTACAATGTGGAATGTGGACCTAGCATTTACAAGGTGACAAAGTGATTTTGTGGGCATGGCTGGCATTCCTCTGAAGACTACAGAATATAACACTGAGAGCATCATTTTGCTACTATCTAAAGCCTCTGTGAGCTCACCACTTGAGTACTGCATGCACCTCTAGGCTCCATATCTGAAGTTGTAGTCAAGTCAGAGCTGATATAGGGAAGGCAACTAATGCTCAAGGTGATGGAAACCACAGAGACAGACAAAACAAGCAAAAGATCAGCTTAAAAAAGCCAATGATTTACACAACAGGTAATGAACTTCTGAAGCTTGACATCACAGGAGGCTGTGAATTCAGACCCAGTATCAGCAGTTTCAAAAAGGCATTGGACACATTCATGAACATTATTAATAAATGGATTCTAAACGGACTGGCTAAGGATACACTCGCTGACATCTCCAGTCAATGATGGTGGATGACAGAAGATTAGAAAGCGAATGGACTGCAGCAAGTGATCTAACTAATTATTCACCCTAAATGACAAAGTCTATTGCCACCACTAGAGACTGACTGGTGGGTGATATGGACCATTGGTTTGTCCCAACAGCCTATTATTAGCTTATTAACTTCACCAGTAGCAGTGGATGCGAGAGAGGGAGGAAAAGGGAGATCAGCATCGGTGGACAAAAACACATGAGAGAAAAAAAGTGGAGAAACGGGTGGAAAAGGGAAAAAGAGAAGTGTTACTGAAATAGGTAGTACAGGGGGCAGGAAGAGAAGGTATCCAGAAGAAACAACCCAAGGAGTAAAAAAGTTTCCTAATATTTACATAGACAACTTCTGATATAGAACAATAATGTTTTCATTAGCTGGAAAAAAGGTAACTTAATAAGCTATGGTAGAATTTTGAGAAAAGATCTGTACTGGACTTACAGTAGACTTAACCATAATCTACAATTTTAGCGGTTTAGTTTCACAATATTTATATACTGGTAATTGTGTTCATGTGGGGTAAAAAAAAAAAAAAAACAGATATTAAAGAGATCATAAAATCACAGAATGGTTTGGGTTGAAAGTTTTAAGATGACCTTAAAGATCATCTAGTTCCAGCCACCCCTCCATGGGCAGGGACACCTCCCACCAGACCAGGTTGCTCAAAGCCCCATCCAACCTGGCCTTGAACACTTCCAGGGAGGGGGCAGCCACAACTTCCCTGGGCAACCCCTGCCAGTGTCTCATTACTCTCACAGTAAAAACTTTCTTCCTAATGTCTAATCTAAGTCTACCTTTACCAGTTTAAAACCATTTTCCCTTGCCCTATCACTCCATGCCCTTGTAAAAAGTCCCTCCCCAGCTTTCCTGCAGGCCCCCTTCAGGTACTGTAAGGTCTCTTGGGAGCCTTCTCTTCTCCAGGCTGAACAACCCCAACTCGCTCAGCCTGTCCTCACAGGAGAGGTGCTCCAAGCCCTCTGTTGTGGCCCTCTTCTGGACTCACTCCAAGGGCTCTGTGCCCTTCTTGTGCTGGGGGCTCCAGAACTGGACACAGCACTGCAGATGGGGTCTCATGACAGCAGAGTAGAGACGAAAAATCACTTCCCCCAACCTGTTGGTCACATTTCTTTTGGTGCAGCTCAGGATATGGTTGGCTTTCTGGGCTGCAAGCGCACACCGCTTGCTCATGTTGAGCTTCTCATCAACCAACACCATCGAGTCCTTCTCCCTCAGGGCTCTTCTCAAACCATTCTCTGCCCAACCTGTACTTGTGCTTGGGATTGCCCCAACTCAGATGCAGGACCTTGCACTTGGCCTTACTGAACTTCATGAGGTTGGCATGGGCCCGTCTCTCAAGCCTTTCAAGGTCCCTCTGGACGGCATCCCTTCCCTCCAGTGTACTGACCACACCACACAGCTTGGGGTCATCAGCAGACTTGCTAAGGGTGTGTTCAGTCCCACTGTCCTTCTTGCCAACAAAGATGTTAAACAGCGCCAGTCCCAGTACCAACCCCAGAGGAATACCATTCATGACTGGTCTCCATTTGGACATCAAGTCACTGACCACAACTTTGAATAAGGAATAGGCTGGATGGTTGCACTCTCTGAGTGGCCTGTTCAATCAGTACTTGAAATTAACTGACTTGCATATTATACATTTTTGTACTATGAACATATGAAAACTTATTTTCCTTTGAAAGCAGCTTAATGTATTTACAATTAAAACCTAAGGCTGCAAAAATCATCCTCAAGTATATGCTTATAATATGTATTGCTTTAACTCCACAATTTTAAACAAGTCTATGCATACCATATGACTTCTTTGAAACAAGCTAATTATACTACCTATTACATAATTTTTCAATTTCCTCAAATTGCTTGAGGTACTCACTGAAATTCCTCTTTTAGGGACAAAAATCTCTGCAGAAACTTCAGAGATATGTTTTTCACTGATATTTTCAGATCTGCAAACAGATGTTAAGGACCATCAAATAAAGATAGTCCTATTTGCATATGATTCATATTGGTACAAATAGCCAAGTTAAGTAACCACAGGTGAAAAATAAGGCCCTCTGAATTTCAAAACACATTCCATTCATACTTGTTCTTTGAAAAATACTGTAGTGTATCAAAAACACAAACTTGATATAATCCAGGCAGAAAAATCCACAAATACATAAAATTATGTTGATCCATAAACTGCATTATTCCCAGCTCACAGCACAGGTGATGTTGGAAGGGAACTCTGCAGAGTCCCTAGTACAAGACCTCCTGTTCAAAGCAGAGTGGCTGGATTTTAATCTTACTTTTTTTATCTGTTTACATGAGTATTGCTGTGTCCAGAAAACTGTTAGATAACTACACCATCTTGCTACATCTAACATAGCCCTGAGTTACAGCTCAGTTAGTCAATAAAATAGTTGACAGGGTAATACATGAATATAATCACCCAAAGGTACATCTTATCCCCTTTGGAGAAATCTTGAAGTAAAGAGAAGACATTGTATGCAAAATTATTTCATCTCTTCCCTTCCCATTCCTTCTAAAAGAACTCTACAAAGTTAAAAAAAAAAGGAAACAAAAATGAACCAAAACCCAAACATACAGAAAAGGGAGAAAATGGAGAATGCAATGAATTAACTTCATCCATTGTTCAGTAAATATGCTGCAATAGACTTCTCACTCTTGTCATTAAGCTGGAAAGAAGCAGCACATCAGTCTATAGAAAAATATCACAGACTTCAATAAAACTACATTTGTTCTTGGGTTTAATGTAAAATAATAAATAACAGACCAATCCTAAAGCACCGATTTCTAAGCTCAATTTGGCCTACCTGCTTAAGGCAAGACTTCTGTCCAAATGGAGAATCATTATAGCCAAAGTAACTCAAACAGTAGTTCATATTGATTTTGGTGTAGTTGCACCATTTAACCATATCACCTGAGAATATGAAATAGTTCAGTTCAGAATATCATGTCTGAAGAAGATCTGTTTTATGGGTATTTACAAGAATATTTGCTATCCCTGAAACTAAAATATTTGCTTTCACTGTGACTGTGGATGCAGAGAATAACATAATTCCATTACTTCAATGAGAAAATAATTTTAAAAATATTTTTTAAAATATTTATATTAAAATTACACAAGACTCACACAGCAATTAACCTTGCATGTCTTTCCCTTTTTTTATTTCCTTGAATTTTGCTACTTTAGGCAGATTATGTCCTGTTCTGTTAAGGCTGATTGTGGTTACTGCTCTGGAGCAGATGTTTTGTCTGCTGCTTTTAGAATATTCTAATTTTTTAAAAATCAGCCATGTTGGGGAATTAAAAGAAATAATTGCAAGAATATCCCATAATTTTGCTACTGGAAAGAAGATCTTGAATGTGTTTTTCCTTGGAAAAGCTATAGAAATGCAGTGTTAAAAACCTACTTTGTTATGGAGATAATCTGTATTAATGGTTTATTCCTGTGGAAAACTTATTTTGCAACATAATCTGGCATTCCTGTATACAAATGCTATTACCAGATTTCATTACTAGCAATTAGAACATTGTCTACCATTTCTTACTATTTCATAACTCACCTCCTACCTCAGATCTCTGTTTACATAACCAAATGCCACTTTTCCTGCCTTTGCCTCAGCCAGTGAGCATTTTAAAAAATACACATAGGATGAAACGATTCATAAACTCGTGTTCTTGGTACTCACTAAAATTAACTTTTATCCACAGCTATGATGGAATGTATCTGTAATACAACTGACACTGGACAGGTGTAACTGGAAGCACAAACCCATCCTTAAGGGATCTAAATGGGATGAACTATGCAGAGATGTTCATTCATAATGTATTTAGTATGACTTTTTGTGATGTCCAGTGATGCAGATGTTTTCCCACAGGGACCACTGCAAAGAAAACACACAGAACAGCATTCATCCTTCCCATATGCTGTGTACGGCTCAAAGCAAATGTGATGGAGGACAGGAACCAAATATAAGCAGACACTTCAAGAAAATAAAAAGATGTGACCAAGACTAGATTGCCACACATACAGACCATGTGGCAGCACCTGAATACTAGCTGAATAAGGGACTTGCCTTCGGAGTGGTTGATTTTGCAGCATTATCATATAAAAAAAAAAACCTAAGTTAAATATAAGCAGGTATTTTTAATTGTGTGGATTAAAATTCTACAGAAAGACATGCTAGCATATACATCTTTATTTGCACACATACCACTGAATTCAGTAAGGCAACTTTTGCATTCATCAACTCAAAGCATTAAATATTCAGTTGTTTGGTTTAGTTTCACTACTGTATACAAATTAAATACAAATGAACCATAAAAAGTGTATCTCATCAGACTTTGACCCTAGCTACAGGCAACAGATTGTCTCTAATATTTTTTTACTATTCATAGTCTTTGCTGGTCATGGTAGGACTGGAAACAGCACTGCACAAAGATAATATCTTATTACATTTGAGCATATTTATCAGCCATCTGTACCTAATAAAATTGCTTTCTTTCCTCTCTACAGATGCACAGTACTTATACTTCTAATCATACAGTCCTCTAACTTTCCCCTATAATGATTCTAAAATGCATTATGACATATTGATATACCCCTACAAACTGCTTTTATAAACAACTTCATTTAGAACAGCCAATAGACCAGTATATTATTGAAGTTTAAGGTATATTAGTTCATTGCTTTCTTTTCTCTATTTATAAAGTGAATATGCTAATACTAGCTTTTCATAGTATTTTCACATAAACCTCAAAAAGGCATATACCCTACACCATGGAGTACCAGATGTCTTAGAATAAGAATCAGATATGGAGATTCATCTAAAATAACCAAGGAAGAAGAGGGTATGTGTTCAATTTAGTCTACTTCCACCGAGGACAGTTGTATGTCTTATGTAGTATATGTACTTCTATTTGTAAAACAAGTAATCTCATGTTACTTCATATTTTTTTATCCACGAACCTCTAAGAAATTTCTCAGTCATTTCATTAAAAAAAAAAATAAATTCAGTGTCTTTTTCTTTCAGAGAGGATAAAAATTATGGAATACAAAATAGAGACAACAAGGGAAAACTTGGGAAATGGGAATTAACTTTGTGAGAAAAGCTTTCTGTCCCAGGTATAAACACAGTGGAGTGACTGCAGGATGAGAGACAGCTGTGCTATGTAAATATGAAGACATTGCACTCCTCAGTAGGTTCCATGGGGTTTTTTTTCATCATTTCCAGGACATCCAAGCATTTTCCAGTCCCACCATCAGCTCAGGGATTAAAAAAAAATGAGTTCTGGTATGATGGAGTGATCTCTAAACAATCACTTGTGAAAAAGTAATGCCTGAACAGACCGAACATTAAGCTATTAAGAGACATTAGCTTTTTCTTGTGATGTAAAAGTACATCCCAAATTTAAATTCTTTATCCAAGGACTCCATGTGATTGAAAATAATGAGTCCTTGGATTAAAAACCAAAAGAAACAAAAACCCCACACTTAAAATGGAATGTAAAATTACAGTACATAGTCTTAACTTTTAGATCATCCTGTGTCAGAGATCCCTCATGGGACCGTTCCAGCTCAGGATTTTCTATGGTTCTCATATTGCTAAAAAATGCAAGGTCAACCATAAAAGGCAGAAAAAACTAGAACATACATGAACTGAAATAATCTATGTAACATGAATTTGTTCCCCTCTGATAGAGATAAATTTTACTGTCTTTTTCTGCCATAGAACTTCTGCCTTGTTCTATGAGTAGTACAGTCGGGACAAACCAATAGGGAAGATTTAAAGACCTGTTGTCTGCCAAACTTGGTTTTTTGGTACAAAAAAGGAAGGTGTGAGATGCAGTTCAGACAGAAAATTGGAGAAAGGAAATTCTATCAGATTCAAAGTGGGTCAAGCTGGAAACACCAAACACTGGGCACTAAACAATGTGGCATTTGGGATCCTCTGTGCCCTAGTTCCTCATCTATACAGCAGAAATAATAACATCCCCATTTCACAGAAATATTGCAAAGGTCAATTCATTAGTTTATAAAGCTTTAAAAACTACAGTGGTGAGTACTTCTTCTGAAAAAGTCCATGGGGAACTTTAGAACTCAGAGTGTACCTGGCTATTAAGTATGCAAAGAAATACATATTAAAGTGCTTTCCACTAAGCAAACAGTATTCGTTTACCTGAATTAGAGATGTAGAAAAAATATGGGATCATGTAATCAAAGTTTATGTGTGCAAGCAAATTTAATTTAAGAAATCTGGAACTTTTGAGTGCTTTGTGTTGCTACCCTAAAAGTCTTAAAATAGTGTTGCAGCTGTAATTTCATGTATTGGCCATGAAGGACCCCCATTAATGCGTTTCGGATTAATATTTGATTAACAATCAAACATAGTCAATGAAAAAAGATAGGAATTTGCAAAAAGATAAAGAGAGTCCAGAGACCCCATCTCAAGTACTATATGCAGTTCTGGAGCCCCCAGCACAATAAGGACACAGAGCCCTTGGAGCAAGTCCAAAGGATCATCTTCCAAGACCAGGAAGATGATCAGAGGGCTGAAGCACCTCTCCTGTGAGGACAGGCTGAGAAAGTTTGAGTTGTTCAGCCTGGAGAAGAGAAGGCTCTAAAGAGACCTTAGAGCAGCCTTCCAGTACCTGAAGGGGGCCTGCAGGAAAGCTGGGGAAGGGCTTTTTACAAGGGCATAGAGTGATAGGACAAGGGGAAATGGTTTTAAACTGGAAGAGGGTAGACTCAGATTAGACATTAGGAAGAAAGTTTTTACTGTGAGGGCGGTGAGACACTGGCACAGGTTGCCCAGGGAAGCTGTGGCTGCCCCCTCCCTGGAAGTGTTCAAGGCCAGGTTGGATGGGGCTTTGAGCAACCTGGTCTGGTGGGAGGTGTCCCTGCCCATGCAGGGGTGGTTGGAACTAGATAATCTTTAAGGTCCCTTCCAACTCAAACCATTTTCTGATTCTATTATAATGTAGATAATGATAATGTATAATTATAATATATTCTATTATAATGTTCAAAGTTCTTAAAAAAGAAGCTCTTAGTGTGCTATGATCTTTATCACTGATGAGTCCTATTTCTAACTATTACAAACATTTTAAATAAGAAAAATACATAATGTTCATCACACATTTCATAAAATTACCATAATCTAATTACATGTGTCATTTATGGCTCAGTAGTTTTATAAAGAATAATGTATTGCTCCTAATATTAGATCCAAACACTGGTATATAGTAAAAATCCTTTCCAACATCACCTTATTTACCATTTAAGTATCAAATGAACTCAGAGCACTTCCAAGTAAGGGTTAATACTTATTTTAAAATGGTTTTCTCTGAAATGCAACACTTGACACACATTTACTAAAGAAAGAAGACATTAATCAAACAGATCAAGCCACTTGACCCACTATAGATAGCTTATATTAAAAAAAAATATTTTTTTTATTCTTCGTAACCAAAATAGAGATATATGCTATTGCAGAATTGTTCTTAAACTGCTGTTCCAAAATCCATCTTCTCTCTATTAGCATTGAACTGAAGCTTCATGTTGCATTTGCAGCTAAAGTACCTACTTGACTGCTGTCAGAGGGCCTGTTTATCTTCATAGGTTGACAAAATACAGTATTACCATCTATAAACTTGGAAATTAAAACTTAAGACCACCTTACAGGAAATTCAGATTAACTAAGGTATGTAAATTGGTTACTAAATGGATGCATCTGGAGGACCTGTTTTTGTCAGAGATAAGTAGGGTTAGAAAGGCACAATTGAATTGGCCACTGGCTTTCACACCAGTTTCAACTGGCCTCTATGGGCTATTTTCTAGAGATTTGGTAATGTGCACAGCAAAACTATGATTATATCAATATATCAATTCATATTATCAATATGAATAACACAGCAAGATTCAAAGGGATATTTATTCAATAGCAAGACTACCCAATAATAAAACTGAAGAGCAGTTTTGGAGAGAACACAGATCTCATGCTGCAAGGTTTAACATCAGCATTTGGGGACTAATTCTGAGAGATATGGTAATTCTTGACCTTTTTCTAGGGTATCTGGTTTCTGCCAACAGCTAAAGAAAACATTAGTCTATTATGACTAGATTAATTGTATGCATAGTAAAATGCAACTGTTACTATGTGCCTAACAGAGGTCTTGATTTTAAACATTTTCCCCATAAAGTCATTAAC
Source organism: Phaethornis superciliosus (assembly GCA_023637945.1). Lineage (NCBI taxonomy): Eukaryota > Metazoa > Chordata > Aves > Apodiformes > Trochilidae > Phaethornis > Phaethornis superciliosus. Next base: position 82,572,161 of record JAJQWJ010000001.1, on the reverse strand, counting down.
ATCATGTTCCACAAATTCAACTCCATGAGTATTCAAGAAAAGCTCAAGTAGTTCTCCATAGGAGACTTATTTTCTTGAACAATATGCACTCTATGCTCAAAAAAAAAATCATATCTTCATTTTTACTTGTTTTTCCCCAACTGCACCATCCCCTAACAGTAACCTTCTGCAAAGCAATAAAATAATTTTTCTCTTTTTGTGTTCTTTCTGCTTGAATGACTCAAATGACTTACAACATCCTAACCGTGACCTATTCCTTTTCTTGTATGAACAGCAGAGCACTACCCAGTGTATATATTAGTTTCTACATGTTATAAACAAAGATAGGTATGCCTAAAAAGTCCTTAAGAAAAAAAAACAAACATCATGTACATAGAGGAAAAATGTATAGAACATTAATGAGGAAAGTAGGTCTAGACCCATTAAAATTAATATGGGCTTTGCTAACATATTCTACTGGATGATGTCTATTTTTTTGTCATGATGCTGTTACCCCACATATTCAATTAATGTGAGCTATAATCAACATTTTCATGATTTCCACTTGGATATCCAAATCCCAAGAGCAAACCTAGCTATAGCATAAACTATACTTCAGATTCCTGATGTCACAAAATACTGTTCTGACAAAATTACACATTTTGTGAAAAGTTTGAAAAGGGTGCCCCTGATTCATTAGTACAGCTACTAACCTATACATTTATCATGCTTAAAAAAGGCTGTAGCTATTTAACATGAAACAGTTTCAAGAATTTTTGATATTTAGTCTTCCAAAACAGAAGATTACATTAATGATTTAAATATAAGTGCCAAAAGTAATTCATTGTGACCATCTCAATGTAAAATGAAATATAGATCAGTACTTGATAGAAATAAATTGAATATTTCAAAAAGACACTATGGTAATAAGCACCCTAAAAATGTCACAGAATGGAGGGAGAGCTTTCAGGTGTATTACTAATGAAGTCAGGTGTATTACTAATAAAAACAGTGTTCCAGTAGAGGACTGGATCTGTGTTTTCAGGCAAGCAGACTTCCCACAAACTTCAGAAAGGCAATTTAATTTATTTAAATAAAACCCTGCAGGGAAAGGGCCTTTAATTCTTAACTATGAGTCAGCTTTTATATTTCGTATCCAAATGATGATTTTAAAATCAGCAAAGAAAGCAAAACCAGCTTTGGGAGCTACTTAGCCTGTGAGCCCATCGGCCTTGATCCCCACAGATCATAACAAACCAAAACTGCCATTAGCTTTACTGAGCTCTGTGAGCAGCAGGATCACAGATCATGGACCCTTAAGTATGCAGCCTATATAACTTACGTAACTTAACACACGATGGATATACCAGAATTTCCACACAGCAGGAGCTTGGGGAAGACAAAGTTTGGATCACAAGTGTCTTGCTGCATTTTTGATTTAATTTGGTTTGATTGTGGTTAAAAATTATGTCTCAGGTCTTGCACCCTGACGCGTGCAGGATGAAAGCTGCATCAAGTCCCACTGCCTTGGGTACACTTGCATAGTACAAAACACAGGACTGGGGCCTGTGGGGTTTTCTTGCTTCACTCAAACATGCTTGTAATGTTATAAACTGTAACACTACCGATTAAGCACAGCCTTTTGAATGAACACTGAATGGTGTTTTATGAGAACAAAATCACCACGTGTTTCAAAAGTTTGCTTTTGGCATCAATCTTGAAATCATATCTTGAATAACAGGAAGCTGGTATTTTCTATAATATAGAGCAGTCTTCTGCAGTACCATGCATCCATATGCAAGTGCTGGTTCAAGCAGCCAAAAGCCTCCCTATACAAATATTTACTGAGAACATTATAACCTGGGAGCTAAGACAGGCAAATACTGCCTACTGAAATCTTCTCAAAAGAACATATCCCTAAACATCAAGTAGATCTATGTCCAGTAGATCTATCAGGACATAACACCAATTGCCTTCAAATATAAAGCCAAAGAAGGGAAATAACAGTGATGAGGCAGAAAAATAATTTATTTCATCTTACGCTGCCTATTTTTGCAAATATACCATAAAAAACAAAATCATTTAGTGAATACAGATCTTTGGATCTATCAAACTTAACTTATTTAAACATGAATAACACTGAGTTTTAGCTTTACTTCAAAGTCTCAGACCGTCAGACTTGCTAATGATATTGTATCTTGATTATTTGCATTAGCTTTTTACTGAAGTGAAAAAAAAAGGAAATTGCTAGTACTGAATACATAGAATTTCACAAAATGTTAACCTACAGTACGTATTTGTAAAAGGAGTAAAATTCAGCCCTGGTAAACAGCTAAGATGCCCTGATCACTGACACTGTATTGAACTCAGAATTTAACTAAAATGGCCTGAACCTGCTTTGCTTCAGGATGCTAAAAAAAGTACAAAACCGCAGACACTACAGTTACGTAGAACCTATTCCAAAGGTGTCTGACTCCAAGTCATTGAGCCTCATGCTTCTTCCTCTGAACTCTTTACAGAGTTTTGACACTCTGTAGCTGAAAATCCAATAGACTTAGAATTGTGGTATCTGAGATGAGGAAAACTGTATCTTTCACAACAACCAGATCTGAACACAAACTGTTTATATTCCTTCCTTCTTCCCAAGGCACAAAAGGAAATGAGAATGTGCTGGAGTTGGCCACAAGCTAAATTTCAAATCAATTGGTACCTGGTTAATAAAAGGAAAGTACCCTCAGTAGGTAAAGTTCATTTATTCATAGTAATGTAAATTGTGCTAATTAAAAATTTGGGGCTTGAAGCTTCCTAGCAAAACAAATAAGCAAACAAAACTTCTAGTAAAGCCAACAGACTTGATATCAAAGTTAAAGATAGCAGAGAATCATAATAATATATTATCTGCACTAGCTTTTCATCTTCATTACAAAAGTTATGATTTTCATATTCCCAGGTTGATCACAAGTACCAAACAGTTTGTACTGCTTTTACTTGTAAGAACATCACTGAAAGCTTTGTTGCAGAAAACAGATACAAAACTTAAAATACATAAGGATATCTTATGAATTCTACTCAAAGAAAATCATCACTTAAGTAACTAATCAACAAATAAAACCCAATGCCAAACAAATCTGGCAACTGTTGGTATTTCTGTTGTCCCAATAAGTTTATTGTAACATAATCGTGGTCTTGCATACTAATACTAAAAACATACCCTGAATCTGAGCGAATCCCTCACAAATAATTAAAGTGATAGGTTCAGCAATCACTGCACTGTCTTGTGTTTTTTCCTTAAAAAAGAGGAAAGAGGAGAGCAGAGGATGAGAGGATAAGAGTGAGGAGGGGAAGCAAATATCCACAATTTTGAATTTCTAATGACTTGTATATGTTATCTGTACTAGCACCAATTGAATTGCTTTCCTGTCCATAATCTTGTTACTAGTTTGGGATTCAGGCATGAATTCACGATGTGGCTGTGGATATTGAAATTAAGATTTTAATTAATGTACTGACCACCCCAACTCTGCAGCAAGAAGAAAAAAAGCATCGAGATCTCTTTTCATTCCTAAGTCCTTACACAACCACTGCAGTTCTCAAGTAAAAGGCTTATTAGTATCACATTACAGCCCTTCTCTCCTTCCCCAAACCCCCGGCTAACGGAGCTTTTCTTATTTCCGCAGTAAAATAAAAATTACAGTTCTTACCTTACAGATTTGAAAATAATCTGAAGTGAGCGTCTCCTGGATCTCATCTCTGGGAGTCCCTGCAGCTCCTGCAGTCCCTCCTGGGTGCACGGAGCCTCCGCCAGCCCCACTTCCACCACCACTGCCACCACCACTGCTTCCACCAGGGGATGAGGCAGTTAAACCATCCAAAACTTTGCGAAAATTGAATTTCTTCATTTTGGAAAAATCTCTCGGAAGATTTGGGGGGGGAGAAACGATGTGTCGTAACACATTCAGCTTACACGTAGCGAAAAGAAAAAAAAGTCTTTAATGGTCCTCTGAGTGAGGCAGCACTTTAGTCCCTTGTACCAAACAGAATGTCACTATTAGGTGTAATTGACTGAAAAATACAAAGGCTTCATTTTGTCAGACGTAAAAGCTACCGGGAAAGGTCCTTTAAAAAAATAAATAAATAAATAAAAATTCCACAAGCAGCAGAACTATGATTTACGTTCAAACAAGGAACAATGGAACAACCGCCATCGGGTTGTCTCACAAAATCCACATTTAGCAGTGGTTATAACCCAAAAGTAAATAAAAAATTCAAGCCGGCATCCAAAACAGTAGGCTCCATCCCTCTAGCTTTTCTGCCTAAAATTTGCCTTCGGGTACTTGCTTGCTTTAACCAAACTACAACAAAAAAATCCGCCTACATTCAATTTCCTCTTCCCCTCAACCCCTTTTTCGCCAGGGGTACCTTTGCCTCCAGGCTGCTGGGAGGAGCGGATTCCCTCTCCCCGACACCGCTCTCCTCCCGCAGCCGCTGCCGCGACTCCCGCTCTCTAGTTCCCTGCCCACCCCCGCTACTGCCGGCAGCCACCGCTGTCCCCGATCCTCCTCGGCTTCCAGGAGGGTGCGCGGCCGCCCCACAGCGGGCTGGGAGCCCCTCACTTCCCCCGCCACCCACCTGCCCCCCGCGCCGCCCCGGCAGCCGCTCCGTGTAGAACAAACGCCGGTAACGAGCGACCCCCTCAGCCTGACAGACCGTCCCGGGCTGACCACCTGTCCGGTTTCTCAGGTGACAGACCTCCTCACTCAGCCTTCCCCACCCCCCCCGTCCCGGTCACCGAGCCTGTGCCGTCGCCGCGTTCCTTCCTCCCCCCACCACCCCTCCCCGAGGGCCGCTCCAGAGGGGACCGGACTCCCTCGGCGTCGGGGATAAAGCGAAGGGACGCGTTTGGCGCGGCCGCTGGCTCTGAGGCGACGGCTCCTAAAGGTCCCCGGGGGCTCTTGTGCCTGGCGCGGGGAGAGGCGGGGCGGGAGCGGGGAGGGGAGCGGAGAGCGGCGAGCGGCGAGCGGCGAGCGGCGGCTGCGGTCCCGGCCGGCTGCGGCGCCTCCCGCCCCGTGAGCTCGCAGCCGTTCTCCGAGGTACTGAAACCTCCGCCGGCGGCGGCAGCCGCAACTCCTCCTCCTCTTTCTCCTCCTCCTCCTTCTCCACGCCCCTCCCCGCCCGCCGCACCAGCGCCTGCACCCCTCCCGTCCCTCGGCAACAGCCCCCAGCGCCACAGGGGGGAGAGCGGGTGGCAGTCGGGGCGGGGCAAAGGTTGGTGATTGATAGGAGCGGCACTTTGCGATCGGCAAGTGAGGTGGATGTGAATGGCAGAGAGCGGAGGAGGGTGGGGAGTGCTCGCCATGGACGGTCGGCTTCCAGGTGGAGCCCTGAGGCCGACACTTGCCCAGGGTAAAGGCAGCGTGGATGGCAGCCGCTGCGATCCGCGGCACTTGATTGAAACACTGCAGAGATGGACATGCGGCCCCACCGATGGGAAAGGCCGCACCGCGAGTTTCCCTCACCCGCTCACGGAGCTGCGAGGCGCCTTCCCCCTGCCGCCCCCAGCCCAGCACAGCCGGGAGGGAGGGAAGCGGGGGGAGATACGGGGGCGGGACCGGCGTGTGGCGGGGCAGCTGCGGGCACAGCGGGGGCGGAGCCGGGATCGGGGGAGACGGTGCCGCCCCAATGCGGCGGGAACGGGAGCGGTTCCGGGGCTGTGGTGTGCGCAGGGCTGCGGCCGCTCGGAGGGCGAAAGGTTTCCCGCGGCTGAGGCGTGCGGGCAACAGAGCTGGGTTCGGTTCGTGTGTCGGGGGAGAGCTGGAGGTGGTGTCTCCGTGTCAAATCGGTGCCGAACCAACCCAAAGTGTCAGGGGAGGTGACGGTCCCGGCGGTGTCAGTGAGGCCCCGAGCAAAGGGGAGGCGCCATGTCAAGCCGGGCACCAGAGCGGCTACTGCCTACTGGTACCGCCCGGCCCCTTGGGTACCAATCCCCTTTTCCTTCCCGGGAGGAGATAAAGTAATCCACGGCTGCCCTTCCAGGTTCTGGCTGTGAAGTGGTCCAAACACGCTAGGTGGGATGGTACCTCTTGAAATGCAGTGCGGCATGAGAAGCCTTATACTGTACACAAGACTATTCAGGTTAAAAAAAAAAAAAAAAAAAAAAAAAAAAAAAAAAAAAAAAAAAAAAAAAGTGAGGTAGGTGTCAAAACGTGACTCAAGGCAGAGCACTGTCAGGGTAGTTGGAAGCTCTGAGCTGACAAGCGGTGTAAGGAACAAACTTGTTCTCTGTGGTACTAAATACATAGCACCTCTTCCTCTGTAATCAAACCATGGAAGTGGTGGTCACCTTATTTTGCAGATTCTTCAGGGGTGTTTTTGTACCTAATCAATTTTTTGTAAATTCTGCAGTCCTGTGAAGCACGTTTTTGTCTCAGCTTTTTAGCCTGAGCTCCTTTAATTTTTTTATTTTTTTTTTTTCAGTTTGGGCTCATCGCTGTGTGTTCAGGTGTACTCCCCATCTGAATGAGAAAAGGGTTCCAGTGAAGTTCAAAGAATATCTGTAGCTTCAGTTAATGTCCTCATGAAAAACAAAAGGATACATTGCTGACAAAACTGGAAAAGTTGATGGGTTTGTGTAGCCAGAAAAAAAGGAACTGAACTTTGTATGGGAGACAAAATCCGTAAGGACTGTGGCTAAGAGAGAGAAATGAAGATGAGGATGGAACTGAGTAAGCAAATCTGTAACGATGTAATTGCAGGGTTTTGGAAATAAGGAAAAGTAAAAACTCAATTTAAGCTATTTCAAGAATTCCAGGTACTACTGATATTATGTTCACCATAGGCAATGAAAGTGGAAAAAAAAAAAAAAAGCTAACAAAACCCAAAAGATAACGACATACATTGTAAATAGGAGAGGGATAGATAAGGTTAAAAATTAAATAGAATGAAGAAAATGTCACAGACAGACTTGCAAAAAAGATAATAGGAGTAGCTAGAGGAAGAAAATCTGGTATCGTAATGGTCCCACAGTTACAGGGAGCACAGAGATAAGATGTTTAGTTTTACATGAAGAAAAGGAAGGACCAGAATTAGAAAAATGATAAAAAGCCTTTGGAAGTGGAACAAGATGCATACGCTTTTGGAATATCAACATTTGTCTTTCAGAGCATCAGTTTGAAGAACTGGGTATTGATGATTAGGTATTACCTCAGAGTATCCAAAAGTACAAGGATCCCCACGTTGTCAGTATTCTGTTAGGGAAACAGACTTGTGGAAAAAAAAACCCAACAAAACAAACAGAATTGCCCCACAAAACACTGAATGTTTTAAAAACACCGAGAAAAATACTCTGGTTCAGTACTTGTAAATGTAAGGCATTTAGAATTCTTTTGGGAATTTTTCTCTAAGCTGGACACAGTTCCAGAAGCAAAGACAGAGGGATCGAAATGAGAGTTGTGGGTTGGTGCAGAGGGAAACAGGACAGTACAGGACATAGGAAAACTCAGTGGTGACATGCATGGAAAGTCATCCTCTTGAACAACCTAGATGGTGAGGAGTTCTGTTGTAAAAAAACCCAACCAACAAAAAAACCCAACCAAACAAAACCTGGAAAAGAGATTAATATGGCAAGACATTTGCTTTTTATTCAGTGGATTAAAAAAAAATATAGCCAGGTGAGGCATTTACTTGCTGTTTTGCACTGTATTTTAATGGTATTGATGTTTAGTGTGGCACTTCTGGCTGCCTCATTTTGACATCAAGAATTTTAATAATTTTGTAAAATCATGAAAATGCAGAAAGATTCTATATGTTAAATTGGCATGTAATAAATGAAATAAGATGTCCTGATGCATTGTGGAATATATGTATCTGATTCTGTATCTTGGATGGTAAGAGGAGAGAGTATACTCTGTAGTGTTTTCTTCTGGCTATTATCTTTTACATTTATCAGTCATCTTGTTCTGCAAGGTGCAAGGTCAAAGAGAAACAAATTGTTAAAATGATAACAGTTTGCTACCAGGATTTTTCTGAGAAAGAGAGCATCTTTTACTGTCCACACTATCAAAATTAGTATGAATTATCTGGGTTTTTTAGGTAATTTTGTATCTACAAGTAATAATAGAAAAAGATTGGTAAGAATCAAACCTAATGAAGGAGACTAATTGACATAACCTAACCTCACTTCAATTTAAGATCAGACCAAGAAAATGGAAAATCAGGAAAGACATGTTTAGATCAGCTGTCCAGAAAGTGATAGAAGTAGAAATTGCATATGCGTTATGAAATTAATAAAAATTATTAGGAAAACTAATGTTCTTGTTAGTTCTCTTTTGGGTATTCTTGCTTAATTCATCTGGCTTTCTTGTTTTGCTTTTTGATAACAAATTCTGCTTCAGCCAATGGGCTAGAATTTCCTGACTGTAAAGCTGCAAACATATTTTAAATTCAGGTTTCTGTTGGTGCTAGTTTAAATAAAGATGTATAGAAGTGTGCAATATTGCTTCTTTGCCTTTTAAAGATCATTCATAGGGGGTGCCTGGTTTCACAGTCTGCACTTTTTAAAGGATTCATGCTACTACTTTTGATAATACAGGAATTAGTAGTAAAAATCAATCGCCCTTGAGAGAAATCATTGTATGCCTATCAGCAGCTGACTAGACCACAGCCTTCCAACTATACACTGCAAGAGAACCTCTGTGCTTGTGCAGAACTGAAGAATGTAATCAAGTACCAGAAAAACATTTATGCTATGCCAGTGCAGGCAAAACTGCAACTTTCCGGAGCTGCTGATTCCTCGTTAGACTTCAGGACATTTGCCAATATTATCCATGTTTCTGTGTAATTCCAGGGCATCAAATGGCAGCAAGCATTATTGTTCCTGCCTGCAGAGCCCCACTAAAAATATCCCCAGTCAGTGCTGAGTATCTGGTTAGAACAGCTTGCTGAACTCTATCAATTAGCTAGATCCTAATCTGTTTTAATGTGTTTTATTTAGGCTATATAATGCTAATGTTTTAATCAAAATGTCAAGCAGTACTAAATCAAATTCATTAGGAAGGTCCAAGTCTATCACATCCATGTGGTTACCTTGATCAAACAAACCTGTAATCTCATCAAAAAGTGAAGTCAGGCCTGCTTGTCAAGACTTGTTTTCATAAAGCCATGTGGTCTTGCTTTCATTATATTCCTACCCTGTAAATCCTTACTGATTGAATCACACATAGCATGACTGCTTTAATTTACATAACATCACTGTTTTGTCTAGGATTACTGAGGATGCCCAGTCTATTATTACCCAGCTTGTCTGCTTGGTTCTTGGAATAACATCAGGTTTTCTTCCTCCTTTGAATTTATAGCTGCATGAAGAGCTGTTGAAATTTTGCGTCAGAAGGCTGGAAGTCTCCTACAATTTTAGAATTTTTGCATATTCAAGTGCTACAAAGATTATTGATTGAAAGCAGCAATACCATTTTCATCCTCCATGGGTGTCTATTTCATAGAAAAATAATTCATCATCCTCATGTAATATAAATACATTGTTGTTTGCTTTTTTTTTTTTTTTCTCTTTGCAAGTACAGGATAGGAATGTTTACCATAAAAATGATATCTTTTATGCATGTTCAGAGACCAGATTTCTTAATGAGGAAGCTGTGACAAGGTGGTATATGTCTGTACAAAACTGAGAATGTAGTTTTATAATAAGAACTCTATTTTTCACAGTGGGCTACATCACAGTGGGTTAAATTAGCTCATGAGTTATCTGTTACAGCTTGAAGTAATGCATTCTTGTTGCTGTTGGAAGGGAAGGTTCTGCAGCCCCTAGGTTTTTTGCTTTTTCATCAATAAATTAATTTTCTAGGCAAGTCAATAGTTTTCTTTTGATTTAATGAGCTGCGTTGGCTCTGTACAGGGTCAGACAAGCACTAGAGCCTGTGCAAAGACAAGCAGAGCTATAGGCCTGTGCAGAAGGTTGGGGGCAATCTACCTTTTGTTAAACTAGTTTGACTCAAGCATGCAATGTAGCTTCATTGAGGTGAAAGCCTATTGAGTTATATTCTAAATATATGCCCTACTCAGGAAGGGCTGCACATCACAAGCCACATAAAGAGCAGTTGGGGGCATAAAATTTTGACTTTTTTACAGACTGTCCTGTTCTAGTAGAGCAATGTTTTACTTGCAGAGTTCTCCCAAGGGACTTGGTTGCTCAGAAAGCAGGCATCTGTTGTGTATAGGCTGTAACAGCCACAGAAAAGTCAAAACCTCAGTGATTATTGTCTGCACAGCAGTTAGTTACTGTATTATTTTTTTGTCATAGCAAAGATGCAAAACTCTGTGATGAGTCCTAGTCATCACAATGTGGGGACTTGCCTGGGACAAAAAAAAAAAATGGTCTGAGAGTCTGAGTAAAGACCGGGGTAGTTAATATATGCCATACACCAAATAACCACAGATTTCTTATCAGCCTTTATTGTAGTTCTCAGGCTGAATTTTTTATCTTCTCTCTGTGGCCAGCTTGTATTTCATACGCAGTTTTCTAGTTCTTTCTTTTCCACCCTTTTCTTAACTCTTCATTTTATGGATTACTACCTGTCACATAGCTTAGCTACAGCCTTCCCCTCTTACTCCTTCAGTAATGATTAGGTGAAACTGTCTGACTTTTCCATGTCCTGCTGTGAGCTAGGCTATTTGAATTGCTAGTGAAACAAGTCTGCAAACCAGCCTGTTCACATCCAGTGTACCTAAAGGTGTAATGGTTCATTAAAAATTTTAGTAACCAGCACAGATTGACAGAAAGCAAAGGTTTAGTTTCTTAATCTGAAGCTTTAATTTCTGCCAAATGTATGTCTGACTTTTGATTGATATATAACTTTTCTGAATATTTTGACTATTTTCATGGATGTTTGTTCCATTCCGAACATTTTCATCTTCTCTAGTAGCTGCAAAACAGCAGGAATGGATGCTTTTTCAAAGTCAGTTGTTACTAGGTCTCAGAACAGCTTTTTAAAAAAAGCTATGGAAATGTAATAGGACTCAACAGAAAGAAAAGCTAGTGGTTCTAGACCAAACATGAACATATCCAGGGAATATGCAGCCAGATCACCTAGCAGACCCATCACCCTCCCACACTGGTTAGCAATAGGTCATTCCCAAGTCATCAAAGATAAGCTTTCAGATAAAGAACTAGTTAAGCATGTTAGATAATCTACTGTATTTAAGGACCTTGAGAGAACAAGATCCTTCACTAAAACGGAATCAGTAAGAGCTTCAGAAAATCAGGAAGACTAATTCACAGTCAATATTTGTTTTGTTGTCAGCTTTGCAATAAATTTGACATTTTATGCTTTTCTTCTTATTGCTCTGAGTTTTTTGCAAATTACCAGTGGCATTTGAAGTGACAGCTAATGTGTTGCAAACTGTTTACTAGATTCTGCACTAGCAAAGGTCTCAATTAGGACTAGGCTACTTGTCTTTTTTGCTTTCAAACCCACACTGCCTTACAAAGTTGAAACATAGTATTTGAATTCATGTACCCCTTACAGAAGACTATAAAATAAAAGTGTAAGGAGTTAGAAAGAAAAAAAAAAAAAACCAACACAAAACCAACAAGCATTTAATGAATCTGCACTTGCTCTATAGAAAAGCCATCAGCACAGTTTGCATTTTGGGGTGTTTCTCCTAATGTTCACAGAAGAGAAACTTCTTTGGGAAAATTTCGTCTGCCCTTCAATATCCTTCAGTTTAAATTACAGGGTAAAAAAAAATACATTCACTCAAGCTAGTTCGATGAATCATAGGAACCAAAAATATAATGTGTCAGTTCACAAAACATTAGTTCTCTCATTTGTGGTCTCTTTGCAGAAAAATCTCATAGAGAAGTCTAGACCTGCTATAACCTTGGTAAAAAAGCAGGTGACTGGCAGTTCATGCAGATGACCTTAAATTTACTGTAGACACTTGCATAAAAGAAGAGTTGAAACAGTGAAAGCAGAGAGAGGAGAAGGAGAAGAGCAAAGGGAAAATGGAGCCCATATGCCAATATTTCAGTCCTTCTGTCATTAAGAGCATTCAGTTTTATGTCTGCATCTTCCATTTTTAACAATTGAGATGTTCTGTAAATACATTACTATTGACCTGCAAAACCAATACTCTTGTGTCTTCTAGACTAAGCAATACTTAAACAGCCTCATCAGAAGGCTCCAGGGAAGAAATACTACCCGTCGTCTGACTTTCAACTATTTTATGAAGTTGGTGAGGAAAAGTTACCTAAATACTCTATAGCACCACCCCCCAAACTATTCCTCAAACCATGGCTATGTCCTGACTACATCCATCTCTTGGTCCTTCATCGCAGAAGGAATGCAAACTGCCTAATCAGCTGTCTAAGGTTTATGTCAGGCTGAGCTAGTCCATGGGTGAATTTGATCACTACAATGGCTCTTGTGCCTTTGTTTTATACTACTTCCCCCCCTGTCATGCCTTTTCCTCACTTTAATCTTAAGAACAAATTGAAGGCATATTGGACCAATATGACTCCTTGGCAAATATCCTATGAAATATTCCATCATGGTCTTGATGCTTTATTGAAAGGAAGCCTGGCAGAAATGTTAGCAATGAAATTCCAATCAGTCCTAGATGTCAAAAAAATGTTTCTCCATGTCAGGAAACACAGCTGTATTATTCCTCAGCCCTTGTTCAGTCTCTCAGTCAGGGATTTTCTTTATGCTAACAAGATATACCAAGTAGGAATTTGGTTTGTAATGCCTGGATTGGATTGGGCTGAGTTGTCTCAGGGGCTTCAAATCCTTGTTATCCCACCTGCTTCCTTCAGGTAGTTGATATTTGTAGAGTGCTTTTCCAGTTAAGAAGTTAGTGCAGTGCTGGTCTGCAACACAACACTGAACATAAAGCCTGTCACTCTGCAATTTGTTTGGTGTATGTAATCCTATAAACTGCCATTGCTTCAAGTGCTCAAGAAAATGAGAATGCCCACTATCCACGTCAGGCCAAATTTTAGCCTAACTCTTAAGTGTATAATGGCATATTTTGCTTAGGATGACAGGAATTATTTGTTTTCCAGTTTAGAAATTCAAAACAGTGTTAGAATACTTGTAAGTATATTGTAATACATGTCTAAATGTACATTAAAATAGCAAATATTTGCTTTGAAAAGAGGAGGGCCAGGAAGTAATCAGAGGGCTGAAGCACCTCTCCTGTAAAGACGAGGATTTTGGGGTTGTTCAGCCTGGAGAAGAGAAGGCTCCCAAGAGACCTTACAGTAGCCTTCCAGGGGGCCTCCAGGAAATCTGGGGAGGGACTTTTTAAAAGGGCATGGAGTGATAGGACAAGGGGTAATAGCTTGAAACTGGAAGAGTTTTCTCCTATGTATTAGGAGAAATTATTCACTGTGCAGCTGGTGAGACACTGGCACAGGTTGCCCAGGGAAGTTGTGGCTAACCATGGAAGTGTTCAAGGCCAGGCTGGATGGATCTTTGAGTAACCTGATCTTGTGGGAGGTTTCCCTGCCCATAGCAGGGGGGCTTTAAGGTTCCTTCCAACTCAAAACATTCTATGATTCTGTGATTCTATGAAAATATAAAAATTATTTTTTTCAAAATGTCACTTGCATTGTAATTTGTACAAGAACCATCTTCTAAACATTTAGACGTTACATTCAGTCTTCCCATTGACTCAAATTAGCCCAAAATATCTGTCACTGTCCTCCACTCCTGTCCTATATAAAGAATTTGCCAGTGACTTAAGTCTATTCAACTTTAGCTTCACTTCTTTCACTTAAAAACCCGTAGAACTCACATTTATCATATTTTGAGGATCAGTCTCCCCCTTATCTTTGCCAGGCTCCTTGGTCCATTGTAGTCCAAAATACATCGCATCTGAAGCAAGAGATGACCAGAGAAACACTCTTCTAAGGAAAAACAAGAGCCAGGATGCCCTGGTTCCTCATCTTATCACAGAGATGATTGTTTCCATTTCTTGTTACAGCACAAATCTTTTAAGTTCTGCTCTTGGAAAGAATATCTGTTTTTTCACCTCGCCTGCTTAACGTGTTCTGTTCCCATAGCTTCAGAGCAGTCTGTCATATACACCGCATATCTCTAGACCACACAATTGAGTGATGGAAATATTGTCCAATGGTTTTCCTGCAGGACTGAACCTGAACATGAGGAAGGATCTGTTTGAACTGACATTTAGGGATGAAGAGAAGCTCCTCTCAGCCTGAGTAGCAGATGGGAGAAGTAGAGCCTAGGAAACAGAAGCAGAGTATGGTCACACAAGTGCTGGGAAATGCATGTGCAGAATTGAAGCACAGTGCAGGCTGCATGCTCCTGGCAGGAAAGGAACAGATTGGGCCATGTGACTGCATTCTGAAACTTCTGTGAAGCAGGTTCCAATCTTAGGAAGAAGCTATAGCAGCCTGGTTGGGCTGGGGGATTAAGTTAGTGCATTAGCAAGTCTGCATGAGTGAGAGCTTAATAATGGCCATACTATCAGTACAAGTCTATCCTAACCTTGGTAAGTTTGATGCCATTGTCAGTGAAGAATTAAATGCAGCTGTCCTACATCTCAAGCTTTGTGTGATGACCATTGAACCCAATGAGTTTCCCAAGAAGCCGCAGGAGGAATTTTCTGAAATACCTTGTGGAGATCATGATGCCACGTTGCAGTTCAAATCTCTCTCAGGCTGACCCACTGCCTTCTAGGTGAGATACACCAGACCAGTGTGCTTTCTTATCTCATTTGTGTCATAAAGACATGCTTTATTGTCCAAATCCAGGAGTCATAGAACCATAGAAAGTTAGGGGTTGGAAGGGACCTTGAAAGATCATCTAGTCCAGCCCCCCTGCCTGAGCAGGGTCACCTACAGCAGGGTCACACGGGAACACATCAAGGTGAGTTTTGAATGTCTCCAGGAAAGGAGACTCCACAGCCTCCCTGGGCAGCCTGTGCCAGTGCTGTCACCCTCACAGTGAAAAAGTTTTTCCATATGCTTATATGGAAACTTCTGTGCTCAACCTTGTACTCATTGCCCCGTGTCCTCTCATTGGACATAACTGAAGAGATCCTGGCTCCATCCTCCTGGCACTTGCACTTTACATATTATAAACATTAATAAGGTAGCCTCTCATTCTCCTCCAAGCTTTCGCAGAGAGACCCAGCTCCCTCAGCCTTTCCTCATAAGGGAGATGTTCCACTCCCTTAATCATCTTGGTCACTCTGCCCTGGACTCTCTCAAGCAGTTCCCTGTCCTTCTGGAACTGAGGGGACCAGAACTGGACACAATATTCCAGATGTGGCCTCACCAGGGCAGAGTAGAGGGGGAGGAGAACCTCTCTCGACCTGCTAACCACCCCCCTTCTAATGCACCCCAGGATGCCATTGGCCGTGGCCACAAGGGCACATTGCTGGCTCATGGTCATCCTTCTGTCCACCAGCACCCCCAGGTCCCTTTCCCCTTCACTGCTCTCCACAGCTCAGTCCCCAGCTGGTACTTGGGGTTGTTCTTTCCCAGATGCAAGAGTTTACACTTGCCCTTTTTATAATACATTAGATTTACATTAAAGGAAAGGAATTTTAAAAAAATTCTTTCCATTTTTCTTCTAAGTGACTAGCAAATAATTGCATAGCTCACTCATGTACATCACATAGTGCTCATCTCTATCCACAAGGAAAATCACATTTAGTCTTTGGCTCCAGCATTAGGAATGTGTTGAAACTGATAAATCATACGGAACATTTTCACAGTTTCTTCCTAAAAGCATTCAGTTTTCTGTATTTTTGAGAATTATTTTCTCATTCCTTTAAGTTAAATCAAACTATAAATCCTTGTACAGATGATAACAGCAAGAACCCACTACTTATTAAATAACAAGCACTCAAACCTGAGTACCTTTCACTCATTTGTCATGTATTTCAGTCATTTGGTTTTACCTCATGGCAGTTTTGAAGGTGAATAGGTATAACAGATACAAATGCTAATTTATTTGGTATTTAAGTTTGGATACTGGTGCCTGGACTGTAGGAGTTCAGATGATTCATCAAAGACTCCTTACTTTTGTCCCCCAGACAGTACAGGTTCTGACCTTCTCCTTATGAGAGCCCAGCATTTTTTTGAAGGCATGTCTAAACTCCCCATACTTGCCCTGCCTTGCAACTGCTGTGTGCTTACAGAAAAGCTGTACACCCAGAGTTCTCACTCTTTTTGAACATTAGGATGCGTAGGCTGTATGCCTTCTGAAATTTTCAGTTTTGATAAGGTACATGTACTGTTCCTGTTTGTTGCTCAGCAAAATAACCTATGGAGGACGATTGGCATTCATACTAGCAATGCATTATGGTTTCCTTCCAGTATGAATTATTGCTTTCATCTGTGAATTTACATACATTGATGCTTGTGCAGATTCTAGACATATTTGGAAGGAAATGCATTTTGAGTGACTGATAGACAAAGAAGGTTCCTAGTTCTCACCAGTCTATTCTTTAAAATATTTCCCATGAGAGACTGACTTAGTATTTCAATCACTGCATTTAATTTAGGCACAGCAAATTTTTTCATTCCAGGGATTTGTGATAGAATTCAATCTGTGCTGCATCCTTAGGATAAACCCCCCAATGTTTTAAGGTTTTCCTGTTCTAACGCTACTGATACCTTATATTTATTTAGAAGGAAAAAAGATACAAGTTCCTTAGAAGTCCTTCTTTGCTCACAGAGTTGGTATTTGACTCCCCCACTCAAGAAATGGCTTTGTTTCAGTGTAAGATTGCACATTTTTCTGTCTCTGTAGTTTCTTCTGACTCTGTTACACTAGGACACTGCAGGTGCAGACAGTTGCTGTGATTTACACCCATGACAGCACTCAACACATCAGCATTTACCTTTTCACAAGTATGGGACTCATGGAAGCTGAAGGAGGTATTCTGCCTCTTCACCAACTCATTCTTCTTCTGCCCTATATATTTCAATTAGGTCTTCCTCCTCCCTTTAGTTTACAGTTTCTGGTGTTAATACATATATGCTTGAACTCTGGATACATGTTGCATTTGACAGGCTAATTGACCCATTTTAATTAATGGCCTTTGGCTTACACATAAGATCACCTCTCCCATAAGTAGCTTTTAAGGAATCCAGTCATTAATCTTCTTAAGCCACTATTGTGTTGTACCTTCCTCTAAGGCATTTGCTCACACAGCCTCCACACTAGACTCATCCAGCAAGGAAACCCCTTAAGACTGTTTGCTGAACTCTGGGAAAATTCTGGAAATGAAGGGTCATTATAATTTATTTGGGTTCTCTTTTACCTCAGGAAAGGTAGCTGGATTAAGTTGGCCTCAACAAATTCTAGGAACAATTACACACACAATACCAGAATATATGTAAGGCCATAAATCACAGTCTTTCTGATACTACATTAAAATAACTTTTTAGTACAAAACACCAAATTTGCAACCCCTTGCTATCATGCTGAGAAGCTCCTGGGTGGGACACTTGAGAGAAAGCTGACTAAGAATAGATAATGATATTAGAAGAAGAGCATAGGTTTTCAAGATTGATTTGGGTAGAGATAATAATGGAGAAGGAGGGGGGAACAGGATGGGGAAAAATCAGCTTTCTGTTTTGGCCGTACTGAATTTAAGTTGACAGCTACTTAGCCCCAAAATTATGTCTGATAAAAGCTGAGATATTAGTTTGGACAGGAAACTGACACCAGCCTGTTCTGTTTGTCAGTGTGTCAGTGGTGGTTGATTCAGTGTTTGTGGATGAAATAACAGGGACCCTGCAGAGGAGAAGAAAGATTTAGGGCCAAGGCTACGGAACTGCCACAAAACACTTCAGACATTACAGCCATATGGGAAGAGTTAGAAAGTTGATGTTGTCCTAACCAAATATGTCAGACACAGAAATGCAGAAACCAAGATGCTTCTGCCATACTTGGAGATATAATATGGCATGATGTATCTGGAGAGGTACATTTAGTGGACAGTTGGCAGGATGAATGGATTACTGTCCTTCCTCATGGTGAGTACAGAGGAGTCCATAGCACATCAGGGCCTAACATTTTAGTATTAATTATGGGAGTGGCACCAGGCCAACCACCAGTTTTCAATCATTCTTCCCCTTACTTTACAGAGGAAAAATACTCTAAGTGTCTTTGAGTAATGGATGACCACTCAGTTGGGCTTTCTGTTGATGATAATAGGGGATTCCTGGACTGACTTAATCTTGCATGACACCAGCAATCTCTCCCTTGCCTCATTCTCCATCCCTTGTATAAGATCTTGCAAGGTCACATCAGATCAACATGCTGGCACTATTTGCTTTTTGACCGTGACAGTTTGCTGACAGATCAGCTGGTTCACTCAGCTCAGCCCACAGTTTCACAACCTTAGCTAATACAAGGAAGCTTAGAGCTAACACAAGGAAGTAGCAAGAAAGCTCAGTTGGGGTAGGGGAGATAGCCCCTTTCTGCAGCCACTGGGCAAAGTGCAGCAAGAAGCAGCACTGGAGTCAGTCTCCTTGTTGTTAGGAGAGAGTGAAAAGATTCCTGTGAAGATGAAGCAGGCTGTGCTTTAAACCTAAGTTACCAGAGTGCAAAGCTCTGTTTTTTATTGCATTTAAATGTATTAACAGTAGAACTACTAATAGCCTTGTCTTTGATAGTTTTTCCCTCTTTGCACATTCCTTTTCATCTTATACACTGTTTAGATTCCCTTCCATAGGCCCAGTTTACAGTGAAGTCTGCATGTAAATGTTTTGTGGACATAAAGAATGAGCAATCACTTTTAACCTCTGGTGTTAACAGATAGACTCAGTACTTCTGCTCCACCTTTAGCAATCAAAAAAGCCAAGTGCTCAGAGCAGGGTACAGTTCTCAACTTTAAGACCAGCCAGTAAGTGGGAGGTGGGAAGGATCTGCCAGTGTGACCTGGGGGATAATAGGTGAGAGTATTTTGACACTGTGTGTTTCTCGTGTACTGTGCCTGCCTCCTCTCACCTTGATTATAAAGTTTAAAAAAATCCAATTCTTCACCACCTACACACATGCTATTAAAATCATGATGTGTATTAACAAAAAATCTTTCCCAGCTGGATGAGAAATTACTGATAGTATTGCTAAAAACAGCTCTTCAGTGTGCAGCCATCCACCATGATGCAATAAAGCCAAAGCCTGCCAGCTTTGCAAATTGTTAGTTTCTTCTCAACTCCTCCATCTTCCCTTCTCTTTTTATTTCACCTCCTCTCTGAGTAAATATAAACTGCAAAAAAAATCGTGGGTAGCAGTGTCAAAAACACAATGGAAAGGTGACCAAACAGTGTTCCACATACGTTGTTATTTTTTGTGATGAGGTGGAAGAAGCAAGAAGGACAGCTCAGGCAGACCTGCATTCTGAGTCCTAGCTCAAAGAGTGACTCCAACTACTGATGCTCCCTTCTGATCCTCCCTCACTGGCAAACAGGTATGGATGTGGAAGATTCTTAGGGCTAAGCTCTTTCTAGGAGCAAGTCCCTAGACCCACAGTATCTTTCAAATTTCAGGAAACTCAGACATGGTCAAACTTCACCACTATCCTGCCCTCATAAGGCACCACCTGACACCTGCATCTGGACTGTGGTTAGGGGCTGTCATCATGAGTTAGGACCTCTTACCAGTCTGTGTTTTATCTGTGGAAAAGATACTGGTTTACTTTATTATTTCTTAGTAACTTGGTCTCTCACTAGTTTTTATAATCTTTCTCTGAGTTCTTCAAGATTTTCAGTAGAAAATTCTGGACAAGTGAAGAGAATGAAAAAGCTTGTCTCTAGGAGAACATATTTTCTTTGGAATCCAGTCCAATGACAGGTACTGATACTTCAGTGCACTTTTTTTGGTGGTATTCAAATGCTGTTTATCATATGCCTGCTTGTGCTGGCATTTAACAGCTGTAGTCCTGAGTGACTGTCTATGCTGGAAGGATTGCTCTGTTCTTAGTAGTCCTGATTTCTGCTGCTGTCTTTGAGATGCTATAAACCAAGAATGATTGACATGTGGATCGAAGTAAAAGCTCTAGGTAAATTGCAGGCAATTAATTCCCCTACCAAAAAGAAACACATCAAAAAATCATTAAGGTCTAAGTAGAAAACATGTATCTCAGTCAAAACAGAACTCACAGCTGCAAACAAAAGTAATTATGTTGCTGCAGTCTTCTGAGCCCAAAGGGGACTAAATCAAGTAATTAATGATATCTCCTTGTGGTGCAGTGTTGTAGGTCCTTTTGAGCAGCTACTGAATATTTCCTCTGCTTTCATTTATTTTCTCCCAGCACTTAAATGTGAAACAACAATTTGCACTTAGTAATTAAGACCTGTCTTGCAAGCATAACAGGCTCTCATCTTCTGTACAGCTGTAGGACCTGTATCACACTTCATTTGCTCAAAACAGGCTGATCTAAACCATGTGAGGTGAGTCACTATCTAGGCCAACAAAGCTATGACTGGAGAAATACCTCCACCAGCCTTTGTGGCAGGGGCTGCAGCACAGATCTTTTGTTTTAATGCACATAGAACTGAGAAGGAAAATGAAAGGGAAAGCGAAAGGGAAAGGGAAGGGGAAAGGGAGGGGGGAGGGAAAGGGAATGGGAAAGGAAAAGAAAAAACAGCTGAAGTTAACTGGCGCTGAATTATGATTTGTCCCAAATCAACTTTTTTATGTTGAGATGTTCATGTTAGATCTCTTTCAAAATGAGAAGCCAGTGGTTTGTGTTTAGGTTGTATTCACAAAGTTTTTCTGCAGTGACCCATGTAACAAACTTATCTTAAAATAATTAAAGATGAAAACTTAAACCATCACGTTTACAGTGTCTATCTGTATGTGTAAGATATCCTGATTATGCCTTAACTTCAAGCTTATTTAATTTGCTTGTCCCTTGGGATTTCTTTCTTTCTCCTGCCAGCCCATTCTGTTTCTTGGCAAGATGCTAGCCAGGCAATGCTTACCTCCATGGTAATATGAAACTGGAGTAGATATTTCAACATACTATAGCAGCTACTGCTGTATAAATGGAAGAAGAGATATAGTTGCTGCTCATGCACAGTTATACATACACAGACTTTTCTCTGTCTTCTTCAATTTGGATTAATCTGTGCCTTCTGGCATGGCTCATCAATTTTGGTTTGGTCTGCCCTCTTTCTGAGTTTGTCAGCATCTGTATAAAAAGCTGAGCTCACATCACTGGGGCTAGTTCAGTCAGATACTGCACATATCATATATGTGAAAATGGTCTCACTTGGGTGTTGCTGTGTAGTCACCTTCACCAGGCCAGCCTTAGGAGGTGCAAGGATTGTCCTAGGGCCTGGACTGTGTCTGGAAAGTGTGAGCTTCCAGACAGTGATTTAGAGGCTTGGAGGTAGACCTTTCTTCCATTTCTATATACTTCTGTATCCCTGTCTTTAGTCCAGAAAGCTATTGCATAGCTGCAGTTCACCTTCTCTGAATCTTGTATGTACCTTCCCTGTGCCTTTCAAGAGGCACAG
This sequence comes from Phaethornis superciliosus, assembly GCA_023637945.1. Classification (NCBI taxonomy): domain Eukaryota; kingdom Metazoa; phylum Chordata; class Aves; order Apodiformes; family Trochilidae; genus Phaethornis; species Phaethornis superciliosus. The sequence continues at coordinate 82,550,662 of JAJQWJ010000001.1, read as the reverse complement.
TCACAGCAATAACATCATTAGTTAGGGGTTGTTTCATTCATATATCAGGCACAAGAACACAGCATATGAAACCACGAGTAAACACAACTGCAGTTCCTGCAAATGTGGCTAATCAGAAATGTCTGACTCCATTTTTCCTTATGGAGGGAATGAGGTCCTATTCCTCTAAGCTCCAGAGTTAGAAGACTTGCTCATATCAGCATTATACTGAGCACTGGGGAGATTTTTATAAGCAAGATGAATCCAGATTCACTGATTTTTGCATTCTTTCATCTCATTTCTATCCATTTGGCTTAGGTATCTTTTAAAGTGTGCTGACCAAAACATGCGTCAATACTCTCCAACTACATTACTTGCTTAAAGTCATGACACCTATTAATTCCAATATTGATTTGATACAGCATTTTGTGAATTTGTGCCAGGCACATCTAGCAATTCCCCCTTGACTATGTTCTCATTAGCTCTATGACTCCTTACTGTGATCTCTCCATTCCTGTGTACTCATGTTTATTCATTCCTTCCTTTATATTTATCAGGATTGAACTTCCATTTAATGATTTCAGATTATTCCCCTAGACCGTACTTTGTGTATTCATGCCCTCCAGAGTTAGGTACATGGTTCTATGTTTCCATCCTGCAGATACATATAGGTTCTGTGCAGTCTGTTCTTAAGCTGAGAGGGGTCACTTGGGCATGACAGGAGACCTCCTTGCTTAATCCCCCACCCCTAACACTTACCCTGGTTGGTTGGCTGTTTTTCACCAGACTTTGTACAAAGCAGATGTATCATCAGTTTTGCAAATCACTCAATATTCCTGTAGCGGACACTCTGTCACCCTCTCCCAGAGAAGTAGCTTTTTTTCCTTCCTTGTCATTCAGCCTAAAGATGAGAGGAATCAAAGTCATATAGGGTGCAACTGAGAGCAGAAACCAGTAAGACTTTGTCACGGTTTAAGCCCTTCTGGTAACAACCAGGTCTCTGCTCACTCAGTCTCTTCTGGAGCAGAGCTACCAAGGTCAGTGGGGAGGGAGGGGAAAGAGGTTCCTGAGCAGAGATTTTCCCTGCAGCCCATGGTGAGATGGCAGCTGTCCCCCTGCAGCCCATGGAGAAGCAGGATGGAGCAGTCCCTGAGGGACACCACGGAGGCAGACATGGAGCTGCAGCTTGTGAAGGATCATGGAGAGGGGCAGGTGTAGATCTGCAGCCATGGAAGACTCTGTGCCAGAGGAGGTGACTGTTCCCAAAGCAGCCATGACCCAGGCTGGAGCAGTCTGTGCCTGAGGGACTGCACCTGTGGGAAGGACTTGTGTTGGAGGAGCTCATGAAGGACTCTCCCATGAGAGGGACCCCTCATTGAAGATAGAAAAGTCCTCCCCCTGAGGAAGAAGGAGGGACAGAAACAAAGTGTGGTGACCTGATCCTAAACCTCCACTCCCCATCCCCCTGCATCGCTGAGCAGGAGGCAGTAATTCAGGCCCGGGGAGAAGGGAGGGATGGGGGAAGGAAGGGATTAAGATTTGGTTGTGTTTTTTCTTTCTCCTGATAGATTAATTTTTTTTTCCCCCAAGATGGGTCTGTCTGGGTTTGCCTGTGAGAGTAATTTGGGAGTGAAAATCTTCCTGTCCTTATCTTGATTAACAAGCCTTTAGGTGGATTTTCTCCTCCTTACCTCATCATGGAGGAGTAGGGGTGAGTGAGTGGACGTCTCATTCTTGCTACCTGGGATTACACTCCGAGGGCCCTGGGCCATGACATGTACAGTTTCTCATGTTAACTGTTTGAATGACTGTACTTGTCCAGGGCCCCAGACAAAACTGTCTTTTCCGCATTACTTTATAGAGAGGCACATCTGTCACTGTACATATGCATCCTCCAGAAACCTACAACACTCAAAAAGGTCTGTGTCTCTTTCTTACTGGTAGGTGGAGACATAGCTGTTACCTTACAGCATCCATAGGGATGTGGCAGCACCCATCTTGCCATTTAATTCCCAAGAACTGTATCTCCTGACAGGTCCCTCAACCTTACTTACCTTAACAGTGAACCTGGCTTCCAACAGACGATCAATTTTCTTTTTCCTTTATCAAATGCTTCCTCTGCTGTGTTGTCCCACACAGTGATATCACTGAAGTACTGAAGAGGCTTCAGAGCTTCACCTCTCTCCAGTGCAGTTTGGATCAGTCTGTGGCAGATAGCTGGGACGTTCTTCCACCCCTGGGGCAGTCGGTTCCAGGTATACTGGATTCTCCTCCAGGTGAAAGTAAACTGGGGTCTGCACTCTGTTGCTAAGGGAATGGAGAAAAAATGTGTTGGCAGTATCAGTCACAGCACAGCATTTAGCTTCCTTAGACTCCAGCTCATATCGAAGTCCCAGCATGTCAGGCACAGCAGCACTCAGTGATGGTGTTGCTTCATTCAAGCCATGGCAGTCCACAGTTATCCTCCATTCCCAATCAGACTTCCACATAGGCTTTATTGGACTGTTGAAAGGCTAGTGACCCTTGCTGATGACTCCATGGCTCTCATTGATTTATCAAGTTCTAAACAGGCAGCAGAGAGTCTGTTGGTTTGGTATTGCTGGCAATGGATTATAGTGGACGCTGTTGGCATATTTTGTTCCTCCATCTTCATCAGGCCTACAATGGAAGGGTCATCCACAAGTCCAGGCAAGCTAGACAGCTGCTTAGTACCATTTGTCTCCACAGCTGCTGCACCAAAGGCCCACTTATACCCTTTCAGATCCTTGAAATACCCTTTCTGGAGGAAATCTATACCAAGGATGCATGGAGTGTGTAGGCCAGTCACAACTGAATGTTTTTAATTGTGCTGTCAAACTCACTTCAGTTTCCATTAGATAGGTTTTCAGAACCTCCTGGAATCGCATAAATTGTGATGGATGCTTTTCCTACATGATTTGATGGTATCAGGGTGCATTGTGCACCAGTATCTACCAGAGCTCAATACTTTTTGGGTTCTGATGTGCCGGGACATCAAATCCACATTGTCCAATATTTTGGGGTAGTGTGGCAAGGTTTGGGTAGCAAGGATGCTACAGGGGTGGCTCCTGTGAGAGGCTGCTGGAAGCTCCCCCAGCTCCCATTCTGCCCCACACCGGGCACTAATAAATCTGTCATAGTTTTAGCTAGTAACTAGGTGGCAGAAACTCTGTTATTCCCCCACTACCCTCTAGGGGAAGATAAGGGAGACTTTAAAGTTGGAAGAAAAAAACTAGTATAGGTTTAATGGAGTAGTAATAATGATGGTGAATTACAAATATATACAAATATGTAAATGTGGACCCCACTCTCCTCAGGTGGTAATTACTACACAGCCAGAAAAGTCTCCCATTGGACAAAGCAGCAGATGGGTGTGATCCAGGGTCCCAGTGACAGGGTCTGCAGAAGCCTTGGAGCAGCCAACCCACCCACTTAGGAGGACAGGAGAAGGTGACCTGTCTCTATGAACAATGTCTTGTCTAGTGAGAAAACAAGCAACACACACACCCCAACCCAAGCAGCACACCAGCAAGAGGGGGCTCTCTTAGGAGCACCAAGGGCTGGAACTCTGTGGCTGGTCCATTTGCATCACCTGACCCATCCTCTCCTCCCCATAGGCACAGCTGCTACCCCCAGTATAAATGCCACATCAACAGGCTGGTCATTGCTGGTGGTGTCCCAGGCAGTCTCAGGTCAGTACAATCACAGGCAGTTTTTTATCCTGGTCTTCTCAAATCAAGACACATATTGAGTTCAAACACTTGCTTGACACTTTCTCAAGAGAAAAAAAGCAAACTCTGCTCTTGTGTGTCCTCTCCTGAAAATTTGGCTTTTTGTCCTCTTCTAGTAGCAAGACCACAGTGAGGGTCCAGAATTTTCTAATACCTCTGTGTTAACAGATCTGACCCATGTCTTCTGTGTCACACCTGGTTCATGTTTCTAGCTACTAGCAGTGATACTAACAAAGTCTGCATGCTAGCTATGCAATTTTTAACTACTGGATCCCATAGTCCAAAAACAGGACACAGGGAACATACAGCTTTTGCTGTAGTGATGCCAGTTTTCATGATTTGAGGGGGCACAGGATAATTTTATAGTATCAATACAAGAACCTAGGGAAAGGATGTTGTTTAGGACCCTGAGGTATCTGTCAGGCAGAACAGAGAGGGGACAGTGTTCCCTCCCTTTTCCTGACACATCCTATAAAGAACAGAAGGACAGGAAAGCCTGTCTCTTCTTCACTCCTACCTCCATTTCCTTGTCAGGCAGACATGTAAAAAAGTCCCCTGTGCTTTTTGTCTTCATCTTGCTATGTGCTCTGCAGGTTCTGACTCCATCAGTTGGTGGGAAGAGCCCTGTCCCCTTTTCCCAGTCAGCTATGCCATGAAGGACTTCAGACACTTAAATCACCAACTGCTGAAATCAGGTTTTGCACATATTTGTATCTTTTTCATTATTATCCCAGCTGTTGCTATGCCTTCCCTGTTCTATTAAACTAGTTTTAACTTCCAATCTTGACATCTCTCTTCCTTATTCCGCTTTTATCTTCCCCTGGGAGGGTGGGTGGAGTAACAGAGAGAAATTCTGTTCTCAGTGTTTTCATTAACCCTGACCACTAAGTGGAGATATCAGTGTACTGACCATGGATAGTGTTTCAAACACAGTTCAATAACCTCCTCAGAGAGTGTTTGATGTGGCATGGCATTATGTAGATTTACACCATTCTATATCTCTCCCAGTTCCCTTGCTAGTTGCCTGAAAGTGTATTGTAGGGAAGGCAAGGAAAGTTTTCCCACTCTGTCTGAAACAAGTAAGGATGCATGAGCAATGCCACCTCCTAGCATGAGAGATCTGGCAGGCAAGTGGGTGGCATCATGAACAGGAAGGAGGAGGGAAATGTGCACCTTTGGGCAGTAGCCTTCCAGACAAATTTAGAAGAGGGTGTGCACAGCTCTAATGGTTTTTCCACCTACAAAAAACTTCTTACTACCATCTGATGTCAAAATAAACCAATATACATGCATCACCACTACTGGCTATGCAGATATAGCAAAATATCTGCATAGCTGTCGTTTTGAGCCCCTCTGGAATACTGAAGTTTGAGATTCAAATCATAGAATCATAGAATCATAGAATCGGCTGGGTTGGAAGGGACCTCAGAGATCATCAAGTCCAACCCTTGACTCATCGCTGTGGTGCTAGACTATGGCACTGAGTGCCACATCCAGTCTCTTTTTAAGTATCTCCAGGGATGGAGAATCCACCACCTCACAGCATCTGAGGTAAAAGCTTTCTTTCTTAAAGGAAAAGAAAGATCTATTAAAACATTTCCAGGCCCAGAATGTGCAGGGTGAAAAAAAACATTCAAAATTTATGTTCTTAAATGTCATGAATTTTAAAGACAATCTTGTGTTTTGAGACCTAACGTATGCTTTTTTATCATTTGGAGCTGGCAAAAGTATAGGCATCTGAGGAAGTCTTAAATCCTGTTTACATTATAAACACAGTACATTGCTTTCATTCCTTCCCCCAGCCCAGCTTTAGTGGGGCTTTTAAAAGTGCCAAGCAGTAACCAGGAGCTTCCCCACTCCTGGTAAGGGGGTAGTAGGAGCTCCTCCAAAATTATCCCATGTGCCCTCTAGAAAATTCATCTTCACAGGGGAAATCAGGCCCTGGCAGAAGGGGATACTGATGTGAAGGAACCGCAAGAGGGATGAACAACTCAGCTCTGCCCTTAATCACGCAGTGATACAGGTGACCAAGCGTGAGATGTTTTGGCAATGTGATGGGAGAGGCAGCTGGCCCTCTGCCCATGCACAGCAGCAGCTGAGGTGTTAATCCCGTGCTGCAGTGAGCACTGAGCTCTCTCAAAATGAAAATAAGGCAGTTATAGAGGCCGGTGGAGATGCAGGGTTAACCGTGATATCCTGCAGGGGAAGATAATATTGAAGTCTCGGCAAGCGCTTTCACACACCCTGGTCATTTCATCTTTGTGTTAGACACAATGGCTGGCAAGGGAGCACGGCACTTAAGGCTCAGGAGAGAGTGAAAGCAGGGGCAAAAGTGGCTAAAAGGCTTGAAAGTCAGAGAGGAGAAGGGAAAAAATGACCATTTTTATCACACAAAAATTTGAACCATAAGCCTGGAACAAAGGCACAGCTGCAGCCAGCAAAAAATATGCAAAACCAACAACAGTTTCCCCCTGGGTTTAGGAAATAGTAAAGAATTAGACTGAAAACCAGATACATTTCAGAATAAATTCAGTGTTTCAAAAGCAATGACGTGAAAGGCACATGAGCCACAGTAATAAAATGTGATATGAACTGTTACCGTAAACAAGGAGCAGTAATTGACAGGGAACTAAAACAGATCCACAGAGCATGCATAGCCCAAGGCTCTGGCAAACCTATGACTGAATGAGAGGAAGAGGAGTGGCATAGGGAGAAATCAGAGAAAGACTAACCAAGAAAGAAATCACAGAACAGCCCTTGATACCTGAGACCAAAAATTCATCTGGAGTCACTGAACAGTCCCTTGGTGGATCAGCAGAAAGTACAGTCAGTATGGAGAAATAAAAGAGGCAATCTCCCCCTAAAATAACAGTCTTCTGGTCTGAAGGGGTTTGTGAAGTTGTTACCCAGCTTGTCCCATCCTTTGGACACATCCTATCACAAACCTGTTGCTTAATACGGGAGAAAATGGACAGTTTGGGCACGGAGGGAAGAAAAACCATGTCTGGAATCTGAGACACAGTGCTATAGGAAAAAGCTCTTTGGGAAATAGCCTCGTGTGCTAGTGGAGCAGCCAAGAATGCGTGATAAACAGCACAGGTTGCAGAAAGCTGCAACCACAAGAAGGCTCTACAGGTTATCTGTCAGGTTGTTGCATCTTCCTGGCACATACTGTAGACACAGGGACAGACATCTATGCACAGACACCTCTATATGTACAAGTTTATGGACTTCATATAGACCTGAGACTAACTAGAGGTGGTGTTTCTAAACTGTGAACAGTTTGGTAGTAGAAAGCTGTTCCAACAGAGAACATCCCTTGGTGTTGGTATTTCACAGTCCAGCACAGTGATGATGCCCAGCCTATTTCATGGAGACCATATTCCAAAAATGCTCAGTGAATTAAATAATACAGACACTTCTTTAAATAATAAATAGTAGTGTACAAAAAAAGGATGTTAAAAGTCCGTGGGAAATGAAAACCAGTGATGTTTTCAGCAGAGAGTAGAAAAAGATGGAGGGAGAGATGGGCACTTCTGACTGCCCAACTAGAAGAGGAGCTTGGTGAAGCTGCTAACTGGTATTAGGTAAGGAAAAAAAAACTTCTAGTGGGAAGAAGAATCAAATTTTGTAGAAAAAAAGCCTCCTCTCTTCATCAGACCTTGAAATTTGACACTGATGGTGCTTGATTCTTCAAAGAGCTCAGTGAGAGGTAAGAGCTTTCAATCACCTCAAAAGAGTGCTTAGCATGTTGTAGGCTACTACTCTGTATGTTTTGACAGATGTTTTGATTTGTTTTGCTGAAATATGTAGGTCAGGCAGGTAGATCTCTCCTACATGCTGGCTGTCTCTCTGTGTGCCTTAATTTTGTGGACATTTTAGAAAAACCTGCTGTCATGGTACATCTAAGCCAGTCCACTTTGCATTGTGGGAAACAGCTCTGTGTATCTGTTCAGTACTCTATCGATGATAAAAGAAATTTCCACAGACTTCAACAGGATTTGAATCAGATTCTTCAGATTATACCCCACACATATATAATGATCTTGCATTAAAAGGAGACACATCTATGTGCTAAGATTCAGCATTTTCAGAGAGGGTCAGCTCTAAAGAATGTAGTTGTGGCATTCATATTTCCTTCCAATGACATATGAAGAAGCCTTGTAGCATTTATATGCTTTTTTTTCAAGCTACATTTTAACTGAGGGAAAAAAAGAGGAGGAAGATTGTCCTTCCTATGTCATTAACAGCCATGGGCTGATTAGGAACAGAAGTTCCATCACTTTAACAGCAGACATGAAAGTCTGGCACCCTTACAAAGTCGGATGACCGTCTGTGATGGCTTGAAGGGGAAAAAAAGCTTTCCCTGTTAAGCAACTTCCCCGTAAGATTTTCTTGGATATTCCAGTGGCAGCACTTTCTATTACAGCTTGATAACTCTACATATTCATTCCCATGAGTCTCCTGCATACTGCAATGTGAGCATCTGTAGGTGTCTCAACATCAGCATTTTAATTTGGATTAGGTGAGCACTTTTGATGAGAATTTCCTGGTTGTCTCCTATCTCTTGCTCTGGCTTGCAGAGCAGAGCAGCCTTAGACCACAAAAGCAGGTTCCTTTCATGTGAAATGGAAACCAAAGACATGCCCCAGGAACACTGCTGACACCCTCCAGATGCTGACCATGATTCAGTTAGCTGGCTGAAATGGGAGCTACTCTGAACCAGCCTCCTGTCCCCCACCCCAAAACCAACTCTCTCACTTCACTGGTCTACTCTGATGCTACTACACTACTGACTTACACAAAAGATCCTGAGGTACCATTACCACAACTACCCCAAGTTTGCCATACGTGCCTCCTTTTGTTTTAACAGCAGACACCTACTTATCCACTAGGCAGCAACCATGCAGTGAAGTGAGATTCCAGATGGCATTGGCATCCTTGGCAGGACCAAGATGAAATTCCTGCCAGGAAAGCATTTGTTCTTGTTCTGGTGTCCTGTTCTTGCTGGTCAGACAAGTCTGTCTCTCAGTTTAAACCCCTTTATCCATCCATTTATAGTTTTCAGGGAGCTCCAGAGATGGTCTTTTAAGGAAAGTCGATTCTTAGGAGCTGGTCAGGCAGATTCCTCCTTTCTCAAGGTAACTTCACCAAAATTACAGTGCCAGAAGTGTGATATGAGCTTGAATATCTGGCTGAATGATTCCCATGCAAGAGATCAGGGAATGAAATTCAAATGTGTATCTCCGATGGTTGCAAACAGCTGCTAGAAAATATCCCAGGCAACCAACTGTTTAAAGATGGCACATGCAAGCAACAATCAAATAACTGCTGTTGCAAGAGGTATCCTGAATATTTGTTGTGATATCTGCCCCTGGGCTTGCTCTCTGCCCTGTGTCCCACCAAGAAAAAGGTAGAGAGAAAAGGTTCAGTTGGGGTGAAAAGTTGAAAGCTGAAAAAACTCCTGACAGTGTGATGCTCTTGCTGGTACCCTGCCATCCTCTGGAAGGGTTCACCAACTGGGCAGCTCCTAGTGGTGCACCTACTGTGGTGTGAGCTGGTGCCATTACTGCACACTGCGGAATTGAACTGAGGTAACCAAGATGGAAAGACACGCATGACCCTTTCAGAAATGGTAAGACACATAGAGTTCTCTGTGTTGGACTTGCTGCCTGGTTTTGGTCACCAGTTCTTGCAGGGGCTGCCTGCACAGATTTTGGTCTTGGAAAAATAACAGTGAAAAGTTGTGAAGAGTGATGAATCCACTGCTTGCCTAGTGAGCTTGTCTAGTGGTCAGCTACTCCCTGTTAAGAATCTTTTCTTCTTCCTACCTGGAACTTGTGTAGCTCCAGTCTTAGCTACACTATTTTACAAATCTAGTTTAGCTAGATGATGGAGCTTTCTGCCAGAATTTGTTGCCCCAGCTTGTATTGATAGACTACAACCAAAGTTAATTCTTGGTCTTCTCTGGACTGAACTTGAGGTTCCCAAGTGTCCAGTTCTGGGCTCCTCAGTTCAGGAAGGAGATTGAGGTGCTGGAGCAGGTACAGAGAAGAGCAAGGAGGCTGTGAAGGGACTCCAGCACAAGTCCTGTGAGGAGAGGCTGAGGGAGCTGGGGGTGTTCAGCCTGGAGAAGAGGAGGCTCAGGGGAGACCTCATCGCTCTCTACAACTCCCTGAAAGGAGGCTGGAGCCAGGGGGGGTTGGGCTCTTCTCCCAGGCAACTTTCAACAAGAAAAGAGGGCATGGTCTCAAGTTGTGCCAGGGGAAGTTTAGGTTGGATATTAGAAAGAATTTCTTTACGGAGAGGGTGATCAGACATTGGAATGGGCTGCCCAGGGAAGTAGTGGATTCTCTGTCCCTGGACATTTTTAAGAAGAGACTGGATGTGGCACTCAATGCCATGGTCTGGTAACCACAGTGGTAGTGGATCAAGGATTGGACTTGATGATCCCAGAGATCCTTTCCAGTCTAGCTTATTCTGTGATTCTGTGATGAAAACTACTTACTGACATCTTTATTGTTAACAGTTACTTGGATATCTCTGAAACAATCTTTAATCTCACCAGTGTAGTACAGGCTACACTGATTTTTTTTATTGCTTTTTTTTTTTACATCAGAAGGACACATGAAACTGTCAAATAAACATTTCTGATTTCCACTGATTTCCATTGGTATACAGAGATAACTTCAATCAGATAAATATGAACTCTCGTTTTTATAGGAGGGTTCATTGATTGCTTTTTAAGGAAAGAGGTTTCAGTGTTGGTTGGCATTGACTGTGCTACTGAGCACTAATGCTTTACTTGCCTCCCATATCTTCCTAGCCATATTTTTTCCTGGGACAAGCGTCAGACTAATTTGGCTTGGGAATTCCAGGTCATCACACTACTATTTTTAAGTGTGGACTCACAGTTTGAAGGGGCTGGCATGCTGCTGCCTAGAATGTGATCAGCATGACACCAGACATCCTCTACCAGCTGCACAGGTGCTCTGTCTGCCTGTGGAGAGACCAGGCAGACATACAACCCAGTTTGCTGTATCTGCAGAGGAGCAGTGTCCAGAGTGGCATGAGTTCTGAGGACATCCCTGGTTTGCACTGTTTAATCAGCAGCACAACTTTAGCGTTTTTCTGGTCCTTTGTAGCTTCCCTTCTCTTTCAGTAGTTTTAACAAATTGAAGTCAGTGATTCAGGAAGCTCACTTCTTTCAGTATTCTTGGTCTCAAATTTTCTGGTACTGCTACTGTACATAGTTGCTACTTGACATCCTCTGTTGCTACTGGTGAAATAGAAAGTATTTCTTCCTTCCTGTGAAATAAGCACATCCAATTTCTTTCCAAAGACAGAGCATAAATATTCAATTAATATTTCTTCTTTTTATGTATCACAATTTGCAACTCTGCCTTTAAACTTTAAAATTGGACCTACAAAGACTAACAAAGGGAAGAAACACTACTGAACTTGATGAGTGATGCTTTTGTTAGAGAAAACAAGTGTGTAATGCTGACAAACCAATTTAAGTATGAAACTACGAGGAGGTTATAACCAACCAAATGATCAGGTTGGTTTCTTCACTGCCCTCCACCTCTTGGGATCTGAGACAAAAAGAACTACTTTAAGAATAACATCATTGCTTGCATGAAGAGGATTATTTGGTGTGGCACTACAGATAGCATGAGGATTTGATGATCCAAGAGGTCCCCCATAGAATCCTGTTCCCCTCTATGATAGCAAATATTTCACTAGGCCATATGATGTTTAAGTAATGCCTTCTTGCCCTTAATCCTTAAACCCGTGATTTTTTCATTAATGTTTTATCTTCCTCTGTCTCTTTGCTAGCTGTTGACTTGTTTGTGCAGCCATCAGACTGTTATTCATATCTGTTACATGTAATTAGGTTTGTAATGATCATTACTGGTCGCCACTTTCATTTCTTTTCTTTACCAAGATGTGGTTGAGACCAAAGAGCCTCTTAGAGAAAGACAGGTTGTGGGTATGGGGGAATCTGATTAGGTTTTCTCAAAAATAATATTCTTGTTTTTCTGCCAACATTTTTCCCTTGGAATTATTTATTGACTCTAGCTAACCACTGGAAGTTGTCTTGGGAAAGAACCAAATAGACTGTTGAAGGCTGGGAAATGGGCTGCCTGCACACGGAAGAGTTTGTCAGCATTTCCACAGGGAGAGCCCCCGGTTTTTGGTTCTCTGAGCAACTTGTTTTTACTTTTTCTAAACGAAAGTCTATCATCCCCAGCAGGTAGGAGATTGTTTGACTAGTGTCAGCACCGAACCTGTTGAGATTGTCATTCACCCAAGCCTGGGGTGAGCTGCTAGGTCCAACAGCCCTGACTGAACAACCTGGGACACAGCAGCCACCTCCCAGCCTGGATGTGACAGTGGAGTATGAGGAGGTGAGGCCAGGTATGTAGATGGAGTAATTTCTCAACAGGTAGCAACTCCCAGGGATCTCCTCAGCAGTTTCAGGTAAAGCAGCACAGGGCTTCTTGCTGTACAGGGATTTTCTTTTTTTTTTTTTCAGAACAAGAAAGCACAGGCATCCCTGATGAAGAATAAACAGGCTGTAATTGAATGCCTTTTGGTTTATAACCTGCTGGCAGCTTAGCTTCAGGAGTGCCAGAAAAATCCCCCAAGCGTTGAAGAAATAGAACAGCTCTGGACAGTTGAAGGCATTTTTCATACAAACCTACAGTGAATTGCTACTTTATGCTCAAAGTTTAATTCTTCATTTACATCCAGACCATTGGATATTCCTTCCTATGAAAAACACACAGGCAGCACTAAGGACTTGAGTTAAAGAGGAGGGACCACTTTTCATATAGCAATGAAATTTATGAAACCTGAGACTGTGGCAGCAGTGAAGCCCATCCCTGCAGTGACTGCAGCCCAGGTCTCCCTGTGCTTGGCAGCATCCAGCAGTGCAACATCCAAGGGCAGTCACAGGCACTGGGTAACACAGAGTGGGACTCAGCATCTTCATTGGTTTGTCAAGCTTGCTGCTCATCTACAGTCATAAATGAAATGTTTGGCTGCAGTGGGATAAATAATGGGTGACATTTTAACAGTATTGGCAGCAGAGCATGGAAAGTCTTTTGACATTAATGAGTTACACGAAGCCAGTGTGAGTTTTGTGAGGTTCGTTCATCTGAGGCAATTGCCTATTTGCTTCAGAAACAGAAGCTAAAGTAAAAACCACCCTCATGCACTGAAAGTAGTTTCTCTGGAGGATTTTTGATAGAGCAAAATGGCAGATCTGTAACACTGACTGAGTGAATACTGATGAAGAGGAGATGGCTATGAAGAGAAGCATCCTATGTACCCATGTTGTGAGCAATGGGATGGGAATGGCTCCTCATAATTCAGCCTTCTGGCCACTGGGGTTTGGCTTTAACAAAAGGCTTTGTTGGTAGAACACATTTTCTATGTTGGCATCTGCCTCTCAGTGGGCTGGCCCTCTCACATGCCTGCAACAGTCCATTTAGGATAAATGGGATATGTGCATATGCATACATAATATAGCAAACACTTCTCTCACTGCCAGCCCCTTGCTTTTTTCTAAATAGCACAATAATTGAGGTGAGTGATTTGCCCCAGAAATATGAGGAAAATAGCAGTCTGACAACAGAGGGGAAAGAAACATCATCAGTTGCAAATATAAATAGTAGAAGTACTGGAAGTCTCTACTTTAATCCAAAGCTCTTTGAAAACTTTAAGCCACTGAGTAATATTTAACAAGCTGTTTCAAGGCATGTGAAGACATTACCCCACTGCCTGCCAGTACCAGCAACAAGACTGCATGGTGGGTGGGAGGGAGAGCCCCACAGTCCTTCTCTTCCTTCAGTACTGCTTTCTGCCTCCCAGCTGGCACGCTCAGCAGATGCTTCTTAAATTCCACCACACCAGCTCCATTACTCCCTTCCCTGCCACCCACCCACTCAGTGCCAGAGAAGGGATCTGCTGAACTTCCTATAATCGCCTGGAGAAAAACCGGATCCCCTGCAGCTCCTGGCTCCCCAGGTGCATCCATCCTCATGCCTTCTTCCTCGCCTGCAAGAGCCACAGAGCATCGAATGTTCTGCATTTATAGTCTTTAAGATCTTATTTGATGCTGTTTCTCCAGGTAGCTTTACCTCAACAACTCCCTCCTGCCCTGAGTGCTGGTGCAGAGCTCCATGCCCACTTCTCCTCCCCTCCCAGGATCTGCCACCACGGAAGTCATCCCGCAGAGAGAGAACGGGCTGTACTCTGCTGGCAGCTGGGGTGCATCTTAACTTTGCATTCAACTGCTGCCTTCACTATGGTGTGCAGAAACACTTGCATTTCAAAGGATATTCAGAGCCTGGACTCATCACAGTTTGGGCTCATGGTTGATCTGATGCCTACGCCTATTTTTTTTTTTTTTATTCTTGCAGCATTCCTGATGCACTCTGCACAAAAATCCACAGTCTAGTTATGGGTATGTGTTGCCAGCAAGGGAAATGGAGATTCTTTCTCCAGAGACCGGGGGCATGTTGCTAATTTGGGATTTCCAACTGCAGAACTCATGTGTTTCACCCATAATAACAATGCATCTGAAGTATTGTGTCCAGTAAATATAGATATTAATACCAAGTTCAGCAGCAGGTTGCTAAGATGTTTAGGGAACAACAGCATATGATATATGGGGAGAGGCTGTGAGAACTGGGCTTATTCATCCTTAAGATGAGAAGCTACAGGGAGGTGTTGCTGATGTCTGCAGTGGGAAGGCACAGAGAAGATGGAGGAAGACTTCTTTTGGAGATGCACTGTAGGGAGGGAAGAGGCAACAGGCACAAGGTAGAATGTCAGAAATTCAGATGTGGCATGGGAAAAGGTATATAGCATGCCTCTACTGGATAGTCACACAAACTTAATTTTCACCTGGCTCATAACAATCTACTGTAGAAGGGATTCAGTGAGGCTTGCTAAGGAACTGAAGAGCAAGAAGTTTTATCTCAGAATAAACCAAGCCTTGAAACATGGAGGTGACTGACAGAAAATAACTGAAGTACAGTGAGATTATGCTTCTCATTACTTTTAATCAGGGAAAATATACCTGTTTGTTCAGTATTCCCTCCAGGAGCTTTTGACATCAGGAGAAGATTTCAAGATTAATCTCCACAACACATCTCCCCAGCATCTTTTCCTAAACATACATGTATAAGCATCTGTCCATTTCCAAAGATTTATTTCCCTTGGTAGCTATTCTTGCTGGTAATTATGGCTTGTGCAGAGCTTGACTTTTATGTGACTGTGAACTTGCTCTAAAAAAAAAAAAAAAATCCTCTTTGATGTAGAGATAATATACTTATTAGATTATTAGAGAGAATATAAACCCTATCAACTAGCATCTCTCAGAACTGGACAGCTTAAGTAGTTACTATATGCATGATCACTCAGAGCTGTTATTATATTGCTAGCACTTCAGAGTTAATTATTTTTGCTTTCAGAGGTGGAAGAGTAATTTTTAAATTGTTTTAATATCAGTCTCACACCAAAGGTGTTTCTTACTGCATTTCATCCATAAACCACTAGCATCATTAATTAATTTTTACCAGCTCCTTCTTTCACTCTCAAATATGGATCTTGAAGTGAACTGAAAGTAAATAGCTGTTATCTCAGTAGCGGGCCCTTCCAGAATTAGGGTTGAAATTTTTAGGATGAGATACACATCTTGGCTTTTAAGGAGAAGAGCATGGTGGTGTCAGAGTTACAAACTGACAGAGAAAACCATGTCCCTTTACCTTGAAAAAAACCAAACCTCATGATGACAGTCCTAGAAGCCGTCCAGTGCTTGAAATTACTTCACTAAGCGACTTATTAGCTCCCAAGAAGACAAGACTGGAAAGGACAGAGCCTTCTGTCTCCTCATTTTAAACTTAAAAACTTGGGGAAAAAAACCTGAGAGGGCAAGAAATCACTGGGACCAGCTGCTGGTCTAATCACTTGAAGAAGCTGAGAAGGTAGTGAAAAGCCAGAGCCAGGGCAAAGGAAGCATTACAGAATCACAGAATGTTAGGAATAGGAAAGGACCTTGAAAGATCATTGAGTCCAGCCCCCTGCCAGAGCAGGGTCACCTACCGGAGGTCACACAGGAACACATCCAGGTGGGTTTTGAGAGAGAAGGAGACTCCACAACCTCCCTGGACAGCCTGTTCCAGTGCTCTGTCACCCTCACAGTGAAAAAGCTTTTCCTTATGTTTACACAGAACCTCCTATGCTCCAGCTTGCACCAATTACCACTTGACCTATCACTGAACACTCTCCCTTTACATATTTCTAAATATTAATGAGGTCTCCCCTCAGTCTCCTCCAAGTTGAAGAGACCCAGCTCCTTCAGCCTTTCTCCATAATGGAGATGTTGCACTCCCTTCATCATCTTGGTGGTTCTGTGCTGGGCTTTAAAGCAGTTTCCTGTCCTCCTTGAATTGAGTGGCCTGAGCTAGTTGCTTTGTCAGAAATTATATCTCTTCTAACACCAAACTTAATCTTATTATTTTTTTAAAGTCTCTTTGAACAAGTTTATGGGTACTGCCCTCACAACATGTCATGGTGATCATTTCTACAGTTCCCAGTAACCCAAGAACCAGAGGCATCCTGTGAAATCACATAAGCAAATGAATAATGCTTTCTCTAGTGTCTCCACAATCTTTTTTTTTGGGGCATCAGCTGTAAGCTATTTAGTCTCTTATTCTAAAGGATCTGTTCCCTATTTTCCCCCTTTCTGAACCTAGGTCCTGGCAGTGCCACTAATCTCCCGGGTCTGGGTCCTCCCAGTTCCATCACTACTTCTCAGCAAGGAAGGGGGATGACCTCAGTACATACCACTTCTCTAAAATGACCTGGTTTCAGAGGCTGCAAATGGACTGGGGACATCCCTGCACAAGAATCAGGGCTACCAGACACTGAACTGACAGTTCTCTTGTGCATTTTTTCACCTTACATGGCTCGTACATCCCTTCAAAGATGATAGAACTTGGGAGGTGGCAGGCCCTATATACATATGGGCATACCCTGCTCTGCACCTTGCTCCTCTCCAGGTAATTGCCAGGTTTCTGCATCCTTTTGTAATCCCTTTTGGACTTCGTTCAGTCTCCCTGGGGCAGTGATTTTTTAGTGATTAGCAGTGATTTTTCTAGAGCATCCTCTCTCCAGTGGGAGAGACAAACTTTTCTCCCCACTTTTACTTCTATTCTCATCCTTCACTTGTTTGTGAGCATTTGGTGTAGGAAATGGTTGGAGAAAGTGTGGCATACAAGCAGGGTTTTCTTTGTATACTTGGTGACTCCTTTAAGAGTACTCAAAGGAGTGGGTAAGTGTAGCTTCTACCTAAGAACTTCAACTGGCACTGTGCAATGGTCCCAAGAGCTCCTTAATTCCATTTATTCCAGTTTCCACTATCTGGTGAGCATGGAAATCACATCCTGTAAAGGATTGGACACACTTGACTCCTGCTGCTGCTCTACTACCCAGACTGTGAGTCTGTGCTACATTGCCAAGAGCATGATTGCAGGCTCACTTCTGCTCCCCACCTCCATCTTCAGACTTTTCAGGCAGAGAGCTGCACCAAACAGAAATGTTTTGACCACCTTTTGAAGCTGCCTATTAATCAAGCAACGAGCACAAGAAATTAAAATATGCATATTTCAGTGCAGAATAGATGAACCTTCTC
Source organism: Phaethornis superciliosus (assembly GCA_023637945.1). Lineage (NCBI taxonomy): Eukaryota > Metazoa > Chordata > Aves > Apodiformes > Trochilidae > Phaethornis > Phaethornis superciliosus. The sequence continues at coordinate 82,533,226 of JAJQWJ010000001.1, read as the reverse complement.
CACCAGCAAGCACTAGCAATACCATACATTTTAGCATCAAACCCCAGTAGAATACTTGGACTGAAGACAAAAGAGATTTCAAGTTCAACTGTTATCAAGTCACAGTTACAAAGCTGTAGTATTGTGCCTGAGAGATTTGTACAAGGTTTAAAATCAGGTAAGCATTAACTTAGTTGTACATAAATACAGCAACTAAGACAACCTCATGTCAGGACATAGTATTTCACACCTCACCTCCCATGCAGAGGAGAGCATGATAGAGGCAAGTTATTAATTTATTTCTGGTACAAATATTTTAATAGTTTATATATTAATGTGTATACATACAAACACAGGTATACATACATGCAGCCTCACCTTCATCTTGAGAGTGTTTTTCCTGGGATTTGCCATTCACATAAATAGTGCAAACAAAATGAAACATGGTATTTTTTATTTGGTCTACTAAGAGATAAACTCTATTTGTAGGATATACAGAAATAAGTTTTCAAGGTTGCAATAATTGCTCAAAATATCTAGCTTTTTCCAACAGGAATTTCTATATGGAAAGTTCTCTACAAAGTTTACTTAGATTAAAAACCTGTCAGAAGCAGTGGCAGACCAGGACATCCTTCAGGTCAGGTGGAGGTGAGGGATTTATTCTAATGTGCACCAGAAAAGAAATCAGGTTAATTTTTTTTTGGTTGTCTGACATTGCAGTTACTTACAACAAAGGAAGCAAATGGACTGGGTTTGTCAGACATGTCATCCTTTCTAAGCCATCCTTCAAGTGACCAGGCTTAGAGGCATTTCACACATGCTTGCAGCTGCTGTTACTTCTTATACTTGTTTATTTGCAAGACTATTTGTTCATCTTCCAATGGTGTTTGACATCTCACTGTAAATAGTCTGAGTTACAAACATCTCAAGTGTCAAAATCTGAGTGTTTGTCTGCCATTCTAGTCTGCATCTCTTTCTTATTCTGCCTGTTCAGCAGCTGTGTCCTTGGTGATGACTGTGCTCGAATTTGGAGACTGATTTAGACACAGGCTGGGTATGAACCAGTTAGTAGAGCTAGATGGAAAATGAACATTCAGCTCCAGACCAAGAAAAAATACTCTAAAAGGGATGGAAAGTGGCAGGGGACCTGGAGACCACATGCACATTGCTGCTGAGAAGACTTGAGAAATGAGAATTAATTCCACAGCAGATAAAGTCATTTGATGAACCAGATACATCCTTGCTCCTACCTATTTCTGACCAGATTTCAGAGTAGCCACATTCCTGTAAAGCACTTCCTACCACTTTTGGTCAGAAGCATAGCCTAACCCATGACGGTGAGGGTCACTTTTCACACAGGAGATCTTTACCAGGCCATTGCAGCCTCATGTTGCATAGCCAGGCAGCCTACAGTAGGCTGAACACTGTCCAGCAGTAAGCATCTCATCCAGCAATAATTCAGGCGCCAAAATTCTCAAAAGCACATCAGCTCCCATTGTTATTTTATGGGATCTAAATGAAAACAGTAATTCATCAGAAATATGTGAGGAAGTGATTCCATCTCCTGACATTCTTTCCCTATTAAAAGAGGCAAAGAAGAAATTATCTTCATATGCCTTTTCATATGAAAGTGGATTAGTATCATGCCTCTGTCTCAGAAGATACTTAAATGTGACTTGGGATTAATTAAATCACAAGACACATGGAGAGGAAGTCAGTAGCACATACACTTTCTGTTTCCAGGTGCAGAAAGAGAAATTTTACCAACAAGACCTTTTGGTGTCTTGATGAGGGGAGGAACTGAAGACCAGGTTTGAAATTTCAGAGTAGAAGACACAAAACCCTTGATCGACTACCGCTGTGGTTCTCAGACCATGGCACTGAGTGCCACATCCAGTCTCTTTTTAAATATCTCCAGGGATGGAGAATCCACTACTTCTCTGGGCAGCCCATTCCAATGTCTGATCACCCTCTCCCTGAAGAAATTCTTTCTAATATCCAACCTAAACTTCCCCTGGCACAACTTGAGACCATGCCCTCTTGTCTTGCTGATATTTGCCTCGGAAAAAAGACCAACCCCCACCTGGCTACCTATAAATCAACAGCTGACTATTGACAAGCCTGATGATGGCAGCAATTAGAGTGAGCCTGTGTTCAGGTGCTTGTAATTTGTCACAAGGATCTAGGCTGCAGCTTGCCACCCCCTGCCACTGCAGTGAGAGGTGAGGTGTTGCTGGAAGAAGGCAGGCTAGGACTGCAAAAGCATCCTCAGACTGAGCAAGAGGACAGGATGGATTCAAGAAGAAATAAGGCCCAACTGTGTCTGGCAGCTATGGCCCCATGTGGAGCTATCCAAATCACAGCATCTCTTTAACTCTGTTTCTCAGGACAGCCCCTTGCAGCAGTCACTGGAGATCCCCACATACCACAGCCTGAGAATAGGGAAGATCGCAGAGGTTGTGGAGATGCAAGGGCAGAGATCACCTCGCTGGAAAACCTGGCATCCTGAGCCATGGCACAATGTACAGGACAACAGCAGGGCCTCAAAGTCAGGTCAACAGTGAGTGGAAGCAGGCTTTGGTACCTGGGTGACAGCATTATGGCAGACCACCACTGCTTACCCTCCCTTCCTTCATGGCTCATAGAGAGGTGGGTTGGTCCCATCTATCCATGCAGGTTTTCCAGTATGTTGGTTGGGACCCCCTCTGCCAACCCTGTTTCCCAGCTGTGTCATCTGCTGCCTTTGCTCCATTTCCAGTGGATTATTGCCAAACACAGAGCTGAGCCCGATGGTCTCGCATCCAGTGGAAAGGCTCAAGGTAGCTCCACTCTCCTCCCCCTTCTTGTTCCAGCCATTTGGGCAGGGAGAGCTGTACAGTATCCTCCCTGTAGGAAGCCTCTGCCACTGATCTCGCAGTCATACATGAGCTCACATATGTCAGAGCCTCTAAGAATAAATTCACCTGAGATCAAAGTGGAAATGAAGACCCAGTGTCCCTTGATTTCAGATCAATGCCTTTCTTGAGGTTTCCCACCATACTAGATAGTAGCTCCCCAGTAAAGTGTTCCTTTAATGTAATTTCCCAATGGTTAGTAATTATTTCCTGAAGTATTTAAAACTGGAGGAAGCTTTAGTGGAACACAAAGAAGAAAACAGACACCATCTTCAGGGAAAAATTCAAGGAAAAGCAAGGCAGCAAACACATTTCTATAAATCAGCTGGAGCAGAGCAGCTGTCCATCTGCCTGCTCTTACCCTGGGTAGGAAAGCAGGTATCTCAGCAAAGCTGCAGGCACTGATGGAAAAACTGTACCATAATCTGTGTTGCTGTGGTGTTGCCTAGAGGCAAGAGCACCATTACACAGGGGCCTTGATGCTGGGTTCATGGAAGGTGCCTTCCTGCCCTAGGTGGTTGGTTTGTGTGCCTAAGCCTCCACTGTTTTTAAATTGAGCTCTGGACCCATTTCACAACCTGCACCAGCTGCAGCCACTCTGGTTGCTGCCCCGGCTCTCCTTGTGCCTCTGCAGGGAAACATTCCTTACAGGGATCTCTCTGCTCCCCATCCCTCCTCCCCCACCCCAGCTCCCACCCACTGGAGACAGGATGGGATCCAGAAATGCTCTGCCAAGTTACAGGAGCAGCCTGACAGCCACAATCAGGGAGCAGTTTATATTTCAGAGCTCAGCACAATGATTGCCTAATTAACCCCCATCCCTCACTCGGACATCCAGGGCAGAGTGAGGGTGTCTCGATTTTTCTCATTCTCACGGTGATGTGGGAACCTGCAGCATGGTGAGCTTTGGTAATTCAGTCCTGGTCAGCATGAGAAGGGACCCAGAGAGAGGAAGCTAATGCCAAGACTTTCCCCAAATAAAACACAGAGGACTGAAGGAGCCATCTCATGGGCAAGACTTGTCCTTGCCAGCATCCCTCTTCATTTCACTGTGCCTTGTTTACAGCAGGGATTTTGCACTGGTCCAGCTAAACCCTCCAGTTCAATGTCCCCCCACAGGCACCTGCCAACTGTACATACTGAGGAAAAAAAGAATAAAATAAAATTTTAAAAAAATCACATCTGGGACTTCTTGGTGGCTTCAAGAAGAAGAAAGTCTGCAATACAAGAAGGGCATTTGGGTCTCTTGATTGCGCAGCTCCAGGGTTCCTGTAGCATCTCTGAGGGATGATTTCCCATTTGTCCCTATCCTGAGCTCACAGCACCACTGTCCCCATGCCTTAGCCTGCTCCTCCTCTGTCAGTGCCACCCCAATGGGTGACCAAGCATGCTGTGGTGCCTGTCACACAAACAGGACAGCAGGTTGCCAGATGCTGTGTGGAGACATTCATACTTGACAATGTAATTCTATCTTCTCACAGGTCATTCTTCCAGGCTGTGGGTTTGCTGTGCTGCAGATGGAGACATGGGAGCTGAGTGTTGCAGTACCTTCTCAAGTTCAGGATCATGTTCTGACTGCTAGTACCAGCTGTGCTCCAGAAGTACTTGCTCAGCTTTTGCATAGCATGGAGCTGTAGCGATCACACTATGGGGCCAGTAAGCTCTGTACAGGATGCACATGAGGATGCTTGTGAAACAATTCCCTGTGTAAATCCAGGCAGACTCCAGGGCATCTGTTTTGATGGCACACCTGCTACTCTAGAGCAATCCGTGTATCTCTGGGACAGGTCAGTACTAGCGGAGAATTGGGGAGTGCAAGTGCCAGTGGCAACAGAGGAACATGGAAAAAATGTTCCCAAGTCCACACTCCCCATCTGCAGACACCTGCCAGCACCTTTGGTCTCCATTATATTCCATGTTGTTGAGGTTTTTCTGCTCACCTGAGTAGCCCTTGGATGATCTCCAGGATCTCGCAGAGCAGAGAGCTGTTTGCACATATCCATCTTCCAGTGTCCAGGCTGAGAGAAGAGAGAGAAGATATGATGTCCCTGGGAAACCATAGCTTTGGTAGTTGCATTTACCATATCCTTAAATTTATATCTCTGGTGCCTGTGGTGCTGGAATGGCATGGTAATATTTTTTGCATCTAATGCTCTTTGAAAGTTCATACATATTCAAACTGTCAAGATGTGCTTGAATCCCTTGGCACATGTGGGAGGGATAGTCTCTCCAGATGGCAGATCACATAACAGATGAGCAACTTCATTGTCATTTCTCTTCAGAGCTGGGGAAGAGCAACTGAGGTCAATGAAGAGTTTCTGAAGAAAATTCCTGTGTGTGGACTGCTCCCTGACACAGGGCAGTAGAGGTGGTAGCACAGCCAAGGACCAAAGAAAAGGGGTAATTCCTTACTGGGACTCTGGGGATAAAACCAGTACAGAGCAAAACTAGTGGGCTAAAAATATTTTTGGAGTCTGGACACTCCTGGGCAACAAAAAGACATTTCCGGAAGTTTAAGCAGATCCTTGTCTTCTTTTGAATTCCAGAGGAGGAAAAGTTCTGAAGGAACTTTTAAGTCACTGCTAATTTGACTCCTTTTGTAATTTTATTTCTAAAATTAGTAACCATCATTTCATTGTCTTTGTGCTCCTGAGCAGCTATGCCTTTGTACAACTATTAAGTCAGCATGTGCAAAGGTACATAATACAGGCAGGTACTTAGTGCCATCTTCTTCCTCACCCAGGCTACTGGCTGGGCTTTTCTAACCACCTCACAGTTTTGTGGGTGATTTAAAAGTTCCTGGAATTCAGAAGAAGACAAGGATCTAAAATTGCATGGTGAGTGCATTGGTAGGACTGTGTGTGTAACACAAGATGAGAAGATGGCAATGCCTCCTCTATCTGATGGATGAATTAGCTGTTAATTCTTCTCTTCTATGCCTATCCCCTGCCATCCCATTTTAGCATGGAACTGCCCCTTGAGTAGGCACACTACTGATAAAAATGTCCCAGTGGGATCAGTGGGCTGAGCTAGCTCTGGGGTCTGGGAACAGGCATTCTTTTATGGCAAATTTATTATCCATGTAATACTCTGCTGCTTTGGTTTAATTACTGTAGTTTGATTTACAACATTGCTTGAATTACATTGCTTGAATTGCAACCTGATCTAGTGTAAGGTGTCCCTGCCCATGGCAGCAGGTTTGGAACTAGATGATCTTTAAAGTCCCTTCCAACTTTAGCCATTCCATGATTCTGTGACATTAGATCTCACCTGCAGGGTCAGCTTTGCTGTGCTGTCATCGTCTTTCTTGGTCCTACAACAGCTACCTGGTGAAGTCCTTGCAGACCTGATCTTGGCTACACCTCCTTAACACTGCTGAAACTGTGACAGCCGCAAGGTTTTCTCTGACATGCAAAGGAGAATTCTGTACTCCCAGTAATGCTCTAGCAACCTCTAATGACAACTCAACACCTAATGCTTGTAGCAGAAAACCAGAGAGGTTTAATGAGGTGTGTTAATGAAGCATGACTTCTGCTGAGGTTTTATTTAGGTGATGGCATAAGGACTGTGGGACACAGATGTCCTGTCCTAGCCCATGACCCTCAGAAAGCAAGTGGAAGTGTGCTAGGAATGGGAGATGGGGAGACTAATAATGTCACTGACTTCAATGATGGAGGATTCTGTTTATGCTCTGAAAGTGACTGAATAAAATGACTGGCACCATTACTTAGCAAAACAGGTTTTTCTACTTTTGCTGGATTATTTTAATTGGATTAACCTGATTGCAGTTGATTCATCCCTAAGAAGTGTATTACATTAATTTAGCCTTCTATAAAGAAAATACTTTGAATCATGATACCATTTATTAACATGTTAATTTGTCCACAGACCTCGAAGTTTTTGGAGATGTCTTCACAGACAACTGTGAAGTTTCAGTGATGGGCAAAGCTGCCCTCTCCATGAGCATTTGCAAGCCACCTGGCCACAATGACCCATCCACTTAATACAAGAGAAAGCAGATAACTCCTTATACCCAGCCACACCAATGTCACTGAACAAGTAGGGTCAGTTCACACATTCTGGATAATTTATTTTTTTTTTAAAGGAGAAGGAGTTCCCAGGAGAGAAAGGAGGAGGGAAGTTTACTGCCTCTTTGTTGAGAGCAGCACCAGTGGTGAGATCCTATGGCCTGGGAATGTGGCCAATGTTAATACCCATTGCACTTAGGTACACGATTAGAATGTTCTTCCACTTCCACTTCACAGTTGTGAACCTTGCTTTTAATCACTGAAAGCTTCTTGGTGAGCTCTCACTCACTCATGGCACCATGACAGAGATCACCCCTCATCTTGAGCCACAAGTTTTGGAGCCTTGCTTCTGATTAAAGGGCACCTAGAGACCCAACCAAGCATTTTGAGGACACCCTTGCATGATTTGTGCAGTTTATATAGATAACTGATCAGGGCACCTCTGAGGATGCTGCTGTAGACTTTGGCTTCAAAAGAGCTGTGGTTTTTTGCTTCTGTGCCTAGTGTGTGTGGTTCAGCCCTGGAGGTGGCCAAACACTGCAGCAAGTACCCATAGCAAAATAAAACACTGACCTCCTTCTCATGCTAAAAGCAACTTGAGAAGGAGCACCCTGTTGAGTCCATCTGGGATTGCTGGAAGGCATACTCGGGAAATTTCAGGTTTGGCCTTGGCACCAACAGAGCACACCCAGGTCATTAAATCCCATGGCTGACTGCTAACAACTGCAGCTCTCCCTCCTTTGATTGCCTCTTACAGCCCAGAAAAACTGGGAGCATTCCCTCATATCACCAGCCTCTGGGTTCTTCCAGGTAAGGGAAACGCTTCCAAGATTTCATTTAATACCTGTATTTAATCCATTAGCTTTCCCTGCAGACCTCCTCAAGGCTGGGCTGTGATTAAGGAGGAGATAAGTGCCCTGTTTATTGCTCTCCTGATATTTCTCTGCTTTCCTCTCCATTTCCATGGGCAGTTTCACCTGGCAGTCATGCACTGCCTCAGAAATGCATATGGGACATCCCTGCCCTGTCCTTCAGGATGGGTCAAAGGGGAGAAACCCCCCCTCCCCTCAGCTTCAGCAATGGAGCTTTCCTCTCCTGTGCCTGTAAGAGGACAGTAACTAGCAGTGTGCCCCAGGGGTCAATACCGAGTCTAAACCTGTTCAACATCATCATTAATGATCTGGATGATGGGGCAGAGTGTACCTTCAGCACATCTGCTGATGATGCCAAACTGGGATGAATGACTGACAGGCCCAAGGGTCATGCTGTTACCCAGAGGGATATGAACAAGCTGGAGAAATGGGATGACAGGAACTTCATGGAGTTCAACAAGGGGAAGTGCAAAGTCCTTTGTCTGCAGAGGTACCCCATGCACTAGTGTATGCTGAGGCTACCCAGCTGGAAAGCAGCTTGGCAGGAAAGGATCTGAGGGGTCCTGGTGGACACCAAATTGAACATGAGCCATCAAGTGGTATCCTGGGCTGCATTTGACAAAGCATTGCCAGCAGGTTAAGGGACATGATCCTTCCCTTCTATTCAGGACTGGTGAGGCCAAACCTGTAGTGCTGTATCCAGTTCTGGGGTCCACAGAAGAAGAACAATGTGGATATACTGGAGAGAATCCAAAAAAGGACCTCAAAGATGATAAAGGGGCTGAAGCATCTCTCATCTGAGGAGAAGCTGAAAGAGCTGGGTCTGTTCAGCCTGAAGCAGGGAATGCTCAGGGGACATCTTATTCATGTATGTAAATACCTGAACGGAGGGTGGAAAGAGGATGGAGCCAGGCACTTCTCCAGTGACAGGGCAAGAGACAAACTGCACAAAATGGAACACAAGAGAATCCATCTGAACTTTTTTACTGTCAGGGGGACTAAGCACTGGTGCAGGTTGCTTAGGGAGGTTGTGGATTCTCCATCCTTAGAAATATTCAAAAGCCATCTGGACATGACTGTGGGTGCAGCCTGCTCCAGGTGGTCCTACTTGAGCAGGGGATTTGGACCAGATGACTTCCAGAGATCCCTTCCAAACTCAACCCTTCTGGGTTGGCTTCTGTGATTTTGTAAAGTTACAGCCCTTAGTGTGTATGAGGAGAAGTTACCAATCAGGTGGACAGAGAGTCACCTGTAGCCATGTGTTCTCCTTGATTCCTTGCCATTAGACTATAGGCTTGGGTATCTTCTGGTTCATTCTCCCAGTTTAATGGGCAAATTAATTTCTTAGTATTTTGCCTTTCCAAAATACAAGAGGAGGGCTGAGGTAAGGGGAGCAAAGTGGTGAGGCCAGGAAGGAACTAGAGCAGACCACGTTCTGACTGTGGCTCTTTCCACTAACATGCTCCATGAATCCTACAGTACAGCCATGGCTCCTGTAAAAACCAGAGGATGAGCATGGGTACATGAATCACAACAGCTCTCTCCCTGCTTCTGCAGCTGTTGCTGCCACGGCAAAGGCTACACTGCTCTCTCACTGAATGTTTGGCTCCTTCAATGCTAAAAAAAAACCTGGATTTTCCCATTCGAGGCAATTCATGGGGTCAGAGCAGTTCCCATTTCTGCTTTTTTGTTGCTTCCCGGGGTGCCAAAGGGTGTTTCATATAGGGCAGAGAAAAGTCCAGTTTCACTGCCCCATTCTACTCAGCTAACATTACAAATAAAACCTTAGTAATGTATGATTTATTTCCCTTCCAACATGGATTTCAAATGTTGATGCTTTTTAAAAATTGTTATTACTGAGGTAGACACGAAGCAGTTTTTATGCCCACTGCAGACTTGAATGCCGTAGACACTTTCTGCAAACCGGGAGCCATTCATCTCCTGTTCATTGGTTTTGACCACCCGAACAAAAGTGCTTCCACCCACAGTAATCATTTGGCTTGTTTTCAGTATTTCTAATGGCTTGACTCACACCTTTCCCGGGGCAGACTCCATTAGCATGTGAATTAGCAAACCCCCAAGGAGTTCATTAGTACAGTGCCAAGCCAGATCTCTTCGGTCCAGGATAGTACCTAGGCCATTGGTGCATCGAAGATGCTAGCGCCTGCTGCATGAGGACCAAAACAGACAGAGTTTAAAAAAAACACCAAAAGCACTGAAAGGGCCGAAAATGTGGTGTTTGGACACCTGGCCAGATGGAAGAATCCACCTCTGCTTCTGTGGAGATAAACTCTCTTACTCCAGACAGTGATGTGACTGTCTAGATAACAGAAACTTTAACTGTTATTTGCTGCTCTTGGCAGTAGCTCCTACCTAAACTGTGCAAATTGTGCTCCTACCTAAACTGTGCAAATAAATTCTTTATTTGTTAATGTTCCCAAAGAGACACATATTTCAGGAGGGCTGGGCAGCCCCCTGCATGACTATATGTACTTGTTTCTCATCCACAGACATCCCAGCAAACTCAGATGAAACACTGAAAGGAAGAGGTACTTTATAACGTGGCAGCAAACTCGTTTTTGCAGCTCATTGCTGCGAGGTTCTCTTGCACTGAATCTTCCAGTGTGGTGAAAGTAGGAGCCAGATCATTCACATGGACCTGCAGGCTCCTGCTGAAAGTGGTTGTTAATTTGCAACCTTCCTGATGTCTTTGTATAACACCCAAGAGTTTGGCACACTGGGAGAATATTACCCTTCCTAACATGCTCTGAGGCAAGAGAACACACCAGGATAAATGCATCATGAGACTAATTCCTCTGCAGTATATTATATTTTTCTTTTCTTGGATAAGGCACCCATGTGTCCTGTGAGGGTCTGTGAAGATTAAAATTCTCTCAAGGCACATTCTTTTCTAAAGGCTGTGTTTCCTTCTAACCCCATTTCCTTCCAATCTTCCCCATGTAATGGGGATAGTTTTCATCTCCTGTCATCACCAGAAGGGCTGGGAGATGCTGAAAGCACTTCTTCTTGGAAGGAAACACTGTATGGCAAAGGACAAGTAATTGTGGTGACAGTGCAGGGAGAGCAGATACATCTCCCTAAAAAGATTTTACAGCCTTATTTGCATTAAAAAAAAAAAAAAAAAAAAAAAAAAAAAAAAAAAAGTTGCTTGCTTGGTTGGTTTTCTGTTACAAGCAGTAGGGAAACATCACGAGCAACCACTCAAAATATTGCCAGGGGACAAAAAGAACAAGGGTTAAAAAAATAAAAATCAAATCCAGTCCTACCAAATCACATCTAGTTTCAGCAGCAAAGGCTGCATGTAAGGGAGTTACCAGTGTGAGGCTGATGCCACTTCCCTCTTTACTGTAGGAAATTAGGAGTCTAGTAGGCAATGTCCCCAAGCCAAAGCCTCATTTCTGGAGCAGGCATGCACCTGCCCCATCCTTCATGAAGCCTCTCTGCCAGGATGCAGTACAGCGGGGGGCAGCCGTGGCTGAGACCTGCATGGTGGATCTCTGCTGCAGCGTGACAGTGCCACACGCCCCAGGAATGGATGTGGCACAAGCCAGAGTAGTTGGTTGTTGGTGGTGAAGGGGCTAAAACTTCATTTTCAATTGACACCTGTGTGTAATCGCAGAGGAATTAACGAGCACCCTCCAGCACTGACTGGGAAGACAGCCATGGGCTTTGCAAAGAGCAGGTGTGGATAATCTGATCAAAACGACCCAACCTGTATTCCCCTGATGCAGGACAGGACTGGTTCAGACACTGCAAGTGTACCTAGGTCAGCTGGTAGCAACCACTTGTGATATACGTTGATGAATTTGTATTCCTGTAATGTATGTTGATGAATTTGTATTCCTAACCAAGTAAAATTCAGGAAAAAAATTAAATTAGTAAGAACTAAATATCAGTAAAAAATAGAGTAAACCTCTAATACTACTAATTCCTGTTAGCCAAAGGCTAACTAGGCACCAAAGGAATGCAAACACCTACACAAAAAACCCCACAAAGATGTCACAACAAACAGATAAGGGACAATGGTTATGGTCAAAGTCTGATATCGTCTTGCAACAACAGAGTGGAGTCAGCAGAGGAGTCAGAAGAACCAAGAAAGGTAAAAGTTCAAACCTGATGAAGACTTCTTACTTCCTCCAAAGACCCCCTGAAGACCCCAATACATCTCCCCAAAAAGAAAACTCCACCTAGATTCCACCCAGACTCCACGTATTATGAATATTATAATGAAATGAATATGCATAGAATTGTACTCAGTATAAGAGAATGTCAGAGCTTTGATCGGTGTGCGTGAGGGATTGGGATTCTGCTCGTCCCCCGCACCCAGCGCTGCCTTGCTTACTGCAATTTTATTAATTAAACCAAGCTACTAAAGAGAACATTGAGTCTTGATCAGTGGTCATTTTTATAACACACTGAATGGTACCTGGGATGCTGATGCTGCTCTCCCTCCTTCCCCCATCAACGTGTGTTAGGAGGACACAGGAAAAGCACGGACACTGCTAGCAGTGCCTAATGAGCCTGCCCTTGGATCAGGCAGATTTCCACTGTCTGAAGCACAGAAAAAAAATACGCTTAAGGACAGGAGGATCCCTTTTCCAGGTGGAGCTGAGCCAGGTTTCTCAGCTCTAAGCACAATTTTAGCTACCTGCAAACCTGCCACTGCTCACCCTCCTTCTTCCAGCAAGTGATGGAGGAGGCTGGCAATGAGGGTTCCAGGTAAACACAGGCAGGAAGAAGTATGACAGGGCTTTAATTACATCTGTACCAGATGTGGGTTTTCCTCCTTGCCAGGCGTACTTTTTTTTTTGTTGTTGTTGGTTTTTGGTTTTGTTTTGTTGTTTTTTTAATTTTATTTTTGAAATATTTTGGGGGTTTTTTTGTTTTTGTTTTTTAAATTTTACAAATTATTATTATTATTGGGTTTTGGTTCTGTTTTTTTTTTAAAAAAAACATGTTTTGTTTTTTGTTTTTATTTTTTATTATTGGGGGTTTTGTGTTGATTTTTTTCCTTAATTTTAAAAATTATTTTCGTTTTGGTTTTGGGTTTTGTTTTTTTTTTAAATATTTTTTATTATGATTATTTGTGGGTTTTGTTTTTTTTTTTTCTTTATTTTTTTAATTATTTTTGTTCTGTTTTTGTTTGTTTTTTTGGTTTTGTTTTTTAAATTTTTAAATTATTATTTTTGTTTGGTTGTTTGCTTGTTTTTATTTTTTTACACGAACATCAAATTGTTTTTGTTTTGGTTTTGTTTTGTTTTGCTGATTTTTAAATTATTATTATTTTTTTTTTTTTTTACACGAACATCAAATTATTTTTGTTTTGGTTTTGTTTTGGTTTTTTATTTTAAAATTATTATTATAGTTTTTTTTTTTTACACGAACATCAAATTATTTTTGTTTTGTTTTTGTTTGGGGTTTTTTTGGGGTTTTTTGGGTGTTTTTTTAAATTTTATTTTTTAATTATTATTATTTTTGGTTGGTTGGTTGGTTTTTTTTTTTTTTTACACGAACATCATTGCTCACGGACCACTATTTCAGGTTGGCCCCTTGCCTGTTGCTCCAGCTGAGCATCCCGAGGTTTTCCCCGGCGGCTCTGGGCCGCTCCAGAGGGGCAGCGCTGGCGCAGTTTGCGCTGCGCGCAGCGGGCGGGGAGCAGAGGCCGCGCCTCTCCCTAACGCACTGCAGAGGAGCGGAGCCGCTTCCGATGCGGCTGGCTCAGCCTCCTCTCTGCCATTCCTGGCTGGTTCATTAGCATGAAACTGTTCAAAGGGATGGAAATTAAATTATATTTAGGTCAGAAATGTATTTTAAGCCAAGCTACCTATTATATTTGAAGCATCTTGCTCAGAGACTCTCTGTCTGCTGCTTCCAGGAGGGTTGCACAACTACTTGCTGTCCTTAATATGTTTTAAAACGATATAGCAGTCGCTTCCAAAATCTCATTTTTGTTTAAATATAAATTAGGTTAATTCTCTTTCTCAATCCAACTAATGCTGGTAAATAAGAAACCACCTTCTGGCAGCTCATTTAGGTGTCCCAAACAGGCAAAAGCCCGGATGTCCCTGGATAATTTTGAAAGAGAGAGAAACTAGCTCTGCCAGAGTAATGGGGATGGATGTACTCCTGGACAGCCCGGTGCTCTGCTGCCTGCTGGGAAGAGCCGGGAAGCAGGCAGCAGCTTCCCAGGAGCAGCAGCTTCCCAGGAGCAGCAGCAGTCAGACACTGCTCCCCCTGCCTGGGGCTGCCGCTCCTTTTAGGCAGCAGCCCCTCCATGGCTCTCTCTGCAATCACATCCTGAACAGCTTCAAGTGCCTGGCTTCCCCTCCCATCAAGACTGCATGAGTGATGGTCTCCTTGGGCTTTATAAATATTGATCATTATTCTGGAAGTAACTCAGCTGACAGAAGCTACTCTTCAGCCCCAGCTCCAGTGCTCCTGCAGAACAGGCCGTGTTGACTCACAGTCAATGCACTTTAAACTGGAGTGGATGATGCTGCTTAGGAATCCTCAGCTGTTCATGCTTAGATCAATACTCCAAAGCCTTCTGTGAACCAGCCAGGGACAGGGTTACCTTGCCCAAGGCTTCCAGTGACCAGTCCTGGAGCAGCCCAGAGCAATCTTCTGTAGCACTGTGTGACACCTCCCTCCTCCACAGAATCATCGAATCATAGAATCGGCTGGGTTGGAAGGGACCTCAGAGATCATCAAGTCCAACCCTTGATCCACTACCGCTGTGGTTACCAGCCCATGGCACTGAGTGCCACATCCAGTCTCTTTTTAAATATCTCCAGGGACGGAGAATCCACTACTTCCCTGGGCAGCCCATTCCAAAGTCTGATTACTCTCTCCGTGAAGAAATTCTTTCTAATATCCAACCTAAACCTCCCCTGGCACAACTTGAGACCATGCCCGCTTGTCCTACTGACAGCTGCCTGGGAGAAGAGCCCAACCCCCCCCTGGCTCCAGCCTCCTTTCAGGGAGTTGTAGAGAGCGATGAGGTCTCCCCTGAGCCTCCTCTTCTCCAGGCTGAACACCCCCAGCTCCCTCAGCCTCTCCTCACAGGACTTGTGCTGGAGTCCCTTCACCAGCCTGGTTGGACCAAGCCCACAGCCTTGCTTGTTTAGGTTAACACAGACCAGAGCAGAGGAACAGTACTTTGGCTGTCGACTTTCCACAACTCACCCAGGAGAGCACACTGGACAGCCTGCTCACTTGCCCTGCTGCTGACCCATCCTTCTACCAGACCATAAACTTTCCATTTCATTTCCATGAAGGCTTTGTCTGGCACTGGATACTTGAGATCATTTTCCTCCTAAGGGGTGAGAGAAACAGCAGGAGACAGAGAGCCAAGTACAGCTGGCAGCTCCCCACCCCAGGCCCTGTCAAACTTCTCTGCAGCAGGTCTGCCACAGCAGGCATCACTGAGACAGGGCTCCTTAGATGTCTCAGGGAGGAGGTGATGCTGTTTTTCTGCCCTTTCTCCAGGGGATCTTCAAATCCCTCGGCTCTCACAGCGCAACAGTCTGTTTAATCTGAGTCTGTTTGAAGGAGGCAGCAACACAGGAAAAGAAAAGTTGGATGGAGGAAGCCCATTTTTGAGAGCTGAGTAGAAAAGATTAAAACATTCCCATTTTCCGGCATTGACAGTGATCTTACCCCCCATCAGCAGCTTCAGTGATCTGTGCTTGGCCAGGGAGAACATCACTCTACTGCCATTTCCCTGTCTGTGATGGGAGCAGGGGCAGAGGGAGCTCCAGCATGGCTGGCAGAGGCACCCAGAGCCTCTGGCTTTTGGGGAACCGAGCACAAGCAGTTTCAGAAATGTATTTTTCTTTCTAGCCTGAGCTGCAGTGCCCTGGCCTCAAGCACACTCATGAGATAAAACACAGTTTAGGCTGAAAGCAGACACAGAAACTGCTTTGAATGGGGTTGGAACATTCACTCAGGAAGACTTTGAGTGCTGAACCACACTCATGGCATTATTGGGTTAGCGTTAATGCAATACATGTGGTCCAGCAGCCAGAGGAAATGGCTGGGCCCTTCCTCAGAACTGATGGCTTTATCTTTGCATTAGCACCAACCTCCTGGCAGTGACTGGCTTTGCTTGCAGCAGCTGCTGTTCTTCCTCCTCTGGCATGTGTGCAGAGCCCTGCTTCAATTTTAGGGAAAAAAGGCACTATGGTACGTTTGAGCAGCGTGTTGTGACAGGGCAGCAGCAGCCCATAGCTGTCCTCTGACAACAGCCCTGGCTGGCTGGAACAGAGCAGAGCAGAGTAGCCATCCATCCATCCTTTCCAAGAACCAGAAGCTGTTAAGAAAGGGCAGGAAGCAATGGTGGCTTCTGCTCATGTATCTGGACCTCCCCAGTCCTCCTGAGGGCCGCACGTGATGGATGAGATGGAAGGCATGGCCCACAAACCACCACACTGACTCCCTCATGTGCAGGACATGCCTTGCTGAACAACCAAAATTACAACTGCCATAAAAACCACAATTAAACAAGTACTACCACTAACTTCATAGATGATTATGCAGAATATAGTAAAACCCAGTAATTCTTCACTTGAGCTTTCATAAAGCTACAGTTCAATTTTGCAAGCTAAAAGCTCAGTAGAATTACTGGTGAGTTATGAGCATGAGCAGTTCTACTCAGGATTAATTCTCAGTTTCTGTCTGTCTCCTTGTAAAGCTACCTGCTTTTCTCCAGTCCTAACCTTGAATTTAACCAGATGAAATCAAGATAGAACTGGTACAGCACTTTTTTTTTAATGTTAGCTAATTACTGAATCTGATTTATCAGCTCTGTGGCTTGATATCTAGAAGCTCGATACCAGATCTTGGAAGTCTGTCTACACAAGAATACCATTTTAACTAACTATACAATGTCTGTGAGACATCCTTCCATCAGCCTATGCTTCCCTCAAGGAAGGAGGAAAGGAATAAAAGTACTGATCAAAAAGGACCTCTGACAGCACCAGTCGAATGCAATGCCCTTCCCTGAAGTTCAGAAGATTCCATTCAAGGGAAGCTTTGGTGAGGAATAGAAAATGTGCAGCAGTGATATAATTGAGGGGTTTCAAATAGTCCTTCTCTCAAAGGAAAGCCTGAAATTGCTTTGTTTTCTTGAGTTGAGTAAATCAAAATTATAAACAACATTTCCAGCTAGATACCTGACAAATTGGAAAACAACAATGGGGAGAAGTTTCTTTATTTATTCTTCTTTAAAATGACTTAAAAGCAAATTTAAAACACTACTTAGAAAAAGATGGGGTTCAGAATATCAAGATGCTGAAAATAAAAGCACAAAGGAGGCATTGCAAGGTTAGCAGAACATAGAAAGCATAGTTAGTATAAAACAGATTTACAGTCTCAGTGAACAGCAAATTCATGCTGCCCGTGGAAACATCACATCACATAATACTGCCTCTACCCTCTGGAACACAAAATTCTTTTATAATTTTATTTCACTGTAGTACTTGATAGGAAAACAACAATTTTAAAAACCAACATTTTCAATTGAAAGAGAAAAGCATTAAAAATACAATATTGCTTTGTAGGCACCGATAAATGTTTTTCTACAGTAAAAGAGTGTGCCAAAGCAGAATTCAAAATTGCATAATTCCTCTTAAAATGATACAGCCCTTGTGTGACTGCCAATCCAACCCAGCAATGCTATTTCTCTGGCACTGCCTGACTGCAGCCCTGCCCACTATGAACCGTCAGCAACACTGGAGTTTGGACAGAGCTAGGCAGAAGTGACAGGCAGCAACACTGGAATATGAAGGTATCTCCTGATAAGTCAGAGCACTCTGACAGCTCGCATCCACAAAGGGCTTTTGTTACACTGACAAAGAGTGACTGTGTGTGCTTGCCAAGGCTTTCACTCTGTGTGTTTCAAGTTACACCTGACCTTGAGCTGCTGAGTAAAGTAGAGTAAGCTAGTAAAGTGAGTTCACTAGTAAAGAGTGAACAGGAGCAAGAAGAGGTTGCTGCCCACAGGGCTGCTTAGAAAATAAGCTGGCTCCAGTGGCCAGTGGCTTCTGGCAGGAGGTCAGCTACAAGCCCTGCCCAAGATTGCCATCAGCAAACAAGTGCTTCCCTCTCCTCTCCCCTCACTGAGCAGGGGCAGCTGTAATGTTACTTATGCCCCACACTGGGAGCATTCTGATCAGACCAGGGAGCACTTGCATCCTCTGAGGGCAGGGATGTGGACTTCACCAGAATATGCAACAAAAATCAGCTCAAAGCAATCAGGGAGAGCCAGCTGCTGGAGCCTCGGAAAAAGTTAAAGCCGTGGCTATGCAGGGCACCCTAAAAGCAGATTTTTACCCTGCAAGCATCCTCACTTCTGAGACTTCTCCCCTAACTGTTTTGGTACATGCAGCCTTCCTGCTCCCCCTCTCCAGTGGGCAAGATGCCTGAGGTTAGCAGCCCTGAGCCACAGTGTCCCTGCACACAGGGGAGGAAAGATGCACTTCAGTCTTCTGTTTCACTAGGTAGTCTCTGGACTAAAAATTAATCACTTTTTAAAAAATTCCACAGCAGGAAGCAATTAATCAAACATATCCTCAAACATGCGTCGCCCCATGGCTATGTAAACCTCTTTTTCTTCAGGTGTCATCTGGGCCACCAGCTCAGGGCGCTGACTCACTTGGCTGTAGGAGTGTGGACGCCCAGCCACTGTGACAGTGGGGTCTTCTGCCACCACCTCAAATTCTTCATCCTCCTCCTCCTCCTCCAGCCCGTATATTGTGGTGGCCGTGGTGGGAGGGCGAGGAGGGGATTCCTCCTCTGACTCACTTGTCTCACTCTCAGAGTCACTAGCATTGGCACCAGAGAGGGGAGCAGCACCTCCAACGCTGACTGTTGAAGCAGAAGGGGTCTTCTTCTCATGGATAAGGAGGGCACGCATCACCTCTTCATTATCATCCAGAGATACCCGGCCCTCCTCACGCTCCTGGAAGGTATCCAGATCCTGGCCCCCTGCAAGAAGAGACAACAGAATGATTGTTTCCTCACTGGGATCTGTGTAGCAGCCCCAAAGGCGTTCTGGACTTGTGTTAACTACTGCCACTGAGATGCTTGGCCGAGTCACACCATTTCTCTAAGTCACCTCCTCCTCTCCCTTAAAAGACACAGTCAGTTACAGTTTCTCTCATAACAACAGAGCAAGTATGGACATTTTCCTCCATCTAGAAGGCCTGGAGTCACTGTAGTTCCTAGCTGGGAGCCTAAGTCAGGAGAACATTGCAAGAGAAGAAAACAAATGCATGATGGGCTCAACACAGGCACCACGCCACAGCTGGGCTGATGCACTTTCCCATCTATGGACCAGAAAGCAGTCCCTGGGACCTAAATCTGGGCTTCCAGATACTCAGACAATGCACACAACAATGACACAAATCATAGATTCCTACATCATCCACCTAATGATGGTGCTTGTCACAGATACAGCAAGGATCTCTGTGCTGCTTCATGAATGAACAAGCACAGGCTTTTTCCTTTTTGCCTTTCTGTTTCAATGTTGTATGACCACGGCCTGGAGGACTTGTGGTGATAATGAAGAATGTAGGGTCTTACTGGTACAGAACATAAACCCAGAACCAAAACGAGGCCCTGCTACGTTGAGCTCCCCATCTACAAGGATTGAGATGGAGAAGCAGATGAATCCAGGCAGACAGGGACTATGAAGAAACCACGTGTCATAAAACATTCAAAGTAGCCGTCTCTGGTAAGCTCAGAGGTGCATCTACCAGGCAGGAAGGGGAAAAAACTCATTAACTGAAATGTAATCTAGTGGGATCTATCATAGGAAGCAGATGCAGTTTACAGCCTGCAGCCAAGCTGCACTGCTCAGCGTGGAAGGCTGCATTAAACCAGCATCTGCTCTCCAAGCTGAAACACAGTCCAGCCAGTCAGTCTCTCTGGCTCCCTACCTGCACCTCTGATTTGAAGGGGACTGCAGTTTCCCAGCTGGCAGACACACAGCCTGTGTTTCTCCTTCAATAAGCTTGGTTGTAAATGGCCGACAGGGTTAGGCATGGCTTGGGTAGACACAGTGTCTCCAGTTCATAGATTCAAAAGGTAAAATTCTGTTCAAAAAGGGGCATTCTGCAGAAAACTTCTCCTAATCCTGTAATTGATTAGAGGACTCTGAGTCCACCCAGCACCAATAAAATCTAAAGTCATTATAGAAAAAAAGGAAAAAAACCAAGAAAAAAATTAAATACGGAGAACCTTGTATAAAAAGCAAGGCCTAAAAAAGCAGGACAGACTCCCTGTGACAAATTTTCTCTCTTTCACCTGAAGCTGCTGCCTCTAGAGCTGAGGTGAAGTCATTCCACCTGCTTGCCTGTTTCTCCTAGACCTGGACCTTCACAGTTTCAGCACCACATCAAGGCACACAGCACCCATGCCTTTCCCCCAAGGTCAAAACTGTATTGGCTACATTTTCAACTTAAGATGAAAAATGTGCTGAGAAACAGGTGAACTAAGGAAGTAAGTTCTGCATTTAGCACTAAAACCCAGGGGAGTTTGCAGTCACTCCAATCCTGTGGTAAAATAAAGGCCAAAAGACCCATCCCTAACTTAACTGGACTCATGCTTTTATTTTAAATGAAGTTGTAGTAACGGGTGATGGATGCAAATGTTATTATTAATGTAATGGCAAAATTCTTGGAAGAAAGGAAGAATCAAAGTGTTATGTTGGCAGCCTTGTGCTCAGCTTGTTGGTTGTGACTGTAGAGCATAAGAGGTGATTGGAGAACATCTCTAAGACAGTATTGTAGCTCATCCCATTGAGAGCTGTGGAGACCACAGCATGGGGTAGCTCCAGAGTCTGACTTTGTGGCTCAGGAGTGGGTCTGTCTCTTGCTTGTGGGAACTGTTCCTGCCAGATCCTAGCAGCATCTTCTCTGTCAACAGATACAAATTTGCTTTTTATCTATTTGTGTCATACAAGAGCTACAGAAATGTGTTGCAGCAGCAGTTTCAGGCTATTTTCCACTATCTCTTTAATCTCCAGCAGCAGTGGAGGTTAAGCAGTGGTGCCATTGTGCTGTGAGGAAACAGACTCCCCCTCCACGTCATCTGAGAAACATTTATGCTGTGCAGGACAAAAGTCATGTCGAGGAGACAATTCAAAACTACAGGTGAATTGAATGTCTAGCAGAAAACCAGGGTGAGAATTCACCATGGCTGGTGAGTAACAACATCTGCTACAAACTGTAGGAGGTTGTTTCAATCACCTTGCTTTGTTTAATACTATTTGGAAAATGTTTTGGGATCTGTATGCTTGAAAGCTGTTACATGCAAACAAGATCACTAGATATCTTCTGACAATTATTTCACATCCATTTTATTAACTTCTTCTATACTGACATACTCCACTCTTCTTCTGAGTGTACTGGCTCCAGGGTCTCATGCTTCCTTTTGCCATCTTCTCTTTCCAGGGAATCAACAGCTTCATGAAAGATCATAAAGGGTCTCTATTTTCTGCTTTTAGAGTGTAATTCTACATAACACACTTGCCCAAGCAAAATGTTTCTACTATTGGTTACAAGATCGTTTCTATGGTCTATGGGCAACCTGACCTCAACATGAATGAATGAATATAAAAGCAGAGAAGCAAACAGAAAGCAATATTGATCTGCCATGGTGACAAACCTTCCTACTGTACTTCCAGAAGCTTTATTTCTGGCATATTCTTCATAGAACATGTTTTGAAAAACAATTGGCAAGGTGGCAGCTGGAAGCACACAAACACTGCTCGTAGGTTTGGTAGGCTTCAGAGTAACCAAATGATAATAAATGTCATTTTTCAGCAGTGACCTATTAGGAGGGCAGCTTTCTAGATGAAAGACCTCCACCTAGAAGCAATAAATTCTCAAGGTGGAAGTCAGCAGATATTTAACATTTTAGAAGCCTACAAACAATTTCATGAACAACTTAGCCTTATGGATCTAAATTTCAATCCTGAATCTAATAAATCAAGATCTTTCATGTCTACATACACACAGGTGATTTGCATGACAGAGGGGAGCAGACAAAATCTGGAGTGCAGGGAGCAGCAGCTGTACAGACACAAGGGGACATAGTTTTGACAGCATTCTAAGACCACCACATAAGCAGAGCAGTACTTCTGCCCTATGGATTTTCTTACCATCTTTGATTTCATCAGGATCATAAGCCCCCTGCACCGTGCTCTCCCGTAGCCAAATTGGTCTCTCTCTGACTGGCTTTCCTTCAGCTGTAGGCCGGTTGAGATCCTCCTGGTCCTCCATGCTGATGACAACGTTCTGGGTATACAAATCCTCATATGATGGTCCTTTTGTAGTCCATGCTTCCCGATGGTGTCCACCTGCAAGGCCAGCTGCTGTCCCTGAACCGGTACCAGCTGCACGCTCCTTGCTACATGAAAGTCAAAGAGATAAAAACAGAGTGCTCAGAACAAACCCTTCCTTGGCCAGCACTGGAAAACTTCAACCATGATTAGTTACCTCCCATGATCTGCATTGAGAACTTGCATTCTTATTTCTAAAACCTGGTGCCAGCAACTTCTACATCCTGGTTTGGAGACTCTAATGGGAAACCCTACATGAGGTCATGGCAACTTCCACCAAAAGACACTGGAAAGAAGAGGCAGCACTAAACCTGCTGATGCACTCACATAAAATCAACATAGAATCCCAGAATACTCTGAATTAAAGGCCACGGCATCCAAACACAGTCAAACAGTAATCTGATATTTGGAAAAGCCTTTTTGGCCTTCCCACAGCAGTCACATACAGCATATAAAAAGCACTACAGTTTAAGCCAGCCTAATGGTAGGCACATGCTCAGCTCTGTGAACTCATGAAGGAGTTAATTCGCCACGAAAAACACAGTTCTAACTTTTGCTTGAACTGTGAGTGACAATGCACATGGTAAGTCACATCTCCTGTGTCACACAGGAGACCTATACTACCCACAGACACAGCCCTGTGGGAGGACTCAAGATGAGAAGGCAACTTCGAAACAGAGGACTACGGCTGGGCAAAAACCTTTGTGGTGATGGTGTGATGGAGGCGAGAGAGATCTGTCTTCATCATGGAAAAGCTAGAGAAACAAACATGATGACTGATGTGAATGACATGGCAGTCAATGCCTAGCCTTCCTTTTTTTTCTGAGAGGAGCTGCATGCAGCATTATTTGCCTCCAGGCTCGTCTAGCGCAGGAAACTGGTGGAGAAAAGAAACATTCCTGCTTGGATCTGATGGAAAGAGGACATCAAGTGGAGTATTTTCTGAACAGCAATGGCAATAAGCCCAAAATACTCTCTCCTGTCCTGTGCTGCTATACATAGGTTGATCAGGGAAACAAGCTGAATGGAAAACACACTGCTCTCTGGGTGGGGAAAGCCAAATGTGACCACTCCTCCAGTTCAAAATCGTATTTAATTTGTTCAGAGAAACAGACTCACTGTGCACTGCACCCACCCTCAGCCATATTATTTCATCTAGCTCATTGGCAGAGGCACCTATGGCTTTCCATGAGTAACTGAGACCTGCCTCCACTCTTCCTCCTCTTGTCCAGAGCAAATCTATCACAGATACTCACAGTGTCTCTGCTCTGCTGTCAGAAGTTGTCAGCGAGCACAGTTCAGTCACTGCTATCTACCCAATGTCCTTTCCTCCAAATGAGAAGTTTAAAATAAGGCTGTAGTTGGAGAAGACCCGAGTAATATGTTTTTTAAAAAATTGTACCTATTTATTTACTAAGCAGAGACTTAACCACTGCTTGATGAACAAATTCTGCTGGATTTTTAGGGGTAAACAGCGAGGGGAAAACATGCAGGCAAGTGATCATCTCTCTTCCTCAGATACAGAAATACTGTGCTCAGCCACAGTTTGGGTTGAGAACTACTTGCAGACTCCCAACAGTGATCCTGCTGGGTCTGTTAGCAAAATACTTCACAGATCCATTTTAGCATGCGTCCACACACTAATCAGTTCTCTCCTGCAGCCACCCTCACCAGGAGAGCTTCACAGCAGCCTTGGATTCTGGGGCAGGAGACTCATGCACATGGATTCCTTATATAACCTGAAGAACCACACAGAGACCATCTTCCCAGCACGTTATTTCAAGTGTTGGTACCTTTCAGCTCCCCGAGACAGGCGTGTGTTCTGTGAAAAGCACCACTCCGCTTCCCACACAATAGAAATCTCTATCCAGCGTTTCCCTGACGATTTTACGTAATCCACTTTCCTCAAAAGACACACAATGCAGCTTTCCCTCAAGCTCTCTCTCCCCACGACTGCAGCGTGACAACTAAATGCTCAGGAGAGCCAGGAATTGCCTAATAGAGAGGCCACCAAAATTGCCTGGCACAGAGGCCACCATAAGCGTGTCTGAAATGGACCTTTTTTTCGTATGCAGTATCATTTAGCGGCAAAAACATTTATTCCATGACTTCAGGAACATTTCAAAAACAGAAGTAACAACTTTTAAGAGACACCTGCAGTGTGAGTTGCCCTCTACTGCAATGTCTCACACTTAGGCAGAACCATCTAGACACTTTATACTTCTGAACCCCAGTGAGCTTTGCAAACTGTGTTTTAATTTACTTCCCTGTCTGTGCAACTGCATCTTCAACAGCCCTGTTGGTAAGCTTCAGCAACCCCTTAAGGCTACGTGACCAGGGGAAAACTCCTTACTGCCAGAAGAGATCTTACTCTTCAGCAACTCTGCACCAAAGTACAGGATTAGGCACCACGGATCAGGCACCAACAAAATGCCAGATGTGTGAGCTGCCTTACGAGCAGCACAGAGCAAATAAAATGCATTCTTAACTCTCCCATGGATCCATGATCTCCTTTCCCTCACCTAAGTTAATATGTTGCATGATATCCTGCAATGAGGAATTGCTCACAGTGGCAGCTTAGTGGCACAGACATGCTTTTATTTGCTCTGCTACCCAACAGATGTTGTACCCTGACAGAAATCCCTTACTGAGTAGTTTGCAGCCTTTAAAGGTGACATAAATAATCCTTGACATAGTTGAGGCATGGCCCAGAGAAATCACACTGTGCAATAGGGAAACAACCCAGAATTTTCATTCTAATCCTGACTAGATTATTAAGAAAAAGTCTTGCATAGTGGGAAGTCTTTTTGTGCCATGTTTGAAATAAAGCACTTTTTCACTTATCTGCTATTAAACACTTCAGCTCCACAGCAGACAACCCATGACAGCATAACCACAAAAAATTAATTCTGGGAATATTTTTGTTATATAAAATCATGCTATTTTGACATACAAAAATGGTGAGAGGTCATTAAAATCCATCTGTTGCAGAAAACCCCAGAGAGGGGCCTGGGTAAAGAAGGCTTCTTTCAAAACCTGTGGGGCTCATTCATGCTCTGCCAAGATTAAGAAAATTAACACTGTCCTAGAAAAATATAAATTAAGATCTTCCCAGTTTCCCACAGCAAGTGAATGACAGTTATGCAATGTCAGTGTGGTTGCTTACAGTTGTAGCTCTCCTGAAAACACATGAAGCTGCCTGTGCTGGTGCAAAGAGAAGATGGAGGCAATTCTCGACCTTTTCTGCTCGTTTCGGAATCATCAAATGACACTTTTGTCAATGATTCAGACACTCAAGACTCCATAAAAATGGACAGAATAAATAACCTAGGGTTTGGCACTTTAGGAAAAAAAAAAAATCTCACAGCAGCACTTTCATGCAATTAGCTGCTTTGAATTAGTAAGATTTAATAAATAATTAAATCATTGTATGTGCTGAAGCAAGTTGCGTTCAAGTAAGCATTTAAAAAGACGCCTATTTATTTTGTCATTCCTTGCACTGAGTAATTAATCATTTACAATGTTTTTTAAGTATTTAAGAGTCAAGTAAGTGGGTGTTGCTATTTAATCATGGGACTGCACCAGACATGTGCTGTGGTAATTTTTGTGCATAGAAGGTGAATTCTGAGAAATTAGTCTCTTTTTGGTGGGATTATCCTAGTTCTACTGCTCAACCTACAAAATGGGGTTTTCAGGCTCAGCCTAGCGGTTCAGCTTGGGCACAAAGGCTTCAAAGACTCCCCATGTCACCAAAGACATGTTGAGTGACCTTGGAAAAAACCTCTTTCCCTCTCCATATTGCTTGGTTTTCTATCAGAATGATGCCAAAAATTAGCCACCTTCTTGGCTAGAAAAAGCTTATGACAGACGTATAATATTTCATTATCTTAATTAGAAACTGTCTAGTGTGAATATATAAGGAACATTCTCTCTCAAGGTTACTGTGAGAGAGGAAAAAAAAAAAAAAAAAAAGAGTATCCTGCTTGCTCTCCCACTAACTAAAGCCAAGCACCCCAAAGCACAGTGGGAATGCTTCTCCTCATGAGACATCCCCCCCATGTGTTTAATTAATTTTTTTAAACACAGAGAAGTGCATCACACTTCACCACAGCTGACAAAACTGACAGCTCCCTACATCTTTCTGCATTATTTAAACATCATCTGTTTTTTGTACAGCTAGGAATGTTCTGAAAGAAAGTGTCATCTGCCCATGGGCAGGAACATTTTTAAAGAGTTTTTGACTATAATATGGTCTTCTCCTGAATAGAAGAAATGTGTAAGAAGTAGAAGAAAATCAGAAGAAAAAAGCCCACCCTCACTACCAGTAATGCCTTTGAACTAGAATGTTGTGTCTGGATTTGAAATGCAAAATGTAGAATACAGGTAATCTTAGTTTGAAAAGCTGGTAGACACAGAAGCAGTAGATGAAAGATAAAAAGAGGGCACTGTAGATGGCACCTTCAGAGCTTTGCCAAACAGTTACAGTTTGCATTTCTTAAATACTGAGGCAAGGGCTTGACCAGCAAGGCAAGGCCAGCTTCAGCATGGCAAGATGCAGGTAATTTTAGTACCCCACCCCACAAAAAACTAAATGCAGGAGGCTGACCAGGAGAGCACTAATCTGCCTACTTCAGTAAAAAAAACAGTTACAGCCTTTTATCTCCTTATAAACCACACATTCTTTGGGGAATCTGCCTGTTGCTTGCATAGTTGGTTCTGAACAAGTCAGTTCTCAATGCAGCCAGAGGCTGTATGAGGTTTGGGAAAGCCTCACAGAGCAGAAGAAAGCATTACAAGGAAGCAGCACAGTGAAAGAAGACCAGGCACGTTCCCACCTCTGCTTCAGGGCAGGAATCTCTGTGGGTTCTGGCTCGAGGATTTCATAGGCTAAGTTAACATCTTCTGTCTCACGAAGCAGAGCATAGATGGGCTCAATCTGCTCATTAAATCTTGCCACGAGTGTCCTTGCATCCTTTTTGGGCATCGCCGACTCATCTTCTTCTACTTCAGTCTCACAGAAAGTACAGCGGAAAGTTCCTAAAATGAAAAAAGTTTCTCAGCATTGGAAGGAAAGCAGCAAGCCCAGCCCTTCACACAGCCTTTCAAACAGCAGTGCTTCACTGTTTTCTTAGCTTGATACTAAACAGCTTTTCTGCTTTTCTCCCCCTGACAATCCTTTCCCCCACACAGCATACCTGGTTATTATTTAAGCAGACAACAAAGAAAGCATTTTGATACCATCCAGTGATACCCAGTGGGCACAGTTTCTTGCTCTGAAAAACCCAGATGGGCTGCAGTACCTCTACCAAGACATCTTCTAATCTCACTCCCTCTTTCTTTTTACATTACTTTAAATGTCAGCTATGACTGGGATGTGATACAAACCTTCACAATATACTCTTCAGAGTTCAGATACTGTCTGTTTCAGTTGCTTGCACTGGTATCTCCCAGGCTAATTTCACAATGGATTGTGTTTTTTTACACTGCACCAAGCACTCTGCAGTAACTGCTAGCATAACCATTTGCACTCTGCTATTAATGAAAAAAAGATGGCTTCTCCTTCTGTTTCAGGGCCAAAATATACAAAACTCGTTACTGCAGAGCAGCAACTGCAAAAACTTATCCCACATTATTAACCATATTAACTTTCTCAAGATTTCAGTGGTGAGATAAGAATTGTGTGAATGGCACTTAAGCATAAGTGCCATTTTACAGACCTCATCAGGATCTATAAAAACAATTCAAACATAAAGGCAACTAAAATGGCTGCATGGCAATGCAGTCACATTAAATAAATAAATAAAATAAAATACAAAAAAATATACAGAACTCCTGCACAGCAAGCTTTTCAGTTTCATCACTCCATCTGCAAGGAGCACCCTTAAGGCAGTCACTACACACATGGCAGGACCTTACCATATGGCCCACAACGAGGGGAGCAGCACAGTGTAATGACTTAGCCTTGCAAGTGCTGGTCTGAGAATGTACCACTTCCTCCACAGAACATCCACCTCCAGAGCAAAGCTCACAGGTTTCTAAATGTCTCGTTTCTGTATGATTTTTTTAATTATCTGTTCTATGATGCCTATTCACATCTAGCATAACCTCGAAATACCCCAATTAAGAATGCAAAAGATCTTTTTACTAATAGGGAGGACTATTACTGGATAGGTCATATGGGGGAAATGATAAGCTTCTGTCCAAAAACCAGTACTGGAGTCAGTATTGAAGCCTGCTGGTGCTATGTACAAAGAGCCCAAAGAATGGGGTTTGCCCAGGACACACAGGCATGATGTAATGAGGCAGCTTGGTGAGCCAGAGCTTCTGGTATCTTGTTTTCCTGCTTACACAGATTTCCTAGTCTTGTCACCTCATTTTTCAGAGTACTTCTTTCTCTGCCTGTAAGACAGCGACAAAACCAGACCCAGCTTCCTCACTAATAGCTGTGAGGAATAGGCATTGCTTGCCTGCTCCTTGAAAAACACAAAAAAGCAATGTTTATAACAGGAGGCAGATCTGCTGCCTCTCATCACAGCTGGTAAAGATGCAGTTTCTACCTCGGCACCATCTGAAATAGCTTTTGCTCGTCGTTACTCATAAATTAATGTGTGTTGCATATGTGGCCTCTAATATGTACACATTTCCTGCAATAAGCTCGCCCTTTAGGAAGTTTGTGTTATCTACATTTAAAAGCTAGAGCACCCAATAGCAGCAGTACGTAAAGTAAAGGATAAGTGGATAAAGTGCTCTTCTCTCCCATCCAAGCATGAAACACTCTGCCTGTTTTTTTCAGGCTGTAAAAACTGCCCCTACTGATTCAAAACCTGTACATTATATAAGCCATCAGCCCGGCAAAAGTTGAAGCCAAACTTTAGTCTCCTTATCCACTTTTGAGGCTACTGGTGTGACAAACTGGCAAACAAGCTGAATCAATTCAAACTAATTAGCACATCTCAGTTCTCATAACGGACCCAGTGAACAAACACAGGTTAATAAGGAAAAGTCTCTTCTTTTTACGCCCCCCACCAAAAAGTCATGTAACATGTTCCAGAGACAGCTCAGACTTTTCACACTTCCATCTGTGAACCCCGTGAGTATCTGCAAAAGATTAAGATCATAGGGAGAACGGTTCCAATTCAGAGCACCAAAAAATCTGGAAGTAAATACAGATCTTATGAAACAGAACTCCTAAAGCTACTGCTGCAACTTCCAACCCTTAGGGTTCTTAATAAGCAAAAGACAACTTAATAGATGAATTATGTAAATTCTGTAAAGAATCTGGGAATGAGTGAAATGACAAGCTTCCTCCATTAATATGCTGATTTTTTTAGAAGCGATACAGCATTTCACAAGAGACATATGTGAGTAGAGAACTGGGAAGTTGCTTTGCCATGGCAGATGGCATTTATATGTTGCAAACCTCTTTTGTTAGACTTTTAAGAGGTCAGAAAATGTCACCGGAGCTTTTATGACATGGCACATCACATCAGCAGTGACACATGTTCATTATAGATACAAACTGCATGTGACAAATATGAAGTGAAGGCCATCCAAAGGCAGGGAATAGCAACATTCTCACTTCAGTGATGTATTTCCTCCTTTAACCCTTACACAACCGATAGTTTTCCATGCAAATATGCTGCATAAACCAGAACAAGTAGATATCTGGGAGCTAACAGTCATAGGGCTTTTCTGCATCCTGGGTATGCTAATGGAGAGCATATACATCCGCTCCTTTCCACACATGCTCAGGCACTCAACAGATCTTCCTGGCCGCATGTTAAAAACCAGCCATCTAAAAAAGATCTCATCTGCTCTCAGACTCTTCAGGGCTGATACATTGGTAATCTACCTCCCCAAGGCATACTAAGATTAAAGCTGCTCAAGCTCTGAAGTATAGGGCCAGAATATTTAGAGACAATACCCAATTACTTGATTTCACTTGAGAGAAGGAAAAGGTCAACTGCCCCCACATACTGCACACACGTGCAAGCGTGCATGCTCTATCTGCTATAATTAACACATTTAAATGGCTTCTGCCTCCTGAGGCTCAGCCCAGGTCCTGCTCATATCATTCTCAAAAGAATCCAAACCTTATCTCCAGCCCAACAAGGCATCTTTCCTTTCACTCTGTCTTTTGGGATACTGGCCAAGACTCTTACTACTCTGATATTTGAAAACTCTTAAATTTTCAACCTAAACTTATTTTCGTTTATTTCAAACATAGTTATTATTGTGCAAAAAACTGTACCCCAGCTCATCTATCTTCCATCTTACTGTTAGTCCTTCAGGCATATTTACAATCTGCATATTTTCATCCCTCCACATTCATTTTGCAAGGCTCAGTAAACCACGTATTTTTCTTTGCCTTTTAAAACTGGCCACTTGTTGCTCCAACCATGCTATCTATCAGCCTCATTGAGCACTTCCTCCAGTTTGCTTTTATCCCTCTGCTATGAAGCTAAAAGTTTATACAAGTGTCCAGATGAGTTCTCCCAAAAGCCCAACAGCATTAGTGCTTCTCTGATAGCCACTGAGACCTTTTAAGATCACAGTGTAACAGATCATGAAAGTGCTGCCTCATTTATCAGACGGTCCAGCAACAGCCCCAGATCCTCCCTTCTCCTTTATAAAGTTTCCAGTTGATGAGCTCCATGTTTATAGGAGACTTTCGCATTAGATGCATGACACATTACTTAACTCTATAATCTTTCAGCTCCTTTTTATTTTTCCAGCCTTCATGCTCATCCAATTCTTTATTCTTGCCTGGATGACAAAACATTAAGCTAATTTATTTTCAAAATCTCCCACAACCTTCTTTTAGAAGTAGCATTATAACCATTACATAGAGAGTGAGCTAAGGCACAGATGGCTCAATTTCAGAAGTATCTGATGATTTAGCAGTACTTGAGATGCCTAACAAATGCTTTTCTGAAACTTCTGTTTCAGAAAAGTGCGTGCAGTATTTTTACCAATCTTCTTCCAGGCTCCAGAATCAGGCATCTCAAAAGAGTCAGGTACAACATCTAATTGTTGAGCTCAAAAGGATTAATCCAAGACCACACAGAAACTCAGCTGGCCTAGAGGATGAGTTCCCATGGATAGCTACTGCAGCCATTTTCTTCAAGTAATTTCCTGACTCTTTCACTGCATGTTTTTCCTTCTTCTGCAGCAAGGCAGAAAAAAAAAGTGCATTATATGTGCACAGCTCAACTCTGTTACTGAGCAAAGCACATGTTACAAGTGTGTGTGGGAAATATGTGTTAGAAAAAAAGTTACAGGATGTATAAGCTATTTTAATTTCAGCACTCTCTTACCCCGAGTGCATTATTTGATGCTAAAAAGTGAGTATTAAAATCCTGAGGAAAGAGACAGGAGTTTCCTAAAATTCTACCAACAGGAAGCCAAACAATCACCAGCCATGTGATTTTGTGCTGACAGCCATATGGTTAATCTGCAGACCTGGAGCCCTCAATTCCACGCAGACTTCTGACATCTGAAGGAAACAACAGAGAAGATGACAACCTGCTGGTGCTGCGTGGATCGGCTGCAGGAGGGAGCAGGACACCTTGCCAGCTTGCCTCCTAGCAACAACGGGAGGATGAGGAGGAAACACCTTAGGTCCTGCTCTAGCTTCTCCAAAGGAATGTGCTTTGTGGGAACCTGCTATCTTCCCTGCTAGCTCCCAGCCTAAGGTATCCTACCTAGTTCTTCCCACCTGATCCCATCCCAGCTCCTGATTTTTCCCTGTGCTGATGGTCCTATTTTACTTGCTAGAAAGTCCTGGACTATCTAGTCCTGGTTTCTCAGCCTGGGATTCTCTCACTTCTCTGACTTTCCTGTCCAACCTTGGTTTTATCAAACTCAGCCCCTCCCCACTCCTGTGGCTCTCTGACCCATGCTCTTTGATCAGCTAATTTTGATTCTTAATTTGAGCCCCAGTCATCAGATTAATTTTCCATTTCAAGCCAGAGAATCCCCCCTTCTACTTTCTCATCAGCCCATCCTTCAGAATGGCCAAAATATTTTTTTGATTACATTTTTCCAAACGATTTAAATTCTGTTGGATGCATAGAATAGAAAAACTCAGCAAAAAATGTGTTTGACAAAGTTTTAAACAAAAAACACAGAGCAATTCCTACGCCTGCCTTCCAGAAACAACACAAACTCATGTAACAGAAACACTTGGCAACCTAACTAATGGGCAGTGCTTATTATATTTATTTATAATTAATTTCCTTTCATTTCTCATTGATTTCCAAGATTTGGAGGACTGTTTATGACAGTTCCTAAAGGCATTTCTTTCCTACATCATTAAAGACACAAATAGTGGGCCAGGTGGCTACAACAGACCTGGATCATTAGTTACCATAACATACTCCACATTAGGATGTAGGGATGTGTAGTCACCTACTAGAAGCAGCAACATGAGGGGTTAAACTGAAGCAAAGAGAACTTAATGACCTTACTGGACCGAACTGGTAACAGATAATTGTTTAAAAAGTTGATTGCTAACTGTATTAATGATAATTCATACTAGAGTGTAGAAGCAGTGTTGATCTTTTGTGACTCCCAGACTTAAATAGACTTCTCAGCCCTCATTTCACTGTCCTTAGCAGCATCTCAATGAGAAAGCAACCCCGTGAATTTGAGTGGGAAACACTGTATCTGCCCCAAGAAAAGATGAGTCTCCTGTTTATTTTATCGGATAGCCTTCCATGGCCCCAACTCTCTTTTGTCCCTATATTGGAGACCTATAGTCCCAAGTACATTTGTGTTCACATTTGACTTCCAAAAACCCAGCTGTTTTATGCCAAAAATAGAGAAGCTCACCAATAAAAGTCTGCCTCCTGAACACCCAGCAACACCATTATCTCTTCCAAGTAATTCCATGTTTTTACACATGCATTAAAAGAGCCGATGACACAGCACAGCATGTTACATAAGATGTAGTGCCATATCTCAGCTTTCTGAGAAAGGTTTTATGGTCCACTGGACCTCAGGCTCTCAAGGACACTCCACAGTCCAGGGCTGACTGTAGTTATCTTGAAATGTGAGACATAAAGTGTAAGTTTTTATATTAGTCCTTTTTAGGATTGACCAGAGCAGATGCTGTTGTCAGAGCTTCTTAAGGAACAGGAACAAACACTGGCCCTCATGTAGGAAATGTCAGCTTTGGGGATTTGCTGGCCCTACTTCTGAAATAAAACATCCATCTTTGCCACTGAAACCCAAAATACATCAAGCATAATCCTAACATTCTAGAGAGGCCTGTTTTAAAATTTCTAACTATAAAGAAGGTAAGGCATATTATAACTGAGATGTGTAACCTTGGGCAGAGATGGAGTAGAGCAAATCCATAAGATGCGGGTGGCATCTGAAAGCAGAGAAATGAAAAGTACATAGGACAACACTGCCCAGAGGAGATGGTCAGTGCAGTGGCTGTAGTTTAAGCCAAGTACACAGCACCCCTGTGAACAGCTCTGCTATCACATTCTGACTCTTGCCAGATGAGGCTTGAGCAGCCATGAATGTGGACCACTAAACACAGTTGTCACCCCCCACAAAACTTTCAACTCTCATTTTGAGAGTCTAAGAAAGTACAGCACCTCCTCTATCCCTCTTCCTTACCTGAAGAGGTACTACCGGGTCCACACAATTAAGATTCTGGGGAGGAGGAACAGAAAAAACAATACTAAAGGCTGCCAGACAAATCATGTTATTAGACCCTACACTGAGATTTTGCTAAAACATCTTTTATGTTACATTTCTGCCTCAGATGAATGAAGAAACTTGTGGAGTGTGTGTTTATAGAATTGTCAAGCACAGCAGTTCAGCTAGAAATTGGCCTAGGGACAAACAATGTAACTAATATTGTTATCTGAGGAGAGATTTTTAATCTGTTTATGGTTTTTTGTGTAACATCTGAATGCCTAAGAAAGTTGTGTTATCAACTGTTTACAATTTGGATCAAGAGCCCAGAATCAAAGAGGAAAAAAAAAAAACAAATCAAAACCTTTTTACTTTATATGCCCCAAATGTACATCTAGTTTCACCCAGGTTTGTACATACTCTAGGATAAATCCCACTGAATCACCAGCTGTAATGTTGATACTTCTCAGTATCAGACCAGAAGACTCTAAGATGGGTTTCTGAGAATAAGCAAAGATCATTCACCTGCAAACACCATGTTTTCATTGACCTGTTCAGTATGAAATGAGGCTGTATGGTGGAGGCAGAAGGTCCCTGCCCATGTAGGGGGGGTTGGAACTCAAAGATCTTTAAGGTCCTTTTCAACCTTAACCATTCTGTGATTCTATGATTCTCTAAAATCTACATCCCAAGGACAGCCATGAAGTGTCTAGCTCACATGTATGTTTGGAAAGGAGTCTTATATACTTCTACCTTCCAAATCAGCCTTCAAAAAAGGTTTATTCTATTAATTCACTATGTGCAAACATGAGTACCTGATCTTACAATTCAACACCATTTCATAATACAGCTCTAACATTTGAATACTTGTTTTTGAGCCTTAACAATGCTTCCTAAAGGTTTTTCTTGTTTAATATAGAATCAGAGTATTGAATTGCCCAGCGGGTATTAAACAGAGAGTAAACATTTCATTTGGGACTAATGTCAATCCACTTCTTTTCGAAGCTTCTATTATTGTAATATAGATGTAACAAACACAGCATTTAAGGGCATTTATGCAGAAACTCTATTTCTGATTCAGGTGAGGTACTTCTGCCACAAATGTGGCAGAGGGAGTTAAAAAGGGAGTTAAAAACTGCAACTCACCAACACATGAAAAATGATCAAAACAATTTGTTTAAAAAAAATAAAAGGATGGCAACTTACAGGAACAAAAATACAGATATACTCTTAAACACACATGAGGATTAGCAACAGATGAAAGAAAAACATTTTATAATTGCCATTTACCAGTGTATCACTATAATAAGAAGGAAATTTCACTTAGCCAGTTCATATATTCATGTATTATTTATTCTCCCTGAGAGCAGTGTGTAAATGTATAAAAACTGAAGGACTGGCAGTGCTGGAAACAGAAGGTCTCTCTGTTAAGCTGCAGAGTGGATTTTAGTCAGGAAGTTACATTATCCTAGGCATAATTTGGAAAAATGTTGGTGCTGGAATGTTATTACAGATGGCTGAGAACAGTGTCCAGCGCTAGGTCTGGACTCACTCAGCACAAAATGAATCCTGCTCTTAACAATGAGAGTAGGAATAGTTGAGATAAGACACCCTTGTTAACACCTTTGGATACATAAGGACAACATCTTTCTGCCCTGAAAATGTTTGCTGTTACAACAGATTCCCTGAGGAGCGCAATTTACAACTCCAGCACACTTACTATGCTACTAAAGGGCTTAAAATTCTATAAATGGTGGCTCAAATGCTTACAAAAAGGGCTTCAAATTCAATAGATGGTGGCTCAGAAATACCAACAATCAAAATCCTTAACCTTCAAATTCTCTCCAGAGTTAATGTGTGGCAAGAAAAATT
This sequence comes from Phaethornis superciliosus, assembly GCA_023637945.1. Taxonomy (NCBI): domain Eukaryota; kingdom Metazoa; phylum Chordata; class Aves; order Apodiformes; family Trochilidae; genus Phaethornis; species Phaethornis superciliosus. The sequence continues at coordinate 82,497,564 of JAJQWJ010000001.1, read as the reverse complement.
CCCTACTGCATGAGCTTCCTCCACAGAGCTACTAGTGCCACCAACAGAGAACAATACAGATTAATGGAAAAAAAAAAATTAAAATGTCATTTTCTCCCCATTATAGATTTCAGTTAAAAAGAGTAGCTGTGAGAACATGCCGTGAATGCCAAGACTTTGCGTTTGATGGAAATACGCCCATGTACACATGTGAATTTATTTAAGAACAAAGAGCAAGAGTGAAATCCTTAAGCCATCCTTCCAAGGCTATATATGCAAGGCTATCAGAGCTAATGTCAGAAGCATGTCCTTCCACATCAGTGTTTCAGTGCCTTGGGATAGCAGCAGCTGGGAAAAGCATGAAAGAGAAAGCAAGAGAGTGAGCTCCAAGTCAGAGTGCTATTTCCAGCCTTGTTTTCAATAGCATCAGATAATGGGCCAACACCAAGAGAACAACCTGCTCTTCAGCCTACGTTTTCCCTTTTTGTTTTCCATGAGGTTTTGGAGGCCCTTCACAATGAACAAAGCAGGTTTTTCAGATCCTAGTTACTTAAAGCAAAGACCATCTATTATCTGAACAGAGACCATGTTGCCCTCCTTCCAAGGTCTGGAATAGCTCATGGACAACTCTCATCAGCTGTTCACTGGCATAAGAGATCACGCTTCCAGACTGCAGTTTTTGAACATGCCCCTGCACAAATGTACAATAGTATGCAATAAAAATGAATACTACTCTCCAGCTGACTCTGATTCAGTTTTTGCTGGGAACATGAAGGATGATGCAAACTAGCATTTTCTACTCAATTAACTTGCATTCTCAGCTACACAAAAGGTAACAGATGCCCTACTGAGACTTATGGACATACCCTTTGCCTGTAGGTCCCATTTTTTAATGCCTGCCTGGCACAGTACTTCTATAAATCTATTGATTCTTTTTGCATTTCTCTCATTTTATCACATGAAGCCTCACTTGTTATCTGCCATCAAGAAGACTGGGATATCCACGTATTCTTTTCTTGTACCTTTAGGTAAACTTGTGAATAGTCAGGCCAGTCCCTGTTCTCTCTTTGTGTTAATGCTAGCTGATTAAAAACCCCTTCATGCAAAACACTTCTTCATTCATCATTCTCTAAGTAAATGTCTTTTCTCCCTTCCTTGAGAAAACCTGGCATGCCAAAGGGACCCCAAACCAATGCAAGCAAGGTTGTGTGAAGGCCACCTCTCATGACTGGGAAAGGATAATAGTCAAGCCAGATTCCACCTGCAGGACTCCCTGTAGATCACTCAGTGCTCAGTCCTGTGGCCAGAGCTGACAAAAAGAAGTCAAAAGAAGTGAGAATGCAAAGCTTCCTCCAAAGATGGTGCAGGCAGTGCCTGACTGCTGTTCTTCTCCCTCTGTCCAAGCAGAGCCATTAGAGTGATGGGAGCAGCACTGAAAGTGTGGGCAGCAATTCGTGGCCAAGGCAGTGGCTGGCAGGAAGGACCCCATTTTCTCTTTAAGTAGAAAACAGAAAGCAAATGGAAAGAGAGGCTCCCCAGGATTGAGCTGAGCTCCAGATTGTAGGAAGGTGCCAGAACTGTTGAAGAGAGAAATAAGTTGGCATTTTCTGAGTGGTTGCAGAGATGCTAGGAGATAATCTGGAGGAGAAAAGGGAGGAAGCTAACACACAGTAGGCCTACAAGAATGTTGGGGAAAAAAAGGTCCAATAACAAGGTAGCAGGAGAAACATGCAGAAGAAATTGATGACACTGCTCAAATCCTGGTCCATTATACTGAGGTAGATTTCTTATGAAGCTGGGACAGAGGTATGGGTAGCCCTCTCCCACAGTGCCTCAGAGTAGTAGTGATGGGGTCAGGGGATAAAATGTATTTGTTACCTTCCCAGAAAATGACCTTTCCTATGCCTTTTCATTCAAATCCTGCCAGAGGAACTACGTAGGCCAAGAGAGGTGAGAGGGACTAAAATAACAGCACGGCCTCGTGAGAACACCTCACCTAGTGAGGTCCAAGTGCTATGGACACATGTTAAAAGCAAGATTTTGGTGAACAACCCTTCAAAAATCAAATTCCCAGCACTCTCACCTCTGCTATCCCATTGGAAAGGAGGTGTTGTTTTCAATTACTGTTCTTTTTAGAGGAAAAATTTCTTTAACACCTAAAGACAAATTTTGCCTTCTCTACTGCAATGTTTCATCACAGCTTCAATTAAAAGTAACACTTGCCAATGGCAAGGCTACTCTGCAGGGTTTGCACCTATCCCAGTCTGATGAGCATCCATCTACTTTAAAAGCCATCCCACCTGCACGTAATTTTCTTTAAACCATCCTCTCACTCCAGCAAGTTGCATGCCAAAAGAAGCAGTTTGGAGAGTTAAGGACAATGAAATAAACTGGTTCCTGACATTTTTTCAGATGTTAAAAAATTAGGTAAGACAGGACACATTTCAGACACTAGGGATGCAAAATACTAGAAGCCTTCTTCAGTGGCACACAGCAAAACTGGTCAGAAACAAAGCCAGAAAGACTAGTTTTCCAGCTCAGCCTGACCCATGTATAAGAAATAAGCCAATAATTTATTTCCATTTGCACCATTTGCAACACCAGGCAAAAGGATTCAATAGCATCAGGAGTATTTTAACAGTGTTTCTGACTTAAAGATTACTGTTTTTGCAGATAACCCACTAGTGATTTGCGATCTCACTCATGGAGCTGTTAAAGAGGGATATTGATAAAAACTAAAGTAATGCCAGACAAAGCAATAGTCTCCTTGACAAATGGAAATCTTGAGGGTCCAGAGGGATCACCTTTTTTCATGTAATTCTATCTTATTTCTGCATTAAGTTCATGTCTTCTTACTGCTAATATTTCAAATTAAATCACCTGAAAAATGAGAGCTGAAGAAGCTTAATTCAGCCTTGCCTTGTCTTTCACTCACTGTTAAAAGAGTCCTCAGACCTTTTGCACAGGAAATACCTCTTCAGCATCCTGAAACATCACTACTATTTAAAACAAGTGTAAAAGAAAAGAGAAGCACTTAAAAGAACCCATGAAGAAATAGCAAGTTTCACTCCACCTTTTGTATTTTACACTGAATATTTGTGTAGAATGTGCTATTTACGGTAGACTGTACAGACCTGATAGTCTTAGATAAAAGTATTTAATGTAACACCCAAGATTTCTAACAAAACAAAACTGTAAGTTTTCCATAAATGACACCCCAGCAAAATGTATCTTGGGACAACAAACTAGATGTACACTGAAAGGAGATGCCAAGATAGTGTGGAAAATAGAAGCTGAAGACACAAAATTCAAAATTTAGTTTAACAAATTTGTTAACTAGGTTAACAAATTAGACTGACAGGTTTTCTAAGTGGAATAAGTGATTAAAAATTGATTTCCACTAAAAATATTTATTTTTTTCTTTTTTTATATATATAAAAATAAATTTTAAAATATTTTCTTTAGTTTGATCAAAGAAAACAACTGCTAATTCTTACAGCATTTCATTAACCTCTTTAGTCAAGCAGAAAAAACCCTCACAAAACAATAAAGGTCATATGGATAATCTACCTTTCATATCACTAAAGCACCAAATCTCTGGAGTTGTACCTCTGATACAGTCTTTAACATCAACAGGTTGAGTTGGCTTTCACCTGGTCTTGTACAAAGAGAACTAATGTTTGTGGGTGTTTTGAGCACAACAAGGGTCAAGTCTCTTCCTCTGACATAGACCACAAATCTGAACCAGGCACATCCATGGATAATGTTTCACACTGCCTCTATAGGCATTGCTCCCAAAGGTCCTATACACCTCTTAAATGTTTTTACTTCTGATGATCTACAATTCCATTGAGACAAAAGGAAGAAAGTGACCACGTTTTTCCATTTTAGTAGCAAGACATTGCTGCAGATATATAAAAGACCATAAGTACACTAAAAAAACCCAAAATCCAAATCCTAAAAAACATTCCTGCTTTTCTTTCGATGTAGTCTTTTCTCCACCAGAAACTTCTCATATCTTCAAAACCAAGGATTTCTCTGATAACTCATTTGACAGAGCTGCTTTTCTCCCCTGCCTTCCCTTTTCCCAGAGAGAGCAGTGGCTTAACTGATCATGTGCCACTACAGCTCCTGATTAATTCTGATAGACAACCAGCAGTTAGCTGGCACATCATCATCATTGCCCTAGGATGAACAATAATCTGCCTTGCCATCTGCTCCCAAATTTATTTTTAACCAGTCAATGCTCCCCCCACTATGGCAAGCACGGCAGGAATGGCACCCTTCCCCCTGGAAGTGTTTTGCTGCGAGGTGGTGGGCAGGGGGCAACATCCAGTTATGTGCCCCTGGGTGCCATGGTGAATAGGGAACAGATGGATAAAGGCAGGATCAGAGGAATGAAAAATTGCTTCTTCTCCCCAGGGGCAGGCGGCTGCCTCTTCTCCTCCATCAGCCAGGGAGTGTGTTGCTGTTTTTCAGTTCCTTGGACAGATTTGATAATGTTAACTGTTCCAGGGTGGCAGAAGAAATAGAGGGAGGTGATATATATTGACTATTTACTGACAGGGACGTGTACCCCTGTATTTACTGAGGACTGTGTAAAATTTCAACATAAAAGCTTTTTTGATCACTTCAGTTCATCTCTGATAGTTAAAACTATACAATATTCAATCAGACATTGCCCCGAGCCTTGTGTAGGGTGGACTTGCCTTGGAAAATTTGATTCTGCATCTCTGTTCTGGTTCACAACCAAATGCCTTACCTTATTGAGGCTTTTTTCTGCACATTTGAATGAACAGCTTGCCAATTTTAGAACATGTTTTTCTACTATGCTTATGCTGAAAGCCAGGGTCATGGTAATTAAAGGATACCAAACAGCACACCATCTCTGGAGCCTTCTGCTCCTTAATGAAACTAACACACCAGTGGTACTCAAAGCATTACATGCAAACTCCCTACAAGAGCATGCATGGAAAATCTGGCCCTTTTAGAAGACACTAGAATCACTGCAAATCAGCAGGTCAACTGCCCTTTTGAAAGCACAGCAGTCATCTGAGAGCTGTGACACACTTCTTTCCCTGGCTGCTCCAGGAAGAACAAAGCAGACTGCTCCATCAGAACAGTAGTGTACTGTAGTGACCCTAGCCAGGAGGCTACTGCAGTCAGTGATCTGCTGAAGAGTTTGCCTGAGCAGTTGCAGGTCTGTGCTGTGCCACATACAGCACTTGGCCCTCAGGGCTCTGTGGCTCATGTACCCTGGCTGCAGGATAAACTTGGCCAGTAATCATTCCAGAGGGCTCTGTAAGCAGCTTTCACATCAGCAATTACACCATCTCTTTATCTTCAAGTGAAGCAGTATGCAAAATTTCTTTTGCTCAAGAGCAGAAATTCTATTAATAAAATTTTCTTCTAAGAAATACCTGTGAGACCATCATACTGGTGAACTTTTCCACTGGATGAGATTCTGCACATCGTGCTGTATCCTGACTGAGGTCTGTACAGAGCTGCAGAACATAGCACTGCTAGTACTGAAGAGATGTAACGTTAGCCATTCTCCCTTGCCTTCTAATCAGTGCCAATCAATGATGCTTTGGTAAATACTCACAGAGAGTCTGAGTGCATTTCTTACTAGGACCATAGCAAACACTTGTACCAATGCCTTACATGTATGACTGACACAAACCATCTGCCAGCCTGCTTAAGTGAAAGTCACAGCAGTGCTGTTTACTTTAACACAATCATTTCATGTCTGACTTGGCACTGAACACGATGCTCTTGTCCAATTCTCCCAGATTCCAACACATGCAGGCTGAAAGAAAAGTATAAGACTGCAGGTTTGATTCCTATGAGTAATTCTTGATCCTCACATCCTTTTCTATTGCTCCTAGAATGCTCGCTTACAAGGTATGCTATAAGGCACACTCATACTTTGGGGAGACTCTCTATAGTGAACTTGCTGGTCTGAAACTGTCCTGGAAGAAAGCTTAATCCAACTTGAATTTATGTAAGTGATCACCAGTAAAAACCAAACAAATCACTAACATTCTTGATCATTTGCACTTGTAAGTTTCAGGGGTGAAAACAAAATTTACAGATAAGAATGTTACCAAAAGCCATGTTCATACTCAAAACACTGTCCAGAATCTGAGCCAAGATGATCTGTAATCCCAGTTTGCTGTAAATTATTTTCGCAAATGAAAATAAAGCACAGTAGAATAATGACTACCAGAAAAATACTTTGAAGATCAATTGATAGAGTTTGCTTTTATAAATAAATGATTTTTTTAATGAAGAATTTTCTTAATGAAAACTAAAACCTATTATTTTTGTAGAAAAGTTCAGTGTCTCTCCTGGATTACACTGTTCTGTAGAAAAGAGAAGTTTAACATACACAAGGTCTTACATGAGCTTAATTTTAGCATACGCCTGTTCAGTAGGTCTTCCAGAGACACAGAATGAAACTGGCATTCAGATGGTGCATATGAGAGCTAGAGAGGGCTCTTTCCACTTTACTTAAAACATATAAAACACATTAAAACCAGACAGGAACATTGGCACTACTATTCTGCAGGGCACCCTCCACTGTCAGCAGAAAACAAAAGAGCTGTTACAGAGCACCTTCGGCTTTGGGCATCCATGTCTGCTCTCTAAATGCTTTAAGTTATGAAAGATGAATACTTTGTTTGGTATCAATGACCATGTTTTGGAGAAGCTGTCTCCGATTTATCCAGCTGTATTATTGGAACATTTTCTAAGCACTGCAAACCTAATTTTGGCTTTCTTACAAAGTCTTCAAAAGAGTAGAAAAGTTATCTGCTGCAGTTTCCCGAGCAGCATTTTATTTTCCTTTTAGCAGTATTAACTATTGAAGATTGCCATCCTACATTTGATAATTCCAGCACAGGCAGATGAAAGGTTTTAGTTTCAAATTGTGACTTGAGAAAGAAAATAACAATACCCCAGTCTTCTGGGTTTTTTTCTGAGGATAAGAGTTTCGAAGTCTGAACTCAAAGTCTCTTTCTAGGTTTGTCACCAAGTTATTTCCAAGTAGGAGCACATCTTATATATATACCCATGAAATTTATGTTTACATATGTATGTAATTTGCAAGTCAGTTATTGCCATTAGAGAAGAACATTACTGACACAATTATTAGTTCTTTAAAATAAATTAACTTTGTTGCCAGTAAGTGCTAGCATATTTTAATATTATGCATGAAAACATAGTTTAATGCAAGAGTAGGCTGTCTGATACAGCACACAAGGCAGTGAACTCATCTGCAAAAAAACAGTTGCATTTCTTTTCAGAAGGGCATTTGCATATTGTGAGATATGTATGAACAGAAGTAACAAAGTTTCAAAACTACTTCAATATTGCTAATTTGATTGAGTGTGAGCTATTCATGTGAATCAGTTATCCTCTTCTTCAGTCAAAGCCAAAAAGCTCCAGCACTGTTCTGTTTAAAACTTTAAGTACTTCTCTGTTCTTTTATTAAACACACATTCTTTTCAGAGAGAATTTCCATCAAAAATTTCTCTTGTACTCTCAGATCAGGGGTATTTCCTTATTTAAACAATCCAAGATCCTCTCTATATTTTTGCATCAGCTTTCCTTTTAACAAAAACCTGACTTTCCTAAATACTTTTTAATTAATTTTGCCTCATTCACAACAATCTAGGGAATGAACTAATTTGTTCTGGTTCCATTTGAACACACAGGAATCAGGGGGTATTTTGCCTTAGAGCTATGACTAAATGAGGCAAACGGAGAATGAAGAAAACCAAAATCCACATAATCTTGCTCTACTGGCACCTGCAACTGACCACTAGCTTTTAAGGGGAAGCAGGCACAAAAGCAGTCACTTGTTATCTCTGAAACCCTAAACCAGAATATTCTCAGTTCTCCTTGGGCACAAGATGAAGAACAGCACTACCAATTAGTGGCATCTTCTTCTGCATAATCCAAGGGACTACCTTTCAGATAGCTCATAATTGAAAAGTATCCACCACCTCTTTTTAATCTGTTCATTGTCTGCCTGACGCACATCCAAAGAGATTCACACAAACACAGCAATACAGGTCAAAGATGCAAGAGAAATCTCTCCATTTCACAATAAGGTATTCAGTACTTATAAAAGATATACTTCAGGGTCAAGGAAACCCAGATGAAAGATTGCAGTGGAAGCAAAAAGAAACATTCAGATTTTTGACAAAAGCAGTCAGAAAGAGATCCAAGTACTTTATAAAAATCCATGCAAGTCTTCCAAAGAACAGGAAACACTGCCTTCAAAATTTAGAAACAAATGCAGAGTCCAATTTAGCCCTTAAATAACAAAATGATAATGCTCTGGATTAAATAAATAAATATTTTCCCAAGACACAGATCCTGACACTAGGCAAGGGATTACAAGTTACCTTTGAAAAGAACTAATTCTGAAGGTCTAGATCATTGGTCTCCAAACTTATTTGATTGCACACCTCATCAGTAAAAAATTATAGCATACACTCTTAAGATAAGGATAGTTATAAATTACATACATTTAGTACTTTACTAATATATTACATAATTGTAAAACATATATAAAAATAGATATAGGATGATAAAGATTTTAAAATTACACGTAATCATATTAATGGTACAAAAAGTATTTTCTTTATACACTTCATGGACTGTTTAGCATGCATCCCACTTTGGAGACTGCTGCATTCTCTCCTCCTTCCTGCTCCCACTGAGAGTATCTACTCTCTTGCAGCCCAGTGAGGAACAGCATTTACCTTGAGTTAATGCAGAGATAAACAACTATGACAGCAACAAGCCCAGTGACTGACATTCAGGAACTAGGTAAGGGTGAAGAGCTGAAATTCGCAGCTTATTTTGATAGGAATTACACTTCATAACACACTCAAGGAAAAGTGGATCTTTGTGGAGGCCAAAGGACGGAGGAGAATTTACCTACTTGGAGGGAACTAAGCAGAAATAGAAATTATTTAAAAAGTGAGCCCAATCTTAAGTTTTGGAGAAGCTAAAATAAAATGGGAAGCCAACTATTTTGTGGGGGGGAGGGAGGGTGTTCAACTGTTTTGTATGCTCGTTAGTGAAATAAACCATTGTCCAGATAAAACAACCAGAAAATGACTGACAGAGGAAATATTTAGAAAATCACAGTTCGTTGTCAGCCTTAAAGAGGGTGTTTCACGGTCTACTCTGGTTAACTTCTACTTTATACTTCCTATTAAAGATTTTAATTGTAGATTTCTATATGCATGTACCATGTACTAATAAGTCAAAATTGGAAAAGGCTGCAAATCCTTTGTAAAAGACCCAGTTGGAACAAGCAACTGCCTTGGTGAACTACCAAAACTGTTAGCAGTCAACAAGATAATGTTTAATGAAGTCCAAATCACAACACTTTTTATATTATTCACCCTTACCAGCACTTTACCTGCTATATTACCTACAGAAGACTGTGAGCCTTAATAAAGCACCTGAGAAATGGCAGAATAGGAATGAAAACAATGTATCATACCAGTGTTCAGACACTGCAATATTGGTGCACTTACAAGGACCTACACAGACAAGATGAAGCCTATGCTTAAGACTATACCACTAAGGATATTCTTGAACAAGGTAATTTCTGAGTAAGATACCAATTCCAAGCTTGAACTGCTATAACCCGAGAAGAAAAAGCATATCACAAAATATATTAAAGGATTTTGCATTACAGCTGGCAGCAGTTCCTAAATGAAGTCAATGCAAGCTGAGGAATCAATGTATTTATGCTGAGAAATTGTATAGCATACCTGCAGGCAAACACTGCCACTACATTAATAAAAGCAACTTCATATAGCCTTTAGAAAATACATCAGGAAATGCATATTTGGATTTTTTTGGACTTGCAAATTCTGACACAGGCACTGATCTGAGAAGAAATAAACAACTACGTAAATGAATTTTCAGACACAGATTTCCAAAACCGATTTCCTGTCTTTCAGCATTCAGAAGCTTACAGCGTCTTAATGCTCCTTTCAAAACTGATTATAAACAAACATAAGGACATTAATTGCAAATCTCTCAGCTCTCACTTGGAGTTTCAAATAGAAAGCCCGCAGTGCTGTTTATTTGCTTTTGTTTTCCCCCTCCTTAAGTAGGCACTCATGCTTGGTACCACAAATGCTTCCATCTGAACAAGTGGAATTGGCACAATGCCAGGGTAAATAGCCATCTTGCTGCTAGAAATGCATTGTGCACAGATTTATCTTATATTTTACCATATTTGGCACAATTGAGCTCATAGATCAAAATTCAAAGAAAAAGAGGTTAAGAGAAACGAGCTCTTATTCCTTTCTCTTACATATGGAAGTGCAGCAGAACAGCAATGAACTTAAACTTTGTGTCAAAAAGTTCATCAGGAGGATGAAGCCAGGCTCTTCTCAGTGACAGCCAATGGTAGGGGTAATGGATGCAAGCTGGAGCACAGGAGGTACTGTGTAAACGTAAGAAAAAGCTTTTTCACTGTAAGGGTGACAGAGCACTGGCACAGGCTGCCCAGGGAGGTTGTGGAGTCTCCTTCTCTGGAGAGATTCAAAGCCCACCTGGATGAGTTCCTGTGTGACCTCCTGTAGGTGACTCTGCTCTGGCAGGGGGGTTGGACTCGATGATCTCTCAAGATCCCTTCCAACCCCTAACACTCTGATTTCTATGATCACCTGTACTCTGAAGAGGGAGAGGCATGGTAAAACAAAAGAAATAATCTTTGCCAAAGATAAAGTCTATTTAAATACAAAAGAAGATAGAAGAACCTCAAAAATTTGTTATCACTTGTTTATAATTTTGTCTTCTAGTTAAATATCAACAGCAAAGGTGAAATTTTGGAACCATGTTGAAGACTAGCAGACTCTCATTGGTATTTCTGAGGCATCAGTCCTGTTCATGCAGGACCTAGAGGCTCAGAGTGGCACAGAATTGAGACCTGCAAAAAATACTTAGTAAGAAAAATTCTGCTTAGAAAGCTGTCAGCCTACTCAGACAAATCAATCAAGTGTGAAGAAAAGGTATCATATTTCTGATTTTGAAGACGGAGAACCTAAGTAGTAAGTCACAAAGCCATACAAGTGTGTAGTAGAAGAGGGGCTCTCGTGTGCTGTGTAAACTTGCAAGTTTCTGCTCTAATATCAAAATGACATATTCACCCAACATTCGGGAGGATCCAGAAGCTGCATGCTGATGTGGGTAAGGGTCAAGCTCAGGTTCAGTCACATCTTCTCTGACTCTACAACTGAAGATGTTTGTAACAGCTACACTCTTGACAACACCCAAGGTGGCAAACCTTAACGCTTGAACTCCCGAATACAGATTCAGATTACATTTTGATTTATGATTAAGATTACATTTTGAAAGCAAGTATCACATTGCTGAGGAACACGACAGCATTCACTTCTCAAAAGTTCCTGTCTGCTTTACAAGTTTCTGCTTTTGTGGGTCATAAAATTTCAGATCCAGCCAGACTAAGACAAAACACCAAAGCATTTAGCAGTGGCAAGACCCCTGGGTGAGAAGGACTATAGGTATGACTGAGGAACTCCACAAAAACATTCCAGTCTGGAAACCCAGTGTTCAGTTTCTACATAAATTATGTGGGAGATAGTATGCAGCTCGACTGTGTTGAGCACACAGAGGTCTCATCATACTTTTAATTACCAAAATGAATCAAACCAAGGACAGAACCAGCCCAAAGTCTTCTGAAAGTTTAACTTGTATAATACCAAATACAGCAGGTGAGGATTATATCTCTCCTTTCATTAGCTCCTCTGACATGCTTAATATTTTACATCAATATTTTAATACACACATACAAATCAGCCAATTTCATTATGTTACTGACTTCCTATATTAAAAAAAAATATGGGATTTGTTTGTTTCTTTTCAAAATTGATGTGGTCTTTTTGCAATAATAATCACTCCTCTGATGCTTTTCACAAAGCAGGGAGTACCAAGCACTGTCATGTCTCCATTTTGGCTTGAGTGAAGCATCACAAATCACCTAATCTCTTATCTTTCATGATCAAGTTACATCTTTGTAACTCTCCTTCACTCTGCAGCATCCTGTATCTGATTCTTTTTAGTCTTGAGGGTAGACAAGCAAACCCCTTTTTAATCGGTTTTACCAGCTCAGTGCAATTATGGAAATTAAAAAGCAGGTCTGTCTTCTCTCAGCTCCAGAGAATCATATTCAAAAGTTGATAACCTCTTCTGCAACTACGATATTCAAGTATTCCCATAACCACAGAGTTTAGAGCTTAGATACTCAACTCATGCAGTAAAACTGCTAAATGCATTTATCTACTTGTCAACAGGATTGTTTTCAGAAGCACAGTAGTTTAACCCTTTTTCTCAGCTTGAACTCAGTAAGCTGGATGATACCATTTCAGACTCACAGAAAAGACAGCCTGACATAGCCCCACCTGTAAGCACGACCAAGGTACTCACATTAGCCACAGTTAAGTCCCTAGGAACCAGCAGGAGAGTAAGACTAAAACTATTAAGCAGCCCAAGAGTTAGACAATTTTTGACTGCAAAGAGAAAATTCTTCCATGATGCATGTTTAGAGTGGCTTTATCTGAGCGGGTTTGTATCACTGAGCTTTCTCCTGCTCTGCCAAAGCAGCTGCCTATTTCCTTCCTACACCAGATTTCCTTTAATCATTGAAGACAGGATGCTGTGTTCTGACGAAATGCCTTTCCTGGCCATCCCTGGTGGAGGGAACTGAAAGCCTTGCCAATCCTTTTGAAATGCAAATCTTAACCAAGTAGGTTTCATGCCTCTTGCTATTGTTGCCTCTCTCAGAAGAGCACATTAGGTGGAACAGTAAACAGTGGACCGTTTACTTATCTTCTACTGAAATGAATATTGTCTTTCACTTACAATCCCCTAATCTCTACATTTTAGTTTTCCTCTTTCCTTCTCCCCTTATCTCACATTTTTCAAGCAAAAAAGCTTGTTACCTCTAGATGGCAAAAAACCTTGATCCTCAAGCCACAATTCTCTCATCTGCATAGTCAGTGTGGCTCAACAGAGTTTCCTTCTTCAAGTTATCAACTATTTCTGTTACCTGTTGAGACCTTAACAGAAAAATATTCAACCTACATGCGTATTTTCATGTTATTAACAGAAAAATTCTCCCTCTGCCCCGTTTTGCAGAGCATAGGCAGAAGAGCATTTTAATGAAAAAAAGGATTAATAGAATTATAAGTAAAAAGCACACAGACCAATATTCCAATATATGACTCTAACACGAGAAAAAAAAATATTGAACCTGACATTTTCAGGAAGCAAGTAGTACAAGTATAAAGACTCTTAGCATACTTTTGGGTTTTTGGTTCAATTTCAGCCCACAGTTGTGGGGGACAATGCAGAGAGAAAGATAATTACTTCCAAAAGTGAAAAATAAGTTTTGTGCAACAGGAGAAAATCCTCCAGATAAAATCTTCCACACTGTAAAATATTCCCTGAAGTCAGTGATGGGGGCTATATTGAATCACTAAAATGGTATAAGCAAGACTGAAAAATACAGTGAAAAAGAAATACATATTTATTAGCAAGTCTATATTGATGAAAGCAAAGTTCAGAGGGGTTTTTTTCCTCTATTTTAGGAACAAAAGCTAAGAATTTTACACTACTCAGCACTGTTTCAGTAAGCACTTACAGACTCTAATAACAATGTTTAAAAAATTCAGACAGAAATTTTAATGTACATAGCTGATAACTGATTAGCAACACACTTCACACAAAGCTTATTTTTGCTTTATATTAATGTATTACCTGTATGAATTTTCAGTTATGCCTGTTCCTTGGAAAATAGGGTTAACAAGAAATACAATGAGCATTATTGCCTGTGAAACATTTTTATTCCTTTAAATATTCCTTCAACACTGGCATATACTGTTGGTTCTCCATTTCAGTTGTGCACGTTTCAGATATACACCACGCTGCCTGCACTTCTGATTAAAGAAAGCAACAACAACCCACATAGAGCCTGTGGGCAAAGAAGGACTCTAGAAGAATTTTCACTTGTGTCATCTTTTTTCTAGAGTTGCTTTGCCACAGGCATGTGTATGAAGCCACGTTTAAATTTCACCAGCAAGTTATAGCCCTTGAGCTGGCTGCACTGTACTCCCTGTGTGTTCAGCAAGAATATTTAAGACAGTATTGCAATTCATACACCTGCCCTTTTTGAAATATGGTGGAAGATCAACTTTCTTGTTCAGGAGAAGGCTAACAGAAGCGAAGCCTCCTCCTAACACTGTAATCTGCACAGAAGTCCCTCCCAAATGCTGTGCCTATGTTTCTCCATATACTATACAGGCATTACCCTTATTTACAACACTGACATGCATACAGCTACACAGTGGTTGGCCACTCTTCTGGAAAACCAGCTGCTGAGCTTCTCATACCAAAATGTCACAGAGGGTAAAAGAAACCAGCAACTTTCTACTAAAATGAACAGTATCTGAATTTGAGACAGATGTTGGTAACCTCAAACCCATCCTTCACATTCAAGAACTAGATTGAATGTGTCAGGGACACAGAGAGTTCTTGTAAATGAAAAGAAGCAGATTTTTTTGCACTGGCAGAGCATCTGTGGATAGCAACTGCAAAAACCATATGTATGGCATGTAAGGGGATGGTGTTGCTGCCAGCTATCAAACACTTCCATTAGGGCACCTGCTGCAGTTTCACTTGGCATGCTCCTGGCAAGCAACTTTATCCTCACAATACTTGGCTAGTTTGAAAACTGGCTAGCAGAAACCACCCTCATTGCAGCTCCTGCAGCACAATTATCAGCTCACTATAGAAGCCAAATGTTTCTTACTTGCTCATACAATTGATGTTCTTGGTAAGCTGGGAAACCAGTCTGAACTGACCCGGTAACAGAAAGGGCTTGTGGAGAAGGTTACTTGTCCAAACTCACAGATCAAGGTTCAAATGTACACTTCCTGAGTACAGTGGCAACAGGAAACAACTTTGACCTCATTTTCAACACAGGACAAAATTAATTCATACCTTTAAAGTGTGAAAAACAAAATGCAAAAGAACCCCAAACAAATCCAAAACAACAAAAAAAGCTACAAAACAAAAATGCACACCTCACCCCTCAAAGCCACTATCCACACCAACCTAAAAACACATTACCAGATTGGCAAGAGAAAGACACTCTTCCCTTCCCTTCTCTTCCCCACCCCTCACGAGTAAGAGTTTTCACTGTTCTGACATAATCATTTTTTGTCAGGTTATTCTCAAATTCAGGCAATGATTAAAAAAAAAGATTCAGAACATTACTTCACTAGACATACTGAAAATTAGGCCTGTCTGAGTAGGCATCTTGCTTTAACAAGAAGCAACTGAACTTGGAATATTTTACCTTTCAAGGAATTACAAGATAATACATTTTCTACTTCTTCCTGAAAAGGACCTACTTTTCATCCTTAAAAAAAATATACTATAAAGCTCCACTCAAAACAAGTAAATCAGAATTCCTCTAGTCATGGAACTCGCTTCATCAAGCCATTCTGGGCACCTTCCATTTGTCTTCTAGAGTTTGTGTACAGCTTAGTAATGTTTACTAGACATCTATACCTACTTGTTTAAATCACATTCTGTTCATGGGTCCCAAAAGATTCCTTCAGAACACACTGGTAGATAGGCAAGAAGTTAGATATCTCTCTGAGATCTGAGAGGTCCATGCAGAAGACTGGAAAAATGCTTAAATAAAATAGTTTCTCTTGAAGGAATATCAAATGGCCACAAATATGCTGCCTTCTCACTTCGCCTTCTGAACTTGTGAAGATTGGAAGTAAAGCTGATTGATTCAACATAATGAAGCATTTAATGGTAAAGGCTCTGTTGTCACCTACTTTTCAATGTTACAAGACTTACTTATAGACTCACGAAGGATTCATACAGATGCCTGCTAAACTTCACTGTCACTTACCATTTTTGACCACCATAACCATAGTATTACAATGCCATCTCACACATCCACCAGGGAACACTGATCATGCACCAGCACCATGCCTGACCTGCAGAGTGCATTAGGTGACACATTTCAGTACAGGATGGACACGTTTGGGCCACTAACTTTTATTCTGACAGCACTCTGGGAGATAACAAACCATGCTGTTTAACTGACCACATGCGAAAAACAAAAAAACACTAGATTTTTCTGGCCAAGAACCAACTACAGCTATACAAAGAAAGGCCAGGGGCTCCAATCAGCAGTTTAAAATATATTTCTCTAGAGCACTGTAGCAGATGCAAGCTAATAACCTCTGCCAGAGGGCCACAGCAGGCTGTCAGTAGAGAACAAGGCATGAAAGGTGCTCCTCTTAAGGGCACAGCAGTGCTGTAACTCAGTTCTGAATTAACAACTTGGTCACAGCCCGCAATATGCAGGTAGGATGGCCTATATGTATGTATTTCTTGGGCATAATTTAGGTAGCAAACTCCAGAAATTCAAAAGATACTAATCAAATTTGCTTTCACATTTCAAAATAAATTTCATGCTATGGTTTCCTCTTCCTGCTGACCTAGGCTGACAGTTAGAATAGAGGAGCAATTCAACATTTCATGTCTTAAGAAAAAAAAAAAGCATCACTTTATTTTACCTAAAGGAACACTGAGTTGCTCATTCATCTCACTGGGCAGATCATTTTTAGCCCAATTAAATTAAAAATACTGTAAAAGAATATTTGAGCATTCAAAAACATTTCTCTTGAATAGGTAAATTAAACATTAAAAAATGGACTGCATCAGACACACATCAAATTATTGAGTGTTCAGAAGTATCAGATGACATATGCATTCAATATAAAACTTGAAAAGAAGAGAGGAATCCCTTCCTTTTCTCAGTAAGAGCTATTTCTGCTCCAGCCCATATGAACCATCTCAGCAGTGCTGAGCTGACAGTTCTTCCTTCTGTCCTAATGTGGATAAATTAATCCAGACAGTAAGGAGAGAAAAACAACTGGACAGAGGGAATAACCAAAGGAAGCTCATTAGGAACTAAAGAACTTTTTTTTCTTAAATATACCTCAACCAAAAAGACTAGGCTAAAATACCAACTCAGCTATCGTACTATAAACCCTAGCTGCATCCAACAGCAAACAGCTGAAACTTCAACACAAGCACAGGATTCTACATGACCTCATGATCCAACTTGTAGGTACCCATGCCTAAAAGGATGACACACAATACACTTCCCAGATGGTATCACCAAGGATGAAAATGAACAGCAAGTTACTATAACAAAAGATAGGAGTGCTGCAGTTCAGCTTTCATCACTACAAATGGCTTAGCAATATTCACAGATTTTACAGAGACCTTCTTGCTGTTATCTATTTCAATTTGCAATGCCAAAAGAAAAGTTAAAGTGATAGATAACCTTGACTTGAAGGGCAACTATTTCTCATGCTTCTAATAATAAAATGTCCTTTGCAGCCACAAGAAATAAAATGGTATCAATACTGTAAGTCAGGACATGTGTTTATCAGGTATCTTTTTTAATCTGAGCGAGACAGCATACTAATCAGAGGTCCATGTGGAATACAGAGAAGAGACTAGCTAGAACTCTGCAGACAATAGCTTTTCTGAGTTACTCCAGTGATTTATAATTCTGCATTCTGATATACACAGCACAGGCTCTGACTGTACCTTCACCTATTTCTTTCACCAAGATGAGCAATCTGGTTAGACTATTAGTGGTTATCTTTCAGACAGGATGTCTAACCCAGAGGGAATGTGTTCAAAGTTTCAGATGTAACCTACATCCCTTGTAAGAAATTCTGAAGTATATTCTTACTTTTAGAAAAACGTGCATTAATTCTGGTATGTTTTCCTTAGTTTTCCCTCCCCTGTGGCTCCAGGCCTTATCAAGCTGAAGCAGAGTAAAGCTGACAGAAATACTCTTAGAGCTTTTGCCAGAAATTTGTATGGGAACAGAGAAACTAAGCAGAGCATGGGCAGTTTCCTTCTGTTGGTGATTGCCAAAAAGCTCTCCATGGTGGCACAGACAAACAAAATGTGCCTGTAAAGTACAGAAAAATCACACTGACGGGCTTAAATACACTTGAAAAGCTAACAAGAATTAAAATCTTCACAGAATTTGAAGTTATTCAAAGCAGAACTGCTCTGAATCCTTTCCTTTTCAAAGGAAGTTTCTGGTATGCCAATTTATAAAAAGACTGTTTTAAGTCCTGATTTTGGCTGCAAAAAAGCTGTAAATTGTTGAAGTAGTAATATCATATAGCACACACATGGCAGTACATGGTAGACAAAGCTATGTCGAATGCCTCTTCTGAAAATCATGAAAACTAAAGGACAAGAATCAACAACATAAAGATCAAATAGGACTGACTATTATTCTGTTCCTAAGATAAGAAGGACAGGGAGCTCTTGGAGCATGTTCATAGGAGGGCCATGTAAATGAGGAGGGCTGCAGTACTTCTCCTTTGGAGACAGGTTGAGAGAGTTGGGGTTGTTCAGTTTGGAGAAGCATCAGATACACCTTACAGCAGCCTTCCAATACCTGAAGTGGCCTACAGAAAAGCTGGGGAGGGGCTTTTTCCAAGGGCATGGAGTTACAGGATGAGGGGGAACAATGTCAAACTGGAAGAGGGTATATTTAGATTAGACATTAGGAAGAAATTCTTTACTGTGAGGGTGGTGAGACACTGGCACAGGTTGCCCAAGGAAGTTGTGGCTTTCCCCTCCCTGGAAATGTTCAGGTTCAGGTTGGATGGAGCTTTGAGCACCCTGGTTTAATAGAAAGTGTCCCTGCCCATGGCAGAGGAGTTCAAACTATATGACCTTTAACTATTCAAACTGTATGACCCTTTCAACCCAAACCATAATATGGTTCTATGACTCTATTTATTTTTTCCTAATGGCTGGATGTTACAGGACACAGAAAGAGTTGTACCAGAAATGGACACAAGAGCTCTACAAGAAAAGGCAGGGTGAAAAACAATGAGAATGCAAAACATAAGAAAGATTAACAAAATAAGTTCAAAGTAATTTGAATCATATTAGGAAAATTTGTAGAAATCTTTGTAGATTTGTAGAATTTTTGCCTGAGGAAGCAGAAATTCACAACAAGATGAGAAGACAGATGTGATTTGAATAGCTCACTGGGAATGAAGGGAGAAGCTAAGCTATCAGAAGAAAAGGCAGTAGCTCTAGAAGACAACACCTAAGACCAATGCAAAAATCAAAGGCTGCTCAAATTTCTGATCTCCCTAACAGGGCCTGAACCATACAAAAGCTCAGCTGCACACAGGCTGTCTCAGTGTGATATAAGGTGCCTTGTGACAGGTACAGAAAACCAGCCTTTGAACACATTGTATGCAATTCGGTTATGAAGTACACAAAGGACATGTGAGAGGCTGACAGTAAAACAGTAGGGTTAAAATAAAATTCAAGGTGTTGCCTTCCCTTCTGCAGAAATGATATTGCCATATTCAATCTGGCAACATTTCATATCTGCAAACAGAATAAGAATGGGATCTGAATACACAGAGTATTAGCATTCCAGTGCATCTTCAGGAACTGTAAGATAGCTATATCCACAAATCATTCACCAAAACAAAAGCAAACTGTGGGAGGGCAAAGAGGAGACAACTAATGAGCTGCTATGATTTCCAACAGCAACAAAAGACTCCAGTGATTACAACTGCAATTAAGAATATCCCAACAGCATCATCTTCCTGAATCACATTACCCACTTATCTTCCATCTTTTTTTTTCCTACTGTTATTCACATCTTATCTGACTGAATGTTATGGTAAAGACACTTAATGTACAGATGTATATAAGAGAGATCAACTGTAATTACAAGATGCTGTTAACATTATGATTTTTCTTCACGGTAACATAAGTGAAAGAATCACAAGACTGGAAATAAATTATTCTTCACAGGTAGAAGAGAACAGGGGAAAAACTTCTTTGTCTAGCTTTTTATTTTCTTTCTAATATCAAATTTACCTACTATACTGATGAGTATCCTGATACAGTTGGGATTTAGAATACCTAAGAAAATCCAGAGCTCAATAACAGTGTGATGCAGTGCAAGATCCCAGTTTTGTCATTCCTTCACTTCAACCCTACTCTGCCTTTTGGGCTTACTAGTCACATACTTTATTTCAAATTGACCTTGAATTTGACAGTCAACTCCAACACTACACTAGATTTACAAATATAATTAGGGTATGAGGATGGGATACATAGGGACCTTACCCAGTCAGATCTAATTAATCAATCACACTATAGAACACATGCCCATGAACATAATTTTCCAGTCTTGTGACATTAAATAAATGAATCAACACAAGCCCATGTGTATAGAGAAAAGAAGGCAGCTCCCTCTGCTGGGTGAGACAATGCAGCTCCTCCTGTCCTTCCTCCTACACACCACAGAAGAGATTTCTGCACATTTAGTTCTCTACGAGTTTTATTTTAAAAATCCAAGCCACAAAATGGTATTGAGTTGCTTAGATTACTCTTCAATTTCAGGAATTGGCTTACAGAAAGCAAATTTCTGTAGTTTCTACATTAAAAAGCACAGAGAAGAAAACTTACCCCATAGGTCTGTGTAAAAGCCTTACGAAGTAACATCAAGGTCAAACACTTGAAAACCCAGTGTCCTTTATGCCAGTGTCCACTGTCAGCCCTGGTGGGCTGTGTGAACAGACAGAGTTCAGCAGTGTTACTCACAGTATGTAATAAACACCCGGCTTTTCTTACTGTTACTCAATTAAACTCTTTTACAACTTTGCCTTTAGAGATAGCCCTTGTTTCAGGGAATGGCTGCAGGTTTCCACCTGCACAAGGCTCCATCACAACAGCAGTTGCATGAAATTACATGCATGAAAATACATGCATTACATGCATGCCGAACGAAGGGGGATGAACTATCCAGAGCACAGGTTAGACAGCAAACGATGGTCCGAGTGAAAGACAGCAATCTGTATTTCAGGTGCCTAAAGGGTCTTCTATGAAAACAACAATCTTTTTGCTTTCTCAGCCATCCCATCTCAAACACAAGGCTAGAAGTAAACTGCTTTTAATTCATACAGCATTAGTGTTTTTCTTTCTGTAGATCTCTAAACACAAAAGTGGGAAAGAACTGTCCACTCAGCCTGTAACAACCCAGTCTGCACCAATTCCTATCAAAGGCACCACCAGGTCAATGGGCAAACTGGAATTTCATGACTTCTTGAATCAGAAAGTTCTTATCTTTGCTGCAAGTTTCCATAGCAAACCTGCAAAATAAAAATAAGCTGTAATAAAGGTGTTTGCCTGTAAAAGCAGAAGCAACTGTCACTGCTTCTTTGGAGACAACAGTAAAACCACCCCAGAGGAGAGTGTGATATAATTTATTTTAAATTTGTTCACAAATGACATAATGGATAGAGCTAAAAAAAAAAAACAACAAAAAACCTCCATTTGACAGATGGTAACCTGTAAGAAACTGACCTTTGCTAAAACTGAGAGACAAACACAGATCCTGTGGTAAAAAGAGCAGCACAGATCCAGCTTATGGACAGACTCTTCACAAGCAAGCACTATTAATTCACAAATTGCAACAGAATGATTACAGGCATGGAGACATTCTTGAAACCTCCTCACTATCACTGATAAGGAAGGGAAAGAGCAGTAACCTTTCTAACCCCATCATTCTACAACAATTGATCAGAGTTTGCATCTGAGTTCTAACTAGGGGAGAGGAAAGGAAAATAGAAGCAAGAACAGAACATCTAAACCATCCCCATCTCTGAGTGACACGGACAAAAAGCAGACAGTGAAACAGGATGTCTTTTAACAACAGACCGCCAATTAAAGTGCAGCTTGGTCCAGACCAGTGCAAAGGATGACTTCCATGCTCTGCTTGTGCCATGGACTAACAGACTTTGGCCCTGAAGGCCTTTCAATTTGTATATTTTATCAGCATGGCTGCAATCCAGGAGCAGCTTAGGTCAGTCGTGACTGAAATGCATGTGGCCTTCATTTACCCTTCAGCAGCTGAGCTTCAATGAGCGGGAGAGGTTTCTGTATAGTGCTGATAAGGGCCAGAGACATCCTTGGGAAAGGTTTGTGCTATTCACTGTCTAACAAACTTTGTTCGTCTTCATGCTCTGTCCTCAGGAGTTCCCTCTGTGAGAGATCCAAAAGTGCCTCAGTTCTTTTCTAATATGGAATTCCAGAGGAGCAGGAAACATGCACACAACATAATTCACTGAAATATAAAGGAGCTATTCACACACAAAAAAACACCCAACACATAAAACTGCCCACCTATTTACCTGGAATGGAAACAGCTACCTCATAGGTTCAAAATACAGTATGAGACCTTCTTAAACAGTAACTGGAGAGCCCTTTGCAAACTGGTACTCCATGTAAAAGCTCTTGAGAAACAACATCATCATCATGCACTATCTAGATAAAGATGATACCGACTTAAAATTCATATGCCCAAACAGAATATATGTAAATTCTAGGCAGGTACATTCTTATTGAAAGTGAACTGGCTATATTGTAATTTGCATTAATACTGACAGAAACTAACTGCTAGGAATTGCTGGGAAAACAGTACTCAATCTTTCCTTCCATCAGCAAAACTGAAAAACACTCCACATGCCAGTGAATGATTTTGCATTGTGGAGGCACTCGGTGACTGACTGTACTGCAGACAAATCCTTAGCTGACCTTATTAGTTCCTGAAGCACAGGCCTTGCTGTCAAAGCCAAATCCCAGCATTATTGTCTTCTGCATCTCCTCAACAGCAAATTCTTTGCTCTTGGAACTCACCACCCACGCAGGCCAGGAGGACTCACCTTCCAAGTGTTACAGGTCCCTTGGGACAAGTGACTCACATTACCCTCTACATTTTTTCTCTGCACCGGTTCTCTACATTGTCATAACTGAAGCAAATGCAAAAGCATTATACTCATCCAGCCCAACACCATGACTGCAGCTGCCACAAGTGAACATTACTGTAGAGAGCACATTGTTTCTGTACTCAGTGGTGAGTATAGAAAATCCGTGCTGGTACTGCTGGTTTTGGTGCTCCATGAGGGAGTAACTTCTATCCAGAAAGCTGTGCTGGATTACAGCAACATCTGCTACTTTACTTAGTAGATTCTGCTTCTCTAGTACTAAATATCAATTTCATGGTTGTTGAAGGAAAAGGAGTTTCATAGCTCTTGATTTTTGGTGGCAGAGAAGAGGAAAAATGATAGGCCCTTCTCCAAAGTAGATCAGTACCCTTAAGAATAAAAGCTTCAGTACCACTAAACAGTGAATTTTTACAGTTTCTCAGTATGATAGCTTATGCAAAGTACCACACTCCACTGTTTCTGAGCTCTCCTGACCTTTTCTCTCTTTTTTTTTTTTAAACAAAAAAAAAAATCAGAGCAAGTAATACCAAAGAAAAATTAAAACCTAAAGAAATTAAATCATAAGGTGAAAGCCTAACACCCTGCTTCACACCTTCCTCCCCAAATAATCCCAGATTAGACTAGCAAAATAAGATCTCAACAGGTGCAGGTGTTGTTCCGTTCCTCTCCTGGCACAGAAGCACAGAGTATTTGGCCCACCCCTGCAGACAATGATACCCAGAAAAGTTTCTCATCTCATACACAGAACACAGATATGCACCTCCACTGAGACTCACACTTGAAAAAGAACCTTGCTTACTCCCAACCACAGACCAATTTATAATTAATTTCTTTTAACTTTCATGAGACTGCTTTACACTGAGGAAGCAAGGTTGTGCAGTACAATGAACTGTCTAGAAGAAAATTAAACAGTAACAACTTGCTGCTAGCATGATCATCTCTAAATTAAAAAATGTTTGCATACCAAAGTCAACTATACATATGCCCTCTCTGAAAGCTACCAGTAAGTCACACAGTTTACAATCAAGACCATCTTATACTGAAATCCATCAGCTTCCAACAAGGACAGACTGACTTATTCATCCCTGAATTTGATAGCGATAAAACCTCCATTCCTCTACTGCTTGTCTCTCCAGCATTTTACCAGCACTGCTGTTTACTTGTACAGACTGTATAAACCTGTATACATTCCTTTTGTATTTTGCTTAAACATTTATCACCTGCAGAAACAGACTGCCCTCTAGCTCCAGTCAAAGTCAAGAGAACTTTCCTAAAGACTGTTTCCTTAGAGTCTAGCACTTGCAAAGGAGAGAACAAGAGCATTCTGCTACCTCTACTCTTACCTGTCCTGGGGTCAAACAGCTGGTTGGCTTCCAGGTCTGTGAAAGTGCTGAAGCAAATGGGGCATTTAAAAGAGGCACGATTCGTGGAGTCTCTTTCATCTGTCTCAATCCTCCTCCTCATGTGGTCCAGCTTGTACTTCACTACGTTAACCAGGAGGCGGTAGTTGATGAAGTAGTAGTTGTGACGAGTGGTTTTGCCATCTGGAGCCGTCTCTACCCTCATCCTGCATTTGATGAACTTGTCACCCTTGAGGGTGTTAAGGACAGCTCGCAGCTGCTTCCTATCAAACTTAAGGAGCTCTAACATGTCCTCTTCCTTCACACAGGGATTCCTGATGAGAATGTCCAGAGCCAAAGCATGCTCAATGCCATAGAAGCCACGCACCACGTATTTGGCAAGACGCTTGAGAGCTGCTGGGACCTCAGTGAGGACGTCTGGGTCAGTCATAGCAGGTTCAGATCTTAAGCTTCATGTATACTGCAGTGAAAAAAAGGCAATTGAATTCTTAGTTAATTGTCTAACTTCAGAAGTTTAGATTTATCTCACTTAGAGCTAAGAAAAGGATGGGGTCTTTTGTATTTCTTTTCTCCAAGCCCTGTTGTCTCTTCTTAGATGGTAATAATGTCAATGCCACAGAAGCAGAACTAGAAACTTAACCTCTCATTCAAAACAAAATGATGGAAAACAAAAAAATAGTACCGTAACACAAGGCAGATTTCACTTTTCTGCAGTCACAGCCAACAGAGATTGAGTAAAAAGGCTGTCTTGAAGCTGAGGTCAAGTACACAGTTTCATGACCAAATGAGACTTGTAGCTTGGGAGAAGCAGAAAAAGGCTACAGCAACTTAAGTCTTAAGATGGCCCAAGAGTGAAGCAGTCTTACGGCCTCAGTTGATGTCACTTTATCCCACTGTAAGTATACCTACCCCTTATACTCCACAGACATTCTGAGACAGAGATTTTATATACAAACAAAACAAAAGCTCTCAGTGCACACTGAGGACAGACTTTTTCCTTATTTTCTGATTCACAAGCCTTAAGTCAACTGTCTGCAGCATGAAAACTGTTAGCTCTACCAGCTTCTACACCACAGACCACTTCAGCCTTGGCCTTGGATGAGCAAAGAGATCTTTCTAAAGGACTGATCTTTCATTTAAAGTGTCTCAAACTCAGGCCCTAGAAGCCTGTGGCTAATATAACATAATAAATGAATTTAAAATCAAGACACAGGGAACGTGAAGAGATGATGTGTTTAAACAAACAAAAAGTACTCCATGAAGTATCCTTTGAGTCACTAAATCATGACTTACTATGCTGTCTGTGACTAGACAATAATTTATGAAGACTGAATTTTCACTTCATTTTTCTTCACCTTAACATAAAATGGCAATGTCATGACAATGACATACTTCGTGACATACACAGGATCATATATAGAATCATATCATGCAAAGAATTCCTCATAATGTCACCATCGCTAGACATAGCCAAAAATCAAATCCCACCAGACTATTAAGAGCAGTGGCTCTTCTGAAGCAGACAGTTTTGCCCAGTGGAGAGAAAAAGGGAAGCAACTCCATAAGACATAAAATAAAAGCTTACTGCAATTTCAAAAGGTGCTTTTCTGCATTGTCCCTCCACTCTTTCAAGTCTATACATCTGTAGGCAATTCCCCTCCACTCATAATGCACTTGGATTTCCATGTGTGAAAGGTTCAGGAGGATCATAAAATATTATAGGTGCTTTTGAAAAACCCATTAAGGGGGCTTAAAATAAAATTCTAAATATTGCTTTTCAATATGCAACTTCAATGCTAGTTTAGGATAGGAATACACATTTCTTAAGAAAAGGTTCGTTCAACCAAAGAAAAACTGTGCACCTTAATTTTTACATCGTTACTAAGCAAATTTTATTTACAAACTAATATAATAAATAGTTAAACTCTCCCAATCTGTTTTCCCTTCCATGAGATGTTTCACACACTGTGTATGTACCTCCCCAGCATTCAAGTATCAAATATATGAATGAGGAGTCTAAGAGCAGAAGAAAGAATCTAAATAGGAATCTTATTTTTTCACAGCTATTGTAAAACCTGTAATATCCTTTTTGACAAACACTATTACAGAACTCTTCTACATTCCCCATCCTAAGACATCCCCCTCAAATCGACAAGCTCTACAGGTAACCAAGCAGCTGATGACTCACTTCCATCAGCTAACACTGCTCAAAAATATGTTATCATTTATCACAGTAGTCTGTTCTTGGTTTGGGGTTTTTGTTTGTTTCTTTTTTTCATGAGAAACACCAGCCTCTCAAAAAACTTTAAGCTATGTTAGCCATTGAAGCCTTATTTCTCTTCAGCCTCTACCTTCTTGAGCAACTGTGCAAGTAGAGCCTAGATACTCTCAAGGCTTACAGCCAGTGCAACTACAAAGCCATTAGGAGGTGGACTGTAGTACTTAACAGGAAGTAAATCAAGACTGTCTGTATTTTCTGTCTTTTGGGTAAGAGTCTTATTTTCTCCAATCTTTTCTTTTTAAAATGCTTTCATGATTGAGCTTTTCTTCTTCTCTAACTTGAAAAAGAACCTTGCTTACTCCCAGCCACAGACCAATTTATAATTAATTTCTTTTAACTTAACTTTAACTTGGGGCCAAAGTATATTCACAGTCCTCAAACTGAAATGAACTGAACATCTGTTGACTGCTGGTGTGCAGGGGTGTCCAGCTCCAGCTTCCCTTCATGGAAATTACATTAAAATATGTGATGTGATTAGCAGTGAAAAAAGCACTTCTAGAGTCAGTTACCTTTTTTTTGCATGACAGATACATAATGATTTATCTCACACAAAGGACAATTGCAGAGAGCCTTGTGTTCAGGGTAGAAGTGTTAGAAATAAAGGATGTCAGATCATGAGTTAGCCAAACAGTATATTTTAATATCTACATCAGATCCAATCTGAATGCTATCACAGTAAATTGTTCTTGAAAAACAATTTAATTCTTTTGGTATTTTCCCCTCTTTCAGTTACCTAAAGATAAATCTTGCTTTTGACTGAATCTGTCAGCAACACTGTGATACTAATAAAATAATGTCAAGGGAGAAGCTGGCCAGAAAGTCTTTATTTGTTCTAACCGATTAAATCTTACTCTGAGTTTAAGCACAGGATAACATTAATGTAAAGATCAATTTAAATAAAACCTAGCACCCCAGAGGAGATGTGAAAAGTTTTGAAAGTCAAAAGGTTTTTAATTGCTGATCTCGGAGACAAACAAAAGCCCCTTCTCTCCTCAACGATTCACTGTCCCCTAAAATCTCCTTGCAGCAAAACTTGGCAATGAAACTTGCAGTGGGCAAAGTGACATTCAGAACACCAGTTGTAACAAAAAAAGGATAAAAGTGTTTTTAAATAAGCACATCTCACTCTGGATACCTAATGTGACAGCTGAAGGAAAACTTTATCTCTTTACAAATCTCATTGATAAGACAGCTACATTCCCACAGCCACTTTCAAAACAGGTTTAAGGTACAATTTCCAGAATAATGCACTCAAACACTTTAAGCCAAGACTTACAAGGGACCAGTACATAAAACCACCTCTAGAAGTATATACTTTCCCCTTGATTTTCAGCAATAGTTAGAGATTCAATAATATTTCTTAGTATCAATCACTAGAGTGTATTTTTTTATCTACTGGACAGCCTTTGGGTAAGACAACCAGTTGACTAGCATCAGCTTTAAGAAATATTAGAAAGAAGAAAGAAATAAAGCCACCAAAGAACACCCTTGTCAAGCTGTGCTACATGACAGTCAACAATGGTGAACACAACTAATCTAGCTCTAAAAAAGAGCATGGGCATACATTCAGTAAACACCAGTTTTTGGTGTTACATTGAGGACAAGTATCAAACTGATGACAAGCAAAGGTTCAAACAAGATCTGCATGAATGGATGAAGGACTTATTTTACAACCTCATTCTTGACAATCATATTCCCATGTAACCTTCATAACACAGAACAATGATGCAAGAGTACACATACACCACTACCAGAACTTGTCAGGCCAGGGTCTGACAAATTGTTTCTCTAGGAGAAGCTGACATCTGGCCCACAAAGAATTGCAGGCTACATACAGCATACAGAGCAATCACCTATTACCAGACAAGAAATACAGTGACCCAGCTCAGAAGTAATCCAGTGCCACAAGAATATCGGATTAAAACTCAAAAGCAGGGGAATTTCCCAGTGCATCCTTGAGCAATGATTTCACCTTCCACTGAAGCGGTAAGTCAAGCCTCAGTTAATTCTGTGTTCCAAGAAATATGATAACACCTCCTAACAAGGTTTTAATGGACATTCATCTTCTTCGTAGTAATGTCTGTGCTGACCTTAATAATGTATAAGCATCCAGGGACATTGTTAGGGGAAAAAAAAAGAAAAAAAGAAAAAAAAAAGAATCACAAAAGAACAATGGCCAAGATGCACTACTACATGCTAACCACCTACAGCACCAATAAAGCACACTGGACAGGTTGATATTTGGAAACCCCCCAAAGAAAAATTTCAAAATTTAAACATGGGCTTTATTAAAAGAGACAGCTGTTGGGGAATTGTTTTGGGTAATTATGTGAATACAATTTAGTAGTGTGAGTACAGGAGGTACTGATCTATCTATGTTATCATAGTAGGTCTGCTATCCTAAATACTCATTTTAAAAAAAAATGCTCTAGAAGTAAGAATAAATATTGAAATGACTAAGAGACAACACTGGAAATAAAAATCTGCAGTTAAACAACACAATTAGATATGAA
This sequence comes from Phaethornis superciliosus, assembly GCA_023637945.1. Taxonomy (NCBI): domain Eukaryota; kingdom Metazoa; phylum Chordata; class Aves; order Apodiformes; family Trochilidae; genus Phaethornis; species Phaethornis superciliosus. The sequence continues at coordinate 82,468,484 of JAJQWJ010000001.1, read as the reverse complement.
TTTCAAGTATTCTTTTGTGAACGCAAACAGGAATTGTGCTAAGGATGCTGGGTATGTTTTTCTTCCTGCTTTTCCAGACTAAAGCTGAGACAAGAGATGAAAAGTGCTAAGAATGTGACACCTGGAAGACACAGTCCAGATGAAAATAGAACAAGCTATGAAAACTAAATCAGACAGTGAATAAACATGATTTTTTATCCAGTACTGCACATGAATACCAACTTGTTTTAACATAAAACTTTGAAGTTTCTATTAATTCTACTAGTAATTTTACCTCAAAAAATTAATGAAGTCTCACTGGTCATATATTTAGTGAGCTAAACCTTTTAAAACTGAAATCTTGGAAAAAAAGCAGCATGCTGCTCTTCAGACTTATTTTGGTAAACAAACCCTTTATAACACCCTGTGTTTCTTGTGGAGGAAAACTTGCAAGCCAGGTTGTGAACATAGGTCTATGAGACATACTGTTAATATTTGGAAAGGTGATCCTATTTTCCCCCACATCTAATTGAAGTTGTTTCCACTCTTTTTCACTAAATCTTTGACATTTTTTCTGACTTGTTTGGAAAAGGTTTTTGCAGCCTTCTGCCAAAATTTTTCTTAAAAAGGCAAAGAATTTACTTGCTTACAACACTGACAGTTTCTTCAGGTGAAATCAAAACCCAGTTATAAGAGAGTCCCTCACCTGTAAATGTGGCAAGTAGGACAGGATTCCAGGAGACAGTGTATCCTATAGCCAACTCCAGCAGTCACTTCCAAATACCAGATCCTAATTTTCTACTCTCTCACTCTGATAAAACTTAAAATTCTGTCTTCCAGAAGATGGGGAAGTTAAGCTAAGAAGTGCAACTCTGAATCTTCCTGAGTACAGGAAGGGAAGGCACAAATTTCAGAACTACAGTGGGAAAATATGCTATGAAGATTTTAAATGTCTGTAACCTCAGCCACAACTTTTCCACAAAAAGGCACAAAATCTTCCATTTTCAAATGTGTGTTTCTTCACCTTTCTCTGTAGAGAATGGGTGATACATGCAATATGTCCCTATTATCCAGAACTGCCTTTATCCCACGCAAGTCAGAAACCCAAGGTCTTCTAATCAAATGCTTTACTGAACTCCATTTCCTGAAGACTTCAGAACACTGCTGCTCAGCCTTCCTCCTGCACTACAACTTAATGAGAAACTGTTTATTTTCATTGCAAGGCCTTATTAAAGGAGAAAAGAACAATCTGGTTTCACTCAAGCTCAGTCTTCTTCTTGGTATTCTCCAAAGTGACACCAAGAGGCCACGGGTAATAAAATTACTTTCTTCACCAAAGATTAAAAGTTGTGTGGCCGTGAAAGCCAGAAGGGCCTGGGTGGAATTATAACATTTTCACCCAATTTGTGACACATGAGTGAGACCAGAGGAGGGCTCCAAAGACGAACAGAGGGCTAGAGCATATCTCCTAAAACAGGTTGAGAGAGTTGGGATCAATCAGCCTGCAGAAGAGAAGGCTCCAGGGGGACCTAACAGCAGCCTTCTGGTACCTGAAGGAGACCTACAGGAAAGCTGGGGAGGGACTATGTACAAAGTCACGTAGTGACAGGATGAGGGGGAATGGTTTTAAGTGGAAAGAGGATATTTATATGAGGTATTAGGAAGAAAATCTTTACTATATGAGGGTGGTGAGACGCTGGCACAGGTTGCCTAGGGAAGTTGTGGCTACGCCCTCCCTGGAAGTGTTCAAGGCCAGGCTGGATGGGGCCTTGAGCAACCTGGTCTGGTGGGAGGTGTCCCGAAAAGGATAATGCAAGGACAGGATGCAATTCCCATTCACATTCATAATCTAAACCTGACAGCAGCAACAACAAGATGGTAGTAAATTAAAGGACTACGTAAGTGCAGAAGTCCTTCAGATGCACATTAGCATTAACAAACTATTTACAGAAGCACCTTTTAAAAAAATTTGGATTATTTATGGAAGGCTAAACTCAGTGGATAGAACAGTGAAGGTACAGTTTCCCATTACAGCTTAAGCCAAACTATAAACTCACCACTATAAAGAAATCTTTCTCTTCTTTCACAGCCTTCAGCCACAACCCCTGTCGTTCTGTGTTAATACTGACAGTTGCCTATTCATGCAGCAAGGTGAATCAAGTTGATAAAAAGTGAAAACTAATGTGCCAAAAAGGCAGGGTATTTTAGAGGGAGGGCAAGGTGGAAAATTTCAAGAACTGAAGCACTGACGTTGCCAGACTACAACTTATGCAAAGCAAAGAGAAGAAAGCACAGCTAGGGATATAGAAGAGTGAGGCTTCCCCACGCTGTGGCAAAGATTTTAAATTGACTCAATTGCAATGTGAAGTTACAAGAATATTTTAAATTTATACTCCAATGTAAATTAAAACCAAACAGAAAAATACCTGCCATTTTGGAAACACCTCAGCATTGGCCCTCAGTTAAAGAAGCTGCGTGAGTTTTTTAAAAGAAAAAAGTAAAAGCATTTCTTACAAATATCAAGCCTAAGAAGTCATGATTACACTAAAGTACAGTGGGCTTTACTGCAGCATTCCTTTTCAGTTTCTGACAAAAAGTAAGTTTTTCATATTCTGGATTCAATGACACCACACTGGGCCATTGGGACACCACACTTCTAATCATGAAAGTAGATACGAGTGGTACTGTCTGACTTCCAGTAATTTCATAAAGAAGTAGACAAAGATTAGTGAAAGCTTTCATTTATGAAAGCACCGGGTTCAAACAAGTTTTTGTTCACCAGACTGTATCGAGTATGTGCATATATAGGGTAGTGTATATACTGTGGGGATAAACAGTAAAGCAACAGAGAAACTAAGTAAAAAGATATCAGGCTAGCTTTATGTTGTTTCATTTTTAGAATAAATCCTTAAAGTGACCTGTGTGAGAGCAAGCTGTAAATAATATCTTTAAGGATTAAGTTAATGAAAATCACATTCTTGCTTATTGCTACAATAGGGGTTTGCTCCTCCCTCAAGCACATGGCTCTGACCTCTCCCATGCCAGCTCTGGCACTCATAAGACCTTCCTGTGCACCAATCTGGATCACCATAAGGCAGAAAAATACCTTCCTCCTGTGCCTTTAACTAGGTTTTTCAACAAATTAACTAGCTAGGAGAAAAGTCTGATAAGCAACATAGCCAGCACATGTGAGAGGATGCCAGTGAAGGGGAACAGATGAAGAAATGTTACCTTGAAAAATATTAGACCACATATATTTCATGAAAGTGTAGTTTAACTGCACGCTGCTGACCACCCTGTTTGGAATGCTGATGTTCCTTATTCCCTGAGCCAGTTGTAATGATACAAGCTGGACAGTTGGACCCATTTAACAGCATGGTGCTATTCTGATGTGATGTCCATGTGCTTCTGAGGGAACCAATAAGATCATAAAGCCAGAAGAAACCTAATAGACAAATAAGAAAATATCTCGCTGACCTCGAGGATGGGATGATTTCACTGTGTGGGCTCAGCCAGTGGCCAAACGTGGCACAAAGGCATGAGCTTAAAGATGTCCCTTCTGACAACAGCAGGCTGTTGATTCAGTACCTCCAGCTCATTTCACCTGCACCCTAGCCTTGCTACGGTGCCTATTACTCCTCAGATTCCCATAATCTTGAAGCTCCCTGGAAATGGTAAGTGGCACAGACTTTCTGTTCTCCAGTGACTAAGCTTTAAAGCCAAGCAAAGGAGAAAACCCCTTACACGTTTTACATGGCTTCTTATTCCCTGCCTTTTATGTGCCGAGTTTTAGGCGTCCGATAGTGTAAGGCTTCTGTAAGACAAGATTCGAGGGGCTCAGCGGTATCTCCTAAACAAAAGGAAGCAGGAAACCCTCAGGAACAGTACAACAGGAAAACCAAGAGGTGGTTTGGAGCCAAAGACAAAGCCGGGCCCCACTCACCGGCGGGAGCACGGAACACAGCGGCCGCAGCACCTCAAACAACCGGAGAAAGGGACCGCCGGGCCGGGGGCCTCCGCGGGCCTTAAATGGCCGCAGCCCACCACGGCGGGGCTGAGGAGGGGGCGCCCGGCCGTTTTCCCCCTGGCGGCACCGCGTGAGCCCAACTCCCGTGAGGGGCGGCGGGAGAGGAAGGAGGGGGGTGGGGGGGGGAACCCCAGCGAGTCCGCTGTGCCCCCACCCCCCGGGGCCGGCACTGACCTGCCGCCGCTTCCAGCTCTCCCCGCTCCGGCCGGTGCTTCCGGCGGCTCCGCGAGGGCGCGTCACAATCCCGCGCGCGCGCACACACCGGGCCGCCGCCACCGCCGCGGCGTAGCTCCTGGGGGCGCGATCCCAGCGGAGAGTGACAGGAACAGCAGCCAATCGCGTCCCTCGCAGAGCTCCCGCCCCGCCCACGCCTCCGCCGCGTTCCCGCCTTCACGCGATTCCACCCAATCAAAAAACGAAAGCGTCCCCGTTACCCCGCCCCCCGTTTCCCCGCCCCCTTTCCCCACCGTTTCCCCGCCCGCCGGGCTGTTGAGCAGGCAGCCAATGAGCCGAGGGAAGCTCCGGTGAGCGTCAGCCGCCATTGGCGGCGCCGGGAGGAGGCGGCTGCCCGCGGGTTCGTTGCTAGGGAGAGTAAGATGGCGGCTTTGGACAGGGTGAAGGTGCTGGTGTTAGGCGACTCCGGTGAGTGTCCCTCCCCCCGCATACGCGCGCACAACGAGGGAGGGGGACGCCCCACAACCGGCACCCCCCCACTCATACCCTGCCCCCCTCTTTTCTCGGGGTTCCCTCGGGGAAGAGCCGTGCGGCGCATGCGCGGTGTCCCTTTTCCCCCGGCCACTACGCCCCACCTTCCCACCCCCTCACCTTCCCACCGCCTCCTCCCGCCCTTAACTGGGAACTGTCGGGCGGGACCCTCGGGTCCATGAGCTGAGTCTTCCGGAGGTTCTGTTCATCTCCCGGCGCCTACCATGGGCTCCCATGAGCTTCCTTCCCCTCGCCCCCCCCCCCGGCTTCCCCTCGCCCCCCCCCCCCCCCCGGCTTCCCCTCGCCCCCCCCCTCCCCGGCTTCCCCTCGCCCCTCCCCCCCCGGCTTCCCCTCGCCCCCCCCCCCCCCCCCCGGCTTCCCCCCGCCCCCCCCCCCCCCCCGGCTTCCCCCCGCCCCCCCCCCCCCCCGCCCCCGCCCCCCCCCCCCCCCCCGGCTTGCCCTCGCCCCTCCCCCCCCGGCTTGCCCTCGCCCCTCCCCCCCCGGCTTGCCCTCGCCCCCCCCCCCCCCGGCTTCCCCCCGCCCCCCCCCCCCCCCCCCCCGCCCCCCCCCCCCCCCCCCCCCCCCGCCCCCCCCCCCCCCCCCCGCCCCCCCGCCCCCCCCCCCCCCCCGCCCCCCTCGCCCCCCCCCCCCCCGGCTTCCCCCCGCCCCCCCCCCCCCCCCCCCCCGCCCCTCCCCCCCCGGCTTGCCCTCGCCCCTCCCCCCCCGGCTTGCCCTCGCCCCTCCCCCCCCGGCTTGCCCTCGCCCCCCCCCCCCCCCGGCCCCCCCTCGCCCCCCCCCCCCCCCCCCCCCCGGCTTGCCCTCGTCCCCCCCCCGCTTCCCCTCGCCTCCCTTTCCCCTTCCCTCCCCGGGCACTGACCGGTGGCCGCCACCGGGAGAAGGGTGCCGATGATGGGACTGTCAGGTTTAGGTCGTGCTTCAGCCCCTCACCTCTGGGCCTTTTTACTTCCCCTTGTTGTTACCTCTCAGGAGCTGATTAACCTCTGTATGTGCTTGCAGGTGTCGGAAAGTCTTCACTTGTTCACCTCCTGTGCCAAAACCAGGTGTTGGGAAACCCTTCCTGGACAGTGGGCTGCTCGGTGGATGTTCGAGTAGGTGGCACGTACGACCTCTTAGTCTGAGAATAAAGCATAAGGGAAGAGAAGAACCCTTCATGTTTTATTTTTTCATTACTTACCCCCCCCCCCCCCGAGGAAGGTGTGTTTCAATGTTTTGCTGAGCACATGATCGTTAGAAACATACGGTATTAATTAGGAGCCAAGCACTTACAAGGTTGTCAGAATAAGGCATGTTAATTGGCATTTGCCTCTCCTTATTGCAGTGGCCACTTGTTGGTGACAAGGCATGGGCCAGGCAGTTTAAGTCAGAAGGCACAGAATGTAAAGCACACCTCCCTGAACAAAATTAATGCACAGCTAAATTGTCAGCCAAATAACGAGGGAATAACAATTTATTTGTTTAATGTGAGACCATAGGGTAGCTTTTCCTCCTGTCTGCTCGTTGCAGGATATACTGCTAGAGCAATGAGGATGATCATCTAGCAGATTTTTGACCCAACCTACAGTCTTCATGGGACAGTGATAAATGCTTTCTTCCTTCCTCATACTTTGCTGCATTCTCTTTGCAATGCATCACCATAGGTTAGGAGTGCATTTCTAAAATTTGGACAAAAACATGGCAGGCTTGTTTGACTGTGGAACAAAGTCAGGGGCAGAATTTGTCAATTCATTTTTTTTAGATTAGATAGCAATGAGAATTTGGAGAGGAAAAAGATGTAGTCAGATGGAATACAATGTGGTCATCTGTGTTACTGTTCTTGCGTTAATGCCACGTACGTAGGTTTTAACAAATTTAAGAAGTCATGATCTTACTTTTTCATTTGCTTTTGCAACATCCTATTTCTAAGCACATCATGAGGTAATAGGTTTGTTAATGCTGAGGAGGAAAGGATACTCCCTACTGGCTCATCAAGCTCCATCTCATTTAAGAGCTGTGGTGAGTGCTTCCATCTCTTACCTGAGAGACTTGAAATGTTGTCATCGCAAGAATTTACAAATTTCTACCCAAGTAATCCTTTCAACTGAATGTGTACGTGTTGTGTGGGTTAACTCCTGTGAGCTGGTGCTGGGTTTACATATGTGAATTTTTCATCAGATCCATGACTACAAAGAAGGGACTCCAGAAGAGAAGACATACTACATTGAGCTGTGGGATGTTGGAGGTTCAGTGGGCAGTGCCAGTAGCGTGAAAAGCACACGAGCAGTATTTTATAACATGCTGAATGGTAAGTTGGGTTGGTGTAAATCTACTTTTGATGGAGATCTGGTTTTGTTTCTGTTACAAGCTGTCTCTTTTTCCTGGGGCAGCATTGAGTTCTATATTGCTCTCTTTTCTGATTCTGGTACACTTATACAGGAAAAAAACCTGACACGATTCTGAGGTAGAATTTTATGGATTCAGGCTTGAACTGGAAAGCTATTTTAGGCAAGCCTGTGCAGATGAGCTTTATCAGCCTTTCACTTTAAGTCTTCTGCAGATGGCACACCAGGGAGCCTTTGAAGTTGCAGTGGCATCCCTTCCAGCTGTGCCTGCAGACACAAAGGTTGCCTTCACCTTCCCAGGCCTGATAGACATGCAGAAATATAATTTATATTTTTTTGTCAGCTCAGTTCCAAAACCTACAGCATGGAAATAATTATTTGAACTTATATGAACTTTGATAGTTATATCCTACCCTGGCAAATTTGAACTGATCACCCATAAAATTACAGTATACTGATAATCATCTTGCCTCTTCTCATTTAATTTGACGAATTATTTTCAATAATTCAATCTTGCAACTTGCTGTAGATAGAAAGTGGTAATTTATGACTTCTGCTGAGATACTGACTTAAAGGCCTGGTAGTTCATCTGCAGCACTAATAAGAGTAAATAAGAGATTATACATATAACAATGCAGTGTTTCAATTGTTACTTTTTGGCATCTCAAATGTTCTGTTTGATCCTCATTTCTTGTTCCCAACCGTTTGTGTCCATTTCAATAATGTATTAAGCCATACAATAAACATTTTTGCTTTGTGATTATTTGACTGGTTATTTCTTCCTCCTTTCCCAGTAGCAAACCTGTGTATAGGTACTTCTTGCTTACATTGTTAACCAGGCCTCTGTAAATAAAGTTTGAGTTGAGTTCTGCTCTTAAAGTAAGCCTCTTTGTATATGAAAAAAAATTGATTTCTTTTTGACAGGAAATCCACAGTATGGCAATGGCTATGGAGCAGAGTTGGCTATATCCTACAATAGCCCATTAGGAGATGAAATATTGAACTTAGGTGTCTGATTTGTAACTGATGACAGTATTAAAACAGAGTTATTTATCTCCACTGCCCAAAAAATATCATTAAGCAGCTTGCATATAAAAACTTGAGTTTGGTGGTAAGCCTTGGCTCTGGTTTCTTTCATTAGATTAATTTCTTCATTAAAGCTTGTCTCAAAAATTGCCTCTGTGCAACCTGATTTAAGAAGAGAAGATGAATTAGTTTCTTCTGCCTGACTGCTTGTGCTTTCTGGGCTTGCAGTGGTCTGAAAAAAACTGAGATCAAAAAGCAGTTACTCTTTGGTCATGGTTTGACTGTAGATCTGCTTTGGGGTCACCTCATCTGAGGGCATGGACTCTGATAGTCTAGGACAGTGGCTGGACAAGTAAGGCTGTGGATTGCAGACCTTGGGGGAGAGAGGAGCATTTCCTTGAGTGGTCATTGGTCCTGCCTGTCCTTTTTTGGTGTTGACACAAGTCTTTTTCTGCTGGTGCAACTAACTAGGCTTTAGGTGAAGTAGATAAGGGAGGGAGCTGAACAATCAAAAATGCAACCAAGGTAGAGTGTCTGGGGGTGGAGAGTATTTTTCACAGATGATGCGGCACTGTCTCTGATTCTGTTGCTGCGGGCCAAGTTACGTTGTGTCAGGTTTTTTCTTTTGGTGGGGGTGGACATGCAGTTAAATTGCCTTTTTATCCTGTTACTGACATAAATCCTTTGAAATGGGGCTATGGTTGTGATGTGTTGGAATTCTCATGGGAGAGTTTGTGTACAGTCATGTAGGACAGTGGAAAATGTTTGCAGAAATGTAGCTTGTTTGTAGTGTGTACAGTGGGTTGCACCTGTGGAAGTTTAGGTTGAAGATCAAATCAGTAAATTTACTCCATCTGTAGGCTGTGAAGTGTGCAGAGAATTAATACTGATGAAGATAAGAAGTATAATTCCTATAATGTCTTTGATTTAATGATGGTTTGAAGTCTGGAGGAAGTGGGAACATTCTACAGGTTGCAGAAGGTGTCAATAAATAGAAATTTGCTAGCAGGAGCTGATAATTGAGTTAAGAGCTGTGGTTATCAGAAGTGGGCGTCTGTTAATAGCACAGCTAGGAAATTTGTCTGCCTCTTTTTATATCTCAGAATATATATTCTGAAGAATCACAGTAATGGAAAATGTTAGCAGCTTGATCTTAAATATATGAAATATTAAATTCATGTTTCTACCAGCCATATGGTGCACTGTGAAAGTTTGTAGCTCCCCAAGTATGTAGCATTAGTTCTTGAAACTGCAGAAAAGCAATGGCACTGTCTAATGTCTTTGAAACAAAGGTATAGCCTTTGGACTTCTTATGTGACAGATGATGTGACAGAAAGGTAGTTATGTTTACCAACTATGCAGAACAGACAAAAGCTAAATTCTCTGCTGTAATTTTCAGTATCATTAGGACTTAGCGCAGAATCAGGAAATGCCTGCAAGCCTCTTGCAGATTAAAACCTGAGGTAGCTGTTTGTTCCCTCCTTTCATGAGGTTTTTCTCTTAGCTCTTATCCAATTCCTGATAAGCAGCTTTAAAAATCCTGTTGCATCCTGATATTTTCAGCTTTACTCATTCACTGTAACTGAAGTGGTTAGACATCCCTTTCTTTGTTCTCAGATATCTGGAAACCTGCGGATGTTGTTTTGGTAAGATAAGGAAAAAATATGTCATTAAATAACATCTTACTGCCTTCTCTTTTACTTTAGGGATAATTTTAGTGCATGACTTAACCAACAAGAAATCATCCCAGAATCTCTATCGCTGGTCTTTGGAAGCACTCAACAGAGATGTGGCTCCAACAGGAGTTCTTGTGACAAATGGGTGAGTGAAAAACACATGTGCAGGGTTAAGACACAATAATTCTGAGCTGTTATGGAAGTCTTTGTTCTTCCCTTAGGCTTCCTGCAGTTCATGTGGAATAGATGTGTCTAGACTTTCAAGAAAGAAAGAAAAAATAGGGTGTATCAAATAAAATTACTCTTCATTTTGGTTTGCACTGCCAATCAGGCCATTCTGCCAGTAGATTCTTAAACTAAAGGCAGAGGCCTTACTTTAAGGGAAAAGATGTTGATTGTGTCCCTTGTCTCTGTGAGACTGGGTCCAGTCCCTGACACCTGAAGACTTGTGTGTCTGTACTGAGACATGCAAAGCCTTTGTCCAGGAAGTGTCATGGGACAGCATGTTGCTGTTGCAAAAGGCTTTCCCTCAAGGCTGATTTTTGGTTTGGGCAGTGGGGGGATTATTTTAGGAGTATGCTAAAAAAAATTAGTTAGAAAATGCTTCTTAAACAGCATAATCCTAATTATCTTTCCAGCATATTGTCAAGTGTTTCTTGCTGTATCTCTGTGCTCCTGTTACACATGTAGTCAAAGAAGTTTTAAAATCACTGATAAACCTCACACATTATCAGGGAAACTATAAGTAGCCTTTTGTGGTAAGAATATCAATTGTTTATCTGCCTGTCCTATAGAAATATAGGAGAAGAGAAAGAGGGTTTGCATTATAAAAAGTTCAGATTTCTCCAATTTTTCCACATAATGGTTCTTCATGATTGCTATAGTTTTCAAAAGCTTAAATTCTGTCAGAGACAGTTGTTCAGCCACTAGCAATTGCTAGGTCAAGTTGTTGCTGTTGGTTCTAAAATTACTTTCTAGAAATCTTGATTCAGGTCAAACTGAAAGATAAGTGATTATGCTAGCTGAGGGGAATTATCTTAGATTTTTGATGACATTTAATTGTAATATTATTTATTTTATAAAGCCTATATTTGATCATTATTCATATCTGAATTGGAATTCAAGCTTGTTGGAATTCAGCTTGTAGTGAGTAACTTTACTTGTATTTAGAAGACGTAGTAACTTGCCATCACAGAACTGTTGTCATCCTCTTTGATCTAAGATGGGAAGGGATAGTGTTTCACAGTTGTTATTTATTTAATTGCCTCTCCTTAGCAAGTATATATATATGAGGAATATGTTCAGAGATATCAGCTCCTTGATCTGTCTCTGGTGACTGCATACACTTAGTACAATACTGGAATTCCTATTTCTTTCCTGCTTGTGTTAGCATTTCTTCAGTGGTTCATCTGTGCTGAGAAGAAATCCAGAGCATGTGGTTTCTTTTCTTTTTCAGTCCCTGTATAGTGACTTAGATGCAGAAGCCCTTCCTTAATTTATAGATACAGACCACTTGCATTTCCATTGCTTCATTCAGAATTGTATTTCTTTCCCTCATCAGTGACTATGACCGTGAACAGTTTGCTGATAACCAGATTCCACTGCTGGTAATAGGAACAAAGCTGGATCAGATCCCAGAAAATAAGAGGAATGAAGTTTTGACCAGAACAGCTTTCTTGGCTGAAGATTTCAATGCTGAAGAGATAAATTTGGTTGGTATCCTTGTTACCAGTGTTTCTTCTTTTTTTCTTTGATATGGAACTGTTTCTGATTTTTAGTAAGTAAAAGTGTTGTTACAAAAATTGAGATTCTGGAGATTTTCTCAGCAATGTTGGAGTAATTTTGATTGTCTGAGCCATTTCCTTGGTGAAATGGTTGTCTTTGTCTCATTATAGTGATGTATAGGCAGTGTTAGTGTAAGGTCACTGAAGCTTAGAATTGGTGGTCTGGAGTATAGTTTTCCCCATTCTTAGTTCTAACAGACTATCTTTGAATGAAACATCAATATACCTTTATATATATGTGTATATAGCTTGTATAAATGTATAAATGTACTGTGTGAATGCATGTACACACATGAATTATCTCTTGTGTAGGCTGTATGAATTATTAGCTGACTGCATAGCTGGTGGCAGAAGGAAGATGTGAAGTGCATAGCAGGGTATTTAGAATTCTGTGGTTGATTCACAGAACAGAAGTTGGCCTTTTCACTTAAATGACTGAGGGTCAGAAATCAGCAGATATACAGTGTTTTCCCTTGCTGATACCATGTGCATGTGTCAGGGGAAAGAGTTTGTTGATTTCCATGTGTATGGCTTTCTTGCATTGATTTCCTTGCACTTGCTTTGTTGTTGGTTTTGTGCATTCTAGGATTGTACCAATCCTCGTTACCTGGCTGCAGGTTCATCCAATGCTGTCAAGCTAAGCAGGTTTTTTGATAAGGTAGGTGAAGTCATTATGTTTTATTGTTCTATGTGTTTAACACTGTCTGTGATTTGAACATACAACACCAACCACCTGTTTCTTTCATGTTCCACTTTTGGAGTTGGTTCAAGCCAGATGTGGGGTGGCCAAAAATTGGTCTGCTTTTGCAACCCTTCAGAAAATAGCTGATCTGTGTTGAAGGTTTGATTCTTGGTCTGCATACCCAACACAGGAAGGACATGGAGCTCTTAGAGCTAGTCTAGAGGAGGGCCATGAAGATAATCAGAGGGCTGGAGCACCTCTCCTGTGAGGACAGGCTGAGAAAGTTGGGGTTGTTCAGCCTGCAGAAGAGAGCTCCAGGGAAACCTTATAGTGGTCTTCAGTACCTGAAGGAGGCCTACAGGAAAGGTGAGGACACTTTTTACAAGGGCATGGAGTGATAGGACAATGGGTAATGGTTTTTAAATGGAAGAGGGTAAATTAAGGTTATACATTAGGAAGAGATTCTTTAGTGTAAAAGTGGTGAGACTCTGGCATGGGTTGTCCAGGAAGTTATGGATGCCTCAACCTTGGGTATGTTTAAGGCCAGGCTGGATGGGGCTTTGAGCCACCTGGTTGAGAGGTATCCCTGCCCATGGCTGGAGGCTTGGAACTAGGTGACCTTTAATGTCCCTTCTAACAAAAACCATTCTATGGTTCTGTTAATTAAAAGGAAGTCATAAATGTGCAAAGACATTCTGCTTGTGAAGTCCTTAGGCAGGCCAGAGGGTTTGCAGTGTGCTAAGGTAGCAATGTGGGGAGTATGAAACTATGGTTTGCTCTGTTGCTCCTGGTTAAAACTAACTTTAGGAATTAAGAAATGTTGTATACTACTCTACTATCCTGTACAAGAGAGCATCAAGGCCTACTGTGAAAATGACAGAAGGAATACTCTTAGTTTAAGTATCCCCTGGACAAAGAGATGATACTGGAGCAGATCACTCCCTGTAACAATCATGCTGTAGAGGATGTTTGGCCTGAATTTTCTTTGGAGGAGGGTGCAGACTGTACAGCATGTTACAAATCACTTTGATTCTTTAATTCTTGATGGTACTGCCTCCATAGGTATTGTTCAGCACAGTTGGTGCTGCAAATCAGGGTTTACTCAGTACTGATGGAGTTGTTATGCATCTGCAAAGAGCTTTTCTAATGCTCACAACTGCTGCAGCCACTGAGAGGGGTGGGAATAACTGTAACTCATGTCATTGCCTCTGTTACTAAAGAAGCAGAACTAATTAGGTGTGTCAAAGTTGAGGACAACACAGCCTTACTAAGAATGTCTGGAGGTGGAAGCTCCTCCTATGTGTAATAAAGCACTTAAAGCATTAGGCCTGGAGGAGGGGTTGTGAGTTCAGACCTTGTCCCAGTTAGCCATGAATTTCTGTGCTCACATGTGAAGTGTTGATTGGAATCTGAGGTTATGTATATGCTGTGCCAGTTAAGATCATTCTCTCTTTTTCCCAGGTCATAGAGAAGAGATACTTCTTAAGAGATGGCAATCAGGTTTGTCAATTTTGCTCCTTTTTTGTTTTGTTTTTCCTTGTGTAATGTGAACTGCTGACAGAGTCCTCTATAAAACATGTGACTTAAATGATAATCTGTGCTGGTAATTGAGTTTCTAAGTCTGTAGAAGCACAGTTGTTTTGGATAGATAGAGAAATGATGGCTGATTCCTGTCAACTGAAGTGTTGGTCTGTGATATGATTGTCAGTGAATTAAGTATGTTAACATAGTAGAAGTTGCAAGAGTGAGGTAAAATGGGCAAATAGCATCTCTTTCAGATCTGTCAGCTTTAGGTTGCTTGGTTCCAGATTTATGCCAGTGCTGCTCTCCTGAAGGAAAGGCTTTTTTGGCAGAGCTGTGACTAGTATTTTATGTTTTGTATGGATAGTTTTCATCCATAGGATGAAAGGAGGAGCTGCAAGTAACATGGCAGTGTCATAACAGTTTGTAATTCATTCCTAAAGAGCTGAATTAACTGTTTTCAGTACAGTTGGTGAAGATCTACCAAAATGACCGTCCTTGTTTGGGTAGGCCACCTTAACTTTTTGTACCCCCATATTCTCAGGTGCAGTCTGACATGTGGGGAGCAGTGAGGTTCCAGCTACTCGATCTGTGAGGTGCTTGCAAATTACCACAAATAGCATCACTGAAATACAATAGAATGTATTGTTAGATGTAGCTCTGCTGAAAGCCCCTTAGGGAGAGTTGAAGGAAAAAATAGTCACAAATTACAAAATGCTTACTTTCTTTGGCTATTTTTTTATGCCTTTTAAAAGTAAATCTGCTTTTTCCTGTTTCAGTTTTGCATGATGCCTTTTTTCCTCCGCCTTCCTCACATTCTAGTCAAAGAAAGTTACTTTCCATGGAGATAATAGCTTAACGCAGAAACCTGCTTGTGTGCTGGTTGTCTTTGATGTATTATGTAAGATTTTTGTTTTTCTTGTTTAATCATTTTTCATGGCTAGACAGGGATTAACTTTGCTTTTCTTTATGGCTGCATGCCAGAGTTCACAGCCTTCTGATGACTGCTTTCTTCTGCCTCACTGACAACAGCTCAAAAGCTTAAAACAAATCTTAAGTAGTGGACAGTCATATCTAAAGAGACAAAATCCAAATGGAACTGGAGATTTCATTTATAACATCCTCACTTTATTATGTTTAATTATCTACTTAATGTAAATCTTAAAAGTGTGTTTGTAGGTTTTCTAGAAAAGGTCACTTTCATCACTCTTTTTTTGAGATATTTCTATTGCAGACTTATCATTCTTTTCATCCTGATTAAGTTTACAGTTGTTTTTAGTTATGACTTCAGTCAGGTATCTCATAAATAAATAGTTATTCTCAAGTCATTAGTTTGATACGAAAAATGCTAAAGCAGATAAGTTTTCAGGACACTATTATCTTCCTACTTCTTAGTTATAGTGATTGCATTTTTCCTTTTCAAATTCCCAAAGCAGTTTTGATGATATGAGCTTTTGTGCAAAATCTGCCTAATTTTACCCTTAGAGATGATTGCAAAACAATTCCCGAATGAATACCTTGCCATATCCATTTGTGTTTTGGGCCTGAAAACCCTAACTAAATTTTAATTGTGGGGGGTGTAGTGAACTCTTATTTTGGATAAGCTCTTCAGCTTTCTCAGTTTACCAGTGAGCTGTGTAACCTGAGCAATTTACTTCGTATTGTAAATTACATTTTCAACCTATACCATCATACATGCCCATGTTCACCTGTTTGTAGTGCTTAGTTGACACCTTCCATTTTAATATATTTTATTTCTGTGAGACTTTGGAATTGTTTTGGGAGGATGTGTTTACTATGTGTTTACTGGGTCTGCTGTGTCTGCTTGTATGTAGTCAGATACCTAAAGGTTATTCTGGACCGTAATCAAATAGTTTTATGATGCCACTAATATTACAGATATAATACAGAGTTTTACAAAGCAGTGTGTCTTTCTTTTGGGGGATTCACAGGTGCATTATATTGCAAATCTGTTTTAAATAGCCCTATGGCAGAGAAGCTTCTGGTTTCAAGTAGATTTTTTTTCTAAGCACTCACTGTCATGGTGTAATCAGTGTCTACATATGGGCTGCAAAAGCACGAGTGATAATGCTTTGCATTGTTGCAGCCATTTCTATTCTGATTGATTTTCTTAAGGCTTTCAGCAATTGATAAAACTGTACTTGTAACTACCAGTGAAGTGCTGCTGTCTCAGCTTAGAAGGAATAAACTCTAAACAGCTTTTTAATAGGACTTGGTAATACTATTTTAAAGTTTTAAAAATTAACAGAGGAAATCTTCTGGTATGCATTTGAGGTATGAACTTTGAAATCTGTAATTAACTGGTTTAGGATTTGCCCAATAAATTAATGCTTTCATTGTAACCTTTGCCAAAAAGCTTCAAGGGACAAATGAGCCATACTTAAGATTTGCATCTTGTTTAATTGATGGTGCTTCTCTAGCAGAAAGCTGCAGCATTCTAGTCCTGATTCTGGAGACATTGGCATTGAGGAAGAGGAAGACATTGTTGTAGTTGGCTTGGTAACAGGCACTCTGCTGAGGGATAGAAGGAGTTCATCCCAATTCTTAACAACCTTTCTTTCCTGTCTCTAGATTCCTGGCTTTTCTGAAAGGAAAAGGTTTGGAGGAGGAACACTGAAGAGTCTTCATTATGATTGAATGCTGAAGAAGTGGAAGATGACTTCTCCAAGCTCCTAATGACATTCCCGTTCCAGCTGGATGCTTAAAGACAATAAAGCAGAGTAAAATGATGCTTTGCTTTGGCCACATAGACTGCTGAAGCTACTCTTGTTGGAAAAGACTTGGGGAAGAATTTCCAAAAATCTTAATTCGAAGCCTAGAATGTTTCTTACGATTGCAGGCTCTCTGGATATCTGGGAACATTTGGGGAAAGTGTGCAATAAACTAAATGCCTTTCACACACTGTTGTGGGAAGCTTTATCATACATAGCACATATACTCAACATCTTGGAAAGATGTCTCCATTTTGGAAAACTTATGGACAATCTTTGCTATGAATTAGATTCATCTTACCTCTAAAGGAAATATGACACTGAGTGGGCTTCTCATTTACAGTAAACTGAGCAAAACAAGTTAGCAAGATGTAAAGATGAATAAGGAATGGTCCTGAAAATAATAGAATGCCTTCATTAAATTAATAGTGTTGTCTCACCTGGAACACACTGTTCAGCCTTATTCAAAAGGGATAAAAGAAATAGTTAAAGCCTTGAGAAGAAAACAAGTGGTCTTAATTCTACTGCTTGAATTAAAATTGTTTACCTTGGACAAAGTTAATCAAATGCTCCTTTTTATCTTTTCATAATTGAGTGTAGTCTTCTTCTTAGTATTAAATTAAAAGGCATCTCATTGAAAGTTGATGGAAAATGTATTTTTTTATACAGTGCTTATTTGGAACAAAGGTGACATGGTCTTATTGAGCCTGAGAGTTTAGTGGATTCAGAAAACACGAAATGTAAGAATATCATCTGAACTGGATAGAAATTTAAGATGGATATTAAACCCTATTTAAAGCAGAATCATGATTAGAAGGAAAGCTTTGTGGTAGGGATGTTTCTTTTTTGTTTTTAGTACTAAGGATAAAGGAGACTTGGCATGACCTGATCTGATCTTCTGTGTTGTCTTTGCATAGTTTCTCACCTCCTCATAGTTATGTGGAGTGGTAAAAGCCTGATTTATGGCAATTTCTTCTTTCCCCTCCATCCTGCTAGTCACCTTTAATGATTAAGCCTCTGGCAAATGCTAACTAAGAGCTTGAGTTAGATATAAATACAGATTAATAATAAATGGGGATAGAAGAAAATAAAATGCTGGTGTGAAATTGAAAGTTAGCAGAGTTCTGCAGTCTCCTAAATTACATCTGCCTGCAGCTTCTTGAAGACAAATGGAAAACCACCTATTGCCACTAATCAGGCACAAAAATGACTTCTAGGTACACCACTCAGACTTATTAAAAATATGGTTACTTTGCTTTTCCTTAGGCCAGAAAAGTCTTGGACCATTTGTAAGTATGAGTGCATCGAGTTTTTAGATGCCCATATAAAATACGTGATGAGGTTACATTTAGTTTACAACCAGCAAAAATAAGTTACAGAAATAGCAGATAACCTATATCTGAGCTGTGCAGTTTTTGACAGCAGGAATGTCTCTCTTTTCCACTTTGACAATCAAAGCTGAAATTGTTTTCTCAAGGTCAGCTGCTGTCTTGGGGCAGTCAGTTCTGGGCTCACTCCAGTTACAAGGAACTGCAGAGCAGAACAAGCAAGCTAAGGTTATTTATTCCTTTGACCTGTGGCTTCTTTAGGAGAGTTGAAGTGGTGTAAGGTGAGAGAGGCCATTTAGTTTAAGATGCTGCATGAAACAGGAGTTGTACAGGTCTTTGGTTTGGAGGAGATAACTGTCATAAGTAGCTCTCTCCAATTAATCAAAAAAGGAACACTGCTTGCCATGACATGGGGTGACCTAAGTGCTAGGTGCAGTTCACCTGTGTTTGTACATTTCACTCCTGAGGCTCCGCAAAGAAGAAATGTTTTCATATGAGAAATCTTCTGAAGGTCAGTTCATTCACTAGGAGGAGGGGAGAATACATAGTTCCTGTGCATCAGTGGGACTGAAGGTGATGACAATCAAACATTTAAGAGCAAATTTTGAAAAAGATATTGTTGTGGCAGGAAGAAGACATGATAAAGGGACTAGTACCAAGGAAAGGTAGAGCATGTGGGTAAGTGGTAGAAGGTTAGCAGATTGAGAAAGTTTGCTTGAGGCTGTGGCTCTTGCTCTAGCTCAGCTAAGTCTGTCTGGACTCAGTCATCCAGCTATAAGCCATAAAACTCCAAGGATGTGACTTGACCCGATGTGTGGTCTGACAAGTGACTTCATGGTCGGTCTCTGTCCCACCTCCAAAGTATCTCACTCCTGGAGACAAGACTGATGTATCTTAATCAAAGTGCAGTGCTTTCAATAGATGGGAAGTGAATGAATTTACCCATTTTAATTTTAGTCTGAATGTCTAAAGAACAAAGAAATGAGTACCAGCATTGTTCTAGGCTGTTTGTGTTGTCACAATATTTATTCTGATGTCACCAACCTTAACTCTGTCCTACATAAATAAATCATTTATCTTCAGTAGTTAGTTTTAATGCACTGAAAACCTTTTAGATAGCTGTGATCTGGTTATCATTCTAAAGGGCAAAGGCCAAATTTCTGAATTGTTTTCCTACAGCCCTGAAAAATGGTTGCAGACCAGAATTACTTTGCTTTAGCATTTGTGTCCCCCAATTAAAATAGATTGCTTTGTTAAACATCTGTGTGGGGTTTTGTATGTACTTTTTTCTACTTCTCCCAGTATTTCATCAGGATCAAGTTATGGAAATTAGCATATTGAAGTTATGCTTAAATAAAATCCTGAAATTTCATGGGTTTTCCATGTTTGGGGTTGGGTAATTGCAGTACTCATGCTTTGTAGTTTTCACATTTATGTGACTGGAGCACACTGTGGCTTTCTTGAAATGCCATTTTTGTTTGTAATGGTAGCTTCTATTTTTCTAAATATAGTGCAAAGGCAAAATGGGATGATAATTGTCATAAAATCATTGAATGGTTTGGGTTGGAAGGGACCTTAAAGATCAGTTAGTTCCTACCTGCCTGCCAGGAGCAGGGATCCCTCGCACTAGACCAGGCTGCTCCAAGGCCCATCCAACCTGACAGTGAGCACCTCCAGGGATGGGGCAGCCACAGCTTCCTTGGGCAACCTGTGTCAGTATTTCCTCACCCTCACAGGAAAGATACTAGATTATGAAATAAGACAAATCACAGGAATTAGCAGAAGCTCTTTCCAGCGCCATTGACCTGACTTCAGTGTTGTGTGGGATTAGATGCAACTTCCTCTTTATTTTAGTTGGAGATAGTGGCTCCACACACAAGTTCTAACAGTTTAGTACCCATATTGGTTTTGTGTATAGAACTGGAATATCTCATACCTGCTGTGGTGTAGATCAAATGTAAGGATCCAGTGGGTGATCTGGAATAACCATCCCAGTATTTTACTTTACGCTTACTGCTCCATCCCTTCTGTGCTTTTGCAGTACTCCTATCTCAAAATGTCTCGTTTTTAAATTGTCACTAAAAAGCCCTGTGTTGATCTTTCTCCCAAATATTCCAGCCAAATCCTGTTAGTTTTCCAGATAACAGGCTTGAATGTCATGGTTGCCTTACACCTGTGTTACTATAATGTTGTGAATCCAATAGGAATTGTTATTTTAATGCAAATAAGTCCCCAGACAAGGTTAAGTATCCTTCTTGCTTAGATCTCGAGAGGTAACGATCATGTATCATTTTTCTTCCTAGGACAAGGTTCACCCGTTTCACATCAAAGCACTTTTACCTGGTTCCTTTAAACTGGAGCTGCTTGATCTCTCCATCTTCCCTGGTGGAAAAACATGCCCAGATGCTGTGCACTAGAGGGTCAGTGGCTCATGCAGGTACAGTTAAGATATGTTAGCCTGCCCATATTGACACAGCTGAAATGTATAGCAAACAAACAATGAGCCTCCCCTCTTTCCAAGTGGCTTGGTAGAGCTTTCTCATTGATTTATGACCAGTTTGATGACTGAGGGTATAGTCAGAAGCACAAGTATGTCCTAAATATAGAAAATCTTCCAAATGTGCCCCTCTTGATTTCCATGCAGAAAAGTAGGAAACACCTGTACTGTAACCTTAAATTCTGGAATATCCTTTTTTTTTTGTTCTTGTAGTAACAGGATTACCTGCTCATTGCAGCAATCTTTATCAAGGCACCACTGGCACCATTGGCATGTGAAGCCTACCCAGTAATGGGGTTTTTGGGTGAACCTTAACAGAGATTTTCATAATTGAGAATATTTGCAGAAACTGCTGCAATATGCTCCATTTATCACAAATGAAGTACGGTCTGCTGCTTCACAGCCTGCAGTCAGTAGATGTTTCAGTGAGGTGTAGTGAAGTCAGGGCTTGAATCCTAGTTTTGCAGTTGATAAGCAGATGACATTTAATGATTGAAAACTTTTTTCTGCTTTTCAGCAAGAGAAGCTTAATCCTACTTCTTTTGTTAGTGTGCTTTTCCAGATAGAAGTCATGTTTCTGTCTCACTTTCCTTGTGTGGACGCCAGTTACTTTGATTCCTTAAGAGGGCTGAACAATTCTGTGGCTTAGTGCACAGGTTGTCTTTGACAAAAAGGCATTATCATTATTGATGAACCTGTCCACTGCAAGTGCTCAGAAGTAGAGCCTTCCTTAGGGTGTGCTTTGCTGCAGCACTGTGTGTTAGGTCCTCAGACGGACACTGGTTTTGGGAAAAAACCCACCAGGTCAGGGAACATCCAAAAGAGAAGAAAGAGAACAAAATCAGTGCCAATTCTCCTTAATTCCAAATCTCCAATCAACTGCAAACCTTTTCTACCTAGTGAGGGCCTGATAATGCAGCCAAAAGTAATGTTCTTAATATTTTCCATTTGTGCTACCGTGGGCTTATTCTAACATCTGCTCAGTAAATGGGGAAAATGTTTCCTTATGATACATGAGAATACCCATGGAAGAATTTGCTTCTTAACTTTGAAGTAAGTTGAAGTAAGGTTAGGAAGTAACCTTGGGTGTATGAGCAGCATAAGGGCTTTCCACTTGGGCAGGCAAAGCTGGAATAAACCCATGATTCTCTGGACTTGAGTCTGAGTGGATCTGGAAATTAGATGTAATGGTAGCTTTCAGCACTGAGAGTGATGATGGGTGAAATGGTTAATGGAAGAAAGCAGATTTGTCATTGGTTTTTTTTTTCAGGGCTGAGTTAGGCGCTTTTTGAAAGACATGTTTTAGCACAGGTTCTAGAAGAGGTATCCTGGTATATTTGTGAAGTTGATTTAGGCAGAGCTCCCTGCGGCAGTAAAGAAACTGAAATCTAGCTTTGGTAGATCAGCTGCTTAGCCAGTCCCTGCTGCAAATACCCTTACATATAGGCATGTGTTTTCTTTTTCCCACTTTGGTATTGTACCACTGAGATACAGCCCCTTGGACTTATCAATGCATAGCAACTCTGGTTCCATAGCTACTGCAATTGCACAGGAAATTTTTTTCTCAGCATGCCACTGTGGAGTTCTCTCAAGAAGATGTTGTATACAAAACAAGTTCATAAATAAAAACACGATGAACTTCTGAGCTCTATGGATGATCCAGCTCATAAGTTCATTCATGCCTGTTGACCAGGAGAAAGAGCATGAAGTGAAATAGTGTGTGGTTAACCTATACACATCTTTATTCCCTTTGACCTGAAAGTTAACATTTACAAAGTGGAAACATGCTGCTGGCTTTGGGTTAAAGATTTATTAAAGGACAGGGAGGCCCAGTACCCTTAAAAGCTACGACTACATTCAGAGTTTTCATCTTGCTGTCTGATGCACTGTTCTCTTCCTGAGGCTTGTTCTGCTGTGGGCCTGATGGGCTGTTCTACCCTTGATGAATGAAAGGTCAGAACACAAAATTCAGTGACTGTCATAAATTAGCACCCTCTTTAGCAGTTGCACCGGAGTGGGAAAGGACAGAACAGGGCAGGTTTAATTTTTAAAATTTTTTTTCTGACTGATGGGAGTAGTTCTAGCCTTAAGGCAGAAGCATCACAGGAGGGTGAGCAGGTGACTCCTCCAGCCTCTATTCATGCAGCATCTGCTTTTTAGCAATGCTCTTCACTGCAGACAGCTTTTATGACCTTTTCTGCACAAATAAATTATAATAATTAACCTGTCTGGCATCTGCTGGTGAATGGTCCCAGAAAAATGACAAGGATGTATTTCAGAAGAGTACAAAAAAGTACATGTTTTTAGAAGAAGGCAGGGGTTTTTTTGGTTGGTTTTCTTTTCGCCACAAAGCTGTTGGCAGTGGTAGAAAACCGTAAATATTATTGCTTTTTTTTTCTTATATAAGGAAAGTTCAAAACAAAGGCTAAGTCCCCTGGGTTAATAAAGGGACAGCTTCTCTAGAGGGCTCCTGTCCCATTAGGCTGAATGTTAAGGGTTATCAGAGAAGAAATGCAAGTCAGGGAAGCTGAGCTCACAGAGACAATGAATGAATATGTTATTAAATATGTACAACGAGTGCATTTTAGCTGGATGTAGATAGGCAGGAGAAGAGGTTGATCCTTTTAGAAACAAGGTACGTCCCTGTGTAAAGCAGAGGACTGTATTGCAGCAGGAGGTCCAAAGCTGCGTCAGAAAGGATCTGCCTCTCTCAGCTGCCTCTTACATATGTTGCACACAGGACAGGACTTTGCTTTTAGGACAGGACAATTGCTCCAAAAAATGATGGTGAAGTGTGATCTTCATTCATGTTTATAAATATGTAAGGAGCGAGTGCCAGGAGGATGAGTCAAGCTTTTCTCAGGTGTGACTAACAATAGGACAAGGGGCAACGGTTGTAAACTGGAGCATAGGTGGTTCTGTATAAATATTAGGAAGATTTTTTTCACTGTGAGGGTGACAGAACACTGGAACAGGCTGCCCAGGGAGGTTGTGGAGTCTCCTTCCCTGGAGAGATTCAAAACCCATCTGGATGAGTTCCTGTGTCACCTCCTGTAAGTGACCCTGCTCTGGCAGGGGGTTAGACTCTATGATCTTTCAAGGTCCCTTCCAACCCCCAACTTTCTGTGATTCTATGGTCCAGTAACTGTACTCATCATGGCAGGGCTGACAGACTACAGTCCATGCTGGGATGGGCTGTGCTAATTATTGAGTGGAAATCTGTGAAAGTGTTGGCCCTGCTCTGAAAAGTGTAAACCCAAATAGAAAAGTGTTATGGAAAAGAGACATGGAAGAATATACAATCTTGCCTCTGCCATGTGGGATGGAATACATATTGCACAAGAAAATACTAATGGAGGACCTAGGTAAGCAAAGGATTGCTGTCCCGTGTCTCTCACTTTGCTCACAGGGACCCAGGTCATTCACCCAGTCAGTGCCCCACAACCTGAACTTACAAGTGACTCAGGAGGAAACAAAAGGCCTTTTAATGCACATGCTATGAATTCCAGGTATTTGAGACCCCTTTGTTTGTTGGATCAAATATAAACTGCCTCATCTTCTATTTGAAAGGCTTTTCCCATTCTCTTCCTCACCTTCCATTCACCACTGAGATGTTGAACATCAGCTGTTAAATTTTCAAGCAAGCCCCTTGGTAATGTCTCTTATTCTGCCTCTCTGACTTAGATGAGTTCCTTGCACATCACCATGATGCCTGTGGGAACAGTTCACATCTAATAAACTGCTGGTATGCATGTACCATACAGTTATATATACACAATGTGGTAGCAAATACAGTTGCATTGATGCATTATGCTTTTTTACATATTTCTTTTGGGTCTATGTGTTTCAGCTCATCTCTCTTCAGAGTAAAAGCCATGTAAAACCTTGCACTGGACAGATGTCATAGGCCCAGAAAGATTAACTGAGAAGGCACTGAATGTTTTTAATGCTTATTCTTCCATGCTTAATTCATTGTGTTTATGATAATTTATTGTGTTTCTGAATAATATTTCCATGATAATGAAGACAGTTGCTAATTAATTAATGAGGCACATCTATACTTAATGTTTCATAAGATCTATATTAAGGAGCTGCTGCAATTAACTAAAGGGGTTATTTAAGGTAAATCACAGCATCACTGAGCTTGGAAGTGACCTCTGGAGATCATCTAGCTCACTCCCCCTGCTCAGCTAGGGTAAGCTGGAGCAGATTGTCCAGGACCATGTCCAGCTTGGTTTTTAGTATCTTCACAGCTGGAGAAAAGACAACCTCTGGGCAACCTATTCCAGTGTCTGACCACTATTTAATATTCATATCTAAGAACAAAAAGAAAATTCCACAGCTCTCCAGGCCAGTCAGCCTCATCTCCATTCCTCAGAAGGGATGCTTCATCCCTTGAAGGGATGCTCCATTGCTTCAAGGCAACTAGTCCTGGAAACCATTTCCAGACATATGAAGGACATTAAGATGACTGGAAGTAGTCAGCATGGATTTATGCTTTCCCTTTTAAATTTGGTGGGCTAGGTCAGAAACACCACAGAAGGGTTAAGAAACCTTTTCTGAATTTTTTCTTTATTTTTAGCTGTCCCACTAGAAAAAAACAAGAGATCAGGGCCTGTATAAAGAGGTGAAATGTAGGTTCTCAAAAGGGAATGCAAGCTCAAATGTGATGTTAATTCTTCTGCTGCGGGGGTGAGAGGAAGGGGATCTTGGAAAACCCCTGGAGATCTGCAACTTCAGGTTGTGAAAGTGTAGTCAAAAGTACGATTCTTCACTGTCAGAAAATAAATGAGATGAACTCTACTCTTAAATATCAGCTGGTAGGAAAGGAGTCTTGAGGGTAGGTGGCAGGTGCCAGGTACTTTATTTCTTTGGCAATGACGAATCACTGCTCAGGGTGAACTAACATATTTTCAAGCTCTGCCTTGAGCTGGAGAATTCCTCACTGCTGGTGCATTTTTAATGGCAAAACTGGAAGAAGTCAGGGTATGGAGGGAGCTTTCCTGGGCAAATGGGAAGATGGCAGGCAGCAATGGAGACCTAGAAAAGACCTGTAACTTGGAGATTACTCAGTCTTTATTGTTCTAGAGACTAAAACAAGGGTTGCTCAAGCTGCATCTAAGGAAAAGCTTTTTGATGGTGAGGGCAGTCAAGCAGTGGAAAAAGTTACCCCATGAGGCTTTATAGTCTGTGTCCTTGAAAGTCTTCAAGACAAGACTGGGTAAAGTCCTCAGCAGCCTGGTGTGATCTCAGAGCTGACCCTTTGAGCTGAAGGTTTCACCAGTGACCTTCTGAAGTCCTTTACAACATGCATTACCTTATGATCCTGTCCTCCTAAGACCAGAGGGGACAGCCACGGAAAACAAGCTCTCCCTCTCCCCCATCCATAACCACTATCACTTCTTACACCCCATCTTCTCCCTCGTAGCAGCCAGCCTCATTTGCCAGACCTCAAAAAGCAGAAGCTTTCGCTGGCTCTGACATATTACCCAAGGTGCTGTAAGGAGGTGCCAGTTGTAGAGAAGACAAGAGAATTAAGAATTACCCCTCTT
The DNA here is from genome assembly GCA_023637945.1 of Phaethornis superciliosus. Lineage (NCBI taxonomy): Eukaryota > Metazoa > Chordata > Aves > Apodiformes > Trochilidae > Phaethornis > Phaethornis superciliosus. The sequence goes on along the minus strand of JAJQWJ010000001.1, from coordinate 82,442,636 downwards.
GCAGCTTGAGTTCTCGCTGAATGCTGTGGGGGCCACACAAATTGCTAACTGCTTTGGGGGAGGGAATGCTTGCAGGATGCTCCAGGAGAGGGGGAGATGCTAAAGCCAGAGTCATGTTTAAATTTGAGTGTGTGCCTCTGAGAGGTCTCCTCCTTAGACTTAGAGTAGAACAGGCCACAGAAAGAGCAAAAACTATTCTGCTGTTGTTTTGGGTTTTTTTGAGAGAGAGGAGAACTCAAAGTTAAAAAATCAAATAAAATAAATTGATTTTTTTCTTGCAACTTCTGGAAATGCAGAGCTACTTTCATTAGTATTCTGTAGCTAAATGCTTGCTGCTGGTCCTGCCTCAGCTACAACTTTCTTGAAAAATATCAATATTTCAAAATTTTTAAATTCCCCTCACTAGCACTAATCACAGGAATGCAAAATCCACACTGACTTTGGCCCAAAACTGCTGTGAAATGTTGTCATGGTGTTTCACAAGTCTCATTACCTTCACCAGGATGGGAACTTGATCCTTCCTATCCCCAGTGTAACACAGAAGCATAATGAACAAATATTTGTTAAACATTTAGAGGGTCACAGATGAAAATTGCTAGAGGAATAATTTGTGAAAGAAGCTTACAAAACAGTTGGTAAAATAGCTTCTCTTTGTTCTTAAACACCTTTGTTCCCCCACCACCACCCATGTGTGGGAATTCCAACCCCTTTTTTAACATCTAAGGAGGAAAAGGAGCAGTGAGGAAGCCCAGTCCCCCTCACCCCCATTCAGTCTTCAAATCGATCCTGGGGTTGGCTCTGCAGAGAGGGGCTGGCATTTGGTTAAACACAGACTGGGCTGAGCAAACAGGTTGAAATCTCCCTTGGACTTTCTCACTCCCACACTGTCAGCCTGCCACCAGCCCAGCTTGGCTGAACAGCTCGCAGGATTTGCTTGGCCAGCTCCTTGGGCCAGGTAGCTGCTGGGGTCTGTGATTGCTCCAAGAGGAGGAGGAGAAGTAGGAGGATGACGAGCTTGCAGGTAAGGGATCAGGGACCTGTGACTCCCCAGTGCTGGCTGTGGACACCCCTTCTCCTCTGACACCAAATGTTTGGCATCTGTTTCATTTTTAATGCACCTCTCCTTTGTGCTTCAGGGTGTCCTCTAAAGCCCTCTTGGGATAAAGGAGTTTGCTGCATTTTGTCTATAAATAGGCTTTTCTTTCCCTCTTCTCCTCCTCTGGAAATCATTCTTGGTCTGCCTATCCCAGCACATCACCTCTTCATTGGGGGATTTGTCCTTCCCCCACCTGCTGCACACACCCCTTCTCCTGTTCCAGCTGTCAGGTGGGTGTTTCCCTCTCAGCCTAAGAAATCTGGCTGGTAACATCTGCCCAGATGTTGCAGCCCTGACATCCATCTTCCCCAGCAGCTCAGGGGAGCAGAGGCTCCATCCTGGGGCAGTTTCTCAGTTCCCCTTGCAGGCACGCTGGGACTCTGGCCATGCCCTCCTCTCTGAACATTCCCCTCCACCATTTGCCTGAACATGAGGGATTTGGGGAAGAAAGGCAAGATGGGATAGGCTTATAGCTCATGTGTGGAAACAGGCAACCCTGAGTCTCACAAGCACCTTGCTGTTGTTGTGGGGGACTGGCTGCCCCTGTGGTCTTCTGGAGGGGTAAGGGTAATGCTGCAGCAGGCCAGAGAGACAAGGACTTACCCCAGGAGCATGGTGGGTCTGAAGAGTTTGTGCAGGTCCACCATGTTCCTTGCCAGGCTTTGGGGCTGTCATTATTACTTAAGACTTTCACTAGATCAAGACATGCCTGAGATACCTGTGTGTGCTCCTTTGCCATCTTCTGCAATGTTCATTATTTTACATAGTGGTTTTACAGGTCTCTGGAGAATGCTGTCCTCTCATACAGTACAGCTTTCACCGTCCTTCTTCAGCAGCAGGGCAGCCTAGCCCCTGTACCACTTTGGATGAGTGACCTTATAGAATCTTATGCTTCTGACTTGTTTCAGCCCCTAACACTTTGTTCTCAGGTATGACTGTATCTGCAGTTTGAGCATGGGTCTTCCCAAGCTGGCAATAGGAACAGGCTTTGCCAGTGCCTACCCTCTGAGACATCACAAATATCCATACCCCATCATCACCTGTCCCCACCTCATCTTCCGTTGGCATCTTTCCTCCAAAAGTGTTTCTTCACCCTTCCTCTCGGATCCTCCCAGCATCTATCCCTTTCTTGCCTCCTACACCAAGTTCCCTGATCCACGTTGGAGCTGGGCAGGTCCTTTAAAGGAAGGGTCTGGCCCTAGACCACCCCATGCACTTTTGGAGCAGAGTTGGTGAGACATGGGGGAGATGGCAGCTCCTGCTGGGGCTGTTGGGGCTGTTGGCTCTGGAGCACCCTGGCAGCACCAGGGCAGAACTCCAGATTGGGTGCTTTGGTTTTACCCCGCAAGGAAGCTGTGAAGCCCCATACAGAGGGGGAAAGGCTGCCCTGCTCATTGCCAAAAGGCTGATGTTCCTGTTTCTGCAGTTTTGTATTAGATGCTCCTGTGCTGACTGCTCTGAACTGATACCAGTTGCCATGCCTTTTGTGTAGCGATGAATGTTGTTTTCCTGTGTCCTGCAGCAGGAGCTGATAGAGAAATGTATTATGCAGCATTTGAAGAAGGGGATTAATTATTTTGCAGGCTATGTGTTCAGACTTCAAATTAGTTTTTTCCATGCCTGCTGTCTAATCCGGTGAACAAAAGGTTATGGTTTATAGGTCAGAGCACAACACCCATTGCGAGTGCTTTGCTTTGCATCCTGGTTATTCCAATCAATGAGCTTTGCTGAATTTTTTATGCAGTGCTGGGCTTTTATCTCTTACATTTTATTGAAAAAAAACCCCAAACAACCAAAAAGCCCCAAACCAAAACAAACAGAAAAAAACCCCACAAAAGATAACAAACAAAAAAAGCAACCGAAGGACCAGAGTGGAGTCAGATGAATTTCTAAGATCCCATTTGTATAAAAAGCTACAGGATCTCAAACAAGATAATGACAACAGTAATTAAAAGGAGAAGAAAAAACAAAGGACTATGGAGAACTTTTTGTTTTACAGAGAAACCACCTGCCCCTTACCAAAATATTTCCCATCAAACTGCTTGACTGGAGCTACTCACAATGGGTCTAGGAACCAGAGGCCAGGCAGAGACCTAGAGAGGGGTTGCTTGGAACTAAAAACCCATTGTCATGCCATGGAGAGAAAGGGTTGGTTTTCATCTGGCCAGATGTTTTGCAGACAAACGATGCTCTGGTGCTGGTGCTGGGTAGGCAGAAAGGGGTCATTTCTCCTGGTTTAGGGCCTCCCCGTGTGATGCAAACTGAGGTGGGAGGTAGGCTCAGAGGGTCATCAGGGCTGTGGTGTATAATAATACACCTAATACAGGTGCTCCTGAGTGACCTGCATCAGCAGGGTCCATGCAGCCTTGGAGCATGATGCCTCCTATGCATGGGGGGAGCTGCTTTTGCATGGCTATTTTTGGCAGCCCAAGTAGTGTTTGACACTGTCTTCTAAGGGCATGGAGAGGAAAGAAGCCTCTCTGAGGTCTGCCACAGAGATAGGCAAAATAAAGTGAGTGAAGAAGAAAAGCCACACTGAACATCCAGGAAAAGTTTTGGAGCCACACTTGGGGTGATAAATCACTGGTTGGATGACATTTCTTTCCCCTCCGGTGGCTGCAGTCCTGCCAATGTCTTTTTTTCAGCCCTTGATGCAGCTACCTGAGGATTAATTTCTTTTTTTTTTTTTTCTTGGCAAAGGAGAATTGATTTGGCCAAACAATGATACAGCAGGTTCTGCCCCCACTCTCTGGGCAACAGAGCGATGCCACATTCTCCCAAATGCTACCTCTTTTCCTGCCCCAAATAGCACAGCCTCCTGCCTTGCTGGGCACCAACCAGCAGCTCTGCAGCCCCCAGTGATGCACGGCCAAGGAAGGCAGCCATGCTCTGTCCACCCTGGTGGCAAGCCACCTGTCTTGTTGCACCCAGCTACTTGCTCAGGGCTGGTAAGATGCTGTGCATCACCAATGTAGGCACCGAGCAGCTGCCTGCATGAGATGCTTGCTGCCCAGTCAGTTTTCTTTCCTTCCCTTGTCCCAGTAAGCAGAAGCAAAGAGTCCTTCGTGGATGTCAATGGGCAGGTCAGCCGTGCAGGTCACATCTTGATAACCGGATGGATGAGGGGTGGATTTCTTGCAGCAAATCCTCAGCAGCTCCTTCCTGCACTGTGGCAGGGGGTTGCCAGGTAGCACATGCTGATTACCAGATACAAAACCCCACATATCACTAAACACCCCCTCCCAGCTCTCCACCAGTTTAGCTGAGCATTTTGCAGGTGATGCTCAGCAAAGCAGCCTGCAAGCTGCATTAACACTCTCCTCATTGTGCTAATGGCAGAGCTGGCTGGGCCTCACTGCCTGTGCTTCCAGAAAATAAGCATGCTCCTCTCCTTCCCTTCTCCTTCCCCTGTTCATCAAGGCTGCCACACAGGCAAAGGCTCCGTCCACCTCTACATTGATGGTAGAGGAGGATGCAGTGCAGAGGTCTTGGTTAATTCTGGAACTGCTGCAGTCCCATCAGATTTGCTGCATTTATGTTTAAAAGAAGGGGAAAAAAAAAAAAAAAAAAAAAAAAAAAAAAAAAAAGAAAAAAACCCCACGATCCAGTACAATACATTTGCCAAGGATGCTTAGGTGACCTGCTGCTTTGCATATCAATATGCCTCTTGCAGAACCTACTGGAGAGCAGAGCCCTAGCCATGTACTTTCATTTGTAGGTAGGAGAGAAACATCTTCCCTGAAATGACAGAACCCAAGATGCTTTCAGGTTCAGACTAATCAGGGCTTCCAGCCTGCCTGTCTCCCCCTGGGAATGGATTTTTCTTACAGGTCACTGAAAGGTGCCAGAGGAAAGCACGCAGTGTGTCAGGAGCTTTCAGGTTTGCTCTCAGTGTCTGCTACACCAGGGAGTGTCTAGGTGGGCTGCTGAGCACCCCGTGGGGGGGAGCAATCCAGGCACTACACCAATGTAATAAACCAGGTACAGGGGATTTGTGTCAGAGCTCTACCTCCCAGGCTGCCTCACAGCTCTAAGGAAGGGTCCCTGCCAAAGGTCGGGGTTTCTCAGACCACCCCATGGAAGGAAGTGTGGGTGTCAGTCAAGCACTGGGACCCCCCAGGGCTCTGTCACCCCAGCACCCCTGTGTGAAGGCAGGTGAGTAGCTCATCTACTCTTGCAGCTGACAGAGGGGAGCATTAATATTTAACTCTCTCCCCGGGCCATGGAGCTGAGCCATTGATTGCTGTCAAAATGCCTCTGCGTTCACACAGAGTTCATCAGAGTTGCCTCATGCCTTTCTATAGGATCTGAAGGGACTGTGTTTACATTTCTGTCAGTGCAATGCTAAGGTCTCTGTTAAACCTGCTTCCCTTCTGTCTCAGCTTTACCAGAGGGGCTTTTTTCAATGCCACAGAGCTGGGAGGTGCATCGGCCTGGGTCCTGTGGCTTTTAGCCATGCTCAGACATAGCAGCTATAGACAGGGTAGAAGGACTATCCATGGGTCTCTCAGGTCTACATCTCTCTAGAAAAAACAGATTATCAGCTAGTAAAGGATTAATTCTTGCTTGCTACTACAGTGTGGCATTCAAGCACAACTGGGCAATAAGTATTTGGGGCAAATCAGTGACATATAGTTGAAGTCCCATCTGAGTTTCCCTTCCACCCTCATCCCAACTACAACCTGACCTTTTACTTGATGGTCATGGAGATGTATTGCAATAACCTGACAACTCAACAGTTCCTAGTTTCAATCCTTGAGCACCCAAGCACACAGTGCATGTATCTGCAAGGCAGTATGCAGATTTTGGAACATCTACGATTCAAGCAAAGTCAGATTTAACTTAACCCCGTGATTCTTGAGTCTGACTGCATTTGTGATATTTCTGTATAGCATGGCACTGTATAAGTGCCTTCATGGTGCAGAATGTGGTCAGAACAGAACCATGCAGATTTGGGTGAAGAGCAAATTCTATCTATGCTCCCTAGTCTACCATGCAGTTAGCTAATGAAGCCAACCCAGGAGCTGTGAAAATGGTCTGTAGTGGTACCTGAGACTTGAGAAAGGCTTAATGCATACAAAATGCATACAGAAAGCCTGGGAAAAAAACATTTGGAAGCAACTGATGAGTTGCTTGGAGAGGTTTTGCTTGTTTTCAAAACACTGATGAGCTGCATTGTTTATTTTACAGTACATGTCAGGATTTGGAAATGAACATGTTTCTGAGGATCCGCGCTGTCCAGGAGCTTTACCAGAGGGACAGGTACTGAGTTCTTTTAAAGCACTTTATTAAAATTACATGGCATAGGCTGAGTGTCTGTTCCCTGGGCTTCTTTTCATCTAAACGTGTTTCGTTTCTGTGTCACCACAAAAGTCTCCAAAAACCTTCTTTATGCAGGACTGGAATAATAAGAGCCTGCCAAAAATCAGAATTAAAGACTGTCATTCTTACTTTCCATTTTTATGTTACTCATGAGCTTCCAAGTTTCACCTTGGGGGTTAAGAGTTGCCTCAATTACCTCTGCTCATCAGAGCAGGTTTTTTTTCCAAAAGGATTCTGTGACATGAGTAGCTCAGCCACTCCAGGAAGAAAGCCATCAGATTTGGAATAAGCTGGAACAGAAGTTTAAAGCTTGGCAGAGAGACCTGCTCATGCAGGAGAGGTGGCTTCTAGAATTTCTGTAGGAATTGGGTTTGATGAAGCTGGCTTATAAGCCTTTGGCAGGAAAGCAACTTCTTTGTAGGGAGGGCACACGAATGTCTGTAGTAATAAACTGACAGATCCATTCTTAAAAGTAAGTCACCTCTGAACACTTTTGATGAAAACAAATTGTGCTGAGTTGTTCTGTTTTAAAGAAAGGAATCATAACCTATATGATGCTAGCCACTTGGTCTGCAGTGGCAACAATAAAAGTTCTCTTTTCAATTTTGTGGCAGCCTCCTTTACACCAGCACAAATTATGAGGGTGCCTGTGTCCTCCCTGGGTTTCCTTGTGATACCTTTGGCTTGGATGGCAGCATTTTGCAACATCCCTTGGTGGTGCTCATCTTCATCTCCCATGCAAGGAGACCACAGAATTAAGGTCATACGGGGCGCTTCACTCTTTGCCTTTATGAGATTTCTGGGTCTCCCCTGTTCTGATGTTTTACACATCATGTGCCAGTAACACACAATTCAAGAACACACTAAATGTGTATATGTGTCCCCTAGGTCTGCATTGCAGCCTATGGTGTGCCCACAAGAAAGGCAAACCACTGTTCCAGACCAGTCTGATGGCTCAGCTGGTGCTGTGTCTTGTTTGAGACTAGGTACAGCAGATGGGTGGAGAAAAAAATGTAAGAGGCACCTTAAAACTGGGAGGTTGGCAGCGGTGGCAGTGGGCTTTGGTGGATATACTCCTCGTGATTTCCTAGAGCAGCACCATTTCCCAGAGGAGATGGACCCCTTTCAGCTCCTGGATGACGTACTGTCACCCAAGTTTGGACTCAGTGTCAAAAGCGTTAATAGGAAAATCTGAAAATGAGCTAGGCCAAAAAAATCTCCAGTCCCAGGGGTGGATCTCTTCTCCTCTGCAGTATTTAGAAGACTGGCATCTTCAGTAGTGCTGGCTAAGATAAAAATGACAAGGGCTATTGATCCCCCTGCGTCACTGCATACCCATAGAGACAAGATGTAGTGTGAGGGCTGAAAGTTACACGTGTTGTGAGAGCTTTGCCTCTTTCTTCTGCCCACCTGCCAGGGCAGTGTTTGATACCATGTGGATGGCTAATGTGCACAGCCACAGCAGGATGGCAGGATGCTAAACTAGATCTTGCAGGAAGGAGATGGGGTAGCAAATGGTATGTGACTGTCCCACTGGGATACTTCCTGGAGTTCTTGGCTTCCTTTGCTTCTTGCTGATCATGAACAAATAGATGCTGGCCTAGTTAGATCAAAATGTTTAGTTTCTGTTCTCTGCAAATGAGAAATCAGTCCTTCAGTTATGAACTCACCAGGGTTGCTAAAACTGCACTAGTCATACCCATGGCTTCACAAAGGGCAATGTTGCCCCCTTTATACTCCAAATGAGGACTGTCACTGTGCTGAAGCCCTATGGAAAAGCCAAGGCTCCCCTTGGGCAGCGAACATCACTGTCAGGAGAGGCAACAGGCCACCAAAACACCTGCTCTGGGCACCCCTCCTGCAGGCAGCAGGTAGCAGAAGAGAACCTTTAGTCCATAAGAAGGAAGAAGCAAAGTTTCATCTGCTGCAAGTCTTAAGCAGCTCTCTGGAAGTCTTAATCAGCCCTCTGGAAAGACAGACAGATAAGATGCTCTGGGGCAATCCGTGTGAATACTTGGCCTTAATATATATATATATATATATTATATATATATATATATATATTGTGCAGACTCACAGTCTGCTTTGAAGTCTATAAGTGTTGGGAATAATGCCCTTTTCCTTGACACTCATGATGCTGACCCTACTGAACTGCTCCTTGCAGCTTGCTATAGCAGCAAGCATGTTGCCTCAATGTCTGTGTTCACTCCTTTGGTTACTCAAGTGGCCTCTTGCATGTAAGAATGAGGCTTGGGGTCTAGCTGAGACACCCAGCCTCATAGGAGCAAACAAAGAGATGACAACTGAGGCACATACTCAGGAGCACAGCCCCCCACTTTAGTATCAGGGTACTGGGCAGCCACCACAGTGTTCTGCTGGGGCTCCAGAGCTAAATCCCATGTTGCTGCTTCTCACTCTTCATTTTTGCTTCTCCTCCCATTCAGAATAACCCACAAGTCTGCCCCTATGGTCTGTATGCTGAACAACTTTCGGGCTCTGCCTTCACCTGTCCCCGGCCCACGAACAAGCGAAGGTACCGTGATCTCTGGCACTGGGTGGGAGATGTGGGGCACGTGGGGGGACCACTGGGGAGAGACAGAGAGGCTGCCTCTCTGCCACCAGTGCCTTCTGCCGGTGAAAAACCTCCAGCGTGAGCTGGGAGATGGACAAGGGCAGGAAACCACAGGAGAGGGAGAGGAAAGGCTTCAGTGGGCTGAGCGGGCTACAAAAACACCGAGAAAGAGGGTGCTGGGATGGGAAACAAAGTTGTTTTCTGAGCAAGGTGAGGAGGGGGAGGGGATGTTCACAGGGGCCAGATGGTCCCGAGTGAGCTGTGTGAAAGTACATCAGGGTCTTAGCCCCGATGCTGTTACAAAAATATTGCCACTGCAACTGGCACTGGTAAGCACCTGATGGACAGTGTTAAAACCGAGCCTCTGAGCAGGACTCTTTCCTCCTCCTCAAGGACACTCCTGCACGTTGGCTGGGGCTGGTGAGGCACTAGCTCGGGCTGTACCCATTTTGGGGCTGACCAGGGGCTCAGACCAGCAGCAGGCACCTAGCACACTGCTGACCATCCTGGGGAAAGGTCCAGCCAGCAGCACACATCCCAGAGCTCTGACTCGGTCATTGTGTTCTGGCCTTGACCAGATTGCAGAAGCTGGGTTTCTCATTTTGCTTCTCCCACGGTGGCTTTTCTGTCCCTTCTGTTGTTCATTCAAATGAAAAGGCAAATGCATCATTTGAGCTGCCAAGAAGAGCTCTGCTCTCCAGGCTGGTGCCAGCTCACGGTGTGCATGGGAAAGGGATGAATCATTGTTTGCTGCATGAAGATGTCCTTGGTGGAAAATTTCCAGCTCGCAAGGGAGAGATTCCCCCTCCCCTCTCCCACCTACCCAAACTCCAACCACCACTCTTAACACATCAAAGGCATCGGCAGCCCTGCCTAGCTCAGGATCAGGATTTTACCTCTGCTCTCCTGCCTGATTAAAAGCCCAGCTCTGGGCTTGGCTGTGCCTGCATATGGCATGTGGATGCTGGCCATGGCTCTGAAGCAGTGCGGGGAGCAGGGGCTGCAACCATGGGACACAGCGGGCAGCAAGAAAGGAGAGTGATGGTCCCAGGCAGCAATGGGGCCATCAGGGACTTCCTATAGCAGTAGGAAGCATCATCTCACATAAAACACTTTTTTCTAGGCTGCGTGGACTTGATGGTGGGCCTATGGGCATGGCCGGCCAGGCACAGGATGCTACTTTCAGTAATCCAAACAAAATCAAATCCTGGCTGACTCCTGAAAGCTCCTTTCCAGAGCTCCTGTACTTTCAATCAGACACGGTGCCCATCCCTGTCTTGCCTGAGCTGCTTTGTAGATGTGTTTAAATAGGCGGCGTTTTTTTCACCCCAGAGATAATGATATATCAGCCACACACTAAACTGAATCTTTTTTAAAAATATATACATATATGTGTATGTGCGTATAAATATATGTAATTATATGTAAATGCATGTACTGACATTTACTTACATATAGCAGCATATGTTTGTACTTGGAGCCTATAATAAAAAGGCTTGTCTCTCTGAAAGTCTCTGGCTGTGAGCTGGTGTTGGATACTTAATATATCTTTTGCTCCAGTTGCCACTAATGTAAATGATATTCATGCCTTTAGGAGCTCAGTCAGACAGCAGCTCCCAGAGGGTTTAACCTCTTCCCCAGCTTAATCCAAGTCTTTCTTCTTTACAGCTGGCTGTATCGGATCCTACCTTCAGTCTGCCACAAGCCCTTCAAACCTCTTGAGGAGGGCCACTTGACACACAATTGGGATGAAGTTGAGCCTGACCCCAACCAGGTAAGCTACTCTGGAAAGAGCTCTAGTCCTGCCAGGAGAATAGTAAAATACAGAATCACAAAAGGAATAGACCTCCAAGATCATCCAATCCAACCTTCGACCAACACCATAATCTAACTATTAAACCATGTCCCTAAGGACCAGGTCCAAACACCTTGTAAATACTTCCAGGGATGGTGACTCCACTACTGTCCTGGGCTATTCCAAAGCCTGACAACCCTCTCAGTGAAAAAATGTTTCCTAACATCCAGCCTAAACCTCCCCTGGCACACCTTCCATCCATTCCCTCTGGTCCTGTCACACACCACCAAGGAGGCTGTTCCCCTCCTGGCTCCAACCTCCCTTCAGGTGGTTGAAGAGAGCGATGAGGTCTCCTCTCAGCCTCCTCCTCTCGAGACTGAACACCCCCAGCTCCCTCAGCTGCTCCAGGCCCTTAACGAGCCTCATTGCCCTTCTCCAGACATGCTCCAGCACTTCTATGTTCCTCTTATAGTGAGGTGTCCAGAATGTTAAGATAACCAGGGGTGAAAAGGTGCTGAACTGCAGGAGGTTTGAGAAGAGCCATAGGGACCTGGGTGTCTGGCCAACAAAGGAGTTGGGTCCTGCCTGCCACCTGTTGTTCCTCACCTCTGGGTCACCCAAGGAATGACTTGTTACATCTCAAGAAGGGATGTTGTGGGACCGCCTCGATGGATGTTTGTGGTACTTTCCCAGCATGGCTACAGTGTCACAAGGTTTGATATGTGTGATCTAGAATTTCCATTGGGGGTTTCTGTCGGCTGCCCCTCAGGCTGATGATTCCATGATTCCTTTTCAATGTCCCCCATCAAAGGTTTGCCATGCCTCAGACTGGCAGGCAGAGCAGCACCATGTCTCTGCCATCCATCACCTCTTTCCCTGCATTTTCAGAGAAGCTGCTGGCTGTCTGCCCATTTCTCTGCAGCCCTCATGGGAAATCAAGCTTCGTTATGGACAGTCATGCAGAGACTTGGCATTTGTCTTCTTCTGTTACAGTCTTGCCATCATCTTTAATCATGATTTCTTCCTTGCCATCCCCAAAACATTCGGCTTTTCTAATCCGACTCTCTCCTCTTGCCGTTGTCCTCTCAACATTATCTCATAGCCATCAGGTTTACTCCTCTCAGGTTTTGCCCTGTGATGCATCATCATTAACTAATTTCCAGCCTCCCAGCAGCCTCACCATTTGTCTAAATACTTTCCCAGTTCTGCTGCAATATGTTTCTCAGCCACTGACCAAGCAGCAGAGACAGGATTGTATTTATGTGCCTTTGATGCTCCTTCCCAGGTCATAGAAACACAGAATGGCTTGAGTTGGAAGGGACCTTAAAGATCACCTATTTTCAACACCCCTGCCATTGGCAGGGACATCTCCCACTGGACCAGGTTGCTCAAAGCAACAAAGCTTCTGCCCACTCTCTCTCACCACTTTCAGTGGCAATAATCAAACCTAAAGGGTTTGTTTCCTAGCAGTAAGTGGGACCCATCTTCTTGCTTTCCTTCTCTTCCTCTCTGAAGCAGAGCCAGAGACCAGGTTCAGTTTGTGGGACAAGACTGGTTCTTTCCTGCTGTGCTTTGTGCTTCACCTAGCTCACTTAAGGCTCTTTCATGATCATCATCCATCTAGAAGGGTGGCCATATGGAACCACCTTATGCAAAGCCCATTGAAGTCAGTGGGAAATAATAATCTTTAACATTGCTCAAAGACAACGGCAGAATTATAAAAGGCATAGGGGCCAAAACAAAAAAGGGGACAAAGATGATAAAAAAATGTGGGCATCCATGCCAGAAGTTCTGAAACAGAAGCAAAATCTCCAGCCTATAACTGAGATTACCAAGGGAAGCATTGAGAGGCAAGGAAAAAACCTAACAGTGTCACACTAAAAAAATGTTAAAAAATGCATCAACTATGGAACATCTGCCAGAGGATGCAGGTGGATTCAAAATAGTGATTGGACAAACCTTGAAGAGATAAAACATAGAAATCAGTAGTAAGCAGAGAGGTGCCTCAAGAGGTTTGCAGATCATGCAGCAGGGAAACAACACTAAGAGCTTCTCCATTTTAATCACCTGGTGCTGGCTGCCACTGGCTGCCTTGGACTTCTCTTCTGACTCTGGGCACTTTTTCTTCTCTTATCATAGAACTGTTTTGGTTGGAAAAGATTTTCAAGATCATCAGGTACAACTGTTAACGCAGCACTTCAAAGTCCACCACTAAACCATGTTCCTAAGCACCACGTCTACATGCCTATTAAATACCTCCAGGGATAGTGACTAAAGCACCATTCCCTGGGAAGACTATTCCAGTACCTGACAACCTTTTCATCAAATAATTTTTTCCTGATATCCAACAGAAACCTTCTCTAGCACAACTTGAGGGGAAACACAATGTTTTCTCTCTTTATACTGCATTCTCTCTTTATTCTTGGATTGGTGAAACCCAAATGCAGCAAAGATGGGCCAGACAGACAGAATACAGTTTGGCTTCACAGTTTGCAAGCATTTTTGGCAGAGGGGCCAGACACCATTATCAATTGCAACTCATGGGCTCACTGATTTCCTGCTCTCCTTGTCCCAGAGGAGTGACAGCCATGGATGTGTCCTCAGGGACCAAAGAGAAAATGAAGCTGTTATTTAGGAACTGCACTATACTTATTATTTCATCTGTAGACTTACTGCCATATTCCATATTACTCAGTGAGAAAATTTGCCTCCCTTTAGACTGTCTTTACTCCTAATAATTAATTATCTTCTTTTGCCTGTTCTCCCTTCCTTTCTGTTTCCTCCCCTGGTCTTTAGGATCCTTTCTCTTTGTCCCTCCGTATGTAATTTCTTTCTGTATTTCCCAATGGTTTCTGTCAACTGAGTCCCAACTCCCATCCCTGGAGGCTTAGAACAGTCATTAGAAGAGCAGTTTATGTTGAGATGCCAGCTCTGGACTTCACTGTTGCCATTAGATGAACAGGAGCCAAGGAAGGCCCCACTGCCTGGGATGGCAGCAGGCTCTGGAGAACCTACTGATCATGCTTTGCATTGGTCCTGGTTCATCTCTGGAAGGCTGTCCTGGAAACCAAAGGAAAACACGCTTTAAAGAAGTCAGAAAGCAAAATCTGATGTTCTGCACTATTTCATTGGCTTACCTTCCACATTTTGATTTGGGTTTGGAAACCTTTCATGAGGCTTAGGGGAGTTTTATATCTTTTTTTCCCTTTCAAATTTACCTGAAATTGCATATAGTTCAAAATTTTGGGGAGCAGCAGGCACAAACACAGAATTCCATCAACTTTGTCTAAAAAAGCACCAGCCTAAACACATGTCAAGAACCACCAGGCTGGGTAGCTAAAGGCAAAGAAAATGTTCTCATGGGTGTCCCGAGTCACAGGCATTTTCACCTGGGGTCTGGCGTATCAATGCAGGGGATATATCTGGCAGCTGGCCACATCAACACCATCCTAATTTTGAGTGTTCAGGTTGATCTGCACTGAATGCCATCCCACTGAGGGGCTCTCAGTCAAAGCACCTTGTTCCCAAGAGCTGCAAAGTCCCTTTAATATGATATTAGCAGTAATAATTACTTTGGACTCCTCTGGCACTTTCTGCCTGAGGATCTCAATGGGCTTTGCAAGAAGTAATTAGTTCTGCTTCCAGCTCACACTCACACAAGTAGAAATATTTCTGCTTTGGATGTGGGGAAAATGAAGTGGAGCCAACAGGAGTGTTCTGCTCAGGTCACGAAGGGAGTGAATCATCCAGCTCAGAGAGGAGCACAAGACTGTGACAATTTGGCTGCAGAAAGCCAAGTCATCTGAATTTCTTTGTTCTCAGAGTGTTGTTAGTAATAGAGAAAGATACACAGGCCTGCCAACTATTTTAGCAAATTATGATTAATTTAAAAAAAAAAAAAAAAGTTCCATAAATCAAAAGAAACCTGTGAACCAAATTAGTGAAAAGAGGAAAGATGTTACCTCAGCTAGCAGAGGGTCGGGAAGCAGTGGGTGGGACAGGGGTCTACTTTCTGTTGAATTGCCACTATTTGTGTTATAACCACTGGCACTGCTTTTTTGCTTTCTGTTTGCCATAATCTAGCTGCGATGGAAACCTTTTCAGATCCCGAAAGCCCCTCAGAATAAGCTGGATTTTGTGAGCGTAAGTCAGGGTTCCAGGGCATCTGGGAATCCTGCATCTCTATTTCTCCTCAGGGGGTAGTGGGACACACGAGATGCTCAGCACTGGGCTAGCAGCAGCAGTTTTGACAGCTCTGGGCTTGCAGAGCATCTGTGGAAAGGGAGGGGACTCCAGATTTCAGCTGAGAGTGGATTTGATTTCCTTCGGTTCCTTTCAAGGAACTGTTCAAAAAAGAATCAAAGCATCAAACCCCAGCTATACTCAGCCCTTGGGCTGGAAAACACCAGCTTACAGGGATTTTTAAGAAAACCTTAATACATTACCGAAAAGCCAACATGTTTGACAGATGGCCAGATATGGTTAGGGCATATGGAAAGGCTAGTGGTGTGGGAAGCTGGGAATAGGGGTGATCCCCAGCAAGGGGGTGGAATGAGGGGAGGGAAGGGGGCTGTCCCCTGCCCCACTGCCTGCTGCTCCCTCACGATGTTTTGGGTTTGCCTGTAGGGGCTGTACACCTTGTGCGGTGCTGGTGACCCCAGAGGACGCAACGGCATTGCCATCCACATTTTTCTCTGCAACATCTCTATGCATGACAGGTCAGTGACTGCTTGTTTCTGTCCAAGGTAACATTAAAATTTATTTTTGTTTTGGATCCGCGAAACAAAGTCCAACTCTAGAAGGGTTGGGTGCAAGCAGATTTTATTTGACAATTGACACAGGCAAAAATACAGAGCCAGGCAAAAGAGGGAGAGAGGAAGAGAAGATACAAGAGAGAGAGAAAAGTGGTAAGAAAGTGGGAAGAAAGAATGAGAGAGAGAAAGAGTCACCACCAGGGCCCCAGCTGCCCAGCGAGTTTCTTCAAGATGTCGCTGATCCTGGACAGGGCCAGATGCGAGATGGCGGTGGGTCAAAGAGAAGACAAAACAGCCACAGCATGGACAGCCGTATATACCCCCTGCTCTGTTCTGGTCCTCCACCCTAGCCAGGGCTATTCACTTTAAAATTGCTCTTTTGAGGCAGTTGCAAATCAGTGAGGTCACTCTCACCCTGCTAATACCACCAGAGGCTTGGTCTGCCCTGGGCTGGCTGCCTGCATGTATATGGCTGCTGCCAGTGTGCCTGAGTCCAGCCTCTCCCAGTGGTGCTTTTTCTGTGTCCCTGTGCTCCTGTGTGCACAGTCAGAGGTGTTCATGGTGTCCATGGCAGGTGTTTGTGAAGCAGGTTGTGCTCTATGGCCAAACACTGTGTGGGGAGTGTATGGGGAGACACCAAGAGAAGGAAGGAGCTGGGCATGGGGATGCTGCAAGAGGAGATGTATTGGAGCCAGGTGCTCTCATCCCAAGGACTAGACCTGCTCTTCAGAGGTCAACAGGCAGCCTCTGGTGGGCATCCCTAGCCCCCACAGTCAGCCCCACTCCTCAATTTACAATGCCTGATACACACTAAAGCAGTGAACTAGCAGAGGCTTGAGGAGATCCTGCTTCCAGGCAAGGCACATTAAACCTCCTTGCCTCCTCTGCACCAGCCAGTATATTGCATTTGCTGACCTACAAATTGTGTTAGTAGTACTGAAGGGAAAAACTCTGCCATGTCCGTCTCTGCCCAAGCCCAAAACTGCCCAGCTGTGGTCATGCTGTGTGCAAGTGCCCAGGGCTTACATCATCTTGACCTTCCTGTTCTTTTCTTTTAGATGCCTTTATAATTCCGATGGTGACTTCCTGATTGGTGAGTTTATGCTCTGGCTTTTCTTTCCTCCTGCAAGGGTCTATCTGGGTTGCCATCTGCTTGCCTCTTTGTTCCTTCAGAGCCTTAGTCCCTAGAGCCAAGATTTAGAGTAGAAGGTTGGCTTCATGCTCATGCCATCTAGAGCTGGTGGTCTGGTACCAGCTGGGCTGTCAGGTGGGTTGCAGCTCACAGAGTGCCTATCTGTGCCAGACCTCAACTTTGTTTCTGAGCAGTGACTCAACCTTCTCAGACTGGTATTAGGCACACCACAGCTGGAGGCTCTCTGGAAAACATAAGCCTCGGAATTTTTGAGCAGCTTACAGCTAGATGCCTTCATTGTCTTGGTCCAAGAGTACTCAGCGTGGCAGATTAGCTCCCACGCTACACCAGCCTTAGGCAAACAGAGTGCCACTATGAGTGTTGAGGTTGGCATGTAATAAGAATACATGCTAAAAAATATTTTGAGCGGTATCAGAAGCCTGATATTTACTTGTATCTTTCTTGACTGAGGGACAAAAGTGCCTTGGGATCACCAACAGAAACATTTCGGCCATCAAATAGGTATTAAATTGTTATCGCCCACATCTCTTACTATTACAAAGTAAAAGTTCCAGGGCACATTTTGTAAATCTGCTAGTTTTTAAAGTCAAAATGTGAGGTCTCCTGCACCAGAACAGTCATGAAAAATAATATATGGACATTCATGAAGCATTGCTTCTACACTTAGGAAGCAGGGGGTATTAGTTATTTCCTGACATCTCACACTGCCACAGTCATGACAAGAATGGGTACATGCACTGTTTTACACTAAGATCATGAGACAGACACATGTGGCCCCAAATATATCAAGTCCCATTTATTTGGACTGTGCACAGATTCTACATCAAGGTATCATGAATTGAAGAATGGACCAGCCTCATGCAGATACCCACTGCGATGTGGGAACTGTGGGGTTGGTTTGGAAGCTGCCCTGGCAGTGCAGGCATCTCTGGCGCAAGGCTCTGCATAGGAGAAGAAGTCCAGTCCTGCTGTGAAGCCTGGGTGCCCTGTGGGGATGGAGAGGGTGGCAATCACCACACTGCTTCAGCTCCTCTGCTGGCATTTTGTTTCCACAGTGCCCCAGCAAGGGAAACTGCTCATCACAACTGAATTTGGGAAGATGCTAGTGGAGCCCAATGAAATCTGTGTCATCCAGGTAAGGGCTGACTGCACCTTGCTTGTGTCTCAGATCCACATTGAAGAAAGCCAGCTCCTGCATTCAGCTGTTTGTGATTTATCAGCAAAGTCCTGGGAGAATTCTACTATCTTTATTTTCCAGCAAGGAATGCGTTTCAGTGTGGAGGTGTTTGGAGAGACCAGAGGCTACATCCTGGAAGTGTATGGGGCACACTTTGAGCTGCCAGACCTGGGACCCATTGGTAAGGATCTCTTGTCAGACTGACAGCAAATTTCATAGGGACAGACATGAATCACAAGCTCCAGTCCATCCTTTTATATCCTATGTAATACATCCTCCCAGGAACAAATTCCTTCATAAAGATGCTTTTCATCCCAGCAATCTTATTTCCCAGCAGAGCAAGCATTCCCCCTCAAAAAAGTGTGACAGCCCAGTCATCCTGAGATTCCCTTGCACTGAAGGGATCATTTTCCTTCCACTCTTTTTTCCACCTTCTCTCCTCTTCTTCTGGTCTGAGAGTTCCCATCTGCTGTCTCTGAACCTGTTCCTACCAAAAGAAACTCAAAAAGTATCATCACTGATGATTCTTACTTACAGGTATGGCATAAACTGGAGTGTAAGAGAGAATTTACCTGACAAAAAGAAAGGCATATTCAGAGGCAACAGATATTCTTGAAGTCCCTCCCCTTTTAGATTTAATCAAGGCTCTAGAGCCTAGTATCAGAAGCTGCTGGCCTTGGAGAATCAGGAATCAATAAAATGAGCATCACAGGACCTGCATCAGCAACATATTTGCATCACTGAGCACAAGTCTAGCTCTGATAAATCACAGATGCTCTCTGCCAGCTGCCTCCTACTCTGTGCAATGTCACAGGTCCTGAAGGCACAACCTCTCATTAACATGACAAAAACATTGCGAGGATGTATGGCATCTGGGGCCTCACTGTCCCCACTGTGATTTCACAGTCAGCTTTCTGGAGGTGCTCATTTCACCTTCCTCAACACTGAAGAACTTGCTCCCAAACTTCTCTTGCTGAGAAAAACACCTCCTGGTTACTGCGACTAAGATTGTTTCTGGGAAGGCAACTGAAACTTTTAACAGCTGAAATAGCTACAAAAAGGGTGCCAGTAGTTCTCCAATTTCAGACTGGTGTTTTAGGGTTTGTTGGTTTTAATTTTAGATTGAAGTGGTTTTTCTTTTCCCCACTAGACTGGGCTTGCTTTGTTGCTGTCAGTGTGATTTAAAAAAAAGGCTATGCTTGAAGTAAACTAACTAGGTATTACCAACCAGTAACAAGCTTGGCATTGGTCCATTTGCATTCAGGGGGCCTTGTGCAAACATCTCATGGCCATAGTGAAAACGAAGCTGGTCATTCTTGCAGTGAGGAACCAACCCAATTTGCAGCTGTTTAATGAGACCCCATTCAAGCATCTCACCCAAATGATACCTTTCCACCTCGAGCCTACAGTGATTTTCCAGTAGCTTTCCTTTCATCCAGCTGAGCTGACCTGCATTCACCCACTTCTTCCGCTCTGTGCCTGCTCCACTTGATTATTGATACTGTTGACCCAGACTGTTTTTAACAAGTTTTTCTATTAGATATTTTTTCAGATGCTGTCAGACTGGGTTTGGAGTGGGTTTTTTCAGTCTCCAGAAGGCAGGAATCTATAATAAGCTTTGCTTTCTGGAGAAAGAGAAAATGAGTGCAGTTGCCTGTGAACCTTTTCAGGAGGTGGTAATCGTAAGAGCTCCTCTTCTCACCACCTACCCGCCTTCCCCTCAGAGACCAAGACCCTTTGTATTTCGGTCTTTCTTTATTCTAACTTCAGATGGAGAAAAGCACTGACTGTTAAGCCTTAGCAGCAGGTAGTAATGTCTGCATTTTTATGGAAGAAATTCAAAACCACTTTGTAAAAATAATACTACGAGAAGAAGAATGCTTCTGTACCTGTATGGTGCTTTACACTTTGAAAACGCTCCTCAAGCTAACCAACCCCCCAGTATGCCCAGAGTCTGTAAGTATCACTAGCCCTTATTTTATTATTCTTTTTGCAAGCATTCAGAAATGTATTTGGCCCATTCATGACAAGCCTCGTAACTTCTGTATGGCTAAGTGTTCAACCAGTGTGATGTCCAGCAACAGGGAGCAATTCACCTTCTGGTTTTTGCTGAATTCCTAGTTGTTACATGCCTTTAATTGAGGACGCTGTACTAATCTGATTCACTAGGGAAGACCCGTCTTAGCCACATAAGGGGGGCATGGACTCAAACACTAGAATGTGCTCAATTTCCTGCTCATATAAGTCCAAGAAGTTCATGACTATTTCAGTTTTAATGGTTGGCCAAGAAACAGTAAGGTCATTCAAAATTCAGAAGGGTACCCATGAAGCCAGGACATTATACCAGCCTCTCACTTTGCTGGCATCTCTTTCTCCATCAGGAGCTAATGGGCTGGCCAACCCGCGTGACTTCTTGGTGCCTGTTGCATGGTATGAAGACCGCCAAGTGCCAGGGGGCTACACAGTGATCAGCAAGTACCAGGGCAAGCTGTTTGCAGCCCAGCAGGTGAGGATGCCCCAGGGAAAAAATGTAACCCTGAAGTGTAATGACTGCCTGTGCATGGCCTGGGAAATGCAACTCGGTAGCGTGTACGTGGTCTCAGGGTGTCCTGCTGGGTTAAGTGGAGCAGTAATGACCCCTTGCCTTGTTGGGTCATTCATCTTCCAAGTGGAGGCTCCTCAGTCAGAAAAAAAAGTGTTTGTGACTACTTGGCTGACCAAAGACTCAATGATGGTCTTTGCCTCAGTGCTTTTCATAGTGACAGATAGAAAGCATCTGGGGCTGCTGTGGAAAGCCAGGGTTTCCTTACCAGAGAGCAAGTGTGGCCTTGTTCAATCTCTGCCTGGGCACTTGACAGTCCTTAGAGGCCAAATCACAGAGGGAGGGCTGAGGCCCACCAAATGGAAACACTGAGGAATACTACATCTTTGCAACATCAGGCTGTGCCTAAAGCCACTCATGCTCCAGGCTGCTGGTGTACTTCTCATTAGCACTAACCCTTTTAATTTGGGAAAGAGCAGCAGCAGCACCCTAAATACGTGCTGCAAATTAGAAGACTGTGTATAGTAACCCTCTGTCTCTTTGCTTTGGTAGGATTATTCACCCTTCAATGTTGTAGCCTGGCATGGGAACTACACGCCATACAAATACCATCTGGAAAAATTCATGGTTATTAATTCTGTGGCTTTTGACCATGCGGTAAGTTCTGGAGCTGGGCAAGGCAAAGCAAGGCTGTGTGAATACTGCACCATCCAAACCTACCCTGAGCTCCAAGGCCTCAGAGCCTGTTAAAAAACATGTTATGCTTTAATTAACAGTGCGAGATCTCTTGTGCTGCTGTTCCTGGGCCCAAATCAAGTTATTGCAGAGAAAGTTGACCACCTTTGTGGCATAAAGACATAACTGGAGGTTGAGCAGCTTCTTAGAACAGCTTTTTGCAGCTTAACATAGAATTTCTGTGCCTGGAGGAAGCATGAATACTGAAGCCAACACATATTGTGCAACTCAGCAAAAAGGCTTTTACTTTAAATTCTTGCCTAGATTTATTCCTTACAATTGCATAGCCTCCTTCCTGTGGTTCCTCTGAGCCCAGCACTGAAATTCATTTGAAGAGCTGGCAGCTTAAATTGCAATAATTTCTAGATTTTATGGAAAACAACCAAAGCCAAAACTAATGTGAGCAGCTCTTCTACAAAGGAAATCAGCCCGGTGCGAGAAATGCCTGCAGCAATGCCATCTCTTGGTGCTGCTTCTGCAAGTGGGTGTGCAAGTAGACTGGAGCATTTCTCGTGAGACAACCAACAGAAAGTATTGTTTAAACTCCAGAAAAACCTGGCAGGAAAAGGATGGTTTTGGGAATGAAGCCAAAAAAGTTCACTTTGCTGGACAAGAGGCTTCAAAAATCCTTGAAGCAAGACATGATTTCTCTGCCATTTGTTCTCCCTGTTTGTGAACTAACAGGGCTGTGAGGCTAAATGCCTCCAGTGGGCTGTTCCTACCCTCTGTAACCAGATAAGGCAGAGGTATGGTTTCATGGTAGGAGGAGTGCTGGAGCCTGCTCCTGGAATTACATTTTCCCATCTTGTGGGGCTGTCCTTCTGTGTCTGTGCCACTGTCTCTGAGGGCATTATGTCCATGGAGGAAGAGGCTCTCCAAAGCTGCTCCAGTGGAGAACCATCCAGTCCCATTTCTTGTCCCCCACGTGCAGCATGGGATTGGGATGTTGGGTGTTGTCACAAAGTCACAAATCTCACCCACACCACCAGGTGCAGGTAGTAAAAAAATTTTTAGGCAGGGAAGAGGCTGTGTCAGTCAGGTTTACTGTCTGGTTAACCTGGGCATACAGCTCTGAGCCCTGCTCTGTTTCATGCTTTTTGCTTTGCTTTTTTTCAGGATCCTTCTATCTTCACAGTCCTGACAGCCAAGTCAACCCGTCTTGGAGTGGCACTTGCTGACTTTGTCATATTCCCCCCTCGATGGGGGGTAGCTAACAACACCTTCCGGCCACCATACTACCACCGTACGTCTGCCTTTTGTTTGTTGTGCCTCGGTACTGGACAGCATTCAAAAAAAAAAAGCCTCTATTTATTTCAAAGCACGTGCAGGGAAGAAACATTCTGGTTTGTTGTCCTTGGCAGAAGTAGAGTCAGTTTCTTGGAGCCAGTCAGTCCTCCCTGGAAAATGAACAAACCCAAAGATGTTCCTATTTGAGTATCTCAGGAAAATTCAGGGATGATGGGATGCTGTGTCTGCATAGATGGATGCACCTGTGCTCAAGGGGCTCCCATGGAGACCGGATGCATATTGAACTTGGAATTGCACAAATGTGCCTGCCATCCAGCCACAAAGTGCTTATTATCTCATTCAAGTACATAGATAAAGAATAGGAAAGAAGAAAATATGGTATCAGAGGTGGTAAGAAGCACAGCAGGATGTAGAGCTGCTCAAGGACACTCTTGAGTGAGAGCAGAGTTAAAGTGAGGGAAGAAATTTGCTTTCCTGAGTCCTTCTTCACCACCTGAGCAGTGATGGAGGTACCTCTGGCATTTAAGAAGCCAGAGATCAGGAACAGAGCTCCTTCTCTGGCAGAGGGCTAGTTGTTGGTTTAGGGATTTGGTTGCCATCACTAGAGCTGATTTCTTTTTGGCAGCTTTTTGGTTTCATCTTGGCAGAGTATGGCCACATGTGTCACTGAATGGATGCTAGGAATCCAGTCTCCTGCATGGGACTGCCCTTCCAGAGTGGGCAGGAGGCAACCTTCTCTGTGAGGCTGATGAGTAAAGCTTGCCTTTCCTGCACCCTTTCAGGTGATAGCTAGAAGACTGCATTTCAGAAGAGATCAGGGTCACACTATGGTCACTCTGAAATGCTGAGAGGTTTTCTGCATACTTAGTACTACATTTTAGTTACCAGCTCCTCCTAGGCATATTTCCAAGCATCCTGGGGGCTGGTAGAATTAGTGGCACTTGCAAACACAGTAGGCATCTGTACAGACATCTGAGTAAATCTCACAAGCAAAGACCTGCCCTATCACTCTGTTGTCATTGCAATAATGTGTGTGACATGGAAACATGTCTCCTGACTGGCTGAGATAGTGTTAAGTCAGTTTTATTAGACCCTAGGAGGTGAGAAACACTTCTGGTTAACCATGGTTAAATTGCTGCTTATCATCAGAGCTTTGCTAACTTTCCACAGATGCGTTGTGAGCTGGAACAAATGTGAAGCTGTTCAACCTTGCTCCACCTGTGGTAAAAGAAAACTGAAATAACACTCATTCTCTTGTTTGTGTTGTAATGTAAGACAGCCCATGTAGAGAGCTACCAGAGCGCCTTACTTGACCACAGTACCTTGTCCAAGGGCTTTGAGCACTAAATTAATGATGTCCAGGTTGGTTGTCTACTCAGTCCCAGCCATGGAGGGGCAGAGCTTGAGTGGGTAAGGCAGGCATCGCAACAGTCATCAGGACACTGCACACTTTGGTTCTCTCTGAAATTAGTGCTGTGATGAGAGTCTTCTATCATTAAGAGACATGTAACTCTGAGGTAGAAGTAGCAAAAATTCAGTGCCACTGAACTCTACTCTGTTCAACTATTTTACAAGAGGCCTATTTTTTTTGCCAGTAATCCTCCACTGTCTCCTCTTAGCAGGTGCAGGGGAAAACTTATGACCAGAAAATTTTGGTGCACTCAGAATCATGGTTTTTTATCAGCTTTGCCCTAAATATAAATATAGCAATGGTGGTCCAAAAAGATTACCTCTAGGCATAGTAACAACTTCACATGCTGTGCATGTGCACATAGCACATAGCTGTGCAGCTCATAGATCTTGACTTCTCTTGATCACCTTTCTACATCCTTGGAGGCTATGGATTACTGCTAGGAAGTCTGGACCATCAGTTGAAAAAGATCTGATGCAGTTCTTATACCATGGGCATATTTTGCATCTGTGTCTGAGAGTAAGTACTCTGTGTGATTTTCATTATGGTAGGACCTAATATCCAACGGCCACTAAGAGATTTTTTTTTTAAATTCAGAACATCCTGCTTCTAGAAGACAACACTATTTTAGAGATAGGAAATGGAGGCACACCTAAGTTGTTGGGGGTCACATAGGAAATCTCCAAACCAATAAGAAACTGGACTCAGCTACTCTTGTTAAGTCCCAGCCTTGGTTTCCTACTCACCTACCCATTCTTTCTAAGCATTATGAGTCTTGTTGCAGATGCCTTGGCAATCCAGATCTTAGGGTCTGAGCAGCAGTCTGAGAGTGCCAAGAGCAGTACATGAGCAGCTCCAATGAAAAAGCTGTAACAGTCAAGACTTACATGAGATACTGACAACCTGAAATGAGAATGAGCGTTTGCATACATATATAGGCCAGCTCTGCTTTGAGCTAAATTAGTTTTGTTGTTAAATATTTTAAACCTTGGATTGTACTTAACGAAGACCAAGTTGCTAGTGGTTAAAAAGAGCTATATATAACATAGCTACAGAAGTGTGTCCTGGTTTTGGAAAAACTGGCTGCTAAGCAGAAAGTTGCCATATTGCTTAGTCATATCTGGTCTAGTAAAGCTGAAATCTAGGGGTGAAAGCTGTTGAAGGACCTCCCTCACAGGGAGCATAAGTCAGCAAGTACTGAACAATTAGATACAGCCATTCTTACCTACATTACTGGTATATTACTCTGTTGGTTTCAGAGGGTCTACTCAAAGTATTCTTGGGAAGGACAGAATTTGGCTCCTTGTCTTTGGGCATACAGTGGCTCTTGAGAAATAGGTAGATATACATGAATCAAAAGCATAAGGTACTGAAGCACATGGCTAAACTGGAGGTGATAGAACCAAAATTATTTCAGGTTTAAAACTTGGGACAGCAAACCAGGCTCTCACCAAACTGCCAGCCAGGCATTTTGTAACTGTCACACAGGGATGATTATAATGACCTTTTTCCCACAGGGCTTTAAGATCTCTAATCCAAGTCTATAAATATCAGGTGACACCATGCAGCCCATATGCAGATGTAGTACTTGCACTGCTCATGGTGATAAGAAAAGCACGGATCTACATGAATGAACTTTAATTAGGGAGCTCTTAGTTTCTGAATGCAGATAATTAAGGGTTGAATAAAACCTGTAGAGCTCTACAAGCATCACCTGTAGGATGCCAGATGTCCTTTCCTGCAACACACTTGCTTACAGACCTCTGCACTCTACCCACTGCCTGT
This sequence comes from Phaethornis superciliosus, assembly GCA_023637945.1. Classification (NCBI taxonomy): domain Eukaryota; kingdom Metazoa; phylum Chordata; class Aves; order Apodiformes; family Trochilidae; genus Phaethornis; species Phaethornis superciliosus. The sequence continues at coordinate 82,417,046 of JAJQWJ010000001.1, read as the reverse complement.
CCCAGCCTCAACTCATGGGTTTCAAGGAGCTCAAAACCCATCTGTGATAACCTCTCTTCTCTATGCCTCCTGCAGGGAACTGCATGAGCGAGTTCATGGGACTCATCAAAGGCTACTATGAAGCAAAGGAGGAAGGATTCCAGCCCGGAGGAGGCAGCTTGCACAGCATGATGACTCCTCATGGGCCAGATGCTGACTGTTTTGAGAAGGCCAGCAAAGCCAAGCTGGAGCCTGAGAGGGTTGCAGAAGGGACCATGGTAAGGAGCCAGGGGAGCTAGTAAGATTCTGAATACAGCATGGTTTTGCTTCTCTCAAAATACAGCCTCCCTTCTTGTTGTCAAGTTGAAAAAGTACTTGGAGCAAAGTGCTGCAGCATTTGCCTCCCTCACCAGTAACTTCCAGGAGCTCCCCTGGAGACACACAATGCCAGGCAGCTTTGATCATCTGCACACATAAATTGTTGTCTGAGCAGGAAGCTAGGAATTTTCATGCTGATTAATTTAATTTTTGTCTTAGCCTATGGAGAAAGAAGTGAAGTCCCTGACTGTCCTCCTTTCTCCACCCCCTAAAATCTAATGATGATCAGCAGACCTTGAACTACAGCTCTGGGAACAATGTGGCCTTCCTGAGGATGCATGAGTCCAAAGAACCATTCCCAAGACCTGGTTAACATCAGCAGTGCAGTGCCAGCTGGGAAGAGCTTTCTCCCTCTTGACTGGTCAGGCTTGAGGTAGAATTTAGCAATCCTGGACCATTTGCACAGCTCCTCTTTGTGGTAGAGTAAAGCTACCTTGCTTGTATTTACACTTTCAGTCTCCTGCCCTAGCTGACCTTTCCTCTTTCCAACAGGCTTTCATGTTCGAATCGTCCTTCAGTCTTGCAGTCACCAAATGGGGTCTTCAGACTTCCAACTGCCTAGATAAAAACTACTACAAGTGCTGGGAACCTCTGAAAAGCCATTTCAACCCTAAGTGCAAGTAAAGAGAAGTCTTTGTTGCTTGCAATACATGAGTGAAGGCAGGGAAATCCAGTGTTATCTATGTGTGGTGGCACAGTCGACTCGGGCAACGTGGAGTGCTCCAGCACAGTGGCATTTCCAGAAGCCACTGACACATAAAAATTATCATCACTATGTAACTTGAGAAATGTGGTAAAATGCAGTAAAAAACACTGCCGTTCATAGTTTTCATGTATCTTATTAGAACTTTCTTGGTGACACACTGAGCTGAAGTACTTCTGTGGCTCTCACCACATGTAGTTGTGAATGCTGTATCTTGTGTGGACAGCAGCCCCCATGCACACAGATATTCCTGAAAATACAGCCCAGGGTGTCTTTCACAGGGAGAAGCTAAGGTTCAGAAAGCATTTTGTGCCATCTGTAGGTGAAAAGCTTTCCAACCACAAGGCTCTACCAATAGAGCAGGCCACTTCAACCTGATGATCTGTGGAGGGTGGCAAAGGAAAGACTTGATTGTCAGAAAAGCAGACTGCAAATCAGAGAAGGTTGGAGAATCCAAAGCACCTCACTGCTAAGTGAGGGAAAGTTTCCTTTCTGACCCCATGCTCTGGCCATGCTTCAATGTCAACTTGTCAGCACTTGATAAATACTCTCCTTAGTTTTGGTGCCAGTCGGCAGCTTAAAAAAATGTTTCTCTGGCCAGACCAGGCATTTGGTCCTGGGAAGGTACCTGGAATACAGGTCAAGTGCAGAAAGCATCATGAGGGACCTCAAAATTTATTGCAAGCCTCATCCTCAGGTGGTGAGTTCCATGGGCTGGAGGGAGAAAGAGAGCAGCAGGTAGGCTGGGAACCAAGAGCACAGCCACTGCACTCCAAACTTCAGGCTTGCACTTTAGCATGTACCTACATGAAGCCATTACTAAGCCTGGTGCCATCAGAATCCATGTTTCTTACATCTGAAGAGAAAAAATCCTCAGTTTTCCAAGAGAGAAGGAAATACAGAGCTGCAACACTTAACTTCAGTTAGTTACATCCATAATCTGTTTTGGATCTGCAGCAGATCCTTGGGGAAAAAAAAAAAAAAAAAAAAAAAGCTTCAGCTTTAAGCAAAGTATTACATTATAAAATCTACAGGGAGGCATTTAAAATAGCCAGCTTAGAAAAGGACGTTGAGGAGACTCAATTTGCCAGAGAAGCTGATTTAATCAGACTGATCCATGGATAAATGAGGTCTAAATGCTTCATAGGCAGGAGGGAATAGCATGTCTTCTGTTTGGGACCTAAATTATCATCCAGCAACCTGCGGGCTTGCAGGTTTCTCTTGCTACAGGCTCATCACTGAAGTAGACATGGGTGGTAACACATCAGTCAAGGGTAAAAGTCCATGAAGTACGCTCACTCTCCTGCTTTCACCTTACATTCCTGAAGAAAAACTCCCCTTCCCTTTCTCTCTACACACCCCGTACTGCCACCTCAAAACACCAACCCCATTTCCAGAAGCACAGCATGTTCATTCTTTGCAAGAGAAGAGCTTGGAGAGTTCTGCAAATAACAAGATAGAAAACTAGGGCAGCCTTTCCCCAAGCACCATGCTCAAATCTGCAGGGATGTCACATCACACACTCTCTTCTGCAAAGGAAAGGGCTGGGGCAGGTGATGCCAGCATCAATCCAAGGCTGGCCTGAAAGACTGGTGGCTCTGAGCTCATCCGCAGCCCAGCCTGTACCATTTGCTCAACTGGCTTAAACAAATACAGTTGCAAGGGGGAATTTTCCATGTGTGGCAACTGAAGTTCCAATTAGCTGAGGAAATGAGTCCTGAGAGATCAAAATAATTTGTGGCAGCAGGAAGGTAGTTAATTTAGCATACTCAGACAAGCAATTACTTCTTTCCCTAAATACCACTTTCTCTGTGCATTGATGCCTCTCGCTCTGTGCTGACCCACAGCCATATCTTGTAATATCATTTGTGACAGTCTTTTAGAAGCTGTTCTGCACAGCTAATAGCCTGGCTTTGCTGTAGTTAAGTTGGCAGAGGAGCAAACTGCAGAGGCAGGTGCAAGAGTGCTGCTGGGAGCACATACAGGATGGCAAAGGCAGGCCATGGCCTTGCCCAGCTGCTGCACACTGTGTTAATGCCAAGCTCCCCACTGCCTGAACATGGCAGGACCCAGGCAGAAGAGGGATGAGCTACAACAGGAAAGACTTTAAACAGTAAGTAGATAAATCAGGAAACACATTTTTACTATTACAGTGACTGAGCACTGGCATGATTCTCCATCCTTGGAGGTAACTCAAAAGTCATCTGGACATGGCCCTAGGCAACCAGATTTAAATGGCCCTGCTTGAGCAGCGGGTTGGACCGGCTGACCTCCAGAGGTACCTTCCAACCTCAAGCATCCTTTGGTTCTGTGAAAAAGTTCACCCACCACCCACCTACTGATGGGTGAACTTAGATCCTAACCATACAGCAAAGGGATGTAGCAGAACTGTTCTTTCTCACTTCAATGTCATGAACACAGACCGCTTCCCCAGCAGGCCAATGGCAGTTTTCAACTTCTGTATCAGGCTGAGTTTTTGGTACTGACCTCAACATATGGGACAAAACTCCTCCCATATAATGTCTGAAGAATGAGGTTTGTTTGGATCATGATGGCACCTGCTGGCCATGTGAAAATTCAGGCCTAAACTACAATCTTTTCCTCATGCTCACATTTCACTGCTTTAACAGTAACTATTCCAGAGCCCCCCTATACCAGCAGAAAAGACTTGTCATATAAAAATAAGCAGAGAAGACCTCTTTGCAGGCATAAGGTTCAGTGTTACTTGTTTTTTCAAATCATGGCCCATTTGCAGTGGTGAAATTGAATTCTTCGATGCTGGAAGGGAAGCAGCATCACAAAAAAATCTTTATCATTTTACTTTTGTCTCACAATCACAGGAATCACAGAATCAGCAGAAATGCTAGTCACATATAGCATGCCAATGTTCAGCTCATTATTTTCAAGTCTGATGAAGGAATTTTATGAAAAAAATTTATTGCAATAAAAAAATACACAGTTTAGGAACAAATTTTTTAGAAATAACAAAAAATTAACTTACTGAGAGCAGTCAGGCTCCTAAAAGCATTAAAAATGTATCACAGAACCTGCCTGTTAGGCAGTTAGAGCAAACTACATGGTCATACCAACATCAGGAAGAAATGAGACACAAGCAAGCCTCAGCTCTTTAGGAAACTGTTTTGGGCTTACTTAACCTTTTAGCTTGTTACTAATTTTAAATTTCAACCTGTGCTGCTTTGACAGTAGCAACTTCCATAGTTTAAAAGGAGCCTCTGTATGTACATCAAACCAGTATACCAGTTGAGTCTAGGACTTCCTCTCTGTATGTATCTGTGCTAAATATCAGGATCCTGCATTTTTGCAATTTCCATAGTTGCTAAAGACACAAGACAACCAATGAGCATTTAAGATTTATTCTTATGAAGGAGAAATGTCACTACACAATACATCTTAATTTATTTATACCCCATGATCAGCACTGCAGTTCCAGGAACTTAAAATACACTGAACGGCCGCTCGAATTTACCTTCTTGGATAAGCTTCTCTTTACGATCCTGTGGAAGAAAGAGAATGTTCATCATTACCCTGTTAAAGAAGAAGTTTCAAACAGCCTGGGGTAAGGGAAAAGCAGTTCTAGTATTTCTGCATGCGCTACAAGAAGGCAGTGCCACATTATGATCTTAAAAGTCCTTTCCAACCTACATTTTGTAAGCATAACCATACAATTCTGTAAGCAAGGACTGTTAAGAGATGCTGTGTTTAAAAAAGAAAGGAAAGAACAAGGCATCTTCCATCTAGAGAAGATGTGCCCCGCTTGATCTCACCGTGCATCTGCCTACTCTCACAGGCCAGCAAAACCAGCTCCTGTGGTGTTTTTTTTACCAAACTCGTTGCATCAGTTAATTTGTAGTTTCCACCTCCTGCTTCTGTCTGAATAACCCAGTTTAAAGACCTAATCATGAAGAAACTTCTTAATAACTCTCTTAATGTGCCTGTGTTCACTTTCAGTCCGTTTGTATCTCACTCTGCAGTCATGCACCTTTCTGACAGGTATTGTTACAGTACACAGACAATGCAGATATCACCCAGATTCTTTCTGCTGGATAAAACCAGCAGACATACTCAAGATCTAGCAACTATCTTTTGCTTTCCCAGACACACGACACTCCTCAGAGAAAAGAGAGTAATAGTTATTGTGCTTTACATACACCAGAAAAGCAAAATCCCCAAACATCAGTAGGAGAACTGAAAAAAGGAAAACAAGTTGTTCTGTAGACTACATTAAAGACTTCAGCTTAAATATTCCCAGGCAAGTATGTGCAAATTTCACTCACAGAGATTTATTTTCAAGCACTCACTATAACTAAGCCACACTTGGTGGCTAAGCCCAAGTGTGCTTCAAGTACCAAAACGAACCAGCATGTCAAAGTATTGCAGAGATGCTGATGTGTCTAAATCATTTACAGGGATATGCTTAGCATGATTTCTAAAGCATTCTTTTCTTTTTTAAATTATCTTAGTAAACTGCATTCCCTACAAATATTCTATTGATCTTAATATCTGTGCTTCCCAGTTTATGACTTGACCTATAAATGCTACTTTTGTGCAAAAGAGGAAAATAAAAGTGTTTTATAATAGCCACAAATTCACTAGTAAATACTGCCACTGTCTATCAGTAGCCTAGGACTTTTTATATATGTATATAGCTGAGTATTTTCAGAACGATCTACCATTGCTCAGATTCTGACACCCACATTTCAGGAGTTAAGAATAGAAACAAGACAAACCTTCAAAAAATGTACCAATCCAGCTGAGATCAGGCACTGTAATCAATATAAGTACTCCTCTCCTTTTGGTTAATAAGATTATAAGCAATTATGCAATTCACAGAGACCTTGCAAGGTCTGTCATCTACAAGCTCCCTATTTATTTATTTTATAAAGTGCAGCTACTGCATGTCAACAGCTGAAAACAACAGCCTCTTAGGATTCATTCACATTGTTGGTGCTACAGATATTCTGATCACAGAGACTGTGACTGGTTATGCCCAATGGTACAATCACAGAAATCACAGGAAGTTAGGGGACAGAAAGGACCTTGAAAGATCATCCAGTCCAACCAGTCCTTACAGTAGGTGACACAGGAATGCATCTAGGTGGGTTCTGAATGTCTCCAAAGGAGACTCCAGACCCTCCCTGGGCAGCCTGTTCCAGTGCTCTGTCACCATCACAGTGCAGGCTCTTGGCAGAACAGGACTCTGCACCCTGCTACAAGGCTTTCTGATAGCAGCTCAGTTATCAGCCTTCCTTCCCACGTGACTGTAATGATATTTATCATTCTGAGATGCACGAAGACCGCAACAATTAAGTCTCCAGGCAAATCTACGTTTTACAATTTGTCGTTCACAGATGTTCAGTGCCGTCAACCCACTTACCCTGTCATATTTGAAGGCAGCACACCAGAAGAGAATAGGGCCTAAGGCATACACAGCTCCTAGAAAGGACGTCTTGGGCGTCGGGCGGAAAGTTGGGTAGACATTATGCGTTCTAGCATAGACCCAGCGAATCAAGGCCGGATCCTCCTGCGTTGGACATAAAACAGCAGTGAGGACACCGGTGCCCTGCAGCACCAGCACTCACCCGAACCGGCGCGGCCCCGTTTGCCCCCTCCGTGGGGCTTGGGGCCTAGAAACTCCCCGGCTGCCCCGGCCCAGGCCCGCCAAGGTCACGGGGACGGCACCGCTCTGCCCACACGGACTCCAGCCCAGGCCCCGCCGCGGGACACCAGGCGAAGCGGACGGAGCCCGCAGCACCCCCCGGGACCCCCCAAGCCCTCCCCACTCACGATGACGGCGGGTCTGTTGGGGTCGTTGAGCTGCAGCTGGTATTGCCGCTTCAGCCGGGCGCGGATGGCCAAGCGCTCCGCCTCGGCGCGGCGTTTCTCCGGCGACGCGTCGTAGGTATCGGGGTCGAGTTCGGCCGGCAGGGACACGTACTTGTTGGGCCGGTACGCCTGGGCGGCGGTGGGAGGGACCCCCGTCGCCATCTTCAGAGCCCCCAGTACCGCCCCGCCTCTGCCCCGCTGCGCATGCGCCGGAGGCCTCGCCGGTTTGGAGCCGAGGGGGAGCCCCGCCCCCTCCCCTCTCACACACCCGCCCCGCGGGGCGCCCCCTGGCGGCCGGGAGCAGCCGTAGCGCCGCCTGAGGACGCGCGCCTTTTTCCAAGGCGTTTCTGTCACGTCCCTCAGGCGGCCGTTCGCCCTGTTTTCCAGAGAGGTTAAAAAATATAATATTACAGAGTCACAGAACGGTTTGGGTTGGAAGGGACCTTAAAGATCATCAAGTTCCAACCTTCCTTCCATGGGCAGGGACACTTCCCACCAGACCAAGTTGCTTCAAGCCCCAACCAACCTGGCCCTGAACACTTCCACGAAGGAGATACCCACAGCTTCCCTGTGGACAACCTGTGCCAGCGTCTCACACTGAAGCATTTCTTCCTAATGTCTAATCTAAATCTACCTTCTTCCAGTTTAAAGCCAAAACCACTTGTCCTATCACTACATGCAGGTTGGCTTTCTGGAAACAAATTTTGTCAGTAAGCAAGTTTTCTGCTGTTTTTTCTTCTTGGGTTACACAAAGCAATGATAGTGACATAGATGGAAGAATTAAAAGCTACAAAGATTCAGAATTGAGCAGGCTTGTGTGGTTGGCAGAGGAGTATCTGACCTTGGTCACTACTGATTCCTTGGTAAGTTGTCTCTAGTCTCAAAGAAAGACAGAGCAGAGAATCCCAGGATGAGTACAAAGGGAACACAACTACTGAGAAGGCCAAAGAGAATTTCTTAAACTTTGAGTAGTGTTTCAATTAACACAGTAAAAAACCCACCCTCAGGAAACGAAATCTCCCTACCAACAAAAGCCCCTTCCCCACAGAACACACAAAAGGAGGAAACTTGTGGCTTTAAGTAGAGACTAGGCATGCTAGAACTGATGGGAACAAAGGTGATTAAGCATAATTGTAAAAATACCAATAACTGTTGTGTGGCATGTGTAAATGCTTCCCCTGTGTTAGCTGTGGCATATTAGCTTTGCAAATTATTGCTTAGCACCCTTTTCTGCGCAGAGATGGAATAAACAAGTATCTCATTTCTGTGTGTTTATTGCCTCTTTGCACACAGGGTGAAGAACTCACATTTTTGGGATGATAGGAGTTTACGCTGGTTGTAACCAAGTAAGTTAATGTCTGTGTATATATTAATTTCCACAGGGGTAACTCCACAGGCTGAGGTAATGCTGGGTGAGGCATTAAAGTTTATTCCTAAGCAGACACAAAATGCTATTGCTGACTTTATGTAAGAGGCTTTGGCATTGTGGTAATAAAGCAGAAGTGCTGCCTCGCCTTTTGTGATTTTACTCTTCTTTCACCTAAACACTTGGAAAATGGATATCTCCTTTTGGTCTGAGCAGCTAACCAGTTAGGAGTTTGAACTTTGTGCTTTGACAGGACAAAATATGAGTTGGATATCCCTTTTATTCATGTACCCAGAGCACATCAGCACAGCAGGAAGTACTTTTCCTTCTCACAAGTCCTGAAGTCCCTACAGAAACTCTCCCCATGTTTCTCCAGCTTTTCCACCGTCATTTTCTGCACACTCAGCTGCATATCCAAGTGAAAACCTCAGCTGTTCCACTTGCAGTCAGAACCCAAGGAAGCAACTCTCTGCTGCTTTCTGCTTTCTTTCCCAGGACTCTCCACTTGGACCAGCAACTTTGATTGAGTGAAAATTTACTCCCTTTATTTTCTGTTTCATGACCATCAGATGTAGTGAGCCCTGTGACTGTCTGCAGCTCCAAAATTGTCTCTCTCCATACGAATGCCAGCAGCACTGCCATGTGGCACTTGGGTGGTACTTTCATCTCTGAGGGTTCCCAAGTGCGTGGCAGCTTGTGTTTTTCTGCCCATGCACAGACTTCTTCTTTAACAGCTGTTCCTTCCTTCTATCTCTTATTTCTTAATAAATGACACATGCACCCTTGAAACTGAGAGATTCCTAGGAGGAACCAGGGGTGCAGGTTGGATTAGCACACTGGGAAAGGGTAGATACTCAGTGGGAAATGGTAGTTCACCCCTCTATCCTGTACCAAGAGGAGAACAGAAAACTACCAGTTCTGTGCATCTACCAGAGGATTTTGAAACAGCTAGATGCTTATCCCGCAATCTGCTGGCTCCTGAGGTCTGTCTGTAATGGTGTGGGACAATACCTGTGGGTCAGGAGCAAAGATGCTCTTGTGGTGAAGTCACCTGGCAAAGGCAGGAGGTTCAGGTCCCAGCCCTGCTGCAGACTCTGTGATCCTATCTGTCCAGGTTCAAGCTGTGCCTTCTCCCTCTCCTTGGAGCTCACATCTGTGTGTGTGCATGCTTGGCATGCAAACAGTGCTGAAACTAATTCTACTGGGAGAAACACATAAGGTGAAAAGATACATTTCCATTAACAACGTAATGTACTGTATTAGAAGATTGAACAATTGGGCTCTATGCTGAAAATAACCTTTGCATTTCATCTCTAGTCACTAACGAATCCTCCCTCCCAAAGGATCAAGTTCCCCATAGGGAGTCTTTTGTGAGAGGTGTCACTTGTTTCATGGGGTAAGAAAACTACTTAGTGCCTCCCAGAGATGTGTAGTTTCTGATTCTCAAGACTGCAATGCAATTTGTTTTCACTCCTCTGGAGTTGATTTTGTGTATTTTCGTCATTTCATAGCAGCCATAGACCTAACCTTAAGACACCACCCTTCAGCAAAAACCTGAGGCACCAATAGCAAGCGCACGAACCTTGAATAAAAAATGCAGGACAAAGAGAGAAATACTGCAGTCAAAGCACTTGACAGAAGTTGTTGATTATTTTTTTCTCCCTGCTGACAGGAACTGCTGCTCACAGTGAGAAATGCTGCAGTTAATAACTGGACTCCTTTGCAGATCTCCTGCCTCATCCACTTCTGGTTTATCACCCTATGGCAGACTCTGAACACAGCCTGCACCTTTAATGTAAAATATTTTGCAAGAATGAATGAGAACCTTCCTGCTCCTAGTTTTTCTAGCAAGATCAAGAAGCTTGTTTGACTCTCCTGACTGCTAATTTTTACCTAAGACAAGCAGCAGCAATCTAAAACAGTCAGTTCTGAGAGCAGGGCCACTCTCAGTAGTGTGACACAGACTTGGACTAGAATCTGTGTGTCATAAAACCTCATCTTTGTGAGCTCAAGACTTAAAGGTAAGACCCCAAGTGTTTTTCTTCTTTTCAGTCAGGACTGACAGATTATTGAATGTCTGAGGCTGGCAGCATTGAATCAAATTGACAATTCTTATGTGAAGATGACTTTGAAGTTTACATCATCTGTTTTCTTTGTGATCTGCAGTAACTAAAACGGATAGAATCAATCAGGAAAATTAACACTCGTCTAGAACCCAGTAATGGGTTGACCTTGACTGTCTGCCAGATGCTCACCCAGCCACTTTTTCACTCTCCCTTTTTAATAGGACTGGGGGAGAAAATGACATGGGAAAGCACGTGGGTTGAAATAAATACAATTATTAAGAATAGCAAAATCAACACAGAAACAAAAGCAAAAAGAGAAATTCATTACGATTTCCCATGAGCAGGCAAATGCCCAGCCACCTCCTGGGAAGTAGGGCCTCAATATATGTAGCAGCTGCTTTGGAAGACAAATGACATAATACAAATATCCCCCAGTCCTTTCCTTTTCCCCTTTTCCCACAGCTTTTATACCTGAGCATGATATCATATGGTATGGGATATCCCTTTGGTCAGTTTGTGTCAGCTGTCCTAGTGTCCTGGCTATATCCACTCCCAAACTCTTGACCAAACTCCAGCCACAGACCTTTTGAGTTAGGTGGTGAGGCATTGGAGAAGCAGTTTGATTCTGTGCAAGAACTGCTTAGCAATAGCCAACACACAGCTTTTTCACAATGCTTTTGTAACCACGGATGCAAGGTACAACACCATACAGGCTGCTTTGAAAAGTGCCAACTCCAAAGACATTGAGCTGCTGGAGTATGCCCAAATAAGAGTAACAAGGCTGGTGACTTTACAGAACAAGTCTTATGAGGATCAGCTGGGAGAATTGGGGTTGTTTAGTTTGGAGAAAAAGAGGATGAGGGGGAGACCTTATTGCTCTCTACACCTACCTGAAAGGAGGTTGTAGCGAGGTGGTCTCTTCTTACTTAACAAATGATAGGACAAGAGGAAATGGCCTCAAGTAGTGCCAGGGGAGGTTTGGATTTGATATCAAGAAAAAATTCTTCACTGAAATGGTTGTCAAACACTGGAACAGGCTGCCCATGAAAGTGATGGAGTCACCATCCCTGGAGGTATTAAAAGACATGCAGATGTGGTGCTTGGGGACATGGTTTAGTACTGGACTTGGCAGTGTTAGATTATCAGTTGGACTTGATGGTCTTCAAACTCTTTTCCACCATAAATGATTCTATGATTGTATCCCAGCCAGACTCAATACAAAGCCATCTTGAATATTGTACACCACACAGTTTAATTTCTGAGTATTGTGCTCCAAATCAGAAGCCAGAAATCAGCCATGTTTCTATGGCAGATTCTTTGTTTGAAGCTGCAAATAACTTCCACCTTGAGTTTAAAGTAACCCAAGCTACTGACCTTCAGTTTAAAACTGTGTGATGTTGGTGACTTCTCAGTCATGCTCAAAACTATTCACAGACTGAATTTGCTTGGCTGTAGACACAAAGTCACATCTTTTCAGAGTAGCCAGGCTAAGTGGTTCTGTGCTGTGAATGAAAGGAAAAATAGCCTAAATCACAGATCTCCGGGGTGATTGTGCATGATACTTTCAGAAGAGATGGGTTAAATGTGCTATCATCTTGAAAAATATTTGTGTCTGTCAAGCCTGTGTCAAGCGCTTGTGCTTGCCCTGTTTGCATCAGTTGCCAGGTTGGGCCAACATATTGCTGGGCTCTGGTTTGAATTCTTACTGACCTTTTGCAAAGAAAGCAAGCTGGAAGACATGGCAGAAGCTGACAAGATCTCTCATCTCACAAGAAGGTTCCTGAACAGATGTCTCTTCCTTCTAATTCCCACATGCTATGGGTATACACATGAAGAAACACTGATGCATGTGCTGCTGCACCTCTTCTGTATCAGGCATCCATCTACGTGTATAAATCATGATAAAAAAGCATAGTAGTCACAGAAGGGAAGCAGTGTAAAATATATGAGAACACAGCTTTATTTAGGCTTTGGACAAGTGTGTCTACTCACAGCATGTTGCTATGCTAATAAATTGTCCAGATAAATGTAGTTCATTCTGTGTTAATAACTGAAGTCCCCAGTATCTTTATTTTACTGTTGTTTAAAGGAAAACTGACACACGGAGGAAGGAGTTAACATGGTTAAGGGAATTATGAATAGTTCAATCGTTATTACAGCCAACAAGCCACCCATAAATGTGTATCCAATATCGAACTCAGCAGGAGTTAGATACAAAACTGGGACACTTAATGAGACATAAAATGCCAGGTATAATGAGAGATGGCATCAAACAAACCATTCCTGCCTCTCCTGGCCTTGTCCAGAGACAGTGACAAAAAACTATCTGCTGCTTCAGCTTTTCCTGCTGAAATAATTTTTTTATTCATGCTGAATTATAGCTGTGGCCGAGCTGCCTGAACCAGGGAGCTGGTGTTGCCTGGGAGGCTCTAGTGGGAGAAGGAGAAGCTGTCAGTAACCATCTCTTTTCCACTCCTTTGAAGGGCATCGACTTTAAGAAATTTAAGAAGCACGGGGCATTTCTTAGCTCTCCCTGTTTTACCAGTTTCTTGCAGGAAATGCTATGAACAGTCACAAAACAAGAGAAGAAAAGGTCTCAGAATAAAGTATGGTGGCAATTAAAAAGCTGAATAGCTGAGGATAAAGTCCTGTTGTTGACTAAGGGTTAGAAATTACTAACCAGCCAAGGGGTGCTGTCATTCCTAAGCTTCCCCTTGCAATGACTGTCACTAGCAAGTTGTCATTGTGCCCTCCTGGCCTCCTCTGGACCCTCAATTGCCTGCTGGCCTAGGAGAGGAGCTGAATCTTGGTCCCTTGGCCTTAGCTCTTGCCTGAACTCTCCTGAGCGTGTGTTGCATCTAGCTTTGGACAGCTATCACTTTGATTTCCAGCTTGACTTCAGACCTTCCATATCACTTTGGCCTTGCCTGGACATCCCTGGACTGATCATGGTTATTGCCACAGGTTATTGCTCCAGTTTCCCTGTTTGGCTCCCAGCTTGCCTTTCCCCTATGGGGAAACCCAGTTTTGCCATCCCTGGACTATATTGTCACTCATGGAACAGTGCTCAATCTCATAACCACAGGGAGTGTATGTAGTACCCAGAGTGGGCTCATATAGCACTCAGAGTGGACACACCAGTAAAAATTCCAAAAACAGTTGCAGTAGGAGCTAGTGAGAGGAAACTCAAGTGTTGCAGGAAATGTCTCATGCAGGGTAAGGGGAGGCATCTTTTCTCACCTGCTGTTCCTGACATAGATCACTGCTAGCAGCTGATACGTTGGTTTTTTTCCCCAGTTTCTCCTTGGGTGTTTTGCTCTGTCCGCAAAAGAAAGGACAGATCTGCCTCGTTCAGTCTGAGTATCAGAAAAGCAGAAATACTCACTGAGAACTCTACCTGCATCTGTCTGACACAATGAATGAAGGAAGCTCCAGATAGTGAGTCCTTCTACCCTGAGACATGTGTGAGAAGCTGTGAATCATTCCCTGGAGATCTTCTCTTTCCACATCGGCTGTGGAAAGTTTCTAGTTAATCCCACACACTTCCCAGTCACAGGAACATCCAATGTGTGTCTGAGTGCCAAATATTACATAGCATTTATAGTACCTGGAGAATGCTTAAGTTCTGCCCAAACCCATGGGTGAAACCCTGGACTTGCTGAAAGCAAAGGAGAGCCCTACAAATAGTGACTCTGGCCCACAAAGCTGTCAGATTCCTTGCAACACCTTACTTGAAGTTACTTCATGGGTTTAGCTGGATTTCCTTTCACAAACAAAACCAGAGTGTGAGGAGAGGCTGTTCCATTGTAGAGCTATGTGGAAAAAGGTACTTTATTTTGCTTTGTTTATTTCATTAGTAGTCTGGAGCTTAAATTTTAAAGCAAGTCTTTGAGAACACACTGTGAAGCCGACCATCACTATGAATAAAATATGTTAGCAGGGATATGTTGAATTTAGTGTGACTGTTTGGCAACCTCTGTATCACAGTGGGGAAGTACTTTGTTGTGGCAATGCAGAGCGGGGTTTTTTTCCTCAAGTAAAAGACAGAATACAAGTGAGGCTGTTGATGCAGAATATCAGCTACTGGGAAAAGTATACTTTGTAAAGCCTGGATATTTCGATGCTGGAAAAAAATTCATTGCAAAGCTAAAACCTTAAACTTCTGACCTATAGAGATAGAATAGAGGAATATTTCTCTCCTTTGGCTGGTGTTGTCATATAAATCAGGATCATTAGCTAAACCAGAAGTATCCCTTAGCATTGTAGAACTCTATCCACCAGGTTTCATCTGCCTTGTTGGGGAGAATAGGTAAGGCAGCTACCAAGGTTAACAAATGCCTCCTAAATTAATGTCTCCATACTTCTCTAGATAACCTCTTAGCAGAGAGGTTTGCTCGGTGAATAAACCACTCCAGTGGCAAGCTCCTCTAATCTAGCCAATGTAGTTGTGGTTTGCAGACCCTAAAGGAAAGATTTCCACCTCTGGTGTGACGCTTTAGACACAATGCCTTCCCCACTCTCCTACTGCCCTTTATTCCATCTCTTACATGCATCTTCTTCCTCCCTACTCATCTGCAGATGTTTTCCCTCTACTCAACCCTCCCCTCCCACACTCCCACCCTTGCTGAGAGCCTCTCTACTCTTTGAGTGTGCTTGGACTTCCTCTGCTGCATTCATTTCCTACTCAGTCTTCTCCCTGCTCTCCCATGGCCATATCTCACTTTCTTCTAAGCATCTTCACAAGAAGTTCCAGTCATTTTGGAAACCACTTGCAAAATGCTTAGAAGACAGCATTTGACAACCTTGTGGCACTTGGCTCTCTGTTCCCTCTCAACATCTCTGTCAAAGCAACATGCGCAAGATGAGTTTGGAGCAGGAGTGTTCATGTTCTTCCTACTTTGCAGGAAGCTTTACTTTAGAAGATTCTTGTGGCCTGAAGCCAAGGGAAGTGCAAACAGCCATCATACTGCTTTCTGGTTCTCCTCAGCACATGAGGATTGGTTGAACTCAGGTTCTGCAAGTAGCCTTTTAGTTTTACAGACCAGTGACATTGTGAAGGCTAACGAGAGGAACCCACCCACCTCTGTATGAACACTTTACGTGGTTAATTCTTCTATTGCTGTGTTGGTCTTGCTGCAAGATGCAGCAGGGAGTCAGCTCTCTCATGGTCCACTTATTGCTGCAGTGATCAGAGCTGCAGACAGCACATAGTCACAGACTGAGTGAGCCCAAAGTAAATGGCAAAACCAAATGCTGTTATGTCTGTATCAGCCTTCCACAGGTGGCTAGGATGCCTGTTTTGTTGTATCCATTCATACGGAAGTTGTGTTTCTCTGTAATTTCCCTGGGGACAGAACACATCCATGAGCTGAAGAAACAAGGGCAGTGACTCGATGTTCAGCCTGCCTAATTCTTCCCTGGATAGTCTTCCTAACCAAAGAGTGAGAATGTCTGGAATATACCTTTGGGAGAAACTAGTATATCAAAATCCATTTGTCTTCAATCCAAATGAAAATTTGAAATATGATAAATTACTCACTCTTTCCAACCATGACCAAAGTAAAAGTACTTTTTCTTTACTTGTGTAACACTTTCCCAGCACAGCGCAAGACTCCATTTCCCATCCCCTTGGTTTGCCCTGTGGGACTACATCAACTCCTTGACCATTCCTTGTTTTACTTTGCTCTAAAAAGAGCTTGGACAAAGCAGGAGAGTTGATCCCCTATTCTTAGAAATCTCCTGAATATGTCTTAAAATCAGTGAAACTATAAACCTGAAACCTTCAGTTACCTTGTTCTCAGACAGTTTTTGCAGGAGTAAGGTTTGTTCCTGACAGCAATGCTGCTCTTTTGTCAGGCAATGATGGAAAAGGTCCTTCTGGCCTGCAGAGCAGCCTCAGAGCAGTGCCCTCCCACCTCTGATAGTAAGCTAGCAAATAGCTTCTCTTGGTAGCCGATGGATTTTTATCATATTATCTCATAGCACAACCTCTTCTAAATACCAGCATCTCTGAGTGGATCTGTGTTGCATCTGGCACCAGCTTTATCAAACACTGAGTGAATCTGTCCAGGTACATCCAGAGTTTTTTTAAAGATTTGGGACAACTTCTTCAGCACTGCCTATCATGTATCAGCACACATGCTGATACAGATTTTTAGGTGCCTTATGCATCATGCCCAGGTATGCAACTGCAAGCTGTGATACTGTGGTGAGAGGTCTCTTCCCTGGAATATTTTGGAGGGAGAAGCTATCACAGCACACTATCTTGATCTTGCTCAGTAGCAAACATGTAAAAGCATTTCTTGGTCCTGGAGTCTAGACAGCCACAGCTTTGATCAGTTCTGAGTTTATGTAGTTTCCTGTAGAGGGTACTGGCCTTTGCTTGCAGACCTAAGGAGATCTTGAGGCAGGACATGCAACCTAACTTCCCACTGTGGGATGTCCCTGGCAGTTTAGGGATGACAATGCTGCTGGTATCAGTTTGTCCTTGGCTGATACCTCATTCTTTGAGGAAAGGAAAGTTAGAGATTGGGTGAGATCTCCTGTGATCAGAACATCAGAGCAAAGTTATTTCTGGCAAAGGATTACTTTCTTGCTTGAGAGTTGCTTGGGTTTTGCACTCTGTGGAACAGAAAGATCATGAGCTAGTGCAGAAAATGTGGCCATTAGTCCAGAGACAGGAGCACTGAATCACTAGCTCCACTGCTGGAAGTGCCCCTGTGACTGCTTGACACCCTCCTACTTTTATGGCCTGACTCCCTCTCAGGAACTGAAGTCTTTACATCCACTTTAGGACTTCTGAATAAATCATCAGCCTTTCCTAGCAGTGAGATGTAACACTGAAAGCAAAGTGGGTTAATGATGATGGTGTTAAAAATACCAAAAAAATAGTCTGAGAAAATTTCCCCCCCAAAACACTGCACAGATCTTCTGTGTAATACAACATTTATGTTTTCATTGGCAGAAGTACCTTCTTTCCCTCCTATTAAAAAATAATGTCATTTGTTTATTTTTCACCTCCTTTTCTCCTTATTACCAGTTGCTAAGTATAACAGAACAGTAAACACGAAGAAAAAATGAGAAGAATAAAGAAGAAAAAAGCAACTCGGTTTTCATTATCCTTAGTTTGTTTTATTTCAACAAAACCCAAAATATCTTCATGATAAAAATAAGAGAAAATTCCTTTCAGCAAAACTGTTGGTTCTCCATGCTTCCTCAAACCAGTTCCTGCTGCACTGTGTCTCCCTGAGCACAGCAGAGGCAGAGTACCATGAGGTATCCAGACAATGTTGGCTGCCAAAAACACCCCTGGTTAAGTTTTCAAACCACAGAAAAACAATAGCAAACAGCAAATTCTATTTATTTTCTCAACAATTATCCATAACTGGTGCCTCACTTTTACAAGATAGCTTCAGGTTGCTCCTTTCTGCACTAGCAATCAAAGCCTCCTGAGACTCTACATACTCTGGTCTGATAGATGTGCTGCAGTTTGGCCAAATTTGCTGGAGCATGCTCAGGTACTGGTCTGAGAGGATTATTATTGATGTAAAACAGCAGCTGCCTTTCCTGGGAAGAAATTGGTGAAGCTCTACAGAAAGCAGGAGGTGAGTGGCAGTGATGCAGCAAAACTGTTTTCTGGAAAAGATGATCTTTTCTACAGGGGTTCATACTTCCCTGCAGAGACCAAAAAGAGAGTAAAAACAAGTCCTGTACTTCTGCAGATGGTTACAAACATCTCGTAGGTAAACTGTTGTTCTTTATTAAGCTCTAGAATACTTCTGCATTAAGTATTCAACAATTATGCACAGCAGAGCTGTGTCTTGCCTGCAGCAGTAAAAGTAATAAGGATCAATAGTCAGTCTGTCCACTATGCTGGGTTTCAGCCCAAAGAAAAATTCCTAGAGGGAAACAAATGAAGGTTTATAATAGAAGCACTGGCCAGACTGGAGCTGTGACTTGTAGTGCTTTTTTAATCCTTCATTCTTAGTCCTGAGCTGCTTTCTGCAGGTGAAAATAGATACTATCAAAATGCCAATTACTTTAAAGAAGCTGCAGTGCTATTGCTTCCAGAGGAACATCCTCTTGTTCTGTGTGCAGTGTTAAAAGAAGGTCCTGCTCAGAAAATAATACTGGGGTTGCAATAGAGCTTTTTCAGACATGGTTTAGCTCTCCCAGAGAAAGTGATGTAGGGAAAAAAATGAAACCACAAGACCCTTACTAACACAAAGCCCTCTATTTACTGTAGGTAATGCTGAATACATAAGATCTCAAGCTGAGCTGAGACAGAGGGTTTCTCAGCAGAGGGCTGTGGTGGGTGTCAGTGGCAAAGGAAAGCTGCTGAAGGTGAAGACTCCTCACCTGCAGGACAAGCTGCTGAATTAGTCCAGCAAAAAGGCATAAAGGAAGAAGGGCAAAATCAATCTCTGCCTCCTTGGTCTCGTAGCCAAGGCCTGATATAAAGATTAAATGCATGGGGGGGCTAGAAAGAGAAGAAAATAGACAACCAGACTCCAGTCTTGGTGGATTATTAGATGTCAAAACACCTTTGCCATCTGATGATGGGGTCAAAACTCATTCTTTGGGCTGCTTTGAAAGGCCCATGCCTAACAATCCATGCCAAGACAGGCTGAGCAAGAGCTCACTGCCATTTCTTCAAGGCAGAAGAGTTTTTGACAGGACAGGGCTGTGCAGCACTGCTGCCTGTGGAGGAATGCCAAGAGACTTTGTGCATGATGGGGGATTTACCATCAACCTGTATGATGGACTTTGCCTGTGATGTGCAGTCCAGCCCATGGCCCTCATCACCATTATCAGTGGGACAATCAGGTTTGGTGTTTTCTATAGCTGTTACCCATTAAACCAATATGACTGATGAGTATTTACAGTGATGGCTGTCTATCTCCTTTGTGGGGAGCACTCATTTATCCTTCATCACTACCAGCTAATAGCAAGGAGGTGAAGGCCTGATTTTATTTTTGGTGTCTTGTTGTCTTGTTGACCTTGGTAAATCTCTCTCCTTGCCTACAGCTTCCCTGGCTGTACAGTGATAATAATGTTTTTTATCCATTTTTGTTGATGGTTTAGGGAATCATAAGTGGACCACATCCCATATGCTGGAACTTCTTAATGGATATGGGGTGTTTGGTTTTCTAAGAAAGCCCAGAGTATGTCTGGACCATCATGGTTGTTACATCATCATCATACTCTTATGTAATCATCACCCTACTCTCACAAGGGAGGCAAACCCAATGTCTAAGAGCTGAAGCAAAAATATATCCATGGGAAGCTCAGGAAAAGATTATCTCTGATCACTGCAAAAGGAGCACTAGGGCAGATCCTCCCAAGCTAAAATTCTGGTAATTTGACATCTGAGTTATCTAGGTCCTTAATGGATAAGGTCAGTCCAGCTTTTTCTGAGTTCCTAATTCAGAAGTTTTGCTTAGGGACATTTCAGATTACCCATGTTACTTAATATTTGGAAATACAAATAGAGACATTTATAGCATCAGACATTTTCATCCACGATTAGTGCAGTGGGACCACAGTGCTGCCAAAACAAAGTCCCTCAAGACCTCAAGTCCCTAAATATTGTGCCACTGGCAGAGAATAAGAGCAAATTTGCAACTGCAGGATATAGGATCTGAACCTGTTGGAGCAAGTCCAGAGGAGGGCCAGGGAGGTGATCAGAGGGCTGGGGTTGTTCAGCCTGGAGAAGGCTCTTGGGACAGCTTATAGCAGCCTTCCAATACCTGAAGGGGACCTATAAGTAAGATGGGGAAAAACTTTTCAGCAGGGAAGGTAGTGATAGGACAAGGGCTAATGGTTTTAAGCTCGAAGAGGGTAGTTTTAGATAGACATTAGGAAGAAATTCTTTAGTGTGAGGGTGGTGAAAATGTTTGAGTCCAGGTTGGATAGGGCTTTGAGTAACCTGGTCTAGTGGGAGGTGTCTCTGACCATGGAAGGGGAGTTAGATGATCTTTAAAGTTCCTTCCAACCCAAACCATTTTATGATTCTATGAATACTTGTTCACACAACAGACTCATCTGTGCTTCTATATGGGTTTAGAAAGGGACAGAGCAAATGTTTTTAGTCACCTAATGTTGGGCAGGAGATACTAAAAGAAATCAGGGGTCACATCACAGAGCTTTTACCATGGTGATGATGATGGGTTCTAATTGCTACTGCTTCTGGTGCTGGGACTATATCTCCCAGACTCAAGATTGAGAACAGAGAGTAGTAGTGGCTGTATTACACTGTGGGCGTGTGTTCTTAGGGCCCTGCCAGGGTCTTTTGCAGTTATTCTACAGTCCACAATTTCAGTTCCTAAATTTTGGGCATCCTTTAGGAGGAACTCCACCAATTTTTTGGGAGGGCATCTTTCAGTCATGTTGTGCTCCTTTTCACTGGTGATAATTCCTTTCCCTTCCTCACTCTCTAGGGCTGGCTACCTGGCATATCCACAGCCTCAGAGGTATCTGGTGCTTGTAGACAACTTGACAGGGAAAGAGGATGAAAACAAATGCTAGAAGACTTCTTGATGGCTTCTGGAGAACTCTTAGTGAAATGCTGATTTCTATATATTTCTGCTTATATAAAGCAGATCCTTTTGATACCCTGGTATTTTTATTAGTCTGATCACTTACAAGGGAATGCAATCTTGGTTGCTTGGAAAAACCATATGTCCTAGAGCCACTGCTTGCAGACTCCTCACCTTTTCCATCACAACAGGCTCTGCTAACTGACACTTGGACATTACAATATCTTACAGTGCCTTTTATTTTTCTTTTTACCACCAAATTACTAAATTCCAATTCATATCTGTTATATCAGCAAAAAATGAATATAATACACACTACTCTTCTTTCTTATTATTGATTGAATTCTTTGCTAAGATCCCGTTTGCCTATTTTGTGTGAACTTTTGTTCATTTGGATGGAAAATTACAGGTATTTATGACTCCATATATATTTGTATCTCAACACTTGAGTTCATCATGATCAAAACTAGCAGTAACTAAGGATAAAAGAAATCTTAGTTCATCAAACTAAAATGAAAAAGTTTTACTAATTCAGTTTTTGTTTTTTTCTGACTTCTAGTGTTGAAAAATAAGGTTTTGTTATTCTAATCAGCAAGCCAAAAAAACTGATGAGGCCACTGCTGGACACCAGTCCTTTGTTTCTTATCAGGAGCAGCAAACAAATTGCCAGCATCTCCCAGCCTGAGATGCATTTGCATAAATTCTTGGATGAACATGCATCAGTTAGAAATACATCTGGGAAATTAGTCCTGAGTCCTTATACAGCATCAAAAGGCCCATGCTGGTTTGGAAATGCATTTGTTAGAGAAAAAGTCACCAGCTTTGCTTCAAGCTAGAATTTTTTGCTTCCCAATGGCTGTTGAAAAGTCACACTGTAAATTGTGTAAGACTGAGCCTCAGGCTAGTGCAAATTACCATGAACACAGCATTTTTTCTTTGTTTTACTGTCAGTATTCCTGAATTTACCTTTCCCTGACTTCCCAAAAGCATTGATAGCATCCTGTATTTTACTTATGGTAAAAAAAAAAGGCATAAACCAAAAATAGTTCAATTTATGTTTTCTCTGGTTGGAATTCTGTTTTCACTTCAAAGCAGAGGATATGCTGGTTGCTGCCACACTGTGCTGGCAGTGGCTGCTCAAGAAGAAATAAAATAAAATAGGCTGTTCACTAAATGGTCTCTGCAGAAAAAGGTCACCATCCTATTACTCTCTGCCCTGCATGCCACAGTTCCAAAATGTCCATGCTCACTCTGAAGGACAAATAAGCATCTGGTTCAATACCCATCTTGCTTCTCACAGGTCAGAGCTGCAGCAAGTCTCACCTACCCATCCCCTGGTCATTGCCTGATGGTGGGGGGTTTGTCCTGGGGCACAAGGTGGAGGATTATGACTTCCAGCAGAATATAATCTGCAAGGTACTGAGTGCTGTCTTCTAAGTACAAGCCCATATCCAAGAGCTCTGGAGGTAAAGCAGGAGATTCACTTCCTATGACTCTGTCCTTTATCTTGTTATAACAAATCTCTTTGGACACGGGGTAACATCTCTCTTTTGATTCGAAAAGGGACAGTCTCTGACATTGAAAATAGGGCAGTACAGTCCAGAAAATGTCACCAAGCCTGAGGCAAGTCTCTGGTTGCTGCACAAATCTGTGGCAAGATGCAAAGCAGGCACAGCTAGGGAAGGTGCCATGGCATGTTGGTAGAGCTGCTCCTAAATGGGGTCCATGTAGGATGGAGCTGTACTGGATGCTCTCCCAGGACATGTGAAGTCACAGCCAGCTGCCTTCCCTTTCACATCGGCAAAAGTTCTGAGGTTCTTTCTTCTTCTCTGACAGGGCTTTAGGTCTAGCCAAGAGGCTGAAAAGCAGGTATAGAGTTGGGAGAAAAAGGACATTGAACTTTTCCAGAAGGCGAACCTTGCTGGCTGATGTTTCCCCTGGCAGGGGAGGGAGCCGTGCCCTCTGGTGGCAGAACAGGGTAGAAATAAATTTAAAACCTTTCCAAATCTGCAGTCCAAGGGCCGCAAGGCATCACCTGTACACCCCGACACTTGCAGTAAGATTGGGCCTCTGGCTAGGTTCATACTGCCTTTGAAATTCAAGTGAACCCCCCTGCTGCAGTCAGGTTTTCCTTGCTGCAGCCAGAGCTTCTCCTGTCCTGGGCACACCATCATTCAGCCAGGATGGCACATTTCACAGGAGTCTTCCAGTGACTTTTTGAGAATGTGTTTCTCTGCCCAGCTCAGCTATTGAAGCTCCTGAGTGCTTTCATACAATCTCTGCCTTTCAGAGTGTTATAACTAGACTATCCCAGAGTACAGTTAGGAACATTTTACTAGTTCATGATGAAAGACTAAGTAGATTGAGGTTCAGAGGTGGATGAAAAGCAAGCAGAAGAGTTTTGCTGCTTGCAAGGAAAGCGCAGAACAAATGGATTTTGCTAGTGACACCTGTGATTAGGGTGAGCTGTTCATCAAAATATAAAGCTTTTATTCCCTATGAATGATATCTCTATGCATCTACAGCAATCTTCTGCACAGTGGCCATGTTGTTCTTGGCATTGGTGATACCTGTCCTGCATGGGACTGTGTCTTTAAGTCTTCCTGGGTGCTTTCCTTTCACCTTCATATGTCTCTTTGGGTGTGAACCTCTAGTCCTCAAAGAATGAGTTTCTTACAGTTGTTTTCCACCTAAAGGAACACGGCAAAAACATTTTATGTGAGGTACCTCAGCACAGCATCTGCATGTTGCTTGAGCAGCTAACTATCCCCTTCCATCATGCTACAGATGCAGCATGGCACAGCACATGCAGGACCCTCTGCTGATGCTTCCACTCCTGCTGACATGCTCTTACCACCTCAGCTTGGGCATCCTCAGTTTCCAGACTGCTTCAGTGCTGAATGAAACGAGGTTGTTGCTTCCAGGTACTCCAAGCCTCCAGAGGGACCCTGTTAAGTACTCACTCCTTTGAGCTTTGCCACTAGAGGAGGTCAGCAGTGCCCTTTCTCCCACCGAAAGAGCTGCAAGAGCTTGACTGCTGAACGCTTGCCTCCTGATTTTCAGATTGCACAGCTGGATGCAGACCATACCAGGTCGTGTCAGAAGCCAGTGAGATTAGGGAGGGTGATATGGGGAGTTAGGAAGGGAGAAAAAGAATAAAGTAATTCCTGAGCATCAGGTCCCCAGGTCTGTTTCCACTGTCAGAATAGTGGTTTATCATCACCAGAGTAAGTTAAATACACTACAGCTGCTGACTTCAAAAGGTTAAGAAGAAGCGTGAAGCAGGAAAGTGCTTTCCAAGTGAAAACTCCACTAGTCTCCCCTTTTCCTCCTCACCCTCAGGATTTCAGTGACTGATAGAGAAATAACAGCTTTCTTCACATGAGATCTCTGTGTCTTGGTTTCCATTTTCTACTCAAGCAAGCCCAGGGCTTGGTGCTTGGCATAACTCTTCTTGCTGGTCCTGGAGTGGCGTGGAACACGGTCATAGGTATCTGAAAGGCTTTGCACAGCACTGTGGTTGCAAAGCTCAAGTGGAGCTTCCTGTGCTTGGAGATTATAGTTTGGTGGTTATTAGAAAGTTCTGTTGCAGAGAGCTCAGAAGAACTTACATACATGTATAGCAACCTTTCAAATAAATAAAACAGCTCATGTGAGAAGACATGTGAGAAGGTCAGTCACACCTAAAGTAATTGCCAGAGAAGAATGGTGCAATGATCTGTTAGACAATAAATTATTTCTCTAGCTCCATATGTAGGGGGCTGCTCAGTTCTTTAAACTCGGTGGACATGGGAAGATTGGTTTGCAATGCTAAAATAATAGATTGAGATTTATTTTAGAGGTGTCCCTTAAGCAGGAACAGGGTGCATTATTATGAAATTTTTATTTCTTCACAGAACAAATGAAAAGCCTAATCCCACTAGCTTGTTGTTTTAATATATTTCTGCTAAATTTTTGCTTTCAAGTGGGAATGCAAAGCCTGATGTTTCATCAGATTTGTCGAGCTTTTGTTGTAGCTTCAGTAATGAAATAGGAATGTTGTCCAATATGAACTGAAAGGCTAGAAAACTTATCTATCTCCCTAATTGTTTGTCTGCCATTTGAGCTAAACCTTTTTAACATAAAGCAAGCAAAAATAATTTTAACAGATTAATAGCAACAGGAATTACTTATCAATTGGAATTTGTGCTCAGTAGTGTATTATCTATTGTTTGTTTATCTGTTATTTGTGAAATAATGCTATTTTTTCTGTTGCCCATAGAAAATTCAATAAAATAAAAATAGGAAATTCAGAATTCATCATGTATGCAACCAGAAGTACAAAAAAAAAAAAATGTTGTTTGGAACAGGACTTCTAGCTTCCTTTTATGTACAAGAAGCAAAAGCTGTTCTTGCCATTTGGAAGCAATTTTTTAAGGATTCTGAATTAATAGAAAGGAGTACTTTCTATTTCCTTTCTACCCTTCAGGTTTGCATGTATTTTTTTTCTTGTTTTGGGACTACATTTTTGCATGCACGCTTAGTATATTAATCCCTCCTATTGTTTATATATTTTGTAGTTGATTTAGAGCCATCCTTTTCCAGCCAAACACATATCTGGCTTATATAGTTTCAACATGCAAAGGGATTTGCATGTTGAACTACCTAGTTTTATAACTAGGTATTAAAATTCTGTCTCAGTTCACTGGTCCCCACAGAAATCATAGCAGCAATGCAGTAGCAAAACATATGGAGTCTGTATCTCCTCCCCAGCTAATGGGGTAACAGGGTTTTGAAGGAGATGCTCCTTTTTAATGCAGTGGAGGATGACAGGCAGCAGCAAGTTTTTTCTGTCTCAGGGGTAAGATGGCTGATGGCTCTGATGTCTTCTAATTAGTTTATTTGCAATGCCAGCTTCAGCCACACAAAACCATCCCTTATAGTGCCAGACCAGTCATCCAGGGGCAGTCTGTTGTATATGAGGCTTTAGAAGGTGGCTGAGCAAATGGTATCAGTCCTCCAGGGAAAACTCCTTTACTTCCTATAATGCTCTATACACTACAGACTGCTATATTTCATTTTGTCTACATTACCTTGAGCCAGATGGCAAGAAGAAAATGTGAAAGTCATAATCTCAAGCAGGTTTAAATTCGTTATTTAGCTGGTGTAGCAGTGTTGCATCATCTTCTCACTCTCAAAGAACTCTCTCAACTTTTGGAAGAAACTTCACACTTCTTTCTGGCTATTTTCACACGTTTTAGCAGAGAGAAGGCAAAGATCAGACTGGAAGCATCAGGTTCAGTCCCCTTGCCCTTCTGTAAATTCCCTTTGTGGTCCCTGGGAAATCATTTGCTCCTGGTGTGACTTGGTTGCTGATCTGTAATAGAGAACCAGCATATTGCTACCCAGTCTCCTGGTGTGTGTGGAGCAGAACTACATGGCTCAGTTACTATAGCAATGAGAGCCTGAATTCAGGTGCAGCTTTTCATACACACAGTGCTAGACATCCAGAGCAGTGCTCAGTGGTCTGCACAGCCCTGTGCAGCCTCTGCTGCTGCCTTTTGCATTTCCCCTGGCCACATCTCACCCCTCTCTCTTGGCAGATGTCTGTGCACTGCAGCCAGATGCATTTGAAGCACACCATGTCCTGCAAGGGCAAGGTAGCCAGGGTTTGGACAAGCTCTTGTTGCTCAGTATGTGCAGGACAGCATGGGACAGGGGGGAGGAAAAAAAAAAGGGCTTTCTCAGTTTAATGTGTTTTTTAACAAAAAGCTAAAGAGAGGGAGAACAAGAGGAGGTCAGAGGAGAAGAAGGTGACTAAGATATGTGCTAAAAAGGTTTATTTTTAAAGCAAAGTCAGGCTACCTCACACACCCTGGTGTTGAGTCCCACTGCACCCCATCTTTAGGTGCGGATGGTCCTAGACTTCTGCAAGAGCAGGTGTCATCAGAAAGTCCTCATCAGGCTTGCATATGAGTTTGATATTAGCCAGCAGTCAAACCTAGGAGAGGAAGGGAATCTGTCTTGCTCCTCTGCCACTTTCATCCTGAACATTTCCCTTTTCTGCCTTGTGCCCACTCCAGCACAGGAACCTTGATGGACCCAGTAGCCATCTGGCTGGATTATCACATCCACACAGGCAGGCAGGCTTGTCTTTTAAGAGTTAAATCAGCTCATCTTCTGAGGCACCCCTTTGTGGTGTAACAGGATGATGGTGAGAGATGTGTGAGGTGGTGAGAGCCCCAGCATGTTTTCCTTAATGCTTGGAGGAAAGGTAAAAGATATGTCTGATGGTGTGAGACCCCACAGTACCCGTGTGCTCCCAGCTCTCATCTACCTCTGCAATGGAGGGGTGGGCCTAGCAGAGGTGAGGTCTGATTTAGTGCATCAATAGAGGTTGGTGAAGGAGTCTGCAAAAGGTCTGTTGCTCCTATGCCTCTGCATGAGCAGCTCATTACCAGCCTGAGAGGAGCAATGCTGATGACAGAAACAATTTTTTTGTTTCAAGAACCAACACTGACTGGGAGGGAAAAGATAAAATTTGAAGGAAAAGAAATTTTTTTGGAGCTGTTTCTTATTTCAGATGTGAGAGTCTGCTTCCAGTCTTAAACAACCCTTTGTTCACAAGGCTGGGACATTTGCCTTGGCCAGGAGGGAGGTGAAACTTGGAGCTAGAGCTTGGCATATGATTTTGCTGTTGCACACAGAAGAATGAATGAAATGAGCTTTGGGTTTCCAGGAGATCTCAGTATTGCAGCCAGGAATATTATGCCTTCCCTGTGCAGAGCACTCCTGGTTGACATGCACACAGTCCTACATTTTAGGTATTAACAGAAGTTAGTTTTCTTTAAATAACTTGCAAGAAAAATATCTGTTCATTCTCATGGCTTGCTTTCAAGGGTATAGTTTGCCCTTGACTGATTGCACTGGGACATCATTCAGCCAGAACCCCTGCAGAAGTGCACTATGTTTGGCCAACTGTGTTAGCAGAGCCTTCATCAATATCTGTAAGGCTTAATGGTCAGAGTGCTCCCTGGCCATGCTTTGGCCTGTGCCAGCCAGCTCCAGCCTAGAAAAGACCTGGATACTGTTTGAACAAGAGCTTGTGAAGGGATACTTTACATGTACCTCTTTACAACCTGATTAATCCTGAGTCTTGTCTCAGTTTATGTTCACATCAGAACCCCCTGGACAGGTCTGGGATAAAGACAAGGACTCACATTTAAGGCTCTGAGGAATGTATTTTATGAATATATGTAGCAACTTCAGTGGTGTTTGACAGGCCTGTGGACATATCAGCAGTCAAGAGGGGTTTGACCACAGCCATCCTGTTCTGGTGGATAATTTAGGAGGCTCAACATGACTCATGCCATGTCCCTGAGCTCTTAGACTTCTCATCCTGTTTTATCTAATAGTGTACATGTCATCAGACATGGAGTGGGACATCTCTTGGCTAGAACAGTGATGTGGACAACAGCTCCCAGGTAGTCCAGCTGCTGCCAGAGACACAAACCTGCTGTGCATGAAGGTATGATGATGGTATTTGCTCATCAGCACATGGGTAACACTGGGACCTATTCTGGAGACTTGTCTGCCTCCCAGGCAGCAGCTTTCAGCAAGTCTCATTTCACTCTAGTGCCAAGATGGCAACTTTGTGATGGTTTTTGGAAGATACTTCTTTTTCATTTCCCATTTGGCCTCCCCAGTGCAGGTACAATTCTCTGTAAACCTCAGCTCTGCATGGACTAAACAGAAGCATGTTCACATAGGTGACATTTCAACATAAACAAAATCTGCAGGAGATTATAGGATTAGCAATCACCCTGAAGGCAACAGGGACTGCTGAGCCTCCTGTTGAGAAATAGAAAAAAAAATTGAGAAAACAGACATCAGGGTAAGAAAACCAATTCTGCTTCACCCAACTAGCACAACTAAACTCGGCAAGCACGTAAGGATGGCAGAGAGTTGGAGTATAGCAAATGTTGCCATTGACTGATCCCAGGTCACTGATATCCTTAATAAATAACACAGCCTGGAAAAGAGGCTGGTGGCAAGGAGCAAAGTCAGATGTCTCTGGCTGTGGTAGGAATGAAATCAGGAGGGGAGCTGGGGGTGAGCTGCTGCCTTAAGATGGTTCTTCCTTTCTCATGTGCTGTCTTTTCTGGACTTATTGCTGGTTGAGATGAGCTGACATTTGTTCTGATCCCTTGTGCACAGAGCTTTCAGCAGCAAGTCCAGCTCTGTCAGGCTGATATTGCTTCACAAAATTAGCCCTCAAAAGGTCCCAGTAGAGCTCCTGAAATAAGACTCCTACTTCAAAAAGTTGGGTGAGATTGCTAAACCTCCATGACATGGACACATTGTCCCTGAGCTTCCTGGCACAGAGTGGATGTAGACAGCACTCCTCCCTGCAGAAATCCATAGCAAGGGTTATGTCTTCTGGACAGCATCCAACTCAGCAGAATCCTGGATCTTGATTTGGTTTCTGAGATATCAATGACATAAAACCAGGGCTTCTTTTATCTCTGTCTTCTATGAAATGAGGTGTTTCAAAGACTTCTTGCCACAGACATCACTGGCTTCTTCTCTCTCACTCTGCTCATGGCATGGTCCAGTGTTCTGATCTTTGCCTTCACAATAGAAACACAGGTGCACATAGCTTTGTCATGTATTTCAAGACTGCAGCTATAACCATGATATTATCTCCATTGTCTCCAGCTGCTTCAGGCTGTTGGAATCAAATGTGATGCCCTCCATAGGAGCATTCTGCCTATCCATACCTCCAGATGTCTCCTCAATCAAGCTAAGCACCTCCTTAAAACCTGGGTGCCCCAACACAGCAATTATCTGCCTGTTATTTCAGCAAGCTCTTGAAAGCTGTTTTGTT
Source organism: Phaethornis superciliosus (assembly GCA_023637945.1). Lineage (NCBI taxonomy): Eukaryota > Metazoa > Chordata > Aves > Apodiformes > Trochilidae > Phaethornis > Phaethornis superciliosus. The sequence goes on along the minus strand of JAJQWJ010000001.1, from coordinate 82,387,306 downwards.
TTCATTTTACAAGGCTATCTAGAGCAATCTGCTCCTAGTATGAGCCTTCTGGAATTTCAGTGCACAACCCTGATGCCTTTAGAGGTAAAAAAAGTTTTCTTAGTCACATATGCCTTGTTTTTATTTTGTAGCTGGATGTTGGTCCATCTTCCTTTTTGCTGAAATCTTCCTTGAAATAAAAATACTTTATTCTGCTTAATGCCCACACTTCTTCCAACACGCCTCCTGAAGTCTTACAGTTTCTGTAGGAGTGACATCCATTGCAGATGATGCCTTTAGATGTATGACAAACACTCCTCTGTTATTCACTCAATGCATACTAAATGCAGCGTATTCCTCACACCCTCCTATTTCCTTTGTGGAGGCAAAGGCAGATGCAAGACAAGATCTCACTGGGGATGAACAGATGCTTCTGAGGAGATCAGAGTGGTGTAGCTAGGCTGTGCAGTACTTGTATGGTACCCAACCCTTGTCACAGAAAGCCACCCCATGGAGCTCCTGCTCTGACAGATGAGGAAGCTATCCCTGCCTAACTCCTGGTGAAGATGCACTGTCAGCCCCTGGCCACACTCTTATAGTTAGCCCTAGGTCAGGTACTTTCTGCCATCCTAGCCAGTCCCTGCAGAGTAGGATCTGTGCACCAACAGTTCCCCTGTCCCCCCATAGCTGCTACAGCCCCAATGTGTTCTGTCAGTGTCTCAGGGATGGATGTGGTGTGCTGCTGGCTGTCCTTGCCTGCACACTGGAGCGTTTTCATATACTGCCAGGAGGTTTCTACCCTTCTTCTCTACCTGCATGGAGGACTAGAAAATGTATCTGTCAGCTTGTTTTCCCAGTTAGGAGTAACTACGATTCTCAGAATTACTTGTGGGCAGATAATTTATTCTTTAGCATAAACCTAAGCAAAATAAGACAAAACAGATTTGCTATGCCTTTGACACAGCCAGCTGCAGGACCTACCCACCTCCACCTACTAGATCCTTTCTAAGCCTCTTTTATAAGGATTTCTCCAGTTACTCCAGGCTAGGAGTGAGGACTAAATTTAAGCAAGCAAATCATGTCATCCCACAAAAAAGGCCTTTGCTCATGAACTGGCTTGGATGTACAGCAAGCCAGACAACCTTCACAGCCCACATACTTCTCAGCTAGCTATTTGGCTTCCTTCAGCCATCAAATGAATGTATTGAATCAAATGTGATTGTCCCAGATTTACACAGGTAGGAATGAAAACATCTTGTCTGGGATTTTCAGATGACTAAAGTGACATTGTCTTTTAAGATCAATCTGCCAGACAGTGACAGATGTCATGGAAGGAAGGCAAATTTCATGCTAGGATGTCACTACACAAATCAACCACATTCAGCTTATAAGAGCAAAGCAATAGAAAGGAGTTTGGAAAGGGGCAGAAAGAGTAACTTATCCCTTCACTTTGTGTAAAGACATTAATCTGGCATTCAAGAGAAGTGCTATTCTTCCCCTTTTTTTGCATCCCTTGCACAAAACCTTAAGGAAAGATTGCTTTGGCTCTGTCAACATGGAGATGTTGAACTGAAAAATCTTCTACTTTTGCTCAGCATCATTGCTGGTGGCACTGAGCACTCCAGGTTTCTTGCCCCATGCCTGTGGAGTCCCACCACACGTGCTGGATTTTTGGGTCCTTAATTGCCATTAATACCCAACTGGAGACCTGTGCAGGTACCCACACTGATGCAGAGATATAGGTGATAGTAGCTGAGCCTCTCACTGTTGTGGCTTTGCTGTGGAAAAAAACTCCTCAGTGGACCAACAGGAGGCCATGAGCTGGTGACAGAAGCATGGTAGCCCTTGTCTGGTGGGCTGGACCTCGGAGTGCTGGAAGCTTTTCTCATGGCAGCCTTTGAATGCCACCTCCATGTAGCTGTACCAGCCTTGCACCCTCCAGGGGCATAAGTCAGTCAGCAGGATTACTTTGCCCTATGCAGGCTATGATGTTTCCCCAGAGAGAGCAACAGCTCTCCTGCCAAAAGGATTTTCTGGACAGCATAATCCCATTTATGTGAAGGCTTTTGCCAGCTTTACTATGCTGGTTGGGAGTAGAGACCAGGCTGAGGGTAAATGACACTCCTTGAGATAGAGTTTTGCCAGAAAAACATTCAGTGTGCCTTAGTCTTAACAGCTGCTGTTCTGGTGCTGTACCTCTGGTTATTTTTGTGTTGCCTTTGCATTAGGCAGACCCTTACCTTTCTCATGAATAATGTGAAATTTGCCAGGTTCAGAGTGCACATTTTAATTAACTAAGCATTGCTCAGAAGATTATATCGATGCACTTCCATTTGATAATTCAAGTAATACTCACTGGGTGTTCACTCCTGACCTGCAAGCCCTTATGTTTAAAATAAGACAGAGGGCGGTGGGGAAAGAAAGGCATTTTTTGGCAAGAAAACTGCTGCCCTCAGGCTATTACTGCATCTTAATCCTGAAAAAAAAATGAAATCACTTTGGGCAGGTGCCAAGCAATACAATGACTTTCCTGTGATTTCAGGGAGTTCTTCTTTAACAGCCTTTCCCACATGAAGTAAGAGCTTCATGCTCCTAGGGCTTTGTTCTGCTCTCACTTTACGCTGATTTTTATACCCCTACCAAGGTAACGTCCCAGCAGAGTTTCCTGTGATCAACAAAAGAAAAGCAGAGCTCATTGGTGGTGGTATTTATCATTTGAACTATGGCTCAGGGCCTGTATTTACCATTGCTGACACTGGACTTCACATCTGCAGAGCCAGAGGACACATTTTTTCTTCTGATTGTGCTTTTGAGCATAATTACCTCTAAACTGCATCATTTGCCAGTCCCCTGATAGTGTTCCTCAGAATGATGGATGTTTGAATCTTGCTCTGCAAGGCAGAAGACCTGTGATAGGCATCAGGCTGCTTAAAAAAAAAAAAAGCCAGATAGCATTCCATGGTTGCTTATTTTTGCCAGAGGTATGTGGTCCTGCTTAGCTACCCTGATGCTGCACTGCTGACAAAAGGGGCTGTCCCACTTCTACTCCCCTGGGGGCTTCTGGATACCCCTTATTGTCCTTTATGGACCTGGCATGAGAGAATGTGGGATGAGTCAGAAATTCACACTCATTAAGCTGGAAATTAACCTGAGAAAATATCCACAGCATGAGTGGCTGCCTAGATGTGCAAGGCTGGGTAGAAATGCTGGAGCAGGATGGCTCCAGTCACTGGCAACTCACAGTAAAACATCCTCAAAGTATTACATGGTAAGGTGTTGGTTCCCTCCTTGACAAGGGCAGAAATGTGGGCATTGTGTGAGAGGGGAGTGGGAGGGGAGTGGTACGAGCAGAAGGGAGTAGAGCAGGGCCATAGAGAATTTCTGGGAAGATGGTAAAAGAGGTGGGATGGAAGTTAACATTTTGTGGGCAGCATGGACTGGTGAGGAATTCAATGCAAATGGAGGGGAGACAAAGCAAGCTCAGAGGGAAAGGACTGGAAAGGTCTAAAGCATGAATGGAGGGGTCTGGTGGGGGAAAAGAGCAAAAGAAGACATCTGGTGCATCAGAAAGTAGGAAGAGAGGGATGCAAAAGGGAATGGATGCTACTCTTCTCAGGTCTGATCCTGAGCCTGTCTTGCTGAGTCACATCCCCTGGCTGTTCTTGCTGCTTCCTGATATGAAATGAAAAATGCTGGAATGAAGGAAAGCTTGGATGGGTGCTCCTGAAGTGGGGGGAGCGCAGACAGGGGTTGTACACAAAGGCAGAGAGTGAGAGCAGGGCCATGGGGGGAGCAGAGTGTGACCAAGGGTCTGGATGGGAGCAGTGCACCTATGGAAGCTCTCTGAAGGAAATTTTTTCTTCACAAACACTATCCATGAAAAACAAACAAACAAACAAACAAAACAGCTGGGCAGGATGAGCCCACTGGTGAGTGCTTAGCTGAGTCTATAAGGAAACTCTGCCTTGACATGCAGGAATGGTGTGTTGAAGGAGTCAAGGGTCAAACCAGAAAGGGGCACAAAGAATATTAGTGATGGAGAGCCATCTACCACAGAGGACTCAAAGAGCACAGCATCCAAAAGAGGAACATATGGTGGTGGTACCATACAAAACAGAGAGCCAAGGACAGCAGAGTGCTATAAACATTGCTGAAAGAGGAGGTAGGAAGTGGAGGACCTGAGCAACATCCAGCATTTGAAGCAAAGCACACAGCAGAGGTATGTCAGCAGGACATCTGTGTGATATATTTCACAGTGCAAAGTAATGAGCAGACCTGGCTCTTGGGAGTCCAGGCAAGAGCTTGTCATTTCAGCATATAGAAAGGTACCCAACCCTCCCCACATGTGACTGCAGAGCATCTCTGAGGACAGGAATTCAGCAGCAGAGATGCTGCACTCTTCCTGACAAAGCACAGAGCAGGAGAAAAAGCAGTGAGGCATCTCTGATTCTGGCAACAGGGCCTAGGAGACATGCTGGTGACATTCAATCTGCTCATGGGGGCACAGGCCACCGGTTACCCTGGGACAGAGCAAAGGAGAAGCACAGTCTGAGTCACCCTCTGAACACCTCAGTGAGACTGGCAGAAGACCAGCATTTGGCACTGCAGGGAAATGCAGTGTTTCATGCCTATATATATCAGTGTCAAATGTCTCCAGTCCTGTGCCAGAGAAATGCCAGCAAAACCACTCCTGGGACAGAAAGCCTCCAGACCCTGAAATTTAATAACAATTCTTAAAACTTGCCTTACAGTAGAGAAAAATAAGTGCTTTCCTGAGTCTGGAAGACAAGTGATGGAGTGGCAAACATTCACCTCATGAACAGTTTGTCAGGGCCCCAAGTGTGCTCTCCCTCTTCTAGGACTTTGGCCAGCATCTCCAGACCAGCTGGTGGGTCAGAGCTAGTAGGGAAAAGGAGCTGGAGGAAGCTTCATGCATGATCCCTTGCATAGCTCTGCTGAGAGACTTTTGCAGTGACTTCCCCTCCTCATCCCAGGAACTGCTTCTAAGTCATGTCTCTCTCCTGCTTACCCCCTGCCTGAGCTGCACTGCAGCTGTGTCCACAGCAGAATGGTACCCTGCTGATAGGAGACCTCAGGGTCTTAGCTCCCTGGTGGAACCTTGGGCTTTCCTCAACACTTTGGGTGCTGCTGCTCCCTGCTGTGGCTTTACTGCTGCTGCCAGGCTGGGGCCAGGGCACTGGTCCAGCAATAGAGCTGTGCTGCACCAGGGGATAACAAATTATTATCTCCTCTGCTGCAGGAAAAGTGAATCGGCAGGAACTGTTGAGGGTGACATCCCAGGCTCCTTTGGAATTCCCTCAGCAGCACAACAACAACCCTCCCTACAGGAGAGCACTGGCTAACTAAAATTGTGAACCTAGTGGCACACACATGGTGGCATCCACCATCAGCAAGACTCAGGAAGGACCAGGGAGCAGAGGCTGCACTGCACAGTTGAGCATGTGGAACAAGCACCGGAAGGATTTTGCACACTAATCACAGGGAAAGAGAAATATCACTATAATCTATAGCCTGCACAGATTACTGAGACACAAAGAAAGCAATAAGAGAGAGCATTGCTCTTTACACACCCAGGATGAGATCACCTATCTGCTCTCTATAGCAAATATATTTCATGTACTGAGTGCTCAATCTGGACTCCATCAGTTCATGCTGGGCCAAGAAATCGGGGTATAAATTACTTGAAGAAGACAGAATTTCAAGTGGCTGCCTCTTAAAAAATCTGCCTATTGTGGCCTCCAAACATTAATGAAATAACACAAAGTCAGTGAAGAGCTGGAGTCAGTCTTTATGACATTCCTATGCATGATGGACCCAGAGAAAAACATGACTAAAAGACTTTATAAAATCAGCTACAAGCAGAGGAGAGAGACTGCCTCCTAAAATTGAGTCACAGCAAAATGCAAATCCACACAGAGAAACTGGATTATTTTGTCCACACTACAGAAAGTAGAAGCATCAGATATGATTCAAAATAAAGAAAGCAGCTAATGAACAGCAACTTCCCTCTAGAAGTCAGCAACCACACCAAGAATACTGACATAGCCATCAAGATTTATACCATGAGCATCATAAATGTACAGCTTACAAACTGAGGAAGGTATAAATGAAGAAAACTAAAAAGGGGTAGCAGCAAGGAAACCTTGAACATGGCCATAGCAAAGTAGTTGCTTTGGAATCAGGCTAAAGCAGCAAAAGCAAAGAAAATGTGGTATCAGACAGCTAGAACAGGAGCTGTGGTAGCATATGAATGTCCACATACTGGACCACAGTCCAACACTGCAAGCTATTCATAGTGCCCTAGGAGATGTTCTTCACAAGCCTTACTGTCCTGTACCACCAAATCATTGTACATAATTCTAAAACCAGAAATATTCAAATTGAAAGGGGGAAAAAAAATCAGGGGAAGACAAGTTCTTCTAGCCTATCTTCTTTCTTGATATTTCTTACAGACTAGGAGAAAAAGAGGAGGAAGAGATTGATGAAGGGTTCCAAAGTGATAGTCCAACATTTAACAGTGTCTACAAATGACTTATCAGAAATAGCAAGAGAAGCAGAGTGTGGGATGTGCTGGATTTTAAAAAGAAGCAAAGAGAGCAGGATGACCTGCACAAAAATAACAAGCTCCCTTGGCTACCGCAGACTTTTGGAATGAAAAAAATATTGTCTGCAGAGTAAAGACTAAGGCTGAAAGGTAAGAAGAAGTAGTGATTCCTGCCAAATGGATACTAAGGACCTGAAAAAAATGGGTAAAGGACATTTTGCTATAGTGTGTTATAAGCAAAAAGTAAAACATCATTTTTGACTGGAGTGAAAGCACAGGTGGAAGGAAATGTTGGACATTGTTGCTCATACAGAAACAGTACTGCAAGGGATAAATCATGGTTTATGTTATTGTCAGCAGCTGACAATTGATGCCCTCAATAGAAGAGATACCACAGCCTTACTGTAAATTATTGTTAGAAGGTAGGTATTGTTTAGCTATGCCATTAGCTAGCAAATTTTGCAGCTCTGTGACAAAAATGCACAAAGTCAGTGTTCATTTAGTATGCAAGTGCCTGCAGTTTTTCAGACAAGGACTTTGGAGTGAGATGGTTCAGAAGAAGTCCCTGGGACATCGAGTCCTGTCTGCATGATTAATGTGTCATGTTTGGATGCCATGAGGCTTTGGGATGGAGCTACCATTGGAGACATGCACTGTTATTACTTGTTATCATCTGCAGCTTCTGAACTGGCCTTAGAAATGTTGTCATCAGCAGGGAGGCCATTTATACCACAAGGGATATAGTCACTGAATGACACAGCAGACTTTAAATGCAAATGGCCATTTTTCTCTTTGATCCACTACTTCTGCCAGCTGCCCTTTATTTTAATAAAATAAGAGGCTCAGGAAGTGATTCTGGGATCCTGTTTCCTATTGAGCATGCAGGTGTGTGTTTGAAGAGATGAATTGAGCGATAGGGTGGGAGGAAGGCTTCAAATGCTGTTGCAATTTAGTGGTGATCACTGCTTGCTGAGGGCAGTTGCAGTTGAGATAGTTCAAGTCTTTAGGTGTTTGATATGGTATAGGAAGTGCCAGACCCTGAGTCCTGCAATTTTGACATTCATTAATTCAAAGAAGAAACCTGTTGTTTCAGACCAAAAAAATGGAAAACGTGGCCCAGCTGAAACCAATGTCTAGAAGACAAGGAATAACTTTACAGAATCCTGTTTCTTTGAAAGCTCAGTATGAAGCTTCCAATTTTTCTGCAACTCCATGAGTGCTGAAGCAAGTGTGGCTCTTCCTCTGCAACGAGGCAGAAGTAAGGGTTTTATCTTCCCACTGAACACCAAAGAGTATTTTGGGTTTATTTTGGCTGTGATCTAATTTTCAGCCCATCTCAACAGAAATGCAGCCATTTTAAAAAGGGAGGAAGATGATCAGCAGGACTTTGTAAACTGGATCTCCAACCTAAGCATATGGGAAAGAGAAAAGAGAGCTTTTTTTAAAGGCAGGCTAATCTACATTACATCCATTATGCATACACAAAAGGCAAGTGAGTTCTGGCCCATCTTGCAGTGTCGAGCTCACCAAAAATATCAGCACCTCATGGGGTTTTTATTGTTTTCAGAGGTCTGTAATTTGATCACTTTAGGACCTTGAGGAATGTAAGATGTTTAATGGGATTAAGGGGTACCTTTCTGAAACTTGTGCTACATTCAGTCTTGCTGGACTGTCTTTGAGTATGTATCTACAAGTATCTATAGGTTGAGCTCCCGGAATGTGGGATTACTTAACTGTGAGGGCTCAGATGTGTCAGGTAGAAGTTCTAGGGGACTGAGTTGGTGGTCCACATCCCAGAGTCATAGAATGATTTGGATTGGAACAGACCTTTGAAAGTCATCTAGTTCAACTACACTGCAGTGAGCAAGTACATCTTCAACTAGATCAGGTTGCTTAGAGCCCTATCCAACCCAACCTTGAATGCCTCCAGGGGTGGGGCTTCTACCAATTTTCTAGGCAACCTGTTCCAGTATTTCACTACCTTCATTGTAAAAAAATTCTTCCTCATATCTAGCCTAAGTCAACCTTCTTTTAGTTTAAAACCATTACCCCTTGTCCTATCTTTACACACCCTACCAAAAAGTTTGTCCCCATCTTTCTTATAAGCCACTTTTAAGTACTGAAGGGCCACAATAAAATCTCCCCAGAGCCTTGTCTTCTCCAGGCTGAACAACTCTGAACAACCCCAATCTCTTGGCCTTTCCCCATAGGAGGGATGCTCCAGCCCTCTGGTTATTCTTTATGGTCCTCCTCTGGGCTGGTGTCACACGAGGGGAGCGAATCTGGGAAGATGCATTTACGACCCAAGGTTATAAACCCTGAGGAGCCTCTGTTCACCTCCCTCTGGCAAGTTTGGTTGTGAGACCCAGTGCCCAGGTCTGCTCACAGCAGCAGCTGGCCCAGGGTACAGCACAAACTAGCAGCAGAAGGAATGAATGCTCTATATTTAGTCCCTGCAAATCAAGGTGCTTTAATCAAGGGTGCAGTCTTGTTTTCCTAATGACAGCACTTACCATCAGCTGATCATCCAGACAGACAGATGAGGTTGCACCAAAGCTCCCCATCCTTCCGCACCCCTGTAGAGTGCATAAAACACAAGCTAAAGCCATTTGTTTCCTATTCCACACTGCTGGCAAGGCTGATCTCAGTAAAATAGAGGCAGAAGGAAGTGGGCTAGAGCTGGGAAGGCAGAGTACAGTTCAGAGTCAAGGAAAAAGTGAGTGGGAGGAGACTCCTGGAGGTCTATAATCCAATACCCCACTCCCAGCAGGGCTTATTCTAAAGTTAGGTAGGATTGCTCATGGCTGGATGAGTCCTAAAAACTCCAAGGGAGGAGATTGCGCAGACTCTCTAGGCACCTACTCCAGTACTGAACTACTCTGCCCTGCCAAAGAAATGTATAGGGATTATTTTTGTAAAGTCTAGTTGGAATTTCCTTTGCTACAAGCTATATCCAGCTACACGCTATATATATCCATTAATGGATATAGCTACAAGCTATATCCATTAATCTTTTCTTCTCCAGGATGAACAAACCCAGACCCCTCAGCTCCTCTTGACATTATGTGTTCCAGATTCCTGATCTTCTTGCTGGAACCCATTTAGTATATCAATATCTTTCATGTCCTGGAGAGGCCAGACTGGAAACAGTGCACCAGATGCAGTCTCATGAGTGTTGAATAAAGGGAAAGAATCCCTTCCCCATGGATGCTCTCTTGCTTCTTCAGTCAAGTATTCATTTGGCCTAGATGTCTGCTGAAGTGCACTTCTGATTCTTGTTCAACTAGCAGTCTTCTGGGAGACTAAGGCCTTTTTCTGCAAAGGTGTTTTCTAAAAAAGTCAGCAGCCAGCCTGAACTGAGAATTGGAGCTTTGCAAGCAACGCAAAACTGTACATTTGGTACTGTTGAACTTTAGGAGGTTTCTGCCAGCTCACCTCTTCATCCTATTTAGGTCATTCTGAATGACAGCAGTGCCCTACAGAGTGCCCACCATGTCTCTGATTTTGCTGTCATCTGTGAACTCTTTAAGGTGTCCTCTGCCTCCTGTAGATGAGGATCCTAAATGGTATTAGTCCCAGTATTTATCCCCTGAGGAATATTGCTCATAACTGGCTTCATTTGAAACACTGACCTCCACATTTGAACCTCACCTGTCCAGCCTGTTTTTCACCTCCTTCACCTCCTTTGTAAGTCTGTCCATCCATCCATCCATCCATCCATCCATCCATCCTTCCCACAGTTCCCTGTCTTGGCTACAAGATTATTATGGGCAATGTTCTAGTAACCCAACACTTCATTTTCACAGGGGAGAAACACACATTCACCTGGATATCAGCCATCAAAAAGTTTTCCGGTATCATATTTGGCCACATCTTCTCTGCTGGCAATAGATCAGCTGGACCAAAGTTCTCTGAAAAGTGGTAGAGTGGAACACAGGGCCAGTACTTGCACATAGTAGTAAAACTGTCAGGGAGCCATGGCAAGTGGCCAGAACCACAAGCTGTGCTATGCCAGCCACAGATGGGAAATGGAAATTTGTGACATTTTGTACTCCAACCTGAAATCTGGATTTTCATGAGACCATATTAAAAAAAAAAAAAAAAAAAAAAGTTGTCTCTCTCTCTCCCTGACTTATGTATCCTGCCAAATTTCATAGTCTTGCTGTAACACTGCAAGTATCAAAAGAAAAAAAAGTCACAAATGGGTGGGAGAGGGGCTTTTTTTTTTTTTTTTTTATGTTAAGGAATGTGTCAGGCTGCCAAGTTTTAGGAGTGTAAACTCCTCTGTAAATTCAAAGGAATCAGAATCCACAGTTCTCAGCTGGGGCCCACTGTTTATATCCACCAGTTACCCACAGAAACGAGTTAGTTGTAGCCCTAGAAGATTAGTATTGGTGCTGCTAAATTCAGTTTCCTGAGAGATCTGGCATAGTCAGCTGAGAATCTGAAGATTGAAAAAAAAAAAAAATGACGGAGGAAGGTCATCTCACTAATCTAAAGCTCTTGCTTCAGTGTCCTGAATTTCTACTCCTTTCTGGAATCGTTGGAAAAACAAATCTGCACCATTAAAACTATTCTTTTCCCAAGCCCCTTTTCAGAAAACAAAGATGCTATTTCTGTAAGAACTTAAAAGGAAATATGTCTGAGACAGAGAGCAAGAATGGAAAAATTCAGTCCAAACAAATGGTGAATGTTTGGCAGCTGGGAGCTGACAGGGTTTTGTAATACGTTGTAAGAGGGGCTGTCTTGTTACCTCTACTAACAGTCAGATTTCTAAGGAAAGGAAAAAATATGCCTGTTGTTATGTTTTTTTCTTTTGCAGAATATGCTCTAAAAGGCTGTTACAGTGGAGAACTAGCAGTTATTTTCTCAGATGGAGTCCAGTATGTTCCCAAAAAATGTCTGTCCCCTCCTTTTCTTCCTTTCCCATCCCAGCCTTGGCCAAACACTTTAGCCACAACTTTTTTTCTTTCTCCTGCTGTACTCAGCCTTCCCAGCTCTAGCCCACTTCCTTCTGCCTGTTTTACTGAGATCAGCCTTGCCAGCAATATGGAATAGGAAACAAATGACTTTAGCTTGTGTTTTATGCACTCTACAGGGATGCATAATTATGGGAAGCTTTGGTACAACCTCATCTGTCTGGATGATCAGCTGATATTAAGTACTATCATTAAAAATACAGAATATTTCCAGGCTTCAACCATCACACTGGTTGAAGGCCACCGAGATGGCTTACACACTTGCTGCACCCTGGATAGGTGCATGGTTACCAGCTCTGTTCTTCAGAGGTTGAGTGAAGGCAGCAGCATGAGCCTTTGCACAGGGTGGACGTGTTTGCCCATTTGACTCAGAGCTGCAGGCAGGGACCCTGCTATCCCAGCGCTCTGGTGATGTGTTTGCCAGCTGGCCCAGCAGCTTGGAGAAGGAAGGGAATTTACCTGCAATGCAAAATTGAGTGGTGAGGACCAGATATGAAGGAAAGGAGTTGTATCTGGGCAAGCCTCCTGGGACTGAAAGAGGGAGAAGGCAGTGACTGTGAGTGGCAAAGGGTGACCAGGGGTATGTAGGTCAGAAATTATAGGATCTGGACTACTGGAGGAGAGCAGATTGGTAAACAGGAGATACAGCCAGAAGCAGCTGAGGTGGAGGGACTGTTGAGAGCCTGAGGAAAGAGACTAACAAGGGTGGGTGAGTGGACAAGGAGACAGAGGAGTGGAAGATGGATGGTAGAGGGAATGCTGTGAGAAGAGGAGGGAGATTGAGCCTCAAAGCTGGAGGTAGGCTGGTGCTTTGGAGGGTGAGTGGAGTAGGAAAATAGATTCTGAGGGGTGGAGGCTGTGGCCAGAGAGAAAACAGGACTTGGATGAGAAACCAGCCCTGGATGCAGGAAGGACCTGGGAAAGGTAGGAAAGGAATCAGACCAGGAAGACATGGCTTGGTTACCCTGTCACTAGAAGTAGCTGGGCAGATGCCACCCATCTGCTGCCTATGTTCTAGGTGGGACATGCTATCAGCACACAGGCAGCATCCTGTCCTCCTGCTGGCCTATTTGCAGAGGTCATCACTCCTCGTTGTCAAAGGCTTCAGCCCCATAGCTATTCTTAGTGAGCATCCATCTGATAGCATGGTGTGGGGTGTTGTTGTCGTTGCTGTTGGTTGGTTTGTTTTATTTATTTTATTGTTTTGGAAGATGGTACAGATGAGAACCTTCCCAAGTTGAAATAATTTGAACCATCAGGACATAGAAGGTTATCCCCATGCATCAGTCCCCATGCAAGTGATCCCCATGCATCAGTCGCTCTTCAGGAGCTCTGTACCTGGCCTCTGCCAACCCTAGTGCTGACACCTCAGCTAAGACACCCCCGCTCCCCATTTCCCTCTCTCTTCCCTCCCCTTTTTTCTGAGCTGATGCCTCTCTCCTCTGGATGACAGACTCATCATCTTCCCTGAACAGCAAGAGACATCTGTGCATGCTTACTGTGAGGTACCTGCAGTGATTGCAGTGTGCCCTCTGCTGTCTTCCTATCCCTGTAGTCCGGCGTTCCTCAGACTTCCAGGCTGAGTCCCTGCCCAGAAACCAAAGCATCTCTGACTTCTCCTGCCCTTGTACTGCCTCGGCAACGTGTTGTCAGAGATACTCTGCCGAAATGGGGGTGGGGAAGGGGAACGACGGACAATTCCTAGCTCGGAGATGCCCTGGAAGTTCTTCTGCAAAGGGCTTTGCAAGGGCTGTACCTCCTCACGGAGCTCAGTGGGTATTAGTGTGGCTTCTCTGCATATGCTCTGTGCAGCCTGAAAAGACAGCAAGACCCCAGTCCTGAACTTTTGCAGACATACCAGTGATTAAGACAACGAAATGCAATCAAACACATTAAAAAAAAAAAAAAAAAAAAAAAAAAGTCTCAGCCAGGTGGGTCACATGTGATGTAGTTCTGTTAGCTATACTCTTCTTTCTCCAACTGAAGGACAGATAAAACTTTTTTTTAATGCTTTCCTTTCCATGGCTTTTACCACCCATCCTGTCTTTGATGCATCACTCCAGATCTGAATCCTCCCGGTTTATCTGCCCCAGTTCTGTCATTTATGTTTTTTTAAAAATCAGTATTTCCTTTTGTTTTTCTCCCCCTTTTTTTCCCAACTCCCTGTTCTTGATTCTTGGTTGCAAAGACTGATATCTCTCCTTGAGCATCCCATATCTCTCCTTAAACATGTGTGAACTGAAAAATGATCTGTCACCACATTACCAGAGTGTCTCATCTGCTCAGAACAGATTTCATTCGGGCAGCGCTTCTTGGCAACCAAGGAAAAATCATCACTGCTTTAGGGAAAATGTCTGATCTTTGCTCTGACTGGACAATGTAAGTAAGTTGTCTTTAATTTTTTTTTACCTTACCATTGCAGTAATATGTTTGCAAGAAAAGGAAGAACAAGATATGACCCCCAAAGGGGAGAGTGAATCAGCCAGGTGAAGCAGTACACCATTAGTCTTAGCTAAAATTGCAGGCTTTTCCTACTGCTGCTGTGTTTGTGCTCAAAAAAAATGCCTTTATCCAACCTTATGCCTGTTCAGATCAATTAACAGGATCAGGATGTTACTCGCTGTGCAGTTGAATGCCTATTTAACCCCAATTAATTACAGAAATGCAAGTGAAGGAATTTGTAGAAAACAATCTATGTAGTTAGTTATGTATTTCCTGTCAGCATTTCAGGTACTTTTTAGGTTTGTAGTAAGTTTTCACTGTTAATGTCTGAATGCAAAACTATATAATGACCATAACTCCCAATTTGGTGCCGTAACCTTACTTCAAACTAATTTCCAATGTTGGGTAAAGTATAGTGTTAGAGTCTCTGTAATTGACTTGGGTCATCTGCAGCCACTATCTGTCCTTGTCCAGGAGGTTTCTCAGATCAGTCAACAGCCCCATTTCAGATCACTGATCTCCTGCATATGCAAACACACACACATGTTGAGAAAGTCCATGTCTGAGGACATAGGAGGGGATAAAGGTAAGCTTAAGGCTTCACTGGGACAGTGGTGTGGCACTGGAGCTGGTGCCCAGGGAGATGATGGAGTCCCCATCTCCAGAGGTGTTGAAGACGTGGCTACATGTCAACCATGTTGGTGATAGCCCTGCTTCAGGTAGGAGGCTGAAGTACCATGCCAGCAAGGTCCTTTCTACACCAGCATTTCTGTGATTCTACAGGACTGGACAAATCCCCAGAGAGTCACGGTCTGGTAGAGGTCAGAGAGTGAAAAGGGAGATACCAGGAATTTTCCAAAACTTGTGCTGAAGTCATGGGCCTTACAGGTGAGAATAATGCAGACTGATCAAGCCAATTGAAATGAGGTCTGGTCCAGAAGACAGGGGTCATGAGTCTGATCCTAGAAAACTGGCCTGCCTATGCCTTTTGCTTCCCAGAATTGCCTGACAAAATGCAAAATATAGCATTAGGAATAGCATACATCTGCCCAGACCTCCCTTGTTCCAGGGCAGCCCTTGCTCATGGAGCAACAGATTTCCAAGCCTTCCTGATTATGATGCTGACAGAAGCATCCTGGCAAATCTTCCCAGAGCAATATAAGATGTGGTTGTAAGTATCTGTTTTATATCTTTACTGTAACTTTATTTTAGTTACTAGAGCTGAGCTGGCTGGAAGACACCCTAAATATGTGCTGTAGGGAACCTAATTTTATTTCTGGATGGTTCCCATCCTTAACTTCCTTGTAAACATGAAATAGGGTATTACAGACTTTGCTTCTGAAGGCATGTGAGATCATGATGTTTGGAAAAACTTTAGTTGAAGATTCCAAGGGCCAGAATGGCCAACTTCTGTGAGGATGCAGAAAGGGGCTTCGTGGTTTCTTCAGATGGGCCCTCCCAGTTTGGAAACCTCCTCTGCAGCTGAGTTCAATGGGACAGGGAGCCTACAGAGCAGAATATGATGCCATTCCAGTAGCCAGTTTCTGTTTGCAGAGAAGGAGCTGCTTGGGTCTGTGTTGTAAGCAGGTGCTCCAGCTCCATACACATGGTTCTGCCCAGCAGAGGGTGATGCTTGGAGGTGGAGAAAAAACAATCCAAAAGCCTTACTTGGATTTTCCATCCCTTCCTCCAATCCCCTTTGGTAGTTTTCTACAGCAGGGATAATTTGACCCCCAGACAGCAGGGTATCACAAGACATGAGTGTGTCTCAGAGGTGTTCTGTTAACACTGCAGAGTTAAGCATCAGTCACAATCCTCTACCTCCAGTCTCTATAGCCAGTTCCACACCATGTGATTACATCTCACCAAAGTTAATTTCACAAGCTGTTTAAATGGCTGTACAGTACAGCGAGCCTCCTCCGCTAGCAATTTTTTCAGCTGCTCCCCTGCTGAGGATGCTTCAGGCTGGGTGGTCCCAGCAATACCCCACAGCATTTTTCAGTCTTGTCAGCAGCCTGGAATAGGGTCCTTTCTTCTGAGCTCTTGGGTTCTTTTCCCAGCCTAAGTTACAGGAGTCCTGTGGAAAATGATTTGGAGGACAAGAGGCAGCTCTGATAATGTGAAACGTCTGTGAGGGATTGGAACGTTGGCTTGCAATCCCTGGACAAAACTGCCTCATTCAGAAAAAAAAAGGGGGTGGGGGGAAAGCATGCAGAACAAAGATCTTATTTCACTTCATGAAATGAACACGTGATGTTTTCTCTGGAATGCCTTGCTGACTAACGGCCCAAATTTTCCAGGGACCATGGCTTTTATTTAGGCTCACACAAGGCCATAAATGGCTAAAACCTATGTAAATTCACAGCTTATGTTAATTTGTGATTTCCAGGCTCAGCACTAACTCAGAGCCAGGCCATTGCCAGTTTTGCATTTCCTAGGGAATGGGATGGTGGGGGAGGCCTCTAACACTCCCACCCCAGAGCTTTTAGTCAGCTCATGTGTGTATCACGTACAGCTTTGCATGAGGACAGAGTTATAAAATGTGGCCCCATCCTGCATCACCTATCTCTTGAGCTCCTCCCACCAAACAGAAGCCAAAACAGACAAAATAAAATGCAGTATGTGTGTGCTCACAGCCCAGAAAGCCAACTGCATCCTGGGCTGCATCAAAAGTAACATGGTCAGCAGGGCAAGGGAGGTGATTCTGCCTCT
Source organism: Phaethornis superciliosus (assembly GCA_023637945.1). Taxonomy (NCBI): domain Eukaryota; kingdom Metazoa; phylum Chordata; class Aves; order Apodiformes; family Trochilidae; genus Phaethornis; species Phaethornis superciliosus. Next base: position 82,370,629 of record JAJQWJ010000001.1, on the reverse strand, counting down.
CTGCTCTGCTCTCATGAGACCCCACCTCAAATACTGAGTACACCTTTGAGCCCCCAGCACAGGAAAAGTCTAGACCTGTTGGAGAGGGTCCAGAAAAGGGTGACAAAGATGATCAGAGGGCTGGAGCACCTCTGCTATGAAAACAGGGTGAGAGAGTTGGAACTTTTCAGCCTGGAGAAGAGGAGGCTCTGGGGAGACCACAGGAAAGCTAGGGTGGGGTTTTTCACCTGACAAGGGGTAATGGTTTTAAACTGAAAGAGGGTAGATTTAGGTTAGATAATGGGAAAAAATTCTTTACCATGAGGGTAGTAAGATACTGGAATAGGTTGCCCAGGGAAGTTGTGGCTGCCCCATCCCTGGAAGTGTTTAAATCCAGGTTGGATGTGGCCTTGTGCAACCTGATCTAGTGGAAGGTGTCCCTGCCCATTGCAAGAGGGCTGGATCTTCATGATCTTTAAGGTCTCTTCTAACCCCAACAATTCTCTGATTCTATGATTCCAAAATTACCTTGCTAAATGGAGATAGATGCAAGCTTGTGAAAGATACTGGAGGTCTGGGTTCAGTGGAGATATTTTATTCAGCATTTTGGGCTCTACAAGAACTGGTGCTAAATGGCTGTACTTCTTGCTATGGGAAGTCACAGATATAAACATTTAAATGAAGTTGAAGGTTCAGATCAAGTGAATAGTCTCATTTTCTAAAAGTGTGAGTGCTCAGGCATTCAAGTCAATGAACTTGTGAGTGTCAGTTGTCCAGTTGAGATTTTAGAAGATGACACACTTCCACAGAAAATCTGTCCCCTCACTCAGACTTGTATTATCTGGATAGTCCCTCCAAATATGTGCTGTTTACATGGAACCTTTCTGTCTCCTTTCCCAAGCTTTCTGATGGTAATTTCATCCTTTCCCATTGCTCATGGTTTGTTTGCTTATCTCTTCCAGGCTCTTGCTCTGCCAGAAAGGTGTCTCTCAGCTCCTTGGCCTTTCCATCTGACCTAGTTAGTGATTTCTGAAGTACCGCAATGTCCCAGAATAAGTGAGTTCAACATCTGAGATCACCAGCTCCTTTCTTCCAGTTTCCATTCTCTTGGGACAACTTGTTCAGTTTGCAATCACAGCTTCTTACCCACTTTGCCTCCTATCACTACCATTTCTATCCCAAAAGCTTTCTCTCACACAGGCTGAAAGCAGTGACCTTTTCCTTTGAACTGGTTTTGTTTACAGTTATTTATTATCTTTTCACATGTAAAAGGTCTGGCATAAATCCTGATCCACTGGAGTATTCTGTGGCAAATAAAGGCCAACAAGTTCAGATATGATGTCTAAGGCCAGACAGTTTCTCCATATTTAGAAGCTGATGTAAGTTATTTTCAGGTGCTACACAACTGTTCTTGCCAGCCTCCATGGTGGAGCTGAGGGTGCATATCATCTCCTAGGAAATAATAGCTCTGGTTGAAGATTGGCATTGCAGCTCTGTAGGGAGGAAAATTTGGTTTCCACTGCCTAGCCCAGGGCTGGGAGGGGAATGTATGATTTCATAGCATTGCTAAGGAATGACAAGAGCTAGTCTCTAGGGTGAGCTGTATTTACTAACAGATTGAACATTTTCTAGCTTAACAGCACAGTTTCTCATCTTACAAGGATCCCTGAACTAATGCTTGTGCCCCAGGTCGTCTGTCCTTTCATTGCCAACTTCCAAGCTTTCTCATATACAACACCAGAACAGCCATGCCAAATTCATGTCCTGAACACAGTCTCTAGTTAAGCAGGGCTGTATGGACCTCTCCTCTTGGTTTCACAGACCCCTGGTGACTCACAGAGCTGCTGTTCCACACCCAGCCCTCACTGACCCATGCACAACTCATACAGCTGAAATGCATTTTTGGGCAGCAAAATTCCTGAATGCCTTCTAGCATCCCACAGTCTTCCAAGGGCTGGACAAATATCTAAGGGTGTTTGAGCATGTTCTGTCCTAGTGGGCTACCCATCCTTGGAGGATGAGAAATAGCTAACAAAATTATTCAGAGTGCAGTTAGGAGAACCTAGGAGCTTCTGTCCTCTGAGCCATATGCCATATGTTCAGTCCATAAGAGGTTTTTTATATATATAATGTAAGGACTAGGCAGCTACAAGGCATGAGTTTGGGATGCACTCTGACTCATTGTATCAGTGTTGAGAGCCAGGATGTGCTGTGGCAATTGTTTGAATGGCAATCTTGAGGTGTACTCAGTTTCCACCATCACACAGCTGTGGGCAGAGGATGCAGATCGGAGCCATCCCCAGACAGAGCTGCTCTGCAAAGGGTCACCTCAGAGGTCTGGGCTCCCATCTGTCATAGATGGATTGCATGGTGCAGAGGCACACAGAAACCTTGACACAAAATACCACCACATCTCACTGGGCTCATTAGCTCTGTGTCTGTGTCCCCACCTTCACAAAAAGGGGCTGTCTCCACATACTTTATCATCTCCTGTGATGCTCATATCCAGGTGCAAACCAGCCCTGTTGCCTCGTCTGTGGGAGATCTGATAGACTTTTCTAACCAGCTTTCTTAGTTTGAAGAAGCTGATTTCCCTGACCAATGTTCTCAGACCAGCAGACACTTTTTCAACATGCTCTGAAGCACCTTCCTCCAGGGGCTCTTCCACAGCGCTTCCTCTGCCCAGCGCTGGAACAACTCTCCAGCTTTGGCTACAAGCAATGTTTGAGGGGGGGTTCAAATTCTGCAGGGAGGGGAGAAGAGCATGGCTGAGAGAGCACAGGAAGGGAGCTAATCAACACATTCCCTAGAAATACCCCCTGGCTCTTCTGCCAGTTGGGTCTCTGACTTGGTGTCCCACAGCCAAGCCACAAGTGATGACCTTTGGCTGGTGAAGAAGACAGTACCTGCTTCTTTACAGCAGGGTAGCAGGTGTTAGCATGTCTATGGGAAGTTTTGCTGGATACTTCATTCAAATTGTAAGCTTGCCCCTGCATGACAGCAGCAACTGAGAGGTGAGACAAGTGAGTGGCATGTGGAACACTTGTGTTTTGTTGTGATATAATTGATGGATTATAATGACCTGTGCCTGAGCTCAAGACATCCTGGGTCGATTTCCTGCTACAGTCATGAGCACAAACCCTCTACTGTTTCAGCTAATGGAAGTACTCCTAATTGTCTGAATCAGGATTTGTCCGTGGCAGAAAACAGCTCACTCCACAGAAATAACGTGTTGGGGATGTGGTGTCTGGGCTCATTGCATGGAATATGGCAGAGCCAAGTACATCTTTGTAGCTCAATGTTGCAGAAAGACAAAGTAGATGAAATTTCATCCTGCCACAGAAAGGCAGGTTTCTGGCTTTGACTCTGTGCTCTGCCAGAAGTGACTGTAGCAACTTCTCAGTGAATCTGTCCGCAAAATAAGGGAGAAAATGGGATAAGAGGCTTAAAGGTATAAAGGAGGTATGTTCCCCTCACTTCTGGAGAATAATGTCATATTTAACAATATGCACTGTGAAGTGCATGTGACATAAGCAGGTGCAGAGGCAGGTTAGGACTCTGCCATGAAGTATATCCCCATGGCAGTGTGTACCTATATGCTGATTTGTGGTGTAGCATTACACACTGGGAAATCCATCTTACAAATTGTATGGGCCCATTCAGCAGCCTGTACAATGGACAACTCACCCTGCTTTGGTGCCTATCCCAAGGCTTCATTTGCCAGAATCCTACAGTTGCCTGTTGCATTATCAAACGTCTCTCTGAGGGGCTTTCTGGAGTCAGCATCAAACCTGTCAAGTTGTGGCAGTAGCACAGAGGTTAGGACCTCAAAAAATAATGGTGGGTATACAGATGCCTTGCTAGTGAGTGCCTCATTTGGATGGAATAAGGTGCTTGCTTGTCTAAGCAGACAAACCACATCTCTGCACCCGGGTAGATGTGCTGCAGGCAGTCTTGATGAACCAATCTGTGATGAGCCAGCATCTACACAATGGTGAAGGCACACATCTGGCAGCTGGCATAGCTCTTACTTCACATGAGGGTGGAGAGTGGCCTCATAGGTGCCAGTAGAGGATGTAGGACTACCTGGGAACCATGTTTCCTTCATGCCAGCTATTGCTCCAGATGCATGAGCCATGTACATTGTGGGTAAGGGATCACAATAATTCTGACAGGACTGTATTCCAGAGCACAACTAATGGATTTGTCAATTCTGAACTGTTTGTCCATGAGTCAGTAGCATCTTAGAGGCCTCTTTAAGGGGGTGGCACCAATCTGATTCTGGCTGGGTAGGACTTCTCTTCTGAGAGTGCTTTTAGTTTGAAGAATATAGCAAAGTTACAGAACTGAACAAGTGCATTGGATAATTCAGGTGGGAAAGGAGCTCAGGAAGTCTCTAGTCCATCCTCCTGCCCCAAACAGGGTCACTTCTCCAGGCTGAACAAGCATCTTTACAAAAGTCCTGTGCGATAGCAGAGTCCAAAGCAGGAGTATTTCTCTTACCTGTGCTGCATCATGGTCTGGCAGCAGCTGAAATGAATTGGCATGAGGAACATGCCAAGGCAGAAGCATGTTATACTATTTAGGAGAGAGGGATTTTTCCACACTGAGATTTTGAGACAGATTTTACTTTCTTGCATCATGACTTGAATATGAGTGTAGTTAAGAGTCTACATGGCACTGTGAACATCGAGTTACTCTTGGCCAAGCTGTGGCAAATGCCAAGTGGATAGGGTTGCAGAGGCTGGACATGGGTTTAGTTCTGTGCCCACTCCCAGTGAGCATGGCTACCATGTTTAGGGGTGAGGTTGTCAAAGGTATTTAGACATTATACTGCTCTAGCTAATAGAATATCCAAAAGCCCAGCAACCGCATTAACCATTAGAGAATGCATTTTATACAAACCACAGAGCTGCTAGTGCCAGACTATATTCTCAGTAAACCTGAAAAATAAACACGTCTGCTACGGGATAAAAGGGGGAAGATACAGCATGTTACTACATCAGGTCTGAAATAAAGCTTTAAGCAATCATATTCAGTACAAATGCTGCAGCTAGAGCAGGAGCAAGGAATGGAAAAACCACTGTGAGAAAGAAAATTGCAAGAGCAAGAAAATAAAGGAAAAAGCAAATCTAAAAGGATAGGAAAAAATAGATGTATTTAACAAAGCACAGGCTGAAAGGTGAACAAACCATAAGAAAGTAATACAGACATGAGAAATAATTGCACTGTAAAAAAAAGATTTAACTTATCTGCATGGCATGTGTGCATCCTCACATCACAGCAAACCACTCTTACCTCTTACTTCAGTTTGAATTTTGGTTAGAAAAGTGTCTCCTTGACTTACTCTTCCTGAATCAGGGGAGCCTTAGACCCCAGTCAGTTCACCCAGATGCATATGTATGCTCGAGGCCCATCCTAGTTCAGCTAAAGAGTTTGGGTGATGTGCTGTAGCTAGGAAGCTGGGATAATGAGAGTCGTGCAGATCTTCCCAAAATTCAGGATAAGAAGATGACTCCACACTTTTAAACCATTCACCTAGCAGTGCATGTTTGGGGATTCCCTCCTAACAATCCACTACTCCCTGATCACAGGCTGAGAGTGAGATCCTGGTAAAAAGCCCCTTGGGACACAGCACGTTCTGGGAGTGATGTGAAGTCAGCACCACTGTGTCAGGGGGACACCTGGAGAGGGTTGGTTCGGGCCTAAGTTCTCACTCTGGGTGGTGAGGTGTCTGTGTGACCCACATGGGACAGACCTGGGACTCTTGTACCAACCTTGTGGTCATCCAGCATTCACTCAGGTCTGATGCCTGCACCTCTCCAAGTGTAACCCCACTCTAGCCTTCTCCATCATGTCTCACAATCCTGGTCTTTTTTTGCTGGGAAAGCCCAGGTGGGCCCTTTCACTTCATCAGGCACTGGTGTAGAGCTGCAGTCTGGTTCAGGAGGACTCACTGCTCATGTAGCTCAAGATGACATGGATGCCTCCAGCCCCATGTGAGCTGAGCTGCAATCTTATGCATTGTCTATTCAAAAATAATACCCTGCTTCCTCATTCCTAAAAAAATACTGCTGCAAATTTCTTACCCTTTGGTGGGCTAGGTTACTGCCCCCTCACAAAGGCCACTTGCCAGAACACTTGGCTTCTTGAACTGTCACCTAAAAAGCAGTGCAGGAGGGGGCATCACTGACTTAAGTACAATGCTGCAAGCACAGCCCCATACCTCATGGTTGGTGTTTCATATGGCAGGGGCTGAAAGAAGGGGACATAAAGGATGTGGGTGGTGGATGAGAGTGAGGTAATGTGGAGAAGGTGATATCATGGTATAGCCACAAGGGCTGGGTGAGGGCTTAAGAAGTAATTTATTGGCAGATGTTTAGCCTAGTTTCTCTAGGAATAATTTTCTAATGTAATGGCTTACACCATTACTTTGGGCGTATATGTGTTGTGCATGCTGTAATAGGGGAGAGGCTTCAGAGAAACCCTCATGAGGCACTGAAGAGTCTAGTGGAGGGATGCTGACAATGGCCCAAGAATGGAGAAGGTTTCAGTCAGAACTTGCACTTTATTAAACACTAGAGAATGTATCCACCCCTGAGATGTACACTTGCACGATTCCAGGCTTCATTTGCTCTTCTTAGGCAATGTCTTGGTACTTAATTTTGGACAAGCTGCCACTTGGGTGTATGTGTGTATGTATCTCAGAATCTGCAATCCTGTAGATATAACAAAATGTTTGTTTTAGAATTAGTGGTGATTGGGAAGTAAGAGATAGCAGAGATGAAATATTGATGTATGTAATAGAATAACGTCTTTCCAGTAGAGCAATGATTCCCAATTTCTTTGGCCCACCAGAGCATTGCAGCCTTCAAATTTTCAGACAAGTATAATTCACCCTTACAATGAAGCTTTTAGCTGAAAGTGTTTTTATGATACTATTTTGGTTGTGTAGCCAGTAATGATGAATTATCATATCTATTATGGCCTCAGCTTGAAACCACAACTGTAAATGCATTTTCTTTCCCCTTATTCTAGTGCTTCTGAGTCAAGCTCCCTTTTACGGATCCACCATGAAAGAGCAAAGATTGCCAGCAGATTTATTTCTTATGCGCTTACATAGTACACACTGGTCCTTTGCAGTTTTAAAGTTCTAATTGGTGAAAGTTTGGAATCAAAGCAAACAGTTTGTCAGGTATCACATATCTGGTTATAAAAGGTGTGCCCTTGTACACAGCATTAAGGTTCTAGTGTCTGTGCTGAGATTATTTTGTGCTGCTTGTGACAGAAGAGATAACACACCTATTCTCTGCCTCAATAAGTTTCCTGGCACTACAGATCTCCACACTCCCACAAATGCCTCTGGCTCTATCACTGTCCTCGTCTTTCCAGCTAAGAGATAAGAACTGTTCCCCCTGAAGTCTACCAGAGATACTCAGGCCTCACCTGCACACAACAGTTTCATCTGATGTAAGGGGGCAACAGTAAAAATGCCACTGTCCCTTCATGGGTGCCTTTCCCTCTGTGAGCTCTCTCTGATACTAGCAGGAGAGGTGATTTTTGGTTTTCACCTCTACTTGATTAAAATGAACTTGTAATACACTTTCACATACCTGAATGTCAATACAGAAGCCTCTGATTACACAGATAAAAACCTCATTCTCGTGGTGACCTATCTAATCCAGCACAGTGGCTAGTTATACTTACATGTGGCCAGTGCCCATGGTATCAGAGAGGGAGCCTGTGAGCTGGGAGATCCCTGCTAATACTCTGTTCCCAAGAGTGTGTAAACCATTTTTACCCTCTAGAAATTGAGAGCCCCCTTGTGTGTAGGTATCAAGAGGCTAGAAACTGATGAATCTTTTAAAATGTATTTACCATTTGCCACACAATTTTTTTTCTTACCATGGCACCCGTATCATAATGACTAAGGGTGAACCTTATCCTACAATGCTTCTGCAAGCTAGAGGCTCGTGCATGTGCTGTGTCATGAGGCAATGCAATCAATATAAACCAAGTATAATATAAATAATCTAAACCAAACAGGTATGTTGTGAAAGGTGGGAGTTTGTTTGGGTGGTTTTTTTTTTTAAGACAATTAAAACCACATCACTCAGCATCAGCAGTGTAATAATTAGATACCTCTTCAGGATAGATTTATAGGCTAGTACCACTCACAGACAGAATAAGAACTTGTTGAGGAGTATACTATAAATGCAAAATAAGCAACAGTAATCCTAAAACCAAAACAGTGAGGAAGCAGAGCCTGAGGAAGCACTAAAAATGTCACAGATGCTGTGAACAGACCAGATGTGGGCTGTTCCAGGATAACACCTTCCAGGAGTTTATTTCTTGCTAGAATAATCTTTGGTGAGTGATGAGGGGTCACATGCCAGCAGCTCTCATGCTGCCAGCTTGTGTTGAGGGCACAGCATAAAGCAGGGCAAGATAAACAGCTTACGGGCATGTATGCCTATAAGAGTGAGATAGGGTTTCAAAGCCAGCAGTGACTTTTTGTTTACAATCAAGAACTCAAAAAAAAGCCCTTGACAACTAGTGTTAAGGTATTGCTTGCTGTAACAGAGATTTCTGCATCTGCTCAGGACAATCAGCCTCTGCATTGTCAGATCCTGACTTCTAGCTACCAGAGGCTTCTGAAATCAAGAGATACTGAACAAAAGGATGACAGGTATTATACAGGTAAAGGAGTATTTCAGGTGGGATTTGGCTCCCTGAGCCTGACATGACATGACAAACTGTTTGCCTGTTCCACTCAGCCGATGCCATTTGGATCCTAACACATACAGGCTTCGACCCTTATTTTTAAACCTCCCTGCATCCTGAGACAAATGCCTCCTTCAGCAGTGGCCAGGATTTCAGTGTAGCCTCAGGGCTGGAGCACGGGGGCATTGGGGCATTTACTGTTCTCTGCCTGTGAAGAAGTTGCCTCATGCCTCAGTTTCCCCTGTTTTGCGACAATCATAGAATCACAGAATCAGCTAGGTTGGAAGGGACCTCAGAGCTCATAAAGTCCAACCCTTGATCCACTACCGCTGTGGTTCCCAGCCCATGGCACTGAGTGCCACATCCAGTCTCTTTTTAAATATCTCCAGGGATGGAGAATCCACTACTTCCCCGGGCAGCCCATTCCAATGTCTGATCACCCTCTCCGTAAAGAAATTCTTTCTAATATCCAACCTAAACTTCCCCTTGCACAACTTAAGTCCATGCCCTCTTGTCTTGTTGAAAGTTGCCTGGGAGAAGAGCCCAACCCCCCCTGGCTCCAGCCTCCTTTCAGGGAGTTGTAGAGAGCGATGAGGAGGGCGGCTGCAGCTACCTCGGAGGCTGGAGGTGCAGGCAGGAGGACAGCTGCACCCTGGCATGGCTGGCCCTTATCTTTCTGCCCCCTTCCTCCCACCCCCAACCCCTTTGGAACTCGTCGGGGTACCCTACACCCATCATCTGAGAGGCCGGGCGGCAAACCCCCCTCGGTCACCCGCCGGGCCAGGGAGTCCGAGCTCTGAGGCCGTGGGCCGAGTCCGTCGCCGGAACGCCCCTCAGCCTTCAGGGCATTCAGAGACCGCTGAGCTCGCCTGCGGAGGTCCCGGGGGCTCGGCGGAGGGACACCCGGCCGCATTGCTCTGGAGGGGCGGCCGGGGAGCGGGAGGGGGAGGGGGCCGCCCCCTCACGGCTGCCCGGGGAGGAGCCGGACCTGGGGCGGGGGTAGGCGGCGGGGGTCGGGCCGGGGGTGGAGCCGCGGACTGGTGGGTCGGGGTGAGGGGGAGCCCACCCCTTCCCTTCCCGAACGAGCCGGAGCCGGGAAAGGCGCCTCCGTAGCTCGTCTTGCCCCGCCGGTGCCGCCAGCCGTCCGCAGCATGGTGAGCGGGGCCGCCCGGCGGGAAGTTTGGTGGCGGTGGCGGCTCCGGTCCGGTCCGGCCTGCTCTCACCGACACCCCTTCAATCCCCTCTCCGTTCCCTCTCTTGCAGATCTGGAAAACTCTCCCGCTGCTCTGCGTCCTGCTGGCCGCCGCCCGCCTGCGAGCCGAGGTAGGCGCGGGGCCCCGGCGGCGGGGCTAAGGGGGGGGGGGGGGGGGACAGGGTGAGCTGGGCTGGGGGAGAGTGGGGGTCATTTTGCGGCGTTTTCCACCGCTTTCCCCTCCCGGAGCGGGGAAGAGGAGCCGCTGGGACTGGGAAAAGTGGCAGTCGGGGCGGGAGGGAAGTTACGGGGCAGCCGGGGCGAGGGGGCTGCTTCCCCGCCCGGGATGGCTCCTCTTAGCCTGACGCCGGGTCCGGCTCCCTTGGGGCAGCCCTATTTTCCCTCACGCTCTTTCCTTCGCGCTCTCTCTCTATTTATTTTTTTTTTCTTTTATAATTTTTTTCCCCCTTTGCCCCCTCCCCCCTCTTTTTTTTTCTTTTTTTTCTTTTTTTTTTTTTTTCCTTTTGTCCCCCTCCGCCCCTCCTTTTTTTTTTTTTTTTTTTTTTTTTTTTTAATTTCAATGACACTGTAATCCCCCAACTCGCAGCCCCCCCCCCCGTTCTGTTGACAGAAAATAAACGGTGCCTGAATTCCCGGTCGCGGCGGCCTCCGTAAAAGTGAGGTCAGAAACGAAATATTTGATAATTACGGCAAGGGAAATGTGGAAGTGATTTGAGGCAAATGAACTCAAGCTGGGATGGGGAGGGAGGCCAAGCCCACTTTCGGAGGGAAGCGGTTCTGCTCGGAGGGGATAAGGGGGTGGGCGAGCGAGCACTCATCCTCCCGCCTGCATTTTTTTCTCCCCACATATTTCTCCCAGATGGCGAGCCCCACCCTAGAGCATCACAGTTTCCTTACATGCACACCCACAAAATAATACATGAACCCATCTCATTTCCTACGAACGGTACTTTCTTTTTCTGCCTCCCATCCACCCGTGGACCACACTGCCTGGGTTATGGTATAGAGGGGGTTATGGGGTGAAGCCCATCGCTATGGCTCTGTCCCCCACATCAAAGCTCTTGGGCAATGAGCAGCCGCACGGCTGCCACCCATTCCCTGAAGGGACAAGCAGTGTGACTGCTGGGACACCTGAGGAACAGGTGTGAGACAGGGCAGTTGTGAGTGGACACTGTCAAGTGATAGCTCCTGTCGTGAAAGCCGAGGGGAGCGGGACTGAGCTGTAGGGTGAGCTAGTGCTTCACAGCTGCTGGTATATGATAATATTGTAATACACTTTCTTCCCAAGGCGTGACATACTTACATAGTCAGCATTTCCGTGCGTCCTCTCCAGCACTGTCTTGAAAAAGCCAGGTTGGTTTTACTAATTTTTTTTTTAGGAACCCTACATAAACCTTAACCAGTTCAGAGACATCTACAGTGAAGCCTATGTATGAAAGAAGTGCACAGCAGTGCATGAGAAAGATGAATGATAACAATAGCTAAACAGTGGTGGCGGTGATTTGAGTAAAGCCTCTTGGATTCAGTAACCAGGAGAAACATAGCCAAGATTTGTTTGGCTCTGGATGGCTGATTTCAGTGGTGCCGCTGACATTATGTTGATGTAGTCAGAGTGCTAAATCTTGGGTTTTGCCTAGTGTATTTAATTTGAACTGCCTGGATGGCTTCCCAAGCAGAAGTACTGTCGTGTCTCTGTGCCTCATATGTAAAATGAAAGGACAGTGTACAGCCATTGTGTTCAAAATTCAGTTTTAAAGGCCACTCATGCTTGAGTGGATAAAAGTATGGTTTTACTGTTTTCAGGGGTAGTGCTCCAGGTGTAAAACCACTGAATATTTTGGTTTGAGTCCAGTTTAAGTTCAGCAAAGCCTGAGAGTGATGAGTGAGGTCTGAATCTAGTTTCAGGGAAAATTGACACCTCTGCTAGCTTTTGTTTTGGCATTCAGTTTGATTCCTTGTTGCTGGTAGCTGCTGAGTGGTGAATGTCTCTCAGAGGTAGTATTCCACCCCCCAGGGTATCTAGGCCTTCTCATTTTTCTAGGAAATGGGTTGTGCTTGTAGGTGAGCTGCTTGCATTTCAGAAATGGCTTTGACTATTGCCCTTTACTAAATGTTTCTTCCTACCACTCTCCTGTATCACTGGCATTTAGTGAGACTAGCATGGCATTTTCCTGTCTGGTTTTCCTCCTTCCAAATTTTGGAAGAGGTAACTTCTCTATTTCTTCTGTTTCTGCTGCAATTTGCACTTTGTCCTTTTCAGTATGTTCAGAATATTAACACCAAGCCTCAAGCTTCTAATCCTTTTGTCAGCAAAGCTATATCGGAACTGTGCAGAGGTTTTTGTAGAACACTCTTTTATACAACATTGTTAGGTGCATAATTAGAGTCTTTACAGAAAGAAAGAAATCTCTTCAGTAAATGTTCCTGGCACAATTTTGTGCAGACTGGAAAATCTGACACATGCCAAAACTTGGGAGTTTTTCTTGGCCAGGCTCAATTATAGTCACCAGAGCAATAGTCGGTGAACTGTACTCCTCGGATGGAAGCCAGCCACCAGCTTCAGACAGTCCTTATCTCTTTCTCCCTGGGTCAGACCTTCAATTAGGCAACTGTTTACTAGTATTAACAGAGATACTGCATAGGTGGAAGTTGCTTGTATTCTCAGAGGGGGCTTCCTGAAGCAGACAGTGATTTTTGGGAAGCATCCATTGCAATAGCGGAAAAAGGGAGGAAAAAGGCTTAAAATGTCTGATGAATGTATTAAAAGTTAATCAACTGTTCATATCCTGCTGGAGTAAGTTACCTACGTAACACTGGAGAGGAGTCCAGCTGCTGTTTGACTGTGAACATGGGGTCTAAAGGGTGATGTCCAAGAGCATTCCCACTGGCCATATCACTGTAGTAGCATCATTATATGTCCTACTGGGGTACTTACTGCAAAATAAGAGCAAGTTTTTTTCTTTTTTTCATTTTGGCCCAAATCTGATTCAGAATTATCAAGAAGGTTATTTTTGCCATGAATTTTAAATGGTAGCACAGAGGGTTATGCCAGCACGAGCATATTGATGTGGGCTGTGGACAGAAGTCCTTTTTTGTATTCTATCTTGCCAAGAGGAGAGATCACTGCCCTGGCCAGTCCTCTGCTTCTTGCCAGCTTTCTCACCATTCAGATTAATCTCAGAAACCTATAGCTGTTCTCCTGAACTGTCCTTAACCCTTTTCAGGCCAAATAAGCCAGCCTTTGGAAAGAGTTATGTAAACACTTTAATGTGACTTATTTCATTTTGGCTAAAAAGGGTTGGAGGAGGAGAGCTAGAGGGTCTCCTCTTGCAAGGAGGTCTAGTGACAGATCTGAGGAGGCTAAAATCCCCGAGCAACACAGCAATGACAAGCATCTCAAGGCAGATTTATAACCTTTTCTGATAGCACCATGTTAGCAGTTTCTACATCTGTTGTAACTCAGATTATCTTTTTCACCTCACCTCCTTTTCCCTCAGTAAAAAGCTGAAAAGGCATCTCACGGGGGAGAGAAAAGACAAAGCTTTTGGCTGAGTTCTGTTTGCTTAATTAAATTGAACGCTTCCTCTTGATCTGACTCGACTGTTTTTTGCACGTAGGGAGGGCAATACTCGACCCCTTAGGAGACTTCTGCACCTTTTGCCAGCAGAATGCTTGTGTGCCCCAGGGGAGATGGAGCTGGGAGTTAAGCTGTTCTTCAGCCTGGTGTGCTTCCTCCCATCGGGCTGTTCACACAGTCTGGCCAGCTTGTTTTGGTTAAAGTTTTCCCACGTTTTTGCAATGGTGAAAACTAAGAACTGCTGTCTTAATAAATGAAACTGAATTAATTAAAGTTGACATCCTGATGTAATTGCATAGCTGTATTTGGCTGTATTTGACCTTGAAGCCATCATTTTAAGATGGGTCCATTTGCCTTGGAAATGTAATGGTATTTTGTCTGTGGCACTGGAAACAGAAGACACCATGGTGCCAATAACATGGGTAACTTGGCTGGTTCTTTAATATGCACTGTCTTTGTGCAGTAAAACCCAGCAGTCACATGTAATGCAACAATGCAATAAAACTGGATTCCCAGGTCAATTCTAGCAAGCACATTTTCAGTGGAAGGAAAAAAATGCATCCATTTTTCCCCCTGAGCTGGTTTGGGAGTGATAAGCATCTTCTTCCTTCCTTGAAATCCTGCTCTTGAGTGCCAGATCGGGCATTGCTGGAGCTGTGTCTCGAGGCATTAAAGCTTATTTTAGGTGGGCAGGCAGGGAAAAAGTGACTTTTTTACTCGGGGTGTACAGCAAAAGCTCATATATGTGAAGCTGGGTATTTAAGGTGCATGCTGTGCTGTCGGGGCAGCTGCTGATGGTGCCAGGGTTCAGGACCTGGGAATGTGGATTGATAGGAAGCTGAACAGGAGCCAGCAGTGTGCCCAGGTGGCCAAGAAGGCCAATGGCATCCTGGCCTGGATCAGGAACAGCGTGGCCAGCAGGTCCAGGGAAGGGATTCTGCCCCTGTACTCAGCCCTGGTGAGGCCACAGCTCGAGTCCTGTGTCCAGTTCTGGGCCCCTCAGTTCAGGCAGGAGATTGAGGTCCTGGAGCAGGTCCAAAGGAGGGCAACCAGGCTGGGGAAGGGACTCCAGCACAAGTCCTGTGAGGAGAGGCTGAGGGAGCTGGGGGTGTTCAGCCTGGAGAAGAGGAGGCTCAGGGGAGACCTCATCGCTCTCTACAACTCCCTGAAAGGAGGCTGGAGCCAGGGGGGGGTTGGGCTCTTTTCCCAGGCAACTATCAGCAAGATAAGAGGGCATGGACTTAAGTTGTGCCAGGGGAAGTTTAGGTTGGATATTAGAAAGAATTTCTTTACGGAGAGGGTGATCAGACATTGGAATGGGCTGCCCAGGGAAGTAGTGGATTCTCCATCCCTGGAGATATTTAAAAAGAGACTGGATGTGGCACTCAGTGCCATGGTCTGGTAACCACAGCGGTAGTGGATCAAGGGTTGGGCTTGATGATCTCTGAGGTCCCTTCCAACCCAGCCAATTCTATGATTCTATGAATTCTGTCTGAGGTGCTTTGGGTTGTGCTGTCAGTCACTGGCCATAGGCCCCACGTATGAGTGTTCAAAGAGCCTCCCTGGCTGTTCTGGAAGGATCAGAGCCTCCCAGCAGCAGCGTCCATGGCACGAGTTCTGAAGCAGAAGCAGTGTCACATAGCACAGAGGTGTGCGTGGTGGCACCCTTGATGCTGCCTTTCGGATGGAGCTGTGGTCAGATCTGAGTTGCTTTGTGCAAATCTGCCGTGGGTAAATGAATGACTTTATCTGCCAGGGTGCAAATTCCTTGCCGGTAATTAACAGGGGGCTGCTGTTGGGGGCTGCCTAGGAGGCAGCTCTGCTCCCAGCACAAGAAGGAAAGGGCTGAATGAGAGTCTCCTGTTGCATTTTTCCAGCTGCTGTTATTGGTACAGCTGCTTACCCATCAGGAGGCACCAGGGCACCTTTGATCTTTTGTGAGTGGTGTTACATGAGCTGCGGAATGTTTCTCTTTGTATAGAAGAGAGTTTGTCACAAATCTCAGCCAGATGGGTCTCTTCGGGCTCATGAGACTCCTATTAACCAGGATGTGTTTTTGCCACAGATCCTGTGAGCTGGATGAGGTTGGTTCCCACAAAGAACCTAACTTAGCTGGGTCGCATCTGTCTGCCCAGGGGAGTCAGCTTCCACTGCACTACAGTATCTAAGCTAATATGTGAATAACCAGCATTTCTTCAGAGAGATTTATCCTTTGCAGTGTTGTCTCAGTGTGTAGCAAAAGAAGAGAGCAGACTGCTCTGGAAGCGTGCTGCTGGATTGGGGTGGCAGACATGGGGTTATGTACATCTCGGTTTTGTCAGAGGTTGTAGATTTTTGACACAGATAATGTACTTAGTTAGAAGTGAGCTGCTTAGAGCAGGGGCTTTTGACTATGGGGCCCTAATTGCAATTTCTAAGCATTGTGGCAGTAAAGAAACAAATGGCAGATAAGCAGGCCTGAAGGCTTCAGGATTGTGTTAAAGCACAGATAACTATAGCATGAGCAGTGTCTGCATGTCATTCCCTTATGTCTTGATCTCAAGTGTGCTCCAGTGCTGATCTGGGCTGAAGGCACCAGCCAGAAGTTATCAGTGACTGTGTCCCTTCTCTGCTGTGCAAACTAGCTGCCCAGAACTGAAGGTCATGTAAGTTCCTGTGAAATCTCACTACCTGCTCACTGTTTTAGCTCTCTCACATGCTACACTATACCTCTCAGCTTTGATAATGGGCACCGTGGTTGCTTGGGACAGTGGATTAGATATGTAGGTGCCTTGTGAGAGATGATGAAGAAAAGCAAGCTCATGCTCCAATCTGCATGTGTGGAATTTCTGGAAACACCCACACCTTGTTTGGAGTGTGTCAAGGGATCTGTAACTTGGAAAAAAATTGGCAGCTCTTCTTGGATCAGCCCATTTGGAGAGAGCAAGGGGCTTGGAATGGATGATCACAGAGGGATTTCATATCTCATTAGCTCAGCTGTAGGTGGATCCCACATTTCCACTGTCAGCTAGGAAAATAGCTTGGCACAGGAAACTAAACATTGCTTGAAAACTAGAATCTGATTTTTGTCACACCTGGGAGAGGGTGCCAGTTCTGTGCTTCTGAGGAAAGTACTCAATGCACTGGTAAAACAGCGGGTTGGGAGGAAAGACCTGTTAGCCTCATTCATCACTGTATGGGCCTTGCTCTCTGTGCAGTGGTTTTTTTAGCTGTACCCTGTTAACTGCTGGCCCAGAAATGAATGTCTAACCACTTTCTCTAAATACTGCAACACAGTGTAATGGACCCCATAGTTAGTAGCTTTTCTTGTTGTTGTTCTCCATTATCTTTCCCTCATTTCATTCTGCAGCTTTGTTACACATCACTAAAGCTGTAAGCATATGAATTTGATTTTGTTTGGTGGGGTTTTTTTTTGTTTTTATCTCATGGTATCTCTAGAGGGCCTTGCAATGCAAAGAGTGACAAACCATCTTGAGGGAGAAATAAAAGAGAAGCAGATAAAAACACCAAGTCACAGCACCTGGGTTTCAGCAGTAGAAGAGGATTTGCACATGTTATATTCCAAACCTGGACAGCATTGAGCTTGGAAGAGCAGAAGGACTGGTTTGATAGCTATTTGCCACCTACTGCTGGTTGTCCCTAGCCAGTACAGGTTCTTCCCAATCCCATCCCTGCTACTAGCTCAGTCCTCATAGCTTCAAGAGGCTTTGGAAATATGGATGCTGGAGAAGTTTTGCATGCTCAATCAACTTTTCCCCACAGCAAAGGTTTTCAGGAAATACTGATAGCTTCAAGATTGTCTATAGCCAGAAGCAATTTACTTATCTGTGATGAGACCTAGGGAGGTAGTAGAAGAACTTGCTGCAGAGGTAGGTGTGGCAGGATTGGACACTGAAATCTTGGATAAGAGGGAAACATGAGTTAGGTGACGGGGCTGGGCTGGAAAAAGTACCTGCCTCTGATGGGGAGATGTACTGGGTAACCTTGGCTCAACAACAATGCTGGTGGGATAGATGTACCTCCTGGCCATCAAAAATACTGCCCTTGGCTGCTCTTTCCTTGTCACCCCGCTGTCAGGGTGAGGCATTTTAGGGGTTGAGCATCAACAAGGATTTTCTGGCTATCCACTGGGATGGATGGATGGATGGATGGAAGGATGGAAGGAAGAGGGGTGCTGGCCAGTTGGTGGGTTGGCCTCCAGTACTGTGATGGTTTTGATAGTGGAATTTTTCCAAGGATAAGAAGAGCCTGGAAGAGCCCCCCCTCTGTGTTAGAGTGGCCCCTTCCATTTAAGTGCTGGTAATTGTAGCCTGAAGCCAAGAGCTTTCCTTCTGCATGACGTAATTCTTCGCATATGTACTCCTTGCTGCTCTGGGACTTTCTTTCCTCTCCTGCATTTTGGCCACTTTTCATGTTTATGTTTGAGGCGGGTTAACTATGTGGGATTGGAATTGTTGTCTCCTTTCCTATATGTAGGAGGAAGCTGTTTCCTGGGGGAATTTTTGCTATGTCTGGATCGTTTTGTTGTCTGGGTGAGTAAAATTCTTCAGGGATAACTGAAAAGGTTGTGACCCAGCTCTAGTCTAAAGCTCACCCATTCAAACCCGTGCCTCTGGAAGATTAAGGTGGCAGGGGACCAAGCATTCATGTTGAAGGCATCGCCTTCAGCTTGGCAGAAAAGCTGCGGTATTCCTGTCAGAGAACAGCGTGTTTCCTCCACGTGATGGGAGCTCTGGGGTATTCCAGCCCCAAGACATTGAATGCCACATGAGTGGTATCGCCCTAATCTTCTCCAGGCAGTGCTCCCCTTCACTAGTTGCCTTGCAGACAGATGTCAGGTTGCAGCAGAGGCTCTGTTTCTCATGGACCCCAAACCTGTTGGTAAAGGATGATGTGTAAGGGTAAGGAGGGAGTACTTACCTTGTTTCTTATTTTATCTGGCCGGTTTATACCCAGCCTGCAGTTGAAGAGCAAGGTGCCTGGGCATGCTCAGGTGCTGAGCTTTGCCCTTGCTGTGACCAGGGCTGGGTAGGTGTCCTGCGTTGTCCCTGGCAAGGAGCATCCTATGTTTGGTCTGCTGCAGTGTGGCCAGTGACACACGTTGGTGGCTGTCACAAAGCCTCCTTGGTCACACCAACCACCAGGCTACAGACGGAGGGGTGTGACCAGATCTGTGTAGCCGAAAGTAGCACTTTCAGGAGGGTGAGACATGTTCTCAGGCCTTTGTTCACCTGAGAAGTCAATGTGGGAAGATGTGCACACGCTTGCGGGATATTCTCCTCAGCCCATGTGTTTCTCCAAGCTTTTCAGAGGGAGCGGTGACCAACGTGATAATGCTTTTCAAGATCATTCAAAGCATCTCTCTTTAGAAAGACACACTGTGTCTTCACCAGGTTATTGCCCTGGGATTAGTAGCTGCTTGTACAAACCTTAGCCATTAAGTGTCCTGTCAAATCCAGTTTTGCACGTCCCCAGTAGCAGACAACCCCTTCCTGTTCCATGAAAAATTACAGCATGCTCTGAAGTGTCTCAAAGTCAGTTAGCTTATCTTCACTGTCCTCTTTTATGAACAGGTAGACCATTAATCTTTTTTTCTGTCCCAGTAGTTCTAATTATGCCTCCTTGTTCAATGATAATCAGTTCCTCCCCCATGCAGTCATCTCAGCCTTGTACACGTAGCAGGTTAATGGGGCTCCTCAGCAATATGCCTAACCCACCTCCTTTAATCTCCTTGTAGCTCCTTTGTTTCTGTCAAAGCAGGACAGTTTCCCAGGTGCTTCAGGAAATTGAGCTTTATGTGATCTTTTTCTCTGTTAGTCCACACCTTTGAACCTCCAAGTAATTTTTAAACTCACCAGAGTTTCCTACAAGATAGTATATTCCTCTAAGTTTTGTAAAAATAGACAGTGTGGTAGGATAGTTACAGCCCTACCTGAGTGAAAAGCTCCAGCATGAGATCAGTTTTATTACAGACCAGAGAAGTGTTTTATGACTATTCCCTGTGATCATAGTTCTTAACCTTCATAGCCAGTGAATGTGATCAGCCTCAAGACAGGAATCTGTGGGAAGCAGCCTTGTTGTTGCTCAGCTTCACACTTTCCCACTTTGGTGCTCAGAGCTGTGTGGGGTCCCCCAGGAGGTTGTTGTGAAGGAGACATGGTTGGTTAGTCACAGGGCACAAAACATGGGTCATTACAGCCACCTTACTCAGGCCTGTTATGGAGTAACTTGCTGGTAACTCCTGCAACTCGGATCTGGGAAGGAGGAGTGCAAAATTTGAAACTGATGCAGATTATGTGGGATTTCAGATCCAGCTGGGTGAGTGTTGAATCTCACTTTGGTGTATGAGTAGCCTGAGAGTGTCCAGTAGCAGTGCAGTGCCTGCACCACTCCTAAATTTGTGCACATGAAAACTGAAAGGGACAGGAGAACATCTGGGCATTAATACCTTCTCACAAATCACTGCCAAGGTCTTCTGCAGTGCAGCAGCAGCACACAACCAGATGCTGGGGTTAAATTAGGCCATCCTGGCTGCACTTGCAAGGTCAACAGTAAACCAGCATTAAAGAGAGACAACTGTTGGGGTTTTAGTTTTTGCTTGTGTTTTTGGTTGTGGGTTTTTTTTTTCAGATTTATATTTATTTGCTGTGGGTTTTTTGTAGGGTCAAGGTACTAGGGGGGACTCAGAGCATATGTGGTTCAAACAACTTCAGAGCCTGTAGGCATCAGGAAAATGCAAACCGATTCTTCTCTGCAGACCTATTTGTTCTGTTAGCATCATGCCATGATTTTTTTCTATGTAGGGTTTGGGCGAGGCAGCCTTGTTTCTTTAGGCTGCGGTGTTTACATCTGTAAAATAAGGGTAATGATAGTTCTGTGTCTCAGAGGGGTTTACGAAGCTGAATGCATTCCTGCCAAGAAAAGTTTAAAGGTTCTCATGTAGAAGGTGCAGCAGGGCCTTTAAAGGGTCATTGTCTTTACCAACAACAATAATGAGGAAATCAGATAAAATGTGGACCAGAATTGCTGTGTGATACAACAATTTCTTTCCAGGCAATAAAGATCTGCAAAAAAGGCTTGTACGTGCCATGTTTTAGATGTGAGCTGATAGCCCACAAATGGGAAGGAGGTGGCTGAATGTTTTTATGGAGCCAGAAAGGGAGAGGAAGGTCATAAGGTGGGAGAGCTGAGGTGTATCACAGTGAGGACTGCATTTCTGGAATGTGTTTAGTCTCAGAGTGGAGCAGCAAGCATCTCTCTGGCTGTTTTTATCTCAGAGGAATAAAACTGGAGATGTGCTGTGAGTGGAGCACTTGATGTTATGGCAATGTGGATTTCCTCGTGAGCTCTATGCTGTAGTTAAGTAGAGAATCTTACACAGGGTATAGTTGCTTACTTTTCCTGACAGACCTGCCAAAGGTTGATAAGGGAGAGAAGGTGGGTTAGTGATTTCCATTGGTTGTCATGGTAACTAATGGAAATTACTTTTTTTTTTTTTTTTTTTTTTTTTTTTCTACAGGGTTTTTGAGTCCTGAGAAGTATGCATTGGGCATGAACATCTGCAATGGGAAGGTGCTGGAGAGTTCTCTGTGCCATGGCACATGGCTTATGCTTTCTCACTAAGAGGCCTAAATGTAGTTGCCCAGGGCCACACGTAGCCTATTTCCCATGTAAATGATAAACAGATAATGGTCTACTCTGGAAAAATTGAAGCTGGATGGAAGGGTGATGATAATGCCAGCTAATTTATCAGACAGTGAGTTGTTAGGCTTGCTGACATAGTGACAGTAAAGAGCTTAGCGTATTTCAGATTAGAGGTGTGGGTGAAACACAATATTATTATTACTATTTCATGTAAATATCAGCATGCCTTGTCACTAAAAATATGTCTGTCTACCAACTCTACTGATACTAAAAGGGGCAATTTTCCCCATGGATTAGTAGATGGTGAGGCCAAAGGAAGCTTTTGCGCTTCATTTCTTACATCTTGCATAGTACAGCCCATATATCCTGCCTTTTTAATTAATTCCATTTGCTCTGGACTCTTAACCATATCGTAAACATCAAGTCTTGGTTAAGTAATTACCACAAATGGAAAATACCACTGCATTTGGTCTGTTGCTGCAGTGGTTAATTACCCACATGCTGTTACACCTCATTTATGGCTTGCATGTGTCTGGTTTCATCACCGGATGCTGAATCTTGTCTTTAATCTGCTAAACAGAAGAGGCCTTTAGTACCCCACCACTGCAGCTGTGGTCTGCCACAAGGACTGTTCCCAGTCTAGTCTTTGGCAAAGAAAACAGTCTGAGCTCCTCAAGCCATCTTCCTGGTAAGGATCTCATGCTCAGTTCTGGATATCCATGCTTTGCATCTCCTTTCCCAGCCTTTTTAGTGCTCCCTTGCCAGATGATGACAGGGCATCTCCATGTGCTGTTACTGGGAATCTGTTCAGCCTTGGACAATATAAGTTGTAAAAAGAAGGCAGACAAAAACAGTAGGAGCTCTGATTTAATATTGTGGAGTTTACATGCAGTAAAACACACACCATCCAAAAGCTTAAATGATGAGGTTTTCATAATAGGACCCTTCCCTCACTACACAAATTTACTTCTGTTGTTACCAGCTAAACTTCTTGAGTTTCCTATAGCATGTGTTTAAGTTAAAGCTCAATATTTAGAGGCTTCTTGACCCCACAAGTGAGACTTGACCAGGCTGGGGGGTTCAGACCATACTGGAGCAGCATGGGCAGCTGGAGCCTGTCCTTCAGATTGACTTGAGCCCTGCTAGAGCTCATACACTCCAGTACCCTGAGCACGGTGTCCCTGCCATTGCAGGGCCCTTTGCACCAGACTTTGGGGACAGTTTGAGTTCACAGACTCCTGGGGTAAGGAGAGCAGCTAAAACAGTCTGCTAATGCACCAGCAAGGAAATGTGTGGTCTCTTGTGTGCCTGTGCTTAAAGTATCTCAACTGAGCAGTGATGGTTTGCAGAACTGGGGCTCAAGAGCTGTTAAAGGCTGCACTACTGACACTGGAGAGCATGTCTCTGTGCACTCTGAAGTCCCATGTGAGTGCCAGCACAGACTGTTGTTGCTCTGATTTTTATTTCTTTTCTTATGACATGTATTGGCAGATGAACCAGGCTTCGACAGGAGGGAGAGCTCTGATGTAAGAGTCTGGATCTATCTCTAGGTGTGACCTGGTTTTACATGCAGATATCAGTCTTGGGACTGGCAGGGGCACAAAGAGCATGCAGGCTGCCCCACCTCAGGACAGCTCAAGGCATCACCTATGACTCTGACCCAAATTGGATACAGCTAGAGAGGTGCAGGCAGAGCCAGATTTCTTGCTGTTCTCCACCCTTCTCAAACGATCCATTGCTAACTAAATAACAATACAGGAATTTTTTCCAAGAGCAAATCTTTCTTGCTTGCTGTCCCAGGGGCATGGATTCTCTTCTGTGATGTCTTTGTACAGATCTTGGCAGAGACTGGTCTGAATCTTGACTTGGACCTTGGGAAGCTTCTATACTGAAATGCATAATAAAGATTCAGGGTTTATTAAAATACCCTTTTTTTGTTTTTCTTTCCATTTCCAACTTTGTCTTTAAATATGGATGTCTGGGGGTTTTACCTCTTCTCAGAGAAAGTAGAAGGCTCCCTGCATTCCTCTTTCTTGATTCCCTTCCAGTTCTCACCTTGGGAAGACTGAGTGGCCTAGGGTGAAGGCTTATGTTTTAGTAGCTTTAAGGCATCTTCTTGCAATGCAGCCTTAACTGAGTAGCAGAGGCATTCAAATAAAGAAAGCTCATGCACTTTCTGTGGGCAAGATTGTTGGAAATCCTTTTTTGGTCACTGATGAAAGATGATAGGAGGTGCTTCCCTCTCCTGAGGCTACGTTTTTACCCCGTGTTCTGCTGCAAGCTCAAAACGCATTTTTAAGTGAGTTTGTCAGGAAGTAAAAGAGCCCTACGTTCTCGGGGCTGTGTTTTTTAAACCTGTAACCAAATGTCCTTGCAATGTGCATCCATGTGAGCTGCTTTACCCATGGTCTTCTGTGGAAAAGATGTGCATCTCCCCAGCTGCTTTCTCTTTGTGCTCCTTCTTCTGTTCCTGCCCCTCTGCAGCTGAACTCGGCCCCTGAAAAACTCTGGTTGATGAGGAGGGGAAAACACAGCTTTTCATGGAGATGGGACTCCAGAGGGCACTAGGTGATGTGCTCAAGGACACAGGGTAACCATGGCTGAATGATGGATGCTTCTTTATCCGTCAGCTCAGTTCTAATATGAGGGGGACTTTGTGTCCTTGTTCATACTCATGTGGTGCTCAGACAAGGTAGTGTCATGGGCCAGCTGCAGGTGTTGGTGGAGTGGTAGGGATGGGCTTACCTGGCAGAACTTGCAAGGCCCAGTTTTGCTTCCTCCAACAGGCTTCCTACGGATAAGCTGCTGGAACCCAAGGCGCTGAAGACAGTTCATATATCCAAGGTTCACGGAGAATATTTATTCTTCTAAATAGTGATAGGGGTCTGAGCCCAGGTACTTCAAGGTGGGTGTTCTGATGGAACTCAATAGTTCTTGGTCCTACATCAGTATGTGGGATTCCTAAAGGAGAGCTTTCCTCCCGTTGACTACCTTTATGTGATAATGCAACCCAGTTTGTTCCTACTTGGTGCATACAGCTGTCTTGGCTTTCAGACCTAGGGCTTTTCCTTTAGCCAAGAGGTGTTTACACAGTAAGTACCAAGAGTCCCAAATTCCTTTCAGCCTCTGTCCCATCTGGCATCATTATGTGTTGCTAAGAGGCTCTTAAAATCATTAGGATGTGTCAGGGAGGAATGCCTGTATTTGCATCATTATTTTTTATAGGGTTTAGCTGTTAAAAGCCAGGCACACCACGTACTGCTGGCTGCTGTCCTAATATTAGTGTAGTCTGATCTTTCTGCAGTTGAATGGCTTCTGACAGGAAAGGGAGGAAATTACAATGTCTTGGCTCAGATGAAGGTACAGAACTCAGGTAAGATGAAAAAACACAGTGAAGTCCATGAATGGACTGTGCAGAAGTAAAGCCTGTGTGTCATGGACTGTCGCTTAGTGTGTTTGATGGCATATGAGAAGAAACGACAGTATTTAATGGGACATGGATGTGACTGAAGGAACAGGGTCCCTGTGGCTGGGCTGAGCTGACATCCTGGTGTTTTGGAGCATATGAGGCTCATGAAGGTCAATTGTGTTTTGTTGTAATGAAGGACTTGGAGCATAAAACTTGGGCAGCTGAAGTGCTTCATGACCGTGGACATCTGCTCCACCCCTTTGGCTGAAATTGTCACACACCAGGGATGAGCGGACAGGTCACAAAGTGTGTCCTGAACTGCTCATGGCACAGTGTGCATTGACAACTGAACTTGGGTCAGCTTTACTGTGGTGGATGAAGCAGTAAACGTCAGCAACATGCCAGGAGCTGCTGCACAACCCGTGTGGAAGCTGTAGCTGTAGAGTGAATATTCGTTCCCGGAGGGGTAAGGAAGCAGCCACAAGCAGTGCACCTGGCAGATGCTTGATTTTCATCGGACCTTGGACTTGATGTTGCTGAGTACAACATTAAGAGCTTCCTGCATTAATGATAACTTTTTAGATTGGGCTGTGTTTATGTACACGTTTCAGTGAGTCAAGGGTACCAAGCGCAAGAGTAAGTAATACTTGTGTGGGTAAGGGTTATGTGGTAGACACTTATGTTCATTGTAAGATTCTTAAATTGTCTTTGGTCAGGGATGTTTTCTTCTGAAGTAGCACACTAAACTGACTCAAGGTAAGTGCTATAGCACTTGTAACACAAGTAGGGATGTTCAGCTGGCAGCTGGATTTGCGTAGGCTGGGATACAAGATGTTAGATTTCTGATTCCAGTAAATCTTTCATTGCAAGCTGATTGTTTGCCTTATCTTGCTTTTGCCATAGGCTAAAGTAGAACGTGCATACCATTGATTCAGCTTCATGAGCTAACTTTCTAGAGCTGGTATCTTAAGTGTGCACCTGACCTGAAGTCTCTACACCCTCACGGTGTCTGGGCATTTGGCAAGGAAGGACTGGGGCAAGCTTTGCACGTTTTATTGTGGGAGTGCTATTATAGCTGCAACAAGGATCTTTGGGGGCTTCTTACAGTAGTGAAGTGTTTTGGTTTTGTTTTTGCTTTGTTTGTTTGGTTTTTTAATGTATTTCAAATTAACTCAATATTTAAGTAATTTGTTCTGAGTATTAAAAACTCTACCTCTGATTTCCTGCTGTGCTTGAGTCACAGCCAGCTCGTTTGAGCAAATTAGTTGGGTGTGTCAGTTTTCTGGGTTTTCTTAAATCTTTGTCAGAAAAGAAAATCTATTGTCCCTTCTGAGTTTCCTGTCTTAGTTTCTTTTGACATGCCTTTTTACCACTCAATTCTCTTCTCTACATAGGAAAAGCAGGTCTGGTTACATTAGGAATTGTAAAAATAAACTGCTTATCCATTCAGGCAATGTCATGCCTGGAGCCAAGCCCTGGAGAGGGGGGGGGGACTGTCAGAAGTGCCAGCCTTAGTGCTCATCTTCATTATACCTGGTCCTAGCTGGAAGTGGTGGGGGATGCTCTAACTCTTCCACCAGGCTCTGGGCTAGCAGGAACATGAACAGTAGTGATAACTCCTACAGACCTGGCTTTACTTTTTGTGCCTACAGCTCCCTTCCCTCAAGGAAAGAAGTAAATAGCCAAACCAGCCTTTCCAGCTGCAAAGGATGCAGAAGAGAAGCACTACACCAATTTCTGTGGAATAAACATATTCCATAAGTTCTGTAGTCCCTTTACTTGCACATTGTTTTTTAAAGTTTCTTCTAAGCCTTTCACAGTGAGGGAGACATTTTGTTCTGTTCTTCTCTGCTTTTCCCTTCCTTGGATATACAGCCACGAGTCTGCAATCTTTGAAATCCAATGATCGTCAGCAGTTCAGTCTAATAGACTGTAGTGGCTGAGGCACAAGCATGTATTTCTTTCTGCTGACTTTATTACAAGGGGGATAGCCAAGGCTGGCAGACAGCTGTGCAAGATAATGTCTTAAACTGCTGTGGTTGTATTTGCCAGAGGCTGCCTTCTGAAACCCTTAGTCTGCCTCAATTTTATGTCTATCCGAGTTAATTTTTTCCCCTCTGAAAGTAATGGCAAAAATCTGCTTGTCTTCACTGAGTGCTGCAGAAGAACCTGCTGTCCCACAGGAATATCTTCTCCCACCTCTCCAGTGCAGTCCTGGCTGCAAAAGAGACACTTAATTTTGCACATCGACTTTGCTAATGATGCAGCAGAAGCTGTGACTGTCCCGTGCTTAACTGAAACTGCAAAAAATTCTTTTAAGTTACTTGCCACATTCATTAAAATAGAAATTTTATCTGTTTAATACCAAAATCTTTTATACTGAATTAAGTGAGGGAAAGTTGCCAAATATTTTATGCATATTTAACTTAAAATATGTCCAAACTCAGTGTGCTCCCCCTGTCTTTGATTTGATTTTGACATGAAGCTTGTAAACTACCAAGTTTCAGCCTGCCACAGATGGCTCTGTGGCACTGATGTGGTTCCAGAAACAGGAGGATTTATAGAGAAATACTAATTCAGCCATTTCTGTGTCCTTGCTAGCAAAGGGAGAGCATGGTCACTGCCTTTGCTTTGTGCAGCTGAGCCTCTTGGATCAGAGAGGATCCTTTCAGGCAGTGTTAGGCTGGTGTTGTGGACTGGGTCTCCACTGGGGCTGAAAGCTTTTGTTTCCTTTCTTCATTACTTGAGATTTCCAGCATCTGTGAATGTCAGGCTGTTTGGGAGAATATTCTACCCTGGCAGAAGAACCAAAGCAGGTCAGATGACTTTTCAAAGGAAGAGGTTAGACAGAGTTCTGCAGGGGTGGATGTAAAAGGTAAATAGCAGAACACCAATCTTCTGTAGCACAGTTCCCAGGAGTCTGGGATGCCAACTTCATGTTATCAGCACGGTCGCCTTTGCTTCAAGGAGGAATGGTAGATGAGAACCTCAGTGGTTGTGTTCACAGCTTGCATCAGACAGTCCCTTTGATTAGTGAGGCCTAGCAAAAATTCCTGGTTCCTGGCATCCTCCTGTTGTATGGGAAAACTGATGCACACAAAAAATGTTATTGTTAAATGAGCAAGCAAAAAATCCCGTGGAAATAACCTGTCCTCAAGCCAACTGAGCTGGCTTTGGTAATTGGAGATCTGTTGCCTGTGTAGAGAGCTTGGCTTTTGCTGCTGCTATAAACTTCCAGGTTTCTGGGACATTTCCCAAGGTCTGGCACAGTCACCTTCACTGCCTAGGGAGGAATGGCTGCTGTGCAGGTACTGTTTGCTGCTGTGTGAGCCACTGCCTTATCATTTGTCTTGTTCTACCACCTTTGTTTTGCCTTGGGTGCCCCACATCCTGTGTTCCCTGAGCTTCAGAGGGTAAGTCCACTGAGCTGCAGCTCCAGCTGCTGTGAAAAATTAATTTCTTTTGGGATGTATGCTCGGCTTGTGTGGCTGGTGGTTGGGTGATTGGAGGAAATGGCTCTTGGAGGCAGTGCCTTGCATTGACAGGTCCCAGCTGCCTAGAAGGATCCTGGCCCTTCTGGCAGTGAGTACTGTAGGGTGAGACTGTTCTGCTGTAGGGGAAGAAGAGACCTGGGATCTGTGGCTCTGAGCTCTGCCTGCAGTTGCTTTTGCATTCCTCAATCCTGCTTGCCTGTGTGGTACAGCACATTTATAATTATATTTTACCATCTGCTGCATCCTCTGTCTCAGCCCATTAGAGCATTTGTTGGTTAATTACTTAAGATGCCCTCAAAGCTCTGTAAGGTATGTTGTCATAGCTCTCTTTACTACAGTCAAAAACAAGCGAATAAAGCCA
Source organism: Phaethornis superciliosus (assembly GCA_023637945.1). Classification (NCBI taxonomy): domain Eukaryota; kingdom Metazoa; phylum Chordata; class Aves; order Apodiformes; family Trochilidae; genus Phaethornis; species Phaethornis superciliosus. The sequence continues at coordinate 82,342,228 of JAJQWJ010000001.1, read as the reverse complement.
TCATCTCAAGTGGTCTTCATGCTCTGTCTAGTAATGCAGTGACACCTGTTGACTCCATACTGCCAAGAGCAGAGGGCTATGCTTGCCTTTGGAGACAAAATAAAGAAAAAAAAGTAGGTCAGAGATGAGGCATGAACTACCCGTGTGCTTGGCTCTTGGATCCACAGCACTTTCTTGCTGAGTAACTGAGAGGAGTAGTGGTTTTGTCAGTGGAGGAGCAGTAGCTCTCCCACCTTCACAGGTAAAGGGTTTGTAGTACCTGCACATTCAGACTGATGCTGGTACTCAGTCTGTGTGCTGCATCCCACCACATGGCTGGCTTGACTGAGGGGACATAAAGCTCACACTGGGACCTGCTACTACACAATCCACATCAGGCTTTAGCTCTTGGGTATGGTCCTGTCCTACCTGCCCTGCCCTCTTCTCTCTTGTCTCAGTCTTGTCCTAAGCCTGCCTCTTCTGTACAGAACATCTGCTCATTCAGTTCTTCACCCTTGTACTATTTGTCCTAAATTACTGTTTCCTTCTGGCATCAACCCTGCTGGCTGTAATGATTGATCATCTGCAAGGGAGATGTAGTCCCCTGCTTTGCATTTTGTTGCTCCATGCTGTACCCCAAGCAGCAGCTGCCTGTGAAATCCTGTGATCCCAGAAGAGATTGTAATGCTCATTGTGTTCAGCTAGTCTTTGGGCACTGTGATCAGGATCTGTGAAAGATAAAAGGGAAGGATTGTTCTTAGCAAGGACCAGAGTTTCAGAAGTAGAATCATCAGATGATAGAAGGGTCACTGGCTGTGTGCAAACTGGTGATTTTCAGAGACTCTCACATGCACTTGCTACACTCTTGGGAGATGTGGGTGGCTTCCCAAAAGGCAGAGGCACCAGGGTGATGCCCACCAAAGTCAGGCTCTTGCAGAGGGGCTGAGGACTGTTCTGTGTTCTGAGCAACAGTTACTCAAACATGGATAAACAACTCCTTTAATCTTGTTCTCAGAAACCTTTTTTTTGTTGACACTTTAGAAAGGAAAAGTCATCCTGAGGCAAACACTCGGCATCAAAAATTCCAGCCTGAGAAGCTCAGTGCTGGAAGAGTACTCGGCAACAAAAAAGATGAGTGTGTAAGGGCAAGTGTAAGGCTGCTTTCATGTATTGGATTGCTACCTGTTCCACCCATAACATGGGGTGCCACCTTGACTTTAGTGAATTTAGATAGCTTGTTTCTCTCCATTCCTCTGAGGACCTTCAGAGGAGGTCAGGCTGCGAAGTACAAACCCAAGTGAAGCTGGAGGCTAATCAGAGATGCTGTTGCTGTTTCAGACATACAATTTAGCCTGCCTTGGTCTTTTCCAGCCACAAGCATGTCTTGCAAATACTAGAAAATGGGAAAATGATGCCTTTGTCTTGGCCATTGCTAGTTCTTCCATGGTGGTTCTTGATTCCTCACAGGCTGTGGCTGAGGTTCTGCCATGGCTTTGGCAACTTCTGCATTAGTAAATCAAACATGCAGGGTGTTATTTGCTGACTGTGAAGCCAAGTGAGACAGGATGGCTCACATTTATGCTATTACATTGTTTTACCTTCTAATTCGGATGGTTGCATGTAAATTACTTCTTGGTTACAGGTGGCCTGTGCTAACCCCTAAGCTGTGTCTGAAAATTTGAAGACCACACCAGTGGACCCTGCTCATGCTTCGACAGCACAGGCATTTGAGCTTGAGTGCCTGGGATTTTCCTGTTAGGGCTTGCACTCTTAAATTTCCCAGGGTAAAAGCAGGCCCTGAATCTCAGCAGTGTGCCCATCCAGAATCCCCCAATTCCCTTGATTTTTTTATTTTTTTTTTTTCCTCCATGATGTGCAGGGGGGGTTTGCTCTCAGGCATTAGTGACTTCCTCTGCTGCTTGGGGAGTATTCTGTCAACAACTGAACTTCAGGAAGCTTTGCTGGGAGTAGGCTATACGTGGAGGGTAATAAAAATACCTGTGATACCTGTTGTGAAGTCACTCCCTGTAGTACTCTGAACTCTTACTCTATACTCTTGGGTTAGTAGTCTTAGCTATTGCTGATGAGCTTGTTACAAACACTAGTATGGAGATGAGCTGACATAGTTTGATGCATACCAGGGAAGAGTCTTCAGATGGCTACAATTTCCAGTTATGGGTTGCACAACTGAAGCAGTGTAGGGGCAAAAGCAAAGCTTGCATAACTCGGTTATCCAGCATACAGGTTGTGTCCAAGCCACAAAATCTGTTCTGTATTTTTGAGCTGTGGAGATCTATGCAGTAAAATACATGTCCCATGAAAACTGCTCTTACCCTCCTATCTCTCTATGTAACATTCTCTCACCAATAGCTTCAAGGACAATGCTATGTTGCTTAGACATTTAATACTGTGGAATTTGTCTTGGGAAATAATATAATTGCTTGGTTTTGTTTTGTTTTGTTTTTGTTTTTTTTAACAAAGCCATTATACCGTCAAAAGCTTAACTTTCTATTGCATTAGCTAACAGACAGCAGATATTGCTGGGAAAAGAAAGTGCTTAGCTTAACCTAAATTTTTTACTGGCAAGAAGAATGGAATGAAACCAAAATGAATTTATAATGAAATGGATTTATTTCTGGGCTTTCCTATTGTGTTGTTGTTTGCTTTCTTTGAGGCCATTTAGAGCTGATTAGCAGCCCTGGAGACAGAAGTCCATTATTTACCCGAAGAGCAGCCAAGAGTGGGGAGACAACAATGCAGCCTCCCTACCTCCTTTTCGCTCTGCTCCGTCCTCTGCATCCCTGCTGCATTCCCAAAATGAGACTGAATTTTTTCCTGAAGGGATCATTCTTCATCAGGGAGAGGACAGCTAAGTCTGTGTGGTCCTTCTGTTGGAGGTGCCTGCAGAGAAACTTGCTGGAGGCCTTCAGCTCCTCAAGGTCAGGTCCTCATGTTGGGGAGGGGTGCAGGATGCCTTCCTGAGCTGTGGGAGGTGAAAGGTTGGCTGAATGGGTGGGTGTCTGCAGCCCCATCTGGGATTAGCCAGCTTCTGGGAGGCAGGGTCACAAGGGCTGTTTGGGGAACATGAAAAGGGATGAGAACGTGTAGTCCCATCGAAGAGATTTTGCAAAAGGCTGCACAAAAAGAGTTGTTTCTTTCCATGGGAGTTATAGTTCGGGGAGCAGAATTCCTACCTTCCTCCTCCTGACTCGCTCCCAGGAATTGTTCCTGAGCCCTCCGCACATTTCATCGTTGGGGTGTGGGCACTTAGGAATGTGAAGAGATTCCGAGCCTCCACAGGAGTTGCTGCCTGTAGCATGGTATTTTTAATTGCAGGATACATAGCCCTGGTTTATTGGAGAGGGTTCACAATGTAGGGAAATTTGCCTTTTGTCTTTCAGCTGACCATTGAGTTAACAGCATAGCTAATAATGGATACCAGCTCCAAAACAGTGAGGGACTTCATTCTGGAGGGGACTGTTCCCTCTCTGAAACACAGATAAAGCTGCCTTCTATTGGGAGCTGTCATTCTGTTTCTTTCTAGACTAATGCAATCAAGGGCAAATATCTTCTGCTTTCTGTCTCCGTCCCTAATGCATGTCACATCTTGTTGTATGGAGGATTCTCTTTTCCTGGAAGGAAGAGTAATTTGGCAGTTATGACTTATTGTCCTGATTGTAATCCTCGCAAAGCTTGCACCGCAGCAAAAATATTAAATTCAGTTTTGAAGGTTTTATTTGCCCCTTCCTGACCACAGATTTGTATTTGGTGGCAAGGCAGGACATGGAGACCCATCTCTGGGTCCTGAAAACCAAACAAGGTTAAAGCTTTTATTTCTGACCTCTCTGAGAGAATGCAGGTATAATGTCCAAGTGATAGTTGGTTAGGAAGAAAGGGGAAAGGGAAAGCGAACATTCAGTTTAAGTTTCCTTTTGACTGAAAGAGCGAAACCCCAAATTCTGACTCCAGACTCCAGATGCACAACAAGAAAAGGCCAGCCTCAGCAACAAGGGCTCCCTTGCACAGAGAAAGAGGCATAACACCCAGCTAAGGGAGTTCACATCTTTCAAAGTGTTCTTTCCAAGTCTGATGGCATGCCTCTGGTTTGCTGTCATGAAGCAACGATGGCATAAAGATCTCCCTGAACACAGGGAGAGTTTCAATGACGTTTCTTTCAACAAGGTTGAGATTTTTCCCTTTGGATGCATCTGGTTCAGTGGTTTATCTTCCATGCTCTCCGATGGCTGGTTTTTGTTTTGTTTTTTTTTTTAATGAGGGAGTGTTTATAATTCCTTGTCTTGGTGTGTGAGGGAGTGGGGGCTGCAGCTGCCAGCCAGGCTTTGAATTTATCTCTGCCAGCAGCTGTGCCACGGGCTGATGTGATCCTTGAGAGCTGCCTCTGGCTTTCCTGAGCTGTGCTAGCTTTGCCCTGATAGAGGAAAGGGATGAGTTTGGAAGGGTGCAGGGAGGCCTCCTCTTCTCTTGCTGGTTCTGAAGGCTAAGTCTGACCTTCTGCATCAGTGCCAGAATTGTAGTGCAAGCCACCAGTGGGAGCAGTATATTAGGCTGAAATGTTGCCAGACCATTGCAGACTCTCCCTTTAACACTGCAGTGAGGCCAAGATGCATACCCAAGGCCATGAGCAAGCTTCCCTCCGGTGTTTGGGGTCTGTCTGGTTTGGCATGTGCCAGAACTGGTCAGGGGATATGCCCAGGGCTGCATATGCAGATGTCTAAATTACAGCCCCCAAGCTCCTGCTGGCCATGCCATATCCTGGAGTTTCTGCCTAGGCCCTCAAGTATCCTTTGGGTTTCCTCCCTACAGTACATGTCACCTAGAGGTTGGCAGTGATGCTTCATGTGCTCAGTCTGTGATGTCCTCTGGGAGCTGCAGGGACAGGGAGAATTGCCTGGGAAAAATATGGAGTGGTTCATATTGAATGCAATCACATAGCAAGTGCAGAACAGCCAGGGATCGGGCCAGCATGGGTTCAGGAAAGGGCAGGTCCTGCTTGACCAGTCTGGTTTTGTTCTGTGACCATGTCGCCCTCCTAGTGGATGAGAGAAAGGCTGTGATGATGTCTACCAGGACTTTAGTAAACCCCTTGACACTATCTCCCACAGCATTCTAGAGAAGCTGGCAGCTCATGGCATAGAGAGATGTACTCTTCATTTTAGGGCTGCTCCTGTTCAGTATCTTCTTCTCTAATGATCTAGATGAGGAGACTGAGGGCTTTCTCAGCAAGTTTGCAGATGACACCAAGTTGGGTGGGGGTGTCAGTCTGCCTGAGGGTAGGAAGGCTCTGCAGAGGGACCTGGACAGGCTGGACCAGTGGATCAGGGCCAATAATACGAGGTTTAACACAGCCAAGTGCCAGGTCCTGTACTTCAGTCACAACCCCATGTGATGCTACAGGCTTGGGGAATGGAAGTGGCTGGAAAGCTGACAGGCAGAAAAGGACCTTGGGGGTGCTGGTTGATACCAGGCTGAATATGAGCCAGCAGTGTGCCCAGGTGGCCAAGAAGCATCTTGGCCTGTATCAGGAATAATGTGACCAGCAGGAGAAGGGAGGCGATCATATCCCCGTACTCAGCAGTGGTGATACTGCACCTCAGGTGCTGTGCTCAGCTCTGGGCCCTTCAGTACAAGAAAATTATTGAGGTGCTGGAGTGAGTTCAGAGAAGGGCAGCCAAGCTGGTGAAGGGTCTGCGGAACAAGTTCTACGAGGAGAGGTTGAGGGAACTGGGAATCCTTAGTTTGGAGAAGAGGGGGCTGAGGGGAGACCTTATTGCTGTCTACAATTACCTGAAAGGAAGGCCTCAAGGTGATTGCTGCTGGGCCCAAAGCAGAGGGGGTTGTGCCAGGAGCTTGCAGCATAGCTGGCAAGCATGGGTTTGCCAGCCAGAAGAGAGAAAGCTCTTTCTCCAGGCTGGGAGGGAGCTCCTCCTCCCCGGCAATGCGCCTGCAGCTGCTTCGAGGAAAGCCTTGGAGCCAGGAATGCGTAAGGATGCCGGCATCTGTGTGCGCTCACAGCCTTTCATCTCCAAAAGGCAGCCTGGCCAGGCCACAGGGCAGAAAGCAAAACATCCTGGGAAGAGCTCAAGAAGTATTAGAGAATAGTTTGTGCTTTTGGAGGTGATTCAAGCAGTGATCTCTCTTCTAGGAACACGGGCTGCAGGAGCTGTGGAGAGCCTCAGGGTCACTAGCAGGGCTCAGAGCCCTCTCCTTCTGACCCAGGGCAGTACCAGAGTTCATAACATGTTCCTAATGCCTCATCAAAACCCCAAAACAGTGAGAAAAGGGGGACAGTCAAGTGGTTGGGTCATCATTATTGCATCTGGGTGGTACTGGTTTCTTGTTGTTCCTGGTTTGGGGCCAGACAGGCTACTGAAGTTCAAAAGCTCTGTCTTTTAAGTGACTGCAATGGTGCGCTCAGGTCCTTTCCATCTCTGCAAGCTGAATCAGCTCTCTGTACCTGTGTAAGCAATGACAGCAACTCCCTTGAAATCCTCCATGAGGGAATAAGAACTGGGAAGGAGACCCAGGCATCTGCTCCCCAGTAGTGGGCAGTGACATGTTGACTCTTCATGAGTCCTAGCCACACTCTGCTTCCCAATGCGAGCCCAGGTATCTCTGTACTACCCTGTAGTTCAGACATCAGCCTCCCCTTGGAGCTTCTGTAGCACACAAACCTCCTGATACCCATTAGCTTGCCAGATGGGTTTGGCTGGTGCCAGCAAAGGAAATATTCTCCTCTGCCAAAAGCTGTGCATCTCAGCAGGAAAGTGGGCACGAATTCCTCAGGGTTTGAAGGTCAGGAAGGAATGAGACAGGACTGAGTGTTTTAGAGGACCAGCGCAGAGCAGGAATGAAGGATGCAGTGTTTGTAGCCCTAGTACAGTTCGGGCTGAAAGCTGTCTCCTTAAATCAGGGCTGTTTGCTTTGCTGGAGTGACTCAAAGGAGACAATGCTTTCCCTGAAGCAACATCTATCTGGGTTATCATAACCACCAAATGGAGCTGCAGCTTTATTTTTTGTTTGTTTGTTTTTTAAAGTCAAGCCATGGGAGCCAGCATCAACAGTCCTCCCAACTAGAGAGGAAAGAATTCAGTAATTGCAAAGAGGGGGGGAGAGAGAGATGTCTGCAACAGTTCTCCATTATTTCCAGACATGTCCATGAAGAGCCAGATGAAAGAAGATGAAAGAATGAGCAGAATGGGTTGCTTTAGACACCAAATAACCATGATTTAGGAATAAAGCTATGGCAATAATTCTTTCTGGGGTTTTTTGTTTGTTTTGTTTTTAATACCCTAGCTGAATCAAGAGTCAAAAAATTCATTTCAGGTCAGATGAAATTAATTTTTTATTCTCAATAGAAAAAAAGGACTGACCAAAGTTGCTGAGGTTATCAAGATGTGTTTTTATTTTGCTCACTTGGATCTGTAAGTTTACATACAAACCTTGATGAAATGTATTTCAAAATTTAAAAAAGGAAAATAGTTCACTTCATCTTAGAAATAGTTTTGGAATCAAAGCTGTTCTCTGAACTAGGCACAAATTGCCACATAGTTTTGGTCAACCTCAAATTGCATTTTCCAGTGAATTAGCTCTCTGTCTGAAAAATGTTGCCCAGCCTTATTTAGGATTACAGGAAATCAATAATCACGTCTCATTTCTTAATCACAGAATTGCCTTTAGGCTGCAAATTCTGGTGAGTCTGTTCTGTCAGCCTGGCACAGAGGCTATGGGGTGATATGGGAAACTCTGCTCTGGGAGAAGGAGGGGTGACTGAGTCTGCTTCCCTGAGACTATGCTTGTGGGTATGGGACATGCCACTTCTCATGGCACAGCAGAGGTTCACTGCTCAGTTATCCTTACACTTAATTTTATATACTGCTCTGCTCTGCTGCTGTGAGGGGGACCTAGTTGTAGCAGGTGTATCATGACAGCAGCAGATTGTTGGGAGAGTGTCAGGGAAATACCATTTGTCATCCTCACTGGTAGCCCCCACAGTATGGGTTTATCTCCTGTTCCCCTTCTGTTTATGCTGGGTTAATTCAGGAATGAGATGGGGGGCCCACGAGGACACACCAGTGTAAGCTACAAGCAGCCTGCCTAAGAAAGAACCCCAGTGTCTGGCAAAGCAAGAGTGAGTTCAACATAAGCTGCAGAGAGCAGTTCAGGGGCAAGGGGGCTTCAGGTGGCTGTGGCACCAATAGCCCAGGGCAATACCCTTCCCTGGAGCATCCATAGGAAGGATGGAGACCTTTGGATGTCAAAAGGTTTCTTCTTTCCTTCCAGCTGTGGCAGTTAACCATAGTGACTGGATTTTGAAGCATGTTTCATAGTCATGCTACCAATCTTCTCATGGCCTTCTCGCCTCATCAGAGCTTCCTCTTGTCTGCCTCAGTAGAGAGGTCACCCATTAAACTCAAGTCATAGACTTCCAGCACTTCATCTATCGCAGAGGAAAGCCTCTTGATGATAGGTGTGAAATGATGTTGGCTCAGTGCAGAGACTGTTTCAGGTGCTGGTGCCTGGGCTGGTGGTTTTCTGGGGGGTTATAAGGGTAGCAGGAGCTGAAAATGAAGTAGCTGGTCATAACTTAAGGGTCACAGTTCTCCTTGTGTTGGGTCCCATATGGCCCAACACTGCTACGCTGTTGTTCCGGTGTGGGGCTGACAGCCCTTGCAATTTTTTGGGATTTGCTTGTTGCTGATACTGTGTTTCAGAGAGCAGAGAAAAAGCACATGCACCTCTCCCTCTGTAGTCAGTATGCTTGTGTTCCTGTGCTGCTCTCACAGCAAGGATTTTCACTTAGTTTTTACAGCAGTGTTTTTCCTCAGCTCTTTCCAATACAAATGAATAGGCCCACACACTCTTCTGCCAGTTGTCAGGCCTTCGGTAGTAAAAGCTGAGGTTAGAGAAACCAAGAGAACTTTCTTTGCATCTACCCACCCCCTGAAATCCTAGTTTGCATATTGAAGGTTGTAATACAACAAAGTTTTGGCAGAGTTGCTTTCAGATCCCTCTGGCTACAGGGACACAGTTTAACTTTTGATAGAGCTATACTTTTTTGGCAGATGTACCACTGATAAGCAGACTCCAGGATAGTTCCCCAGCCTTCCCAAACTTTTCTCTTCTTTCAGATTTGTTTTACCCCACTTCTATTTTCAGGTTTTCCCATTAGTCTGATAATCATTCCTGACTGTGTGGTTTCAGGAAAGGATACTCTGCCAGGACCACAGGCCTAGAAAGGTTGTCTAGACAAAACAAAGCTTAATAATGTTTTTTTCTGATCCTTCCTTGCTGTTCCTGCTGTGCAAAGGGGATATGATAACTTTTCCTGTGGTACAGAAGCTTCAAAGAAGAGGAATGACTCTGGCAAGGAGTACTATTCCATGAGGATTCACTGTTGCTGAGCCATTGCCAGCTGAGCCATTGGATGGACCATCCCATAAGCTGCTTTGCCTTAATGAGAAGCTTAGAAAACCCTTGACCAAGGCTAGAAGATGGGAAGTGCAAGATGGGCTTATGCCCAATTCTTTTCTCACTCTCCCTCCCACACTGAGTCTGACTCAATGCTTCTTCCAGTCACACAGTGATATCCCATGCTTTTTTACAGTGTGCTGTGGTAAAAGGTGGGTAATGAAGGACTAAGGTGTAGAATTGGGAAGAAAGGGATCATCTAATCCATTGCATTAGTGATGGGAACAAAAATCTTGAGGTCTCTTGTGCAAGAAGCTGGAGGCTACTGGTAAACCTCAGCATTTCCTGCACTCCACGTTCCTCTTGCGTATCCAATTACTGGAAGGGGTGAGGACATGCCATTGGGTTGTAAATTCTAACTTGTCTCCAGCTGCTCAGCTTGCTCTTCCCTTTGCTCCAGTGAAGCCAGGTGATGGCTGAGAAATGTACCAGACTTGGATCCCTTTCAGAAATAAATCATTCCATCTGGCTGGAAAAAGAGGCAACAAAACTCACTGGTGGGACCAGTAAAATCTTCAGGGCCTCTGAGTGTGGGAAACTAGGGGGATGAAGGATGGAAAAAGAGCTGCCTGCCATGACACAGAAAGAGCTGTGGGTCACTACAGATTAAGGGGCTGAAAGGGAACATTGGAGATTGTATACAGCATGAACAGCATCAAATTTAGCAGTGAGAGGGAGCTTCTTAGTGCACCCCTACGTGTGGCAGATTATCTCGGGCCTGGGGCACTGACCTATCTCTGTGGTGCTTGGAGAAGAAGGGTGATGGAGTCTATGTTTAATGACTAGGAAAAGTCTGTGTTCCACAGCCCTGCTCCCTTCTGGAGGCTGGGACTGTGTTCCACCTTTGCTGCCTGCCTCGGGGAGGACCTCCTCCTTTTTCTTCTCTTTCACACCCTCCTGTTGGCAAGGGCTTCCTGACTGCTTCCAAGGTGCTGTGACTTTTCTCATGGGCTATTCACATACAGAATGGCCCTCCTGTTGAAATTTGGGTATCAGTGCTGCTTGTGGTCTTATTTTTAGATTCTAAACAAAACAGGATGGAGAATTGCAGTTCCCAGAAGCCCTGCCACAGCAAAACAGAGCCTGGCCCAGGGCACTCGGAGTCTGGCAAGGAAGGTTGTACACCAACAAGGGAGTATGACTTGTGTGCCAGATTGTGGAGTGGTTCTGACCCTGCGCCAGGGTCAGCAAAGGGAGCTGAGGTGCTTCCTTCTGGTATACTGTTGTTCAGCATATCCTCTCCCTTAGGCCTTCCTTTTTCAATCTTGTCACATGAGAAGGATGATACCAATCTCATCCCACAGGTCCTGTGGGACTAACTTCATTCAGGTCCTTTCATGTGCACTGAGATTCTTCCCTGTACCTAAGGGTTTTTCTCTTATCCAAATACAAAGCGGTTAACTGGGTTAACTGGATTCTTCCCCTGAGAACCCTGATGCACAAACAACAGCAGCACCTCCTCTCCCGCGTGGGGCTGACTGCCCTGCTTGAAGCTGAAAGCCTTTCCAGCTGTCTTGGCATGTGCAGGTCAGTCCCTGATCCTCCTGCCCCTGTGCCTTGCCTGGACACAGCTCCAGCAAGAAGGTTCTCGGTGCCTGTGGAGGAGCTGGCACTTTCACTTCGTGATGCTGCAGAAGGGAATCAAGCTCCTTCATCCAGATGCACTGCAGAGGGCTGGGTGCAGGGAGGAGTGCTAAAAGACAGTGCAGTTTTGGGCCATTACATTTTTGAGGGTGTGAATTCAAGCTGGATTTTAGGGGAAGCAGCAGAGCGAGGCTGCAGCAGGGAGAGTGCTGCCAGGCACAAGCTCCCTTCCTTCTAGAAGCCATTTTCCAGACTTACTTACAGTAGATTTCCTCTTTCCCAGACTCTCATGTCATTGTTCCCCTTCTGGGGCCTCACCCGTCATTGCCTTCTGGTGGAAAATATGAGGTTGTGGGGGCCAGAGCACAGACATTCCGTCTAGTTTAGAAGGGAAAACAGTTCTTGCGCAGCAGAGTCCTCAAGAGAGGTGTGCCTGGCTCCCTCACTGTTAGCAGCATCATTCTGTAAGACAAATCAGTTGTTTGGCAGACACCTTTCTCCTCTTGATTAGGTTTTGGGGAGAAAACTCTCCTTCCTCCCAATTCCTGCTCTCCTTTTCCTTGCTGGCACCAGCTCCTGCCTGCTTGCCCTGGGGCATGGGAAAGCCATTGCTGGTGTCTTGGGGCTGCAGTCCCTGTAAGGGCACCAGGCCATATCCTGTGATCAGTGGAAGGGTAAAGTTCTCTTTAACTACCCAGCAAACATCTGCAAGGCAACACTGCCCAGGCAGTCTTTTTTGTAGCAGTTGAAACCAGGAACCTTCATCTCTGTCTTCCAGATAGAGCCATGGATGAATTCCCACAAGCAGGCTTCCACAAACTGTGTTGTTTTTCCATGGCCACATGCAGAGGTCATCCACTCAGGGGGCCCCCTTTTATCACAGAGGTCAGAGCCTCAGCCACTCTCCTGCTCAGTGCTCTGATATGATAGACATGGTTTATTCATGGGTCATGGACTCAAGGCAGGAAGGGTCATGCATAAATGAGTGAGGTACAGGTTCTGCAGAGAAGGAACCTCCTCTGAGCTCTGGGAGTTGCAGGTCCCTTCCTCTCTTGTCTGCCTGTTTCTGCATCCAGACTTTCTGGGAATACGCCCTGTTTTCCCAGCATGGACAGAGATGTATGCTCTGGATTGTTCTCATTAGTGAAAACTGCCATTAAATATTCATCTGTTAGGCATTCTGGAGGCTTAAAGGGACTACATTTTGTTATGTGATGTATTTACTGAGCCAGTCCTGAATGTCATCTGAGAATAGGAAGAGATACAGAGAAAGATTCAGAGAGGGTGGGGTGTCACAGTGACTGGGGCCTGGGTGTATGGATTGATGGATATGGGCTTGTGCTCCTCCATGACAGGTGTCCCACAGGGAGTGCAGCATCTCCTGGTACTGTGTCCATATAGCTGTTCACAGCCCTGGATTGTAGCTGGCTGAAATTCCTTAGCCATAGAAGCTCTGAGGGATGAATGAAAACATAAGATGGGGTCTGTGCTCCAATGCAAGGAGAAGGTTGGGCAGGAAGCATGGGGGTCAACGTGGGGGAGACTGAAGTGGGGCTGGAGTGGGGACTTGCCCCCAGTCCAAGCAAGCAGTGCTTGGCATTGAGTCTTCTGAGATGAGAGGCTAAGCCAGAGAGATGTTTTGGGGGGCTCTGCAAAGGAATTGCAGCCTGGTTCCATAAAGGAAGCAAAGCTATATCCGCAGACTGTCTGTGCCTGCCTGCCTGTCTCTGGCCTCCAGTGAGTCTTGAATCTCTTGGCCTGTTTCCGCCACAGCTGATAAAGAGGTGGAGGCCTCTGAGATAATGGGATCCAGCTGGTTTTGTGACTCTGGGTGACTGGCTTAATGAGAAGGGCCTGTGAAGGCTCCCCCCTGAGCTGGGAGTCTATACCCTGCCTTGCAACTCGCTGACAGACAGGCCGTGCAGAGAGAGCTGTTGGAAACTGGGCTTCATTAGTTCTGATGCTGGCAGGATGGCTTCAGGATTTGTGGGAGGAGGAATCCTGAAGTTTTAATGGTGGTGGACCCCTTTGCATCCAGCACAGACTTCATGCTGACAGCCTTCAAATAGGATATTGTTAACATTGGGAACACTGTCAAATGCTTCTGGTCACAGTCCCCGGAGGAATCCAGCAGCGGTCCAGACTTTGCCTGGCAAACATCTCATTTTTAACTAACTAGCTGGGGGACAGCTGGTTTTTGAGCCTTCTGAGCTGGCTGTTGCTACCTTTGCTGGTTGAGCTGCAGGAAATGAACCCTGTGCCTCCCAGAGGAAGCTTCTGGCAAGGGGAGGGTACCTCCAGAGAGTGCAACTCTGGGACTGGTTAACAACATACTGGAGGAAGGGTGCAGCTGATGACCCCACACCCGTGTGTTAAGCTACCTCTGATAGCAGGTTTCTTTCCAGAGGAGAGGATTGGGATCATTCCACAACTCCACTGTACCATCATTAAAGAGAAATCAGATGTGCTTCAAGCACCACACGTGGGTTTTATCTCTTATCTTTGACAACTGAAAAACAAATCTTCCAAGTCAAACCTAAAAGTAATTTTTGTGGAGGTTTTTTCCAAAGTCTACAGATATCCTGAGGCAGTAGTCCTAAGGAAGAGAAATCACAACATTCACCTCACCCATCTATTTATGGCAAACCCAACTTCAGCTTGTTTCACACTAATCTGCTCAGTTTACGCTGCTGCCAAATTTCTGCCCCATCACACCAGCATGTCAGAGGATCCAGGGAGCTGCCACAGGAATTAGGTCAGGTTTGCTGTGAGGGATGAACACTTTGCTTGTCAGTCACAGGCCAGAACAAGGAGATAAACGTGCTGCCAGAGCCAGTGGAACAAATGGCTGGAGGTGACAGGCTGCCTGCCTGTGCCATGCACTCTAGCAAACCTGGGATCTGCTCTCCCTGGACCTCTGCGGGAGGGCATCTTGCCAAAAGAGATGTTTTGCCTGGAGGTTCACTTGGGTAACGGGACAAAATGCATGAGCCAAATGCTTTCTCAGTGCCACGGCTGTACCCACGTTGCTCTATTTTCCTTACACCCCTGACCTGCTCTGTCCATGTCTCTCTTTTTGGGTATTGTAGCACAAGGCAGCATTTCTCTCTCTCCTGGCCCCACAGCAGGGGAGAAGGGAGATTTGGGAGTCAGGAGATGTGACTTCTCATCTTAGCTTTCTGCATTGTTGATCTAGAGGTTTGTGTCTCAGAATCTTTCTTCTCTTTTGAGAAGAAAACATTGCCAAGACAACAGCTGAATGAAGTGCTAGGTTTCCTGGCTGGTTATTGAATTAGTTTTAAAAATTTGCAGGCAGCATGGTTTACAGGTGTCGCCTTGGCACATTGTAAGACACCTTATATCCCTAATCTTGTGTCATTCATGGCAGACAACAGGAAAAATGGATGTGGACAGGAAGACATAAGGAGGTCTGGCGGAAAATAAACATCTGCAAAGTTTTTTTCTCCCTGTCTGTGTGGAGGGAGTCTATTTTGAATTGTGCTGGTTATATCTGAAAACTCCCAGCTTCTGCTACTACCTTCCCCAAGGTGTATCTGTGAAAGTCCCCAGATATAATTTTGCTACCTTTTAGTTTTGCCTTATCTGTGTGTTTCTCGGGTTTGTGTAATACACGGGATTGCCTCTCAGAGGTGTTTTCATTGCTAGAGCATTTTAATTTCCTTGCACTTCAGGCAGGGCAAAAATGCAAAACCTGGATTTTACAGTAAATAGCACAGAGCACTATATAAGGGGTCAGTTCATTTTATGGATTTCCACAAACTGATGCCAAAAAAGCAGGAAGACCTGCAATTGCTGTTGATAGCAGAAAAGCTTTTTACTCACGTCAGTAAGTGCACTGTGGCAGGTAGTATTTCTCCAGTGCAGCATCAGCTGCTGAGAAAAGGACTTGCTGAGATATCCAAGAGGAGATTTGTATGAAGGATGTGCATAAAGCAAAGAGCAATCTCCCCATCTCATAGCGGGACAGTCTGTTTCCCAGATCATGCATAATGGCTGAAATCCCTGCTGCTTCCTTCGGGCAGTGGGGCACTCTGGATGTGCAGCTTTTTGCACAGCTCTTCCCTGCAGGCGGAAACATGTTCTTCCTTACAGATGTGTTTTGTCCCTGGTCTGTTAAGGGTTTCAGCTTTCACAGGCTTCTTGGGAAGGTCCACCAAATATCACCAGGCAGTTGTGGCTGAGCATGAGCCAGGGAGGGAGCAGCCAAGGGTGAGACAAAGTGAGCAGACTCCCTTGCAAAGCCAAGGAGCCACGATGCCTCTTTTCCTTTGTGCATGTGGACACTCATATATATCTTGCTGAAGACACAGATGGGCTCTCAGACACACACAGACAGATGAGTGTTTGCGCAAGCAGCGGGGCACAAGGGCATGCAGACGATCTCTGCTGGGCACTCCATGCTCAGAGGCAGTCATGGATGGGCAGACAGAACACTCATGCACTGGCAAGGTGGTGAAGGCCCACTGCATCGTGTTTTGGTGCAGTCTTACGAAGGCAGCACAGGCACTGGCAGGACCTCGGGTTTCCTTGCAGGCCCAGACTGCACCACACATGTCGGCACATTGCACTGTGCTGGGTCCTGGACATCTGTGCACAAAGCTTGGAAATGCTCCTGACATCAGGGCTTATGCTGTGCTAGAGGTCTCACTCCTCAGTGCTGGTTGCTGCTAGAGATGAGAAGCAGCCTTTCCTGCTGCCTAATTTTATCTTTTGATAAAACCTTGAGCCTCTGGATTGCTGGTTACCATGGTGATTCCTCACCTCCGGCTCTGCCACCGGCTTTCTTGCCCAGGGGTGCCTTGGAAATGTCTTTTTCCTCCAGGCTCCCCAGGAAGCAACAGCTGAGGCAGAAGCAGGCTCACTGTGCTGTCAGTTCAGCTCTTCTGAGTGCTTGCCCGTTCACATGCAAGAGCACTTCATCCATGAGGTTACAGTTCCCAGGCCTCCAAAAGCAGTGTGCATCTCTGTCCCCATTCAGCAGAGAGTCTGGGCTATGCAAACATGATGCTGGTGCTGCCTGGCTGCCCCAGGGTTTCTGGCCCAGGAGCCTGTAGCAAACAGTTTTCTCCACGGTCTTTCCCCAAGAAGATGTCTGAGGAGGTTGTGCCTCTGCAGAGGCCACAGTGTGAAGAGTCAGGAGTGCCCCTGTGCCATGGCGAATGCTTCATAGTCCAGGCATTCCTGCTCTGGCTTCATGCTCCCAGCTTTTATACCTACCCACATACTCAATGGACAGCAGAGGGGTAATTGAAAGCACTGCCCAAACAGAGAGAGCTTGGGCATTGCACCTGAGGCAGAAGAGAGGAACTGCCTTGTCATGGGTTGAGGTATAAATGCCACTGTGCAGCAATTAATAACAACTCTGACCCTTTCCCTTCCACCTGAGCATGCTGTCAGTGATGAGTGACACTTCCCAAGTCCATGGTGACAGAAAAGGCAATGTCAGCTTGCAGGTAGAAATGGTAATTCAAGCCCTCAAATCCTGAAATTAATTTAAGGGCAATGACGTTGAAACACTGTGGAATCTTTCTTTGTGTGTGGCATTTAAACCACTGCAGTTCATATTCTCAAGCATTCACATGGTAGGTGCAAGGATGAGCTGTTTGATACTGAAGTGGCAGCTGCCATCCCTGCTTACTAGCACGAGTGCAGCAAATGGATCTTTATAAAAAGTAAACAGGACAAAGGCCAGGGTAAGGTCAGAATACCTGTCACAAGAAACTGATTTGGCTGTTAATATCTGGGGGGTCAACAGAGAATTAGGAGTGAACATTATAGAGCCTCATTTGCAGGCCCCTACTGTAATCATCCATTCATCCACCAGTGTGTCCAGTACAATTCCAGTTATATGCAGGAGACTTGGGCATTTGCTGGGAAGATGTCCAAGAGCTGCTAGAGAGAGTTCCCACCCTGCTATATGCCATGAACCTCCTTAGAGGTGTGTGGTCATACCAGGTGGTGGTGGTAGCAGCTGCTAACTTCACCTGTGGGCAGGCTGGTGGAGGGAAATGTTTTCTGTCTCTTGGAGGAGGTGAAGGAAGGATCTGCAGCAGCAGCTGCTGGTGTCTGGCAGGGGAGAGCACCTCAACCTGCAAAACAGCTGAACTGGGTAAGGTACAGGTGCAGAGTGGGGTAGGTGTAGGGTAGGAGAGGTGAAATGTGGTGAAGGAAAAGGGGGGTGAGTGCCTTGGGGATTTTGGGAAGGGGGCATATGAGTAGCAGCAGCACTATGGTTTGTAGGTTGTAGATGGAGAAGGTAGGGTTTGTGGGGTAAGCATTGTAAGGATGGGGGAACCCAGGAGGTTGAGGAAGCTGGGGTGAATGCTGAGAGCTGCTTTCACTAAAGGTGGAGCAAGTGTATGCATCATAGCTACTGCCACAGCTGCTGCTGCTTGGGAGGGAGGATAAGCAAACTGGGTCTGAGAAACCCTGTGCCAGAGTCAGAGGCCAGGCAGGCAGGAAAGCAGCTTGTCTCCTTTTCTTTGGCAAACCCATGGGGTGGAGAGAGCTGTGCTAGGACATGGCAACCAGCTCCAACCTACTGCCAGCCTAGGACAGCTTATAACAACAAAGCAGCAACCACAAAACTGTCCTGCTTTGATTAATAAGGAAAATCAGAATAAAGGGCTGTCTCAGCAGTAGGCACATCATCCTCATAGGCTGTTCTGGCAGTGTCACCCTGCCAGCATCCCCACCACAGGTCCATCCCAGTGGGAAAACTGCAGGATGTCCTGGCAGTACAGGGAGAGAGCTTTGTCCAGGATGGCTGTGTTGCAGGGATAGTTTCCAGTGACCTGCTGAGAGGAGAGGGGTCTTGAAACCCAAGCTCAATCCCAGCAGGTGCCTGCTGAAGCCAGCTGTGGTTTTAGCAGTGCCTTAAGTCTCAGGCCAGGAGGCAAGAGCCGGGACTGGCATCAGTGGGCACTACTGGGAGCTTGCTGCTGGCAGGCTTGCCTGGCCGTGGGTAAGGAGAGGCAGAGTACTGCCATCTATTGCCAGGCACCTGGATAACAGACCTTGGTGAGTGGCCGTCCAGAACTGTGTCAGATGTGGGTTTTTGCCTGGTCTTTGGGTCAGTGGAGGGATGAGCATCTTGTCGAAACCCTTAAAATGGATCAGCACTTAGGTGTCTACAGTGCATTTTGGGCATTTAAGGCACTTACATGCCCTGGTCAGACTCCATCCTGGGATAATTTGTTGTTTTTTTTTCTTTGTGCTTTTTCCAAAATGGGTTATTCCTATCCTGCCCTCAGTTGTGTGAGGTTGTTTTGTATGGGGAAACAACTGTGTTGCTCCATCCCACCCAAGTAGCACCTAGGTCAGTTTTCCCAGCCCTCCACCAGAAGGTGTGTAAGGAGGGGTGGATGCAGCAGAAGGGGCAGACTGTCTTTTATAGCTCAGAAACCATATGTGAAAGGAGGATGAAGGAACAGAGGAAGGATAACAGGCAGGCTTTGTGGAACAAGCAGATTCAGGATATTGTGTATGTTTTGGAGCAAGGACTGCTGTGTCTGAATACTGTATTTTTTTACAGGTTAAGCAGTGAGATAGGAACATTTGCAGGAAAGGTGTTTGTCATCATATGAACCTGGAGGGAGTCCTGCAAATGCTTTGAATAGACCTTCTTGGGCTTTATGACTGTACAGTTGTTCAACAGACAAATTATTCTGAAGGCCAGGGCAAGGTTACTCAGAAAGTGGTCCGACTGTCACCGTGAGCTGTTCAGTAAAGACAGCAACTCACTGAAATTGTGGTTTAAAAGCGAAAAAACAATTAAAAGATTTGGAAAAAGAAGCAACAGAAGAAAAATGTACTTAGCATTTGTCATATATATCAATAATGCTTGCTTCTCAGGCAAATTCTGCTCCTTTTTCATCACCTACTTTCAGACGTATATGGTGGAGGTATGAAGATACCACAAAAATGTAGAGGTTAAGAATAATACTCAGATCAAAGGTAGAAAAACCTTTGTGTATTAGAGAGAAGAGTCACAGTAGATGTGATTTGACCTATCCCACCGATTATTTTACATTCCTCGGTCTTCTCTCTCTCATACAAAACTCTTGGGGAAGTCAGCCTGAACCAGATAATGTACAGGTGGAAAATATTAGATGAAATGAGAGTCACAGAGGAATTTAATGACAAAGCAGGGAATTAAACCAGGGGCTCTGAAGTCTAAACCCCTGTCTTATCTTGTAAATGTCTAAGAGAAAAAAAGGCATTAAATTGCTAAAAGGAAATTACAGTTTTATTGAAAACATGATAAACCGTGGAAGTCTTCCCTGCTTATGTGTCCTCAGTTTGGGAATGCAGCTGGGACTCAAAAAGAAGGATGTGACAGTTACAAGAATACTTGTGGTGACTTCGGCTGGGAACTAACTTTAAAGCAAATAAATTGTGCTACAGGGCATAAGTCAAATGCTGGCTGGCAGAGACAAGGGTGACATTTTCTCTGTGAGAAGGTTACTGTATAATTATCTATGATGGTTTTTCTTCCCTTGAAGCATATGGTCTTGACCAGTGGTCATGTAGTTTTGTGAAGTTTTTTTGTGACAGGGCTTTAGCTGTTGCCTGATGGCAATTTCTGCTGCTGCTTTGGTGTCACATTTCTCCGGGGATATGTTCTCTCTCTTCTAAATGTCTCAAGCAAAGATATTTCTGCTTCATATCCTTCATGGAAAACTTTCTGAAGACTTCAGTCTGAGATAATTATTGCCATTTGTGCTATACTTTGTCTTGCTTATGTTTTCTCCAGTTCTCACAGGTGATTTTACAAGAATAACCTCAAGGAAGCCCTATATTGCTGGGGGTGTAGCCCTGGCTCTTGAGTCTGCTCCTGATTATTGTCTGAGCTGTCCCATCTATTGCAGTTATGTCTCTCTTGTTTTGTAATCTGTGCTTTACCACTCGGGTGCTTTTTGGTCAAGTTAAATATGTTACTTTTTTAAAGTTACGTTGCCGCTCTTCCAGGTAATTTGATATATTCTGTCTCTTACTTTTGTATCTTGTAGGAGGAGCCAAGGAGCAAATCCAAGATATGTGCCAATGTTTTCTGTGGAGCTGGGCGGGAGTGTGCAGTGACTGAGAAGGGAGAGCCGACCTGCCTTTGCATTGAGGTAGGGGACAACACAGCTTCTGCATCTGGGACAGGTGTTACCACCCTGACCCCCTGGTTGGGTTGCAGTTGCTGCAAGGATCCCATGATGGAATGAGGCTATGCCTGTTTTGGAGTAACTTCAAATTCACAGTGACGCTTCAAACAGCAGGGCCCTTCACAGTATGGTGCAAGAGCTCTGTAGGGTAGATACTGTCTAGGATTGCAGCTGTGCTACTCACACAGCTTTCTGGGGTCTTTTCACACACAGGAGACTTGACTGGAGGTCTTTTGTTGGAAAAGCCCAGTAGGGTACTGATGCAGCTGGCTTTGGAGGGCACTCCAGGACATGGTCTGCAAGCTCCAAGACAGCCTGCCCTGACTTTTGTCTTGATTGAGGAGGTTACAAGCACCCTACTAAAAATCAGCTATTGTAAAATGGGAATAATTGTGGTAGAGTGCTGTGAGGATGAATAGCTCCATCCATCAGGGAGCCAGAGATGATTAGAAGAGTCTTGCCCAGATGTACAGACACAATGTCTCCCTACTCTGCTCAGCCTCATGCTTTCAGACAATCCCTGCCTGGCTCCCAGGAATGGGCATGTGGCTCTTTGTCCCCATTTCCTTCAGAGCTTGCAGCTCGCACATGGCCAGCCCAAGCACAAGGAGAGTGAAATGCCCCATTAGCAGAAAGCAAGTCTGTCACTCTGGGTAGGCCTGGCCAGACAGGGACATGAGAAAGAAGCCCACAACCTGAACAGTGACACTGGAAAACTCTTCCTCTCCTCTAGGCTGCAGTATTTGCTTGTGGTTGACGGCTTCTTCTACATTTGGTTGCAGAAAGGATGAGCAGAGTCTACAAAGAGATTTAACAGAGCTGAGTAAGCAGAGGTATACAGAAGAGACTCGTAGAAACACCTCTGGGCAATGTTTATGCCAGGCACAGATTTCTTTGCTGGGCTCTGCTTTCAGAAAGGCTCCTGTTGTGATGGTGGTGATAGAGGTTGGGACAAAGTGAAGTCTTTCAACCCACACCCACAGACTTTGCCATGCAGGTTTTTCTGGGGTGGTGATGGGTGGGTTCAGCCTGCTCCAAACACCTTTTGAGCCAAGAGAGCTGTGCCAAAAGCATCTCTAGAGCTAGGCTGATGCTGTGACTCACCTGCCAAAGAGGCAGGTAAAATGCTGTCTTTTTTGGTTCTCTCACAGAAATGCAAACCTCACAAGAGGCCTGTGTGTGGTAGCAATGGCAAGACATACCTGAACCACTGTGAGCTGCACCGTGATGCCTGCCTCACTGGCTCCAAGATCCAGGTGGATTATGATGGCCACTGTAAAGGTAACCTTGTTGTTGGGGAATGGTGAGAGATGGCTGCTCTTAGAGGGAGGGAGAGCCAGGAGCCAAGCATGATAACAGGGAAAGGCAGAGGTCTTACTGGCAGGAGCCTGTATTACAGCTGCAGAGTGGAGTAAACAGGGTAAGCCTAGGAACAATATCTGGGTTCAACCAAGAGTCCAGATCACCAGTCAAGCTTGTGGTGACAAAGCAGGCCTGAAGTCAAGCCATGAAATCAGGTCAGGATCACTTCTAGTCATGGTAACCAGGATTGGGGTTTGGTCAGTAATTGCCAGACAAGCCCATATTGATGCAGTCTATAGCAAGTTTGAGATCAAGGTGGAAAGATGGTCACCAGGGCAGGGCCTGGTGTATTAGGTGTATGGCAGGTACAAGAATGGTTGTGACAGAGCTGAAGACAGGGAAGCAAATCCCAGACAAGGACTATGAGCTGAAACATCAGCTGAAGTGGAGCTCCTGGGCTTCATGAGCAGAGAGTGGAAATGGAGGCCCTAGGTGGAGTTGGCAGGGCCATTTAGACCCTCATTACTGCACTCAGGACCCTGATACCTTTGTTGTGGTGGGATCTTTGAGCTACTGTCTCCCTCAGTTGCTGGGAGTGGGGTACTCAGGAAAGCAGGGCAGCTTCTTGCACTTGCCTCCTGGCTCTCAGGAGAAATCCCCAATAGCCCATACTACCTTCTGTGTTCATGAGGGTCCTCAAGAAACCTTAGGAGTATGGATTTTGCCTCAACAGTGGCACTGGACATCATGGTGAAGAGTCCAGCTTCATTCTGTCCCATCAGATTTATAAACATTGATGATATTGCCCCTGAGCCTTCTCTCAAAGCCAAACAGTTTTCAGTTTCCCCTGAGGGTCACAGATGTTCTAGTCCCTTAATTATGTGTGTGTTTCCAAAGACTCCCAGGCTCCTCTCTTGACCAAGTGGCACCCAGGGTGGGAAAAGGTTCGTATTGCTTAATTTTGCATCATAAATGTCCTCTTCTGTCTTCCCATTAACAGAGAAAAAGTCTGAGAATCCAGCTGCAAGCCCAGGTAAGAAGCTATCTCCTTTCTGACTGGGACCTCTGTATGAATTTTGGAAAAGAGATAGGGAGGAAGGTCTGCTGGGGAAGTTACACAGCTCTATAAAAGTCATACTTCTGCACTGGCTGTAGAAAAGTCTGAGTTGAAGAATCAGTTAAAATCTGATTGCCTAGCTCTTTAATTCTGGGAAACCCTTCAGAGCTCACACATCTCCTGGGCTATTCACTGTGCTTAGATGTTTCAGGGACCATGAGCATGCACAAGGTGCAAGGAAATACGTTTTGCCACTTGGGACAGAAGCTGTGTTTGTCACCCAGATGGAGGGCAGACTGTTGCATAGTTCACGGGGGATCTAAGGCACAACAGCTGTGGGCCTATGTCCTCAACTACAAGAGCCCTGTTTTGAAAGGAGACTTTACTTCAGGAGAGACTAACTGATGGCTGCAGGGACAGAGAGGCACTACCATGTAGTGAATGGGGCATTGTCAGGGGAATCAGGAGGTACAGCTGAACCATCTCTCCCATTAGCCAACAATTCTCTGATTGCCTGTGCCTGGTTTCTCCTTTCATGCCTTGCCTTATGTACTTAAACTGTGGATTTTGGGGCCATGGCCTGTGCTTCATCAACTGACCCTTTTTCCATTCATGGCCTCTGAGTGCCGGAGCTGTGTAATCATCAACTTCAGCTTCCTAGGACAGATGGGAGCAAACCCTTGTACAAGCTTAAGGGGAAGGACTACATCAGAGTGTTGCCACCACTTTAAAGCCATTTTAAGGAAGTTCAAAATTAAACATGGAATCCTTACAGGTTTCCTTTTCTTTTTGCATCTGTCTGGTTGTGATTGTAGTCACTGGATTCAGAAGGAGATCCTTAGTGTGTGTAAGTGACATGAATGCACACTGATTCCCCTTCTGGCTCCATTGACCTCTAGGCGGGTCTGACAGCTCATGGAAGAGCTCAGCTTTCAGTTTTGCTTCTCAAGGCACAGTTTGGTACTGGTACACAAAGTGATATCCACCTAGAGAAACCTGTGACTGTGGAAAGCACTGTGAAGGAGCCCAACTTGACCTCCTCTCGTTTCCAATCAGAGCGGACAAGTCAGGGCTTTGAAAAAACAAAATCTCCTGAGATAATAGGGCCTAAAAGTATGAGTCTTGGGGTCAGCACGGTGGAAAGACTTGTTCAGTGTAGTTTTTGCCCTTGCAAAGGATAGGTGTTTTGCTACTTGAAGGTCAATGGCTGAATGCCTGTTCTGCACAGCATCCAGAAGCCTGGGAATACTGTCAGTCACCTTCCTGTCTTATTCTGGGGACTTCTCACACCAAAATGAGTCAGCTCTGGGTTGTTCTTCCACAAGCTTTGGGGATGGGAATGCAAAAGAGCTTTGGCAGTAGTGTCATTTTCTGGCCTTGCCACATGGTGTCACCCACAGCCCATTCGCCGTTCAGCAGATGGCACCTCGGCTTTGATCTGGATGTGGCTCATCTCCAAGGACAGAGGGGCCTGCAAACTGCCGTCGGGACTGGCTGGCTGGCTTTTATTTCCAGTCTTCTCTCTGTGGTCTCCCTGTCAACCTAATTTCTCTCATCCTTGCTTTTCCTTTTCCTATTGCAGTTGTCTGCTACCAGTCAGACAGGGATGAGCTTCGTCGCCGTGTCATCCAGTGGCTGGAAGCTGAAATTATCCCAGATGGCTGGTTTTCCAAGGGGAGCAACTACAGCGAAGTACTGGACAAGTATTTCAAGGCAAGTAGAGGCCAGAGAACATGTCTTGCCTCGTCACTGCAAAGCTGCCATGCCCCCACCCAAGAGGCTTCAGCATGTGATGGGCTCGTCAAGCCTGGGGGGCCAGAGGGGTTTGTTACATCCTACAACGTCAGAGCCACTGACATGGCTACGTGACAGCCCAGACCCAGAGCATCCCTTGGGATCTGACCTACCCTGGGGTAAATGAGGAGGATAGGCCAAGCATGCCTATGACTGAGGGAGAAGGACCAATTTTAGGGGATGAAAGATAGCCAGAGGAGAAAAGGTAGCTCAAAGTGCCTTCTACCTACGTGAAGGTAGAAGGAGCAGGAAGCCAGGGCAAGGGCTGCTTATCCGTTGTTCCAGACAGTCCCAAGGCCATGTTGAGATGGGAATAGGGAACATTTAGGGGCTTAAAGGTGAATATTTGCATGCAAGAAGAACAACTCAGTTGTGGATGAGAGCTGGCAGGTCCCTATTGTTCTTCAGAGAGGGTAGTCACCCTTGAGTATCAGGCCCTGCAATAATCCCATTCCTCTTCCCTCCTCTGGGTCAGTCCATCCCTCAGCCCACCCCTTTTGTAACCATCAGATCACATGCTTCTCACATGCTTCTGCCACATGCACTGCTGCAGCCTTCTCCCTGATGCCCAGCTCCTAATAAAGACTTCAAAGCATTCAGGATGGAGCTGGAAGAGCAGGTGGGGAAAGAGGGATAGTGTTTATAAAATAAGCTGTTAACACTGAGAGATCAACGGTGCCTGACAGGAATTAGTGCTGCAAGAAAATTTACCATGTCAATGGCACCCCTTGGTGAGACAGAGGAGTTGGTCCCCTGGCTCCAGAGAGGGAGCCTCATTAATGCTGCTCCTTCTGTGGAATTGCCTTGGGCACCCCTGCTGGTGCTTGCCAGCACCCAAAAGCTGCAACATGCTGAAGAGGGGAGATGCATGGTCCCTCCCCTAGGCAATGTGCTGTCCCCCAGCTGCCTTTGCAGAGAGCTTCTCCAGGCCATGGCTTTGTTGAAATGCATTAGCCACCCAAGGCTTGTTCCATGGCTACCACACGTGGCTCGGTACCCCGTGCCAGCCATGGCTCTCAGGGTGCTGGTGAAATCCCTTGGCCACAGCTCAGAGGTAGACAGCCTTGTGCTTCTTTATTGTCCCCCTTTTTCTGGAGTGCTGATCCCAGGCACAAGTGGGTTAAAGTTTCCACGACAAATCCATACCTTTTCTCAGAACAAAGGGAATATTTCCTTCTCTGTCAAGTGGTAGTGTACCATATCAAAAAGCCTTGAAGCTTTGAAATACTTTTAGAGCAGAATTCAGACCTTGGAGCAACTTGGGAGACATACAAGCAAAGCAAACAAAATGGGTTCAAACACAGGCAAATTTGTTTCACCAGTGAGGCTCCTCTGTCACTGGAGGAGTTCTTCACATGCCAGCTGAAGGAATGGCCTGATTCCTGCCCTTGCAGGTAATAAACACAAAGATGACATGAAACTTTTCCCTTTTCTCCTTGATAAGGAGATTTGTAGATGTGGCATTAACCCATTCCCTTCCTAGAAGCCTAACTTGTGTGGATCACTGGATGTGGGTAGTGCATCACGCGGGCCTTCACCTTGGAGGACCTTATTTCAAGAGGAGTGAGGCCAGTAGTGGGAAGCTGCTCAGCTTTGAAAGGGCTCTGGGGGAACACGTAAATGCATACCACAGCATTTAAAGGCAAGCAAACTAGATTAACTGAGTCTCTGTCATTAAATGAATTGTAGCCACTTTCACAAGAAACATCAGGACAAGAGGCTTCAAAGTCCAGTAGAAGTCAAAATATGTTAGCGGAACAATTATACAAAAGCCACAGTGCACAGAGTAGTTCTCCTAGCCCTGCAGGTTTCTCCTGAACCAAAACAGAGGTAATAACAGGCAGCGTGTCCTTCAGCATTTCTGGAAGTGCTGCATGAGGTGACACAGTGACCTGCCACAAGTCACAGCAAAAATTAGCCAGCAGCAGTCTGTGCAGAATTCATTTTCCCCTCCCTGCAATGCAGATGTCTCTGAGGGGGCCCAGCAGTTCCTGTCAGGTGCTCAGCACTGTAATACAACGTCTCCAAACAGAAAAGCAAAATGCAATTTATTCTTTGGGAGTACAGCTAGGATTTCAGTGCTAAAAATTCCACTCTTCAGGAATCCTGTCCGGACCTTGAGGAGTTGGTGGACAGGCGTTGTGCTGTTACATTAGACTGTTGCTTCTTTGGGATCAGCAGAAAATTGCTTCCTATGATTTTCCCTTTTGTCACTGTCACAGTCCACGCACAGCTTTGGTTTTACATGTATTGGAAATCTGACACTTTGAATGCAACTGGTCTGCCTTAAGGCAGGAGGTGTATAAAAAGACTAAGAGATGGCTGGAACAAAGAGGAGAAGTAGGGTTAGAGCCATAAATCAAGCAGCAGGAGGTGAATGAGAGGCAGTATAGCTTATTGGTGAGAAAAAAGTGCAGATCATGTCTCCCAGTTCTGATGATAGAATGGTTATGTTGCTGTTTCTCTCTGAGCCTCTGTTCTTTGTGCAAAACAGGGATGATGCAACCTGTTTCCCTAAAGCTTCATAAACGATAAGGATGTATGGAAGAGACAGAAGGAAGGGGTACCCTGAACTGATAAATGAGAACCTCTCACATCTTCCCATCTTTCCCAACAGAGCTTTGATGATGGCGATTCTCGCTTGGACTCCACTGAATTCCTGAAGTTTGTAGAGCAGAATGAGACTGCTGTCAACATCACAACGTACATGGACCAGGAGACCAACAAGCTGCTCAGGTGGGCAGTGGACAGGATGTCAGAAGGGGGGAGGTCAGGAGGGCAGCTGTGGTAGAAAGGGGCATGAAAATCCACTCGTGGAAAATATCATATAGGCCTTGCACTAACAAAGATAACAGTGTATGAAGTGGCTTCTCACCACTGCAGGGAGCAATCCCACACCTACCCTTCAGGTTTTTGCCTTGAGTCTAGGAGATGTGCAGACAGAAGGTGAGTTGTGTGTCAGAAAAATCTGTTGTCTTTTATATTTTCTAATAAATGACATTTCCAGTGGACTTCACTCAGCTTTCACCTGGTAGCTGTGTACTGTGCAAGGAAGATGGTGGGAAAGCAGCTTATAGGCAGCCTGGAATTGGAGCTGGTGCAAGCATAGCATGAAAATGTAATGTGAGAGGTTTCCATTTTTCTGCATGCGTGCCACTGTGTGTGAGTCAATGGGGAGAATGGACTGCTTGTGGTTAGGCCTTGCTTGCATCTGTACTCATGTGGCAGCATGTAGATGTCAACAGGGTGCTAATCCTGCTGTTCTGAGTATCTCCTCACTTCACTACCATTCATCAGCCAAGAAAGTATTTTTTGTCTCATTTTCTTTTGTCTATATGCAGTGAGGTTTCCTTAGAGAAGCCAGTTCTGCCAGGCATCTCAGAGCCTTCCTAGCTATTACTGGGTTTATTTGTCTGAATTTTTAAGCCAGTAGAGCAGGGACCTGCCTGATACAGCCCTTTGCAGATCACACCACTGTGTTTTCTTTCAGGGGACTCTGTGTAGATGCCCTGATTGAACTATCGGATGAAAATGCCGACTGGAAGCTCAGCTTCAACGAATTTCTCAAGTGCCTCAGCCCATCCTTCAACCCACCAGAGAAAAGTAGGAATCTCCTTACTTATGTTGGGGAACCAGAGGAGTCCTGGGAAGGGATGAAAGAAAAGAGATCAGCTGTGAGCCAGACATAGGATGCTGTGACTTCACTCCAAGAAATAGTGTTTTTATATGTCTGCCTCCCATTCAACAGCACCCTTTGTCCTTGCATTCTCAGAAGAACTGCTTTTTCTGTCCCAGGGTTCCTGCAACTCTTCTGATGAAAGAAATTTGGATTTTAGAAGCAAGGGCTTAGGTCAAATGGACATAGTATGCTTGGAAGAACAAGGCATGTATTTAACAGTGCAGAGATAAATCATGTGAGGAGTTTGTGTCCAGACAACTTAAGAAAATCAGACCAGACCAAAGTCTGCTATGCTCTGCCTTTTACACAGGGACCCCCCCGATGAACATCTCAGAGTTCACTATCCTTCCAAATCCTGCTTAGTGCTACAGTTCACATGGAAGCAGCTTAGTTTTCTGCTGACCAGGCGTGCCTAGCCATTCATCTAATTGTCTCTTCAGGGAGTTCTGGTCCAAAGGTGCTAGATTTGCATCCCACCATGGTGGCACCAAGGAGCAGACAGAGACCATGCTTCTATGCTGCTTAGGAAATACTAAGCTGAACCCTCTGTTGTCTCTTTCAGTGGGAAGCTGGGGATGCTACACATTCCCCAGCAAACATCATCAGCTGATTTTCACTTAATACCATATGAGCTCATGATTTCTTTGGTGGCCTCAACTCAAACACAACTGAGCTGTGGGAAACTTCTTTTTTTTTTTTTTTAATTCCTCAGGGCAACATCAAATACACGAAAAATTTCCCCAACTACTCTGCACCTGTAACAGGAGCTGTTTCAGAGTAATGAAAACTTTCACTTTGGTTGTACTCTTCTATGTATAACAGATTAGGACATTCAAACAAATCCAATATAGAGATTTATTTAGAAATGAGAAATGCATTCTTTTGAGGAAGTAAAATGAAGTGTTTGACTTTCCCAAATTACTTTTTGGCTGGTTTCACAAATGAAATTCAGCACGAATGTTTTAGACATTATGAAAGTTCTGTTGGCTTGGGGAAGGAAGGCCTCCTCCAAAACTGTCAATCTACCTCTTCTCTCTCAAAGCATCTCTAAAGTTTGTTGCCTTTAGCCTGCTTGCTGTCTCAAAGCCACTGCCCTTATTTTGTGCCTCTCCAGAGTGTGCCCTGGAAGATGAAAGCTACGAGGATGGAGCAGAGACCCAGGTGGAATGCAACCGTTGTGTCTGTGCCTGCGGGAACTGGGTGTGCACCGCAATGACGTGTGAGGGTCTGTAATGCTCTGCAAGCAATTACTCTATTTGGGTTTGTACAAAAGGGGGTTGCCCCAGAGAGGAGCTAGTAAACTCCACTTAGTAATGTCAAGAAAGCATTTTAGCTTCCTGCTGTGCAAAGTGTAGAAGTAAGAGAAAATGGAGGTGAGGGAGATGAAGGGAGGGGGTGTTCATAGTAACACAGGATTTTTGGTCTGCCTGTTATTCCTTTGGAAGGTCCTTTTTAAACTTTTGCAGCCGTGTTACAGTTGAGGGAAGTCATGGTGGGGTTGTGAACAACAGCTCTGTTTTGCCTTCTCACAGATAGTCCAGGGCCAGTGGAAAGCCAGCTTTCCCCTCTCTTGGGAAATGTATGGGTCCTTTTCAAGGAGCCACATCCGCCCTCTCGGCACTGTGCTGCTGCACTTTTTTGGCTTTCTTCCCTAGAAACCAGGACTTAGTATGAGCTTAGTTCCCAGTGCTGTGCAGGAGCTGTCAGCAGTTTGTTAGTTCAGAACTACAGCCACTTGCTTGGGAAGATGAAGGAGAGAGGGGAACAGCAGAAAGTATGGATAGAGTTTCTTTCATGTTTATCTGGCCTTCTGCAGCAGAGGCTTCAGGACTGCCTCAGCCCAGACTTGCCTGTGGCAGCAGGAACTCGCCTCAGAACAGATAACTCTGATACTAATGGAGCTGTGGGTAGGTCTTAGAGGTTAAGCAACCGGAGACTCTCTTTGCTTCCTCCCCAGAAACAACCTTCAAAGTTGCTATGCAGCACCTGATTCCTTGCATCCATAGCAGAAGCATGCAATGGCACAATAATTTCTTGACTTTTTGCCCATGTCATAGAATCATAGAATTAGCCGGGTTGGAAGGGACCTCAGAGATCATCAAGTCCAACCCTTGACCCACCAGAGCAGTTGCTAGACCATGGCACTGAGTGCCAGATCCAGTCTTTTTTTAAATGTCTCCAGGGACGGAGAATCTACCACCTCACCGGGCAGACCATTCCATTGCCTGATCACCCTCTCCGTGAAGAAATTCTTTCTAATATCCAACCTAAATCTCCCCTGACACAACTTAAGACTGTATCCTCTTGTTTTGTTGAAAGTCATCTGGGAAAATAGTCCAACTCCCACCTCGCTACAGCCTCCTTTCAGGTAGTTGTAGAGAGCAATGAGGTCTCCCCTGAGCCTCCTCTTCTTCAGGCTGAACAGCCCCAGCTCTCTCAGTCTCTCTTCATAGGGCCTGTGCTCGAGTCCCTTCACCAGCCTGGTTGCCCTAACCTCTGCTGTCAGAGCAGCAGAGGGCCCAGAGGCTATTGTTAGAGGGATAGTGAAACCAAAGAACCAGATCACATTACATCAGCAAGTTGCATCTCCACTGAGCAAAATTATCTCTTCATTAAGCATCAATTATTGTACTTGGGTAGCACTGAGCTTCCATTTATTCCCCTCAATATAGTTGAACTAATTAGAGGTGCTTCTTTTAAAGCATATGCAGCCTCTTCCTTGTTGTTTTTTTATTTCTTATGTGGGAGGGAGAGACAGAGTCAGACTGGATACCCAGGTTCTGAAGTCCTAGGCAGCCATAAAGTCCATTCTTTTTCTTAGAAGCCAGCCCATCCCTTCTTTTATCAAAGATTTCCTAAGCTTGAAGTATGCTGTGGCTGACCTACCTCTTTTTGTTTTCTGGTTCAGCTTCTGAAATTTTCATCCCCCATTTGTGGTAATGCTGAACTCCATTTCTGTTTGCAGGCAAGAATGGGAAGGTGCCTGCTCAGCGACAGCGACCCGATCAAGACCTGACTGAGGAGGAGCTGGCTAGATACGTTCAGGAACTGCAGAAGCATCAGGTTAGCATGAGGCTGGGAAGGTCTGCTTGCAGAGAGTCTCTCCTTGCTAGAGGGAATCCTTCTGCTTCTATCACTTGGAGACTTCTGGTAGAAGGGAGGACATGGTAAAGGGCAATCCCCGTTGCTTATGGGGAGAAATACAGGTGTGGGGCTTTGAGGCATAATCCAGTGCTGGCACTGCTTCTGGATGGACCAAAGGGTTCAGGGCACTGCCAGCTCCTGTGTCAGTGCAGAGCTTTACTTCTGTGCTCTTTTTCTCTAGGAGACAGCTGAGAAGACCAAGAGAATGAGCACCAAGGAGATGTAAGGGGCCTCCACACTGGTGGAGCCCAGGAGGATGGGCCCAAGCTACCGCCCTGTCCTCCAGTGCTGATCTCAGTATGCACAAGTGTCTGCTACAGTTGCCCAGTCACAGATATTTACATTGTATAGCGATGGGTTATTTGTTTTGTAATACACAGAGAATGGGGCCAGGAAAGGGGAGCAGAGCCCACCTGTTTAGGGAGCTTCATTGCTGGGGCCTTGGAAGGCTGGAAGGGACTTACAGCAGCCTCTGGGACCCTTTCCCAGAGCAGGCAGCTGCTCCCTCCAAGAGCTAAGAGGGATTTCTTGTTCCCCTGGATCTGGGGAAAGGACGGGGGTCAGTGCTGGATAGAAAAGGGGGTCTTGAATTGGTAAAATTGGCAGCACCAGCCTTGGCTGCAGCAGTAGAGGCCCAGCAATTTTGTGGCTGAGCACATGTGCTGCAAGGCATCATTAGCCAATGACCTTGCCCTGCTTACCCTTCCCTTTGGTTTGAGCTCCTCAAAGCTGGGCAGCGTGTTGTGACACCTGCAAGTCGTGGTGCCATGCTGCTGGTATGAGTCCAGCACATTCCTCCTTGCTTTCCACCAGACTGTGCCCAGCAGCTCCTCCAGTACATTGTGGGCTCTAACACAACATGGTTCCTTTTGACCTCATCTCACCCTTACTCTCCCTGCCCCCTCCTTAGAGGTGCTACCATGTTTTTTTCTTATCACATTCACATTCTGACTCCCCCTTTTGTTTTGTTTTGATTTTTTTTTTAATCACTTTATTTCCTATGGTAGTAATTCAGCTTTTGTATGTTTCGTAGCTCTAGATCTTTCAAGAAAACCCAGCCTGTGGGTTTTTGTAGTTGACAGTGCTGTAATGCCCTTGCACAGTTTGTATCTCACTGCACTCAGCCACCACAAACTCCACGAGCAACTTGTAAGCCCTGCACTGCAGGGTATTTCTCAACCAGTGATAACAGTGTCCCTCATGGGAAGAAGAGACAGGGCTGGATGTAAGTAGTTGCACCAGGCATGGACTGACACTGGAGGTCTCTAGCTCTTGCTCCCTTGGCTAGCAATAACCATGTCCTCAAAGTCTGTGCTCGTGCTGCTCTAAATTGCCCAGAGGGAAGTGCCAAGTAGTCTAGAGACAGAGGAACCAGGCAATCCCATTAGTAGGGTATTTAAAAATGCTTAACTATGCTGAAGTCTGGGCTGTTAGCCATCATTTTGGGCTTCCCATCTCCCTCTGGGGTGAGGCAGCAGCATTATTCTTTGATTCCAGGTCTGGGCTTGGAGTCAGGGCTGGAAGCCTCATTACTAATGTATTTCACAGTGTCTCTGATCAGACTATCTTCAACTGCCCTCACTATCCTTTCATGGGTCATTTTCATCTGAACTGCTTCTCAGAGCGTTGGTTGTAGATATAAATGAAATGCTGTTTTGTTGACAATCACTTCTGTAGCCCCAAGCCCAGCTGAGTTTATCTTGCAACTGTCAAATGTAATTCATAGACACCTTAACCTCCTTTTTCCACAGTCCCTTCATGCCCCTGCTGTGCATTCCAAGCAGTTGCACATACCCTAAGTTGAGATGCTTGTGACTCCCACCTTTCTGTTTGTCAGCAGCTTCAGCAGTTATTGCCAGGTGTCTTGCAGTCCCTTGTGCTTACTCAAGTGAAACTCCATCTACATCTGTAAAACCATGTTCTGCTTTAGTGAAGATCAGCAGGACTTTTGTCCCAACCTTCCCCTTTTTGCACAGTGCTTTCCTTGGAGGGGAAGAGTGAGTTGGCACACTTGCTAAGTGTAGGCAAAGAAGAAAGCTTGGTCCCTGGAATGTTCTCATTCATGAGCCACATTTGTTGAAGGCTGTCTGGTCTTTGAGCTGTTTTCCTGATATGAACTCAGCTGATGTCCATTGGCTTTGGCACAGTGCTGTGTTTCCAGTGGGACTTGAACTCTACCTGCCACATTTGGAGGTTTTGGCATAATAAATGCAGAAGGGGGCTGGTTCATTTCCTGTGAGGGTCTGGTTTTTAGAAGCTGTCTCCTGTGAAGGTGAGGGGAATGAGCCCGCAGTAGACAAGTGTTCTGTGGACAATGCTACACTGGAACAGTCATTGTCCGTGTTCTGGTGGCACTGGATGAACTGGTTGGTGGAATTAGGAGAACCCATTAGACCCCTCACTCCTCCCCAACAGTGTGAGTGAAACACTTTCATGTGCTGGATCTAGAGTCACAGGAATATTGGTAATAAATGTTTTGCTTTATTCTGACCCTGCTCTGAAAGGTAGTTTGTGCCTTCCAGCTCATGCCCTGCCAGTTTGGATTATTAAAGTGCCTTAGAGAAAATGTAACAGCTTGCCTTAAAGGCTTTCCCTGGGTGGTGGTGATATCTAACTGTCCAGTCAGGAAAATCTCCACCTGGGAGTAGCAGAGCATGTGCAGGAAGGGGAGGCTAATCCATGACTGAAGGGCTTCTCTAGACTGTGTTATGTGATACGCTCTCTAGTTCCCTTTCTGCCTTCTGTGGACATGCAATCTAAGAGTCTGGCTACTGGGGACATCTGGAAAGGTGGGTGCTGGCAGCTGAGGTTTACAGAGCTTGCCCTGAAGGCAGAGGGATGGGCTGCTACCTCAGGCAAGGCCAGCTGAGCTCTCTGACAAGCCATACAACATATCCTGGGATAGCACGGGGCAGTGGGGTGGGAGTACGGTGACCATGCCTCCATGGGAAGGACTACAGCCTGGGGAGACTTTTCCTCCTTGTGCCCTCAAAGGGGAAATGCGACTGTAGAGAGTGATGCCAGTTGTAAGGGCTACAGTACCCAAGGGAGACTGAAACCTCTCACCTCCCCACAGTGAGAAGGGCAGCGTTTGGTGAGCAGTGCCCAGGCTGTACCCTGCAGCAGGCTGGTCGGTCGCTGTCTTCTGCAGGGTGACTTGGCTGCTGGGGAAGGAGGTTCTGAGTTTCAGCTGTTGCCCTCTGGGACAATTGCTGTACAGGCTGCAAAGGGCAGGGAAGGCTTTTTTTTTTTTCCCCCCCAAAAAAAGCCAAATTAAAGCAACAAACAAAAAAAGTCCCACTCCTCCCTCTATATTCCCTCCTGTATGTGTGTGAAATTTATCAGTATTCCGTAGGTTTCTGTAGTGCACTTATTTTACTTGATTTTGTAATTTTTTTGAAGCAGGGGGGTTTGGATATTACTGCCAAATAAATAAAACAATTTTAAAAATAACATGGTTTGTTTCATTTCTCACAAGCTGTGTTCCTTGCTTTCCTCCTCCAGAAAAAAAAAAATTTAAAAGTCAGCTGCCTGTTTGCACCTCAGTGCTATTGACAAATGTGAGACAACTTTTTTATAGCTGGGGAAACTGAGGTACAGCAGGGAGAAGTGGAAAGTTACACTCATGTGGCTAGCCAGCAGCAGAGGTACACCTGGCAGCCAAGATTCCAGCCTTCCAGCCACACGTTTTTGAAGATGAGATTGCTCCACAGTTCTTTCAGTATTCCACCTTCACTCTCCCAAAATATGGCTCCACCTGTGCCATCAGGAAAGAAGAACCTAGCAGCTCTCCACATGTGATGTGATCAACAGATGAAGTGCATAAGGATGATGCTGATAGAAAGGCAGAACATGGCAGAAGAGGAAGAATATGGAGAAACACAAAGTGCAACCCCTCTGTCCTGTGTGGTGCTGGGGGGGCCTCAGCTGGAGTGCCTTCTGGTTCGGGCAGAAACGTCTTTCACAAAAAGGATTAATCAGGTGGAAAGGTCCCAAAGGAAAGTAAAAACAGTAAATAAAGGCTTTGAAAATGTAAGTTAAAAGGACAGGCCAGAAACTCTACGCACAGTTAAGAAGGAAAGTTCTAAATATTTGATTTCAGGTGGAGACTTCCCAAGATGAACATGCTGAATTTGCTGTGGATGGGGCACCAGCTTCCCATGTGGCAATCAAGGCAGATCTAGATGAGATATCAGAAAATGCTTTTGAGTGTCAAGGTAGCAAAGAACTGGAAGGCACGTCTTGATATTTCACAGGCTTCTTCCCTCAATGGATTTTAAGAACAGGCTTGAGTAACAGCTATTATGAATAGACCAAGGATAGCTAGTCCTACCCAAAGATGGGAGAACAGGTCGGTTACTCTCCTGAGGTCCTTTCTGGTTCTGAAACGATCTTATCTAATGAAGACAGGCTTGAATGGGACATGTCACCTTTGCTGAACTGAGAGATGAAATAGTCTTAATGGTGTCCTACAATAGGAAGTTAATGTCTTACTATTCACCTCCTCCATAACTTAGCAGCTTCTACTACTGTGAGCACTTCTATACAAACAGGAGGCTGGGTTGTTGCACTCAGTACGCTCTTTCCAAAGTTGTTTAAAAAAACCTAACATTGCTTCTTACATGTTACTTTTCACAACAAATGGCCTCTTTCATGTGTATCAGGGAGGCTGTCATCCCTGTCTATTATTCACTGCCCAACTGCAAAGCAGGGCTGCTGTATTACTTCTGTTACAGAAGTAATTTTAAGGACAGAAAGTGTCAAGCCACAAATTTAGCTAGATGGCACTATAAATACTTTGCCTTGTGCATCATAGATACTTTCTGGTAATGGTTTTGATATGGGAGAGAGGAAGAGCAAGAAGGCTGTTGGCCACCTTTTGCAGAGGCCTGGAAAAAACTCTGACTTGTCTGTTCATGGAGGTAAGCACGTTTGAGTATTAATGAGGAGCTGCACTGTGTAGCCAGCCTTATGCACTTAATCACAATTCTTCAGCACTGTTAAACTTCAAATTGAGAAATATGTTGTTTACATGGTTGATCCAGACTCTGAACTGCATTTTTAAGGTATTTATTAACTTTAATTCTGAAGATGGCAAAAAAACAATACATCATAACACTCAGTTCCTGAAAAACTGAACCAGTTCACAGGATGCAACTTCAGGAGAGCACAGGCTCAAAGCGTTGCAGGATATGACCAAAATCACAGTGACTTTACTGTAGTCCTCCCATAAAACCTCACAGAATATCATGATTCATGATAAATCTTTATATAGCATGGTCTTTACAGAGTGGGCAAAATTTGCAAAGAAACAACTTTACCGGCACTGTGTGTGCTGTTATGCAGCTCTATCCGGGTTCACATCAGGTTGCATCTGTGAGCCCAGAGAGACATAAAACAAAGTCCAACATAAAGTGACTTCTTCGTTCCCACCCACTTCTAGCACACCCTTTCTTGAAGGCTGAGCACATCCCTGACAGCTTCTTGCTCCTGAAGAGGAGCTGGCACTTCAAAATATTTGTAATGGTAAAATCCAGAGTTCACAGAAGTGCCAATGAGCAGACAAGAGAACCATGGATTTCATCCACAGTATTCTGGACACCTTTGAATTAAGCATCTTCATTGCTT
This sequence comes from Phaethornis superciliosus, assembly GCA_023637945.1. Taxonomy (NCBI): domain Eukaryota; kingdom Metazoa; phylum Chordata; class Aves; order Apodiformes; family Trochilidae; genus Phaethornis; species Phaethornis superciliosus. The sequence goes on along the minus strand of JAJQWJ010000001.1, from coordinate 82,305,399 downwards.
CACGTGTTGTTTATAGTCTTGGCTGGTACAAGCCAACCATGCTTTGCTTTTCTTTCACTCCAAGATGACAGAGGCTTTTGTGTACATGAAGTATTTTAAGTGGGTAGAAAATTGCTGCTCACTTTTTTTTGGTTCCTCTGTGCATCACAAGGGAGCATGTCTTTTAAGCCATGTCTGTCAGGGCAAAAGTGCCTTTGGGCTGTGAATCTCCTTATTGTCATCACGCATTGCTGCTGCTTCTTCCAGTGGGCGATAACTGATTACATTGCTGTTAACCTGTGTCTAAAGGGTGTTGAACTGAAAACACGAATCTCGAGTCGCCTGTTCATACAGGGTACAATCAATATCATCTCCGTATCAATCTGAAGCAGCATCAGGCCTCTTCGCCTGAGAGATTTAGGCCAAGATTAAAGCTGTCTTTTCACATCTGTCCAGGGAGCTGCTACTTTAGGGCAGGCACCTCTGCTTTGGCACTTCACCAGCGGCTGGGCTGCCAGGACCCAAGCAGACAAACCCTAGCCCAAACACCAGCTGGTGGCAAGCCCGGGGACACCACAGGCTACTAAGCTTGCCCTCCAGCAGCCACCCCAGGGGGAGGCCTTGGAGCACAGGTAGAACAGACAGCACTTTTCCTTCGGGGTCCGAAGATAGCCTGGGAGGGGCAAGGAGCCAGGGTTTGTTTTGTTTTGTTTTAATTTTCCCGTTAGCGGGACTCAAGAGCTTTCGCATCGCCCGACTCCGTTGAGCCCGGTGTGAAAGACTTTGAAGGGAGCGGGTGCCATTGCCAGAGCCCCACGCAGCGGCTGCCCAGTGGCGCCGGGAGCGGGCTGCCACGGACACGCGGGGTGGGTGGGTGAGTAACGGTCCCGCGGGGGCAGTAACGGTCACACCCCCACACCGCCGGCCGCCGCTCCCACGGACGCCGCACCCGCTGCTCCGCCCCCCCCACCTCCATCGCATCCTCGTTCCGGGGCCGCGGAGGGCTCGCTCTGTCCCCGCCGTCACCCGTGGGGGGGGCCCCGCAACCTGTATAACTAAGAGCTCGCTCCTCTGCAGCCGCCGGGGCCGCGCGAGCCCGGGATCGAGCATGTAGCCTTGGGAGCAGTGAAGAAAGGGATGAGGGGGTGGGTGTTATTCAGATTCCGGGGTGTGGAAGGGAGGGGCGAAGTGTGGGAGCCCCCGAAGTGACGCAAGGGCGGCGGAGCGCGGGGTCGTTGGTCGGTGGGAGCGGGATGGCGGCGGCGGCGGGTAGCGGCCCGGTTCTGGAGCCGGAGCGGCGAGGCCCGGAGGCGGCGGAGGGCGAGGAGGAGGATGAGGATGAGAAGGAGGAGGCAGAAGCAGCGGCCGAGGCGGAGCTGGCGGCTGAGCTGTCGGCGCGGCGCAGCGCGGAGGCGCGGCGGCTGGTGTTGTCGCCGCGGCGGCTGTCGGGCCCGCTGCCCGCTGGTCTCTCGCAGTGGTTCCCGGCGTTAGAGGTGTTGGACGTGAGCGGGACGGGGCTGGCGGAGCTGGGCGAGGAGCTGCTGGCCCTGCCGCGCCTCCACACACTCCTGGCCAAGAACAACCGGCTGGGCGGGCCCGGCTCGCTGCCCAAGGGGTTGGGGCAGGCCCCTCTCGGCCGCTCCCTCCGCGTCCTCAACCTCAGCGGGAACCGCTTCTCCGAGGTGCCGCCCGCCCTGATGGGGCTCCGGGGGCTGCAGAGCCTCAGCCTCGGCGGCAACCGCCTCCACGGCATCCCGCCCGACATCCAGGAACTCCGCAGGTGAGGGCAGGGCGCCGGGCGGGGGCCGGGCCTTTGCCCGGGAGAGAGGGAGGAGGCGAGGAGAGCCCCGGGGGCTGACAGGCAAAACCGACCAGATTTTCTGGCTGCCGAGCGGGGTTTTGCCTGCAGGAAGCCTCCTGCCTCGCTCCCCGTGGGCGAGTAAGGGTAGTCCAGCTTCAAGATGTCTCGAAGCGCCGCTGCTGCTAATGTGTTTCTTTCCCCTTTGTCAGGTTGGGTTACCAGCACTCAAAGCCTCTCTTCAGGCAGATGATGGGTCTTCTGTGCTCACTAAATGGGTAACTCGTTCAGGCTTTCCTAGTCCTCGGGCTGCCTTGGTGCCTGGGAGGCTCTCTTAATGACAGTGTGGTTGGTAGGAGTGTTGGTGTGCAGAAGGCACTCATTGTCTTTGCTTTAACATAGTTCTCCAGGGGAGAGCAAAATAAAGCCCCTGGCCTCATGCAGCTCCCAGCTGCATGATGGCCTGCACAGGAGAATAAAGATTTGGTTATGGCCTATGCAAACAATAGGGCCTTTCTGCTGATACAGCTTCGGTCTCATCAGAGTGTTTGCTGTCATGATTGGGGTTTTGTTTTATGTCTCTCCACCCATCCGGCTCATGTAGATCTGACAGATCAGCTGACAGATCTTCTGAAGTGTAGAGCCAGAGGCTGTGCTCAGATGCCATGGTACCTCTGCCTCTGGGGCTGGATCAAACCCCTGCAGGCCAATGGTGTAGAAACCTATGACTGAATCACAGCAGTTAGGAACATTGGTGAGGTGGGAACAGATCTCGGGTACTGACTTCTCCCATTGACCTGGAATAGGTATTTATGAAGCCTGTCATCCTTCTGGGCAAGCCAGGGGCTGTGTTACTTGTCTGTTGCACACAGACACCTTGGTGTGTTCTCCTGCTTTCTTAAGCCTCAGACTACCCCTCTGTGGCTCTTCCCTTACTCCAGCTCTGCTGAAGGACTTGCCAGAGGCAGCCTCCCATGCAGATTTCTGCAACCTTGACTCTAAATATCTGAGTTCGACCATGGCTCAGCAGAGCTGCTTCCAATGGAAGCACAGCATGTTGTATGTGGGATGCTCTCTCTCTCTTTCCCATTCTCCTAAGTTAGAGGTAGCAGAACTATTAGAGTGCTGGCAGGACTTGGTTTTGTCTACTGCAGTGTTAGACAATTTGGTATGCAGTTTTTGCCCAGATGGAACAGTGTGCATCTGTTGAGAATCTGGAGTAATGCTGAGGCAAGCTAAGTTTGAGAGATGCTCTGAGGCATTTGGAGTGCTAGAGACAGCCCATGCCCTTCTCAGCAGTTGGGCTGCTTCCTGGGTTGAGATGGGCATGAGGAAGAGGAGCTTCAGCTTGCTTTCTGTTCAGGAGCAGTTGATTCAGGGATAACGAAGGAAATGAGGACAGTGGCACCACGTTCCTGGGAGAGGAAGCCAATGGAGGAAGGCTGTTGTGTGGGGGAGATGACCCATATGGCTTCCATAGCATGCCTTTTAGGATCCAGCATGTGGCTGAGATTTGATCTTCATGCTCACCTATGAGGCAGAGCCTCCCTGCTACTGGTTACTTGCTTTCATCTATGGTTGTGAGTTTTGGGTTTTCGTTTTGGTTTGTTTGTTTGTTTGTTTGTTTTTCCCTTGCCTCTCTCCCCAAGATAACAAAACTTCAGCTCTTCTTTTTGTTGGGCAACTGACCCTGGAAATTCACACCATTGCACCTGGTGCCCCAGTGGGCTGTGTGCTGTGCTCCCTGCTGCACCGCTGTTCCCTGCAAGTGCATGTTTATTCTGCCTTGTTCCTCTGGCCTGCTCTGAAGCAGGGCTCATGTTCATCCCGCCCTGCAGCTTTTCTTGGGCTGGTCTTGCATGAACCCCAGCATGACAATTCTGAGAGGGCAAATGCAGACAAGGTTATAGAGGCTGTCTTCTTATCATTTACAAAGTGATGTGTCAGGTAGAAAGACTAGGCTAGACCCACCTTGTGTCTGCTTCCCATGTGATCACTTCAAGTCATTGAGCTTCTGCTAACGTGTCGCCATAATATAACTGAACTTTAGCTTAAGATAGCAGATTTGTGTTTCATGAGGAGTGTCAGCTTCTTCACCACTACTCCATCAGTGACTTCTAAATCCAGGACTGCTGCAGTAACAAAAGAGAGCTGCACACTTGCTTGCCAGAGCTGGGAGAAAGCAACATTTTAAAATCTGATATTCCTCCAGAAGAAATCCTGGATCTACTCATTGTGACCCAGATGACCTGACACTCTTGCCAAAAAGATAGTAAATATGTACTCCAGAGAAACTGCTGCCAGATCCTCCTCCCACCTGCCAACAAGAGAGTTGTCCACAACGTAAGCATGCATAGTGTTGAAGTGAGTAAAACAAACCTGAGCAGGGACAGAGCAGAACTAGGTGTTGTGGCAGGGGCAACATGGAGACATCTATTAGTTTCTGAACTCTGGGCTGTGAGGGTAGACATGTTGTAGGTGTTGGGGTTTCTGTTGGCCTCACAGCTCAAGCTGCAAGTGTTTGTCTCACTGTTGCTGGCAAGCCTGCACTTTGAGCCTTTTTCCATATGCAGCTTCCCATAAGAGAATTTTTTTAAATCTCTCATGGTCTCCGAGACCACAGAGGAATGCAGGCAGCACTTTGAACAGACGCATTCCTTCTACTGGCAGTTCCTGAGGCTAGCAGTTCTCTTCTTCCCGTGACCCTGGCAGCTTCCCATTTGCTCTAGTCACTGTTTACAGAGCTGAGCAGAATTGTGGAACAGAAGAAATAGTAATGTTTTCAGGGAATGTCTGAGCTCTGATGAGGTTTTCATAAATTTGTGTTAGCTAAGGCTTGTGTCTTTTTTCTTCACCCCATATGGTTTTCTGTTGTAGTTTTTGAAGGGGTAGTGCATCAGTTTTAATGAAGGCCAGGAATGTAGCAGGTAAGGAGTTTGTGTGGTGAAGCTGAAAGAACAGAAACCTGATGGGTTTGATCTGCTGAAGGAAAAGGGACATACTGCCAACTACAAATCCAAAAGCCCTGGGAAGGGAGGTGTATGCCATGTGTTGTAATTCACAAATAAACCCACAGCTTTGCAGCAAAACTTTTCCCTAGCATGTTCCTAGTGATTTGTCTAGTTAATAGTGATAAGAAACAGCTGTTCCTGCTGCTGTCTTCTCTCACTCCTTTCAGCTTTGGCCACCTCCCCCATGCTGTCCCACACAAATCGTTGTGTGCACTGCAAGATCCTGCACAGAACGGATCTGTCTCCTGATCATCAGTTACTGGATTATCAGTTGGACCACTTAAAAATGTCCTGCTACTTCACACAACTTCGTAAGTGGATGATCGTGATTGCTCTGGTGGTAGCAGCAGGGTGATGCTGATCTTAGCAAGCTAGCACCAAGGAGGAATAGCCTTTGCTTCATGTTTTCCATTAGGAAAATGCATCCTCTTTTCCTCCTAACTCTATCATAAGTGTCTGTGGTGACCTGCAACCGCCTCTTAGGTTTCTGAGAAAAGTAAGTGTGGGCACTGCTGAGGGCTTTTCTAAGTCTTGTCAAAGCTGTGCCAGCCACCACCACCCAGTTACTGTCAGCTAGCAGTGTCAATACAGTGTAAGAGAGAAAATGTGGCATTAACTGTTGCCGTTAATTTAGAGTAGAAAATGCCCCAGATGGGCAAGATCAGCCCTCATTGCATTGATTTCCTGTTTGTTGCCAGATAAAAGATGAGCTTAGCATAGGTAGACACAAGTGTCATCTTTTCTGTAGTTCTCCCTCCCACATTGACCATGATGTGTTTTCAGTGTGAGATGTCATATCAGTCTCTTTCAGACTCAATTCACAGCCCCCAGCAGCTCCTAAACTGTGATCTGCATAGACATCCATTGCTGCATTTGTTGTGTGTGTCCTTCCTCTGCTGATCCATCTAGGAATGTGCTAAGGGACATCATGTATTGTAGCTGGTGGGTTAGAAATGCAGTCATTTACTTGTGCCTGTCTTAGACAAAATGTTGTTGGCAAGCCTGATAAAATATGGCTCTGATCTTCACTGACCACCTGTGGTTTTTCGCTTAGGGGTGTGTGGATTGCCCTCATCATTCTGCACGTTTGGGGAAATGTCTTGTGAGTGTCCCATGAAGGGAAGAATTCTCAAGAGCTTTGCAAGATGCAGTTGATACCTTGAATCTCCTGATGCAAATTTAGTTTTGTTGTACTCCGCTTGTTATTACTGTTGTGCATGGTAGAGCACCAGGAGCAGCCAGAATGAGCTTGGAAAAGACCCAGGCTCTTTCCAGGCATCTGCCATGCATACTTCTCTCTGTGCTTAGATTCTTCTGGTTAAAGCCCAGCTGTGTAAGGGCTGGGATCAAAAGCCTCAGATGTCTAACTGGATTTATCCAAGTTTTATGTATAGGCTTAGATGCAATGAAAACCAGAGTCTTTGCTTTTATTCGTGGGTAGTATTAAGCATGTTAGACAAGCATATACTTAAGAATGGCTGTTACGGTGTGGGAAAACCAGCAAGCAAAGCTTTGATAAAGATACAGCATTAAGAAATCTGCTTGCTGCCTCCCTTTTTCTTCCCCTCTTCAAACGTTTTGCAAATAGTTTTCAGACAACCGTTTGATCTTAAATTTGCCTGTCAGCAAAGGCTATGCATTTCTCTCAGGAATTAGCAAATCGTAGAACAGGGTTAACAGGAGTGTATTGTGGGCTGCTTTTAAATTCCTCCCTTGCATGAGCATCAAAACTGCCCTGGAAATTTCTTGCTAAAAAGTTTATCTTAAAAAGACCTGGAGCTATTTCAGGCTCCATTGTTTCTTTTTAGATTACCTATTTGGATGCATCTGTTTGATGTCAGCTGTTAAATTTTATCTTGAAGAAGCATCTGTGGGCAAACAGGGTGGATTGAAAATTTGAGTGTCTTCTGTGCCAGAAGACATTCTCCTCTTGAAACCAGAGTATGTATGAAAGTGTAACTGACAGGGTACCAAAAATACCTCTAGTGCTCAGGGTGGGCTTCTCTTAGGAAGTGATCTGGGGCTGTTTTGTTTTGTATGATGCAATGACATGGAAACATCAAGGACATACTCGAGTAAGAATATATTATCTCTTGGTAGGTTAAACTTGCCTGTCACCATGTGAATTGATTCATAGTTGTTTGAGCATTTCCCCACTCCTTCCCTATATGTGAAAGGATTTTCACTGCCACCTTGCAATCCGCTGCTGTGAAATCCCCAGCTAGAGAGGAGTGTCATCTGATGGGCCTGGCTGCTCCTGGGCAGCAATTTGTACTGACTGTGCTGAGCAAGGGGGCTGCTGGATATGAGGCTGAGAGGGACTCTGGCCTTTTATTAGTGTATTTGTAAGTGTTGCTAATAGTCAGGAGAGAAAGTGTCAGCCCCCATTTGTTATTCTGTCAAATGGGTTTGTTGTTTGTTTTTTATGGGGTTAGTTTTTGATGAGATGGATTTTGTTAGTATGTGTCCCTGTCTTTCAACTTGTTCAGCCACATCCATTGTGGCACATTGGAAGTACATCATTTATTCTAGCTTCAAAAATAGAAATTGAGCTTATGTTTGTTTGAGGCTTGTTGCCCTCTGGCTTTTCTAAGTTCCTGGACTGACTTTTGAAAGTACATAAAAATTCCAGCTCTCCCTCTGTGTACCCAGCAGTGCACAAGACCTTAGATGGCTGGTCCAAATGACTGCACAGATTAATGATTGTCAGAAAAGCTGGGCCTTGGTGTGAAAGGTTAGTTACAAGTATTTACTAAGCTCCATCCCGTTTCTGCTGTGGTTCCTTGGTGAATAGCTGTGGTAAATGTTGTGGACTGCCTTGTTAGAGGGGCTGTTCTGGGAGGAGAGCAGAGCTCATCTGTGCTCCTGCTCATCTGACTGAGCAGCAAACTGTCCCCTGGGTAGAACAGCTCAAGAGCCAGCATTGCCTTGGCTGTAATTACAGGCTTAGTATGGCATGAAAATCCAGCTAGGAACAAACTCTGGCACCAATGGTGTGGTCAGTGCTCACCAAGAAAGGGTTGTGTCTCTTGAAAGTCCTTGCCTGTGTCATGATTAGCTTTGCTCATACAATTCTCAGTGCTTTAATCTGATGCAGAAATGGCTATTATTAATTCTTCCATCTTGCTTAACCAAGAGCAGGCTAGAGCCTTCTTCCTAGCAAATTGTATTTGGAAAATGAAAGCTATAGCCTTCTTTTGCCTACTGAGCAGTGTTTCAGTGGGAGCTGTAAGAATATTTTTGCTGATTTAAAATAAGTATCTTTATAGTTTCAAAACCTCCTCCCTATGCTTTTTAATAGATTTACCATCTAATTACTACTTTTAGATGATGCTGGAAGTTCTTAATTTGCTGTACTAGACTGTATCCAGAGAGTCCTTAGTCTAGTGACTTGCAAAATGTGACTCAGAAGATAGGTAAAAATAAAACAACTTTTTAAAAGTCCTTTGCCTGTGAAGAAATCAACTTATTTAATGGATTACTAGTTAGTGGCAGTTTGAGGTCTAGTGTTTGGGCTTTATGTGTGTTCTCATGACACAGACTTTACAAAGAATGGATTTGAAACATGTGTTTTGTAGCAAGTATTTTTACATACTTTGTGCAGCAAGTTGCTGCTGGAACTTAACACATTTCATGCCTTGAAATGAATTTCAAAGCATTTTCTGCTATGTATTTTGCACCCCTTTTCCCCTTCCCTGGTAGTATATGTTTTTATGCAATGTAGCTTCATGGACATTGTTGTTTTTAAACACAGAGGGCAAAGAGTTAATTATTCACTTTTACTAGGAAGTGGAGACTTGTACTCATTTAAACCTTGTTTAAACATTGAAGTCCCCACTACTAGAATTCCCTTGTCCAGCAGTTTTTGGTGTGGGCTCCAGCAATGGCATGAAGTTAAAATATGCCTAGGAATTGTAAGGTCAGCAGTTAAGTCCCTAATGAGAGCCAAGCAGCCTAAATCCACCTTGGGAAACAATGGCAGTCAAAGGAGGAATTTTGGCTAAAACTCTGTGCTTTGTTAGGGGATCAAAATTTAATTAAAAATAATCTCCCCTTGATGTGGTCTCTTCCCAGCAACTTTCTTCCTACTCTCACCCTTCACCTACAGGTTGTCTGTGTAGAAGAGAGGCTACTTTTTGGTGGTGATTTGTACATGTCTACTTCCTTGTGTTGTCAGAATAATGTCCAAATGTGCTATCCCACTAGATCTCTCAGCTGAACCAAGTATAGTTACTTCCATTCATGCAGTCAAATTCAGATTTTTTTAATTTTGTGCCACCTTTGTCAAATTTCAGTCATTTAGCTTGCCTCTGACATGCTCCATAAAAGTAAGTGAATCCAGGGAAAGTTAAACTCCGTAAGCATCTCCTGGTATGTTGCAGAAGTCTGTTGTTCCATTCTCCACTGTTGGGCAAGTGGACCTTTGTGCTGTGTGAGTAGCCTCTGTAGCCCAAACAAGTGCTGTCATTGGATCTCTGGGGTTCAGGTTTCTCCCAGGAACTGAACAAAATAGTCTCTGTCTGCTATTCTTCTGCTCCATCCCAGGGGAAGCCTCAGGGAGGAGCTTCTCTGGTGTTCCACATGTGCAGTGTCACAGTTGCAGGGTTCAGACCTTCTCTGGGTTGCCCACCCTGCCCCTTGCATGGTTTGGTTGTGTAGTTCTTTGCCAGGTATATCTGTAGCCTTTCTCAGTTGCTGGGATGAGATGGAAGTGTCTCCTGTTCCAAGGAGGTTATAAATTATTCTTAAAGAAAAGCTGACAGAGCCTGGATGCTCTCTTCCAGAAGACACCTAAGAGCAGGGGAGGAAAAATTATTTGACCTTGTGAAATGGGGACTTGAAGCTATTGTGTTAGAGAAGATCTTGCCAGTTTTTCATCCTAGAAGGGCAGAAATGTACAGCTAATACTGGATATGCTTCACCTGTCAAAAGGGATCTGGTGCTTCTCTTTGTTCCTGTCTCCCATCTGCTGGGTTTTCACAGGATGTCCAGTGATTTTATTTATTTATTTATTGTCTCTCTTGTTAAGGCCCAAATAGCAGTTAAGCCCTGCTGATGTTTTTGGTAGCTTTGGGCTCCATGATTTCAGTATAATGAAACCAGTCTGTGTGAGAAATTGGACGCATGCACTGTGTGCTGTTGCAGCGGGGTGTTGTTGGTATGTGAATTGTACCAAAGCAGCACTGGCGGCCTCTGAATTCTGTCCCTGAATCTCTCTTGCAGCTGGTCACTGCAAATGTCAAATGATTCCAGAAGGAGCAACCAGTCCTTGTGCAGGGCTGAGACTCGTGGGATTTTCAGGCAAAGCCACTGCTCTCTTGCTTTGGTCCTGTTGAAACTGAGAGCTCCCACTGGCTGCAACAGGAGCTGGGTCGGTGCTCCAGACCCTGGGCGTGCAAGCTCTTCTTCCTTGGAGATATGAGCAGGAGCTTTTCATGTGGTTTTGGTGTAGGAATACTTAGTTGTCCAGTGCCTACCTACAAATGTAATGGTGACTGCAGGGGGCTGGAGGTAAAGCTCAACATTACCTGTTGTGAAACAGCAGCTCTGTTGTAATATCAGTGTGCAACTCAGCCTTTTTTTTTTTTTTTTTTTTTTTTTTTTTTTTTTCACCTACAAAGTAATCTCTAAGTTTTCTTTAAGAAATGCAGGAGGTGAGAAGACCTAGTGTTAAATGAAACTGGAAACTACCTTAATGAAATAATGCAGTGTTTTCTTTCCTTTTTCAGTTTAGAGTTTCTCTACCTTGGAGGGAATTTCATTACTTCAATTCCACCTGAATTAGCAAACCTGCCTTCTCTAAGCTATCTAGTTCTGTGTGACAACAAGATCCAGAGCATTCCACCTCAGCTGGCACAGTGAGTATTTACTGTCATCAGTCACCAGCTGTAATTAACTCTTTGAACTTATTCTTCTTCGTGTGTGGATAAAAGCACCTTTGAGGACCTATTTGTCCTTCAGTTTTTTAATATGACTAGACTTGAACAAGAAGATCCTTAGCATGGTGTACTGCAGGCAGACCATGAAAATATACTACAGAAATCACAATCAAAGTGTTAGGGGAAAAATATGTCACCAAATATTTACTTCAAAGCAAACTGATAGATTTGTACATAGAAAAGCACCTGGGCAACTCAGAAAATACAAACTGCTGTGCTAATGTATGCTTAGTGATGAATTCTTGGTCTGTTTTGTCTTTCACCCAAAGTCTTTTTCTATGTGCTTTTGTTTTGTACCATCCTCTGTGTTCCCTTGGCATTTCTTACTGTAGCATCTCAGCATGTTTTAGTGTTTGTTAAATCCTATGGCACACCTCCAACGGATAATTTTCTGCTTTATCTTTTCTACAATGGAGCAAAGAGGATCCTGCAAACACTGTATGGGTAGTCTAAGATGGGAAGTGAAGTCGATGAAACTCCAGAAGCAATTGGATGACAGCAGAGTTTTCTGAGTTGGGATTTGTGCAATGGGATTATTGAGGTCCAATGTTTAGTGACTCCAATTGTCTTGTAGCTCATACTGGTTTGAGAGCATCCCTGGATGCTGTGCTGGAGCATTACTTTTTGCTTCCTCAGAGAGGAGAACACCTCACCCAAAAGCCAAGAAACTGCTTGTCACCTGTGCTGATGTTACCCTGGCCTCACCTTGCTTAGCTTTGGAGATGAGTATTATCACAGAACAAGGTGATGCAGCAGCAAGCAGTGAAAACATGGGGCATTCCAGGGTTGGCTGCCTGACAGCAGTCATCTTTAATGCATGAGCAAAAGCAAGTGACCTGTACAAGGTGTTTCATGGATTCATTCTTGATATTTCTTTGCACCAGTGGGTGCAATAAAACATTATCTCCCTCAAAAGCACCCAGTCTGTATGCTCTTTTTCTGTGCTGCCTCTCTGTGGGGAGGTGTGGAGAAAATACTGACAGGAACAGCAGCATATTTAGGACCATGGGTTTTTAATGGGCATTTTGGAGCCGGGCCAAATTTTCTAGGGCATCGTGTGTGCTGGAGCAACAGCAGCTCTTTTAGTGTGAATTTATGCTTTAAAAAGAAGAAAAGCAGAAGGAAAAGAAATGGGTGGGAGTGGGGAGAGCAATCAGGTCTGTGTAATGCAGTTGTGGAATAATACTGCTTGCACGTCTTGACCGATTTTCCATCTCCATCCTCAGGCTGCACTCCTTGCGTTCCCTTAGCCTGCACAATAACCTCCTGACTTATCTTCCTCGAGAGATCCTCAACTTGGTTCATCTGGAAGAGCTGAGCTTGCGTGGGAACCCACTGGTGGTTCGTTTTGTCCGTGACCTGACCTACAACCCCCCAAGCCTTCAGGAACTGGCTGGACGCACAATTAAAACTCGCAGTGTCCCCTTCGCTCCCAGTGATCTCCCGGAGAACCTTGTCCGGTATCTGAGCTTGGCCAGCAACTGTCCCAATCCTAAATGTGGGGGTAAGATCACCTTCACTGCTCTACTTCCTGCTTTTACCTGATGGGTTTTCTCTCCCTCTGAGTTTCAGTGACTTTAGCTCAATCAGCTTAGATATGTTGTTGCATTAAAATTCTAGTCATATTTCATTTTCCAGCTCTCCTACAAACTTGTCTTTACAAAGTTCACTTGTTCATTTAAGAACAAGTGTTCAAACTCACTTTGCTGGTTTACTCTATTTGCTTGGTCATGTAAGATACTGTTTCTCTTGGAGTCTTTGCAGCTCAGCCCAGCATTTTGCTATGTTTTTATGGTCTGGAGTTTCTGATCCATCTACCCTGAAGTAGTTCAGACTAAGTAATGGACAGGAGAACTTTTTGCCAGCGCTCTTGCTGTGAACAGCAAGCTTCATTTCTGGATGGAAAAAAAGGAGGGAGGCTGTAGTGCCTGGCATAGCAGCCTGTGTAGTTCTTCCTTGGTCCAACCAGTCTGTAGTTCCTGAAAGGAGAGGAGCCTGGAATGCTTGGGCTTAATTTGGCTTAATACTTTATCCAGAGTAAATGATCTGCACATAGCCTTTAGAAGATGACAGGGGAAAAAAAAATCATTAATTAGTGTCTACCCTGCAGTCATAATTCAGGCTATCTTATCTCCTTACAGGACAATATCAAAGCATGCTCTGTAGGCAAAGACAGAAGGACTGAAGTTTGTGTTAGAAGGAAAGAAATGTTTCCTTTTTTAGCGTTTTACACAGCTTAGATAACACTAGATTGTTTTTTCTTTTCACTTTTCCTCATGAACTATCACATGACTGCAGTGTTGCTCTAACACTGCAGGAGAAGCTTGGACTTAAAACCCTGCTGGAAACTTCTGAAAATGTCAGTATGTAAAATCACTTGCTGTGTCGGGAAGAGAAAGTAATTGTGTGTTACAGCAACACTGTTGCCATGGAAAGGAGCATCCAAACTCCGCATGGTGACTTCACTCAAGCAGAAGAAAAGTAAGAGCTATAAAGGTCTATTTGTGAACATATTTTTGCTAGCTGGTAGAAGAGGTTTTACAGGTTTAGAAATAGAGTAGATGAATTAATTTGACATTTAAGAAATCTACAAGTTCCCAGCCTGAGATTCCTCCCTAATGGTTAGAAGAATTTTATGGATTATTTGGAAGTAGCTGCCCTGTGTCTTTTTATATAGAGTGTGGTGTTCTGAATCACTGACCGATTTTCCAGGGTTTCATTTTGGTTTGTTTTGATTTTTTGTTTTTTGGGTTTTTTTAACTAACAAAAAAAATTTGTCTTCACGTTTCCATAGGTGTCCAAGTCTCTCTCTACTTCTTCCAGCATCCTTGCCCTTCTGCGTCTGGTACTATGTCAATTTACATCCTAATTTCAGGCATTTGCACCAGGTGGAACAACCTTGCAGGGCTTCCAGATTTCCCTGCCTGGTGTCTCACATGTTGTCACTTTCCCCTCTGCCCTCACAGGTGTCTACTTTGACAGCTGCGTCAGACAAATCAAGTTTGTTGACTTCTGTGGGAAGTACCGCATCCCGCTGATGCACTACCTGTGCTCCCCGGAGTGCTCCTCTCCCTGCAGCTCTGCCTCCCAGAGCTCCACTTCCCAGAGTGAGTCTGACTCTGAGGATGAAGCCAGCGTTGCTGCACGCAGGATGCAGAAAGTCCTTCTGGGTTAGCAGGGGGAAAGCGGGAAAGACTGGGAGGAAAACCTGTTTGAAAAGCAATAATGGAACAGCAAAACATGAGCCTCTGGCCTGAAGGCCTCACGAGAAACTGTCCTCAAATCCATGTAAGGGGCAGAAATCTTAGCAAGCCTAGGCTTGCGTGGTACAGTGGTACTTAGGAAAACTAACTCAGTGGCATACTGCCTGTAGGGTGCCTGAGGTTGTAAGAAACCTCTGCTGTCCTGGAGGCACTCCCCCTCCCTCATACAGGCTTGGGAGGGGGATTTGTTCTCACTGGCGGATTGAGAAGGGTTGTAATGAATGACACTTCACTGGACTTCAGTCATCCTGAAGCAGAGCAAAGGAGACTGACCAGATCTTTTAACACTGTGGTAAATCAGCAACAGGCTAATGATGCCATGTGAGTATGTATGGACCCCAATGTTTTATTAAGCATTTTGATTCTTTGCTGTCTCCTTTGGTGTCATCTACAGATTTTTACACCCATCCACTAAAAAAGGGAGTTGGGTTTTTTTGTTCATGAGTAGATTTTTCCAAACTGGTCACTCTTTCCTTTACCTAGGAGGTATAGGGTCTCTATGCTGGTTTAGATGTTACAGCCATCATTGAAATGAGCCACCTTTTTTCTTCCTTGTTAGACCAAGCTGTTCTTAGTGTTTCCTTGTAACTGCATTCCTTATTTTAATTGCCTCTGCGTCTTCCCATTACACCCAGAGTGTTGCTGTCTTAATGGTGCCTTCAGAAAAAGGAATGAATTGTTCTACTGGGACTTGGTATTACTTAAGACTTGTGCCCATACGTGCCTGTGCAAGGACCAAATGCAGTGCTCTATATCATTTTTTTGAGTCTTAGCTTACTGGAGCAAATCTGCTTTTAAATCTGTGAGTTGCAGGAAAGGAATCTTGATGGACATTTCTTCTTTCTAAGAAACAGTGTCTCCCTGCTGCAGCTAGCTCTTATGTACTTGATACAGTTACTTTCCAGCTTCAGGGTCATCTGCTTAAAGGAGGCAGCAACTTACTTTTCAGAAGTACTGAGAAAACTGCAGTGGAGAAGGTGAGGGTTTTTTTCTTCATCACAGTATAAGAATAAAACCCAGTAGAGAGGCTGAGTTGTGTTGTCTTAGCATCTTGCACGAGGTGATTTTGAAACCTCTTCCTTATTTATTTGTTTACATTTGCTCCTGTTATAATAGCCCTGGCAGTCTGTTGGATTGTTCAAGTAACACATTCAGTTATCTTAAACTATGTCTAAAGGAAAGTTGCAGAAAATAGCTCATAGTTTTAAAGTATCAAGAAATAGCATATATGATAGATACCTATGAATCTACTTTGTGTTTTGCTCAGTGAGAGCCTCCCTTTCAATAATTTAGTAGCAGACCATTCTTTAGGTGCAGTTTTAGTTAAAGCAAATCCAGCTGTGCCTTCAAATGCATTAGTGCAGCATATACATTTTGTTAAGAAGCTGAACAAACAAGAAAATTTTTTAACCTGCTTTGGTCCTAAGGGAGAAATTGAAAACTTGTGTTCCTCTCCTGCATTCAGAAGACACATGTACCTGTTTGAGTATCTTACGGCTCTGTGCTAACGGTCCTGTTTAATTATATTTGACACTTTATATGTTAAAGCACTTTGATAATTCTACTCTTTGTAACTAGCTGTAGTGATTTTTTTTTTTGTTGTTTTGTTTTTTTTTTTTAATAGGCTTATTTTTTCATTTAATGTGACCTGAAGAACAAGGTCTGTGAAACTTTGTACATTCTATTCTGTCTTGGTATGCCAGCTGAAATTCTTGCCTGGCATTTTCTTGACAGCACTGTTCATTTCCCCAGTGCACTTTCCTTTGGAGAGAACTGGAATTTGAAAGAAATTATCTGGTTGTCAAATAGCAGCCCTGTCTGTTATTAATCATTGCAACTTAGTTTGCCACACGCACAGATCCACGAGGAACTAAATTGCATGTGCTCTGTGCCTTTCCAAATATTTTTTTAAAATATATTTTTAAGACACTGTAAGGTATATGTGCAAAGCAACTAGATGTCACTTAAGCAAATTCTGTGAGGTTTACTTGAGAAAAGGAACCTACGGATTTTGAGAGAAACCAACTGCAGGCTGTTAGTTACAGTGGGATCAGTGCATGCCCTGTGTTGTGTTCTTCATCTCCTCTTTCAGATGCTTCTGCTTGTCCCAAGTGAATGTTGTCATACCAGTGCTAAAGGACAGTAAACTGATTGCAGTGCCATGGTTTTAAATTGGCTGCTGGTATAATGTTAATGAGCAACTGACTGATTTTAAAGCTTGGTTCTTCTGCCAGTGAAAGTGAGCCACAGAAGGTGAGATCTCAAGATCTTTTGAGCTCAGGACCATAAGTTACCACCTTGCTTTCTTCTATTCATCTGCAGCTGTCTAGAAGTCATGTATTTTTTTCACAAAGTTACATTTCACCGTAGTTCCTGTTTGCACAGTAGCACCTCTGTGTGATGGGCCAAGACCACTGGTGGCTGGTTCTGATTTAGCTCTATCCTTAAATGCATTTTCTTGCCTCACTGAACAGGCATCCCATTTCTGCCCCAGTTCTAATAGGGCTAATAGGCTAATCTTTTTTTACAGTTTCTTGACTGTTGCCAGGTCAAAACTTAGCTTATGCAGTTGATATCTCTATGCATTTTTAGACTTTATAAAATGTTTTGTTTCTTAAATTTATATATGTTTATATATATTCCCTAATATAGCTACCAAGTTTTCTTTTTGCTGCTGGGATTTAAAGTGCAATCCAAGTAAGTTAGAATTTAAAATAATCAAGGACTTGTAAGAAAAATAAATGATTGGTTGGGTTTGTTGTTTGTTTTCCTTGGAGGTAGATTTGGGAAGATGAGGGATGCAAGTTTGTACTGTAGTGCCTAGCTTACTCCAGCTCCCAGGAGTCAAGTTTTCCAGTAAATGTTAGCCCCAAAAGACTGGAAAAGAGAGTGAGCAATAAAATAAGTAAGAAGCAACTTGAAAATATGCTAATGGATGGCAAGGACTCGGAGGCCCTGTGGAGTAGACAGTGGGTTTGCTAGCATTACAGCTTTTTGTCCATTTTAAATAGTGGATTTCAGTTGCTACAGATGTGTCTCTGAGGGAAGTGTTCAGTCAGTGTTTTGGTATCAGTCCCCTTGTTGGTACCGCAGCCCAGTGTGTCCAGCTCTTGAAACTGTTGCTAAGCTGATCCGCAAGTGTGTGAAGCAAAGCTGCTCCTTCCCTCTTCCCTTCAGGGCCTGGGACCTTGCCTGCATTCATCCTCTGCCCCACTGTCTCTCTGCCAAGGAGAGCTGCTGGTGTGTTTCTGAAGGCAGGTACTTGATGTGAACAGTGGGGTCATGTTAAAAAGAAGCAAAATATCAATTTGATGGGAAGCAACACACAGTTGGCAGTTCTCTTCTGTTTCTCTTTCTTTAATAAGAGGTGAAACTTGAAGAAGTCAGCAATGAATATTTAAACATACTCTGAAGTGGCCAGATGCACTTTTTCATGGGCTTCTGTCCTGGTCATTTTAAGTCTTTGAAATCTTGCATTGAATTATAATGGGAGTGGGGGGGAGGGAGGGGAGAACTAGCTCCTTTTTGTTTCCTACTGTTGTTGGCAATAATGAATGGAAGGAATTTAATCCAATGAAAGTAATGAAAGTTAATCCCAGCAATGTGTCTTTGTTATCCAGTTCAAAGAACTATTTTCATGCATCTTATTCACACCATGTCCTCCCTCCCCAGCTGAAGATATTTCAAATGGACTACTTCAGAATGCACATTAATACAGCAGTAACTCTGTCTTGGAAACCTTGCTGTTGATTACTTAATTTGCTTGCCTCACTAGAGGATTGATCTTTTACTGACCTGAACTTGAAGTGTGGAAATAGTTCCTACCCATCCCTCTTGTTGAATTTTTGTCATGAGCATTTGTTTTAGGAAATTTTAAAGTGCCTTATGTTTTTAAAAGTGTATTTTGCTAGGAATATATGAATGTAGAGTGTCTCTAACAGTATTTCTTTATGAGCTGTAAAACAAATTGCAAACACTAAACCAAAAATGTTATTTCTACAGTTGTCTGTGCATTATTTACCAGCTTCTTGACTCTGATATTGCTCAAAGTAGAGCCCATGCAGAAGTCTAAACTTTTAAAATAGGGCTATATATGAAGGGGTGGGGGAACAGGTGAAATTTGACCTGTGCTATGTAAAACCAAGAGGAGGTGAGACTTCCAAAGGGACTGCTGAAATTCTTGGCTTTTGGGGCCCACTGGTTGCAGACCAGTATGTGTTACAGATCAGACTCCATTTTAACTTCATTTATAGTGTTGCAGAAATGTACTCCATAGTTTAAAGAAAAAGAAATATATGGAAGGAAAAATACATGAAGAAGATAAAGCAGTGTCATGGTAGAGTTTTCTAGCAATATGAAACAATAGTTATACACTTCTTGAATTGTACACACTAACACACTTAACACACTAACTGAAACCTATAAATGACATTTGAATGTTAATTTTCTGATCATGTTAACTGGCTAATGTGTTTCTATTTCTCGTGTAATCCCATGTTTCCTCCTACGTCCTGAAGAGTTTTTGTGATCCATTGCCAAAATTTTTCAGATCCTGCTGTGCAATTACCAGTTGTCAGTGCAGAAATGTGGTGTGTTGGAAAATGGGACAGTGGGAAACAAGAATTACTTGATACTAACTTCAGCAGAACTCTTTTGGAGAGATGGTTCAACTATATATGTAACAAACAACCCTTTCAAATTATGCAGCAGCCTTATTTCAAATAACACAAAATGCCAAAGAATGCAGCGACCTTGCCTATAATAACCAGACTGAGAATATTCTTGACTCTCTCTGTTAACTAATTATATATATATACCCTTTTCTGTACCTTCTCATTACCTTTCTTATATTGGGCCATATTAGTCAGTCTAGAGATGGCACGTCTTGAGTGTCTCTCTCCAGTAGCCTCTGCTCTATGGTGACATATCAGAAGAGGGTTGAGAGCATATTTTCTTAAGCAGCTGCCTGCAGTCTCCTCTCACCATTTAGCAGTGGAGAGTTTTGACAAGGATGTTTAGAAGCAGACAAAGTCCTTTTAGGATGGAGGGAAAGGTAACCCATAGCTGAGCCCAAGTCCTGCTTCCTGTTTTTTTGAGGATGCTGCTCTTCTGCAGTCAGTTCAAGGACTGGTCAACCAGGGAACACCCAGAACCCTTCTCTTTGTCTTGGCTGGAGACTTAACTGGTGGCAGCTCAGAGCTTGCTATCAGACTGGTAAAGTATTAATGGGTCTTCACGGTGTTGTACAAAGACCTGTCTGTAACCCCTTCTTGACTCTGGAAAAAGCAGGACCTGCAGTCAGTATTGACTAACAAGTTGTATGTTTATCCTAAAAATTACACTTGGCTCAAAGCATCAAAGCCCCGCAAGGCTGGCTGCCATTTACACATCTCTGAAGGTCATTGCTGAAGTGTTGGCAAATAAATGATTTCACCAAGCTGCATCACTGCTTGTGTAAAGGAACAGAGGAATTACAAGATCCTTGCCTGTGCTGAAGAATTGGTAAGTGTTTGAATGGCAAACAAACCCTTAATCTGGATGTGAATTTGGGTGGGGGCAGAGGGTCACAAGCTCTTAGGCCCTGGAGGACAGGCTGTCACCTTTTACGTCATCAAGGACATGACCATCCACTGCTGGTGAAAGGACCTGTGTGAAAGGTGTGGGGTTGCATTGTTTGGAGGTTGTCCCTGAAAGAGTAAATTTCACCCTCTTAGGGCTTCAACAATTGATAGGGAAATGCTATTGTGGAAGAACAGTTTTCTGTAATTTCTGGGCCTCTCAGCTTCCGCAGTTAAAGTGAGTTTACACCAAATATGTGGGATACTGAGTAAACATTGTCCTTTGTGCCAGCCAGTGTTAGGTGGTTGCCCTCCAAAGCCTTGCTTTACAAATGCTGCTTTATTAATTCTGGGGAAGGCAAACCAAGGAACAACAGCCACGTGGTTGATGGAGATGTACTTCATGGATTCTGCCTGTGAGCAAGATGGCACCAAGTCCTTCCCAAGCTGGCAGATCATAGGAGTGGGAAGACTGTGGGAGCAGAGCTGGATGTCTTAAGTAAAGGACCTGGTATTTCCCTGAACAATAGCCCTCTGCTTCGAACATGCTGGGTGCTCTTTTGGAGGTGGGAAAAGTCTGGCCTATGGAGAATATACATCAGGTTAACCAGGTCACTGCAGCTCTCCTACCTCCTTGGCAGAGGATCCCTCTGAGCCTTTCAGAGCAGTGCTGGTTCCTTGTGTGTTGCCCTGCTCTGGCCTCAGCTCAGCCCCCTGGTTGGTAAAACCTCCTCACGTGCAGAAGGGGGGTGGTGGGAGCACGGGTTGAACCCAGGGCTTTGTTTCTGTTGCTGAAAGGGACTTGTTGGAAGACTTTGAAGCGTCCATTGCGTTTCTATAACCAAACACCCTTTATAATCTAAATTAGACCAGAGTGGTTTGCAGCAATGGTTTTTATCTTCAAATAAGCACTGCAGTGTGTTTTCCAAAGTTGGCTTCCCTAGTTACTCTCTTCAGATATTGAGTTAAATTGCATCTTCGTGCTTGTTTTTCTTTCTTTCTTTCAAGCAGTTGTGAGTCTTCTACTGAGAGATATAATCATAAAAGGCCTTGCAAAAAAGCCCCATGTGACTGGGCTCGTTGAAACATGTTTTGAAACGGTCCAGGAATGTCTGAAACTTTATGTTGGGCTTTCACAACTTGAAACCTCCATCCATCTGCCTTGCACTTTGAAAACCTCTTCAGAGATGACCCTTTGCCATGGTTCATAGGGAAAGCCCACCATGAAAGCCTGGCCACGTGCCCACAGCTCCTCCCTGGTCCCATGCACAGCCCTCCAAACATCCTGCCTAGAAACAATGTGCTTCTATGGAAGCATATTTTGCTTGGTGTGTATGTGTGGAAGGGAGAAGTGTGGCCTTAGGAGGCAAAAATTTTCCTTGATCAAATGCTGCCAGCTGGCATATCCCAGGTGTGTCATGGTAGCAGGTATTTTCACCCCTGCAGTGGGTATTTTCATTCTTTCACTCTGAGGTTTCTGACTGTGGGCCACAAGGAAAAAATCTGTGGTGGAGTATGTCCAAGAGTATCTCATTTGCTTCCCCACCTCTTGATAAAGGGCTGTGAGCATCTTACCCTATTCATGTGGAATTTAAAAGTACGTGTCTGCTCTGGTTTATTGCTATAAATTTGGCCTGTGTTAAGAGTGGCTGGTAAAGCCCTGGTGGGGTGTACTCCTGCTCCCGTGTTCCCCACTTCAAGCAGGGAATTGTGGCTAGTGAATTCCCCCCAGGAAAGAGGGCAAAGGCAGGCAGGGTGTCTCCTGGGGCCAGCATGTTCCTGTGGCAAGGAGAAGCCTGAGCTTGTGCTTGTTTACCTGCCCCAGCTGCAGGTAAATGTCCCCCTGCAATGCTGTTTGCACAGCAGCAGAGGATTAGCAGGGGTTGTCTTCCACCAACAGCGATGAAAACTGCATGTGCAAGGGGAGGGGGATTTACTGTAATTAATGCTGACAGTGTGGGGGGCTGTCCCAAAAAGAAGCTCCCTTGAGAGCTGGCCAGGCTGCTAGCGAGGGTGTCAAAAGCGCACACCCCTACATGTCTCAGGGAGGCACAGCCCTGGCTGAGCAGTGCACACAAAAACTCCCACGTGAGGTGCCTCCTAAGCTTGGGAAAGGGCAGGTTCCCATTCTGCAGTTGAGCTTTTGCACCCAAAGGGTCATTTCTTTTGAAGAAAGAGGTTCCCCAGCAGCTGCACCCTTCTTCTCGGGGTTCTCGCAGGGGCTCTACCCCCCCCTGCCCCCCCCCAGGGTCATGGATCTAACCCTCCAAGATGACTGCCTTTGAAAAGTGTCTTGAAAATGTGGTAAAAATGTCACTGCTGTGTCATGCTCCCAGTTACTTAAGTTTCCTGGTGGTTCCTATTGCCATTGAAGGATCACAGACACCAGGATAATTCCTCAAACCCAACGTCAGCTTCTCGATCAAGGGTCTTATGGTAGAGAACACTTTCCAACATCCTTCATGGTCACAATGCAAAGTGGTTATCTGTGGGTTATCATGGGGTTTGAAGGTGGCTTCTGTAACAGGTGAGGAAGGAGGGAACATCCTCTTCAGTGGGGTTTTCTGTACTCCAGTGTCTCTACAGACAAGCTGCAGCTCTTCAACAAATTTATGAAATATTCTTCCTATATTGCTCTATACATCTTGAGTGCCTAGTAAGAGCAAGTCTCATCAGATATTTTTTTTAAACCATGACAGTGTTGTCCCCAGCTTTTTGGGACAAAGGTGAAGCCTAGGGATAGATACTTTGACACAGCAAAACAAGGCATATCTGCTCAGGTCTGACATTATTTTAAAAGCAGTGGTGGTGTGATATAGGGCCTACAGATAGAAGCAGAATATACATCATGATATGTAAAAGGTAATAGATGTTGCTTTTTCCATGGATAGGGATGTAGCAAGTTAGAAGTGTGCCTTAATAAAATTCTAATTAACATTGATCATATCAGTGCACTGACAGATGACTCCTCCAGTAATATCTGGGATGAGGAGGAGGTTCATGGTTATCACAGCCCAGCAAATCTGTAAGAAGATGACTGGTTCATCACCAATAGAAAACCTTTTCATTCTTCTAAAGGCTCTCTTCCAAAGGTTGTAGTCCAGGTCTGGGGCAACCACAGGAAGTGGGCATGGGTCTGCGGTAACTTTGTTCGTGCAGTGCATTAGTTCCTGAAGCCAAGAGTACTTGCCTGGCAACAGAAAGGCTGAAAAGACTGTTCCAGTCATCTTTTGCTACTGCTCCAGGTGCCAGGATAGTGTATTTTCTCAAGCCTGCTTCCCAGAAACCTGGTACACCCTTGGTTTTAACTAACCATTGCAGAAGCCGAGTTGGTGTTTTATGAGAAGATGTTTAATGCTGGCACTCCTAGCTGAAGTGATAAAAAAAAGTCCTCCATTGCCCATGTTTTCTCCTCGTTGTAACTTGTCTGAACCTCCCAGATCTGAGAGGTCTCCACCTGACTGTTTAATTGTATGTGGCAACACAACTATTTTAGTAATGACTTTTTCTTCTCCTCTCCCCTTTCCTTTTACAGAAACAACCTTTTCAAGCCTGAATGTAATGAAGTTTTTTCATCATTCTCCAAGGTCAAAAAAGCTGACAAATGTCTTCATGATCCTCTATTCAGTAATATGTGTCTTTTCTGTGCAAATGTAATTGGTAAACATCTAGTCATAAACTTTTTCAAAGGCATTCTTTTTTTTTTTTTTCCTAAGAGAAGAAAGGTGTGTTTCTTTTATTTTTAAAGCAGCCCATGATGAATGGCTTTCAAAGCCTTCAGAGAGACTGAAGAGCTCACAACATCAGGGCTGGTGAGTGTTGCTCTATGAAGTCTGTGATTATAATGCTTCTAAATGAAAGCAAGCAAGAAGTGTTGTGGGTTGTAAAATACTTTCCCATCTCAGTTTCTAACTGTTGGGGTAAAGCCATCTGCAGTCACTGCTTTGAGTTCCTTAGTAGAAACAAAAATGTTGAGCTTATTTATAGAAGTGCTTCAAAGATTAGTTAAAATTCTGTGCTAGAGATCTATGATTTTTGAGGTAAAGGTCTTGACTCAAACTAAATTTAAAGATGCAGAAAATCTATTGTATGACTTGTATTTTAGATGTAAAAACTGGGCATGTTTAGATCAGTGCTCATGAAGGCTAAGATGTACTTAAGTGCTTGTAAAATCGAGACTTGAGCATCCACTGAGAGCTGCTGCAATGATGCATTTGAAACAGTAGTGCTGCCCTTAAAATTTGTTTGACAGCTTTTTCAAATAAGGAACAACTGTTTCCCTGCATGCCAGGCTTGCATCTGCTGTTCCTGGCCCCCTGTTCCTGTTCCCCTTTCTCTGTTACCTTCAGCTGACAAACTCCTGGCTTATATCAACATTGTGGCCTATCTTGAAGTATGCACCTTAAAACATTAAAACATCTAATGTCATTCAGCCACTGTTACTCAAGCACTAAAGCTCGACCAGTTCTTTCTGCAGGATGTGCTTGTTCTCCCCACTATGTATGTTCATTGTCCAACACCTCAGGTTGATGCCAAAAATGAATATTCTGGGTGTGGAGGAACTCCACAGCAACCCTCCCTTCAGCTGTCTTTCCCTCTCCATGCTACTCACTGCTCTTTGGACACCCTTGTCTTCTCCAGGCTTCGCAGGTTTCTTAGAAACATTTGCTGCCACAGGGGCATGTGGCAGTTCCTTTAGAGATATTACTTCTCTGCTTACCTTACCACCTGCCCCATTTCCTTCCTTGAAATCAAGTTTACTTATTTAATCCTTATGTTACAGATACCAAAACATAGTTGGTAGTGGCTTCCATGGACCATGTTCCATCACTCTGCCTTTATCTCTGAAGTCATCAGCACTGTCCTCCTGCAAGTCAAGGGTTTGCATTGATATAGCAGACTGATTCAGCTTTTCAGCCCTACTGGCCTGTGTTTGCTCCCATTTGCCTCCACATAGCACCCCTTCCTTGTCCTGTTGCTCTCTCTTTTGCATAAGGATTTTTCCATGACTTGTCATACTCCTTTTCACTTCCATTCCTCATGCTGCTGTCCCTTCTCTGGCAGCCTGCACACATGTCCACTCTGCCCAGGATCCCCACTCCCATGGATGTGCTTTATTACAGCTCTTGTGCAAGTGTAACCAGTGGCCTTTCTGTCCTTACTTTTTTTTGCCTTCTCTTCTTCCTCTTGGTGAAGCCAGAAACACCTTCTTCCACCACTGGTCCCTGGCATTCTATGATTGTCCCCATGCAGATGGTCTCTGTTCCAGGGTGGCCCATTCAAGATGGATGTGGGGACCTCCTCGTTCAATGTGCTCCCACCAGCCTCAGGAACAAACACTGAGTGATAACAAGTCCCACCAACACTTTGTGCTCCACGTGGTTCTCACACTCAGACTGAAGTCTCTGTCTCTAAGTGCTGCCATGAGCAACGTTTTTCCTTGACTGTGAGGACTGGGAAACAGGGATTTGTGGTCCTTGCCTGTCAGTAAAGGGCTTAGCAGCCAGAGAGATGCATCCCAGCTCTCTGCTGTGACAAGAAACCACCTTACAAGGCAGGCGGTGGCCTGTCTTTCCAGCTGTTACAAGGAAAAATGCTTCAGCTGTGACAGCTAGAGCCAGAAACAAGGGATACTTCTGCTGTGCACTGCATGTGCCTTGGATCTGCATTAATAGAAAGGGGCTTGTTGTTGTTTTTATTCTCTATCGTTAGAAAGAAAAGTGTCTTCACTGTGCCAGGTAGAAGAAAGGACATGGTGAATAACAGAGGTGAGATAATTCTGTTACCTCATGAGTAGTCACGAACTTCCACAACTGAAGGAACCTATCATTTACCAGCTGTGATTTAGCAGATGGGCACAGCTGAAACTCAGCTTTACTGCAGATTTACTTCATTGTTTTGCTGTCAAATCCTTAAGAGGCTGGGATACCTCCCAGGAGACCACTAATCACTGCTGGGCTTGGGTGTTGCTGGCAGCACCAAGTGAACCTTAAAAGGTTTGGTGGTTCAGATTAGCATCAAAGAGGCTGAATGCTTCCCCTGGTTTCCAGGTCATGCTAAACCTTTAATAAAGATCCTACACTGAGACATGGTATTGAAAGGAAAGAGCAGGGAGGCTTATTGACAACATCTGACTTTACCTAAAATTAGCTGAACTCCTAGTATCCTGTGTCAGCATGCACTTGGGCTTGGGCAAACCTCAGCTGGTCTCTCAGGAGCTCAGTCCTCAGAAGTCTCTTCTGCAGGGTGGCACCCAGGCATTTCCCTGAAGCACCATTAAAATTTGGAGGACATGAGTCATTCACTCTCCAGAAATGGGGACCAATGAAGACCAAGTTTCCAATGGAAAACACAAGTAGAAAAAAATAAAGAGCAGAAAACTTTTTGCTTCTTTGTTTTTTTTACACCTATATATACCATATTTTGGTAAAGAAAATGTCATTCTGTGGGCATCTCAGTCGAGGGTGCCCTGTCTGCAAACCAGCAGAATCTCTGGTTTTCCATAAGATGTGATTATGTGAGAGAGACACTCTGATGTCTAGTTAAAGCTCTGCACATGTTGCTTCCCACACGAGTGGAAGAGGGAACAATTCACCAGATTTCTCTCTCTCCATCCAGCCAGTAGATCTTATAGAAACTTAATAGCTTTGACACTCCCAGCTCACTGTTAAAGTTTCTGCAGTTTACTAGGTGGTTTAAAAATTGTTGTTGAAGAGAAAATGCTGGGCAAAGACATGCACTAAATAAACCTCCTTCCCTTAGGATATCACTCTAAAAATGGGGATAATCGTATTTAGTTGGAGAGGATCTTAACAAAGACGAGGCAATGATTTGTCTCAGAGTCCTGGGACCAAATCATTATGAACATCCTTGTTTGTCAGAGCCGCATAGGCTCTTGGTGCCTCCCTCCACCAGATATCTTGGTGATAGCCTCCCCTAATTCACTAACACAGAGGTTACACCTTACTGTGTAGGGTCAGTCTGCTGCTTTTTTAAGAAACTCTACCCTGGCTCCCTTGTCCTTGATGCAGTACCTATTTAATAAATTAATGTTTTCCTCTTTATGCCATCCCCCAAAAGCAGGAATTATTAGAAAGCATTTGGAAACCCACCTTGAGAGGACAAGGCGAAATGTCTTAAAACTTGAAGAGGGGAGATTTAAGTCAGACATCAGGAAGAAATTTTTTAATTTGAGGGTGGTGAGACACTGGTACAGGTTGCCCAGGGAAGTTGTGGCTGCCCCCTCCCTGGAAGTGTTCAAGACCAGGTTGGATGGGGCTCTGAGCAACCTGGTCTGGTGGGAGGTGTCCCTGCCCATGCAGGGAGGTTGTAACTGGATGATCTTTAAAGTGCTTTCCAACCCTACGCAGTCTATGATTCTATGATTACGAAAGGTTGGCAACCTCTCTCTCACATCCAAGGAGGATTTTCTCCATGCAGCTTCCCTGCTGCCATGGCAGATCTGGTCCCTCTGTCCTCTCTGCAGGCAGGCTGATCCCCATCCAGTGTGGCT
Source organism: Phaethornis superciliosus (assembly GCA_023637945.1). Lineage (NCBI taxonomy): Eukaryota > Metazoa > Chordata > Aves > Apodiformes > Trochilidae > Phaethornis > Phaethornis superciliosus. The sequence continues at coordinate 82,278,338 of JAJQWJ010000001.1, read as the reverse complement.
GCCATCAGGGTGCAGAAAGTCTTCACAGAGAGTTTTAACACCCCATCATTCTGCTTAATGGGTGGTAGACTAAGGATCAAGGGAGAGTTAAAGTACAGCTGCCTTGGCACTGGCAGCCACCACCCGCTGATTTCTCACAGCAAACTGTCCAAATGGTGGCTGAAAGGAGGTCACATCTCAGGCCCGAGCCTCCTGTGACTTTCTGACCCCCTGTCAGGTGGATCTTGGATTAGCCTTATTTTACATAAGAGACAGGCAGAGTGAGTAGGGTGTTGCTAGCAAACCAGTTTTCACAGGTGGGAGTAAGCTTCAGTTCTGAGCAAGCTGGAAACCACGTTGGAGCTGATGTTCCTGACCTAGATGAATTCAAAGTGCTATGTTTTTTGCTTACAAGGGAATGTGGGTCTCATGCCATTTTCAGGCACTTTTCTTCAGCCATATTCGCAAAGTCTTTCCTCAGATTCCTTTGGTTCTTCAAACTTTCTTGATTCCTGTTCTCAGCTGAGTCACTCCTAAGATCTTAGCTTGTCTACCAAGCAACAGTGGGGTCCACATAAACCATACAAAGATTGTAGGATCATCTTTCTGAGGAATTATTTCAAATGTAGGAAGAACTGTTTTATTTGTTCTGTGCCCTGGATGGAGCAGCACCAGCTGACCTAATAATTTTCTGTGCAGGAGCTAGTTACAAAGTCATTCTGAGGCAGTTCACAGAACCATAAGAAAAAGGGAGTGTGACAAGGTCCATACTTCCATCTTCAACTGCACCTAACTTCTCCTGTCAGGAGTTTGACCATCTGAATGGACAGTCTTCCAGGATATGTTGGAAGGAATGAAGCAAGCAGTGGAGAACATCCCCAAGAGCATCTCTTTGGCTCCATTTGCAAGAGTGGCCTGCACATGTCCCCAATTGCCCTAACAAGTCAAGCAATTACAATGAGAAGCTTTCATTAAGGAGAATGAAGAGGAGTTAAGAAGAGACAGTTTAGGAAGATCACAGAGACAACAGGATGGTGTGGGAATAATGAGAGATTATTCAAGATTTCAGGAACCTCAGGAAAGGAGGAGAAATTCCAAGGGGTCCTGTTTGTGTGAGCTGGAGGAGAGGACAGAAGCTCCTGGAGGGCTGACCAGTGGCTGGGGTTTGCTGAGTGGCTGCATGGTGTGGGACACTCAGCCCTGGACTGGGGGGACAGATTGGTGCTATGGGATGGCCTGTCTGAAGCCCTGACTGAGTCCCCATTCTCATGGCCTACAAATGGGATGGAAGAGGCAGGACATTTTTAACAAATCCTGAAAAGAGAATTTTCAAGTGGGCAAAAGCTTCAACAATTTAAAAGCAAAGGACCAGTCACCAAGCATGTATGTGTGAAATGAAGAAAATAATCAGTTAAACTCCAGAATAAACAACTTGATCACCAAGAAGAAAAAGTGGAGTAAGTCTCAGTTATAAGAATGAATTGGATTAAACTGTTATTGCCAAAGTGTGGCCAAATGCTTTCTTCAACAGAGATGTTATAACTGTCAGCTACTACAGGCTGAGAAAAGAGATAGCAAGGGAAAGAGATAAGGGTGGTGCTTTATGCTAATTGCAACATTACCTGTTTTAGAATGAGATAACTCAAAGCAGACTGTATGCAGATCAAGGTGCTAATTAGTAAAGCCCAAGAGGGAGTACTCTGTGCACGCCTGTGTGTATAACTGAGTTTCTCATCAAACAAGGCCCAAGATGGGTGTCTCTCTGCAGGCTTATTTGCAATGTGTGAAAAGAAAACTGCATTTGCATAGAGAATTTAATTCTAGGACACATCTGTGGAGACTGCCTGCAGGCCACAGCCAAGTCTCATGAGAGTTTCTAAGTGTGCTGGATGATTATTTCCCAGAGGAGGATCCAGCACATGCTGTCTCCTTTTCAGATGTCATGGCCCTGATGAATGGTAAAGATGAATTTGTTACTGAGCTACCAGAAGTTAGTTGTATCACTGAAATCAATATGAGCAAAGTCAGGACAGTTGTAGGTAGTCATATAGGACTTTGAATTTTCAAAGCGGCTGCTTTTCCCCCAGACTGGATAAAATACAAATTGCAGTTTTTCCTGAAGAAAGTTGAGAAAAGTTTAGTGAAATTTGACTAAAAAGTGAGTTGCTTCAGCATTTAGCACCTGATCAAAAGCTGCCAGTTTTTGTGTCCGGTTTTGTTGTTGCTCATTCTGGTTGAATGAGAACTTTTGAGGATAATGCATAGGTTTTAAATGACCTGAAACCCTGCTACTTGCCAGACTCTAGAAGAGTGCTGTTACTGCTAACAAGCACAGGGTATCATTCCACAAAAATCATCTCAAGACCCATATTTTTTGACAGTAAACTTGAAGTAAATGGTTGTTGTATGCATCTTGGTGCAAATAACATGAGCTATACCTCCAAAAGGAGGTGCTGTGTCTTGGGCAGCCACAACTTCCAAGAAGGTTCCAGAAGACATAAAGAGTAAATTTCTCTGTGCAGGGAGGAAGGATGAAATGAGGTGTTGGGGGTGAAGAGCAGGAGGGGCAATGAAGAGCCGTGAATAGGTGGTTTATTTGACCTATGAGGCAGTATAGTGATGGATACTGAACCCTCCTGGGTAGCACTGGTAAATGTTTCAACAAGATGTTTAAAAAGAGCAGAGATTGAGCCCAAGCCAAGATGCGGAAAAGAGTTGGAGAAAAATACATCCTGTCTCCTGTGGCAGTTTCAGCTAAGTCCAGCTTCTGCTTTCCTTTCCTATGACCCAGCCTTGGGCTAAGCCATGCTGCTGCTGGGGTCCAGCTACACCCTGGTGTGTAGCAACCTGTTCCAAACATGGGCTTACGTACATGCTCTGTAGGCACAGCTTGATCCTTTGGGATGAAAGGGGCCTCATCCCTGCAGAGATTATAAGGCAACTCACTCTAAAAACTGTGGACTTTCTGCCTTCACCTTTGCCTCTCTGGATCCCTGCTCCTGCCTGTCCAGCAGAACAAAGCCTTCCTCAGTGAGTACCTGTAGACACAAAGCACCCTGACATTTTGCTGGAGTCCCTAAGATCCTGGCTGCAGCTGTGTGCCTTTCAAAAATGTCAAGTGACAACCAGAGGGACACTCAGGCCCTCAGAGGGCTGAAGATCTGGCTGAGATGAGGTCACGGTCCTGCTTCTGCTGGGTGAGGAATGAGAGGCAATGCACATGCACACGTTTGTGGCAGTGGCTGTGAAAATATCAGTAACTCCAGAGCTTTGATTTTTTATTTTTTTTTTTTTTTTTTAGATCTAAACTCAGGACCGAAACCGAAGCACACACAAAGCAGCAATTTCTTACTATCATTGTTTACAGGGAGGTTAATAAGAAGCATGGGTCATCAGGGCAATATGAGCACTTTCTGTTAGCATTGGGAGGAACCAGAAATAAGGCACCCAGCTCCTGCTTCTGTGATCAGTCAGGTTCCCACTCTCCTCTCCTCCCTCCCTGCTGTGAAACATTTTGATTTGTGATCCTGATGAGACAGAGGCAGAGGCCAGATTGGTAAATCCAGTTTAAAAGAGATCAGATTTCCTGAGATATTGAGATATGGGGAACCTTGATCTCAGTCACTGCAAAGTGCCACCTCCAGTGCCAAAATACAGGCCATGTCAGGGCCTCCAGGTTTCAGAACCCTGGCTGCTAGGGCTGGACATTGGTCTCTCTGGCCTTTCCAAGGGGCTTTTTCATTCTCTTTTTGACATGGTAGTAAGAAGGCTCCTAGTTCCTTCACTTGCTCCAGACATGACCCTCAGCCCCATCAGCAGGTCCAGGACTGACCCCTGACACATCTGCCTTTGTTGCCTATCAGTACCCAAGCTGGGAAACACTTTCCAGAGGGTGGTGCGTTAGACTACCTGGATGAGTGCACATCCCTCTCTTTTCCTTGGAAGAGGGAGTAGAGTGGTCCTACTGCCACTTCCCTACTTTCTCATCTGGGATGCCAGTCAGATCTAGCAAAAGGGAGTGTGAGCTGCTGCCAGAACCTCTGGCCACACACTGGATGCTTTTACCAGGCTGTGGAACTTGCGGGTCTGTGTGTTTGGCACAGTGTGCCTAGCAGGGCTGTGCAAGACTCTGTGCTCCTGTTCAAACCAAGGCTGCATTTGGTCCGTGTCTCAGTGGGTCTGGGAGTGAGCAGGAGTGGAAAATTAGCACTCTTCATTCTGAGGCCTGGCAGATAATGAGGTAAACAGAAGAAACCAGAGAAAACCAGCATGACCGTACGCCTTTCTGCAAACAATCCTTTCCAGTAGCACCTGGCACTTTGTTGCGGGTTTGGTGTTTGGCAGGGGAGCAGGAGAGCTTTTGGCTTTCAGAGCTGGGGAAGAAAATCCGGTAAAACTGAGTGGATGTCATGCAGGGAGAGAGCATGAAGTTAATGAGGGCATCAGGGCTGTGGGAGGTAGGAAAGGGAAACGTGTGGGATGGGGATGCTGAGAGATGGTGGCTCTGTCCACATGACACACACAGACATACCTGTTGCAGTAGTCACGTTGGCTACCACTAGCCATGGGTCTGCACAAGCAGGTCACAGAGAGTAAGGCTGGCTGCCCTCGTGTTTACTCACCTCCTCCGGCCGGTTTTGCCACAAAAGAGGGATTTTTGTGCTGCCTCAGCTGCCGGCAGCGCCCGAGCGAGCCGGCTTATTACCGGGGGGGCCGCGTCCCCACCTGCAGCAGTGGGGCAGGGACAGGAGATGGGCACAAACCATGGGACCAGAATGGGACCCACCGTGGGGATAACGGGATGCGGCGTCAGGGTCAGGTCAGAAGGGGCCGGAGGGGCGGTGGGCTGTGCACGGCGGAGAGGGGGTGTTTTTGGGGAGAGGGGGTGTTTTTGGGAAGAGGGAGTGTTGTTTTTGAGGAGAGGGAGTGTTTTTGGGGAGAGGGTGTCAGTGCTGCCGTGATATGAAGCAGGCGCGACGAAACCCCCGGAGGGAGAGGGCGGCTGGCGTGAACCGGGGTCCAACCCCGCCTCCCGTGTTTCCCTCCGCTGCCGAAAAGATTTGTCCCGGGTCAAACGAAGCCAGAGCCCCGCCGGGCCGGGCGGGAGGAGCGCGGCCGCCCCAGCCCCTCCCAGCCTCCCGCCCCCGTCGGGCCGGGTCGGGCCAAGCCGAGCCGAGCCGGGGCTCCCTCCGCGTCCCCGGGTGGCGGGGGCTGCTCCGCTCCCCGCCCCAGCCCCAGCCCCGTCCCGGGCGATGAATCCGCAGCCCAGCCGCTCGCAGATTTTCGCACCCCGCAGGTCTGCACCCCGCTCCCGGGTGCCGTCCCCCCAGGTGGGTCTGGGGCTTCGGGGGGGAGGTTGGGGGTGGGGTTTGGGGAGAAGGGGGCCGGCAGCAGTGGAGGGGGCTGCCCCTCCGTGCCGCTGGCAGAGCGGGGGGGCTGAGACGAGGGATGCCGGAACGAGGGGTGCTGGTTACTTCCCGATTTGTTTTTTTGCCCCGCTGCTCTCGGCTTTGGAGCGTTTTGTCCGACTCCTCCCCCCACCTTTGTCCCCTTCCCCGAGTTAAGGGGGTACCGTGGGTGCAGCCCTGCGAGATCCCCCCCAGCATCCAGGATGGAGAGCGTGGCAGCACCCCGAGCACCCCCACTCCGCGCAGGGGGTCGGTGGCGGGCAGGACAAGTTTGGGGGGGCGTTTTGGGGATGGAGCCTTCCTCGTTTGCCCATGGCTGGCTCGGAAGTGCCCCGAGGGGACCCCCTGAGCTCGGCATGGTGGCCGGCTTGTGTGCCGGGGTTTTGTAGCTCGTCCCAAGCTCTCCAAGCAGCGCCGCAGAAGGAGGGTGTGGGAGCAGGAGCATGCCGGCACTTTCATAGAATCGTAGAATGGGCTGGGCTGGAAGGGACCTCAGAGATCATCAGGTCCAACCCTTGACCCACTACCGCTGTGGTTACGAGCCCATGGCACTGAGTGCCACATCCAGTCTCTTTTTAAATATCTCCAGGGATGGAGAATCCACTACTTCCCTGGGCAGCCCATTCCAATGTCTGATCACCCTCTCCGTAAAGAAATTCTTTCTAATATCCAACCTAAACCTCCCCTGGCACAACTTAAGTCCAACTTAAGGATGCAAAGATGGGAATTTTCAGCAGCGCTGGTTAAATTGTTCCAAAGACACTGCTGCTACCTGGGCAAATGCTCGCGTTGCGGAGTTTAATTTGATGGGAAATCAAGGTTGCAACCAACCTCACGGCGCAACCTTCCCCCCTGGGGGAAAGGGACCCGTGTGCCCCTTCAGGGTGCCCGCGGGGTTCACGGTCCTATTCCCTGCCTGCTAGGACTGAGATCCCCTGGGAAGGACTCCGGAACCCGGGGCCTTTGCTTCTCTTCAGCTGCTGGAGTTGAGCAACTTGCAGCACCCCAGGGCTCGGGCACGTCCTGAGGAGGGCGGCTCATGGAGCACTCAGCCAGATCTGGATTTTCCGCTGCCCTACAGGTGCTCTGCAGCTTGAGAGGGGCAGGGAGGAGGCGAAGGAAACCGGATCTCTGGTAACCAGGAGCTGTCAGTGTTGAGTTGCAGCTGCCGCTTCCTATGCATCCTTGATGGGTCTGCCTGGGGCTGGGGCATTGCATACACCTCTCTTGTTGCAGATGCCTCTCTTCTTGCAGACCTCTCTGCTGGCACCGCTTACAAGTAGCATTTTCCATCCAGATTCGGTTGTGCCCCCAACTCTGGAGCTGTTCCTCCCAAGCCCTGAGCGAGCCCCTCCACCATCTGCAGGGAGGCCTGGCCAGCTGACCTAATGGAAACCTTGATGTGTCCCTATCCATTGATGGGGGCAGTTGCTTTGCTCAGGAAAGGGAGAAACCTGAGCAGGGGACCACTGGGTGCAGTTTGGCAGCCTGCAGTAGCTGGAGGTGAATGAGGTGAGCCGTGTATATCTCTGGCTTTCAGAGCCTTGAAGTAAATCTGTCTCCTAAGGGGAAATATTCCCTGCTGGTTGGTCAGCAGGAACAAGCTGGAAGAGCAGCAGTGCTCTGTTCTGCCTCCTCATTTGGGGGCACATTGTGTCACCTGATTTCAGTAATGCTGCGTAATTTAAAAGAAAAAAAAACGCAAGAGGTGCCGACTTTGCTAGGGTTAGCAGCTGTCTGGTTTTGCAGCCTGGGCACCCTTATCCCTGCTTGTGAAAACACAGGTGTGCTGGTGCTGTGATGGGCTGGTGTCTGGTTGCATGAAGGAGCAGCTGTAGGTTTCTGCCAGCTTTTGAAAGGGAGAGCTCTTGAGGGCACAGGCTCCATATGAAATGTAACTTTATGAAAAATACCCCTCTGTGGCCTCTTCCTCCTGTGCGCGTGATGGGTCAGCAGCTCAGAGCTTTGGCAGGGGGAGTTGGGCCTCTGCTTTTTAATTAAGTCATACACACCTCAACCACAAGGTAGATCTGTCTTGTATATCAAAATACTAAGTCATCGGTCTTTTTAACCTCTAGAGATTAGAAGCTCTCTAAAGATGGTACTGTAAAGAGAGGGGGAAAAAAAAAATGCATGCTACACCTTCCCATAAAGATGTTTAGCCCAGTGCAGTTCGTCAGGCCGGTGCAAACACCTTGAAGGCAGAGGAAGCTGAGGGTAAGAGGGATGATGGAGCTGCTAGCAGCAGCTGAAACATGGGCTGAAACATGCCTCAGAGCAGCATATTGGGGCAGAAGGACAAAGTGGAAAGTGGTGGCATTTGATAGGAATGGCCTGGGAAAAGGCATTTTTTTGAAGGAGGTTCTGTCCATGGCCAGAGTGAAGCAGGAAAGGGCTGTATAGGCAACATAGATTGGCAGGGACCCCATGATCTGAGCACTGACACCTGCTGATGCTGTGCTGGGACACTCTTACAGTGCCTTGAGACAGTGTCCCAATGGGCAAGTGCAGGCATCCCACAGCTATAAAAGGGTGTCCTGCAGCATCCTTGTCCCTTGTCCTGTGACAAGATGCCAGCCTCTGTGGGGCAGGGATACAGGAGTGATCTATTGCAGGCCACTCACCCCACAGCAGCTTCTCAGGATGCAATGAGGGCAAAATGCAAAGCAGATGCCAGTCAGTCTGGTGGGCAGGAGCTGTGTTTCAGTGGGCACAGGGCATGATGGCCACACTGTCTTGGCCCCAGTTTCTCATCAAGGCGTGGTTCAGCATGGGAACAGCCAAGTGTATTTGGAGGAGCAGCCCCTGACACCACACTTTTGGGTCATCCTCCACATGCATTTGGGATGGGGTCCCTCCTGGCCAGGGGTTTGGGGACAAAGTTGCCCTGTGGAGGCAGAACCACACCTATGTATGGTCTCCCAGTAATAAATTAAATGTTTGATGAAGTCATTGTGGAATAATGAAACTCCAAAATTTTGCTCAAAGCAGTGAAAACGCTTGATGTCATTTTTTCATCACTGCTGAGGAATTACACACTGCATCCTCTGGCTGGGAGGGGTAGAGGCTCAGGCATGGGAAATGGCTGGGTCCATACATGCTGCATCCAAAAACTCCAAAATTTTGCTCAAAGCAGTGAAAATACTTTGCTTGATGTCATTTTTTCATCACTGCTGAGGAGTTACAAACTGCATCCTCTGGCTGGGAGGGGCAGAGGCTCAGGCATGGGAAATGGTTGAGGAGAAGCACTGCATCTTTTCAGACTGTGCCTGGGCCATGCCCTCTGCTCTGTTTCTGGTGGGGGAGCTGTGCCCAGCTTATTCCCATGTGGTGATGCTGCTATCTTACACCAGACATCCCACTGCTCCTTCTCATCAATGGTACCACTTAAATTTGTTGGGAAGGAGCTTTCCATGGGGTTTCTGGCAGTTTCCCACTGTGGCTGTGTGCTGTGGTGGGGCGCCCTGCCAAGCCACCTGATGCTGGCAGGGATGAGTTCAGCACCATGGGTGATGGGGTCCCAACCCCAGGGCTTACAGCTGCTTTGGGGAGACAGAAAACTGGAGTTTTCCACTCATTTTGTCCATGTCAGTGCTCAGTCAGAGCTCCCACCAGGCACGTGAGAGTACTCTGGTCTTTGGGTCACACAGAGTGTCTCAGTGGCAGCTCCAGGGATTTAGCTTATTTCCCCACCAGCTCTGGTTGCGTTGGTGTCACCTGCAGCACACTCCTCCTGGGCTCTTGGCGTTTCCTCCCAGTTTTCCTTCCTTTGAGCATCTCCAATCTAGTCTTCCTCTGTTTCTCTCATGCCTGTTATTGTATAGCAATTAAAGTTAAAGGTTTAAAAGCCTTATCAGCTCCTGAGTGGGAGACTGGTGAGTCAGCTCCTTGCAGGACTGCGTGGTTGTTTAAAAAAGTAACAACTTTTTCTCTTTTTTTTTTTTTTTTTTTTTACATGGAGGTTTCTTTACATTCAAAACATAAACCGCACATCTGAAAAGAGTTAGGTGAGTATTAAAAAAGTTAAAAAGACTAGATATAGATCTAAATGTGCCAGCCTGGTGCCATTCTCCTGAGCTGAGGGACCTACAGTGAACAGATACACAGTGCTGGGGTCATCTGTAAGATTGGCATTCAGAAACTTGCCTTCATGATCCTGAATGCTACCTGAGGAGGATTCAGAATTGCACCTAACTTCAGTCAACATGAAATTTCAGGTTTCAGAATCCTGAGCTCCCTGTGCACTAGGAGACACAAGCACCATGTCCTGCATCTCCTCCTGCCTTTGCCTACAGCAAAGTCCTGCAGCCTCTGGTGGTTATCCCACATACCCTGGGTGTGGGTCACAGAGTGGGAGCATAGCTGGGGACACTGCATGGGTGGGATGATGACCCTGTTTAGACCCTGTGATGTGACCCATCACGTGGCTGTGCCGTGAGCAAGCTGTCTGGGATAAAGATATCCTAGAGGCCTGGAGGTTGCTCTGGAAATCCCAGGGAAGGAATGAGGATGGAATGAGAGTGCGTCACAGCCCCTGAAAAGTAGAGTGACAGCTTTGAAGCTCCCTACTTTTCCCAGGGATTGAGGCTTTGTAACCCAGGTTGTAAGATCACCTGATGAGAGGAGTTTCTTGGTTCTCTCTCTTTTTTCTTTTGTGCTTGCAGGGGAAAGTGAAAACTTAGATGTTGAAGTTTTAAATACAAATTAAAAATAAGCTTCAGATATGCTGTGTGTTTTAACTAATGATTTTTAAATAGCTCCATTGTGGGGTGAGGGGAAGGGGGCATCGCAATAAGTAGAGCTTGTGATTTTTTTGATCGCCTTGGGGTTGGCAATATTGCAGGTTCCTCAGGTCAAACAAGAAGAGATCTTGTTGGACAAGAAGAGCAAAGGGGAAAAGCAGGAGCCTGTATCGGAAGCACCATCATTTACTGATTTGCAAAACCTCACCTGATGTCATTCATCTTGCTGGAACAGTTATCCAACTTGCAGTTTTAATGTGCAGCTTGGTGTCCTGTCCTACCTGGGGCTGGTCCCCACCAGCAGACCCGTGTCTCCCACTAGCAATGGTGGCAGCAGCAGCACAGACCTGTCATGGATGTGCCAAGGTTTTCCTTCTTCACTCTGGCATGCATCAAAGATGCAGATCACAGGAAGCCATCTTCCCAAGAGGTTCTTACAGCAGTCGTATTTCTCCAGATGTGCTCTCCTTTTCCCTTGCAGAGTTGTCCATGTGCTGTTTCTCTGTCAAGGCTGATATGATCAGACAGGGTTGCAGGATTTAGGGAAAAGGGAATGTTTCTGAATGCAATTGCTCTGTTGCCTGCGATTTGACATAATCAGTTTTCCACTTTTTCAGTCACTGAATTGTGACATTGCCTTGTTCTTCGGGAAGAAGTCTCCTCCTCAGTGCTAGATCAAAAGGAGCTGGTTGGGGTGAAATGTTTATTCTGTCTGCTCTGGGTCAATACATGCTGCATCATTTTTTTCAACTCCTTAAGGATTTTATTCTCTGCTTTTTCAAAAAGATAGAAAAAGGTTTTGACAGCAAGAGGTAACAAAGTAACTTTGAGACAGTCATGTTGTGCGTTCAGATGCATCGTTTTTGTAGGATATTTATGCATCACTGTTGGTAGATAAGTGATTTAGGGTCTTGAAGCATCTAAAGAAACAGGTTTTCTAGGCCTGAAGATCATCCATTGAGACAACCACAAATTGCTTTTATCTGAATATTGTTTTTAATAATCTGTGCTTCCTTTTTATGTTAGAAGGTGATAATATTTTCCATATTGTCTCATCTCTTGTCCCCTATCAGCTTCAGGTTTGTTGGATCACGGATACACCCATGCCAGGGCTCAACCTGGCCAAATGCTAGCCATTGTGTGACCCTACCAGCTCTCAGACCTAATACTGTAGAGACTGAGGGTGGTGACAGGAAGAGAGCAAAGCAAGCTGAGCCAGCAGGCTGAGCAAGTGCTTTACTTCACCTGATACTATGACTGAGTCCATGGGCTCAGATAGTGTGGGCTATCAGAAACTGCTTTTGTGGTGTTCTCTCGTGTCTGTTCTTTTTAAAATCAAATTACAGGAAATTCCACTCACAGCCAGCATCATTTTCCCTGGCTTCCCTCTTCCTTCTGTGATGTTCAGGTGAACAGGAGTGCAAGGAGGTGTTAATGCCCTCAGCCTTTCCCTTCCTCTTTCTAGGAGATGAATTTTCCTCTGAAATTTCTTGAGTGGCAGCCGAATGTTTTTGGAATGACAGGCACATAAAATGAGAAGTCATTCATCCTGGGTGATGAAGGGCTTGAGAGTAGCCCTGTGGAGAAGAACCCGGGGATGCTGGTAGATGAAAAATTGCACATGAGCTGGCAACGTGCACTCACAGTGCAGAAAACCAACTGCATCCTGGGCTGCATCAAAAGCAGCATGGCCAGCAGGGCAAGGGAGGTGATTCTCCCACTCTGCTCCACACTCAAGAGACCCCACCTGGAGGGTTGCATCCAGCTCTGGATCCCCCAACACAGGATGGACATGGAGCTGTTGGAGTGAGTCCATTTGAAGGCCACAGGGCTGGAGCACCTCTCCTATGAAGACAGGCTGAAACAGCTGGGCTTGTAAGACAGAGAAAGACTATATACCAAGGCCTGTAGTAACATAAGAGGGGATAATGGTTTAAAACTGATGGAGGATAGATTTTGGTTGGACATAAGGAAGAAACTTTTTGTGATATAAGGGTGATAAGAGACTGGAACAGGTTGCCCAGGGAAAATGTGTTCAAGGTCAGCTTGGACGGGGTTTTGGGCAACCTGATCTAGTAAAAGATGTCTCTGTCTATGGCATGGGGGGTGTTGGGCTAGATGATCTTTGAAGGTCACTAAACCATTCTGTGATTCTGCTCTTGAAGTAATCTGCTAGAGTAGTTTTAAAAAGCCCCAAAGCCCCCAAACCTCACAAATCTCTGTTCTCAAGATACTTTTACATTTTAAGGATGTGTTTTCTTACTCACGTTGCCTTCTGTCCCCCTAGACATTGCTCAACCTCACCCTGAAGGGCAGTGACCCTCCACATCATGGATGCTCTTCAGGCCATGGAGCAGCATTCCTGTCAGCTCTCATGAGAGGCAGGAGCCAGGCTGGAAATGCCTATTGCCTTTTGGTGACAACCACACTAGTGCTTTCTTTGTTGCATACTAATGAGCACTAAGTGGTGTTGGCTTGGTATCAATCCTGAACAGGAGGTATTTGTGGAATAGTAAGGTGGGTGCTGGGAAGACCTAAAGTGGCTTCTGCCCTGTACTGAGGGATGGTTTCCTGAATGGAACAGGGACTGAACTGACTCTTCCTGTGGAAACATCTCCACCTCTGAGCCAGGAAAGGGTCATGCCTGCTGGTCTTATCCTTGGTAATGGTCCTCCTAGCAGGTAGGCTCCCCCCGTGAGATGTGGCAGGAGGTTAGAGGGTGTTATAGAGGCTATAGGGAGACCCTTTGTCCTTAAAAACAACTGGGAGCATGAGGAGGAGTTGAACCCTTTGGGAAGCTGGGCAGCGCTTATCTATAGGTCCTCTTGGCATCAAATACTCAGTGCCTTTCTCCTACCTGTCCCCAGGCAGCCTCTCTGTGCACTCCATCTCATTTACTATAACAGAATGGTTTGGGTTGGAAGGGACCTTAAAAACCATGTCATTCCAAACCCCTGCATGGGCAGGGAGACTTCCCACTAGACCAGGTTGCTCAAAGCCCCATCCAACCTGGCCCTCAATACTTCCAGAGAGGGGAGAGTCACAGCTTTCCTGGGCAACCTGTTTTAATCATCCCTTACTATCCACTTGAAGCCTGTCTCCTCATCTCCATTGCCCTTCTACTGTTGTTGCAACACCTGGTGTTATGGTGTTATCTCCTGCAGCCATACGCTTTGTCTGATTGCTCAGCCTGAGTGAAGGACATGAAGGACATGGAAGCCTCCAGAGAGTGGTCCTGTGGTGGAAGGAGTACCACCATTTTTTGCTACAAGCTGGATATAGAAAGAGGCTTGATGGAGCTGGCTTACACCAGAGCTCTTGAAAAAAGGCTACAGCCTTTCACATGTGTGTGAAATCTGGGTAATGTGTGGTAAGTGTGTTTGTAAGATGCCAAGAGCTGATCTTGCTCTGGAGAGAGTCCTGGTGAAGGCAGGACAGCATGCAGACCTATGGTACATTGGGGCTGCTTTTTCCACCAGAAGAGTTGTGGTTGTCACTTTAGAGGTGGCTCTGCTAATTTAGGACCCTAAGCCTGACGTGTTTGGGCTAGGACTTTTAAGTGTCTTCTCTAAAGCTGAAAATTGGTTTGCATTGCCTGAGAAAGATGCCCATGGCTTTTCTGGCATTTGAATCCTGTTTATCCTTCGTGAAGAGCAACGAATGCGGTCCTCACCCCTTTGCTTTAATTTATTCTTTCAGTGCTCCTGTAATGATGGAAGGTTTTCCAAAGAAAGGACCCATGAGGAGAGAGGATCAAAGTGTTAGGAGTAATGGCAGGGAAGGACAGAGCACCAGCCTGGGGCAGGGTGTGAGCACAGGAGATGCTTGGCCTGGGAGGAGCCCCAGGGAGCACGATATGGAATAATATTTTTTCCTCCTACCTGTTGTTAGGAGCAAGTAGGGAGTGAGCTGTGGTGCTTCCTCCCCAGCTGCTAACGACGGGAGACTCACGGTCGTGCGCTGGAAGCTAATTAAAAATGGTGACAATGGTAACTGAGTAAGGATGCTTGAGGATAAGTATGACCTCATGTCTAAAATGGTAATGAGGCCTATTAAAATTCCCACCAAAAAGAGAAATGAGAGAGGGAACAGAGGCAAAGGTGGTGTGAGGAGAGCTGGTACAGGCACAATACCTGGCAGCCAGGGCCCTAGGAGGGGTAGGGAGGGTGGAAGCGCCAGGATTCTAAATCTCCTTAATAAACAGCCCGCTCCCCAGCTAGCCTGGGTGCTGTTCGGGCCATGCCAGCCAGAATACTTTGGTACAGAAGTTATTCAAGCATGTTCCTCCCCTGCTCACCCAGGCGGGGATGTAGGTCCCATTAGGCAATGGCAACACTTCTTGTTGTTTGTTGTTTTCTTCACTCTGCTGGAAGAGTGGGGAAGGGACTGCACCAGGAAACCAGCAGCTGCTGGCATGGGGAAGGGACCCGTGAACAGATAAGCCCTGAAACAGCACAACTGTAGGAAAATACATTCGCAGAGGAAATCTGTGGTGAGCTCAGGGTGCTGGGGTGCCAGGCTCTGGCTTGGACTGACCTGCAGCACCTGGTGTCAGCTCTGCAGCTGGGGTATAGGGGCTGTGGGCTGCTGTGACCCCAGCGTGTGTTGATTTGCAGGGCAGTGTAGCTGGGCTCAGGATGCCACCCTGCTCTGCTGGGTCCTGCACCCCTCGCTGACTCCCCTCGCCACAGAGGACACCCTGAAGGACGGCAGGAGGTGGACGCTCCCCCTCGTAGCTCTGAATGTGCACTGCATCGCTTTGGGTAAGCTCAGCCCTTGGATGCCAGTCCCCTTCCTTACAACCCTGCTGGCAGGAGGAGGGATGGTGTACGCCCAGGGCTTGTTCTCGCTGGAGGAAAATTGACCCTCATCCTTCCTGCAGGCGCGAAGGTACGTCTGGATGACGGCTGAGGATGTGCTATGGAGCTGGGGTTCAACTGCTCTGAGCTCTGCGATGGCAGCTTCAGTTTTGGCAGCCAGGCCCAGCAGCAGCGGGCGCTGCAGGAGCTCTGCACTGTCACCCTGGTACGTACAGGGGCAAGGGAAAGAGATGGGGTGTGAGGTTTGCTCCACAGAAGTGGCTTTGGGTGGAGGGATGGAGGGAGAGGCAAAGGGGTGTAGCTGCCAAACCTTTCCAGTCCCGCTGGAGCCTGGGCACTGTCACCTTCTGGTGTGACCTTCAAGACAAGCCCTGCCTAGATGACACCCAGCAGTTAGGCAGAAGGTAGGGAAGCAGGCACGACAGCCAAGTCATGTCAAGCAGCCTTCTCATGTGTCGGCCAGTGTGACAGCTTCTTAGGAGTGGCCTGGGATAGCCTCTTCTGCCCTTCACCTTTCCTATTCCCTGGAACTTCAAAGTCCTTTTCAAATATGGATAGAGCAGGTTTTAATTAAAAGCCATCATCTGTAATAAATGGTACCTCTCCCCCTACCACTAAGCCAGCAGAAATGACACTGGGGTGCACTTAGTTGCAGTTGGCTTCTCCTGAGGTTGCTGAATGGATCAGCAAAGCTTGGCCTGCTTGGCTCTCCACCACATCTTGCACGACCACAGGCCTTTAATTAGGAGACCATGAGCTGCTTGGCTCCTCTGGCTCTGGCAGCTGTATTACAATTAATATTCCCCCTGCTAGGGCCAAGGTTTACTCTGCTCAGCGGCAAACGAAATGCTCCATCAACTTCAAGTATCATCAACATGCAGTGAAACAGTGGGTGAGGAAGTGTGGGTCTGGAAAGGAAAGGTGGGAGACCACAGGGGTGTTTCTGGTCCCTGTGTGGTTGCTGGGAAGCAGCCAAAGGTAGAAAGATACTGCTGGTGGGTGCAGCTGGGAGTGAAGTGTGGAAGCCCCAGGATGATGAACCCACTCTGGTCACCTTACTGGCAAAAGCCAAGTATTGCCCTCCAGCTTGACCAGGCAGGATGCAGAATCAGGGTGTCCTTGCAGCCTCATGTCATCTCCATCAGCCCTTCTGAGCTCTGCACAAGTGGGAAGATGAACCTGATTTGTGCTGAATTATGGGGTTTTTGCACAGCGAGTCCTGGTTTAAGGTGAGGGGGACTGATCTGTCTGGCTATGTCCACTGTTTGATGAAGTCTCCATTTCCCTAAGAGCCAGAAAATCCCTCCGGGGATTAGGAGAAGAGGGAAGAGGAGGTGAGGAGCAGTTTGCTGGTGGGAGATGGATTTCTCCCCAGGGATACGTGCTGTGTGGGGCTGTGCTGTGCTTGCAGCTTTATCCTGGAATAAGGCAACAGCACGAGCTTTCAGCTGGCTGTCTCTCCCAGCTGGGGGTTTGTTTATCCTGTGTTAAAAAGGAGGCAGCAGGGAGTATTTTTAAGTGGAGATTTAAAACCATAAGGTCAATTGTGTGCAAAGGAGAGAGGTGCCTCCATGATACTCGCTTGGGGAGTGTCCTTCAGAAGCCAGCTCTTAGCTGATGTCTACCCAGGACCATCTCCAGCCAGCTGGGAGATGGGTGAAGACCAGCTTGGTGTGTGGCTGTGTAAGGTGTCTGAAAAATACCATCCCACTCCCTTGTCTTTGTTTTCTGCACCAACTGGCATCTCTGCTCTGGCTCCCAGTCACATCAGCCATCTGGTTGATATCTGCTGCATCTAGGTGTAAGGGGAGGGATCATCTGGCCAAGGGTGTCCTACCCAACTTGCCAAAGAACTGTGCTGCACTGGCATACCACCAGGTCTCTTTCCAGAGATTTCTTTCCAGAGGAGGACAGTGGGGAACTGTCACCCATTTTCCTTTCTTCCACAGCCAGGGTTGCTTTAGGTTTGTGAGTCACTTGTATGGCTTCATTATGTATTTGGCAGTAAGAAGAGGGCTCCTGAAGTGCCCTCTCCTTCTGCAAAATCAGCAAGGGGAAGAGTATGTGTCCTAGCTACACATATCTCACAGTCCCTGCCTGTGGATCTGGTTCTGCTGCCAGGGTGTCTGCTTGTGAGGAGGGATTTCAGAGGCATGGTTTCTGGCTGAGCAGGAGAACTTGCTGGGAGATATGATGCCAGAATAGGGACTTCCTTTGCTGAAAGCCACTGCAGTCTCTTCTTCCTCGTTACCCCTTTTGCCTCCCACAGACATCTTCTGACCGCAATGGGAGGAGCTCCCTATCCTTTTCTGCTGCTCTCCTGGGAGTTGTGTGGACGTTTGTGACTTGTGGAGTCCTACTAGCACTCTTCTTTCTTGTCTTCACAATTCACTTCAGGAAAAACAGGTAAGGCCTTCGTTTTTATGCCATGAGAGCTCCCCTAAGCTGGGCCAGTGGGACTGGGCTCCTTCAGGGCCAGGCTCTGAGCTGTTGGTCAGCTAAAGATGTTCAAGAGGGTACAAACCTGAAGGGACAGCATGGGGAGAGCAAGGGTAGTGCCAGGAATATTTTAGCTTCTCCATCACACCCAGTGTTGATCACTGGTGGAGACAGTCCTGCTTGCACTGCTGCCTTCCTTCCCAAAGTCAGGGAGATGTAAATAAGACAGAGCATGGATGTCCTCCAGCATGGCACAAGCAGCAGTGCATGGTCTCATCTCAAAGGTGTTAATCAATAAATTGATCAGCATGAGTGAGCAGAAAGGGAGCTGGCCTCCTCCTCCACTCCACAGTCCTGAGAGCATCACTTTGAGCAGCATAGCTCCCTGAGCAAAGCCGTCGTGCTCCCCTCAACATGCACACATCCTTCCTGCTGTTGGGCCACTCGAAGTTTGAAGATTTTGCTAACCTATGGTTAGCAATGTATGGTTGCTCATATTGGTGGGGAATGTGATCTCCATTGGCATGAGAAGCTAGTGTTGAAGTGCAGGCTTTCCTTGCTGTAAAAATTTCTGCTCCCTTGCATGCAGCATGAATGAAGCAGGAGCCTCAGTGATTCCTTGTAGCTCAGACTGTGTCAGCCAGCTCCTCGTAAGCTCTGGATATCTAACCTGCCTCCTTGCCACCTTCTCCTCAGCTTCAGCGGTGCTTTGATCTCTCACCTGCTTCCCCCACAGAGATACACCCCTCTCCCAAGCTTCCCCTGGCAAAACCTTTGCACTTCATGTGCTGTTTTTCTGTAAAGAGACGCATTTGTGTGCAGCCCGGGCCACTGCCATTCCAGTGCTCTGGTTGCATTAAGGAACATAAAGCTTCTTATAACCCCCTGTGCAGTCATGAGGCCCTTGCTCCTGAGGGTTTATCTTGAGCCCTGTCCCTTCTGTGGTGCAGTAGCTGGATGATCTGCATCCTGGTCTCAAGCTCTTGATTTACTGAAGCAGAGTGGTGTCAAGTTTGGTGGCCAACATAATTGATTACCAAATTATTTAGGTCCCCGAAGGTATTCTCAGAGAAAAGCTGCAATGAACATGAGTTATTTACTTGCACTGCAGCATATAAATATGTCTGCCTACTGAGGCTGGGAGGGCAAAGGAGATCTTTTTCAGTCTGCAGCTGAGAGGGTGAGCTGACTAATGCCATTCCCCACAGGCTAAGGCATGGCAAGTAACACAGGGAGGGAGAGAGCTGGGCTGAATCCCAGGCTCTGTGTTGCTTCAGGGGCAGAAAGAAGCAGGAAGGAGCTGAAGGGTAGGGAAATAGAAAGACTTAGCATCAGATTGAAGGGATGGAACTATTCAGAGTCATGGCAGGAGCTACAGCTTTCACCTGATGGAAGTGCTGGAGAGGGGTGACAGGTCGAGAGAGATGAGTGGGTTGATTCTCCCCTCCCCGAATACAGTTACAGGATTATGAGTGATGAGGTGAAATTACAGAGGGGAAGCTGTAACCTGAACACTGTTGGCAGTTGAGAAGTTTCTGAAGTTGAGATCGTGCTGGGGGTGCAAGTATCTCCTCAAAGGAAGGAGCAGGGGGAAGAGCCTGGAGGCATTTGTAGCTTTCATACCCAAAGCTCACTGCTGGAGACAGTCACCCCAGGCCATCGAGTGAGGTTTTCCACTTCTGCCACTTTACAGCAGAGGATGGTGAAGGAAGATGTCGGCCTTGAGCTCAGGGGACTGAATTTGGGTGTTTTGCTGTGTGCCACCTGCATGACCACTGGGCATCGCTTCCCATGGCTCTGCAGTATTGGGTGGACACAGGGCCATGGCACATGCTGGCCCCACCATACCAGCTTTGTGTTCCTGGCGCTGGTAGCAGGGACACTCAGCTGTGGTGGCCCTGTCTGCTTTGCCACAAAAGGCTTGCTAAAAGTTTTGTCCATTAAGACACAGGTTGAAGCTGCCTCGGGGATTCTTTTCCTTGCTGCAGACACATGTAGGAAATAGAGGCAAGCCTGGTACCCATGCGTTCTGGGAAGAAGGTATCTTGCTGTCCTACAGGAATGTTGGGATAGGGAAAAATGAATACTGTAAGGATAGAGAAGCATTGCAGCAATACAGGGGCATGGGTGGTGTATGAACCATGGAGCAATGGTTGAGCTTTTGAAAGAGCTGTGAGCAGCAGGGGCTGGGGAGGAAAGAGGGCAGTGTCTCAGCATTCCTTATGGCCAACATCATCCTTGTAAAGGAACCATGCCCCTGTGCTGCCAGGTCATGATGTTCAATAACTGTCCTTCCTGCTTTAACCACCTGCAATAACCACCTTCCCTGCTTTGTTTCCTGGAGGATTGTGAAGATGTCCAGCCCCAATCTGAACATTGTGACCCTGCTGGGCAGTGGCTTGACTTACACTAGTGCTTACCTCTTTGGGATTCAGGAGCAAAGCCTGCCATCTGGAAACTCAGTAGAAAAACTTATTCAGGTGAGTGGGAGGGGGTTTGCTGGGACAGGTGCCCACACATGCAGACATGTGCATGTACACGCCTGCATGGGTGCCTCAAGGCTGCAGGCATGTTTTTTGTCCGCAAAGTAAATCTTCATCAGAATATCCACCTGTGTGATGAACCCCCATGTCCTGCCCCAGAGCAGCCACCCTGCCATACCAGAGGGCCTGGGCACAGATCCAGGTGGAGGAGTGGGATGCAGGAGAGAGCACACCCTGTCATCCTGCTCAGCCACTGGGCTGAGGGTAATTAATGGGGGTGCAAGTTGTTTATTGGTGCTAAGCCCCCCCGTACCTTTGCTGCTTGCAAGCTGCCTGACTCTTACCTGCCTGCTTCTCTCTTGAGAGCTTCTTGGAGTGAGAAGGAAAAGGCATGCCTCCAGAGGAATAGACGCCGTTTCATTTATTTTGCCCTGCAGTCAGCTTTCTCCTATCCTTTATGATCCTCCGGGAGACTGTAGACACATCTGCACCCATCTTTACTGCATTCTTGAGTTGGAGGGCATGGGATGTCCCTGCAAGTCCCATGGGTGCCCCTTCAGCCCCCTTACTCTGCTCCCCTCCTACCCCCCGGCAGGTGCGGCTCTGCCTGCTGTGTGTTGGGACCTCCCTGGTGTTTGGCCCCATCCTGGGGAAAAGCTGGAGGCTCTACAAGGTGTTCACCCAAAGGGTGCCAGACAAGAGGGTGGTGAGTACACTGCACCCAGGGACAGGGAGGGGGGGGGAGTTAAATTTCCCAAGGGATGCAAACACCAGCAAGTCCCAGATCGGTGTGAGATAGCAGATAAAATAGAGGCGTGATTGGGAATGGGTGCCACAACCATAGGTCTAGTTTTGCTCCTAGGCAAAGCCATGGAAGGAGGAAGGAGCTTTTCCACTTCACAGGCAAGCAAGCAGGTATAATGCCAGGCTTGCCTTTTCCCAGTGGAGTTCCAGCCCCATCACTGAACAATGTTCTCATTTTACACTGCCTTCATTACACTGCACACCAGTGTGTATGTCAGGGTATGGACTGATTGTTTTTGTGGGATGAAAATAACCTGGGTATTCTCAAGGGCATGTGATACAGGGCCATGCTCAGCTGCATCTGAGCTTCTCTTGAAAGGAAGAAGGGAAATCCTCCGCAGCACTGAAGGAAGAGGATACAGCAGCTGGGAGGAAAATGGGGGTTGCCTATAGAAATGTGTGCACGTAATGCTGCACTTCCAGCTTTAAGTAGGTCCCAGAAGGAAGGTGAGAGACAAGAGGGTTTGTAGCAGAGCAAGCCAAGGACTCACACTCCTGAGGCACTGGGCTCTGTGTTAAATTTGAAAAATTATAGTCCTGCTAGCTTCTATTTTTTTCACTCTTCATGTCTCTGCTTGCGATATGGGCATAAGGGATGATGCTCCTTTTTTGTAAGAGCTGTTTTCTGTCATAGCATTCATCAGCTAGCCACACTGTTGGGGAGGGTTTGTACCTGGCCCTAAGACCAATTAGGTCTCCAAGAGTTTGGAAGGTGGAGACAGAGATCCTGTGTCTGACTTAGATGTAGGTGAGTCTGATGGACCCCACTCTGAGGAAAGTATTAGGATGGGAATGTTCCTTGGAAGGAATAGCTAGAAAGAGGTCTGGGTGACAGAGGATATTAGTGTCCATTTGCCACCCATGGTAATGCTAACTTCTTCTGTGTTTGCAGATTATCAAAGACCTCCAGTTGCTGGCAATGGTGGCTGTTTTGGTGCTGGCAGATGCAGTGTTGCTCTTGACATGGATATTCTCTGATCCAGTCCAGTGTTTCCGAAGCCTCAGTGTCTCACTGCGGGTAAAGGGATGAGGAGGGGTGGTGAAGGGTTGTGTTATGTCTTGTCTGATCTCTGTGGACAAAGTTGGTGGGTGGTCAAGTGTTTGGAGGTGCTGTTTTAAAAAAACAGAAATTAAAACAAGCCAGAAAGTATTCTGGGCACTCCAGACTGGGTTTGTGCATGGCTTCTTAAAGTCAAGAGATTCCACTGTAAAATTTCCAGGTCTCTGCACCCAAACCTGGCAAGGAATAGCTGGTTGCAGAGCTTTGGTTTGCCAAGCCTTGATATGATCTTGACTAGCCTGTGCAGGTCATCTGGGTGACACAGTAGGGGTCTGTGGCACCTGCAGGTGCTTCAGAGAAAGATTTAACTGGCCCTGTTGGTAGCAGAGTACTAGTGTCTTCCTCACTTTAGCCCTCTACCCCTGGCAGCACCAGTTCTGGCCTTTCGTTTTAGGAATTAACAGATGAGACCTGGCCAAATGCATAGACCTGTCTGCCCATCAGTCTGTGTCTGCTTTCAGGCAGCCACCTTCACTTCTGCCTTCCCCCTTGCCTCCTAGGCAACAGAGAAAGGCATGACCTGCTCAGTGAGCCGCATACAGTCCTGTGCATCTCTTTATTCTGATCTTTGGCTCGTTCTCATTGTAGGCTTTAAGGTATGTAACCTCTTTGTTGTTTCTTGTGTTTTATCTTGCCTTCTCCCAGTCTCACAGCATGAAAAGTTTAGCAGCATTCTTAGTTCTGCTGCCCTCCCAAGCTATATGCCTGTTGCAGGTTCCAGCAGCTCTTCTTCATCTTGAAAGCCCTCCCACCTCTAGTCCTTGCCATCTTGATGCTTTCTTTTAAAAAGCGTTTTTCCTTTAAAATCCTTCTTAGCCACTTTTTCCCTGCCTCACATTCTGTTTTTACGTACACTGTGCACGTAATGCCTCTGTAGTTCTCTCCCTGTAACCCCCCACCCTTTATATATCTCTCTTCTCAAAATGTTTGTCTTACTGTTTCTCAAAGCACATTTTTTTCCATAAAGCCTCAGATGAGCATCCACTGCAGAGATGCACTATGCAACTTGGCCCCTGAGTCCTCTGACTCTGATTCAAGGAGGTGCTGATGACAAGTGCTTGGTGCCTACATTTACAGGATGTGTATCAGCTTAATTACACCACTAGGTTACACTTTCACTGACATAGCTTTGTACATGGCCCTTCTTATTCCAGCAACGTTAGTTATACTGATGTAACTATGTAGGTATAATTATTGCTGTAATTATCTGTGGTCTCATGTGTCTCTGGGTTGGTGGGGGCTGGATATCTTTCAGAAAGTTGATGTTCATGAAGCTTGTGAGATCACAGCCTTTCTTTTGGAATGGCTCCATCTCTGCATGCAGTACAGGCAGTCCCTTTCTGACTCACTCTAATAGGATATTCACTGACCATCTACCTAAATTATAGGGAAAATAGCAGGGAAAGACTTCACAAGACAGCTAAGTCCCTCTCCCCCTTGTGCTTCATTTGGTCCAGCTTGTCCTTAAAAGTCCTTTGTTGCTAGAGATTGCAGGTGTTCCCTTGGCTTTCAGTGTTGTGTTTCCACTGCTGATTTAGCTGCAGTTTGTAATGCTTTTACTACAACTCGTACAAACTGCTATCTGGAATGAAACATCCCTGTTCCCAGATACTCTTTGTTAGTGTTGAATTGAACCTGATCCTAATCATATCTTCCTACCAGTGGTCATGGAGTTATTTCTTTAGTGGCTTTTCTGGAGTTAATCTGGATTTACACTAATGTGAGAGTATGATCTATCTTCATGTGCACGTATCACTTCTTATCTCTCACAGCATTGCTTGGCCCTCTGTGAAGCTGCTCAGTGTGTTATCCTGGTTTTACTGTCACAGAGCAATGAACAGAAATGACTTGCCAAGGAGATGCCTGGAACTGGGAGCAAAGTCCTCTGCTCAAGTTTAAAACAAACAAACAAAAAACTTAGTCCCTACTGAAAGTTCCAATTTACCAGACAGCAGTGCTGTTGTCTGTGTCCCAGATAGAATATATGAATTTTAAACGGGACTTTGGTGCTGTTTTTCAATTGCTCAGAGCTTAGGAGTTGGCTTGCTTTTGGGCTGTGTATTTGGAGGTGCCCGGTTATGATCCAGTGTAGAAGCAGGGTCAGGTGTCACCCTAGCTCCCAGTGATGCTGTTCTAACCCTTACAATTATCCCCTGAGAATTCACCGTGCTCTGGAGTTGGGAGTCTCACCAGAGATGGTGGGCATGAACCTGTCTTGCCTGTAAGAGTCTCCCTCCAGACATCAATGCTGTCAGTGGCCATTGTAGTCATCAAGCAGCCACAGGACAGAGGTGTCCAGAAGAGTCTACAGAACATCTTCATCATGGGTCACAAAGCACTTCTTGATGCTCAAATAACAATTTAAGGTCTCAGAAAAAGTCTGACAGTTGCCATTTACTGGGTAGCACAGCAATAATGTAGGGGTCACATTCCCAAAATTCTGTGTCCTTGCCAGAGCAGGGATTTTGTTAGATGGTATTTCCAAACGATTCTGAAGGCAGAACATATCCTACAGAAGCAGACAAAAAATTCTCTGTGTTTCCTGATAGTGTACCCTAGAGAAGGAGGAATTCTGCCTGCCAGGTAAAACACACTGGAAAGATGCACACGTGAAGCATTTCAGGGGCAGCGTGGGGAGGAAGCCTGCTCTGAAACAACCAGGATGGGGGAAGGCCACTATGTACAGAGCACCTCTCTAGCCCCTTTCAGCCCCACTGGTCAAGCAGGAAATAGTGAAGAATGTACCCACTGGAAGGATGAGAATTGTACCCAGTAGTTTCCTGGATTCCTATATAAAGAGGCACCAAGTACATTGTCTTCCCTCTAGTGTAAACCTCCCCTTCTTCTGCCTTGCTTTCTTCTTATGAATGTCCTTTTGAATCTCCTTCCTGCTTCTTCAGAGGTATGTCATTTCTCCTGGATGCAACCCCACTGCTGCTTCCCTGCAGGGACCTTTGTCTCTTGTCTGGCCATCTTTTCTGCTCCTGCTTCAGGCTGCCCAAGGGGAGGTTTTCACTTCTTGCCCCTTTACAGCCGTGCCCTGCTCCATGACATCACCTGACTGTCAGCTCCCTGCGCCCCTTGGCTGGGACATCCATGGCCTGCCAGTGCCTTCATCCCTACCCCCTCTCCTCAGCCCCACTTCAGACCTGCAGCAGCACGCTGGGCGTTTGCCACGGCGTCACCACCGCAAGCTGAAGGTCTGCATTATAGATCAAAGAGCATTAATTAGGATTGTGCTGAGTGTATCTGAGCTCACCAGGCTCAGTACGAGGTGGGGGTTGACACCATCAGGCTGTAATTTTCCACACTCTGGAAACCTCTTTTCTGCTTCCAGAGTATCCTCTTGCTGTATGGGACCTACTTGGCCGGTCTGACGGACAACGTCAGCTCCCCACCAGTCAACCAGTCCTTGACGCTCATTGTCGGGGTCAACCTCGTTCTCCTGGCTGCTGGCACTGTCTGCTTAGTTCACCGTTTCTTCCGTGCATGGCACAACTTGGTGTTTGGTTTTACCTCTGGAGGCATCTTTGTGTGTACAACCACGATCAACTGCTTCATCTTTGTTCCACAGGTATAGTGCCACCTCTCTTCTGCCACCCGTCTGGAAATGGGAACGATTTTGAATTTAACAACAGCAGCCATGTGGGCCAAAGCAGTTATTTTCCTGCTTCTTTCCCCAGATGTTGGGCTCACCTGTACAGCTCATCCTCCAAGCCCCCAGTGGTTCTCCTCCCCAAATCAAATCCCCTGAGTCTGCAGGCAGTGCAAGGTGCACTGCAGAGCTGCGGCTCAGAAACTCCCCTGCAAGAGCATGCCACAGGCAGTAGCCACATAGAGGGCATGCACCGTGGCCATGCTGAGGGTTTCTGCCTGTGGCAGGAGTGGAACAGGGGCTCTGAACATCCAGATGGCCTCACCAGGCCTACAGGCTTCATGACTTCATGAAGCATGCTTCTCTTCATAACAGCTCCTGGGGGGAGGCTGTCCTCTGCACTCTTGAAGAAAGAAGCTGGGGTCTTTGCTGTGAGTGTGGAGGAGGACGTGGAGATGTTTGAAGGAAGCCTTTTGTGGTGAGGCAAGGCTCTTCTGCTTCCTGTGTCCTTCAGAAGCAGCTTGGTGTGCCTGGCCATGAAGCTGGTGGGAAAAATGATCCCATTGTTACAGGGAGAGGAAACAGTTGTTTACTCAGTGTAATATTTGGAGGGATGTTTGGGCTCAAGGAAACGAGGTGAGAAAGGGAGGAAGAGGTGAAGCTGAAGAAAGAGCACAATTGTGCAGGAGAAGGCTCAGGGAATCTCACCAGTGGGGGTGGAGTAGAGATGGGGGAGCCAGACTTTTCTCAGTGGTGTTCACTGACAAGACAGGAGACAACGGGCACAAAGTGAAACACAGGAAATTCTGTTTAAACATCAGAAAAGGTGCAGGTTGCGGGGGTTCTTTGAAAGTTGTAAAGCACTGGAGCAGGTTTCCCGGAGAGGTTGTGTACTTTCCATCCTTGGAAATATTCAAGACCCAATTAGACACAGGCCTGCATGGCTTGGTCCGGTTCACCTGGATTGATCAGGGTGGTTGAACTAGATGATTTCCAGAGGTCCCCTCCTACCTCAGCTGATGCAGTGTAACTGCAGAGTCCCAACCTACTAGCTGAACATCCCTTGGGAGCAGGATCCAAACCTCCTCTGACAAGCACTGAGCCTGTTGGCAATGCTCTGCCAAGAGCGAGGTCTCTTGGAGTAAGGGCAGAGCAGCTGATGAGCTGTGCTTGCACTCTCCCTGTACCATTTTTCTGCTGTAGCCTGGGGGCCTCCAACATTTTATTTAACTTACATCTTTTAATTCATCAGCTTGTTTTTCCTAATGGGCTTGCTCTTCTATTGCTCATCCGAGATCGATAAGCAGATGGATCTGGGCTCTTCTAGATGAGAAAATGGATACTAAGCATTGCTGGGTTTCAGCTTGTCACCAGTGAGTCGGGGATAAGGAGACGTGCGTGACACTGTCTTTGTGTGTCAGGGACTCAGGGAGGTGGAAAAAGAGGGAGAGGGCTTCCACAGCGCGCTTAGAGGTTGCAGCACGGGCAGGCACCGACCCCTTTTCTGCATTAAAAAGCTGGAACCAAGGACAGGGTAGGGCTGAGATGGGTGGGAGGCTCCCAGTGACACGCCAGCCCCTCGCCACCCTTGTGGCGAGCAGAGGTTCCTCTGTCACACCCTGCCTTTGTCTCCCTTTCTCCATCCCTTTGTCTCCTCCGTGCTGGAGCTGCGCCTGCCTCCCGCCCCCTCGGCAGGGGCTGTGCCTACCGGGCAGATGATAACACCCTTTCTCTACTCCTCAGCTCAAGCAGTGGAAAGCCTTTGAAGAAGAAAGCCAAACCGTGAGCCACATGGCAAAGTATTTCACCAGCCCGAGCAGGAGCTGCCGCTCGGTGTACAGCGAGGAGCAGCTCTACCAGCTGATAGGGGAGAAAAACTCCATGAAGCGGCTGCTCACTGAGGTACGGGGCTCTGCCGGCCCCCCTCGGCCCTCCCCAGCTTCTCCCCTTCCCTTTTGTGGGCTGAAGGCTTTCCCGGGTGAGAAGCCCTTCCTTGTGGTCCACACTGGCGTTCCCCCTCCAGCCTTTTTCCTCTGGAGGGAAAGAGCCACTTTGTTTTGTCACATCGTTCTGCACCTCAAAGTTCCAAAATTTAGGCATGATACAGAGGGATTGAAAAACAAACAAACAAACAAAAAAAAACATGGTGGGAGAAGAGCAGGAGACCCTGTTTCCCACAGCCCAGTGAAACGAGGTTCATTTAGAAAGAAGATGCTCTGTCTGAGCAAAGCCCCCAGCCTCCTTCTCTCTCACCCATGCTCAGGGGTTGGAGCACCCGAGCTCAGAGAGCCCCAGTTACCCCCTTTCCACACCCACATCTGGTGGGCTCCAGAGGAGGAAGAGGTCACACACTCGCTGTCTGGTCTGGCTCTTGCAAGCCTGCTGCAGTGCTGCCTTAGAGCCCCTCTCCCTGCAGAGAGAGGAGATTCCTTTTCTGCCATCCCCAGCTTCCAAACTGGCCGCCCTTTGGTACCCGGTGCTTGACACGCGTTATTTGTTTGATACAGAAAAACGCCGTCATCGAAAGCCTGCAGGAGCAAGTGAGCAGCGCCAAGGAGAAGCTGATGAGGCTGATGTCTGCAGAGAGCGGCTGCCATCCTTACGTGCTGCCGGCAGCTCCCTGTGCGGGGCAGCATGGGGATGTGCCTTTGGACTGCCGCCCCCCCGGATCCGGAGCTGGATGGGTGGCAGCCTCCCCGCTTGCCAGGGACACCCCCTCTCTGCAGAGATGTTCAGGACCTCCACGAAGATGCGAGCCATAAGCCTGTTAGCCCTCAGGTGCTGCTTTTTGACGTGGAGGGCAGCCTCGAAAGTGGCCTGAAAGATGCCTCGGAGCATGGGGTGCCTGCAGGGAAGGGACAGTCTCCGGAGCAGCTGCCTGGCCAGGGTATGTCCTGGGAGTCGTCCCCAAAAGTCAGCTACGTGAGCAGCGAGAAGCTGTGGGAGATCTTGCGAGACCTGAGCCTGGGTGGCAAAACCTACAGCCCAGCCTTGTCTGGGGGACCCCCACATGGCAGCCGGGGTCCCTTAGGCAAGCAGGGAGGAACATGGGGGGCCCAGGAAGGCTACCCGGGCATCCACACCCCCCTCAGCCCCCAGCTGGCGAGGCGCCGGAGGAGGGTCCCGCTGCCCACCGCCTCCACCCATTTCCCGGGACACACATCCCCTCCTGCCAGCCGCGGAGTGAAGGAGGAATTGGCCCGTGTCTCCCTGGGGAGGGAAGGGGAGGTGGCTGGTGGAAGGCTCCTTCACCCAGCGGCACCCTCCCCTCCAGCCATCCCCCCTTCCAGGGAGGTTTCCCTCCATCCCGAGGGATGGCTGGAATCTGAGGCGGCTTCTCCCCGCCTCCGGTGGGAGATGCAGGGGCGCCGGGGAGCCATGAGGGGTCCTGCTGAGCCCTCCCTGCGCTCCCTCTACTATTACCCGGACTCCGACTCCAGCAGCAGCTCCGAGGAGATGTTTCACGGATGCCACCGCCCCTGCTGCGAGGTCTGCTTCCAGAGCCCACGTGGCTCCCTGGGAAGCAGTAGCACGGACACGGACACGGACACGGAGTCCAGCAGCTGCGTGGGCCACCGGACAGAGCGCCACGGCTTGCCCCAGCCTGTGGTGAATTTCAAAGAAGATCTGAAACCTACCTTTGTGTGACTGCAAGCCCTGCTGCCACAAAGACGAGTGCTCTCCCACCCCCAAAACACTGCGTGTTTTCAGCCACGCTAAAGCTACATATCCTCCCTAAGGGATGTGTCTTTTCCTGGCATCTGAGGGTTGGGAATAAACCTTGTCCCACCCCAGGCTGCCCCAGTGTTGGCCCCAGTCTGGTCAGTGGTGACTGCAAAAAGTCTGCAGGGGTGACTGCAGACCCTGTTTGGCTGAGGGGTTGTTGGCAGGAGCTGGGAAGGTGGCAGCAGTTTTGTTTGCAGCCCCATGGCCTGCAGGTACCCAGCACATCTCTCTGACCTGGTGATGGCAGTGGCAAGACTGGGGATGGGTGGCCTATGAGACACCAGTCTTCATCCCCTCAGAGGGCTTTCCCTGTGAGAGCTGGGTGATCACACCAGCAGGGAGTGTCTCAGAAACACACGTGGCTTCTTGTATGCAGCAGACAGACAGAGGTATCCTTCCCACAAGGCTGCTGATGCCAAGCCTCCCACCCGCATCCCACAGGAAATGGGAGGCAGCCAGCGCCCAGAAGCAGCTACAGACTGCTACACTGCCTGGGGAGCACTGCTCCCTGGCAAAGCAAGGGCCTCAGAGTGGGGTGTGCACTGGAGACTTTTGAGTTTTGGTTGTTTTTTCTTGGTAGCATCTGAGTAAGAAAATGGAGCCCAGAGGCGATGTGTCTGGAGGTGTCTGCATTTTATGTAGTTCAGCTAAGCAGTTGTAGGCAGGGCTCGGGTCAGAGCTGAAGGGAAAAATAAGATAGCAACTGTAAAAGAGAATCTGAAAAGTTTTTATTTTAATATTTTTCCTTGTTTTCCTGGTGCTTGTGCTCTTCTGTATGCCTTTGTATGGACGATGTAGTCTGGAATGAGGTTTGTTTAAATTAATATAGCCTGTTTCATTTTTATCTTAGAAATATCAAGAGGAGTAAATCCAGTGTGCTCACTTTTGTTCAAGTATTTGTGAAGGACTTTCACCTTGTCATTGCCTCCACAAGATAATTTCAGGATCCTGAGACCTGATGCCCAGTGCGTAAAAAAACCCTCTGGAGAAAGGCTTTATTAAAAGGGGGATTGACAAGAATCCCAAACCCAGTTTCGAGTGATGCATGTTAGTGCTGCCCCCTCTGTTATCCCTGATGATGGTGAAATCCCACACTGCTGTGTCCTAAAAATATTTCCATAGTACCTTTTCATTCCTAAAATGCTGCCTCCAATGATTCCCTTTTTTTTTTTTTTTTTTTTTCACCTTTAACTAAGAGAAACCAGTTTTCTTCATTTCTTTCAGGTTTGCCTGAGCACTTCTGACTCAGGAGTGCCTCTCCCTGGCCTGTGTGAATTGCATTGACTGGGTGTCTCCTACCGCTGAGGGGCCAAATCCACAGTGGCAGCCGGAGACTGAGAAGCCCAAGGCAGGGCACAAGTGTGAGGGGTTTCCTGCAGTCCCAGTGAGGAGAAGGCTGGCAGAGAAGAGATGCTGAACAAGCCCGAGGTGACCAGGAGGAGGGCAGCGAGGGGGTTAGGAAGGCATGCCACAGCGTGCCCCTCCACACCACTTTCTTGGGCACCCCCAGAAAGGAATTTTCACCATCCAAATCCACCCTGTGCCACGCTGAAGCGGCGGGGAGCTCCCGTAGAGCCAGAAAGTTTCGTCTGGGCTGGAGTCTTGTTTATAACCATCATTTTGAGCACAGACCCTATGAGGAGAGGCTGAGGGAGCTGGGGGTGTTCAGCCTGGAGAAGAGGAGGCTCAGGGGAGACCTCATCGCTCTCTACAACTCCCTGAAAGGAGGCTGGAGCCAGGGGGGGGTTGGGCTCTTTACCCAGGCAGCTGTCAGCAAGACAAGAGGGCATGGACTTAAGTTATGCCAGGGGAAGTTTAGGTTGGATATTAGAAAGAATTTCTTCACGGAGAGGGTGATCAGACATTGGAATGGGCTGCCCAGGGAAGTCGTGGATTCTCCATCCCTGGAGATATTTAAAAAGAGACTGGATGTGGCACTCAGTGCCATGGTCTGGTAACCACAGCGGCAGTGGTCAAGGGTTGGACTTGATGATCTCTGAGGTCCCTTCCTACCCAGCTGATTCTATGATTCTATGATTCTGTGATTTATTCGATAGGCCGGAGCGTGTCCGCGGATGCCGGCGGGGAGACCCCCGGGCTGTGCATCCCCGGGTCCTGTCTGCCCGGTTTGGGGGAATCCGGGGCGTGGGGGTGCTCCTGCAGGGTCTCGGCTGCCGTTCCCTCCTCCCCCCCCCCCAGGGTCTGGGGACGAGCCGTCTGCAGTTTTGCAGATCTCGCAGCAGGGGCTGCTGCTGTCACACCGGGTGCGACAGGAACCTCAAGTGCCCCAACGCAGCGCATCCCGTGGAGTCCCCACACTGGGACAGGGAGATGACTGGGACGCTGTTGGCACCCTGTTAAATTTGAGTATGCACTTGGAAAAGCCCTTTAATTTCAAACCAGGGATGGCTTTGCCCTCCCATAAACATATTTGCATTAGCACTTTGCTCTGGGGCTAGGAAATACTGCAGCACAGTCATAGGAAATCATCAACCGTGAAGCCATCTGGCAGCAGCAGATATAAAAATTAACTTAAAATCCACCAGCAAGTGCAGAAAAGTCTGCCAGAGGACTTTGAACCTACAGTTTGTTTGGAAACTCATCACTGGAATTAGGGGCAGTTGCTTTTCTGTCTGCTGACCAGTAGCCACCAGCTGAAAACTATGAATGTCTTGTGGATGCACCAGCTGGGAAGGCCAACAGCATCCTGGCTTGTATCAGAAATAGTGTAGCAAGTAGGCCTAATGAAAGGACTGCCCCCTGTACTCGGCACTGGTGAGGCCACACCTCAAATCCTGTGTTCAGTTTTGGGCCCCCCACTACAAGAAGGACATTGGGGTGCTGGAGTGTGTTCAGAGGAGGGCAACCAAGCTGGTGAAGGGTCTAGAGAATGAGTCCTGCAAGAAGCAGCTGAGGTAGCTGGTGGTAGTTAGCCTGGAGAAAAAGAGACTGAGGGGAGATCTTACTGCTCCCTACACCTACCTGAAAGGAGACTGGAGCAAGGTGGGTGTTGGTCTCTTCTGCCAGGTAACAAGTAATAGTACAAGAGAAAATGGTGTCAAGTTGTGCCAGGGTAGGTTTAGATTGGATATTAGAAAAAAAATTCTTCACTGAAAGAGTTGTCCATCACAGGCACAGGCTGCTCATGGAGGTGGTAGAGTCACTGCCCCCGAATTTGTTTAAAAGGTATGTAGATGTGGTGCTTAGGGACATGGTTTAGTGGTGGACTTGGCAGTGCTAGGTTAATGGTTGGATCTGATGACCTTTAAGTTCTTTTCCAACCTAAATGATTATGTGATCCTACTTGCTACACATGCATACAAAGCTGATGCAGCTCATATGTGTGCACACATAAAAACTCACTGGTGCTTTTGATGATTCCCAGTTCCAGCATTTCCCAGTATCTAGCAAGAAACATACATTTGGTTCAGGTGGGGAAGAGCCAGCACACCATGTGATGTATTGGGCTGCCTACACAAAAGAAGAAAGGACTGAGCAAGACAGTGGGCTGCCTTTCCTTGCCATAACTATTACAGGATCCTTCCATCAGGCATTGCACAGGCACACATGCTGCCTAACCTTCATGCTACCTAACTTTTGGCACCTGGCTCAAGCACTGAATTTGGCATTTGCTCCCCCCCTGGCTTTTTGTTCATCCCTAGGAGTAACCTGTCTCTCCCCACTAAGCCACTCAAAGAATCTTAATTATGGCTTTGCCCTGAATACAAGGTTTCTGAGCAGCTGTAGGGGCTGTGAGGGCTGTTCACATTCTGTGAAGGCAAAGATAGACTGGAAGTAGTAAGAAGAAGCCCTGTGGCAGCAGGACCAGGGGTACCTTGATCTATGACTTATGTTCCTTGTCACAGATGATGGATAGAGGCTGAACTGAGCCACCTCTCATCCAGTGGGCCTGTAGTATCAATATCCCTCATGAGCAATTCCTTCTCCTATGTATCTGCTGTCTAAATCAGTTTTCCACTTGGGAAAGACTGTACCTCTTTGCAGTTCAAGGCAGAAATTTTCATCTCTCAGAAATTGAAATAAAAGGTAAGTGTACGGAAGGAGGTCATCTGCCAGGTGCCAGACTCACCATCCCTAAAAATGTCCTCAAAGGTATTTTAAGGTATGTGAGAAACTGCTCTTGCCCAGAAGCTACAGAGCAGGATCCTATACACCTCATGCCAGCACCCTGTCCTCACCCAAGCTGTATCTGCCAGCAGAGAGATTTCCTCTTCCTATGATGCACACAGGACCACAGCAACCACAGCACTTAATGCTGATGAGGTCCTTAGCCTCCTGAGACATGTTTCCAAGCTATTTTCCCCCTGCTAGCAGTGCACCTCTGCAGTCTCTAGCTCCATCACTCCTGCTGCTGTCTGCAAACCATATGAAGAGATGATGAGTCCACTTCAGCCAGCATCCTTGGACCCTGCCATGCACAGTGCAATAGGAAATGGTCCACAGAGCGGAGCCCTTCCCTGTCTGTGGGCCCATTTACAGGTGCTGCTCCACTGTTTAAGAGATCTGCAGTCTCCACCCACTTCCCCTGACACTAGTGGTGCACTCACACCTCTGTGCCCTTTCCTTACTGATGGCTGTTTGAGAAGAAGAGCCTCATCACAACTGGTGTGAGATATCTCTGTAGGCCTGTTTGCTGGGCCTTGGCAAGGGCCAGGAAGGCAGGAAACCTGGAAGTTCCTGTGCTGCAACTGGCTGCCATCACTCAGCATACCTGTGTTTCCCTGTCAGCTTGTGAATGGAAAATACATATTAGAAAAATATGTGATAACAAAATTGATCTTGATCGTGATTCAGCTGCCTGGTTTTGAAAAAATAAGACGAGGGGGGAAAAAAAAAAAAAAAGAAAAGAAGAAGAAGATAAAAAGCTTTGTTAGCCATGGCAGAGGGAGATTAACCCAGGCTTGCTGGGAGAACAGTTTGACTGTTGGCATAGAAGTTTTCTATTGCCTTGTGCTGGCATTAGCAGCTGGGCTCTGCAGGGAAGCTCTTGCTCTGAGCTTTGATACAGGAGGCAGTTATTAGAAATAATGGGTATTCAAAGTACTACAAGAGGGAAAACCCTCAGGTGTCCTTAGCCCAGAGTAACCAGACTGAGCAACCCATGAAGACAGTGTCTGTACAGTGGTGCCACAACTGTGTGGGGACATTCTTATGTTTAGGTGGGGAGCAGCAAGCAGTGTGGGGCCCTAGCTCTCTAAGTAGCCTGGGCTACAAGTTTTGATGAGACTAGGTAGCACCCATATCTGTACACGACCTTCTACAGGTCCAGAAGAAGCTCCAGAAAAGTTTGCCTCAAGTCCAACAGCCATGAAGGCTGTGGAGAAACACTCTCCTCCTGAGCAATGTTACTCTCCTGAGTGCAGAAACCAGGCCTGTCTTTTATCTACTTTTTCATGGGTGTCTTTTACTTGGCCTCTCCCTCTAGTTATGTACTACAGAAAATGCAACTGCTGCTGTTATCCCAAGGTCTACTCATAGAGACAGGTCAGCAGAGCTGTAGATGTCCAGTTGTGAGGCATCAAACACATCAGTGTAATCTGCATCCTGATTCCTGGCCCTGTGCAGCAGAAATTGGTCTTGTCCTTGGGGCAACTCTTAGAAGACAGGGAAAAACACCTTCAAAAGACTTGTGGGTCTTGTGGTGGCAGAAGAAGTGTGGATATTTTAGCAGCTGACATTAATTGCAGGAATTTTTCACTATGTTGCATGGGCATGCCCTGTGGAAATGATTCCTGCATGCACCTGGCTGAGAAAGTGAATGGGATACCTCTACATGGTTCCAAGCACTGAGTTTCCTTCCTGTGTTAAAATTGTGTATCAAAGCTGCTGGAGCGTGTTCACCTCAGAGTATGTACCTCAGTGTTTACAGTGAGGTCTCTTGCTTTCGTGCCCACGCCACCACCTTTCCCCTATGTCAAAGTGTAGAGGAGCTTGTAGCTCAGCTGGTGTTCTTCTAACTCAGGCATCTGTAGCTTTATTATTTGTGCTTCCAGAACACAATCATCTACCTAAGGACTGTTTTGTTTGGTTGTTTTTTGTTTTGTTTTCTTTTCTTTGTCCTGGAGGTTCTCACAGACAGGATGGATGCAAGGAACTTTGTCCTGCCAGGCAGCTATATAAAGCACTCAGTGATTCAGCATTTACTGTGCCCTACACAGATTTCTCTGTTATCATATCAACAGGAATGTGGGGCTAGAAGGAATCTCCTACTCATCATCATATTACCCAGCTATGACGGGCACTGAGTCATAAGGTCCCACTTGTTAATTTATCAGAGTCCACCTTAAGGGTCATCGGAAATTTTCTTAGCAGGTTATTCCAGGACCTTGCCCTGACAGAAGGAAACACATTTCTGATTTGCAGCCCACATTTTTTCATAGCCTATTTTTACCTACTTGTTCTCATGCCAATGCTGTCTTCTAGTTAGTAACTGTTCTTCCATCTCATTCCCTAGCATACTGTCTTACGTGCCTATGAGGAATGTGGCCTTTTCTTTCCAGGATCCCCGCTCGACTCAGAGAAGAGACTATTTTTAGTTCCCTCTAACAGCTCATACCTCCCCCTTCTTCAGTCTGCAGAGATGCATTAAAGGAGAGCCCTGGTTTCATGGCTATCAGGTCATACTCTTGCCATTGCAGCAACATGAGGATGGGTGTATACACCACTCCCTGCAGCTGCAGAGGAGACTGCAAAGAAACTAGATGCTAGAACAGGATCACTGTCACCTTTTGAAAAGTGCATGAGAAGAAATACTCATTGGTAGCTGGGACATCAGAAAGGCAGGAAAATTTCCTGTGGGTCAGAAGGAACTTGACATTTTCTCTGCAAGTCTGCAATGGACATGGTGTTCCTAGCACCCCATGGGTGTAGGAACAATATTTACCAATGGTATTTTAATATACTCACCAAGTAAGACCTGTCCATCCATGTTTCCTCCCAGCACACTTCCAGCAAGTGGTGAGAGGTGCATCTGTCCCTGGCAGGTGCAGAAACTCTGAGGAGCTTTCGCTTCTTGGGACTTCCCATGGCTTAGGGAATCCGTAAGGAGCTGAGTTCCTTAGGAAGGCCCTGGTACCTCTCAAGGGGCCCAAAGGAAGGGAAAATGATGGCACACCGTGAGCAGTGTCCTGATGACATGATCCAGCACTGGGATGGAATGGACATTTTATTGGACAATGTGAACATAATTAGCAGGGCACCTTCTGGAGTTGTGTGAGAGTTTCCGGGCAATTACATCTTGTATCTAACCCAAGTGAGCTGGGGTGATATTTCAAACTAAAGAGAACTGCAGGAATACTATTAGCTGATGCAATTGCACCTTGAATTTACAGCAGTGCTAGGCACATCCAGGAACAGTGGAATATTCTCCATGTGATTGCAGCAAATTCAAGACCTTTGTGTGAAAACAGCTGGGTTTTGGTTGATTTTTTTTTTAATTTTTTTTTTTTAAGTCCCCCAAATACAGGTGCTGAATAAAGACTTCTTTCCCACTGACAGGTAAGTCTTTTATTTGGTAACCTACATGATAGTAGGTTATACTTTTTGCAAATACCAGCTCATTTTTCTCACTATTACAGCTTTTTTCATACCAGCAACAAAAGCACATATAGTGCTCTCCTGCTTCTGCAATACATTCTCCTCAACCCTGCAATGGCAAGGTCTTTTTCCTAGTTCTTCTAATGCTTGGTATCAGCATGCTGCAGTCAATGGGGGAGGCGGGCTCTCCTGCTCCTGGAAGCCTGGCATTATTGGGTACCTGCTGTGCCATAGTAAGACACATTTGGGCTAAATTCCACCCTCTGATGAAGAAAAGCTTTCACCCCTATTGCCTTCAGCAGCACCTGCTTGAAGGCATCTGAATTCCGCCTTTAAAGCAGACAAACTCAACAAAAACAAAGAGCACCTGAGGGTGGTGTGGGGGTCTAATTTATTCAAGGAGAAAAACTGGGAGTCAAGAGCCTTGTCTCTTCTACTCGCCATTGTGCTCATCTCAGGGAAAAAACTCAGAGCTTCTTTCTCTCTCTTTTTCTCTTTCTCTCATGTTCTTTTCTCTCTCACTGGCACTCGTCATTCAAGAGAAAACAAGGCCACCTTCCTGAGGTGCAATCAAGGCTTCTTCACCATATGCTTGCAAAAAAGGCTTTGGATACTTCACTAGGAAGGCCTGAGACACAGGCTGACCCATCAAAGAACAGGAAACAAAGAGCTGGTGTTCCCAGCTGGACACTGGTTAAATTCCTCAGCCAGCAAGTCTTGGACCTTGGAAGATGGGGAAGAACAAACTGGGGTACTGGCAGGGGAGACCAGTGTTTCTGTCATTCAGTCATCAGTAGCTGCTGTATGTGGATGGTTTGTTCACAACAGTTAGTTCTAGTGAATCAAATAATATTTCTGTGCACATTCAGTCATATATTTGTGACCTTACACAACAGGGAAACATACCAATTTCTCAGGATCACCCCACTGTCTGGAATAATTGGAACTGACAATCATATATTAGAAAATATCAAGAACTCCTGTCCCCAGCAGCAATCCAAGCATTTGCTGAACCAAGTATGAGATTTCTCCCACTAAGTGGAGTTATTTCTAGATAATGACAGCATTAGGAACAACCCCACAAGCACGTGAGATAATCTGATAAAGTGCTTAAATAAAAAAATCCTCTCACAGCTTTCCCCTGGGAATAATGAGTGCCCTGCTCTGCAATGAGACCCCAGGGCTGCAAGGGGGGCACAGTCCTACAAGGAGAGAGGATGCCTCTACGTTAGACACAGCAGAGGCCTATTTATTTTGCAGAATTGGACTATCCTCCCTCTGATCCAGACAGCATTAATCTTGCAGCAGCAGGAGGTAAAGGTAGGGTTTGCGCTGACCACTTACCTTCTGGTACAGCTGGAAATCTAGGAACAAATACCATTTCAAACATTATTCACTGGGCTTAAGGACTGGTGCCAGCCTCTGTGCAGCTAACAGCTGAGCAACTGAGACTTTTACAGGATCATTATAAAATAATTTCCCTCCATGACTAGTTTAGGCTGTTCCAATGCACAGTCATAAATGAGACACTGACTTTTAAAAATCTTCCTACCTCTAGGGTGGCAGATGAAAGAATAGGTCACTGCTTTGTTCTGCCACAACATGTCTGGAAGTGTTGAGAGACATGCTTTCATTACATGGAAATTTCCACTGTCTCACTGGTTTTTGAAAGTTTGCAATCTACCTATAGAGCATAAAGGGAATGCTGAGCTGCCCAAAACAGGTCCAAGACATTGGTTTGCTCATGCCATTACAGCTGTAACAGCTGTCCTACTGATGGATGTGTCCCTTGGAAAGAACACTGTGATTTCTAGCAGGAACATAAACCTCATGGCATTTTTCAGCAACTCAGCAAGCACGCTCAAGCCCAGGATAACATCAGTTCATTTAATAAACAAGAATATCATATTTGGAAAAGAAAAAAAAAAGTGATCAGTGAAAGAGAAGTCCATGACAGTGTGGTGGGAAGAATGTTGCTCATACTAATTCAGCTGATCAAGCAGATTGCTCCATTAACACTGCATATGACTTAAGTCCCCAGCTTAATACCACTGTTTTAATGACTCTGCAGTAACTAATGGGATCAGTTCAGGGGATATTAAAAATAATGAAGAGTTTGTCCTGCAGCAAAAAAGATCTCAAAAATAAGAGTAAACTGTTAGAAGCCCAGAGCATGCAGTAATTACCGGATTTTGGTAACTGGTGAGAATGGAAAGGAGAAAACCAAAAGTGAAAGTGAAATTCTTGGATTATTTAATCATGATTGTGTGAACATAGAACTGTTCTGTGATTCTATGAAAAAAATGCATGCTGAGTGTTCTGGAAAGTTAAAAGCAAAGTGATTCGGGTAATTTCCAAGAATATGGCTAACAAAGATGCATTTTTCCCCATTTCAAACATGTCTGTTGTTTTGATTGAGACACTTCATCTCCCTCACACCATACAAGCTGAAATTCTAGCTACTATCAGTCTTGACAAAACCTTCCAAATAGGACCACGCTTTATGACTTTGAAAAATCACGGGCCACGCAGATCTGTGGAGGCTTCTTAGCATACAGTGGACAAAAAGCCATCTTCAAATCATCCCTGGAAACTCCACCCTGTCTGAGGGTGAAGAAACTCCTTGCAGATGCTAGAGCAGCCTGCACCTGGGCTGTCCACAGGTGGTAGCCAAGCCCACCCCACCTGCAAGCCATTGAAGTTAAGATTGTGGGATGGTGCACTGAGCTGAGAACAAGGTAAGGTTTGTCTCATAAAGGTGATGACAAGCATGTTGGCAATGGAGTGGGATGGAGGAAGAAGTGGTTGTGAAAACCAGGTATGGGAAGAAAGTGGTAAATCTGGTTGAAGAAACTGTGGTGAGTGGGGCTGGAATGGGTGAGGAGGTGATGGAAGAATGAAAGATGGTGTGACTGAGGCAGAAGAGGGAAGATGGGGTTGTTCATTTTCTGAATCAACAAAGAGTAGGACTGAGGATAGAGAGAGGGGTTAAACCACCAGGGATTCAGTGTCTGGGAGCAGCTGTTGGTTAAAAAATAAGGCAAGACAAGAGGGGAAAGAGCACCGGTAAAAAAATTTATGATGGCCAAGTGACTAGGAGTGGAAAGGGGACAGTGTTGGGGCATGGGTGTGACTTTTGAGGTGGGATGCAATTAGTGAAGGGAAGAGAAGGGGGAGGTGAGACCCTGACTTGACAATGGTGGGGCAGGGAGCAGAGGGGGTAAAAAAGAAGCTGTTTGTCTTCAAGGGTCCAGAAAAAATAGGACTGGAGAGAAAATAGACGGAAACAAGCAAAAAGGTCCTGGTGGAACATATTGCTCTTCAGAGTTTAGGACAGAACCCAGGTCCTGAGGCTTTCACAGGCTGCCAGCATGAGGACTTGAAAGGCAAGCCTCTGATTCTGTCCCAGCAGCACAGCAATCTCTTCTTATTGGCACCCTTCCCTTCTTTAGTTGGAGAGGGCACATTCCTCTGGTTTGTCTCTGCCAGTCCCCAGAAAAGGTCCCTGTGGGGGATCTATTACAAGGCTGTTAATGAACTTTGTGGATGTGCATATCATGGCATCCTTTCTAGGTTGAGTTGGCTTTAAAACAAACAAACCAGGATCCTAAAAAGCAGAAGACTGTAATTTGTGCCAAAAAGGCTCTGAAATCAAGCATTCGGAAGTTAGGGAATGCTGGAATTAAAGTAATTTCTGCAAACTTTATTTGGCTTTATTTTGGCATGCACAATTTTGTGAAAAAGAGGCCTCAAGGAGCCATCTGGGGACTCCACCAAGGCAAGACCAATTATTCCTAGACCACAGTTGACAATTTGTTCTCTAATCTTATCTTTTGAGACAGACATTAATGACATGATCAAATACTTTTTCTTAATGGGATCCTGCCTCAGTAGATAAAATATACAAGGACCATGTTGTGGAGGAAGCTGGAGAAAGGACAGGCTCACAGTTCAGTTTTCAGACCGCAGTCCTGGTGAATTGCCTCTGCTTCAGAGTTCTTGGGTGGTCATTTAAATCAGACTTCTCCCAGCCAGTCATTAATTTTGTTTTCTCCATTTTCTGTATGCTCAGCTTGGAAATACCACCTCTGATTTAATTTTCCTTGCTTGGTGTCCTGTCTTCACATGGTGTTAGGGCTTTAATTTTGCTACCACCACACAAACAGCCCAGCCCATGTTCCATTGGTTGCCAGAAGCTGGGAAATAAAACTGAAATTCTTATGCACTGTGCTCAGCACTGGCTGTCATAAGACACTCATCTCCCACTTCTCATCTGACCCCGCCCTGTCCGCTCTGTCAGCTCCCATCTCCCCACACCCTGCTCATTCTTCTGAAAGCCCGTGTCCAGAATCTCAGTCATCAATGATTCCTAGTTCCTGAATTTTATTTTTTTTTTAATTTTTTTTTTTGTGGACAATTCCTCTGATTATTTTAGTTCAGGTTTCTCCATAACCACCTCATCCCCAGGGGTCTATGTATTTAGTGCAATGAATTACACCAGTAATAATTACCTCAGGGAAAAATCAGCAAAATATATAAGACCTGACAACATACAGGACACCAGGAACTGCTATAGTGGATAACAGAATCATCAAAAGACTGGGGGGGATGGAAGAGACCTCTGGAGATCACCTAGTCCAACCCTCTTTGCTCAAGGAGGGTGAGCTACAGCCAGTTACCCAGGACCATGTCCAGTGTATTTCCATAGATGGAGACTCCATAGCCTTTCTGGACAGACTGACCACCCCATTCCCCCTCTTCCTCTCCCCAGTAAAATGTGTTTTCTTGTCTGCAGGTGGAGTCTCATGTATTTAAATTGTGTCTACGCTTTCTTGTCCTGTCAGTGAGCACCCACTTCCCTCTGCTCTGTTCCCTCCCAAGAGGTATGTATACACATTGATAGGGCTCCCTCTGAGCCTTTTCTTCTCTAGATCAAACAGTCCCAGCTCTTTGTGTCTTCTCTCATGTGGGAGGTTCTGCAGTCCCTTAATCATCTTTTTAGCCCTTTGCTGGACTCACTCCAGTAAGTTCAGTCTTGTACTGGGAAGCCCAAAACAGGGCACAGGACTCCAAGTGTGGCCTCACCACTGCTGAGTAGAGGGGAAAGATCACTTTTCTTGACATGCTGACAATGCTTTTCCTAACACAGACCAGAATGTTGCTTGCTGTATTTGCTGAGGGCACACAGCTGGCTCATGGCCAGCTTGATGTCCACCAGAACCCCTCAGGTGCTTCCCTGCAGCACCCAGCATGTACAGGTGCATGGGGTTATTCCTCCTCAGGGGTGGGACTTTGTATTTCTCTTTGCTGAACTTCATGAGGTTCCTCTCTGCCCAACTTCCCAGCTTGTCCAGGCCACTCTGGATGGCAGCAGACCATCTAGTGCATCAGTGCCTCACAACTGTGTATAATCTGCAAATTTGCCAAAAGTGCACTCTGCCCCATCACCCAGATGAAGCTGTTAAACAGTGTAAGACCCAGTAACAAGATGTATCACTGGTGACTGGCCTCTAGCTGGACTTTGTGCTACAGATCACCACAGTCTGGATCCAGCCATTCAGGCATTTTTTTTTTTGATCCACCTCACCATCCACTTATCTAACCCACACTTTGTCAGCTTATTTATGGGAATGTTGTGGGACACTATCAAAAGCCTTACTAAAATCAAGGCAAGCAACATTTACTGCTCTCATTTAATTCACAAAGCCAGCCATCTTGCTGTGGAAGGCTGTCAGGCTGGTTAAACCTGATTCCCCCTTTGTAAAGCCATACTGAACACACTTGACTACCTACTTGTTGTTGCTGAGGGACACTCTCACCAGTAAGGCTTCCTTCTGGGTCACCACTCCTGCTTCCACCTTTGGTACACTTTCTTTTTATGTCAGAGTTTAGTCAGGAGCTCCTTGTTCATCCAGGCATGCCTCCTGCCACCTCTGCTTGGTTTTCTTCTTTTCAGGATGGACCACTTGAACTTGAAGGGTACAACCCTTGAGTATCCAACAGCTCAGCCCGTGGCTGCTACTGCAATACCTTATTCCTGATTGTGGTCGGGGCAAGATATGTATGAGTATTTTATAAATTTTATAAATGCTTCCATACTTGGCAGGTGGATATCTATCAATTTCGATAAAGAATGGATTGAATCCAACCAGCATGCTGCATATGAAAAAAAAAGCGTTCAGTACTACATACTTCAGTGGTGTTATCCCTGTGTTTGCCCATCAGTGATATCCTGCACCAGCAACTTTCAGAGTCTGCTTAGATATATAACTATCCTCCTGTTACTTAGTGGGAGGCTTCTCATTCCAGGGCCCACTTAATAGACCTGTATTTCTGGGGTCCTTCCATAGGTGTGGAGAAGGGAGAGGCTCCTCCTGAACTTTAAGGGCAGCCCCACTTGAGAACTAGAATCACCTCCTGGAGAAGTGTCTCATCTTCCAGTGAGGTACCTGACATATTCAATAACTGCTTAATTTAAAAAGACTTTCTTCTACCGCTTTTGAAAGGACCACCTTTCCTGCTAATTGCACTGTCCCCTTGCTCCCATGCTGTGAGGCAAAAAGAACGTCCCTTTGAACTCAGGATACGCTTGATGTGGCTTAAATCCAGTCCACTTCAAAATAAATAAATGCAGCACTTCCCGTTAAGTCAGATGTCCTGAAATGACTTCTTTATAAAAAGGTGCTGTTAATCCTACCAGGCATTTTCGGCTTGTCGGCTCTTTTCCAAGGGATCTTCTGGAGTAAGTGCTGCTCCAACCACGCTAACCTTGTTTGAAGCATTTCCTCTCTGCGTCCTTATGTGCTTACTCATTGCTGCTTCTGGAGCTCTGCTCCGGCTGCTGCCTTTGCAGCCTCTCCATGGCTCTGAGAGGCGTGCTCATCCAAAATCTTGCAGAACAGCATGCGAGCTGATAGCGGCTGGGCCAGATGAGATCAGGAGATAAGGCTTTGTTGACCACTAGCAAAACAATGGACTGTGCACTCGGTGCTGTTAAATACACAGAATAAACAGGGAGAGGGGAAAAAAAAAAAAAAAAAAAAAAAAAGGTTCACTGTAACAATCTCAGTCACAAAATGTTCAGGAGGAAATGAGATTCTGGGAAAGACTTTTTTTTTTTTTTTTTTTTTTAATTTTTAGGAATGCGGTTGTTTCCATTGGTTTCTAAGGCTTTTTGGTGCTTTCGTGCTCCTGTTTTTTTGCCTCCAACCAGTGAGATCTTGCGGCCTGATCCTGAATTCTGCCTTGTACAAAGGTTTTTGAATCACGTCTAACAGGCTGAAGTAAAAGCAACCGTGGGCTGTTAGTCTGATTAAATTAGGAGGTGTGTTCTGTTGTGCAGAGTGTGAAAGATTTTGCCATGTCAAGCAGTCAACAGGGAATTAAGACAAACAGGCATTTTTAATAAGAAACACCCAGGTTTCATGTTTTAAAGACCCAGCAGTCAGTATTTTCTGTTCTGATTCCTGTACCTACTTTTAAGCTTTCTGTTTGCAGACCCTCTAGACTACCCATATATTTGCTATTTTTTACTATATTTGGTAACTGATTTTCAATGCCACATCTCCCAAGTTTTAAAGATTTCGAGGAGAGCTCTCCTTCCATCCCAGGGCAGGAACAGCTGTCAACAGCAGATGTAGAATGCATGATGCAGCAACAGTTACTAACTATTTGCAAGCCAAAGATGCAGAAAATAGCATGCGATGGTGATTACTGAGCAGTTAGGGACAGGGATTATTAAATCAGTTAGAGTCCTTGGCAAAAACTCAGTGATCAAAATGAAAACACTGCTACTTTTGTGGCCACTTCATAATTAACTGTGCATTTCTCCAAGATTCTGAGGAGAATCTTCACCTTTAATTCCAGGCTGAAAACTGACGAACACTGGTTCGCATGTACGTTATACAACAACAGTGGAGTCCCCCAGGGATCAGTGCTGGGTCCAGACCTGTTCACCAACTTTATCAATAACTTGATGATGGGACAGTGCCTTCTCAGCAAGTTTGCTGATGACAAGAAGCTGGAAGGACTGGCTGACACTGCACAAGGCTGTTCTGCCTTTCAGAGAGACCAAGACAAGTGGTAGAGTTGGGCAGGGAGAAATTTAATGAATTACAACAAGGGCAAGTGTAAACTCTTGCATCTGGAAAAGAACAACCCCAAGTACCAGTACAGGCTGGGG
Organism: Phaethornis superciliosus; assembly: GCA_023637945.1. Classification (NCBI taxonomy): domain Eukaryota; kingdom Metazoa; phylum Chordata; class Aves; order Apodiformes; family Trochilidae; genus Phaethornis; species Phaethornis superciliosus. Next base: position 82,233,543 of record JAJQWJ010000001.1, on the reverse strand, counting down.
ACTGAGCTGCTGGAGAGCCGTGAAGGGGAAAGGGACCTGGGGGTGCTGGTGGACAGAAGGATGACCATGAGCCAGCAATGTGCCCTTGTGGCCACGGCCAATGGCATCCTGGGGTGCATTAGAAGGGGGGTGGTTAGCAGGTCAAGAGGGGTTCTCCTCCCCCTCTACTCTGCCCTGGTGAGGCCACATCTGGAATATTGTGTCCAGTTCTATGGCCCTCAGTTCAAGAAGGACAGGGAACTGCTTGAGAGAGTCCAGTGCAGAGTGGCCAAGATGATGAAGGGAGTGGAACATCTCCCTTATGAGGAACTGCTGAGGGAGCTGGGTCTCTTTAGCTGGGAGAAGAATGAGAGGCTACCTTATTAATGTTTATAAATATGTAAAGGGCAAGTGCCATGAGGATGGAGCCAGACTCTTTTCATGATGTCCAATGATAGGACACAGGGCAATGAGTACAAGCTTGAGCATAGAAGGTTACATATAAACATATGGAAAAACTTTTTCACTGTGAGGGTGACAGAGCACTGGAACAGCCTGCTCAGGGAGGTTGTGGAGTCTCCTTCTCTGGAGACATTCAAAACCCACCTGGATGTGTTCCTGTGTGACCTCCTGTAGGTGACCCTGCTCAGGCAGGGGGGCTGGAATAGATGATCTTTCAAGGTCCCCTCTAACCCCTAAATTTCTATGATTTCTGTGAAGAGGGCAAGTTCACTACTGTACGTTTGTAGAATGACCTAGGTTCCATAGCTCTGTTAAATTATTTTTCTCTTTGTTGTGTATTGCAGAGCAATCAGCAGTCCTCTCTGCAGACATGAATGTTTTATACTCCTCACAGTTTGCCTTGTGGATATCAACAGTGGCTCTAACCTACCAAACACTGTTGTCCCCTTTCTCCCTCAGAGATCTGGCTGACCTGGGGAGACCCATACCTGTTCAGTTATTTTCAGTCAGGGTAAAAGCAGCTGCGCCAGCAAGAGCTGGATGTGCATCTCATCACTAAGGATGTTCTGCGGGGACCCCATGCGGAGAGGGCAGCATCCCTGGCAGGCTCTGTCAGGAACTTTCTTTGCTTATTTGACAGTGCAGACATCTATTCCCAAATCCCTTTCTCCCTTAGGTGGCACCTGGCACGGTATGCAATGCTTTCCTTCCAGAAAGTTTCAGTGGCAACTAGCAAATCCTCTTCCTGTGTTTGTGAGAAGGCACAGAAAACCTCATCACCCTGGTGCAATATCCACCCGCTGTCTGAAGGAGGTAGTGGAGAAAAATCTCTGTTGGCTGTCATGCTTGGCTCTCTGTACAGCTTGGAAATCCAGCCTGAGTCTTCTTCCCTCACCATGCCTCTCTCACATGTCTACCAAGCTAAAGAGTGTTCCTAATCTCCTATCTCCAGTTAAGTTTTCCTATCCCTACAAGATTTTATTGAATGGACTGAAGGCCTCGGGGATCAGGCTAATTTAAACTTTATTTAGAAAGTCACTTCAACAGCCAGTTTGGAAGTCAGTTGGGCAGGCAGGGAAATAGTGAGCAGGGGACATTTATGGGCCTTTCCACTAGTGCGGTAGTACAGAGAGCTCCAGTAAACCCTTTGGAATGGGGTAATTTTAATTTCCTGCCATAAGAATCACCTATGTGCTTCTTGGCATCCCCTTTTCAGAAACATGCAGACCTGCTGACAGACAGTATGGGAAAATAAAAACAGAAAGCAAATGAGTGTCTGCCTTGGACTGCTTGGCTGAATCTAATGTGAGTGAGATGATACAGAAAAGCCCAGGTGATTTCTGTATTTAAACTCTTTCAAACTCTGGAGGAAACAGGAATAGTTTTTGTTTTCCAGAAAACAAATGTCTGGAAGACTTGTGAAAGGTTCACTAGACTGACTGAGCTTCTCTGGTGCTGGACACTGGTTCTCCAGGGTTATTTATGAAGAAGGAGTGGCCAGACAAATACTGGAGCGAGCAAAACTGTCCAACTGAACAAGATGTTCTCTGGGCACAGTGGGAAATCTGATGCCTCTTTCAAGAGCCAGTGGATAAGACCAACCTTAAACCTGCGGAGAACACCAGCGGGGAGGACTCCACAGAAGGATGCATTTGCCTGCTTAGTGAGTCACTGATGTTTTCCATGTGTTGCAATGTTGCTGTGAACCTGTATTTGGTGTCCCTGCTTGTCTGACTGCTCCACAATATCAGGAAATGAAGTTGTCTTTAGGTCCTGTTACATTAAACAGTTCGGACCACTTGGCTCTGTTGTTTTTTGGCAAACCGACCTGGAATCTTGCAATGCCTTGGTGCACCTACACAATCCAGATCAGCAAAACATCAGCTGTTCTCTGAAGCAATTGTTGATGATGACATATTTTGTGACAGGAAATCATTGCAAAATGCGGGGTTCTCAGGATTAAAAACTTATGTCCTGCTCGGAAAAAATAAATGCAACTGCTATGTTCTCAACATAGATTCCTTCGAATGTTGTTCTGGGAAAAAAAATCAAAAACACTTGTCAGGAATTATTGTCTAATCATTAATGCCTGGGCAGTCAGTTTTTTTACTGTTACAATCTCTGATTTTCCACTGGAAAAAAAAAAAAAAAAAAAAAAGTTAAAGTTCAACCACAACAATTGAGTTTGCCCATGCCAATCAAACAAGAGACAAGCCACTGTAATACCTCACTAAGTTGTTCCATGGATAACTTCCTTGGCAATATTTAGGCATCAGATGCAAGGCTGGTAAACTCATTAATATAATTTTAATGCATTAACATATCAAAGTTCATAACAGCCTTGAATGATTTGTATCCTTATCAGGTAAGCAGAGGTACAACACATTACCCTCTCTCTGTGGCATTCTGGTGGAGTGATTCACTAAGAGCTGCAAGGTAAGCAAAGAGAAAGGCAACAGCAAATCTTCCTGCTGATCACCTGAAAAGGAAGCAATGGGGAAAGACAAAAGCAGGAATTCCTCGTGCAGGAACATGGCTACTGGCTAGTGGACCATTTTGGAGCAGACCTATTCCAGCATCTTCTGGTAAAGATGACTGGATTTAAAGTTTATAGTGATGTATTAAATGTAAACAGACAAAATCCCTAAACAAACAAACAAACAAACAAGCTTCCTTCCCCCCTTCCCCCGAGCTTCTTAAAGCTTTGTTCCACTCAGAAATTGTACCAATTTTCCAATTCACTGCCACCTTATGGCATTTCAGAGAGATAACACTTCAGTAATTTCTATGGGATGCCTCCTATTTTCTGGCAGCCTCTCTAGGAAATCGGATGTTACAGAAGCACAGCAGCTGTAAAACTGCCCCTTGCATCCTGTTTGGAAACTATGTTAATACCTGAGATGCTGGATTATACTTGCTTGTGGAAACTGATCATTAAAACAGCAATTCTATTTATATATGCAGATTCTAAATGGAAGTCATTTCATCAACCAGGGGGCCAAAAATACACATGAACTTTACAATGTTGTCAAAAGAGAATCTTTAAAGCTCAAAAAGGAACCATCTCACTCATGATTCTCAACAATTATTTTGTCATCCATTTTTAAAATTGAGAATGAAAGCTTCACAGGTGCCCTAATCATGTGTTGAGTGGTTTTCTGAGCATAGTTTTTAGTGAAGGAAAGGATCTAGACACTAACAGAAATTTGTAGTTTCCTGCCCCTTCAAATATATAACAGTCCTCCTTTAAGCACAGTTGTGTGGTTTCTTGGTAGATGAGAAGATGCTAAATGGGCAGGCTGTGGAGAATTTGTTGGTTAATTATTACTAGGAAATGTGGGCAGGATTGCCTAATAGGAAATAGAGCAGCAGGGATTTTTGTTGTGTGCATTCCCTGAGTGGCTGCATAGGCTTGGTATTCAGAAAAGTGAGGTGAGCAGCAACAAAGAGTCTGGGGTTTAATATGGATTGTTTTGGTACTGAAGAGGAAATTGGGTGATTTTAGGAAAGGGCTTTACCATATACGAGAGGAGAATCATGAAGCTATTTTCCTGAGGTAGCCTTGTTTTTCTGCCAGTGAGTGAAATTGATTTCTGATTTGTGTTATCTAATAAAGTGTAATAAATCTTATTAGTTATTATGCATGTTAGTTATTATGCATATTAGTTATTCATATATTAGTATATATTATCTAATAAGTGTAATAAAGCTTTAAAGGACATTTTTCAAATGGACACCATCAGTATGAATTATGCATTGGCCTGATTTTTACGTCCTATTATTATGAGTAACAACAAATGCTCCCCCATCAACTATTCTTCATACCCCCACCTTTTTCAAGCAACAAAATATGTCTGTCTTAAGTCAGTCCTCCTGTTTATGTAGTCTTTTGAAAAAACTTTGTCAAAAAACCAAGAAAACATGATTTGTGTTGGTATTTTGGGGCTCAAGGCCAAAAAAAAAAAAAATTTAAATTTTGAGACTGGAATGTCTGGTGATGCATTTCAGGTAGAGCAGAGCCAAACACTGCTTAGTTGCATATTTACTTTGTCTCTTGATGCAAGATTGCTCTTTAGAGAACTTATCCAATTTGTAACCCTCATTTTTGACAAATAGTCATGGCTGAGGTAAACAGCTTTACCAAAACAGCAGACAAATGTCATTTTCATGGTTGTTGGCTTATTGAGACTGTGTCTCAGCAATGTTTGATAGAGCAGTGTCTCTGAGGGGGGCTGAAACGATGAGCACAGTAGGGTGGTTTGAGGTGGCTGCAGTGCCACTCTGATACTGGGGTTTTGGACTTTTTTACTCTGTGCAGAGCACAGCACTCTCAGCTGTCAGGCTTCCAGCTGTACAGAGCTACACAGGCAGCTCAAGAAAATCAAACCTTCAACAATCCCAGGTCCTCTATAGTAGGGAAAACCATTCATCGGGCAGGAAAAAAGGTTTTCAGCAAACCATGCAGCCTGGAGAGAATAAAGTCCTGAGCAGGGACATTCTGAGAGAATGGGTTTGTTTTCTGCTTTGTGAAACAGGTCTTGTAAAGGATAAATTTTAGCTGCCTTTGGCCCCGTCTTTGTTTGCTCGCATAGCAATGTCATTTAGAATGGGACTGGAAAAAAGTGAAAAAAAAGTATATCTGGCAATATTTTGATGCCTTGAAAAGAAATGGCAGCTCTTAGTTAGACTCTTAACACTGGCAAAAAAGTGCTTCTGCTGGTCCAATTTTTTGTTTGTGGTATAAACTGTTCTGGCAAGAATCCTTTTTTTTTTTTTTTTTTTTTTTTTTTAAATCGTATAAGCAAGCAGTGCTCAATTTTTGCTGATGTCTGCCGAGTAATTTTACTGAGGTCACAGCAGGATGCAGTACTCTAGAGCTGCTTTGCCAGGGCTGGGAACCAGTGCCCCCTGTGAGTCCTGAAGTAGTACTGGCTATTCCAGAACAGTACCTGGGACTCTGGCCAGAGATAAGCAAAATCGACTTCTGGTGGTACTGAGATGTGCAGTCCAGGGCCTTTTTAGTGCTTCTAGTACAAACTGTTTCCTCTAAGAAGGTCTTGCTGGTAACAGCTGAGTTGGGAGAATTTATTAAGAGTTTTGCTCTTTCCCCACTGCTCAGCTCAGTATCTGCAAAGTAAGATTTACCATTACCTCACATGCCACCTCTGTGACTTCCAGTATCCCACTGCTCTGTTTTTTACGATTTTTTTTTTTTTTTTTAAACAAATCACATCGCCAGCCCTTTCCCACAACAGCCGAGTTTTCCTACCAAACACCCCAAAAGGCCTAGGGTTGACATTACAGGGATGACCAGCACAGCGAGCTCATCTTTCATGGCTCTGCGAAGCACCTAAGCCCCCGGGACCTCAGGCGGCCGCACCCCCCCCAGCCCCGCCCCCACAACGTTATTCCGGGCCTTCCTTTGCGCCACGCCCTCGGATGAGCACCGCCCAGGCGGCTCTGCCTCAGGGGGCAAAGGCCAAGCCTCCCGGCCGCCTCCACAGGGCGGGCAGGGCCTGAGGGGCCGGGGCCGGGGCCGGGGCCGCCTCCGCCGTGGGGATGCGCAGGCCCGAGGCCGCCGCCCTCCGCGCCGCACTGAGCATGCGCACCCACCCCTCCCCCGCCCGCGCACCCGCCCGCCCGCGCGCGCGGTGAGGTCATAAAGGTGAGCGGCCGTGCCCCAGCGGCCCCGCGCTCAGGGATTGGTCGGTGCCGGGGAGCTGGGGTTGCGTCTTCGGGCCGCCTCATGGCCGCCAGCCAATCGGAGGGCTCCGTCGGGGAGAGCCAATGGCGGCCCCGCGCCCCTGCTCCACCTCGGGGCTCGCCGCTCGAAACCCTCCCGGAGGCAGCGTGACGAGAGGGCGGCCGCGCCTCCTGATTGGCTCGGCCCCTTCGGCTGTCTTCGGGTTGGCCCGGCAATAGCCGGAAGAGAGGGCTCCTTCCGATTGGCTCCTCGACAGCGCTGCTAGGGCGGTGGCAGCGTTTTCCGATTCGGTCTCCGTTTCGCTTCGGGCAGACTCGGCTGAGCCCGTGATTGGTCGCCGCCCGCTACAGGCATTTCCGTAAGGGCCTCGGGATTGGTCCCGAGGAGACTCGGATGTTTCCGTAAGGGCCTCGGGCTGGGGGCTAGCGAGTGCGTCGGGCTCTTCGGCTGGGTATTCACAGAAGGTGCTTACGGCCGTTCCGCAGCGTAGGGCGGCGACGGGCATAGGCGGCTGCGCGGCTCTAGCGCACACACAGAGCGCAGCAGCGGGAGCCCGGCACGCAGCGGAGGCAGCAGCGGGGACAAAGGGACTGATCGTCAGAAACGGGGAGGGGGGCCCGGCGGGAGGCAGCCGGCGCCGGGAAGGAGCGGCAGGAGGCTTCAGCCGGGCGCACTAATCCCATGTGCCTTGGGTGCTTGGGGAAGCAGCAGCAGCAGCAAGCGCCGCCGCTAGCGCTCTGAAGCCGGCTGAGGAGAAGCCGCAGAGTCGACGACGTCGCCGCCGTCATGGCCTGCGCCGCCGCTGCCGGCCGCCGCCTGCTTTGCGGCCTCCCCAGCCTGAGCAGCCGCCAGCTGCCCCTGCGGGAGCAATGAGGATCCGCGCCGGAGCCGCCGCCTTAGCGCCGCACTGAGGAGCCTTATCTAGCGACCCAGCGAGGCCGCCCGGGCCGCTTCACCCCTACTCCGCCCGCCGCGGATCCCACCGCCCCTGCCGGATCCCGTTGCGAGCGGTCGTATCACCTCTTGTCGGAGGATTCGGGAGCCCCGAGATCCCTCCGCCAAGGGAAAAAAAAAAAAAATAAAAAAATAGTCCCGTTCCCTGCCGCCTCCCTCAGAGGCGAGGGGGAAGGCGAGGAGAGGTCAGGGGGAAGAAAGAGGAGGAGGAAGAAAAAGAAATAAAAAAATAAGAAAAAGGAAAAAAAAAAAAAAAAAAAAAAGATATACCCGGCGGCGGAATCGGAGGAGCCAGGCCGTGAGCCGCCGCCCCATGTGACTGGCGCCCAGGGTGGGGGCAGCGAGGCCTAGCAAACCCCCCTCGCTCGCGGCCGGGAGCGGGAGCGGCGCCGGGGGGGCTGCGGACTGGGCGGAGGCAGCTCTCGGAGCCACCGGCGCTGCCGGGAAGGATGGTTTTGTGAGAAACGGGCGACGCGAGGAGGAGGAGGAGGAAGAAGAAAAAAAAAAAAAGAAGAAGGAGCCGGGCGAAGAGCTCGACAGAGACCGAGAGGGGAGGGGGCTTCCCCGGGGGGGGGGGAAGGGGGGGACCCGGCGTTTCATGTGGCGCGTCCCAGTCGTCTCCTCCAGCTGAGCCAGCGAAGGAGCTTCAGGCGGGCCCGCCGGGGCGAGGCGGAGGGGGAAGGCAGGAAAAGAGGTGATCGGGGAAGAGGAGGAACGGGAGACCATGTCCGGGCGGCCCAGGACCACCTCCTTCGCGGAGAGCTGCAAGCCGGTGCAGCAGCCCTCGGCCTTCGGCAGCATGAAAGTTAGCCGTAAGTATCCTGCGCGGGGTTGGGGGGTGGTGGGGCGGCTGTCTGTCGGTCTGTCTGACCCTGCCGGGGTTCTTCCCCCCCCCTCCGCCCTTCGCTGAGGCGGCGGGCGGGAGCGGGGCCGGGGCCGGATCGAGCAGCCCGGGTGAGGCAGCTCCCTTTCCCTTTCTCTCCCCTTCCCCACCCCCCCCTCCATTAACCTTGAATAGGCGCACACCGCCGCTTCGGTTGGGGCCTGTTGGACACAAACCGCCGCTTGGTTTGTCCTCTCCCTTCGCCTCTGCTCCCTGCCAGCGTTGCAAGCGGCCTTTCTAGCTAATTAGAAAGCCTTCTTCACCCCCCTCCTCCTCCCTCCCCCTTTTGTGAAACGGATTGGGAGCTCCATAGCCTGTATTTCCTTTTTATTTCTCCCTCGGAAGGAGGAAACGAGTCGCGGGCACGCAGGTATGACCGTGACATTCACGTTCATTATGTGTTTTTTAAGCACGCTTGTCTCTGAAGGAGAAAGCTTGGAAGATTTTTTCCATGCACCCCTAGAATCGGGTGTGATCACCTTTTAGTCCAGCCCATTAAAAAAAAAAAAAAAAAAGGAGGGGGGCTGCGGGGGGAGGGGAGCTTATAAAAGGTGTCTGTCTCATATGCCCCGGCCTCTGGTAAAATGCTCAACAGAGGGGATAAAAAAAAAAAAAAAAAAAAGGTTATTTTGACATGTGAGCCTATGGGACTTAGTTATTTCAAGCTTGGCATGTCTTTTCCAGTTTTGTGATCAGAGGAATTATTTTAAAGAGTGAGGCCTGCGCTTCATTCTGCACAGGCATGTTGGAAATTGTGTTCTAAGATGTGCCCATCTTTTATATCCCTGTGTGGTTTATGGGATTTAAAAATATGTATTAAATCGGAACAAATTTATAGTGCAAATGGAGAAAGGCCCTCTTCTGAGCAGCTAAATATTGGCTATATGTTTATTATAGGGAATTTCTTAACTCCTGGTTTGAATGTGTTCATACTAACAACTAAATTGTTCCTCCAGATTAATATTAATACAGTATTTTTGGCAGACATTATCTTATTTTTTTTGGTGTGGAAATAAAAAGTGGCATCTTTATGGGACCTGGAATGCTTAATATACCTTACCATTCAATTGATCTATTTGATACTTGTGTACAGCCACACCTGACATGGCTCTGTGTGTGAAGAATGCATGCATATATCATACTGTTTTATGAATTTCATGCCGAAGCACTGTAAGATTGTGAGCTTTTTGACAGATCAGAAATTCTGATGCTTTTCTGTACCGAAATGTCTTCCCCTGTGGTTGAAGCCTTGAACAGATCGTTGGGCTCAGGGTTTGTAGTCCACCATGTATCTGCATGATCAACATGCATTGCAACACTTCAAAGAAACCATGGATGCAGTTAACCCATATTTGCAGCATAAGAGCATGTGTTTGATGAAGTCCAGCATTTGCCTTTACTGGAGATTTTTGATTTCTATGGAGAAGAACTGTGGGGACTCCATTTTAATTTATTGATTTACTTTATGTGCGTATGGAATAGGAAGCCAGTCTTGTTGATCAGTGTTTCTGCAGGTGGCTGTCTAAACCAAGTGAGACCTAGACCTGTCATGCTCAGCAACTGGATTTGTGTTATTCAAGCTCTACAGCTTGATTCTTGAAATGTCGTTGATGCTCCTTTCCCATTTATTTGAGGTCAAAGACTAGACAGATGCTTGCCTATGAAGGGGGTGCTAACTAATGCAGACTCTCAAGTTTGCAAATAGGGTTCAATCCCAAGCGTATAACACTGAGGGAGAAACAAAGGCCGTAGCATAAAGCACACGCCACTTGTGATAACCCCCACAGTCTCTGTAGTCATGTGCTCCTGGTCCTTCTGCTGCCTGGAAAAAAATGCCAGAACAAAGCAGGAGAACCACATACAAGGACTCTGTGAGAAATGCAGTTTGTTTTCGGTTAATCCATCTGTGTTAGAGTGTCTAGGACTTTTTTTTTTCTTTTTTTTTTTTTTTTTTTTTTTTTTTTTTTTTGTAACAGAAATATTCCTGAGTGTCAAAAATGGCTATATCTCTGGTTCTCGTGAGTTTTGGTAGCATCTTATGGCATGATATAGCAAGTTATCTATTATCAGTGTTGCATGCCTAAAAAAAAATATAAAAATCACATGTGTGGTGAACAGTTTGCTGGGCTCTTTCATGTTGCTGTATGTATTTACAGAGTGAGGCTAAGTTACATTCTGAGCCTTTTTGGGTGAAAGCTTGAACAAAAGAATCCTTGTGAGGAAAGTGAAAATTGATGGACAGGTGTCTTCAGAGTCTTTCAGACATCTTTAGTACCTCTGTCTTGGTGCAGGTTTTTTCCAAGTCATCAGGGAGCAAAACCCATCTTGCTTGATGTTAACCTTTTCGCTTTTATTCATAAGCCCAGAGTAGCAGCAAAATTAAATAGCAAGGTTGCACTTCCTGTGATGTCTGTGCAGCTATTGCTGCTTCTGGCCAAGTACTGCAACAGTTATCTAGGAGGGATGGATCCAAGCAATGAGGAAAGGATTGATAAAGTAGTGGAGAAGGGCTTGCAGATCTTTGTGACCTGGGAGGAGCAGTACTAGAACCATAATGTGCTTGCCCTTCTCCCCAAGGTATATTGGGAGAAAGTGAGAAAGGATTTTTTTCATCTCTTACCTCTGTAATTTATTAGACTTAATTTATGAGACTTCATTCTCAGAAGCTGGTAGGAAAGCCTGTTCCTTGAATGAAAGGATGGGTGGTTACCAACAGCTGCTTCTCTGTATGCCACCTCATGCAGGCCATTCTCATTGCTCAGTAATAAATGTTACAAGGGTTTTAACAACTATGCAAGAGTAGAAATCTTGTGGCTTTCTATCTCTTACAAGCCATACCAGCATCAAGATTATTTTATGGAATACATACATCTTTTCCCACAATATTTATATTTTGCTGGTTTTGAAATCAGGCCCCCCAGGTCCCCCCATGGATTTCTACATCGAAGTAATTCTCAAGTAGTTTATTCTTTGTGCAGTTGGGTATTTCTGGGTTTGTAGACTTGCCCACACACAGAGTGCATGTGCTCCTTGTGTTGAACCTGTCCCTCAACAGGAGGGAGCGGAGCTTCCAGTTTTCCACTTGCTGATACTATCAACCTGCTGGTTATAGTATAAGAGGTATGAGCTTGAAGCTTGCTTTTTTGATTCACCTAGTTGTTCTTGCATTGCTTCCAGTTGTACATTGTTTCCCAAATGGGACAAAAATAATCCTGAAATATAAAGGATAGTCATGTAACACATAACTAAAAATATCTGTATAAAAATAGAAGCCTTGAAGTTTGCAATTTGAGAATTTTCATCTAATGACTGGAATTTTTTTTTTTTTTTTCTTCCCTGAGTTTCTGGAAAATAAGTGTTTAAAATAACACCAAATCCTTGTAGACAGCAGTACTTATTGTAACTGTAACCAATTATCTTGTTGGTCTGCATTAAATAATGTCATGGCTAAGGCTTGCCATGAAGAAGTTTTGCTCCATGTGTGTCATGAGTCTATAATTGGTTATGCACAATTTGTTAACTTAGAGGGTGAGGAAGACAATTTTATTTGCTTTAGCTAATTCTAATGTTGTACACATGCTCTTGGTTGCAAAATCTAAAGAACAATCTTGTAATAATTCAGTTTGGACTCTCTGGAAGAATGTTACAGTGTTGCCAAACTTGGTTTTTGTTGAAGTTTTTCTCTTCTTAGTTTCACTGTTTTTTGTACTGTATAATCTCCTTGAAGTACAATAGCTTGGTAATCCTGTCTTGCTATGTACTGCTCACACACAGTACTGCTCCTGGCATTTGAGCATGATGCATCTTTTGTTGGTGTAACGGCTCTTTGAAAGGTAATTTATGAAGGAATTAAGTCTGGGAGTTTGTTGCTCTGCCAGTAGCCACTTGACAAGCCAGGACCTAAAAGTGACTGCTTTTTAGGTAGCATGCAGCATCTAGGTGATCATTTGATTGCCTGCATGAAGTCCAGGTGGGTGTGTAGGAAGAGCCTTGGAAAAGAGCACCCTGGGCAACTTCAGGGAAAAGGAATGAGTGGGGCTGTTGTGTGGCGAAACAATTGAGATAATGCCACCTTCTGTTTCTCAACCCAGTTAGGGTAGGGCCCTCTCTATTGCTTTGATAGCAGTTTCTGCCTAATTGGCTTCTGAAACTGGAAGCCGCCCATCCTGCTCTCCTTGCTGGAGAGAGGAAGATCACTCCCTTCCAGAAGCTTGCTGAGCCTTGTGTGTCTGCCCGTAGCTGATCCTAGCCCTGTCCAGCTTTCTGACTGCTGCTGGGAGAATGGCTTTCCTCATGCCTAAACTTGAAAAACACGGAGCTCTTGGGGTCAGCTAGTTATCATGTGCACTACAGTGGAAAGCATCTCATACTCTAGTCCCCCAAAGTCTAAAAAACCAAGAAAACAAAACCAGCAATCTGCTATACTTAATTCTAACACTGCTGAACTGTTCTCTCTTGATTCATGTTGTTAGGGGTAGGAGCAGAAAAATAACTACTGAAAGACCGAGGCCTGCCAGTGGGAGCAGTCGGATGATAAATAGGCTGATTATTATTTTGCTGTGTCCTCCATGTCAGATGGTGGTTTGGTTGATGTTTTTTTTTTTTAAAATTTTTTAATTTAATTTTTATTTTTAAGACACAGGGGCTTGTGCTAAACCTTTTCTTCACTTTCTGTTACTGTTACACATTTCCCCTTCCTTACACTGCTTCTTGGAGGTGATCTCCTCTTCTGTTATCACTTGTTTCACCTGTTGTATTTCTTAAAAATATTTTAACCGTCTTTATGACCTCTTTACACAGCTGTGGAAATCCATATGGCTTATGGAGTATGTTCCTTGCATGTATGCATTCTGGTGCTAGAAGTTGCTGTGTCATTTAATCCTTTCTCTTGATAGGGCCTTGTAGATGTCACAGGGCAGTGGTGCTTTACGTACTCTGATCTTTTTCTTGGGGCATAAGAAGTAGTTCTTTGGCATATATTGCTGAAGATCACACCACGTGGTTTTCCTCTGCTGCCCAAAGAATTCCTTTATTTTGATATATCATGTCTTTAAGCACTATTTTAGATAGAACATAAAGGCTTTTCCAGTGTTGGTGCTCAGTTTATTCATAGCAGGTCTTAATAATGACACAGATTTGTAGACTGTTGCTGTTCCCTCACCCTATGCTCTTGAACTGGATGGATAAGTGATGTGAAGAAAACTCTGAAAGTCTACAGAGGATCTGTGTCTGCAAAGAGCCTACTGTTAAATCTTTGTGATGTGACCAGGTCTAGCATTTTCTGAAAGGAATTAATTCTAAACCCCGTTAGTTACTTGAACATATTAGCTACTAATTTGCAAGGTGGTTGGAGAGCACTTGCAGCCTCTTATTCAATCTGTTGAAGCCCTTTTGTTTTGAATGACTTGATGAGTCCTGTTTTAAATAGGAAAGTCTGTTTACCTTTGAGTTTCCAGAAGTTTCTATAGACTCAAGACTTGAGCATTTTTCTGGAGTTCTTTCCCTTTTGTTTTTGTTAAAAAAAAAAAAAAAAGTAATCTTAACTTTACTCTGAGGACTTTTAGTCACCCATAGCTAGTGTGGGAAGTGCTAAAGTGACTGTCTTTTGCAGAAGCTCCATGGCTTGTGGAGTTACTTGGCTGCTTTCTGAATTAATGAGCATCAGCCCAATGCAGCCTTGAAAGATGAACAAAACTTCTAAAGACAAGCAGCTATGAAAAGGAGCTTATTGAAAGTTTAAATGCCTTGTGAAATATGTTTCCTCATTTTTCTTTGACCGAAGTTCATATAAAATCTAAAATTTTGTCTTGTCAGCACTTCCTTTAGTAAGCTGCACAAATGGATGCTCCTTTATATATGTTGAAAAGAAATGCTAATTACAGCTTTTACAATGTAGCAAGAAAAGGTACTCCCTCAGACACAAAGGCTCAAGCCCAGAGAGTACTGTACAGGTCAACCCTGCTCTGTTTAGGCCCAAAACAGGGAACCCCTTGGCACTGCTTGTTTGGTGGAGGTTCTTGCTGAAGTGCTGCATGCTGCCATTGGGGAAGATGTAAATTTGGAGCCATGAGGGTGTATGCTACTTTTACATTGATTTAAAGCATAGACATTTATTGAGGGACTTTGCAATAGTCTGGTCTTAAGGGTGAGAAAGATGCAAGACCTGGTAGCAAGATAAACCTCTATGAGAAGTACCTGCAACATTGTAGTCATGCTCAGGTGAGGTGTTCTTGTTCAGCACTTCTGTATCTTATTTAGCAGAAGCCTAAAATGAACCTCTACCTGAAGCTTTTGCAAATCAGATTTGAATAACCACTGCAGGTAGAACTGTTTTCACCAAATCTTCTGAATCTTCTGCATCCACTGGTACTGGCTTACTGTGCCATAGACACAGAGGATCAGTAAACTGGGTGCAGACCACGAGACAGTGCATGTTTTGCTCAATCCTATATATATATATATATATATATATACTCTTTAACAGTGCTGCTGTGTGAAGTTCTGGCTGTGCAGTAGATGAAACGACTTCAACAGAAATCCGTGTTGAAGACCTTACTGAAAGCTTTTCTGTATCAACCTCAGAGAATTATGAAACCTGTGGATGCCCAGAAATCACAGTGATGTGCCTCCAAAAGAGGTAGAGAGTGATTTTTCTTGGGTGATCAGTGCTATCAAAGAATCTTTTCATTAGGTTCTCTTGCCACAGATGACTCGTCTGTTTTTCAGGAAGGGAAGTACACCAAAGCAGTTCATTTTGTACTTTTATCTCTTGCAGATGGGAAGTAGATCTAAGAGTCTAAGGCAATTTGTGTTCTCACCCTAGTCTGTCTTATACTGGAAGAAAGGAAAGTGGTAAGATAGCTTGTCAGTGTCAAGCAATGGGAGCATGTCTTTAAAGAAAAGCTGTATAGCAACAGCTCTTTCAGAAGGGATGGCACCAGTCCTTGCCAGGAGTATTGCCACTTCTCTGTGGAAGCAGATGCAATATTTTCTGGCTTAGCCTCATCAGCTGAGGGTCTGTAAGCTTGATATTAGTACCAGTGCTTCCTTCACATGCTCTTGACTAGTGAATTGCTATTAACTGAATTTTTTAGTGCAGAAGGCAGATCTTAATATATCACAGGAATATGTAGTGGTATAGTTACATTGCTCTATGTGTGTCTTCAGGCAGTTGGGTGGATTTGAAGGAATATGTTAGTAGTCCAAGTGCCTGACAGGAGATGATCATAATAAGGGACCTTTTGGTGTGAAGAGAAAGGGAAGGTGCTCTTGATTGATACTACAGGATAAGTAATGCCATAGAGGGTGTGTGGGGCTTAGGAACATTGTGCTACTGAGTGTATGTGAAGGTAAGTGAGTTTATCTGCAAAAGTTGCTACAGGCTTTTGAATCTGAGCACTTAAAATGAGAGAATCTGGGTGTTGGCTCTGAAGTTAACAACTAGAAGGGAAGCAGCATCTGAATTTTTCCAACCAAGGCAGACTTTGTAGAGCCACAACTGTAGAATATGAATGTTTTGACTTTTTTAGTAGAAATATGATTTTCATCAGCTACCAGCCCTGTTGTTCAAAGAAGTATCTTTTGCCAGGAATGCAGACAATTGTTTAATTTTCAGACAGGCCAAGAATATATTTTGCAGAACGATAAGCTAAAATGTGACTTGCTACAGAGAAGAAGTTGATTTTTCTTGCAGTGTAGAAAGAGGAAAAACTATTTAGTCGTAGTTGATAGTGCCAGTCAGTTTGGTTTTCTTGATTCACACCCTGCTGCAGTTACATATAACCTATGCTATTTGTATCCCATGTTTTCTGCTTCGGCTGTTTTAAGTATCTAATAAAAAAAAGTAATACAATCAATTGACCTGTGTGAGTGGGTTTCCTTGAGAGAGGAAGGGGACACAGATTCTTCACCCTTAAATATACAGAATATTTGGTTGTTGGCCAAGTAAACATGAATCACTTGGCACAGATCTGTATCCCTGTGAATGAATATCCCTACATTGGTGGGAGTTTGAGTATCGGCATCAGAAAGAGTATTTTGTGCCTTGCTGTGAGAGTAAAAGCTTTCTGGCAAGGCATACTTTTTGCAGGTGAGTAGATGCAAGGCTTCTGGAATGTTTTTTCTTTATATATACAATTGCTCAATTGAAACCTAAAGAAGTGGAAAATACTGTTGTCCTTGAGAAGATCATATCTGCTGACTGTTTCAATTCCAATCTTGCAATCTTCCTCATAATTGTATGTACTGGCTTGGGAGCCATGGGGATGTGTAAGTGTAATGCGGTGTAGTATTTGCAAGTTAATGGTTTGGTTTGTTTTTTTTCTTTGTTCATCAGAGAACAGGGAAACCTTACTAATAAAATTTCAGTTTTAGAGACTCTGAAATAGGTTTATAAAAATTGTTAATCTTGGATTACATGTTTTGGCAACCACAGTGGATTGCGGAGTTGATTCAGATCTTGGGGGAATGCTTTAGTGCCCATGGAAAGCTAAGTTTTTTTTTTCCATTCGTCTGGTTTGTTTTCTAGTGGATCAACTAGTGAGTGTATTGGAGACAAAAGCATGAGATTTATATGGAGTGGGAAAACTTTTCCAGAAATTTTGGGCCTAAATTTCAGATGATACTCCTCTGTGGGAGGACAGGGAGAGCTTTGATTGCAGCTCCCAGAAGGGAAGGTATTGCTGTTTTCAGATTGAGCTCAATTTTGAGCTTGCTGTTCCTTGGTGGGTAGAGTAGGCATGAGTTAGTTTGGGGTTGTGTATAG
This sequence comes from Phaethornis superciliosus, assembly GCA_023637945.1. Taxonomy (NCBI): domain Eukaryota; kingdom Metazoa; phylum Chordata; class Aves; order Apodiformes; family Trochilidae; genus Phaethornis; species Phaethornis superciliosus. The sequence goes on along the minus strand of JAJQWJ010000001.1, from coordinate 82,216,797 downwards.
TCCCCATGTGAGTGACATGGGGATGGCAATTGAGTACATTTGTTTGGACTTTTAATGTAGCTTAGTAATGAAGTTCATGAGTAAGTTTTCTGAATGCCATTCAATTAGAGTGTGTTTTAGAAATACAATCTCGATGGACAATCTATGTAGGATAGTCTGCAAGTCTTCTGTTTCATGATAGACTTAACTTCTGTGGACTGAAGCTTGTTTCCATTTTCATTTCATCTGTGACAGCAAAAAATGGTGTCTCTTTTCCCAGGTAGCACATTAGAAATGCTTGTGAGATTTTGCAGTCCAGGTCTAGATAGATATTCATGAGGCAATAAACAACATTTTCTGTGTGGTGTCAGTGCTTTGGTGTTATGCAATAGCTTGTGGATTTGTTTTTTGTAATACACTAGACTTATTTTTTCAGTGGTAATACTTGAGCAGGTATAGTGGCCCAACTGAAAGGGAGTAGTGCAGAGGTGTTTATGCTGTTTCCATCACTTTTCATAATTATGATACTTTGGAATATTCATACTGAGACAGTGACATTGCATTTCAAACTATCTGGTGAAAGCCTTATTTTCAAGAGGTGGCATAGTTAATTACAAAATTTAAATGTCTTCTAGAGTTACTTTAGAAGCTGTAGTAGCTACATATATGTTTTAGTTTATTTGGACATTGTGGGGGTGCTGTTTTGGGTGTGGGTTTTTTGTTTGTGGTGTGTTTTTTTTGTTTTGGATGTTTTTTTGTTGTTTGTTTTTTTTAATGAGCAATTGGAATCAGGAGTGTTACTGGCAGACCAGGTCAAAATCAGTATGTTTGAGGTGAGAGCAGATGATGATGATTTATCCCTTAGAAGCTTCTTCTAATTTATTACTTTTTAGATGTATTTGTAAGTGTAGAGAGACACACACACGTGTTGTGAGAAGTATGATATGGAGAGGAAGAGATGATCTAGTTTTCTGAGATCTGGAGTTGAAACCTAGACCATGTGGAAAGGCTTTGCTTTATAGCTTCTACTTTAAAGCATTTACAGACTGCTTTAAAATGTTCTGCCAAATCTGAGTAGATGACATTTCTGCAGACCAAACGAGTAGTGTCTTAATACTTGAACAGTAATTGTTTTGTCAGAAGTAGCAAACCAGTTTCTCCTTTGACTTCACATGACGTGTTCTGTCACTTGGTAACATCCTATGCTGCTAGCATTAACATTTAATTTTGATGCTGCCAAGAGAGCTCTGAAAACAGCTGCATTGCAACCAAGCAGTGCTGTTTTGTATCGCTCTTAAATGCCTTCTTTTTGCGTGTGGTGACTACGGGAGACTTCTGTCCTGGCTGCAGATTTTGTGCTCAGGTTGTCAGAAAGCCCAAGGTAGAAATGGGATTTTGGGATTTGATAAATTGTCAAGATTTTTGAGTGTATGTGTCTATAAAACTGAGTATTTTTCAAACTCATTAATTTTCAAGAACATAGTCACTATATGACTTTAAAACAAAAGTTTATTTTAATTCAATGAGTTTAGAAATTTTTGGTAGAGGGAAAGGCTTGAGATAGGTACACCTGGAAGTTTTGCAATTATTTACTAATTTGCACTATTCAGTGAACCTGTAACCTGAACCTGTACTGAGTTACGGGTTTCAATACCTCTAGATTTTTCAGGTTGGTACTACAAAACCAAAAAAACTGAAACACCCAAAACCCCAAACTAGTTGTAACCTTACACCTGTCGTAGGTGTATATCTGTCTTTTTTAAAGGAAATCAGTGTTTCTGTCACTTTTTATGATTAGGTGATTCAAGCATTACATTGAACCATTCTTACTGTAGCATTGCTATGACTAATATATGGAAAAAGCATGGGGATTTGATAGCGCTGTTAATATTCCATGCTAGGTGTCTGCTAATGTAGCATATACTGTCAGAAATACTGCAAGCCTGTGCCCTGTTTTTGTTCTGTCTTTTGGGTAGTTTGATTTTGCATCTTGATAGTATATGAGCACTAAAGTATTTATGTCAAAGCTGCTTATGGTATTCTTGCGTGAATATCTGGGGAGACTGGTAACACATAGGTTCTAAATTGCTTATTTTGGCTGGTCACACTTTCTGTGCAACCTGGTCTATTCACTTCTCCCAGTGTTTTTGTGTACTGCTGTGCTTTCAGTGAGGTCCCAAAGCCTGTGATGCACCAGGTGTTTTTGGGTATATGTATTCAACTATGGGGGTGAGCAGCCCTCACCTAGGATTTTTCAGGTGTGCCCTGAGTCTCCATGAATGGAATATGCAGTTCTGGCAGGGAGAAAAAAACAGTAGTAGGAGTGTCTTCTGGAAAATAAGACAAAGCAGCTTATGAAAAATGTATCAGTAGTCCATTAAATTGTGGGACAAATGTAGGACATTCATGCAGTAAAGAGAACAAAGTGTTGGAGCTGAGGACTGGACTTCCTTAGAAGACTGTTGTACATAGGATATTACAGTTTGGCTTTGAGGTTATAGATGCAACATTTTATGACTGGTATGCTTGAAAGACCTGATATTTCTTAGTATAGTAGAGAACAAAGATGGGTGTTTCTAAATAGTCAGATAATGTCCAGAATTTTGTCAGGAAAAATAAGTCTCTGCAGATGAGGATGAATAATGAGCTTCCATCTGATACTGAAGAGAGGAGATGTAACTGAACTCCTGGAGATTTGTTTGTTGAAATTCCTTGAATTGCTCTGGGCAGCTCTTGAGCTGTTTTACTTTGATTTCTCATTCTGTCTGTATTGATATGAAAGCTACTTGTACTTAAAAAACATGTGGAGTCAGGTAGTGATTATCTGTCCAATGTTATTTCTTACCATTTTCTTCAACCCTTCAACCATATGGAATTACTCTCCGCATGAAATCAACTCTGCCATTTTTAGTACTGGTTTTTTGTGCTTGGGTGAAAAGTAAATTTATTTAATATTAAATATACAACTACCTTAGAGTACTCTTTCTCTGTTTTTAAATGAAAATACTAAAAGCTAATGCAATAATACTACCATTGTACGAGATCATTAAAACATATATATGAAAATAATATATATGAAATATTCTCCTTTGTAAAGTGTACCTCTTTGTTTGTCCTCAGATAGTCTATAGCACATGTAACTTTTGAAATTGTAGGAAAAATGGTGCTGAATTATGGTAAAATACTGGAAATTGGATGACTTGAGAGTTGGTGCTGCTTCTGAAAGTTCAAGAATGTACTGTAATTCTGTAGAATGCAAAATAGTCGGCTGGTGCAGTTATGAATCATTTTTGCTTCATTTTGACATAATATTGAGAAAAAAAATGCTCTTTTATGCTACTAAAAGAGAAATAGCTGAAATCTTCTAGAAGTTTTTTGGAACTGCCCTTTTGAAAAATATGGTACAATTCAGATTCTTGCCAGTTGACCCACTGTGTGTCTGTTCTTTGAAAGGATACATAGACCACATAACTGAAACTTCTTAAAAGGAGATCAGCCGTGGGATGTGCTGGCAAATTGAGTCAACTGTGTGGCATGAAAGTGCTTGTTTAAAAACACATCATCCACTAAAAATTTCAAATGTGTACTTTTATGAAAGACTGTTAATTTTTCCTCCAGTAATTCAGTTACAGCATAAGTTTCAATTTATTTTTTTTGGCTTTATGCAGATGAGAGGTCTTTGTTCCCATATACAGACAGGCAAGAAGATGTAGTGCCAGAGAACAATGCACTTTCTCTTAGATAAAGCAACTAAATGTCCTTAAAATACATGTCGTGTGTATATATAATTTAAGGCGTATATGCATACCTCCTTTTAATTGCTGTGGTGTTATTCTTTGGGCATTTGCTTATGGCTGCTCTCGAAGACAGGGAAATGGATTAGGCAATGCCTATATCTGACCCAGTTTGTGTGTTCTTACAAAAGAAATGTCTTCATATTGTCTATATTCACTTTCACAGTTAACTATTTTATATATCCTGGCAGAAAGTTGGGCTTTTCTTTGTATAAGAAGGGTCTGTAGCCATTATCAAATAAATGTTCTTTTGAAGTTCATCAAGACTCAGGGTCAAGCTGGGAGAATGGGTCGAGAGGGTTCTGCAGAGTTTTCTTAAGTGCAGCAGTAAGTCTTTTGCAGAGTAAAGTTTGTAGAATTGGAGATTGCATTCTCTTCAGAGGCACTCCAGGGACTAAAGAACATGTCTTCAAAACAACCTTGGCAAAGCAGCGGAACCTAAGTAGGATGAAGTTGAGCAGGGGCAGCTGTATATTTGACTGCAGATTACAGGGTGGAGGATAACTGGGAAGGCAGGATATCTGCAGAGAAGAAGCTGGGGGTGGATGTTTGCATAGTGGCCGTGAATCAACAGATGTTGTAAAAACAGCATTTTTTTTAACTGTATGAACAGCAAGGACATGTAAACCCCATGACATTAGCTTTCTCATGTCTCAACATGCTAAACAGTTGAAGCTGAAGTGAAGCATCTAGTTTTGGTATAGTACTGGGGGAAGAGTATTTTGCATGCAAAAGAAAGTGGTCAGGTTTAGAAAATTTGCTCTAAGGAAAGCTGAAGCCTTCTTTTAGAGGAGACTGGAGGGAAATTTCTTTTGGTGATATTGTCTAAACATATTTAGGATAGCTGTGAAGAAAAGTCAAAGCTGTTGTCATCTCCACTAGAGATGAAACAGCTTGTGGGATTAAGCTGCAATAAACATGCTTCAAGTTAGTTGAGTCAATTTTTAAGAGCAATGGGAGCACTGGAATAGATTAGGAAGGCTGTTAGATTCCTAACAATGACTGTTTTAAAAGTGAAGAAGTTTGCCAGGTAGTTTATATATAGAGTGTTTTTTAGATTTTAATTAAAACATCCTGTCATCCCTTATGGTCGTATTTTCTGCCATTCCTAAATGGTCTTGGGATGACTTTCAGTTTCAGCACACTGATCCTATTCCTTCTCCCCTTGGGATGAAATAGGATCCTGGTACTGGCAGGTTGCCGGCTGATAGTGGATGTGAAGATGAGGATCTGTGAAACTGGACACAGCTTTAACAGTTGAAGGCTACATAGCTTATCTATAGTTTTGTGGTTAGCTTCAGTCTGGGAATTCAGCTTATGCAATGGTTTGTCCAAGCCTTGGCACTCAGCTTTAATTTTGAATGAATCATAGAAGAATTTGGGTCAGAAGTGACCTTTCAAGGTCATCTAGTCCAAACCCCCTGCAATGAGCAGGGGCATCTTCAACTTTGTCAGGTTGCTTAGAGCCCCTTCCAACCTGACCTTAAATGTTTCTGGGAATGGGGCATCTGCAACCTTTCTGGGCAATGTGGTTCAGTGTTTTACCTCCCTAGTTGTAAAAAATTTCTTTCTTATATCTAGTCCTAAAGAACTTCCTTAGCATTAGAGTTCAGGTAAATGTACTGCATTTGGAAAAGGTTTTAGTGTGGCTGGGGAGTCTATATTTTAGTTAGGTTTAAATCAGCTCTGAATTTTGTTTTTTTAACATGCATGCTATTGAAATGAAAACTTGCTCTAGTTTGGTTATCCAGTACTGCAGTTGAGAACCACAGCCTTTTTTGGGGGGATCTCTAGAGCTTGCTTTGTGTGGGTCCTGAGAAAAACGCTTTCCTTCAATTTTTGACCCTGTGGTTCTTACTTCAACACAAAAGAATTCAGTGCAAGAGAAGAACTGCTCAGATCTTCAAGTGTAGGCCAGGACCCTACTGCAGTAGCTGTGTAAGTACCAAGCTTATGGTAGGATTTTTGTGCCCAAAATACCTTAAGAGTGTAGGTAAATTATTTTGGTGTATAATACCAGCGTGTCAAGAATATTTTCCCCTAATTAAGCTATTCACAGTAGTTGTTTTAGCTTGTATTTAATAAATGGTCAAGTGTCTGAAGATTGTGTGTGGCAATGAGCCAAGGAAGAAAAGAATTTATTTTTATTTTGTTAGAGTTCTAGTTCAAAGGTCAGAGGTTTGATGTGGACCTTGAAAATTTAAGTGTTGCTCTTTGTCAATTCTTTATTTCCTAAATTTTATAGAGATTTTAATTTACTTGTATCTGACTTTTTGACACAGAAGTAAGAAGGATGTGTTAAATTGAGTCTATAGTACTCACTTGAGACACTGTAAAGATACCCACAAACAAAAATGGTCATCTGTATTGGGATATGATTTCCCATTTCATGTGGAAACTGAGTATAACTAAACAAATTGGTTTTTATCTTTGCCTCTCAGAACTAGTCTTTCTTCCTGTACATATGAGATTACTGTAGAAGGCTGGAATCCTGAACTCCTGTTAATATAAATTTAAAAATTATAATTTGCTTCTGTAAAATTTTCTTGATCCCTTGCTTTCATATTCCAAGAGATTTATTTATTATGCAAAACCAGATCATTTTAAAATGAAATTTTTCCTTCCAGTTTGCTCAAACAAGGGAGAAGAATTGATAAACCCAAAACCTTATGTTAGAGTTCTCATAAGCTATAGAATGCCTTTTGTTCATTCCCTTTTAAATCTTTGGCTGATGCAAGGATTAGACAGCTCCAAGAAAAGGTCTTGCTGGAGACTTCCATACTTCATTTCCAGACAGCGCTTTGCTTAAGGCTGTGTTTAGTGTTTGCTCTGTCTTTGACATGCACAAAATAGTCCATCACTTAGATGGGTTAGACTGACAGGGCATACAGGTCTTTTTTTGTCTGCACCTGCCATAATCAGAATGATGGAAGAGTTTACAACCTGGGTATTGTGGAAAACTTGTTCCTCTACCCAGCTGATAGCTGTGAGAGATTGGGGAACTTGTGTTGATGTTCTTCAGCTTCAGTACTGTGACAGTGATAAGGAGTCAGCAGAATAACCTGGCATCAGAAATGGATGCTAGGAAAGAAGTAAGGTAGAGCTTAGCCCATTTTTTTTCCTTTTTGTAATAATTCAGATTAAATGAGTTTGTTCTGGTTTTTTTAAGCAAAGTTTAAAAAAAAGGCTGAGGGGATAAACAAAACAAAACAACATACCAAAATCCCTTCCTCTTCCCTGGGTTCGTTTTTGAGCTCAGGATGCATTAGATGTTTATCAGAGAGTTGGTACACTGAAGTTTTAAGTTACTACAGGTTTCAAGAAGAAAAACAGGAGAGAGGTACTTGTTCCTTCTCTTCCAGGTTTGCAAAAATATTAGTAACTTCTCTTTGTGTTCAAAGATTCTTTTTGTTTAAGTTGTCACATCTTACTTTCCTTTACCTTTGTTGTAGTCAGTATTTGTGCTTGAAACTAAATGGAACCATAACTCCTGAATGAAATTATCTGTGTGTAATGTTTTGTTTATTATTTATAGTGTCAGAGTTTAGCTGATGTTACACTCAGAGTCCGGTGTTTTTTTATTTTTGTGGATTTCAGGTTTTTTATGCAACTATAAAAATGTCTTTTGAGGGAAAAGAGTCAAGTGAAATCAAAAGCTTGAAAATAAGCCTGGTATAAAGAATGCTCTGATGATCCTTTATATTGAAAAAAAAAAAAAAGGGCAGTGATAATTTAAGGTCTCAGATCCTACTAATGTCTTGAATAAAGGTTGGTGGTTTTTTTTTTTTAAATGATTCAAAGCTGATACTGGCTTTCAGACCTCTTCAGAGGTGATAATAGAAACATATGCATTTGGCCTAAGTTTCCAGATTTGGACTATAATTGATGTGCAGATCAGTGGATCCACCTGGGCAGTTTTTGATTACCACATGACTTAATCAGCATGCTTAAACTTGAAAGTGCTGCCAGGTTATAGTGGTGAAGAATGATTGCCTTGCCTGTGAGTGAGTGAAAAATGGATCACCGTACTACCCTTCAAACTCTTGTCAGTGGGAAGAGAATATGAAGACTGAAGTAACAGAAGAAAATCTTGAGGAACAGCAGTGAAATTTATACTCTTTATTACAGCTCATCTTGCCTTTTCTATACTTGAACACTACAGCATGAGACAAGTAATGTGGTGGTAATATACAACAATATACAGGAATATTTCAGTAGCCATGAATATGCTTAGAAATAGCATGCTGTAATGTGTAATGCTTATCTGTTGAAAGTCAATAATTTGGAAATGTGCACAGACAAGGTTTTGCCCAAGAATATCAGCATGTCTGGAGCATCTGAAAAGTCTAGCTGTAAATGTGGGAAGTGATTCTGGGTAGTGTACTCCTGTGGAGACAGGGAGATGAGCAGAGTTACAATTGCTGCTGCTGAGGCCACTGTACTGCACACTGGTTTGATCACTTATGCTCCACAAAAAGAAAATTCAGTCTGAAGAGAAAGCCAGAGTTATCAGGGGAAAAGGCAAAACTGGAAGTGAAACTGATACTTGTCTTAATCCTTTCTTACTATTTTGCTAATGTTTTGACTGTACTTTTTCTGTATTAATACCTTGAGGACAGAGTGGGAAAATATTAGTTTAATTGTTTCTTTTACTTCTTGCAAGTACAATGCTTCTGTAAAAACAAGGACACTGAAGTTATAAAAGGATGTATTTTCTCCTTTAAAAATCTTACTTTCTGTTCTCCTCAGCTAAAGAGGTTTTTAGAATAGTTTTCTCTAAGTGAGGCTAAAGACTTAAATTGAGCACACAGTTGGGGCTATACAGCATAGTTTCCTTCAGCAGGAGGAAATTGGACTTTTCTTCTTATTTTAAGATGTATATGTGAAGATAAAGCTGAGAGGCTTTCATGATTTTAAAACACCACCACCACCAAAAAAAACAAATTAAAGAAAAACTTCAGTTTTTCAGTCCCTCTTCAATGAGGGGGACATTTTGGTGTAATGGAGGCGTCCTTTCTTGTGGCTTGAAGAGCAAGCCTTGCTTGTTCTTGTTGAAGAGCAGTTGTCTGCCTTTATCCAGACCACTAAAGTGGATGGAATAAAGCAAAAATGGATAAATAGAAACATACTAATTTAGTTGTATGTATGGAACGTTTCCTTGTGGCTAGTAGTAACTAGAACAACCATGTAGCTCTGTCACATGTTGGGTTGTCTTGACGTGCATTTGGTTTAGGAACTTTCTATACCAGCAGACTTGTTTTTTCGGTTTCTCTCCTGTTTAAGATTTAAGATGGGTAGAAAAAAGTAATTTATCTATATGATGACATCAACTGTTTTCCTGAATGTTTTCTGTGTGGAGAAAATAGTAAATGAAACCATACTCTGTATTGAATTCATCTGATTTGTCCAAGTTTTCTACCACTCTTTTAGTGACATGAATTTATTAGAGTTTTTTTGTTGTAGTTGTTGCCTCCAGCATGTGGGGAATGCTCACTGACAATTTAGGGGAATCCCCTTCTCCATTTCAAGTCCATAACTACTGATGTTCTGGTTGTAATCCAAACTCAGTGACTGAATGAGTATTGCCCAGTGAATTATGTCTCAGCTGAAGTTTAAATTGCTTTTAGCTGTCACTAATTGTGCGGCCCAGTTTGAAGCTGGATTATTTGACATTACAGAGGAGCTGGATGTAGCATCTGACATGAGAGAATGTATTGGCTAATAGTACAAGTTAAGATATAATGCAAACCACGATGATTTGAAAATACGGTAGAAGTGTTACCTTCTGAAACTTCTTAACTGAAGTACACGTAAATATCTCTGAAGTTCTTGAGAGAAATGATGTTATACAGTTTGAATAGTCTTCTCTAAGTCATGAGCATGTGTGCATAATTAAATTTGGTGTTTTACAGTATTTGTGCATAAAGCACAAATGTGTTAGAGAATAAAGGGGGAGAACTACTTAGCAAGAAGTCCCGTTTAGGTTTTATATAATAGGGAAAAAAATATACGTCAGGTTTTATGCAGAAAATCCTTAACAAAATGATAAACCTTTTAATGGAGACAGATAGATACTCAAGGTCTGTTAAATCCCATTTTTACCTCCATCCAGTTTTCCATTTATGCTTTTTGTTTTAAAATATTTTTTCTAAGTGCCTCTTTTTGCTTTTATTGAAATTATTTTACTTTAGCCGTGGATATAATAATTCTTTCTCTGATCTTTAAATTTTCTTTTTCCAAAGGATTTTATGGAAAAGAAATTGTAAACAAAACCATTGTTGGTCAGAATGCCACACCTATTTCCACTTACTGTTCTCAAGTACCTGACCTACTAACAGCAAAACATTTTGTTTCAAGATGCTAGGCGAAAATCTTGGACAAGTCAAGACTATTAGTGTTGAATGTGGCTTAATTGTGAAAATTTTTCTTTATGCTTCTGCAAGTGAGGAGGTTCAGCATCATGTATGCCCAAGCATGGTCAAAAACTATGTTTTGTCCAGGGGTTAAATATAATCAAGTAAAGAAATACGCTTTTATTGCATCATCACTTTCAAAACTTTTCTTTATTGCAGGTCCTGTTGGACTTCGATAAATTGTGAGCAAGTGTCTGCTTATCATGTTTTTTTGTCTGTTTTGTTGTTTAATGTACTGTTGAAGTGTGCCAGCTTTTCTTAAAGTATGTCTTCCTCTCCCAGTTGACAGTCCCGCCGTGGTGGTTCTTCACTGAACACTTTGGCTAAATTCTTAAACTCTTGGTGTTTTTTTTTTGTTTGGTTTGTTTTTTTGTTTTGTTTTGTTTTTGTTTTGGTGGGTGGGTTTGTTTTGTTTTTTTTTACTCTCCTTCAACTGGCATTTCTGAAATGAGTAAGTACCAGTTTAATAAGCTGAGGGCATTTCTGCTGCTCTCAGTTATTCTGAAGCTTTAAAGCAGCAGGCAGTGAAGCTAATTGTATTTACAAATTTAAACCTTGGTCATTTGCACTATCTGCCTCCTAATTCAGCTTGATCCCTTCAGAGTTTAGAAGAAGGATGCTTAAGTTTTGGCACAGCTGTGCAACAACTTCTTGAAATCCTGGCAAGGGATGTCTTCTGGCTATGAGGTGTCAGCCTCTTCCAGTGCTGTCACATAGATACAGTTTATAGCCGGATGTAAACAGGCTTGAACTTCTAAACTCTGGTTAAAGACTTCTTTGTTTGATGTGGTGGGGTTTTTTTTTTTCTTTTTTCTTTTTTTGTGAAACCAAAATACTTGTCCTTTTTGATGCAGAACTTCTGGTTTTGAACTTCAGCATGAGTTCACCAACCTGCAGTTCACCAACTTGGAATCTGAGGTGCTGAGACATGCAAGTTCCACCTTTTAGTGCAGCTATAAAATAACCGTAGTTATAACGAAGGTGTAAAACGTTGCATGTGAGTTTTGCATGCGACCCAGTGTGATTCTTCTTGGTTTCTTCCAACTGCTAGCACATTTCCTGCTGGTTGGTCCAGCAAGAGGAACTGAAGTTTTGTTTACCTGTATCTACCTTGAATCTGTGAATTCACATTAAGTGTTCATCTCTGCTGTAAGAGTAGAAATATTTATTTTGGCCTAGTTATTGTAAATATGCTGACAAACTGGGCTCTTGGTCTGATTTTTATTTTTTTTTTAATTTTTAAATTTAGAAAGAAAAAGTTAAATATAAACTAATATTTTTGCTTGATAGATGAAAATGTAGAATTTCAGGTAAACATTTTTTGAATGATTGACAGTAGGAACTTGCTGCTTTATCTTGTCTGTAAACAGTAAAGGGCACATGGACTGTATGTCCCTCTGCATTCAGATCTTGGCTTTCATATTTCTCTCTGTGTGTTCACAGTCTTCTCTTTTGCCTCCATACTTACCCCACTATACACCCAAGTTACAGTTGTTAGCTTTGTCTGTGATCCAGTCCTCAGAATTTGTTTTGCAAAAAAACCCCCAACAAACAGACCAAAACCAACAAACCAGCAACATTATTCTACACAGAATCCCTTCAGGACTTTCACTGTAACTAGCAAAGAACACAAGTCTATTTGAACTTTATAAACTTTTAAACAGCCAAGATACTTGGAATCTCCAGCTTATATGGGGTATATCGGCTTTTTGAGGACTCTCCTTCTTTGATTTGTAATATATCCACTTACTCATTCTTGTAACACATTGTGTGCTTAGGGAAAGTGATAGTTAATTTTTTTAGGCAACACTAGCTTTTATTTACATGACAGAGTGGTTGAATCCATGCTTGATTGGTAAAAAAAATGGCATATGTAACTTAGATGCGTGGAATAACAAATGTTGCTTCTCTGAAGTTTAAAAATGTCTTCATTATATTTAGCCTGTCTGTAGGAAGCTTTATTCCAGCAATAAGCTTGGTAAGTTTCTGTTTGGAATATTGAAATAGTGACGCACTTAAATTTTCTACTATGGAAACAGTTGTGAAAGTATGCATTGCTTTTTAAGAGCTATTTCTTGCGTTGTGGTAACAGCTCTAAAGATGTTGTCTTTGGAGTTGTCAGAGTATTGCACAATTTTACTTGAGCTACTGTATGGCAACCTACATACCAAATCTAATGGTTGGTAAAATCTTGACTTCTGTTCAAGTTTCTGCCTTGTTGACTTGCTTGTGTCTTGTGATTTAGTCTTGTGTGTGTGAAAGGTTTAGGTCAAAAGAAGGTAAAATGTGTAGCTTTTCTTCACAGAGTTATTCTATAGCATGATAGATCTTTAATGAAAAACTTGGTTTTCATCTCTAGGGTTACTATACAGTGGCTGCAAGCCTTTAGATGACACTTGGGTGGAAATGTGTTTTTTGATGCCATGGAGCTGGTGGAAGTGCACTCCCTTTTGGCAGAAGTTAGTGTACTACCATGGTGAAGTAACACTATTTTGAGGCTGAAAATAAAGTTTATAAGAGTTGGAAGGTGTGTAGACAGCAAACACCTTATTTGTAAGTAGTGGAAAATATTCTCTTTTGAAGAGGTTCTGGTCTCTGATTTTTTTTCATATGAAAGTGCTTTCTTTTAACAGTGACAATGTTACTTCACCTCAGTCAAACCCTGCTACAGGCAGCAGAAAAGTGGTTGGTATTGGAGATGTTCACTCTTAAGTAGGTTTTTTAATTCAGGTCACTAAATGGATTATCTGTGGACACTGAGGAGGTTCCATCTCCAGTAAACCTCTGCATGATTAGTCATTTTTTGCTTTGTGATGATAAGGGGGAACCTCTCTCCAGTGTTTTGTCTGAGTGTGTGGTGAAATCTTGTGGTATTGTAATACCTTTTTACATATTCTAGTTTGGTTTCATTTTATAGATGGGGAACACGGGAGTTTTTCTCTGCCCTGCCTCATCTTGACGAGTAAAAGACAGCAAGGTTTTCTGAGATGTTGCGTGGTGTACTACGTTTTGGCTTTTCATGCCTAGTGACATAATTTTTTGGTTTTGTATAAATCATTGCATATGTGGAAGGGACCTCAAAATATTATTTAGTCCAACCCCCTCTGCTAGAGCAGAGTCAAAATGGTGTATTGAAGATGTATATATGTCTTATCCCAACCCCAAGACATACTGGAGTTTTACAGTGGTCGTATTTAGAATTAAAAGATGAGGTGATGGTACTTGTTTAATTAAAGCAGAAAAAATGATTTGCCTTAGAACCGCAACATAAAGGGGAAAGCTGCAAAACCTGCATCTTCATGTAAAAGCAGATGTTGGGTCCTTTCTGTCTGATAATTTCTTTTTGTTGATCTGTCCACATGTGCTTCTATAAAACAGAAGAAGGAGTTCTAGCACCTTTGAGAAGTTGAGGTTCCAAGTCCCTTGTTGTTAAACCTTGCACTGTGCAGCAGGAAGTCGTGTGTATTGCCTTTACCTGATGGGAAACTACAGTCCTGGAGAAACCTACATCTATCTTTTTTTCTCAAACAGTTAATATTGTGTCATGTATCATGTCAGAAATCTTGGATCTGATACAGCTGAATGACTGAACCAATTAAGACTTGGATTTGAAGAAGCAATGAGAAGTTCTTCAACAAAGTGTTTATGAAATAGCTGAGAAGTTTAGGCAAAGGTCTGTTCATCTATTAAGATACCTTCTGTCTTTTAACTATGATTATAAAGGCAGCATTTTAGAATCACAAAATCATAAAATGTTTTGGGTTGGAAAGGACTTCAGAGATCATCTAGTTCCAACACCCCTGCATGGGCAGGGACACCTCCCACTAGACCAGGTTGCTCAAAGCCCCATCCAACCTGTCCAAATCCAGTTTGGAGATAGCCAGAAAGCAGTTGCATTGACCTCACCTGATCAGGTCAAGGTATACTGAAAGTGAGCTGTACATACCTAGTTTGAAGTAAGAATATGTGTGTGTAACATGTTGCACTTTAATCTTATCTCATTTACTCTTTCCTCGTCCCTGTGTAGATTAAGCCCTTATGGTGATTTTTATATTATTTTACTAGCTCAGGTAAATGGTAGCTGGTTATGATGCTTGTACAGATCAGGAAGAAAATGGGACAGGCTGTCATACGTCTTTCATGGGAGCCTCATAAGTGAAGAATACAGAATGAAAGCATTCAGAGTAAATTCTGCAACATCTGCAGAGGTTTTAAGTCATCAAGTTGGACAAAATTAATATGGTAAATGAAATTATAACACCTAATGCTATAAGAAGTCGGTGTTCAGTGCCTGTTTGCACTAGAAGTCAAAATTAGCAAAGAATTGAAGGTGTCCCATTAGCCTGATTTCCTTAGAACACTGACATAATACCCTCCCACTTTTTTCTCTTCTTTTTTTCCTGTCTTTGAAATACCAATAGAGGGGGGAAAAGGCACTTTCACTTTAGAGAACTGACATTCAGCAGTAACCAAGTAGAGCTGTAGGTGCTTGGAATTGACCCTGACCAGGGATGTTAGGGTGCCTGAGCTCATAGGCACCACCACGCTCTTCTAAGAATGCACCACTGTGGAGTCATTCACAGTTCAGAGTCCTCTCTGAATTTCACATCCTCCTACAAAATGTTTACAGGCAGAAGCAGCAGGGTAAGCAGACAGAAATAGAAAACCAGATTCTCAGTTCTGTAGATTTTTAACACTTTTAAGATACGTTGGCTTAGATTTCGTGTGCTTAAAGCAGCAGTCTGTTCTAAATGTAAAGGTTAGGAAATTACTTGTTCTGCTTGCTGTCCTCTTGATTAGTAGAAATTGAATTTACTGGTGTGTTTCTTTGTTTGGTTGGGGGTTTTTTTGTTTTTGTTTTTTTAAGCTTTGTTGCTGATGTTTTCCATCTCTCATTTAGAGCTATTTCCTGTCTAGTAGCGTGCAGCTAGATTGTATGTGAATGCTAATTTCCCAAACCTTGTGTAGGTTGGTTCCTGGCTGTCTCTGTTCTTCTCCCAGAAAAGCATGAGCATTGGTGTTTTAGTGGCTCCACTGTTGAAGCTTGTTTGATGGCAACAGCATTAGGAAAGTAAAAGTAGTCAGCACTCTGCAGCTGAGTTGTGAATTCTCCACAGGGCATGCAATTGAGGTAGAATTATCATATATCTTACCATATTAATGTAGATAGGTCTACTTTAAGCTGATACCAGGTTGTTGCCAATTTTTATTTTTTTATTTTTTTAAAGCAGGTTTCTGTACTGTGTGACAGACTGTGGTTTGGAAATGAAGTCTCATGTTAGAATACGTTTACTTTGCACCCTTGGCCTCCAGAACCAATATCTTGTCTGTAAATAAGACTTTTGGACCTTGTTTACAGCTTTAGAAGTTTTTGTAATATTTTTATCTATCACTGTTTTTATTAAGACCTTTCATGCATAGTTCATGTGTAGGTAATAATTGGTGGCAGAGGTGCCTGCTGGTGTAACAAAAGCACACACTGGTTGTGGTTATAATTCAGTGTGCAGTCTTAATATTGATAGTGCAAATAAAGTATCTACTTCCTGCACAATTACCAAGGTGTAAACACAGAGTGGCCTTACTCTAAAGGATGGAGCTCTTACTAGTACAAGTTTCCTGAGGGTGTGTTGTCAAAATTTTAAAGCAGGTTGGGTGAGACAGGGTGGGTAAAGAAATGAGGTCAAATGTAGGTGGAAGCAGAGCCCTGGAATGCTTTAAAGCAAAGGTTGAGGAGTTTGTGGGCAGGTATGGCACAGACTTCTGAGCAGTGGAACTAATGATGCCTCCTTTCTTAAGGATTTGTCCAATATTATTTATTTATATGCTGTAACTTTGTGACCTTGGTTTTTTTCTTCTCACGGGCAGAAAAGGCATGGATTTTTCCTCATCTGAAGCAGACCACGTTTTGCTAGTGCATGGTATGTGTGTGATGGCAAGTTAGCTTCCCATTGCCAACAACTGTATAAGAGCTGGGGGAGTGCTAACTGGTTTGCTGGTTTGATAGAGGATCCAAAACAACTGAGATTTCTGCTCTTCCAGGCTGGGCTGCTAATGGACCAATGAAGCCCAGGTCTTTTGGTGGTGAAGAGGAACAGAACAGTGATCACATAAACCTAATCAGCTCAGGCAACTGGTTTAAAAGGAATGGAAGCCAAGCTAGGGAAGGTACAGAGTACATTCTACACATAGTAGAATATAAAACAAAGAGAAGCAGAAATGAACTTGCCTTATAATTTGTCTCTTCAAGACAAAGTTTATTTTTCTACTGAACATATAGCAATTTGCTAGTCATATTTTAATCCCAGTCATTACAACTGAGTGCCTTGCAACCATTGCCTAATGAAGCTATTTTGTAGATTTATCCACTGAGCTTTCAGCTCAGTCCCCAGGTCTGTTTCAGTTTTTGTCTTGCTCTACCTTTAGTCATGAGGCACTTTAATAGCAGAAAGACAATAGCCTGTTATAGTAGTGTGGTGTTAAAATGCCTTGTGTGAAATGAATTCTAAATGAGGGCATGGTTGGAGAGCTCCTGCAAGCTTTGGCTCTGTTGATACTAGTAGGAAACAATTAAGAGAACGGGGTTCTCTCAGTCTTAAGAAGAGCATCAGCAGCAGCATCTTGTTGTACATGGGAGCTGGTTGAATTGCTTCCTTTTGCTGCTACTCTTCTGAGACCCTGAGCAGGGTGGCACCCAGGCATCCACAGCTTGCTAGCTCTGAGCTTTTGAGAAGCAATGTGTATTATGTTGGAAGCTGTGGTGTGGTGGGATTGTGCCACTATGCAGAAACTTTTTATTATCTCATTCTTATTCCTTGTGGAAATTGCTATACCAGTGTAAAAATGCCTTTATATTTTCACTATTGAGTCCATGGTTAGGTTTTTACTGTTCAGTCAGTACTGTGCCTACTGCTTTTTGTGGTGGCCCAGTTAAAAAATGTGATTCATGGCCTTTTCTTACCTTATCAGATATTCTGAGGGCATTTACAGATTATGAAACCCTTGTCTATTACAGTAATAGAGACCCAAGGGTATGGATACATGAACGGTCCTTCCAGGTCAGCTGAGTGAAACTCTTTACTTTCTGGGAGCTGCTTTGTGTATTCAGTCAGAACCTTATGCAGGGAAACAAACTGCTATGAAACTACCTCAGGGTGACTGTGCAGATGGAAAGCAGTAGCACAGAAATTATTCCATAGTAAATCCAGTCATGTATTTTCCATGCAGTGGCTGGTTTGCTTGTCTGTTCTGAGAGTAGTCACAGTCCACCTGAGGTTGTTCCTTTGTAAGGTGTTGGAAAGGGAAGCATACCAGTAGATTGTAAGTGGTTTATACATAAGGAGCTAATTTCAGTGGTAATACATCACACTGATAACTCTCAGGCTATCTCCCTTCCTGGGGACATGCTCTGGTTTCTCCTCTGGAGTGCAGAGGTATAGGTTGCAGCATGTATAGCTAGCTGTATAGGACTTCTCTGTACAGGCAAGGAGATGCCACTATGGGTTACTGAACATACACACACTTCTACTTTTTCTCAGTGTCTTTGTGTAGCTAGCTATTTGTTTATAAATAATACAAATGTGGTAACAAAGTTTTTTCATTTGGTCTTTAAAAGTCAGTTCTGAGGCACTATAACCCAATATGCATTGTTTTATACAAGTTTGAAGTAGTTTGGGTAGGAAGAGGTAGGGCAGCTTCCTTTCAGTATTTCTGGGAGGTACTGACTAAACATCCTTTTCCTCTCCCTCCTCCTGAATCCCCGCTGAGTACAATCACTTAATATTCTGTGTCTGTGGTCTCCCTCTTCCACCCCCCTCTCTCCTACATTTGTTAGTTTTAATCTGTTCATCTGTTGAACCAAAAAATGCAAAAGCTCTCCCCAAAATATGAGAATTGAAATTTTGTCTCCCTGTTGTCACAGAAGATATCCACTTCCTTGTCTAAATGACCCTTTCTTACCAGTTGATGGGAAGTAATTTTATTTATAACTCTTGATAAAGTATGTGGCATTTTATTTTTATCCTTTTCCTTTTGTAACAAACCTTTCATTTTCCTTTTTTAGCATATTTAATGTTCTCTGCTTGCCTTCCACAAAACATGCTTCTCTTTTCCTCTCAGGGTGGGTAATACTCTTTCCTTTATTTGGTATCACTCTTCAGGTGTCGTCTGCTTGTGTGGCTACTCTGCTTTCCCTCAATGACTTGTCATCTTTTACATCAGGTTAGGTTGATACTAATGAAGTATCCTTTCTTGTTTCTATATGTAAAGCATGTGGGATGCCAGTCTTGCAGGGCAGTCTGTTTTGTGATACATTGTCTGCAATTTTTGATTTTGTGCTATTTGTTTACTACTGCAAGTAAAGATTATGACAAATGGTGTGTATCCTGGCTAGAGGATGAGTCATACTCCAGCCTAACATCTAGACAGTTTTTCCATCACTTGGTGCAATGAATTTTGGTCTTAATATCTGTAACAAAACACATGATGTGTAAGTTTCGATGAGCCTGGTCCCACAGGAAATAGTGGTGGGAACAAAATAAGTTGCAACATGAAAATAATTAGCTCCTTCTGTCAACACCTTGCTCACAGGATGAGAGAGAGCAGGTTATTCTTCTCAGTCTTTCCTATTTTAAAAAGTGTTGACCAATTAATTAGATGCTTTAGGAGGGCATTTGGGTTGGAAGACTATATTACTGTCTTGATGTTTTTCTACTCAGAGTTCACATAGCCAGTGTATTTTGGGCCTAGAAATTACTTTTCTAACAGAAATACTCAAGTTATGGCTTATTTGAGTTTGCTTCTAAAAGTAAGCCTAAATCAATGAAATTGTGTAACAAATACTAAATTAATCTTGCCCATTTTCTGTTTAATGATTTTTCATGAACAACAAATAATAGTCATAATAACTTATATGTGAAGTCAAGAGTTGCCCTTAGATGTTTTTGAGCCCTTTGAAGTAAATGTTATGTATTTTTGTATAGGTATGATGCATTTATATCCTTGTATAGTGGCTCTGCATATATCCATACACATAGTTGTTAATGAGTTTGATTTTTGAAATGGTAGTCCTACCTTCCACTCTAATTGGATGCTTCTAATGAATTTAATTTGTTTAAAATAACTTTGGAGTGCATTTAGTTGTTAGTTAGGCAGAATTGTCTCATTGCTATTAAAATGGGGTTCCACTACTGGCCATATCTCTACTACTTTGTATATGTGGTCTCAGTGGACCTTACAGTGAGTTGGCTGAGCTTGCTTAGTCATTAGAAAGTTAACTCAACGTGACAGTAAACCTTTTTCTGCCAGGGTAGAGTTTAATTGGCTTATTTTGTAGTTATGATGACAAGAGATGGGACAGACTGTATGGCTGGGAGGAAGAGAGGGGGGTGGGCAGAAAGGAATGTCCCTTTTGATGACAGCAAAGTATTAGGTCACCTTAGCAGCCTTGTCTAACCACTCCCATAACAACATAGTTGAAGACTAAAGGCACTTGTGTGTTTGTCCTGGACAGCTGGCAAACATCCTTCCTTGAGTAGCAGTTTCCTTCCTTAGATGGAAACCTGCAGTCAGATTTTCAGACACAAGTCTGTGTGCAGATGACTGGCCTCACAAAGTGGAGAGAGGAGACTGAGAAACTTTCTGTGCTTACAGCTCAGGTTTATTGTAACAGAGGCTGGAGATAAAACTGAAACAGTTTTTCACTATCACATTCCTACTGACAGGTAGTTGGAAAAAAACCAACAATATGAGACAGCAATTTTATTTTTTTTTTTTTTTTTCAAAGGAAAGTGTATAGTAATTATTTGAAAACAGATTTCATCTTCATTCAGCTAAGGACACTTTTTAAAATATACTCCTACCTTCATTCCCAGAAAAACAAAAACAAGGAAAGGGTAGGGTGCTTGTCTTGAGTATGTATAAAGCCTGCAGTTGGACTGCAGATTGTATCAAATATAAGGGAGGAGGAGGATGGAAGATGGGCGTACTTGCCAAAGAAATACTGGCAGTACCTGAAGGTCTTTGTTGGCTTCACTATTGCTGATCAAGATAATGAAATAGCTAAACAAGTTTCAGACAAGTCTTTGTATGTTGGGAGCTGTACTTGTCAGCTGGTTACTTGTACTTAAGGGTTTTGGTTTTTTTTGTTTTTTTTTTTTTTTTTTTTTTTTTTTTTTTGAAAAAGAGCTATTCTGGTATACCAGTTCAGTTGCTAAGTGTAGAAACTTTTCAGGTTTGGTATGTAGGGATTGTCTTACAGACATAATGTCCAGGCAGATACTGCTGTCTTTTTATGTTACATGAGCAAAATACGTGGCTCATATTTTATACATGCTTGTGGCTAGTTTAAAGGTGAAATTGACAGCAATTTAAGCTTTGATATTTTTTAATGCAGCAATATTAATTTGATTCTCTTTGTAACAGTCCAAATAACTGCTAGGAGTGGCTTTTCCATTGCAAGGTAAACACCTAGCCTAGTGGGGATCAGTTCTAAGAGCATTTAGAGTAGTTGTGAGGGGTTCATCTCAATAGCTGAAACTTGTGCTTAATGGGACAAATTCAGAAGCCTGTCTTTCTTAAAACTCATATTCTTTAGCCTGTGCTAGTAGTGTTCTAAAGATTTTCTTGTAACTCCACTCAGCTTGGAAAAATCAATCAAAAGAAGCCGATTTCTGAAATTAAGCAAGCAGTTCCAAAAATTATGTACAATCACTTCTGCTGTTTGCTGTCATCAAAATAAACAGCTTCTCTGATCCAAATTGGCATTTGGAGATGTGGGAATCCAATTAAAAGTGTGAAGTTGTCTTGCTTTAGAGGCGAGCATGAAAGCTAAATGTTTTTATATAAGTGGTGGCTTTTTCCATACAAGTAGATAGAGAGTGCACAGGTTATTAGTGCAGGGCAGTACTGTTTCATATCCATTTCTTGATGATGCCTGTATAAAACTACCAGCATGAAATCAGTTGTCCAAGTTCTCCCCTCACACTGTGCTGCTAGTTACTATTTCCACCCAAATAGTTTTAGAAAGCCTTTAAAACAAATTCTTCTGATGTTGTAAGGTGTGTAAAATGCACATGTGTATATTTTGCATCATGTTGAATGCTGTGAGTGGAAAGGAGATCTGCAGCTTTCTGTGACAGTGTGATGTTTGAGCCTGTTTCTAAAACCTCATCTGTACTATAAAGATGTTTTAAACAGCCATGTGAATTACAGGGCAATGTGAAAAATACATATGAACAGAGGGGTGTTATAGGTAAATAGTTCTAGAATTTATTATCCTGTCAGAGAAGACAGGATGATTGGCTATACAAGAATAAGAAATGTTTTCAGTTGCTTTTAATCTGCTGCTTAGG
The DNA here is from genome assembly GCA_023637945.1 of Phaethornis superciliosus. Taxonomy (NCBI): domain Eukaryota; kingdom Metazoa; phylum Chordata; class Aves; order Apodiformes; family Trochilidae; genus Phaethornis; species Phaethornis superciliosus. Next base: position 82,195,263 of record JAJQWJ010000001.1, on the reverse strand, counting down.
TAGAGAAATAGAGTTTACTTGGTGCTTTCTAGTCCATCGTTTCGAAAAGCATAGATGCTGAAGGCAATCAAAACAGCATTTGGAAGGTGCTATAATTGCTTCCATAAACTTGGATTAGTAGCTTTTAGGTGCCCTTTGGGTTCTGGAAGATTTACTAGCACTTGCTCAACCTCTGAAGGCAGAACATGTTGCAAAGAAAAGTGTTCTCTTGAGCAGCAAACATGTAAGTAGTGAAGTGACAGCAGGTGATTCACCTGGAGATAGCACAGTATAGAGAGGACACCAATCTCACCAGTATGAATGAATGGGTTGTTGGCTGTCAGGCTGCTTGCCTTTGGGAGCTGGATGCACCTTTTAAAAGGTAGCCAGAGGATAAAATTGAGTAGAGCTCTTTTAAGTGAGTTGACTCGAATTTGAATGTAACGGTAGACTAATAATTACCTTTGTGAAAGCAGTTTCTGGCTAGCTGGCTGGTGGCCCTCTGTGTGGTCATGGCATCAGGCTGGTTACTGCAGCTGTGGTCTCTTCTCTCCCTCTCTTGTGTTTCAGGAGCCAGCAGGTCAGGTGAGGGGGCTTGCACATGGTGCCTGTGTGTGTGCTCAAGGCTGAGCTGTTTTCAGGATGGTGTGTGAGGCAGTTCTTACTATCAGGTGTTGCTCAACCACTTGGGATTGTCAGTACTTGGCTCCTCTTCAGCCACCCTTTAATTTTTTTTCTCTGTTGTGTTTTGCAGTTTGGGAATTAAGTTTGCATACCCCAGCCTTTAGATAGGATGAATTAGAATTCTGTGAGAATTTAAAGCCTAAAATGAGTAATCAGTGTCCCCACACCATAGGTGATTAGTGATGAATTAATGAATTTTGAGTAAAGTGGAGTAAATGTTCCCTATCTCAGCTAAGAAAAGAATCATGCTGTTTGCTTACCTGCATGCAGGAGCGGGAGCTGTGATTGGCTTTTCCAGCTGTTTGTTTGTGCATGTCTGGACAGTGATTTGTACACAAATTCAGATTTGCTTTTAATCATTGAGATGCTAAGTAGCTGCAAGCGTGGCTAAGGTAATGCCATTAACTGAGTCACTCGCCTCTTGAGAAAGGTTGAAGAAGAAGAATGGGTATAAGGAGAAGTATTCTTCCCATTTGAGGGAACTGAAGGGGGCAAAGGAATTCTGAGTCATGGACAAAGAAGAAGCAGGACAGGAAAAGAACTGAAAGAAGCAAAATCTGAAGAGACAGCAGTAGTAGACAGGGAAAGGTTATGAGAATACAAATTAGAAAAGAGATGTAATGAAGGTAGGTAAAAATAAGATTCTTGCAGGTGGAAGTGACTCGTCTGGAACACTGTGCAAGTGTGTTTGAAACATTAGTTTAAGTTCAGTAACTCCATCATGTTTGTGAAGTGAATGTAGTGCAGTTTTATAAGAATTTGAACTTGTGCTTGCCCTCTGGGTAAACCAAAATGTGCTGAGCTTTAGTTGGCTATGTTTTGCATTAAAACAAACAAAAACTGCCTTCTGTACCTAATTTTGTAATTGTCAGCTCTTCACAAACAGTGCTGTCTGGAATAATGACACTTCCCTAGCTTGAGGTGGGAGAAAAAAGTTTTTGTCTTTAGCCTTATGTCTCTTCATATTCCCCAGAGTGCCTTCTTAACCATATGTTGAGAACTGTGGGTGGTTTTTAAGGAGGGCTGAGTTTATTGTATGATGAGGTGACTCCAGACTCTATATATAAAGAATGCTACCCATATAAGCCATATTTTTATTATTACTACCTTAATCTTTCTACCTTTGAGGGATTTTATCACCATTTTTTAGCTATGTTAGTTAATTGACAGAAATTCAGTGTTCATGTTGCTTCCTGGACCTTTGTGCTGTTCTCTTGTCTCTGCTCAATACAATGATAAATACTTCTTAGTTGTTTCGTTTCTGGTTTTGTTGCTTTGATTTCTATTTGTAAACACCCCCCTCAAAAAAAAATGGGAACTCTATAGAAAGACTGTCACATCACTAAAACAACAATGGAAACCCTTCCTTCACAGTTCCTCAAGATGAGTGTGTGAAGATAAAAATACTGCAGAAATGGGTAATCTTAACTGTTTTCTGTTTGTGGGCAAGTAACTGCAAGAAGACTATTGGTGCCTCATATCCAATCACATCCTCATAGGTAAGCTTAGGAAGTGTGGACTAGATGAGTGGATAGTGAGGTGGCTTGAAAACTGGCATGTGAGCACCTGTACTAAAGCATTAAAAACTCAACATTTAGTGTTTAGAACATGGAAAATTCTGTGCTAATGTAATACCGAGTCTTATCATTGTCTTCAACACTCATCCACCAACACATTCAGATTTTAAGAGTATGTGAATCTGAAGGATTGCATAAGTTGTAGAGCAAAAATCTTTTTTTCACAGTGCATTTATTGTGATTGGTGATACAGATTTAAATTGTGTGCACATAATGACTACAAATTGGACTTTAAACAGTGTATTCTTTTCATTGTTGTCTTCTGCTACCTGGTGATTCCATTCACCTCCTTTTTGATGGGTGCTGGGAAGACGGTGTCCTGCTCTGTGAAACAGCCAACGTTATTCTTATGCTTAGATTTGAAATAGTCTTCCAAAAGGTTTTAGATCTAAATTTTGCAGCAGAGTGTCAGGACATCACAGACAAAAGTGGTATCACTTAGTGTATCTTAGTTTTAATGGAGTGTTGTTTATAATCCTTGTTCTATAGGGTCAGCTTTACTTTTTCATGGTTATGGGTTGCCATTTCCTATTTGTTTTGCTTTGTTTTTCCCAACCCAAGTGCAAGCTGTGAAAAGAGATTAAAAAGTATTTTTGTCTTAGTTATTGGGTAGTATGATATTTGAGAACTGTTGACTTTTAAGATATCTGAGTTTAAATACCTGGGCAGAAACTGATTTATAGCTTTAAAAAATACTCTTCTTGAATTCAGTTTAATTCACTAGTACAATAAAGCTTCATATTACAAGCTGCCCAGATATATTTTTAACTGCTTAAAATGACAACTGAAATGTTTAAGTAAGGATGAAGCCATTGGTCTTTTTAGTACTTTTGTAGTGCTTATGGTATTCACACTGCTGTGTAAATGATTGTTCGTGAGCTTTTGTGCATACAAATACTTCAGGTGGTTCTTTGTGGTTATAGCTGCTTCAGGCTGGGTTCTTTTCTTTGTTGCCATTTAAATGGGTCATTTTTTTTCATTGGGATCTGAAGACATGGAAAAGCCCCATATAATTTTTCTTCCAGTTCTTCTGTTATTGCCTTGGATACTCGTTCCTCACAGCTTGAAAATAAAGGTGCCAAAGGTTCATTTGGTGGTCAGTTTGGTTTTCTCACATCTTCCTAGGGCTCTGGAAGGGGTTGTCAAGCCCCATCTGCTGCAGGGCTTGGGGTGCTGAGCCAAGGCAAGAATTGCACTGGATCTCTTGGTTCTGCATGTGCTGCAGTTTTCACATCCAGCGTGGCTGATGGGAGCAGATACCAGTTCAGGGTCAGTTGCCCCAGGTCTCAGCTCAGTCCAGAGCTCCAGCATTTTGCCTCAACTGACTCAGACTCTGAGCACTGGATAAAACAAATTTCAATGTATGCACCTCCTGTCTCAAGGTAAGAAAATGTTGTGCTCTAGGCCAGTCTTACAAGTTGTTCATCACAATCTTGCATAGTACTGAAAGCTCTTCCCAGGCTATCCTATAAGGAGCAAGAGACCAAAGCAACATTCAAGTGTATTTCCCTGCAGTACTGGTCTGTACCAATACATACACCCCTGCTGCCCCTAAGCATAGCCCAAGGAGGAAGCAGCTCTTCTCCATCTGTGGATGACCCAGTAATAAAGCACATCTGTAATCATCCTAAGATGTTTCTCCAAGGATTGTGTCAGCCCTGGTGCTTTCAAAGCCTGTCTCTTCCCACTTCCCTTCTGCCATCCCCTGAGGCAGGAGCAGGAAGCAGTGAAGCAGAGCAGGCAACTGCTTTGAGGGAAACACAGGAAGGAAGTAAGCCACCTGCATCTGAGGTACTCAAGAGTTCTGGGTCAAAAGAGTGGGCTGAAGACCTGTTGAGCAGCAGAAATTAGGATGTGTGCTTCCATGTTGTTTCCAAGGTAGAGAGAAATGCAGTGAAACTGCTGTATTTGCTGGTATTTGAATCCAACCCTGTACAAATGCTTAACCTGGCATTAGCTCTTTTGAAGAAACTTTTGCAGTTGAGATATTGGCAGTGGCTCAGTTGTTCTAGACTTGTTTCTCTGTCCCTCCTAATTTAAGAATTGCCTGGAGAAGATGGACCTTCATGGAAAAATAGATGATACCCTTTAAAGGTGTATTTTAGTCTGCATGGAATTCCCTTGAGGTGACATCAAGGAACTGTAAATGTGGTTGGTCACACAGCCAGGCACAGGCAGCCCAGTTTTAACCTGAGTTACCTTTGCTGACATTGAAGCTTTCAGAGATAGAGCCTGTGGCACAGAGGTGTGTAGCTGTTTTGAAAGCAAGCTTTTCTTCACTTAAGTTTGCAAAGTAAGGTATAATTGAGATAGTTAAACTTGTCTTTTTCCTCTTCATTCTATTCCATCCTGGAAGCCAAGCTCCTCACCACATCTTGGTTAGCGTCTGTACTTTTCTTCTCTGAAGGCAGTCTCCTTTTAAGAATATAATGGAAATTAGATCATTAAATTGCATTAAAAATTGTATTTTCCTATTAGGTCAGGTTGAGAGAGTTGAAGTTGTTCAGCCTGGAGAAGAGAAGGCACCAGACAGACTTTGCAGCAACCTTCCAGTACCTGAAGGGGGGTGGGTAGGGTCCACAGTAAAGGTGAGGAGGGACTTTTATAAGAGCATGGAGTAATAGGACAAGGGGTAATGGCTTTACATTGGAAGATGGAAGACTTAGATGAGACATTAGCAAGACTTGCTTTACTGTGAGGGTGGCAAGACACTGGAACAGGTTGCCCAGAGGAGTTGTAGGTTCCCCTTCCCTAGAAGTGTTCAAAGCTGGATGGGGCTTTGAGCACCCTGGTCTAGTGGGTGGTGCCCCTGCCCATGGCAGGGGCCTTGCAACTAGATGATCTTTAAGGTCCCTTCCAACTGAAACCATTATATGATTAAGTTTTCCTGGTATTAAATCAGTTTGAAATATTCCCCATTAACTTAAATCTTTTTTCCTCTCCAGTTTTGGTTCAGAAGATAAGAAATGCCATCCTGGGTCTGGTCAGTAGTTTGTGTGGCCAAATAAGTGGTCTGGAACAGTGGCAGTGATGTTGCTATTTAAGGACAACATGTGAGCATAGGCACTCTTGACTTCTTGTGCTCCTACTGTTCTAGCATCCAGTTGACAGAATGGCAACATTAGAGGCTACATCCTTGTCTTGTTTCCTTCAGTATCTGCTCATGATCCTGGGGTAACAGATACCCAAAGTTCTTTTCCAGAAATGTTGATCTGCCACCAGAGTCTTATAAGCTTTTAATATATTACACACTCTCACCCCCTCCATCATCTTGCATCCAAACTGAAGGGTGTCAAGCCTCTCCAGTCTTTTCTCCCAAGGCAGCTTCTCTGTCTCTTTAATCATACTTTTCTATACCTTTTAGAATTCTGCTCTCCCTACTTACGTGCTGTTCCTGTCTGCACATCTTGGATCCTAATGCAGTCCACTAAGTCTTTACACAGCAGCAAAATAACTTTCTGCCTTCTCAGTTCCTTCTTGTTCACGTCCAACATAAAGATGATGTTTTCAGCAAATGTTACACACTGAGCCTGTAATTTCAGAGGACTGTCAACAGTGACTCCAAGATCACTTTTAAAAATTTTAAATTCCAGCTATGAATTCAGTATGAAAGCACAACACAGTTTTTTCCTCTGATGTATTGTTTTAGATCTGTCTGCATTGAAGCTCATCCACCACTGTTTGGTTGTTCAGTTTAGTGAGGTCCTTCCAGAGTTCATAGTCATTGCCATTGCAGCTGGCTGACCTGAAAAAGCTTAGCTTTATCTGCAGACTTAGAGAATTTCACTGTGCAGTTGTGTCCAGGTCACTGAAGATGTTGAATAGAATGAGTCTTGGCAGTGCTGCCAGGTCAGCTCCACTATTAACTCTTCTCCATAGTGAAAACTTTACTGTTAAGCCTTACTGTTCCTTTCTAGTCTTTAGCCAGATTTTTGCCCATAAATGGACCTTGCTTTTATAAGTAGGCAACTTGACTTCTTGGCATAGACTGCTACAGAAGCAGTATGGGCTTTTGTAAGTCCAAGTATGTTTTCCTTGGATTCCTTTTACCTGTTTGCTTGGAGTGCCAGCAGTGTCTCTTTGCCAAAGCCATATTCAACTTAGCTCAGCAGGTTGTTTGCTGTGCCCTTATATCTGTAGTCTTGCTGTGGGTAGAGATCACGGTCTATACAGACTACCAGTCTGTAGCTCATAAGATTCCTGCTGGAGTCTTCTTTTGGAGACTTCCCTGGGCCAGTTATCAAAGAACTTAAATGAAACCTTCAAGTAATAAGAAATTTCCTCTCCTGACCCAGTATGCCTTAAAAGGACAGGTTTGGGTAGTGTGAAGTGAAAACTGTTGCACCTCGAGCAGTCCTTCAGACTTCTAACTGTACTATGTTTTATGGCATTTTAAACCTAAATTGGGCCATTTGGGTTCATGTGCATGTGTGTATGACTTACAATTCTATTAAGTAAATGTTACCTAAATGTAGGGTTATTCTGGGGGTGGTAAAAAAAAAAAATTGAGTACTGACCTCCTAGCACTTGGCTTAAAGGTAAGTCTTTCTAAGAGTAGCAGTTCCCTATGATATGTTCTTAACTCTGCTTTGTGTGTGTGTGTTTTCTTTTTTTCTTTTTTTTTTTTTTTTTCTTTTTTCCTTTTTCTTTTCTCTCCTTTTTCTTTTCTCTCCTTCTTCTTTTCTCTCCTTCTTCTTTTCTCTCCTTCTTCTTTTCTCTCCTTCTTCTTTTCTCTCCTTCTTCTTTTCTCTCCTTCTTCTTTTCTCTCCTTCTTCTTTTCTCTCCTTCTTCTTTTCTCTCCTTCTTCTTTTCTCTCCTTCTTCTTTTCTCTCCTTCTTCTTTTCTCTCCTTCTTCTTTTCTCTCCTTCTTCTTTTCTCTCCTTCTTCTTTTCTCTCCTTCTTCTTTTCTCTCCTTCTTCTTTTCTCTCCTTCTTCTTTTCTCTCCTTCTTCTTTTCTGTCCCCCACTTCCACAGCTGTGCTGTAAACCCAATCAGGGAGATGATCCAGACTCCAGTTTTTTAATAAAGAACATAGCTTGGTTTCCTTCCCGGATTACTTCATTGATGTTTATAGCATAGCCACACAAACAGTTTCATCAGCATGGTTTAGTGTCTGATGAATTATAGTAGAAGGGAGAGGAATAAGCTGCCACTGTGTGTGGGAGTGCTCTTAATCTGAGTTAGCTACCAGGGAGAAGCAGTGTGCAGCTACACAATCAACTGTATGCAAAACCAGTAAGATCAGAGTCCTAGCCACATTTTTCATACAAAAATACTTTGCAATTGTGGCTACTGTGATGAATGTGGTATTACTTGCATGATGCTCAACTACTTCCTTTTTGGTATAGTGTCATTGTTTAACTTCAAGTGTGTAATACACAGTAAAGGTTGACTTGTGGCCATAGTGTATAGTAACAGTATATTGGAACTCCTGCAGCACTGCTCTGATCTAGAAAGACTTGTGTACACGACACATTATTGGATCCTGGTGGAAAATATGGAATATAGCAAATTGCTTTTCTGCTTGAAATGACCATTTATCTCATTCTTAACTTTCTGGGGAATAGTTTTGCTGCCTTGCCAAATGAACTAAGAGTAAAGGTAGATGAAGATCCATTATTAGGATAGATGTTGATCAATCATTAAACTAGAAGACCTGTCTTTGAGTAATTTCAGTATTGCTGTAATCTTTGGTGTTGGAAAGGGGATGAGTCTGCATATTTCCCAGCCATCTAATTCTGATGATCCAACACATTAACCCCCTCTGCTGATGAGCAATATATATTAATATCTAAAAGTTCTCGCTTGTTCTTGATGAAAGCAGCATGCTTTACTTTCAGTAGTTCCTGCTCTATCTAGATCTGCTCTATCATCTTTCAGACTCTCCAGATGTGGCAAACTGAAAGGGGTAATAATTGGGCTAAAAGTAGATCTTATTTTCAGGTCACCTTATGGAAGAAATAAGTCTTTTGGAAAAATTATAACAAACTGCAAAGTTGCATACCAACTCAATTGCATTTCACTGTTTCAAAGAAAATACTGTGAAAAGAGCTGTTTCTCCTTAGTTGCAAGTTGAACTGTATTGTTGTTTGATTTATCAAGAATCTAAAGTGAAATACTAGATGTTTCCTTATATGCAAGTGTAAAGAAAATAGAATCCTGGGTTCATTTCTTGGCAGATAAAGGACAAGTACTAATTTGATTGTTAGAAAAACATGTTTATTTAGAAGAATGCTTTTACTAAAGAAAGAAAAAAGTGAATTTTGTAATAATTTTATCTAAACTGAAACACAAGCAAATTTTACTGCTTTTTTGTTGATTTTTGGTATAGTCTTTTAAGATGATGAGTCTCATCTTGCCTTTCTAAACTCCTTCTGTGATAAGTTTGATATTTACATTCATTATCTCTGCTACAGTGCCAGCCTATAATGTCTTAATATAATTTCACTGAGATTTTTTGGGCTAGTGGCTGCTACTGAGGAAAACAATGTACTTTACTTCCTGTCCCAGCCAAATTGCAAGCACTCAAGCCATTCGGTACACTCCTTTCCAGTCTTGCTTTAGTGAGAATTACACTTTCTCTTTAAGTCAATACTACTTGGTCTTTATCTTCCATTATTGTGGTCTTTTTCTGTTCTCAAACTCTCTGTTTCTGATCTTATTTAGTCCATTTGAAGTCAGTCAATTTTACATTACACTGTTTCTGTTCAACCCCAAGAGAAGAAATGAGCTTCTGAATGAGGTGAAGATAAATCTAGTGTAGTAAAAAGTGCCTAGATATTACCTAGTTTGCTCATGCCTTAACCATCCTGGACTTTGAACAGACTTGTCACTGTTTGCTACTGTAGATGTTTAGATAAAATTTCAGCTTTCTACCAGAGACCCCTGACAGTGGTGGGCTTTAGACATTTTTAGACATGTCACTTCTGCCTGTTCAGAAATGTTTGGTCGGCTAACTGCATGTAGTATCTTCAGGTCGTGGGTTGAGTTTGTAAATTCAAACTAAAATGCAGGCACACTTCCTCTGGCTTGGGAACTTCCAGACCAGTTGATGACTGGTGGGAGAGTGTGCTAGGGTAGCTGCCCTTGCAAGTTTGTCCAGTTTTAGACTTTTCCTTTAACACAGTCTGCTGCTGTGAGATGGGAAAATGGGATAGATGAACCTGTGCTTTATTTCTTATGTACTTTTATCTTGATAGATACCACATTTGATTATCTTTTTTCTATATGAACCTTTACAATAAAGGAATTTTATTATAAGGAATTATTAGTATATTATTATAAGGAATTTATTCCTCAAAATGCTTCATTTGCTTATTTTAGTTACTGTCTTATGAGCTAGGTGAATAAACCCTTGTCTGCAGAAGAATGTGAGACTAGGTCTTCTGTCTTTGCTCTGAAATGGGTGTCTGTATTGTGGTGAAAGTAACCTCCTTACCTGGACAAAGCTAAAGCATTGTCATCATTCTCCAGTCACAGCAGCAGTAAAGAAGTAACAGCCCCCAATGTCTCCTAGAACTGGAAATCTTTTGCATGTACCCACAGTCTTGGCTTCATAATCCCTCTTCTACCTTGCTAGACACTCCTAGGATGAGGGTAGATGTAAAAAGAGAAGGAAGCACTAATAGCGTTGAAACCTCAAAATCTACTTTCCCTCAAAGACAGTCAAGCTTCTGAGCAAGAAACGTTGCTGCACTGCTGGCTGGACAGCCTCAGGTGCTTAAAAAAACTATACAGGTTTGGAATTAAAAAAACCTCCAGTTCTGGATAGGTATGCAACTTTTTCAGACATAGGTAAAATATATGATTTCTCAAAACTGGCTTTCATGAGTTTTTAGGCTTATTTTCCACTTAGTATCTTTGTGCTTCATTATATCTTCAAAAGTTGTACTTTCCAAGTCTGGCTTGGAGACTGTCTGAACTGGGGAAATGTTTGTTTTTGCTAGTTATTTTTCTTCTTTCTCACATAATTGAGAGGAAGTTTTGCTAAAACAGTGGTGCTCTCCTCTCCATGTTTCCAGATACCTGTCTCTATTTTAGGATTTCAAGCTCCAGCAGTCTTCCTTAGCAAACAATTACAGGAACAGTTTTGAAAGTTTCAACTTTGTGTAGAGATTGTCCCTGAAAGCCTCAGTCTGCTCATATGCTGGCAGAGGAGAACTGAATCCCCAGATGTCTGCACATTCTTATGTGGAGAAACATTCCTTTTGTTCATGTTTTTGTTTGTTTGTTTGTTTTTTGTTTTGTGGGTTTGTTTGGGGCTTTTTTGTTTGTTTGATAGAGAAAACTGGTTCCCATTGAGTAGGATTTTGTTTTAGTAAACTCTGTATATTGCAATAAAATATTTGGAAATGTATTTTGAGTTACAGTATTACCCTTTCTCTGGGGAGAAGTTTCATTGAAGTAGGTGTATTGTTTCTGTGAGAAAAACTAAACAAACTTTATTAGCAGGGTTAGGAAATCTTAGGAGAAAATAATACTTTTTATTACCATAATATGTATTAGTATGCATTTTTAAGGCAGGATAGTTAATGTCCAAAATAAACTCCTGTAATGGAATGCTTTTTGGTAGCTTTTTTTTTTTTTTTTTAAATTTATCTATCCTAGTTGAAATATTACTCTGTTATTTGACAGTCTTGAGTTTCTGTTCTGCTTTGAGCAAGCTGTGGTTGTGGTGCCCAAGCCAGCAGCTGGGTGATGGTGTCAGCCTGCCCCTGCTGCTGGCTCCCATCAAGAGGAATGTCCCTGTCCTTCCTGCCTGCTTTTCCTTCCACTGCCAGCCAGAGGACTCACAGGGCTGTGGAGTCAATCAGGGCAGGGAGTTTTTCCCCCTCCAGAAGCAATTCTGATCCTGCTCCCTTGCTGAGAGCAGCTGTTTGATACCTGGTACCAGTGCAAAGTCATGTCCGGGCAGGAGGGAGATGGGGAGAGCCAGAACTGCCCTTCTGCAGGCAGCTCCTTCAGAGGCTGCAGTTCTGCCGTGGCACTGAGTCAAAGGGTGTGGTTCTGTTACACTTAGCTGGGCTTATCTGGCAGTATAGGTGGTGAGGAACACACTTGTTCTCTGTTCTTCACCTTGTCAGGGCTAACAGCTGCCCATCCTTAGGATGAATCAGTTCATCTTGCTGATTAGAGGCTTCTTTTATTTTGGAGATGGATTAGTTTGTCAGATCAGTAAACTGAACTGACTCATCCTTAGGCTACAAGATTGCCAAATTTGCTGTGTCAGGAGAGAGAAGGTGGGAAGTGAGACCACCCTTCTTGGCAGCAGCCCCCACTTTAGGATTATGTATAATATGAAAAGGAGCTGTACTTTTTCTCTGGCTACTTAAATAGTTGTAGAGATGTCCAACACTTAGTTCTCTTGCTGTTCTTGTCCTCCTATTCTTATTACTTTAAAAAAATAATAATAAAGACTTGCCAATGAAGAACAGCTTATGCATCTAGCTTTTAAAATGCTGCCTCATCTGCAGTAAGAGCTCCTTTCCCAAGATAGCTGTTCCTGCAATCTGCATTGCATTGATGGCATGCCTGCAGTTTCTCAATGCTAATTGAGATAATGCTCTCCTTGAATTCAAAACCATCTTTAACCTAAACTGACTTGTTCCATTTCCATGGAGTTCTGTGACATAATTTGGAGCAGTAATTGTGGGATGGGCACAGAGGCTGTGTGGTTTGTTAGAGCTGGTTCTGCAGCATGAATGAGACAATACAGCACAACTTGATTTTTTTGTCCTCTGATGAAATGCCCCTTTTACTCAAGAAAACTCAGGCAGATACAGAACTACAGGCTTCTTGCTCTGCTTCTTCCTCCACGGTCTGTCAGGGGTTGCAAAGGCCACAGAGCCCGGAGGCACTGGTGGCCTGGGCTGCCTGTGGTGGTGGTGACAGCAAGCACTCTGTGCACTTGGAGAACTTGTTTGGGGGCTCTCTGTGCTCAGTGTCAATCTGACTGATAATAGAGCTGCTCGAAATAATTTTCTTTCCTTGGGTTTCTTCTCTTGCCTTCTGCTTCTCTCCACTTTTTTTAGTATAGTTCTGATATTGTTCTTAAGTTTTCTGCATGGGGTTGGTGTATTTCAGTTTTTTTCCCCAATCTCCCTGCTATTGTTAAAACCTTTGCTTCTTTTTATTTTAGCCTGTTTCCTTCTAGGTCTTTTCTTACTTCCTTCCCAAATACTTTGGCACTTGCAGGCATGCCAGGGCAGGAGCTGTCTCTAATTCCCAGTGCTGTGTCTAGCACAGAGGGGATCCTATTCACACTTGATACCTGCTGTTACGAATAAGATTGAAAGTTTTTTTTATTTCAACACATGTCGAAGACTGGAGACTCTAAGATGCAGTAAGATGTTCTGATTTCTTCAGGAGTGTAATAGGGAGGGTCTTGGCAGCTTGCAGCTACTGCAGGTGGCTGTGCTGTGGGTTTGCTTTATGGTGTGGTCTTGCACATTAGAAACTTAGTAGTGGATGCAGAGAGAGAGAGGTTGAAAAGGAAGGAACATTAATATTCTCTGTTCTTAGGGATGAGAGATGTACTTGGCTAGGTGATATGTATGTTCAACTGAATGCAAAAAACTGTAACAAATGCAGTTAAGACTGAGCCAGGGAAGACTGCAGCAGGTAGACAAACTCCTATTTAAGGGGTTTACAAGAAACTACTTTAGTGAAAGGTTTACAGGTCATGCCAGATATTTTGATGGGAAGATTGTAGGCTTTCTAGGAAATCCCCAGATGTGCTGTTTATAATTTGTTAGTCTTTGGGGGATGGGTGGCGAAGGAGATTTGGAGTCTCTGATAGTGCTCTGAAAGAGAGCATCTCAGTGGGTGGCCAATGATGGATTCACTCTGTTAGCCTTAGTAGAAGATGCCTATAGACCTGTTGAGGGTCAACTCTTGAATGGCACGAACAAGTGGGTAAATACGATCTGCTTGTAACTTGGGGATCTCCTGTGCCCTGTCAAGGCTCAATTACAGACGTTTTGTAAGTTGTTATGGTCAGCTGAACTGCTATAGTTGTCTTTGGCAGATGTTTGCTAAATCATGTTCCCTGATGATGTAAGAGGGAGAAACAACTTAAGGAAACTTCAAATAAGCAATCTCAGCACTGTATAGGCTGAAATTCTCAGCTAGCGTTTAAATTGGGGCTGTACAGAAAAAAAGGAGATACTGTTGCACAGTGTCACGCTAGAATGTTGCTGTTCGTACTGTTTTGCTGAATCCCTATCTCTGTCCTTGTCTCTTATGTTGCATTTAATCTGTAAAATCTTTGGGGCATTAATGACTTGACCTGAGATTATAAAAAATGCTGTTACAAACACTTCAGTGCTTATACTAATTTGTGGAATCACCTTATCTAAATTTAAAGTTGATTAAAATAGCTAAATAAATTTCAGAGAGTGAGTTTGCATGTGCACGAGGTGGGTGGGGAGGAAGGAGAACAGAAAGAGTGCCTCCTAAAAATAACTTGTTAATAAGCATGAGACTGCTTGTGAAACCCCACCAGCAGCCAGTGTTTAGATTACCTTAAATGTATGTTTCTGTTTGGTTTTTTTTTTTTTTTTTTTTCCTAAAGCAAATTTAAGCATAAGCATTCTGGTCTCTCACTGAAAAAAATTTAATGCTGTTCCCTAAGGTAGTAGGGCAGGGGTTTTTCCCCCACCGTGGGGTTACCTACTGTTTGAGAAAGCTCTCTTGCTTAGAAATTCAGTGTGTTGGTCTTTGTTTGCCATAATGTCCTGGGATACAAGAAGCTGGCTTTATGTTACTGAGAGAGATGGGTACCCACAGAAGCCTTAAATGTGCCTCAGAATAGTGCAAGCACCACCTTACACAGTAGTAGAAGGAAGGCAAATCTCTTCTTCAAATGCTGCGAGTAAACATCCCTGTTGGAGTCAGCTGCTTGGTTTGTAAGTTGGTGGGATGATAACCTGCTGGGATTTGGTGGTGGCTGATTTAAGCAGCAATCTGTTGGAATTCCTTCTGTCACAGCTAGATCCAGAAGAGGTCATCTGATGGCCGATTTGATAGGCATCCCTGCTAGATCAACAGAGCTCTTCCCATCCTTTTTCCTCTTGTGGTTTTGTTTTCTTAAAATTTTTTTAATTGTTCAAAGTCAAGCTTGTACTGGGATAGACTAGCACAACAGCCCAGTCAATGTTTTGCTGTGCTTGCTTTGGCTTTCTTAGTTAGGTCTAAAAGCCTGTAGGAAGTCAGTGCCTCAGAGCATCAGGAGACCCTGTAGTGAACAATATAACAAGCCTATCATGTGAATGTTCTTAGATGTGAGAAGAACCCTTTTCATTTTTCAAAGCTTTGTTATAGTATTTAGCATTACACTTTACAACAGAGTGAATTGGATGCCTCCTCCTGAAAATCTTTGCCTCTAAAAGACGACTTAAAACTCCACTGGTATTTGGAATGACTGAACCTGGATGCAGTAAATCCAAATGCTGTTCTTCTAGTTAAATTTTAGGGGTTTTGTTCCTCAATAGATAGATAATAGGGAAAAAAAAGTCCCTTCATCTTGATGTAATCTTGTGTTTATTATATCCAATATAGGCATACGAAGCATATCCTTACCTATCATACTGCTGTGAAAATATATTTAATTTCTCTTTCTTTGTTACATACTGACCTCAAAAAAGACAGAGATCACTTACACGCTCTGTCATTTTTGTAATAAAAGTTACAAGGCCTTTTTGAGCTGTTGCTGCTTCTTTTGTGTAGTGATAGTATAGTTTGCTTTACAATAGCAGTGACTTCTGTCTAGTGTTTACTTCTACTCCATTTTGTAGTTATCTCCTGCATAAACTTGGCACTTAGTACTTTGAATTTGTATGTAAGCCACTGAAAAAAATGTAGAGGTACCAACAGTTTTTTGGGGTTACAGGTTTTTGCCTCTGGAAGGTTTTGAAATTTATTGATATCTAAAAAGCATTATTATCATTTGCTTCAAGTGGAGCAAATTTTTTTCTTTTTTCTCTTTTTTTTTTCTTTTTCTTCTTTTTTTTTTCTTTTCTTACTTTGCCTCCAGCTAGAGGCAACAGCACCTTTAATTTTAAGGTGTGGTGTTTTAAAAGCCTTTTAACTTACTGGCCCTTAGCTTGACAGTTGTTGCTGAAATTTGTCCTGCTTATTTGTCTCTGTATTGAACTTAACAGAAGTGAACTGATGCATATTTAACCATGACTATCATTTGATCATTAACAGTAGAGCCAAAGAGTGCCTGCTTCACCTTACCACTTTTCTATGTTTTTATTTACACTGAATGCATGTTTTGACTGTTGTGGAAAGCAGCATATTTGGTGTTAAGCAATGACATCATTGCTGAGTAGGAAAAAAAAATGGTTTAGGTGTTGAAGCTTCCTGACCCAGAGCGTCATGTTCATCCTGTGCAGGTTTGCTTGTTTCAAGCCTAGCAGTTCTGATTCAGCTATATTGTATACTTTAGAAAAGATTCTGATCAAAAAATAAGAATCTGTATTGCAAAAATAACTTCAGCTTTTAAAGTTTGTTAGAAATAAAAAATTCTGTATTAATTTTGTCCACACACACTTCTGTCCCAGGCTTCTGGATTTTCTGTGTCTCATCACTGTGTGCAATATATTCTCTCAGCTGCGGATCAGAGCTTTTCCTAAACTGGTAGCTCTTAGGTACAATCATTCAGCTTTCTCTCTTTGACTGAAGTGTTTGAGTTCCTGAAGTCTCATTTGAAATAATGGCTGTGTCTTCTTTCTGAATTTCTAATATTTTGAATCATCATTCCTGAATTTTAGCTATGGTGACCACTCTGTTCCAGTACCTGTTGTGTGGATGCTAAGTAGAAAAGATAACGTTTTTGTTTGCTTGTTTCCTGGCTGATGTTCCCTTACTTATACATCTAAGGATTGTTTTAGGTCTTGGTAGCAATGTTGTGCTCGGGCACTTCTGCCTGTGCCAGGATGACATACATGTCAGAGCTGATGACTTCACCCTTTGGGTGGGTTTACTTCATGGTCTATTACCTTGGCTCCTGGGTCCCCCTGCCCATTTTGTGCTTGGGCTACAAAGGGAGGCCAGCTGCTACTTCATTGATCTCTACCCTATGCATAACTCTCTAAATCTTGTTTCTGGAAACTTCGTAGCTATTCCTTCTGGTTGTTGACAAAAATAGTGTAAGGCCAAAAAATAATGCCAGTAGAGCTTTCTACTGTATTTTGAGACCATAGCTAGGTTGAAATTTAGGGCTAGTGTATCAGATCTGATGAAAAGTCATAATACTTTGGGTTGTGCGTCTTTGTTCATGAATTTAGCACCCGATAGCAAATCAGCAACCCTCTAGAAGTTAAAGTGCTTTTGCTTTGATGCTTCCCCCACCCACCCGTTCCAAATCAGGCTGTAATCTCTTTAACAATATGGAGTTGAACAATCTGGACACTAGAAACTGCCTTACTCCTTCTTTATTCATTATCAAAGTAGCTGGGTATGGTACTTAATCTGGAATTTTTCTCAAACTTGCAAGATCATATGGATTATCCTATCTTCCTCTAAAGTTCAAATGTTCTGATTCCTTTCAAAAATCAGCATCATTTCTCAGACTTCTTAGCTAGGTTTTCCAAAATTCTTGGATACAAACCATGAGATTCTTCTGATCTTAAGTAATGTCTGATGGCTACTCTTTTATTGCAGTATTCAGTTACAGTCAAGAAGTCAGATGACATTTCCTGTGCTAAAATAAGTGTGTGTGTGCGTGTGCGTGTGTGCGTGTGCATGTGTGTATAGTTTCATTCTGCCTTCTGTGGGTGATGTTTGGCATACTAAGTTTTGTTTTTTTCAAATGTTTGACCTCAAGTGTTTCTGAAATTTCAAGGACTCCTTTTGTTTTGGGTAAATTGAAAAACAAAACCACAATGTATTTTGTTAGACTGCTTTCTGCAATTCATTGAGTTTTTGTGACTTAGAAAATCAAGAACATTCAAGGACCATCTTCTACTGTCTTAGACTAGACAGCATTCATGCAGTTCAGTGATGAAAAAGATTGTCTAGTAAAACAGTTCATGAATACAATTTCTGTACCTTCTCTCCTCTACTGGCTTATTACTATTAGCTTTTTGTGAAATTAACCTTTTAGAAACATAGGGGAAAAAAATTTAAAAATGTGATCTAGCACTATAGTTTCTACTGCTGACAGCATATTATATTAAGCAAATGTTGTTCATGCTAAAGATTCACGGAGAACTTGGTGAGTCCTTCCTTTGCATGGCATGAACAGATATTTAAGAAGCCAAGTGTTTTATTTCACGGCCTGATCTGATGGTCAGTGTTGGATCCTAGCAGGTAACTGAGAAATTCAAAAGATCTGAACACTGTATGAAACAAATGTCTTAATAAAAATCCCAGGAAAAGTTATCTCAGTTATCAAATTGAAAAAGCCAATGCAGGTCTCATAGAGTTCCATCCCCTTTTGGTCACTCATTTTTCTATAGATAGTTGTCACCTGCTGGTTGTAACCTGTTCAAATTGGCAGGGCCTAGAACCAGCAGTGCAGAGTTTCTGCAGAAGTGTGAATATTGACCCAATTAAGATGAAAGAGTGTGGGGAAGCCTTAGACTAGGAAGAAGTAGTCAATATTAAATTAATATTGAATCTTAGTAGGGAGGTGGCACTGAGAATTAAAACAGATCAATGAAGATACTGAGTTAAATGGAGACAGACAACTACAAGAGCAGCCTCATGTCCTTGCTCATTGCAGGGGGGGTTAGACTGGATGACCTTGGAAGGTCCCTTTCAACCCAAGGTGTTCTAAGAGTCTATGACATCATATGTTGTAGAGAGTGTGTTGTAGATCTTAGAGCTGTTTTTCGGACTTAGAATCAACCTAAGGAACCTCTTATGGGAGGAGCATCTGTGCTGCATGGCTGCAAGGATTGTAGCAACTAGAGGAGGGAAGGAAGATGAGATAGGTAAATATAAAAGTAAAGAGAGAAAGGCAACACAAGGAATTGAGACTGTATTTGAAGTAGGAAGAAAGCAGTTGTAAACATCCTACTAATTCATTATTCCTTCTCTTCAACTTCAAAATGTTTAAAAGCAGAGGGAAGAGGGTGTATACATGGTTAGAAGAACAAAGACTCAAAGATCTCTGACTCTGTGTGCCTTAAGGTGCATTTGTACTGCTCAACTATAAGCTAGAAAGGAGGGGGGGAGGGAGATGTAGGGCAGACATAATTTTGGACTTTCTCCAGGCCCATTCTTAAGAAGGCATGGGGGGAGTTCTAATCAATAGTAAAGGATGGCTTTTGTGGTCTCTGAGGGCTGAAATGAATTTTATTGATTGACAGCTACTTCTAGGCACTGGCAAAATGTGCATGTGCAGTACACTTGTGGAATAGTCAGCTTTGAGCTAATGGTAGGAATCTGCACATGGTGGGCTACTTATGTGGTGATATGATCATCTAGTATCAGAATCCCTTGTCTTACCTGCATAAACATCTGCCACTGTATTTTTTTTTTTAGATGCATGCCTCTTGTTCCCAAACCATATGAATTTTTCATTAAAGTAATACTGATCCATATTAATTTGGGGTTAATTGGTGGTTGTATAAACAAAACACAATATATTTAGCTATGTTATGTTAATATATATTCAACTATTTTTTGAGTGCAAAAATTAATTTAATGCTCAGCTTGAAGGGGTAAATGGCAATTTACATTAGGTAAAATGATGACATGAGCCATTCTAAAGTTATACCAACATACTGGAAAATAAGAGTCAGAATTTGCACTGATGCTCTAGTAAACTGTAATCTTGTAAGTGGAGTATATTATTTTCTTCCCACAAACTGATGAGTATTCTCTGCTTTCAAACCACTGTCTTTGCCTAATGGTTGTGATTTATCTCATGGTCATAATGTGGTAAGGGTGGAAAGTGAGCTGGAAAGATCAGAGCATTTGGGAATTAAAACATCTAGATTTTGTTTTCAGTTGCACATCAGGCTTCTAGAACAAACTCTTTGAAAGACACCTCCAAATACCACATAATGAATATTAAACATGGAAACTTTAAGGGTTTGCAAGAAATGTACCAAGTGCAAATTCAAGTGTCTTACAGAATGACATCTACTTAGGTTTACTTGTGCTTTTGTCCTGGATGTTTTTAAAGAGGTGGTTTGTCTAGATAATGGCTGTACAGTTGCATGAATCTGGTTATTTGTTACAGTAAAGCTGGGTCATATCATCACTGACACCAGGAAGCAGCTTTGTTTGGACAAATACGAGTGACTCTTCAGGTGGGAGATGTGCTTTTAGTTATTTGGTGTTTGAGCCTTTCTTCCTTATTTTTTCAATAAAATATTTTCTGTTGCAGACCTACAGTTGAAGGTACTGAGAGTCCTGTGTTTGACACTGTACTCTGTTTATCCACAGAGGCTACCAAGTCTGACAGTCTGAAACAGTAAGAGGTGAAAGGCATGAGATGAGAATTGTCTAGGCTTCTTAAGACTTGCTGTGGTATAATGCTTCTTGGTGTTTGCTGTTAGGAGTCTTAATTTAGAGGTAGTGCAGGCTGCTGGAAAAGAGCATTTCCTCTCTGCTGTCTTTGTCAAGCTGAGGCTAAAATCTGTATTTTCCAGTACTGTTTAGTGAGCTTATATGCTGTTTGGCTGTCCAAACTCTTGCTGTCCAGACAAAAACAACTGGGATAACCATTCTGAACCGTGTATGATCTTCTGAACTCTACACACATCTGTGTAGTACAATAAGTGGTAGAAACAGGCTTGGGCCTCCTGGATGCTGCTGCTATATTGTTTGTACACTTTAAAAAGTAGTGAGATGTTTTAAGAGACAAAGCTGCCAAAGATACAACGTGAATTTTACCCCTGCAGGTGCTCAAGTTCATCTGTTCTGTAATGGAAGACAGTTGAAACTCTAGGCTTATTTTTTGAAAGCTTATAGTCCTTATGTTGTCTTTTGTGGATGGACTTCCAAGAGCCTCTGTTTATTGAGAGAAGGGAAGTGAGAAAAACGTGTGAATCTTAATGCTCTGTAACATTCTGATAAAGAAATAAATTAACTCTTGATGTAGATTATTAAAGTGTCAATGTTTAGGCTTTTGAGCCTTAGAAGTTTCAGCTAGTTAGGAGCTGTTTTCCTGTGGACTTAAAGAGGGGAAGTGTGTAAAGCTGACTGGCTTCTCCTCTGAGCTCTGGAGAAGTTGCCCAGGTCACTGCAGCTCCACACTGGGGAAAACTGCCCAGACATGGCCTGAAACTCAGGGTTGGCTTGTGTGGTCGAGGAGAGCCCCAAGTGAATTGCAGCTCTGAATAGTGTCCTTGGAGCAGGTTGTTTGATTGCAAGTACTTCATATCTCAACCAGTATTGCCAGTTTTTTTACCTCTAAGCCTTCAGTAGAATTGAGTTTTGGGAAAGTGGGGAATGAACCTCATTATCAGTAATTAACAATACCCTGGCCTTGTGACCGAGGGCAAAAAGTCCTCCAAAACACAGAGAAGGGGCTATATTCTAAATGATGAGGATTGTTGCAGTAAAGCAGCTGTTACCTATTTATCTGTGTGGAGCTAGAATGCTAATCATAGAATATTTGAGCAAATAAAATGCAGGGCTTCTATCAGAGTGTAAGTGTCCTTTTGCTGTCTTCTTCCCATTTTTTTCTTCCAGTAATGGTGAATTTTTCATGCAGCTCTATTCTGCTTCCACTTTCATCCCCCTCTCGCACTTTGAACAGACATTAATCTCTCTTTCTCTTTTTCTTTGGTTGTTACTCTTTTTTTTGTTTCATTTTCAAATGTTTAAATCTACATCTCACAGTAATGTATTTTTAATTTGTTCATTTGTTTAATGGAGCAGTTGAATGCACAAAACCAAGCAATTTGTAAGGACCTAACAGGTATCATAAGAGATGAGTAACAGTTAATGTGCAGTTTTCAGGAGCAAATCATGCCAGGCCAGCCTCCTTTTATTCTGAATCTTACAGGTACAGAAGAGAAGCCCAGGAGAACAATCGACTACTAGAAATACTCTGAGAGGCATAGAAAATTACTTGATTATTTGTCTTGAACATAACAAAAGGTTCAAGACAAATTAGGATGAGAGATTTAATGGGTTTTTGCAGAGTATTTAAGCAGTCTCAGAGGAATCACTGTTTCTCAGAAATCTGTTAGATGTACTCCACATAGCATTGTGACATAGATCTCCTTCTGGTGGTGACTCTGTGCTTGAAGGATGTGACAAGCTGGCAAAAAGCATTACATGACCTTGGACGAGGTTCAGTCAGGACAAATGCAGGATATTAGGCTTTGATAAGAGTAATCAGGTGTGTAAGTAGAAAGTGGACAAAGGATTGGACAGGCAGTAGCTCTGCAGAAGAGTTTCATACACAAACTGACTGTGATTCAACTAGGTTGCAGCATTGCACAAGCTGCAAACATTGTACTGGGCTGTACAAACAAGTGTGTCGTAAGTTGGACACAAGAAGTCACCAGCTCTCTGGGTAGGGCTGAGGTGAGCTTTCTCTGCAGGGTTGGTTTTGGGTGCTATACCTGAGAGATTTTTACTAGTGAGGGGACAGGATGTTCAAAGAAAAATAATTTCATCATGGTAGCTTCCTTTGCAGCATCCCTTTGCTGGAAATAGTGGGGGAAAGAGCTTTGACATTTTCCATGCCTTCTGGGAGCAGAACAAGGAGCAATTTGCTTAAAATGCACTGAAGGTGATCTGAGATACCTGTTATGAAAATCTTCCTAAATGCATGAGTAGTGAAAGACTGGAAGACACTCTCTGGGAAACCTGTAGAAGGAAACTATTTTAATATGCAGATGTGATAGGCATTTCTTGAGTGCATTTTCTGCAGATTTGAAGAGTGATTGCTCTGGAACAGTAGGTTTTTTATGTGTTTTTCTTGCAGCCTTATTTAAGTCTGTAACTTGAGCCATTTTAAGTGAAGGGGCACTAAATGCCTTGCAATATGCCTAAAACTTTGGTCCTATTACAAACAAAATCAGATTCTGAAGGGGAAGACCAATTGGTGAAAGAGCTATGTTAACAGTAGGTAACGGAGGCTTTGACTTTTGATGGGAAAGTGTCTGCTTTACTGTGAGGGTTAAGGTTGGCTGTGGACTGCTGAAACCCTCAGCTGGTACCTCTACACCAAAGCACATTCACCTATGCAACATTCACCACAGTCTTGCATCCTGAGTGCATGTCACTGACTTCATTCTGGTTCATGTCAAGTTGTAAGCAAAGTGCGTGTTGCCATCATCCTCCTTTCCCTTCTTCCTCCTGCCTCAGTGAGTGCCACCTTTCTTTACAAGGACGTCCAGGCATGGAGGGAGGGAGAAGCAGGACTGTGCTGTACAATGCAGCTTACCTTTCACTTCAGGTGCACACAGCTTGGACAAAGCTTTGGGTTTCTGATGCATGCTGACTGAAGTTTTACATGTAGATAGGTTGGCAGCACTAGCTTTGTTAGGGCTTCTGGCTTTTGTGGCCAGATATGTGCCAGTAAAGGACAGAGTGTTGCTCTGCAGACTATACTCACATTTGGATTCCTTCAGTTATAGGAGAATATGGGGAAATCCTTCATTTTGGTAATACAAACAACACTGTGTTTAATGCACTTCCTCAGATGAGGAAATAAAGTACTTGTCTTGGCCATGCATCACATTTGTATTGCTGAGCTATTTGCTTCTGGAAATGGAATATTTACGTTAGCAATGATCTGAATTAAAAATTGTCCCCATTTAATATATTTAATTTAAAAAATACACTCCGTGTTTTCTTTGCATTTTGTCCATATTTTTTATTTTTCTCCTTAGGATTGAAATATAAATGCCTATTTAAATCTTTTCTTTACCTTCTGCTGTTCGAGTCTTGTTGGTCATCTAATTACTGCATTTATTTTGATTGTTTGTGTCTCTGTTCTTTCCCAGGAGACAAAGATGGCAGTAAAGTGACTACAGTAGTGGCAACTCCTGGACAAGGTCCGGATCGACCACAAGAAGTAAGCTACACAGACACCAAAGTGATTGGAAATGGATCTTTTGGTGTTGTGTATCAAGCCAAACTCTGTGATTCAGGAGAGCTTGTGGCCATTAAGAAAGTCCTGCAGGATAAAAGATTTAAGGTGAGCCTATGCACAAGTTCATAATATTTTTCATGAATGTTATCTCACTTTTCCATGTCTTTGGCAATGTTTTATTTTGTTCTGTTTTTTAAATGTTTTCATTGGAGCACATAAATGCACAAAAGTTTCCAAGACTAAAGATGAAACAGATGGTATGATAAAGGGATATAGTTGAACTTGAAAATTGGTGAGTCACTGTTGTTAAGATTATTTCAATTAGTGCAAAACAGGAAGTCAAAAATCCTGATTTGATGTTGTGGTGGTGTTTCCACATCACAGACTAGATTTTTCAGACAATAACTGGAGAAACAAGGGAAAAGCTTGTCTTACACTTATTTTTTTGTTGGATAGACTCTTATCCAGTAATTAGTAACTAAGCTGCTGAATGGAACAGGACCTTTTGGGCTTTATTCTTGGTTGTTGCACCTGTAAAGTAGAAGGGTGTTTTTCAGTAATTTGGCACTAGGCCAACTGAGAAAATAACAAATACTGAGCCCAAGGCAGTGTATTACTTCCCTTTCATATCTAATTTATAAATGTGATCTGTTCTGGTGGTTTTAATAGAATAGAGATTCTTCATTCTAAGCAAGTAGCCAACCAAAATGCTGTATTTTTATTTAGTGATACTTAAACAAGAAAAAGCTAAGGACCATCAGAAACCCCATCACCACTGGTAGTCCTTTACTTGGTACCTTGTGTGCTTACTGCTTTCCCTTAGGGTCAAGTGGTCTATAACTAAACTTGTGTAAGCACTGAATGATAGAAAAAGTATTGCTTTTAGCATTTGAAATTAGTACTGTGGGCTTTAGCATCTAAAGGCTACATTTTTCACAACTACAAATGCATGAGGACAATACACAGAGAAGGGGCCACAGATAAACTTATTGGCATAGTCTAGATAAAAAACTTCTGAGCTTAAAAGCCCAGTAAGGTGAAGCATAGCTAAGGAAAATCTGCAGTTTGATTTTTTTTAAACAAATTTGTATTTAGTTTTAGAAATTGGGGATTTCTAAAGGGGATTGGACATTTTTATCATCTCCTTGGTTTTCTCATTTTTCTAGTAAGCTAGATGCTTACTAGATGCTCAGCTAGCTTCACCGGTAACATTTGCAATTTTTGTCCTGTTTTGGTAGCAAAATCATTCTTCCGAGTTTTTTTTAAGGAACTGTTACCTTTTCTTTGAGTCTTGAAATTGATGGTGTGTCATCACCACAGGCGTTAGCATATCACAGATATATTAGAGGAAGGATGAAAAAGGACAGACATCTTTAAAATAGTGTAATTGTGCAGTTTCTAATTGAGAAAGGTGTGTAAAGTTCTTCGATTTGTGCTTACATCTGAGTTATTTCTGGATTGCATTATGTGTTGAAGGCCCTTAGTACTAGGGAAGCATGCAATATGACTTAAGAGTGTGTTATTTTAGAGGAACGGAAGAGGCAGAGAACTAACAGAAGTGCTAAACCTAGTCATTCCTAAAAGAGCTTTCTGATTTCTTCCTATTGCATAGTTTCAGGGGGAAAACCAGGACGTTTCCTTTACTGTGTCATGCTTGATGGATGTCAACTAGTGCTGTGGACCAAA
Source organism: Phaethornis superciliosus (assembly GCA_023637945.1). Classification (NCBI taxonomy): domain Eukaryota; kingdom Metazoa; phylum Chordata; class Aves; order Apodiformes; family Trochilidae; genus Phaethornis; species Phaethornis superciliosus. The sequence continues at coordinate 82,170,324 of JAJQWJ010000001.1, read as the reverse complement.
TTCTTTGATTTCTCTAGTCTCATGACTTAGAGGTTTTGTAGTGTGCCAAAATGAAAATTTGGCCAAGCATTTTGGTCCTTGTCCATCAGATACTAATAGTTTGTGACATCTTAATTTTCTTTTAATAAGTCTGTACTGGCAATCTAGAATAAAATGTAAGGATTTGATTGTTTTTCTTTCAGTAGTTGATTCAGTGACATTGTGTTATCTGACTATGTATCTCTTTATTTTGCCGTGTTTCTTTAAGTGATTAAAAATATGGCATCTTTTGAATATTAGGTCTCTTTTTATTTAAGGAGAAAAATCCAACAAAAAGCTAACAGGCTAAGTATCATGTTTCCAGTTTGGACTCAGGTAGTTCTCTACAGCTACCTGAAAGGAGGTTGTAGTGAGGTGGGTACCAGTCTCTTCTCCCAAGTGACAGGACAAGAGAAAATGGCATGAAGTTTGACCAGAGGAGGTTTAGATTGGATATTAAGAAAAATTTCTTCACTGAAGGGATTGTCAGGCACTGGAACAGACTGTCCAGGTAAGTTATTGAGCCATCCCTGGAGGTTTTTGGAAGAGGATTAGGTGTGGTGCTTAGGACACAGTGTTGTTTGGGCTTGGCAGTAGTTAATGGTTGGATTCGATGGTCTTTAGGATCTTTTCCAGCCTGAAAGATTCTATGATTTTCGTCATATAATGAGAGAGGCTGGAAATACCTGGGACCTGAAGTCTTTAGTACCCCTAAACTACATGGAATTAATGGTAAGTGCATATGTAGATTTACAGAGAGAGAGAGCATTCATTATTTAAAGTATTTTAACTTCAAAATTTACACGAGTCGCATCTGGAGTAGTACCCTGTCATGCATTGTTTTCATATTTTTTCTCCAAAGTTGTATCCCAGCTCTACAATATTATCTATCTTTTGTCTCAGCTCCCTAGTTTTTCCCATCATTCATAAGTTTAGTCCTCTCTCTTTTCACATTCTGATCTGGAAGCGTATGTTCAATTGGCAGGGGGTGTAAATTCCTGCAGGCTGGATGAAAGCCTTTGCCTGGATGAATTTGGAAACTAGAGGCATGTATATATATCTTGATATAATATCAAGAATAGCATACTGTTACTTCAGGGTATGCTACTCTTTGGGAGTGTCTGATCTAGTTTGTAAGTGCTGGACCAGATACTTCAGCAGTTAAACAGGGAACTTGGAATGTCTGCTGGCTGTGCAGTCTGAGCACAGTGTAAGAGCACATGAACCCTTCTGTTCAGAGAGCTGAGCTGTGGGGCTGTCGTGTAGATCTCAGCTGGGCTGTTGCCACCCCTGCCTGAGTCCACATCCAAGCACTGGTGAGTGGAGTTCCTGAAGAAATCTGCTGCTGCTTTGCTCTCATGAGTGTACTCCCCTGCTTTGCAAGTGATGAGGAAAACGCTGTCACAGGCAGACAAAGGAGTCAGTAGCTTCTTTCATTTAAATAAACTTTATCAGTTACTGAGGGAGGAGAGAGAGCACTTCAGAAACACCACTCTGCACTAGTCCCAGTGGTGGAGAAGCAGCTAGAGGAAAGTATCATCAGCAAGATTTTCAGGATGTATGCTTTGAGCCTGGTGCCTGCTTATCTCTATATCCCGATGGATTTATCTTGGTACATACAGTATAATTCCTCTGTTGTGATTTAGCTATTACAAACAAACAAGAAAAAGCTTTTAGAAAAGTTAGCAGGAAGTTTTGAAACTTAAGGGGCATGATTCAGAACCTTTAGGAAGTCCTGAGAGAGTGTAGCTTCTAGACTCCTTCTGTGTTTTGTGAATGGGGAATTTATTGTGAAGATGTGGAAAATGCACCATAGCTGCCAATTTTTAGATCTCTGTCAGGAAGTTAAGATACTTTTATCCAGGTTTAAATTTAGGTTGAAAACTAGAATTAGCAGAGGGGGTTGTCTTTTTTTCATCTTTCCTTTTCTGTTACTGTGACAAGTTTCTCGAGAGCCACTACTGAAGTGAAAGCAGCATTGGTCTATGCCACAACAAAGTGAGTGTCAAATCATGAGATTTTAAGCAAAAGAGTTGACTATTACAGTTTCTGTGGTAATAACAGTTTCCAATGCTCCCACTTCTATCTACTCCTTTGTTGCAGATCAGTGGTTAACCTTGGCAGTGTAGTTAGTGTAGTTCCTTCATTGCTGTGTTTTAAGCAAGATCTCTGAAGTGCTCTGAGTTTTAAAATTAAGAATATTTAAAGTTCAGTGTAACCTAGAGTGATGGTATCCATACATAAAGGATAGAGACAAATGGCTGAGGGGAATAAGTAAAATAAAATCGATTTATGTTTAATTTTGGTTTACAGTTCTGGCTTCATTTAGGTCTTCGTATTAAGCATAAAGAACTTAATGTAATATCATTTTGGGCAATTATGTGATACTTAGGTGAGTTCACAAACTACATGCTGGTTATTCATCTGTGGAACCATCAAATGTGTCTGATCAGTATAAAGGGTCCTATTTTCTTTGTTTTTGTTTGGGTTTTGTTTTGTTTTTTTCAGTTAAATCTCTCTTTATTAAACTTTTCAAAAAATAATGTCAGACAGCTATTCACAAGCTTTTGGGGCCTAAATCCAATCAAATGGCAAAATTTCCTTGAGACTGTGTCCTAACATTTATTTGTCATATTCATGTCTGAATCTGCAAAAAGAAGAAATAGCCAAGCAGGTATGTTAGCACAAGTGGGAAGTTCTTAGTCTAGCTTTTGATTGTTTTGTTTGTTTTTTGTTTGTTTGTTTGTTTTCAGTCCATGTCCATTCTTAAGAAATCCTGTTGGATTGAATGTTTGAATTGCTAGAAATATTTCTCAGCTGACTGAGAATAAATACTTAAGTTCTTTACAGCCAAATTGCAGTACTTAGTATTTCTGCTTTAGTGCTAGGCTGCTGCCATCTAAATGATGAAGAGTTCTTAATAATCTTGCACCTTCCCAGGCAGTCTTTGTTAGCCATTAACAAGGAATATTATGTCCCAAAGAGACCTGAAGTGTGCAGCAGGAGAGAGCCAAAACCTGTAAGGAGAACTATTCATGCCATCATCCTGTCGAATAATTCAGGGTTTGCCTAGGTTTTTAGCACTGCAGCTGTGTGTGTGCTTGGTTGCCTGAATTATTCAAACAGGCAGATCTTCTGGAGTGTGAGAGAAATGTCGATGGTCCTGACAGTCCATAAACATAAATATGAAGCTGAGGCCACTGAGTAGTAGGTAGTGTTCTTTCCTGTTTTTAGCTATGAGAAGAATATATGTTGTGGTGGTTTGGTCAATGTTGTTGGGTTTGTTTGTTTCTTGGTTTTGTTGTTTTTCCTAAATATGTAAAATCTCAGTGTTAGTCTTAGCCCTGAAACCAAATAAAGCAGCAGAATGGAAAAGTAAGTCTATGTTAAGGTTCTGGTGTACTTAAATGAGCTGCTAGAAATGCTTCTAAGAGAGCAAAGGTTTCTTGTCGTTTCTACCTCAAGTGTATCAAGCTGCTAAGTATAAAAAGATTACTTTTTGAAGTAGTCTGTATCCTCTTTTTGCTTTTATTACAGAAACTTTGGTTGTGGCAGCTCACATGAAAAATGTAATACAAGGAAGAATTACTGTTTTAAAAATTGCTGGGTGTTTAGGTCCTTAACTTCTCTTAACTTTTCAAGAGACTTCTGTTGGAAGCATTTGACAATCTAAAGCTGACCCAGTTTTTTAGTAGGCTGTGTGTCTGCTTGTGGTTGAAGGTGTCATTCTGTAAACATGCATGTACAAAGACTGTGAACCTGCTGACTAATGAGAGATACATCTTTTGCTCTCAATCTCAGTGGTTAACAGACCACTGTGGGAGTCCAACTCCGAATTGGATTTAATTAGTTCCACTCTTGGCCAGCCCTCCCTGGTTTATTTCTTGGCTCTTGGTTACCCTTGGCTGTTTAAATTACAGCTGATAGTAGAGTTACATGGAAAAAAGGTTTCATTTTCAGGGGGCTTCAGTCTACTAAGGTCACTGTTAGTGTAGTTGATTTGTTTGAAGGGGGATGTACGTGATAATTTGATAGAAATAAGAGTTAAAGCAAGTCTTTTCTGCAGTCTGTAAGCTTGGGCTGTCATGTAGTAGTCAGTCATAGCTGTAGACAGCCAAAAAAATGCTGATTTATCACCTGGCCACTTGAAATGTGTTGGGGAACCCAGCCAGAAAGCTTTAAAGGGGAAAGGTATTGCTGTTCAATGCAGATTTGGTCTCCTTTTATCAGTTTCAAACAGGATGCAAGAAGCACCTTGTCTTTTAACATTTTAGAAATTCTGTTTCCTAGGCTCCTGTTCCTACATACTGCAGCTTTGCTATGAGAATGTGGAAAGAAGAGTTGAAGAGAAGCCATCTGTCACGGGTCAGGCCCAGCCAGTATCACCCAGGCCTCTGCTCACTCACCCCTCACCCCCACTCTGGGACAGGGAAGAGAAAATCCTCCCCCCCCCAAAGGCTCATTTACTGAGACAAGTACAGGAAGGTTTGCATTCCCTAACTACAGTAATGGACAAAAAACAGACAGGTTCAACTTGGGAAGAAGAAAAAAACCCCAACTAATTAACTCTTCAGGGAGAAAGAGAAAACATGTCCAGATCTCAGTACCTGCCATACCCCCACCAATTCCTTCTTCCCAGGCCCAATTGGCTTCACTTCTGCCTCCACCTCAACAGGAGAGCAGACAGGCAGTGGGGGTTTGGGGTCAGTTCACCACATGTTGTTTCTGCCCCTACATGCTCCTCAGGGAGCTTGCTCCTCATAGCCTTCTTGCACTCCAATGTCAGGTCTGTCTGGTGGGAGAAAGTCCTTCAGGAACTTCCTTCAGGAACTTCCTTCAGGAACCAACACGAGTCCCTCCCAGAGGTGCAGTCCCTCAGGCACAGACTGCTCCAGCCTGGGTCATGGCTGCTTTGGGAACAGTCACCTCCTCTGGTATGGGGTCCTCCACGGATGCAGATCCACATCTGCCCCTCTCCGTGATCCTGCACAGGCTGCAGCTCCATGCCTGCTCACCTGTGACAGGGTGGTTTCAGACGGGCTTCAGGGGCTACAAATTCACATTTACTCCACTGTGGTCCTTCAAGGACTTCTCCATCGTGCTTCTTCAGGGACAGCTCCACTGTTGTGCTTCTCCATGGGTTGCAGGGGGACAGCTGCCATCTCACCACCAGCTGAAGGGAAAATCTCTACATCTCTGCTCAGACACCTTTCCCCCTCTTTCTTCACTGACCTTGGAGTCTTTTCTCTGGCATTGCTCTCTCATTTCTTCCTGTCCTCTGCTCTGCAGGTCTTTTTTTTTTTTTTTTTTTTTTTTAATGTATTTCTGCAGTTTTGGTTCCCCTTTCTCGACTATGTTGCTTGCAGAGCCACATCCAGCTTCCCATATCTCCTTGGTCTCGGGTAGAGGTGGGGCCAGCATAGGAATTGGGGGAGCTTCCAGCCTCTCTGCACAGAAGCCACTGCTGTGGCATCCCTCCTTTTCCAAAGCATCACTGCACTAACCTAAAACACCACAATTTCTGCTGACACCATCATTTCTGCTGAAATAGAATGCAGAAAACAATGCTGTTTGGACCTACTCTGATGTATTCATTATCATCCTTCTTTGTGAACTCTTGTCATCTGCACAGGTTTGCTCTGAAGTAAAGATTTCACTCTTTGTTAATTTAATCTGTTTGTGTGAGCTAGCTGGGTTTCCTCATATCTGTGTCTAAAACTGAAGATTATTCAAACCGTAATCTGTAAGGTCTTTTCTCAAAACGATGTATTTTTTAATTTACCTTATTTCCTCTTCAAGGACTTCAGTTGAGTTGGAAGAACCCATGGGACTAAAAAGCCCTGATGGAAAGACATTGCAATGAGAAAAAATAACATTTAAGCACCATTTCTTACAAGTTTGAAGACTTGTCCATCTTGGCTACTTTGAAGATCTGAGGAATAGTGAATCACTGTTCATAAAACTCTTATGGAGGTGGCACTTTTCAAAGGATGTCTTAACTTTATTGCTAAAAATCTAAAAAGTACACCCAGAGCAAAAGATCTGTCTTCTGGCTATTTCAATGTGTTGGCTTGTGTTTGTATCACAAGTGGGGAAGAAAAGCTGAAAATATTTTGCAAGGATATTAGCAATTACTACGAACTTCTCTAAAACTAGCAGAAGGAATATAACTGAGTGTGACTCAAAGCCTTTTCAAACTAGTCCTCCAGTCCTACCTATCGCCATCTCAGGGAATGCAGTCCCTGTGAAAGTCTGGGACTGTCAAATACAGTTTGTAGAATAGGAGATGCCTGGGCAAGTGGTAAGGATATTTTTCCATCTTCTATAGAGCTGGAGAGCTGTGCTTGGCTGAACACAGAAACCAAAGAGTTTTTTCAAGTCTGTGCTTTAACTCTTTGTACACAGGCCAAATTTGTAGCTCTGGTCCATCTTAGCTTAGCCAGATTGTCAGAGATGTTAGCCAAGATAAAAGTATTTCTTACAGCGGTTCTTGATCTGCCTTTCACCTGAAATCTAGCTTCAGAGTCAGTTCTGTCATTTGGCTGTAATTGCAATTGCAGTTGTCTGTTTACAGCACATCAAAAAGGCTGGCTAGATATCTGAATTCTCACTCACAACCTTGCATTTCATTCCATTTCCCACTTTCCCCAAACAGTGAGTTTTTCTGGTGAACCAAAGATCTGTTTGTACCCTTGCTTTTGGCAGTCTTTGAATTCAGCAGTGTACTGTTTGTTCTGTCTGCTTGAAACCTTCCTGATCATATTTTTGTGAAGGGACTGAAGAGGGCCAAGGCTGTCTTCTTGACATGGTACAATTAAAGTATATAAATTATATATGAAGGTATATAGAAATTACTATACATAATAGCTTATTACATATAATATTATTTGTGATTATGACTGTTTCTACATATGTTTTCTTATCTGACAGATCTATTGAATAGGTGTTAATGCAAAATCAATCTTCAGTTTGACCTCTAAAGGTGAATTCAAGTTTTTTATAAAGTGCATTGGTTTTGATTTTTAGCTGGGGAGCTGGACTGAAAATTGCTGCTGCAGGAATGCAGCGTCATGCAGCAAAAGTTGGCTGGAGGAAGAGGAGGGAGGGCTCTTCATCTCCAGATGTGGTTGCCTGTACATTTAGAAATGTACATGTGGCCATGTGGAAACCCACGTACCTGGGGAAATACTTGAATGTCTCAAAAGGCAGGAGTTAAAAGAGCCTTTGAAGGCCTTTTTTCCCCTTGCCCCATGGATGCTAGCATGAGGTGTTTGTGTAGGTAAATGCTGCAGTTCACGTGGTACATTTATTTTGGATTTTGAGCTTTTCTATTTCCATGAGTTCTTCTGTGTTACTTCCTAGATTAGGACCAAAGATAGTATTTGAAAGCAAAGTATCCATTTGTGGTCAACTTTCTTCTCATGCACTTCTAGTGCAAAACTTGAGACTAAAATTAAAACCATCTGTCTGTGTGTATCTACTGACCAACATAAAGAACCTTAAGATATATTTTCTATTGTCTCTTTTGTCTACTGAAGGAAATGAGTTTATATGTCTGATGTTCTTGAAATCTAGAATCATAGTATGTTTTGGGTTGGAAGGGACCTTAATGATCATCTAGATCCAACCCCCCTGCCATGGGCAGGGACACCTCCCACCAGACCAGGTTGCTCAAAGCCCCATCCAACCCGGCCCTGAACACTTCCAGGGAGGGGGCAGCCACAACTTCCCTGGGCAAGTGTCTCACCACCCTCAGAGGAAAGAATTTCTTCCTGATGTCTAACCTAAATATGTATGTGTGGGTATATATATATACACACACACACACATACATATTCCATGAACTACATATGAATATAAATTCCTAAAATAAGCTGAGGACTGCTTTGAGATCTAGAGGTTAAAGGATAACATTGTAGGCATGCTATTCTGAAATTATGACATTCAGAGTAAAGATTACAGTTTAAAATAATTCCAAACGCAGTAAGGTGTGGAATTTAAACAGATGTGTGGTTTAAAACAGATAGCTGTAACTCTGCCATGTACTGACAGCATACTATAGCTGTGTGAGTATAGGTGAAGGTGCTGTAGGATTCCTGATCCTGGCATGTTAAGGACTGTTTTTTTAAAAGACTATTTCATGTGATTTACACTGTTGCTGTGTCTCAGTGTCTGAGAAGGACTAGCATAGAAAAATAACACTTCTGCCTGCAGTACGGATAACTTCGTCATTATTCACTGACATCTATAAATTGAAGCTTCTGCTTCACACCTTCAGCTTAGAGGGAGCCTTGTTCATGGCATATTTTTGTAGGTGAAAGTGAGGTGAAAGCTGACTCTTACCATTCTGGCCTTTTTTGAGGGTGGTTGTTCAAAAACAGCTGTGAAAAGTGTGGACATGGTGTTTTATGGAAAGATGCATGGTAGCCTTTCCAGGAGCATTGCCATAAATATCCATCATTGCCTGAGTGCATACCTTCACATTGGAGATGCTTCTCTGAACCTGATTTTGCTTTTCTCATTCTCATATAAAAAGAAAGTATTTAATGCCTGTCACTGATACCCCCTCGGTGTGGCAACAGAGTAGCCTCTCCTAAGTGCACAGTCTGTCAGAAGTGGAGAATTCAGGGCTACTATTTGTGCCGGGAATGCAGCCTGAAGTTGGTGATTTGAAAAGAGAAGTTGCATTTAAATTCCCAAAGCCCTTCTGAGGCTCAGGGATTTAGTGGTACACTGCTGTGTGAGGTTGTACATAAATTCTAAGATAATTATTTTTCATCTGGCAGTGCTAGCTAAGATGAACAGGCAGAGAGAAGGCACGTTTAGTGCTTTTGAGCTAGGTAACACTGCTGCTCCATAGAGCTGGGATATTAAAGTAGATGTTGAGTGGAAATGCTGTCCCAGTGGGAACCTCATACACTTACCTCCCAAGTAGGGAGAAAAGTCTTGTGTAGGGTATAAATAGAAGATTAGGTGATGCTTGTTGAAATAAAAATGGTGCTTTTGAGACTACTTGGATGTTTGCTGCATGCAGTTAATTCGAGGCTTTTTCTTGTACCATTGTGCCTTCTCTTTTAGAAGTCCCACAGCTTGAGATTGCCTGGTAACAGAAGATACCGCATATAAACACTTCTTACTTCTAGCAAAATTAGGTACCTGTGGATCTCACTTGCTTACTTCATTCTTACTTGGATAAATTATCTTTGGTTGCAACAATACCTTCTTAGAGATGACTGGAACATGTCAAATTAAATTGGGTTCAATTTTTGCCAGTGAACACAGATTTTTATCTTTAAAATTCTTGGGTGCTAAGTCAGGTGGTGGCAAACTGCATGTACTTTTTGAACACTGTATTTTTTGTTTGTTTAAATATTCTACCATGATAACTATAAGAAGGGATAACTGAGGAAATGTGAGACATGGGAAGGACAGAAGAGATTCACCTGCTGCTCAATTAAGACTTTCTGAAACAAAGAGGGCGGACAGATCTTTCTGTTCATGTGTCTCCAAGACAGCTATGCTTTGCTCTCCATCTCTGTCTTGTACTTCAGCCCTTTTGGCTTTGTTTAAAACCTCGTAAATGTGCTGCTTTTTTTTATTCCTGTCTCTTCTCTTCTTACTCATACTGGGGTAACTCAAATTCAGTAAATAAAATTAGGAAGATTTAAGGAAATGGGAATTAACTTCTGATTTCCATTTTGTTTTCTTGATTTGACCTGGCATTTTAAAACAGTTATGCTGCTTCTGGGGAGTTTTCAAAGCTTTGAGAGCCATTGATAATCCTTTCCTGTATGCAATGCCCACTGGTTTGCTGCTCTGAGAAGTAGTATCAAAATGTGGGGAAAATAATGAAAGGAAACTACTTCAAAAGTGTTGTGAAGTATCTGTAGTGCAGAGACACAGACACTTCAGACTGCCAGACATACTCTAGAATTAGCAACACTGCTGGTTTTTCCTGTGACTTGGATACTTCCTGGTCCCTGTGGCAACTGAGGAGATGACATGTGAGTGACAAGCAGAATTATTTTTAGCCTACACAATACAAAGAATTTCTTTTCTGCTATTCTACATTGTACCTTTTTGAGAAAAAAAATTGTCTTTATACCCCACTCGGGTCATTCCTTCACTTTTTTTATCTGCATTATGCAGTGAAATTTGGCATGCGGTGTTCAAGACTAAGGATGACAGTGAGGTTTTGTTGGGTAATCTTGACTCTTGTGTGATGTAATGCAGGAAGTAAAACTGAATTGAATATGATTTTCTTTAAGGAGAAAGTTCTGCTTCTTTAGAGTGATGTATGAGGTGTGGTGTTGATCATACTTGTAAATATATGCTAAAAGTTTTAAATAGGATGCAGTCAGTTTTCTTCAGGGTGGGTTTTTGTTTATGTGCTGCCTGATGAAGTGAACTGGGATGAGTTATGGAGGCTGCTCTATCTGTCATGATGCAAATAGCCAGACTATCTACATTTATATTCTGTAGTTCTAAAATTTGAAGCCTGGTCTAATTGGCCCAACAAAGGTGCTCATTTCACCTCTTCATTTATGAAGTTCCTTTGAAAGCCCGGCCATGGTGGTTAGACTGCTTATTCCTGAGTTAGGCAGTCAAAATACAAACATCCACTCTGAATCACTGAAGCAAAACAATGCATATGTAAAAGAACAGCTGGATCTAATTTTAATTTTTTATTTTTTTAAATTCAAAAGGCACTCTTTCTCAGAGAGCTACAGTATAGTATATTTACCACCTTGTTTCCCTCCTCTAAATTTTATCTAATGAGGACAAAGGCAGACTGTCTGACCTGATGTCTCTTAAAGATGCATCTGTTCCTGTTTCTTCATTTGAAGTTTTGTCTGAGGATCTGCTTATCAGACTGAGTTTGCCAGCCTTTGTGCATTCATCTTAGTTTAATGTCATCAGACATGTAAGTGATAAAGGTGTACCAAGTTTTTTGGGCTTGAAAGCAGGAATCTCATTTATTCCAGTTGAGTGTAACAGTGCAAAAGTGTTGATTGATTATCATATAAATCATTTGTTGCAGGTAACCTGGACCATGAAACAGGACAGGGCAACTGACCTGGGTGTTGTCGCTGGGCATGCAGAATTCTGAGCTCCCAAACATAGTGTTCACTGTCACATATCTGGCACTACCTGCAGTGCAAAGAGGAGGCATTTTTTTCTTTCCTTTTAAAATTTTTTTAAAGTTATGGGTGGATGTTGCCTGTGTTAAGATAGTAAGACACTTTGGTGGAAAAGTTTGGTTTTATTGTTACGTAACAGAGGAAAATATAAAAAAATGTGTTGCTGACTTACATGGGAATTAGGAGTAAGTGTACAAGTCTGGAAAGGGGCACATTGAGTTTGCTGCTCTAGAATGTAGTGCGTGGGCTAAGAAAATGGTAGGGAGATTCAATTCAGTGTTTTACATGGGTATACTTGTTTGGCTTTCTGACCTTGAGCAACTGTGAGCATTTTTCAGATGAAGTCTGACAGGGAGCAAAATCATGTAGAGCAGGAGATCTGAAATGAGTACAGATTTCTTCAGAGTTCCTAAAAAATAAGGATAAATATTCATTGTTTTTCTTTTTGGATATAGAACCATACAATGGGTTGGGTTGGAAAAGACCATAAAGATCATCTAGTTCTAACCTCCCTGCCATGGGCAGGGACACCTCCCACCAGACCAGGTTGCTCAAAGCCCCATCCAGCCTGGCCTTGAACACTTCCAGGGAGGGGCAGCCACAGCTTCCCTGGGCAACCCCTTATGGTGCCTTACGATTTAGGAAGAAAATAATTTCTTCCTAATATCTAATATAAGTCTTCCCTCTTTCAGCTTTAAACTGTTAACTCCTATCCTGTCACTCTGTCCTTGCACAAGTCTCTCCCCAGCTTTCTTATAGGCCCCTTCAGGCACTAGAATGCTGCTATAAGGTCTCTTTGGAGCCTTCTCTTCTCTTCTCTGGGCTGAACAACCTCAACTCTCTCAGCCTGTCCTCAAAGGAGAGGTACTTCAGCCCTCTGATCATGACCCTGCAGGTACAAGCTGGCTCATGTTTAGCTTCTTATCAACCAACATCCCTGAGTCCTTCTTAGGACTGTTCTCAGTTCCTTTTCCTGACCCATCTGAAGGACCTTTCACTTGGCCTGGTTGAAATTCATGAATTTTGCTCTGGCCCATCTTTAAAGCCTGTCAGAGTCCCTCTGGGTGGCAGTCCTTCCCTCCAGTGTGGTGAACACAACCACACAGCTTGGTGATGTTGACAGACTTGCTGACAGTGCACTCAATCCCATTGCCAGTTTCACCAACAAAGATATCAAACAATGCCTGTCTTAATGACCACAGGGGAACCACACTCATCACCGCTCTACACTTGGACTTCAGGCCTTTGACAGCAACTCTTTGGGTGCAATCAACCAGCCAATACCTTTTCCTCTGATTGGTCCATCCACTAAAACCATCTCTTTCCAATTGAGAGACAAGGATGTCATGCAGGACAGTGTCAAATCCTATGCACGAGTCCAGGTAGACCACATCAATCCAGCTTCCACCAATGCTGTCACCCCATCATAGAAGGCCACCAGGTTTATCTGGCACAGTTTTCCCTTAGTGAAGCCATGTTGGCACGCTTTCTAAATAATGAGCAACTCTGAGTTACAAAATTAGAATGTGATAAGAGCTGGTAATTTGTAGTTGAAACAATGACATTATAAGCTTTGTAGGTTTCAGTTGTGTCTTTTTAATTTTTTTTTTTTAATTTTTTTAAAGTAGTGCTATATTCTTTCTAAGTTAGGTTCTTCTGTTAGTGCAGCATCCCAGTAAACTGTACTAGAATTGCCTGTCTGAAAGACCTGGGACTTCCCTGGCTACATTAGGGTTAATACAATCCACTTGTCATTTAGATAACTGCAAAAAGCAGCAACATGGGAGCTAATGAAATAGGAGTGCTCTTTCCCTGGTTTGCCAGAAGCCACAGTAGGTGATTTGGCTCAGCATTTGACCCAGAGCAAACAGTCAAGAACTTGGTACAAGGCACACTTCTGACTTTTATTTTTTTTTCCTTCTGAAAAGTAAACAGCGCTCGAGAAGGGGCGAAAAAGGACATGGTTGTAGATAATATAGGTTTTCTGATAGGCAGTGGTTCTACTTCTGTAACTGTGCATAACAGGCATAAAGTTTACCTCCTTTCACATAGGCCAACAGGTCTAGTTGCACAAGAAAGTAATATGAGACACAGGAAGACTAGAGCAAGTTGAGAGTTGCCTGGAGTGTTGGAGATGTAGCAGTCAGCGTGCTCGCGCAATTTCTGCGGCAGCATGAAGGCCAGTAATTAACAAGAAGTATAAACAGTGCAAGGACTCTTGTTTGGAGCTAACCTGATGAGTATCTCTTGGAAGGAGTCCACCTTGCTAGTGGGAACAGCCTGTACTGCGTGCAAATGCACAGCGCTGTGTGCAGGTAGCAGTAGAAAGCCCTTTGCTGGTGGAGCATTGAGCTTATGGCATCCTGTCCTACTGGCTTGTCTGCATGGATCTGCTTGTGGGTAGTCAATCTCTGACTTCTTGAGTGGATCATGTGCTTTCAGAGGGAATTAAATTTATCTGAGACCCTTCTGAATTAATCTGTCCATCTAAACTGCTGGAAGTTTTAAATGATTCGCCTTTAAAATTTATTTGAATGAAATTTTTCCTGAATGTAAATATAACTCAAGGTACAGTGGCTATGTCTTAATCTGACTTTGTGTGCAGTAAACACTAGAATGTATAGGGAGTGATAGTGTGTTGCCTACATAAACAGGCAATACTATGTCTTCAGAGGAATGTAACTCTTTGTTACTTCAGTGCTCTTGGGGTTTTGAATGAAAAAGGGTGTGAGCTGCCTTTGCACAGAGCTTGATTTCAACAAAATGTGGAAGAGCATTGTTCACCATTGGGGGAGGAGGGAGCGACAGGGTGTGGGCAAGGAAATCAGTTCAGCTGAGAAGTGGAAAAAGGAGGCAGCTGATTCTTTGCATTTTGAGTGAGTATGTTGCTGCTTAATGCTCCTGTTAGTGAGGGCTATTCTGAGAACATGACTGCTGAAATCTGTATCTGCTCTGGCAGCAGAGAGCAGTATTCCAAACCTTTCTCCTCTGACTGTTGATCTTGAGCTACAGAGACTAACTCTGTATTGTTAAGAGAGGTGAAGCTGCTGCTTGGTCTCTCTACTGATGACTACAGGATCCCTTACAGCCTGTTCTTTCTTGAACACCACATTTTAGCAACTGCAGTTCCTATGATAGAAGGTACTGTCAAGTAAGTACAAGCTATCTTCTTAAGGTACACTGCTTAAAGCTGGATTAAATTATTGCTTACTTGGATAACATATTTTATATTTTGCTTCCTCGTGTCTAAAATACACAATTATAAGTAGTCCGTGAAGTGCAATAAAACCAATCCTTAAAGGGATATTCTGTAATGGGAGATCAATTCTGTAGTTTTTTTCAATGTGAAAAGAGATTACTCTTCTGTCTTTGGGTTTTAGGGTCCCAAATAACTAGGAACTGTTTGAGCCTTCCTTGGAAACATCTGGTGATGGCTGCTGTCTAACTATTGGATGATGTAGTGCCAAGATCATTGGTATGACCAAGTTGTCTTTGCTCCCTCAGTTCCTTGGTTTCACCAGTTGTCACAGTTTGAATGGAGGAACTAAAGTTTGAGTACAAGGAACTGAAGAAGAGGGTCCCAGGACCCTGAGGGTTCTGTGAGAGGCAGAACCCAATGGGTCAATATTCCCTTCTAATTCCTGCCCATACTCTATAGTCAGGCAGAGCAGGAGCCCCACACTCTTTCGCCCGCTCCTGGCCGTGCTGCTCTTCCCTTGAGCTCCTTTACCACCATCTCCTCACCTGCTCTTCAGAATCCACATCTGTCAGGTGCTGGGAAAAGTCATGGACCCTGCTTCTAAGTCAGCCTTTCTGCCAGGGGCCCTCAGGCACCTATCACTGCCAGCATCGAGATCAGGTTGGATATATATTTGTATAAATACTTGTATATTTATTCCTTATTCCATGTGTTACGGCCTTTCCCCTGTTCTAGTAAACCTATTTCAGTTTTAATTTTTAGCTTTTAAGTCTCTCGGCCTTACTACCCTTTTATCTTCCTTTGGGAGGGTGGAGGGGGGGGTAATAGAGAGCAATTATGTTCTCTGTATTTTTTATCCTGATCTTTTAACCTGTGACACCAGATCTCCTTCTGTTTGTTTGCTACAGTGTTACATGCAACTTCTTGTTATGTTCTGGAAGCAAGGTGGAAGCCAGGATGCTACTGAAACTCCCACTTTGAGTGGCAGTGTCACTGCTACCCAAGTCCCCAGCTTCTTGTTTCCCTTTTCTGAAAATCTAGTCTAGCATCAGCTCTGTGTCTAGCATCATTTATGGCCAGATACCTGACACTGAGGCCAGCGAGTGGCTGCTTGAAAGCTGGAGAGACAGGAGTTGCAGTTGGTTGTGGATGAGATGCCTATCACACCAGCTGTCCCTGCAGCAAAAACTTCTAAGCAGCTGTGGATCAGCTCTTGAACCAACACAGTTTGCATGCTAGTGTGTGTGTTGAACTCCATGTGTGGTAAACTCTGTGCTTTGGGTGGCAAGCTGGTGATTCAGGTGGTATCTGATGAGCTATCCAGGTGTGCAGGCTATGGGGAGAAGGGTGGGGTGGGCACCTGGGTGTGGAAGGCTACTTCTGCTGTGCAAGTTCATGCTGCTGCTCTTCCTGAATCAGGGCCTGGAGGCTAACTCTCATTGCAACATATTCCTAAGACATTGGTTGTGACACTTACCCTGGGGTAGGCTTAAATTAAGAGCCATCTCATCCCTGACAGAAAAAGGAGCAACTGAATCAATAGCTGTCCTAGATCTTTGCAGATATTGGGTGAAGAAGAGCTGAGCTTCACAAGGGTTAGCTTGCCCCTACTCTGTGCTGGTCTAGCCCCTTCAGAAACTCTTGGGCTTGGAAACCCATGAGGTAGGAGTGCAGCCTTTTGAAATGTGGTCAACATGTGCCACTTATGATTCATGGTGCTCACCTGACATACGAAACTATTTCTTTCTGCTGCTTTCTTTTGGTAATTGCTATTACTAGTGTAACCAGCTGGTGAGGCTAACCATAGTGATGTGTATTGGGTTATAAAATTTGTCATTAAAAACATGCTTTGCTATGCAAATACTTACTGAAACTTACTCTAATGCTCTGTACCCCTTCTTTTGGGGAAATTTAGATGAGAAGTGAATGTGAAGGTTTCTTAATCTTTTTATTCATGTGCTGTGTCACCTTTGAGCCTAAGGAAATGATTTCTTGAAAAATGGGACAGTGTTTGAAAAGCACTAGTGCCGACTTAATGAAAAAAATACCTCAAGCAAGAATTCTGATAACCTGTCTTCTCAAACTCGAACATTGCCTCTTCTAGTAGCTTAAAGTGGATGTGTACTTTGACATAGCTGGCTTTCCTTTCAAGTGTAGGGTAGATTTCTTGCATCTAGCAGGGATCAACTGGTGAGATTTTTTTGCTACTGAAAGAATGTGCTGCTGCTTTTTAATTTGAAGAGATGTATTTAGGGAAGCTTGAATTGTTTCTTATCTAAAAAATTATGGAGGACAAGTGTAGAAACTTTCTTACATACATGAGACTATTGTCTGAAAATTGGAAGAGTTTTATTTTAGACCTATTTCAGATATTCATGTGTGGTTTTAAATTATAGTAGCAACTCATAAGTGCTGATATTTGCTCACGACAAATTTGACAAACCAAGGGGTGGGGAACCTTCCACAAATTTGAGAAGGGCTTATTAAATATGTGCATAAGGTAGAGAATTTAAGTCCCTGTTTTAACTTTAATCCCTCCCTGTTGGGCCAATTTCCTCTCCCATTTCCCTGCCCCCAGAGGAGGGGCTGCCCTCTCTCTGAATTCAGTGGGGAATGCTTAACCTTTTAAAAACTTGGTCATCAGGGAGCTCATTATTAAGACTCATACTTGTGGAAGATATAATTCTGCTTGACAAATAATAATCTGCAGGCAGCTAATTCCACTTGCCCCCTTGGCACTCTGCTCAGTATTCATTTATCATCTCCCTCTTTTGTGCTTTTAATTTGGATATTTGCTCTAACATCTTAGACAGTCATAAACTTCCATTTGGATTGAAATTAAAGCCCCTAATGACTTCTAGCATCAGATGCCTTCATGTCATGTAGTAACAGTCCTGAAACAAAGGAAAAATAAACATTGGTGGCAGCATGTACCTGTTCCCTAAATAAATACATAATTTTTTTTGGCAGGTGAGGAGAAATTATTTTTGTGTTGCAAGTCTTTTGGAATCTGCCTGCATGAAACATCTGCTGCCTCATATGTAAGAAGAGAGGGCCAAGAGTAATAAAGCATTTCATTAATGTTTAATAATACAGTGATTAGCAACACAGCAAATGTCTTACGCCTGTGGGAGATTGTAACTTAATTGATTAATAGATTAATTGCAACCTGTTCCTGTTGTGATTGCAGGTGTAAGTTTCTATGGATTTTGCAGATGCATTGAGGACTGATGCTTTAGGTGTTTCTTCCTAGTAGTTGTAGAGGTAAAAATCAAAACATGAGAAAAAATCTGTATGCTGTTTCTTTGAAAGGAAGTTAATTTTTACTTGTAAGAATTTTCCAACAGAGATCCCCTGTGATGTCTCTGAAAAAGAAGAGCTATTATATCTGAAAGCATAGGCTGCCTTTCAGAAAATGCTTTTCCTTTCAATTATTCTCCTTCCTGCACTTTATTTCAATGTTATAATGGACCTGAGCCATCTCTCTGAGTTTCAGATTTAGTTCTGTTTTTCTAACTTATCTTGGTTGCACTGCATTTCCTACTGCATTTGGACTTGCAGCTGGCAGAGCACAGTAGTTGCTGTAGAACTGAAGTGCAGAACTGAACTTCTTTTCAGGTCATAATACTTGAAATAACCACTTAAAAATGATTAAGTGGATTTCGGGTTGTCTAGAAGTGATGTGATGCTGGAAATCAATTTGTGTTCCAAGTTTAGTCTTGAGTTTCTTGAGCTCGCAGTAATTTACAGATGGTATTAAGTCTCTGAGAGGCTCTTAAACTCTGCTTCCATTCAAACAGGCAGCAACCAGCTAACAGAGAATTTGACTTCCATCCTTCAATTAACTGCTGAGATATGGGAAGGAAATGAAAGAGTCAGAATTTTTCTTCTGTTCTCCACAGAGATTAAGTCTTGTTGTCTGTTCCCTTAAGAACACAAACAAGTAATTTCTGTCTCCAGTTATAGGAAACCATGTGTAATAGCTGCATGAAACTCAAGTTTTCTTCCTAGGGACTGTCCTGCATTGACAAGAGCAGTCTGGAGATGACATAACATGTCAATTGCCATTGCAGAGTGTACAGGGGAAGAGTTGGGAAATTCAAGGCATGTGGTCCCTTCACAAGAAGGAATGTAATGCAATACCTGAGTTTGCTGGAAGCAGTAATGCAATAAAAAGAATTAACAAAATGGAGACAAGGTGTGTGTTGGCATCTCATATTCATCCAATATACCTTTCTGTCAGCTCACTCACTGCTGATTCAGTCAGGCTCTTCTCAGTGATTTCCAGTGATAGGACAAGGGGCAAGCAGGACCATAGGAGGTTCTGCATAGACATCTCATTTACTGTGAGAGTGGCAGAGCACTGGAGCAGGCTGCCCAGGGAGAATGTGGAGTCTCCTCTGGGGGTATTCAAAACCTCCTGGGTTGCATTCCTGTGTGACCTACTTTAGGTGATGCTGCTCTGGCAGGGGGGTTGGACTAGATGATCTTTCAAGGTCCCTTCCAGCCCCAAACGCTGTGGTTCTGTTTGGGGTTCAAATTTATTTAGCTCTTAAGAGGTCAAGTCCAGCCCCCATTTGTGGTGGCTGCGTGACTTTTTGCCTCACTCAATATTCTCGAGCTTTAGTTTCAAGCAGGTTTTTTCCTCTTGCTGCCCCTGTCAGCTCTGTAATTTCAGTCGAGCTGTAATAAATGAGGGTTTTGCAGGTTGGGTGTGCACTAGTGGCCCTGCCTACCCTTGCATGACCCCTGTGCCTTTGACTTGCCCTGGCCTGCCCCAGGCTCCAGCCCAGCACACTGTGTGCACTGGCCCCTTGAGGCAGGTCCTGCCTGCTGCTGTGCTCAGACCCGAGGCTTTTTGTCCTCATCTGTATCTATGCCAGGACTGAAGGTCACTGTGCTCAGTAATAAATTTTTGCTAGAATACAGCTGATGCATGCATTTTGCACCTCTGACTCTTTCTGGGTGTTCTTAGGCCAGCTTTCCAGAAGTGTTTTGCAGTGTAACTCTGCTATGTGACTCCATCGTTTGTTGCTTCAGGATCTTAATTATGAGATTTTTTTACCCAGGACAAAGAGTGGGAAGTTTGGCAGCGCTGTGGAACTTGGTACTGAAATGTTGTGGAGTTTGGAGCCTTTGCATTCCTTTTAGTTCTGTAGTAAAACAGAGCACGATGGAACTGCAATTCACGGGGTTGCACAGAAGTGCACGCACAAGCATTCTGTATCTTGGAGCCCCTGCCAGCTTCTTCCTCTCATCCCACTTGCATGGCACAGTGCATGTGAACTCACTGTTCACACATTGTATAGGCACTTAGCATTTGGGTATTCCCTTGTATGAAAGCTGGGATTCCTATCAGTGGCAGGAGTGTCTAGAAGTATTTAAAACAGCAATTTTATATATGTGAAGTGCTTTTACAAGAAGTCAGCGTTTTTACAAATGCTAACTTAGGCCTACTTTTATGCACATGCATGTGTTACACAGTGGTAGAGGTTGGAACAGGACCATGATATCTGGACTTTCTGACCTCTGTGTTAGACCTGTTGGGCTGCAGGTGTTTAACAGCTGTTGATGGACCAGCACTAACCAAGTCCAGTAACCAAGTCCAGGACCAGTAACCAAGGATTTTTGTGGCATTACAGCTCTTGGTGTGTTATAGATACAGATATTTAATAATCAATATTCATTTTTTTAGTGTTGTCTTGTATTTCTGGATTAAAGATTGTGATTGATTGAGTTCGAGACTAACAGGTGTGTTAAAAAATTGAGACAATCCCAGCTTAGATCTGCTGATATTGAAATCTGCAGTGACTGGCAGGAAAAAGAGACTGGGTCTTTGTTTTAATCTGTGTCTCAATTGTAAATGAGGAGAACCATGATCCCTGTTGACATTTATTTCTACTTGAAATTGCTTGCCTACAAAATGGACTTTTCATGGGTGCTTAGCTTTTGATGACTGGCATGGGCAGATTCCCAGCCCAGGCATCTTTTGTATTTCTTTTTCCTCCAAGCACTGATTCATATCAGTGATCGCTTGGGGCAAATACAGAAGAATTTAGGAATTAGCCTTTGTTCTGTAGAATGACGCAATTGTCATATATCTGTGAAAGACAGTCAGTGCTGTACACCATAGAATAATTTCTGTAATACTTCTGCTGACAGCAAGACAGTGTTAAAAGTACCCTTGTGATTGAAGGTGGTTAAAATCCACCATTGGAGGAATGGGTCAGGCAGCTTTAAGAATTTTTAGAAAAGATGAGGTAAAGCTTTTATTTTGTGATCCATACCAGTAAGCTTAAGATAAATCAGACCTACTAGGATTGGAGCTTCAGTAATGATATTAGTCAAAATATGCTGAACTTAGTGATCTCACTGCCCCTTGGTGACCTGTCAGATGCTGGTTCTGTACGCCAGCCAGCTTATAGTGAGTATGGTGGCTTCCTCTGTGGTCCTGGTGTTTTGTCTTGGTACATTTTACAATGCTGAGCATAGGAAGTATGACTTGCATGCCATGCAGTGCTCTGCAAAGCATCAAGCTTAGCTGGTTAGGATCACATTGAAAGATCTCTGTCAGAGTCTGCAGGCTGCCCTGTGCTTGGGAGCCCAGCCTTTTTATTGTTGTGGGAGATGAGTGTCTCCTTTATACTGTATAAAAATGCTTTAAATCTTTCAAGGTCTCAGCCTGAGCCTGTTGCCTGTTTCCTGTGCAGGCTCAGCAATCCTGTTGCTGAAGGTGATTGGAGGTGACTAGTTGTCCAGGCTGTTCAAGTGGAAGGAAGCAGAGAGGGGAACAAAACGAAATGAGCCCTGCTGCTTCACCACTACCTTCCTGCCTCCGACTGAACATTAGTTTCTTCCCCAACTCTTCCCATAGCTCCCTGCTCCAGCTCTGCACTGTGGGAAAACCTTTATTCTACTACATTTCTTATTCTTCAGTAGAGAAGATTATGATGGAATCAGGAGAGAGGAGGAAACTTAATCTGGCACATGCAGGAGGAAGAGGATTGTGTACACCACGAAATTTGGATCTACCTGTACTGCTTCCATCCATCTATAATGCCAGTTCATGTGACAATTACCCTCCATTTGCTGATAGAAGAATGTGAGACAATGAGCTTCAACATTTGAAGGTGTCTTTGAGAAGAACAAAAGTTAATTCAAAAAGTGTAAAAATGAGAACTAGCTTCAAATGCTGGGCCTTACTTGCTTTAAGCAAGAAGACTGTTGCTGAACTTGCTAGTTGAAAGAGATTGATAGCTTACCCTTGCCTTTCCATCAAATGGTATCTTCTCTGAAAAGGACAAGTTGTATGCAATCATCCATTCACAAGAAGCACATTGTGTCCTTGGTGCAACAAAAGGCAAAAATACAAATTTCTAATTTCTCCCATTTCACCTGCTTTGAACATTGTCCCTAGAGAACCTTACTGAGACTTTAAATACGCATTTTTGGCAGGGAAAATAAAGGGCAAAATGCAGCATACCCCTTAGCTAAGGAAGCTCTAAAGAATTCTCTTCTGAACTGGATCCAGGTGGTTCTTCCAGGCTTCACTGGTTTATATTTTTAATGTCATGCTGACATAAGCTGTACAAGACCTTCCACCTTCATTTTCACTGGTCCAATTCAGGAAGTTACAAGTCCATAGGGCATTTGTAAAAAGGCTGGGGGTTGGGGTTGGGGGTGGGAAAAAAGAATGGTAAAAAAGGAGGGGGCAGGGGGGATAAAGGCTAAGATCCAGGTTAGGGGCGACAGATGTAAAGTGGCAAAGCTCTAGAAATCTCTGGATGGGGGGAAAGGGAGGAGGAGGTGGGGGTTTATGATTTCCTGATCTGTAATAGAAATTACAGTAGTGAGGCAGAAATTATCTTGCTTTGATGGTTTTATATCAACTGTGTATCAACTGGAGAGAAGGCATGAGTCTTTATGCATGAGCTTTTTTGCTACTGTGTTTTGAAGTTAGAAATCTGATGTTTTCTTGGCAATCTTTAACCAAATCTTGAACCTTGATGAACAACCAGATATTGTCAATGTAGTGAACAGATACATTCTGTCTGGGCCAGGAAAGTTGTCTTCTGTAGAGACAAAGAGGATGTTTTGTCTTACTGGTTTTGCTTCAGTAGTTAGTGAAGGGTTCAAATGCACTGGTTGTAAAGCAGTCTTCTGGTGGTGTGAGTAAGCAGCCCTTTGCCTTCTAGAAAGCCCTTTGGTTCTAGAAAAAAAATATTGTATTTTAGATAGATGAAACTGCAGCAGAAATTTGCTGAGTAATCTGTTGATAGTCCCGTTGGTTTGCTGCTTCTCAAAGGAATGTGTGCTTTTGTGTGAACAGCAGTTTGCTGGGTCCACTCAGATGGAAAGTCTGGTGCTGAAGGGTATTGCTTTCTTCAGTGCTTACCAGAGCTGGTACTCTCAGTAAGAAAATGAAACCCTTCTCTTTATGTGAATGGATTGGAGAATGGGAGAGGAGAATAACTTCCTCTTTGAGTCTTTCAGATCCGTCTCTTTTGAAAGACAAAGATGATAAATTAAGGATAAGCACAAGCTTTATGTTTTCATCCACTCTGTTTTTTGATTGTGTGCTGTCAACCTTTCTCATCAGCATGTTTTGAAATGGTTTTAGTTTGCATTATGTTTAGACATGCGTTTTCTTCCTTTTATTCAGTGTAGAAGATCTGTCACTCTTCACTTCACTAAAGATTCTCTGCTTAAAATCTGATTTATTCCCTCTACCCCACTGCATTTGTGCACTGGTAATTAATAGCCCATGTTAAATAAATAACAGCCTTTTCACATTATAAGATGTATACAGGGAAAATACATGGTAAAATGAGACTACTTGAAGTATTCATCTGGGGGGAAAAAAAAAAAAAAAAAAGGAATTCTTTAAAGCATCAGTCTGTTACATGAACATGAGGAGCTGTTCCCCTGCCACATCCAATTTGAGCTTTGCAACTGTTCAAGTATTTCCAGTTTTAACTCCACCAGGGAGTGGTGATTAGAAGTCAGCTTGGGTTTAAGATGGCTGAGGTGACTGTTTGACTAAGATGACAGCATAAATTTGTTTCCCTCTGTCTAGTCACAAGGATGCGAGATATAGGTTACTGTGTAACCAGTTTATGAGTTATGCCTGATACTGGCACATCTTGAAGCACGTTTGTGCAGCTGCAGCAGATGGTCAGGATAAGAGCCAAAGGCGATGGTTCAGAATGGAAGGCATCAAAGTGGGCACAGACTGTCCTTGTGCTAGGATGAGATACCAGACTATAAATATAACTTCAGTCTAGTGTTAGGATAACTTCAGCTGATTTATTTTTTCCCTGGTGTATCAGATCAGCATATACATACTAACTAAAGAACATGAAGCTGTAGCCTGTGTTAAAGTGTGTGTATTTCAAGGAGGTAGTAGAGATCTTGCTAAAATAATATCTGCATGCTCATCCTTAGTGCATTCATGTTTCTTTTGGTAATTTCGTGAGACAAAAGGTATTATTCCCATCTCACAGCCAGTGGGAGAAAGGGAGAAGGAAATTACTTGGTTTATATTGTGTTATGAACTGCTGGTGGAATTTGGGTGAGGTGCTGGAACTTGCAGTGTTAGGTTCAGTCGTGTAGTAGCACCACTAAGTACTGTAAAAGCCAACTGGAGAAATTAATCTCTTACCATAATTGGTATTTCAGTGACTGATGGGACCTTGAGCCATCTCTGCTTCATCTTCTGGTAGTTGAAACCTGCACCATATTGTAAGGTTCAGGGAGACACCACTGAGCCACCACTGCCATGGGGAAACATGAGGATGAGGTCTTTATTTTGGTCTGGAATCTGAACTGTGCATGCATCACAGGAACTTCAGCTACAACTCTCAAAATTGACTTACTTTTGCTAGCCTTTAATAAAGAATGAGTAAGTGGAGAGAATTTGAACTTCTGTTCCTACCAGGAGAAGGCTTTTCTCTGAGAGAGTGAGTTGTATTGATAAGTTCATGTAATGAAGCCTGTGTTCCTCTTCCACAGATTGACTCTGTGGAATTTCAGGAGATAAGTGAAATCTTCAAAGGTCTCTCCATACTTTGTTTTATTTTTTCTCTTTATCCTTTAGGATATAATAGGCCCATCTTGGTGCGCACCTAACGGATTTAGACTTTAGTCTGTTGAGAAGCCAGGCAGGCTCAGGGAATGACTTGCTTTCTCCTTAGCTACTAGGTGGATAATTGCCAACTGATAATTGTGTGAGATGTCACTCGTGTTTGTAAAGAGCTGACTAATACTGAAGTATTTTTTTTCAGTCAGCGGGTGGCAGGGATGATAGGATTAATGATACTGCATCCTATCTAACGCCTCTTTTTTTAAGGCTACATGGCTTAGAGGAGTTAAAAGTAGAGTTTGTAGGCTTGTTCATATTAGAAAGCTCTGTGTGGTTGTTGTAGAGTTCCTTCAACTTTACTTGCAGTGATAGGCATTGTATGGGAGCCACTGATACATAGAATATGTGATCCTTATTTCCTCTTCAGCCCTATAAGTTTTAGCTGTGTTCACTGAAGTATGAAAATGCGTGGTGGTTTAAGAATTTTTCTTTCCAAATATTCCTGAAATTGTCCAGAGTTAATGGTGCTAGTATATTATTGTTCTGGATTGGTCCTATCTAGTTAGGCTGCATGATTAGCAACCCCATGATCCAACTGAAAATTTGAGACCATTCAATTTTTGAAGCTGCAGATTGCATAGTAATTGAGAAAGGAAAAACAGTGCTGTGTAGATGTGACCATAGGAGAAAGTGGTGTTGTAGTGACAGCTGTGGAATGAAGTGTAACAAACATCATAGCTGTGCTAATTTTAGTTCCTCTTTTTTTTTTTCAGTCATACCTCCAATTAAAAATTTCACTTTTTAAAATCTACTAGGCTACAAGATCCCTCATTTGTATAGAGCTCAGCTACAATAGATATTGAAGTGATGTCCCCAGTTCATCATGCACCTAATGAACTAATAGTATTTTAATAACTTTTTCAGGTTGATATAAAATGGGAAAATAATACTGTAAATCTGTCTGCCTAAACTTGGTTAAACCTTGGTTGAACAAAAGTGGGAACTGAGTTGCTTACTCAGTTTCAGGTGCTTTTTATTGCTATTGCAAGGAGAATGGTAAAGGAAATGATATTTCAGCACAAACCTCTTTAGCAGTGTGGTGTAGGGCAGGTATGTAGGTGAAACTGTTATGTTTGCTTTTACATTGTTTGTTATTTTTACGGTATTCAAAAGGGATAGACTACCAACCATTTTGGCTGTTATATTGTATTATTGTAAGATCAGAAAATTCACCTGGAAAGTTACTGGCTTCTTGCCCTTTACTACAGAAACTTTGGTAATAATGTAAGTTGGTGATTCTTGGATTTCATGATGGATTTGTGGGTCTTTATTTTAGAGGGAAAATGTACTCAAAGATGTTGATATTCTCAGCAACAAAATAATTGGAAGAAAGACTAATAAACATGCCAAAGCTTTTGCCTCTTTCCAACTTTAGTTTTTCTTGGCCCCATAGTTTTATTAGCTCCTGCGTCTGTATATTAAGGTGCTCATTACTGTACTTTAAATTTGTCGGGAAAAAAGTTTTTAATTGCTTCCTTTTCTCTTGTTTCAGAACCGAGAGCTCCAGATTATGAGAAAGTTGGATCATTGTAACATTGTTCGATTGCGTTATTTCTTCTACTCTAGTGGAGAGAAGGTAAGAATGAAAAACAGGACAATGTTCCTGGTAACCATCTAGGGTATAATTAAACTGTTTGAATTTCTAGAGACAGGAGTCTGAAGATAGTGGATGTGATAGCATAGAGAAAATGCTACAGTGGTGCCCAACATATCATGTTGAAGTTTATCTTCAGTGTTGAAGTGTGTGTGATCCATGAGGAGTTGTGCTTATTAGTGTAGCACAACAGTGGAACAGACTTGGAATCACACAATCTCTTCTAATTTAGCACAGATGGGATTCATTGGCATGTTCTAGTACTACCTTTCTGTTTGTGCAGGTACGTTCTCTAGGATTCAACATCCAGCAACTTTTCCCAGTCTCTGGATGCTTCTGTCCCCCATCCTTGTGCACCTATTCCAAACAGAGGATGAGTTTCAAAGCCCAAATGAAAGAATAATTTATGGTCACATGATTGTAGCATTTGTCAGAATGCTTATGCCTCAGAAGAAGGAGCAAATGGTTAGATTCAATAAATCTCAAGAAGCAAATACTGCCATTTATGGTTTTATTAGTCAAAGTATAAAAGTTCATTGGGTCTTTAAAAAAGGGGTTACAAGTTTCTACTTCAATGTGAAGTAGTAACAGCTTCTGTATTGTGTATGTATCAGCATTTTAGGAATCACAGGAGAATTCAGGGTGAAATGAATAAGGTGATGAAATTCAGGACCTCATGATAGCATCTGGCCCAACCTCATGCTTAAACCAGGGTCAACCACAAAATAAAACAAAACAAAACTTTTTTTTGTCCCAGTTGAGGACATTTAAACTGTGAGGTAGGGAAATGGACAAGGTGACCTTCTGAGCTTCCTCTGATTTTTTAATATATAGTTATCAATAATAATTTATGTAAATGTTATGGGTTTTTTCATTTTCTAAAGCCAATCACATATTTAGTTGTCTTTAGCTATATGTACATCAGTGTCCACATGATGGAAAGGTCTGTATAGAAAAGCTGATAGCAGTTAATAGCTTTCCAGTAGCTATTGCCACAGAGTAGGCCAACAGAATGGGAGTGAAGCCCACTCACTTCATGGTCTTTGGAACTAGAGAAAGAAATAATGTCTCCAGGATAATCTGGTGGTAGTGGGTTGCTACAGTCATGTGCAATGCATGGAGGGATGATTGGAGGAGCTCTCTGGTTAACTCTTGGAGAGAGATGCTTGGGGATGAGGGGAGGCAGGGCAGGGAACCTGGCCCTGTGCCTTGCCCATGCCTATAGATAGCTTGAAAAACTACTTTGCAGCAATCAAGGAGAAATGTGATTTTTTAAATTATTTTCTTGGATCAGCCCTTCCCCTTCCTTTATTCCCCTTGCCTGTTGAGATAACAAGCATTTGCCACTCTTATATGCTCATTGCTGTTTTGTTGGTAGTGCAGTGTAGTTTTTAAACTGTGTTGTGCTCATTTAGCATATAAAATGAAGTTCATTGAGCAGTACAAGTACAAGAAGGGAAATACTGTGAGGGAGGACCTGAGTTTCAGGTTTCTACTTGCTTTTTTTTAACCAGCCTGTAACTTGACTAGAGTTTAAGAATGTCAGTAAAAGTTATTACAAAGTAAAGTTCCATGAGACAAGCAGAAGACTCTTGCCTTATCTAATGGATTTCATAAACATCCTGCAAACAGTGGAAGTGTTAAAACTTCTCAGAACACTGTTTCGGGAGCCTTTCTATAACAGTAACTGAAGTGAAACTCCTTTGGAAATCATGAACTTGATGTTGAGCTTGAGACTGGATTTGGTACTGTTTCAACTCCCTATGGGTGATTCTAGTTTTATTTTTAAAAATGCAGTCTCTATTCATGACCAGCAAATATTAATGTCTCCATGAGAAGTTTTCTTTTACGTTTCTTTCTGCTCTCTGTCTTCGTGCCGAAGTTCTTGTGCCTTTGAAATTTCCACTGCTACCTTATTGCAAAATAGGACAAATTTGAACCAGTCCCTAGAGCAGAGGTGCACCCAGCAGAACATAAGCAGCAGTCATGTGGTAGTTCAGTACAAAATAATATATAATTGGCTTGCAACTATTTCCATGTAGGTGGCAGGAGGTGAAGATATATGAGAGAAGTGCATGAGATGTACATGAGATGTATGAAAGATGTACAGAGAAGTCTCTCTGTATGAGAGTGGCTACTATTTGGGAAAAAGCTCTAGAGTAGCAAGTTAGTATTTTTGAAGAAGAAAGAAAAAGGTTTCTTCTCATGTTTTTGTGAGTTTGAAAGAAACTATTATATTTTGTAATATGAAAGAAAAAACATTTTTTCTTTCATATTACTCTCATAATTGAACTGTCTCTTCAGAAAGTGGAGAAAAAGGGAGAAAAGTGTAGCATCCCATCTGTTAGTCAGTAAGGACATAAAGGGAGCAGCTGCAGATTTAAGATGCTAAGTACCCAGAGCTTTATATAAATTGATTCTTGAAGCCAAGTTCAATGGGAAGAGTGATGTAAAACTCCAAGGAATGTATAGCAAAAAAATGTGGGAGTATAGTGATGACTGAAGCTTGCAATTGCTGTCTATCTTCATGGCAACTTAGCATAAACAAAGATTAATGACAATGAACTGTTAATTAACTCAAGCCTAGCAGTGACAGGGAAGTTTCAGAAGTACTATACTGCTGATCCCTTTAATGAAATAGCCAAACAGGGGGGTTAATTCTTGTTTAGAAAACTGAAAATAACAGAAAATACCATCAAATTGAAAAGCAATTCTAAACAACACTTTTTAGTAAGACTTTTCCTTAGCTCCATTGATGTTATAGCTGGTTTGTAGAGATTTGGAACTCTGTTTGCTTTTTCTAGGGGAATGCATGGAACTGATTGAAGTCTATGAGCTCCTTATCTTTACTTTTTACCTGTGATGAACTTTCCTTTTTGTGTCTCCTATTCACTTAAGCCTCCTTTCTGCTTTTGCCAAAAGCAGTCCAGCATTAGCAGCATGGAAATCTTGTATCAAACATTTCTTTGACTGACTCCTTCCTTGTTTTCTGTGACTGGGTGACTCCCTCTTGTCTGAGCATCTTTGAATTAGTATTGCTTTTGGATAGATACACCCTACATAGGAGTGTGTAAATATATGCACATACGTGCATGCACACATGTATATTTATACTTATATATATGCATACATAAAAGTTGTTTTGAGTACTGACTACATATTAATCATGTTTGACTAATGGTTTATAGTTTAGGAGAGCTCAAAGAGAGCGTCTAATATATATTAATATGGCAGTTGACAAGCTTGGCATTCAGGTTGCTTCTATAAACTTATTTCCTCCTCAGTTCTTTCTTTTTTTAAAGCTAACAGCCATTTGTCAAACCTGCTTGTCAGGCCAGTTCTTTCAAAAGGTTCTTCCTTAATGAATTTGCCAGAGTAGATTCTGATTTTTCTCTTATCTGAGGCTGTACTAAATACTTGACAGCGGGGCACTGGCTTTTGTAGCTGAAATGTGGTTTTCAGTAGTCCAAGAAGTGTGATTTTGATTGGTGGAATGAACAGGGGGGAAGGAAGAACAACTAAATAATGGGCTGAGTCACATATTGAAGATTATCTTGGTGGAAGTACATACAAGTCTTTCCCAGGCTGTATTTCTGTGGTTTGTGACTTTCTAAGTAATCCTTAGAGAAAACGGGCAGGATTATGAGGCTAGCCAACTCTTCAGTGTTTGATGGCTTTGGTATTCTACCTTAGGATAATGTCTTGAACAAGATACCTTGTTGGCCTGCTGGCTCAGACCAGATTAGGAAGGTGTACATTTCTGGCTTGATTTTTGCTATTTCTCCTTAATTTTGGCGGCTGCCTTAACATTTATCATGGTATTTAAATGTAAATGTTGTTTTACTGAATCAAGGGGAGAGAAGGTCTTGCTCATGTCCTTCTTAGCCTAATTCCAATGAGAACCTTTTAAGCCACGTCCTAAGGGAAGTGCAGACATAGGCATACTGAAGAATCCCTCTGGCACCTTTCCTTGGAGTATTCCCTGATAAGTTGTTTTATAGCACAACCTAACTCCCTAAATCAGTGGCTGCTGAGTAAAATTACTCAGCTGTGTAAAACCTGGAATGAGTTCCTAATGCCCGTTTTTTGTATTTTTGTAACTGTTGGGTTTGTTTTATGAATGTTTTAGAGTGTTTAATAGCCTGATCAAGCTGTATCCATGCCAAAAGAAGATAAGGCAGTGGAGAGATTTGTTCCTGCATCAAATCACATAAGAGTAAAGTAAATGCAGTTTTTGAGCAATTGCATCTCTGGTTGGTTGGTTTTTGGGGATTTGGTTTGGGGTTTTTTTTTTCCTTTTTAAGGTGGCTTGGTAATTCAGAGGAGCCGATGCATATATAGAAGCATGGAGAGATCACAAATACACATTAGGATGACACTTTTTTAGAGACTGAGCTGGCCCTTCTGCATGCTCTAATTGATTTCTAATCTTATTTAGCCTTAGCTGTAAGGGCATGCAGCCAAAAGTACATGCAGACTCAGGATGGAAATTTACTCCCATAGACTTATGCTGAGGTTTAAAGTAGAAGTGCAGCAGACACATACTGAGCTGCATCTACAAGCTGCTGTGCACTTACCTCACATGCTCTTTGGCAGCAATGTACTAAACTGCAATGAAGAAGTCTGTAAGAAAGGGAGCAACTGGCTGGTTTGCAAGTTTGAGCTTTGCTGAACAGTTGGTGTTTCTCCAGGTTCATATCCCTGTTAGATATATATATTCACCACCTTCAAAGAGGCATGACCACATCCTTTCTTGAAGGAGTGTTAAGTCCTCCCATAAGGACCATAGGACCATCATTTCGGTTCCCTGTTAAAACAGAGTACTTGTAATTGAACAATTTGGTTTCTTAATTGAACTTGTTTACCAAAAAAAAAAAAAAAAAAGTTCTTGCACAAAATGTTCAGATGACAGAGCCTTGAGCCCAGTTTTGAATTGACTGAGGCTGTGTGAATGTTTTGCATCAGCCTAGTGATGGGCTGAAGAGGCATCACTAGAGATGAATTTAGTCAGTATGATCCATTTAATCCTTGGCAGTTCTGCAGTGCTGTCAACAAAGGAGCAATTAATGCCAATTACGAGGAGTTCTGTGATGTTGGTTTCTCTGTAGTCCTTGCCTGAGGCCTGCCAAGCTAATTTCAAAAAGGGCACCAGTCATCAGATAATGATTATCAGTTACTGCTTTTAGGGCTCACAACATGCTGGGGATTTCCTTACTTGTAGTTATGAGCAGTCTCTGGTTTTGAGTAGGTTGTATTGGTAGAAACAGCAGTTTTGTCTGCCTGGAGTAGGGCTTTGCAAGAGCAGAGTAGGCAGCAGTGGCTAAATGTGGTAGATGTGTGCAGTAGAAATGGGAAGCTCCATGATTTCTTTCTAGACCAGAGAACAATCCAGTGCATCTGGTTAGTCACTCTTCTGTCCTCAAGTTATTCCTCCACCAGCTTTAGCCACTGCTCTCATCTCTCTGTGTTGGATAGCCATTGGGAAAGCAGCTTGAATTGTTTATCTTGAGGAGGCAACAGTTTGAACAATTACTGTGTATTATCTTAGTTTTCTTTCATGGATATATCCCAGTTGAGAAATTTCCACTTGGTCTCAAAGGTACAGGCAAAAAATAGTGGATCTCCAAAGACTGTTTTGTTTTCATGGTAAGGTGTGCTTGACAGCCCAGTGAAAACTATTACAGAAAATGCTTTTGTTTTTTTAATGAAGGTTTAGAAAGGCATCGCCTAAGAAGCTAGCCTCTTGCAGTGATCAAAGGCAGGCAGTGCAAACCAACTTAGAACCATACCCAGGAAAGTTCTTAAATTTTTATTATATTGGTGAGCTTGAATTCTGCTCTTATTCTTCCATCACATCTGACCCATTGGCAGTTCCTACCTACATCAGACTGTGTTTTGTTGTAGTGTAATGAGCATTTCAGAACAATGTGATAAGTTTTGACATGTAGGTATGGGAACAGAAGAGTTGGGACAATTTCTCAAACTCAGTCATGAATAGTGAGGGAATAGCAAAGGAGATATTTTACCCAAGGTTTGCAGTACTAATAGAAAGTATCTTTCCAAACACTGAAGCTGAGCCTTCCGCTGCTCATACCCTCCTGGAGTTACTTGTGGGAAACTGCAGCTATACCTGTAGGCTTACCATTCCTTTACTTTTCTGGCAGCCCCAGCTCTGTTTTGAAATGTATGTGGTTGTAAACTGCAAGTTAAAACGGGCACATGTGGCCACTGGATGTCACCGTTCCTTCATAGAAATAAGCTCAGCTATGACATTTTTTACATTTTCAAATTTTTTCAGTGTATCATGGCTACTTGGTTGTTAAGAGTAGGAAGGCTGCAAATTCTTGCTTTGTCTTTAAAAGTGGTTCCAACATCTTTCTATCTTGAAGGTACAAGTCAGCCTTTGATATAAGAGAAGAAAACTGGGTCTCTCACGGTGCTTGAAAAGGGTGTGTGAAGCACATGCTGGTATTTGCTTTAAGAAAAAGCAAAACAACTTTTGAATCTAGGGCAAAAATTCTGTCACTTTGAACCTGTACGTTGTCTAAATCTAGATGACTAAGCCAGGGTGAAGGGCATATCTTCCTTCATGCTGACACTCTTGGGTGTTTAAATAATGCACTCTGAAAAAAGGCATAATTCATGTGAAATGCTGAAAACAGTTTTCTTACTTTCCAACTCCAAGTAATATCCTTCAGTGCTTTTTGACAGAACCCTTGTGTAGCTGCCATCCTGTCAGTAACAGCTCCATATGCAGCACCTATGACTGAAATACCAACAGTGGGGTGCTGTCATACAGTAAAGAAAACATGAGCCTCTTGAGTAAACTGACTGGCTTGTTTACCTTGTGTAGCCCCATTACTAGTTCCTAGGGATAATTTCAATAAGAAGTGCATTCTGGAGACATATTGCTTAATTTTAGGCTTATCACCTGCGTGCTTTTGTCTTGAATATGCAGGTAAAGCAAGTTTCTTACAAGTGTAGTTCCACATTTATTTCTCCAAATGCAAAGCTGGTTTAAGAAATTCCTGGCTCTTCATCTCCCCTCAGTTGTGCTCCTATACTTGATCAGCTGGAATCCATCTGAAAACAAGATCAATAAAATTACCTGGAATTAAAAAAAAAAAAAAAAAATTTAAAAAAAAAAAAATTTAAAAAAAAAAAAAAAAAAAAAAAGAAAAGGGGGGGGAAAAGGAATGAAAGCTAAATACCATCTGCATACCATGCTTACTGAAAAACCAAAATAAGCATGTTCATCATACTCTCCAAATTCTGACGAGTAAATCTAGTTACCCTAGAAGAGCACCCAGAATACTTTCTTAACCTTTTGTATTCTATTAGTTTATGCTCAGATAAATTTTCCTTAGATTCCTGTCTTGAATGCAAACATATCCTTCAGAGTATGCCCTCTGATTTTTTCCTTTTGTGCCCAGTATGGTATTTGGTATGTATGACCTCACTGGCATCTGTCATTGTGTTGGTGGTAAATAGGGGATGTAGTAGGACTGTGACTGACTAATATTCATTGCAGTGTTATATATGCAATGTATATGTGTATTTATGTTATATATTCGTGTGTGTGTGTATACATACATATAAGTTAAATATGTGAGAAAAGAATGCAAGCCAGTAGAAGTCACCCAGGATAGATTTGAGGTTTGCTAAGGTGAGAGGATTACAGAAAAGGAATATTTGTAGTTGACAATCCAGAAGAATGAATGCTTGAAATCATCATCTGTTGCTTTGTATTTGTCACAGTGAAGCTCTACTGGATGGCACTTTTAACAGGTAACTGCTGTAGATTGAGGGCAGAAGAGTTTTTAAAGTGGAGTTTGAAATGTTCCTGCAGTTTTCAGTATGTCACTAGAGTAATGTTTTCAATTTCACTCAGTTTTCAGCCACATAATACATAATGCTTGTGTGTAGGGTTGGGCACTCGTGTGCCAAAGTGGTTGTACTTTCAGCCTGTTTGTCTCCAGTTTCTGATACAAATTTAAAAAAAAATGAAGCTGCTAGATTATTTTGTCTCTTGAGTTCTAGTCTTTCTCATGCTTCTCATTACGGCATAATAGTATTATCAAATATTGGTAGTAGTATTAAATATTGGTAGTATTACCACTTACAAGAAGTGCTACCAACCAAAGTGAAATGGTGCATTTAATCACTGGTTCTTGAGAGCTGCAGAGTAGCTCCATGGCAAGGCTATGGTTATTTTGCTGTGGCTTGTTTTGAAGCACAGTTTGTCAGCTGAGGGTTTTATCTGACAAGTGACAAAAAAGCAGTTTCTAACATTTGAGGCTATTGCACATACATGAGCTTCATTGGTAAAGTCAAAATTCTACTGAATTACACTGCAGTTCAGGATGTGGCTTCCTACCTTCCCCCCTTTTCATTTTAAAGAGTAGGAGCAAGCACAGGAAAACATGGGTGCACGTAAACGCTTGACCTGCTGAGTAAAGCTAATGTTCTTTTAAATCTCTAAGTCTGTAAGGAGCAGTGAATTATTTAGTGACATCTTGTGTTTGCTTCCTGTCATTTATATGATCCAGTCTCATCTGGACCTTCCTGTTCTCTGTAGAGGTGTTTCAGAGGGGCTCCTGATGGTTAGGTTACCTTGATTGATTCCTATCCCAGCAATTTTGTAACAGTAGCATGGTAACAAAGTCACATGGGGAATGCCTGGTGGGGTTTGAAAAAAGGCTTCCTACAATGGAAAGATAAACCTTGATCCTTCTGCTTGATCTTCAAGCGGTTCCTCTCTTTTGGCAAGCTCTTTGAGCTAACCCTGTTTCCTATTGCAATACATCTGGGTCACTGGAAAAATATGTTTTTAGGAGGAATGCATGATGTAGGCAAAACAGGTTACATCATCCTCAGAGCTTGTCAGGCCATGACTGCTTTCTAGCTTGTACTGAATCTCGTTCAGGGGAATCTAGGTAATTTGGATGTTATTTTCATCCACTTCATGTTCACAGAGGAGGGTGAGGGTGCTTGAAAACCGTATTCTGAGCATTTATCAGATTTGTGCCAGGTTACATCAGGAGGAGGATATAGGTCAGAGCACTTGAATCATCTTTAATTCATGAAAGAAGTAATTTAGGGCACTTCTGAAATGTCAGTTGCTTGTGGTGGGAGTGAAGCATGCTGCTACTTTTATAGCTGAAACCATAAGCCTTGCCTTTTATAGTTGTGTATTAAAGTTCTGGCTACATCAAATGGTACATCAAAACTTAATTGTTGGTTGGGGGAAAGGTGTTAAGTGTGTTTTCACATCTTCTAGGTGATAATGTGTAATGCATATCTACACAGAAGCTATTGTATGAGGTTCCACGAGGCAGAATGCTGGGTTCTGCACTTAGGTTACAAGAACCCCATGCCATGCTACAGGCTTCAGGAAGAATGGCTGGGAAGCTGACTGGAGGAAAGAAACCTCAGGGTGCTGGTTGGCAGCTAGCTGAATATGAACCAGAATTGTGTCCAGGTGACCAGGAAAGCCAACAGCATCCTGGCTTGTATCAGAAATATTGTGGCCTGCAGGACCAGGAAAAGGGATTGTCCCCCTGTACTCAACACTGGTGAGGTCACAGCTCAAGTACTCGGCACCCCCCTACAAGAAGGACAAGGTTCTAGAGCATGTCCAAAGAAGGACAGCAAAGCTGGTGAGGGGTCTGAAGAATGAGTCTTATGAGGAGGAGGCTGAGGGAACTGAGATTGTTTAGTTCAGAGAAAATGAGTCTGAGGGGAAGACCTTATTTCTTACTACAACTACCTGGAAAGAGGTTGTAGTGAGGTGGGCCTCTACTCCCACATAACTGGTGATAGGACAAGAGGAAACAGCCTCAAGTTGTTCCAGGGGAAGTTCGGATTAGATATTAAGAAAAAACTTTATACCAAAAGGCTTGTCAGGCACTGGAACAGGCCGGCCAGGGTGGTGGTTGAGTCACCATTCCTTGAAATATTTAAAAGAGATTTAAGTGTTGGTGCTTAGGACTTGGTTTAATGGTGGACTTGGCACTGTTAGGTTTATGGTTAGACTCAATGGTCTTAAGGTTCTTTTTCAACCTAAATGACTGTAAGAATACCATGCAAAGCCCATGTAGTTTGTTAAAAGTTCTGGAAAGCTTAAAAACTTGTAAGGATTGGTGGGTAGCTGCAAGACCTCTCTCGACGATTCAGCTACCTGGATCTTTTTGTGCTTGTGTTGTGCAATGCTGTTGAATTTGTCCCATTTCCAACAGACTATACAATCAAAATGGAGGAGAGAAAAATAAAACAAAGGTGGTGTGAGAACTCACTAGAGTTCTGTAATTCTCAAAACTCACTGTTGTGAAGTAGCACAGACAGGGTGTAATGTATTGCTGGTTTACATCTCTCCTTGTACTATAAAAGGAGAATAAAATCACTGTAATTCAATTGCTACTCTTTTTTTCCCCATCTCTCTTTTAATCTCTAATATAAATCTTTTTGATACTTGGATCATGAATCCTCTGAGTGAAAGTAACCAATCTCAGTAATGGAGTACACTGTGCAGTGGCTTCTTAGCAATAAGACTTTCCTGTTCTTCAGGAGGAAAGCATTAAACATATTCATTAGGTTGCATCTACACAGAATCCAACAGAATTCATATTCATGACACTGTTCTTTTTCTCAGAATCCAGGTTGTTGTACCAGGCCTGAGTTAAATATGATTTTCTAGGATATTTGTTTTCTCTATTTTATAATTAAGACCTTCAAAGCCCTGATCTAAGGAGGCAGTGATGAATTTTTATTGGCATGAAGTGAGATTTGGGGAAAGAACAACTCTTGTTGTAGAAAGGAAACTGCTAAAATGGAAGTGCTATTACCATTGTCGTTTAAGCAATGATATTAAAAAAGTGCATCTTTTTTTACAGAAAAGTAATGTTATCAGGGCCTTTCAGTGTGACCTGACCTGTTAGGAAGCATTGACAAGCTATTCAGGTGTCCTAAAAGCACAGGAGTTTGTTGAATAAAGGTGAAGAGTGAGCTTGAGATCTGAGTCTTTAACAACACATAAAACACAGAAGTGTTTTGCATATTGTGTACTCAGAGTGTGTTCATGTATTACCATGTACCATTCCTTTACTTGCTGAAGTGCTCCTTGGTGAGACAGGATAGAGACAGGTGAGGGAAATGGAGCACTGTGAGAGTAAGACGCCACACTCCATGTTTGAAGTGACCTGTTAAGTCACATTAATGTTACTGAATTGCTATAGGTAAATGATGTTTGGTTTTGAGTATTAAGATACATAGGCAGTGGACCTGCTGATGAGGGACTCCAGGTGAAGGCCTGGGAGCTCTATACTGTTACTACCCATGTAAATTCTTTGTGCTGTCTTTCTCTATAGAAAAATCAAGCTGTTGATACAGCAAGTACAGGCAAGGTTACTTAAGTCACCTAGCTTTCAAAAATAATTTTTTAGGTCAAAAAAGTTAATTATATCCATCCCCCAACATTAAATGTATTCATATGATAGCATTGATAGCATTTGCACAGAAGACTGCATTAAGATATCAGAAGTCTTTTTAAGACCTGTTCTACTGCTGAAAAGTCTCAGTTCCACAATTAGGCTCATTGTGATTATAGCATTTTGTCGCTTAATTCCACTCTGTTCCTTCTTTCCTTTGCTAATGTGTTCTGTAACAAAGTACCTTATTATAAATCTACTTTTGTTACTTCTCTGCTCCGTTCACATGAACCTGATCCTAGACATTAAAAGTGTTCCTCAAGTGTTTGTCTTGTTCTATTTTGCCATGAATGAGTTTGTACACTTAAGTCGGGGATAAGTAGGACATGAAAATGCCTGTAAACAAAATTATTACAAATGTTAGTCCTGTTTTACTGTCTATAAATGGGTAGTATGTATTATTACTCCCTTTATAGTTAGGAATTTGGTAAGATCAAACTAACATTTCTAAATGCTGCAGGGGCTTTAAACTGTTACTGGTGTGTAGTTGAGAGGAGTGAGGTAGAGAATTGTAAATTTGCACTTCATGGATTTTGGCCGGCAATGGAATAATGGGTTAATAGATTGCTTTAAATAACTATGCAGGGTGTCACCTTGAAATATCTCCCAATGGAAGCATCAAGTGGGCAGAACAACTATATCCTTGTCTGCATTTATAATCAGAAAATAACTTACGTTGGAGACGATATTAATGTGACCTTAAACATAAGTTTGTCTTAATTATTAGTGCACAAGAATAAAAAGCTTAAAAGAAGAAGCAGTTTGGTGGCTTCAAATCTGTTGCTGACCTATTTTTCTTCTTCTCTCTTCTCTTTCAGAAAGATGAGGTGTACCTCAACTTGGTGCTTGACTATGTTCCTGAAACAGTATACAGAGTTGCCAGACATTATAGTCGGGCCAAACAGACACTCCCTATGATTTATGTCAAGGTAGGTAATGTAGATGGGCTTAGATGAAGAGGGGTGTTACAGGAATAGACTCTGTGGATACCTCTTTTCTGACAAGAAGTAGTTTTCTGAAATTTTTGAAGTTCATACCTCTTGAGGTGATGGAAGAACAACAGAGGCAAGAGTCTTAAAGCAAGCACTCCCAATTTTTTACTTTACAAAAATCTTGGAATGAATAGGGGAGACTGAGTTTGGGAGCATTTTTTTATTTTTTTTAAGTAGCCTAAGAGACTTGACACTATCCATATTAGCAACTTCAGTTTCCTATACAACTATTTCCTATACAACAATTTCCTACACAATAATATGAAGGTCAGGAACACATGCTTCTGTTGTGCACCCAAAAGGCACATTTTTGTCCCCACTTGAAGCTCATTGGCTCCTATCTTGAAGAGCAACATGAGGTAAGAAGTTTGTATGTACATTGTAGCCTCAAAACCTCACTTAATTTGTCTGCATCTTTTGTCACCTTTACAAAGTGGACGAAATAAAGAGAACTTCTTTTTTTATTGTTGTTTCTGTCAAACATGGGACTCACCTGGGTTTCATAGTTCCATTGCATATATTATAGTGACCAAAATCTGCATGCTAGTTTATGATCATGTTTTTATGTGGCATTAACTTGGTAACGCAGCATCCAGGTGACATTAAATGGAAATCAGCAACAAAAATTCCTGGTTTGTATTTGTTTTCTCCAGACTCATCTCTAATGCTTAACACAAAGGGGGGTTTAAGAAAAAACTTCAATTTGATTAAAAGAAGATGAAAGTTACAAAGATGAAAGCTGCAAATAATAATAATTTCAATAACAAAGTGTTGTTCCATAACTGTATATGCATTAATTGTAAATTACATGTTTCCACAATAGCCATCATTGGTGCCCATTTTTCAGAAAACACAGAATCTTCATCATTCAGCAGAAAGAATTTCTACTGTGAGGTCATCTTGGTCTGTTTGTGGAACAGCATGTCTTAGAGTTGTATGATCCCCAAAATTCATTAGCTTCACTTCTGATAATTTTTTTTATGTATCTTTTGTCAGTACTATTAGCCTAATTTCTCTTCATTGTGACAACTTCGGAAAAATTATCCTTATACTTTTAGAGAAAATGTTGCTTCAGCTTTTTCATCTTGCTAGATACTTGGGACTTCCCATTCCAGATAGATTGGAAGGCTGTTCTTGTTTTTCTGACAAAGCAAGCCTTTTCTTTAATCCAGTATTTAAAGATCATGTTACCTTGATGTCAATAAAGCTTTTGCAATTTTCCGGGCTCTTGGATAAACAAAGGTCAGATCATACCTATTTGTTCACTTCTGTTTGATACCTAGACAGGCATAGAGTTGCAGTTCCCTGGGTAACCAAGAAACTGTTAAAGAACTGCAAAGAAGTTTTTGTAGTAATCTTTTTGTTATTTTTTATCTGTAACTTCTAACATGCTGTAAGAAATTCTTGGAAATTTTGGGTTTGCTGTGCAGAGATGAAAGAAATAGTTTCTAAATCCCACGTGTTGACTTGACTTCTCAAGTTAGAGCAATCTTTTGGATTATTTTGCAATACACTTGCACAATACTTAACATGTCCAGAACAGGCATTTCAGAAAACATGTTTGTTTTCTATTCTTTGTGCAGGGTTGTGGTTTTGAGAAACAAACATGAAAACTAAAGACCTAGAGCCAAATTGAGGCAATTTTCCTCTGTCTCCTGCCTTCCCCACCAAACAATCAGCATAAAACAAGAAGAAAGTGTACTGACAAAGATAGTGGTGAAAGTAAGGCAGACATGACCCAATATCAATATCTAGTAATTGCACCTGGCTTTACAGATCATTAAAGGTGAACTGTGAGGAATGTGCTTGAAAAAAGAAAGCAAGGAGGTGCATCTCCAATACAGTGTCTTGCCTGTATCCTGGTTTTAAAATGGAACCTTGCAGGGGATACAACAAAGATAACAAATAGCCTGGCAGCTTGGTGTCAACCTTGAAACAGGGCTTTCCATGCCTCTATATGACTATATGCTGTACAGCACTCATTGTATCCAGCAGCTCTTTATTCTTCATAGCTGAAAAATGTGTAGCTCCAGCTGCTGGATGTCCTCCCCATGCCCTTTAATCTTGCCCTCTGAAGCTCTTGGTTTCATAACATTTCCCCTGGCTTTATTCCTTCTTGCTCTAAGGGATTAGCCAGCCTTAGAAAGGGGGCAGAGAAAACTCTCCCTCAGCGTACTTGTTTTCTGTGTCTTGCATAAAATTATTCTGAGCAGTTGTTTTTCTCTGCCTTTTTCACCAGAGATGTGAAATTAAAAAGTATCTGTCCCCTCATCAAGAGAAACTGGGGCATACACTCAAATGACAGGCTGAGACACTACCGTAGTCCTTGGACAACATTTAATAAGTTATTATTAACTTCATCAACTAAAGGACCTTCGTTGGGGTTTTGGGGGGCATATTTTGAGTGTGTGTGTTGGTTGGTGGGGTTTTTGCTTGTTGTTTTTTTAAAATAGCCAGAATACCTAAATTCTATGAAGAGGTTGATTTATAAACTAAACAGAAACACCTTAATTTTGTTTGTTTTTAATGACTACTACTATTTATAAATATTTTCAAGCTGGCACAAGTTTTGAATTGTGCTCATTTTTGAAAGGATGAACAATTTTGAACTACATCTGTGAATATATGGAGCAAAGGGTGGGGGTGTTTCCTGTCTTACCTTACCCATCTTCATAGCACTAATACACATCTGACAGGCTCTTTTTTGGGGGTGATTTTCCTTTAATAAGAGCTTGTGCTAAATTAATTGTTTACCCTGTTTTGACTGGGAAAGTATGACTTAGACAGTGCTTCTGTGTTCCAGTTGTACATGTATCAGCTGTTCCGGAGTTTAGCCTATATCCATTCCTTTGGGATCTGCCACCGGGATATAAAACCACAGAACCTCTTGCTGGACCCTGATACAGCTGTTCTAAAACTCTGTGACTTCGGAAGGTAAGTGCATCTGTGGCCTGAAGCCTGGTGAAAACAAGCTTCCTTCGCAGTGAACTTGGGTGAAACTTTGCAAAGAAATCCTCTGTGTTCCTCAGAAGGTCTTAATTTGTAGTTTTGAAAGGCAAATTATGATCTAATAGGTATGGGGGGAGGAGATCTGAAAAAGGATTATCAAGAGGGAAGGAGTTAAAGTTCAAGCCTTTTTATCAAGCAGGTATTATAAAATAAATACACAGTCACATAGGGAAAACACTGCACCATGGAAAAATGCAACCAAATATTTGGATGAAAGGACAGATGCAGTGGCGTAGTAACCTAAAAAGGCAAGTTAGCCTACTTGTATGTACACCAATTCACCTAATATTTCAAATACTGTAGCCACTCAAGATCAGAAGTAACACTTCTGTTTGAAGCTCTTAGGTAGTGGATGTCTGTATCATAGTTTCTGATGGCACATTTATTTCTAGTATCCATTCAAGTGAATCACCTTTGGAGTCTAGTCCCTAGACTAGAACTGATGTGGGAATTCTAGTAATCCACACTGAGACAGGAGACAGATTTCTTTCTGGGAAAGTTCAGTCTTTAGGATTGTACTATAACTTTGCAGACAAAAATAGTTAGGCTGTATGTGTAAGAGCTCATGGAAGCTGATGTTGCTAAATTCGCTTGGCTGTAGCGAGTGAGGATGTCAGATAAAAGTTACTGAAGCAGGGTATTGTCATGTCTGGTGGCTTGGGAATCTCTTCCTGAGCTCTGCCTCACCAGTGTTGGAGCAAAAGGAGAATTGCACAGAAACTTGGAAGTAACAGTGTGTAAAAAGGTGGTACTTTCTCAAAACAAAACATTTAGGTCCAGTGAGTATCCAGATCTTTTGAACCTTGAAGTAACTATATTTGACTGAACCATATTCTGTCCTCTTTTCATTGTAAACAAAGCTTTGTACCTGGAAAAAGACAACTGACTCCCAACCAAAAATCTGACTCAGCTTTTCACCTAGTTTGTAGTCAGATTTTCCTTTTCTATGTCCATTATAAGGTTGGTGCGTGATGGATTGGACTGATTTCACAATAAATCATTGAGTCTGTGGCTTGTATCAGTTTAGAAGAACATGGTACTTCAGCATTTAGAAAGTGAGGGTGGATGAAGTGTGACAAAGCTTAATGTTGGTCTGCACTGCAAAATTGTAAAACTATTCATAATTGAAGATTATTTTTTTTCCTTTTCAGTGCAAAACAGCTGGTTCGTGGAGAACCTAATGTCTCATACATCTGCTCTCGGTACTACAGGGCACCAGAGTTGATCTTTGGAGCCACCGATTATACCTCCAGTATAGGTATGTATGTGTTGTATTTACTGAAACCTATACCAGATGCAT
Source organism: Phaethornis superciliosus (assembly GCA_023637945.1). Classification (NCBI taxonomy): domain Eukaryota; kingdom Metazoa; phylum Chordata; class Aves; order Apodiformes; family Trochilidae; genus Phaethornis; species Phaethornis superciliosus. The sequence goes on along the minus strand of JAJQWJ010000001.1, from coordinate 82,127,444 downwards.
GAATTCTTACTCTGTAGTTAAATGTGTAAAAGTTTCCAAAGATCTCAGACATAATCCCCAGAGGCAGACTTGATTGTAAATGGTACCCATTTCTTAATGAAATACAGCATTTTGTAGATGGCTGCTCTGATTTCTATGTCTTTTGAGACTTCAGTGTCAATCACAATAGGGAAGGGTGGCTTTTTTATGGGGAAACATCTGATTTCAAACAGAACACTTTCCAGGTAATTTTGCTCTTTATTTTAAAAGCATGAGCTCTGAAGCCAGAAAAGCATCTTGAGGACTTAGAGTAACTAAAGAATGTGGAAACATCAACTACTGCCTCAGAGATGCTATAATTTAGACACAAATAATTTGTAACTTACTTAGCTTTTAGTAAAGTGTAGTGGAAGGGAAAATGTAGCCTAGTGATTGTCTTTAAGCTTTCTTGAACAGTATATTGTGTACAGCAGTCTTTTTGGTCCAGCTTACTCTAACTTTTACTGTCCTTTAGTCATTAAGTTTGAACATGAAGATACCTTTCTAATACCTGGCACATAACTGTGTCATGGAAATGTTAGGGAAGCTGCAGGTTTTGGCAGAGGACTGGGAACAGCCATGCTTTCTTACAGGGAAGTCCTAAAAGTGAATAGTAAAAAGAAAAGTCTTAAAAAGGAACAGCAATGTGTCAGCAGGTTGTCAGTAACTTTTTCAGGTTTTTAAGCTAAGATACTCTCCAGGCTTCTTATGAGTGCTGGTGCTATAGAGATGGGATCTGGCACTTCAGTTCCCCAGTACTAAGCTAAGCTTTCACCTTGCTTATGGGCTCGAGTTGCTTAGGCAAAGTTCAGAATGTCCAAAAAGATTGAGATCACAATCAAGTCTTCACAGAACATGTTTATAATGAGATAAAGTACATTTAGAGTAAGTTCTAACTCAATGGCTGGTGGGTTCCTTTCAACTTGGCAACTCTTTGAGAATAGCAGCATTTCTGAAGATTTACCTGCTCTCATAATTTTTTTTTCCTGTTAGTTATTCTTTGGTATATATTATAGCAAGACATATAATGGTTTTGGTTGGAATGGACCTTAGAGATCATCTAGGTCAAATCCCCCTGCATAGGCAGGGATACCTTCCACTAGACCATGTTGCTCAAAGCACCATTTTAACGTGGCCCTGAACATATCCAGGGATGAGGCATTCACGACCTCCCTGGGCAACCTGTGCCAGTGTCACACCACTCTCACGCTGAAGAATTTATTCCTAAGGTCTAACCTAAATCTACTTTCTTCCAGCTTCAAATCATCACCCTTTTCCTGTCACTACATGCTCTTGTAAATGTTCCTCCTCAGCTTTCCTGTAGGCCCCCTTCAGCCCTTCCATGTACTGGAAGGCTGCTTCCTGGAAGGTCTTCCTGGAGCCTTCTCTTCTCCAGGCTGAACAACCCCCGCCCTCTCAGCCTGTCTTCATAGGAGAGGTGCTCCAGCCCTCTGATCATCTTTGTGGCCCTCCTCTGTACTTGATCAAATTGCTCCCATGTCTTAATGCTGGGGGCTTCAGAACTGGACACAGCACTCCAGATGGGGTCCTAGGAGAGTGAAGTAAATGGGGACAGTCACCTCCCTTGACCTGCTGGCCACAATTCATTTGATGCAGCCCCAGATACAGTTGGCTTTCTGGGCTGCAAGTGCACATTGCTGGCTTATGTTGAGTTTTTTGTCAACCAACACCCCAAGACCTTGTCCTCAGGGAGAATGTGTATACCTGTGTATCTCCTTGATAGAAAAAAGAGGCAGAAGTGTAAGTGATTTGGGAAAACTAATGGCACAATAAAGATAAAAAAGCAGGACTTAATTAATGGTTAGTTGCTGGCCAAAGTGGCAGCCCCATCCCTATTCTTTCTCACCCCTGGATATCCTCGCTCTCATGGTTTGCTGTTTAATATGCCTGCTCAGCTTCAACTGACAAGAGACTTTTGGTTAGGTTAGCTTTCTGCTACATTAGTGAGTTGAATCAGCATTACTGTGTAGTCTGATAAGCAGCAGAGCCCAGGTAAAAGCAAAGTGATGGGAGCTCATGAGTGAGAGGAAAGCAGCTGATCCTGGTTGACACCTTGCCAGCTGAGAGCTAATAGATTGGCTCAGCTGCATTATCAGAGTGCACTGAGACAACTTGCTTCAGAGGATAACTGCATAAAACAAATATTCTAGGCGTCACCAGAAGAGGCTGCTTCATGGATAAGCCTGTGAAATGTCTCTTGCTCCAACTGCATAATGACTCTAATCTTGCACTTTTAACCAAACCTTTTTAAAATTTCTCTTTCCATTTTTGTTTTTGTATTTCTGTGTGTCTCTAAAATAGCTCTAATAAAAATACCATTCTAAAGGGAGGAGTCTTATTTTCCCCTTGCCAAAAACATAATGAATTATAGTCATTGTGGTTCAGACATTCTCATGCTTCCTCAAAAAAAACCTGTCCCCTACAAAGCCTCTTTTCTGAAGCTTGCACAGAATAGCTAGAAAATGAAGTTCAGCAAATACTCCTTCCTTCCTATTCTTGCCTTCCTCTCTTCCTTCTCAACAGAATCTTTGCATTTGGGAGCTGAGAAGTGATAAAATGCTTTTACTTTTCAGTTTCCTGGTGTTCTGCAATATGTTAGAAATTCTAGGGTTTTAGTTTTGTGATGCTGGTGTTTCCAGTGGTTGTAAATACCACAAAATTCCTTAGTTCTGGTGAGATAGGCAGCAACAGCACTTACTGAGAATTCTTCCCTTATTCCCATGGGAATGCTCATCCAAACTCAGTCAACATTATTTATACACCAACAAACAAGCACAAACAGGTTTCTTAAAAGAGAGGGAGAGGAAGGAAGATTTAATTGCCAGCACTTTATCCATAGCTCAAAGTATAGGTAACTGTGAAATGCTTTGGTATTGTAATACTGCATTTTAAGCCTTTTAGTTTTAATGTGAACATGCTTGTCTTTTCTAGTTCTTGTTTTCTTTTGAATTGTTAGCATGACAGCCCTTTCCTGCTATAGAATCTTTTCTCTACATAAGAATCCCACTTGTGTGTTGTAACAAAACCCGAGCTTAAATGTAACATAGGGATATTTCCTGTTAAATACACTATCCTAAAATTACTTTGAAAATAAAACTGAAGAATCTGAAGCCCAAGAGTGTTCTAAGTGGAACTTTTCTGTATGTTACCTGTGAGACATCCAAGTGTTTTCTAGTGTTTTTCTTTTTTGCTAAGGTTACAGCAGGGCTTTCTGACTGTAACATAATGTAATATAATAATTACGTGAAGTATTTCTGAGAAAGTAGTGCTTTTTAAACCTGGGCAATCACGTTGTGGTGACCCAAGAGTAGTAGTACAGCCAGCCTGTATCATGATAATTTCAGTACTTATCTTGTTTAGCACTGTAACTAGAAGTTAGAAACATAGGGTTGGGGGTTTTTTGGTTAATTGTTTGGGTTTTTGGTTCGATTTGGTTTTTGTTGGGTTTTTTGGGGGGAGGTTGTTTGTTGGTTTTTTGATTGGTTGGATTTGTTTGGTGGTTTTTGTTGGTTTTGGTTTGGTTTTTGTTTGGTTGGTTGGTTTTGTTACTGGTTTTTTCCAAGCCAAGCCCTTCAGCTATCTCTTGACAGTGTTTTGTCTGAAGCTTCTTCCAGGCAGATCTGTGTCTGTTGGGCCATCTGAGAGCATGTTGCTGGCTGCACTGGTCATATGGGTGCTGCTGCCTGCTGAAAAAATGTGGAATGGCTGCTCACATTACCCTACCACATCCTGGGACAAACATAGTCATTGGAGCAGGGGTGGGTGCAGATGTTTCTGTTTCCATGGGATCCTCTTATACAGAAACAAGCTGTGCAGTTAAGCTCTACCCCCATAACATACTTTTTTTTTAAACTAGGTTAGGTGGTGGGACAATGAAGGGCTCACCAGAATGTGGCAAGGTTTCTGGATAATAGGAACCTACTGGGCTTGGCACATTTTCTCCATTATGGGCTGGCAGGAGTTGAGGGCGTTCCAGAGGGAACACTTACAGCCACTGGCAAGGAAAGACTCATTTATGTGGTTGTATTTCTGGCTTCTCTTGGGGTGTCCAAAAATAAGTATCATGAAGTTACTCATTCACTTTCCTAGCGATCACTTGGACAGAGGGAGAGAGTATTTTACCTCAGCAATCTGGAGCACAAGCTCCTCTGGAAGCATCTGTAGGCGGTCTGTCTCAGAGTTTATTGGGGAAGAACAATCACAAGGTGTCCCAAACCTGCTGCCAGACAGTGGAAAGTATTTGCCTGTGTATCTCAGATTGCAGCTTCCAATGCTGATAGCACAGGCGTTCCTTTCCTGAACTAATCTATCACCTGTCATTGCAATTTCATTCTTCATTACAGAAATACCTGTGTTTAGCTTTTGTTCCAAGTATTAGAACAAGCATGTCTTCCCAAGCATTTTCAGGGTTTCAGCCTAATTCCATTTCCATAATCTGTCCATTTTTGGTGGTTTGTGTAAAGCTTGCACCAACATGGCATGTGTGTCCATAAACCAGAATATTGCTCTAGTTCTGACATGCCAGAAAGTGTTCCAAACAAGCAGCACTGAAAAGCACTTTCTGCTCTGGCACTTGGTAACAAGAAGCTGCTGATTTTGACTTCCCAGGGCTGCCTTTCTGACTCTTGGTTTCTTCCCTACTAGTTTGTTTCTAGAGGAAGTCCAGCAAGATCAAGGGATAGTAATGCAAAGACGAGTGGATGAGGGGAGGAAAAAAATGTAGAAAGGCAAATCTGCCATATAAAGTGTCAGGTAAAGGGAAGGTGTCTATTTGAAATAAATGGATGAGAGCAGGCTCAACTTTTTTCTTCTTTTTCTTCCTATCACATCTTCCAGATAGGTAGTTAGAGGAGCTGAAGTGTAACAATGAATTGTGCTCATGCTGAGAAGACAGCCAGTTGCTCAGATTAGAAAAGCAGACTTTTATGTTCACAAAAATGTGCAGGTTATTCTGTCAAAGCCAACAGGAAATTGCTATTGCCACTTCTAGGCTTAAGCCAAGGAGTGTATTTTGTAGGTTGTCCTGATGGATGCCTCTTCTTGAACTAAAGAGAAATTTTTCTTTTCTTACCTTCTTTGATGCTAGACTGGCATTCCAAAATAAAGGAATAATACAGATTATATTATTAGAAAAACTGATGTCCACCTAGGAACCGTGAAGATCAGTAAAGTAACAGGAACTTTAAGAAAAGTTTTGTAGTATAGGAGGCTATATGAATTTTTGTGAGCTTAATTTAGTGCAAGTAATTAATGTGATAATGACATTTATCTAAGTGTTCTTTAGTATACAAAATATACGGCATTTGCTACTATTAATAATCTGTGACAGCTCACTGAAATAAGCTTATTTAAAGGTTGCTTTTGGCTAGTAGTTGTATTTACTGACCATACTGTTCAGACTATGTTTCACCAAAGGTTTCAAGAAAGTAGCCGTGCATACTTTTTTTCTACGTAAAGTAATAGCTCTCAGTATATCTTGTAAAATTGCACATTGTCCCAACTATCTTAGCATAAAGATAATTTGTTGACTTTTTTTTCTGTTAAGGTTCTCTCTAGTTTAGTAACTAATTGAAGGTATGTGAATGATAGTCTTATTTTGCCTTAATTAAATTGCACATATCATTAAGAAATAGTTTGGAAAATGCTCCTCCTCCCATGGGAGTGGGTAGTTACACCACTAACTTGTTCCTAAGGATTATTAAACTATAATAGTTGTGGCTGTGTTAAGGTAGAAAAAGGTCTGGGAAGGAACTATCAAAAACTAATGTTATCTATCCTATCATGTTTCTCAAATAATGTCTTTGAATATAGAATTTAGAACATTGTTTACTTTAGGACTGGGAAAAATGATACCACCCAAATTCAGAAGATAAATGTTAAAATTCCAGATTCAAAGGAAATAAAAAAAACCAAAACACCCCATGGACAAGTTTTTAGTCTAATTAAAGTCTGGTATAAATTCCATTGAGTTTCATCAGAGCTGAATTTTTCCAGTTTCTTCCTTATTCTACATTGCTCACCAGAGCTGTATAAACACCTATGTAAATTGTGTTTTGTTGTCATCTCTGCTTGGAGTTGCTGAAGTTAATCTTAGCTCTCTGGCTTTTGTTGAGGATGCTTCAACGGTTTGTTCACTTCCTTCTCCAGGAAACATTGCCCAAGTCCTAATTTGGAAGTCAGTGAAATTACACTCTTGGAAATAGTTGGGGATTTTGAAATGCCTGCTTCTTATTTCAGAGAATTTTTTAAATGTTAGCAAGTAAAATCAAGGAAGGCTAAGACTTTTAATGAGATCTTAAATCATAGAATTGGCTGGGTTGGAAGGGACCTCAGAGATCATCAGGTCCAACCCTTGATCCGCTACCGCTGTGGTTACCAGACTATGGCACTGAGTGCCACATCCAGTCTCTTTTTAAATATCTCCAGGGACGGAGAATCCACTACTTCCCTGGGCAGCCCATTCCAAAGTCTGATCACCCACTCCGTGAAGAAATTCTTTCTAATATCTAACCTAAACCTCTCCTGGCACAACTTAAGTCCATGCCCTCTTGTCTTACTGATGGCTGCCTGGGAGAAGAGCCCAACCCCCCCTGGCTCCAGCCTCCTTTCAGGGAGTTGTAGAGAGCGATGAGGTCTCCCCTGAGCCTCCTCTTCTCCAGGCTGAACACCCCCAGCTCCCTCAGCCTCTCCTCACAGGACTTGTGCTGGAGTCCCTTCACCAGCCTGGTTGCCCTCCTAAATCGCCTGATATGGAAAATTTCATTGCACAAGGAATGACTATGTAGCTTTCAAATGGATTTATTGTATGTTTGGTTTTAACCCATCACAAATACAGCAAATATTCCTCAGAGTTCCCCAGCTATTTCCTCATGATCTACAACCTTTGTTCTCCTGTTTCCTCCTGCAATGCCCTCAGCTTTCTTACTTACCCTCTACTGTAAGGCCTTCTTTCTTGAGCAAGGACCTGCACATCCTTTGACTTGTTTGCAGATACAGTTGGATGTAGTCTGCAGCTATAGTCTGGTGCATTCTGAAGGTATTGATCCAGCCTCTCCTCAGCAATGACATTACTGCATGCTCTGTTTTTTGCAAAACTTCTGCAATGGATTTGAGACTTCTGCTTTTCAGACTTGCCTGAAATTGACTGGTGGTGTGCAAAGGCATTTAGGGAGTCTGAAAAATGATAAAACAGCATAAAGCAAACTTCATGGAGCGGCTAGACCAGAAGGTTATTTAAAACAGTTTTAAAAAGCCACAGTCTAATTAAAAAAAAATAATGCTAACATAGTTTCAAAATTTTATAAGGACATGAATTGTGAATGATGACTTACTGTCATGTCTGCTTTAGGCTTGTGTATGTTCTATCTAATATTTTTCCTCCCCATATATTGTTTATTTTTCAATGCAAAATAACCATTAAAGTTGTAAATAATAGCTAGAGATAGTTTAGAGATCTGTCAGAGATGTTCTCCATAACTGACAGTATGGTGTGAATCCTGCTTCCCAGTGGTATAGTTTAAATAAATGAAGGAAGTAAGGATCTCTCTGGTAGTGTGGGTTATCTCAGGTTGGAACAGTCCTCAGAAGGTAAATTTTCCGATTATTGAGTCATGATGGTGCTACTTTTATTTTGTCAGGGAAAGTTAATTCATAGAAGCAGACAAGAGTTCTGAGAAGCCCCGTTGGAGGGGGCCTGTTCCCTTTTGGGGCATTACAGAATTGTAGGTGTTATTAAATCTTTACTCATTACTTGTTTGAGCTTGGATTTTACTGTAAGGTTTTGTATATACATGGAACAAATTGTGACTTGGTTGAAAACCTTATGGTCAATCTATTTTCTTGGAGAAACAGTTAACCTCTGCATCTAGGTCCGATACTGCTAGTGTGCTGAGCAGCTTAAACGTCAGCATTTACATCATTTGGTTTGTTACATTTGAACTAATTGTTTCAAAAATGAAATTACATTTATTCTATAGTACTCTTAGATACATTCTTAATATGTTGTTCTAGTATTGAGTTGTCTTATTTACATGAAAGAAGATATAGTTGTAATAGATTCTGAAATTTTTCGTTATGGAACAGAGTAGCTGAAAGTGAATGCTTTTGGTATGTGTATGAGAAGTTGTGGCTCCTTTGGTGGGGGCTGCTGATCCTAACTATGACTTGCGATTCTGTTGTCCAGCCAGGTTTGCAAATTGAATCGGGTTAAAGATTTGGTTTTGATATGACTTAAGTGGAGACACTGTCTACCATATCCCTTATCATATAGTGCAGCATAGAGGTAAAACTTGCAGTATTGGTTCATGTGCTAGTGTATATGTGCTTTTCTACATGGATGAAAATAGCCTACTCAAATTCAGAAACATTAGAAACTTCAGACATTGTGGTAGATGATACCTATGCATAATCAATGGGACTTAAAAGCAACTCAAGGTTTTGTGACATTATTACTTTCTAGATAGCAAATGTTCTCAGGTCTTTTTCCTACGTGTGTAATTTTTAATGTCAATATATGATGGCATTTAACAGTTTTCGAGTTGTTGTGTCACGATTTGACTTACTAAGACTGTCTGCCCACCACTGCTTTATGCCAAGTGTCTGTATTTTGTTTAACTGTGCTATATGCAGTATTGAACAGAGCAAAGAAGAAAGTAAGTAGCTTAAAACATCTGGTTTTATATAAATGGTCTAATCTGTTCCTCTACTTTCTCCTTTTTAGATGTGTGGTCAGCAGGCTGTGTATTGGCTGAACTGTTACTAGGACAACCGATCTTTCCAGGTGACAGTGGTGTGGATCAGTTGGTGGAAATAATCAAGGTATGGGAATTCTAAGGTTGTTTTTTTTTTTATTGTATTGTCTCTTGGGAATCAAGATGAAAATGTGCATTATTATAAACTTGTCAACATATACATTGTCATGGTTTTACAGGGTGTTTCATGTAAACTGTGTTTTGAAAACACTGTGCTTGTTTTGAGAACTTCATTACCCCTCTTGCAGTCATGCTATATAATCTTTTACTTGTATAAAGGTTTTCTCCCCTCTTGGAGGATTGCACTTTCAGTGTGCTTTGTAAATAATGCTTACATACTGAGACAATATTTATTAATGTGTCATTCTCATTCTTTAAGAATCTGGTGCTTTTTTCTTTGTTGCAAGCAATTAGTACTTGGCTTTGAAAACAGTGTTATTAAGTTCTCTTGTGCCAGATTCTTCACATATGTAGCATTCTTTATCCTTCCAGCTCTTTGAGGTCAAAGGTGAGAAAGGGGACTCCTTCTTGCAGATGGAGAATCAGGAAACGTAGGGCAAAGATACCTTACACCTGAAGAGTCTTTTTCAAGTGAAAAAGACAAAATTTTTCAGAATACATAACATTTATATATATGTATATCACTTCTGTTCAAATACATCTTGATTGATCTTTAAGGTCACTTTCAACCCAAATGATTCTGTGATTTCATTAGGTAGGCTGTGAATATTCTGTGATGCTCACATTAGAGACATGGAAGAATAATTCATAGTTGAAAAGATTGGTGTCTTGAGTTTCTGGTATCCTAGTGTCCCCCACCTCTTTCAACATCTTCAGTGAAGGAAGCATGATTTCTAGAGAGTCCAGTGTATTTTTCTTCTGAATCTATATTATGCACTTAATAAGATGGAAGTATTACAGGAGATGCGTGCACACACTGTTCAGCTTTATTGATTTCATCAGCACAAGGGAACTTGTGGGAACTCAAAATGTGTGGGTAGAACAATAGGAATTCCTATTTGTGTCTGTTACTAACTAGAAGAGCTGCTGGTGACTTTGCCTCTGTCCTAACAAGAGTGTATGACTCCAGCTAACAGTAAGTTGTCACTCTCCTGCACAGAGGACATGGGCTGGTGAGGGACAGTGTTTCTGTGGCCTGCCCTATGGGGCGTATTCTGACCTTTGTAGGCTCTCACCACAGCTCTTCCAGCTTTTGACCATATAAACCTAGCTTCTAATACAGTGGGTTTCTTCCTGTTCTGCGGGGAAACCTTCAGTCAGCTCCTTTCCTCTGGAGGTTCCAAAGGCACCTGAGACTATTGAGAGAGCTGGCAGAGGAACTCACCAAACCTCCCTCCATCATTTGTTTAACAGTTAACAGGGAGGTTTGCCAATGTGACACCCATCTACAAGAAGGGCTAGAAGGAGGATCCAGGGAACTACAGGCCTGTCAGTCTGACCACAGCACCCAGAAAAATTATGGAGAGGTTTGTCTTGAGTGTGCTAACATGGCAAGTGCAGGACAGCCAGGGGATCAGGCCCAGCCTGGTTCAGGAAGGGCAGGTCCTGCTTGACCAACCTGGTCTCATTCTATGATGATGTGACCTGCCTAGAGGATGAGGGAAAGGCTGTGGACATTGTCTGCCTGGACTTCAGGAAAGCCTTTGACACCATCTCCCACTGCATTCTGCTAGAGAAGCTGGCAGCTCATGGCACAGACAGGTGTACTTTCTGCTGGGTTAAAAACTGACTGGATGGCTGGGCCCAGAGAGTTGTGCTGAACAGTGTTAAATCCAGTTGGTGGCCAGTCACCAGTGGTGTCCCCAAGGGTTCAGTTTTGGGGCTGGTGTTGCTCAGTATCTTCATTAATGGTCCAGATGAGGGGACTGAGGGCTTTCTCAGCAAGTTTGCAGATGACACCAAGTTGGGTGGGAGTGTCAGTCTGCCTGAGGGTAGGAAGGCTCTGCAGAGGGACCTGGACAGGCTGGACCAGTGGGTCAGGGCCAATAATACGAGGTTTAACACAGCCAAGTGCCAGGTCCTGCACTTCAGTCATGTGATGCTACAGGCTTGGGGAGGAGTGGCTGGAAAGCTGACAGGCAGGAAAGGGCCTGGGGGTGCTGGTTGATACCAGGCTGAATATGAGCCAGCAGTGTGCCCAGGTGGCCAAGAAGGCCAACAGCATCCTGGCCTGTATCAGGAATAGTGTGGCCAGCAGGAGAAGGGAGGCGATCATATCCCCGTACTCAGCAGTGGTGATACTGCACCTCAGGTGCTGTGCTCAGCTCTGGGCCCTTCAGTACAAGAAAATTATTGAGGTGCTGGAGTGAGTTCAGAGAAGGGCAGCCAAGCTGGTGAAGGGTCTGTGAGGAGAGGTCCTATGAGGAGAGGCTGAGGGAACTGGGAATGTTTAGTTTGGTGAAGCAGAGTCTGAGGGGAGGCTGCTTCCTCCATCTACGTGAAAGGAGGTTGTAGGGAGGTGGGTGCTGGCCTCTTCTCTCAAGTGAACAATCATAGGAGCAGAGGAAACGTCCTGAAGTTGAACCAGGGGAGGTTTAGACTGGATATTAGGAAGAATTTCTTTTCTGAAATAGTTGTTAGATGTTAGAGCAGGCTGCCCAGGGATGTGGTGGAATCACAATCCCTGAAGGTATTTAAAAACTATGTAGATGAGGCACTTCAGGACATGCTTTAGTGGGCATTGTGATACAGATACTGATAAAGATATTTGATTTATTTTACTGGGAAGGGGGGATGCTAATGGTTGGATGTGGTGCTCTTAGAGGTCTTTTCCAACTGTGACAATTCTGTGCCCTTACTATTCATGACTTTGTTTCTTTTCATTGCCTTTCTGCCAAGTGTATTTGAAGCTCAGCATGTCCGAGTTATGTCAGTTTATGTAAGAAACAAGTGTGAAAGTAGAGTTACTGATGATGGCACAAGTTTTCTTATTTTGAGATGTGTTGGAGCAGTGTGCCTTTTCTGCTGCACTGCATTTGTAAGGTGAGAAGTGGTCCCTATGACCACTTCAGATGGCCAGAGTTTGTCAGGATTTTGTGCATTTGTGTTTGGACATTCTGAAAAAGTCCTGTTTTGTTTCTTGATTCTTATTTGCAATCCTGAGAAACTACATCCAATGACTTTCTGTAAATACAACTGTTTATATCACCGTGATGATCCTGTAAGTCCTTCTGTGGCTTAATCAGAAATCTAGGAGTCTAGGAAGGCCTCATCAGCAAAACCATAGTGTTCTGCCTTACCAGTGCTTTGACTTTCACAGTGTGGAATTAAAATAATCAGGAAATAGGTGTCCTCTAATCAGTGATGTGCTTTACAAAAAGAGATTATGATTTGTTCAAAGTTTGTGAGAAGCTGTTATCAGTTGGACACTTCTGGTTCTGCAGTATTGGAAGTAAACATACATGGACTAATAATTTTATAGCATGTATGTGCTCCAGCAGTAATGATTCTGCTTTGTATACACTTGAGTTAACTTGCATGGAAGCAGAGGAATACCTTAAAAAAAACTGATGACAGCCTGTGTACCATCTATGGTTTCTTTAAATGCCATTGCCATGAATTGTGTGATAACTTTTAGTGATCAATTCATAGCTGAATGCGTAGTACTAGGAAACTAGTGTTATTTCTCATGACAGCTGAAGGAGTGTTCAGTGTAGAAACTTGAACTTCAGTAAATTATAGTTTGAGATTAGGATTTTTGCTTCCACAGAAAAAAATTTCCTTGAATAATTTCTTTATGTGTAGAGAGGCAGGTACTGAATGATCATCTGCACTTGTGTTGGGGTTTTATCAACTTGTTAGATATATAGTCAGTTATGCATAGAAACTGAGTGAAACAAATATAGGGATAATTTAATTTTAAATTAAGACAGATGTATTAAATTAAAAGGTTATAGTACTGAGACCGTATGTTTAAGGAAAGTCTGAGAGAATAAATGCTGTAAATTTTAGAATAGTAAAGGATGTTGACTGAATGATTAAGGAAGTGTGATGGAAGATCTGAGTCCAAATGGGTGGGTGCTGTGCATATTTTTCTGCCTGTATATTTGTTACTGAGGTAGCATGTATTGTCAAGGCAACACTGGAAGATAAAATTAGTAGACTGCAGAAATGGTCTGTTCTTCGGTGCCCTTGTCTACCAAGTCTTATGTTTTGAAGTTTTGTATAAATTATTCAGAAAAGCTGTTGCAGAAGACCAAGTTGAAAATACAGAGAATATTTTAATTGAGAATATTGCATTTTAAATCAATCCCTATGAGAAACTGTCTAGGAAAGTGCATGACCTGGGCAATGAGGTGCTTCTCTTGTAATGCCACACCCACTGCCAAGTATTTCTCATAGTGGGAGCAGAGGGAGAACATGTTCATCTCAAATTTGAAGTAATTTTTCCCTTTGAGAAAAAAGTAGGAAGTCAGGTCCTGAATTTTCTGTTCTGCCAGCTATTGGCAGAGAATTGTCACATCAATTATATACCCCAAAAAGTGACTAATAATGAAATTGAGCAGACTTGTTTTACAAGTTGCCAAAGAAGTTCTATCTAAGCATTCTGCTCTTCTCTACTCTCAGAATGATACTTAAATCCAACTTTGATTTGAAAGGTTAGCATCCTGTGTTAAATGAGTGAATTTTGCTTTTGCAGCCTCAATGCAGTTGAAGACAGATGTGATCCCATAGAATAAAAATTACCAGAAATGTTAAATCTCAGGTGCAACATGTATAACATTAGGTTGTAGAAGATTTTGTTTAGAATAGAGTTCATATAAAAATATTCTTACAGATTAGAGCCATCTCTTTTATTTGTTACTATAGAATACTACTATTTAAAGCTTTTATTATAACAGATACATATTTTAATGCTAACTGGCTATAGGAGAAACAGAGCTGTGGGATCTGCCACTTGTAGAATGGCAGTGAAATTTGAAGAAGGTTGCAGACTGGGACTTGTGAGCTGCTGTTTGTCTGTCTTGGAGTCATGTTTTTCAGATATCCTCATTGGAACTGTATGTCTGAAACTTAGGGGGAAGAGAAAATAGAGTATTTGAAATTCCCAAAAAGGAGTGTAGTAAAATACATTTGGAAATGCATCTGACTTACATACCTTAAATTTACTCAATTCTGCTGCAAGAGAGGTCAGCTTAGTGCTGTCAATTGAGGATGATTGAGTCACAGTCACCCTTGCAGCATTTTTTGAGCCAAGGTAATTTTTTCAGTTGTCTCTTCAGCTCCTTACTCAACTTTGATTATTCAGAGTTCATTTCACAACACAGCAATTGAATGCTGCACCTGCTTATGAAGTTTTTGCATTAAACCAGATAATTACTTTTAAACCCTATCACATTAAACTAGTTCTTCCTTCTTACTCAGTTCTTAATGGCATCCTCTCAGTAGTTGTGCTCATGAAGATAGAGTTTATGTGGTATGTCAGCCTAGCACAACTTGTCCTTCCTGCAGGCTGTATGCCCAGCATCCTCAGTCCCTTGCTGCATCAAAAGCATTTTTTGGCTTTTGTCAGATTTTGATTCACTTTCTGCAGTCTTCACTTAGTTTCATTTCAAGCAGTCTTGCAAGATCCCCATCTGGTTGCACTTGGAGTTTCTCCAGGCCTGTTGCATATTTGCAGACTGCTCTGAAAAATTATGCCCCTCTAAAACCACAGCATCACATTTGTATAAATCAAAAGACAGTCCTTTTTAGCTTATTTTTCTCTTGTTGCTATATTTTTAATAACAGTTTTTCCAGATGTTCTCAATCTGGCTGGAGGAGAGTGATCTTTGACCCCTTACCTGTGAAAAAATCTGATTCAATATGGGGAAATGCTGTCCTGTAGCTTCATCTGAAGAAATAATTTAACTCAAGTACATTCTTCTTGAATGCTTCCACTATTACAGGAGACAGATCATGTGCTGTGCTTGTTCCAAAGTTTGATCTTGAATGGTGACTATTCCTCCTTATTTTTAGCTCTCGCTAGCTATGTTAGGTTATCCCATCGCTGGGAATATCTAGAGTGAGTAACCTGATATATTCATTAAAATTCATGCCCCTACTAGCTTCAGAAATGGGCTCAGTTTCTGAAGAAGGCACAGTGGCAGTGCAGGTATCAGTGGTCACGTAAAGAAACAATATATGAGCAAGCATTACACCTCAGAGAGCATATAGTTTTGTCCTCTATGGAAGGGTGAAACCCCTACTTCCAGCAGCACAGGAGGGTTGCAGTTGCCACTTCCCTTTTTAAAATCCACTGTGCATATGTGATAGCACTGGATGCAGCTCAAAAGAAAGAACTTTCAGACCACAAGAGAGATTTTTTTGAGATACAGTCAGGGTGGTCCCCATAAATCTTTGTGCACATGGCTTGCAATGCAGCAGCAGTGTCTGTGGGACTGCTGTGCCCTCAGCTTGGGAGGTGGAGGATGCCTGCTTCCCCACCACCTCTGCAGCACCCCTAAATCATCAAGGGAATAGTGGCCACCCAGACTGAAACAACTTCAACCACAGTTCCCAAAGACAGCAGTTACTCTTTATTCCCCTTGCAAAAAAAGAATCTCAAAAGCATAATGGTTTTGTTTCTAAGATAATAATTATCTTTTGAAAGGTTCTGTATAGTGCCTTCCCCTACTCTTCTCAGAAATGGAGGAGGATGGTGGTGGAATTATCTCTGCCAGAAGAATGAAGCAGCAATAATTGTCTGAGCAGCCCTGGAACATGGGATGGACAGCATCTGCCAATCTGTTTTATTTTGACCAGAAATATTTTTTCCATATGCTGCAGTCTGGAGTATGAGATGCGTCAACTAAGGTTGTTTGGGGATTTTGGTTTCCTACTGGACTGTGATGATTCCTTGCACCAAAACTTACATTTCCTGATACTTCAGAAGAAAAAAAAAAAAAAAATCTCCTTCCCATAGTTCTCTGGATTAGGAGAAGCAAAGAGAAAAAAATATATTAAAAGAGAAACTCAATAATATCAGGAATCCTATCCATGTGTAACTTTTTGGTCTCTGACAGTTTTATTTAGCTGAATGCTAAGTATAGACTGAAATTATAATATATGGCTCACGCTCAAATGTCAAGGTACTATTTTGGTCTCAGTTTTTGAAATAAAGTAAATTCAGTCACAGTAGTTAATGGGGAGAGAGGAGCTATCTCTTCCGGCAGAATAAGCAGTAGGAGAGTGCATTTCATTTTATTGGATATGATTTTGTGCTGAGGACCTGCCTACATCTGACTCGGACTTTCACATGGGTCCTCTCTCCTTGAGACCTCCAGGAGAGGTCTCATGGCATTTTTTTTTCCCTGATGTTCCCCCACATCACAGCTTAGCTGTTTCTGTGCCTCACATAATTCATACTTCTAGTGCTAGCATGCAGGTAGTGTAAAAAAAATTGATGAGCAATTATATTCATGTCAGTGCTGACAGTAGTTTTCTTCCTACTCCTGATGTATGGCTGCTATCGTGTTTGTGAATAGAAGGAATCCTTATATTTAGTTGATGTTCAGTTTGCTTGACAAGGGAGTGTTTTTGAAAGAAGATATCTATTAAATGGGTAAGTTTTTTATTTTCTACAACAGACCTCTTGCAGTATTATTTCAAAGTCAACCCATGTTTACTGCTTAAGATGCCTACACTATGCATTTTTAAAATAACTATTAGGCACAACTTTCTGAAGAGGTGCAGACATGTTTGTAGAAGTATTAATTATGCCATCTGGTAAACTATACACACTGGACTTTCTGGAGCATGTTTTCATGTAAACCTACACGGTTTTCCCAGGGAATGTTACTCTACTACTGTAACCATGGCTTTTGAGAAGTTTCTCATTTAAATAAATAACTACCTTCTCTCCTCTCTAGTTCAGTGGTTAGCAGCTGGAGCTTTTGAATCATCACTGTCTCCTATGCTGTTAACTGATTTTTACATTTTGGCAAATGCTTGGCAGTAATTGTACTTATTGGAAGGGGCCTTTATTCCACTGGGGTTTGTTGGGAGTCTTGCAGTTTCCTCTTCATCTGGTGTTGCAGCAGTGTGAGTTTGGTTTTAAATAACTCTGAGCAGTTTTGCACAATGAAGCCAGATGTGGTAAGCAGCTGTCTTAGGTACTGGGGTGCAATTAAGGTGTCTTTTGGACCTATGACAATTATTTTCTCCTATAAAAATTTAATAGCAATAACATAAAATTTAAGATTCAAAATCAAATTCAGGGCTTATTCCAGTTTCATGATGTCTCAGCCTTGTTTGGTAAGGATAACATTTTTGTAATCAGAGCAGTGTCCTCTCAGCAGGTCTATCCTTTCGTTAATCTTAGTAGATCATGTTTCTTTATTTGTATTTAAGAAATGATGATGACAACTGGGAATAAAGAGCAAGACTATCTGACCTGTTGTCTTCATGTGTAGGAAGATCCCTCGTAATCTCATGTAGATCCCTTTCATTTGTTCAGAAGTTAAGTCTTCATTTCAGACACAGACATTAGACAGCTACATTTTTGTTATTCTAGTTTTGTTTGGTTTTTTTTTAAAGCATCCAATTAAAAGACCCAACAGCCTTTCCCTTGACAACATGACCTTCCATGAGATTGTCCCCAAGAAGTAGAATAGTATGTACTAGTCTGCATGGATCTGAATAATTCACTATTTGACCTTGTGTTTTTTAAAAGCTCTCCAACCCAGTCTGGGGAGATCTTATCAGTGTACAGAAATATCTGAAGGGAAGGTGTAAGAGGGAGCAAAAAGAGGGAGCCAGGCTCTTTTCTTTGATATCCCGTGACAGGACAAGAGGCAAGGGGCACAAACTAGAACATGTGAAATTCCATCTGAACACAAATAAACAGTTTTAACTGTGACAGTGGTCAGACACTTGGACATGTTGCCCAGAGAGTTTGTGGAGTCTCCATCCTTGGAGATACTCAGAAGCCATCTGGACATGGACATCTTGGGCAACCAGGTCTTGTTGGCTCTGCTTGTAGAGGGGACTGGATGACCTCCAGAGGTCCCTTCTAGGCTCAACCATTATGTGATACTTTGAAACCCCTCTCTGAGGAGCAGCTGCTCCACAGTATTTTCAGACTTGGCACAGCAAGAGCAGCTGCTTTATGGAGTAATTCTGCCAAAAATGTGCAAAGTAAATTATGCTTTTCCTCTGCATTTCAAACAGAAAGAGCAGTCACATTCTTTTTTTCTTTTTTTTTTAAGGAGAGGTTTGCCCAATTTTTGAAATAGCTTAAATGACTGCTGTTACTCACCAATGTTACTTGAATGTATCCCTAATATAATGAAAACCGAATGTGAATCACTGAGGGAGGTACAGTTTCAAAATCATGTAGCAAACAGTGTTGGTGCTTTGGGGGTAGGGAGAGAGGTCCATTACAGGGCCTCTTCCACATAATCAAGTACTGGCACAATTTTGTAGTTTATCACTTTATTCATCCCACTCTTCTTCTGGATTTGCATTTGACACAGTCTTTAAAGCTTCCATTCTTCTTCCTGTCTATTTTTCTTTCCTCTTTTTTTTTTTTCTTTAATCTACCTTCAGTACAAATTGAAAGTGCAATCTGTCTTTATAATCTAGACAGAACAGAGTAAATACAGAGTGGCTAATACAAGTCACTTTTCCTTTTTTACAGTTATTTTTTGTGTCAAAGGCTCCTATGCAACTGAAAGGTCAGAAGATCCCTTCTTTCAACTAGCATGACCCCCTGCAGTATCTTCTTTTCTAAACATTCATGAGACCTTAAGAGCTGTTGCTTAGATGCCTGTGATTGAGCTTACAAGTTGCTGCTTCCCATCATCTGGAGTAAAGTCTGTGTTTTCAGTGAAATGTATGGATGGATTATTATCTGTGGATACTTCTGTGAAATTGCCCTTGCCTATCAAATCTCAATTCTCTCTGGTGCTATAGGCAGTCTTTAAATAAAGATTCTTGCACTGTGTAGGCTCCTGTTCTTGGGAACTGAGCCAGTTTGCTAAATTTTGGCAATATAAAAAATCCTTAGGAAGGCTATTGAAGGAATTTTTTTTTTGAGGAGGAGGGTAAAGAAAGTAAACAAGCTTTTTAAAAAACCCATTTAAATTAAGGAGACCTGAAAACATCCTTTAGAAATGGTAGGAGAGCAATTCAAGTTACCCACAGTCTTTCAGGAAGTTAATTAATCAAAAAAAAAGCCTCCCAAGGTTTTGAAAATGTCTTTTATCTTGAATTGGGATGAAAAGAATGTTTGCAGGTGTGAAATCCCTGCATCTTTTAGAACTGGAAAGCTTTGAGAGTGGCTCCATCCTGGCAGGCTGGCAACTGGGTGGACTGTGCTGTGGGGGGAGCCAGCTGGGAGACCACCAGCAGGGAAAGGGCACTTTTTCCTGTCGACTCTTATCTTTTGAAAGTTGACTGGAGTGTACAGAAACCAGCAAACACCCTCTTTCCAATCACCTCAGCAACCGCAGAATTTTCAGACACACACCCAAAATTCTTCTGTCAGCTCTGAAGGCAACCCTTGGCTTTTGGGTAGTTAGGATTTAAATCCTAGTTAGTAACAGGGAAGGTAATAGTGATGCCATCATTCTTTTTGTACAACTTGCTCATTAAATCTGTTATGCAAGATACAACTGAAGAAGATGTGAGGGTTTATTTCCTCTGCTGCTGCTGTTCCTTTAAAAGGTTGCTTTGTGGTTAAGTATTTTAGTTAGCGGTATACCTTGTATTTTAAAGAGTAAAGAGAAACTAAGTTCTTTTCATAATACCTGATGGCAGTTTCTCTGTTGCACAGATTAATTAATCAGTGACACTCTCTCACCCATTTACCTGACTCTTTAGAGCACATCATTGTAATTTCCACTCTTCTAACAGAATTAAAATACTCATAGATACTAGAATATAAATAACCAAATGTGTCTTTATCAAGCAGTAAGGCAGAGTGCTAATGTCATGTTTTGGAACAATTGTTTCCTGATGGTGACAGTGCAGTTGTATGAGATGAGGCCATAACATTATGCTGTCTGCATAGTGAGAGATTTGTCACATGACTACAGTGTTGATGCCACATGACTCCAAGGAAGATGAACCTGAGCTTGGTATGAAGGAGCCACTCCTCTACCCTCTCCACTTCTCTCTGCAGAGCAAATGGATACCCAGCAACTGGGTGCAAGCAGAAAACAACAGGTTTCCTTGAACATGCTCTGTGCTTTGTATGTATAGGTAGGAGGCAATGGCTCCCTTACCCTTAGGGCTAACTGAACAGAAAACACTTATTCTGTATAGTCCAGGTTGTGCCCTAAAGGACTTCCCAAATCCTTTCAAAATATCCCCACTCCTACAAAAAGATGTGCACTAGTGTGTTATTTCTTACACATTGACTGATTTGCATGTATAAGCAACACTATGCAGATTTTGTGAAGGAGAAATATAAATTAATAAAATTCATTTAAATTCATAAAACTAAACCAGCTTTGGTATGCATTTTGAGTGCTTCCAGGTTAGGTTTTAAAATATATCTTGCACATGGAAATACTGGAGCATGGGTAGAACCACTACCCAAAGCCTCATGTTTCTTATGTGGGTTTCCATCAGCACTAACTGGCTGACCTTTTAAACTTGTCAGAGGTCTGTTTTTCATAACTCATACTACGCAGTCTGTGCTACTGGTCTGATCCTTAATCAGCCAAACACAGTGAGCTGCAGTCCCTGAACATGTTCAGCAATGTTGTTTTATAGCAGTCTAATTATAGCAAACTCTCTTTCCCATTGAAATATCACTGTCTGTGAAAGATGCTTGAATTTTTTTTGAAACTATAGAAGGTAATTAAATTTTTGACACTGCGTTTGGAGTGTGAGACTTCTGAAGTTGGAGCAAGGACCTGTTGGTCCAGACTGGACCGTCTGTCATATGAGGATAGGTAGCAAGAGCTGGGACTCTTCCATCTGAAGCAGAAAAGGCTCAGGAGGGGGGAATTGTGTGTGTGTCTCATTAAAGTGTATGAATACCTGGTGGGAATCAAAAGAAGCATTTAGGCACTTTTTAATGGTGCCTGCTGATGGGGAAGAAGGCAACAGCAGCTTGAAGTTAAACACATGAAAATTTATTTGAATGCACGACAACACTTTTTTTTTTTTCCTATGACAGTGGGCAAAGTCTTGAGCAGGATGCCCAGTGAGGTTGTGAAGTCTCCTGCTGTGGAAATGTTAAAAACATAGCTGCACATGGTCTTGGGCAACCTGCTCCAGCTCACTCTGCTGGAGCTCAGGGGCTTTGGATCAGAAACTCCCAGGAGAGGGAGGCCCCTTATGATTTAAGTGGTTCTACAAAAGTTTTGGTGTTTTGTTCTCAACACTGTATAACTTACTAGGTAACACAAGTTAATGTCATGAAGTTGTCTCAATATGTGATAGGTTACACTGTGCTTTTCATTACCATATGAATATGAAGCATATCTAAAAGAATTTGCCTTTTTCTCTCTCTCCTTTCTAGGTTCTGGGAACGCCTACAAGGGAGCAAATTAGAGAAATGAATCCAAACTATACTGAATTCAAATTCCCTCAGATTAAGGCACATCCATGGACTAAGGTGAGTGTGTTGAACTGAATAATCAAGACATTTTGGGCTGAAAGTAAAAATTAAAGGAGTTATTGTGTTCAATGGCCTGGTGGCTTTCAGGCTTAACTAAGCTGGGGACCTGGTAGCTTTTCATATAGGTAAGGAGAAGAAGGTATTGGAGCAGTGCACTGTAAAACATATTGGTCTGGGTATTTTGAGGTCGCCTACAGGCTTTTGTCTTTTTTTTTGTTAACAATGGTGTGTGTGCTTATAGCAGATTGCAATATATCTAAATCCTATCGTACTATAAATTGATACACACAAAAGTCAGTTACAAATGAGAAAGTGTTCCAGTGACATGTGACACTTTTGTGATGCTGTTACATAATGTAACAGTGAAGGCTGACAATCACTTCTTTAACTGGTTCTTTCATAGATAATTATCATGTTTGTACTCATAGAGGTGTGCTGATGAGGGGTTGTTTTTTATCTTGGAGTTACTTCTCAAGACTCAGGGAGACACTATTGCAGTACATGCAAACAATATCATAACTTCCATGATCAAAGAGGAAACTGCTAGCATTGACACAAATACATGATTAAGCTGTCTTCTGTATGTTAAGGAAAGATGAATATTTGACTTGGGACAGGGTGACAGTAATTTAATTAACCTTTTTGCTGTGGAATAAATTAAATATTGCGTATCAAGTAATTGAAACCTGGGTAGTTAATTTTTTCTTTTTGCTGATGGAAAAATCTTACAGGTGCAGTATTATCATATAGGTTCAGTATATTCTCATCATCTTTTAATGCCTCAGATTTCCTTTAACTAAGAAAGCAGGGTGAATGCATGGTTGAGTTGCATTCCTAGCTGAGCAAATATGCAAGTCAGACTCTTTAGACCAAATGTTCTCTGGTGTGAAAAACTCTGGATAAACTAACTGGAGCTTATCAGGCTATGTACCTGATAGCTACATGCTAAGCAATGGAGTCACTATTTTTGTGACAGGTTCTCCAGTGGGTTTTGTACTACTTTATTTCTTCTTTTCCCCACTAATCCCTGGTGAGCATTTTTATATCCATTTCTTTCTGTGTCTTGGCTAAGTGATTTATAATAGTATAAGAGGTCAATAATTTTAATGAGGCTTTTTAATACTTTGTTATCAGGGGGAAAAATTAAGGCAAATTAAGTCCCTGTGAGTTGTTGTCTTCTGTTTTGAATTGCATTGTGGTAAAAGTCACAAGAAGTGAAGTTTTTTTGGATTAGAGAGGGTTAAATTAATTTGCAATGGAGAGGAGCACAGAGGTTTACTGTAGGAAATGGAGTTAAGCACCTAAGCTAGCTGTACAACTTGTCTTCTGTCTGGATAGCCTTAAGAATCATCTGTATGCACTTGACAGTCTATTAGACCACAAAAGAGATCTTTTGGAAAGTAAGAAAAACTTCAAGAAAAAACTGAGACTTCCTTCTATTTATATGAATGGTTTTTTGGTCATTCTAGAGATTGTCTCTGAAATTCTGTGGTGTAGACTTAAGTTGGATGTATCTGGTTCTGATCTGCTCTCTAGGTATTTCTGGCAGGCATATATATATTATTTTTCAGGTCAATGCTGCATGGTGGTGTAATCTGCTACTGTTACCTGCTAGATGAAAAAGAATGGCATGTGGTGCTTTAGCAGAATGGAAGAGGTTCTGGTTTTGTTTTGTTTTTTTTATAGAACCAGGGAAATTGTTTGAGG
Source organism: Phaethornis superciliosus (assembly GCA_023637945.1). NCBI lineage: Eukaryota > Metazoa > Chordata > Aves > Apodiformes > Trochilidae > Phaethornis > Phaethornis superciliosus. Next base: position 82,104,374 of record JAJQWJ010000001.1, on the reverse strand, counting down.
CTGAATAAGGATGAGTTCACAAAGTAGTAGCATGTTTTGGATTCATATAGTTGCAGCCTTAAATTGGAATTTTGAGCACAAGTTTTATGGGAATTTGAAGTCTGCCATCATGGATGTATCCAGTAGAAATGGTATAATTCAAGTACACTATTGATAGTCAGTATTATGGAGTAGTATGAAGAAAGATAATGTCAAATTAGCAAGGCTCTTTCAAGCTAACATTCTAAAAAATACTTTTCTATGATGCAGCAATAATGTGAGTTTACAGTGCATATCATATTCTCAGACTGGTTTTCCAATATGTTGACAATTTGAGATTGAAGTACTTTTGTACTTCAGAGCTGGAGTCTCTCAGTATAAAAGTATAGAGGCTCCTCCTTCTTTGTTGCCCAAGCATGTGCCTATTTTTCTACCAGTTACATGCACGATGCAGGTGTTGATGGGAGTTCAGTGTGTCCTTAAACAGCAAAAGGAAAGAAAACCTTAACTTTCCAGGAATATTTAAAATATTAAATATTTACAAAAAAAATCAAAAACTTTCTTCCAAGTCAGGACTTCTGTCATCTTCTCTTTCCTCTTCTCCCTCAGAGATGGATTTTGGTTCTTTAGAGGGATTCCTCTTAAGAATACAGGACTGTTTGAGTTGGTAATACAGCTATTATTTTAATACAGACCTCCATTTGATTTCACTTACTATAGACCAGTTTGCATTCATTCAGGTGCCTTCTACTGCCTTGGTCTGTGAGTAAGTAGCATTAGGTTATAAGAGAATTGAGGTTTTCCAGGGGTGGAAATATCTTTTGAATTACTGATACAGTCAGAAAAAAATGGGCAGGCTTTTAGACTCAAAATTGTGTCTTCAAGTTTATCTTGGGTCAGAATACCTGTCCATTTTTTCCAGCTGTATCAGCTCATTGAATGAAAGTTGATACCTTTTCTGGAGGCAGTGCGGCTGCTGTTTTCACTAGGTCAGAACATTCCTTCTGTCTTTCAGCCTCCTGAACTTCTTGAGCCATGTTACATCTTGGAAGTGCAGTCTGATCTCTGCTACTGATCTTTATACTTGTTTACCTTCTCTGAGTAAGCTTCATCTATACTTAAAATAGTGTGACTGGAAAACCAAAAAGAAAGTCTGAGATCAAGTGCACGATTGTACATCACAGGGCTGTTGTGTTCAGCTCTGGTGATTACCTTTCCAGCCCTTTTGGAGGAGTCCAGGAAAGTGGAGTGGCTGATGAAAGGTGTAAGGAGATGCTTCCTAAACTTCTGTTAGATAGGCATTGCTCACCATGGCCCCATTACAACTGGTCTTTATCTTAGCATTACTCAGATGCTACCTTCAGATCTCAGATCCCTTGGGTTATGAAAAACAAAGACTGTGTTGTAATTATTTCCAGAAATATGAAAAATGTCTGAATGTGATGGCCCGCCTTTCCCCATGTATCCAGCTAGTAAATCATCTCACTTGAGTAAGACTCTAGTAAATGTAATACAATTATGTAGTTTAGGCCTCTTCCGCATGGGGGACATGACTCATTTGGGGTTTTTTCCCCACCCAAGGATACTTCCAGATGTTTGCTGGTAATGGCATTATAATGAACCAAATTATGGTACTGGGCTGCAAGCATGCTCATGGTTCGTGATGGCAGAATGACACAGTAGTTTGTATCAGCAGAGGCTGTTTTCTTAAATCAAATCATAACCTTTGCCTTGTCTCCATTTTTTGGACACGGAAGTAGTTTCCACAGCAGAAATGGATGATGCATCTCTTCAGTATCCTGTAGTTTAGTGTCCTTTGTTTATCCTGTTCTGAAGAAACTCTTGCAAAATTGTTCATACATGCAAGCACTTCTTAAATATACAGTCAGAGAGATAAATTTGAGTGTATTCAAAGCAATGGCTTCATTCGTCATCCCCAAAGCTATATCTAGCTGGTGACTGAATCATAATTTCCACATCAGTGTTGAGATTCTCAAAGACAGGAGTCTTTTGTTTAGCACCGGGAGAGAGAATAAAACTGTCACGTCTAGATTGGTTTCGAGCATCTCTGCCCTTCTGCAGTGCACTCTTGTGGATGAAAACACAAGAACTTTTTCCCACAGAACTTTGCCATCACAATAAAGTTGCAGCAGATTTGGGAAGTGTCCCACGCAACTTTGTAAGCACTTCCTTTTTTCTTTTTTTCTTCTTTTTTTTTTTTTTTCCCTTTTTTTCCTTCTCATTATTTATAGTCTACAGAGTGCTTTTCTGTCTGTCTTCAAGTCAAATTATTATAGCAAGAGAAAACCTCAGGCTTTCTTCTCATCCTTTCTGACACTTTTCCGAAGCAATTGGCCACTTAGTCTGCAGCTGAAGCTGTGCAGAATCACGGTTGTATTGCATATAGTAGGTTTGGATGTTGACTTTATGATCCATATTTCTGCCTATAGTATGAGACAACTTTTGTTAATATTATAAAATAGTTGGCAGATATTTCAGTCTGATTATCATCTATGTGTGTGTGTCTCTGTGTGTGTTTGCTCATTGTTTATGTTTTGCTATACTGATCACTTTACCTTGAACACTGAATTTTTCTATGCTTCCCATACTGGGAGAATGGGACATAAACAATCTGGTCTCTCCCATGAGCATGTATTTCCACCTTCCAGAATCAGTTTCATGTCTTCATTCTGTCCTTCTCCTGGTTCTTGTCTGGTTTTTAAGCAGATTGTTTTGTTTGTAATGTCTCCAGAGTGACTGCTCATAGTGTAGGTTCGAGGCAGTATACCAAACAGTAAAACAGATAGACAGCTTTTTTTGTCACTTCTAATTATAACTGATAACAAAAGAAAGCAAAGAATCTTGTGTAAGCAGACTTGCATTTTTAATTAAAGCTGAAAATGCAAACTTTCATTTGTAGAGCTACAAAGGTACAGTGGACTTGAGATGTTTCATAATGGAGTGGGGTCAGTTCTCCAGCTCTCAGCTGCATATTCCTGATGCCTCCCTTATTTATTATTTGTATAGTAGCAAAACACTCCTGAATAACATGACTGCTCAGGATTTGGCTCACCTTTCTTACCTGGGTGACCATTCAGCCTCAACTACAAGTATTGGAGAAAAGGAACAAGGCAGACTTGCGTGGCCAGCAAAAGGGCAGAGCTGTCTTTTCTAGCATGAACTGGAGGTGATTTCTGCCTGTTGTGAAACCATGCCCTGACCTCTTTCTGGAGTACAGTTGTGTTTTTCACTTGGTGTGAAATGACTTTCCAAGCAACAAGTGAAAACAGCTCTGCTGGAGACTAACTTAAAAGAAAACTTTTCTGTCAAGTTCATGTTTCCCAGCTCCTTTTGCAGAAGCAATGATTTTTGACAGTGTAAATCTCTTCTCTCCCTTTAAAGCATGAGAAAAGAAGCCTGGTTTGTTGAGTGGTAAATTAACCTGCTTCTGCCCAATTTGTATGCAGTAAAGAAAGCTCCACTTAACAATAAATGAGGGAGTACTAATGTAACATTGAGACATGATTTGTATGAGTGCAACTACGGAAATCAAATACTAAGTTTAACATGTCTTCTGCAATGTGCCATCTGTTTAGCCTTCCCACTGTAACACATCTTTTCTAGGCTGTTAATAGCAGCTGTCCCATCAAGGTAGATTTTTGGGGTCCTCTCTGAGAAGAAATGGGGCTCTTTTATCCTGCATAGCTTTATTGTTTTCCTTTAGAGCTTGCTAGAAGCAGAGCACATGCACTGGGTAATAAATGCAAGCTTGTTCTGTTTCTGCTGGGTCCTCAATGGAAGGAGCCCAGTAACAAGTGTGTGGTCTCAACAGGAAGTAGCTTGGAGACAGGTTCCTGGTCCTGTTCCCAGTTCTGTGTTGGCTCATTTGTAAGCCATTTAACCCTTCTGACTTTATTTCATTTTTCCATACTGTAAAAGTGCCATCTAATAGGGATTCTTTACAAATAAAGTGTTTACTGATCTGCCTTTTAGAAATAAATGCAGGAGGATTTAATCAGAGATTGAAGTTGGGGGGGCTTATATATATTTTTAAATAACTCCCAGCACCAGTACCTCTCTGGTGGACTTCTTTTTAACCTTCATTTGTATCATATGAGTTCAGTGCACTTCAAAATAGCCAAGTGGCATATTTCTAAAATTCTCAGACCTTAGGAGCAGGTCTCAGAGCTTCTGCCAGTTTTGGGTTTCCTTGTGTCAGGTGGAGCTCAGTGCATACATTGCTGTCTTGCATGTGTGTTCCCTCTCCTTTTGTGTTTATGAACACAGCATGTTTATCATAAGGTTTAGTATGTTAAACCTACCTAAACAAAATATTGCAATATGTCTTAAAGCTGTAATAATCATACTATACTATCACATTTTTGAGAAGCTGGCTTGAGGGTCGTGTCCTTTGCTTGTAAACAGCTCAAGTTTTTGGTTGAAGGGGAGGAGCTTTCTATCTTACCTAATGTTCATGTGCCATCAAAAATGTGCTTACGAACCAAAAGGAGATGTGCACAGACTGTCAGGCTGATTCGGTGGTGTGGGTGGTTCTTGGCAAAATGTACGAGTCTCTGAAGCTGGTGAGGAAATTTTTAACCGTGGTGTCACAAACTTGATGTGTTAGCAACAGATGTCATTTTCATAAGCCTCTGCTCTCTTAGGGAGCACAGCGTGCAAGCGGTATTCATGGTCTGCATGCAAACGCACAGTGGCTGATGGCATGAAGTCATGTCTTTTAATACCCACTGGCTAGAAGAGCACCTTGGTCTAACATTGGGAAGCTTTGGCTTTGGGGCTTAATTAGACCAAGACGATGGAGCTGCGTGTCATGCATGGGAAGTCTGTTTGAAGAATGTCAATGCACTGAAAGTCAGAGCGGCATTCTGTTAAGACAATACTTAGCTCTTACCCCATGTGGTTTTATTTGAGAGCTGAATGCTGATGTCAGTGAAGTGAAATAGGAGAATCATGTGCTTTCCATCGCTTTCCTTTCGTCTTTCCACACGCGTAGAAAAATTTAAAATTAATAACATTCAGAAGGGATGTGAAGTGCATAACACTGGTAGGAACTATTTCAAATTAGTAAGATAAAATGTGAGTGCTCTGCTAGTGCACAAAGACTTCCCCTAAATTGAAGTCATTTGGGGATGAAAGCTGTATCGTGCACCAGAGACAGTTCAGCCTGGCAGTTGTTTTTGAAATGTTGAAGATGGTGGTAGTTCATAAAAAAAATTAATGAGTAACAGGAAAAAAAAAATTGCGTTGATGGCAGTATAACTTAGAAAGGAGAGAAGAGTGTGTCTGGCCTTGCTGCAGTCTGTCAGCATTTCAGCATCAGCAGCATGCCTGAACAAAGAAATCACTTGCACTGGTCCCTCAGATTTTCTTTTGTGAGGTATAGATTTATTGGGATCTGAGGTAGGTGGGGGACCAAAAGCTGTGGTTTTGGATGAGTCGGCATTTCCACTTGACATGACCATTTGGAGATTTTTGTAACTCGTCCAAAAAACAGCCAACCAAACAAAAAACCAGTGACCTGGGTCTCAGCCTGAAATTCATTTGCTTTGCAGAAACGAGGTTTTGAATTGTGCAAGTGCAAATTTTCCTTGAAGAATATTGTATGTAAAGCCTTTTTTTTTTTTTTTTCCTTTTTTTCTTTTTGCATTTGTTTATCTCCAAAACAGGTTCATTTTTTAAAATGAAAACTTGAGCCTTCGGTCCCTCCTGTGGACAGATAGCCTTACACAAGGCCCCTTGTTTCATTTTAGAAAAATGAATTGCTGCGCCGGTGGGGTAGTATTTGATTGCTTCAAAAGTTCCTGTCAGTGTTTTATTTTTGTTTTTCATTTGTGGACTTGCTGTGCCTTTTGCCCGGCCATATTTAGTCTGCATAATAAATGTTAGTCCGCCCAAACACTTTACTTTGAGCACTTAGCTTTTTTCCTTTTTTTCCTTCTCTTTTTTTTTTTTTTTTTTATTTTCTTTTCTCCTTATTTCTTTTTAAATTTTTTTTTTTTTTTTTTTTTTGCTTTCACCCAGATGACGTCACCGAGACAGTCTTTGCTCCGATGGGCCGGATTTTAGTCCGTGCACTAAATTTTAGTCCGCAGACTAAAAATAATCCGCGGATTATTTACTAAATCGATTCCCTCACTGAGAACTACCGAGAACTTTAAGCTCTACCCCAGCCGTGTCCGTCGGGGGCTTCACAGCTCACAGAGTCCCGACGAGGTCTCTCCCTCCTCCCAGCCTTTCCCACCACGGAGCGCCGGCCCAGCTTTTCCTTGGCATTGGCACCCTGCGGCGTGGAAGTGCTGGCGTGCCCACTGCTGCGGGCGGCAGCCGCTCGGGTAGTTCTCGGTGGGCGAATCGGGCAGCTTTCCCGGTGGAACTGTGTTGAATGGGAAGAGCTAGAAGACCGCAGGCGTTTTCGCTTTTATTTCTCAGGGCATTATTCGAAAGGGAGGTGGGAGGGGACAAATTGAGAGAGGGGGGGAAAAAAAAAAATAAAAAATTCTCAAGTAACGGGTGCGACGGGTATGAGGGGGAATAAACCCGCAATACAGAGAAATTCAGTCCGTACCCGCACTCCTGAGGTGGTACGTCCAGTTCCTGAAGAATCCAGCAAACAAAATCCAGTGGCGGGGGAAGTCAATCCAAAATGGAGAATAATCCGCGGCGGCCTGAGGAACTCGTAGCTCACACAAATTTAAAAGCATCCAAATTCAAAGTGCAGATCTCGGATATTTTTATTTGTTTATTTTTTTACTTTCTCTTCAGAACATAATATAAATAAATTGCTAGGGGTTTGGTTTTTTGGGGTTAAAAAACAGAAACAAAAAAAAAAAACGAAGAGCAACAACAAAGCAACCCACAAAAAACCAAAAACAGAACAAAGGTTTACAATGTGTCTCTGGGACAGATTTACAAGTGGGATGCACCTTTGGGGACAAACTAATCTGGCCCCATTGTCTGTGAACATTTATAATCCTGCACTAAGGACTGAAAATTCTTTGATGGGAATTTCAATTACCCTTTTAGTTCAAGTTAAGAGTTTTGATTTCAATTTTTTTTTTTATTTTTTTAGTAAATGCACTGGCATTGGAACATAAATTTAATATAGAAATGTTTCTGTACTATGCCTCACCATTGCACAATCAATTTTTTGGCATACACTGTGGTGAAGTTGGACTTGCTGCTATGGAAACTGATGTTTAAAGTTTCTAATTGTATAAACATTTACTATGTCCCCCACACCATGGATTTCTTATAATATTGGCTATATTTTTCCTTGCTGGACTATTCTCTTTTGGATTGACTCCCCCTGTTTGGATTATTTCACTGCATTATCATCTTTAGGACTCGACAGGAACAGGACATTTCACCTCAGGAGTACGGGTATGTACTTAAAACATTTTTTCAAATTACCAGGCCTAGCTTTAAAAAAAAAAAAGGAAAGAAATGCCAGAAATGGAATATTTGAGTTCAAACCACATCCTTGAGACAGCAGCCAGGCAAATATTGTAACACAAGGTGATAAAAGATGAGATGGGCACAGACCTGTAACTCAGTTCATGTGTTAGTCACTGCTTGTTGCAAGGGGAGGCTGTGTGAGGCCTTCTAATTTATCTTTTTTTTTTTTTATTTTTCCCCTCCCTGGTTTGAAGCAGTTAGGGCAGGCTTCCAGAACTGTCTACCCCAGGTAACTAATTTCTGATCCAAAGGCAGGCTTAGCAGTTCTCAACAGGGTTTACAAAACAGATGCTAGGTTTTCGCTGACCTGAAAATGAGTTTAAGAGTGGACAGTAAGAGTATTTCTTTTATAGATGGCATATTTGTGACTGTCTGCCTACAAATTTGCTCAAGATAAAGGCTCTGCCCTAAGGGAAAAAAACATTTTTTTTCTTTTTCAAATCTGTATAGTAGTTATCCTACTATACAGCTGTGATATGTGAGCTGTCCCAAGGGAAAACCACAGCTAGGAGTCAAGTACTTCAGTTTCAAGCCCATTAAAACATCAATGAGAAGGTGCATGAGGGAGATGTCAGTAGTTTTAACGTTAAACGTTGAGTGAGTTTGCTTCTGTGGATTTACCTCAAGACATACTCCTTGTGCTCCTTACCATGGTGGTTTGTGTTTGGGTTTTTGTTTTTTGGGTTTGGGGTTTTTTTCCTTGTAATTGGAGACAGGCTTTTTTTCTGGTGAGGCTGTGACTTCAGTCATACTTCCATCCACTTCCCACTGAGGTCAGCAGTCCAAGCTCTCCAGGCAACAGGTCTTGGCACTGAGCAGCTTCTGCTGCTGCTCCATGGGACTGTACGTTCATGGCACAGTGGTCAGCAGAAGTTCTTTGCTGGCAGCATTTGCTTTGGCCATAGCATTAAGCTAAAGCCTTTCCTTTTGTCATTATAGGCCTCCTGTGAAAACTTTTTTGTTTGTTTTTCCAGTACCTGGTGGTGGAAATATATATATTCATCACTTTTGATACCTCACTCTTTGACTCCCCAAGTCAGGATTACCTGCCCCACTAGTTAGTGCAGCATGCACTGACTGCAGCAAACCCTTGCTCTCCTGAGCCAGCTGGGCAAGAATGGAATAAAATTTCAGTCCCCAGAGAACTTAGCATTTGTGTTTGATTCTCATTCACAGGAGCATATGTCTTTGGTTTAAAGCCTCCTTAAGGAGTGCCTGTGCAAGTTCTTCCTGTGCAATTAGCATGCCGTGCACTGATTTCTTTTGTTTGGGGCTTTTTTCTTGGTGCTGTGTGGCTTGGGTTCACCTGCACTTTTGCAAAAGCATTTTGTATTACCTCAGCTTTTATCAAAAATGCTGGTATCAGAATTCAACACTTGCACCCACCCCACTCCCTTTTACCCAGCCTGCCTCTCACCCACAACATAGCAAGAGAGAAGTGTTTCAGGAGGCCGTCCAGGTCACAAACATGATTAACTCATATTTTGCATTTGACGTAATGAGGAAAGAGGGGGGGGGGTGTGACTGGCAGTGGGTAGAACCATTCTTAGAGGTTTAAAACAAAGCTGCAGTGAAGAACTACTTTTTTTTTTTTCTTTTTTTTTTTCTTTTTTTTTTTTTTTTTTTTTTTTTCTTTTTTTCAATTACGCAAGGTAAAAATCTCTTAGAATAAATAGTTGGTTCCTTGGTGCAACTTTCAGCTGTTCTTACGAATACCAAATGTGCAGGAATTATCCCAATAAACTCATGGGAATGACTTGCCAGAATAAGGTCACAGAAGGAATAACTTGTAAATTAGAGCTAGACATTTCCTGCACTCCACCCGTGCTTTCCTTGTTGTTCTCCAAAGTTGAACAGAAGCCTCCATAGCAACAATCTGACCTGCCTGCCTGCCTGCAAAAGTCCATATTAGTAAGACTTCATTCACTAGCCAAAAAAAACCCCGAAACCAACCCAGAGAAGTAGCAGGGCCTTATTCAATTTTTACATTCAGTGAATCCTGCTCATTTGAACCCTCCTCCCACCTTCACTCCACCCCATATGCATGGCTGGTAGCACCTGTGTATGTTTGTCATGATTTTTGAATGGGTTTCCCCTTCATTCTTGAAGTTGTTTTTCAGAGTGAGCTTTCATGAAGTCTCTTGCTGGCATTGCACCTTCACTCTCCCGCAAGACATTGCAATTAACCCTTTCTCAACCCCAGGAACTGTATTTTCCCATCCTTACTGGAGGATTCTGATTAGCACAAACCACAAGGTTGTTCCAGCTTGTTGGGCAACGAGAGGTTTAATTGCTCTGACTTGCTTCTGGTCAGCAAAGAAAAGAAACGTACCCAGACGACCTGTTTCTCCTTGCTTGTCTGTTTGGTTTTTTTTTTAGGTCTTCCGGCCCCGCACTCCACCAGAAGCGATTGCGCTATGTAGCCGTCTGTTGGAGTACACCCCCACTGCCCGCCTGACTCCCCTGGAGGCCTGTGCACACTCTTTCTTCGATGAACTACGGGACCCAAATGTCAAGTTACCAAATGGGCGAGATAAACCTGCACTCTTCAATTTCACCACTCAAGGTAGCCCGTGAGCGTTGAAGGAGGCCTTCTCTAGGAAGAAGCACTCGGATAAATATTCGCTGTAATGCAGATGTCACTCCCTCCAAAGTAAAGAAAAAAAAAAAAATCTCCAAGAAGAGGTTCAGGTCACTAAGTTATTAACCAGCTGTCCATTTCAGAAAGAGAGGAAAGGGACTTGAAAACATGTGTTACAGGATTTTCGTGTTCTTGGTGCCTTCAGTTCTGATTTAGCGCAGAGGTTGTTAGTTACTGATGTTAGTTACTAGTTAGTTACTGAAGGTTGTTACTAATCGGTTGCATCAAGAAGGCATTATGTTTGCAGTTCAGCTCTGAAATACCACAGTCACTGAACTGTGGAGATTAGGTTATGATTTTGGAGATGGTCCTGTTCCTTCATACCAGAAAAGCCATAGCAAAGAGCAATGTGTATTAGACCTGGCAGGGAGGTTTGTAGTGTTGATGCCTAATTGCGTTCTGGGTGCAAGATAAATACAGAGGCTTTAGTGTCCAGATTTTGTGTGCTGTACAGTTCATCTGGCATTACATTGACTCAGTCATTTAGAAACTGTAAAAATGACAGCTAACTTCTTTATTTGAAGCCAGACTGTTACCAAATTTTAAAGCCATTCATGTATTTTTTTCTGCAGAAATCTGAAAAATGAAGCCAATTATCCCCTAGAACAGTTTCACCTGCCAAGACAAAGTGAGAAGTATGGAATACAGATAGGCTTGTAATGAACTTTGCAGCACATTTTTAAAGTGATTAGCTGCAAATTTTCACCCTTTAAGCAGGAATAAATCTGTGTGCATTTTCTATTGAAAGCCTAAGATGCCTGTTTTGGCTCAGTTAGCATCTATGTAATGTTTTAAACTGTTCAGTCCATACAATGACTATATGCCAAAAAATGAAACGGGCTCCTCTCCTTGACCATGTGGAGACCTTTTATTTAAAAAAAAATAAATAAAAGAAATAGGCAGAAGGGAGAGGGCCAAACAGCTTTGTCTCTCTACAGAGGAATATTTTAAGCTACCTGGAAATAAACTTTTAACTTGCTTTGAGTGTCTGCCTTGCACAAGTTAAGTATATTGAACATACTAAAACATTTTTGAAGCATGAACACCTAAAGTATTCAAGCAAATAGCTTGTGCTTCCAGGTCACTGTCCTCTGTGGTGATTCCTGCATCTGTTATGAAGTCAGTAGTTATGTTACAGATTCTTCTTTGTTACAGCACTGATGAATTGTCTTTTTCTTCACACAAAGATCGTCTTCAGTAGTTAAGATAGTTTTGATCAAAGTGTCTTAATACAGCTTCATGCCTGTTCTTTTTCATTTACTTATTTATTACTGTTTCTTAATGATGTTAAGATTGGACCTATCTACAACATGGAAACAAGAATTTTTAAAAGGGTTGGAAAGCTCTATAGTGAGTCTATTTTTAAATCCTTTAGGGAAAAAAAAGTCTATGTACTGCAAATGTCTTCCTGGTTTCCCCAACACAGTGTGGAAGATGCTCAGTGTAGTACTCAAATGCTACAGCAAATTGCAAGCTGCCTTTTTGTCATCCCGGTGCTCTCCCCTTGTATAATGACTCATGGAAATAGCCAGGTAGATCAGGTCCTGTGGAGTGATTTCCTTAAGACTCAAAAAGCAGGTTTCTGTCATCAGCAGGTTCCAGTTTTACCATCTAGAAAAGGCAGACAGAACAGAAGCTGTTCAACAGTGCATTCCCAAATAAGCACTCTTTCAGGTGGCTAGCCAAATTTTTTAAAAAAATAAAATAACCATAGTTGGTTTTAATAAATAAATTTTGTAATTAATAAATTAGTAAATGTACAGTAGTGAGGATTATATAGCAGCAGTCATATTTACGACTTCAAGGTACACAAGAAACTTTTGCTTCTCCTGTGACCACTGTGCAGCCCTTGCTCTTTAGCTGGACTGTACAAGGTCCTGTCAAATTTGCTAGTCCGGAGCAGAAATCCTAACTGGGAAACAAATCAGGTCATTGGCAATCAAATGATGACTCATGTTAAGTCATCTGTGGTAATTCAAATAGTAATGAAAGGCATCTTTTTGTTTTGAATAGCATTTGTTTTCAACAGGCAGTATTAACTTTTAGGAGTAGTATTTTATTTGGCTATATCCAGTTGCCTGAAACTCATGAAGTAGGAGGTAGCTGCAAAAGGCTTGAAGGTAGAAACTCTCAGAAATAACAACAGAAGTCTGACTGTTAATGCATTGGACTACATTACAGAAAGAACCTAAGCCTCATACCAGATCTGCTGATATGAGCACTGCTGCTGTTCAAATAGAGTCTGTAGAAAAAGACTATTTTTCTAGTGAGAGGATATGGAAGATAAAGATCATGGTCTTTGGCTGTCAGCACTACTTGTGGGGAATGTAGGTATTTACTTCATTGTAGAGATGAAATCTGTCGAAGAGAGATTTAACTAGTCCTTCTTAATGTCTTGCCTGTAAGTTTCTCTTAGTATTTAAAAAAATGTTTTACAGTAGTTGGGGTTTGAAAAAGCCATTTTGGCCAAGGACTTAGCTCCACAACCACAGAACTGCAGTTCAGTTGCTGTTAGACCTGCAAGACAGAAAGCACAGAAAACAATTTCTCTCTTAGAAGCTGAATTTTCAAACAATTCATGAAATGACTACCATTTCCTAAACTACTGTAATGTGATGGTGGTTGTACTGGGTCACAAATGTTACTATCACTCCATGTTGGCCATTAAAGATTGTAAAATTCTCTGTGATTCAGCACTTAGGAATGCTTGTCATGCTTCTCAATGACAAAGAATTTTCTTTCTCATGTATGGGGGTTTATGGTTGGGGGGTTTTTGCTGTTTTGTTTGGGTTTTTTAGTGAACCTGATGTGTGACCTTTAAAAATATTATATGTGTATATAAAACCCCTTAATTTCTAACCAAACTGTTTCGATGTGACCAGAAGTGTCCTTAGTGTGACCATCTGTGTACTATGTAGTACTCTAGAGGGTAGAGTATTTCTGCTCAGGGCATGTGGAGAGGGGACAAAAGGAAAACAGTGAAACTTGTGCTTCTTTTAGCAGTCTTCTAGATTGAGGAGAAACTGATGGAATAACCTGAGTTACATGAGAAGTTTGCTATTGTGACAAAGCAAACACAATGTAAAAGTAATTTTTCCAGGGCATTCTGGGAGTGTTGATAAAACAAATTAATACTGAAAAAGAGCGCTGCACTGTGCTTGACACTGTTTTCTTGTGTTAGGGGAAAGATGATGATGATCTAGTTCTAGTAAAACTGGACATTTTTATTCCTGCTCCTTATCAGAGATGTAAACTGGCTGATCGTGGCTTGATTTAGAATCACAGATTTGTTTTGGTTGGAAAAGACCTCTAAGATCATTGAGTCCAACTATTTAACATGAGTATACCAAGTCTAGCCAAACCATGTCCTTAAGTACCACATCTATGTGTCTTTTAAACACTTGGAGGGATGGTGATTCAACCACCTCCCTGGGCAGCTTGTTCCAGTGTTGGATAACCCTTTCTGTTAAGAAGTTTCTTCTTTTTTCTAATAAAAGCTCCCCTGTAACAACATGAGGCCATTTCCTCTCCTCCTGCTACTTGTTACTAGGGAGAGGAGACTGACCCTGACCTTGCTTACAGCCTCCTTTCAGGTAGTTACAGAGAGCATGATTTTATCAGGAGAAAGCCAAAGCTGTTCTCCTAGCTGATGTGCGTGGGAGTTGGTGGTCATGAATTAATTGGAATAGCTGCTCTGTGTACATCATGCTATAGAAGACTTGGTATGGATTGCCTTGATCACAATACTTTCTTGCAGCAGTATTGATCGTAATTAACCCAGCCTTGAATTTCACCTTTGGTTTAGATAAGCTGGCTACAGACCAACAGCTTGTCCAAATACTGTGTTGGAAATCACTGAGAACAGAGGTTTTCAGTACTTTGTAGACTGCAGATGTCTCAGGTCAGTTTTTTTCCTCAGTATTGACATGTCTTATCCTTATGCAGAGGAGAGCTGCAAAACCACAGTAGAACAGAAATTCAAACAAGTTCTCAAGAAAAGCAAAACTTCAGACAAAAGACTTCAGTTTACGTTGGTTATTCCTTGTATGAACTGACCTGTACCTCCAAGTGAAGCATGAAGACATTAAGAGCACATTGAATTTAAGAAACTTCACACCAGGAAAGATAAAGTGGGGTTTGAGAAGAAGGGAACAAGATCAGTCTTCTAGTTTCCATGCAAGTTCTTTAAGGTTGCTTCAGAGAAATGGTTGCACTTGCCTTGAAACCAACAAGACCCAGTACACTTGCCATAATTGGTGCTGCTAATGGAGGTGTTCTTGACAGCATTAAAGGAGTAAATGAGGGGAATAAGAATGGGGTCAAGCTGCCACTAAAAGGGTGGTGTACTTACTGGATCAACCAGTTCTTTGTCTCCAGACATGCAGGCAGATGATAGCAGCTTCATTCTCGAGGCACCACTTAGCACTGGAAGGTAGCAAATGGCATTTGGTTTCCTTGACATTTTAGATCTGCTTTCATTTGGGTCACAGCCCCGTATTGCTGCCAGATGTACAGAAAATAACAGAGACGATAAAAACTTTCAAAAGAGTGAGGTAAACAGTAAATTCCTAGTAATAACATATTTGTGAAATAGCTTTGGAAAAAATACTAAAGGAGCAATATTTTCTAGCACAGAATAGCTAATGCCTAAGGTGCTATTAAAGTATAGGTTTATCATCGGTGTTCAGCTTTGACACTTGATGATTCATATTTCTTCAGTTTATTTCTCCATTTTAAATCAAGATTGTATGAATTCTGAATTATATTATGAATGTATATATTATGAATTACTCTGGATATGTAATATATAGTTCTGAATTATTTCTGCATTAATTTGAGGATCAATATTTGTACAAAAACTGTAAATACCAAGGCTTTCTAGGTATGCTTACTAGCTAGGTATGCTTAGACCTCAATGGAGTATTACAGGATAGATTGAATGGCTTGCAGGTAATGGAGCAACTTCTGTTTGGATCTAGCTGGAGCTTGTGTCATAATGTGCTGAAAAGCAGTCTCAAAATGTGTAGTAATAAGAGACTTATAAGCATATGTCTGCTGCATCTTGTCCCCTCCTAGCAGTAAAGGAAGTTTATGTAACAGAATTGCGGAGAAAAAAAAAATGCCAAGTAGACTACTGGTCCCTTTAGGCCCTAAGAATAAAAGCCTGTGTTAAAGAAAAGCAATAGTCTCTTAAAAATGAGCCAAACCAAAATAATTTAAAACTGTATACCAAACCACCTTACTGAACCCATGACATGATTTGGATTGGTTTCTGTACAGCTCTTGCTATCTGGAGGTCTTATGTAAAAAGCTATCATTTTCCCTCCAGATGACCTCCTGGAATTCCAGAAGTCATCACCAGTCTCCTTCCATGAGGTGACTCTTCACATCCTTTTTACCAGATGTTGCTTCCTCAAGAAATAGACAGTCACTCCTGTTTCTGAAACAAACTAGACCTGTCTTGTCTAGGCTCAGTCCCGCCTTTTGTGAGGCACTAGATTCCCCTTGAAAGGGTGCCAGAAGATTGTAATTTGTTGGCAATGTGTTGCCCTTAATCCTCCCACAGTTGTGTCGGTAAGATGCTTATTTCTCATTCTGGTATATGCTGAAGCTATATTAGTTTTGGAGCCTAAAAGACAGGACTATTTTTTTCTTTGGTTAAAGTCTTCAGAAATAATGATTGCGTCATTTTGTTGTCCATTTAAATTGCCCAGCAAATCAACTGCCTTTATCTTTCCATCTATTTTAAGGGAGATGTCATCACTTCTTGACCTCACTCAGGGAGACTGCTGTGAGAGACTGGTCTTGGGTTCATCACTTGAGAAAGTGATGTTTTAAAGAACAAAAAACCTGAATCTTTGAAACCCTTGGAGCAACTGTGGCAGCATCTTGCTTGCTGAACCAGTGCCCAAATCAGCACCACTGTTACCAGCCTCCTCCTGGAGACTGATTGCGAGTGGGTTTGTGAAGGGAAACCTTCCAGCACTCAGAAAGAAACATCCTTATCAGGCCATCGATAAGGAACAGGCTTGGCTGGTTCTTTGCTGACTCCCAAGCCCCTGTCTTTCTCTAGGACATAATTCCTTTGTGCCATTACCCACAGTTTGTCAGTCTTGCTCTGGAGAGCGCTTTGCCTTAGTATCACTGTGGTTTTGTCTCAGCGGTTGACAAAGGAGAAGGTGTAACAGGACCTTTGGATGAAAAGGCATGTGTTTGGCCTGAGGTTGCTGTTACTGAGCGGGGGGAAAACCTGAGGAGCTGAGCCTGCGTGCAAGGCTCTGTGGACAATAAACTAACTCTGTTTTTTCCACCTCCCTTCCAGAACTGTCAAGTAACCCATCTCTGGCTTCGATCCTCATCCCTGCTCATGCCCGGAACCAAGCAGCTGCTTCAACCCCTACAAATGCTACAGCAGCCTCAGGTGAGAACATGCAACTGCCTCCCTCCCCCTCTCCCTCCTTCTCCTTGATCCCCCTGCCCAGGCACCTTGCCCTTTTTTGAAGCCCGGGAGCTGCTTCAGCCCTCAGGGTGAATGGGGAGAAGGTATTTGTTCCAGCATCACCTAAAACTCAGATTTGGTAGGTAGTGTGGTCATTTGGGTGCTAGTTATGGTCACCAACCCAAATCCTAACCAAGAGCATTTAAACTTTGTGTTTGACTGGTTTGTTGGTCCTTCTTGCTCAGACGTCCTGTATTAAAAAAAAAAAAATCATAATCTCACCTGTTTTTTTAGCAATCCTTGCGGATTGGTTTGCACCTAATTTCTGAGCTCTCAGCCAGTCTGAAATGAATGCTGTCTTGGAGCATGACCTTGTGATGCTTAGGAAGAGAAGAAACAGCTAGTTCAGTACACGTGGCCTCTCTGGAGTGTGGATGGAGAGGATTTTTTTTCCCCAGAGGCATTAGCACTTACAAGTCTGATTAGGGAGTTCAGTCAGCATGCTCACTGCTTCATGTAAGTAGTTGTAGTTGCTTCTTACTGAGTGTGCTTGTGTCATCTTCAAGTACAAGGCAGATGCTTTTGGGTGTTGGCCAGCACTGAGTGAATTTCTTTTTTTGCCTCTCTCTCAGGTTTCTGTCAGAAACCTTTTAAAAGCTCACTGTTGGCTTCTAGCCACTCTGTGTTTCCACTGAAATCATAAAAGCCTGGGTAACAGCAGTTGGGGGACTCCCAAAGAAAATCTCAGGTGCTGCAGGATGTGGCAGAGGTGATTCAGTACCTGTCACTCTTCCTCTGACTCAGCCCTGAATCAGCACAGCAGCTGTCCCAGGGTTTGGGCAACCAAAGGCAGGCTGCAAAACAGGTGTGGTTCCAGGCATATCCTGCCTGCACATCACACCTATTAGACAAGGATTGTTACCCCCTTTTGAAGTGCAGGGTGCTTACTCAGTGAAAGGTAACTGAAAAGGAGAAGTCCTAATTAAAAAGGTGGTCTCGAAACATGCAGGAAAGCATCTGCAGGTTGATGGGTTGAACAGTTGACTGATAAGGCTGGTCCAGCTTCTGCTGTGTCGAAAGTGTTTTCATACTCCAGCACAGACAGATGCACCCAGGTTGAAAGATGAGGCTTCTCTCTGAAATCGTAGCAGCAGTAGATAAAAGATGCAGCCTGTAAAATTTATGTGCTCTGAATTTAGGAGAAAGCAAATTTGCTATTTTCAAATTTAGGATGTTTATTTCATACACTTGGCAGTATTTTACAAACAGTAATTTTCTGTTTCTCTTTTATGTGCATCTGTTGCTCAGCAATGAGTGAGGAAGAAAAAAAGCTGATAAAGTAGTAAAAGTGGTTAAAACTACAAAATACAAACATGGGAAATTGTTTTAAGCTCTTCTGAAAAATACTGTTTCACTTAATACCCTTTCATGCCTTTGAAGGCATTTTCTTTGCCAAGATACAGCTGCTGAGGAATTAATGGGGTTAAGAAGTCTGGTTTTTACCCAGCACTTTCCAAGAGTTCATGTGGGGGGAAGATGCATTAGGCCACGTCCTAAACATGTCCTACATCTGAAGTATGCTAAATGGAAACAAAAAAAAGAAATCCAAGACCAACCCCACCTTGTTCATGTCAACATTTTTTTAGCCTCCTGTTTGCAAGCACTGCACTGTATTGGGAATAGGACTCTTATTCATAGCTCAAAACCCAAAAAGTACCCCCAAATCTATCCTTGCAGCTTGGAAAGAAACTCTGCAATTAAGCTCAGTACCGGGCAACACACAGCTTTGGGTTTTTTACAGCACAGCTGCTGGGTGGTTTCTTACTCACATGGGGTTCTCATAGCAGGCAGTGGGAATTTCATCACAGTTGTGATTTTTAGGATTAGGTCCCATATGAGGTTATGTTAATCTGTTTTGCTTTGCATGCTGGTGTTACAAGAGATTTTTGCAGAAGGGACCCCTTCTTGCCCTACACGCCTGCACATAGTAGAGCAGTAAACTTTAGTTCTTAAAGAACTGCTAAAGCAGCATGGTAGCAGCTTGCCCACATAACCCAGGGCATCCAAATAGTCAAAATGTTTGCTCGTGTGAATAAGCAGTACAAGTCCAGAAACTACATTTTAGAGTGGTGATAATGCCTACAAAATGTACCTCTCAAGGAAATTCAAGGAGCAAAGTGAGTTTTGGGTTACTGTAATCCATGTTGCCTCCCTTTAGCAAGCAGAACTGATCCTGAGGTTCAGATTTCCAGCATTACATCTGCCATAACTGCCCACTCTGTAAGCTGGAGGCATAGGTGCACAGACATGGAAATGCAGCATACTGGTTCATAGCTGTCATGTTGGTATGCAGCCATGTCAAAATTTCAGCTTTTTTTTTTTTATAAGGTGTTAAGCTCTGCTTTATACTTTTTTGTAAACAAGGCAGCATCATAATTAGAAAATACTAGAAAAATGAGACCTAAGTGTCTCAAGTCTAGCAAAGTACCGTTGGTCAGGAGACTTAGCAGTCGTGTGATTTTTAGGAAATGGAAGATTGGCTTTTCAGTGTACCATGTTGACAGTGTAGGTTTCATCAAGCCAGCCTAGTCCTTGTGCTAACCAGCATGGCAAACATCTGCATTGAAAAAAGCTACCCAAAAGGAGTAATTTTGTTAACTGATAGATTCACAGTGGTGATTTCAACAGCCCAATGCAACAGTAATCATGGGATCATGATCTTAAATGCAGAGAAATTCTTGTAGGTATTTTTGAGAATTAAAAAATGTATTTGTTGCAAAATTCCTGTTCTTTTGAGGCATAGTGCTGGACTTGCTGTAGTAACTGAACCTGGATTTGCAGTGGGAGTATGAAGCTTTGCTGCTGCACCAGCATTAGTAAATTCACCTAAACATTTATGAGAAATTCTAACATTAGTGACATGTCTAAAGCAAAGTGCAGGAAAAGGCAAATGGGAGTTATTGGCCCCTGCTTGAACTGGCGTGCTGTCTTTCTGTGAATTATTTGCCATTTTCTGTGAATTATGGCCATTGATTTCAAATGTCAGTGCAGCTTTATTTGTGTGGATGCTGACTTGATAAATCTGGTGGAGGAGGAAGAAGATGGTTTATATAGCCACAAAGCCACAGCATGTGTGAGGGGAGCATGCACACCAAGCCAAATACGTATCTGCTTGTGTGACCACGTTTTTCTTCCTGGGTCATCCAGCAGCAGCAGTTACATCTCTTAGCATTAAGATGGGAAGAGCATAATTGCCATCTGCAGGGGAGTTGTGCCAGCAGGGGTCCTGGGGTCATCATTTTAGGCCTCCTGCTGTGTTGATCCCATGTAATCCCAAATGCTATGGTGTGCCTGAACTTTCAGCAGCAAAACAGATTAGAGCTGGTGTTACCTGCCAATGTGTGGCAGTTGAAAGAGACCACAGTGCTTCATAAAATAAGGTATAAAACATTTGTGGTATTCCCATTGAAGAAATTTGGATAACTTTAATTCCTTAGCCAGGAGAAGAGGGGCAAGCGATTTGCTCAGGGTTCTGCAAGCTCAGCATGGAGATGAGTTTGTGACATTTGCAGGAGTAAAAACTTGCCTGCTTCAGCCTCTCACATTTTGCTTTGAGCCCTGGATTGCTACATCCATAGGCACTATAGAAAAATCAGCCTTTTTCTTCTCCTGCTTTCACTTGTCTCCTCAGCTCTGCTGTAAGGATTGCCAGGCTGGTGGTATTTTTGCTTCTGTGTCTTTGCAGATGAGCAGTGCAGCCTGTCAGTGTTGCAAATCCTACCAACTAATGCTGTTGTGCTAATAGGTTTTCTTGGATTGAGTTGGTCTCTCATTCTCTGAACTGTATCCCCATCCCCATTTTTCCTTTCTGGGAGGTTCCTAAGGAGTGCTGTGTACCAAGAAAGTCCAAGGAAAAGGCTGAATTGGAGTTCTACAATGATGAGAGAGACTTTTGCCCTCAGGAAATAAGTATTTCTCAGGAACTCCCCCCATTAGAGCGATGATAGAAATTGAGCATATGTTACATATGTTACATGAAGTAGCTCCATCTTCTTTTTTTTCTATATCTCTGCTCTGTAGCAATGTAATTATAAGGATTTCAGCCTCTGCTGTCTTCAGGAATAGGAGATCAAAAGGCATGTTTCATTTCAGCAAATGAAATACAAGCACATTTGTACTCATAAAGCAAAATCCTCTGCCAATAGTACAGGCTCCAGCTGGACTGCTCGCATCAGGCACAACAGATGTTGCATAAACTAGAGTTTATCCATACCTGAAAATAAATCTGTAAGAGGCACAGTGAGAGCATGAAACTATTAGCTGTCTGGCTGAGACACTTTTGATTGCCTCAGTCATCATTGGTCTGCATGCATGTGGGATTTGGGAATTGCTCCATCGAGGTAATTCTCCACATAGGAGGGTGTCTGTGGCATGCAAGGTTAGCTTTCCAAATAACATTGGTACTGTTGTCATGCTGCCTTGGTCAATTAACTGCATGAGCTTTTTTGCTTTTGGCTTTTTTTTATATTATTACGATGGTTATTCCTTTGGGAGGGAGGGGTTGCAGTTAATTGTGAGTGGGGATAAAGGGAATGGGAAACTCCCAGAGCAGTAATCTGGCATCCTCCTGCCCACCTGAGGCTTTCCCTTCCCTCTCACACACTCCTTGCAGCATTTCCTTTTTATATAGAAAAGGATGCCTTTTTATATAGGCATCATTCTCTTTCACTTGTCCCTGGTATTCCTGGATGCTCTTGTGTGTGTGATTTCTCTTTTTTTGTGCCACTGTCTATGTTTCTTCAACTGTTACTCACCAGTGCTGCCCATCTCTAGACTCTCATTCATTTCATTGCCTTGCTCATGGCTGCACTTCCAAACAAAAGCCAGGTCAATGTGGCAGGAGAGGGGTTTTGTTAACAGGTGACTGTCAAGTACTGCCTGGCTGCATTGCCTCGCCAGCTCTTCTCTGCTGGAGAAGTAATCCCTGCACCCTCATTGCCCACCAGTTATATTTTCTCATATCTATTATTTATTCTAGTCATACTGCCCTTCAGTTTGAGGTCAGTAAATCTATTCTTTCTTTTTATGAGCCCTTTTCCCTGTGTCTTTTTGAATGCATTGTTTGCCCAGTCTGCCCTCTTCTGTACTGAGGTAATAAGTCTTTTTTCTGTTTTTTCCTGTTGCAGTATTGCTAGCTTAGCATTTAACCTTACTTAAATTAAGTGGGAGAAATGCATGATGGTCTTTTGCAGAAAATCTCGTTTATTATCTCTTTCCCAATCCTGTGTTTATTGTATTGACTATTCTATGTGTTTAACCATTCAGCCACTTTCCTTCTTGTGACCATGCTAGTTAGATACAATGTAGATTGGTTCCAAATGAAGTCTGTTCATTTTTTTTTCCCTTACCAACTCTTCTAATGCCAATAACAATTACTTTTAGCGAAAACACCTGATAGATGTTGCCTGTGAAAACACAGTGTATTTGGGTCAGGTATTTCTTTGCAAACGCTGTGTTTCTTGGGATGGGCTTTGACATGTGCTTGATTTTATGACTTGTCTGTCTGTGGGGCACTGTCCCTCCCAGAGAAGAGGAGAGGAGACCCATTTACTGCAGAGGTCTGATCCTGTTACGACGTTGTGTGCTTGTGTAAACCTCATGACTGACTTCAGGCCTCGGTGTTAATCTGCTTCAGCAGTTCAGAGGGTGGGAGACCCAACTTGGGCTGAGCAACACAGAATAAAACAGTAGGCTTGGAAGCTGTTCTCTGAGGCAACAAGTGCATGAATTACAGTTATCACACAAGCTGTTTCTGCCAGGGAAGGAGGCTCATTGCTCGTATTTCCTGTGCTCATTCACAACATTAACAGATGCCTTTGTCACAGGAAGGCCTTCAGCACCAACATAAAACCTTGTAGTGTCTGTAGATAGCTTAGCTGTTAGCTAAGCATTGTCATGTATGCCTTGTCTTGCACTCAAGAGTTACTGGCACGTAACCTGGGTGACTTACTGCTGTGCAGGCTGTGTCACATCCTGCAAAATCTTCTAGACACCAACTGGGTGTTCTCCTGCCAGCCTGCACCCCTCAGCCCTTGAGGTTGCCTTTGGTTTTTCCTGTTTAAAGAGCATCTTCCCACCCTCTCCCCAGACTACGCTGTCCCATCTGCACCCCTGGAAGTCAGGAGAGCACCCTAACCAGATGGTCCTTTGGTGGGAGTTGTGGGTTTCCCTGTGTGGAGAATGTCATAGCTATTGTTCCTCATGAGTCTGTATTTTGGAGGTAATACTGGTTGTTTTTCTCTCTTCCCTTCCTCTTGCCTGTCGTTTGCAGATGTTAATGCAGGAGAACGAGTTCAGACCAATAGTGTAGCTACAGCATCAGCCTCCAACTCCACCTGAACCGGTACCAAGCAGCCAGCTGCACAGGAAAAATCACCAGTAATTTGAGTCTTGCTCAGCAACACTGGTCACATTTGGAAAGAAAATTTAAAAGAGGAAAAAAAACAAAAAAAAAAACAAAAAAACAAAAAAAAAACAACCAACCAACCTGTTCATTTTAGTGTTCAATTTTTTATTATTATTATTGTTGTTCTTATTTAACCTTGTAAAATAGCTATAAATACAAACCAGTTTCATTGTATTTTCACTCTGCAGGGTGTCCGGGGCAGGGGACTAGGTGGGGGGAGGAGGGAAAGTGGAGCAATACAACATACCAGTGTGTCTCCCCTCGACAATCTCTTCATGTTGGAAGTTTGCTGTTGTGTATTTCAGAACCAGGACTCTTGCCTCATGCCCCCTCCCAGAACACAGAAAGAAGGAAAAAAAAAAAACAACCCTAAACTAAAAAAGAAAAAAACCCCAAACCTCATTCTCTGCTGAAGTTTTTTGTTGTTTGTGTTTTTTTTTTTAACCTCTTTTTTATTTTCTTTTTAAGTGAAGTTTTGGACTTTTGATGTAGTGCACAGCTTGAATTTGGTCGGGAGCTTAGCAGGGGTCATTCACCAGAGCTCAGCGTTTCTCATCAGTGAATCCATATCCCAGGTGGTCTGAAGAACTGCCCCGGCTCGGTATGGGGAGCGGGCAACGTGGTAGGAAAATAAGTTGCCATGGGGTTGTGGGAGGGAAAGGGAGGGAGGGGAAGGGGGTGGGGGGGAGGGTTTGCCATGTGTCTTAAGGCTTGAACCGCTAAGTGGAAGCCTTACCTTGTAAAAATCAGTGCTAGCAATGAAGAAACCTGCAGCTTCACTATGGGAAAAGTCTTACCCGAGTGGGTTATATATAATATAATACACACACATGCACAGCACGAGTGGTTGGCTTCACTGCAGCAGCTCCTCGGCCCGTCCGGAGCTCCTGCCCCGCTCTCGCGGGCCGGCGCAGGGCAGAACCAGCGGGCAGGGGTGGCCCATCAGCTCCCAACTTCAGCAGAGAAGAGCGGATGAACAAAACCCTCGGAGGGGGCAGGGGGGCCCCGCTGGGGATGTTAAGGGACTTTTTGGAAAGTGGCCACTGTGAAAGCTTCTTGGTTTTCGTTTTGTTGGTTTTTCTTTTCCGTCTCCCCCAGCCCGAGCTCTCAGTTTGAATAGGCTTCCCTTTCCCGAGGTGCGTAAAAGGAAAAGGACACCGGGGTTTATAATGTGAACTGTAACAGTCTACTGGTTTATTTTGTAATTTTTTTTTCTTTTTAACTGCAGTTTTAACTTGCAGGATGCCATGATAGTTCTGATTTTCAATCCACAGCTAGAATCTGTATTTAATTTCATCTTTTTTAATCTCTTGCTTTTTTTGAACTCTATTTATTGATGCGTGTTGCCACGTCGCCATTATGTTTTTACATCGGTAGAATATTAATAAAATACACATCCAAGTGCTCTCGACAGTAATTTGTACCTGCTGACTTGTAGGAAAGCTGGCTATATATGAGTGTGTGTGTATATATATTATATAAATATATACATGTATACATAGATACAATACTGCTTTTTTTTTTTATTTTGTCTGCGATCTCGCAACAGTCTGACCGAACCGTGAGGCGACTGCTAGTTCTATCTGTTCAGGGTCCGGGTTATCTCCCTGCGACGGGGCGTGGTGTTGAGCATCCACATCCCTCTTCCTGAAGTCAAAGCAATATTCCTTGGGAAAGGGTCAGGTGAGCGGCCGGACGCAGCCGCGGCCTAGAAACGAGACTTTCGGAGACCTGATCTTGTCCGTAGGCTTGCGGCTGTTGTCCGCTCCAGCCTTACCCTCCTTCAGAGAAACTGTAGTCGCCTTTGGTGCTTACCAAGCTGCTATTCGACCTGTGGATCTCTTGAGGCAAGCTGTTGCTTTTCGGGAACGCGCGGACCTTCCGGGGGTCGGCTCCCTCCGGTAATGGCTTCAGCAAGCTCTGGGCCGCCGCAGGGGTGCTAGAGGGGTCTTGCTCATGAGCTCAGTGTGTTTCTTCTTGCACCTTTCATCCTGTTGACGTGGGATTTTTGGGGGGGAACTGTCTCTTTAGCAGCCCTGTAGCTGATAAAAGCCCCGCTCTCTCCCTCTGGCCTGTCACACAGAGGGGTTCGGAAAGGCAGGAGCTGTTCCACGAGGTGAGTGACCACCTACCATGGAAATCATAAACCTTCACGTTACACCCCTCAGCTATTCGCTGCCAGGCAGACAAAGAAAAGGAGGCTTTAAAGCTCTTAGCTGTCGTTAAATTCTGGATGGCTGCAAAGGAAAGCACGGCCAGGTTTAGGAACAGAAGGCTTTCCAAATCCTTACGTGTGACTTCATAGAAAGGGCTGAAGAGCATCTTAAGGTGAGAGCTCGGCTAGTCAGTGTCCCGGAAGGTAAGTGGAGGGGCTTGGTTGACCCAGTGATCCACATAGATGCAGAAGACTCAAAAAGTAGGACAGCAGCAGGGCGTGGGATCTGCTGTATAGGCAAGACTGCTGAAGCGTTGGCCACAGGCAGAGTTATTTGAAGGCAGTAAACAACTGAGTCTTTTAAAAAAAAAAAAAAAAAAAAAAAAAAAAAGTAATAAAAACAATGAAGAAAAATTGCTGCTTGTGCCAGGAAATGTGGCTTTTCTTCTTTTTCTTTTTATCTTCTTGTTTAAGACTGGCAGAGGGGAGTTAAGAGCTTTTCTCTCTGGTTTGATGACTGTGCCAGCATCTGTGTGTGTCTTGTGTGTGTGTTAGGCTGGGGGGGAGGGTCGGGGGCACCCCTCTGGTTTTATTTCTTTTTTTCAAGAATCATGGCAGGATCACACACTCTTTTATACAAGTTAGATCCAGGTCTTTGAAGAATCTTTTTTGTAAATAAGAGAAAAGAAAAAAAAAAAACCACACACAAACCCACCACCAACAAAGTGAGAAAAAAAAAAATAAACAAAGCTCCTCACCAAATTCAAGCTTGTACATTATTACTTTTGGTTGTTTTTGAATTTTGAGTTTTATTGTTTTGTATGTAAATATGTGGACCCAGGAACTGTTATTAATGAGCAAAAAGTTACCGTTCAGGGCAGTGATTCTGTTTAATAATCAGACAAAATGTAGACGAGCTTTTTAAAGCCATATAGTTTTAACTCTGTACAGTAGGTACCGGCCTGTATTATTGTAACAATAACTCTAGCGATGTATAGTGTATCTATATAGTTTGGAGTGCCTTCGCTTCCATGATTTTTTGAATTTTATTTACACGCCCCCCCTTCTCTTTTATTAACAATGTCTCCCACCCCAAACCTGCATCTTTGCTCTCCCCCGACACCCCTTTCCCTGCTTTCTGAGTGCTGTAAAGTTTCGGTGATACCCTGATCAGTAGCGGAACAAAAGGAAACCGTCTCCACCGTCACCCATCGCATTGGAGCCGTGGCTTTGTTCTAGATGTCTCCAAGTCACCCACCCTGCCCTCTCCTCCTCTTCCCTCACAGTTCCAACGCTTTCGTTCCAACACTCACCTTAGCAGCTGCTTTAGACTTTGCTCGTCTCTTTTCCCCCCACACCCCCCAAATCCTGCACCCAGCAGTCGTCTGGGCAGCAGCAGCTTCCAGGAGGCTCAGCCTTTCCACCCTCCCCGCAGCGGTGCCGGGGGCAATGGCCTGGCCTGGAGAGCAGAAAGGACCCCCCAGGGCGGGAAACCCCCACCCCACATGCCCCACAGGGATGCTGAGCTCGGAGCCCTTTGGCCACAGTAGGAGTTGGGGCATCGCTGTAGGAGACCGCAGTGGGGTTTTTTTCTGTCGGGAGAACATTCTGTTCCCTTTCTCTTCTCCGTTTTCCCCCACACCCCACCCCAAAGTCACTTGTTTTCTTGAGATGATAAGTTTAACATGACTCTTGATTTCTTGTGCCCAGCACGAAGGCCTTGTTTCTAAAACTAGTTTGCTTGTGTTTTACTACCTTGTTAGTATTCCACATAAGATTGTCTTGAATGGGAAAACACTTAACTCTTTACCAAACCAAAGGTTGCTGTTTTATTTCGAAGCATCTCGTGTTCATTCCGGTGAAGCAGAGGCTGCGCTTGCTTTCTGGTGACATGAAGGTCAGTGATGCCAAGCTGCTGGTGACAGTCCGCTCAGAGCTGTCCCTCTCTTCTTTTACTCTCTTTCGGGCTTGTTTTTAACCCAGTCTGATCTTGATCTGTCCTTTAAGTCAGCCCTGCTGTGGTTCTCTGAGCTGGACTTGATCGCTGTCCATCTCCCCCGATGGACACCCGGTCAAGATGCTGGTGTTTTTAATGTTAAAAACTTATCTACCTTGCTAGGGAAAAATAGAAAAAAGAAAAAAAATATCATGTGCAAAAGAAAATTGGCTGGTAGAAGATCCCCTGAACACTTTGTCTCCCCTTATTTCGAAGCCAAGCTTTACCTTAAATAAAGGCAGGTGCCTGCGACTTGCAACTTAAAATTTCCCCCAGTTTTCAATACTTGGAAAAGCAGAAGTCAAGCAGCCCGTCAGACTCGTACTCCTGTACTAGGATCCTCAGCCACCACAGAGAAAAAGGAAAAAAAAGATGAGGGAAAAGCACAGTAGGGTATTCGGTCTGGGCTCTGCCTTTTGGAAACTGCCAGTGGGTACCCCTGAGGTGGCAGCTGATTTCCACGGGGCGCTCAGCTGGTTCTGGTTGTAGTTGGCTTCGTTTTGCAACACTGCAATAATGGCAAAACGACAGGAAAGGAAAACAGTACCTAAGGGGTTAGCTCGAGAAAAGTAGCTTCCTTGTGTTGGTCTTTCTCGATTTATTTTTAATATATATATATATAATATATTTATATATATATAATTTGCTTGCCTGTAAAATTTGCGTTCATTAATGTGTTGCTGATGGATCACTTGGGCCTGTACACACCAATTAGCGTGACCACTTCCATCCTAAAAACAGAAATCTAAAAATATATATATATATATTAAGGACTGTGGGTTGTATACAAACTATTGCATACACTTGTGCAAATCTGTCTTGATTTAAAGGAAAAGCAAAACCTGTATAACATTATTACTACTTGAATGCCTCTGTGACTGATTTTTTTTTTTTTTTCATTTTGAATATAAACTTTTTTTGTGGAAAGTATGCTTAATGTTTTATTATTTCCCCCGCCCCGTTCCCCTTGTAAATACATTTTGTTCTGTGTGACTCGGTTCGGAAATAGTTAACTGGTACTGTAATTTGCATTAAATAAAAAGTAGGTTAGCCTGGAAATGAAATTTAAAAAATACCAAGTGTGTGGTCTTTATTTCAAAATCTTGCCTCTTTCTTTCCTCCTCTTCCTTCCCCTTCTCCACCCCTTGTACCTCACCCTCACACCTCTTTCCACTCCGCAAAAGTAGGTGGACGTGAATCTTTGTAATAATAATTAAAAGAAAAAAGACAAGAAATAAGCATGTTTTCTTAAATGAGCTGTGTTATTCCATGCTGTTTTTCAAGAGATGCCAGCTTGTCTATGATACTGTTTGATTTGATGGAGAGAGGAACCCTGGGACATAAATATTTCTAACTAAAATCAAACCATCTCCCTTTACCGTCCACCTATGGATAAGAACTTAAGAACCTGTGTAAACTGCTGGCTTTGAATCCTGCACTCATGGTTGTTTGGGTTTGTTTTGGTTTGTTTTGTTTTGTTTTTTTTAATCGTTTGAACCCATTAGTAATGTTATTTGGTGGTGATCTGTAAAGTTTGTCAAGACCACATCCAGTGGACCGTTCCTCCAGCAAATCAGCACGTAGCTATCTCTGAGTTGGTTTCCGGTACTGGATAATGTATGTATTAAACATGACGTCTATTAGTGCAAAAGAAAAAAAAGAAGAAAAAAAAAAAAAAAAAAAAAAAAGAAAAGAAAAGGAGAAAAAAAAAAAAAAAATATAAAAAAATAAAAAATCCTTTTTTTGAGCTGGCTGACCTGGCCGAATCCATTCTGTCGCTATCCTAAAGGCTAGATGCGAGGTCATGTGACTGCTGCTTCAATAAAAACAAATTTATATTGCACAGAGGCTCCTCTTGCTTTGTTTGTGTGCCACAAGCTGCGGTCGTACCCATGAAAACTCCTTGACTGGGCTCTGGGCTGGAGCCTCCAGCTCTGGAGCTGTTCAAGGAAAGGTGGGAGCAGGGTGGGAAGGGGTGTTCTGTCCATGCCCAGGACTGGGATGCTGGGACAGCCCCCTCAAGAGATGGCTGCTCAGCGAGAGAGTTTAGTAGAAAGGCCAACCATGCCCAAATTTTGGCTGCTGGTGCCAAACTGGTTGATGTGTTAAAGGACTGAGTGGGTAAGCCTGGCTAAACCAGTTGTGTCTGAAGGATCAGACCCAGCCTGCTGCTCCAAGCTGAGCTTTTTGTGGGATGGGAAGGTGTGTAGGTAGCAACACCACATGGAGCACAGCAGGAAACCCCGGGCTCACATCTTGGCGTGAATGTCCTGCAGCTGCTGGGACAGGACCCCCAGACTCCTGCCAGGAGTCACCAGTCACCAGTGCAGGTGACAGAGGTCAGGACTACAGGGGAGAGTTGGACTTTCACAGTGAACACCTGCCTTTGGTCAATGCAAGAATGTTGTCCTGGATCCTCTTACATGCCCAACTAACTCCTGCTGTCCTGGCACAGATGTTTTCTTCTATCTCACTGCCCCCTGAAAGTCTGCAAGCATCTGGGTCCATCTCCCATGAAGTCAGCGGAGTCAAAGCTTTCTCTTCCAGGGATTCCCCACTCTCTACATTTGCCTGTCTGCTCTCTCTCCAGAGGCAAGGCTGGATCCTCCAGGACAAGGTAGGTAGGGAACAACCAACCTCTTCCCTTGTGGAAACTTGTGGGTGGCTGCAGAGCATTTGTGATCAGAGTGCTCTGCCAGGAGAGCTGCAGCAGAGCAGCCCTGCCCGAGTCCCGGGCAGCATGCAGAGACCCCTTGCTTGACACCGAGTGAGAAAATGTGACCATGGGCAAGCAAAACTTTGTTGAGGTGCCTGGTGGAGCACACGCCCTTCCCAGTGGAGGAGCCATGGGCCCTGCTTATGGTGTCAGGGGTCTCGGATCTCAGTATGTAGTGCAGATGGGGGGTGGGTTTGGGTGGGGTTTGGGGTTGTGGGTTTGTAATCTAAGCAAAATTTTTAAAAGCTGGTAGAATCTTGCTATAGTTGCAACAGGACTGTTCATCTTAGTTTGCTTTTTGAACACCCATTGCTTTATGCCACATCCCCTTGGTGTCTGTGGGGTCCAGGTACTGGTGCCAGACAGAGGAGCACAGGGTAGGCCATGTCAGAGAGGTGCTAGGGCTGCAGAGAATGGGGCAGGCAGGGTCAGACCTGCAGTGGGAACAGCACAGAAACATGAGAGGGAGCACTGAGCTATTTATTCTCCCTTCACCAGCCCATTGACCACCCAGGGCATGAGGGCAGGTGTGTCCTCCTCCTCACTTCTGCAACTCATTCCTGTAACAAAATCCTCTGCCAGGCAAGAATGCTCAGGAGGCAGATGGTGGCTGCTGGCAAAACCTGGATTGTATGAGGACATCTTTGCTCAAGGAGATCATTAATAGTGTTTGGGATGCTGTCATTTGTTATTGACCTCAGGGAAATTAAGGATGCTACCCAGCTGGGGAGTCTTTTGATCATCTCAACTACTTTCAAGTATTCCTCTTTCAAGTATTTTGTTTCCTGGTACAATGTCTAGGAATGGGTTGGCCAATGGAAGCTCATTCTGCAGAAGATAGCACATTCAGCACCTGCACTTGAAAAATGGTTTGCATTTGTCTGGAGGTGGACGAACTATGTGATCAGGTGGAGAAAGACTTCAACAGGTAAGGAGTTGTCATGGTTTAATGCTGGGCTGGCAATTAACCAAATGCTCTCTATTAATCCCTCTCCCTGACTGAGAAAGGAGAGAGAGTAAGGGAGAGAGACTTTAGTGTTGGAATCTAAACTACACAGCTTTAATCAAACAGTAATAATAAAAAAGGAAAAATAAATATATACAAATATATTGGAAAACAATACCACATTCCTCCATCCTTCCTCCCCAATAACTCTCACGTCACCACCGAGGCTGCAGGGCAGCCCTGGGAAAGTCCAGGCTGGAATCCTGGAGTCAGCAGCAGTCGGGAGCTGGAGGCAGGAACACACAGATTCAGGCTGGCACGGATCAGGACCACAGGCACAGGGACGGATGGAATCCTCCCCGGATGCTGAAGCAAACAGGGAACAGGCAAAGAAGGGCTGGAGAGAAAGTTGAAGAAGAACAAAGGGCTTGACCTTTGTGATCCCTCAAATTTATACCAGGTATGATGTGTATGGGATGGAATACTCCATTTTTGGTCACCTGTCTTGTCTGCTCCTCCTTAAAGGAGGGTTGCAGGTGTGATTCTATTACTCCCTTTGTCTTTTCAGACCATAAGATTTTCCTCAGAACTGAGCAGTGTCCTTGGCTCTGCAGACCATTCTCTAGCCCTAACTATAGACATCCAGGGTTATCAGTCCTAGAAGCAGACACTGACAGAGAAACTTGCTGTTAATTTCAGCAAGTGCAGCTATTTAGAAGAGACTTATCTGACAGCAAAATTACAGGACAGAAAATTAATTCTATCCTGGCCCAAACCAGGACAAAAGCAACATGGTTCTTAACAAGAAGATTGAAAGTGAAGGGCTCAGCAATAAAAGGGAGATATACTCTTAGGATCAATCCTGCCAGAACTTAAGGGGAGAGGAGCAAATGCAGCTTTTCAGCCTCCATAATGCTGGTGGGAGCTGCTGTTTTGCAGACACTGGTGGTGTAAAATGGTAAGTAAGAAGATGCTGGCCAAAAGAGGTGTATTTAGGAGAGCAGAAGGTTTAGTGCTCTCTCAGGTTAAGGGCTACATAAGAGCAGTGGGTAAGTATTTCAGGCTTCTTGCTGCATCTGTATTCAGAGCGCTGGTGGTGTTCACACTCGGCGCTGACGTTGTCACCAAGAGCAACAGCATCGGGTCCTCGCTGCGCAGCTGCAAGCAGCTCACTGCAACTTGCACTGCAGGTGCTGCTGTGTGCTTCCAGCCTCTGCCCAGGGGAGAGGATGAACATCCCAATGCCCAGCACCAACTGAGTAGCTCCAGGACAGGCAAGGAGTGCAGGTCCCCAAAACAAGATGCCACAAATCTCAGGTGTCTGTGCCCAAGCTGGGCTGTCCAGTGGGTCCAGCCAGCCATGGACTAGTGCCCAGCCACAGTGGTGTTTGTGGGGCAGCTCTCAGGTCTGTTGAGGACCTGGTGTGCTGAGCCAAGCTATAGAGGGAGGGCGTTGGCCCTGGGTACCAAATAGAAACAGATGAGAAGTTCAGGAAGCAAATAGGAATAGGACGTACCTTTGGAGTGCTACGGGAGGAATTTTTTTTTGGCACAAAGGGAACATGACAGAAGAAGTGCCCTCCTGGACTCGAGCCATAGGAGGTGGAGGAAGAGGTGTGTGGACTTGACACAGCATGTGAGAGAAAAGGAGGAGCAAGAAGGAACAACACGATGGGAGCAGAGAGCCAGAGAGCCTCTCCTCCTCAGGCCTCAGCATCCACTCTTTCCATCAGCCCACTGGAGTTTTCTCTCCCATGCAAACAGCACCCGTTGAGCTGCCTTCCCTGTTGGTTCCACTCCCAGAAGTGGCCATGAGGAGAGGTGGAGGCCTTGGTCCAGAGCAGTCCCAGGCAAACTGTCTGTACTGTTCCAGGTAAGTGTACACGCAAACGTCTTGGAGAGTCAGCAGTTTTGGCAGATATTCAAAACAATTCCTGCCTCTCTGGTGGGGTGAAAGGTTCGGGTGTGAAACTCTTCCAAGCCTGGGCCTGCCTCTGGGGACACTAAGGTAAGGAGGAGGCTGGTGGATGCTGACAAGATACTGAGTCACCAGTCAGAAAAGTGCAGGAAGAACTGCATGAAGAGGGTTTTGATAGAAGCAAGGAGACGGTGAAGTTAGTATCAGTGCAATTATATCACAGAATATGCCAAGTTGGAAGGGACCCATCAGGATCATCATGTCCCACTCCTGTTCCTGTGTAGGGCACCCCAAGAATCACACCATGTGCCTGAGAGCATCATCCAAACGCTTCTTGCACTCAGGCAGGCTCGGTGCTGTGAACACTTCCCTAGGGAGCCTGTTCCACTGCTCAGCTGCCCTCTGGTGAAAAACCTTCTCCTGATATCTAATCTAAACCTCCCCTGATTCATCTTCCTACTTTTTCCCTGATTCCTGTCTTTGGTCACAGGAGTGAAGGAATCAGTACCAGGCCCATCTCTTCCCCTTGTGAGGAAGGCACAGACTGCTATGAGATCACCACTCAGCCTCCTTGTCTCCAAACTGAACATCCCTTCCAGACCCTTCACCATCCTCATGGGTCTTCTCTGGACACTTTCCAATGCCTTGATGTCTTTTCTATACTGCAGTGCCCTAGTCTGCACACAGTACTCAAGGTGAGGCCATTCCACTGCTGAGTGGGACAATCACCTCCCCTGACCGGTTGGCAACGCTGTGCTTGATGCACCCCAGGACAGCATTGTCCCTCCTGGCTGCCAGGGCACACTGCTTGCTAAAACATGTTATCTTGCTAAAAAAAAAAAAGCCTTTGGCATGTTAGGACTATACTTGTAGGGTTTAACCCCAGAAGAGCTGTGCAAGGGCTGAATTCAACTTAGCAGCAGGCAGATCCTGTGCTCTTGGAAGACTAGGGACAGCAGCACTCAGAGAATGGCAGGAACTCTTCTAACAGCACAGCCTACAGCAGCAACTTCTGTGATTTGCTTTTAAAGGAGGCAGGAGAGATGAGAGAGCATGGGTTTGTTGTGGTTTTATGCTGACAAAAGTGTAGATATAGTACACGTCTGACAAAAAAAAAAAGGTGTGTTGGCTTCCAGTTGTCCTAAGAAAAATCTTTTGTGCTTGTCTGAATTGTAGTTGCCACAATAGGATTTCCTCCTGGCACACCACAGGAGTGTATCAGCAGGGAAGTTCTGAGAGAATGTGCATTCATTCATTCATTCATTTACCAATTTTCCACCATTCTCACAGTGCAGTGACCCCAGAGGCTGGTTTGGTTCAGCCCATTTCCCGCACCTGTCAGGATGCAGAAGCCACAGAGCAGCTCAGCCAGGCTCCCTCCCAGCAGGCAGCTGGTGAAAGAAAAGCAGGACAAGCAGAATTTCTCTAGGGTATTGGTGCAGCCCTGGAGGCATCTGCTGTGTTTGTTTCGGGTATGGGCTTCTCCCCAGGGTTCTTCTGGCTCCTGCTAGCAGAAGTGATGGTGCGTTTTTATGCCGTTGATTTAAGAATCCAATTCCCTCTTACTGTGCTCGTTTTCCTTCTCAAAGCACATTCTGCAAGCTTGTAAAAAAAAAAATAAAAAAATTAAAAATCCCTGCACGTGACAATTGAAAGCAGCTTCTAGAGCAGAGTTTCCTGCAGAAATCCTGCCATGTCCTTCAGTTTACATGCTAGGCAATGTCACGAGGAAAAGATGGCTTTACCCTGACAGTGTCCCTTACATCGTAACAGAAGCCAAGACATTTATAGCTCAGTCTCTGGAGTCCTCTGCCCCTCGTTGTCATGCAGAGAGCTGTAACCCTGCAAAAGGCCAGAGCACTGCAACCTATGTCCACTCCCACACCTGTTGGAGGACTTCTTATCTTTTTAAACCCATGTCAAATTGTACAATGAGACACATGGAGAACATTTATTTCCACCTACCATCTCAGAAAGACAGTAAATGCCTCACTAGATTGATCTGCTGCTGTGCTGCATCAAGTTTTCCATGTCTCTCTTATTGCATTGGATCTTGTGATTCATGTTATGCCCCCCCCTTTCAACCAGGCTAAATTTGTCCAAGGTGGCCTGAGGCAAAAGAGCCGATCCCTGCACAGCTTCTCCTCCCACGCTGTGGAGAGCATTTCTCTCAATGCATTTCCATTTGCAGCCTCCCCTTTTACTGACTAGCTATGCACGCGATGAGATTTTCCCAAGTCCCAGCAGCCTAACAGGATCATCCTTGCAAAGTTCTAACTGAAATTCACCGCCCATCTCTGACTCCTGCCAGATTTTGCAATACTTACAGAGGCTGCCTGACCCCACCAGTCACCTGGTACCGCTGGTTCAGTGATCTGGAAACCAGTAGTAGTTTTCTTGATGCAGCTCTTTTATTTTCTGCTTGACAGTTCTTATTTACAGCCCTGTGGAATACAGGGGTATTCTGAATTCTCTCTTCTTCTCCTCCTCCTCTTCTTTTCTCTTCTTCTTTTCTTCTTCTCTTCTTCTTCTCTTCTCCTCTTCTTTTCTCTTCTTCTTCTTTTCTCTTCTTCTTCTCTCTTCTTCTTCTCTTCTTCTTCTCTCCTCTTCTCTCTTCTCTTCTCTTCTCTTCTCTTCTCTTCTCTTCTCTTCTCTTCTCTCTCTTCTCTTCTCTTCTCTTCGTCTTCTCTTCTCTTCTCATTCACTTCTTCTCTTCTCTCTCTTCTCTTCTCTTCTCTTCTCTTCTCTCTCTCTTCTCTTCTCACCCTCTCCTCTCCTCTCCCTCCTCTCCTCTCCTCTCCTCTCCTCTCCTCTTCCTCTCCTCTCCCTCTCCTCTCCTCTCCTCTCTCTCTCTCTTCCTCTCCTCTCCTCTCCTCTCCTCTCCTCTCCTCTCCTCTCCTCTCCTCTCCTCTCCTCTCCTCTCCTCTCCTCTCCCTCCTCTCCTCTCCTCTCCTCATCCTCTCCTCTCCTCTCCTCTCCTCTCCTCTCCTCTCCTCCTCCTCTCCTCTCCTCTCCCTCCTTCCTCTCCTCTCCTCTCCTCTCCTCTCCTCTCCTCTCCTCTCCTCTCCTCTCCTCTCCTTACCCTCTCTTTACCTTTCCCCATCTCTTTCCCCTGTCCCCTTCTCCTGTCTCCCTCTCCTCTCTGAGCACCCACCCCACCATCCCCAGCCCAATCCACAAAGCCAAGTCCTGGTGCAAAATTTTTTCCAGGAATGCAGTAATGATCCTGGGTTTTGCCTAGCTGCTGTGTTTTGGAGGAGCAGTGCTGCGTTCAGGATTAGCCAGCTGAACCACTCCCGAGGCTTTACAGACCCAGCACAAAGAACAGGCTATCAGTTACTGAGAAATAGTGGGTAAAACACAGAGATCAGGCTATTATCACGTTAGCACTCAGAGCTGACACTGCCATTTGTTGCCTAAGTTGCAGCCAGCACACCAATGAGTAAGCATTTTGGGTGTGGTGGTGTGGCTGTTCCTTCTCCTCCAAAACCTGGTGCGTTTCATGTTGCTATCAGTGTCAGTGTACCTTTCTGATGCTGAACCTACAGACCTCAGGAAATTTGACAGGTGGGGTGCTGGAGAGCTGAAGCAGGTCCTTGACAGCTCTCTGATCAGCAGCACTGTGCCTGTCTGCAGCCTGCTGATTGCTGACATCTTCAGCTGGAGCACCCCTGTGCTTGCAAACAAGACAAAGCCAGCATCCTTTCTGGCAGAGTGACTAACTCTACTCTAAGAAAAAAATAAGATTCTTTCCAGAATTGTCCTCCTTTGGGATGATAAAAAGCAAGCAGAGGTCGGCTCAAAGAGTAACATTTCTGGAAAAGCTGTAAGCACTGGCTAATGGGTTCTTTGCACAAGACACATCAGCCCCTGCGTGTCATTCTCCTATCACTTAGCCTTAGTTATTAGTGCCAGACACTGCCTCGCTGGCAGGAACTGCTCTGCTGAGGTCAAGGGTGCCTTTTCTTTATTCAAGGACTAATTATGTGAAAAGATGATGCAAGATCTGACTGTTGTCATTCAACTTCAATGCTTTATTAATAGCAGGGCTAATGCAGAAGGGCACTCTTTGCTTTAATCCTCTAAGGAAATGAGTGGGACATGCTTTAGGAAAGACACTATCCATGCTCTCAACTCCAAGTTTCCCACTGCTGAAATATTTTTTCATTTAATGTTACCAGTACAAAGAAATACCATCAAAAGCCCAGGTGCAGATCTTTATTGGTCTGTGCTGGGAAAACAAACAGGGAATGCTAACACTGTGTCCTCGTTCAAGCTTCTCTCAATAATTAGGTGAGAAAAATTAGCTAATGAGGTTCAAAGCTAGCTGGGGAGAGGCTGGACTAAGGCTGCCACAACAAATACAGTGTTGTTCCAAGAAAACCTCTCTGGTAGGCAGGAGGAGGGACAGCCAAATGCAAGAGGATTTTCCATTCTGGGTGTCCTGAAAAAAGTAAATTTAATGTGCTTCCCTCTCATTCACCATGCTCTGAGCTCAAATCACAGAGGGAAAGGGAAACTCATCTGGCTCATCTTCTGTCTCTAGGAGGCTGTGGGATCCTTGTCTGATCCATCAGAAAGGGTCACTGCTGTGTCTCCTGGGCTTTCTTTGCACAGAAATTTAGCTAGTGTGCAAGTGGGGGAGAGCAAGTGCTGTCAGCTGCTCTTGGTCCAGCAGCTGTCTCACTCAAAGCAGCACTAGATGTCCCAGCAGAAGGATCTCCCTCTATCCTGCTGACAGGTGTCTCCTGATGCAGTGTGAGATCAGCCAATACCCTCTCTGTATCCTTGTGGATGATCTGATGAGCAGCATAGATGTGTTTTCTTTGGGCCCGCCTCACTGCACATAAAAAGAGATAAGACATTTAGTTGGAAAATGTACAGCTAAGTGGTCTCCACAGGAGAGAAGGGAGGGATAGCTTTTAGCTTTCCCGCAGCTATGGGAAAGCCTATCTCAGTTAAAAAAAAACAACAAAAAAAACAACAAAAAACCCACACCCATCTAACTTCGGCTGAAAGTGTTCTACTGCCACCTAATAGCAGCAACCAACTTTGCATTTCACTTTGAAGACCAGCCTCTACAGTGGGGCTAGAAGTCCATTCTTCACAATTTCTTGTTCCCTCTTTCTTTCTCTCAAGATGCTGACTCAAGATGCTGCTAAACAATTATGGGAAATGAAATACTACTTGTGAGGAAGGTGTGGGGAACATTTCAGGAATGAGCTGCGGCTCTCATCATCTCATTTCTCTGCAAAAGTCCAAGACTTCCTTGTTCTTAATGTTGTAAGGCTGAGCTGTACTTGAACTGTGAGTCTGAACCACTGGTGCCTTTCCTGTTCTCATACATTTGCACAGTACTAACCCATCCTGTTTATGTTTATCCATCTCCAGACTCCATTTTGTTGACAGTGAATGCAACTGGATCTCACTTGCATATGAAGTCTCACTTGCTGACTCTTGCCAGCCAGCTCTCAATTCCCAGACCCGGAGACCTTGTTCTACCCAAGGCATTTTGGCTTCAATCATGTATGCATGAAATCCATCAACTATGCCAGGAATACTCTCCTGGTATCACTGCAGTCCCTTCCTCCAGCCACAGTGAATAGCATCTAAAAGAAAGCTCATTCAAATTGGTGAGTGACTGTCCTTTTAAAATCATACTTTTTTCATATCAGCACATTGACTTCTACTTCCAGTAGTGAGGGTTCAGAAGTGAGGCACAGAGTGTTTTCAGGACATGCCGGTGTTGAACAATCCCTGCTTTCAAGATTAGGAATGCAAAAAAAAAGGAGAAAGAAAAAA
This sequence comes from Phaethornis superciliosus, assembly GCA_023637945.1. Lineage (NCBI taxonomy): Eukaryota > Metazoa > Chordata > Aves > Apodiformes > Trochilidae > Phaethornis > Phaethornis superciliosus. The sequence goes on along the minus strand of JAJQWJ010000001.1, from coordinate 82,065,840 downwards.
AAAAAAGACTAAGTAATGGTAAAATAGGGGGAAGCTAAAGTGTGGGCACAGACTAAATTTTCAGGGCCTCAAATCTTTGCTCTACAAATAGATTTGCTCCCCTGGCAGGGCAGACAACTGTGATCTCGGATCACTTCCTGCTAGTTTCAAGGAAGGTGCATGCTCAAGCATGTGCCAAGTTGCTAAAACACAGTTTCATAATGAATAATCTGGCTGACTATAGGAAAAGCTTTAGAAGCTGCCACAGAAATGCAATACACTGATGTACTCAAGAGATCTAACGCCATTCTTTGGTAATATTTCCTTTGGATTTACATGGAATAGTTACTGATTCTGCTTCCCTGAATGCATCACTGTGCAGGAGGTTTATGGCAGGGTGTGTTCATCAGAGCACACATTTAGTAGAATTCAGCTGTCTCTTAAGTATGTGAAGTCCCTTCCACTCCATGCCACAACACCAGAAAAGAGCATGAGCCAGGTTGCTTCCTGACATTTGCTGTCAGCTGTCACAAAAATATGATAGCAAATTTTAGCTGATCACATTTGAAGGAGCTTTTACTTCATACCTATAGCTCTAATTCTTTTTCCTCCAGAATCCACTTTTAATTTTTGACTGGGTCTATCTGCTTTCCAGGCAAACTCACTGTAGCTATCACAGATTTTGAAGATTTTTTTGCTCTGTTGCAGGGGGTTGCTTTGGAGGTGCTTTGTTCATCAGCTGCTGCTGCATTTAAGCCCATTTTTTTCCGTCCCAGTTTTTCCTTCCTTGCTGGTACCTCTATTTGTCCAGAATCCCTAGACAAATTCCAGGTCTTATCTTTCTGTTCTCCCCTCTGAGACAGGCTAACCTGTGTGTGTTAGAGCTGCATGCTTTATTGACTAAAATTACATCACCTGCTTTGGCAGGTTTGCAGAAGCAGAGCTAAGAAGTAGTGAGCTGATTTAAGCTTACACAGGACTGCCAGCTGCTGAATAGACACTGTTGCTGTGACAAATACACAGACTAGGGAAGAAAAGAGTTTACACAATTCAGAGACCAGAAAATGTGTTTGCAGGTTTGTGTTTTCATTGACAAAACAACGAAAAAAGAAAAGAAGTAAGTGCCTTTGTTCTCAAGTCAGAGAAGGCCACTAGTGTAAGGACCAGTTCAGACCCTATTGTGCTACAATTGCTTTTCTTAGGTTATATCCATTTTCTGTGGGTTTCATTAAAGTATTTTAAGTGTATTGGTCAGTGGAAACATCCCGGTTAAGAACAGCATTACACTCAGTGTAATACATAGGTTTCCAGAGTCTTCTCCTCTGTATTTTGACAGATACTATACCAGTTTGGCTAAACAGAAGCATCCTTTGCAAGGTTATCTGCTTAAAACATAATGCCACTACAGCCAACCCTAAAGCCATATCTTTACTTCTAGCTTTCAACCAACTGGGGGGAGGAGGAAAGCCTAGAAAAACAAGGTCTTCCTTTTGTATATGGCATATATTGAAGTAATCTGCCTGTTACAAACTTGTAGTTTTTAGAAATTACCATATAACAGACAATGCTACCATTTAACAGACAGCCATGCTACTTTGACTTATCCCAGTTTGAAGGTTCAATGGGCTGTTTCTTCTCATGTAGCTTTATTGTTGTAGATACACCAAATTCACATTTGGTTTGAATTCAGGACACCATTTTAAAAGACTAAAGCTTGTGAGAAATTTGTGGAAAAGGGACAGAGGACTTGACTTTCTACCTGCAGAGTGCAAAAGTGGAATCTCAGAGAACTGAGACAATTCTTGGTACTGCATCTTTCCTTTCAGTGAGCTAGAGTGAGGAGAGTGAACCAGCTCACAAAGAGGATAAAATTATTGGACTTCTTACCTTTTTCTCTGACTGACGATTTCTCAGCTTCTGGAATCAAGAAATCATAAACCAGCTCTGCAACAATCTCTTCTGACTGTAGGCGAGTTTTTCTACAAAACAGACGCAGAGTGGTATTAGTATTTTAATTTTCTTTCCAGATATCCCCTGCAAACAAAAGATTCCCTTGTAAATATTCCTGATATTTTCAAGAGAGTGTATTGTCAAGGCACGAATTGTCAGCTGAGCCTCTCTTTATTGTTAGAGTGTGACTATTCCCCTTTGCACTGCACTGCCAGTGTGTTCAATACTGCATTGGAAAGCAATATTTTCAGGGAGATCACTCCGGATTCGTTACCCTCAAAGGTATTTAGGAGCCCAGATCTCACTGATGACAAACTTGAATTAGACATGCAGATATCTCTGAGGATTTGTGTCCTTGTCAATGTAGTCTTTGGCCCCCTGCTGAGTTTGCTAAATTCTTCCCTTCTGTGACTCTGCATTTGGCTGGTCCCCTTGCTCTTTTCCATGCAAGTGTCTGGTGGGTTCCCACTTGGCCCAGGGGCTGCATGCATTATCTATGCTTCATTCTCCCCAAGGATTTCAACATTCTGCTTGTATTCATCTAGTTACAAAATACACAGCTGCTGTACCATAGGAGAGTCACTGTGTCATTGGGATTTTTATGGCTCAATTCCAAAACAAGAGCATAGAAATTTCACTGGAAGTTTGGCAGGCCCTAAAAAGTATTCACTGCCTATGCCCCAGCCAAACACAAGACTGTGGTGTTCTCAACAACTTAATCTACTCAAAGTGCCCTGTCAGGCAGCCATCAATATGACTGACCCCCATGGAAATTGGCAGGTTCTTAAAGAACAGCCACCCCAGAATGAAAGACTGCTGTACGGCTGTATCTTTTAGCATTTCTTTCAAACTAATTTTCTCTAGAAGTGTAAATAAATGAAAAGACCAATATGAATGGGTATGGCTTTAGGCAGTTCCCAGATTCACTTAAAGCTCAGCCACAGCATCACATTGGCACAGAGAGGTCTAAAAAGGGTGATTCAGAGATCCCGCAAGTGATTTGCAAAGGGAATCTGGCACATGCTGTATAGAAAAAAAAAAGGCTTTGATGGATTTATATGTATGTACCAGGTAGAAGCAGTGTGGTTCCCATAGACCAGTTACACGAATGAAGCCATCACCAATAGTTTTTTTGCTCTGCCCTTCCCATGTCTTAACCACAGATGCAGATGGTCAGGCAGGTTCTAAACTGCTGCAAACAGCCTCCAGTCTGCAGTTTAGTAACATACCGACTTTCCATTTCATAAGCAATGTCATTGATTTCTGCAGCCATTCTCTGAACCTCTTCCCTGGCTTGTTCTTCAGCTGTGTCCTCCATGCTACTCATGATAATGTCTTCCAAGTAGGAGTCAATAGTGCCCTGCTGCATTTTCACCACCTGGAATAAAATACCAGAACGTTGTTCCTCTGCCTGCTGCTGTGCCAGGAGCATGGTGGAAGCAGATTTCCAAAGAAGGAAGAACAACAGATTTTCACCAGACTCTTAATTTCAGGCAGGACAGCCTAGAGATTTGGTTACAAAGGTGCTTTCTGGGAAGAGTAACTTGTGTGAAAATTTATTTTCTAATTAAAACAGAAACAAGTGTGGGAAAGAACCAGTGGTGGGAGAAAAACTTATCCACAGAGTTATTACTGCTGCAGCAGGTTAGTTCTCTGAATGTAATGGCAGCTGTTTCCTCAGTTCTCATGGCTCCTTGAGCAACAACTGTCAAATAATGATCATCAGTATGGACTTCAGTAAATCAATCTGCTTTGATTCAAGCAAATCCTGAAGGAAAATGTTCCATCAAGCCAGTCAAAGTAATACGAATAAAACCAAGACAAAACTATCGGTTTCTTTATAACAGTTGTAGAACAGATATTCTAGAAATGTTTCTTTCCCTTCTGAAGGGTGTAAGCTTCTAGCACTTGGACCCTCCTTGCTTCCCACTCAAAGACATAGAAAAGATAAGAGATGCTAAAATTAAAAGAAAAATAAACATGATGCCAGACTCTCTTGGTTTTAACCTCCTCCCACAAAGTTGGAATATTATTGGTTTAGTCATTTAGGCTCCCACTCCTTCCTTTCAACTAGAAGAAAAATGCTTCATGCAGTGGGGAGCTAGGGAACAGGACTACAGAATTTATAGAATATGGCAATTCAGGATTTTTGTTTCTGGATATCAGGGTTATGTTATCCATTATCATTACTTCAGAATAATTTTTGCACATATTGGTATTTGCGGTCCACTTTATTATCTTTTCAGAACCTTGCTTAAAGGCATTGCTTCTGGGAGAACACTTAATAGTTCTTCTGGACAGAACAAGTGCTGACAAAACATTGTTCCTGAAGATGATCGAGCTACAACTGTTCTCCACAGAACTTCGTTGTGGAAATTTAGAAAGTTACATCCATTAATGGTATGACTAACAGGACTGTCTGCTGGGGTATTGAGATCATTCTTAATTTAATAGCCATGACTCTTTTAGGAAGGAATTACCCTCTCTTCGCTAAGTCTTCCCCCTAAATTTTAAAACCTGCTATCACCAAAGTCAGAGCTGAAGCATCTCCTTTCCATCTGGACTTTCCCAGAAGGAGGCAGTTCCTACAAACCACCCACAGTCCCACCAGTCTCCTTCTCTTGCCTGTTTGAAAATCTCATCTTCTTCCTGACGCTGCCTCTCTTCCACCTGACGCCGTCCGCTCTCCTCCGCTTCCCGCATCCGCCTCTGCCTCTCAGCCAGCATGACAAAAGCATGGATCTTACGTTCTTCCTGCAGCCTCAACAGCTCTTTAGATAGGAAATCAAACATGTTTGCCAGTACCCTTCCTTCTTCCCTGGCCAGGTGTTTTTCTACTGATGACAGCTTTTTTTTTTTTAAAAAAAAAAAAAAAAAAGGAGAAAAGCAACAAAGAATTGTGTTACAATTTCCAGGAATGTTGTTGGAAGTCCCAGGACTACCACAGCCATGGGACAACCCTAGGAGTTTTGCATTCTTCTTGTTCTACATGTGCTGGCCTGGATTCTGCATAATGTAATGTTCCTGTATGCAGGCTTTGATAGCATAAAGAGGGTTAAAGATGGCAAAACTAGTCATTGCAGGAATATTCCAAATACTGTACCACTAGGACAAGCAGCTCCTATGCTTGGGTGGGTGGGAGGAGATGAAGCACCAAATGCAGTATATTCCAGCTCTTATGAGCCACTTTTGTGGCTGTGAGAATATTAAGTTGATGAGGCCTTTCTGGGGAGTGCTCCACTGCCCAGATCAAGGAAGGGAAGGTATAGAAGTGACAATGAAATTATTTCAGCTCATACCCTTTGTCTTTCTTGCTACGCTTAGCTAGAACAGAACAGAAAAATAGGAGCAAAAGTTACAAATGAAGCTTCTTGCTAGCATTTGGAAAGTAAACCCTCAATCTTTATGAGTAGGAAGCTTAAGTAAAGGTTTAGAAAACCGCAATTGTGAGACAACCATATTTCTGTCATCTCCTAAGGATTCAAAATGTTTTTTATAGTTTTTTATAGTTCAAAGCCACCTCAGCAAAATTGTACATCTTTGGTTGGACATTCATGATGCAAACAAACTGATATAACTTGGTGAGGTAACACGGCAGCCATGAGTCCCTAAAGTTTTGAGTTGCTACCTAAAACTTTACAAGTTACCAACTACTAACAAGTTCAAATAAACATTAATTACATTGAGTATGCAGAAGGGCAAATAAGACTAAATTCCAAGTAATGGAAAATGAGGAAGTCTGTGACAGGATTGAGACTAGATTCCCAGTGTTCAGCTGTGCCATCCACATCAAGTATTATGGTTGGATATGTGTGACTGCACTTTGGAAAAGGACAGGAGCTATGGTTAAGTTCTTTTATTTCCGCTACGGACTATGATGCCACAGTCCTTGGCAGGAGAGAATGTTGGGAATGGGCTGGGATGCTGTCTCTGTAGGAATCAACAGTCTGTAACAGAGCAGACCTGAATATAAAACTTAAAATGGAGATGAAATAGGCCAAGAGCAAGCAGTAAGAAAATGGCTTTCTTGTAGTGCTGCACCATTTGTTCATGCAGCATCTTAGACAGTGGCACTGTCAGTGTTGCACACACCTAGAAGTGACAGTGCTTAGCCCGGGGGTGGGGTCCTCCAAGATGAAGATGCAACAATGCAGTAACTGCAGGAGCCCACCAGGAGGGACAATGTGGAACTAATGTGCTGCTTCCTCCCTATTGCTCCAGGTGCTGTGCCTAAAACCAGTGTGAAATGGAGGAAAGCAACCCAGGAACACCCTTGTCTAAGACTTTTGTTATATACGCAGACAGAAATTTTTAGGAGTTCCTATCTTCTTTCTGCAGGAAGCATTGCTTGAAAAAATGCTTCTTTTTACACTAGACAAGTCAAAAAACTGAAAAAAATAAAATGTGAGCATTAGAACTGTAAAGCTGTGTGTCATCAGTGAAATTCTGAAATAGCTACACCTAGAAAACTGCTGCACATGCATACCAACAGTTTTGTAGCTCAAAATGTTTGAAGACCTGAGCCTTGGTCAAACAATGGAAAAAAGCAAGAGTAGAGGAGGTAAATACCAGCAGAGGGGAGTAGTGGCTCTCCCCATTTGCTTGCTTCTCCTCTGTGGAGGTCACTATGGTGTCTGAACTGCAGTCTCCTTCACTCTCACCTGGGCTTTCAGGAAAGCAGCTTTTCAATTTCGTAATGCCTGAGGCTTTTTTGGATTTTTTTTTTAATTCCTCAGTAGAAAAAATCTGTGTTCCTGCATTCCACACCTGAGCTGTGTGTGAGGAAGCATCTGGAAATGGTAAATAGTAAACCGCAGCCACCTGGTTCAATTTTTACTGAGATCTCAGGGGTAATTTTATTGCTGCCCACCCATCAGGAAGCAGTGGTCTGGCTTAATCCTTGCCAGGCCAGTCAGCCAGCAGATGTTGTTATTGTTATCTGGAACCTGCAAAATTGCTTTACATCTGGTCATTGAAAAAGCAGGAGTGCAGTGAAAACTATAGAAAAAAATCTGCAGTAATGTGGGAAATACTGTGTATCTGAGATGCAGTGAAGTCTGCACAAAATGTCTCTACAATCCATTTCAGACCAACATCTGCCATTTGATTCACTTTCCTCTGGAAGGCTGTGGCCCTGCAAAGAACTAGGATGGGAATTTGCATCTTCAGCTCTCACTACATCCTTGGTAGAGGATGGAGAATTTTTAATTCTCTGCATAACAGTGGTGAGTACAACAATGTGATGCTATTGCTAAGGTCCTAGAAGTCTCAAGCCCAGCAAGATTTTACTAATTAAGTCTGCTTTAACTTCTTCTGTGATGTTTTATGCCTAAGGGAGGGTTCTGAGAGGGTACAAAGCTAGAAAAGGAACATGGAAAAGACAGAGCAGTAACACACATTCAGTAAAATATCTGACAGACATGAGTGACAAGCATGTATTGTGATACCAGGTCATACCAGTCAAATGGATTGAAATGTGGGAAAATGGAGGCTATTCTGACAGTGTGCTTTGTTCAAAGCCTGGTTAATATAAATAAGTGCTGTGTCTGCAAACAAAGCCAAGTGCAGCCTGGGCAGCAGCTGTGGTAAGGGCACCTCAGTCTGTCCCTGAGATTCCCCAGAGACTCCACAGCAGTGAGAGCAATTTTAGCCCCTCAGGCAGTGAAGGCTTGGCCTATGCTAGGAGAGCATTTTTGTATCTTGGAGTGCTTCCTGTACTGTGGATAATAGAAAACAATGAAATTTAATGCAAGACTGGTGGTAGTACTGCAAGCACGGAATGCCTGGTTAGGGCAGTGTTGTGAATCAGCCTCCACAGCTGTACAAGCAAACCTTGTGCATTTTCAAGTCCTGCTGTTGCTGCAAGGCCAGTATCATTTCCTTCTCTGCCCTCAAAGGTGGCCATCCATCCTCCTGGAGTGCATGAGTTGTGCGCAGTTCTCGGATCAGTTCCAGCCGCTTCTCTTTCCCTTCAAACATCTTTAAAATAAAGTTAAACAACGAAGCACATTAAATGGGTAATATAGATCAACATGTTTTGCCAGCAGAACACACCCTTCTTCTCCAAGTTGCAGGGTCAGCTGTTTCTGTCTAATACCTAATTCTCTACAAGAGATTTGTGGCTGCATTTAGGCAAACACTACTGCTGTCAGGTAAATCTTGCCTAAACCCTTCTGCATGGGTAATGACAGTTGAGACCTTTTGCTGTGGAACACAGATGATACATTGCTACTTTATCATATATATATATTTTTTTTTTTTAATTCTGTTTGCCTTCACACCAAACTCAAGCCACTGGAATGCAGAACAGCACCTCTACTGTCCAGCAAAAAAGGAAATATCCTTTTGGAAGTTCTGTTATACCAGCCTTGTGGTTACAGCTTCCCAGTGTGAGCACCGTCCCCTTTCCTCAGTTCAGTGTTAGATGTCTCCTTTTTCAATATCTGCTGTTCTCTGCCTTTTGTTTTGAGGGATCTCAGCAACAGCTCTAAGCAGTAAATTACCAGGAAGGCTGTTGAATCTGGTGCTGTTCCTGTTACAGAGCTGTGGTTTACCCCTTGCCTGACACATTCTTCTTTTTATTCTTCCTCTCTTCCAACATAACTTCCAAGAACAACAAAGCATCACTCAACCTTTGCTCATATCTGAGTCTGACTGAGTCAGGTACTTCTGATCTAGTAGTAGCTGGCAGGAGATTCCTAAAAATAATGTGCTATTTCATGGTGTGAAAGTCAGCAGTCTTGCAGTGGCACAAAATATCCATCTTACAGACCACCACAGAAGTGGAGAAGACTTGGGAAGTCTATATTCCAGCTCAAGCCACTTTCATAGTATTGCATGTTTGCTGAAGCTCTCATCAGGGTCCCACATAGGAACATTCCACAAGCATTTAACAATTAGTGCAAGAGATAACAACAATGATCCAAAAAGAAGAGAAGGAAGCATCACGCATAAAAACAACCCCTCTGGACTGGTCTGGTCAAAAGTGAAAGACTTGCTTAATACAAAGCCCATGAGGCATGGTTACTCAACTAATTTTTATCTAGACCCACTTCTACCCCTCTGAACGTAGATGGGTCCTGTATTTGCTGGAAATCATGGTGGTACTCTTCAGCTACTCCTCATCTAAGGTTTAGCTCACCATCACAGGAAACTGAAAAGATGGTATGAAATAGAAGCTGCCCTGCTGGGATGTAGGAGGTTTCTTATGCCTGAGATCTTGGCATAATTAAGGCAAAATGTACCCTTGGTCCAGTTCTCGTCTAGAATTTGCCATTTGAGTAATTCTGTTATGAAGTGTCTAATTAAACAGCTAAGTGTAGGGTATGGCAAGAAAAAGGGGACATTTACAGATATATAGGAACCTAGAAGTTCCTGCAAGAAATTTGGCCTGGAGAGCAAAGATTTCAGCCTTGAAGAACTTTAGGTAACAGGCAGAAGGATATGCTGCAGAAGCCTCATTACCCTTGATTAGACCTGTGGAAGAAAGCAAACACACCTTCAATCATTCCCATAATTCTGAAGAGAGATAGTAACAAAGAGACACAATACCATGTTCTGAATTGTCCTGCCTCGGAGCAACCTCTGCAGGCAGATCACTGCCAGTTCTGTTTCCTCTTCCCCCTGCTGGAACACAAGAAAATCTTTAATTTTTAATACTTAATTGTTTCTTTGGAGACTGAGATGTCTATAGATTATCCATTTTACTGTCAAAAAGTCTAACTTGTATCCAGCTTTTCCTCAGTTGTTTCTGAACACCATTCTTCTAATTTCTAGGGAAGGGAAGGTGAGTCAGAATAATACATGTTTCTATGTTTTACAAAAAATAGGGGGAAAATGTGTTGTGATTAGTGTCTATTTGAGATTTTAGAGGGTCTTTAGAGGGTAGTACCTAACGGTAAGGAGACGTTGATGGAGAAAATTACTGTATACATTAGAAGTACTATTTTATCTTGACTGACACTGAGTTTGGAAAATGGGCATCAGTGATATAAATTTAACAGGTCAAGACACTAAAGAGATGGAATTATTCTTGAAGGAGATGCAAAGGAGCTATTAATCATAAATAAAGGGATAAATTATAAGGGAACATACATAATTTTTCTTTTGACATTTAACCCAGTGGTGGCCTTTATCAGTGGCCTTTATTATATATATAATATATAATGTTATATAATATATGGTCTATATTATATAAATATACTAACTCAGTATATTTAAGACTTGGAAAGTGATAGTTTGGAAGCAAAGTAATTTTAAGTAAAAGAACAGTAAAATTAATGACATTATAGTGTGATTTGTCTCTTTGAGAACTTTACTGGCCTACTATTGTGTGACTGATACCAGCCTGGAAGAACGATGGAATATAGTGGGAAATAGAAAGTGACCATGGAGCAAGGTGTAAGGCTTATTTTAACATGAGGAAGCACAACTGGCAGCACTGTTTCTTGCTGAGGGGTCTTCTAGTCTGGAGTTGACAGAAGCAGAGTGAAAGAGCCCATTGGGTGCCTGGGAAAGATAAAAATAAATCTAAAGAAAAATGCAAATAAGATTTTTTTTTAATAAAAAGTCTCTGAGGTCTGTTTTGAAATGCGGTATTTTAGAAGTGCTGGAAAAACAGGGAAGAGTGTGGGATGAGAGAACTGGTGTGGGCTTGAATCTTTCTCAAGTGTTACAGATGAAGTTTTCCAAAAGAAAAAGGAAGTATTCCTGCCGTTCCACACCACCACCCAGAAGGAGCAAAGCAGAACTAGCCAAAAGACTGCCTGATGATTTGGTATATTCTCTTTCTCTGGAAAGAAAGGATGAATTTCCAGTCAAGTTAGAGAGTTAGACTGTACCACATCACCTGGCTACATGTGAAACCCCTTCAAGACAGAAGTCTGAAAATGGCAACGACCCATATACTGGACACAAAAGCCAAACTTTGGTTTTAATTTAAATTTTTGTGAGATGCAGTTTTCTGTAATTGTATTATCCAGTGCTGCAAATGATGCCTTAGTAAAGGTAATCATAAGCTTCTCCATTTGCCTAGTGGCAGGCAGAGAATCAGGAAAGAGGGAGAGGAGACAAAAAGCCTATCATTCCCTACAGAAAAAAAGGAAAAAGAAAAGAAAAAGGGGAATTTAGGATATAGAAGGTTCTAAGAGCAGGCTGAAAACTAGAGAGGGCTGGGAGAAAGTGATAAACCAGTGAAGGAATTCAGAGGTGTTCTGTTGTTGTGGTTAGTAAGTGTATAAGGAATGACTAGGGAAGAGGAATTCAGAAGATCTTCAATATTGCCTCTCTTTCTTTTATATCCTTTTCTTTCTTTTATATTCCTTTATATCCTCTATTGCTACTCTTTCTTTTATATCCTTTGCTGCCCATGCCCTCAGCCTGTCACTCTGGCATACTTTCCTTTTGAGATCCATAACTGCAGTGGAAAGAGAGTGGTGCACTTAACAGTTGGTATCTGTGTACAGCAGGAAGAGAAATATTAACATAGAACAGCCTTGCTTTCAATGCTTCTCATAGCCAGCTGGTAAGAGAAACCTTACTTGGATTCTGCAAGGCCAGAGATATTAGTGCTGCTCTTCAGTGGCTGAAGTGGCCTCATTTTACAGATGCAGCACCACTCTTCTATGTGTTCATAGATAAAGATACTTGAGAAGATACCAATGTTGACAGGATTAATTTAGGTGGAATTCTGTTGTGTTGGAGCTCTTTAAAACAAAACTGAAATCTGTAATCACTCTGAAGAATGACTACAACTGGCAGATAAATCTGATTTCTTCCTGTACTACCTGGAAGTACTTAAAAATCTGCTAAACTGGTAATCTTAAATAATGTAAATCTACCACTGCAATAAAATATCTAATATCTAGGAGGCACTAACACTGTGGAAAGCTCTTCCCAATGAGATATTACTTTTTCAGTCATATTAAAATAAACCGTATAAAACATAGGACACCACACTATACAAAAGAGCACAGCATGGATGACCTAGTAAGGCTTTCTCTCACTTTCATGGTTGTGGAAAACACAACAGTAATAATCATCTGCCTTTTTGTTGCCCCAAAACAAGGAAATAACATATCAACTAACTTACGTCTTTATAAAATCAAGGAATTGGCCAATAATATTTTAAAATATTTTTAATTCTTTGGCTGCTAGCATCTTTATAGAACAAAGACTGTCTGAAAGAGTCTTAGGGAAATAGTGATGGCTATTTCTAACATGAATATACACAAAAAAGAAAAAGTTGACTTCCTTTCTTCTCTGAACATTCCTTTTAAAAATGCGTAGGAAATATGCAGGGATCAACAGAAAAAAACAGTGCTAAAACCAGCTGACTTACAATCAATGGTTTTTCTAGGACTGGAGTGGGTGGCCGAGGAACAGGCTTTTCTACTTTTTCAAGATAACGAAGGGGCTTCTTTGGCTCCTTGATTTTATTCTTCTTCTCCAGTAGTGCCTGGAATAGACATACAAATTAATCAGAACTGGACTTGAGAGAAGAACACAGTAAGGCCAGTTCTTCAGATGCTGGCTCTTGCTGATCACAGGGACTACAGGGAACTTAAAGTATTCTGCACTTTTCAGGGTTGTGGCTTCCATTTCCTACTGCACATCAACTGAAAGACTGGATACGGTCACCAGATGAGGCTACTGGGTGGTGAGAATGGACTATCAGGAACTTCAAAATAATACGTAGGAAGGAAGTATGAATTATTTTACCCTTTTTACAAATAAGTCATCAGCAATTGTGTAGAGTGAGTCACCTAAAATCAATCCAACATTGGTATGAAATTATTCTCTAATACATTCCTTAAAAAAAAAAGAATATTTCAGATTTATTTTTTTAATTTTAAAATGGGAATCTCATTGAACCAAGTTAAAACACTGACAAATATTCAAGCAGAGGAAGCTGTGTGTATAACTTTCCATTTGTAATGATGAAAACAAAAATAAATTTCCTACAAGATATAGGTAAGATTCTTTCAAAAATGAAAAATGGGCAAGAATATCACAATTTTATTACAATTTACATATCACTAGAGAATAATTATAACTCTTTGAATTTAACTATAGGTAGAATGCTTGTTACTGCAGGTTAGAAATGTTATGTAGTCAGGAGGTTTTATGAAGAGGGTCACTCGAAGAATGTACTGCCACTGTTACGTGGCTCTTCCTTACTGAAAAGTCTTTCTTTGTATCATACATTGTTGCTGTGCAGGGCTGAACTGGATGACCCTGGAGCTCTATCTTGCAAAACATTTCTGAAACTTTTCTCTGCTCATCTGAAATTGCCCATCAGCCCTGTGGCATCCACAGTAATTTGTGCAGGTGGACTTGCTTGAGAGCTTGCTGCTACCAAGAAAATATAGAAGTCCATTAAAGGTGGGGTTTATCTTGCTCACAGCTGTTTGGTGTCAGATGACAAACCTTGTCAGTAAAAGCAGGTGAGGAGAGAAAATGCCAGCACAGCCTCAACTCTTTCAACACATTTTCAAACTGTTTAGAGAGCCCAAGTCCTGCCAAGCTTCTTCGAACAAGATATGCAGATAATTATTACCAACTGCATGGCAATGCTTGCCTGCTGTAGGGCATCACACTTTTGCTCACAAAGGGAAGAGAGTATGCACATTTAAAGCTCTTTCCAAATTCTAATCCTACTGCTGTATGGTTTGGATCTGTAGTGTTACTGAAAGCATAGACACGGAAGGAAAAGTGCACCTTTTATTTTCTTGCTCTCTCTCTTTCATATGTTCAAGCACAGTACTTCACTAGGGAGGGAAACAAAAGAAAAACAGAAGAAAAAAAATCTCATGCTGAATTTCTCTATACAGTCACAGGGAACTAATGGCACTTGCAAAGAATTTAATTGTAGAATTAATGAAGTTCTGGAGCTCCAGTGGTCATTGTACAAAACTCTTCTTGCATTTGGAGCTGACCTTTCAGGCCAGGATAATTAATGGCTCCAGAAAAGGAGAGAGATTTCTAGGTGAAGGGAATAAAATGCTTTTATTATCAAAAACTTCTGAAATTGACCATGTTAATAATGCAAGGATGAAAGCCTATAAACTGCTTATAAGCCATGTGAAATAGTTACAGTTCAAAAATGTTGAGAGATTTTTCTGAACTGTTTCTTGTATTTTACAACCTTAGAGCTCTCTGGCATGAACATTATAACAGTGCTTGCTATGATTTATAAGGTGTTTTGCATGTTGTTGGGGGGGAGGAATTGAAAGAAAAAAGCTACTGTAATTGTGATTCTTTTGAAAACAATAGATCCTATCTTGCATTCATAAGAATTTTTCTAATAAAACTTTAACTTCCAAAGATATTTTTTGCTAACCAGAAAAACAAAATAAAACCAATGTAACAACTTTTAAGGACAGAAAAATCTATTGAGCACTTCTGACAAGAGGAAGTTCTTATTACTGTAGACTTGAGAAATACTTCAGTTTCCAGAAATTAGTTTACTTTGTCATGTCAGCACAGTCTTTTGCTTGCTTTTCTGTCTTTACTAAGTCAAAATTGCTTACCACTTCCTTTCTCTAATCTGAGGTTTTAAGTTATTGTAAGACTTTGATGTAAGAAAAGAAAAAAATGGTTTTTTTGCATTAACTGGTTCTGCCTATCTTAGTAAGTTACCCTTTTTCAAAATAGGGAGACAGGGCCCCAGAATTGCTGTAAAATGCTTTCTTTAAAAATGAAAAAAACATTGCCAAATTTCTGAAAAACATAATTCAAATGTTACTACCTACGTATCACACTTGAATTTTTCTGAGATGGGCTACATTACTTTTTTTCAGGTAGTAGGTTCAGAGTTACAGTATAATCTGGTTGAACTGGGCCACCCAATTAATCTCCTTTTCATTTTTCTGGCAAATGCAGTGACCAGCAAATGGCACCCATGTTATTGGCCATACACTTTGGCTTGTTTGCTAGTTTTGGACAGTAGCTTTAGAAACAACTCTCTGTTCAAAGAAATCATTCTTTAGATTCTTTCCTTACCTTCTCTGTGATCCCCTCCTTTTCACAAGACACTAGGTATATTTTATTTTCATGTACAGCATACAGTATACAATTGTGTTTCTCCTCCTTCCTTTTTGCTCATGAATGAAGAAAGTGAGACCATCAAGGACAGAGACTGACTACCTATTTTGCAATGCAGCATGGATGATACATCTTTGCTGATCAAGACTGACATAATAGTTCTTAGAGCTTGTCTGAGCAAGAGCCAACTAACACTTTGCAGGAGATCTGTTCTTGATGAAATAACTGCTTGAACAGGTTTTCTTATGCTTTGAAGTTCACAGATTTTCTCCAGAAACATTCTTGCCCCCCCCATCTCCTTCCTACTCAACTGGATAAAGGAAAACAGACGTGATGCGAGTTGCACTTAATGCTTAGGTGAGAGATTCTTTGTTCTGACATCATCCTGACCTAGCACTTTGAAACTACCTGACACTTCACCCCCTTGGGGTCACCAGAGCATATGGAGTCAGCCTGAAGTCACACATTGTTCTGCACTGGGATTTCTTCAGCAGCTCTCCTCCATTCCTAGTTACCTAGTTGCATTTCTTTCCTATAGTAATTCCCTATATCACTATACTATCTCCTTAATGCCTTGGATTTTCACACAAGGCTTTACACATAATGGCTCATTTATATTCCTTAAAGCACTGTCATCTGCCCTGGCTAAGAATTTGCTTTTCCTGTCATTTTACAGATCTGGCTTAAGACATGAATCATTGTTGTTACTGTAAAACCTGGGTCACTCCTGTTTCAGCCATGTTTTCTTGTTTTAGACAATTATTCAAATAATACTGAATCACAGAATCATAAAATTGGCTGGGTTGGAAGGGACCTCTGAGATCATCAAGTCCAACCCTTGATCCACTACTGCTGTGGTTACCAGACCATGGCACTGAGTGCCACATCCAGTCTCTTTTTAAATATCTCCAGGGATGGAGAATCCACTACTTCCCTGGGCAGCCCATTCCAATGTCTGATCACCCTCTCCATGAAGAAATTCTTTCTAATATCTAACCTAAGCCTCCCCTGGCAGAGCTTAAGTCCATGCCCTCTTGTCCTACTGACAGCTGCCTGGGAGAAGAGCCCAACCCCCCCCTGGCTCCAGCCTCCTTTCAGGGAGTTGTAGAGAGCGATGAGGTCTCCCCTGAGCCTCCTCTTCTCCAGGCTGAACACCCCCAGCTCCCTCAGCCTCTCCTCACAGGACTTGTGCTGGAGTCCCTTCACCAGCCTGGTTGCCCTCCTTTGGACCTGCTCCAGGACCTCAATCTCCTTCCTGAACTGAGGGGCCCAGAACTGGACACAGGACTCGAGCTGTGGCCTCACCAGGGCTGAGTACAGGGGCAGAATCCCTTCCCTGGACCTGCTGGCCACGCTGTTCCTGATCCAGGCCAGGGTGCCATTGGCCTTCTTGGCCACCTGGGCACACTGCTGGCTCATGTTCAGCTTCCTGTCAATCCAGACTCCCAGGTCCCTCTCTGCCTGGCTGCTCTCAGCCACTCTGTGCCCAGCCTGGAGCTCCCCATGGGGTTCTTGTGGCCAAAGTGCAGGACCCGGCACTTGGCCGTGTTGAACCTCATCCCGTTGGAATCAGCCCAACTCTCCAGTCTGTCCAGGTCCCTCTGCAGAGCCCTCCTGCCTTCCAGCTGATCCACACTCCCCCCCAGCTTGGTGTCATCTGCAGATTTGCTGATGATGGACTCAAATCCCCTCATCTAAATCATCAATGAAGATATTAAACAGAACTGGGCCCAACACTGATCCCTGGGGGACACCACTGGTGACCGGCCGCCAACTGGATCAGCCCCGTTCACCATCACTCTCTGGGCCCGGCCCTCCAGCCAGTTCCTAACCCAGCACAGAGTGTCCCTGTCCAAGCTGTGGGCTGACAGCTTTTTCAGGAGAATGCTGTGGGAGACGGTGTCAAAGGCTTTGCTGAAGTCCAGGTAGATCACATCCACAGCCTTCCCCTCATCCACCAGGCGGGTCACCCGATCATAAAAGGAGATCAGGTTGGTCAGACAGGACCTGCCCTTCCTGAACCTCTGCTGGCTGGGTCTGATCCCTTGTCCATCCTGTAGGTGCTGTGAGGTCAGGCTGACAGGCCTGTAGTTTCCCGGGTCCTCCTTCCAGCCCTTTTTGTGGATTGGCGTGACATTCGCCAACTTCCAGTCATCTGGGATGTCCCCAGTGAGCCAGGACTGTTGGTAGATGATAGAGAGAGGCTTGGCGAGCTCTCCTGCCAGCTCCCTTATCACCCTTGGGTGGATCCCATCTGGTCCCATAGACTTGTGGGGATCCAAGCAGCTCAGCAGGTCACTGACCGTTTCCATCTGGATTACAAGGGGGCTGTTCAGATTCTTGTCTCTTCCAACAAGCTCCAGAAGCCAGCTGTCCTCAGGACAACCTGTCTTACAGTTGAAAACTGAGGTAAAGAAGGTGTTAAATACCTCAGCCTTTTCTTCATCTTTGATAACTATATTCCCATCCATGTCCAGTAAAGAATGGAGGTTCTCCTTGCCCCTCCTTTTGCTACAGATGTATCTGTAGAAGGACTTTTTGTTATCCTTCAGAGAGGTGGCAAGATTCAGTTCAAGTTGTCCCTTTGTCTCTCTAATTTTCTTTCTACACAACCTAACTATATCCCTAAATTCTTCCTGGGTAGTTAGCCCTTTTTTCATAATTGATAGGCTCTCTCCTTTACTCTAATTTCTTTCAAAATCTCCCTGTTCAGCCAGACTGGTCGTCTTCCCCTCCGGCTCGCCTTTTGGCACACTGGGACAGTGTGTACTGAATGTACATAATACTCTTGCAAAAGGTTTCAGAATGGTCCTCCAAAAGTCTGCTTCTAAAATCACTTATTTTTTGCATAGTTTCAAGTCTGGAACAAGCTGTTCTTATTCTCAAGAGGATGCAGATCCTCTTTGTAGCTCCTTGGATAACTGCTTATTCTTTCTTACAAGCTTTAAGATTAGACCCTCAATATCATAGGCTTACGTAATAGTTTGGGTTGGAAAGGACCTTGAAGATCATCTAGTTCCACCCCTCCCTGCCATGGGTAGGGACACTTCCCACCAGACCAGGTTGCTCAAAGCCCCATCCAATCTGGCCTTGAACACTTCCAGGGATGGAGCAGCCACAGATTCCCTGGGCAACTTGTGCCAGTGTCTCACCATCCTCACATTAAAGATTTTCTTCCTAATATCTAATCTAAAACTACCTTCTTTCAGCCTAAAACTAATTCCCCTCATCCTATTACTATATGCCCTTGTAAAAAGTCCCTCTCCAGGGAGTCCCTCCCTTCCTGCAGGCCACCTTCAGGCACTAGAAGGCTGCTAAAATTTCTCCCTGGAGCCTTCTCTTCTCCAGGCTCAAAAACCCTCAACTCTCTCAGCCTGTCTTCATAGGAGAGATGTTCTAGCCCACTGATCGTCTTCATAGCCCTACTCTGGACTCCCTCAAACAGCTCTATGTCCTTCCTGTGCTGAGGGCTCCAGAACTGGACACAGCACCCTAGGTGATGTCTCATGAGTGGTGTAAAAGGGAAGAATCTCCTCTCTTCACCTGGTGGTCATGCTTCTTTTAATGCAGCCCAGGATATGGTTGGCTCTCTGGGCTGCAAGCGCACATTTCAGGCTCCTGTTTAGCTTCTCATCCACCAGCATTCACAAGTTGTTCTCCTCAGGACTGTTCTCAGTCCATTCTCTGCCCAACCTGTAATTCTGCTTGGGATTGCCCTGACCTAGGTGCAGGATCTTGCACCTGGCCTGAATTAACTTCATGCAGTTTGCATGGGCCCACATCTGAAGCCTGTCAAAGTACTTCTGGATGGCATCCCTTCCCTCCAGTGTGCAGACCACATCATACAGCTTGGTGTCATTGGCAAACTTGCTGAGGTCCTACTGTTCATGTTGCCAACAAAGATATTAGACAGCACCAGTCCCGATAAGGACCCCTGAGGAATGCCAATCCTGAGTGGTCTTCATTTGGACACTGAGCCATTGACTGCAACTCCTTGAGTGCAACCACCCAGCCAATTCCCAATTCACAAAGTGGTCCATCTACTAAGACCATCTTTCTCCAATTTAGAGACAAGTATATAATGCAGGACAGTTAAATGCTTTGCACAAGTTCAGATAGACTACACCAGTTGCCCTTCCCCTATCTACCAATGCTGTAACCACATCATAGCAGTCCATTAAATTTGCCTGGCACAATTTGCCCTTGGTGAAGCCATGTTGGCTGTCACCAAGCACCTTCTTATTTCCAGAAGGATGTGCTACATAGCCTTGTAAGGCACAGAGGTGAGACTGACTGGCCTGGGTCTTCTCTGGCAAACCAAGAGCAACGTAATAAGGAGGACTAAGTCCATCCTGCCACTTGCTTGGCCAGTGAAGCAAACCTTGGAAACTTCCTTTATTAAAATTAATTACTTCCAAGGCCAAAATCTAGCGTTACTCCTCTTTTTACTACCTCCTTCCACAGATTACCCAGAGAAAATCAAACTAACTCATTCTAGAGCTAGATCACTCCATACTCCAGATTTTCTAGAGTTCTGCTTTATTTGTAGCATTATGGGAGGAAAAAAATAGATTAAATGTACCAGGACAACACTAAAAAGAGGCTTTTAATAAATTATCTACCTGCTCAGCTATAGGAATAATGCAAAGCAACAGTGCCCTTCTAAGATGATTGCTAACTGCCTGCTTTAAACCTCTTTCATGATGTGTGTGAAGGAGGTTGTTGGTGTCACTGGAACTGCTGTGCCAGGTGGTAAGATAGCTGTCCTTTTTAGTGCTAAATGCTGCTAGCTCAAGTACTGTGCATTCCTGTTCTTGACAGCTCCAGTAGCTTATGAAGTGAAAATGTCAAAAGAGGCCCTGCTAAGGCAGAACATTCTATAGCCAACAAACCTAAGGAGCAAAAGCGTCTGATAGGAGAAGTGAACAGTAACAGTGCCACAGAGTTCAAGCCCTAATCAGGTCACTAATCTCTTGTTGCACTGAACAGAAAGTTTGTTGAAATCTACACAGTGGCTGAGGCAGTCTGGGTATTTTACAGTGTCAGTACTTTCTGCTTGTCTGAACTAACCAGTCTGGTGTCTACTTCTGTATATCTAAAAGCAACAGTAAAATTTTGCATTTTGGATTTATCATCTTTGCCTGCAAAGGAAATGCTTTGTGATTTTAAAACAATACATTTTGCATTTCTGTGGTGGAAAAATTAGTATTAGTTTTGCCAGCCCCTTAGCTGGTATAAATGAGTGTAGATGAAGTGATCTACATTGATTTAAGAAAGAAAATATGCAGAACTGTCTGTCTGTATTCTGCATTCCATTCATCTTTGGCCACCAATTTTTCTTTGAAGAGACATAATTGTGTGAGCAGCCAGCATTAGGGCATACTTCTTCCACATGACTACATTTTAGACACTCCACTGCAGTTTTTCAGGCCATGAGAAGTATTTTAAACAAACAGAATACAATTGCTGTAATTGGAGTCCAAGTCTGAAAGCTTGGGCATTCTGCTGCCTGAGGGAACTGTGTTATGATCCAGATTATACATAGTCATTACTTGAATTTCATGCAAAAAGCACCCAGACTCAAATCCTTTCGATATTACTGTGTCTTCTCTAAAAATTTGTGAATCCATGTCCTTAATTCTTGAACTATAGTGAAGCCACGTCCCATAGCACTTAAGATTTTCTTCGAAATTTTCCTTCTGGATAGCAATCAAATGCAATGCTTCATCTTTTACAAGATCAAATGGAATTTAAATTAGAGACAATACAATTGATTTTTCAGAACAAGATTTATATTTAAAATTCATTAGTAGAAAGTTACTGTCTATATTGAAAGTATTGTTAAATTACACTACAAGAAAAAAGCCATACAGATAACTTCCAATTAAAAATGTTTCTTCACTAAATAAAGCATAATTGAAAGTTGCCAAGCTTTACAAATGAAAAATCAGTATTTTTCAGAAATACAGCAGCCAAGCAAGAATACCCTTGATTAAAAAAAAAACAGACATAACCTTCAACAGCATCACAAGAAGCACACTTAAAAGTGCATGTAATTTACAAATATTGTGATTGTAGATGCAAATGAGGTCCTTCTTTCCCTAGTGGTTAATTGCATAAATGGACATCATATCTGCATGAATGGTTGTGATAAATTAAGATATGCAAGACGCTATTAGCATGTTAGCAAATCAGCTGCTGTTGTTAGGAAACAACAGTGATGGGCATTCACCATTCTGATCCCATTTTATAAGTGGGGTTACTTTAACCATGTTTTGCTGTAGGTGTTTTTACAACATGTACTTAAGATGTACATGTTTTAAAATGAACAGAACTTTTAGAACATGAATCCAGATTTGGTTTATTTAATTATCAGTAGCTATATGGTGTAACCAGTAAGTTTGCCACATGTGCATTACAAAAGCAAAGGAGAAATAAGAACAAGCAAATGGCAGGAGAGAATTTCTAACTGACACAATAGGTTCTGATTCAAATACCTGATCTGTAGGAGACAGAAGCAGTTATGCTTGTTTTCTAGGGCTGAAGCAGAAGTATAGACATGAAGGAGACAGAGTACTGACAAGCTGAGATCCAGAATACTGATCATTGGCCTACAACAGTCTGAGTGTCTGATCCACTCTGTCATTGAAGTTGTCTCACAGGAAATTTTAATTTAGCACAGGAAATGGGAAGAAAGCTTACACGTGTTTTCCCGACTGCATTTCTGAGCAGTTCAAATCTAAAAAGAATTGACATGCTGCTGGATGCAGATCCATACCTGGTGCACCTGTGCCAGATCCACCTCTAGCCTTGCTGATCTTTTAACATATCCAGTCTCAGTGGTCAAGCACTTAGGTTCTGGAGCTTTAATCTTGACACGGGTGACAGAATCTGGAAGGCATGCTTCCAGTTCACACAGGCCTATGAAATACAAATGAGCAATTAAGTAATGGAGTGGTGGGGAGAGAAATTTGAGTTTTCTTCATATTTTAAATACACATCTCACAAATTAAGTCTTCAAAAACACCTTACCTGCAAAGGTGTTAAGATAGAAATTATCTACCACATAGCGCTCAGAACGGTTATCTGGGAAATAACCAGTTCTGGACAAAGGAGCATATGTTTGTGATGCAAAGTCAGAATACTCTCTGATGATATCTCGTCTCTCCAGCTTCCCCATCACATTCTTCCTCTTAGCTATCAGTTTTCTGAGCACTGAAAAGGAAATATGAATGTGAGAAGTTTCTTCAAACAAATAGTTCTAAAAAAGTTGTATCTTTGGAAATTCACAAGTGCTTTTGCTTCTTAATATAACAACATGACCTGTTTGACCAAAACAAATGCTGGCCATGCATATATATATGGTGGATGCAACCTATTTCAGTTTGCATAAAGATGGTAGCCTTGTGAAAACTGAAATGGCTCATTTGAAAACTAAGTGTCATGCTACTCTCTGTCTTTCAAACCTACTCAGTGCACAGTCATGCTCAATTTTTTTTCTTTTCTCTTCTTTAGCCTTCTGATGATTTTGCCAGTGATCATCCAAGCGCTTGGACCGCAGCTCATTCTCAATCTGCTCTTGCCTCCACAGCAGCTTCTTAAAGACTTCCAGTCGAGCCTCCTGCAACCTGAAAGGACAGGTATGACCTACTGTATTCTGCAGTCTTTTGTTCAGTGCTGTCACCATCAAATCCTATACACCAACTGACTACATATTGCATATTGTCTTTAATATTTCATTTTTAAAAGTGAGTATTGTGGTAGCAATATCTTGTATTAAATTTCACAAAAACATTCTTTCCCGAAATCAGGGGACTTTTACAGAAATAGAAGGCTTGTGCCCTTCAGCCAATCCCTTAAACCTTCTTGTTTCTTTTCCACTCAGCCAATACTTAAAAGAAATAAAGACTATAATCAGACTCCTACTTTTCTATTTCCTGTTCTCTAAAGGCCCACTCCTTCCTCTCCATATCTTCCATCATTTTCCTCCACTTTGCAATTTGAGAGGCACTGTCCATGGGTGGAAGAGTTGCTTCCCATGCACGTTTTTCCCGAGTACGTTCAATCATCTCCACTTCATCTAGTCCTGCTGGCAGCCCCCGACCTATGTAAGGACAAAGAAGCATTAGAACTTCAGGACAATGGTGAATCCAGCAAACAACCACCACCAAAAAGGCATCAGAATGCTGGATGGGCACAATCCTCTATGTTAAACATGAGCAGAACAGACAATAGCCAGAAGATAATACTTGTAAAGCCAGTAAAATTCTATGGTATGACAAGAGGTAGAACATACAGTTGCTATAGCTTAGTTGACATTACACTAGCATTTCATTCCTCTACTGCAGGCTGCAAAAGAGTAAAAATTTTTCCAGGAGACACTTTCCGAACTGAGCACTTTCTTTGTGTCCATTTCACTGCAGGTGTGACACTGGGACATGAGGATCACAGGTAAGCAGTTTTCATATTGGATTTTTACTAATGTCTAATTCAGAACAGCTGAAAAACTCCAGGTAAATAGAAAAACTGCTACTAGTTTATATTTGTAAAACTTTTGACCTTTTTATATTGAAAAAGTTCAAAACTTTTTATGAAATGTCCCCAGAATAGCACAGTTAAGTAGGTAAATGTCATACCTATTTCAGAAATAGAGAAAAAAAGTGCCCCAAAAGGAAGACTACAAAGGGCTGCCAAGGCTGGGAATTAACCTGACACTGAGAAAAAAGAATCTCCTGCTAAAGATGGGACATGATTACTATAATTTATCTTGATTTTTCAACTCACCCCAAGTGAGTGCAGCAAGTGTCAGAAGCTCAGGGACTGAGCTACCACGAATTACATATTCAGGGGAGTAGGGATCCGTCTGTGTTTCACCATC
Source organism: Phaethornis superciliosus (assembly GCA_023637945.1). Taxonomy (NCBI): domain Eukaryota; kingdom Metazoa; phylum Chordata; class Aves; order Apodiformes; family Trochilidae; genus Phaethornis; species Phaethornis superciliosus. The sequence goes on along the minus strand of JAJQWJ010000001.1, from coordinate 82,041,989 downwards.
CCTGTAAACTGTTTGTGTGCCCAAAGTTCGTGACTTGGGACCAAAGACCTTGCTGCCTCTTGTAGCTGCAGGGACATGGGTCTCTGTCCTAAAAAGAGATGCAAGATGGAAGAAAATGTATTACTTTCATTAATAAAACCCAAAACAAACAACAAACAAACAAGAGAAACACAACAGGTAGTCAGATACCCAAATGTACTTTATCTTAGCATTGGTCCAATTGATGTTAACTCCATCATGTTTAGTAAAAGCAGATTGAGGCTACACCAAGCCCTCTGAAGTTTCCCTCCTTAGGTAAGCCATACAGAAATCTTCTGGTTTCAGCTCTGACAAGTTACTGCATGCAAATCTTCCTTCTGTACCCATTATGTAGCATTGCTTTTAATGGGCACAAAAAGTAACTAATGGTTGAGGGTAAAATGAAATTGGACTGCTTCATTTTAGCTTACAGTTTGTCTTTCCAGCATTTCCTGAACACAAATTCAATTTTGATGTAAGCATGTGCAGCTTCCGATTACTCTAGTAGGAAATTAATCTTCTTCTGGTCCCTCAAAATTTGATGCTCACTGAAAGCCACATTAGATTACTTCATGGATGCTCTACACCACTGAACAGTATTGCAACTATCACAGAGACTGTAATAAAATACCAGCATATTTTCCAAAAACCTGACTGTATTGGAGAATCTTCTTTGTACTGGTATCTCTTCTAGGATTCAGGGACAACTGGCTTTCTGGTTCAGGCCTCATAATCATAACACATGTGACATGCATGTCCTTTACCCACAAAGCACTATTTTTACCCCAAAGCACTACTACTGCAGTACTGCAAACAAACTCTTAACCAGTCAGTCACTTGTTTCCTTGGGAATTCTCAATGGTGAACAAATTCTGCCTTACCTCTAAACCAGTTTTTCCTGTTGGTAACCAGCTAAGTAGTTACCCAATCTTTTTTTTTATGGTTGAGATATAACCCATTACAACAGTATTATTCCAAAACTGACTACTTACTTTGCCATTGCGTAAGTACCATATAATGGAAGCAGCTTACTATAAGTGATGAGAGGTCTGGAGAGAGAGAATGCAGGTATAAGTCAATACCATGAGCTTAAAAGACCATTACAGTTTAGAAAAACTTTGGTTCACTATCTTCCGTGGAGTTACACTGATTTCCCACGGTTCAGGTTCTGTACTTATGTATTTAAGAACTGTGCCTGAATATTAAACAATTATTTCACAGCTAAGCAGCACCAGAGAACATTTCACCAGTAGGAGTGTTACTCTTCTGTCAAAGCAGAAAGTAGAACTTAAATCAACTGTCAAGTAGACAATTGTAGAACTTGACAATAATCAAAAGAAGTTGGGTTTGAGCATGCTTACCACATTCTATGTTTCACTCATTAGTTTACTTTTTTCATTTTGAGCTTTTGAGGGAGGTTTTTTTCATAACCTTTTGAAATCTTGATATGAATTCCTACAATCAGCTGGTAAGGTAAACTGTTTTGGACTTATCTAATTTGACTGTTTCCTTTTTTTCCCCAGTATTTTATAAAGTATTTTGAAAATTATACGGGCTCAATAATGTATTAATAATTCCTGCTTAGGCATTTCTATGTTTTGCATATTGCAGCTGACTACCAATTTCCCTTAGCCTTTAAGAGGATTTAATTTGCAATTTCAAATGGTAGAAGATTGCTTCACCGCTATTCTCTTTTTGTTTCAGTTAAAGAGCCAAAATTTTCAATTTATTAAACTTGGCAACTTTTCATATTTAAAGTGGACATATTGGCTAATAGCTGTGGACTTTAATAGTGAATGTAATTCAAAGTATATATTATTAAGCTGAGAATGTTTGTACACCAGCTGTTGCTTTGGAACTTGAGTCCATTGCTGACCTGCAGTGTCATTCTGGATGAAGCACAGCAATCCTGCAGTAGAGAACATTGATTAAAAGGATTCCTTTTTCTCCATTTCTGCTTGTGCCAGAAACTGGGAGTTAAAAGGTTCCTCTATAAAAAGGCACCTTTCCAGGAGCCTGTAGAACCACAATGGCTTTGTGACCACCTTCTTCCATTGTGTTGGAGGATCTATAGCCCAAAGCTTTCTACAAGAAATTATCAAGTACAGAATGCCTGGTCTGTTTGCCTATATGGTAATTTATTTCCTGAAAATTATCGTATAATGTGAATTTTAAAAGACTGTGATTTAAGATTACTATTTTCTATAGCAATAACAAAAGACAATAGAAAAGACAAAATAAGTAAGTCTCTGGTATATATATAGGTGCTGTTTAAACTGCACAAAAGCAAGCTTCTGAACTTACTTTCAAATCAGTTCATTTCTTACCGTGCAAAATATTTGTAGCGATTCCTTCCACTAATTTCAGGATCTTCATACACAATTTTAGGTATTAGAAGAGAAGGTTGAAATCTAAAAGCCAAAATACAGGATTCCTTATTATCATTTAAGAAGTACATTCAGAGTAGTTCTAATCTTTTTTTTCTGATTTTTTTTGTTGTTGTTTTGGTGGGGGTTTTTTTGTTGATTTTTTTTTTTAATTTCCTTCTTCCTCTGCTTCTCAGCTTGCACAATCAAACATACATGCTACATAGTCTGTAAAGTCCCCACACTTATATAAGCAACTATGTTTTGCTTTTTCATACTTACATACACAGAAAGACAGTTTGATAATTTATGTATACTCCCCACCACATGCGGGCAAGAAACAGTCATTTTTTGCCTTTAATGAAACTTTCTTATGTGCTTGTCATGAAAAAAATCGGCCCCTTGTAAGTGCTTGACCTTGTAAAGCAAAGTAGTCCTAATGGGAGAGAGGAAGCAAGCTTGTTTCCTTCAGCATGAAAAACTTTCCCTAACAGAAAGTATGTACAAAGAAGTATGAGGAACACAGGGTATACTGTCTACAGGTACTACTGTCTACCTTTCAAAAATAGCTACAGAGATTTTGAGCAAATGTGGAAAATTTTAGAATCAATAATTTCAATTTGAATTCTCCAACAGGGGAGAAAAAATAGGCTGGCCACGTGAATTTTGCAAACCTGTGCTGAAACAAGTATATCTTTTGTAAAAACATTCTTCCTTCTTTATCCTCCTGTTTTGTGTTTAAAGTAGGGAAACTATTGAATTTTTTTTGCTGTGATACCCTGGAGGTTTTTCTTTATTTTAAAACTTGGGAAGACCTCATGAAGGCAGTCACTAAGAGAATGGATATAAATTAGTCCTTTGAAAGCTATGCACTATGAATGCTACTTGATTTCTTGGACACTTTATACTCCAGTTTTACACTGGACAACACAAGAAACAGAACTTTTTTTTTTTTAAAAAAAAGCAGCCTACATCATGCCATTAAGGTAAATAATTTGCTTAAGAGAGATAGAGAGACAGAGAGAGAGAGAGATAGGCAGGCAGGCAGACTGATGGATGGCAAGTCCTGAAGGTCATGTTTTTTGTAAGACCATTTTTATCAACTTGTAAGAATCTTTGCCTCATGGGATTGTGGATGCTAGAGTTGGTTTCTGCTGCCTGATTTTAAATGCAGAGGCATATTTACAGAGATATGGTTAAAAATACGTATCATTGCTCAAGAGCTGGCATCAAAACACAGGACTGCTTCCTGACATCAATTGCCTTCAAAGACCTCATCTAAGCCCTGCGAGCTTCACTGTGAAACTCGGGGAGCCACAGTACTCACTGGAGCAAAGCCTACAGAGAGATGCTTCATTAACCTCCCTTGACATACAGTTTTCTGCCAAGGTAACTTTAAAGTTATCTTTTCCCAGCCACTTTCAGTCATAGCACATAACAAAAGAGAGGGGAAGATTTTCAGATGCAGTGCAGTAACCTGAGATACTTGCTCAGCACTTATCAGCCTATTACTGTGAAGCTGTGTTTGTAATTCAAATTACTAATTGAGCTGATGGCTAGTTCCACTGGCTGACTCTCTACGTATCTGACTGTTGATCCACCCTGATGGATTTGTGTTTCATTCAGCACAGGTGAGCACTTATGATCTAACTTTATTAGCATAAGCTGTTTATCCTATTATAGTATAGTTATAGGCACTATGGGAACCCGGTGAAATAGCTCCTTTTATTTGACTGATCCTACTTCTTGTATGTCCTTGACTTATATTTGCTGACTTTGCCAAAATAAATGAGCATTTATTCCTGGTAACCTTGCAGAGGCAATGCAAGTAGTGAGAAGACAGATGGGAAATACTCTATCTTCTGTATCAGCAATACTGTCAATCAGTGCAGGTTTAGACAGAGGGTATGTATATCTCATTTTTTGTTAATTTCAACATTCTTTACAAATTCATGTTGTTGAAATGTAAATACATTTTAAAGCAGAGCAGGCATCAAGTAAGTTCTTGTTACAGAATGATGGGTAAAATATAAGAAGCCGCTGAGACTTTCATTTTCTGGGAACATTTCTTACTGCTGAAAATAAGGGGGGAAAAAAAAAAAAAAGAAAAGCTCCAGATATCTTATTGTGGAAGTGAGAAGAATAGGCTTTTCAAAGTGAACAAAACCAGGTATGAAATGTGTCCTATCACTTTAAAATCATATTTTATTATTGCCTGACATGTGGTAGAACTCCAGCAACTCCAGAGCATGCATCGTATTAAAAGCTTGTGGTCTGAAGTTTGTTAATGCAGCAAAAACCTCTGAAAACAACTATTTAGGCTGATGCCTACAGTCTTGAGTACAGTCTCCAAGACTCCGAACAATGCATGGTGTGGCAAAACACACAGATTTTTATATTTTTTTTTTAGTATTTTCTGAAGCCACAGTGAAAGTTCAACAAAGAAACCCCTACACTAAAGATATTATGCTCTGGTTCTGGCCCCATACACTCCTGAATGAGTAGCAAAAGCAATCTAACCATCTGCAACTGCACAGGACTAAAAGGAAACAACACCCGCTGAAGTAACACGAGTCACTGAAGTCTTCATAACTTATCTGATTTATAAGAGACCAAAATAACTCTTTTCTCTTTCCTGGCATCTGCTGCAAAGCAGACAGCACAGGGATGAAGGAATGTGCAACATTCACCCCTCTAAGAAACAGATGGGCAACCATACTCCACAACAGCTGCAATTTCTTAATTTCAAGGGAAATATAAGTAGGAGCAAATTGCAGTCAACGCCACTTCAGTGTGCATAAGGTTTTGTTCGTTTTGTTTGTGTGTTTGTTTTAAATTATCCAACCAGAGAACACTTACGCAGCAAGCTGATAAAGAGCCGTCAGGCGCTGCTGAGTCCTCCCTCTCCATCTTCTGTCGACAAATGGCACTAGATCTTTGCCCTCCAAGCACAGACTGTACCCCGGAAAATGGATCAAGGTACTAAATATACTTCTGAGCATTGGTGCCTTTACCTAACATATGTGTGGACACAAAGAAGAGAGGTGGTAATGTGGCGATTTCAAATAGCATTCAAGAGATCAGAACTACAGTTTGCCATGATTTATAAGACTGCATATTTGAGATGGGGAAAGAAGGCAGTATACATATGCTAATGATGTCAGCTGGTTAGATGTTACTTCTCAACATGTGGAGCATACCAGACTAGCAGCAGATGCACAGATATGTCTTCTGGCTGTTTTCCAGTGTCTAAACTTATACTTAAAATCAAAGGGTTACATTCAAGGACTGTTACATAAAGTAGTTAGCATGCAGTAACTGTGAATGTGCAGTATTATGAACTTCTAGCACATTACCTCATGTAACTCCTGTTCTGTGGGCTCTAGAAGTGAAGCAACATATTCCACTTACAAAGTTATATTATTTTAAACTGTAACAGTTTTAGCATACATTAAAAATATCTCAACAGTTAGAACACAAAAATGATCACATTAAAAATCCACACCCTTCCTTCCCTTCTATGCACTAATTTCCCTGGGTAGATATGCCTTAAATGTCTCAATTTATGGCTGCCAATAAATTTTTGCAGTAGTGACTCAAGTATAGCTATATTGGTTTGAGCTTCTGTAAAGCCTGTGAAATCAGATTTGAATTGTGAATCACCCCTTTCATTTCAGCAGGTGCTAACTCAAATGCATATAAGACAGTGGTGACATTTCAAGTCCACTAACTCACCATAGTGTAAAAAGAGTGTCAGATGATGAAGATCTAGGCAACCTATTATGAATACTTGCTTGCTATGCATGAGACTACGTTTTTGTTTCCTTTCTCTTGAATGGGAATTCAACACTTGAGTTTGGAAAACCCTATAAATTAATATTATCACAACCCCTGTCCATCCCATTTTGTGATGCAATAGATTGTATTGTTTTCAAGAGCATATTATGCTGTTGATGATTCATACGCTTAAAACATGTTTTCTGCAAGACAGTCTGTCACCATACCTTTTTGCAACACCTGTGGTGTGACAACATTGGTGACAGTATTCCTAATCACTTTAGCCTGAACTGTTAACATAGCCATATTGTTGCAAGGACCTCTATGATGACAGGTAATGTTTGCAGCTCCATGTGTATACCTGTCTTCAGAGAGGCAGACAGACATTTCTTTCATGTAAATATATATTTTTATAAGGAAGAGCCTGAGACAGTGGGGTAAGTTACAATTAAACCATTATTCAAAAAGTATTCCTTGATTCCACTGTCGGAAAGCCGCTCAGCAAATTCTTCCTTACTGTACATCAGTGGAGCTTGAGGGTTTAGAATAACTGTTTTGCAGGCTTGGTCAAGTGCATAGCTTCAGGAGGACCCTCTGTTTAAAATCCAATACTTTACTGTGTAGTTTAACCAAGTCTGTTTTCTTTTGCCACTCTACCTTTATGCAGCCTGTCCAGCCATCAATCGCTGCTCTCTAAAGGTGTGACTGCAGCTCCCACAGAAATGCCCACAGAATTGCAGGTTTTAAACTAGATTGGGTGAATACTGACAGCAGGGGAGCAATTGCAGCAGGGAGCCAAGCCTGGGCTAACTAGCTAAGGGCTTAGCTTGGAAGCTAAATTGTTCTAACCTATTATGAACACTCAGGATGGGTTTTCAGTCTTTACAGGCTTAGTCTTTCCAGTCTTTACTTAGCTGTTGCTGCCTAGTCAGTTTTAAACTAAGTATGCTACCTTGAACTGTAGTGTAAGTATATCCCAACATGAGGTGGTGTTGTGTGATGTAACACATTTTAACTGCTCTGCTTTAGTGACAGCCCAACAGTTGTTCAGTTCTTTTATTAGATCTCAGTAACATAAACAAGCTGCTGTTAACACCATTTGGAAACATTCTATTAAAAATAATGATATGCAATTTAGGAAATTACCTGTGAATGCCATGAAAACTGGAGATGCCTAGGCTGCTGCTACAGTCACCCTAGGCCGGAGATCACAGTTACTCCCCATGTTAAATCATGTTTTAAATAAAACTACTTCCTTTGCTTTGCATTTTAAGGGAGCAGATTAGAACCGAGACAGAATTTCTACTCACATATATGCATATACTCAGAAATATAAGGTGCACATATGAGCTATCTTTGTCCAACACCTACCACTTTACCACGGAAAAGTTGAACACAGCCATTTGACTTTGAATGGTCCTTCTTACTTGACAGTGTGTATAGAAGGTCTGGAAGATAAGTGAACAAGTGGAACTAGTTACATACTTGAAGAATCAGCATGAAACATCAGACTCCAATTCCTTCTTCAGAAGTCTGTCCGTAAGAGTATAAAACAAACTAGGAAAAACATTCCTGAAATATGACTCTGTACTGGAAAACTCCACCATCAGACAAATGAGCCTCAAAGCTGAAATACTACTGCTCTGTGGAACATTCGCTTGACTGAAGAAAAATCTACTTTTTTTCTTTCTTTGGAAGCACTGACAACTCAAACAGAAAATAAAAGACGTGGAACAGAAAAGAATAAAGCAGAGTGCAATTGCAGTCAGCGGAAATATCACACTGTACATGCTGCTTCCCCCTGGGATACAGAGCTTGTGCTGGCTTTCCTCCAGCTTGCAAATCATAGAATCATAGAATCGGCTGGGTTGGAAGGGACCTCAGAGATCATCAAGTCCAACCCTTGACCCCACGCTGCAGTTGCTAGACCCATGGCCTGAGTGCCACATCCAGTCCTCTTTTTAATATCTCCAGGGACAGAGAATCTACCACTTCACTGGAAAGGTCCATTCCAATGTCTGATCACCCTCTTCGTGAAGAAATTCTTTCTAATATTCAACCTAAACTTCCCTGGCACAACTTGAGACCATGCCCTCTTGTCTTGTTGAAAGTTGCCTGGGAGAAGAGCCCAACCCCCCCCCTGGCTCAGCCTCCTTTCAGGGAGTTGTAGAGAGCGATGAGGTCTCCCCTGAGCCTCCTCTTCTCCAGGCTGAACACCCCCAGCTCCCTCAGCCTCTCCTCACAGGACTTGTGCTGGAGTCCCTTCACCAGCCCGGTTGCCCTCCTTTGGACCTGCTCCAGGACCTCAATCTCCTTCCTGAACTGAGGGGCCCAGAATGTTCAAGACTCCCAAGCCTCCCCTCCATTCCTGCCCCCAACCCTAAAGCCGTACCCCTCTGTGACTCTGTCCTGCTCCTTGGGCGACACCCAGGGCCCCAAACCTGGGGCACCCTGCACCCCAAACCTGCTTTCCTTGCCCACCCCGTTGCCGGTCCCTCCGTGGGAGTCCTTCGGCCAGCTCTAGCCCTGCGCCCCCGGGACCGACCGGCCCCGCTGGACGCGGTCTTTCACCCCGCAAAAGCTACGGGGCCTCGCCGCAACGATGCCCCGACCCCGCAGACAGCAGGCGGGGAAGGAGGAGCGGGGAGGACGTCGGCCCTCCCGGTCGGGGGCGGTACCGTAGAGGCAGTCGAAGGTCCCGCCGGAAGCCATTTGGCCCCCGAGCAGCGAGGTCTGCACCGCTCCGGTCACCGTGCGGCTCATGGCGCCGCCGGCTGCCGTTCCCATGGCGACCGCCGGAGCGCGGAGCGGGGCGGGACCGGGGTGCAACGCGTCTTTGCGGTGGGCCCTTCCCTCCGAGCGCCGAGATCCCTTTTCTGCCTGCTTGGGCCTTTCTCGGGCAGAGACCCGGGTCTCGTCATTTCACACGCTCCCGAGGCTGTGCCGCCGTTCCCTCCAAATCCCTGTGTCCAGGGGTGTCCTTCCTTTCCACTTATCCCGGAAAGCCCTGAGGCCTGTGAGGTGGCAAGGCCCGCCCGCCTCCATCTTCTTCCATCGCAGGGGGGCCGGGCCGGAGCCTCCGGGACATCGGCGGGGGTGCGGGTGGGAAGGTGAAGTGGCGGGGGGACATGCCCAGCGCCATCCCGCTTCGGAGTGAAAGAAGGGGACACCAGCAAGTGCTGCTCCGTAGTTGCCGTCCCTGCCTCTGGGGCTCGTTATGGGGGCGGCATGGTAGCCCCGGGGCCAGCTTTGCTCCCTTCCCCGCTGGTGACCATTCCCCCGAGCGAGGAGCCACCGAGAGCCCGTGTCATGGGCTGTGCAGTGAGAGGGGTGTAGGGGTGGCTGGTCTGTGCCTTGGTGAGGGCAGGGAACCATCGACTGGGGAGGAAGGGCCCAGGTGGTTTTGCTTTTCAACAGCTCTTGCTCAGGCTGTTCCATCTGACGCTCTTCAGTTCCCCTGCATCCTCACGAAGTGCTTAAGAAAATTGGTTTAGTGGCTAGAGCTGGGGACTGGGTTCAAGCCTTCATCCTATTCTTGATCCTCGTTCTGTTTATTACTGCTTCGGGCTTCTGCTGCCATTACGTGGTGGAAACAGTCTTGGGATCTACTTACAAGGGAGGCCTCAGGTAGCTGCAAAGCGTTACAAATAAATACTACATTCTTCATGATATGCATTGCTGTTTTTGCAAGGGGGCCTTCATCTTCTATGAAGAGCAAAGTTAGACACATCTTTGTGCTGTTAGATGGGAAGGATCAATGCTTTTGTCAGCCTGAGAAGATTTGGAGGCAATACTGCCAAGGCTTTTGGTATAGGAAACCAGTTTTTCTGTATAAAACCCAGCAGAACTGCAGATGGGCCCCTCTCTGCCTGTGATTTTGAAGCAGGTCTATTCCTTTGTTTTAGTCCAAATCTTGAAGTGGGTCCCTTGTGTTAGTTATTTCATGTATAAAACTAAGAAAGCAAAGAATTATTCACAGTTTGCCATGTCTGACAAAATTTTGGCTCCTTGTCTCCTTTGGCTCAGGAGCAACATTAAGACCGTGTTTCCAGATTCCTTGACTCTGCCAATTTTCACGTAGACATTTTAATTCAGTTTAAATACTGGCTTACTTTCTCAAAGACCCATCACTTGTTTGACAACTTGTTTCCTAGGGTAGTTGATCACATGGCTTAATTGAAGACTCAGATGTGGGTCTGAACTAAGAAAGGCTGTCACAAATTTGTTGATGACTGACATCTGTAGTATACTATTTTCCCCGGTGTACTGATCCATATCCTAAGGATACTCAGCAGGCTATAATGGCCCTCATTTTACTGAAGAGTTTTACAAAACTCTTACAATTTTACAAAACTCTACTTTTATAATTATTGGCAGGAGCTGTGAAGGTCAATTGTTAATAGAGTTGCCCAACATTTCTCATTACCATGTTCAGTTCTCCTTCTTTTGTATAATTTCATTTGAACTTCATAATTTCCATTGTGAAGTCTTCCATGCTGAACATCTGCCTTGAGGTAATGAGGTGTTTTAACTGTATTTTAGCCAAAAAACGACTCATCACATCCACCCTTTCACATTTTTACATTTTAGGGTTTTCAGAGCTGCCTGAATATAGGTGGTCTGTACTTCAGTTTTTCTGATGAGGCAAGGAACTGGATAGAAGCTAGATAGAGAAAGAAAAATGGAATAATTAGCTGAGTTCTTGACAGAGTACAGCAAAATCCCAGAATGTAGTTTAACAGATGAGTACTTTCAAGTTGTGGAAGATCAAAGAGGAACGGTCTTGTTATTAACTTTAGCTGCATTAAAGTGGACCAAATTTAAGATGTTGACACCTTTGTTCATCATGAGCTGTAGATTTTCTAGAGCAAGACAGTGTAGCTGAGCTGGGGTGCTGTCTACCTGAGGATTTTTTATTTTTTTTCACAGCCAGTTGGCTCTAAGGGGACACCAGGTGTTCAGATACATGGGTAAACTGTTTGCTCCTTCATTGAGTTACTGTGCAGTGACAGAGTGGACTAAATTTGTGCCAATGCTTAGCATGTTGCAAAATTGTAGTAAAGTGCACTAGTTCAGCTGCCCGTGAAAGAGTCTGAGCCAAATGCATTTTTACCTCACATTAACCTTGAGATAAGACAGGGTAATTTGCTGCAAAATGAATGACTCTACTGATGGGTGTATTATGCTGTGCTGACTTGCTGATGTGTCTGTAAAATACAGACAAAGAGAAGTGGCAAATTTAGACAAGGGTGGCTTTAGGCTTTAGTTGAGAACAGAATTGTAGCTGCACAAAGAGAAGATGGATTGGATGTGAAATCATAGATTTTGAGGAAAAACTTTGTCTCACAGAGTTAGTAGGGGAGTGGGGTGGTAAAGAGCCAGCATGCAGGGGGAGAAGGGAGGGACAGGGTGAGCAGCCAGACCTGAGCTGGAGTGGTCAGGAGAGGGAAACCCAGATAAGGAGCTGAAAAAGTGGTGAAGGGTGTGGAGAGGCGGGGCGAGAGGGGAGAAGGCAAAAAAGTTGAACTAAACAGATGATGAGTTTCTCTACTCTGTCCTCCGAAGCCTGGGGGGGAAGTGAGTTTCTTGAATGTAACCTTTCCTCTGCAGTCCCCCAGGATCTATGAATTCCCTGACAAGATATCATCCATCTGGCTTTAAGCTTAATTATGTAGATGGTCCTCTTCTGCACTCTGTTAGCAGTTGTTGAATGGCAGCACTGTTGCGGTATTGGGTGCATGTGATAATTCGTGACCGCTTTTTTTAGTAATGTAAAGAATCTTAAGTTAAATGCAACAAGCCTTTGATGGCAGGAAATGCCGAAACTAAAGAAATCCATTTAAAATTAGTATCAGTTAAGAGTGTCATTTCCCATTTTTGCCACAGGATGTCCCAGTTTCTCCATGTATGGTCCTTTACAGTCTAACCTGAGTGGCGCTAGTCCAGCACTTCTGTTAAATATGAAATGACATGAAATGAATTTTACCCTCGGACCCATCCAAGGTAAACCCTAATCCCTAAGCCATGTCCGATCTCCCCAGGGTTTCAACTGTCTATAATAAACATTTCTTTCCAGATGTGTGATTCAGAAGGAGCAGGAAAGCAGCAGCACAGGACTGCAGACAATGTGGTTACTAGGTTTCTAATCCAGGAGAAGGGGGCCTGGATTAAGGCCCATCAGAAGTGACAGTGAAGGAGTGAGGAAAAGAGAATGAGGAGGAAGACATGATGAGTGTTCCCAGCAGGATGCAGTGGTAAATCTTAAACAATGTGAGAAGACAGGTGCTGTGAAATACCTTGTTTTGCGAATCTAGACCTTGTCTCTCGGCTGGCTTTTGGCTATACTAAGGCATTATATCTACTGAAAAATACCTTCCTTGTAACTGGTGATATCTTTTGTAAAAATAGCCTTATAGTAGTGATTATGGTAAATGGAGCTTTGCTGATGTCATCTTTGGTATTTTTGTGCTGTTTTTACTTGGAGCTCTCCTAAGAGGCATCTTGAGATATGCTACTGAAATGAGCAGATCAAAGTCTTGATAAGACCTACTGTGTCTTGCTTTTTTCTTGGTATGGCTGTTGGCACATTTCATGTACCTAAAGCAATCTACAGATGAGGATAGCCTAAAAAGTCTATTCAATGAAAATGAAGTAGTAGTGTTTTGTGATCACAGTTAAAGGATTCATGTCAAAGCCTGATGAAACCATGTAATGGCTTTCATTACCGTTAAAAAAAAAAAAAAAAAAAAAAAAAAAAGCAGAATTAAGGAAATTTTCAGCCCATGGTTCAGAGAAGTACTTCATCCTTACCAGTACTTCAGGCATCCTCTGAAGGACATTAATATACTCAGTTTCACTTGGATTGGATGAGCTTTGGTTGAGCTTCTCAGTGAGCAGTGATGACATTCCCACACCATCCATCTTTCTACACTAGAGATACAGATTTGATGGATAGACTGTCTGGTGTATGAGGAACTGGTTGGATGCTTGTATCCAGAGGGTAGTCATCAATGTCTCAATGTCCAGCTGGAGATCAGTGATGAGTGGTGTCCCTCAGGGGTCCATATTGGGACCAATACTCTTTAATATCATCATCAGTGACATAGACAGCAATACCCACTGACGGGGAAGAGGAATTTGAAGTGCAGGGAGGAAAGGAAGGCAAGAAGCATCTTTAACTAGAAGGAACTTGAGGAGGGATATGAGATGTTTCAGGGAGTGGAAGGAGTTCCAGCCACCATCTTCTGGTTCTGGTGGTATCCATTTCTGTCTGTGCTAAGTTGAGAAACAGCAGTTCTTAAAAAAAAATCCTAAAAAACATTTGAAGCCTGTTAATAGTTTGTGTGGGATAGATGTGAATTGCTCTATTTTATTCAGCCAAGCCTAAGGGGAGGCCCTACTGCAGTAGTGGTCTCCCTAACACTCGACTAACGGTGCCCATTCATCCTGCAGAGATGGAAGGAGGATGCTGCCACCAGAAAGTACCATCCTGCCTGGTCCAATTGATCACACTTCCCAACTCTGCTCTCTCCCTGACTAGACAGGGGGCTGGCATGACTAGGAGGGGTGGTAAATCTCTAAAGAGTGTTAAGGGCTGTACAGAAAAGGCTGTCTCCTTGAGCCAAGGAGATCTCTACTCAGAAGCTCAGGAGTTCAGTAGTTAGATTTTTACTGGCTGTGTGATGGATGGGCTGTACCAAAGCCTGTGGTAGCTCAGGGTGGTTTAACAGCTCAGCAGACAGGGAGACACATAGTATGTATTTATCTGACTTGTCAAAAACTGTAAAATGGAGTATCTTGCTGACCTCTGCAACATTTCTGCTCTCCTTGCTCTTTCTCCTATTGTTCTCAAAGGTGCCTGGTCAAATCTGGCTTCTAACTAGTTGGAAAAATGTTTCCAGGGAGTGAATGTTTGTGCTTGCCTGATAGGAAGGGGAGGAGCACTGGGGACTCTTGATTTTCCATGACTGTTTTAGCCACTCTTCATGGAAATTTAAGTAGCTGGACAGAAACGCTATGGAGTCTCATTTCAGCTTGTTATTATAATATAGTATAGCTCTTCTATACACTACACTTTGATTTCCTTTTAAACAATTAGTGCAATATGATCTTAATCCTGTCTGTTAAACCTTTTGAAAATGTTTACTTATCATCCTTTAATTGTAATCCACTGGACAGAGGTCAGCTGAGGGCTAGCACACATCTGAGGGCTGTGTGGGAGGCCTGCTAGAATTAATAGGGTGAGACAGCAGAGACAAGATGCTCAGGTCAGGGAAATAAAATAGCTAGAATTAAGTGGAGGCTGGACAGAGCCTTTTCAAGGATTGGGGAAGGATGTATAGGTATCACTTCCCTCATTCAGTAAAACGTTTGTTCTCTCTCTGGCCTTGAAAGTTCCCCTGTCTTTCCCCTCTGCCTTTGCCTGCACCCACGTAGCCTTTCCCACTTCACTCCCCAGTCTAAGATGGTGTAAACTGAACAGAACACAGTTCTGAGCACAGGGCCTAGAGCACATCCCTGGTGTCCTGTCATACCAACTGTGAGAGCATGACAGGAACTCAGCATCTAGAGTGTTCATCTGGAATAAGGGACTAGAGTAGTTGAAGTTAATGATGTGCCAGTCTGGACAGAATGTGTTGAGTAAAATTTAGTGGTTGTTACACCCAGTAAGTACCAATCCAAGACATTCAGTGCTTGGAGTAAATACTGCACAGCAGACTGTAATAAGTAGTATGCACAACATATTAGAAATAAGGGCAGAACAGTCAGGCTGTGGGTTTAAAACAAAAGCTTAGACGAAATTTTCTGCCAAGGAGATTGCTTCTATACCTATGTCACTTCTTAAAAAATAATTGTACTCCAGCAACATAATGTATTTAGGAAGATGTCAATGTAGATAGACTCTTGAGAATCCCTTGACCTGCCTATGGATATGCTTTAGCACTTCTTGAAATCTGACCCTCAAGCACCTGATAGTCAAGTCCAATTGATTTTTGGTAGGAGTAACAATTTTAAAGGTCTTTCAGAAAATGCCAGTAATGCTTATTGAACTCACTTACAAATTAATCTCCAGGATCAGTGATAAGAAAAGCAGAAGGAAATAAGCACAAGAGAGTTAAATTATGAAAGCCAAAGTCTGGCTTGACAACTGATGTGAAATAAATGTCTTAAGACTTAATTTTCTACACCATTTTGTAACTCTGCAAGCTGTGGGGATTTTAAATGAATTCAGAAGATTCAGTTGCAGGCTCTTCAGGAGCAGCTTGCCGCAATGTACAGCATATGTCTCAATGCAATATTTAAAAGAAGATGCTGGGATGTGAGTACACAGAAGTATAAAGGTGCAATCAGTGACATGTCAAAAATGGAATGAGTCATATTTGTAAATACCAATGATTCCAGTTAGCTCTCACAGTTTGTTGTGAATGTTGAACTGTTTGCTGTAGTGGAGCTTCACGTTTAATAACACATGATGAAGAGAGACTTGATTAAAACAAGCCAGATTTGCTACCAATACAGATACCAAAATGGCATGCCACCAAGCTGAATGAAATTGTTAACAGGGTCAACACTTTGGGGAAAAAAGGATGACTGGAATGTGTGCATTGGAAAAGAAGTTGTCAGATTGTTCAGCTGTCTCATTGCTTGGGGTCACATTCTGATCAGTTCTGAAAATTCATGTTGGGTATGCACAAATGTGAAAGCCTTACTCTTTCAGGTCAAGAGAACTGAGAATGGAAGAGGCTTCCTGTTTGGAAGGAACTAGATAGGCATCTGTCTGTTAATTCTGCAGTGGAGGAAATAAAAAATGTCTGAAGATAACAAAACTTCCTTGAGTAACTAGCACGTATCTTCTTCATGCCTAAACACTTCTAAACTTGGGCTATTTTTTCTGTGTTTTTTTGTTTGTTTCTTTGTTTTTTGTTTTGTTATGTTTTATTTTTAACTGAAAACAGAGAGTCTGACTGCAGCAGAGAGGTAGGCCTTTGAAAATTAATTTAATTTTGAGGATTAGTGATGTTATTTTACAAATCCAGGGTAGGATTTTCAGAGTTATAGAGACTGTCAGACAGCACATACTTGTCTTCCCCAGCCATGCTCTTTTGTTGTATTGGTAGCATGTGCAGCCATTTGAGTGCAAACACCTGGCCTTTCCTTACCACCAGTATGCACCATGGGATCTATTCCAGAATGCTTGGATTTTCATGAGTGTTCCCTCCATGGAGGGGAGCAGCTGGTCTGCCACTCCAGCAGGCACTGGAGTAAGCTTGACCATGCTTGAAACGTGCATCCAGCATCAACTGCTGCATAAGTGTAATGAAAAGCTGGTGTGTTGCCAGAGGCTCAGTCGTCCTTGCCTCCAGTACAGGCAGAACAGGCAGATAACTTTGTGGCACGTTACAAAATGCCAGCTTCCTTCTTTTGCCGTGTTACCAAGGAGAATGGACACTGAATTTGCTAATCTGGCTTCTCAGTGTTGCATGGCCAATTCATAATCTTTACTAATATTTTGGATATGCTTTCAGTGGGCAGTAAAAATAAGAGGCATAACATTACAGTGATGATTGTTATAATCTTAGCACAGACTTAGGATCCTTTAAGTTTATACAGAAACCAAGCAGTTACGTATTCTTTTTCTATTCCTGCACAGACATCCAGACTTCATTCCAAAAGTCATTCATTGCTGGAAATAGTGGCTTCTTAGCAAAAGCAAGTAGTGGTGGCAATTCTTGAAATTAATTTTGATGCAAACTTTTGATTGGAGCCAAAGTTTCCTCTCTGCCTGCTAAGGTAGGTAGGTCACTATCTTTTTTACTATACAGGGCTAGGCTATAGAGTCCTGGTCCCAGCATGAGAGCCCAGAATTTCTGAGACTCTGTGGGCCAAGTGTCAAAGACATCAGTTCTGTTTCTAAAGTGACAAGTGACTGCATTCTTCTTTCTGAAGTGGGAAGTGACCGCAGTCTTGCAAACTGCTTTCCTTCTCCAACTGACACTGATGGGGGCTTGCCCTACCTAACAGCAACTATGTAAATACATTTTTGAGTTTCCTTTAAAAGTCTGTTCTGTCCATTTGAGTCTTTCTAACAGACAAATACTTCTGGGTTTTTTTGGACAACCACTCTTTTAGTGAGCTGAAACTGAAGATACAAGAAGCCAACAGCATAGACTACAGTGCTACTGTGATGTTTACACATCACAAGTCACTGCTATATGTTCTTTAATTCTGATAAAGGGCTGTACATGGAAAATAATTTGGAAACCCATTGCAACAATAGTCTCCTCCTATTTAACTGATTATTCCTTGAAACACAGAGCTGGAGCTGTAAATGCCCAGTGCTATCTGTAGTCCTTGTACTCTCACATGTGGCACCAGGCTGTGAAAGTGACATGGCAGATTGAGGGAGGGCTTTTTTTCCTTATTCTTTCAGAAGCTCTGAGATTTTCACTGAATCTCCTTTTCTGTGTCCAAAAAACTGTTTCCCAGAAGTTTCTGAGCAGTCTAAGATCAGCAGTCTGCCCTCAGCCATTCCTCTTTGCTGCATAGATGAATTTGTTCATCCTGTACTCTTCAGTATTTTTTTCTTTTGCCACTGTCAGCTGGCAGAGGACAAACAGAAAAAAAAAAAAAAGCACCAAGTTAACATTCAGTCCTTATGCACAGTATAACGTCAGAAAAGGCTGTGACCTCCTCTCTGCACTTTGCTCCAGATCTGTACCATCAGTATGAAAAAAATGTGTTAACTGTGCTTTAATGTCAATTAACTTCCTTTTCCTCCTTCCCTGCCTTGTCATTCCACTAAGAACTAATTCCTTCTTCCAGGGTGATTCTGTTACAAACTGTTTCCATGCAGGCAGTGTGGCCAAGATAGCAGTCCTCCTCCTTAACATATTTGGAAAGCTGCTGGAGCTAAAATGGAGTGCTGCTTGCTGAGGATGTTCAGTCTCCACAAGCCATATCTTTGTGCAGATGCCTTCAAAGTCTTCTCCCAAGATGACTAAATTTTAACCTCCCCCTATCCTTGATATCTGCTAACTCCAGCAAGACTGTAAAATACGTTTTGTTTTGGTCTTGCTTTTTTAAATGAAAGAGGATGTTGAAACTATTCACTTGCAGTCTTGGGAAACCCCCTTTGAGTTTTTTTTTGCCTCAGGTTTTCCCTCAGAGTTTGTGTTGCTCTCAGCAGGTCTATCTAGACCTTTGGCTAGTGGCCAATAAATAAAGCTTTAGGAAGAAAAGACACAGATAGATAATTTGAAAGGAAGACCTGCTTAATACATTAAAACAAGCTAACAGCAAGTCACTGATGCTGCTTTCAATAGGCATTTCAGTCTCTGCTCCATCTCTCAGCATGTCTGTGTGCTGTTGGGAAAGGCATAGACTGGTCAATGCCAACCCCGTGCATCTTCCAGAGTTCATCGTGCCTGGCTGCATTGCCTCACACTGTGTCCTGTGTCCAGTTCTGGGCCCCTCAGTTCAGGAAGGAGATTGAGGTCCTGGAGCAGGTCCAAAGGAGGGCAACCAGGCTGGTGAAGGGACTCCAGCACAAGTCCTGTGAGGAGAGGCTGAGGGAGCTGGGGGTGTTCAGCCTGGAGAAGAGGAGGCTCAGGGGAGACCTCATCGCTCTCTACAACTCCCTGAAAGGAGGCTGGAGCCAGGGGGGGTTGGGCTCTTTTCCCAGGCAACTATCAGCAAGATAAGAGGGCATGGACTTAAGTTGTGCCAGGGGAGGTTTAGGTTAGATATTAGAAAGAATTTCTTCACAGAGAGGGTGATCAGACATTGGAATGGGCTGCCCAGGGAAGTAGTGGATTCTCTGTCCCTGGAGATATTTAAAAAGAGACTGGATGTGGCACTCAGTGCCATGGTCTGGTAACCACAGCGGCAGTGGTCAAGGGTTGGACTTGATGATCTCTGAGGTCCCTTCCAACCCAGCCGATTCTATGATTCTATGAAAAGCTACATCTACCCCCTGGCTATCATACCTACAAACCGCCTAGCCCACGGCTGTCAGTATCTGGGCACAGCTTGAGCATGCTCTGAGGGGGGCTGCCCTTGCTCTCGACAACCCCCATTTTATCATTTTTTTCTTTTTTTTTTTTTTCCAGCAGGCATCTCGTGATGATAACTCATGATATAATCATGACCGTCACCGACAAGCGACAGCTGGCTAGGCCCGGAGAGCGTACCCGGTGCTGCTCTGTTACTTCGCTGGCTACAGCTTTCTGACCGTGGATCCCGGCTGTGGTAGAAGAGAAACCCGCTCTGCCACCCGCTGCTCTTTGTAAGGAAGGGGGTGACAGCTGCCCTCAGCTGCCGGCGCCATTTTTCACTCTTCCTGCCGGCTCCTCCTTCCCTTTTCTTTCCGGCTCGTTAAGTATCGACTGCTCCCGGAGAATGCCTCTTGCGACACGCCGACTCATAGTTAGAGAAGCGAGGACCCGTTCTTGGCAGAACCGCTCTCCTTGGCACCGCGGAGGGCACGGCTGGGTCCGGCGGGCGGCACCGGCGGGCAGAGGCGGGTGGGGAGCGCAGGCGGAGGCGGGCGTTCCCTTCCGAACTACAACTCCCAGCGTGCCGCAGGGGCATGAGGGCTGGCGGGGGAGGAAGGTGACCCGGAACGGGTGTAGGGCCGCGCAGGACGCCAGCTCTGCGGTGTCACTGCGCTCGCTGCGGGGCAGGCAGGTAGCGGGGCGGGTCGGGTCGGGTCGGGGCTGCCCGGCACAGGGGGGCGGTAAACGGCGATTAACGGCGTCCCCTTTTTTCCTCGCCGGGAGCTGTGGCTGCCGGAGGAGCCGCCCGCCATGTCGACGGTGGCTGCCGCCAGCTGTGACGGGAAGGGTGCGGGGGAGGCGCGGGAAGAGAAGAAGCCGCTGAGGCCCTGCTGCGCCTGCCCCGAGACACGGAAAGCGCGGGACGCATGGTGAGGGCCCAGACCCCCCTCTCGCCACAGGGAATGGACCAAGTTCCTGGTCCGGTATTTTCCTTCGCTGGCTCGGCCCGGTGTGGGGCTGCTGGAGCGTTTTATCCAACCCTCCTCCCGTTTCCGGCCCGGCCCGGCCCATTTCTCTTGCTGCCTTCTAAGAGTTTCTGCTCCTGCCAGCCGGCCCGGGTGACTCTGTGAGCCCACCACGAACCGAGGGTGCTCGAGCATCCAAGAATGGTGGGAGTGCAGAGGAGGAAATATCTTAAAGGGATAATTAATATCCAGTAGCAGCAGTTCAGAGGTTAGCTTTTAATGCTGCTTACACGTCTTCACTAGTGTTGATTTACTGAAGCAACAAGTACCGGCAGGCAGTAACATTTTTGTTGTTTAATTGGTTATAGAATCGTAGAATTTTTCTGGTTAACCAAGCACACTGCCAAATCCACCACTAAACCATGTCCCTAAGCACCACATCTGCCTGTCTTAAATATCTCCAGTATTGGTGGCTCAACCACTTCCTTAGCCAGCACTGAAGTGCCTGGAACTCTGTTACAGTGCTGTTGTTATAATATCTGTTCTCTTTTAAATAAAGCAAAATACTTCTGTTTTTTAGGTCTTTCTCACAGAGGTGCAAAATTTGACAGTTGTATATATAGCTGCATTCTTAGTTATAACCGTAGCCATTATTATAGGACCTACAAAATAGCATGAAATGCACCTCCAAGATACAGTTCCTTTGTCCATGACGGTAAATTATGTAGTCTGGTGATCAAACTTTTTTACCTAACAGGTAGTAGAGATGGCGTTCAGTAGGTGACATGAAGTTAGAGATGTGAGGTTTTGCTGAAGTTAAAGATGTGAATCTAGCTCTTTACTGGAGGGAGGTGTAGTCCAGGGCCCCCTTAAGAAAACGGTGGTGGAATGCAAGTCCAGGGTCAGATGGAGCTACCCTGGGCAGCCAGCACACCTAGCCATGCTTATTGTTATAAAACTTAAGTGATTTAAGAAAATAAGATGTTCTAGTTATTCACATTTTGGTAGTTTTCTCATTTGGGAACAAGAATAGCTGAGGTTTGCTCAGCTGTGATTCATGCTCTGCAGTGTGATGGTATTACCACCTCTGGAAGTGCTCTGCAAGTCTATCAAAGAGCGAGTCTGAACTGCTTATATGGTATCTGTGATATATTAATGATGGTAGGCTGTCACCACAATTTGGATATGTATTAGATGCTTGGATGGATGAACGACACCAAGAAGTTACTATAGGTGTCAAATCATGTTTTGAGTAGGTAGACTGGTTGTTGATTTTTTTTTTTCACTTCAAGTTCCCTAAATACAGATTGAAACTGGACTAAAATGTCATTAACTGGTCAACCTATTCTGTACTGGTCTTTTATTGGAATAATTCTGTTGCTTCCATAGGGAATGATTTGAAATTGGTTGCTGATGAGATCAGCATGAAGTGATGTGACAGCACTGTGTTCTTATAACAATCCCAGTCTAGACTTGCCCAGAATAGACACTGGCCTTTTAATAGGAAATGCTGTTACACATCTCAGCAGTTTTAAGTGCACTGCTCCAGGCTTGGGCATCTTTTTGACACAGTGTACTTTCCAAAACAGCATTACCCTGGACAGGATGGGCAAAAAGATCTCCGGAGCCTAATAGGTTATTTTGATTGTTCCCAACAGTTTGTCAGTCCTGTGGCTTTGACTAATAGTAAGCTAACGTTTTGTTGCTGAACCTTGGATGTATTTGTGTTTTGCAGCATCTTTGAGAAGGGAGAAGAAAATTGTGAGCACCTAATTGAAGCTCACAAGGAGTGTTTGAGATCTCTGGGCTTCAAGATATGAGTGAGATGAGTGGGGCTGTGAACGTGGTGAGTATAACCTTCAGGACCTCTATCACTGAAGGGCAGGGGCATCTCAGCTGGTGCTGCTGGCAGGCCCAGAGTGCTGTAAAGGTATCTTCCTTGTGAAAAGGCACTAGGGTAAATGCTGCTGGCCTTGTGTGGGTGAGGAAGCCTTCTAGCTGTAAACAGCCTCTGTGAGGAGGTCTTCAGCAGGAGGGAATGGTTCTGTCTCTGCTGCCTTTTAGTAGATCTGAACTTCAGCTTAGATTTCTAGCGGGGTGGAGGGTTGGTTTTTGTGGGATGTTGCTGGGGCTTTATTGTTAAACTGTCCCTCAGTATCCAGTGAAAATGCATACTTTATGAAGATGTTTTCCCTCTCTTTTCTAGATGGTGTCTGTGATGTGACTGTGTTCTAGGAAGCTGCAAAATAAATTATTTCTACAAATTACTTCAAAGAACAAATATAAACAAAGAGTATTTATAAAGAGTCTCTAATGATATTCTGTGCATCATGTCTATAGCTTTTCCACTGTTAGCTCTTTACCACTATAGAAAATGTATTTTTTCCTCTTAATAAAAATCTGAAAATGACTGGTGTTCCTGACCTGTTTCTTATAAGTATAGGAGTTACAGTGCCCACCTCATTCAAAGCACTGGAATGGAGAGAATGAGAAGAGCCTGGTACTCTGGTACTTTCTTGCTCACTTGATTCCTCATCAATTTGGGCCTTGGTATCTCCCTTTATTGGCTTTTGTACACTCATCTCAGATGAACCCCAGCATCCCTGTATGAAAAGCCTGTATTCTAATTCAATGCAAGGCATGAAAATAAACTTTTATCTTCAGAAAATTAAGAAAGCTTTCTGAACTCTTGCTAGGTGGAAAACTGCAAATGTGTTGTGAAAGTCTGTATGGCCACAGTGAAAGGAAGATGTGAGCTTTGGTGGTTCAACCATCATGCAACTCTTCCTTTAAAAAAAGTGTGCCTGAAAACACCTAAATTGATTTCTAGTGTGTGCTCAGAGATCTACCTTTTAAAAATTGTATACTTTTCTACAATGTCACATTCAGCCCCAACAGAAAAGTTGTGTAGTTTCTAAAATGATAGCTTTGTGCTGTGAGTTTAAGACTTCCTGTCTTCCTTCCACAGGGAAGTTGCAATGGGCTGTCCTCACCTGTGGTGCTGGCCCCACCAACACTGCCACTATCCATGTACTGGGCGATGCCAGAGGAAGCATCTTCTTTGTTCTAAGGAGACATTAACATTGTCTTCTAGAGTACCTTCTAGCTCAGGAATTTACCTGTCTGAGCAATGATATTAATGACTTTTGGGGTTTTAGTTTCTTTCTTTGATGCTGCTGCAAAAGCTTTTTGGTAGTATGGAAAGGCAGGAAAAATTGCAATGCAGATGCTGAGAATGCTTCCTCTACTGCAGTTCAACCCTGCTATTCGTAGCAGTTTTGTCTTGCAGATCCTAGAAGTCTTCCCAATCTTGATATCCCCATTATATCAAATGTCAGTATCTTGGGAAGAGTGCCCCTTATAATACTCTTTTTTCTGCTGGGGCCTAAAGGTAGACAAGGTTTTGGGATGA
The DNA here is from genome assembly GCA_023637945.1 of Phaethornis superciliosus. Lineage (NCBI taxonomy): Eukaryota > Metazoa > Chordata > Aves > Apodiformes > Trochilidae > Phaethornis > Phaethornis superciliosus. The sequence continues at coordinate 82,018,456 of JAJQWJ010000001.1, read as the reverse complement.
TCTGGCAAGTGCATGACAATGGTACGAAAAACAGAACTTGACTCCCAATACTTTTATAGTAGTGTTTTGGCTATAAGATCATCTTTCCCTCTTTGTAGAGAAGGTCAAGAGAAATGGAGTTTTTAATTTCCCCGTACCTCCTGCAGCTGAGCCTTGCTCTGGTTGCAATTTACCTCTTCCCTTAAATAAGGGATCACCAGAGACAATGTTCCCTCTCTCACTTCACCCTTAACAGAAAGCATTCTTGAGTGGCTCATACTTACCCCCTGTGCAAAGCTTGATCTCTCTTCTTTCCTTCCCACATGACACCTTGTCAAGATGGCACAGCCTTTGCTCCTCTTCAGAGCTGTAGTGCTCCATGTTGCACATGGGATAATCATTGTACAGATAGACTGTGCTGTCCAAGACTATGATGAATTCTTTAAGGTTGCCATAAAGCATTGCTTGAACCTCACCCAGTAGACAGTGTTATGCCAGAGCACTATTAGTAGAAGAGCCAATTAATGTGTCTTTAAGTGAATGGTGCCAATGGGAATGGCATGCTAGGCAGGGCAGCTGCAAGCTCGGCCTGAAACACGACCACTCTGGTAACCCTATCTCTACTCCACGGACCCATGCAGGCTGACTTCATACTCTTGACTGACCATGTGGGTTATGTCAGTGCCTGAAATGTAACTGCTTCCTGGCAGCAAGGAAGACCCTGTCTCTATGCCTGATTATGTGTTACTTGAAGCAGAGGAGAAAGTGCACTGATTCATCTTTTCTATAGCTGACCACAGAGGACAGAGTTTAGTGTGTTCCTCTCATGCCTGTAATCTCAGTCATCCTAAGTAGGAAGTGTTCACTTTCCTCTTTGTTCTAAGTGAAGGTTTGGGGGTTCCAGACAGCTATTAAAAAATAAAAACATGGAATGATATTTCCCAAGGACTTTTCCCAACAGAACTTGTTATCTGTGAGGTGGGAGAACCCTCTCCCAACTAGGATTTCTCTGCAAAGCACGCTTCCAGGTTTTACATACCTAGACTTGTAGACAGGACAATGCTCCCCTCTGTGAGAGAGAAAGCTGTGTCCCAACAGCTCAATTGCTCCAGCTTTGTCCCTTGCAATCCCAGCTATCTGTCCAGAGCTTTACCTTGCACCCCTTGGTCTAAAATGCCCCTTGAGACAGAGCTGCTTAGTGGAAAGGGGGGGGGGGGAAGGGGTGCCTGTGCTGCAGCAGCTGGAAAGTGTTCTCTAAGAATTAGTCCCTTTTCTTTTGCTTAGTCCCTGCCACTGCTCTGAGCCACACTGGGGAAGGATGACCTTTCTTCTGTTTTGTGCTGGGTGAAAGTCACTCTCTCGCAGGAGCACAGAGCGTAGCAGAGCCCCATGTGTGTCTGGAGCTCCCTGTGATAAGCTGGTTGTTTTCCCCTTTCCTTTCCCTTCCTGGCGGTGCATTGGGCTTATCTGCCCGCTTGAGTTATGTTAAGTAGCGAGTGCACGCCTGCTCTCTGTTCTCCTCGCTGCTTTTGCTCCTTGGATTTCAATTCCAAACATGGTTATCCATTTGGGGTCTCGGTCCTTTCCGCTGCCAAGTGATACACATTCCACATTCAACACCAGCTCCCTCCACTGCTCTCTCGCAGTCGCTATTTCCAGTGCCAGGAGGCTGGTGAGAAAGAGGCAGCACAAGCAGATCTCTGTCCTGCCTGCAAGTTTTCCAGCTAATGGCCTCTACTCTTTCTTTGACTGAGCTCTTTTGGCCTTGTATTTGCCACCTCCTTTTCTCACTGGTGTGGCTAAGGAGGGGGCCAGCTGCCAGTTTGTGAGCCACGAAGAGGAGAAACGAGCCCTTTGGGGATTTTTTTTGGGGGGTGCAGAAGCGCTCAGGGGCACTTTAACATGTTGCTCTGAAGGGCGCTGCTGTGGGACCGTCTGAGCCTCAAGAGGAGGAAGAGGAGGAACAGCTACCCAGCAGCTCTGGTTTCAGACCTCTGGAGCACCCTTTCGTGTATGACAATTCGTTCTGAGCACAGGACGGCTGGGAAGGGTAGGGAGTAGGGAAGGATGAGTGCAAGCAGTCTTCCTTGGGACCAGGCTATTTTCCAGCCTCTGGTGTGCGATGCCTGGAAGGAGATTATGGAGGAAGCAGCCTATCATCTGGCCAGCTGCATCGTCCTCCTGGGTTACATGGGGGGAAGTGGCATCTTTGGGCACCTCTATATCTTTGGCCTCCTGGCCCCGGGCTACTTGTGCTATGCTCTGTGGGGCTGGCTGAATGCCTGTGGGCTGGATATCTTCATCTGGAACATGCTGCTTGTCCTCCTCTGCTTGCTTCAGCTGGCTCACCTGGTTTACCAGCTGCGCAGAAACACCATCCTGGAAGAGTTTGACCTTCTCTACAAGACCATGTACCTGCCCTTGCAGGTGCCCCTGAAGGTCTATAAAGAAATTGTGAAGTGCTGTGAAGAGCAAGTCCAGTCACTAGTCAGAGACCAGAATTATGCAGTGGAGGGCAAGACACCCATTGACCGCCTCTCCTTGCTGCTGTCTGGCAGGTAAAGGCTCTCTTTCTGAACAAAGTCTTGGCTTATTTTTGTATTTTCACCCTCTGTAGAAACTAGCATGATGATTGTTTCCTTCACTCTGAAAGGGCTTTGAGATATGCATCTGCTCTTGGGCATTGTGTGTGTTTTGTTTTTTTTTTCTAAGTTAGAATATTTCAGGGAACATTTTGTAGAATCAAACTGTGCAGTGAAGCAGCCAGCTCAGCCTTACTTGTGATCTGTTTTGGGGGACCTTTACCTCTTTCTCTGTCATTTTAAAGTCATCTTATTTCTGATGGGAGCAGTCTGGCCGCAAGAGAGTGTTTCTCAAGGCAGGAAGGTGGTGTGTCTGGGGATGTGGTCTCTGGGGGTGCCAGACGTACAACTCTGATGTGAATGCCTGAGTAGTGAGTACACTGAGTAGGAGTCCTTGATTCACCTGCTCCCCCTGGCCATCAGTATTCAGCGAGATGTTTTCATCCTTGTTCCCAAAATCTCAACCCTCAAGGCTCCAAAAGGTTACACTCTGAGGGGTCATTTCATAAAAAGAGAGCAAACTGCCCTGTGGTGGACCCTGTGTCATGAAGCCCCTTTTTTCCCCTGTGCTCTCATAAACTACTGATGTTCCTACTAGTGATGTTCCTTCCTCTGGACAAACAAGGAGGACCTCAGAAACCTCTAGATAGTTGCACTGGGGATTTGATTATTGAGTGAACTGTTTGATAAAGTTCTGGCATTTGTTTGCCTGAGATCCTCTGGCATGCCTTTATGAACGTATCTCTTAACCTCTTGCAAAATCCAAGTGCAAGGCAAGCAGTAATGATACTGGCTTCCCAGTTGCTGCCAGGTGCTTGGCATCTATGTCAAGTGAGACTGGGAAAGGAAGGAGATCTGTAAACAGGAAAAATGCTGAGCTATAGGAGGTGTGCCTCACAAGGATTTTCTTTGGAATACAAACAAAGCATCACCTGGAGCTCATGATTTACTGTGGTGGTTCATCTTCTCTCATGAGGGTGAGGGGGTGTGTAAAGAAGGGTTGTCCTTCCTTTTTTTTGGTGTCTGTCCCTTCTATAGGATGTGTTAAGAGCATCCTAGGACCACTGATAAGTGCTGAATGGCAAATCGCTGGGAGGAAATTGGGTGTGTTTCCATTAGATGTCCTGCCCCTTATCAAACATCTGTGCTGAGCAGCTTGCTCTGAAGTTTAACATACCTGCAAATAATATTGGTAAGGAAGAATTTGTGCTGTCTTGTCCTGCACTGAATAATATGATGCTGCTCTGTGGGCATGAAAGGGCTGCAATGGACAGGAAGGCAGTTCTAATGGGACAGTTGTTCTCCTCCCTTTTGCAGTGGGAAGCACGAGCCCTGGCTGGTATAAGTTCCTCTATGGAGGTGGAATTGGATTTGCATTTCCTGGTGTGCACTCTTTTAATTTGTGAGGTCCTTGCTGACCCAGCAAAGCATTGCTGCTGTTGTGGTGCCCCTCCTTAAACTGAACAGCAGCAGGACAAGGAGGGCTTGGAATGTGCCTGGATCAGGACACCCGCCTTGCAATCTCTGACCCTTCCAGGCAGCACTCCCAGCTGGAAGTCAACAGTGAACTCAGCCTTGTGACTTCTGAAAGCTAGAATTACCTTTGTGCATCATACAAGAGGGGCACGTGGCAACAGGGAGGCAAGAGGCCCCAGATCTGGTGGTGCAGAGCTACGAACAGAGCTTCAGAGTGCTCTGCTGCAACCCCAGGCCTCTGCAGCACTCTGCTCCCAAAGCAGAGTTAGGTGTAAATTCAACCTTGCTATTTAGTAGAAAATTTTAGAAAAACTAGGGGAAAGGACTGCTTGGAAGGCAAAGAAGCCAAGAAAGATTGAATGGTGATCTGCAGAAAACTAAGCTGATGGTGTGATGTGCCAGGAATGAGGGACAGTGTGATTTTGGGAGTTCTGTGTATGTGCAGCTCCCTATCATTGAGGTGGAGAATGCCCTCTGAGTACAGAAGATGATACAAGTATAAAGAGCCACAGGCTCTTTTAGAAGTACCTGAAAAGCAGCATCAGTCTTGCAGGCTAAGTCCTGGTTTATGACCAAGCACTTCACCTGTGAGGGCTGGCTTTGTAGCAGGAAACAGAAAAGAGATGCAGTATGGGGAAGTGGCAGCAAATATAATTTCCCACAAAGAAAGGGGGCCAGCCGCACAGACTGAGGTATTCGTAACTGTCCCAGAGGAAATGAGACGTGTGGGACGGGCAGAAGTCCTTTCCTTCCTGGTGGGACGGGCTCTCTGAATGATGTATGAGTTGATCAGGTTCATGTGGCATCTATTTTGTGGCGTAAGCCTGTGCACCTCACCTGTCCTCTCCACAGGGTCCGAGTGAGCCAGGATGGACAATTCCTTCACTACATCTTTCCATACCAGTTCTTGGACTCTCCAGAATGGGAGTCACTGCGACCTTCTGAGGAAGGAACCTTCCAGGTAATCCTGCACGGTCCCACATCATCCCAGCCTCGCTCCTTGCTGCTTTGTTGCATGCCTGGGAAGGGGATGGAGGGGGCTTATTATGTAATTCAGAGCTAACCAGGAATACCTCCCTCCCTCTCCTTGTGATTTAGCCAGGCCAAAATTGTACTGTCAGCTGTGTGATCTTTTTTCTGCCCTCCTCTGAAGAACTCAGTGATTGCTTTTACTACCAGCAGACAGCAGGGAGGGTGGAGTGTGGTGCCCCTTTCAATTTAGCATGGGGATGAGGTATTGATTGCTGTCTTACTTCCATTAGAGTTCTCCCTAGCACCTGTATCAAAGCATTTGCCCTGCACGCTGCTAGAAGGGGGGATTGTTCCAGCATCAAGATAGCAGCCATGGCAATATGTGGCAGTGATGTAAATCTATAAACATCCTTTTCCTCACAGAACATTCTGATGCTGATGTGTTTAGGGTAGAAAAGCAGAAAGGATTATTCACATCCGAATATGGTTCTTTCTTGAGCAGGCAAATCCCTTGCTGAGAGGCCAGACCAGTTCTTATTTGCAGTAACTCAAAGGATCTTGATCTTGCTGTCAACACCACACTTGTTATTTGGCTTTCCTTCTGGAAGAGATTACTCAAGCTCACATCTCTTTGCCTTAAACTTTCATCCCAGGACAAACCAATCCCTGTCAAACCAGAATATGTCAGTTAGGGCATATGATGAAGGAGTTTACTAATCCCTTGGGAGGGTGGGATGGTCATGAGGGAATTTCTATGCTTTCTCATGAGCGCAGCCACATTCAGAAATGGTTAAACCAGGGCAGCTCTCCAAATCTGCTTTCCTTGGGTCTGAATTTGGCTCATGTACTGTGTGAAAGGGTCGTGGGGGTTGCTCCTGAAAGAGATGCCATTGCTAGTGATGAAAGTCTTGTAAGAACAGTTGCAGGCAATGGCTGACCATGTGACTGGGGCACAGGGCTGCAGCTTGTGAGCAGAAATAGGGATGTTGGGCCAAGACAGAGAGGGCAACAACAGCACAGCTGTGCTAGGCATTGGGGTAATGTGTTTTGCACAGAGCTTCATCCCAGCAGCAGGTTGCTGCTAGCTCCTGGACTGTATTTGCCTAAGAGTTGAAGACAGAAGAGACCAGGATGGTTGCTCAGTGCTCCTGTTGAGGAAACATTCCCTTTAAAGCAGGAAATGGATGTTTTGGTGGCACACAACCTGCAAAGACATCTGCAGTGTTTTCTAAGCTCCTATCTGTGGGCCTGAATGTTCCCAAACCTCCTGAGTGTCTTTATCTGTGGTGTGGGAGATAGTTTGGGAGCAAGCTGGTGCCAGGCTGTGCCAGCCCTGCCAACACCACACTTTTGGCCCCTCTCCTGCTCTGCAAAATAGGGGTAATCAGAGAGGTCTGCTGTGCCTGGCACTGGAATGGGAAAGTAAAATCCTAAGTGGGGAAAGGCTGCAACCATGTGGTGAAAATGCCTAAAACTTGCATTTGCTCATTGAGGGGCATGAAGAAGTACTAGATTGTGAGACTGGCATCCAGCAAGGGAGATTTTACAGGTCCTTGTTCCTGGCAGCACGTTACCCTTGATATCTATGCTTACCCAGGGTGATGTGTTGCTTTTGGCAGCTGTTTAACTCACCGTTCCCTCTTATTGGGATAGTTTATAAAACTGTGCCATAGTTCAACTTTACTCAGCATCACAATAATTTGGTTTTAAAAAAATAATCTATGCTTGACTTTGGGACTTTGCTGGAGGAGGGCATGGAAGTTTTTCCTTGCCCACGTTTTCCCTGTTGCCGTTTCAGTCGTGAGCCCACTTAAAAATGGCAAAAGCACAACTCAGCTTACAAGGAGAGTTGGTTTCCTTGTGCTTTCTGCTGTGTCTGTCTCTTCTTCCCATAGAACTGCTGGTTCCCAGTGCCTGAAGGAGTTGGGTTTCAGGACTCACACTTTCCCCCAGAAGACTGAATTATGGGTTATGCCTCTGTCAGAGCACTTGTGCTGGGGAGATCCATGACTGAAATCTGTCCTGCTGCTTTGGTTAGGAGGAAGGTTTTCTTACTACATCTCACTTAATCCCTCATGAGAAGCAGAGGCTTTTGATTGTCGTGCTAGAAATTGGTTCAGAAAATGAGATTCTGGCTGTTCCAGGATCGGTGTGACCCTTCCTCTTGCTTGCCTCAGGCTGGGAAAGTTCCCAGGTTTTATCTCATATATTTCTTTCACAAAGCAGCTGCTTGCATGGCAGTGGCATTAAATATCAGATCCAAGGACACACACGCATCCAAGCTGTGTTCAGCTTCCCAATGTCCTTCTGCCATGGTGGCTGGCCAAGGAGACCCCTGGATATAGAATGAAAGGGAGCCCCCAGGATATTTTGGCTACCACACTTGTTCACATGCCAGTGTCTCCATTACACTCAGATCTTCTTCGGCCCAAGGCAGTTCGACCCTTCCTGTGTTTCTTACCTTTTAATATTACTATTAAATGTATATATTACAATAGGCACTTATACCATGTAATGATTTTAATTATTAATAGTTCAGTCTTACAGCTAGGGGGAAAAATGCCTCTGTTTGCACTGTTTGCCTTTGTTTGGCAAAACCCAAAGCAAAAATAACTGTTCTCTCAAATCAACCCAATGCAACCTCAAGTGAGTTCCCCCCCTACACAAAAACACAGTAAAACTCTTTCACAAAATTTCCTCTCTCACTATCTGTGCCATGCATCCCTCAAGGCCATTCTGTCCTGCAGCCCCTAGCAGAGCTGACACGGTAGGATGTCCCTCTGGTGCAGGATGACCAGGCATGGTCAGGCATAGTTCTCCAGGCGGCCCTTCCCATACCCAGGACCTTCTTGGAGCTGGGGCTGTGCAGCCCGGTGGCAGGACAGAGCAGCATCCTGCTGCAGGCCTGCCCACTGGTGACTTGGGATAGTTGGGCACATCAAAACACTTTCCTCCATAACATTTCTGTAGAGGGACAAGGCCATTTATGCCACCATGCTATTTATTTTTTATATCATCCAGATGTTAACAAGGAACATCATCCGACAGTGAAAGAGTGGGATGTAACTGGCCACGTGGGTAAATTAAGCAAGGGCATGCAGCTAGTTGTGTAGGCAAGCTTGGTCTCTTGCTCCCTGGGGAGAGGACACAGAGACAGGAAGGATTTATCTGATAGTTAGGTTGGAAGTGGCCTGGCTCTCCAGCCCCTTCATCTCCAAAGAGAGCAGGCATCAAAGGGGCCGGGGTCCTTCACTGGAGAGAAGCATGCAGGCCCAATGCAGGTGAGCCCTGCCCAGGTGTTAGGACTCACTCCCCTCCCTCCCTACCTCCCAGGTCACACTGACGGCCGAGACTGACTGCAGCTTCATCACTTGGCCGAGGAAGAATCTCTATCTCCTCCTGAGGAAGGACCGCTACATTGCTCGGCTCTTCTCCTCCCACCTGGGCTATGACATCTCTGAGAAGCTCTACTCCCTCAACGAGAAGCTCTTTGCCAAGTTCGGTCTCCGCTTCGACATCCGCCTGCCCAGCCTCTACCATGTCCTCGGGCCAGCCTCCTCTGAAGGGGATCCAGAGGACTGCGAGGAGCCATCACCCGCCTCCTCCATCCAGGCTGGTACCTCCGAGCCCCCTCCGCAGCCACCACCACCACCACCACCGGCTCCCCGGACCCGGTCATCCCGGCCTGACAGTGACCTGCTGGGTGAGGACTCCACCAGTCTTGTCTTGGAAGATTTTGCTGAGTTGCCGGGGTCTTTTATGGACTATGTGAGCGAAGGGGAGTATATGAAGTAAGGGCACTCCAGGCACGGGCACACCTCACCCTGTGTGGGACCCCTGCGTAAGTACCTGCTTGTGGAAGCAAGTCCTTCCCGTGATGCAACCTCCCGGGCAGAGTAGCAGCCCCCAGCCTCTTGCCCTTGTTTGCTGTGGATTTGCTCATCTGCAGCATTTTTTTTTTTTTTTTTTTTTCCTGGGAGGTGGTCTCCAGCTGTGTGCTTTTCTTAAGGAAAAGCAGCAGGGTGAAGGCTCAGCTCCAGGCACCAGCCTCACAGTGGGGTGGAAGGGACAGTAACACAGCTGTAGGAAGTTCTTCCTTGCGCTGTCCTCTGCTCTCACCATACAAATGGGAGACAGAGAAACTGAAATGGTTTCTGGTCTGACAGATACTCTGCAGGTACTCCAAGAGTACCTGTAAAGCTTGTCATGAGGTAGAGGTGTGTGTGGACATACTCCAGGGTTAAGTTGATCAGGACATTTGTGTGTGAGAGAGCAGACAACCCAGGGAATGCTGACAGGGTTCTCAGCTCCCAAAATTGCAGCAGATTGATGGTGGGCAGTTGTTGTATGCCTTGCAAATGCTCAGTCTGGGCAAGGAGAGAAAGTTCAGAGTCCTGCCTCTCTCTGCCCACCACTGGTCACCCAACCACTTGCTCTGTCTTCATTTTTGCTGCTGAGCTTTGGCTCAGTCATATGAGTAAGGTATTGAAAAGTCAGTCCTGGGTGGTATAGCTCTCACCTCCAATGGCCCTGGTTAGACTGACAGGCTAAACACTATTTTAATAATCCCCAAACTCTGCTTTTCTGGTAAGTGGGAACAAGATGCTTTCTTCTAAAATGCCAGCTCTTTATCTCTTTATCCTGCAAGGGAAAAATTCTGAGCCTGGTGGGTGTTTGGGCAGAGGAGCAAAGTAGGAACCAGAAATAGATAGGAGGGTGGCTCATGCTTGAAATTCATCTCCAAGTGGCCAAGACAGAAATTCCACACTGAGCTACTTTTAGCCAGCTGCTGCACATCAGCTGCTGCACACCAACTGCAGACCGTGAAACATACATTCCTGACACTGCCTCATAAATATCTGCTTTCTGGCATCCAGCTGCAAGACACCAATCCTGGGACTGGGATTTCTGTCCTAGAAGTGCCCACTGCACGTGTCCCAGTTTGGCCTGTGTGTCAGGAAGGAAGTTGCAGGGCTGGGCTGCAGCTAGGGAGATGATCTTGGAGGCAGGCATCCTTGAACATGATGCACCATCACACCCTGGTTTTCCCTGCAGGCAGGACACAGTGACTCCTTGCAGGAGCCCTGACAAATCTGCAGTGATTTTCCATGCCCTTCAGTGCTTGTGCACAAGCCTCACCACCATCACAGCAAGGGGACCACTAAGTGCTCTGAATGAAAAGGCTGCTTGGGTCAGACAGCACTTGCTATTTGCAATAGGACTCTGGTGGAAGAGGCCTTTTTTTTGCTGTTTCATCCCGTTGAAGTTCTTAGTTTTTGAAAACCATGGAACTGGAAGATCTTCCTGTTCTGTACAGTTGTGAGTTGAGTCACATGCTTGTTCCTGTACTGCTTCCATGCCTCCAAATTTAGAATCTGGGATATGAGGAAACTGGCCAGGGAAGGAGCAAGTATATTTGGGTCTGCTTGAATCAGAAAAAAGTCAGCAAGGGTTTTGTTTTGTTGTTTGTTTTTTAAAAAGGAGATGGAGAGAGAGAAAAAAAAAAAAATCTAGCTATAAGTCCCAGGAATGGGAAATCACAGGTTTTGGTGGCAGTCTGCTAGGGATATGCATTTGTAACTTTCTCATTCCTTACTTGGGGTGGCAGGAACACTAAATGATTTATGAGATAGCTATCTTCCTAACTGTCAGGCGTGTCTGTTTAATAGATGCAACAGAAAAGCATGCAGTTAGTGTCCTAGAGATGGTGAAATCATTTTGTCTATGCCTGTATTTTGTCTACTCAGCAGAAGGATATCCATTCTCTGATCAAGCTGAATAAAATTATAATTTTAAAAGCAATTATACAAAGGAGGAGGCAAGGAACACTAGCCTTTTCTGAGCTTTTTCCACACGGTTTTGTTAATGAGTCAATACTGTGAACATACACACAAGAGATGTGTGTGTATGTGTGTGCTGGAGCTATACAGCACAAAGCTATTCTTTCGTTCACACAATCCTTTTAGAGCAACTTAGAAGCTGGAAGCCTTTGTTTTTCTAGATCTTGTGAAAGAGGCAGTATCAAGGTGTGCTGATACTTGCAGTGGAGTCTGCAATAAAAGCCCAAATGTTTCAGAGGCCAGTATTTGGGATGGGAGAGGAGGATGACCTTCCCTGTCTGTCAGTCTGTAGACTGTAGCCAGTCAGGTATTTTGATTTCTAAAGTACTTAGACACAAGAATACATGAACTCTGTTAAGTGTGTTCATAACACTTCCAGTGGAATAAGCACTTCCTTGTTACTCTGCTCACTGCTTGGGTATCCTAATCACATCATGTCCCTGATGCACAACAGCAATTGTCACATCTGGACAGTTTTCCCCAGCAACTTGAGCACCTTGCCACAAAAACTGGTGATACAGAGGGGCTGCAGTTTTCCCTTCTGGCCAGGTACTTGTCACAGCTCAGCAGATGATCTGCGCAAGTCTGCCATGGCCCAGGGAAAGCACTTTCCTAACTTTTCCCTTAGAAGTGGCGAAAACATCCACAGTAAATAGGGATATTCCCTGCAGTATTGTTCCAAGAGTTAGCTGTGGTTCCAGAGGTCCTCAGGGGCTTTCCCATGGTTTGTGCTCTCATCTCCTTCCCCAGCAACTTCCAGGCTGGGTAATCACTTTCCAGTGCTCTAAATTCCCCATGCTGAGTGCTTCAGTGCTTCTATAGATCATGTTCCTTTTCATTTTCTGTCACTGCAATGGTCATCTTGTTATGCAACAGTGCAGGAGGCAACTTTTGAATGCCCAAAGTGCTGTGAAGGTCATGTAAAATGAGATATTCCTGGTATACGTATTGGCCTACTTACAAGCAAGACAGACGAAGGTATCCCACTGATGAGCACATTCTTTCTCCAAGGAGGAGAGTTGTTTCATTAAATTACAAGCTGTTTGTTTGGAAGAGGCAGGTTCAAAGGTGCTGTTCAAAACTTGCTTTAACAGTGTACTGCCGTGCAGTTCAGTGTGCCATAGCAAACTAAGTTTTATTCATTGCATGAAGATTCAAACAACCAAAACCCATCTGCTTTTTCCCCCTTTCATATTGGATTTGATCTAGTTTGTTGCTATCAAGTGCTTACAAGATGTGGGGATGCTGCTAATTAAATTTGTGGAGTTAGATCTGGGGGCTGGTTTTCTACTTGGTGGGTGAGCTGATGAATGGATGGATGGTTAATAGCCTGTAGCTTGGTGTCCAAGTAGGAATTTTTAGACTTGCTTTGAGAGCAAAATCAAAAGAAATGTGGGCTTTTTTTCACTAATAGCAAAGAAGCTGCTTGGGAGAGTTTGTTTTTTGCAGTCTGGAGGGATGTGTAACCACATTTTCTATCATGTATTGAAGAATTACACAGTTTTGCATGGTAATATAGGAGGGGAGAAGAATAGTTAATGGTGGGCTCCATGAAGTCTGTGTTAAGAAAGTTTGGAAACAATAATTATTCCTGTGATAATAACGGTGCTTTCTTTCTCTCTCTCTCCCCCCATCTCCACCCTGCTCTCTGTTCTCATTTTCCTCTGTCCTCCATTGCTTTCTTTCTGCAGCCTCTGGAAACCACCTCCGGAATTCTCCCCACCCTCTCTGCAAAGGACGAGCCCCTCTAGCTCCCACTCAGACCCCAGAACTTTAGGGAGCAAGAGGTTGTTTCAATCCTGAAGCCCCTCCAAAGGAGCCTATGCTGCCACAGGTTTCTGACCAGAGAGACCACTCTTTAGCAAGCACTGAGACGTCTGCCTGCAGACACATACACCCAGGAGCACGTGAAGCACATGCGTGAGACTGCGGTGCAACACTCCAACACACCCCACCTCACGGCTGTTCACCAGAGCTGCCTGCCCCAGTGTGCTTCCCCAGTTTGTTTTTTCTAGTCCTGCCCCTCTGAGGCACGTTGGCAGCTCTGATACCAAGGTACACCGATGATACCGCGATACCGAACCTGCTCGCAGAATCTGTGTTCCCTTTGATTTAATGGCTACCATTAAAGTCAGAGATGAAACGACTGGCGTTTGAGGATTTGGAGAGGGAGGGGACAGTGTTTGAAAGGCTTCCAGGGGCTAGGATTTCTCATTTATGATAAGCTCCACTTCTCAAAGAAACTACCGATTTCTGGTGAAAGGTCAGTTGTTTGAATCGGTTCATTTGCAAATAAGAAAGGGGGGGAACTGGGACTGTGGGCAGGTGTAGGTGAGAGACTCAACTCTGTTTGGTTTGGGTTTTTTGGGGTTTTTTTTTGAGGTTTTTTTGGTGCTCAACAAAACAAGGATGACCTCAGGTTGCATGCACTAAGTGAAGAAATGAGTGAGTACAAAAATACCTCTGGGGAGAGCAGCCACTGGTAGGAACGAGTACAGTATCTTAGATAAAGATAGTGTGGAGATGGAAGGCTTCTTCCAAGCTCAGCTGCAATAGGGTTTGGCTAAAGAGCTTCCCCAGACATTTCTTCTGTCAGGGAATTGAACATGACAGTACTGGTAGAGGAATCCTCTGTCTCACAGAGCCTGGTGCAGCCATGCTGGGCAGTAAGGGTGGGAGCCTCTCCAGAGTAGATATTCAGGGAAGGAGTGAGAAGTGTCAGTTCCTCCACCAGTACACACAGGGCAGGGGGCATTCTTCAGTGTCTCTTGGCACAGACACACAGGGGTATGGCCACCCTGCCTATGGGGCTGGGTCTGTGTCAGCCTGGCTGGTGGAGGCAGGTCTACCAGCCTTGGGTTGCTTACACAGTATCTGGGGCCCACAGACCAGTTTGGCATGTCTTGTAAGTCTCAGCTGTGTGAGATCTACACCCTTGGGACCTGGCAATCTTGCTGAGGTCTAGAGAGGCCTCTGAAGCAGTGGGTATGTGGGGTTCATCCTGTACACTGCTCCTCGAGCTGCTCGTTTTTTGCTGTCATCCCAGGGCAGGAAAATGGAGCTGCCCCAGGTCTGTGGATCATCCTGCCTGTAACTTTTGCCATGTTCTGTTGCTGCATTCTTGCTTCATCCTGTCCCCATTGCCCTTCACAGCTAGGAAATGTCTCTAGCAAATTCACATGAGAGCTGCTAGGGTCTCTTCTGCAAAGGAACTGAAATGCACAACGAAACCGGGTCCACTGTGGTGCATTATACACCTCCCTCAAGTGGTAGGTCTAGGAGATTGGAGTCTAGACTGAATCTCCTAGACTGCCTCTTCCAAGGTGATGGAAGAGGTGTGGATGGGTGAGAGCTATCTCTTCATATGTGTCTCTAATGTTCTAGTCTTTGATCAGCTACTTCCAAATCTTGGTTACTTTTCCAGCTCTGAAAGGCTATTTGGTGTTCTTGGGATTAATTTGTGTTAAGTGGCCCTGTAGCTATGATGATCCATTCTCCTTCTGTTACCTTCTGTTCTGGGCAGTTGTTCAATATTGGATGCAAGAATACTGTCATGCTCCTGGTGTCTGCTTCACTTCATTACAAACAAGAAAGCAGACAGAAGAGCTGCTCTAGGCCTGTTACAGGCAGGAGATTCATTCTGATTATTTAGCAGGAGCACCTGCACTAAATTAACAGGGCCTCATTCTCAAAGTGTCTTTTAGGTAGGATTAGTGAGTTTCCCATTGGAGGACTGGCAAAGAATGACTCCACTCCACACAGTTTTCTCTAAATGAGAAAAAATAATACTTCTCATCTTTATCATGAAGTTATCAGGACACTTTAATGTAAAACACAAATGAATCATCCCAATCCTCCTCTTATAGGAAGAGCAGTATTATCTTATTTCACACAAATCTGAACCTTGAGATTACATGATTTGCCCATCCGCTTTCAGAGCTGGGTACAGAATCCATAAAATAAAATCCAGTCTTTTAGCTGAGAGGTCTTGATGTAACTAATCAAGCTTGGACTCTCCAATCTGCTGCACACTTCTTTTCCTTGACATCCTGTCCCTAATGGAAGCCTGTCCTGCATTCAAGGCCAGGTTGGACAGGGCTTTGAGCAACCTTATCTAGTTGGAGGTGTTGCTGTCCATGCAAGGGGTGGAACTAGATGATCTTTAGGGCCCCTTCCAGCCCAAACCATTCTACAATTCACTGATAAAGCAGGAAGTTAAAAATTCATCTAATTTTATGGTGGAAGTATAAACTGTGAGCAGCAAGCAGCAATAGCTTTAGGACTCCTTTCTGATTTGGGGTATGTCTGCATGCTCTGAAGGTTGTGCTAAGCACAAGCAGTAGGTGGTTCATAGGAGACATCTGTGTTGCTGGGAAGCGTGAGGTTCCAGGGCAGGCATGATGTTGTCCTGCTGTGGGAAAAGCACAGGAAAGTCAGGATGTGCTTTAAAGAGGTGGAGGTTGCTATCTTTACACACAGGCAAGCAAGCTGTAGATGGACCTGTGCTGCTTTGTGAGGGTATGATGAAAATGGTACTGTGCCCTAGCTGGGATAAGCTGACTAGTGGGGAGCATTTGGGGTTGTGTCCTTCACTTTACCACTGCCTCCTCCTAGCTCCCTGATGCTCTGAGTGTTCCCAGTTCAGTGATAGGAGCATAGCTGTGAACCTGTGCAACTCTACAGCATCTTGCCTGAACCACAGTCAAGTCCAGTGCTTCCAGGGATACAACTTAGCACACCTTTAAGGCAATGTGCCATGCTGTCCCATTCGTAAGTGATACAAAGCCATGTATCTACACATCCATCCTGGCTTTGAAGTGCTTTGCTCTGCCAAGCATGCTAGTAAAGAGAAGGTTTTATACTCTAGGGAGTGTCAGGTATTTACATAGTAATTCCTGTTTTTTCCCTATCTGAGCCCACTAGATTAATTTTTACTGCCTTGTGCTCAGTACTCCTTACTGCCCACCTGAAGAGAATTTGCATGTGAGCTCAGTCTCTCTTCTGCTTCTAGTCCTCCCTGGTTTGGAACACATATTAGCTTGCTTCAGCATAAGACTCAACTCAAGCAATGTGGACAGAGTTTCACATGTCAGTATAGACACAGCTATTTTTCCCTGCCATAAGAACTCTGGATCTACAAAACTGGCAGGAATATTATGGAGAAGAGCATTATCTCACCCGGGATGAGGACTTGGCTGCTTCTACGCTGGATAATGTAATTATGGCTGAAGGCATATACTCAACAATTCATGGCCCAGAAAATACCAGATTGGTTGTCTTTAACCTTAGCATTTTATAAACCTATGCAGTATAAGAAGCAGAAATTTATTGCTAGTCCTCTGTTGTCTCATCCTGAAAAAAGTGTGATTGTCGTATTTCTAATGTAGGCCCATTCTAGATGGGGGAAGATGGAGAGGGCAAGGACAAAAGGAATGAGTTCTAGTTAGTACAAGCTACTGCCATGGTTTGTGACTTAAGCATCTTCAAGGTCATGTGAGCTGCAGCCATTTTCCTTCCAGGGCACACCACTTTCATCCTGGGCAAAGAATCATAGGAAACTTCTAGAAAATGAGCTTGGAAGTTTTTCTACGTAACAGGTAGAAAATTATTTACATAGGGACACAGAGGGGATGGGAGAGACCTCTTTACATGTTGATCTAAATAGGAGAGAGCATGCATGGTTTCAAACCACAGGCTGTATCCATAGGCTCAGTGATATTCTCTAGGCTCTAAGATATTCCTGTGACTTACTTGCTGTCAAGAGGCAGAGGGGCTGCACAGAACTTGCCAGTAATGAATGGTGCATCCTTCCTCCAAAACCGATTATTGGGGAGATACCTCAGTGTCACGCTGTTTATCTGGCACAGGGGAACTCTGTGGGCCAGCAGCCGTTTGCCCATCTCCTGGTGCTTAGCTCTGCAAGGCAAGGGGAGAGATGTGAAGAAGAATATTCAATCAACCTGCCAATGGAGACTGTATGCAGATGTGTTGAGACACTGGAGGAACCACAAAGGGGCTATCACGAAGTCCCCATGTACTGAAGTGGAGTGAGAAGAGTCATCTGTCAAAACAGAGCATTGTATGTTTGCTTTCTTGGCTGTGGACCATGATGTCATGTGATGTGTAAGCAATGCTAAGGCAGCTGGTAAGTGTGCTGCATAACAAGCTTCTTACTCTGTCAGCCCCATGGCAGCTATGGGGCTTGGGGACACGTCTCTTGGGGGACTCTGAGCAACGTGCGTGGGGTAACAGCATCCTAAGGAGTGAGATTGGATTTGATAGAAAAAAAGGGCAGTGTGAGGTGAGACTCAACTGTGTGAGTCACTTGCTGAAGGATGAGACTATGTGAACACTCTCAGGTCCCTGTGCACTTCTGGGCAACTGAAGGATGACATGCAAGTCAGATCACCTGAAACAAGATCAATGTCTGAACTAGGATGTGAGAGGCTGTGTTTAGATGTGCTCACTTGGCACTTGAAGCTTGACTGCACTGGACGGCATAGATTTGCCTAAAGCAGGAAGTTGCTTTGCTGCAGTATGAATTAAAAGGAATATCTTCCATTTTATACTCTCAAATCTGTTGGTTTATTGCTGTAAGCACATTTTTCAGTTTAGGCCTGTGCTTCCTGGGAAGGCACTTAAGTGAAGCACAGCTGCAGTTCTCCCAGGGCAAAGGGTATCTCTGGATAGGTTACCCTGATATCTACTGTCTCATTAAAACTTGGGGGTACAGCAAAGCCTTGGGATTGCCTGTCTGTCTCTCTTCCCTGAGCAGCCTTTCCTCATGGCACACACATGCCTTCTGCCAGACACCTATCAAAGCTGGTGTCCAGCAATGCAGAATAAAGCACTGCAGGTCTTTCTAAGAAAACTACAGGTCCCGCCTTGACCTGGGTGTTATGATTTCATCCCTCTTCTATCTTTGGAAAAATTAGATTTGGCTTCCAGGGTGGAGAGGCGTTGATGAGACTGAGCTCCACCAGGATGGAGTACAAATGCCAAACTGCAATGCCTGGCTGGAAAATCTGTGACCAAGCAGCTGTGTTGCAGTGGAGAACACTCTGGAGTGTGGCTTCCCCTTTCCTGGTTCTCACCTCTACCTCCCAGTGCCCAGAACTGAAGCAGCAACACAGTAAATTTCAGGTCACATTGTTTTGGCTTGGCAATAAGGACTTTGTGGAAGCCAGTGCAGGAAACCCTCTGATCCTAGAAGACCTGGCTGGGGCTCTTCTGCAGACTGTTTTCCTGCTTTCTGAGGCAGCCAGCAGCATGTTCTAGCTGCTTGTCTACTCTGCAGTTCCAGACCACAGTAGTGGGTAGGAAGACTTCTGGGGAATTTCTCTGGGGAGATCCCCCAATCTCAGAACAGAGTCTGAGTCTGGTTCTTTAATTCAGATGTGGTTTAGAGGAAGGTGGTGCTTTCAAGAGAGGTCTTTCTGTCTATACATGTAGTCTTGGTCCCATGTCCCTAGACTTTTCCCTACAATGGGAGTCTTCAGTGCTGTGCTGCATTTACTGTGGTGGCAAACAGCTACTAACACACTGTCTGACTGTGCAGAGCTGCACTTGTCTCCTCTGGAAACAGCTGTCTTACTTGGCATCAAGAGAAATGTCTAAGCCACAAAGTCCATCAGTCTGGAAACTCTGGTGGATGGAGTCTTGCTGTAGCCATCTCTGGCAGAGCAGAGCTAGCAGCTATCTGACAGTGATTGTGGTTTGGATTGGCACCAGTCAAGGGTATGTTGTAGGAAAGAAGCTAGTGTAGCAACAAAAAAATATGCAAGTTTGAGGACCCTGGAGTATACCTACTTCTTTATGCACTCAGGAAAGAGGTGAATCTAGCCAGTTACTGAGTAATGGTAGCACATGCCTGATTCTTGAGAGCATTTAAGGTAAATATGGAGGGACTCAAGAAGAAAGGCTGTGGTTCATCACAGAGTGACTGCACTCAGGGAGATATGTTATCTGTGTGCCTTTTCTGGATTGGTATAAAAATCCTTACAAACAGAGATGGGGTCAAACAGGCCAGAAGGGTGTATTGTCACTCACATAGTGATCTTCGCTGTGTCCTTGGTGGTGTTGCTGCAGAAGGTGATCTCAATGCTGGTGACTATGTTTCTTCTCTTCTGCAAATGGAACTCAACCAGGCTATGGTGGACTAAGCAAAAAAGGTAAAGTATGAGGGCAGGTACAATCAGTTGGAGCTGCCCATGCCAAAAGAAGTTCTCTAGCACTCATTCCTTGGCCCCACCATCAGGAAGAAGATTAAACAGGAATAAGAAAGAAAGACGTATCTGTGGTATGGGAGGCAAAGGCCAGTGTAAATAGACAAGCATTTTCACTACCCATTACTTCAGTCCTGAAGTACTTCAGTGGTTGTCTTAATCCAGGGCCCACACTAATAAATCTCTTGGAAATGGCTTTATGGGGGAGATGTGCAGGGTTATTGCTGTTCAGCTGTGCATCCCACACCATCTAGGACACAGCAGCTGATTTTGATGGGGATGGTGGGTTGTAACTCCCTGGCCTCCTGAGCGAATCTGCCTCACTTGGTCAACCCCCTGCCTATTTTTAATCATTCCTACTTACCACAGAATGGATCTGAGGAACTGGTCTTTAAATAAACTTTCACTTCCTTGGGCAGCTTTGTCATGTTGACACCTGCCTGCTCCAGCAGGCCTGCAGGAGGAAGCAGAGCCAGTGCAGGGAAAGCCATGAATGACCCAGAACAGAAATAGAATTGTCCCCAATTCACCCCACTCACCCCAACAAACTCTGCTGCCTCAGAGGAGAGACCCTTTCTTTATACCACTGCAAATGAGAGCAAGTACAGGTTTGTGGTGTCTGTTTGACAGGTTAACATCCTCTCAGAAATACACCTCTGGCTACCCCAGGTAATTATCATCAGAGTACCTCTTGATACTTTGTTTAATTCCTCTGCTAACAAACTGTATCATCAGTTGCACCTGTGCAAAATGATCAAGACTAAAGATTATCATGTCAAGAAATTAGTGCAGATATAAGTGGAAATACAAACACAAGGTGTGAGGAAATTCAATTTCTTGCTTGACTGAGCAGAGCACCATTACCTGAGCCCTGCACCACTGACTATCTGACAACATGGATTGGTGAGATGGGGAAGGGGCAGCTGATGGGACAGCACCTGTACTAAAAGAGGTTTCTCCTTATATTCTTCTGGTACCAGACAGTAAGTAGCACCATAAAAAACTTCTCCTTGTGCCAAAGACTCATTTCAGAAGATTAAAAGAGGCAACTTTTACTTTATCCCAGCCTGGGGGATTCATCTTTGGGGTGGCCATGGAAGGAATTAATGAGAAGAAAGTGACACAGCAGCAGTGAGTGGTTTGCAGAATGGGAGTTCAGGCTTTGGTTAAAATTTCCATCTGCTTCCCTAAAAAAGATGTTTTTTGAACTAATTGCCCACTTATTAGGCAGGTGATTCCGGAGAATCTCTTTCAACTCATTTGTGGGCCCTGTGAAATGTTTAAAGACAATAAATGTTCAAGATGTTGGTGTTCTACCTTGGGCAATATATGAGTTTTTAAAGCATTCCAATAGAAGTCTGAAAACTAATCATCTTCTCACTATTCCCAATGAGATCAAAAGCAAATCCTGCTCAGAGAAATCTGAACCATGTACTGTGGTATGTATTGTCATCTGCTCCAGGAAGGTGTCATGTTAGTACCATACCTATTCTGGGACAGGAGAACAGGAAGGGGTCAACACAGTCCAGGCAATGACCATTTAAAAAATCTTGATGACTTGCACAAGGGAATGCCACCATCAGACATGAATGTTTCAAGGCACTGACATAGAGATGTACTGCCCTCATGTGATCACAGATCAGATACTTGTAGCCTGCAAGAAGAAATGAACCCAGAGAACAGCAGACATGGCTTCAGTCTATCTACCTGTTCCAAAGGAACTGAGGATCAAGAAACACTCTTGCTGTTTATGCAGTCATTCCCCTCCGATTAATAACATTTTGCAGAGCATCTCTGTTACTACATGCCCAGATCCCACTACAAGAGAAGTTATGCAGGAAGGTAGAAGTGTATCTCCCAGACCAATGAAGTCCCCCAGAGGGGGAGGATCACGGGGCTGCCATGTCTCCATCAGTGTACCACTGATGAGGCTCCAAGCTCTCTGCAAGGGGGTACAATAGCTTTGACTGTCACTTGCACTGGAACCCCATCTGTGGAACGTGAGGTACCATGGGTGTCCCCTGTAACTGACCCTCTATGCAGCTGTCTCATCCAGAACACAACTGAATATTTACACTATATACTGTGTAAAGTCCTACTCTGTAGAAGGAAAAGATAGTGGTTTTATAAACCATCTGCAAGTACAGATACAACTTGCAGCAGGAAAACCAAAAGAATCTTTTGCTAAGACTACCTAAGTAGTACCTAAGCCTTTCTATAAAAATATTTTCTTTGTTGATGCAAGCTCTTGCTAGGGTTTTGGCTCATACAGCATCACCAAAATCACAAATCTTAACAGAGATGCTGCCAAGACAGTTTGTTGTGCTGCTGAGGGGGTATGTGGGCCATGAATCTCTGCTGCCATGTGTCCTTAAAAATACAACTTGTTCTGCTTCAATAGCTGCCCTGACTATAGCAAGAGCCGGTTGCCAAACAGCATTTTCACAGACTCCTGAATGGCCAGAAAAGCCCTTTGCTTGGATACAGAGTGTTCTCACCTGCTGAGATGAATCGAGGGCATCCTGGCTGATCTCTTCCTCCATTGACAAAATAATCGATGTGGCCTACAGGAATCCGGATCCCAAAATCTGAAAAAAGGTGAAATGCCACTTCACTCTTAAGCTTAGCTCTTCTATAGACTCTACCCTACATGGCGTCTGACAGACCCCAATAATTGGTTGAACATTAATAGACCTGGACCTAGCTTCAGTGCTGGAGACAAGGACAGATTGTCTGTTCCTACATGCCTGCATTGTGCAGTTTTGCTGCATGAAGCAGAGAGTGCTCCAGTCTCTGGCATTAACATGAGTAGCAGCTGTGGTTTAATCACCATCTCAGTGACTCAGGTTCTTGGTTCCGTATCAAGGACAACACCACTCACCACAACCTTAATTGTGGATCTTAAGATGGAGATCCTGATTGAGAGTTATGTTTGTAGACATTTTCATGATCTCTAGGCAAGAGGTGTGACTCAAAGGCACCATATTACCCTTCAGCATATGTTCTGCCCACACAGACCCTACATGTTTTAGAAAAGTTACCCTGTTTTTGCACCAGCTGTTGGTTTGACTCTTACTTCCCATCACCACTTACAGTGGCACCACCACGTGAGAAAAAGCAAACTGAGGTCAGACATATACGTTCCTTCAAGGTGGTAAAAGCCATGCTGAGCTGAGCCTGTATGAACTCACTCTGTTGGAGCAAGGTTAAGGAAGAAATATCTGATGGAAGATTGTCCTCTGTCTAATCTCTACCTGTCTCTTTCTGTGAAGTGCTCTGGGGTATGGATACCTGTCAATGAATTAATCATTAAAGCCTATCTAAATAAGAAACTTTCTCAGAACGAAATTGAACTCACCATAATCTGGCATACAAGTGACAATAACCTGCACATTCCCTAATAATAATGATAACAAGAGGAACAGAAGCAGAGACTGAAGAAGAAGGAAGCCAGCTTACTGTCAGAGTCCGTATGAATGGCTTCCACAAAGAGGGCATCTCCAGGATCCAGGCGTTCCTCAAGGCTGGCTCTGGTGTATTTAGGACCTGCAGGATCCAGGCCTGTAACAAAATAAAACACCTCACAGTAAGTGCTCTCCAGCTCTCCTCTTTCTTATTTCTGGGGCAGTTATTTTTGCCAAAACATTAAGAAATGTTGCTAGGCAGAAGTGATACATTATTACCGTGTCCCAACACTGATTATATTCCAGAAAGGGCAGTCTGAGAACTGTCACTGAAGATAAATTAGGTGATGAATTCAGTGTCAAGGGCATTAACCAATCGAAGCATTACAAAAGTTTGATACCAAACAAAAACAAAGCAGCTTCTGAGCCCTCTCTCCACAAATAAAATTGAGTCCTTAAGAAGCCATCTACATTTTTGCCTAAACTTGTTCCTAGAACAATTTCTGTGAAGTCAAAAGAATACAGAAAATTATTCCTGTCAATAACAAGGAGCAGGTTAAAGATAATTTTTTGTTTGTTGTTTTTTGTTGTTGTTAACTTTTATAGAAAAGTAATCTCACAAGTTGATTTTTTTTCCACTCCTCAGGAAACAACAAACAATTAAAAAACAGCTCTGCTCCACATGCCACTTACTCTCAGAATCAGCCAGTTTCACTGGCTTGGATTCAGTCCCTTTCTATGGAGAAGGCAATATCAACAAGATACAAACTGATGTGTCTGTGAGGAGCAAATGAAAGAAAAATATTATTCCTTAGTCTTTCTATAAATAAAAGCTAACAGAAGCCTCATCTGGGGCCACCCAACATCAGCTCAGGCTATTGCCTTTGGTCCTTGACTGAGCTGTGTTGTAGGAGTGCCACGTTTAGCTCTGTATCTTGATGGTCCTGCTTTTATCTTGCTGACTTGACTTCCTGGCTCAAACTTGGGCTTGCCTCTTCACTACAGACTTGCCTGGTAATCACTGGGCTGTGGATGACCTGGTTCCTGTCACTGGACCTGCTCTGCTCTTCTTGCCCAGATATGGTAAGACTCTGCTCCATGCCCATGAGGCCACTGCCCCTGTCACTTCATTGTCACCACTGGCTCTCAGCTTTTTCCTGCAGCACAGATCACTCTTCCAGCATCCCCAAAGTGACATGCGTTATGGGTTTTAATTTTAAAACCCACAGAGGTATACATGCTGTAAAGTGGAAGCAAAGCATGTGGATGTTACAGGATTTCATTCACCATGAGGCCTTCTATTCGTTTAAGCTGGGATCAATTTGAAGAGTGGAACAGCTATGGACGGACCCGTTTGCAAATATGTGCATTCTTTAGGTGGTGTGAAGGGGACTGATGGCTGTAAAAGCATTGTTAGGTTTTCTGAAGCTGGGAAGAGGGCCATAAGCTTGGATCTAATGACTTTCTATATAATTAAATGCTCACTATGTATGACTGCTCTTCCTTGCTCTTTCATTATCTCCCTTTAAGAGCAGGTGAGGATCCAAGACTCAGTTTTATGATACCTGTTATCCGTCCCAGCTGACCGCCATGGAAGTGCCCCACCAGGCCCCCAACATGTGCACCAAGGCTTACCCCAATTATGTGGATGGATGTTCCTGAGACTCCCAAGGCCTGCGGATTAATTATGATACATATTAATATTGCTGTAGCAGCAAAGTGAAATAACATATCCCAGCCCACACTGCAGATCCTCAACTTTTCTAATACAGGATTGCTTTTGAGGTGTATGCTGGAGAGCCACACAGTTGTAGAAATGATGGGTATTGCTCTACCTGGTTTTCAGATTCTTTCTTAAGGTCCATGGGTACAAAGCTGACCCTAGCCAGGTCTGTCAGATGCTCCTGTTGGTAAGTACATAGCCTGTACCTTCTCTCTCCACAACTCACTTCACATTGAATTTCCCCCTCTCAGCTGAGTGACCCATGGCTACTGTGTGAATCATCTTTCAGTCAAGCAGAGGAATATTTTTTTCACTTTTATACCACGATTGTACCAATATCCCGATTAGTATTTTAAGATTATCTTTTCAGAGATTAAGGATTTGTCCATGGGAAAGAAATCTTGCATGATGCAAGATTAACCTATCCAAAGGAATCCAGCTGCCTGCAGGCTAGTCTGTGTGATGCAATGCCATACAATGGGAGGGAATAGGGTGCATGAGATTGTGGGGGCAAGATGAAACATCATAACCTTGAAAGCTATGAGGCAATATCCTGGAGCAGTACTGAAACTCAATGAGAAGTCTAATATAAGTCTTCTGTGGTGCAGTGTTCCAGGAGAGGCTGGACAAAAAAAAAGTCCTTAAGGAGCTGGACTAGAGCTCAGCACAGCCACAGAATGAGTGGTGAGCAAGCACACTGTCCAGCTCAGTCATTTGTTCACTGTGTGACCTGCTTAGCAATGAGGGGTGACAGCCCTCACTCCCATCCTCCTAATGACACAGAGTGGCACCAAGGGTTGCCATACTTCTGGATGGAATCTCCTAATTGTGCAAACGTGGTTGCTTAACCAGGGACTCTTAAACTGTGCAGCCTGGGTCTTCACTGCAAACATTACATGGAGAATTTCTGCATAGCTGGTTAACACAAAGATGAATCACCCGCATTACGTAGGTGGTGGTGTGTTGTGTGTGAATGAACTGGGACACATCTGGGGATTTCCAGCTACCCGGAAGTAAAACTAGAGCCCAAAGCAAATATCAAACAGGCTTAAACCCCACCCCGTCCAGCTCTCTGGACAAAATTTCCATGCAGAAGAAGACTATCCAATGAAGAGTAGACATGAGAAGACCCAAAGCATTTTTTAGGTTGTCCTGGTCTGGAGAGGCAGCTGGCAACAGGGATGTTTTTCCAGAAAAATGTCAAAACTCAACAGAAAGAATAAGATGAAGGGCATGCTTAAGCCTGGACTGAGATAAAGGGGAAAAATAAATCTCTTTAGTGCTACACAGCACTCACTCTGGAATAGAGAGCCCACTTCCTCAGCACCTGGAGAAGTTAGGTTGGGAGCAGCTCTCTGGATTGTTTACATGAAGTGATGTTCTCTTGTTCTCTGGATGTGCCACCCCCACCTGGAAATGCACAGTAGCTTACCAGGAGCTTGCTGATAAGTTGTGAAATGGCAAGGGCCAGCTGTGTGACATTTTCCACTGCAGAGGGATAGGCTCCTGTAGACCCATAAACCCAGTCTACTGCAATCACATTCACCTGGTTTGTGTGCAGTATGGCATGGACAAGCTCTTCAATCCAGGAAGGTTTGGTGCCCAAAGCCCTGCAGAGTCATCAGAAACAAGTGTGTTAGGTGTATGCCAAAGCAGGGCATACGCCAACAGGTTGTTCACTTGTGTTGGAGCCTCACACATCTTGGAGGAAGATGCCAGACAGTAGCTGAAAGTTTCTTCTGTTGCCAGGCACTCACACCTGGTATTTCTTTGTGGTGGTATAATAACATTTCTCAGAATGGGCTGATCCAGAAGGGAGCCAGGTATTGTCTCAGTGAATGAGATAACAGTTGCAGGGCTCAGGCTGAGATCTCAGTCTTGCTGTGGCACTTCAGCTAGCCTCCACAGAGCCCACCTGGAGTAAATGACCTGACCAGGAAAACCTGGATCCCGCTCTGTTACCAAGTGGCAGTAAGTCCTTAGATAAATCACTCACTCTTTCGCTGCTACATTTCCAGTAGGCAACTGGAAAAAAAAAATCTACACTCAAGGAGACTGAGGAGGCTATGTTCTACCTAATATTCCCCTAATACCACCTGGTGAGGGGGTGTGCTATGTCATATGAGGGCAACAGCTGGTTTTCTGAAAAGACCTTTTAATAGCACAGTAAAAGAAACTTACAAAATAGTGACAGCTAAAAAAAAAATGGGAAGGGAAGGGAAGGGAAGGGAAGGGAAGGGAAGGGAAGGGAAGGGAAGGGAAGGGAAGGGAAGGGAAGGGAAGGGAAGGGAAGGGAAGGGAAGGGAAGGGAAGGGAAGGGAAGGGAAGGGAAGGGAAGGGAAGGGAAGGGGGGAGGGTGGGGGGGAAGAAGGGAGGAAGGGAGGGAGGGAGGGAGGAAGGGAGGAAGGAAGGAAGGAAGGAAGGAAGGAAGGAAGGAAGGAAGGAAGGAAGGAAGGAAGGAAGGAAGGAAGGAAGGAAGGAAGGAAGGAAGGAAGGAAGGAAGGAAGGAAGGAAGGAAGGAAGGAAGGAAGGAAGGAAGGAAGGAAGGAAGGAAGGAAGGAAGGAAGGAAGGAAGGAAGGAAGGAAGGAAGGAAGGAAGGAAGGAAGGAAGGAAGGAAGGAAGGAAAAAAGGAAAAAAGGAAAAAAGGAAAAAAGGAAAAAAGGAAAAATTCTAATTTCTGTTTGTGGGAGTTTTTTGCTTTTTCTTTTCTCCCCTCCAAAAATTGTGAAACACACACAAAAGAGACAGCTGATCACAAACTAAAGGCCTTGAAATTGTGTTCTCATGAGAACTGTCAGCAACATTTTCTGTGCCTCTGTCACTGGTCCATTATCAGTCTCCCAGACAATTCCCAGGTTCAGTTTGGGGCTGAGCACTCCAAACTTTGTTCTTAGCAGGTGCTTTCGGTGCAGCCACTCTGCTGGGGGTACACGAGCAGGGGGTTTCAGTGCCAGTCCCACACAGTGCTTGGCAATGCCCCAGCAGTGTTTAATTTACCAGTACAAACTTAGACACAGTGCTCTTCTTTCTCTCACCTGAAGCCATGGATTATGATCTTGGTTTCCAGGCTCCTGTTGAAGCTGCTGTTCTTGATGTCATCCTCAGCTAAAATCAGCTCCCCACAGCTGGGGCTTGAGTGGGTGAACAGAAGAAACTGGACCTTTAGTTTACTGCCCCGTAGGAAATTTGCTGTTTGGAAGTCAGTGCAGTTATGCTCTGAGAGTCTGTCTGTGTTCCCTGCAACAGAGGGAGTGAAGAACATATTTAGTCTGTCTGTGCAATGGAGAAAAAAAAAAAAGCTCATCCTAATTCATTAGGAAAATGAGGGTACAATCTCACTTCTGCTGATAAAGATTAAAAAGACAGAACAGAAATAAAAAGGAAATAACATTTCCAGCATATTCTGGAAACTCTATCTGCCTGATAAAGTTGTTTCTGTCCTTTGATGCAATTCCAGTACCTTACTGGGGAGTAGAATGGCAGATATCATGGTAGCTTTGACTTCTGAGAGTTGCTCTATCAAGACATAACTGAGATGCTGTTGGAGGTTTTTTCCAAATTGCTCACACATGCCAGCTACTAAGGACATTCATGAGCTGGCTATTAGATCTTTAAAAAAATTATTGACAACAGGTAGTCACAGCTGAATGGGGATATTTCTCTTCACATTCTGGTAGGCTTAGTAGAAAGTGCAAGTCTAATTGACAACTGAATCAAAAATCCAGAAATATATATAAGAATGCTGATGACAATATGTATAAACGATAATTTGTGATTGACTCATTTACTGGATGAAAATGCTTTATGGGAAGGAAAAGGCAGCTACTGGAACAAACTTTAATCTAGACAGCAAAACAAACCAACAAACAAATCTCTAACCTGTAATTAGTAAAAAACTGAGCAAATCTCAGCGAGAAAGCAAGCATAGAAGTTAAACAGTATGTGTAGCTAAGTTACCCAAGGAAGAGCTGGGTTCTTTTTTTATAATTTCAGAGGACTGGCAGATATGTTGGAAGTCTTGTTGAAGGTAAAATGTTGGATTTACTGAAGGAGTAATGGGGTGAAATTTATTGACCTGCAATTAGCAGGAAGCCTAGTAATTGATTAAATGATGCCTTCTGACTTAAAAAGTGTTACTTTATGAGGTGACATAGTTGCATCCCACTGCAATGACAGTGTATGCACCTTCCCTTTCTGGATTGGAGGAAATGAAAAGTCCTCGAATCTGCATATACAACAAAATTAAAAAAACCCCAACAAACCAATAATGATAATAATAAAAAAAAATAAAAAACACCATCAGCTTTGTAACTGCTGCCTGTTCCCACAAAAGATACTTGACTAGGCAGAACGTGGCCTAAGGGTCAGCACAAAGGACTGATATTCAACATTCAGATTCACCCTTCTGGGATGTGACTAACCCTTACTGTTGTTTATTTCAGTCTTCCTGTACAGTGAAGGCAAGAGAGAAAAAGAGATGTAATCTGAGATAAATTTGGAAAAAATGCAGCTCATGAGACAGCTTAACTAGCAAGCACAGGTTCAGTAGAAGCATGGTGTATGTCAGAAATGGCATGAGAATTGTGAGTAAAGGTAAAGAAGGAGGTGCACTGCTGTAAAGGTGCAGGTGATGTGGTAGCAAAGACCACAAAAGCAGTTTAATTGACAGGACAATTAAGGAAAGACATGTGGTGTCTCTCTGTTTTCTTTGAATTACTGCAGATAACACTTGCTAACCTTTCAAAGCAGGAGATGCCAGTGTCAGAGGTCAAGTGGTCCTTTTTCAGCTTTCTTACATTTCAAGGTAAACACAGATCATTCTTTTAAATCAGGTTAGTGGAATTAAATCACTGAGGCTGATTAAATCAAAACATGGGAGAAGAAAGGACCATTCTTGTTCTACACTTTCTCCTGGGACCTGACTAGATCATAGCAAGGATCTCTTGACACACAGGCTGCTTAGGGAGAATTGAATTCTGATCCCTCTGTGTAAAAACTTAAATCCCTTGCCAGGCACTCCTGTTTTTCTTACCTGCTTGTGCTGAGCTGAGCAGCAAGGGGACAGCAAGAACAACGAACAGCTTTCTCTTCAGATCCTCAACCATCTTCGTGTTAGTCCACTACAAGGCTTGCACAGAGAAAAACAGCAGTGGTGGGTTGCTCAATCAGCTTGACTCTGTTAATGCTCAACCAGCTCTTTTGAGAAAGAAAAAGGGTAGGGAAAATTACCTCTGTTCTTGTTTGACCATTAGCTAAAGTCTTTGCCATCTTCACTGACTTTTTGTTTTGAAAAGATGTTGATGCCCCTGCCTCCCCTCCCTACCTCTATTTTCTCAAGGCAAACTTCTCACTTCAGAAATTAGCTTGTGAAACCAATCCCAGCCAGCATCAGAGTTACAGTGCTTTTTTTGCCACCTAGACCTGTCCTCTAAATTCTGTCTGGGGACACTGATTTGTCACAAGACTTCATAGTAAGTCCATGACAGAAAATTTTACACCAGTCTTGCATATGTCTATTTTCCTATTGCACTGCAGTCTCTTTCCTCTATTTCTGCTTTCTCTCGGGTTCATGTAACTTCCAAAAGAAGGCAAAACAATGGACTGCTTCTGAAAAGTGAGGGGAAAGAAAGGCTAAAATGTACCTGGTGGCTTTATCATTGTAATATGCTTGGAATATACATTTTTTTAGGGTGCAGATACTTTGCCTTTCCTTTGGAAACTGGACTTCAGCTACTACAAGAAATAAAAGTATGGTCTCAGGAATGTACCAGTATCATAAGCATGCCAATGCTTCAAATGGATCTTTGAATAAATATTTACTGCTTTGTTGTAAACAGACAGAGAAGCATAAGCACACAATCAAATGTGTAACTGGGAGTCCACCACACAACATTCATGAATTGGTGGTACCATCTCCCTGGCTGCACTAGAGTTTTAGGTAAGGATGCACCTGTTTCCTAAATCTCATTGGTGCATAGTGGTCCTTCTTGCAGAAGAACAAGGCAGCTTTGTCCTTGACTGTGTTAAATGGCAAGAAGAATAAGGAGCAAAGGAGTGTTCCCAGTCCAGACACTATTCTTCAGCTGCTTTATTTGAACAACAAAATGAAGAAATATCTGCAGTCTGTTCAGACAGGTGACCAAAGGCTTTTCCAAAAGCATCAGACATTATCTTCCTTTGGTTACTGGCAATATAAGTATTCTCCTTACCCCAGTCTGCTCCAGCCAAAGGCTTTGGGCCTGTTTTAAGCAGATGGTCTTTTTTTTATTTCCAAGTTATTCCTGAGAGAAATTTCTCTGATTCTCACAGGAAACTTAGGCAGCATCAACAGCCTGACCTGGATAGCTGCTGAAATGCTACCCCATCTGCATCCTCCCAGAGACACAGAAATACAGATACATTCTGATCCTGAAATACTTGTCTCCATGATCACGCTGGCTTTTTGTCAGAGAAGTAGGTGTATCTTCAGATACATGATTGAATTTGTTAACCTAATCAAGTTTCCAAGATAGGAAGCTGAAATATGAATAGTTTCCAGCTCACTTTTCATCTTTCCAACCTCAGCATTAGACTCATGTTGACTATAAGATTCTAAAAGCCATGGACAGCAACAGAACCCCTCTTTCTTCATTACACCTGTAAATTACACTGATCTGGATAATTTTTTAATCGAGAAAAAAGAAACTAAACTTGAAATCATACTGAGAATGAATCAGGGATAATGAAAGAAAACAAACCTGTTTTTATGCACAAATTAATTTCATTTAAAAATTTGAAAAAATCACACTGTCTGGACATGCAAGCAAATGCTGAAAGTGCCCAGCTCAGATAAAAATGTCATCTCACCACAGAAAGCAGCAGCTGGCAGAGGCATACAAGCACTGCAAGTGCCCAGTAGTCAAGGGGAAATCCAGTAACAGGCAAGTTCACTTAGACTAGAAAACTTGTTCACTCATACCAGAAACCATGCAGTGAAGAATTTTTGGGGAAACCAAGTGTGAGCTAAGAAAATTATGAATATTTAAAACCACTGTCTGTGGTCTTTGCATTCGAGGGAGGACATGAAATACATGCAGAGCTTAACTCACTCTACATTAAGGCCTAGATCCACTCTACTATTGGAATACTTGTCATCACAGCTCTTTTATTTTCCGTCCTTTATCCATGGAGTAGAAACTATGGCTTTATGTTAAGCATCTAGACTACTGTGTATTGTTCCCAGGACTATGGGTTGGTTCTCACCTCAGCACAAAGCAATTCCTGACTTTCAGAAGAGTGTCCTAACTATGCTATAGGAGGAAGAAAACATTAAAGATTGACTTGGCAACTGAGGAAGGGAAAATATGGGCAAGTCTGATCGAGTATCCAGTCAGGAAAGGAGAAAATCCAATAATTTTCTTTAGTCTTTCACACACAGAATCACACAGAATTGTCACAGTTGGAAAAGGCCTCTAAGATCACTGTGTCCAGCCATCAACACCACCCCCCCCCCAAAAAAAAAAAACAAACAAAAAAACCCAAACACAAACCCACACACCACTAGAGCATGCCCTGCAGTGCCTCATCTACACTGTTCTTTAATACCTACAGGCATGGTGACTCCACCACCTCCCAGGGCAGCTCACTCATGAGTACTTTATGGACCTTCTACCTAGTATGACTGCACAAATATGCACAAGAAGGGAGAATGGATCCTTTCCATGTATCCCTATAGTGTCCCCAAAATAGAGGAGCCTAGGCGAGGGCACCAGCCACCAGGCTCAGGTTTCTCTCTTGAAGAAGATTAAGCAATTCATTGTAATTGGATTTTCTGAAGTTTAAAAATAATTTGGTGCTGCTAATTCATCACAATTCACAAAAGAGAAAATCTAAATCATAGGTTAACCCCTGTATTTATGTGTGTGTGTGATTTAATTTCAGAACCTGTACATTTGGGGTGTGGGTGTGTACTTATGCATGTGTATTTTGATTTAAGAAATTTTATTTTAATGCTTGTGTGGACCTTGCCATTCTTGAGTCTTTAACTAAGTTGTTCTTTGAGTATAACAGTTTTTGTAAATCACTCTGTTATTTGGCTGATGCTCAAGTGTCATACAATCTAGTCTTGTGATTTAGCTAATAAGAAAACCTAAATTGATGCTGCCTCGAAATTGTGTAAAATCTCTATTTGTGACAAACTACCTTTCACTCTCCCATCTGTGACACACCATAAAATAAGCTGTTTCTAAGTGAAAACTGCTAACCTCAAATATCTCATAACCTACAGGAAATTTGTAGTGTGCAAGGTAGGAGGTGGTGTCCCTCCAGCAATGAGGTTCAATCCAAAGTCTCTGACATCTTGGGAGGACATTTTACCTGACAGGGAGCTAGTCAGTGATAGAGAACAGCTGCCCATGCCACCTGGATACAGGAAGATGGCCATGGTACATTTGTGGTGTAAGCACTGTGGCTTGGAGAAACTACAGGGTAGGGAGCTCCCTTTGACACACGACAGATTGAGAACAGAGGGGGAAAGTGAAAAAGACAGAAAGGCTTGTTCTGTCACCGAATGAAAGGAATTTATGGGACGGGCCTGATTCGATTAGGAAGCCAGTTATGTGTCCTGTTATACTAACATAATTATGGAGAATTAATCAGTATTACAACACAGCATTGCTAAGCCCAAGGTGCAGTGTCACTCTAGCCTGCAGCGAGGGAGCTTACAGCAAATCCTAGAAGGAGGGAAAAAAACGCTTGGCATTGGATTATCTTCCGTGTGGATTTTGGAACAGGCTCCAGGGAGAACCGAGTTTAGATGACCGTCATTTTCTGAGGTGATTTTCTGAGCCCACACGTGTCCTCCCCCCAAGCCCCTGGGGCTCCCACTCCTCACTGAACTGCCTCAACTTCAGCCTTTCCATCAACAAGAGCTGAAACTTCCCTGAGGTGAGCGCACCACGACGAATTCTGCCTCTGGCGCTGAGACCCCCCCCTTCAGCACCCCCCCGCACCCCAGCTCCTCTCCGGCAGCCGCAACCCACCGAGACACGCCACACCGGAGGCGGCGGCCAAGACTGAAATCCCCGATCCCCAGCGGCGGCCGAGACTTTCCCCGGGAACTCCGCTTAC
The DNA here is from genome assembly GCA_023637945.1 of Phaethornis superciliosus. Classification (NCBI taxonomy): domain Eukaryota; kingdom Metazoa; phylum Chordata; class Aves; order Apodiformes; family Trochilidae; genus Phaethornis; species Phaethornis superciliosus. Next base: position 81,985,146 of record JAJQWJ010000001.1, on the reverse strand, counting down.
TCAGCACCCCAGAGGAGACACCCACCCCCGGAAGGAAGGGCTGAGGGAGCCGAGAGGTGGGCGGAGGCGGGCAGCAGCAGCCCTCACCTTCGATTTCTCGCAGGGATCAGTGCCGGCAGCGATGAGGCTGCTGGGGTGGCTTCTCTTCTGGGGTTCCTTCCTGGGTAAGTCGTGTAGAGGGGGGCCGAGAGGACCCTTCCCCGCCCCCCGCTTCCCTTTCTACGGCGGGAGGGAGCGTGGCGGGAAGCGGCTCTGTGCGGCGGGGAGCGGGCACCGGGCACCGCTCCCTTTCTCCCTTCCTCCGGTCGCCCCCCCGGCGACCGGGCGGGTTTGTGCCGCCGAGGGGTGGGCAGTCGGGTAGAGAAGAGGGCAGCGGCTCCGCAGCCGCAGTTCGGGTTTGGCAGCGGCGGCAGAAGAGGGGGAGGGGGGAAGGGATGCTGAGGGATGCGGTTCCCGCCTGAGCAGCTGCCCCTGGCCTAAGGGGAGCCGTGGGGCGGCCCCCCCTGCGCCGAGCTCCGAGCCGGTGACGAGGTTTCCGACTGTGCATTGGTGTCCTGAATTCTGTCAGGCAGAACCAAATAGCTGCTTAACCCTCCCCCACCTCCCCTCTTCTTTTAGCTGTGTGATTTCTTCTTCTCACCGAGCATCGCGTTTAGGATCTCTCCTCTCCCAACCCGCGCTCCCCGGCATCCCATTATTGACACGGGTAATACCCCTGCGCTGTTCGCCTCCGGCTTGTGTGAACGAGAAAGTTCCAATGGGTGTGATTGTGTGATTTTTTAATTTATTTTTTTTTAATGGTACCCTGTTAATTTCCTGTCCAGGTTTCTAAGATACTCTGCTAAGGAGGAACCCTGCAGGGAGGGGAGCCTCGGGCTTGCAGGGCACGTTTCACCTTCTCCTTTCCCTGAGGTGTTAAGGAGTTTAGGAAGCTGATTTTTTTTTTTTTTCTTTTAATTGTAAAAATATTCTTGTCAACCCTCTATATAAAAATGCTGTTTGTTTTGTATTCTATATTACTCTAGGCTCAAGGAAAAATCGGAGTTCTCAATGGTTTTGTTTTGTGCTGTGGTTTTTTTCCTAGTATTTTTAAAAATTTTCTTATGTTTTATTATTTTTATTTAACGTTGGGACTTTTCCTGTAGAAATAAATTATTACTTTTAACTTCCAGTGAAATACTAAACAGAGCCCCTCTTAATCCAGTTTTACCTGTGTGCCTGAGAAGCAGAGCCCTCATGTCCATAGCCCTTGCATAGGGCTATGAACAAAATGTACAAGCCAAACTCACTCATTTTTTAAATTAAAGGTAGATGTACTAACTTTCTCAATGCCATCAGAAGTAGCTGCTGTTGCTAGTTGGCCCAAGCAGCCATCAGATAGCGTGCTGAATAATACACTTTCCTATCATTCCTCTAGTCTAAGGAATTTCTCAGTGACCTTTTTTTTTTTTTTTTTTTTTTTTTTGCTTTGGGAGTTTCCTGAATGTGCCTAAAACAGGACGTATTGCATCCCCTTTTTAAAAAAGGATAGCCTCCTCTTCCCTTTCCTCAAGGCTTTAAAGAGCTGCTTCTGCTACTGAGTGTTAGAATCACAGAATCATAAAATCATCGTGGTTAGAAAGGGCCTTCAAGATGATTGAGTCCAATCGTAAGTCCTACACCACCTTAGCCACTGTCATTTCCCAAAGTGGCACATCTAGCTGATTTTTGAATTCCCCCAGGGACAGAGACTCCACCACTTCCCTGGTCAACCAGTTCCAATGCTTCGACACTATTTCGGTGGAGAAATTTTTCCCAATGTCTGATCTGAACCTCCCCTGGTACAAGTTGAACCCACTTCCTCTAGTGCTAACATTTCCTCTTGTTCTGAACAATTCCCTGAGATTTTCTCCTATTCTGTTCCAAAAGTCTTCAGCTAGTTTTGTTTAATTAAGATGGTGGTTCTGTTCTGTAGCCAAGACTATAAGAAAGTTTGTGGACTAGGTGTGTGAGGAGGTCCAGTGGGAAGCTAAGACTGTGCATACCTGCATGAGTCTGCTCTTGTTAAGCCTTAGGTGCCATTTCTGCATCTCACCTGCAGCACTTTTTTAGATAGTTCTAAATGAGTGTTAGGAATGCATGATTAATTGAGTATCCTCCTGTAACTCTGTGTGTGTGTGTAAAGGCCCTGTGTTACCTTACGTTACCTAAGTTGACATGGTGCTGCTACTCTGAGCATCTTGAGACCATGTGCTTTGGACTTACCCAGGAAACAAGATTCCAGGTTCCAAACAACATACGATTGAAAGGGAGAGATGATGGTAACTGGGCATTTGGAGTGGGTAGTTGTGGCTGGATATCATAATATCCTTCTGGAATGAAAAAATTAACTATCTCCGTTGTTTTTTCCTCTCTATAAAGCTTTGATTCTGGTGGTTGCTTAGGATAGAAGATCAGGAATACAAACTATTTACTGCTGTTCACTAAACTGGCAAGATTTCACACCAGCTTTTTGTTTGTATTCCTGTGTTACTGCTATGACTTGTGTTGTTGCTTATGGGTAGATGTTCTTATGTTAATTTTATCAAGTTAAAAAAATCTGTCATTTCCATGTGAGAAAATAAAGACTCTTAAAGTCAGACTGATCTGCCCAAGTGCATAAAGTAAATCCGTAGCAGTTTAGCTTGGCATGCAGGGTTTTAGCCTTGCAAACACCTGTTGTAAACACCGGGATGCTGTTGTTAGAACCTCATCCTGTCTTATATCCCTGTCTTCCCAGCCTCCCTGCTTCTCTACCAAAGCTTAAAGTGTGGCACCTGTCCCAGTCTCATATCCTTGAACATTTAGAAATGGGGGGAGAGACAAGCATGTATCATGCTTCATCCAGAAGACATGCTGCTTCGTTCTCCTGGGGGAACCTGTGACACACTGAAGCTGCAGTGTGTATAGCTTTTGCACCTTCAGAATCCTTACTTGCTATGCCCCTCTCAATATTTCTTCCAGGTGGGACTTTTGTCTCATAAGACTTTAGAATTGCAGGTACAATGTTTAAAGTGCAAAGGTAGTACTGAGGCTATAAAGGACTTTGATTTTAGAACTATGAAGGAAAAAAAAAACGTCCTCTGCTCTGCACCTTTCTTAAAACTATTGATAAAGAGTTAAATATATATATATTTGCCTGCAAAGCTGTGGCTGTTATATTAAAAATGAAAATAAAAACCCAACACAACATTTTTATGCCATTGGTATTTAACACTACAGGGTGTGCACAGAGTGGAAACTGTTACTGATAGCTGCCTAGTTCTTACGAATAAGTGAAGGAGTGCACAGACACGGAGAATTCACCTGCATCAACACCCGGGCTTAGCTAGATGCTATTAGTATCTGGCTGTGCAGTGGTGGCTGTTCTTGCTCGTGTTCTTAGTCCCAAGCAAATGGTTGCTTTCCCCCCAGAAGGGAGCCACATTACCTTGGTCTTGTCAACGGTGGCTTGGTTGATGCCTTCTGATGTGGAGCTATGACCACTCAGTGGTGACTCTGAGCTGAGGTTACTGAGAGGTAGAATTTCACAGTGGGTAGAGCAGGAAGATTTTCTTCAGCATAGGAATATTATAGGTCCCTAGGCAGTGAGAGATGACTTCTTGAGGAAAGCACATGCCTAGAAATTGCCTTGAGGAAATAAAAGTCTCCAGCAAGACTCCAAGCTTCATCAGATCAAAACAGTGTTTCGTCTTATTCATCATCCTGCCTTCTTGTGATGTCCAGACACTAATGTTGGAGCTCCTGGTTTCTTTTAGTTCATTGAGATAGGTGGAAAGAGATGTCATACAGGAGCAGCAGGAGCAAGTTAGATGTTTAAATCTGTTTGAACAGGATAGAAGATAAAGAAAGGCAGTTGGGTTGTGCTGGAAAGGTGTGGAAGTTGTAACTGAGCTCTTGCTATGTAGTTTACTTTTTCAGTTCCTGTCCAAGAAAGTCTTTGTTTCTATGGTGTGACATCAGGCAGAAGAGCAGGATGCTCAGTCCTGCACTGGTGAACAGTGTTCTTGGCTGGTAAGGAACATAATCTTCTCAATGACTGGTCTGGCTGACCTCCTTCCAAAAAGAAAAGGAGATGGAATGTGGAGGAGGATGGGCTATAGTTTTCTTTCTTGACTCATATGCAGTGAAGTGACTTGTTGTCTTGCTGTGATAAAGCTGTACTATCCAAATTGCTTTATAAGCAGTAGTGAGTTTTTATATGAAATTGACATGAGAAGCAAAGGAATCACAAAATTATAGGGAAATTGGTGGAATCTTTACTAGATGCTGTTTAGGAATTAAAATCAAAGCCAAACCAAACCCAGAACAGTAGCTATCCCTTGGGACCAGTCAGCTTGAGGAGCAGACTTGTGAAATATTTATTTTACCATGCTCAGCACAGTTTAAAGGGAGGTTTTCCATAGTGCGTATTTGGAATCTTGCCTTAATATGAGACCTGATTTTTATCTTAATCATGCCCTTCCTTCAGCTCCTGTGGAGTGGAATAGAGTCCTTAATACAAGTGTATCTTGCAAACAGCATTGACATAAAATATTAGAATTGTTTCTTGGGCCCCTCTCCCTTCCAGGGCTTTATCCCGTGGTATTCTTCCAAGACATGTTTATGTCTATGTCCACATACATGTCTGCCATGGCAGCAGACTTGTGGTTATCTTTCTGTAAAGCCATTCAGAGCTATTCAGATGTAGGAGGTAGTCACTGGAAATGTAAGCATGGAAACAGAGATGCTAATGGATTGCAGTACACCTTCCCTACAGCAGAATTTTGTCTCATCTGTTAAGCAAGTAGATTTTTTTAATTTTTTTTTTTTTCTTTTTGCACCCTTAGCTATTTTAATAAATACTAGGGAAAATCCTCTTATGCCTCTTCTTTTCTATTGATGTTTGCTTATTTATATTGAATGTCTGTGTCTCTTTAGCAGAAAGTGATTGACTCAAAACTGATAGCAGTTAAGGTTTCCAGACAGCTCTGATTTCTTGCTTGCAGCTCTGCTAGATCTCAGAGGCTGGAATGCTATTTCATGTACTTCGGCTGTGAAGTATACTTGATTGAGTGATATTTCTAAGCCCTACCAGCCTCATGATATTGGACAGATGCTTTGAACCGAGTAGCATTTTTGTGTAATGGGTGTGCTTCTTTGCTAACTCCGTGAATATTCATGCTGGAAAAATTGATGTTTATTTTCTTAGCTGGAGTTTCAGCCTGAGCATTCTGCAACAAAATGCTGAGATAGATTTTAACAGGAGGCCTAATTCAAGTGAGCAGAGAGAAAGTACTGAGGACAGAGGAGCTTAGGGTAGGGAAGGAGATCAGGTCAGTAATTCTGCATGGGACCAGAGTGTGGAAACTGGATCCCTTTTGTGGCACTTGTCACCTCATCATGCAGACAAGGCTGGGTTTGGGAAATTCTTAACTGACACCTGCCTTACTTTGCAACATTGTGGTGGGCTTCTAACCTAGGTTAGAATGTGCCTGATAGTGTATACAGGATTAGTCAAGCAATAGTTTGTAAAAGAATTGTTATAGTAATTTTTCCCTCTTTTTCCTCTGTAGCACACATCCACTGTAAGGACGTCTTTGGCATCACGGGAGAAAACTTTACTTTTCCCGTAAAAATAGACAAAAAAATGGAGGAAATTACTTGGAAGAAAAACAAGAATAAAGTGGCTGAGTGGGACTTGGAAACTGAAACAATATATTACAGTTCTCTTCATAACAGAAGCTTGCTTCACACTGAAAATGGGTCCTTGACAATATTTAACTTGGAGAAAAGTGATGCTGGCACATATGTGTTAGAATGTCTACATTCTGTGGAAGAATTCATCCTTGCTGTGTTTGGTATGTAGCAGAAGAACTGCATAAAGAGTTTGCACCACTTTTTTCACTTGAAGAAGGTTAAAAAAGGAATTTTTTATTTTTTTTAAATTTTTTTTGTCAGGGAAGCCAACGGAAAAGAGCAGGGCTGTTATTTTGCTCTACTGTTACATTTCTTAGTCACTTTAAACAAATTTTCAAAGGTGTCATCTGTGTGACCGTCTCAAATTACCTTAAGAATGACTTCTAGAATTTGTGTAGATGGCACATTGTACTTTCAGGTAGATAACTTGGTCATCTTGCTCAAGGAGTTTGGTTATCCCAGGCATTATGTATCTCCTAAAGATGCCCCTGCAGGCATACCATACTTGCTTGTGTATCTGTGGCATCATCAAGTGCAAATCTATGCAGATTCACTATATTGGGAAATATATTTGACCAGTGGGGACATTAGTCCTGTTGAAATTGAACCATGAGGACCCTCAAACTGAAGAGCCACAAACAGGGTCACTTTCAGAAATTCATTTTTCACACATGTGCACTTACAGGCACACCTGAAACGTACACTTTTATCTATGCACTATCTAACTGCTTTTCTTGCTCCAGCTCTTGGCCTGTGCTAAAATTCAAGGCAGTTTATCACCAAAGTAATGCAGAATGTTTTCTCTCCTTTTAGCTCCCCCTCCAGAACCTGAAATAAGTTGCAACATCAGTGGTGATTACTTTGTGTTAAAATGTGCAGCAGATTTCCTGAAACCTCTGGATTATGCTTGGAATCTCAGTAACAGTCCACTCACTGCTCAGACTCAGGATTTTATTCTCTCCAGGAAGAATGTTGATGCTTCAGAGAGAGCTACGTGTTTCATTAAAGTCTCTCAAACAGAAAAGATCTCTGCAATCTCTTTAACTCAATGTTTTTCAGAAGAAACAGGTAATGAAAGGGTTAGATTGAATATGCAAGTCTGGGAGGCTAGGTTGGGAAGCAGCATGAACTTTGTAAGATGTCTACTTACCTTACAGGATGTTGAATTTAATGCCTAGAAAGCATCAGAAGCTGCATGAGCTTCTCCAACGTGGGTCCTTCCCACAGGATACAATTCTTCACGTTACTCCTGCGTGGGTGTTTAACACAGGGTGCAGTTGTTCAGGAACACCCTGCTCCAGCACGAGTCCTCCATGGGGTTCACAAATCCTTCCAGACAGCCTGCTCCAGTGTGGGCTCCTCTCCGCGTGGGTCAGGTCCTGCAGGGAGCAGGCTCCAGTGCAGGCCTCCTATGGGTTTACAGCCACCTTTGGGCATCCATCTGATCCGATATGGGGTCCTCCATATGCTGCTGGTGGATGCCTGCCCCATTGTGGACCTGCATGGGCTGCAGGGGAATCTCTGCTCTGGCAGCTGGAGCACCTCCTTCCCCTCCTGTACTCACTTGAGTGTCTTCATAGTTGCTTTCACATTTTGTCACTCCTCTCTCCCAGCTGCTGTTGAGCAGTTTTACCTTGTCTTAAATATGTTATTGTAGAGGTGCTGCCACCGTGCTGCTGATGAGCTCAGCTTTGGAGGTCCATCTTGGAGCTGGCTGGCGTTGCCTCTTTGCAACATGGGGCAGCTTCTTTCATCTCACAAAAACCACCCCTGCGGCCTCCCTACTACCAAAACCTTGCCCTGCAAACACAATACAAGATATTTGCTTGAAATTTCATTTGGCTAAGATCTGGCTCAGCCTTTTGTAGGCCAGAAAATGGAGTAGCCATCACCTTTAAAGCTGTGATATGCCTTCATGGAACTAAAGGCTACCATGTAACTTCAGTAGATCTGGCTTAGGGTTTTGCTAATAATTGACTCTGGTGCATTAATTTTTTTAAGGTTACTTTTTGAAAAAACAAAGAGATATAAAACATACATAGGGTTGTATTTCTACTGCAGTAATGTGTCACACAGTTGCTTTTTAACTAACCGGTTTGTTTTTTTTTTTATATATATATATTTTATAGGAGACAGCCATCACGAAAGAAGCAGAGGTGGTCTAATTGCAGCTTTTGTTGTCCTAGCTGCTGTGTTAATACTAGTACTGATACACAGAAAAGGTTTGTATAGCTCAATTTCCTGATTGAGCTCAACATGTTTCAAGAATATGCTGATCTAAGGTTCCTGTGGAATGTAGGAAAGTTTCTGACTGTGGGATGTATTATAAATGCAGCAGTAGAAATAAGTGCAACTTCTGCAAAGGCATAGATTTGAAGGAAATAATGTATTGAACTTTCTGGCACCCAGACAATGGGAAACACTGCATTTGCTTGTATCTCCTTCAGACTGGATGTTTCATTTACTGTGTTTCCACTTACCCTGTATCTATGTCCTCTCCCATTCCTACATGAGTGTACTTTCACTGCCTTTTTTGAGAGCATCAAATTTCTTGTGGGGACATTCTCTTCTCAGGACTGCTGAATACCTTATCCTGAGTCTTAATCTGACAACTTGGTGTGTTCAACAGATACACAGGGACTTCTGTGCCTCCTGTCAGCCTGTATTGCCATCCTCTTGAAGTTCTAGTCTTGTTTCTTGACCCAACCCTATGCTAAATTTGAGTATTGTTTTTGCAAATCCAACGGTTTATTTGGAAATGATAGTTGTAGGCTATCAGTCTTGCTACCACCTTTTTAAGTTAATTTATATTGTATTCAGATTGTATTCTGGCTTGAACAATAGATGCACACCATCTCTTTGCTTTTATTTGAGAAAGTCCTAAATAAAAATATATTGCCTCATCCCAAGGGTGCTCTGCATGGAAAATTCCTGTTGGTCCAGGTGAGGTCACCATTTGGGGGTGGCTGCAGAGTGAAGAATATAGGATGCATCTCCTATCTAGGTAGGAGTAATTGATAACATTCTGGAGGGAGGCTCTGATCAGAGGATACATGATATTTTCCTGATTCTTCATGTAGTTTCTGTTGACATGGAATCATAAAATAAGGCAGGTGGGAAGGAGTGTCTGAAGGTATCATCCAATTTCCTACTCAAAGTAGGACTAACTTCAGTGCTAGATTAGGTTGCTCAGGGTCTTGTCCAGTAACATTAGAATATTTCCAAGGATGGAAGTTTCCCAGCCTCTTTCCACATGTATTCCAGCACTGAATTGTCCTTGTGGGAAAGGATATTTTCCTTATTTCTCTTAAATAGCAGCATGCAGCTATTGCCTCCTATGCATCTGTCTTGTACTTCTGAGAGGTGTTCCCTTTATTTTCTATGTATGTTAGTTCTAGACTGCAATTAGCCATCACCTTAGACTTCTTTTTCTTCAGGCTGAGCAAATCCAATTTTCTCAGTGTGTCTTCAGGCAGTTTCTGTCCCTGAAACATCTTGGTGGGTATCTTCTGGACAAGCATCAGAATGTCTGTATCTTTTCAATAATTAAGAGTCCAAAACTGGACACAGGACTCCATGTGTGGTGACACAAATGAAAAACAGAGGGGAAGAATTATTTTTGTTGTCTATGTGCTGACTATGCTTCTGCAAACACAGCCCAGTATCTGGTAGGCTTCTGCTACAAGGATGCATTTCCAACTAATATTCAATTTGTAATCCACCTGTGCTTCCAGATCCTTTTCTACAGATCCTTTTCTACAGAGCTGTTTTCTAGCCCAGCACAGCTCAGCCTGTACTGCTCCATGGGTGGATTTCAGGAGATGCAGTATTGTGTTTACTTTAGAACCTCATGTCTTCTAGCACAGTACTTCAGGTTGAAGTCTCTCTGAGTGGTAGGCCAACCCTCTAGCATATCCCCTACTCCTCCCCAGTTTTATGCCATCTGCAGATTTTTTCTGAGGGTGCTTTCTGTGCTTTTGTCTGTGTTGGTGATGCTGAGCAACACTGTTTAGTATCAGCACATGAAGAACATCACATGTGAGTGGCCATCACTTAAACTGGAAAGCATTCAACTACTTCCTTTGAAACAACAAAGGTTTGAACATGCTAGAAAATAAAGTTGTTACACCTCAGTCAGATAAGTACTGCATGGGTATAATCAGACAGAATATAGGATTTCCTGATTAAATCTAAGACTCTGAGTCATGAACTGCTAAATCTGCTTTAGATTTCGTTTGATGTGTCCTGACTTCTTGCAGGAGGCCCATTTGGTTGATCTGTTACTAGGTATCTTTGCCCCCAAATGATATTTCACTCTTTCTTCTTTCTCCAAGTCAAGTACTTAGTTGCATGTCCTCAGTGAATTTTTTTTTCATTTGTGTTGGAGTGGGAGTTTGGGGAATCAGTAGTGGCTGTCAGCTAGGTTACAAAGGTACAGAAGTTTTTCTGACTAATTTTTCCATATATTATATTTGTTTTGCTGCAGTTAAGAATAAACTTGGAAAAGGAAGACCTGCTCGGAAGGACAGTCCAATGCATGGCTCAGGTAAGAGAGCTAGAGTGTCAAAAATGCATAGAAATCAGACTAGTGCTTTAGTTTGATCAAGGCTTGTAGCTTATTTCTCTGCAGCAATATAGTCTTTCCTTGGAGAATTTCCTCCCAAAAGATGTGGTTCTGTCCCATGGTTCAGAATTCACTGAAATCTAATTAGACTGCTGATGTATTTGAAAGTGAAAAAAGGTGAAGGCTTTCTTAGTAGAGCCAGTATATATTCTAAAGAAAATTTTGGGACCTGTATTTTTTTCTAGAAGCTCTTTTTACTTAAGAGAGATAGTGAAATACAAACATTAGATTTCAAGACAGCAGGTTTTTTCCATATTGCACTGGTGATTCATTTGCTCATTAACTCTTCCACCAGTTTCCACAAGTGGCTAATAATAAGGGGGTTGGAAAAGGCAGAATTTTTTTCTGATTAAGGGAAAAATCACTAATGATAATAAGAAAAAGGAAGCCTAGAAGCCCTTGGGTTGCTGCTTATTTTTACTACATAAATTTTTATGGCTGTAGAACAGCTTTCCTCCTCTGAAGGAAACAGGGGTTGTGTAGCTGGTGGCAAAGGTGTGGTGCACTTGAGGGACTTTCTTATGACTAGGTTAACTAGTTCCACATATATAAATATACATATAGGAGAAGGACTTTTATCTTGTGGAAGAAAGGAGGAAAATGTACAGTTCAGACAGAAGACAATCAGGTTCACAGATAAAGACTGTGTTATTGAATGCTGGAGAAACAAAATAAAACACATTTTTACCAGGAAGAGGAGTCTACACCTTTGCCAGGTAGCAGCAAAGCAAAGGTACCTCGCAGCACCTGGGTAGCATGAAATCACTGATGTTTTCTGAAATGTGTGTACAAAGCAGTTCCAAACAGGGCTTTGGCTGGTAGTACAGTGGTAATTAACAGTTGTAGAGGAGGAGTTCTGCTGAGTTCCAGACAGCACAGAGCAAATGACCTGAGCTGGTGTGGGAAAGAAGCAATGGAATGTGCTCCTGAAGGGACTGAGGACTGCTCTGATCTCTTTTTAGACAAGGAATTGAACAAGGAGGATAGTCATCTGAAAGACAAGGAGGCAGTTTACAATGATGTAAATCAGGAAGGTAAGTGCTCATTCAATTTCCTGAAGGCTCAGAGTGACTTCTGTGCAGTCCTTCTCAATGGAGGTGTTGGGATGATTGTGGCATGGCTGCTGAATACCTGTCCTCTGTGTAGGTGTGGTGGGTTTTGGATTTAAAACTTTGGCTTTTGGTGTGTTTTGGGCTTTAATTTTTTTTTTTTTTTTAGTTATTTCCAGTCGGAGTTAGATGACAATACTGGTCAAGTGGCAGACCCTGCTTAAAGTGTTGGCTTCTGCTCTAGGGGGGCATCCAGTCTTGCAGTGTGTGCACCAAACACCTAAGTGAGAAGCAAGAGCTGATACTAGCTTTCTGGTGTTACCTGATGATGTGGGCAACATGTTGAGTTGTAGCTAGTAACTCAGTCTTATGCAATAGCCAGTACTTTGAAGCTGAGGACTGTAGTGGTCCTCTGATTTCTTTTCAGATAGGAGAACAGCTTGAGGAGAACAGCAAGCATTTGGATAGCCATTGTGTAAATGAAGAAGAGCAGTGCCTGTTCTTTAGAGCAGGCATATTTTGTAGTGGCTTTTGCCTACTGCTTCTTTGGTGCTTGGCCCTTGCAAAGTCTGAGAGGGATCATGAGGACAAGTCAGAGTCAGGTATGGAGAAAGTAAGGGGTTGTTGTATGTGACATTGTGGGGTGTGGGACATTGGCTAGGGCTATTAGTGATGCCAAACAAATAGCCCAGCTCTCAGTCAGGTGAATTTTGATGCATCTGGGCTGGAGAGGGTGAGTGGTGTGAGCTCCGGAGTTGTCTGAGTCTTGCCTGTTGTCCTTGCAGAAGTGACCCAGGATGCAGAAGGTGGAAATGAGGAGGACGTGAGCAGCTCTCCCAGGTGCAGTAAAGAAGGTATGTGAGGGAGAAGGTCCCATACATGGGAGAGTGTGCCAGCAGGCACAGAGGCTGGGAGTGGCATTGCTGGTGCAGGCTGTATGACTGTGACCCCTTTTGCCCAGGTGGAAAACAGTGAGAGTTACTGGGGGGCAGGGTGGGGCACAATTGTGTGTGCTGGGGAATTGGATGTTTGTGGTGGCAGACTGGCTGATTTAGCCAGTTTAAAACTGCAGGATTAAATGCTCCTGACATTCACACACCTTTTGCTCATGCTTGTACTTTCACTTTATTCCATGCCCTAGCAGGTGATAAAGGCTGATAGGGGCTGAGGTGTCAGTAAGGAAGTATGTTTTTGTGTTGGTAGATTTCTGAATTAAAGTTGCACCTTGTTATTTCTGAGTCTTGTTGAACATCAGATTAAAGTTGACTTTGTGTAACACTGAAGTGTTTTTTTTTCTTGCTTAGGTATGCAGCTGTGCTTTCTTTGGTCATAAAAATGCAAAGTTTACTTAAGCTGTGTGTTTCTTGTGGTTTGCTCTTTTAAAAACCTACATGAACAGGGTGGGAAAGTTCTTTTAAATAAACAGATCTGTGGGTCTAGGGGTTAACATATGGAATTAGAAGACTGATTGTTACCCTATGGGAGAAAAATTGATCTCAACTACATCTTCCAGATATTGTTGAAAGTCAGTTCAACAACTGTTTCATATTCCATAAATTAGTTAGAACCTTTACTGAGTCTTCAGTTCTGTATGTTACATTTATTTTGAGGGCATAACGGGCCTCCATTTAGAATCATAGAATTATAGAATGGTTTGTCTTGGAAGGGACCTTTGAAGGTCATCTAGTCCAGACCACTGCAGTGAGCAGGGACATCTTCAACTAGATCAAGCTGCTCAGAGCCTTGTTCAAGCTGATCTTGTATGTCTCCAGGGATGGGGCCTCCACCACCTCTCTGGGCAGCCTGTTCCAGTGCTTCACCACTCTTATAATAAAGAACTATTGAGCCTTTCTCATTGCTGGAGTGTCTGCAAAGCTTACCCAGATTAAGATGATACTGAGAATTATTGCTGAATTTAGAATCCATCTAATGAGGGCACTCAACTTCCATGGTTTTGAAAGACTTGCTGTAATTTACCATAGTTTAAGCATGCTTTACTCTGATTCTAGAAAGCTCAAAGTGAAACTTGTTCCACATAGACTATAATTTGTACAATTCTTGGAGCCTATCTGGCCAATTAACTCTCACTAAAAGTCCAGGTTATGCTCTTTGGATGAGCTCCAATGTTCACACCCCTCTGTGAGCCAGTTTACCTACCTCATGTAACAGGGAATTGATCCAGCAGAAAAATCTGGGCAGTGTTCTGCTGGATTTAAAAGTTAAGTCTTATTCTAAAGGGATGTGCAAATAGGTAGGGTATAGCAAGTAAACTGTGTGAAGGAAGAAAGGAGTGGATGGGAAAAAAAAGTTATGCTATTATTTTGAACGAAAGGGGTGACCATGTTGTATTCAGCAACTTCCTCAAGGGGGAGATGCTGATCTCTCTTTGGTGGTTAGTGATAGATAAAACATGAGGAGATGGACTGAAGCTGCTTCAGGAGGAAGTTCCAATTGACACCAGGAAAAGGTTCTTCTCTGAAAGGGTGGTCAGTCACTGGAACTGCAGGGAGGTGGTCATGACATCAAGCCTGTCAGAGTTCAAGCAGAGTCTGAATGATCCTTTTACTCATAAGGTTTATCTTTAGGTAGTTCTGAGAGGAGCAGGCAGTTGTATGTAATGATCTCTATGGGTCCCTTCCAATGTGAGATAATGCATTATGCTATGGAAAGCTTTTGTTTACAAATATATTAATTGAGTCACTAGGAACTCCTTGTTTTGAAATTTTTTGTCTAACTTAAATGTTTAAAGTAAAATTTAAACAGCTTTTTGGGAAAATGTGTACTATAACCCAGTGTGTATAAGTGGTATGTTTGTTTGGTAGGAAGTGAAGTTTTCAGTGTGACTGAAAATAATTCCCCTTTCCTCAAAAGAAAAGGAAAAAATTTGTTTTGTCTGTCATATACAGTTTAGTGATATAACTATGGGTATTTCATACTTGCATTGGTTTCTGCTTTTTGTGTTGTAGATCAATGGACTCTGAACTGCTTTGTTTGGGCATCCCTTGAGTAAAATATTTTGAACATACACACCCAATTTATGTATATTTATTTAGAAATTATATACACGTGCTACTGTACTCAAGTGTTGCGTGCATTAAAAACATGCATAAAAGCAGAAATGAAAAAGTATAAGGATATAGGATATAAGGATAAAGTAGACAATATTTCAATTTTTTAATTTTATTAATGATTCAGAAATGTTTTCTTCCTGCACCGCAATGGATTGCTTCATGCCCACCCCACTTTGAAGACTACTGATGCAGATAATTTATTTAAAGATTCTCAAAATGCACAGGAGTGTGGAAGCTACTGGCACCTTACCCCTGCATTTTTTTCTGTTCTGCCGGGTTTGATTCTTCTGTTCAATTACCAGCTCAGAAATCACATTCAGATATTTGTTGAAGAAATGTTGAGAAGAGTAAAAAATCTTATAATCTCTGAATCTGAGAAAACATGGATGAGTGGAAGGGTAGGAGGGAGCTAGGATAGAGTATAAGAAATCTTGCTCTGTGATGCAGACAAAACTGCCAGTGGAACTCTCATGAAACAAGGAAAGAGACTTAAAATGGGGTTGTATAGCTGGAGAGGAAGCTGTGGCATCTTTTAATAACCAAGTCAGATCCTGTTGGTTGCCAAGGAGTAATACTGAAGACCAAATGGAGTAAGTCAGTGTATTACTCCTGGCCTGTGTGATGAGCTACTTACTTGTCTAAACTGTGCTTCTGTTTCATGCTTGAAGGTTTAGCATCTAAAATAGTTATGTTGTTAAGCCCCTTCAAGACATCAGATGTAGCTGTGCTTTCTTTGATGCTGTTTGAGAGCTGTGTGGGGACAGAACTTTTTACGTGTTTTGTGGGAAGTGTGAAACATGATGCCTGTCACCATAGCTATAAATTGAAAGAACACTAATTTCATATTCAGGTCCTCTCACTGCATACAAGCACAAGCATATAGCAACAACACCTGCCCCCAACTGGATTCTTGATCAGGTTCTTCAGCCTGGTCATCAGTCTGGCCTAAGTCAGCTGTAGTAAAGCAATAAACCTGCTTGGATTTTAAGGATACAAATCATAAAAACACTTCAGGCTTGGGACATCTTTCATTTTCTCATTGTCTACAGAGATGAATGCTAATGTGTTGCCATATGCTGCTTACCTAGACTACCTCCTGGCATCTTATTCTGGGTTGGAGTGATGCTGAGCTAGAGACCAGGGAAGAGAGAGGTAGTGCTATCAAAATAAGAGCAAAGACTTGAACAGCCAGTGGGTTTGCCTTATCCTGTTGCCTTAAATTGTGTGCACCAAGACAGAAACTCCCATGTAAGTGGGCCTTGCTTATGCTTTATCAGAAATCAGCCTGGTTAGAGGTTGATGCATGTTGCATGCAGTGGCTGGGCATGTAGTCTTGAACTTGCTAGATTCGAACTCCCTGCTTTTATGACTTTTCCTACAGTTTCCTTGCTTGTCAAGTAAGAGGTCTATTTGCAGTCCTCAAAAAGAGAAGACTGCAAAAGCACCTGGGTAATGTGTGAAAGAAATAGCAGCGGTATCACATGCACGTGTGGTGCACAGCTGATATGGAGAATACAGACCCAAATTTTTTAAGAGTGTTGTCTCAAGAGCCTAGTTACACGATCCAAAGTCACAGAGGCAGAACAGCCTCACAGGTTACTGGCTGCTTAGCAGATGGCTGGCAGTAAGTGATAAATCTTCTACCCTAATTGCATAGGAACATGTCTGGCCATGAACAGATAATTTGGGTAAAATGGCTAGTGACTATCAGATGCCACATATTGTATAGGTGCTATAACTGGAGTAGTTTGGATCGTGTGACAGTGTCTTACTTCATCTTCACACTTTGTTAATATTTAAAGCCTGCAGTATTCTTGTATAACTAGTGCAATTTTTAGAAGGGAAGGCATAATAATTTACTTGTGTCCTTTTCTTTGTTTCAGATCTTAAATCACAAGCAAATAGAGGCTTTGTGGACCAAACAACAATGGAAGAGGAGGAGTAGAATTCAATGGTGAAGGATGTCTTTTTCCTTGGAGGTTCTCCACCAGCACTGAAGTAATCCATGAAGAAGTTCATGAAGACCTGCTGAGATATTTCCGGTGCTTATTTTTCTTTTCTCAGAAAGGTCAAGCTCCTTTTCTAGTGTCACTACATGAAGATTGATAGGCCAAGTCATGGACAAAATCTTTTTTCTTCTTTTGTATTGAAAATGCTCTACTAACACAAAATATAAGAAGGGCCTTTTTTATAATTGGAATTTAGAGATTAACAAAGTCATTCATTTGCATGAATAGGGATAAAACAAGAACTAGTCATCTTTCTATGCAGTTTTGGGTCAGTACCTTTCCATGGTCAGAAGAAAGACCATTCCTCCTTCAGCAGTTCCAAATGGACACAAGTTTACATTTGCTAGTCTCAGTTCTCCAGCAGAAACTCAGTGCTACAGACAAATGTTCTCCAAGGTAGCTATCACCTGGAGATGGCAAAAGACTGGCAAACTGATAATGTCCTGATGGTGACTGACTGTGTGATAGAACTACAGTTTGTTGGTGCACTTGAACAACGCTGCTGCTATTAGCAGTGGTTTGGGTTTTTTTTCTAGAACTTCTGATATTTTTTGCACTTCTAGGGTTCTTTTTTATGTCTTATCTTCTGCTTCACATTAAGAGAATGTCAACCTACTCAGGCTGACATCCTGGTGGGAGTCTGTTACAGACCACCCAGTCAGGATGATGAAGATGATGAATTATTCTACAAGCAGCTGGCGGATGTTTCAAAATCGTCATCCCTTGTTCTCGTGGGTGACTTTAACCTGCTGGACATCTGCTGGGAACTCCACACAGCAAGAGGAGGCAGTCTAGGAAATTCATAGAGTGTATAGAGGAGAATTTCCTGCTCCAGCTGGTAAATGAGCCTAACAGGGATGGAGGCCCGCTAGACCTGCTGTTTACAGAGAGGGGCTGGTGGGAGATGTGGTGGTCGGTGGACGTCTGGGACACAGTGATCATGAAATAATAGAGTTTTCAATGCTCAGGGATGAGAGAAGGGCCATTAATAAAACCTCTACATTGGACTTCCAGAGGGCAGATTTTGGCCTGTTCAGAAGATTAGTTAAGAGTGTACCCTGGGAAACAGCCCTTGAAAACAAAGGGGTCCAGGAGGGATGGACTTACTTCAAGAAGCAAGTTTTGAAAGCACAGGAGCAGGCTGTCCCAGTGTGCTGAAAGGCGAGACAGCGGGGAAGACGACCGATCTGGCTGAACAGGGAGATTTTGAAAGAAATTAGGGTAAAGAAGAGAGCCTACCGATTATGGAAAAAAGGGCTAACTACTCAGGAGGAATTTAGGAATATAGTTAGGTTGTGTAGAAAGAAAATTAGAGAGACAAAGGCACAACTTGAACTGAATCTGGCCACCTCTGTGGAGGATAACAAAAAGTCCTTCTACAGATACATCAACAGCAAAAAGAGGGGCAAGGAGAACCTCAATTCTTTACTGGACATGGATGGGAATATAGTTATCAAAGATGAAGAAAAGGCTGAGGTATTTAACACCTTCTTTGCCTCAGTTTTCAACCGTAAGACAGGTTGTCCTGAGGACAGCTGGCTTCTGGAGAGCGAGAATCTGAACAGCCCCCTTGTAATCCAGATGGAAACAGTCAGTGACCTACTGAGCTGCTTGGATCCCCACAAGTCTATGGGAACAAAAGGGAATCCACCCAAGGGTGATGAGGGACCTGGCAGAATAGCTCTCCAAGCCTCTCTCTATCATCTACCAACAGTCCTGGCTCATTGGGGACATTCCAGATGATTGGAAGTTGGCGAATGTCACGCCAATCCACAAAAAGGGCAGGAAGGAGGACCCGGGAAAATACAGGCCTGTCAGCCTGACCTCAGTGCCTGGCAGGGTTATGGAGCAGATCATCCTCAGTGCAATCACACAGCACCTACAGGATGGACAAGGGATCAGACCCAGCCAGCAGAGGTTCAGGAAGGGTAGGTCCTGTCTGACCAACCTGATCTCCTTTTATGATCAAATAACCCGCCTGGTGGATGAGGGGAAGGCTGTGGATGAGGTCTGCCTGGACTTCAGCAAAGCCTTTGACACCGTCTCCCACAGCATTCTCCTGAAAAAGCTGTCAGCCCACAGCTTGGACAGGAGCACTCTGTGCTGGGTTAGGAACTGGCTGGAGGGCCGGGCCCAGAGAGTGGTGCTGAACGGTGCTGATCCAGTTGGTGGCCGGTCACCAGTGGTGTCCCCCAGGGATCAGTGTTGGGCCCAGTTCTGTTTAATATCTTCATTGATGATTTAGATGAAGGGATTGAGTCCATCATCAGCAAATTTGCAGATGACACCAAGCTGGGGGGGAGTGTGGATCAGCTGGAAGGCAGGAGGGCTCTGCAGAGGGACCTGGACAGACTGGAGAGTTGGGCGGATTCCAATGGGATGAGGTTCAACACGGCCAAGTGCCGGGTCCTGCACTTTGGCCACAACAACCCCATGGGGAGCTCCAGGCTGGGCACAGAGTGGCTGAGAGCAGCCAGGCAGAGAGGGACCTGGGAGTCTGGATTGACAGGAAGCTGAACAGGAGCCAGCAGTGTGCCCAGGTGGCCAAGAAGGCCAATGGCATCCTGGCCTGGATCAGGAACAGCGTGGCCAGCAGGTCCAGGGAAGGGATTCTGCCCCTGTACTCAGCCCTGGTGAGGCCACAGCTCGAGTCCTGTGTCCAGTTCTGGGCCCCTCAGTTCAGGAAGGAGATTGAGGTCCTGGAGCAGGTCCAAAGGAGGGCAACCAGGCTGGTGAAGGGACTCCATCACAAGTCCTGTGAGGAGAGGCTGAGGGAGCTGGGGGTGTTCAGCCTGGAGAAGAGGAGGCTCAGGGGAGACCTCATCGCTCTCTACAACTCCCTGAAAGGAGGCTGGAGCCAGGGGGGGGTTGGGCTATTCTCCCAGGCAACTTTCAACAAGACAAGAGGGCATGGTCTCAAGTTGTGCCAGGGGAGGTTTAGGTTAGATATTAGAAAGAATTTCTCCACAGAAAGGGTGATCAGACATTGGAATGGGCTGCCCAGGGAAGTAGTGGATTCTCCGTCCCTGGAGATATTTAAAAAGAGACTGGATGTGGCACTCAGTGCCATGGGCTGGTAACTGCAGCGGTAGTGGATCAAGGGTTGGACTTGATGATCTCTGAGGTCCCTTCCAAACCAGCTGATTCTATGATTCTATGATTTCTAGGCAATAAGAATGTTTTTAGATTGTGATGGTAAAGAAGACTTGAAAAGTGAGGTTATATAGACATTGTCACTTGTAATTTATTTTTTAAAAACTTAAGATGCAAAAAACTTTGAAGTGTCTTTTTGTTATATATACCTACATTTTTTACTTAACATTAAATTCATTAACTAATGACCAAAATAATCTTTAACCCAAAATGATTTATTTTATATGCATTTTTAAAGTCAAAGCCACTGTTCTCCATTGCACTTTCAATAGGTTCATCAGGGTGATACTCTCTGCTTCTTAGTAACTTTTTAACAAGCTTCCACACAAAAACAACCTTTGTCATGTGTATTGTGGCTTGTTTTCCCGTTTGGTCAGAGGTTTACTTTCTGTTATGATAGGAAAAAATAGTAAAAAAAAACTATTTGGAGGAACTGGCTGAAATTGCTTCCCAAAACTATACCCATTTATCCAATACACTGCATTCATTCTGTACAATTTAATATTAAACAGTATGCAAGTCTCATATAGGATGTGGTTTTGGAAATTTCTTGACATTTGGTATCATTTGACTTTGTTTCCAAACCAAGAAAGCAACAGCCTTCAAAAATAGTAAGCAACGGTGGTTAACTAACAACAGTTGTTGGGAGTCTTCAGTGTAATTACTGGAATTGTGGGGCTTTAACAGAAGCAGAAAAAAACACTCATGTGGCAGGCTGATTTGAGACCAAGTGCTACAAGCTGTACAGTGTCTCACTGCCTGCTTTCACCCACTCATTTTGTACAGTGTTTGCTGGGCATAAGAAACTTACCCATTGGTAAATGTACAGAGTTCTCAGTTTTGAAAGCAAAGGTGAAACTCAGGGCTCTTTTACTGATATTGTTGCTTCTTTCTTTAAAGATATTTTTTTCCATATGGATATGAAGATAGACATTTTGGAGAATAAATTGACCTTGTCAGTCTTCTTGACAAGTCTTCTTGTCAGTTTTGGTGACAGCATTTCCTGTGCCTGGCAACAGTATTTGCTGTGCTGTTCCCCCTGTCCCTCTCTCCAAATGTCTCCTGTGCGATGACGAAAGAAGAATAAAGACTTATTTTTTTTTTTTCTGTAAAAAAATTTGTCTCCAATCTCATTTTTCAGTGAATGCAAAAAAAGGTAGTTTTCAATAGCAAAGAGTACAAGGTCACTCAACATGCAGACAGTTATTTCCGGCTTGTGTATGACTCGAGTCCAGGAAATGCTGACTGTGTTCCAAGAAGAGAGCCTGCCCTCCAACACCTCAGAGTCCCAGCTCATGCTGATGTTGTAACAGAAACTCAGAAACTCACAGCAAGCAGAAGCTGCTGCAGCTCACAACATCAGATCCCAGTTGATTCCTTGGTCCTGACTCACTGCTACATTTAACCTACAAGAGCAGTGCCTGCAGGAGATGTTGCTCCTCATCCCCCAACAAATGAAATCGGAGCTCGACTGCTGGTGTAGAAGTCATCTTGTGGGTGGGCATCAAGCTCAAACTACAGTTGTCAAGGCAGCTTTGTGTTGTGCTGACGTGCACAGGCAACTTTCAGTATTTTGCAAACACCCTGTCCTGGACCTAGCTGTGCTGGTTGAAGAGTTACACTCTTCATTTTGTCATTGGCTGTGCAACTGTTGGGTACAAACTTTAATAGGTTGCAGTGTGAGTTGAAAGGGCCTTCATGGGTGACCAAAAGCTTCACCTGGAGCTCTACAGGTGGAGTCTTGAGGAGTGGCTCCCAGGAGCAGGATTTTATCAGAAGCTCGGGACAGCAGGAACACCAACAGGTGGCACAGTTGTCTTTTGAGCAGACTCACATCTATGCCTTAAAAGTGGGCTTGATAACGCCTGCCAGACCACAAATTTGCAATGCTCTTCAAGGAGTAGCAGATGGATTTACTGACATCCAAAGCAGCAAGGGGGAGGTGAGCCTGTGTGCTCCCCCTGTCTCAGTGCAGTCTGAACTGTGGCATAGGCACAAGGACATGAAATGTTTCTATGTCCCTAACGAGCATGTGAACAAAATTCGGAGGAGCTTGGCCTTAGGGGTTACTTCAAGGGGACCTTCTTCCTTAAAAGGTGGGGCGTAGAGTTGACTGTAACACACTGTATGGACCACTGTGATTTAACCAGTGGTCATGGGAGAAAGCAGTGTCTCCTGCTCCCAAGGACTTACCTAAATTTCTACTTTCTCAAGTTTTATATGACCCAAATATAAAACCTGGGTATAATGCAGTATCTGCTTCATCCATGTTGTATATCTGAGGAGGGGCCTGCATGTCCCAAAACCTGGCAATTTTTTCTATCAGTTAGAGAGACAAACTGTGCCTCTCCACTTTGTAAAAATTAATTCCCACCCTTAGAAATGTCAAATTTCTTTTCCATTTAGACTGTGTTTTCTATCATACCTCTGTTTGCTTGTTTGCCATTCATCTTTCTTGGGGGATTCAGTGCTATTCAAGTCAGTCTTTTTGATCCTTGTTTGATTCCTGGTGGTGAGGAGGCAGAAGAGAGTGGAGAGCTGAACCAGGAAGATGGAACAGAGGAGAACTGATAGGGGAAGGGAATAGTAGGTGGAGGTGAGTGCAAATAAGGTCCAGTAATTCAGTGTACAGTACTACATAACAGATGTTTTTTTAGTACTTCAAGAGTAAATTTGTCAGAAATCGTATCCTGAAATGGTGATGAAATTTGCCTTGTGCTGCAATAGGCTCTGTCTTGCAGTCTTGGCAACAAAGGATCCATGTCTTGTCACTGATACCATCATTTTCCTGCCAGTTCTGGTTGAGAATTACATGTTCAGAGGTTTCCCTTCAAATTGCAAGCTCTCCCTTCTAAGTGAATGTTAAGCTAACCTAAATAACTGATTTCACTAAACTAATCAAGGAAAGCCCTTGGTGATGATGGTGTCTGTCACTGAATACACAGGACTGCCTCAAAGAGGCAACATTTGAAGAAGAGTCACAAAGCTTTAGGTTGCAGAGTGTCAGCCTGAAGCTCTGTGTGTCTGGGTGATGTTGCTCTGCTGGGGCAGGACTTGCTTTATTCCCAGGTTCCCTCTGGAAATTATCTAAGGAAGGCCATTGATTTAGAATGAAAGAAAAAGGTTCCTGAAGATGAATCACTTATGGATTAGCTGTTTTGCATCAAAAGCTTTAGGCAGGTTGCTGCCCGCTTAACCCAGACAAAGGGCATTTGCTGAGCATGGGGATGGCTTACCCTGTGGGATGGCTCTGGTGTTTTTGCAAGCGTTTTCAATGGCCAGTAATTTTTTTTTATTATTATTTTTGTAAGAGAAATTAGAAATTGGTTAAGATATATTTCATTTTATATTGCCTTGAGAATATCAGAAAGAGGGGCCTGGACCCTTCAGAGAAATCACCTCAGTTGTAGAATCATGATTTAGGGTAATGCAAGGCCAGTAAGCAGGGTGGGCCAAAGTTTGGATTTGAGAAGAAAAAAGCTATGAGAAATGGGCTGTGGAATTTATAGACTGAAGGCCTCAAGGGACAGCCCATGGGTGTGGGGCACTTGTTCCTTGTAAAGAGATGTGACCCAGGCATGCATTTGCCATTACACGTAGACTGCTGGTGTCCTGTACTTGTGTGCTGGGTTCTGAGGACCCTTTCACTTCCTATCTCCACTGCTTTTTTTTTTTTTATTTCCTCTCACCAGCAGGAGGAGAAAAATTTTACCAAGGCAGCAGAATTTTTCCACTGGGGAGGGGAGTGGGCTCTACACAGTTTTATTGCTCATTGCCCTTGCACAGTTGCTAGATTACATCTGCTCTGAAGTGTGCCAGTGTCCTGTGAAAAGTTTCACTGGCATCCAGTGGGTGTTAACCTGGTTGGTTCCTGGGGAAAATCTAGCAGAAAAAAAGGTCACAGGAAATAATACCTAATTTGGGACCACTGTTACTTGGTTCCCCAATATGTCAGTGGATTGAATGCAGCTGGACTATTTGCTGTCTGGGTCTGTCTCATGGAAGTTCTCTGGTTCAGTTCTGCAGTGTACCAACTAGAACTCATTTAATATCCCTTTCTAAACACCACAGTGTCACAATGGAAACAAGTATATGGTGAGCTGAAACATTGTAACCGTAAGTAATGTCCTCCATATTGATAATTATTTATCATCGGGATGTTTTGAAAGTCTCTATTTCTGGATCCAAACAAACTGTGACAAGTTCATTGTAGTGGAAAAAAGAAACACTGGAACAGTAGAGAATGCTGAATTAAGATTTGTTGCACCACCTTCCATTATTTTTGCCATTTTTAAAATAGACTCTTATTTCCAGCAGATTCCTGTTGCTGGTAGTAAATGGATCCTTCTTCAATATTAAATTTTTTTTTTTTACATTAACTTTGTGAAATTCCCCTGGTATTCTCTTTTAGGCATAATCCAAGATGTACTTGAAAGTCACTCACTTTCTTTCTGGTGTTTTTGAGTTACAAATGTTTACAATATAGCATCTGACCATTTTGCCAACAAATGTTCTACCCTCTAAGACAGCTGGTGGTACAGTCCTCTATTTACAGATGAACCAACTGACACAGTGAAATTATGACTGAGTCTGTGGCATGGGTTTCCTGATAACTTGACAAAGCCTTGACTTTCCTGCATGCTTGCATAGTCTTGGGGTCTTCATGTGGTTAAGGTAGAGCTCAATTCACTTCTAGCTGCAGCTACAAGTTACTAGTAAGATCTTTTACTGCACATGTGGAGAAACAGAATGCACAAACAACATCAACATGGCAATCTACATATTAATTATGTTTGGGTGAAACTCTGTGTTCAGGTAGCAGAGAAGATGGAGTTCCCTGTGCTCTTGTCCACCCATTCTGCTGGAAAGAGAAACAGTGCATCCAGGAGACAAGTTGTTTATAATTTTAGGTTAGACCTTCTTTAGAAGAAGCTCTTCGCTGAAGAAGGTGGTGAGACACTGGCACAGGTTGCCCAAAGAAGTTGTGGCTGCCCCCTTCCTGCAAATGTTCCAGACCAGGTTGGATGGGGCTTTGAGTAACCTAGTCTAATGGGAGGTGTCCCTGCCATGGCAGAGGGGTTGGAACAAGATGATCTGCAAGGTCCATTCTAACTCAAACCGTTCTGTGATTCTATGACAAATAAGCTGTACAAGCTGGTGCTTTGACTTATGGGTAAAGACCAATGATGTCTGGAAATCTTGTGCTTTGTGTGTGCAAAAATATTTATATTCTCTATATGTGCATGGAGGTGTATTGTGCACTGCTTGTGCAGGGGAGGGAAGTCTGCTGGAGCAGTAGATTATTATACTCTTAGTGTGTTGGAGCATTTAGAGTGGAAAGGGTTTAAGTTACTACAGTATTTGCCAGGAAAATAGGGCTTGCCCTGGACCCTGAACTGTTTGGGGTCCATTTTCCCTAGATGTAGCAGTCTCCACTGAATTGTGCTGTTGGGGATGTAGGGTGAAGGGAAGAGGGTGCTTTCATCTGCTGAAACAGTAGGATTGTTAAAAAGCTGTGCAGCTGCTGCACTAACACAGACATTTGGCTGGTGCCTACATTAAATGCATATTCAACTGATCCTTTCTGGCTTATGTACAACATGGGGGAGCTCAAGAAGCAGTACAGGTAGCATCCATTTCTTCAGAAAGGCATTTAAAAGCCTTACTGTTGGTTTTGTCTGCCTGCCCACCTCCCACCTACAACTCCCCTATTTCTGCTGAGGATGTAAAATGTCAGCCTGACAGTTCAAGTATGGCAAAATAGCAAACAAATGTGAATGGAGGACTTTACCTGAGGCTGCCTAAAATGGCACCACCTGCCATCAGTGAGAAACATGTGTCCAAGAGAGTTTGCTGTGCTGTTTCAGCCCCTGGAATACCCATGAGGATGGATGCATCCCTTTGCCAGTCTTACCCATTTTAAACTCCTGACTTAGGAGCAAGGCTCTGTGTGCTTATCTGTTTGTATATGGAGAGGTGTGTGGGTTTTGCCTAGAAGTGCTGCAGGCTCAGAAGGATAATAATTCCAATCTTCTGACAGAACTCTGCTCCATACTGTAAATTCAGAAACTACATTATGACTACCTGTTTTCTAACGTTCATATCTAAATTCTCTTCAGATCCTGGGACTGAGGATATAGTCTAGTATAATACATTGTAGTGCATCTGGGGAGGTGGCATAAGAGTGCCACCATAAATAAGCTGAAAACTACTTCTTCGGGATTTCATCTGTTTTGTATTCATCATTTTTTATTCATCACTGCTTCTGATGAGAGCTGTTTCACCCATAGCATCATTTCTCTCCCCTAGCACATCATAAGAATAGTAAAATGACTGTAGTTTTGGCATCCATTCCACCCATTTTGCCTAACAGTGGTATTATTGGCATTTTGAGTATGCTTTTTTATGTAGAAGACATGTAAAATGTCAAACTTTTCAAAAGCTTTCAGTGAGGTGCCTTATATTCTTAGCATCCAACATGAGACAGGTTAAGGAGTTTGCTGGGGTAACGCTGCAAAGAATCTTAACTTTCACAGGGAGCTGCACTATTGAAACTGTATTACATAACAAAGTAATAATCTGTTACCTTGGGATTGGCTTAAAATTAAAAAAAAACTTTAAAAATGAAGAAAGACAGGAAATGTCATGGGGTTGAATGACCGACAGAAATAAATACCAGCCTGATTCATGAAACTGGAACATTTTGTTTGCAGCAGATGAGACATTGGATGCCACATCTCCAGCAGGAACACGGTGGAGCTGAACACAGCTCTTCCCTAGAGATAATTTTCCCGAACTTGTCTGCAAATTTGTCATCTGTGGAAGCATTTCCAAGTGTTACTGATATGGCCTGCCAGCAGGTACCGCTCAAGCATCAGGAATTGCTTGGCTGCTGTGGCATCTCTTCGGCAGAGAGCTCCTTGCAGCCCCTGCCAGCTCCCTTGTACAGGTGTGGCTGTAAAGCTACAGCTTGGGCTGGAAAGCTCAGCCATGGCCCGAGAGGGCTGTGTCTTCATCTGCTTCCTGACATAGAGAAAGGGTAACCACAAGATTTGTGCTTGGTTACTGCTGGCTGTTTGTGGACTTCTCCTTGGTTTCAGTACACCTAGATGAAGGTGTACTGGACACATATGGAGTGTTACTGCCAGGTAGTTGGTCACGAGGGAGGTAAGTAACATATTATTATTTCATGCTCTGTACTTGGAGGTTTCTGGACAAGCTACCCAAGTGTGCTTTCAAAGAACTGGGAAAATAAGTTTCCTAAGGAAATTTTTTTGCTTGCTGAAATTGGATTTTAGCCCTTGGAATACCCAGTGACTTGCAACCAAGTGCCCTTGTGCAAAGAGAGTTTGCATAGCCCTCAGCCACATCCAGACTCGACCTGTTCTAATGTGCTCCTTTCAGCACAGCTGCAACCCCCTCACTCTTGCCTCCACCTTCCCATCAGGCAGGTTTCAACCCCAGCATGTGCCTCAGTGCAAAGCCTGCATATCACAGACAAGTTGGAATTGAATCTCCCAGCTGCAGAAGTATATTTAACCAAGTACAGCTAGAATTGTCTGAATTTTTTCCCTACTGCCTTCTGGGAGCTCCTGCTGCCTCCCTGGAACAGGTAGGGGAGGGCAGAGAAGGGGTATCTTTGTCAGATAGAAGCCAATGGAATGACCTTTCTGCTCTCTGGGCTGGAGTGGGACCATTTCCTCTGTGTGCTGACATTTGCTCCAGCCCTGTCCTTCTGCTGCTTTCTTCACCTCTGCTTCACATTGTAATTGCCTTTTGTATTGTTGGTTTACCCCACCCATCCACATGCTCCTTCCCTTCAGCATCTCCTCTCCAGGGATTCCTCTGCATGAGCTTGGCCAACACAGGAGGCACAAAAACGACAGACATTGCTGCTTTTCTTGTTCAGTTCTTCCCATTCCTGTAGGTTGGGTCTGCCTTATTTGAGATCTCATGCCACTTCTGGTTTCTGTTGAGAATAAGAGAAAGGTATGAGGATCTTTTCCTTTTTTTTCCTTTTCTTCTTCCTGGGGTACTCAGAGTTTGAATTCTGTGGGTTCTCACACCCTGGTTGGAGCTGCGTGAGAGTCACCTCTTAAAGAGCACATAATTTCTTACTGATAGTTTGTGTGTCATTGTGTTACTGTGTTTATGCAGTTGTTACTTGCAAACAGCACTTTATGAGTTTGGCTGGATTTCCCCTCCCCTCTTCTCTGCCCTGTTCTTGTCCTCTTTCATTTGTTACTGGTTTTGTCATGATCTAGGCTAGACAGACTGGAGACTATTAGGCTCACAAAGACCTGCATTTCTAACGTAAGAAAACAAGTGGAAAAACACTTAATCTTTTTCCCTTGGACTGAAATCCTACAGGCTCCTTAATCTATTACAAAGGCACATAAAAGGCACAAGTAGCATTTCTTCTCCTTTGGTGGGTATCTCTAAAAGGGGACAGGGGCTGGAGGAAAGGCAGTTCATCTGATAAAACAAGAAATCAAGAGGTAGGATTCCTGATTTCTGGTCTTGGAAATCTACCACTTGTTGACTCTCTCTCTCAGAGCTTGCCACTTAAATTTTTTGTCAAACTTTACCTAACTGTAAAAGAATAGCTGTTACTACATTTTCTCAGGCTCTTGCCTGCAGGAGGTGATTATGAAAAAGGTAATGTTTCCCTTAGCAGCTGAGCTGCAGTGGATTTAATATGCAATTTGTTACGAAATGGTAGGTATTGTTTTACCTTCCTTCATCCCCAGGCTGAGGGAGCAGGCACAGTGAGTTCCAGAGATAAATGGCAAGCCAAATAATTAGAGGCCTGGCTCCTAGGGGTGGCTTAAGGATTAATGGCTGTTTGTACAGATCCTTAGCTGAAATGTGCTTTTGACTCTGGGGCACTGCAGGCTGGAGGTGATAGGTACCTCCAGGCTCTGGCAGAGGTCAGCACGGTGAGGATAGAGGATCTTTTGAAGCAGAGATGCAGCTCCAGGGATGTGGGTAGCCAGGCAGGGGGGAGGAGGTGTTTATGTTAGTTCTAAGAAGTGCTCCTATGGAGGACTAGAAACTGGGAGGGAGAGCCTGTCCCTTCAGTCTCATTGCTTTTAAGCAGATGTGACTGCATGGAAGAGAGACTTGGGGAATAATACCCCCAGCAAATGCTTCCCTAGCCATCTTTCTGATCTTTCTATCAACTAGCAGTGGTAAGAAGTCAGTCCTCAGCTGTCACAGATCTAAGAAGAAAACTGCTTGAGTTGCCTGCTGATACCAGCAAGAGCCACCTTGGTCTCTTCTTGGGAACCCATAGGTGACCTCCATAGGTTGCATTAAGCCAGAACACTTCATTTCAAGTCTTTTGGAGGTAATATGCCACAAAGAAACACAACTCATCTAGGCGTGGACATTCACTGTCATTATCACAAGTGAGGAAACTTTTCTGTCACGTGCCTGCACAATGTCAGAGTCCTAGCCTGGCTTTTACAGCCCTAGAAGGCAATGCTGAGTGTGCATTGCTTTCTAATCTTGCCAAGGAGGTTTTTAGAGAGGAGGCTGGGTTGTAGGAAGCAGTGTAAGATATGGATGGATCCAGCCAGCGTGGGTTTGTTTGAATACACAAGCAGCTGCCAATGGCCAGGCACTTGGTGAAAGTTCTCCTTGTCCTGTGGGAGGAACATATACATTTGGAAATATCCTTAAGTGCAGCAGCTGTGGCTGGTGAAGGAGGGGATAATTCCTCCCTAGGTCTCGGGAGTCCCTAAATGAATGCAGGGGGTAGTTCAATGCTCCCGGCATCATTCTAGGCAGCAGCCGGTGGTGCTATGTGACAAGGCTCTCCTGGTAGCAAGCTACAGGGACACTCAGGGGACTGACTATGTTAGCTGACTAACCCTGGTGACCATGAGGAAATGGGATAGGTCAGGTTGTGGCTGGGGAGTCTGCATTGGACAAATGCAGTGAGTCCGTCACAAATCCTTCACTATTCATCTTGTACTGTGGGGGGAAGGAGAACTTCTTATCTCCTCTCTGCAGCACAGTGTTTCAGAACACCCAGCACCTCTGAGCTACAAAATGTCCTCTTTTCTGTTGTCTTCCTGTAAGAGGCATGTTTTAACTGCATGTCCTTTCAGTGCTCAACCCACCATGAAACAGCAACATACATGTAGCCCTTCATCTGGTATGAGAGCATTCCTTCTACTGAATGCCCTCTCCTTTGTATCTTCAACTCCCCTTTTGAGTTTGGAGATGACATTAATCCATTCCAGTTCCTATCTTGCTAAATCAGTACTCTATGCAGTATGCCCAACATCTTCCTGCTGAAAAGTCTTCTTAAATGGCTGCTGGTAGTCAGGGACCTCACCAGTGTCAGTACTGTCCATCTAGTCAGGGAGAATTATATGGGGAGCAGACCTGTCATCTGATCTTCGTCAACTTTATTTTTTCTCTTTGAACCTTTGACTGCTGGTTAAGGGCAATGTGGATAAAAGTGGCCATCCTCACCCCCCTGCCTCCGGAGAGCAGCATGCTAAAGAGGAATGAAAGGGCCATGGGAATGCTAAACATCATTTTATTATTACAAACTTTAGGATACATTGGGGAGGTGGAGGAGGAATACAAGGAAGACAGTAAGACAAGACCACACAGATAGCACTTGAAGGGAGAGCAAACACATAGGGACTCAAAGAGACAAACAGATGAGAAGGAAGAGAGATGAAAATGGGAGACTGAACAAGACTGACAAAGAATGGTAGAGCCACCTTCTTCCACTTTCTCCAGGGAGTGGCAGGAGCAGACCTGGGACTCTTCATCCATGAAAAAAAAGCCTTCTGCACACCATTCTCCCATTTTACTGAAATCTCTGCTTTTGCTCCTCCAGGCAACCATTAATCTAATATTAAGCCCCTTAACCTCTCTAATTGTTCTCTTTCAGTGTCAGCTGGTTTCCTATTAACCTTTCAATCTCTCAGTAATGCAGTTACTTCTGACTCCAGCCAGACTCTGCTCTAAAGCTTTACCTCCGGCAGTGAATTTTCCAAGCTTTCACTTTTTTTTCTCTTTCTTTTCTGTAATGATTATTACTGCTGTTAAGTAGCCAGTTTCAACCAGCCTCTAAGTGCACAGGGCTGAGCGAGTTGGAGTATATAAATAGCCCTTCACTAACCTTGCGCCTTATTTCATTAAGTTGATTGGCTTTCCTCTCTCCACTTCATTGCATCTCTGTCTCTCCCTGCCCTCTCCATTATTGATGCTGGTTCTTTTGTTGCTATCTGAGCCACCTACTTATTGATATCAGGGTTGATTAGTCCTGTGTTTTTCTCTTCTGAACAAAACAGTGTTGTTGCTGGAGAAGCACGTCTGGAGTTTCATTAACAGAAGGTAAGCAGAGGGTGAGACAGGCCTAGAACAGCACATGGGAAAATGTACCATGCAATAGGAAATCACATAGCTGAGCACCAGTCACAGGGAGAGAGTTTGCTGCCTATAGGCTGCTTTTTTTTCCGTGACACTGCAATTGTACATAAATGAAGTCTCCTGTGCAAATCCCATTGTGCAATGTGAAAGCCAAGGTGTCTTCCCAAGGACAAACGGTGCTGCAGTTCCAATTTGACCTACAGCAGATAGACAAATCCCAGAACACAATGTGAAATGTCTGCTGCATCTGAAGCAGTTTCTGTGGCAACTTGGACATTGTTAATCTATATACTACTGCTGCTTGAGCCTGTAACCTGGCAGAGCATAGTTTTCTTCATTGTTCATCATCAAGTCACAGCCCATTAGTGTCTTGACACTGTGCTTCCTCTAACTCACCTGCTTCTTTTAGTGCTGATGCAGCTCCTGAGCTCTGCTCAGCCCTGGTACCTCTCCCCAGGGCCTGCAAACTGTTTATTTTTCAGTAAAACACAACAAATATTTGTAGTGAAGACTGAGTTGCTCATGAGGTGACCTGAAATCTCTAGGGTCAGTGTAAACCACAGCTAAACAGTATAGGGCTGGGTCTGAATGGCAATTGTGTGCAGTGTTTGTGTGCAGTGATGCAGTGGGCAAAGCAGCTGCTGGTGTTTCACAGGTACCAGGGGTGCTATTTCAGTACTGTAACAGGTTTTGTTTGCATTGCAACAGCAATGGCCTCAACAGGTGGAGAGTACCATTGCGTCACAGAAGAGCTGGGATCAGGGATTTAGCCATGTCTCTGCCTTGCTGCTTCCTGGGTGCCAAGCTGTTTCCTTGTAGACCCTCATTTTCCCTGAAGGGAGAGACTCAGAGGAAACTTTTCCAGACGGCACTTAGGCTGATGCTTACAGCCTTTTGCCTCAGCTTGAGAGAAGGATTTGTGTGTCTAAAAGCTCTTTTTTCTAGCAGTATCATTTGTCTAACACCAGCTGTTACCTTTCCCTGGGAGTCCTGCCTCCAAGTCAACAGCAACTTGCCAAAATAATAGCAGCTATTCTATTCAGCTCTCTGTGCAGCTCTATGTGTCCCTACTTGCCCACTTACTGCTATTCCTTGTTGTTGGAGGGCAGATTCTGGCAGCAACGAGCCTTTGTCTTATTTTCTGGCAAACAACCTCAGTCTGCAACAAAGCAAGAAAGATAAACAGTGAAGAAATGAGAGCTGGTAAAACTGTGGTTAAAGAAGAAAGTCAGCTTCTAGTGGCTTCTTTTTTAACCACTGAATATAAGAGGGGCAAAGGTTTCTAAAAATGATGCATGTGTGGAAAACCTCCCTCCCCCTGTCACTGCCAGGGCAGGTGGCAGCTGGCACTCACACCTGTTTAATAATGCAGGTTCTCCAGGACAACTGCATGCTTGCTTTCCATTACTCACAGCCTCCTTGCCTTCATGTTTATCCTTTTCAATCTTCAGACATTGCCTTCACTTCTGTGCCTTTTGGGTCAAGGACAAAGGAGACTTCCTGGGTGCTGCAGAGAGGTCTTGGGGTGGTCACTGGAGTAGTGCCTCTCTCCCACCTTCCCCTAAGCCCTCCCACCTCTACCACTTTGGATGCCATCAGTCATGGGAGAAGCTCAGGAAACTTCATGTCATGACTTTCCATGTGAACGAGTTGGCAGCTGAGCCAGGCCATGGCCATGCTTACAAAGAGCCTGCTTCGAGCCCAGGATTTTGCCCCTCATTTATGGGAGAGAGGGAATCCCAGAGTCCTCTCTGATTCCCACGGAGCCATGGGGTGATAAAGGAGGATTTGGTGCTGCTTTCCTCTCCTGCACCTGCCAATGGGTGCCATGGCAGGACAGGTACCACCTTGAGGATCTCCTCCTGGCCCTGAGATGGCACCTTGGTGGGATTTCTGGGGCTTGTCATGGCAGAAAATCTCCACGAGCTTTGCAGGCCACCTATGAAGAAGGGCAGCCATGTTGCAGGGCCCGCCGGAGGAGGAAGACCCTGTGGGGACTGCTGTTGTGGCTGTGGAGAGGGTGGAAAAAATCCCCTGAGGATAGTACCTAACAGAAACCCAGGGGAACAAGGGACGGTGCCTGTCCCCAGAGGAGAGCTCAGGGGCTGAGTCGAGTTGGGTAGCGCTCTGAGAGTGGGGGTTTAGCTCCTCAAGAATTTATGGAGAAGAAGAAAACCCCCACCCCAGGCTACACCAGGAAGTGCTCGGCCATAGATGCAACTGAGCCTTTTCTTTATCACAGTTTGTGTCCTCTCCACCATCACTCCTCCAGGAGGAGGTGTGGCAGCGGGGAGGAAGGCTCAGGGAGTGTGGCTGACACCGCTCCCCTCACACTGCTCTCACACGGGCAGGGTCTGGGGGCTCCTGAAAAACATTTCCTGGGTCTGCCCGCCCTTCCCAGGAAGAGGAAAGTCAAGGCCCATGGAGAGCCCATTCAAGCAGCTGAGGAGCATGGTGCCCCAGGGGCAGTGGGCACTGCGGTGTCCCCAGCTGCCGGGAGAGGGGAGCAGGGTTGGCCAGCAGCAGCGATGGGATGGGGGGATGGTGGCAAGTGGTCTGCCGAGTGACATGTGACATTTCCCGGCTGAGAAAAAAGCTGCCTGGTGTGTGATCTGGAGTCCTGGGTCTGTAGAGTAAAACACGTGTTCAGCGGGGAAGCTGGTGGGAGATGTAATTCAAAGCAAAGCAACCCCTGCTTTTTTGGTCTGCGTTACAATGGGCAAATGGTATTAGACCCTCCCAGTTGCCCATTTTCCCTGACTTCTACTCCCCTTCCCTGGGAAGCTTCCTAAGTATTTAGCCTAGTGATCAATCATATGACCCCACTGTAGCAATGTGATACAGCTTTTGCTGTGCTAATCAGCTTAGCTTGAGCCCCTGACCCCTGTCATCTTATTTTAGGAAAAAATTTTACACAGTGCCTGGTGAGGGCTGTTCAGTCCAGAGGATTTAAATCCAAAGTGAAAAAGAGCAACACAGACTTTTGTTTTTAATTTTGTAGCCAGAATTCAGTTTACCATTACACCTTCTGATTTGCCATTCCTAAGGGAGGAGCTGAGCTTTGAATAATACACAAAGGTTTCAGTTGCATGGTAAGATATTTGACTCTTCTGACTGTTAAAAAAAAATACCTCAAATAGTAAATGTTGAGTGCTTTGGCTGAAGCACTTAAACGATGCTGAGTCACCCAAGTGGACTTGGACACTCAATCTCTTCCCTCCTTTCTCCTCCCAACTTTAAATTATGTCCTTTCAAGCAACATGTGTTCAAGAGGAGAGAATGGTGTTTGGTACAGGGGCCTGGAAACATTTACATTGAACCTCGGGGGGGTTGTGAGGAAGACATTAGAGCAAAGATAGGCCTAAAGATAAACACATTCATGGAGTGCTTTTACTCCACAGAAAGACATCTCTGCTCTGAAGCATCAACAGAAGTCAGAGATGAATGACCGAGAAGTAGAAACCAAGAGCCCAGCTCACCAGCTGGTCAGCCAGTGATGCAGATAGGAGGAGGTATGCTGATAGCTGAGTCTCTTTCCAAGGCTCCAGGAGCAGAGTGCAGGCCCTACGGACATAAGAAAATATGAACTACATCATGTGTGGAGGAGCTTGTTTTATTATAGAAATGGGTACTAATGAAAATCAATATTCTCTCCGCTGCATGATTTCTGAAGGAAACAGACCGGCTTTGTGTGGAAGAGACAGATGGAGGAAAATCTACTATATTGGGGTAAAAGAGTAACTGGGAATATGTTGTGTAAGAGGAGGGTCTGGCAGAACTGAGCACTTTCCAAAGCCTGAGAACAACTACCAGTGACAACTTCTGTCATCAACCCTGCAGGTGATCATCCAGTGTGCTGACAGGACAGGAAACATTTCCAGACTTGCCTGAGGGCTCTCCCAGCCCAGCCCAGCTGCTGCAGCAGCCTCTGCTCCCAAGCTCATGGAGCACCATCCGGGTGCAACAGGAGGATCTTCAAACCCCCTTCTCTGTGAAGTGTATCCTTGAGTGAGATAATCACCTTGCTTTCTTAGCAGGTGAAAAGATAATCCTTTTAGCATCTGAGGTGAGACATGGCCACTGACCAGGCGTGGAAGACTTTGAACATCCTCAAGGTTTTGAACTTGTATTGTCCTTCTGACACCTGTGACTTAATCTGGAACTGATTAACCCAGATGCTTCAATCTCTGGAAGGCAATGTTCTTCCTGCAGTTAAATATTTACTCAATGTTGCACGTGGACTAGGCATTGCAGATGCTAGGGCTGCATTTGCATTTTCTCCTCATAAATTGAACGAGGAAGGAGCATCCTCCAGTATTTCAGCACTGCTACTTCCATCCTTCATGGCAGTCCAGTCATGCCTAGTTCAACCTAGCTAGCATGTTAGCTTCAGCATCATTCCTAAATCCTATGGCCATGAGATTTGTACCTCACGCCATGAAGACCTCGCACCAAGTACCTTGGTTCCAAAGTACATCCTCAGAGAACAGCATGAATTGTGTTTCTGAAAACCACATCTCTGCCACTTACAGATGCCTTTGCATGACATTGCTTCAGGAGAGGTAGACCTTCCAGGAGGATGTCAGCCTTACATCAGCAGAAAGACTTCTATGATAAAAGTAATTTCTATCTTAGGCAGTGAAGTGGTTAAAATGAGAAAAATCTGAAGATTCATTACAGCTTTTTAGAAATACTAGGGTATTCCCAGCTCCTTCCCAGCTCCTACGTGCTGTAAATTCTTGTGCATGTGCCTTTGACATGCTGACGTAGTAAACAGATACGTATCACCCCCCTCCACTTCTATCCAGTATCTGACTGCTCTATCCTGGGAGCATGGTAGGGCAGAGAGAGATGCTTGCCAGCTCCAGGACTGTGTTTGGCCCTCAGGACACTCGCAGGTTGGCACTTCTGGATCTGTGGCAGGGAGAGTAGAGAGGCTAGGAGGTGTTTTGGCTCTGTGCTGAGCTTAGCAAACACAGCAGCTTTTGCCTGGGAATAGGTGCAGGCCCTGGCCACAGTGGTGATGTCCCTGTTGCTCCTGGCAGAGTCTTTTATTTCCTTTTATTTCTGCCCAGGCAGACTCGCCTTTTATTTTTATTTCCCCATCTCTGTGGCAGCTGGCTGTTAGCTTACCATTTTAGGCGCCAATGACAGCAACTGAAAAATAATGCCACTGTACTCAGTCAGTCCATAGGAAAATCCCACACTGGAACACAAAATGCAGAGATGGTGCTCACACATTTTTCCCTTAGGGCCTTGGGCAATGGAAATTTTCTCAAGCTCCATTCATTAACGAAATAGATGAGCAGTTATGTAAGGTCATGTGAGGGATGTGGTTGGGCTTTAGTCAATGAAAGAGTTAGTTGCACATCGTCGAGCTTGATGGGCCTGGGAAGAAATGTGGAGCCACCGTTTGCTTGTTCCTGGCTGAAGAGGGAGAATTTTAGCCATAAATCCTCATTATCCTCTGAGCTTGGGCACCATCTTTACAGAATATGCATTGCAGGAGGCATGTCATGGTGCTAAGCAAAAGCTGGGGTTGACATCTGTTGAGAACCTCCCCACCTTTCTCTTCCCAGATCACTCACCCCTCCTCTGAAGGAATTAAGCAACTGATGATTTTTACAAAGGCATGTAGTGATAGGGGAGTGGCTTTAAACTGGAAGACGGTGGATTTAGGTTAGACATTAGGGAGAATTCTTTAGTGTGAGGATGGTGAGACACTGGCATAGGTTGCCCAGGGAAGCTGTGGCTGCCTCTGCCCTCGAAGTGTTCAAGGCCAGGTTGGATGGGACTTTGAGCAACGCGGTCTAGTGGGAGGTGTCCCTGCCCATGGCTGGAACTAAATGACCTTCAAGGTTCTTTCCAACTCAAACTATTATATGATTCTATGAGTTTGAGGTGCAAATGTTCTGTTGTACATCCCCCCAGCCAGGCTGGTCTGGAAGCACTCAGGGAAAGTGTTCTCAGTAAGAGAACATTTTATGATTTGGTGGTCACAGGGCAGATAAGATCTGCATCGAGGCTCTTGGGAACCACTACAACATTACTAGTACATTAAGTTGTGGGAAGATTTTCAAGGATCTCTTCTGAAACTTGCCCTGTGCCAAAGTTTTTGATGGTTTGGACTGTTGGCTCTGCTACTTTGAATCAAAGATGATGCCATAATACAGAATTTCCCTGGCACTGACTGTAGGAGGTAAGCTAGGGCATTGAATGGGATCCACACTTCAGTACCCAGATAGACATGGTCTGGAATAATATTCTCCCACTTCTCACTGGTTATTGTCTTCCCATCTGGCATCCCAGCCAGAAGTTCTGGAGACCCCTGAGCCTGGGTTACCTTGATCTTTCACTTTTCTTTGTATCTGCTTTGGGGCTTGCAGATCTGGCTCTTAGACAATGATGTCTTGCAAAAGACGATCGTACCAGCTTCGTTTCCTCTCATTTGCTCTCATCCCTGGGTGCCAAATAACCAGCTTCAATGTGCTTGTGTACTTTCACCTTGGAGCCAATCTCCTGAAGGTCATTTCAGACTCAAGGACTAACAGGGCAGTGAAACTTGGCTGGCAGCCTCCACAGGAGATGGAGCAGCAGTCATCTGGCACAAGCTATCAGCAGGACTTGTGACCTGATGAGTGCAGAGGGTGGAGGAGGCCTGGAAAGGAAACTTGTGTGGGGGAGGTAGGGAGGATGTGGGTGTCTGGGTATATCCAAAGCATAGTTTGATGCCTGAGGACTGTGAATAAGAGGGAACCGTGTAAACCAAAGTCTCTTTCATGTTCACTGGTCTGCGTGGAGTGCTGAGGTTTTGAAATCCTGGAAACCTGCTGAGAAGAGCTGCTTATCCTGAAGGTGCTCTGCAGGGCATCCTAACATACCTGGGAAGGGTTGCATTTCAGGGTACAGATTCATCCTTCAGTAAAAGCCCAGCTGTCTGCTTGAGCACAGGAGTTTCCAGGAGGAGCCACATACCTGATCACGAGGAACTGAAAGGACCATGGAAAAGATATGTTTTAAAATAGGCCGAAATGTAGGAACAGAGTTCAGGTTCCAGGCAGGATGGACTTGCTGGCATCTCAGGCATTTGTTCATGAAGGGAAGTGCTGCTCAAAATCAGCTGCCTCAGCTTTGGCAGCAAGTGTACCTGGTAACCCTAGGGTCATCTTCACTGAAGTAAAGGATTCTGGCTGAGATTTTTTCCCTAGACAAATTAATTTCTGTTTTATTATTTTCTGCTTCTCTAAAATCCAAGCTGAGTGAGAAATAGATTACCCCTCTACCAAGGGTTTTAAATTTTCAAATATATATTTTGCTAGGAAAAAAACCCTCTTCTTGAAATATTTTACTTCAGTAACTTCTAAATGTTTTATTCTGGTTTTGTTTTGTTTGGTTTTTTTTTTAACAACTAGGGGTTGTAAATCTGTGATGATTTTTTCTTTTTAGCTTTAAAAATGTCTAAATATTATGACACTTGGAAAAGGGATCCCCTCAAAAATATTTCAAGCTGAGAAGTTCTCTGAAAGCAGCTCCTCCCTGAAGATGTTTGGTTATGAGGAACTGGCACTGAAACTTGAGAAAGTTTTGCAAAACATATCCAACAAGTTCTCTTGAAACATGTGTCTTTGAGGTGTAAAGCTGCTCCTGTCAGTTTGCAAACGAGGCAGTGACAAGTTGCAAGACAGAGCTTCCTGATGGCAGCTGGAGAACTCAATGGTACCAATTTCCCTTGGCTTCCTTTCTTACTCTTGATGTATTGTTTGGCTTTGGTCTTTGAGATTGTAGTTGTGTGTCCCCCTGGTTGAAGTAATGTCTGCTGATTCTGTACAATGTTCAGTGTGCAGAAGATTCAGTGTTCAAAGAACTGTTGGGACAGTGTGCTGCAGGTAAGAAGAGCCAAGCACCAGCAGGTAAGGGCACAACATCAGTGAGCAGAAGAAGGAGAAATCAGTTTTTCCTTACTGCCAAACTTGTGCTTAGCTCTCTAGCCAGCACAGCTTGACTGCCTTGCAGCATCTGCTGGAATGTGTGGCACCAGGCAACCGTGTGAGTTAATAATTAAACAAAATGGAGCTATTATTCCCTGTGCCACCACTGTTCCTCACATAAATCTGCTACACAGTAGAAAAAATATCCTGTGCAATGAGAACAAAGAAAACTTTTCAGCTTGAGCAAACTTTCCATTGCTGGGGAGCTGCTTCCACTTCACCTCCCTTGAGCTTCACGAGTGATGCATTTGGTCTCCATAAAGGTGGGGTTTGGGAAAGACACATGAAAGTGATACAAAAACTCGTGGCACTGATTTCCATAAATAATCTCCCCAGCTGTTAGGCTGGGTGCAGAGCCACATCCCTATGAGAGAATACATTTCTACTAGCAATATGTCGAAATCCGGAAGGAAATATTTTAAAGTTACCTTTGGCATTTCAAGGCTAGCTCGATTTACATTGAGCTTCCCTGGAACTCTAGATAAAATATTAACTCCTGGACAAGGTGCAGAGTCCCTGGCAGGATGTCAAGCAGCAGCACAAAAGAGGAGATACTCTCTGAGAGAGAGATAGTGAGATAGCAGGTGGTACTTTAAAATCCATCCATGGCTAGTGTCACTTGACTGACACACAGGAAAAAACAAAGGCTCACGGGTAAGATCCACAGATGACACCCACTCAGGAAGGAGTTCTCTTTGCTGAAGCAGCTGGTCACTTTAGTTCTGGGAGGGGATAGCAGTGAGTCAATCTGGTTTCGCTGCTGTGAAGTCTCTTCGAAGTTCCTTCTTTCACACAGAGGGGGAAGGTTCTCTCCTCAGTGGCTGCTAAACCTGGCAGAGGTGGGAGGTCCAGGAAGGGCACACACTGTGACAGGAAGGGTGCATGGGCTGAGACCACCACAGAGCTCTGGCATGCCTGCAGGCTGCTGGAGGGATAGGCAGCTGAGATGCTGACAATGGGGTCAGGTTAAGGGACTCATGTGTTGCTTAGATGTTTGGTTCACATCCATAATACAGCGTTCAAGTGCTTAAGCTACTGTGTGGAGAAAGATGACTGAGCCTCTACCTTTCATCACCTGGCAGAGCAGGTCCCATGGAGGCAGAGCACTGCAGGGTGGCTGGAAGGAAGCAGATGGCCAACACTGTCTATTTCCCCAGGGATTTACTTGCTGAAGGACTGTGCTCCAAGCATTTTGGCAGGCAGCCTCTGTACATGACATAGGCATTATGCTCTCCCTTCTTTGCTGGACAGTGCCAAGCTGAGTTGGTCCTTTGCTGCTCTTCTCAAAGGGTACAGATGTCTTGTGGAAGGAGTTCATTCCCTTTGCCATGCAGAGAAAAAAAACACAGAGGTCCTGTGGCCTCAGCAAAGCCAAAATGTGAGGTGCCTGACAAGGCTGGCCATGAAAGCCAGGACTCCTGGCTTCTGAGAGCCAGCCAATGGTTTATATTTCTCCACTGAATGTTGTTTAAAGGGACAACATTAAGCACACACTTGCTCCTGCTGGGCTCAGTCAGGTGTGTTTGTGGTGGCTTTTGATTTACTTCAAGAGCTTACTTTGGCTCTTTCCCTGTTGCTTCACTGGAATCCTGTGAAAGGACTGCTGTGAACCTGGATGCAGAAGGAGTACCTGGAGTAGACTGAGGGGTCAAGAAATGTGCATGCTCCAGGCCTTGCTACAGGCTGGGTAGCTGTTCTGGCAGTCCTGCTAATGCCCAGCCAAGGCTGAACGTGAGGCACAGAGTGAGGTCCTGTCCCACTCCCTGCATGTATTACACACCCCTGCAGCACTGTGCTGTGGCCACCTTTCTCACCTGTGACCCCATGGGCTGCACATGGCTGCCCAGCCTAGGCTGTAGCCTCCTGGCTGTGATGTTGGGCATCATCCCCTGTGTGGTGCAGGGTATTGCTGCATGCCTGACACAGCCCCTTTGATGAGGCACCTGCTTCACCGATGGCTCACGACTCCCAAGACACTCAGCCATACACAGGCCTCTGCTCCAGGGACACAGATACTGTGTGAAAGGTCTGTAGTGGCTTGTAGAAGACACTCAGCAGGATGCTACAGGAAAGGAAAGCTGGTGAGGAAAGGGGCTGACACCTGGCATTCAGGGCTGTGTTGACCATTTTATCACTGACTCCTCTTCACTCTGCTAC
Source organism: Phaethornis superciliosus (assembly GCA_023637945.1). NCBI lineage: Eukaryota > Metazoa > Chordata > Aves > Apodiformes > Trochilidae > Phaethornis > Phaethornis superciliosus. The sequence goes on along the minus strand of JAJQWJ010000001.1, from coordinate 81,944,001 downwards.
CCCATCCCCTTCTCCAGACAGCATCATGGGGATATGGTACAAAAGGGCCTGTATTTGCAAAGACTGGGGAAAGCCTGGACATGAGTAAAAGACATAGCTGACAAGCTGATCTGCAGTACCACTGCACTCTCTGACTCCTCACTGAAGCAAGCAAGAGCACATCTCCAAAGGGAAGGAGGATGAAGCCCATCTCCTTGCCCGTGCTCTGAGCTGGCTGGATGCGAAAGAGCTCCAGTTCAGGGGAGACATAGGTGCACAAAACCTGCAGCTGAGTTTTGTGCCCTGTCTCTTAGTGTTTGTAGTCTGCATGGTTTCCACTTCCATGCATTTACTGCTGGTGTGAGCAAAAAGGCAGCTTTACTCTCTTTTTCCTCTCTGTTTCCTCCCTGTCTCCCTCAGCAGCTCAGAGGCCATTTGTGGCCAGCTGGCTCAGAACAGGAGCTAACTGAAAAATGTGTTAAATTGATGTTGGCCTCGTGTTTACAAAATCAGCTGACCCAGAAAGCTGCCTTCTGGTGCCTTCCCCACTGGGGTTTCTTGAGAGTTCAGCTGCCTGAGAATACAAGGGCAGGCTGGTTGCTCTCAGCTCATTCCTGACTGGTTCACAGTGACCCTCCTGAGCTGCACTTCTCCCCTCTCCTGGCTTCCCTGCTCGTCAGCCCTTGCAGAGGAACAGAAACCCCTCAATAGCCAGCCAGCCTGTCTTGCCTGCCTAGGGGCAGGACCTTGCAACTCTGTTTTGGACTCAGCATCTCCACTACTTCATGGGCAATAGGCATGCAATCAGTTTCCCAGGACAACTTTGAGTAAAATATTCAGTGTCTCAGCAAGAGCAGGGAGTCTTCAGTATGTGTCATATCACTTAGGCTCAGCTTAGACATAGGTCTAAGATGGGTTTTGTTTACTTAAAAATGCAAGTGAATCTGGTTCATGGGTAGAGTCAAGTTACGAAGAAAATACACAAATGTCAGGCAGAAATAGAATGACTTTCAGCAAAAAGAAGTCCCTTCAAATGCTCAAGACATTGTCTAACTCATGAGGCTGACTGGTCTGTGCCCTAAACCAAGACTAAAATCCTTGTACCTAAAGCGTTCTAGAACTCTTGCTCCTAGAGTTCCTAAAAGTTCAACTTTTCTGCCTATGGCATTAAAGGTGATCAAGGAGACACCAGGGCTCTGGCCACTGGCTCTGGGCAGCTGGCACCTTTTTTCCCCCCAAAGGGGAATGAACAAGACTTCTTAACTTGCCTCTTGCAAACCTTAGCTTTCCTAGCTGCTGTGATGGGAAACCACACTGACTTAATTAACTTTGTCTTCCCCCCTTCCTAAAGAGCCTTTATTTATTATTTCTACTTTACTCCTACTAGATGTTATTCTAGAATTCGGATGCTGAAGTGTTTTCCCATGCCTGCAGCCTCCCTGCGACTGCAAGCTGCAGATTAGGAGATAGGAATGACAGCAGGGGATCCGGCACAATGCGCGTCTTTCTTCCTCTGCTTGGAAAGTGCGGGGACAAATATTAGTTTGAGATGAAAGTGAATGTCTTCACTTTGTTAGGAACAGGGCACTGATAATGCCTCTGCTTCACATGCTTGGCTAGCCTTGTGCCATGCCCTGGGAGGCTGCCAAACTTGCATTCAGCTGATCCCTCGCTATCTGCAAGGGAAGGCAGAGCCAAAGCCCACTCAACGGGACTTTGTCCTCCTGATGGCAGGCAGCTTATGAAACCTCAGCCTTTGCGTGTGCTGGCATGGCAGGAAGGCTCTGGCCCTCACAATAGCAGCGTTCTCTGTGGACTCAGCTGGGAAAGGCTTAGCACAAAGTTAAACCTGAGCACAGACAGGCTTAGAGCACTTTTCACCAAGATCTCATCAGTTACCTGAGGCAGTGACTGCAGGCTGGATGGGCTTAATGCAGCATGAGTGTATGAACAATGGTGTGTGCATGCATATATGTATATCTGCATTTGCATGTGTTTTCTGTATTTGTAGAATAAAGCCACACCTTAAAAACTGCTAACAATAATCCACCACTTTCCATATACTCTGTGCATAGGGGACAGAGGAGAGAGGGAAAAAAGGATTCCTGTCCTGTCTCATGGAGTTTTATCCTATCTGGACACCATGTCTCGGGCTGTTGCTATCACAGTGCTCTGTGTGTTGTTGCCACAGACCCCGTCTGCGTGGAGCAAATCTTTGCTAATGAAATTAAGTCTTTTGTGTCCAGAGAACATAAAATCATACAATGGTTTACAGTGGAAGGGATTTTAAAGACCATCTAGTTCCACCCACCCCTGTCATGGGCAGGGACACCTCCCACCAGACCAGGTTGCTCAAAGTCCCATCCAACCTGGCCTTGAACACTTCCAGGGAGGGGGCATCCACAGCTTCCCTTGGCAACCTGTGCCAGTGTCTCTCCACCCTCACACTAAAGAATTTCTTCATAATGTGTAACCTGAAGCTCTCTCTGTTTAAAGCCATTACTCTTTGTCCTTTCTCTAGATGCCCTTGTCAAAAGTCACTCCTCAGCTTTCCTGTTGTCCCCCCTCAAGGCACTGGAAAGCTGCTGTCTCCATGAACCCTTCTCTTCTTCAGGCTGAACAGTCTCAAGTCTCTCAGCCTCTCTTCCTAGGAGAGATGCTCCAGCCCTCTGATGTCTTTGTGGCCTTTCTCTGGCCGTTGTTCTCAGCTCAGCTGCTGGCAGGATCAGGTGCATCTTCTGAGCATGTGTTGGCAATATAGCTGTTTATAAGTAAGGGTTAATGAGGAGGTGGGACTCTAAGGAGTGTGACTCTGTTCCTGTTAAGGTCTGAGCTGGGAGACTTAACTTTGAACTTACTTTGTGTTAGCTGCTTTCAGAGGGAGCTCTGCCTGTGGCTTTACAGACAGCAAGGACATGGTACTTGACACGGCTCTTTCTGGCTAGTGAGAAGGCAATTCACTGGTGGGGCTATGGTTCCCAAACCAATCTGCCCTTTTATTGGGAATCAAACTAGCTGACACAGGCAAGGGGAAATGTTTGTTCAGTGTGTGATCAGAGGCCCTTGTTTTGAAAGCTGGGTTTTATCCTCAGTCCTAACTTTTCTCTGTACAACATTAATCACTGGTCTGGGAACAGAGGATCTGAACTGTCTCCAGAGCTGTACAAGCGTATTTGGTGGTTCTCAGTAGTACTCTGCAAATAAGTCCCAGCAGGCAACTGTGTAAGTAAACAGTTTCTTTGCAAGCACCAGTTCCTTTCTCACCAGGTTACATAGTCTGGCTGAGGGTGCAAAGGAAGGAATCTGCTGGTTTTTGTAGGGAAGCACCATGCACAACCAGCGGGGACAATCTGCAGCTACCAAGTGACACTTTTACCACCCGCTGCAGCTCAGCAAGAGCAGGATTTCTATCAGGGAGCCAAGAAACCAGCTGTGTTGCAGAAACAGCTGTGCCATGACATCATCTTTGTCCCTTGTGTATGTGTTTCAACATAAGTTTTAATTACACAAGCATGAACTCACCTTACCTACAGGGACAGGTATCTTAAAAAGCAGTTTGTGCCTGCTGGAGGAAAGGCATGGCTTTAGGATGAATGAGTGAGAGACAAATTCTCTTTTAATGCTTCATGGTAGACCTCCAGAGCAGGGCATTCTAGTGCAGCTGAGAGTAATAAATGCCCGGTGACCCTCTCATTATTTTTTTTAGTATTCCTCTTATAAAATGACTCTCTTTTTTAACCATTTGCATAGAATATTTCAGAAATTCTTTGTGCACACCTATGTATGAATTAAAAAAATTAGAGAAAATAAATGTATTTGCCTTTAAAATATCCTTTCCCATTCAAAGGATCTTTTTCTCTTAAGTAATACCTGTTGTGCTTTTTTTTTTTTGCCTCCAGCTGGAAGATGCTGCCTAGCCCTCGTCAACCTGACACTATCAGGCAAGGCTAAAATTATTGAACCACCAAGGATATAAATAAATGCTGCTAAATGGCTTTGCTCAATGGCCTTTGGCCTTCCTGGGGGATGGAGCTCATGTTCCATCAATATAATTAGAGGAGGAGATTGTGTATTGATTAATTGTCTAGACTCATTTCTCATTAGCTGTCAGTAGCCTGACTCTTCCCACCATAGTCAAAGAAGTGTGTGGCTGGGTGCCCATATCCTTCAAGTTCTCGAGGGCCTAAGCTCTGAGGGCTGTGTCAGCTATGTCAGTGAAGGTAAACACTCCCCCAGTCTCCTCTGGGACACCTCTGGGGCGGAGATGAAGCTACCTGGCAGGTGGAGGGAAAATGCCCCGCTACTCCCATGGCTCTCTGAGGGAAAGCATCCCTGACGTGCAGACCTTTGCAAGGAAAAAGCACAAAGTACAGCTCGGAGTGCAGGTGTGCACCTTGGAGAACACACAGCTCACGTGTTGGCCAGCACATTGCTGAGCAGGCTGCTTAATCACCCCATCTGGGCATTGTCCCTAAATTGGCGTTTTCCTGCCGGGACTGGAGCGCAGTCAGCTTGGCGCTGCTGCTTTCCTGGGGAGGAACTCGCAGTCCCACGGGCGAGGGAGTGCTGGTAGAGCTGGATGTGGCCCCAGTGTTTCCAGCACAACATGTCCCCAGACCTCCAGAGCCTCCAGAGCCTCCGGAGCTGGCACTTCTTGCTGCCTATTGTGTGTGCGCAGGAGTTTCAGCGTGAGTGTTAACGTGTTCTTGAGCTCCACAACAACAGCCGGGCATTGCTGATGCACTTGGAAAGATAATGGCTTTTTCCCAGCAGGGCCTGGCCCTGGAACAAGCAGGATGAAGAGACGGGATTTGTGAGCTCTATTCTTGTTGCTGCCACATGGCGTGACCTTGAGCAAGGCCGGCGAGGAGGTCCCAATGTGTTCTTTGCTGTGCTGTGGTAGTTTGCTTCTCAGCCTAGCAGGTGGGAGCTTCACCTCACTCTTTCTGGATAACACAGCCCTATCTAGGATGGAAACCGAATGGAAGAAACACAAGTGCTCTACCTGAGCAATGCTACCCTGGCACGCTGTGCTGAACATTGCGGCACCCGAGTGAAAGAGGCAGGAGAGCTGTGGGATGGAGTGTGGTTCTGGTGTTAGCAGAGGGCAGTGGGAGGTAGAACACGTGTACCGGAGTGCTGAAGATGTGTCTGCTCCTGCCTGAGTTAACTATCTAGGATGAGGGAGTCTAGACAGCACAGTCAGGTGGAGATACCTACAGCAGAGTCACAACACCCAAGTCCCTTAACCCCTTGACAGCTTTCGGTGCCAAGAGGCAGGTGGCAGCAGTGTCTGTAGCTGTCTGCTGTCAATAAGAACAAGTGGGTTACTTAACCTCAGTCTGTCACTGTGATGGATGGTGAAAGTAGTAATAGCTGGCCTACCTCCTGGGGGAATGAGATTCTCAGCTCAGTCTCGCAGTGGCAAATGCTGTCTTGAGGTAAAAGCTGTTGTATGTTCCAGCCTCGTGCTGCTGCAGCCCATCTTTGCTGCTTTAAATCAGCAGGTCACTTCAAAGCTGGGACCTGTGTAAGACTAAACTTGGATGACAGCTTCTGTGCTGATGAAATTTCACAGCCTTTTTTGAGAGTTCCGGTTATGCAGAGATCTTACCATACTTTTATAGAGACTTACTGTACCTTCTGAGCAAACATCAGAATAGAGCTTATCATGAACATTATTGAGTTCTTCCCTGCTACTGCATCGTCTGAAGTACAAGAAAAATCTTGTTGACTGGGAATGGGGAAGAAAAGCAACACAGAGAAAGGAAAAACTAAATCCATCAGAGAAAGAAAAGAGGAGATGGGGATGGCTCGACATCAGAGGCCAGGGAAGCATGATTCCAGGAACGTGCAAAGGAGGAGAGGCTGCAGGAGGAACTGCAAAGGGCAGGGGATAAAATAAAGCTGGAGATCCCCAGGAGCACTAGTAAAGAAAGGTCTGTGTGAGTGGGGACACTTTAATTCAAATAATCACCATGTTATAAAAGGGATCTGGAACTGAAAAGGAACCTGATGGGAGGAGAGAATAATCCAGTGATTCCCTTCATGTTGAGACAAATGAGGGAGCTAGGATCCCACTGAAATGGAAGAAAGATGACAGCAGATACCACTCAAGGCACTTTACGTTCCTCAGCAATACGTGTCCTATGAAAAGAAAGGTAAATCCATGGTCCAGCCATTACAAATAGCTTGTGAACTCCAGCCAGCAACGTGTTGTCTCTTTGAAGGCATCCACAGAAAGTGGGCTCTCCTTGGCAGCTTGAGTGTGCATGTGGAGGAAAAGCAGTCTACTGAGACAACCAACTCAGGCTTATGACTAAGACATGAGGAGAAGGTCTTGGGATTTTGTGAGCTTTTATCTGGGACTTGTGTAGTTTGCATGCTGGCCTTTGATGTCTAGTAGATAGGAGAGCATAGATACTAAGATACATCAATGACTAAAGGAATGTACAGGACCAGGAGTGCAGCTCTAACTTGAGCAGGAAACTGATATTCCATTCAAGATTATATAAGTAGTATAAATGGGAAACTGGGAGAAACAATGGAAATGTCTGGATGCCAAGACAAGGAGCTCAAGAGCAATGTGCAAAACTAGAGTATGCATCTGTGTATGCCAGGACTTCCGGAGGCAGGCTGGACAGCTGGCATGGCTGGGCCACTGCGAGTGAAAGATTTGTGCGGCTCAGAAGAGCAAAGAAAAATGGAGTGTGTGGCGGTAATGTCTGCATGTTACTGTTAAGTGCAAAGAAACAAGCAGCAGGGGAGGTGATGAAACAAAATCTGCTTGGGTTCAAAGCACAATGAGGAAAGACAGCTGTAGTTCTGCTGCAGCTACCCAGGGCTGCATCAGGATATTGATGAAGGTCTCTGAAGTTTTTTAGATTGTCCTTGCTACAGGTTTTAACTTGTTACATGGAGAAAAATTGCTACTAGCACAAGATGGGCCCAGGTATTTCTGTTTGCACTGGCTGACTTACTTCTTCACTAAAGAGGCAGCAAACTAATCAGAGCTGCTGTTGTGTTTGACCTTGGTAACCAGTGAGATACTACAGAACAATGTGGCAGAAGATAACTTTTGACCTTGACTGTGCACAGACTAATTCTGTTTAAATTAAATGGAAGAGTAAATATAATGGGGCCACAGCTAAGATTTTTCAGCCTCAGAACAGGAACGGTCAGAGAAAAAGCAGGACTAGCTGGGAAAGGAGAGAGGGAATTTTAACAATTGCAAAGATTGTCACTAGGGTGATCTGGGGAAGAGGAGAGAGATGATGGTAGGAGTCTAGACAGTCTTTGCTTTTTTTAGCATAGCAAAAGGAATGTTAAGAGGGCATATGATTGCTGCCTATTAATACATCAGGTGGGTAAATCCCAGTGATAAAGAACTGCTATTTCAGCCAAAAGACTGAAGAGTACTGGCATGAGAACATATATGCATCACCTACTTAAAATAGAGGCTAGATACTAAGAGGTCACTTTAACCACAATAACATAGAGGCTTTCTTCTAGCCACATGTAAAATGTTTCCAGATGCCTGCCATAAAAACCATCTCTGGAGTCAAATGTTCTTTCTCCCTTGACCAGTCTTAAGTAAGCTTAAGCTTTTCCCCCTGCTCTGTTGTGGGAAACAGCTAGGCCATGGTGTAGGTAACTCGTAACTCCTGATGCAGAAGATGACATGATGCCCCCTTGATGTCATGAGTTCAAGGGCATGAGTTTTTGCCCAAATTCACATGACCTATGAAGTATGGTCTCATGTCTCTTTGCTCTAGGGATCTGGATGCATGGGCGCCTGCTATTAACAGAAAGAAGAAACTTCTTTATTGACCTCCCAAAATGTGTGTATTTGGCACAACCTTTACCATTGTGCACTCTCTGATAAAAGCAGATAAGTTTCCTCAGTTTCTCGTGGGACTCTGGACAGTACACGAGGTAAGGTAAATGAAGACACATTTTGCCTGCCAGGCTCCATTGAGTTGTGTTGCTTGGCATCAGACATAGCCCAAAAGAGTAAGATTAGCTCCCAAGGAAGTGGAAGTAGAGAGGAGGAGAACATTGGTCATGAGCCCCTTGTTTTGATGTAGTCAGGTACATCTGTTTGACTTCCCTTCAGAAACATTCCTCTTGTGTTCAAGGAAGGCTACTCCTTGTAGTTACACTACCTTGTACAAAAGTTGTCTGGAGATATAACTATAAAAGATAGATTTGGGATCTCTTGACAGCAGACATCTCCCTTTGGTGTGACCTGACATGGTGGCCAGCGTGTGGTGTTCCCACTGAGATCTTTTCACATGTCAGAATAACAAGGGTGGTTGTGGCAACTATGTTTTCTTCTCCATATTCTGTCGTTTGCTGCTCTCAGGGCTTAAAAAATTATTTCCCAAGGGAGACTCTGAAACATCAACTTCGGATCTAATGTACTATGATGTTTTTGTCAGTTTGCCTTAGGGGACAGTGACTCTTAGGATTTTTTCCAGAGCACTAGAAGATACCTGTGTCTCTGTCATTATTTTCATGTACTGTTCTGCTTGTCCATGCAAGATCCTTATTTTGCGACTGGGTCTCTGGGTATATGATTCTGAATATGTCCTTTTCTATGTCAGGACCTGTGTACATTAGTGCATGGCATCTATTTTGTGTCTCCTTATGTCTCTGTGAAGACCAATGTACCATGAGAAATGTAATGAAAATGAAATCCGTATGCTGGAAATGTGGCTGGAATAATCCTGCCACTTTGATAGCTCACACAAGAGCTGTGCAGAGGGTGCAGACTGGGAATACTGGCCTTGCAGGTACACTCTGAGGTCTTCAGGGATTGCCCTACTGTGTGAACTCCATGTTTAAAACATGTGGATGCCAGGAGGGGAGACCTTCACTGCCTAACAGCGTGGTGGCAGAGGGACTACCAGTCAGAGTATGGCTAAAAGTGGCAAATGTGTCTTCCAGCTGAGTCTCTTGTCTGGAAGAGCTCTGCCACCTCCCCCAACACCCTGCAGACTCTGTACCTATGCCAGATTCTGGGCACAGCTGCCTGTCTCTTCTTGGAAAAGCATGTACCACAGGCTGGGATAACACCAGCAGCAGTTACTGCCCCTTATCAGGCACTGGCAAAAGCTTCTGAAAGAGGTCACCCTGATGAACTGCAGCTAAAACTCACCATTACCACCTCCCTTTCCCCTGCCTCATCTGCCAGGAGAGGCAGGATTGTAGAGGGGTAAACTAGAGAAACGAACCAAAAGAGATAGAAGCACCACGCACTCTCCTGGTCGTATCCTGCAGACCTATCAGCTCAGGGCTTGTGATCTGCCTGTGATCTGCCTGTCAGGCTTAGTACCAACAGACTCCAAGGAGCAAGCATCTCCACCAAGCAGTGAGGATTTGAGCCTATGCCTCCCACGGAGAGCTCTGGAGCATGAGAGGAGCATCTCTCGGGGGGCAGGAGTGGTGGATGTCCTGTGGGGAGCTGGCCAAGGCCTGCCACCCATAGCTGATACAGTCTTAAACATGGACTGTTCCAGCAGGCCTCTGAACGACTCAGGGGAGGTGAAGGAAAGAAGGGAGCCCTTTGTCACCACTCCAGGGACAAAGGCCAGTCTGTGAGACCCAGAGTAATACTGACCCAACCAGCATCAGCTGCCGCTGTTTCTTCCGTCACGCTGACAATGCACAGTTGCAGGGTTTCTTTCCCTGCGAAGAGAATGGGATTTAGTGATACCATAAGTTAGTCAAACAGCAGCCAAGATACCAATTCAAGCCCCGTTCAATGGATGCAGCGTTTGTTTTGTGTTGTTTTTCTCCCACTTCCTCTATTTTGCACTAAGACTCATTTCCTCTCTCTCCTTCTATGTAGCACAAGCATCACAAACATGTGCACACTTTCACTCCTCTTCCTTCCATTAGCCTCCTATTTTGAATGAAGCAGCTGTGCATTTATATTGCTAGGGAGATCAAATGTTTTTGCCAACACAGCCCCCAGTGAAGCAAACATTGTTAACCATTGAAATCAGCATCGGGTGTGCACCACCAGCATCATGTCCACCCAGCTGAGTGGGACAGTGCTTTGTGCTACTTTGGGCACCTTTGCTGAGGTCTTGGGTAGAACGCTGGACCAGAGTTTTCCTGTCAGTTTCCCCTGGAACTGGGAGAGAGGCCACAGCCAGTCTCTGCTGGAGGCTGGTCTGCAGGCAAGGAAGCAAGGCTGTGCCATTGGATAATGGACATTGAATGGGTCCTGAGAAATGCAGTTTGCCTGCTGGGTGACAAATTTTATGCTGTTGTTAGGAAACTCCTGGGACAAGAGCCATCCAGGAGCTCCTTGTGCAGCATCTAGCCCAAGTGTGGTGTCCCTGCCCTTGCCACTCATCTGCCCTTGGTGAGAGGGTGCCTTCCTCATATGCTAAAAAAGTCAGTCCTGATCATGAAGCTCCCACCAGGCACTTGCAGGGCCCCATGCAGCTGGTGGGGAGAGGGAGTGAGGGGACAGATCACAGAGTTATCTGACTGCTGGTGTCCTTACACCCTGTGGCACCTGTAGCAGAGTACATTTGGGGTGCAGAAGGAACTGCTGAGTTATGGCTTACCTTTTCTATTAAGCTGTGATCCAAGCAGGAAGAACACTCAAGTTTCCTTCTCCATCACAGATGCGCTGTCTGCGTGGTCAGGAGGAAGGCATGCAGCTTGGCTAGATTTTGTTTCTGTCTACAAGCCACTTGCTTAACTGCTTCCAATTGCTACATATTCCTGTAAAATCAGGACAGTTCTGGCTAGCTATCTGAAGTGCTAGAGATTGGACATAGATAGAGGGACCAGCTGGAATGTGTTCAGGTTGAACTGGGAAACCTCTCAAGGATCTCCCTGGTGGATCTTGTCCATGTATTCAAGGGTGAACTAATGTCCAGATCTAAGCCAGGAAAATAAATCTTTGTTGTGCTCAGGTAAGGAAGAGTTGTGGGGATGTGATTTAGTCCCCCAGGATTTCACCTGGCAGATCTAGCCCTGTTATTCCAAGGAGCTGTGTATTGGTAGGACCAGGTGTGGCTTCCAGGTGTTTGTATTGAAGGGTGCTGGAAAGCATTTCTTGGGACACAGAATGGGCAGTTGGCATGTAATAAATAGAAAGGCATCTCCTTATAGATCACAGGCAGGTCACCGCCTTGCAGATTAACACCTGAGTTACTGAGAAATCTCTGATAATCACCCAGTGCCAGACATACAAAGAAAACATCAGAGCAGAAGAATAGAACACTGACAGCTCCGTGGGAAGCAGCAGGGGAAGGTCAAAGATTGTTTCACTCTGTGCCTGCACAAGGTGTAAGGAAATAAAAGGTCTCTAGAAATAGTTCTAGTTCTTACACTGCCTGGCTCTCATGTGCTTGATAGCTTTGGTAGTTTTAGGGGAGGAGAAAGGAAAAGAGCATAGCCAACTCCCTTAGAGGAGACCAGCCTGTGGATGGAACCAAAAACAAGGAGGACTGCTAGAGAGCCAGAACTAACCCTGGCTGTGCCAAACAACACAGCCACCAAAAGCATGGCTATGGGTGGGTGAACAGAGCCCTAAAACTCTTTGAAGAGCTGGGAATTCACAGCAATGCAAAAAAGAGCCTTAGGACCTGCAGAGCAAAGTGGGTCAAGGATGACTGCACACAAATGTGTGGGCCCTAAGCAACCTGTGCAAACCACAAAAACATGAACTTGACTGGATGTAGCTGATACCTGATGCTGAAATGTGATAATAGGTGAGACTGGCTATACAGTTCAGTGGGTCTGTGGCAGAGCAGTCTGCACGGAAGAGATTCAGACTTCTGGCTGCTGATGACTATCATTGTAAATACTATGGAGAAATGGAAAAAAAATGGAAAATAACCCTGCTCATTTTGAAAAAGCACAAAAGAAGTGAATAAATTACCTCAGAAACTTGCCATGGAGCTCATCTCATGGAGGATCCAGGGTGTCCTGCCTATGGCAGGAGAATTGGAACTAGCTGACCTTTGAGGCCCCTTTCAGCTCAAACCAATCTATGATTCTGTGATTACCTTCTATAACAGTTTCAAGAACACCTCCCTTGCAACATGCTGCAGAGCAATTACTAATGTGCAAACACACTGTGTGTAACTGTAGACACAAAGATAAATGTATGTCTTGGTATACATATGTATGTTTGTGTAAGTATGGATATATACACACATACTCACAGGCAACACACATATATATATTTTATATAGGTTATTCTCTATTTATGTTACAATAGAACACCTAAAAGGGTCTTTCTTCCTACTGACATCACCTCCAACAGAAAACTGAAGAGAAGAACCTGGCTGCCTGAGATGCAGTAAAAAGAGACAAGGAAGGTGAAACAACCAGCACCCCCCAGGATCTGAAAAAAAGGGGCAGGATAGTACTAAAGCAGAACAAGATTCCTGAATCCCTGCTTCTGGTAGCAATTGCTAATGTCCTGGGTGAACCCTCCAAGTCTGAACAACAGCAGTGGATGCTGCTGCAGCAGCTCTCAGGCATTGCTTCCCAGGTGGGTTGTCCTGTCTGTTTGTAGTGATACCCTACACTAATGAACTATGCTGTTGTTCTCATATTTTGATCTGAAAAAGAAGATGAGGGATTGGGCACTGTATCTGCCAGACTAGCCCCGGCAGTTGAGGCAAACTACAGTGAGAGCTGTGCCACACAGGATAAGTGTCTTGAAGAAACCTGAGGCCCTGAGCAACCTCAGGGAGGGACATGCTCAGTGCCCTTGGGTTGAGGGTGCTGCAAAATGGGAGCCTCTGGACAGCATAGCTGAGGGCAGAGCAGCCCAGGGTAACTTGAAGCCAGCTCTGCCTGGCCAAAATTAACATGCTCCTTGTTGCCTCATCTGTGAGAGAACCCATCCCAGAGAGTCCTGAAAGGCCCACAGGCTACTGTAGGCAGGAGGAGAAGGCAGAGCATCACCTTGTTTGCCTTAGCAGTACCATCACACTTTACCCTAGGCAAGGGTGTGCTTTTGTCACTGTTATCACCAGGGTGTGATCACTTATTTGAAAGCTTTTTTATCCTGGTGCACGGAATTTAAATGGAAGCAGTTGGATTGCATCCCCAGCTTCCCTGGCTTCAGCACACATAACTGAGCTGCCCAAATATTGCTTTAGCAGAGAGTTGGACACAGAGCAGAACAAGGAGGGTGTCTCTCTTGCTCTTCATGTGACACAAAAAGCCCAGTTTCGTGTCATTCAGCATAAGGGAGGAACAGCAGCAAAAACATGCCTGAGATTCAGCAAAAATCCGCTCAGGAGGGAACTTCAGGTGTCACTTCTGCTGGGAGGTCAGGCCAGCATGTGCAAGGTCAGATTCCTGTCGGGGGTTGCTCCTTTGCAAGGTGATCCATGTGTTTGGCCTGAAATGGTGGTGGGCATCTGGTGCACTTCCACCTCAGCTGGCACCGCTGAGACCATGGACACAGTGTCATCACAGAAACAATAAAGTGAGCATCCTTGAGTATGGGGGAGACTTTCCTCATCAGGGAGGGTGGACAAGGGTGTTCTCCTACCACTGAGAGTCAGGGGGTCTGGAGCACAACCTGTCCCCACTTCTGTAGGGGACATGCTTTTCCCTATCAGACTCTGATGTCAGCCCTGCTCTGGCTGTGCATTCCTGTCCCACTCCGAGCCTGGGTAATTTAATGTTAGCTTGACCAGCAGGGAATGACCAAAGAGCGTGTTGGATTTTAAAGAAAAGTGGGGTTTAGTCTGGGTTGTTTGTGGAAGAGTGAGGAGAAGGAGGTTCCTCACTTTCATGCAGACTGGGTGGGTCAGAGCCATAAATACGCAGGTCAGGAAAGAGGTTAAGTGTAGAAAAGTGGAAAAGGTAAAGCCACAAATACCCCCATATGAAGGCCACGAAAGGAACATTCCGCTTAGCTGCCTAGGACAGAGGTTTATGACTTTTTCCTATGCAGTTCAGTGGTGTTATCCACTGTTAAAAATCATTGGCCATGGAGATATCTGATAAGAACTGAGCTGGCATCAGTTGGGAGAACAAAATGTCAAGAATGCATTGGGCTGCACACCCACTTTTACCAGCAGGCAGGACATCAGACTGGGAACAGAGTGTTGCTCACCCTTATCTCTAATTGTCCTGCCTGCCTGCCTTCTTTACTGCTCCCTAACGAGTGTAAATATGATGTTTTGAGATTTGGTCTTCTCTAAGAACCTCTTCTCCTTCATCTCACCCCCTGTCCTGTGCTCCCTAATGTGCAGCCTTGACTGGTGATGAGAATTTTAGGGAGCTAGGGGTGATGCAAATACAGAGGAATACCTTTAATTTGGCTAGCTCTGTACTCCTAGGGCAAGGGTAACATAGTTTTCCCCATAGAGCAGGAAAAAGTTGCCATTTATAGCAAAATCTGTCAGATCCCAAGTGCTTTACAATGACGGAAAACAAAAAAATCCCCTTTCTCACCTTTTTGGCAAGAAAGAGGATAAGAGCTGGGGGGTGTCTGAACAGTCTCAGCCTATGTCACAAATGTCCAGCATGCACTGGAGATGTCCTAGGCTGTCAGGGACAAGTAACAGAAAGAGGAACAGCTTGATGGGGAGCCAGTGGGCTGAGGTGGGTCACACTGTGCACTCACCACAGCAGGACTGGAGTGCTGTGTCCCCACCTTACTCAATGAGGGCAGAAACTCATCCCACGGATGTGTGAAAAACTTTGTCTAACAGTAACACAAGACATGGCATCTGAGGACACTTTTGTCCCTCAGCAAGGTGGGACTTGTTAGGGTTGGGTCACAGATGTCAGCCAGAAATTCAGAGAGGGACTGGCCTCCCTTTGGCTGGTCACAGCTTGATATGAGTGAGGCTGTGATAGAAAAGGCTTTTCTATACTCCTTCCTTCCTCCAGTCTGACTCTAGCAGGGTGCCTTTCTCAAACCTGGCTTGGGCAGCTTTGCCTCCCCCCATCCCTTATGTGCCACCACATAGTTATAGCACCACAAGGCACATCCTAAGCTGCATCCCAGGGCTGCTGGCAACTCAGTTTCCTTGAAGTCTTGACCTCTCCCTGTGTTCCTGAGCAGAGAGTGCAAGCCCTGTGTCTGGGAGCTTCTGCACCCTTCCCAGGATGATGCTGGAAGGTATCCAGAGCCAGCTCTCTGCAGGGCACTGCTGGGATGATGAACTGCTGGAGATCAAGCCCCACTGATACCCTGGGAGCAATAGCCTTGCTGTGCTCTCACTAGACAGTGGGACAAGCCTATTCAAGCCTGACAGGTGATCAGGCAAGAGAGTATTTATGTAGCTATATTTATACAGCTGTAGCTGTAAGACATCTGTGGGTGTGTATTTAAACAACTATGTCTTGCCTGAGTGTTTGGGTGTTAATATTCCATCGATGTGAGCATAGATAGGGGCAATCTTTAAGTATTATACGAACAGAAAAGTCCTCTTATACCCTGGTTGTTACATGCCACATGCATGTTTTGGGTGTTCATGTGTGTTGGCTGAGGATGTAACCACTGGATGCAGCGGTGTGAGTGGAGAGATTCATATGAGGGGACAAGCTTCATGACCTGGGGACAAGGCACAGAGAGGAGGAAGAGATGCTTAGTGCTTCTTCCAAATTTGGCAGTAATCTGGGGTTTTCACACAACCTCATACATAAAATGAAACCAGTTATGTTATGAGGGTGTGAAAAGGGACCCTGCTGATACCAGGGGAAGTTTCTTGATGGCCAGAAATGACACATGGGGGTTAAAGATGTTGATAAGCTCAGGCAGATTATTACAGAAATACACAGAAATCCAGAATGAAAAGGAGGAAGGCTCACACAAACTGTAGCTATGTGTACTTCCAGAGGAGATAGTGAAGCTCCTGCCTTGAGTGCTCTCTCTGTGACCAAAATAGATCTTCTCTAGCAGATACTGAGAGTGCTCATCCCAGTATTAAGTTTTCTTTCCTATTATACCCTTGTATTTCCAGGTGGTCACATTTTTTTCCACAAGCTTGCCCTGGACTCCAACAGTTCATCTGAGCCATTCCTGACTCCTGGTCTGCAGTAATGAGATGATTTTGCTCTGCAACTGGTATCTGTTGCTTTGGGAGCAATTAATCCAAGATGACCATTTTTCAGCAATGAGGAGAAAGAAGGTCACTTGGAAATATTCTTCTCTCCAAGGCAAAACTCTCTTAATTTATATTGTATTATCTCTGGGGATGATTCTCTTCTTAAAAAATAAACTGGCAAAGGAGAGAAGTGGATGAGCATGTGCAAAGAAAGAGAAGGCTGGAGACAACGTTCCCCAGATTGCACTAATTTGCTTTTAAAAAGTCTTTTTTTACAGGAAAAAAAAAAAAAAAAAAGGAAAAAACAGGAAAAACATGCCTGCATAATTAGCTGTAGTTAGAACTGAAAACATCAGTGCAAAAGAGCCTAACTGGGGAAAAGAAAATCCAGCTGCCTGCTAAGCTTCTTTTCCTTGTCCTCTGCCTATACACCCAGCTTTTGGTGCTGGGGCAGCACCAAGGGACTGGGAGATTCTTCCCAGCCATTTCAGGTTGTAGCTTGACAATGTGGTCAACCTGACTGTAGGGCTCCTGACATCAGAATTGAACACACCCCAGCCATGCCATACACAGGGCAGATAAGTATAAACTTGTTGGTTCAAAATCTTTTGTGATTTTTTTGGAAACAACTGTTGCACAGCCAGACTTTATTTCTGTGCTGCTGGTTTTTTTTGTTTTTTTAGGTTGTTTTTTTTTTTAAATAAAGTATTGCTCATCCTTCTGCATATGGGAAAAAAGCTATCACAAGAGCCATGCAGTGCTCTGGCTCATTTGACCTGCTGCTGAGCCTCAGCCAAGTCAGATTTATAGGGATGAGTAGTGCAGGTGAGCATCAGTTGGATGTCAACAGTCAGATCCTAATACACTTAATACATATCACCAAAGATATGCATGGCTGGACAAGTAGGTGTTGCACAAATGGAAGGTTTCAGGTTATTCAAAAGGCAGGTTCACTAAGGGGCAGGCCAGCTTCTTCTGCATCTTCTATCCAGCAGGTATGAAGACCAAGGTAAATGAGTGTCAATACTTGTGACAACACTTGTTAGGGAGAGAAAGAGCATTAGATTTCATAATTCACCTTGCGACTCACTTGCTGAAGGCTGCTCATAGCCCATTAGTGCTGATGTCTATTTTTAACCTTGATTCCAGTCAGCTGTGGGTCCCAGTTCATGCATGTGGCGTGCTGTCAAGAATCTCTTTCTTTTTTTTGTCCTTTAACATTTAAAAAATAGTGTGAATTTTTTTCTGTTGGCAGTTCAGCCTTGTCTCATCAGCAGTATGGGGAGGAACTGAGCTGCTCTGGCTATGGAGAGGCTCCCCATTTCTCACAGCTGATGGTTTTCAAACCATCCATCCCTTTCTGACTTTCTGAGAAGCACACTGGACATGGGGGGTGCTGGCAGGGCAAACTTCTGGGGGGTGACACCAACTTTCCCAGGCACGGGGACAGGAGTCCTGTGCTCCTTAGGAAGCACAGCTTTTTTCCAGCTCTAGTAGGAACATTCTGGTGGCATTTCACTGAGGAGTTTTTTTGGCGCTTACCTCCTGATCAGATCTCCCCTCTGGGCTGTTTGATCTGGCTATTTGCCTGACAGCAGCACAAGCCTCCTGGAGGCAGAGGGATGTTTCTCTGTAACACGAAGGGAATATTTGGCCTTTTAAAGTGAAAGGAAGCATAGAAATTCAAAGTCCCATTGCTGCTATTACCAGCACTGGGCAAACTGGTTGTATTTGCTTTCCAGCCTTCTGAAGAGTCAGAGGGCTCAAAGGTTTGTGCAAGTGATGATGTTACAGAGTTTGGGAAGCCATGAAAGACAGATGATCTCATGGGAGAAGGGCGTGTTGAGAGGAATTTCTATCCCTTTCTATTGGAAGTAAAGCTTTCTGTAAATACAGACCCTCTGCCATACTCTTAATCAGCAAAGCTCAGCAGTCCAGAGTCTCTTGGGGTGGCATGTGGAGCAAGGGGGATTGGAAAAAGGAGGTTCATGGAGGGAAGGGGAGAGGAGAGGAGAGGAGAGGAGAGGAGAGGAGAGGAGAGGAGAGGAGAGGAGAGGAGAGGAGAGGAGAGGAGAGGAGAGGAGAGGAGAGGAGAGGAGAGGAGAGGAGAGGAGAGGAGAGGAGAGGAGAGGAGAGGAGAGGAGAGGAGAGGAGAGGAGAGGAGAGGAGAGGAGAGGAGAGGAGAGGAGAGGAGAGGAGAGGAGAGGAGAGGAGAGGAGAGGAGAGGAGAGGAGAGGAGAGGAGAGGAGAGGAGAGGAGAGGAGAGGAGAGGAGAGGAGAGGAGAGGAGAGGAGAGGAGAGGAGAGGAGAGGAGAGGAGAGGAGAGGAGAGAGTCTCCTGGGTAAACCTATCCAAAAGGCTCTACTGAATATATTTGTTTATACTTTTCTACCTAATTGGGGTTAATCTGCTTTGTGTTTCAGTTAATCAGTGAATTCAGAGGCCTAATAGGTTGGAGGGGGGTGGTTTTTGTCCTTCTCTTGTTTTTGGGCCCTGGTGTCAGGGGAGAACGACTGCTGTGGAGGGGTTCAGAGCTTCCTGCTGCCAGGTCTGGCAGAAAAGTGCTTTATCCCTTGTGAAATGATGCTGAGGAGTGGGTCCCCTGGAGGGACTAGTGCCTTTGTTATTACTAATTGGTGGGCCCCATGAAAACAAAGGATTACAAGGGAAAAAAAACCCAAAAAACAAACGAACAAACAAAAAACCCAAAAAAAACCAACCCCAAAACCCCCAACTCCTCAGCAAGAGCCTGGCATGAAGTGAGGTAACTGCTCTGCAGGGGTCTGCTGAGGCTCCCAAACCCTAGTGGGCACCAGCCCCAGTTGGCCCCCTGTCCTGCCCTCACCCTTCTGCTTGGGGCCCCACCTCAAGCAAAGGAGATGTGTGGGTCAGGCACATGCCACTGCTGTCCCTCTGAACCCTTTGAACTTTTCTGGGAGCCCTTCTGTGCCCGTCTGGTCAGGCAGTGTTGCTATTTCAGGTGCCTTTGCTGGCCAGGAGGGGGTGAGTCACCAGCATCTCATGAAAAGTCTTGTCACTTTTAGGTTAAAGTAGATGCTGTTGCCACCAGAATACATCCTGACCTCTGTGGGTGGAAAAAAGAGTCAGGAGATGAGCTCAGGCATGTGGCAAGAGCCCATTACACTAAGGGGAAGCTGCTGTACATACTGCCCCTCCTGCCAGACCCAAGCATAAAGTGCTTTTCATGAGGGGCTATGGCATAGCCATGGGACTGTTCCACCACTTAGGACCTCTTGAGGTCAAGGCTTGCCAGAATGATGTTTGCTCTAATACTTTTGTGCTTGAAAAGCTGAGGATAGGTCTGAACCCTTTTGGATTATCCCACAAGTCTCTCAGAGGAGACAACACATAAAGGGTCTCAGAAAGCTCTCAGGTCCTGGGTGGGAAACAAAAGGGAGCACGGAACTTTATTTAGAGTCCATAAATTCCAAGAAAAGAGGCAGAAAAAAAAAAAAACGCAAACCCAAACCAGACTTCCTTCAAGGCCACTTACATGCACTTTCCCCAGCAAGGCAACAAAACCACAGGCAAAACAACACTTGAGGTGTGATGACGCCCAGCCGCCTGGTGACAGACACTCAAGGTCCATCACTCTTTAATCACAGCAGACATGACCTTCCTGTTATTCAAAACCATCCTTGTGCCAGCTCGTCCCCAGCCACCCCGACTCAGCCTTGCCTCCCCTCCTTGCTGGGGGCTGAAGAGAGTCCCAGTGGGAACCCCCCCAATGGCTTTGCTGTCCTGCCTGTGCATCAGTGGTAGGGGGACTTCTGCAGGCTCACAGCCTCTCATAAAAAGGGTGGATGAAAAAGTTCATCTGGGCTGGGGAAGGAGCCTCTTGATAAAGCCAAGGTCAGGCGAGCAAAGCAGCTCCAGCTTTTCCTCCGTGCTGTTTGTGCCTGATGCTCATGCGTGGCATGGCTGCCAAGCCCACAGGGCAGTGATTAAACCCACGTGCTTGGCACTGGTGCAGCAAACTCAGGTGATTTCCAATTGGGCTTTTTCACCTCCCTTTCTGCTGGCAGAGGCAAAGCGTGATGCTGTCAACAGATGTGGCTGGCTCTGCACCTCTGCCTGTTGTGGGGAGAACAAAGCAGGTGGGCTGCAAGGCCTGAGCCAGGTTTTGCAGGCAATGCCTCAGCTTGCAGGCATCAGGGTCACAGGGAAGCCTGGTGACTCGGTACCCTCAGCACTCCTGAAGACAACCAGAGGTGGGTCAGCACAAACCCCTCCATCACAGGCCACTGAGTCAAAGTCCCATCTCCCCACCTGCCCATTTCTGTGGGGGGTGATGAGGAGAAGTGGAAATGCCCTGCAGCTGGGAGGCTGTGCTGTGCCATGCTCTGGCAAAGGCCAACTGGCATTGCATCCTCTGGTGCACCAAGTCCAGCCGCAGGGGTGGAGGCCAAGAGCAGCTCGGTGCAGCCATGACCATGAGCTAAGCAGTGGGGATGGAGAAACCACAGCACCATGTTCCAACTCCTGCAGGGCCACACCGATTCCTTTGCTGACACACCTGCTCTTGCAAATGGATTTCACAGCACCCAGGTGGTCCCCAAGCTGTGCCCTCTCCCCTGTGTCACAGCCCAGGCTCATCACCTTCGTGATCCTAAGCCCAGCTCATGGTCTGTGCCTGCTGCTCTGGCTGGGACCAGTTTCTGGCCAGACCCCAGACAATCAATCCACAGTGGCCTCAACAACATGGCAGCAGCCACACAGTCCCATGCAGCTGGAGCTGGCTCTATAAATGCAAGAGGAACAGAGCATCTGCTGAAACAAACTTGCATTCAAATATCTGTTTTGCTTCTGCACCATGACAGGAAGGAAGGAAAGATTTTGCCTTCAAAGTTCCAGGTTTTGTGACCTCCCAGGAACAGCTCTCCAAAGTGGTACAAGTAGCATATTCAGGTCAGTCATTGTAAAAAAACGTGAGGTTTTTATCCCAAACCTTATCCTACACCTTTGATGACATTTAATAATTTTACTCTGCAATTACTATGTATTATTTAGCTGGTAAACACTGACCAACATCTAGGGTCAAAATAAAACATCTTGTTGTTGGTTTGACCACCACCCTGGCCCTTGTTACCTGCTGCCTTCCCCAAACATGTGCACCCCACTTGCCCCAGTCATTTCTCCCTGTGTTAAAGCTTAACTGTGTTAAAGTGTTAACTGTGTTAAAGCAGCCACAGCTGAGGTGAAGCTTTCCTCTAATACTAAGCCAGTGCTTGCTCTAGAGTAGTTTTCTTTCTGGAGATTGCACTTAAGACTGGTAGTGAGTGACAGCGTGAAATACAAGAGAGGCTCCTGGACTGGGATGAGATGTCTGTGAGGTGTTACTCCGGAGCAGCAAGTACACCCAAGAAATGTTCCTGCAAGATGTGGCTTAGACCTGAGAGCAAAGGAGCCTCAGCTGCCCTGCAGCACAAGGACAGCCTAGCAAGGAACCCTGTGAGCTCACAGGGCATGGCTTCAGCACGGATGCCCAGAGGTCTGGGATTCCCATCCTCCCTGCCAATATTCAGATCTCAACAAGGCCATCAGCAAAACAACCATACTTTGAAAGTGGCTATGCTTCTAGCAGGCTGGTGGATCTTCAGGGGTCTCTACTCACCAACATCTTTTATTCTAGCAAGAGGTCCACTGCTAAGGCTGGTTTAAGCTGAAATGCTGGGGCTGTGGGGAAGAACAACAGGGTTTTTTTTCACCTGCATAGACAAGCAACATTGATTTTGCAGTCTCATTGCAGAGGGAATCAAAGGAAGACCCAGGCACTAATTAAAAGGTTTAAGCAAGTGCCACACTTGGGAGAAACAAGTGCCACTTCTGCATCGCTGCTCTGTCATCATCAGACCCAGTAAAATTCATCCTACCTTCTTCCTCCCTCCCTTTGTATAAGCTGTCTCCCTTTCCCAGCTTCCCAGCTAGGATCACCTCAAGCCAGTTACATCAATTCAGCTGTCAGCATGGTCAGACTCCAACAATTGGAAGACTTTATTATTTTTTTTAGTGTTCTCCAACCAGAGTTTTCACATTAGACTGTTCAAGACAAGTTAAAACAGTTGCCACCCTTAGCCTCTCATTGTTTTGCTCCCTAGTGCTCTCTTTGCTACTTGAGATTATATTGTTCAGTACATGAGAAAAGTGACCAGGCTTTAAATAACACCTTAGGAGAACCCACAAACAACAGCAAGTACTGAGAAAGCAGAGATGACAGCATGGAGTTTTAACTGCAGATCCTTTCAGTGGTGTGGTTTAGATTGCAGAGGTCTAAGGAACTCTTTTAAAGAGGAGCACAGACTATTTCAGGAATCAGACTAAGGGCCTGAAGCATTTCCAGGTGGCTTTAGCACAACAGCACTAGGACCACAAAGTTAGAACTCCATGATGACTGCACACATGCAAAAGGTTTGCTCTCTCCTCTCCCCATGCAACAATTAAACAGTAAACTAAAACATATGGAAAATGTCTGAACATTCAGAGAGAAGCAGCATGACCCACTTCAGCCCACAAAGCCAGCATGGAGTCCAGGCAGCTCCAATGCTTTCTTCAAACTTAAATGTAGGATCCTGTACCCAGGATCAGCCTCTGCCCTTACTTCAAAGCAGGAATGATCCAGTATCAGGATGTGGCAAATGCCATACTGGAACAAGTGTGTGCATGCACAGAGGTCACTAGGAAACACTATCTCTTGCCTGGCATAGCAAGAAGGAAAATCAGTGTCAGAATTTTGAGAACAAGGCTTCTTGGATACATATGCCATTCAGTGGAAGCCTGTTCTCATTCTGAATGCACAGCAAGCAAGTCACAGCCTCTTAAAGCAGAACAGAGCAGCCATCAGCCACCAGCTCTTTTCTCTGCTCAGTGCTACTTTTGCAGGAAATAGTTGAGATGTATAGCTGGAGGCCAGCAACCTTCCTGATCTTTAGTCTTTGAAATACAAGTGCTTACAAGCAGTTTGTCAGGGTAGGCACTGAGCTACAGAGTGGGATGCACAAGAGCTTTTAAAAGCTGCATATACTGTTGTCTCCAGGTCAAGCAGCTCTGCCTCCCTGCTCTAAAAACAGGAAGCCAGGGGCTAACCCATAAGCATCACTACCACACTCTAAGCAAGGAGGGGAGGCTTCCCCTGGACCAGTTTTTGCCTTGAGGAAAAACATCCACCTAAGACCGTGTGGGGGCATCCTCTTATAATCCATCTTTATTTGTAAAAATCAACATATAAAATCTTGTTTCCTTTTACAAAAACAAAAAGGCACATAAAACTACTCAAACTCTCATCGCCATGGACTGATGGTCAGACACGTCCTCCCACCCAAACCTCCCCCTTGCTTTCTGCTCCAGTCCATGTTTCTTCATGTTTCCTTTAGTTTCAGCTCACTCCTGCCCAGACAGTTCCACACTTGCAAAGATGAAGTATGCACACAGGGGAGATGGTGGAGAGGTGGCATGGGCTGTGCGTGGAATGCTTCACAGGCACTTTTTAGTAATAGGTCTCTCTCTCCACCCAACCTAAAGGAAAAGGAGAGAAAGCAGAGTTAGTCTTAAGGCAGAGAAAGTATAAGGCTCATGAAAGTTCTCTTTTCAGGCTCTGAAGACTTGCACTGTATCTAACTCTAGCTTGTAAGTGATCCCTAGCAATGGAAAAACCTTGCCAAATTGTGATGTACTGTAGTTTTCAAGGCCCTGTTTCAGCTTTTTAGAACTACTTAAGCAATGATCAGTCTTTTCCATCTACTTCAGTGCATTGGTACTTTCATATAATGCAGGAGAATGCTGTGAGGGATAGATGATGTTCTTAACTAACTGCACTGTTCATGTTGAGGAAGGGAAAGCACAGCAAAATACACTCCTGCATAGTGCCCAGCACTGGGGATCCCTGAGCATTTTCAGAGTTTCTACAGAGATCAGCAGCATGAAAAGGTGGGGAAGGAAGCATATGTATTAGCAGCACATTCTTACCACCAGGGTGGCGTCTGATAATGAGCTTCCTGACTTCATCATACAGGAAGATGAGAAGGGAGTACGGGAAAGCACAGAACCACCAGGTCGGCCTGTTCGGGAGAGGAGACAATGAGAACACAGGCAGCAGAGATGCACTTTGCCTAGCAGAGCTGACTTGATAAGAGTGCAGGAAGGCTGCTATGTCCCAACTTGACAGTGCATCAGCTCTCAGGAGGCTGTGGTTCAGCAGAGAAGCCTCCAAGCCACTAATCACCACCAGATTTTTCTCCTGCAATAGGTTAATCCACTTTTGGACATTAATACCAACACAAGGTACATCACAGCACCTTTGCTTAGCTCTGTACCAGCACCTTCCCATCTATTAATCTAGCAATATTTCCTTTAACTATACATGGCCTTTGTGCCCACAAGCCTTGCTTACTTGAACTGCATTGATTTCCCCTGATTTGCACATGCTAACATCTAGCTGCTCCAGGCACTGGGCAGATGACAGTTTTCTTGTTAGAAAATGCTTACGCTTCAGCACCAAACTCCAGACAACACTTCTGAATGAAATGCAAAATGTACTATGATTTTGCCATGAAAATTTATTGGCACTTAAGTCAGAGGACTGTTGGAAGCTTGAGGCTAAATCCTGTCATGAAATGTTGCTGTGCTGTTGAGCGGTGCTTAAGATGTTGGCACCCTCCCAACTGCTAGGGAAGTTACTATGCACCAAGTGGTCATCTGCACACCTATGTAGTATCCTTCAAAAGATTTTACTTGTGCTGCTTCTGTGGAATATAAAAAGAAGCACAATGTATCAAATTCAGAGAAGAAGAGTCAACTAGCCTATGTTTTAGAGCAATGCAACTGGCTTTGGAGGTGCAGCCCCCTAGCCATAAAAATAGCCCACATAAGTAAATCTAAGAGCAGCTGCACTACAGCACACTGGTACAGCTGAAGTTTTGTTGCTAATTTTTAGTGGGTCACTTAACTGCAAGCTCCCTATAAACACCCCATAAGCACTAAAGAAAAGCTGCCCTCTGCTGTGCCACACTACAGAAAAGGATCACTCACATTCTCTAGCCTTAACTCTTCTGGGCTACTAAGAATAGATGTCACACTTCACAAGCTCACAGCTGCTTTTATCCATCTCCTCATACAAGCACTATTGTTCCATGGTACAGCTTGATGCATAAAAGCCATAATGTAACTTACTTGAGAGGATACATCCTTAGAGCAACATCCATTCCAGGGCAGTAGGAAAGGAAGGCAGCCAGAGCAGTCTCCTCAAAGAGACCAAATATTAAGATCTTGTTCCTAGCAGAAACAGGAAAGCAGTCAGAGAAAAAGTACTTTCACAGATGACATCTTAAAAAGCACCAAGTTGCCACATGGTAGTGAATGGAAACTTTCTGGTCTGATGGAACAGTTGTCACAATGATCTGAAGTTTCTAGATAGTTATTCCAGTTTCACAACTAAGTCAACAAGCACTTGCTTTCCTCAGTAATTCAGAAGAAGGCTGGGGTTCATGCTACCAGATCTCAACACTTCAGCTGCAGCACCAAGTCTGTGTGCTAAAGTACATCATGGTCCTTTGAGGCAGGCCATCTCCTGCAATGCCAGCAGAAGTCACCATTTCCCTTTGTCTCTGTCTGAGGACCATGGCAGCTACTACAACTGAGTACACAGCCCCTCTTTTATCCACTACCAAGCCAGTGGTTCAAGACTTAAGCCAACATGCCCAGACACTTCTTGAAGAACTAGAATGCCATGTGCTGGAGGATAAAGTCCAGTTCTAAATCCTCCAAGGACACCCTGACTTACTTCATTCCCTGCTGGAAGACAGAGTTTCTTCGGGTCTTACAAATGATCAAGTCTGCCCACTGCACAACCACAATGCTGACAAAGAAGGCTGTATGGCAAGTGAACTCCACTACTTTCCTCTGTTCATAGGTCTAGGAAGCAGAGAAAGCAAAGAGCATTCATTCAGACATGCTGCCTTTGCTCTCTGATGCTCAGAGTTCAACAGGCATCAGTATTATGGCTGGCAGGCTCCAAGCTGTGCCTCAGAACTTACCCACTGCTGCCCATAGCTGTCTTCCACATCATTAACCCATCGGTCATCCCACTGAACTCTGATCCCTACCAAGCCAGAAGGCCAGAACCCATTCTCTGCCATGATGACAAAATAGGTGAAGAAACCTCCAAGTGCTTGGATCATACCTAAATAGATAACAAGGAATGATAAAAATGATTAAACTACTGTGCAGTGCAATTATAACAACAGTTTGCATGAGACCTCAACCACCTAAAAATTACTCCTTGTGAGGCAGTCTCCCAAGCAGCAGCTATAGAAATAGCTTACGCTAACAAACTCCAACATAACCCCCCTTTTGCTGCTTGGCTTCTGCTACCAGCTTTGTAGTTATGTCTCTCCTATCCTGTGCTGTGATGGCACGGTACTCGAGGACACAAGATAAAACTCTTTGTATTCTCCTTAAGCCAAGCACACCCCCAAGCCTTGCAAAATACAGTCAAAAAGGTTCCCAAGGTCTGCAGCAATTAAGCACGAGCTCCCATCCTGTGAACTGGGCACGTCTCTGTAGCTGCCTTTAATCAAGGCTCCCAATACTGTGCATTTAGGGATGCACTGGAGAGAATCCTTTACTTCTAATTAAACTGACAATGGGATCTATGTTCTTGTGGAACAAGTCTGAACCAGAGGAGAGCTGGTTGTCAGCCAGCTCCTTTACAGTGCCATGCAATTAAATAAAATTACTCTGAAAGAGATTGAACAGATCAAGCTGCACAAACCACTGCTATGTGCCATGGAGACAGAATTATGGCAAATTTTTAACAGCCTGAGGTTCTGGTTTACACATCCCAAACCTCAACCCTACCAAAATAAGCAGAGCAGTCACTGACTAAGGATGCTGTACAACCACCACTACCACCAAGTTGAAACTGGTGCCAGAGAACACAGACCAGCTTACCAATCTGCCCATAGGCCATGCTGATCAGACGTTCATTCACCAGCTTGTCTGTTCGGGGATTTCTGGGCTGCCTCTTCATGATATCACTCTCTGCTTGTTCATATGCCAGGGAGATAGCAGGGACCTTTGAAGGTGGTAAGACCACTGTTAGAACAGTCTTGATTTTCCACTGTACATACATAGCCTTCTCTGCTCCATGTTTTTCAGCATGAGAAACAGCATTGCCCAAAAGCCCTGGCTGTACTATCCAGGAAGGACCTTACTCCCCCCCCATCCTTAGTTTGTCCTTACATAGATCTAAAGGATCCTCACACTCAAAAGAGCCACAATTAAAGTAGTATCAGTTAGCCATTTGTTTTAAATCAAATAGTTTTCTCTAGAGCTCTAGGCATTTTCCTTCTACTTATCTTTACTTTAGGGTACCTAAAAACACCCACATTTCTTCTTGAGACAAATATAGACATTTACCATGTCAGTGCCCAAGTCAATGCAGAGGATGGTGACTGTTCCCAGTGGAAGAGGTATGTTTGCAATGATGAAGATCAGGAAGGGTGTGATTTCAGGAATGTTACTGGTCAAGGTATAAGCAATAGACTTCTTCAGGTTATCAAAGATCAGACGCCCTGGGGCAAGGAAGAGAGGACAACATAACTCTCACTTACTGGCAGAAGGCAACCAAGTAGCTCATAGGCAGCTTCAGTGGTAACACCAAAAGGCAAAATGCTAGGCAGCAAATGGAAGAGTTCTCTTGAATGTAAGGCTAAGACTCGATGTGCATGTTCTCCATGCACAGCATCACTTATATAGAGCAATACTTTTGGTCACAGCAATCAGGTTTAATTGAGTACAGCAACAGGATGCTAAGTCTTGGTTTCTGAAGATCAAGAGCCCCTGGAGGTACTCTATTCTGCTCCTGTTTGAGAGGGATTGCTCCATCAGGGAGGAAAACATGTCAGACTCAGCTGGCAAAAGATGACTGTAGGGTCAGTGTTAGGCAAAAAGACAAAGTAGCTTTTGTTACTCAGCTGCTTCCTACTGTTACCCACCCCAAAGGGTCATGCTGACCCCATGGAAAGGAAAAAGGCTTTGAAGGGAGGAGGAAAAGTGCTGCCTTCCTTCAAAACATTTGTCATGGAGCCAAGCTCAAAGAGCCTTCCAGCTGCCTCTATGTCAGAGAAAAAACAGTAACACTGATGAAACATGCCACTTCACCACTACTGCACTCAAGTTATAAACTCACCTTCTTCAACTCCAGTGACAATGGAGGCAAAGTTATCATCCAGCAGAATCATGTCAGCTGCCTGCTTAGAGACATCTGAGCCAGCAATACCCATAGCAACACCAATGTCAGCCTTCTTCAGGGCTGGGGAATCATTCACACCATCACCTGTGACTGCTACAATAGCACCCTAGTCACAAAGAGAGGAACAAAGACTATCATACAAGATGTTTTGGGCAGAAAACTGTTGTTCAGAACATGAAGTGGAAAAAACCCTCAAAATTTCACTTTGCTATAGAGACCTCAGTTTCTCCTTCCTCCCCTCATTCCTTTCCCCATTATGATCAGGCTTATCAGAGAATCGTGCTGTTCTCTCTAAAGGAGATGCTGGACAATCACTAAACATGTTTAAATCCTCTTCTCCCAAGCACTTCCACAGTTTCCAGTTGGAAATTAAGTGCTTTAATGAATATAGCAGAATTGGAATAAAGTAAAAGAATAAAGTACTTAGTACAAACTAACGATTTCTTTTCAGCAAGATCCTTATATTATTCTAGAGCAACCTGACATCAGCTGAAGGTTGCTCACAGACTGAGATCTAATCTGGCCCTTTATCTGATGAGACCAAGACTACTAACACCTGCCCCTTCAGAAAGCAGCATAGGTTTGTAGTTTTTATGTATGTCTGGGGATTCATTCAATATGAAATCCTCAGACTCCCCTCTCTTTACCTGTCGCTGACAGCCTTCCACAATTATAAGCTTCTGCTGAGGAGATGTCCTGGCAAAGACAATTTCTGTATGATGAATCAAGATGTCATCCAGTTGCTCACTAGTCATATCCTTCAAATCTGAGCCATGAACAACACAAGCTTTGGCATCCCTGCAATCAAGAAACAATAATGTTTTACTTCACAAGTTAAACTAAGTTTTTCATTAGCTGTATTTGCTGCATAAAACTTCAGGTCATCAGTGCTCTAGCAACTCTTGCTAGGACTAACTAGTCCAGGCAGTCTCTGCATAGAGGTTTGATGCTCCAAGTTTAACAGGTAGATTGAGAAACATGAAAAGACAAGATAGCATCAAACAACACTCAAAAAGCCCCAGAAGCAGATCAATTGTTCCTACAGCTTTTTAAAATTCATTAAGGCAAACTTCGCTTGTTTCCACAAACTGTTGGCCTCTCTGCAAGAAAGGGAACCCTGGCTCAAGGCAGTTAAGCTTCCAGCATCACAAGAGATGCTGTGGTCTTCTACAGGCCATCCTTTTTGCAACACACTGCTAGATCTACACACAGCTCTTCAGATAGAGGTCGTGCTATACTGGTTCTGATTTTTACACTCTTCAGCAACAAAAGCATGCACCGTTATATTTAGACTGGTTTGGTACCCTGCATGCTACATCAAAATACCACCTCTCTAACCCAGCATTCCATCCCTTAGAAGGTCCATTATTCACACAGCTCATGACACATGACATCACCTAGTTTAGACAGGGAAATTCCTTCCTTACAGCCAGCTGTTGACCTGCTCAGTCAAACAGCCCAGTGATCCCTGGACTGCACTGCTAAGTTGTGAAGCTAGCCTCAAAAAAAAAAAAAAAAAAAAAATAAAAAATTCAGCCACACTACTTGTCTTCCCTAAGCAGTTTCATTCCACAGGGTCTCTCTATTCACAGTTCATAAGCTACATGGCTACCCTCCAGCCCAAACACAGGCTGGGTCAAGCTAAGCAATGCAGACAGCCCAACCATTCTGCAAACAGCCTGCTCATGCCAAAGCACATTTTCTGAGGATGCCTCAGTTCTGCACTAGGCTATGAAAGCAAACATTAACCCCCTAAGAGGATGGAATTCCATTTTCACTCAGCTATAGCTACTGACTAATGTCAATTCCTCTACCCATGTCCTACTCCCTGCAATGAGACCCAGAAGTGAGTTTGAGAGCAAGACAGACAGAACCAGGCTTTTAAGTGATTGAGTATATAGGTGTCTTTTCAGCTCTCTTCTCTAAACAGCAAAGAACAGTTAAATTAAGTCTACTTTCTGTAGCCCATTCAGCCTGGATAGTGACTAACAGACTAAGCATTTTCTTTTTACCGGAGCTTTCCCATGAACCTGTAAGTTATATTGTTAAATATAAGCTTGCCTAAGTGTACAATTGGGGGCAAAACTAGATGTAGCCTCTCCTTAAAGATCTGGAATCATAGGAGAACATGGTTTTGGGCTCTGCTGCAGCATTGCTCAAAACAGTCCTGATACAGCTGCCTCCCTTCCCCAGGCCACTTTAGATACATTTCCTGCCTGGTACATTGGGCCAGAATGCAGTGCTTGTGCAAGAACATGAACCAGGCAGGGCAAATGCTCAGCTCAGGTGGAAAAAGTTAGCCCCTCCAAAGACTGCAACCAGCCACCTGTTTCTTTCCACCAGCATGGGGACAGACAGACAGCTATGGCTCAGGAGAAACAGTCCGAGTTCTCTGTATATAGCTCACTCCTACTTCCCATGCACAAGAAACATGCACATTCAGGAGAGCCTTGCACGTTCTTCACTTAACTCATGACACCCATTGAAGAGCCTCAAATGCTGAGCTAATCAGATGACAAGCTTTCCATGTCTAGGGAGAAATGTTGAGTGATTATCCAAGGCAAGGAGAGAGCCAAACGCTTAATTCTTTGAACAGCTCTTCTTCCCTACCAGTCAGTACCTGGGGTTGACCTGGCTGACAGGAATGTTGAGTCGAGCAGCAATATCTTCTACTGTTTCATTGCCCTCAGAGATAATACCAACACCCTTGGCAATGGCTTTGGCTGTGATCGGGTGGTCTCCAGTAACCATGATAACCTGAAATGCAAACAGACAGCTAATGAAAGCCTTGCCTGTACTGCAGAACGACACTGCCCAAAAGGCAGGGTCCTCTGAGCATGAAAAAGCCATATGACTTATCCTTCTAGTGAGCCCTCACACAGAGCAAGCCTCAAGTACAGGCAGCAACCTGTTACCAGAATGCAAAGGATTGAGGTAGATGGAAGACAAAATCATTAATCCTTAGTCAACATATCCAGTTCTTCACTCTCCCATCTCTGTCAGTACTGTGGGACATGCAGAGCACTCCAGAGCCAAATCACATGCTTTGGGACACCATGTCATTGGTGCCTGCCAGTGCCCTAGCAGTATGGAGTCTAACAAACTTGGTTGTATGTTAAGTAGATTGAAAAACATTTGTACTTAACTGAGAAATGAAGCCTGAAGTAGTACTAGTTCAATCTAGTTAAATTCTGATCAATATTTTTTCATTCACATTACAGCAACACAAAGAGTAAGGAAGTCCTTTATATCTGCAGGTATACAGCTAGGTTATTTACAACCCAGGAATTAACTACCTTGATCCCAGCACTTCTGCATTTGCCAACAGCATCAGGCACAGCAGCACGAGGAGGGTCAATCATAGACATCAGTCCTACAAAGCAGAGTTTGTCTACAGGAAAGTTTACTTCATCTGTATCGAACTGGAAGCCTTCAGGGAACTGGTCATCAGGCATAGACAAGTGGCAGAATCCTGTAACACATGAAATCCATGTTTATTCTGTTCCTACATAACAGGAGGCAGAGAGAATGAATGCTTATTACTTCTACAAGCAGCTCCACAAGAAAAACAGGACAGCATCAGAGGTTTAGCCAGGGCTGCTTAGGCAGGAGTCACACTCACATTCTAACTAATAGCTGTTGCTAGGTGCCCAGACACAGCCTGGTTCACATACGGTGAAGCAAATCTAATACTGTGTGGCCCCACGGGAGACACAAGGTTCAAAATGCCTTGCTTCATTTTCATCTGATGGGTAAGACAAGACCCTGCAGGCTGCCTTTTAGATTAAAGGCTAAAGGCAGGACTGTTCCTTACATGATTTACATGAAGTGACCTTGACTCAACACTATGGTTACATTGCAGAACAGAGTATAAACCTCCACTTAAGCCGTGGAGACTGTGCAGGAACATGAGGGACAAATCTTTCATTTATTGAGACTGTTTTTTCCTTACCTAACACTCTCTCCCCAAGGCCTCCCAACTCAAGATAGGCATTCTGGAAAGAATCTTTCATTTCCTCATCCAGTGGTTGCTCCTTGCCATGAATAAGAATGGTGCTGCAGCGATCCAAGATCCTCTCTGGAGCTCCCTTCATAACCAGCAAGTGACGAGACTCTGATGGATTTGGATTTTTGTGGATAGACAGCTAGGGGGGAAGAAATGAAACATTTTATAAACATGTATTGTGAAAGTCATGAGTAATCATGATCACTCAAGTGTTGACTACTGTTACCAAGAAGAGTTTGTAATTTTCTGCTCTAGTTTTCATTTACCTGCACTTAAGAGGTTCACAAACTAAGGAATTACTATGTATTTTTTAACATATAGCCACAGATATTGCACTAGCCTTTTTTGTATCCAGGTTATACCTGTTAAGGTCATTTCCCAGCAGCTCATTCCTATTCCAAGATTTGAGCTCTTCCATCTGCTGTGTGCTACTGCTGCACAGGCAAGAAGCATGTTTAGTCTTTTCTTAGCAGCTGACACCTCAGTGTCAAGGCAGCTCCAGAAGCTCTTACACAGTGTAACGCAGTATGGTCCATTAACCTCAAACTTACAGTCTTGAGCAATCTACAAGCAAGTAATGGCTAGAGAAGATTTTGGTGCCAAAACTAGTTTTCAGGCACACTCGGCAAACTTACTGAAAGTGCTTTACACAGCAGTCCTCCCTAAAGAGGACACACACTTACCTGGTACTTGTTGGTGGAGTTAAATGGTATTTCCACCACTTTGGGATACCTTTGTCTCATATCCTTGACAGAACCACAGCACAATTCAATGCATTTCAGAAGTGCAGACTCTGAGGCGTCTCCCGCCACTGCTCTCTGAGGAAAGAGATAACAGAGTCTACATCCCAGTGGATTTGCCACAGAAGATTTTTTTTTTTTTTTTTTTTTTTAAAGTGTATTCATCTCAGCCCAGACCCAGCTTCCACCCACATAACATGGTATGAGGGCAAAGATAATTCTATTATCTAGTGCTGACATATATTGCATTTCAGAATGCCAGGCCTCCCAGTCTGAGAGCACAGCAGTCTTCTGATGCCAAAGTCAAGAAGCCCTTTTAAAGAGCAGAGAAAGTCAGATAACCAAGTGCGGTCAGAAAGAGGCTGGAGGGCAAACTTTGGGAAAAACTGCTGTCAAGTTGCTTGCCATGAAAAACAGCAAATGAGATGAAGGCTCATGCACACAGAAACACTTGCATGTGCTCTCCCACCCCAATACAAAAATTGCTTATCCAGCCTCTGGCAGACAAGATTTAATCTGTCCATGCTTCCTTGCCCATAATGTTAGCACTGGTAGACAGCGCAGGGAGATTCTCAGCCCTGGAGATCTGAGTGTGCTTCATGTCCTGCTTGAGTTTCCTTTGCTGCAATTTAAACCAAATATTTCTTGCCCTTCGGGTATCTTAATCCATGAGAATTTTTAAGTTATTTTTGGTATTTACTCTTCAGTATCTAAAAACTTTTAAAAATATCCCTCCCCCACAAGTCTTCCAAAGATGAGAACAACTCCTGCTCTTTATCTTGGGTCTAAAAAACATGACCTTAAGTTATACTCAGTATGAGGGAAAACTTTTTGTTCCATCATTTCTATTACCACAGCATCAGAACACCCTTGGGAAGGAGTTTACTAGGCAACATGACTAATATTTGACAGATTATAAGCACAGTGAATTTCAGCCCTGGCTGGGTCACAGTTCAGAAACAAGAATCTGAATTGACGTTATGCTGGCATCTGCACCAGCACTGAACCAGCAAAAGCTTAAAACAGCTAAGACACGCCAGTGAGGACAGAATGGCTAAAGCCACAACATCCCACAACTTCTGCTTCCCCAGCTCTGCTGTCATCTTCTACCAGCTCCCAGAACCAGGTGTTTGCAGCTTTTAAGTGTACAAGTGCCTGAGACAGCAATTCTTGGAACACCCGGACATTAGGAAATGCCTAGGAAAGCTTTCAGATTTTTCCTAGCCTTGTATTAAGTATCTATCTGAGCCCCCAGAGCCCCCAGATGCTAGTGGATGATGGAATCTCCTGAAGGAAATGTGTCTTCCCAGTCCCATCTCTGCCCACAGTACATCTCCCAGCAGAGTGATGGACTACAAAGAATATTAATAGTGACAGATAGCTCTACTTGGCAGGTTCCTGTGACCCACAGCACATAATCTCACTAACATCACAAGAGGGTAGTGGGAAACAGGACAAACATTTATTTTAAAAACTCACCTTAAGAATTGGTACATTTTCCTGGTTGGCCTGAAACACAGCACGATTGCAAAGACCTGCAATTCTGGACAGAGCAGTCCAAGTAGCTGAGCTCTTGTCAAAAGAAGCACCTGAAAAGCAAAGGCAGAAGGTCAAGATGTTCTCCCCCACATAAAACAAAAAACCAAACCAAACCCACAAAGAAAAGAAAAATAATAAAAAAACCCCACAAACTCCAAATCCCACAGGCTTAGAGCAGAAAGCCTTTACCTGAGAAACAGGAAACACTTAAAGCCTGCTAGCACACTACATCTCTTTCAATCCTCCTTCCTCCACAGGCACTTGCTGAGCAGCTATTTATTTTAAGACCTGAGAGTGAGATAACAATAGTGCAAGCACAAAACTCTGCTTTCAAATTCCACTAATGGCTGCAGCAGAGCCCATGCTGACAAAGCCAAGAAATCCTGGACATGTCCCATTCTTTCAGAGCAGTTTGATTAAGGAATGCTGGGTTCCACCTCTAGCTTGTCTCACCCAGGAATTGGATGAAATAGTTCCCAAATGAACAATGCTTAAACAAACAAACTGCTGCTCCTATGCTGGCTTTTAAGTTGGATTCAAGGGAGATGAGTTGAACAGACAGCTGATAAGCTAGCGTACTATACATTAAGTGAAATGTTCTAGGCTTATTTTGACTTCATCCAAGCTAACCATTGCCAGGCCAAACCCAAGTGCTTCCAAATAATACTATTTATAGCTTGTTAATTTGCACTGGTGTTAAAGACCAAAAACAGTAAAGCAGCTTTTTTAAAGTGGTTTAGACAAGCACACCATTTTGGAGTGGTTGGAGGCAGGGTGCAGCAGCACCACTAGAAGTTTATAGTAATAATGAGTTGCAAGCACATTTCACAAGTTAGACGACAGACACAAAATTCCTAAACTGGGTTGTACCAAGCAGTTCTGTAAAGTTAAGTACTTCTCTACTTCTCTCAACTGCACAGCACACAGTTTTCAGTTTATCAATATCTAGAAGAAACTTCCTGCTGAAGTCTTATTCACTTCATTTATTGCTACAACTCTGCAAACACAGCCAGAATGTTCTGGGTAAACCCCTCTTGTAGGGCAGCCATCTAGTTCAACATGAGACTATTTCCATCTGTGTCCAGACTCAAGTAATTTATTATTCACATCAATACCTATGCTATCCATCAACACTTTCAGCAGACTTAAGATAGAGCTATTTCATCAGATCTAGCTTTTGGCAAAAATAATTAGGTACTCAGAAGTACAGAACAGCAATTATTTCCACATACAGGACAAATGTAAGGGGCTGAACATTCAAGAGGCTCAAATTCCAATGGAGTAATTCTGAGCAAAACCACAGAAGAATTTCATGTTTAAACAGAACTGTGGTACAATGCAAAGCTTTCTATATGCCATCTGAAATCTTTTAATGGTCAACTGTAGATCATAAGAAGTCCTTGCACTGTGAACATCACTTGGAGTGGAGAACTAGAGACTGGGTTTCTTAGAAGTCCAGGAAACCCCAGGAAAAGCCATTTTTTAAATTAAATACCTCAAGCACAAGGAGATGGTCTTACCACTCTGGTTCTCTGTAGTATCAGCCTCATGAATCTGATTGTCAAACCACATGTGCGCAACCGTCATGCGATTCTGTGTCAGCGTGCCTGTTTTGTCAGAACAGATGGTGGATGTGGAGCCCAGGGTTTCCACAGCTTCCAGGTTCTTCACCAAGCAGTTCTTACGAGCCATGCGCTTGGCTGTTAGTGTCAGACATACCTGGAGAAAAGGAAGATGCCTGGTTTAGATGTTCATTAATACACTGCTACTTAAATCACTGTGGGCACAGAATCACAACTGGCTTACGTGTCGTGCAGTGATTGCCACACAACTCCAAGCTCACCCTGCTAGTTCAAAATCATCAGCAACGTTGAGGCCCAATTGCTAGTCTTAAATGACACATTCTCCTCATCACAAAACCTTCAGAAAAGGATGTGCAAAGCTTCACCCTCCTGCTTCTCAGTGCAATAGGAAGAAAAAAACATGCTCCAAATGAGCATTTTGAAGTTGTGGTTCCCAATCATAGGAACTCTCAAAATAGGTGGAGGCAGGCCATGTATTACACAGCCCTAGTAACAGGGATGCACTTTATTTCTGTAGGAAGTTAGCAGCTTTCCCTTTCTTAGCTACCCTTTCTTACCAGAGGTTCTCACCTGGTTCTACCTCCCAATTGTTCATTCTCTGCCTCAGCTGCTGCTCTGGTTCCTAAGGCTGCACGGAAGCTTGTAGACCTGTCCACCACTACCTTCTACACAGCTGAGCATACATAGATATACTCACCATCTCCTCAGGAAATCAAACTTTCAAGAACCTCTGTCAGGTCCCAGATCAAAAGCTGTGACTAGAGTGAAGCTTGCCAAATGCTCTGCTAGCCCTTCAGGGCTAGAAGAGCTACTGTGCATGTGAACAATTTTAACAGGAAGGTCCTTTCTTGACACAGAAAAAGGCAAAACAAGTCCAGAACTCCTAATATTGCTCATTTCAGTTCTACAATGCCATGGCTCTGTGCAAGTCAAGCTTAGAAATCCATCTTCAGCAGAAAAACAGATGCAGAACTTGATGTTGATTCAGGCAACTGAGGTCCACGTACGCTGAGTTTCCACTCAACCAGAAAGTACCTTTCAATACTTTAGTGTTTACTTCACTGTATGCACACCAACCATGAAACACTCCACTTCCTTAAGAACTGTGTATTTAACCCATTCAATATTTTTTTCCCATCTTCACTCACCGTGACAGTTGCAAGCAGCCCCTCGGGGACATTGGCAACAATGATCCCGATGAGGAAGATTACAGCCTCCAGCCACGTGTACTCAAGGATAAGTGAAAGGATGAAGAAGGAGACACCCAGGAACACAGCCACACCAGTGATGAGATGGATAAAGTGCTCAATTTCCATGGCAATTGGAGTTTTCCCCCCTTCCAGTCCTGAAGCCAGACTAGCAATACGACCCATCACAGTGCGATCCCCAGTGCTAATGACAATGCCACGTGCAGTGCCTAGAAGAGACAGGTTTCAGAAATCAAAAACTTTTGCCAAAATACACTAAACTGAGTTTGTTCAGCCTGTTCTAGAGTTTTGCAGGCTTTGCCCAAGATCATGCAGGTGGGTGTTCCAATGGCCAAAGTCTTCCACTGCAGCTTTTTTTTTTTTTTACTCTCTAGCAGCATTAGAAATAAGCAAAGGTAAATGCTGCACAGGATTCTCATGTGACTGATCAACCTGCATGCCCTCTCCCTTCCATCCCAGGGAAGGAAGTGCCAATTGCAGCAAATCAGAGGAAGCCATCTTCAAGAAATAATGTGTCCTCTTCCCCCTCCTTTAAAGGGAAGCCCATTTTCTCTCCCCAAGACTCCCAGGAAAGATCAAGAACATCCTTTAATTTTTCTGGGCTGGGCTTGTGGGGGTGGGAAAGAGCAGCAGAGAGTCTGCTGGTGAGAATCTGTCATAGGACGACAGATCAGGAGTCAGAATTTTACACCATTACTAAACAGTCACACCTTAACACCCTGTAGATGTGGAAAAGATGCTGTCAGCTTCAGCACAAAGAGCACGTACCACCATACCCAGAGCTGCAACAGGGAGTTCTGCCAGGGATGTTTGAAATTCTTGCTTTCTGCAGCAGCTGTAATATTTCTTGTAGCTCTGCCTCACCATGCTGGTTCACATTATCTGCACTTAAACACTGCTGTAACTGAGCAGTGATGTTCTAGTCTTTGCACACTGTACAATATTGCAGCTGGAAGGAGCAAAGCCCTTGCTTGCAACCTCCAGCCTGGCACTGGTAGGAGCAGACTACCTACAAATACACTAAACTCGCATGGCTTTTTTTTTTTTAACCTATGAAGTTCAATTCCTAGCATTGTTAATACTACAGGGAAGTTAAGAAAAAGTCATGTACCTTCCACACAGTTGGTGGAAAAGAAGGCAATGTTCCTGGTCTCAAGTGGGTTCTCATTGGAGAAGTCTGGAGACCTGGTCTGAGGCTCTGATTCACCAGTAAGTGAGGAGTTATCCACCTACATGGAAGACAGTACTTTGTCATGCACAACCAGATAAAACACCAGGCACCGCATTCCTCCCTCCCTTCCATTCCACCACCCATTCACAGCATAGAAGACATTCTTTGAAACCAGACTAATTCATCATCCCTCACAATGTAGTTTTCAGACTGCTCGTCACTGCTGTACCTTGCAACCATGTGCAGATATGATCCGAAGGTCAGCTGGAATTCTGTCTCCTCCTTTCACCTCCACTAGATCTCCAACTACAACACCTTCAGCATTTATGCTGAGCTTCTCACCATTTCTGACTACAAGTGCTTGCTGAAAGAGAATACAGAAACAATCTACATCAAAAGAACAGACAGAAGATATGAGTATCTTAAAATAGTTGTGCTATGGTTCTATAAGGTTTCTACTTGTACTTAGTATGTTTATCTTCAATACATGTTATTTTTAAAAAAACAGCTCTCTTTGTTTTCTTCCTATTAAAGTTCCTTGTTGCCAAGGATAATAGAGTTAGGTACCATACAGCCTGCCCATGAAGGAAACCGAGTTTTAGTGCACACCACACTAGATCCTGAACTACTCATACTGTTGGGAAAGTGTCCTACCGGTGTTAATAAAATAAGGTGGTGGAACTCAGAGTCCAAGATACTGCCCTGGCCTATTGGCATAGTTACTTGGAGGACAAGAAGGAGTCGTCTGATAGACCCCTTGAAATTAAATGCTACCAACCCACACTAACAGTCAGGCCTTTTTCAGTTGAAGCTGATGTTTAAAACAGTTAATAACCTTGAACAAGCTACAGCCTGGCAGATCTCAATAAAGTTAGGTATTCCATACCTGAGGCACCATGTTCTTGAAGGACTCCATGATCTTAGAACTTTTTGCTTCTTGGTAATATGAGAAACACCCAGTAATGATGACCACAGCTGCCAACACAACACCCAGGTAGAGCTACAAGGAGCAGAGAAAGTGAGTCATAGGATGATCTGCCTGAAAGGCTTCCAAGTTCATCCAGATAAATTGCTTGGTATTTAAGTGCCCATTACAAAGCATGGAGGTACTTGCAGTCTCTGTACATTTTGTACACAAAGGCTATCCACAAGCTAGTGTTGTTAACACAACATGAAGGAAGTCGGCTGTTCATTTCATTAGGTGGAAGCACTCCAAGACATGTTAAGCTCATGCTCAATTTCCCATGATTATGGGAAAAGCTTCTGGACTGAATGATTAGAGGAAGTTAATCTGCTTTGAGCCAAACAGGCTGCTTAGCCTGCCTTTGAGGTAAACCAGACATTTTTACTTACATTATCATTGTTGGGCTCCTCCTCCATTGCACTTTGTATGCCGTAAGCCAGAAAACACAGAACAGCACCAATCCACAACAGGAGTGAGAAACCTCCAAAGAGCTGCCGACAGAACTTGACCCATTCAGGAGTGGTAGGTGGGGGTGTGAGGGAATTTGGGCCATCACGAGCCAAAATCTCAGCTGCACGTGCAGAAGTCAAACCCTAAAAGAGAAGTTACTTTTATAGGTATTGTGGCAAGACTGACTGGAAAGGTAGGTCTCAATTTTTTCATGTTGTACCACAGGAACAAGGAGATGCTAACAGGCAACGGAGATTTCCACACAGCTGCCAGGGCTCTGCAACACAAATGTGAAAACTGTATGCCAAAAGAAAAGCTAAAGG
This sequence comes from Phaethornis superciliosus, assembly GCA_023637945.1. Taxonomy (NCBI): domain Eukaryota; kingdom Metazoa; phylum Chordata; class Aves; order Apodiformes; family Trochilidae; genus Phaethornis; species Phaethornis superciliosus. The sequence goes on along the minus strand of JAJQWJ010000001.1, from coordinate 81,903,718 downwards.
ATGTTGGATGCTTCCTGAAAAGTCTGCAGCCCAGGGCGCTACTATTGTGGTAAGACTGACTGGAAAGGCAGGTCTCAATTTTTTCATGTTGTACCACAGGAACAAGGAGATGCTAACAGGTAATGGAGATTTCCACACAGCTGCCAGAGCTCTGCAATACAAATGAAGGATGTGAAAACTGTATGCCAAAAGAGAAGCTAAAGGATGTTGGATGCTTCCTGAAAAGCTTGAAGCCCAGGGAGCTACAAACACTGGAAAATGGCAGGACAAGAAGGCTACAGCAGCAGACTTTGAGCTCTGAGAAACAGCCCAGTACAATCTATCTGATCAAATTATGGAACAAGTGAAAGCTGGTGGCTATAAAGATGATGACACTTTGGACTGGCCTTCCAGGAAGTTCAGCTTTCAGAAGCCAAGGTCTTTGACAAATATACAAGTGTCTGTGCTGTTACAGAGTAAGGACAGACCTGTTGCTATATGCAATCATGCAAAAAAATGCATTAAGCAAAGCAAACAAGAGCAAAGGTGCAAAACCACTACAGTGCTACTGCACTGGACTTTAGCTAGGACAGCTCTATACCTCTTAGTATGAAAGAGTGTAATTTTAACTACTATCCATCATAAAGCCTCTGGGCATGTGTTAACTCATTAGACTACATCTACAATATAACAAACATTTGCCTTTTTTTACAAGCTCCTCAAGGAAAAAAATGATCCAAGAATTACTTGACCTTGGAACAATTCAGAGGCAGATAACTGACTTTGAAACAGTCAGTTTCAGGAGGATAAAGACAAGTATTTGTAAGCTCAACAGTTCCTCCAAAGCCTGGGAAACTTAACTGGAGGAGGTGAGATTAAACAAAAAAGGGAAAAACAAAAACCAAAAAACCCAGACCACCCAGATCTCCCTTTGTGAAGTATTCTGATCTGAGACTGTTCTCTTTCAGATCGGGGCAAAGAGGGAGAAAAAGCAAAGTCTACCTACCCGACTTAAGTCTGTTCCATATTTACGATGAAGTTCATCAAGGGTCAGCTTGTGGTCATCCTGAAAGACAAGAAAGGGGGTAAAAGAGATCACAGTCCCTGCAGACTGATCAGCAAGAATTCAGCAATTCCACCCCAGGTTTTCTATCTGTAACAGTTTGGTGAGTGTTAAAAAAGATTAGAGTGTTTGAGTATGAGATTAGTTTGAGTATCAGGAACTAAAGCAGGAGGGCTTTCAGACTGAGAAGGGCAGAACAAAGAGGGGACTATTCCCTCCCATTCCCTGCCCATACTCCATCAAGGTCAGGCAGACCAGTAGGCCCTCTCTTTTATTAAACCTTGCTTTGATGTAGTTCCCCTGTGTTCTTTTACCACCAAATCCCTATGTGGTCTTCTTCAGAATCCACATCAGCCATGGACCCTCTCCTGAGTCAAGGCCCTGCTATAACAGGCCCTCAGGCACCTATTCCAGCCAGAATCGAGACCAGGTTATATATTTATATTTTTGTATACATTTGTATTTCCATTGTTTATCCCGTATGCTATTACGTTTCTCCTGTTCTAGTAAATCTGTTTGCAATCATATTTAATTCCCAACTTTAAGTCTCTCATCTTTACTCCCCTTTTATCTTTCCTTGGGGGGGTGGGGGATAATAAAGCATAATGCTGTCCTTTGTTTTTAGGCCCGCCCAAACTGCTAAGCAGTGACATAGAGTCAGCTCATCTTTGTGAGGAGAATCTCCATCTCATTCTGCAACTCAGAGCTGTTTCATCTTTAGCATTCTTGTGACTGTTTGGGTATGACATGACAACTTTTTAATCACATTTTCACTACATCTCAGCACAGTCTTTATGCCTCCAGCAAATTCTTTGAGGCTTCAGTGAGTTCTTTTTTCAAGGGGGTGAAGGAGGAGGGGAAAGGAAAGGAATTAGGAAGAAAGGTAGGAATGTAAGGAAGACTAACCCTGTAAATTCACACACTTCTAGGTAACACCACCAGCTTAAGCACAGTCTCTCCCCCAAATGAAGCTCCTTTCCACAGCCAAGATCACACTGGTGCACTCAAAAGGTTGTAGTGAAAGGGATGAGATGCTTTCAGTTAACAGCACTACTGAACATAAAATCTTATCTTGGGGCAAGCTTCAGTATCTTCTCTCCCTAATAGAGGGCCCAAAAATGGTAAATCCCAGGCTCAAATACACATCACAGAAACAAAAACTGCATCATCTTCAAGGGCAGCAGGTCTAAGCTGTTTCACAGACAGATAGCATTATCCAGCATTTACAGATGGCAATGGGAGACACCCCCACCACAGCCTCAAACATGACTAGAAGTAATACCAAGGTCAGTCTGAGCACAGGCCAGTAGCAAATGGAGCTGTACAGACTAAACTCCTCAACTGGAATGAAAACATCAGTCTCACTCATATGACAGCACAATAAAGCCTGGAGTTTTGCTATCCAGACAGTGCTTGCCTGGGCAATTAACACAGCTACACTGTGCTACAGGCAAGACAGGTAAGGAGAAGCTTAGGTTCTGTGTCAAGCACATTTTGAGAAGTGAGGTTTTCAGGGCCTATCGTGTGGCTATCTTGATGCTCAAACACTTGCAGCATGCCTAGCGTGGAGACAGAGGGGACATGAAGGGAGATCAGTACTTCAGTCACACCATACTGTCTGTACATGATCTCTTTTAGTCACATGAGACACACAGCTTTGAGGCTACTGAATATTCTTAAAGCTGCTCTTTCTGTGCCCTACACTCTTACCATTACGACTTCCTTTTTAAGCTCATCCATGTCCCTTTCCTTCCCCTTTTTCTTCTTCGCGCCATGCTCTGATGTAGCAGTGGGCTCATACTTGTCTCTTCCAGCCTGCAAGGGAAGACAATCCTGTTAGAAACTGTTTCTAGAACTATTGTTTTAGAAGTCGACTTACAGTCAGTATCCACAGCAGTACACATGAACTATACACACAAGACTGCCAGGCAGATAGAATTATTAAAGTTACGCCACTATATTCAATAAAAAAAAAATGAGCTGTTGATCAGACAAGTCCTCAACAGACAGATTATAGCCAGTCATTATGCAAGTCTAGTTACCAGGAAAGTATGATACAGCCTATTCAGTCAGCCTTAATGTGCAAGCACCAGCTCAAGATGAAAAAGTGGTGAAGAGCATAAGAAACCAATTCCTGAGTGTATATGTATGTTCTTTTCAAGGCATTAACTCCTCCTCCCCCCCTCTTAGTCTTTAACATCCTCTGGCAATGGAGCAGCCTATGAACTGAAGATAAATAAGCACTGGTATCTCTGACTAGTTGAATCTGGGGACAAGTTCCAACACTTTCATTCTCAGTTTGGCACTCTAGCTAGCTGGTTACACAACAGAAATCTGCTTTTAATTTATGGCAGTTTGACCAGCAAGAATGGTATACAAAGCAGGAGTACACTTTTGCAGATTGAATCTATGCTTACACCCCACAGAGTAGATTATATGCTTGAAGTCTTTATTCAAGTGCTTTTATATTCACTTTCATTATGGTTAGTTCAACATGCAGAGATTTGAATTTTGTCGTGATGGGGTAAACAAGCATCCAAGGACAACCTATGGCATAACACACAAACATAACTAAAGACCAAAAAGTATAGAACAGTTACAGGCAGACATAATACTAAACTGCAAGAAGTTTGGGCACCCCATAAGGTACCAAAACCAGGCATCAGTATAGCCTCACAATGTGGTCTCTTCATTAAATACTCAAATCATTTAAAAACCCTCACTAGCAGCTTTTCCCTCCTTTCCCTTCTCCGTAAGACCTATTACACCCCTGCCAAGTTTTATGCAGCGAGATTCTCAACCAATGGGATCCCTGAGAAGCATTTTGAGATGAAACAGCAGTTAGTGGCACCAAAGTCAAGCCGCTAACAAGATTAAGAAAAGGTTTCAAAGGCATCGCCTTGCTTGATCTTCGCATGAGCACTTAAATCACAAGCTGGATTTCTGAGAGCAATCTGGACACGGGAACTACTGTTAGGATCCAAGAACTATCCTGCTGGAACAGTTAAGCACATGAAAATTTTATTATTCACTCCAAGAGAAGTAGAAGCCAAAACCAAAAGTGAAACTACATGAAGATAAAGGAAAAAAAATTCACAACTTTTCCAAATGAACATGTCAGCTGCACTTAGAAAATAATCTTCTTGCCCTGAGAAAACTCTGTGCACACCACTCTGCAGCCAGTGTCATGCATTTCACATGCAGGGAAGCTCTCTCTTGCCCTCTTTATTAAAGGCAGGCTTTGCATCCCCCCATATCCTTGCATGCAGGTACAGAGCTGTGCAATGGAAACAGCTTTTAATAAGAGGAGTGGAGCCAAGCTGCTTGCCTCCTCTCTACTCCAGGAAAAGGACACAGAGCTACAGATTGTCAGCATTCCTAGCATTCTCTTTCCTGCACCCAAACTCCCATTTCGATTCTTAAAAAAAGAAGTGAACACCATGGAACTTAAACCAGCAAGGTCCTCGCATTCCAGCAGTGAAAGAATTTGCCATGGGGCAATTCAGAACAAGTCACCATGAAGTGCCTCTCTGTGAGTCTCTGAGGGAAACAACTTTTTTTCTGCTAAAGATCTGATAGACACGTCCAAACACAGTTTTGGACAAAACACATGTTTCTTGATTATTGCTAGAGATGAGAAATGTTTTCTAATGAAGATGAAGGACCTTGTACCTCGGCTAGCAGTCCATCATCTTCAGCTTCACCCCTTTTCCCCAGAACAGCTTGCAAGCACTTGCACATAACTTCCTGGTTCTTTGAAACTTAAGTGAAAAGTACAGTTACCCAGCTTATCAGGGACAGAGGTGAACAGCCTGTGAATACAAGTGTTCAACTCTTTCAGCTGCAGAGACAACTTGTAAGTGGGCAAACATGAAAAAGCTCACTGTCCTTGTTCAAGCACGATTTGCTTAAAAAACAAAAAAAAACTGAAGAAAAAACCTAGCAACCAGGTGCAGTCAGGACATAAAGCAGATGGATTTATTAGTTTCTTTAAGCACCCAAGTACTTGGGTCTTAATGGAGTCCATCTTAGTGAGGCACTCAGAGTTCCTCAGTTTACAGAAAAAAAAAAATTAAGCACAATACAATACCCCTTTCAGTAAGGGTGGGATGCAGTACTAAAGCAACAGAAGGGAAAGTAAATAGTATCTCAGTAGCATCAACTTCAGCTCTTGCTATAGGATCATTTAATGCAGTCTGAACTTCCTGCTCCATCATTCAAATCTGAACTTGACACATAGATCAAAGTCCTGCCCCTGATCTGTGCCTTCAGGGACATTGCCTCTCTTCTGGCAAGATGAGCCCCAACAATGGCTTGCACTAGTTGGCTGGGCTGACAGGGAATATGGGGTTCATCCCATCTCTCAGCACTGTAGGATTTCCCTTCTCTCCCCTCCTTTTCCTTCCATAAAATGAGGAGGAGGCCTACATCTTATCGAGAATAACCACATGGCCTGAACACAAAGGATGGTCTGTCTCATTAGAAATGTCACCCGTTACTTGACTTGGCCTAAGAACTGACTCATCAAAACAGCTATAGAAAAAACACAGTTTTTTTTTTTCCATACAAGATTTCTTTTTTCCATTGGCTTAAGCACAACATTAATAGACATCAGTGTAAGTTTTATACAGCTCCCAGAAAATCTTATTGTCTTTCAGACACAGCTTAACCTTTTCCACTCTGGACTAATTGAGCCATTCATGACTGATGTTCTCAAAGCAAGTAATGATTAACCAGGAAACAGAAGGGGTGCAAATCAGCAGACAAGCTCAGAAGTATCCTATTCTAAAATCACCTAATCCAACAAGAAATATCAAGTAAGTGCCAAAATAAATTACGCAGTCTCCGGAGGCATGGTCTGTTCTAGTACTTATGTCATTATAATCAACTGTGCAGAGAAAACAGAAAAGTTACTGTCCTGCTGCCTCATGAGACAGTCTTCAGTAAATATATTAACCAGATGAGTCATGGTACAGACCATGCCTATTGGACTGCAAACACCGCTCCACAGGCCTACGTAATCTTACCAAGTGATGCAAATGCCTTCTCTTGATCCTTCTCGCTCCCTCCCAAGACCTGCGTTCTATCTCTATCTTTAATCAAAAGTCTAATCAACTGCATCAATTGAACAGACTCTCAGCAACTAGGAGAGTGTAAAAAATTTTTTACTTAAGGGCTACTAATTGCTCATTGTGAGCAGACTGTTGCTTCCCAAATTATGGCAGGACAAGCTTTCCTCTCATGACAATGGATCTAAACCTTGCAAGGGTTTTCATCATCAGAGTAAAAACATGATCACCTAACACTTTAAGCCTTCTCTGGAAGTTAGAGATATCTCTGTTCGGAGCTGCTAAAGACCCAAGTGCAAGGCAGTCTTTCCAAATGCCATAGCTGCACAACTCTTCCTGATTTCTCAGTGCTGTACCAATTATGGAGCATCAACTCCCACACTTATTTGCCTGGAATATTAATACATCTTTTCCAGCAATCCAGACATCACTACTGGACATTCCTCTCTGATAGAGAAGCTGGGGATTAAAGCCACCCTTTGAAAAGGCCTGACATTCTGCCATTTTTCAGGTCAGGATCATATACTGGGTTACACAACTGCAATCTGCAGGTGCAGAGCACTTGCCAGAGCCCCTTCATCCTGTTAACACCACTGTTGCAGAAGTCTGGTTTTACTAAGCCCATGGTTTTCTTTGAAGTATCCTCTAGCCTTAGTAATAAAAAGTGGGAATAAAAAAGATGGGGGAGGAGATTTCTTATTGCACAAGATAAGGACTGCTTTGATTTGCATAATTTCCCCTTGGTCCATTATGCAATATGACTTCCTAGTTCCTGACAGGGGAAAAAAAAAAAACAAACCAACACCTTAGCTGGGGTTTAGGCATTAGCACTGACCTTCAGAAGCAACTCAAAGCACTCACTAACAACTGTGTGTCCCACCAGTGCAGCGAGCAAGACAGACCTGCTGCTGCCTGCAGACAACTTCCCAGGAGCTCTCAACAGAAACAAACACCCCCCCCACTCTATTTTACTCCACACACCTCCTCGGATAATCCGCTTTTTAGGCTCAGTAACATACCCAGGCAGCTCAAAGCTCTCCCCTTGTCCTGTTACCATTTAAAGTAAAACAGAAGCACAGCTTCTCCTCCCTGACACAGCAACATGGAACTTCTCTCACACACTCTTACTTTCTCTTCCATCCATGCTCCCATGGAAAAGAGGTTTCCTTTTCAGGCACCTTAATGCATGGCAGGCACATGCCCATCTTGTAACCACACTGCCTTTTTCACAGTTTTGCTCTCTCACATCCCTGTTTTTCAGGGGGGCCCCAATTATCAGCACGACTTCTCATTGCTAAACTAACAAATCTTATGACTTGCAACCAGAAAGCCTGAGGCAGCTGTACCCTGTTGAATTACTCCCCATGTTGCTGCTTCAGTTTCCAGGCACTTGCTTTATTATCCATGCAACTTAAAAAAGGCCAATTGAGCAGAGACAGTTAACAGCCTTTATATTAGCAAGCATCTGCACCTCCCTTTAGTCCAGCCACAAGCAGACTAAGCTGCTGAAGCTTTTCACACTGGTATCATACAAACACAAAACTTCAGGGCTTCTTTAGTGACTTATAGCATCCAAAATACTGCAACAACACCAAACTCTCCCTCGATGCTTTAGCTCTAAGTGACTTAGCTTTAAGTGACTTTTTTTTAGCTCTTAAGTGACTTTTTATTGTGCAAGCTGCTTGTTGCCCATCATACCGAAAAACACCACGCTGGGCTGCAGAGCATCCAAAGGACCAGTGAGGGGAAAAAAAAACCCTACAGCGCACAAAAAAATATCCAGAAAACCCACCCCACAGACTCCTCAGTCTCCTTTTCCAAGTAAATGTCCATTCAGTCATGTTCTTGCAGCTCCCTTACTATTCACCCAGTTATGTCAACATCACCGCTGTAGTACCGCACCCATGAGGACAATGCAAAGTCAAGTCAATGTTTGAACAGCACTTAGGCAGCCCAGAACACCTGGAGGCAGGGACAAGGCTACCACCTTTGCACCTCAAGTGCCATCAAAGAGAAGCGGAGAAATTTGGGAATTTTCCAGGAATGAGCCTAAACCAAAAGTAAATAAAAGTCTACAAACTTCCAGCTATACAAGACACACAGGGAAGTATTTGAAGGGAAAAAAACAAACATCCAAACAATAAAACCCCGAAACAAGTCTTTGCTTTTTCAACACTAAATACAATCGGAGCAACCCACGAGGTGTTTCTGCTCCGTACACCGGCATTTGACCACAACACCCAACTTCTTCACTCCGGTTTTCAAGAGCCTTCACTGACACTTTTCTTTAGTTGAAAGATATAATCTGAATTAAGGGCTTCTCTTCCTTCTGTAGGAGCAAGGCTGGTACAGGACAGAAAACTCTGCAGGGCCTTCTGTGAGGGTTTTGTCACCCCCATTACCAGGGCAGATGTTAAGAGTCGGGGGCGATCACATCCCTCCCACCACCAACTCCCATCACAGCCTCCATGTGGCAAATTAGCCCTAAATAAACCTGAACAACCCTGGCATTCCCCCCCCCCACACACACACATCCAGGGGCCCTCGTGTCTCAAGAAGTCTAAACTACTCTTAGGAGCCAGAGGAGCAGGCAAGCTCCGCTCCAAAAGGGCATCAGATAACACCCGCCCCGGGGGCTGCGGGCCCCGCACGCCCGGGGGGCGAGAGGCCCTTTTTCGGGGGTACTCGTCGTTAAGGCGAAGGCGGCCGTGCTTTGGACCACCCCCTTTACCCCAGCTCACCGGCACGGGCCGCCCACCCCCGCGGCCATGTCTGCGGCAGAGCCGTCCGGGAGCAGCCGAGGGCGCCTCGCTGCGGCGCGTTGTGTCTCCCCCCGCCCCGTTACTTCCTCTCCCGGCGGCAGCGGCCGCCAGGGACCGTTGCTCCGGGGCAGCTGGCACCGCCGCCCTCTAACGGCCGCTGCCGCCCGCACCGACCCCACCGCCCTCGCTCACACGGCGACGTGGCCTTAACGCCGCCGCCCCACCGCGGGCACGGCCACGGCCACGGCCACGGCCAGTTCCCCCTTAGCCCCCAGCCGCCTTCGGAAAGAGAGACCCGGCACTGCCCCGGCTTTCTTGAATTTCCCACTCCCGGCCACGCCTTCCGCCCCGGCCCTCCCGTTCCCGGACCCGCCGCTCACCCCCTTGCCCATCGTGCCGGGCGACTTGTGTGCGAGTCAGGCGGCTGGGGGTGAGAAGCGGGGATCAGCGGCGCCACGTGTCCCGGACGGCGGCAGGTGTGGAACAATAGCAGCGGACCCGGCCGCCGCTCGCCTTCTTCCCCCCCCCCCTCCTCCTCCTTCTTTTTCTTCTTCCTCCGCCGCTCCTCTCCTTCGCCTCACCCCCCTTCTCCCCCCACCCACGCCGCTCCTCTCGCTCGCCGCAGCCTCCCGCAGCTCCAAAAGCCGCCGGCTTCCCGCCGCATAAAGAGCCCTCCGCCACACCGCCCCGCCCCAGCCCGGCCCGCCGCACCGCCCCTCCGAGGCGGTGGGTGGGCGGGGACGGCACGGGACCGGGGCGAGGCGGGGTAGGAGGGGGTTGGGGGGGGGGGGGGGTTGAGTATGGTTGTGCTCGTCACCTCGGGTGTCCCGGCCGACCCTGGACGTCGTGGAGGGAGGCGGGGTGGGGCCCCCGAGGGGGTACCTTCCGTCCCAACGGGGAAAGCTCCCGGGGGGGAAGCCACCGGGGATGCGCCGGGCCGGGCCGGGCCCCAGGGCCGCCGCCATGCTGGTTAACGCCGGGCGCCGCTGCCGCCTCCCTGAGGGTTTCGGCGGCTGATCCGTCGTGACCGCCGTCTACCGTCCAGGCGGGAGCCAGCCTCGCCGTCGCGGCCGTATGAAGCCGCGGGTTGCCCCGTGTTGTCTTTCCCGCGGGTCTCGCTGGTACTGCTGTCCCTCCCGAAGGGCCACAAGAGTCCCAGGGAGCCTGAGACCCCCAGAGGGGTCTTTCCACCCAAACCGCGGTGTAGGGGCTGCATTGGTGAGCTGTGAGGGGCAGGCAGAGGTGGCACGGCACCCGCAATGCTTCAGGCTTTCTGAGGGTAAAGCGGGATCCATTTACTGGGAGGTGTGCCTGTACTTCCCAGAAGCTGCTTTAGAGTGTGGCAATGGCTACGCTTGGTGATCCAGGACTGGGTGAAGAGTTACAGGGTGGCTTTCTGTGCCCTCTGCCAGGAGACTGTCCTTCCCTTAGGCTTAAAATTTTGAATAAGATGTACACAGAAGTTGTAGCTGCGTGTTGGATCACTTTGCCTTCTACTTCTGTCTAGATTATCCAGCAAAAAAAATCAGCTTCTTTTTCATTCTGGACAGCTTAGTAGAACCTCCAAGACCCTGTATGAGCCTGCAAATGAGAAAAGTGTTCCAATAGTCTCTCAATAGTAGAAGGAGAGGCTTCTACCTTCCAAGGCCTCCTAAAATCACTTGGTAACTTTCTTGCAGAGCAGGAAGGTAGGTAGGGCACTCTTCTGATAAGCAGGGCTTAAAACTGCTCTGCAGAAGGGAACTGAGTTCAGGCCTTATACTCCTGTATAAGAGCAAGAGCTTGCACATCGGTTTGCCTACAGGCACACGTATGTTAGGGGAAGGAATGCTGCCACAACCATCGTGGGTTTTTTAAAAGGTGGTAGAGGTACCACACCAGTAGTGGAGCTTGGTTCTGCTTTGCCCTGGCTTTAGAGGTTCCAATGGATTTGGGGCTTGCAGATATGTAGGATGCTCCATATTTATGACTCTAGCTGAATTTAGATACAGCTTGACCTGCTCAGTACTGAGGTGCTTCTGGGACCAAACATAATGATCGTTAAAGTAAAAACAACACAACCCAAGAAAACCCCAGCAGTGAGATCAGATGCCATTTTAGCTGGCAGGCTAGCATTTCAGAGACACTTTCTTTAATCTTACCCATAAGGTCCATTTGGTTCCTCTGATGGTCTTTATTGGATCTGACACAGTGCTAATGGATTGGAAAACTGAAGCTTTTGGTGTAACTAGAAAATACATGGTACCTGGGCAGCTCTCTGCCTCCCAGGCTACACCAACTTGACCCCGAGGCAGCGCTCTCCGTTACCTCTCGTTACTGTGTAGAAATTTCAGAGCCTGAAATGATCTATTAATTTAATTTTCACTCCTTAACAGCATTTTCATGCATAAAACTTGGGGGTCTTTCTGTGGAGCAGTGAAGCTTAATCAACAGGACACTAACAGAAGACCCCCAGACAGCTGCTGAGCCATATTGCCCCTTGAAGTGCCACCTAACCAGTGCAGGTGAGTAGGCACACTGAGTTTTATCCGTCTTGCCTCGGAGTAGTTGATGTGTAGCCATTTCTTCACAACATGAAACCAGCATTCAGTTGTGATCCTGTAAACTCAGACCTAGCGTGCCTTCCAGGAGTGAAACGTGTCTCGGTTCTGTTACTGACAGAGATTTAAACAGACAGCAAATCCAGACGGGTCAAAGGAAATTTTATTATGTCAAACCAGGCAGGGAAGGTACAGTACTTGTGTTCTTCTCCTGTAATAGGTTTCAGTGAGATTAGCTTAAGAAAACCCAGGAGAGAGGTCTGTTTTCAGTATCTGCAAGCAATTACAAACTCTTTTTGATACCCTGACAGGGTGACTGGGAGATAACACACAGGAAACTGCACTCCTGCCAATGGGTCAGATGTGAATCAGGTTTTATTAGCTGAAAGTTCTTGCATTTTAGCTTGTGTGTCCCTCTCAGTTCATGCCAGGAGTAATTGTGAATCCTTATTTTGCAGACTTGCAGCATTACCTCTTTATTTTCCTTCAGCCCCACTCACTGTTTGCAGTGCAGTTGTGGGCTGCTGAACAGTGGTTGAATTTAAGAGTAGGCAGCCTGGGATGCAGTGAAAGAAGGGTGGGCCTTAGGTAAACAGAGCAGGGCATTATGTGAACGCCTGCTGCTGTGGACATCATACAGCCCTTCAGCAGTGTTTTTTACTTAAAGAAGATAAGAGTGTTTTACAGCAAGGAGCTTTATTACAGCCATTTTAGGGACAGAAAAACAAAGTCACAGAGAGGGAAGGCAGGCATGCAGAAAAACCTCAGTAGTTTCTAGTTAAGAGTCCAAGGGTCTGAAAGCCCTTTGCTCTTGCTGTTAGATATGACAGCTTCTGCTCAAGCATATTCCTGCTTTCAGTAACAGACTGCATATAGCTGCTTGACACAGAGCAGCAAATCTTTATTCCTTTGCAAGTGCCACAGCCTAGGGCTGCATTTGCGGGGAAAACTAGGATCCCATTAGTGGGTAGCTACTACCCAGAATAGGAAATAATATCATCTCCCATCTGTTTTTTTCTTTTTGAGATATTTCCCGTGTTTGCCAGTGTTCTGCATGTGTTGCAACACATGCCACACGAGGTGAGCCACGCCTCGGCCTTCACCTTGTTAAACACAGCCACTGTTTCAGTGGCAATTAACACACACACATTGGGGCAGCTTGCTGGTGGAAAGGTACAGTGCCTTTCACAGCAGAAGTTCCCACTTACTCAGTAAGAAAAAAAACCTACCAATGGAGCTGGGTGCAAATAAGCTATTTTCCCCCATTTGTACTTTATCTCAAAAGTCTTCAGACTATGGGGTTACCTATAGCAGACTAAAGCATGCAAAATCAGCAGCAGTGCGGATAAAGTGAGGTGTGCACCACCATGAGGTCTCTGTCAGTGTGGCTCACAATGGTGGTCAAAAGGGATCTGTGCTTTTTGAAAGGGAATTCCCTCAGTAGGGAACCAAGAGGTGGTTGAATGTAACTGTATTTCTATCGACCTTCTGTCTGTAATTACAGGTCTCACACTCCCTGCTGGCTTGTACCCTGCCTTTAACGAGATCACTTTAAGAGATAAGGCTGTGACTCCATTAAATGAGGGGGGGACGACCAATATCTAACTATGGGGTGAGCAAAGATCAAGATCCAGTCAGGCTTGGCTAAGCTTCTTGTGCTTTTCTCCTCCCCCTGGCTGAGGGGTACAAACCTTTTGCATTTTTGACAGTATTTTGCATTTTTCTGAAGCCTTTCAACTCAGTCATTCAAATACTGTTGCAAAAACATGGCAAAGACTCCTCAAAGGCCCTATGAAAATTAGGGCTCCAGCCTTTGCCATTGCATATAAACATCATTTCTTTCCCTCAGTGCCATGGTGTTGTGGGCTGCAGAGGCGAGGGGCAGAAATCACACAGTGTTCCCATCATTTCAAGTGCCTCAGTGCTATGCCTGTATAAAAGTCCTGGGTATGTAGCACTTCTGTAGGTGGGAACTGTGTCTGCTCAGCCTTTCTCAAGGATAAGCTCAAAATGCCTCAGCCTGTCAACTTAAAAAATGAGGGGGTTTTGTGTTTTACTAAAGTGGAGGCAGAGGCTTATTAGAGTCATGCAATGAATCAGATCAACTTGTGGTATTTAGGAGAGCATGGTTTCTGTCCAACTGCTAGGAGACAGATTTTTACTACTGGTTTGCAAATCCCCACCGACTACTTGGAGGGGGGGATGATGTGACAGCAGGAAACCCAATGCCATTGCCATTAGATTCAAATACACTCTTCAGGGGTTCGCACTGCCCCAGGAATACTGTTTAGGAATCCACAGATCAAAGAAATAAAGGATGAAACTCTTGCTCTGGACAAAGCTGCAATATGCATTTAATTGACACTTCTTTTTTTAAGCCCATAAGCATAATCTGTCATTCCATTTTTGGTTACCAATGCTGTTCTTAGTTTGCCCTTCTTTGCCAGTGAATTATCTGGGAGATAAAGCAGCTTTTAAATCACTGGACTCCTTGGAACCATAGTGTATATCTGTGTGTGCACTTTGCCATTCCAGAGCAGATAAACCAAGTACCATGTAACTTACGCCTTCTCTGCAAATTGTTGAGTGCTACTCGCTGCACAGGCGTGTATCTAAAAGAAAATAAGGTTGAGCCTATAAATGTATGTATGTACTTTTTTTTCCCTACCCTGATTTGCACCTGCCTCCATTCCATGGCAGGGAGATAATTGCATCTAGGTATATACAAGCTGGTGAAAAATGCCAGATTTCTGTTTTGTTTCTTTTTAATCCATACTTGCACTGGTTTTTACCTATCTGAGAGGGCAAGTGGGTATATTTTGGATAAGCAAAAGGGAGTTGAAGATTGTTGCTCCTGGATGGACAAGGAGAGAGTGTAGAATACATGTCACTGTTTCGGAAACAAATAAGCTCCTTTGGCATTTTACTATGCTACAGATGCATGCTTCAAACATACAAAATACAGATAACTTTGCATTTTAAAATTGCATTAGAGAAATACATATTTCCAAATAGAAACATCCTGTAGTCCGGATGTGCCAACCTCTGCTCTCTGTACCTGTCTGCATGCACTGTGGTGCAGCCTTCAATTACAACATGCTGCTACATCCAGCATTTCAAGGTGAAACACCATGAGATGAATGAGGGGGAGACAGCTTTAGTAGACTGAGGTTTGCCTTCACCTGCTGGAATGCTTCGTTTTCCAGGACACATTCTCTGGGTTGGAGAGTTGCTTTTAACAGGACAGACAGAGATGTTGGAGAAGAGCAGGCTGATGGGGAGCCTTACAAGCTGCAGTCTCAGAGACTGAGGTTATCATGGACCTCAGTGTCCTTTCTGCTGGGTGACAGCCAAATAAGGGTGACAGCAAAATCTTTAAGATCTGTCTAGTAGTGCTCTACCATGTTGATCTTACCTTCCAATATCTGATCTGGCTTACAGGAGGCTGTGCCTCACAGAGAGTAGGGATATTAAAGCTGGGTATTTCTGCTACAAAAAGAGAAGATATGGCTGAATGTTGTTGATCTGAAATACCCTGAATGTTCTGAGTCTCTAAACAAGCTACACAAGACATTAAATTGACAGGGCACTGGAGGAAGACTGAGGATATTCTTCCCAGCATGACAGGGATAGATTTTCTGGAGATGGTTGCTCCTGTTCCCGTACGAATGATTACTTTAATAAAATAAAAAATGAACAATATGAGTTTGGGCACCTAAAGCCTTAAATAGCCACATCTTTAATTTTCATTTAAGTCTGCATCCATCAATAAAATATTTGATATTGTTCGCTAGACAACTGAGTTCTGCACAAGATGTTCAGCCTGGCCCTGGTTCATCAAAACACTTAAGTGCTTTGCTGAATCAGGGACTTGCTTCTCATTAGAGCAGGACCTTTTTATTGAAGGAAGGAGAGACCATGGTGCCACTTTACCTCACTGTGTGGGCCTTCTTGGCAAGTGCTGTACCCTGTAATAGGTTATGGATTAGGATCCTGTTCTCAAGGCCCAGACTCTGACTCTGGGTCTTCCACCAGACACATTTTTCATCTGGTAGTTATCAAACTGGTATGGGAGTGCTTGAGCTCTGGGAAGGAACTAGTTGTTGGTTAGAAGTGGAACTGATTTTTTTTTTTTCCCCTCAAAGAAGGGAGTCTTTGATACAGGCTCAGGATTATAGATAAAAAGTTGAAAGCATTGGGCTCTGACTGGAGTAAGTAATTTTGCAGGTTCACTTTTGGGGTAATCCTGGCCCCCCTGAACATCTTTTCAAAAAGCTACAGAATTAGGTAGTGTGATAAGGCAAGCACTACAGAGCAGACATTTTTTTAATACCTCTGTGTAAATGTCTAAAATGCAGCATGCTTATACCCCAGGTACCTTTGAAGAATGTCTCATGAAAAATGAAGGAGAGTAATCACATCATTCAAGAGTCTGGGGCTGTCCCTGGCTGTCTCAAAACATTAATCAGAAGTACCAGGGTTAAAGCTTTGTCTCACCACCATAAGCCCCTGTCCCATCCTTCTGCTGCCTTGACACTTCCCATCTCTCCTAGCAGCTGTGTGGGCCCAAGTGCTGAGGACAAACACTGTGAAACAGGTTGGAGACTTGATTGCACTTTACACAAACATGCAGAAAGCATCCCCCCCACCTCCCCTGGTTGTTTTTTTTTTTCCTTGGGGTCTGTTATTTGTGGATCTGTTCTCACATCAGGTCTCCACAAACAGCAGTGCCCACACAAGGCAGCATTGCTATAGATTGGCATTGCTACCACAGTGTGAGAACCTGGAGCCCCTGGATTTGCTGGTAATCGAGATCCTATATGGGTCCCAGAGCTTATAATGGCTAAGTGCTTTACAGCTGTTAGAAAAAGCATCCTGCTCACCTGGAATTGGTGAGCATCCTGCCTGCAACTGGCCCTCCTAGTAAGGAGATGCTCTTGTCTCCCTGAGGCACAGAGGTAGGGCCTCAAATAGGAAGCGACAGAGGTGGGTAAGGGAAGCACCCAGTCTCGCCCCAGCATGGAGTTTGGACAGTCTGAGTGTGGTTCAGACCCCTGATGCTCAGAAGTACTCCTGATCCCTGAAGTTTACATGCAGAGAATTCATTTGTCTCAGATGTCGTTGTTCATCTTCAGTGAGATGCACAAGAAGTCTAGGAATGAGCAAGGATGTCAGCTGTACCAGCCACAGCCAGCCAGCCTGGTGGCCAGGAGGTGCAGGCTCACAATAGTTCTCCTAAACTGTGTTTGTAGAGGGAGTTTTGTACCCTGGGAAACTTGAAGCATGATTGGTGTTTATATACAGGGCTATTTCAGGACAATGTAACTGCTGGGAAAAAGGGTGATTGAAAAAAGGTTTTGAAACAGACAAGATAGCTCCTTAAAACCTCTACTGCCTGAGACAGAAAGCCAGCAAAAATAAGCTTCACCAACAAATACAATTCATTCCAACTCTTGTGGTGGGGAAATAAGAGAACTGCCAGAACAGTGGGTTGCAGTTCATGGCGTGAGTGCATCAGTATCATTATAGCCTTGAGATGAGCAGTTACCCTTAGTAAGAAATGCATATTCAGCAGCAAAATTTTCTGTGCAGATGGGCTGCAGCCCAAGGATGTGTTGTATTCCCAGAGTGTTTATTGCCCAGAGCAACTCCAGCAGGCATGAGCAAGCAAAGCGCTGACCGGTCATAGATTTTTGCTTCAAGTTTATGAGTCTTCCTTATCTGCAACACAATTTTAGTTCAGTACAAGTTCTGTTTGCAAACCATCTTTCTCTTCAAGGATTTTAAAACCTACCTGTTTGCACTGCTTGCTCTTCTGGGGCAAAAGAAAAAAGCTGCTTATCAACACTGTAATATTACCAAATGGAAAAAGTAAGGAAATTAATTACAAGCAGAGAATTGATGAGTGAGAGAGAGACCTCAGATGACAGGCATAGTTGACAAGGTTGTAGGCTTTTACAAAAAAGTAATTTAAAAAGTTTTCAGTTAATGTGTTCAGAATTCAAACGAGAGCCTAAAAGCAGCCTTGAGTAGTGGTAAATGAGATCTTGAGAGGGGTTCCTCTGCATGACAGAGAGGAACAGCATTTCTTTAAAAAAAGAATATTCAGAAACTCAGTCTGTTCTTTGTTATAAAAGCTCAGCCTACCCCCTCTCCATCACTAACATTACTTGGGATTGCTGGTGCCCACAAGGATAATTGCTAGCCCAGAGGTATTTCTTGCAGCTTCACACAAATGCATGTATATATGTTTACTTCATTTTTTAAATAAGGCAGGGACGGCTGCTTACTGCAAGAGGAAGGGCAAGATACAGTTTTCCTAAATTTTCAGAAAGAACCTGCATAAAACTGCTGTTTCACCTTTACTGCAGATGAAGTTTGTTAGACCCAAGAAAACTGGAGCAAAGTCCTAGCAAGTGTTGTCTGTATTGCTGCTTAATCTCTGTAAAAGACCAGAGGACATGGAGGCTCTTGTACTTTAATCAGCTTCAGCATGCATTGCCAAGAAAGGGGTTGAATGGGCACAGATGTACAATGCACCCACTTGGATCAGCCAGCATAGCACCCCTGTGCAACCATACTCTGAGCACAGCTGTGGTCTGACTGCAGAGCTGCAGGAGATCATTGTCTTTCCAAAAATCTGGGCAGTGCAGCAGTGGCTCAAACCAGGGGAGGACCTGCTTTGTCTCCTCCAGGCGTGCAAGTCACAGGGTCTTTTTGTTGGCAAGGCAGAGCCAGCTGAGGAGAATCTCTGGGCAGGATGCTGCTCCATTTCTTCCTCCACCTTCCCTTATCCTGGGGCTCTGCAGGCTGAGGGGATTTGCAGCCCTGCTCCAAAGCTGCTCAGGCCTCCAAAAGGCTGCTCCCACTTATCTGTGCAGATGTGCTTCTGTGTTATAAAGTTCAGGCTGCTCCAGGCACTCCCCTGCACCAGCAAGACACCTCAGTTGTCCATCTGTGCTGCTGAAGGGAACAGGGTGGCAGGTCCTTTCTTCCCGACCAGGGCCACCCATCTCCACCCCATTGTACCAGGAAGACTATCACGCGGCTGTCACACTCCTGGGGAGTGTTTCTGGCAGTGCTTTTGGCTGCCCTAGATAAACAATTGCACATTGGCCAGAGGCTGTGATAGGCTCTGTCTGAGGGATTATGCCGAGATTAAGAAAAAGCGGTCCTGGGTTCAATCAAATTAGCAAAAGTCTGAAGTACACGCTGGCAGCTGGCAAGAGCACAGACCATGCACATAGGAACAAGTTACTGCTGCGAAAGATCATGTGAATTTATAATGCATCAATTCCCTTGCCTGCCCAAGGCAATGCCTGCTGAGGGTAGGATGCTGCCTATTTGCCATAAGTACCAAGAGATGCACTTGGTACACCCATCTGAGAGCTCGCTTGTGCTCTCAGAGATGCTTTGATGCACTGCATTAGCCACTTGTGAATTTTCCCAACTGGCAAACCATATCTCCAAGTGTAGTCCCAAACTAAGGGCCTCATCCTGCCAATATCTACATTATACAGGAAGGCAGAAAGAGCACAGAGGAGTAAGGCTGGGATTTGTGATGTTTCTGTACTCACTTGAGAGTACCTCTCTGAAGAGCAATTCATTCTACTGACATCCACCAGCGAATCTAGAGTGAAGTGAATCACTCTGGAGGTCCCCATGTTTCTCCACTAACTTTGGTCCTGTTTGAAGACTTTTGAATAAGATAGAGTTAGACGCAGTGAACTGCACCAAAACTTGTCTTGCCTGGGAGCCCTGGAGAGTTCATGGCAGAGCTAAAATCTGCCCACATCCTGCCTGGGATCCCATTTCCAAGCTAACCGAAAAAGCCCAGCCTCTGCATAGGTGGATATCAGTTGTTTCACCAAGAGCTAATGGTCCTTTTCAATTTCTTTCTAGCACTGGCTGCTTTTGGCAAGTGCAGCTTTACTTTCATGCAATGCATGCTTGTACCAGGACTGCAATGAAATTTTAGCAGGTCTTGAAATGGTAGTAAATCTGATGACTTGTAGCTTGGGGTTTTCCCCCATGAAGAACAAGGTGCCTGACTCTGTGCTTTGCTCTGGAAATTCTTCTGTCACCCTCTTTGTTCTTTCCCACAGGCTGCTGAAAAAGCAGCTTTCCCTGGGGCCATGGCATTAACATGTAGCACTCCAAGAGGTAATTACAGTGGAGATGGCAGACCAGGGAAGCAGCTCTGAGGAATGGAATGGAATGTCCCAGGAGAATTTGCTTTGCTCCTCCAGTGACATCGCTCTGTAGAGTGCACAGGTATCTGCCAAGTACATACAGTGCAGCAGCCCAGTTCCCTCTGCCCCAGTGTGTTTGGGACTTTTTTTTTTTTATGATTATATGGTGTTTATATACCTCTCGACCTTGGCTTGCCAGCACATAGCTATTGTCTGCACGGGCATGTCCTCAAGAAACAATGCAGAGAGCCCGTTATGGTTAGTGATAGACTTGAGCTGCATAACTGAGATCCACCCTTAAGCCTCAAGATGTTCTGATCTAATGCTCAGATCCAGCAGATTCCTCTGTGGCAGATAAAAGCAAAAAACAACAGAGCTGAACTTTCCCAGTTCTAAAAAGCCTGAGGATTTTATTTGGGTTTGAGGGCTCAGTGTCAGAGTTCAGATCTTGTTCCCATGCATTAGTGTTCAGGACTCCTGGATGCTCCAGCTTTGTTTCAGTCTTGGTGTCTACTGTGAAAGTGCACAGTGAGAAGAAGCTCATCATGAATTGAGTGAATACCTTTTTCCTCTGTAAAAGACATTTTTTTGGTGCCAGAATAGCAATATTGCTAAGAAACATTTTTTCCCCTCCTTTTTTTTTTTTTTTTTTTTTTTTTTTTTTGGCAGAGAAGTTGAAATCTCCATAATGGCAAACACCTCAGTGCAAATCCTGTTGAATCCACTTTTGAGTCTTTTTGCCAATATACACTAATTTTTCTTTCATTTATCAAAATCAGCTAAACCAACAGAACTGTAGTGACAGCAAAAGCAGGACTACCATGAGGAGGGTTTGCTGGGGTAGCTCTCCTAGAATACACCTGGAAAATATAAGAATTAGACCTTGCTGAAATAAACATGTATAAATATATATATGTTTCAAAGATGTAGTGAGGAAAACAGCCTGAGCCATCTCCAGTCTATCCCAATGGACAGGTTAGAGAATTGTGCCTTGCTTCCAGTTCCTACATAACCTGTGGGAGCTTCCTCACTGTTTATACCCTGATGAATAGGAAGACAGCAGTGAAAAACTTCACCAGCCTTGTCTTAATTCTTTGCAGCTTATTACCCTATAGTGTGCACACCAGCCTCCCCAGGGGCATCACCAAACTCAGCAGAGGCCTCCCCAAGGTATGTTCTGAGGAGCTAAGCATGTCATGCCCATGCAATCCTCTTTTCTTCCTCCAGGCAAGGGCACGAACCACCCATAAAAAGGCATGCAAATCATTCATTAAGTACTGTACCAACTCGTAAAAGAGTTTTTCCTTGCCCTGAGGAAGTCACCTGCAATAGAAATGGAAAAGACTGAGGAAGAAGCGGAGGGGATTGGCTGTTCTCTAACTGAAATAACAGGGAGGCTGGAACAAGCTGGGTGATGGAGAAGACAAAACCACTGTGCTGGCCAGCAGGATGGGGGAGTGGGGCAGAAGGATCTCCTCCTGGCTCAGAATTCCCTGAGCTGCCTGGCTGCTGTGGCCCTGGGAGCTGCCTCGGGCATGGAGGGGACTGTTTGCAAGTGGTTGATGCTCTGATGCTTTACAGGCTGGAGCTGTCGCAGAAAGGGCCTCTCAGATTTTACAGATGTTTTCTAATCTTGCTTAACAGCGCCAAGAAATATCCTTTTTCCTCTTCCTTCATTTTTAGTCAACATTTCCCAGGTATACTTCCAAATTCAAACCATAGGCTTCCTGCTGTAAGCAGAGCATATTGAGCAAGAAGCTGGCATTATTACTAAACTGGAGTGGTACCTTCTTCTCCCAGAGAACCACAGTGGGGGATACAGGTTTTGCAAACCCAATCAACTAGTCCTACAGGAAGTCATGAGACGAGTTCCTCTGAAGCCAAAGCACTGAATGCTTAAACAACAAATTGAGATGTTGATTAAAAGGAAAAGCCTTTTAAATCTATATTGGCCAATGCAGTTCAAAAGGGAGGTTTACTGTTGTAAGTGTATATACTATAAATAAGGGTGTTATTTGATGTTCTGAGTGTTGCACAACAGACTGTTTCACACAATCTTTCAATAAATGGTTTTAGTATGAGTGAAGTGGGTGGTTCTCTGAGGTATTTGATTTCATGAATATGCTGTAGCTGTTGGGAGAGCTGCCACCCTAAGAAAGGTGGACCTGTCATGTTGGGTTTTCTGCCTCTCCCAGGTGTCAGAGAACCTGATAAAAGGGCAAAACTTCCAGAGAAGTAGGGGGGGAAGGGAAAAAAAATTTTTGTGTGAAAGAGGAGGGGAGATTTGTTTATTGCTCTTCAAAAAAAGGGATAGTCAGTCTACTCTGCATTTGAGATTTGGAAATACTTTTTGTCCATGTTGCTAACACAGGCAGCAGTGTATCAAGGATTAGCTAGGTTCTGTCAATGCTCCTTTTGCTCCTTGACAGCAAAACATTGGTGCCTTCATGGTCTGTGGCCATCCAGTGATCCTGAAATTAGCTTGTAAGATGGTGAGAAAAAAAAATAAAATAAAATCACAGCACACCTAGGACAGTGTGTGATGAGAGTGGGGCTCCAGGCAGGGTGCCACAAAGCAGCTGTGACAAGCTGGAGCACAATGGAAAGACATCAGCTCCTCTTCTTCACCTGAAGGTCTTCAGGACTGCAGAGGAACCTGGCAATAGCTGGTTCTTCACCTTGTGCTGTCAGCTTTTTTAATTTCCAGACTCTGTTGTGCCATGAGGACCCTTATTTCCTCTGCTTGGGATCGGTGCAGTAGATTGCAAAAGGTCTCTTATAGATTCAACACCATTAGCAAATGTAAGGGTCAGAGAAGTCTGAGGCTGAAAACAACTGTGCAAGTGGATGCAGGTTACATCTCTGGTTCCTGCTGGCAAGTAGTGCTTGTGCCTCTGTTGATGCAGGATTATTTTGTTTGTTTGTTTGATGTGGTTGGGGCAGGAAAGCCAAGCTCGTTGCTGTCAGTCCATCCTAGTTAATGAGTATGAAACTGGGTCATTGCCACTATAAAACAGAATGACTTGAAGGAAGATTGTAGTGTAATAAAAAAGGTAATCAAAGTTCTGCATCTAATTCTGTGTAGCTGTTATTCACTCTAACTAGACCTTTACACCAGTCTGACCGTGAGACTAGATTTCTACCCTAAATATGAAGGAGAAAGAAAAGTTTAATTCAAAGGATAGGGTTTAGAGCTGAACCATGAATAAGATCAATAAGCTTCTCTGCAGAGGCATCACCCCACTTCTAGCCACACTTATGTATAAAACATGTTTAGTAAGGGGTTGTGACAGAGCCTAGGAAACTCCAGCTACTTCCTAAGTGGAAAACTGTAGTTCTTCACTGGACCATGCACTTGCATACAAGCTTCACCTACGCTTTCACCTACAGTGATACAGAGATGTCTGGGTCCCATCATGCAGCTGCACACAGCTGGATGAAGGGGATGCTGCCTAAATGCATATCTCAAATGCTGCCTTCTTGCAAGGAGAAAGGCAATGGGCTGTCCCAAATTGCCTCACTGATTAGCTCATGCTGATCTAATCCACCCATTACTCTGGGACAGGAGCAAGGAGTAACCTCCCCCACCCTGCCCACACTGTGGAGACTTTTAAGAACTGAGGGATGGTAGCCCAGCAGCAGGGGCTCTGGGTATTTACTGGAGGACTAAGAACCCTTAAAAAATTGGAAATTTTTCTCCAGTGCCTACCATAAATCATCCTTATAGTAAATCAAGCCAGAGCTGCCTTGTTTCCAGAAGTAATGGATTGCAGCTTTTACAAAAGGGCAGGTTTTCTGGTCTCTCCCCAATTGTGTCTGGAGGAGAACCATGCCAGGCTCTATCACATGTTCCTCAGAGGTTGTTTACTGAGCCCTCTGCCCAGCTTGCTGCTTGCTATGGAAGCTTTTCCTTACCTCTCAAAGTCTTTAACCCCATATAATGCAATCTTATTCTGGATTCTGACTCCAGCATAACACTCCCCATGACCCTTAATGCACAGTTTCCCTAGTGAGGAAATAGGAACAAACTGAAACATAGGTCCCATCTATCTATGTGGACACTTTTTCCTGAGTCATAACTTAGTTGTGTCTTTTTTAAAAAAAGAAAGACTGAGCCAAAAACCTGCCATTTGCCGTCTCTAGACTTTGGATAAGCTTACAACCGAAGCGAGCACACGAGCCCATAAGCAGAGCCTGACCCAGGTTAATTCCTAAGCAAAACATTAATAATGTAGGAGAATTAGAAACCTGGGACACTCAGCTTGATTTACCAAGAAGGTCATGCTCATGGATTGAGTTGCAGGTCTTAGCACTGGGGCCTGCAAAACTCCTCCGTGGCTGCAGAGGTGAAGGAGCCTTTACAGGTACCTTTCCTTCTCTCTGTCCTGGGAGCAGGGGTGGCAGAAGGCACGGTGTGTGTTACTGATCTGGGTTTCAGCACATCTACCTGTGGTAACTAGAGAAGCCATAGCAGAGCCACAGGGAAGGCAAGCTGAAATCAATCCAAGAAACATGGGGCCCATCAGCTATCCGGTTGCAAATCCCACTGAGAGGATGTTAGTACAGCAGTGTTGGAGATTACTGAGTAACAGGCCTTTCATGTTTTGTGAATATAAAAAAAAAAACAACAAACAAACAAAATAAATGCAGACCCAACAAGTCTGCAGCTTACTTGTCCCTGTCTCTGATAATCTGAGAAACCACATGTAGGAAAGTGACCACAAAAGAGCTGAATCTCACAGGTATCAGCTTGACCTCTGAAACTTTGCATTCAGGGGGATGGATGATGCTGCTGGAGTGCCAGGTGATATACAGAGGAGGCCACGGCTCTCAAAGCAGCAATCTGTGTGTCAGGATCACAGGAGCTCTGCCTGGCATGACTGCATCTGTGTGTTTCCCTCATGGGATGGGGAGGAAGGAGTTAACAGTCTCATGGCTACCTGCTACAGCCTGAAGGCACTGTACAAGCAGAGACAGAGAGAAGGAGCATGATGGGGCCCTCGGGCTGCTTCATGCATAAGGAAAAGGGGAAAAGGGAGGGTTGCAGAGTGATTCCCGAAGCACACAGCAGCACTGGTGCAGACGAATTTTGTACAGTAAAGACACCCCAGGTGGCTCCCCATGCAAAGCAGGCAGCCTGGTAATGCTCAGAGAAATCCATTCCTGTCAGGTGCCCTGCTCACCTGAAGCATGTGTCCTTCCACCCCTGGCTGAGCTGACAAGGGGAACAGAGCCACCAGCAACACATGATACCCTGCATCCCTGCACCTGCTCCAGGAGCTGGGCACCTGGTGTTTCACCCAGCATGCAGGTGTCTGCATCCACACCCACCCATGTCCTCAGCAGGCTTCTGGTCAGCCTGCCACATCCCCAGGTGCTCAGGGCTCACCTTCCTCTTCCAGAGCTGGGAATGCCTCAAACCTTGCACAGGGGGTGTGAAATCCACTTCATCTACCCCTCCCATGTTATACAAGGCTGTCAGGAGATGTGCTGTTAGTGCTGGGGTTTATCTAATTCCCAGTGCCTCTCAGCTGTGTTTCACTAATCAGAAAAAGGCATAGTGCTTGGGAAGAGTTTGCTGCCAGGGCTCATGCCACATATGACCTTGCCTGGACTGGGGAGGTGGCCCTTGACCAGTGATCTGACATGGAGTGATGGGGAAGGAGGCTGACCCTTGTGCTTGCTGATGCTGGTACTTCACTGGGGGGCTGATCACTGGCAGAACTGCCCTAGAAGCTGTAATTTTCAATTGCAAGTCACAGGGGCTATCTGCCATCAAACCATACTTATTGACCCCTTTGCAACACACTATAGCAATGAGACAAGAGGCAGATGAGGTTGGCAGTCCTGAGGCTCTTCACCTGAGTTACCTGAAAAGCAATACCTAGATGACAACTCCTGCTGTTGAGATGGAATTTTTCTGGCTGACTTCTGCTGGACTCGCTCCCATTCTCCTCTGTTTTAACCTTCTCTACCTCTTCAAATGGCAAGAGTTAATGTCCTTATTTTCTCTAAGGTGAGCAAATCTCCATCTGAGTGTGGAGAGGGGGAAAGGACAAGTGATTAGCAGCCTCAGTGTAATGTATGAAAAGTCATGGTCTGTATCTTTTGCTCAGCTCCACCACAGAGACTCGGACTGGATCAACACTGTTTAAAACAAGAGATAATCAGTCTTCCCAAATCTATTGCTAAGAGAAAGTTTGTTACTGCTTATTAAGCCCTTCAAGGTTGTAAAAGGGAAGGCAAGCTGGCTGAACAACACAAGGCCTATCACCCAGCTGGAAGGCACTTTGACTTGAAATACAACAGTCCTTTGCAGGGGGGGGGAGGATCATAAATTCCACAGGGCACCAGATAAACTGGAGGAGGTGAAAAGACAAAGGAGCAGCCAAAGTTTCAAGTCCCTTCCCCCTCATGCCTTGCCCCCTCCCTCCCACCTTTGCCATGCCAACACAACAATAACGTGACAGCCCTCTCCATCACTGATCCCAGCAAAAGCAGCATGTGGTTATGCTGCACCAGGTCATGCTGTCCAGGAACTGTCTGTCCTTCATCCCTGTTCATCCTCCTTGATTAGCAGATAGACAGTCTAAATGTCCTATCTCCCAGGAAAAGAAAAAGAGAAATGAGTAAAGAGAGGGTTGGAGGAAGGCAGGGGGAATGGTTGCAGTATGAGGTGGGCTGGAACACTGGAGCTGAGCAGAAGAAGAAAGTGGAGATCCTGAGGTAGAAGAGGGAAGGGGAGAAAGGAGCACACAAACACCCTTACAAAAGAAAGGCATCAGGTGGAAGTATGGAGGAGGGCCTGGTGATGGGAGCTGGTGTTGCACACATTTCCTGGCAAGTGGGAAAATACGTCAGAGATGAGAGGTCACACAGATCCTCCTTCCCTGCACGTGCGTCTCTGGGCAGGTGCCTCGCACATCCAGGAGGTGACACTGATGAACACATTCAGCAATTGTCCTCACCTGCCACTGCTGAAACAGAGTTTTGGGACCAGGCCAGGTATTCACAGAGGTAACACCACCTTCATTTGGTGGAAGCTGTGCCCAGCTCCATCCCCAACTGTTTGCCTTCCCCCTTGGCCAGTGGCAAACCCTCACACAGTGGTCACCCAACTTGTTCTACCGCTTCGGGTGGACCATGCGGAACAATTACAGGAGCCCGGAGAGTCCCTGTGCTGATGAAGACAAGGAAAACAAGGCTGTACTTAAAAGTGTGTGACCAGTGTAATCACTTTGGAAAGGGGCTGGGAAGATGAGGGAAGGCAGCACTTTTGCAGGGCAGTAACAACACAAGGTAGGTACTGTAGGTACAGTTCTGCTGCAAAAGAGCACTTTTGCCTGGAAAGCTTATTGCGCTTTTACCAGGAAGGCTTATTTCACTTGGAAATTCCTGCAAACAACATCAACAACTGCTTTGTATGGAGAAGATGCATAACAGAGCCTAGATATGCATCCAGGTCACTGTGGTGTAACAAACTCCAGCTCATCAGCTGCTCACTGCATGGGCAGGAATTCTGGACTTCACAGCAGTTGCAGGTCATTGAACATGAACAAAAAAGCTACAGTCATTGTTGGTTAATAGTTTGTGAGCATCAATACCTTGACAGGTAGCTAGTCTAAGCTCTAGCATGTGTGTTGTGCAAAGCAAAAGGGAGAGGAGCCATATCCAACTTTGGGAATGGCATGCTACTGACAAGTCTTCACTGGTTGCTTTTCACTGTGAGGGGAAATAGCTACAGCAGCTATGCAGAAGGAGCCCTGTCCACACTGCTGGGAGACTTCTCTGCTACAGCTTACCAGGATGGGTACATTCACAGAAAGGGGACAAAGACAGAGAAGCCACACCAGCTAGGTTGACTGACTTCAGCCTAGCACCTTATGCACTTGGACTCACCTCCAAACTCTCCTTCATCCAGAAACACCAACTCCAAGCCCTCACTGACTGCATCTGTTTTTCAGGAGTAGTGCATGCTCAGGTTTGGAAAAACACAGGTCATTAATGTGTCCTACTGTGACAGACAGGGACTGCAGGCTACTCAAAGCCGTAGGCTGAGAACTGCATTCCCCCAAATGAAGGGTAAAAGAATTTGCCTCTTTGTTTTAGGGACTGTTCTCTCCAACCCTCAGCACAAGCTGAATATTCATGAACCTCCTATATGAATTAGTTATCTTCCAAAAGCAAATACAAAGCCTCCATTCTGCGTGAGGTGCCCCGGTACAGGACAAAGCCAAGTGTCTGCTCTGGCAATGGGTTTCCCAGTGATTCTGCCTGCTGCCTTAAACCAGTCACTCTTGCCTATTAAAGCAGGATCAAAACTGAACAAAGATTCTTCCAGAGCTGTTGGAGGCAGCTGGAGCTAGTTCCGACTTCTACATCACTTGACCGAACATGACTCTCAGGATGCCACGTTGGCTGGGAAGCCAGAAGAGAAGCTAACATGATTTTTATTGTAAGTGTTGCTCACCAGTGCAGTCAGTCTAGTACCAAGAGTTCAGGTTGCTAAGGAGCTCACCAGCACAGAGGTTCAGGTTCAGGTTCATGTTCAGGCTGTATTTGTCATAGGAACAAATGGTTGTGTAGGAGCACAAATGTGTGTAATGGCTCGCTTGCATGTGGTTGTGGTAGCATGCATGATGGAAATGGGCATCTCTGTGTAGGAACACTGCTGAGGGCACCAGAGAATGGTTCATTTTATACATGATGGAGCTGACACGGTGGCATTTAAGAAATGGGTACTGCTGGGGAGGCTGACCCCAGGTCCAAGTGAGATGGAAAGACTGTGGGGGAAAAAAAAAAGAAAAAAGGTAAGTGATTGGAAGTGCGTGTACAGAAGGTTCAAGACTACTCTCTACAAGCTTGCTGTGTGTACTGGGTCTGTCTGGGACTGAGTTAGAAAGTTAACTTTCTTCACAACAGCCTTAATGGTGCTGTGCTTTGCACTTGTGGCTAAAGCAGTGCTGATAGATAGCACACCAGTGTTTTGGCTACTGCTAAGCAATGCTTGAACAGTGTTGATGTTTTGCCTCTCTCCTCCCTGCACCCCAGTAAGTAGGCTGAAGGTGGGCAAGACAGTGGAAGAGGACAGGTGGGAGAGCTGACCCTAATTGACCAGAGGTATATTATATACCATATGACTATATTATATACATATTCAGTAATAAAAGCTCAGGAAAAGGAGGAAGGCTGGGTGTTCATGGTTATGGCATTTGTCTTCCCAAGCAACCAGTATGGGTACTGAGGTCTTGCTTTTCAAGGTGTGGCTGGACATCTGCCTGCTGATGAGAAGTAGTGAGTGAATTCCTCTTTTTGCTTTGCTTCTATGTGCAGCTTTTGCTTTTCTTGTTAAACTGGCACTATCTTGACCACAAGGGGCTTTTTTCATCTTATATTCTCCCCATGTCCTGTTGAGGTGGGGGAGTGTGAGAGTGGCTGAGTGAGCATCTTGTAGCTGACCATGGTGAGCCCACCACACTGTCCATTCTGTGGTCTGTGTCCCTCCTGAGCCCCTGTGTGCTGCCCAGCAGGGATTGTTAGGAGGCTGGTGAGCAATTCAGAGGGTATGGGTGAGGAACTGTCTGGGACTGAAACATAGGAAGGAATGCCAAGGTCAGATTGACTTTTTGTCTGTGTAACTGGGAACACAATTTCCATTGCCCCTAAGAATGCCACCACCATACAAGTGCTACAGTGGTACCCCAGTACAGTAGGTGCCTGTGAGATGTCCTAGCCAGGATGGACCTTCTTCAATAGCCAGAGAGCTCTGTCTCTCTCTGCAGGTAGGTGAGGGGGTTTGTGCTGATAGGTGGATGTGTAGGTGCTGCTCATAGCATGTACTGAAGAGAGTTCTTCCTCAGCCAGCAGACCGGGTATACATGGAGGCTGGTCACCTACAGAGCAGCCTCCCCTGCCCACATCTGTAGCCACATGGGTTCTTCTGCCTGTGCTCTGTGCCATTCCTGGAGACACCAGCTCCATGCTCTGTCCAGGCCTGCTTCTGTCACCAGCTCTCTCCAGCCCAGAGAAAATGTCTCGAGCAACTGGATCTCCTTTAACCACCAAGAGGCAGAGGGGAGATGTTCTTGGTCAGTCCCCACGAAGTATTCTTCATCTCTTCTGTGCAGATGGCAGAGAGACTCTAGTGCTCCAGAGAACAGTTCTGGCAGATGTCACCAGAACCACAGCTTTTATGACCTACAAGTGGTTGGACTCCAGTTGCTTCCTTTTCCCATCCCCTAAATGGAGTCAGCCCTTAATCCTCTGAAAATGTTGAAGGACATCAGCAGGACTGCTGTCTCCATGAGCCAGCTCCATGCCTTGCAGAAACAGTAGGCACAGGCATGGTCACAAGCATGGTTTGTGGGGTCCCTGGACACAAATTCCTTCTGCAGTATAAGATAGCCTCTGGCACACATGCACCTAGCATGCCTCATCCCCTCTCCCTCAAGGGCTACGTGCTTTTCTCTTCACCTTTCTACTCACACCCTCTCCACCTGCAGCCCCACTACCATGTCAGAAGACCATGGTAGTCTCTTCTTGGCCCTGGTCAGGCTGACCACCTGCAGCCCCAGGAGGAGGCGAACAAAAAGAGGGGACTCTTTGTATCCCCACACTTCGGATTCTAGCAGGGAAGGTTGGGCACAAAGAGTGGGGCTCTGCTCTGTGTCCCCTCCTGGCTCCCTGTTTATAGAATCACAGAATGGTTTGGGTTGGAAGGGACCTTAAAGATCATTTAGTTCCAACTCCACTGCATGGGCAGGGACACCTCCCACCAGACCAGGTTGCTCAAATCCCCATCCAACCCAGCCCTGAACACTTCCAGGGAGGGGGCCGCCACAACTTCCCTGGGCAACCTTTGCCAGTGTCTCACCACCCTCACACTAAAGAATGTCTAACCTAAATCTACCCTCTCCCAGTTTAAAGCCATAACCCCTGTCCTATCACTACGTGCCCTTGAAAAGGTTCTCGCACTTCTAGCCCTCTGACATTCATTTTCTCACATGAATTGTCCCCATTTCTGCTGTTTTCCTTTATACCCTCCCCATCCCAAGAGCTATATGGTTTAGGATCAGCTGACAACCAACCTAAGGGGTAGGGTTTTCCCCAGCAGTCCTTGGCTGGTGGCCACGTGATTAAAAGCAGCGGGAGAGCAGCGTCAGGAACCCAATCTGACATTAATGAGAGCAAGAGGTGGTTGTGTGTCCTGCTGAGCAGCAGGAGCCTGGCCAACAGGGCAGAACAAATGGCACCGTGTACCCAAGCTCCCCGTTAGCATAACACCAATCTTGGTTACACCCAGGGCCCTTGGCCTCCCAGCTTTGCCTTTTTCTAACCAACCCTCTGCCATGAGGGAGAAAAAAGATGAGAGGCAACTCATTCCTTGCAGGGAAAAAAAAAAATAAAAAAGAAAAGAAAACAAAACAAAGAAACCCCCAACTTGTGTTTCTGCTTTAGTTGTGTGTGAGTGTTGCCCATGGAGATGCTGATGTCCAGACAGAGTCGGTCAGGCTAAGTGACCTGGGACTGAGTGGTCTGGAAGAGGAGTATCTCACTTCTCTTTGCTGGGAGCCTGCTTCCCTTCTGTGCTGGCAAGGCACCCATGGGCAGGGATATCCAAGCAAGGCTCAGAGACCTGTTAGGTGCAGGCTTTGCTACTGAACAGCTCGCTGCATGGATCCAAGCCCTGCCTGGACTTCGCAGGACTCAACACCTGCCTCTGCTGCCCTTCAGAACACCAACTCCTTTTCCTTTCTTTCCTCATGCAAGTATTTGGAGAGGCTGTTTGCAGCCTGCTGAATGCAAAATTCTCTTGGCTGGCCACTCTCTTGCCAGGTCTGTGTTACAAAACTCCTTCTCATAGCTGTATTGCACAGTAAAACACGCGGGGTTTTACCCTGCCAGTTGTAGTTTATTTCAACTCCACCATGTACAACGCAGCAGGGACTTGGTGACACAGCTCAGCAGACAAAAGATCATGCTTCTTTACAGCTTTAAATCATAGCAGATGTAGTGAAGGCCTGGTCCAAATGTCTCTGATGTGAATGTGATCAGAAGTAATTATATAGTTTAGCTGTTACTATATCCCTACACACAGCAGTGGTCCTCAACTGAAGCTTGGAGGCAGTCCATAACCTTTGTGCAATCTTGGGAATTGATTGCAGGCTGAGGAAGCCACCGTCTGTGCAGGCCAGAAACACCAAAACAGGGTATTGCCCACAACATTTTCTTTGCATGGTATTGTTAGCTAAGGAATGACACAAAATATGTGGTCAAATCTATAATCCGTTTAGCTACACCAGCATAATTCATACAGTCAAAGAAGTTAGGTCAGTGAAATTTCTCATATGGACAAGCCTCATCATGGTTTTCTGACAACCACATAATACCACATCTTCACACTGGTCAGAGCAGCTGAGCAAGCATCAGACCTGGCTTTCAATATATAAACCCTCTAAGCAAAAGAAGTGTGTTAAAGGGTAGGTCATCAGCAAAGCTCTTCCTCCTCACCTGGGATAAGGAAAGGCATGAATGGTTTCTGCCTTTTTAGAATATTAATTCAGAGTAAATTGTGCCAGGGATTTAAAAAAATCATCATTCAGAGCTTGAAACATGTCAAGACAGGCAGTGTTTGGTATTTATGCCTCAGGAGACTTTGTATTGGCAAGTGCATCTCTGCAGTAGAGATGTGACTCCTTCAGACCCCAGGTGGGTAGCAGACTGGTACAGGAGTTTGCACAGAGTTTGCGTGTTTGCACAGATCTCCACTGGAAAACTCTTGTCCCAGGGCAGGGAGCCCAGGTTGTGTCCTCAATAAAATTAATATATGATCATTTATGGTTTTGAGGTTGTTTTGCATGCAGCCTAAGCAGAGACCTGTGAGGCTGACTGCTGCTCCAAGGCCAGTGAAAGAGCTGCTCTGGGGACGGAGGTGAAGTTGCTCAGCACTGAGCACAGAGAGGCCAAGGTGTCAGAGGCACTGCTGTGCCAATTGCTCAGGTCATGGCATGGTCCCCACATGTGTCAGTGACCAACTAAAACCTGCCATTGGGAGGAGGCAGCCAGCCACCAGCATGAGGCACACTGATTTGCAGCATGGAATTATTCTCTGGTTATGAAAAGCTCTTGCCTGCTCCTGAAAACTTTAAATAGTAGGTACTGAGGGAAATTAAAAAGGCCTATGGTGCAATGACAAGTGTATCCCAGCAACATCCCCAGCACAGGAGCCTTATATTGGCTTTGTAGAGCCTTCTACAGGCAGAACCTCCCCCAGCAGTAGCATTTCCATGCCAGCATAGATGCTGCATCTATCTGCACAGGCAAAATGTCTTCTGGTAAAGGCAAGAAGCACCTGGCAGACGGAATCCTGTAGCTGGGAATTTCCCAGGCCACCGGTATCTCCAACCCTACCATTTCACTATCACACTCTCGTGGGTCAGAAGTACCTCTTTCTGGGTGCATGAAAGAGGATGATACAGGCCACTGTCCTGGCCACAGGAGAAGCACAAGGCGTGCCATCAAGTATGTCTGTGTGGTGGCAGAAAGGATGCTGTGGTGCTGTGCTGCAGCTAAGGGGAAACCTTTGGAGGACGTGGCCACAGTGTTAGGTCCTATCAGCATGCCAAAATGAAGCTACCTGTGCTTACTCAGCCAAGCACTATAAACATACCCCAGACTTCATCCTGGCTAAGGAGGTCTGAGGAAATGCTACCTGCAAACATGTTTGTGTCTTGCTGAATGCAGCAAGATGATATTGCACCCCACTGCAATATTGATGGAGTGACAGTGGATCTTACTTGTGGGAGGGTTAGACAATAACACCAGAGGTAGGAAGTGTACCCAAGCAATAGGTTAGATATGGAGCAATGTCCTGTCATAAATAGAACTTGGCCTCACCTACACAGAAGAGATCAGCCTAGGTTTACCATATTACAGCCTTGCAGAAACCACAGACCAAATCTTGACATTTCATTAGCTTCAAGAGTGGCATTTCCTCAGAAAATAGGTACATGCAGTTCTAGTTCTCTGTGAATGAAAGGGTTGATTTTCCTGTGACATGAGCATGGTACCTGGCTGCTTCAGGGCTATGGCATTTGCAACAGGGATGGGACTTCAGCAGGCCAAAGAGTAGGAGGCAAGAACAAGCCATGAGCTGTATGTGTGAGGCCACAACAACAGATGGGGTTGGAGGCAAACCATCCCAATGAAAATTGTCCATGGATGAAGCAAAGACCTGATTGCAAGAACCTGTGTCTCAACTTGCCCACGCAGAGCGGGTGTTTGAGGCTCAGTCCAAGCCTTTCTGGAAGCTCAGTGGTGTAAGAAGTAAGAGTCAGAGCAGAAGAAATCACAGAGTTCATATCAGCAGAAGGTACAGACCAGGTAACAGAGTCCAAATCCAGCAGCTCCTTTAATCCTGTGACTCATCAGGACAAGGGGAATTTCACAGAATCATAGCTTCAGGCCTTTGGATGGTTTGCCAAAAGGCATCTTGGTGCTGATGCATGTGAATTGTTCTCAACTGAGCTCTGTGTGTGGAGAGCACGGGTGACATTTGACCTGTACTAGTTTTATCCATTCCCTCTGTATCATCACCATTACAGGCAGGGGAAGAATTGCACAATGGGAGACTCAGCTGCTGTGCCATCACAGCCCCCAGACTGTGATGGGAGGTCAAAACCACTTGGTTTGTGTTTTTGCCCAACCTACAGGAGACTTAAAGGAGCCACAGTAATCGGCTGCAAACATGTGAAAGATCACTGCAGAAGGGAAGGGAATAACCTGTTCTCTTTTCCCACTGGGGAAAAGTCAAACTCATATGGCTACAACAGGGAGAAGACCTGGGTCCATACCATGAACTGTCTCTAAATAAGGTGAGTGAATCACTTCCTGAGTAGGCTGGAGGATGGGAAGGCTGTTAAAGACATGTCAAAAAACCATCTGTAAGGCATGAACTAGGTTTGGGTAATCCTGCCTTGGAGAGAAGGATGGGTTAGCCAATTCCAAGATCCTTTCCTACTCTTTGTTCAATGATTTCAGCAGTCGTCTTGGTACCCAGGAACCAAATGTAGCTATTAAATGCTTTATAAGTTCCCTGCAGGTTTGTGTTTCTTCCACTAAAAGAAAGAACAACAAACCAACCCAAAAGACTCACCCATGGTTTATTTAGGAAGGAAATAGATATTCAGGGAAGGAGAACATCCTCCTTTTACTCTGTAGCCAATGCTTGAGGGAGGACTGTGAGAGGAATCAGATCTTTCAGTGCTTTCTAAAAGCAAGGAGAACTTTCTCTTCAGGAGCAAAACGATACACCACCACCACAGCCAGCACAGCCCTCTCTCCTGTAGTGCCTCCAGTTTCTTGGATACCTGGTGGCTTTCAACCTTTCTGATCATATATCTTCACAGGATTTTCTCCCTTTGAAGGCACAGGCCCCATTTGGTGAATTTAAACTGGCCAGCAAAAGACTTGCTTTCCTCAATTACCTTTCACAAGAAATAGTGAGTATGCAGACCACAAGCCAAAAGTAATTTTCTTGAAGAGGGTTCAGATTTAAGATCTTGAAAACTGAGTTCAAAGAATCAGGCATCTGAACATGATATTGCCTAGGGCTCTATCTTGGATTGTGCTCCTAGTAAGAACTTTGTATTTTTAACTTCTTCAAGACACATCAAAGAGTAAGCAGTTCAGAGCTGAGATTACTGCAGAGAGGCAGAAGGGGAAAAAAAGCCAAAATCTTTTTTATTTACAGTGACAGACTTGTCTATAATTCCCCTGGGGCTCATCAACAACCTCATCATAACTACCACACCATTTCTCATGCACCCAGAGATGTAGCTGTCTGTTCACTAAGATGCTGGATCTGCTATCTTCCTAGGGCATTTGCTGCTCTTACAAAGCATTCTGACACACACATCTCATGGCAATGACACCCTGTCTCATGGTGGTTATAGAGTTCCTTTTTGCTGCTTTTCCAAGGGGGGCTGCCAGGAGTTTCTGTTTCAGCTCGTGTCCTGGAGGGCTGGAGCATGCTACAGAGGAGCACGGAGCATTGTCAGCAGAGACTGAAATGGGTTGTGCTTGGCAAGCACAGTGGAAAGGAAAAAGGGTGACCTAGGAGCATTGCTGTTCTCACTTCATTTTTCCATTGCATCTACTACTTTTTTTTTTTTTTTCTTTTTTCTTTTTTTTTTTTTTTTTTTCCTTCTGTCGAGACCAAAGAGGGAAACAAAACAGAAACAAAATATAAACAGGTTTTCTCACTATACGCATTACAGGAGGGGATCACCATCAAAGAGAGCAGAAAAGAAAGGTCTGTTTTACAGTCTCCATCCTTCTGTCTTTCATTCCCACCCCAGGTCTTGCTTTCTCTCTAGCATCTCACCTCCACTGCCACTGAGAGTACTGACCTGATGTTTTTGCACTGCTGCCTCAACAAGATACCAGGCAAAGAATTATATCACTCTCAGGCTGGCTCTGTGGAGACATTTTTGGAAGTGCCTCAGCTCTTCCCACAGTGTATTGTCAAGAGACACAATGGTTCAAATACGACAGCAATTAAAGGCAACAGGAATGTTATTGTTGTCTGTGCTGCTGGGAGCAGCTTCTGGCTGCTCAGAGGGGTTGGGCATCTTGTGAAGCATGGACAAGGCTGCTGCTCAAAGCTCAAACTGGATAGAAAGTGCACGGCTCCTGCAGCACTGCCTCCAAACTGTCCTTGGCAGAAGCCGAATGTCATTGTCATTTACCTCCCCTAACGAGCCCTGTCCCTTGCCAAGTGGTCCGATGATTGAGGGGCTCAGAGACCTGATGTGTCCAGCAGACAAACTGCTTCGTGCTTCCCAACCATCAGATCTCCTGCACCACCTGCTTCCCTCCATCCCCGTGAAGCAGGAGTGCTGCAGCACATGGGTTATCCGTGCTTCACTCCAACAGCCTGACACCTTCAGCTGCCCATTTCCATGACAGTGTCACGGTCTGCAAAGAAAGATTAGCAAAGGACATGATGACAGAAAAGTCCCTGGAGAAGATTTCCTTTTCAGTCAGAATCTCACTCATGACAACCAATCCACCCTAGAACTGGATCCATTGAAAGGGCCTTTCTTGTTCTGTCTTTGGCAATGACACTTGCCCTGGCAATGAGCGTAAGGCAGACTCCTTGCTCTGGCCCCTGATCATGGCTCCTCTACTGATGGTTGAGGGAATCGCATCCCTCAGACCTGGAAGCTGAAAAGCCAATGTTTCTTCTCTCCATAGTAGGGCTCCGGGAGCAACAGCCACCACAAACTGTCTTGAAACCTGACTGCAGACAAAAGCACCCTGGTCCTAACACCAGACAGAAAGCTGTTTACACCCTGCTTGCTGTGTGTCACCTCAGGCAAGTCACCTTGGAGCCCTGTGCCTCAAGCCTGCTAAAAGTAACCTTTCCTGATCTTGCTTCAACTCTCCAAAAATGTGGATTCATTTCCAAGCCCAGCACATACCCCTCTTTGCATTTAGCCAGCAGATTTTGCAGCTGTGCTGCCACAAGCAGAGACTGTGGGTCTGGGGCTTATCCCTTTAAATGCTGCACCTTCATTGCAAATAGTTCCTAAAATCCTCCTGTAACCTGAGAAGCCAAAATTGGTGCTGGCACTGGAAAGTGGTTCACAATATGCAGGAGGCAAAAACCCTTTTGGCAGGGGGATGTGAAAGGACATAGAAGTGGGAGGCTCTGATCACTGGGACAAACACCCACGTGTCCCAAGACAGAGGAGATGGACCATCTCTGCCATGAAGTATGGGCAGATCAGGACAACAAGGTGATGGCACTGCTGGTAAATGGGGTTGTTCAGCCTAGAGAAGAGAAGGATCCTGGGAGACCTTATTGTGGCCTTTCGATATGCAAAGGGGGCTTGTAAGGAAGATGGGGACAGACTTTAATAGAGCCTTTAGTGATAGGGACAAGGGGTAATGGTTTTAAACTAAAAATTAGTAGATTTGGACTAGATATAAGGAAGATGTTTTTACAATAAAGGTAGTGAAACACTGGAACAGTTTGCCAGAAAGGTAGTAGATACCCCACCCCTGAAAACACTCAGGGTCAGATTGGATGGGGGTCTGAGTAATCTGATGTATCTGAAGTTGTCTCTGCTTGCTGAGGGGGGGGTTAGTCTAGATGACTTTTAAAGGTCCCTTCCAACCCAAACCATTCTGTGATTCTATGAGACTGAAAAACCACCAGGCATGAGATGCACACAGATGCTGTTCACCCTACATATGTTTCAAATGTCATCTTTTGGCACCCAACGTTGTCAACTCAGCCACCTGTTCACTGAATTGTATTTTGTCTTCTCTCTCCTGATGCTACCCCAGCTTGGGCTGGGGCAGTATGCAGACACAGGAGCCCCCAGGCAGAGAGGATTCAGTGCTGAGCAATGTGCAGCCTGCAATCCTCACTATGCATTGTGCTGGCAAGCATGCCGTGCCCTGTTGAGGAGCCAGTTTCTCCACCAGCCAGAGCCCTACTGCTCCCAGAGCCAGGATTTGGATGGCTCTGGCACGTGTGAGTGGCAGGGCATGCATCCTGTTTCCTTGCATGGGCCTGCCTTGCGTGTGCCTGGATGTGTGGTGGGACTGCATGGGCTTGAAATGCCCTATCTCCTCATGGGTGAAGTCTGAGGCTGATCCCACCCCTGCTGTCTGAAGAATTGCTGCAACCTGTAAAGGCAGGATTTTGCCCACAGCACCGGGTTTTTGGGTTTTGTTTTGTTTTGTTTTGTTTTTTTTCAATTAGCCATGCAAATTAATTTTCTGGTAACCAAGAAGCATGATCTAACTGGTGATTTGCACCATCTGCCCATGTTAGAGCTGCTGGGATTCCTGTCCTCCTCTTCTCCCTTCTCAAAGCCCCCGACTTGCCAGCTCCATGGAGAGACCCATGTTGCCAGCTCGCCTGCGGATGAACGCCCATCACGTGCTTCCTCCTGTGCCAGCCATGCAAAATATTTGGGCTTTGGGTGCCGAAAGCCCTTCACTCTTCCTCTTCCTAGCCCCTGCACAGAAGCTGCAGTTCTTTCCCCTGCCTGAGTTTAGCACATTCCTTCCTCTCTCCCTGCTTCGCTCTTCCCTGCAGCAACTTCAGAAGCATTTTTGTGGCATTGGAGACCCAGGAGACATATCTGTGAGATGTGGAGATGTGGTTTCCCTCACATGCCATTAGCCCCGAGTCCTCACTAGCGCAGGGGGCAGCCCCAGGCATGGGCACCAGCCGTGGTCCTCTCCCAGGGGTCAGCCTGTGCTTACTGTTACACAGCTGGCTCATTTTAAGCAGAGTTAAATTGCTTGCTATGAGCTGATTGGGAAAATATTGTCTCTGTGCTCTCTACCCAGGTTCCTGACAGTCAAAATAATAATTATGTGGCCTGGGAAACAATGATTATTACCAATAAGCCTGGGAAATGCTGCTGCTGTTCGGCTTTATGAGAATCCATATGGCTCCCATGGAAGGGGATTATTTACCCAGGCCCTGAGAAAAAGCTGAGGAGCCCACGTGCTTCTTCTGGCTATTGTATTGCTGAATCCCACAGCAGTGTGGTTGGAGTGCAGCTTCCTCTAGCTGTCATTAATCCTTGCCTGTTTGACTTCCTCAGGCCTTTGGGTCACCAGCCGCTGGGTCACGGGGACATTGTTTTGGGGCTTTTGTCCCTGACAGAGGGCTTGCTGGAGCTGAGGAACCTGGCTTTGCAGGCATCATGACATTACAAAGTGACTGGTTTGCAGCCTGATGGTTGCTCAGGCCCTTCCTAACTCTGCTGCTGGGAAGCCAGCTGGATTTGGACCCATTTGTATGAGGACAAAGGAAGAACTGGCTCAAGGATGTCCCAGTATGAGCTGTGCTGGCCCTATGTGAGCAAGCTTCCTCACATGCCTGCAGCTTCAAGGGGGTCATTTCACCACAGCCCCAACACAAGAAGGACACGGAGCTCTTGGAGCAAGTCCAGAAGTGGGCCATGAAGATGATCAGAGGGCTGGAGCACCTCTCCTACAAAGACAGGATGAGAGGGTTGGAGTTGTTCAGCCTAGCAAAGAGAAGGCTTTGCAGAGACCTTATAGCCTTCCAGTATCTGAAGGAGTCTACAGGAAAGCTGGAGAAGGACTTTTTACAAGTGCATGTAGTGATAGGATGGGGAGAAATGTGTTTAAGGTGAAAGAAGGTATATTTAGGTTAGCCATTAGGAAGAAATTCTTTCCTGTCAGGGTGGTGAGACACTGGCACAGGTTGACCAAGGAAGTTGTGGCTGCCCCCTCCCTGGAAGTGTTCAAGGACAAGTAGGATGGGGCTTTGAGCAACCCTATCTAGAGTTAGGTGTTCCTGCCCATAGCAGGAGGGTTGGGACTAGGTGGTCTTTAAAGTTCCTTCCAACCCAAACCATTCTGTGATTCTATAATACCCCCACTTCTTCCTGTTCTCTACTTCCCAGACTGGACTTTGAGACCCTGCAGGAGAGAAGCAGAAAGACCCAGTTTCAATTCAATACATGAATTGAAGCAAAGGATATGTTCTCTTTCTCAAATACCAAAAAGAAAGCTTGTAGAGGAGGCTTTTTAGTAGGGAAGTTGCCCATGACATGTGTGTGCATGCATGTTCATGGAAAGAATTGGAGCACTCAGGGAAACCCAAACAGGCCCTTCCTTCCTTACCATGGGCTCCTGGAGCACTTTGTGTCTCCTCCTTCTCCAAAAGACATTTGTGTGGGCCTTCAGGGGGTGGGAAGGAAAGAGGAAGATGTGGGAGATCAGTATCAG
The DNA here is from genome assembly GCA_023637945.1 of Phaethornis superciliosus. Taxonomy (NCBI): domain Eukaryota; kingdom Metazoa; phylum Chordata; class Aves; order Apodiformes; family Trochilidae; genus Phaethornis; species Phaethornis superciliosus. The sequence goes on along the minus strand of JAJQWJ010000001.1, from coordinate 81,863,326 downwards.
TGATTCATCCATCATCAGACTGTCACTGTCACACACTAAACAAGTGGGCAGGCAGCAATGCTTGAAAGCAAGCCTGCAATAATAAATCTGCACCTACAGGTCAGCCATCTGCTGGATCTCCAGCTACCCTACAGTAACTAAGGAGCAGTTTTTCTCCCAGGAACCATTAAAGCAACCCACTGCTTCCCTAGCCAAGCCAGAGAGAGGGACAGTGGACAGCAGAAGGGCCCCAACTTAACAAAGCCTGGCACCATCCTTCTCTGTTCTGTAACTACCGTGTTACAGCCCTGAGATGTGAAGCAGAGTTCTGCAAATGATTTTTACTGTAAGAACCTAAGAGGAAGGAAAAGAAATCTGAGTTGTTTTCCTAGTCAGGGTTTGAAGGAGAGTTACAGCTCTGATGGGAAAGTCTTTTTTCAAGGTTACCTCTGCTTCAGTGCAAACTACGCTTTAGGGACACCTCAGAAGGAAGCAAGTTGTGATTTTTTCCCTCGTTAATGATGGCAAGCAATGCACTGGTGATCTTGGAAGGAGCTGTCTTTTCTTTCTCTAGGTGAGGAACACAGCTGGGAATGCCTACATGTAGGCAAGCCCCTACATTGCTCCAGATTCTTATCCCTCTTAGGGCTGCTGCGAGGCCACAGAGGGAAGCAGACAGCCCTGACTGCTGGCTCTGCTCTGCCATCAGCTGTGACCAGCAGCTCTCCTTCTGGGCTTGCAGCTGGATCCTCCCTCCCCCTGCTCTCCTCTGGGGCCTTGGAGCAACTGCAGCATTGCAAGTGGCAGCAATGTTATTTTGATGCTGCAATCACTCCTTTGCGGTTACTCATTGCTTTGTGAGGTGCTAATGGATGAGGAGAGGGCAGAGAAAAACACCTTCTGTACCAGGCCAGCGGTGATGTCAGACCAGCAGCCAGGATCTAGAAGATCCGATGGCCCCGGTGATGTGGAGCCATGCTGCTGTCTCCTCCGCTGCACCCGAGCAAAGGACACAGGGAAAGTCTCTGGGTCTTGCCAACTCTCACAGCATGAGGCTACCTCAGCAACCTCTGAGCTGGTGTATCTCATGGCCTTGTGTGTGGTGCTGGATAGGGCCTGGGACAGACCACCACAGCTCTGTGCCGGGGGTCCCTGCCCCTATCTCGGGTGCAGAGCTGCAGGAACCTGGCTGTACAGCTGGCATGGGGAGCCTCAGCGCCTTGCAGGGATCACTAAGCACCTGCGTGGCCCAAAGGACCTGGCCAGGGTTCCCTGGGAACCTGTAACAGTGCGAATGCCCAATCTCTGACCCAGCCAGTGCCTGGGGAATGCAGAGCTGCTGTAGTTGTGGCAAAGTGGCAGCAGCCTTGGCAGCGCAGAGGGGAATATGACGATGCCTGTCTCAGGCACTGACCCCTCCATCTTCTCCCGGATTATGCCCAGCATGCAGGGGAGCAGAGGGACACCCATCCCCTCCCGCTTGCTCAGTGGATGCAGAGCTTGGTGGCAGCTGGACAGAGCTGCTTTCTCCAGCACAGTGCTGCTATTGTCCAGCCAGGCTCTGGGGCCGCTCATCCCCACCAGGCAGGCACGGTCGGGACCTCTGTGGCCCAGCAGAACAGATGACAAGGTGAAGGGGATGGAGGCGAGCCTTGGGTGCAGGCAGACCACCTCTGCATCCCCTCAGCACGGCCCCAAGGCTTGTTTTGGACTTTAGTGCAGAAGACGGTGTAAGGGAGAACACTAAAGTGGGGGGCTAAAATAAAGGAAAATCTGGATGAAGAGGAGGGGGAATGGAGGTGGTGCCGAGATGTGAAACTGAGCCAGCGAGGCAGAGCTGAGCTAGGAGATGGAGAGGAAAATCTGTCAGCCCCACGGGAGTCAGGCTGCGGGAAGAGACAATGCGATGGAGGGGAAGGAGCCAGATCCCACTCTGGGACACGCGAGCCCTGCACAAGGCTGCAATTAGAGAGAGGAGACAGCGTGTCTGCCCGGGCTGGGAACTCTCCTTCTGCCACAGACACAGGCTTGCCCAGAAGCCAGTGCAGAAAGTCACTGCCTTCTCCCTGCCCCTCTGCATCGCCCCTCTTCAGCTCATGCTCCCAGAGGGCCAAAAACAGTACCCGCAGAGATTTTCTCTGAGGTGCAGGGTTTTTTTTTTTCCAGTGCCAGGATGCTGGTGTCTGGTGATGCTTCATGCTTGCAGTAGCACAGTCACGCCAGAGTCAACTCCACCCGTCTGCCCTCCTCTCCTGGATGCCCTGGGCAACCCCCTCCTGCTCCCTAAAATAGATGCTCATATACTAGCATCCTCAAGGCAAATAAGTTGCTTGAGCAGCCACCTCTCACAGCCAGCAGCATGCCCTTCAGTAGGCTTTTGGGATTTTCCTACTTGAGGGATGCTACAGACATCTGCGACTCCAGAGCACGAGTTCTGGTTTTAGCGTCCTCCTCTGCACTGTGATTATCCACCTCTCATTGGAAAATTCAAGTTTGTTTGGAAGCAAAGTCTATGGTTTTGGCTTGGAAAGACTCAAAAAATACCATGCAAGGGTCACAAATTTTTACCATGAACTCTATTTGTCTGGGGCTATACAAGAGGAGGAAGGCAGAGAAGGAATAGGAACACACACCTTTTTTGCTGCCCCAAGGTTTGGCTTCATTCTCTCTGGACACAGCAATGAGTTAGATGCTCTAAAAAGAAAGAGAACAAGCAGTGCATCTGGAGCAGCTGATTTCCAAAATTCCTTTTTGAAGTTCATTTTTACCACCCAGCCAAGAGGTAGATGAAGCAGAACTTCTGCAACCTTCTGCTGGAGTGACTGTAAAAGGAGATGCTTGAAAAAAGCCAGCAGCTCATGGCAGAGGAGGAAGAAAGAGGAGAGCCCTAGTGAGACAAAAGTGTTTTTTTTTTAAAATATAAAATAATATACTTCAGACTTTCAGCGGTTTTTGCTTCCTGCTCAACAGTTTCAAACCATCAGAACTGCCTTTTTCCTTTTCTGGTCATTTTAAGACCTTTCTTTCTGAGGGGAAATTAAATACAAAGCATGAGAAGAGACCTCCCAGTTTCCTTACCATTCTCACCTGCGTGAGAGGAGCATCAGCAGTGAGTTAAGGCAGCACCATGTATTGACAGACCTGTCAGAGAGAGAAGTGTGGAAGATTACCACAGTGTATTTAGAGCTGTGCAGCAATAACAGCAGATTTGTTTTTGCTTAAAGCGCGGCTAGGGTTGGTTTTGTTTCATTTTAAATAAAGACATTTGGACTCCAAAGGTCATTTCCGTAGAATAACAATGCTCCTTTCAGAAAGGGGCACCATCAGGGTCTCCGGTACATCCAGTGCACCCAGTCTGGTTTGAAAGCCACAGCTCAGCTGGGCAAGTGTCCCTGGCACTGCCATGTACCTGGTGCAGCAGCTGGCTGTCCCAGTGCCACTGCTACTGAAAGCACAGGAACTCTGGAAGGAGTTTTGTTTTCTCTGCCAGGGTGTTTGACAGCACTCAGTGCTGATTTGTCAGTAAAATGAAGATGGTGTGCAACCCCTCTCCCCTCTTGCCCAAGACGCGGCTGCAACCCTGAGCCTTCTGGAAGCAGCATCCCCAGCAGCAACCTGTGGCAGTTTCCCTTGTCCTCATCAAGTACAGCACAAAGATCAGATACGACCAAAGATACTGTTTTAAAAATAGTCTGTTTGCAGTGTGTGAAGGTTTTCCAGGTGCTGCTGACTTTAAGTGGCAGATGATCATGCCTCACTAACTCCGGTGAAGTTGCTACCATGATCTGTTTCCATGCAGGTACATCAAAGCAAGGCAATTTATCCAGCTCACGCAGGAAGCTTTCATCAGAGCTGGGAAAAAAAGCAGGCATCTTGGTTCCCTGCCTCAGTATATGCTTCCTAAATAGCTGCTCACTCAGGCTTTCTGTAGGCAGAAAGTGATGGAGCTGTGAAAGAGAAAACTTGAGGCTCAGGCTGTTTTCTGTCTTGCAGGCACATATTTGCTGCAGATTTTCTCTCTGCTGCAGCACAGCCCCTTTCATAATTTTCTGTTAATCAAACAGTCTTCACATTTCAGATTGCTTTGCTTTATAAGTAAATCATCTGTTTTGTGTGGGGAAAGGATCTGTAGATAGAAAAAACAAAATTCTAGTTAAAAAAAATTCTTCCCTCTGTAGTGAGCACTGCCATTTGTCACCCTCCTGGAAATTTTGTAAACTCTTTCCTCTGTGTTTATCTAACCTTGCTATTTTTGGATTTGCCATAGCTGTCTGCACTGATGATGTGTGTACAGAGGGGAGAGCATCTGTGCTGCCTGGATGGTATTTTTGGACAGTGCATCAGTTGTTACCACAAGGCTTGGGTACCGTGGGAAGATGAAGGAGGGAGTTGTGATCCCCACCTCTCTGCCTCCTCTTCTTCCTCAGAGAACAGTGCCCATCTGCCTGATGTGGCTCATCCATCCACAGCTGAGGCTTCTGGTGCAGATGCCACAAGGAGAAGGAGGACAGGTAAGACAGCACGACCAGCTACTGAGGTGCCATCCCCACCTCCTCTCCCCCAGCCCAGCTCTCCTGCGGCTCCAGGAAGGGTCCCTGCAGCAGCTGAAGGTCTGCATGACTTCATTTCCCAGGGGCATGCCAGGATCCCAACAGTCCATAGGAGAAGGCAGTTTTCTTCTCCTCTGTTCTTCCCGAGGCCACCCTGGCCACTTCCAGTCAGCCAGCTCAAGCACTGGAAAAAACAGCACAGGATGAATGCAGCCACCATGCAGGGAAAGGAGCCCACTCCCTCCTGGCAGGGAGGTGTGAGTGTAGACCTCTGTGTATATACACACATATGGATATGTTCCTTAACAACCTATTGCTTACAAGACATTAATAATTTTAACTTCTTTTTTGTCTTGCCAAAAGCCTTCCCAAACCAGCTCCAGCTGTGGCTGACCTGGGCTGGCCTATGTTGTGCCACTGTGGGAATGTCACCTCTACCCAATCATTTGTGACCAGGGACATCCCAGCATCATGCAAAATGATTCCCTTGTATCCCTTAAGTAGCATCAGTGAGACCCCACCTGGCGTACTGCATCAAGTTCTGGAGCCCCCAGCATAAGAAGGACATGGAGCTCTTGGAAAGAGTCCAGAGGAGGACCACAAAGATGATTAGAGGGCTGGAGCACCTCCCCTGTGAAGACAGGCTGAGAGGGTTGGAGTCTCCAGGGAGACCTTAGAGTGGCCTTCTAGTACCTGAAATGGTCTACAGGAACACTGGGAAGGGACATTTCATAAGGGCATGTAGTGATAGGATGGGGGGGAATGGTTTTAAGCTGAAAGAGACTAGATTTAAGTAAATACTAGGAATAAATTATTTACTGTGAGGGTGGTGAGACACTGGCACAGGTCACTGAGGGAAGCTGTGGCTACCCCGTCCTTGGAAATGTTCAAGGGCAGGTTGGATGGGGCTTTGAGTAACCTTGTCTAGATGAAGGTGTCCCTGCCCACGGCAGGGAGGTTGGGTTTAAAAAGGGTCTTTAAAGTCCCTTCCAACCCAAACCATTCTGTGGCTTTGTGTTTATGGATGTGATGGGTGGTGAAACCTCATCATTGGGCAGTGATGTACTCCTGTCTGTACCCCCAGGCAGCAATGACACAACCAGGAGAGGCCACTGACACTCTCCTGTTGACAGGGTGGCCTGTCCTGCCCCAACCAAAGTCCTGGCCAAGTCACTGTACATCTACTAATGACACACAAACCTTTTCCTAATTTCTTAGAGGCTCTTGGGAGCAATTTTTTTGCAACTCCAGATTTTTGATTAGGGCTTTTCTTCCAGTAGCCAGGAGGTCACAGTGTCTGGATAGATCACAACCTGAACATCTGCATCCTATTACAAAGCACAGTGATTATTTTTCAATGTTCCCTATGTCTTCTAGCAGTGACAGTACTGATTAAAGCCCGGGGTGGATTCCTGCGTAGCATTCCAACTTCCTTTACTTTCACATCCTGACCGTAAACAGGAGAAGAGGGCTTTCCTTGGGCACTAGGTCAGGAAGCCCATGTGCCTTACGGTGATACCGACACACTGATGAAAGCCCGGAGATGTCAACTGGTATAAAGCAGCTGAACAAACCTGCCAAGGGGTGCCAACAATAGCAGGATGTCACTGCAGCTTGCAGGGAGGATGTTTCCATTCACTGATTTGGCTCCTGTGCCAAAAGCCATCCAATGGTCCAAGGAATAAAGCCATTGTCTCCAGGAAGTGACCATGAGCAGACCACGGTAGCTGAGAGCGAGTGACAGGGATTTGGTTTCCCATTGGCAGTGCCAGAGCAGCAAGAGAAGAAGGCATCTGAGGTGAGCTCTGAGCGGGGCACCTCTGGGCAGCCCCGTTCACAGCTCTTACTTGGTCTGGAGCTCCCATTCTGTGGGGGGCTCTGTAAACCTTCTGTTTGGAGATTTGGACTTCTTGGAGGAGGGAGAGGAGATAGGGGAGCCAAGAGGAAAAGGATTAGTTGTGTCAAGTCTACAGCAGGAGGCTGGAGCTGCCAAGCAACTACTCCAGCCGGCAGACAGCCTCTAAATTTCAATACCAAGTAAGGATTTTACTTTTTCTCCTAATTATGCAAGGAGGCATTAATGAGCCCACATTTCTGAGCCATCAGGTTTGGGCTTGTGTAGGTCAGTAGTCGACATACAAAAAGCCTCTTTCACTGTAATTTTCGCTGCAAGGTTTTGTAAGGCAGCCAAGGACAGGAAACTGTAAATGAGCTCGACTGCTCCGGGTGGGTCCCGGAGCTGAAAGCAGCTGCTGTCTACGGTCTGGATCTGGCCAGAAAGGAGGGAGGAGGCTGGACTCATCTAGACACTCGTCCCTTCCCTTGGGAAAAGGAGTTGTGGCGCACGCCTGGGTGCACGCCCAGCAGCTCCTGCCCCTGTCCCCCTCCACCTGCCTATGCAATCCCATCCTTCTCCTTTACCTGACTGGCATTTTTCTGTTTGGCTGTGTCTGTCTTTCTCTTCCTGGGCATTTGTCCTGTCCCCATGTGCCTACCTTCATGTGCACCCAAGTCCATCTTTCTCCTTTAGCCCCAGCATGTCTCACTCCTTGTAACTGCTCAGGTTGCCCACCAGCTGTGTGCACATCTACGAGCATCTGTATTTTCCTGCCCAGTTACACTCATGTGCTTCTCTCCCTGTGCTGCCTGCATCTTTGCTTGTGTTTGTCCATTTGCCTCCGCTGACTCTTTTTATCATGATAAACAGGGCAGACACGTGCATCCCAGCCACGTGCACCCAAGTCGGCTGGAATCACAGTGGGATGGAGGGATCTGGAGGAGCAGGACGAATGTGAAAGGACAGCAAGAAAGGGTTAGTGGAAAAGGCCTAGGGGACAGACTGATTTCTTGCTGCCTCTGCACAGCTCTCATGGAAAAGATCCTGAGATAAGCCTGCTTGTTAAGATGAAAACTGGATGCCTATGGAGCTCCAAGCCAAAGAGGTGGAGAAGCACCACAGCTCTCCTTCACTCTCCCAAATAAGAAAGGGCAAGGGTGTCCCGAGGCTCCCTCCCCTCTGGGCCTAATGGGTGTCAAGGGTAGGGAGAACACCAGAGCTCAGCTGAAATGAAGGGTTGCAGGGGTCTGGAAAAGGCATATGAAAGGCAAAAAAAGATTCCAATTTCAGAAAAACGTGGGGTGAACACTTAAGGACATTTAAAATAGGAATAACACTACTTCCCCCTCTCTTGAAGAAAGGGCTGCCGACTCTGCACAGCCTAGCTTGTAAGGACCTCTGCAGAGACTTGGCTAAAACTTTGTCCCCCACACAACAATGCTGGCCACCACACCATGTGGAAGCTGAATTGCCACCAGTAGTGGGGACTTCCCTGCCCATCCCACAGGTGTGGTGGGGCAAAGTTGGAGGATGAAGACAGAAGATGCTGCAGCGAAGGTGTGAAGGGATTAAGCATCTGAAAGTGTCAGCAAAGGGCAGGAAAGTTACAGCAGCTGTGGGGAGCTTAGAATATGCAGAGGACCCTGATGAGAGGGTGCAGAGAGGCCAGGCAAGAAAGCTTGGGTGGGGGAAGTGACCCAAAAGGATTCTGATGATGTAGCTGGGAGGAAGGATGGAGCAAGATGGCTCTTGCCTCCTGCATGGCATATGCCACAGAAGTGTTCAGGGACATGCCAGGGTGCTGGCAATGCTGGCAGCGTTCATGAGTGCAGAGAGGCAAAGCAGCAGCTGTGCAGAGGTGAAAGAGGGATGAGGAGGGACGAAGAGGCAAAGAGGCAGGCACAGCCCTCAGAAGATATAAATGAGTCAGCTGTACCTAGCTGACAACTAGCTGGGTCCTGGAAGATGTCAACATTTCTGTCTTGCTTTCTGGAAAATACCCAGCTTCCCACGCCTTCCCTAATGGAAAACTACTGCAGCAGAAGTCACAGATGCAGCATATGGGTCAAATGGAGGGGCTGGTGAGACCAACCATGGTGCCCCACACAGGGGCTGTGCTGCTGGGCAGTGCCAAACCCAGACCCAGTGTATGCTGGGCACCCTTCTCTCTGCATTGCTTTCCAGGCACCACTTGACCCCATAGCCAGGAGCAGCTGGCTCTTCTGCTCATGTACTACTCAATGCACATCAACCTCCCCATGGGGATATCCACCTGCAGACCAGCCTGTGAGGCCCACAAGGACAGAAAGCAGCAGGGTTTGGCCATTTTTCCTTCAGCTGGGACACTAAATTAAGTGTGGTCCCATCTCATCCCCTTCCTGTCCCCCTCCAGCACGGCTGATGCTCATGGGAAGTCAGTAAAAGCAGCAAAGCCGCAGAGAGAACTCTGCAGCAGTGTCCAGCTCCCCTCCCACCATCTCCAGGAGCCCTATCCCAGGCTCCTACTCACACTGCACACATCAGCTGGTGGGCAGCTTAGATTTTCTGCTTATTTCTGGCCTTTCTTCACATATGACTAGCAGTTATTTTGAGAAATGAAAAAATCAGTGTGGCCAAGGCTACAGGTGAAGAGAGGGATGCCTGCAGCTGCGTGTGGTCTCAGGTACAGCAGCAAGAAGGGACATCTTCACTGCCCACAAGAGAAGGCTAAAAAGATCTTGCTACTTTTCTTTCCCTTAACCAACCATTCAACTCACTGTGCCTGCTGCTTGTTTCTTGTGATCTAATTAAATTTCCTCAGCTGACTGTGTTTCCGAGCAGAAGCCTGGTGTGGGAGAGCATGCAGGTCACCCAGCCCTTGGCTAGCAGTGGGGAAGGAGGACTTGTGTACACCCCATGCTCCCCACATCCAAGCTCCAGCCCTAGCTGCTTTGTACCATTGGACGGACCCATAACCAAGGGTATGTTGCACTCTCCACCAGAGGCTGGGAGATAAGCAGCTTTCCCTTAATGAGGACATGATATACCTGGCAAGACTATACCCTTTGCAGGGAAACAACAGGCTCTTTCATGCTGGCTGCTGGCACAGCCAGGAGCAGTCACAGGACAGAGGGAACCATGGCTGATAAATCAGCTCAGCACCACCAGCCATAGGAAGCCTCCATGGCTGTGGGGCCACACTTGGCAGCCCCACACTGGCCCCCACACTTGGGAAGCCCTGAGGTGCCCCATATCCATATCCACCATCAACTGCAGCAGGAAAGCCAATCTGGAGTCCTACAGCTGTGTTTGCCAGGGAAATTCAGGTGGAGATGACTCTCCAGAGCCAAAGGAAAAACTGCATTTCTGCCTCTGGTATCTGCCTATTCCAGAGGGAAAGGGCAGCATTACCACAGCAGGGAAGCAAAGTCCCCACTGAAAGGAGCCAAATCTTTACTGTGCATATCTAGAGGCACTGAATTATTAAGGAGAACAGATATCTTAAGGCTGCGGGTGGAGCAGAGAGCTTTACAGGTTGCTGGTATTAAGTGTAATGGACCTCTGATGGCAAATCACCTCACTGATTGCTGCAGGATGGTTTCTCAGCTGTGGAACAACACAAAGCAGCCAGAGTGAGTTGGTACAGATTGTGACTCCACCAGGGAATTCCTACTTTGTGTAGTCCAGCACAGCCTTTGGGAGCATGTGACATGGGGACATAATCCCCTTCCACCCTGTTCTCCCAGAATAGCCACAAACTAGAGTTTGCTTTTTCTGGATGAGCCCAGGATACCCTTTCCCTGCCTCACCAGAGAAGGGAAACAGGTCTTGCTAGCCTACAAAAAAAGGCATGCTAGGTGAGGTCAACCAGTGATACCCAACATGGAAGTATGAGGAAACACCATCACCTTTTCACACCGCTTGGGAGCAGATATTCAAACAGGGACCATGCATGGAACCCGAGATTTAGCATCTCTGACCAGCTGGGACAGATGTGTGCAACATTTGCTCTGTACAATTTGGGCTGGTTTTAAGCAGTGAGGAAGCTCTCAAATACTCTGAATTGGACATCTTCTCACCCTTTTGCCCGCACATGACTAAGGTCATATAAGAGTTGGCTGTTGTTTCCAAGCCTCCTGAATTTGCCAAAATTAGGCTGGATTTGTGGAAACTGGCTTCCTGAGACCTCGGGCACTTCCTGCTTCGAATACCAGGCCAAAATCAACACAACAGTGCTTGCTCTCCCAAATTTTGGTACGACTCTTTTAGTCCCACATGGAGCCAGAAGATACATGACTCAATGATTTTGAAATCTCAAAAGTCAAATATTTTGGCTTTTTCAAGGCTGATCAAGCAGAACATTGTCATTACACTAGCTACACAAAAATTTTGGAAGTTGATACTTCAAAGAAACATCATCTTCTGGTTGCTAATGCTGGCACCACATGATCCTTTGCTATTAAATGGCACCCCAAGGTTAAAGGCATCTCACCTAACATATAGCACTTGTGGGATCTATTGCTACTTACTATGGGGATCACTGAGTAATGCTTTTAGGGACCTGAAGAGGAGGAAAAGATGTTAAAGTTGACTGCCCTGATGTGCTGAGACAAGAAAAGCCCTTGCTCTGAGACATCACAATTATGTCTTAAATGTATGTAAGCATAAGATGAACCAGAAAGATGAAACGACCAGGGTGGAGAGGAAGCCAAGGGCTGGAGGAAAGTGTGATGTTGTACCAGAGCTTCAGGGACTGAGGCTTTCTATTCCTATTTAATGGACTCACTTCTCTTATTTTCTGCTTTAACCACCATATTAGCCTTTTAAAAATATAGAGGGCTCCTCCCTGGCTATGTACACAGTTAGCTGGCACCACCATCCATCTCAACTATGTTGCCCTCTGTTATATTTTCAGAACCACTCGATAGGTGGATTCATGGCTGCCTTTTTCTTGCCAGTTCTTCCTCAGCTTTTAGGGGTGGGGGAGTAATAAAAAAAACATATATGAAGCTTTCAAGTCTTGTGAAGATGGCTAAAAAAAGGCCAGGATTTTAAAATTATTATTACTGTTTTTTTAAGAAATCTGTGGGGGTTTTGTTTGCTGCTTAGCTTGAGAAATGTGAGGCTTGTAGGCTCATTTTTCACACTTTCCCCCACACACACCCCAGGCGTGGAAAGATACTTTATTATTTTTAAATGGAAATGTGATGTTTTTCATAATTACATGGCTCCAAGCTCTGGAGCTTTACTGGAGTAACTAGTCTGAGTGCTTGAAAGTGCTGCCCAGTGCAGCCCACCTGCACAGAAACCATTGCATTTCCACATTTAAGGTGAAGGGCAAGGTCTTCTCTTGAGGGCTTTGAAAAGTAGTATTTAATATGAAACGACGTAAGGAATTTACAAATCATTGTTGACCCAGGCTTGATGTACAGAACACTACAAACTGAAAATGATTAAAAAAAAATAAATCAACGCTATTGTGAGGGGTATTACCCAGACTTAAAATGTTACCTGTAGGTAACATAGATATAACCCCAGCAGGACGTAGCAGAAGGTTTGGGCGCAGACTGAGGGGAAGGCAGCAAACAGCATGTGTGTTGCTAGAAGCCAGGGAGGGGGAAAAAAAAATAGGCACGATTTTCCCTCTTCACTGCCCTGCAGGACTGCAGCAAAGCAGCGTTTCAGTCAGAAATCTCCCGTCCAAGCTGGTGTTTCTCAAAATGGAAATCCAGCCCCCTCCCGAAGGTCGGGGATGGATTATTTTAACCTCTTTCTCAGAGCCAAGTCTCCAGCCGCGCTGCAACAGGCAGCACTCTGACCCGGTGCTGGTCCCGCTGCGGCAGCGCTCCAGACCCTGCTCCTGGTCCCGCCCAGCCCACGGCCGTGCGGGTTTGGCTATAGAGATGCTCTGGCCGAGGAGGGATGGGAGATGGCCTTTTGCACTTTGCGTACCCCCGCTCCCGCCGGAATGACTCAGCCTGGCTTGCCGACGCCTGTTTTTCTTCGGAAAACCAGGGTGACATGAGTCATTTGGTGACACCAGCGTGAGGCCAAGAGCAGTGGGCTCCCCGCAGCAGGCTCAGATGCGCAGCCTGTCATAGAATCATAGAATCATAGAATCATAGAATTAGCCGGGTTGGAAGGGACCTCAGAGATCATCAAGTCCAACCCTTGACCCACCGGAGCAGTTGCTAGACCATGGCACTGAGTGCCACATCCAGTCTTTTTTTAAATGTCTTCAGGGACGGAGAATCTACCACCTCACCGGGCAGACCATTCTATTGCCTGATCGCCCTCTCTGTGAAGAAATTCTTTCTAATATCTAACCTAAATCTCCCCTGACACAACTTAAGACTGTGTTCTCTTGTCTTGTTGAAAGTCGTCTGGGAAAAGAGTCCAACTCCCACCTCACTACAGCCTCCTTTCAGGGAGTTGTAGAGGGCAATGAGGTCTCCCCTGAGCCTCCTCTTCTTCAGGCTGAACAGCCCCAGCTCTCTCAGTCTCTCTTCATAGGGCCTGTGCTCGAGTCCCTTCACCAGCTTGGTTGCCCTAATGAGGACTTTAGGTTGCCCTAAAGAGGACTTGGTTGTCCTCTCACCCTGCCCCCGGGCTGTGCTTATCCTCTGGTGCTTGCAGCTGGAAGATGACATGGGGAGATGTCTGCATCCTGGGACAGGAGATGGGTGTTCCGGGGGTACCTCCAGCATGCTCACCAGAGGTTCTTGCCTCCCCACCAGCAGCCAGCAGCAACCTCCTCAGCTGCTACCTCCCCATGGGGATATCCACCTGCAGACCAGCCTGTGAGGCCCACAAGGACAGAAAGCAGCAGGGTTTGGCCATTTTTCCTTCAGCTGGGACACTAAATTAAGTGTGGTCCCATCTCATCCCCTTCCTGTCCCCCTCCAGCACGGCTGATGCTCATGGGAAGTCAGTAAAAGCAGCAAAGCCGCAGAGAGAACTCTGCAGCAGTGTCCAGCTCCCCTCCCACCATCTCCAGGAGCCCTATCCCAGGCTCCTACTCACACTGCACACATCAGCTGGTGGGCAGCTTAGATTTTCTGCTTATTTCTGGCCTTTCTTCACATATGACTAGCAGTTATTTTGAGAAATGAAAAAATCAGTGTGGCCAAGGCTACAGGTGAAGAGAGGGATGCCTGCAGCTGCGTGTGGTCTCAGGTACAGCAGCAAGAAGGGACATCTTCACTGCCCACAAGAGAAGGCTAAAAAGATCTTGCTACTTTTCTTTCCCTTAACCAACCATTCAACTCCCTTCACCAACCATTCAAGCCGGGCAGTGTGCTTTGTGCTGCAGCTCCTTCGAGCAGGGCGCACAAACAGGGGTCAAGTCCCCCCAACATCGTCTTTCCCACACCCCATCACCTTGCTCACCAGGCAGGGTTGGCTGCAAGGAGGTGTGGAAGAAGCGACCCGGGGGTTGCTGCAGGTTTTGGGGCTAATGGCAGGGAGAGGGATTTCTGAGGGGTCAGGCTGCAGGGGGGCAGCTGTCCTCAGGGCTGAGCCACACCAACAGCCTGCTGCTCCTTCTGCCCTGGACACCCCTTCCAGGGAGCACTGCCTTCAAAAGTCACGTTTCCTGGGGTTGGGCTGGCTTGCTGACACAGGGCATGCCCTTGCTCAGCAATTAATTTGGATGCAAGCAGCATTTGCATGTTAACCATTCTGCTTAAGTAACACCATGTGTGGAGGAAGAGCGAGTGCTTTTCCCCTGCTCTGGAATAACTCCATTTATAGACAAGCTCTCCAAAGCAAGTCGGGCTTAAAGCAGATGCCAAACTACTGCCTACACTTTTCACACAGCATCACCCTGACTTTGCTGGACTGCTACGTGGGATCTGGGGACCCCGATATAGAGCTGGATGACAGAACCACCGTGTGAAGGGCTACAGAGATCCTTAAATCAGATGCCCTCACGCATAGACTTCCCTACAGGCTGGATCAGCCCTCCATGAACTGGTATCTGTGCGAGTGGGAAGGAATTTGGCCCCAGTGGATCTGAAGGAGGCACACGCCGCCATCGCAGTGCTAGCAAGCCGAAAGCCTGGTGTTGGGAATAGCGACTGCATCCAAAATTTCTGGCTACATCTGGGCCCTCTGGCTGGCTGAGGACACCTCGGGCTGCAGTTCTCAGCAACACAGAGCCCGCACCCCGGCCTGGGGGAAGGAGGGGGAAGCGGGGAGGGGCGATTAGTGCCTTCCTCCCCCCTGCTCATCTGCGGGTTTCATAGCTCTGCCGGAGAGAAGGAAGAGGAGGGAGCTGTGTAACAGGCTGCTGAGAAATATTTAAATATTTCCGTTTCCAGCATAACTTGAGTCATTTGGAGTGGAAAGTTTCCATTGCCAAATAAATCTAGCACACTCATTTAAAGGAAAAAAAAAAAAAAAAAAAAAAAAGACAACTTTTGGTGTTGGCTCGGGGAACAACAGTGCCGTGGAGGCACTGACACGCACCACCCACCCACCAGCAGGTACATGATGTTCTTTGGCCCAAACAGGCACAGGGCACCGGGCGCGTTTGCAGCCCAGGGGGAACCTGCTCACTCTTTGCTGGCAGAGCTAACGCGGAGGAAAATTTAGGCTTGGATCAGAGCAGGTGGGGGGGGGGGGGGAAAAACCCTGCATCTTCGGGCAAAAATTAAGATGCACGATAAGTTTTTAGGGTGTTTTGGCGAGCTGCTCAAGCCTGAGGCAATGGTCTGCATTACCTTTCTGTGGGGGCAAACTCAGGCCAGGAGGGCAGACAGACTCAGCTGCGGCATCTGCTCTAGGAGGGAAGGTTTTTGGACAACCCAGGCAGGGATGGCTCCGGGGCTGATTACCCTGAAACCGAGGAGCCCTCTGCTTAAAGCAGAGGTAGTGGGACAACACAGAGGATCAGGTCTACCTGCCCCGGAGCCTCCTACTCCCCACCAGGCACGCTTTCTAGAGGACCGGGATCATCAGATTTGGGGGAACAGAAGCAGGTTATTGGGGTGGACGGGGAGGTGGGATGGAGAAGGAGGTCTGGACACTTAATTTCAAGCGGACCTCGGCAATCCTGGTGGCTCCTGGATGCAGGAGCCGGGGGTCGAAGATGTCACCAGCAGCCGAAGGCAGGTGCCCGAGGCCAGCCCCAGCCCCAGCCCGGCGGTGTGGAGGGACAGCGGGGCTGCAGTGCTCCCCAGTGGCCACTGCTTTCCCCGCAGTCCCAGGCCCCGGGGTGACCTGTCCAGGCAGGTGTTTTAGGGGGAAGGGGTTCCCCTCTGCATCCCTTGGAGCGGCCTCCCCGCTGGCAGAGACCCCAGCGCTGCCCCCGCAGCCCTTCCCGGCGCCTTGCTGGGCGCCACCGGCACCTCTGCCAGGAAAACCTTCTCAGTATTAACTCTGCTTCAGTGCCAGAAAGCTGCTTTGAACGTGATCCTGTTTCCTCGCCGTCCCAGCCTCCCTCCAGCAACACGGCGAGGCTCTGAAGTCAAAGGAAGAGCTTGCACCAGCACCAGAGGAACAAAGTTCGGGGAGTCAGAGCAGGCATTCTGTGTGTGCTTGAAAGTAAGTAAAGGGCGGCACTTTCTTCCCCAAAGAGACACAGGGAATGAGGGAGAACAAAACTGAAGGAAGTCGGAGCCCTACCAGCTTTTTCTCCCCAGCACCAATGGCTCTCTCCAGCATGGGGAAGAATCGTGAGGGTTACCTGCAGCACTCTAAAGGGCATGAGTGGGCACATACACAGGCAGTAGGGAATCAGATGGATGGCCTACCTGCTCCCTTCACAGCTCCAAGGAGCTACTCCTACAGCAGACTCTATAAGCTTAGGAAGCAAAGGAGGAGGAAAGCAGGGAGGGCTCTTCCTGGAAGGCTATGGGAAGAGCTCAAACTTCAGGAGCTGCACACCCACTGCCACCCTGAGGGACACCAGAACAATCCCATGCCCTGGATGGGGGAGAAATAAATACAGGGAGGGCTCCACACACCTGGAGATACAGCTGCTGTGCTGTATCCTTACTATCCTTACTATCCTTAAATATAACAATAGCGCCCCAGTGTTTTCATGGGTCTGAGATACAAGGCAGCCCATTGCAGGGCTCTTACCCAAGACATTGGGAGCAAGTAGCAAAGCAGGGTTGCCTCATTGCAGCAGATGAACAGGACAGCATCCATCCACACACTGATTGTGTTTCTGGGCAGATACTCCACCCAGAAGCTTCCTGCCCAGGCTAGAGAAATAGAATTACTGCAAATACTGCTGTTTCTGGTCAGTCTGAGAAACACCACCTTTCCAGTCGCTGCCATGTTGCAGGCCTGACATTTAAGCAGCAGCCAGGGCAACAGTATAAATAATGCTTTCCTCATGACAATCTTGCATTTACAGCCAGAAACTATTGAAACTAATGAAAGCTATTTGCATCCAAGGCACAAGAAATGTTGCAGGCAGAGCACTGCAGTTTGACAAGAGAAGGGTCTGTAATCACTGAGAAGGATTTAAACAAACAGAAAGGAAAACATAGCAAGAAGATCAAATAACAGCAGAGGGAAAAACAACACAGCATCACGAACAGCAGCAGCTTGTCTGCATACACAAGCAGGCGTACTGTCACAGGTTACTTTCTGAGCTCAGCACAGGCTAAGGAGTCAGGCCAAGAGGGTTGGGAGAGTTGGGTCCAGGTCTGCCTCTCCCACCTGTTTCTGCACCACTTTGGACTAGCTATTGTCCGTCCTTAGTCTCATCCAATAACACAAGGGAGAAGAAGCCTAGAATATTCAACACCCCAGTCATACCTCTCTCTCCCTTCCCAAAATGATGCACAGCACTACCTGTGCCAAATGGCCATGCATGAAAGGAGAAACTACAACTCCCCCACCTTAAAAGTCCTACTAACCCCATTCCAAGCCTTAACTTCTTTTGCAGTTTCTTGGAGGTGGGCTGATGCTCACCAGGCATTCATGTTTTGCCCAGGCCAGGGAGAAGAGTGGCTGTGAGGATGTTTTTGGGGATGTTGTCATGACAAATTGAAGGGAAATGAAAGGAAGAACAAGGGAGACCAGGTGATTTAAGGGTCATCTACTTTCAAATTGCTACCAGGTGCTTTAAATCACAAGTGTTTCAAGTGAGACTCCAGCATCTGCATTTCATTTGACCTGGTTTGTTTGTTGTTTTTTTTTTTTAATAGCATTTCTCCAGCTCCTAAGAGCACTGAAAAAAAATCAATAAAAGCTAAGTTTGAATTGCAGCCTCTGATAGAGTGATATTTAGACGGTGTTGTCCCATGTATGTAGGTAAGAACCATTACATTCCCATGTAACTCTGCTGTTATATTACAAGACCCTTGCTGAGCTCACATTAGTGTTTCTGTCTATTAAGCCCCAGAATTTGGTGCGTATTGTATTTTTCCTTTATTATTAGTCACAGTCTCTGTGAACCAAGAAAGGGACACACCTGTTCACAACTTGGAGGTTTGTGGAAAAATTCAGTGTAGGCTTAGCACAGTGAGTTTGAGGGTACCCAATCAGCCTCTCAGAGATCTATGTCTGTGGTGCCTTTGACACAAGGTAAAACAGAAATGTGTATTAGGGCTTTCCCAGACTTACTTTAGGCTATGCTTTAACTACTGAGTACTGCCAAAATTTTTGTTTGTTTTTTGAGATACCTCCTTTTCAGAAAAATACATCCGGACACCACTGCCCTCCTGTTTGCTAACCACATGTTATGCAGAGCTCAGTGAGAAGACACTGGTCTTGGATGCTAGCATGTTTTTCACAAATTACATATATTTTGGATGTAAACAATGACTGTTTGTTAAAGCATTGTTTTCTGTCTTCTTGTTTTGATTGCAGGCTGAAGGTTCAAAGAGATTCAATTGAGAATACCACAAGTGGCCTTTGCTGTGGTTTCCTAAGTAAAAAGAGGAGTTTAGGAGGGATTCAATGGGGATTTTGTCCTCGACTTCGCATGGAAAAACTCTGCTCTCATTAAATCCTAGAAAATGAGGGCAGCCATTTGCTACAGCTTCTATGTGCTGCAGTCACATTAATTGCTTTGTCCAGGCTGCCTGATAAGGTTGCTGCCACCTCCACATCCCAACCTCCTTTCCCATCCTGACCCCCTTCTCACAGCAGCCTCCAGCAGTACAGCCATGTGGTTGTTGTATGCACAGTAGGAAGATAAGGGATCATTTCAGGTTTTTTTCCTTGTTTTTGAGTCTTTTAAACAACTCACAAAGTACTTAATTTGCCAGAAGGTTGGTACTCATATTTTTAGTTGTTGCTGTCCCCTTTTCATGGGCTCCAAATCTGCACGTATCATGGGGTTTGACTTTACCAGCTGTGATATCTTGTTGCTGTGCCTCAGACTCCCTTTTCTCAGGGAAAAGTACCTGGTAGAACCTACCTGAAGCCATTTTCAAGTATGTTCTTCTGTTGCAGTGGCTCCAAGAAACTAATAAAGACTAAGGCTTCTCTGCCAGAGGGGCTTTAGCAAAGCACTGCCTTTGAGAGCCTTTAATATAAGAACTAACAGAGCCTGGGCATAGGCTACCTTATCTGGCAAAGTCTCCAGGGCAATGGTTGGACAACATTTGATGGGGTCAGTCTCCTCCTTGTGCTTTGCAATGTGCTTTACAGGAGCAGCTGTCTTCAGTTCCAGGTGGGTTCACAGGCAGAGAGAGCTTGGGCTCTGCCCCTGTACCTATAGAAGGCACTGGAGGAAAGTACAGCCTAGGTCTGGTTAGATTGGTACATATACCATCTGGCATATGATTATCATAACTTATTAAAATCTTTGGCTTTTCCTGAGAGCAACTTTTTTCATCATTGGGGGTGCTTTGGGGAGTGTGTGATGCCACAGAGGGAGGAGCTCCTGGAAGCATGTAGTTGCTTTCACCCCTGTGCACCACAGGCTCAGACCACCATGGCATTCAAGGCAGGCTCAGCCAGATAGAGGAGGGTTTCTGCCTCTGCTCTTCTCCCACCATTGCTCTGGGCTGAGAAAGAAGCCTTCAAGTGCCTCCAGAGCAACCTCCTCAGCTCCTCATGGGCCAGGAGCTTGCCCAAAGTCAACACACTGTGTGGAGGTCCTGGGGGCAGCCCAGGACACCAGCTGGCCTGGGGGGAGCACTGAGCATCCTCCCATCCTGCTGCAAGGTTAAAGAGTGTCATGGCTAGATTTATGCTTTCCCATTGTGCAAGTGCCCTTTCTCAGTTTCTGTCAGGCACCAGGAGGGGAAAACAGTCCGTTTGCCTTTTTTTTTTTTTGGTTGTTAATGTTGCATGCGAGTTCCCCAAAGCCATATACCAAACATCTGGCACTGCCATCTCCTGGACACTGGCACTTCATCATCCCAAAGCAGGGGACATAGTTAGTGAGCTGCCTGGCTGTAGCACTCACGTAGAGAGGAGTTTGAGTTTCTCATCCATCTGCTCCCCCCCGAGGGCCTCTTCTCATCACCCCAGGAGCTGTCTTGGGTAGCTGCAAAGGCTCTGGCAGCTTTCCAGCTGTTTAAATCAGGATTTCCATCCTTACCCTGAGGTTTCGCAAGGGGTTTGCATTGTGTTTGGTTTCAGGAAGCACAATGAAACTGAAGATTTTTCTGTGCCAGGCTCCTGCCCTAAAGTACTTAGTCTCTTGGGAATAGAGAGCAGACAAAGGAGAAGGAAGAGTGTACAACATCTGAGCAAAAGATCAAGCTGATGAAAGAATATATTATTCATTAAATGTATCTCCAGGACAAATCAGAGTGGGAGTGTGGGAACAGAGCTTAAAATGTTCCTAGGTATGGTTTTAAAAAAATTATATACCCATTTTTGTCTCCACTTTTTTGCCAGCTGTTTACTTCATTTGGAATAGGTCTCAGCCTAGCCACCATTTTTTAAGTGGGTGTATTTATACATTCCTACTGAATTCACTGGTGACAATTGGATGTTTTTGTGATTATATGAGTGCATGTACCACCTCTGAACCTGGAGCTTCACCAAGCCAAAGCAGTTCTTTCTACAAATTTTTCCCCCTCATTGGCTTTAACTCTTCGCTGCCTAAGGGGAAAAAATACATGACAGAGATTCCTGAGCTGCACTATGGCATTTAACATTTTAAAAAAAAGCAACTGCTGCCCATTTCAATGCCCATGGAGAGAGCTGCAGAGAGCTGAGATCATGTCTGAGGTGCTGGTATCTGGGGGGGTCTCTCCATGAGGCCTGTTTGATAATGAACTCAGGACAAATTCCAGAGTTGCTTTGACCCTCGGTCACATTTGCCTCTGGTGGCAGGGATGCCAGAATTTTGTCTACTCAATCATCCTGCCAACTCTTCTCTTATTGCTGCTTTTAACACTAGTCAAATCTGTTTAGAGGAGCTCACAGAAGACCTTCTAGCTGTATATTCACACTGCAGGGCTGCTTCTGACTTTTGGAGGATGCCTTCTGTTCCCTCTTACTGGACAACTTGGAACTGTGCTGGAGTGGGGAGGAGCTGGGGAAGAAAAGCTCAGCTCAAGTACCTGGGCCTCCAGCACAGAGATAATAAGAATTAAGTGGCTAGTGCCATGGGCATGCCCCCCACAGAAGTACCTCATTTTGGCAGACATGCAGCTTTGGCTTCTGGCTTCATTTCCACCCTATGGGGGGCTGGTAGGGTGGCTGGGTAGCTGCAGAGCTACCCTGTATTTCAAAGTGAGTGCTAAACCCACTCTGCTCTAAATTAAGCAAGGAGCTGCTGAAACAGATCTTCCTCATCTCGAGCCTCTGCAATCACTTTCTCCCCCCCTCATCACCCCAAATAGAGGCAACTCTGCACTGTCACACAAAATTAAGTTTTCACTTCATTTCCCAGCCTAATTTCTCCCTTCACAGTATTATCCTGAGGTTTAATCTGGTTATGATCCTTCATATCACACTATAACAAATTGCCCCAGTTTACGGATTGGTGTGTTGGTTATCAAACAAAAGGTGGAGGAGATGCTGCAAACAAAGGCACTGCTTACTCAGTCAGCATCCCTGGGACATGGTGCTCAGGCTGCAAGAAAAAGCAGCTGATGCAGTGCCTCTTAAGAAGTGAAGAAAACCTGCCTTTCTGCAAGAGTTTTGATGGAACTAGGCATCACCAGGCATGGTGGTGGATGCTGAGTGGCCAGGAGCCCCAAGATGTGGACACAACATTAGCTGGCCATGGAGGTCTGAAGGCAAAATACAGAAAATGTGGTTTGTCTTTGTTCAGATGTTATTACATCTGATCTAAACATAACAGCCTGAGATGTATCACACAGTGAATCGATATCATTGTTTGTTAATCCGATGGCAATCAGATGCTTTTTTTTTCTTCCTGCTTAAATAAGACCCACCCTTCCCCCTTCAGAACAGCAGCCATAATGTAATTCTCTCTCAGTGGCTAATGGCATTCATAAATTACACTCAAGACCTATTGTTCATTTAATCCTTTTTGCTGCTATTAGCCCTGGTCACTGATCTGTTGCCTCTCCAGTCTATGGTATTTTAATGACACAGCTAGAAAACAGGCAAACTCTTCCGCTTAGTGGTAAAAAGCCAGATTTGTGTTACAGGGAGGGACCGTATCTATCACTGACTTGAGGGGAAGAAGTAGGGGGAAACTCAGCCCGGAGCCGGCTGTCGACTGAGGAGGGCAGCAAGGAACACATTGAAACAGACTCATTGATTCTGGCCTGACCTCAGGTCTCACAGAGATGATGGATCTGTTGGCTCACAGCCTTAGGAATTCGGTTCACTTCTAAGACAACTGCACCATGGCCAGCCCTTCAACCAGCCTAACCTGGTTTGCCGAAGGAAAACATTGACAGTAGTGGCTTCTCCTTTGAAATTGCAGTTATTTTTTAAAGGCAACTTAACCTTTGGGTATGCTTCCTTCCAGCACAGGGGATATGCTGCATGGATTAGTACTATCTGTGTGACGTGCCATTGGAGGAGATAATGAGGAGACCCCATCTGGAATACGGCAGACCACCCTGGTTATCCATGCTGAGATTAATTACACTTGGAAAAAGTGCAGAGCAGGACTGGAACAGAGGTTTTATCAAAGAAAAAGAGACCATTGGCATATCTAGTCACGCTCAGCTAAAGCCAAAGGAACTTATGATTACCCTTGGGATGGCTGCACAGGCAGCAAACCCTACAGAGGGAGAGC
This sequence comes from Phaethornis superciliosus, assembly GCA_023637945.1. Taxonomy (NCBI): domain Eukaryota; kingdom Metazoa; phylum Chordata; class Aves; order Apodiformes; family Trochilidae; genus Phaethornis; species Phaethornis superciliosus. The sequence continues at coordinate 81,840,837 of JAJQWJ010000001.1, read as the reverse complement.
AGCAGCTTGATCTGTATTGGTCCAAACCAGACAACACTGGCTGTGAACACACTGAGGCTGAAAGTTCAAAGACGACTCCTAATGATCTCTGTGAGTACAAAACAGTCTGCTTGCCTGAGAAGCCAGGGGCAAAGTGTCTAACTACCTTTGAAACAGCTATCGGCTCACTTTGGGGAAAGAACCAGAAAGAACATTGGGTGGATTCGGTGGCTGATGAGATCCCTCCCAGCCCTATCTCCTTACTGTTCTTAAAAGGGGATCACAAGAATACACCACTTGACATTCACTTCCTTAAAAATTCTTTTTAGCAGAAATTTTTTTATTTCCCCTGAGCTCCATTTTCTTTTTGGTTTGTTATTAGCATGGAGCCAGGCTTCCCTAAGCCCTCTTAAATTAATAAAACATCTTCCTTGGAAACAGCTATCTGGCCCCCTTCAGTTGCATGCAACATTGCCCTCCAGGTCTCCCAGCTGTGTCACGGACACTACTGGCACCAGAACAGGCTATGTCCTGGTGTAGTATGTATGTAGCAGATGGGTCTGAGCCTGCCTGCAGATGCAGCAGAAGAGGTGTGGCTGTTTGAGTTGCTGGACAACAAGCAATTCCTATCTCCTCCAAGACAACAGCAAAATGCAACAGGCCAGATGCAACTGAGCCATGACTTGGGATCAGGCTCTGGACCTCCCTGTATGGTGGTCCCTGCCAGGCTGAAGGAGATTGCATGCATCTCTGTGATGCTGTTGGCCTGTATAGCTGCCTGATTCCAAGAATGGCTTCTCTAAGAAAGGAAACAAGAAGATGTTTGGATTTTTAATCCAGGAAACTTTGAGCTGCATGAGCTGTAGTTGTGCAGCTGGTAATAACCACTACCCATGGGAGCCTGAGAAGATGCCATTCTTTTTTCTAATTACTACAAAGCCTTTCAATCTGATTAATTCTTTCCTTGATGCATTTCCTTGTAATTTCTATTTGTGAGGATGCTAAAGGTAAATTAGAGAATCTTTCCTGTGGAAAATACACTCTGCACTCTCCACAGGCCTAGCCTCTGGTAGCATCTGTGCATTCCTTACCAGCCATCCACCAGGAGATGCTTTCGAATCCAGGCTTTGATCCTGACCTTTTTATCAGAACAAAGGCATTGCTTGGAGCAGAACTGACAAATACTTGTGTCACGGTGAAAGCATTCTCCATTTCTTTGTGCTGTAACAGCTTGGGTCAGAACAGGCTAAAATATATTTGCTACCTGGAGCTGTTTGGTTCCCTTTGACGCTCAACATATTCTCCTCCAGCCAGAGAAGTCAGACCTCAAAGAGATCAAGCATACCAGACACAACCTATAATGATGGCAAAAGGTGGCAAAGGGTAAGTGGGACCTCACACCATGTTTTGAGCATTGGTGCTGTGTCACTCACTGTCTCATGTGCAACAGTTTTTTGAGTTGGAAACAGAACTACTCAGCTTTAATGAAAACAGTAATGATAAAAAGGAAAAATTATTAAATATATACAAATATACAGGAAAATTATACCCCAGTAACACTCACGTCACCACCAAGGCTGCAGGGTAGTTGGGAGCTGGAGGCAGGAACACACAGATTCAGGCTGGCATGGATCAGGACCACAGGCAGGTGAAAGGATGGAATCCTCCCAGGATGCCAAAGCAAACAGGGATAGGTGAAGGGAAAATGCCTAAAGGGTATGACTCTCGTGATCCCTCAAATTTATACCGAATATGACATGTATGGGATAGAATACTCTGGCCAATTTTGGTCATTTAGCTTGTCTGCTCCTCCCTAAAGGAGGGTTGCAGGTGTGACCTCTTTACTCCTTTTTCTCTTTCTGGAGCCCAAGATGTTCCTCAGAACTAAGCAGTCCTTGGTTCTGCATAGCATTCTCCAGCAGTAACTGGACAACAAGCGTCATCAGTCCTAGAAGCAGACACTGACTGAGAAACTTGTTAATTTCAGCAAGTACAGCTACTTATAAAAGACTTAGCTGAAAGGAAAATTACAAGACAGAAAATTAGCTCTATCCTGGCCCAAACCAGGACATAGAGCAAGGGCCTCTGGTGAAAGTCCTGGGAGGTGCAAAGGGGGTGGAGGGGAATAAAAATAAAAACTATGTTTTATTGCTGTTTTACAACAGCAGTCTTAACATTGGTAAAGACAGAAATATTTAGTCTGAAGGCAGAGTTAGCCTGTTGTATTATCTATCACTGCCTGTGCTTCAGTTTTGCTCAGAGGCCAGACTGCTCCTACTGGGAACATAGTTTTCAAAGCACTTTAGCTTCATTGCTGGGCATCACTCCAAACTAAAGATAGGGCAATAGGAGGGGGTAAATGGTCTCTAATACCTTCTGTGTACACCTGGGTCCTGTGACATAATAGAGAGATGCTGTGCACTCAGGAATGACCATTCCCAGCAGTGCCAAAGGGATGTTATCATAAAGCCTGTTTAGATAAAATCTGTCTTGGTAGGGGGAGGGGTGCAGGAGGAGACAAAGAGGGAGACAGAGGTGCCTGGGAGGTAGGCACACGGGGAAGTCACTGCCAATGTTCCCTTCTCAGAGGGCTCATGGCCCAGCCCCATGGAGAGAGGCAGGAGGTGTGGAACAAGGGGGTGTCTATTCCTGCAAGTTCTCTCCTTCCCAGAACCCTGTCTGCACTTTGCCTGTTGGTGCTCTCCCCACCCAAAGGCTGTTGGGAATTACTGTAAGCCCATCTTTTGCTGCGGAAAGCAATAAATCCATAATCTGTCTCTTGGAGTGCTTCCCAGAGTTTAAAGACTTTTTACCCGAGTCTTGATATTTATTAGATAGCTCTTCCATGGTCTCTTTCTTTCTCTCCTCTTTGGCAAAAGAATTTAGCATCAGGTTAATAGAGTTTTTTAATCTCAGTTCAATGGTAACTAGAGATGATGATTTTAAAAGAAAACGAGATCCTGGATCGCCGTTTGTGTTTGAGACATTGCCCTCTAGTGACCTAAAAGCAGACAGTGTAAAAGAACTAAAACATCACGGGTTTTGTAAGCTTTTATACAGTAACAGAGCAACACATTTCAAATTGAAGTTTCGGAAAGATGGACCAGTGGTGTCTGTAGTGAGGGCTGAAAATGCCCCAGAACTGTAAGGAGACCTTAGCACCCACCATGAGCCAGCTCAGTGTCTCTTGTCCCAGCAGCTCCAGAACATGACACGACAGTGAGGGTAACAACACACCTCTCCTGCCCAGCCAGCAGCTCCAAACAAGGTACCTTGAACAACTTACCTTTCAAATACTTTGGAAAACACCCTCAGTTAGCAGAGAGCCTGAGTGCCATCACCTTGTGCAAAGGCAACGGTGGCCAAGAGTTCAGCTGTAAGTTAGCTGAAATTCTCTCATAGTTGCTCTTTCATAACTCCTGAATAGAGGATTTCTGTAAACACTCATTGTGCCCCATGTCTCATAAAAAAAAATTAAAAAAAAAATAAAATTAAGCTCTCCTTCTTTTACTTATGTGAATGCTTTGGGAATGTCTGTTGTTCCTGAGTGCTGTGTTCCACATGCATGCAAGATGGCTACTGTTTGTCCCTTCTTGTTTTAAAGACAATGATTCAGTTAAGGAGAGAACACAAAACTGATCGGGATGCAAAATGGCACAGCCAAGCATAAGGAAATTGTGGAAGTCAAGAACTCTCTTCTTCTTTCCCTGCTGGTGCCTTTGGGGGTCAGCAAATGCTCATGAAAGCAATAAAAAAGAGAGGGAGACTAAAGAGTGATAACATTCTTTCCAGATGCTCTGAACAATGGTAGAGCTTTTGGTTAAATTTAACATACTTCAAAGAAAGTCTGTCAAGATGCTTACTTTTTTTTTTTTTGAAGAAAAGTAGAAAATACAAAACCTAAACTTATTCTGTAGCCAAAACACAACCTCATATCCTTTTTTGGAGGAAAACTTTAGGATAAGTGTATGATTTTGCCATCAGGCATCAGACTGGATGTATAAGTGAAAGCTATTTGCAAAAAGTTCACTGTAATAAGAAATGCAACAAGTAAATTTAAGGCTTTCTATCAGATATCAGCTGCACAACTCTCTCATGAGCACAAAATAATTACCTCATAAAAAAGCTCCCCACACCCAAACAGACCTACACTGGGTGATACAAGATGATGTGTAGTATACCCCCAACCTGTCTCTGAGGGGGAATTATTTCTTGTATTCAACTGATGCAACAAACATATTAATTCCTCCTTCAGAGCCCTTTTCCCCACCCTTTGCTAGAGGCCAGTTGTGTAATTTCTTGAGAAAAAGGTGGGGATCATTCTGTGCCTTTGTGGTCAGTGGTAATGTAGCTTACAGGACAGATCTTTAGTTTTTGATGGTCACAATCATAGCTCCTGCAGCAGCATATTCTAGCTCATGCATTTGCCTGTGTATCAACAAGAAAAGAGAGGGGAAAAAAAAGGGAAAAAAAAAAAAAAAAAAAAAAAAAAAAAAAGAAAGGAGTAGACTTGGCTCAAAGCAGGGGTCCATCTTTATCTGCTTACTTACTGGCTTTGCTGATTCATTCCTGTCTGAGAGAGGCCGCTGCCCTGTAAGAACAGCAGCACCTTCCACCTTGTGCCTTTGCAGCACACTGTGCATGCCCATGGTTTCCCTCCATAGCAGGATGTGAACCTTGGCAACAGAGGCTTGTGGTACACAGCTACAGCTAAGTTATCACCACTTGAATGCTTTTCTCCCTGGCTAAGAAGGGAGGTAAATTTCTCACAGCCATAACTTCATTATTACTTCACAGTCACAGCAGCCTGACTCTGCTGGGCTGATTGTCATCTCTTTGCTCTTTACTGAAACAGTTCTGCTTGCTGGAAACAGAAAAGCCACACTTTGACAGGGCGATATCATCACAAAACTGCTACTTGTGCCCCATTTAGAAACAAAGGTTTAGCAAGAGATGGTACCAGTCAAAACAGTTCCACACAATGCAGTTACCCATGTGGAAAGGTGACTTAGAAGTTATTCCTGGTTTTATGGTAGGATCACATATGCACACAGTGGGATCTGATGCAGGAGGCTAGTGCAGGAACAACCACTCAGTTTTGATCTCATATCTATGCTGCTAAAGAATTAAATGTAGAGGAAAGCCCCCTCCTTTATTTGTGTGAAGGATAAGGAAGCAAATAAAATAGAATAGACTATTTCAGTTGCAAGGAGCCTACAATGATCATCTAGTCCCACTTTCTGAACACTTCAGTGGTGACCAAGTATGCAGCATGTTGTTAAGGTCATTGTCCAAATACCTCTTAAACACTGAGAGGCTTCGGGAATTTACTAGTTCTATAGGAAGCCTGTTCCATGGTTTGGGCACTGTCTTGGTTGCAGAAATGTTTCCTTATGTCCAAGCTAAACTTTCCCTGGTACAGCTATGTACCATTCCCCCATGTCTTATCACTAGATCCCAGGGAGAAGAGATCAGCACCTCCCTTTCCACTTATCCCCAGAAGGTGTGGAGAGCAATGAGGTCACCACCCCTCAGCCTCCTCTTCTCCAAACCAGACAAGCTCAAAGTTCTCAGCTGCTTCTCAGAGCACATTCTTACCAGCCTTTACACTAGCTTTGTTGTGCTCCTTTGGACATATTCAAGGACCTTCACATACTTCGTAAGCTGCCCACAGCACTTGAGATGAGACCACACTAATGTTGAATACAGCTGGATAATCACCTCTTCTGACCAGTTGGCTATCTGTGTTTGATGCACCACAAGATGGGATTTGCCCTCTTGGCTGCTGGGGCACACTGCTTGCTCATCTTGACCCAGATGCCAATTAGCACTCCCAGATCCCTTTCTGCAGGACTGCTGTCTAGCCGCTCCAGGTGCAGAATCTGGCATTTTGACTTGTTAAATTTCATCCTATTCATCATTGCTCAGTGCTCCAGTCTTTCTAGTTCCCTCTGCAAGGCCTCTTGTCCCTGAAGAGAGTCAACAGCACCTCCCAGTTTGGTATCATCAGCAAACTTGCTAATAGTGCATTCAACTCCTTCAACCAGATTATTTATAAATATACGGAATAGAATTTCCCCTAGAAATGTACCCTGAGGAGCAGCACCGGTGACTATCCTCCAGGCAGATGTAGCCCCATTCAATACAACCCTTTGAGCCCTGCCCTTCAGCCAGTTCTTTGCCCAGTGCACTGTGAACCCACTCATCCCACAGTTGGACAACTTGTCCAGAAGGATGCTGTGAGGGACAGTATAAAAAAACCTTGCTAAAATCCAGAAAAACTACATCCACCACCTTCCCTTCAGCCACTTGATTGATGACCTTATTGTAGAAGTATATCAGATTAATTAAGCAGGACTTTACTGTTATGAACCCATGTTAGCTGTGCCAGGTAACTGCATTGGTTCTTTAAATGTCCTCCAATAGTGCCCAATTGTAATCTCCATAATTTTTCCAGGAACTGAGGTTAGACTATCAGGTCTGTAGTTTCCTGGGTCACACCCTTTTTGTAGGTTGGAATAAAGCTGGCCAGCTTCCAGTAAGCAGACACCTCCCCAGACCTTTAGAAGATGATTGAGAGGGGTCCTGCCATAGAGTCAGCCAGTGGTCATCCTTTAGTACTCCGATGAATCCCACCAGGCCCCATGGACTTGTGAACCACGCACACAAAATCAGTCCAGAAAGCAGAGGCTGTGCTAAAGGTGCATAGTTAGACCACAATTTGACACCAGGGGGAGATGCTTTGCCACGGATCTTGCAGGCCATCCACTGCAGCAGCTCCCTGAAGTAGAGAATCCAAATCGTATCTCTGCCACCTCCCCTGGTAAAGGAGATACTTACTTCCCTGCACAGATATAAGGAAAAAGAAAAGAAAAATAGAAAAAGCCCACTTTGGTTTAGTTTCAGTGATTTAATAACATTAAAGCCAACATTTATATTAATTCTAGAACTCTGTTCTTTTAAAACACTAAAGCTGATTTTCTTTTTAAACATCCATAATACTAAAAGCACTGGGGGTTTTGGAGCTAACAGCCTTTGAAAAATATTATTCTTCTGTATCCCACCCAAAAATACATGGGTGCTAACAACTAGGGAAAGACCTGCTCCTCCCTCCAGCTTACAGAATGAAGCCAGGGGTGGGAGTGAAATCTGCTCTGGCAATGTCCCCTGGTTGTATGGCACTAACAAAATTGGCAGAGGTAAACATGAAGAAAACATATTTGAAGCAACTGGAAGAAAAATTAAAGGGGAGGATAGAAAAAACAGGGGGAGGCAAACACCACCATTCCTCCTCTTGCTTCGTTTCAACTCTTCAAGCCCAGCAGCACAGGTATCTTCGTAGTGGAGTGGGATCCCATTTAACTGGAGATGGAGGCACCAAAGTGTCTCCAAGAAAGCTTCAGTACACTTCAGAACTGTTGCTTTGCTCTTCTGCAGAGCTGGCCTATGAGGTAAGCAGGGAATTAAACCCGCTGCCCTCCTGAGGATGGGGGCAGCAGCAACAATACAGGTGCTAGGTTACGCAGTGGGTAGGCCGTAGAGCGGAGAGTTCTTTGCACCATCTTTCTGCTTAGGTGCCACAAGCCTGGATATGGCAGCAGAGCAAGGCAGTTGCCTGCTCTGACTGACACAGAGAGTTGGGTTTCACTGGCTGCAACTTCCAGGCAGTCTGTCACTGTTGAAAGCAAATTAGATCAGCCGGGCATCAAGCGATACCTCCCATCAGTTTTCACCGCCCACTGCTGCCAGCTTGACACTTCTTTTTCACGCTGCATGTGCCAACTGCATTACAAAGCCAGCTGCAACATCTACTGCAAGGACAAGAACAACCACAGGTGGGGAGAGGGGGTGGGGGATCAGCTCAGGGTTGGGGTGAGGAGGCCTTGTCCTCCCTTAGTCCAGGCAGAAGACAGGGTTCTCCAAGAAGACTGCGAGCTTGCTGGCCACCACATCCAGGTCACTGGTGTTGGCATATTTGAGCAGATTGGTGTTCTTCACAAAGTAATGCTTGAGGAAGTGCTGGCTTACACACTTGTGCAGCTTCTGCACCAGCCTCAGAAAGGCTTCGGGAAAGCAGCGCCAATCCTTGGTGCGTGGGTATTTTTCACACGTCCAGAATAGCACTGTCTGCAAGAAGCAGATGGGAGAGAAGAGGTGTTAGAGGTTCTGTCGAGGGCTCACATAGCTTACTAAGGCAGTTTTAGTGCTGGTAAATGGCTGACAGCCTTGGAAATCAGAGACACTCGCACTGCCATCTCCCTGTGTTAACATTTCTGTGATAACGGGATCACAACTAAAGCCGCCGGTGATGATCAGGCAGAGCAACTCTGACACAACTGTTCAGGATCTTTTCTCAGAAGAGCCCCTCTCCATTGACTGAACCAGGAGTTCAAGCAAAATGGTCTTGGCTAAAATGGTCTTGGCTAAAATAATCTTGGCCTATTTGCCATTCTCTAGCAGGATCCTCTGTAGAAATGCCAGGCATTTTAGGCTGCAGAAAATAGCTTAGTATACAATTGTAGAAGCCAATAGGAGCAAGGAGGGAGAGAAGAATAATCAGGTTAATGTAATTATTTGTTAGCTTCAGCTGTATTTGTACTGCAGATGCACACATATCTGCATCCCAAACAGATCATCCAAGACCTGCAGGTGCAGGACATTCTTTCTGGTCAGGTGCAGCCTGTGTTCTTCTGACACATGATACTAACAGCAGGCACAATGTTCTTTTATACCAAGTTTATTTAATGTGTTTTTACATTTGAGAAATTAATATTTTAAAATAAATTGCTCTTATCATATTATTTTTTTCATTGCCCATGTTGCATTTTTACAGGCTTTCCTAGGACTGAGAAGAATTTTCTGGAGGTTCTTACACTTTCTGCACCAAAGAAAACCAAACTGACTGACAAATTCAACCTGAAATCAGATTTGAATGTACAAAGCCATCGATCCTGGATTCAATAATTCTGTTAAGTTCTTCAGTGTGCTCTGATTCCCATTTTCATTTTGCAGATTCAGTAACACAAGAAGACACCCACGAATGCTGTGACTGAACTACAGCCTTCAGCACCTTGGTTTCTTCAGAGGTAGAATTTCATCAAAATAAGCCACACTATCCTGGATTGCCTTGTTTGGTTTTCTCCACCAGCAGGCAGTGCAATAGTTGTAGAGAAATTTCTCCTCGGACAGCTTTTCAAATGTGAACCTTTTTTTTCATTCACAGCTGCAATAACCACAAAAAGGTGTTGTTTTTTTGTTTTTTTTTCATGTTGCCAGTGGAAGAAAAAAAAAAAAAAAAAATAAAAAAAAAAAAAAAAAAAAAAAAGAAAAAAAGAAAAAAAAACCAACCAAAAACAGACAGTGAGGAATTCACTGTGAGAGCAACTCCTTGGAGACTTGCAGAGCAGTTATCTTTTATCACACTAACACTACTTCAGCAAGACCCTTGGGCAGCAGATAATGGAGCACAGACAATGGAGGCAAGGACAATAGAGATGCTCTTCCAGTCAGTTGCCAAACAGGTTATCTATCCCCAGCATTTACTGAACCACCCCAGGCTGCCAACTGTCTACCAAAGACGTGGACTTGGCAGCTTTAAACAGACACCTAGGTCAGACTTCCTGATCTTGAACTTTATTCCTATGCAGGCAAGTATAATGAGTGCATTTATTAAATCCTCTGAGGCTTTCACAGCTTCTAGGAGAAGGATATCTGCTGTCATAGTGGGCCTTTTTGGTGTGGAGTCTTGTTTAACAATTGCTGGATACCTCAGAGAGTGGAAATATAGCAATGTGAAGAAACCTAACTTCTGTTCAGCTGCTGTTTTCTCCACTGACTGTTTCTCTTTTCTTCCTTTCTTTTAAATGTAAGTAATGTTGAAGCATTCCTCCTGTCTGGTAAACCAATCCTCTCTTCTAATAAAAGCCTGAAGTACAGTTACAGTAAAGAACTGAAGAGCTTATAAAGAGCTTTTGATTTGATCGAGTCCATGCAACAGCACTTCCTGCACCTCTTCTCCTTGAGCCAGAGAAAGAGGTCATTTGCAATGGTTAAATGGTTTTCCACTTTCTCCTATCTATGACACTTTTCCCATCAGGTTGGTCTTACAGGCACTGAGAAGTTTTGCATTCTGCTAAGCTAAAACCACCCTCATCAACTCTTTTTTACTCCATCATGACTTAGATTAGTCCCATGACTACAGCAGCATTTGAAGGTTGCAACCTTTTCTCTAGGAGAAATCTTGGCATTGCATCTGGTTTGGGGCACCAAAAGATCAGTAACTACCATGGAAGCCTGATGGTTTGAGGCTTCAAGGTGAGAGAAGAACAGCCTCTTCCTGGCAGGTCCAGGAGGATGGAAATTCGGAAAGCAGGATTGCTCAGCTGTCTGATAGATGGTGCTGCCTGTGGTTCATCAGTGACTGTAGCTGCCAGGTGTGGGGGCACAGCTGTAGCAGAACCTTCTGTCTCTTCTTCACAGACATTTATAAAGTGAAGCCATTGTGAACTCTGAAGTATGTGCAGGGAGGATGCTACTACACCTTTTCACCTCTTTCTTCTCTTCCCACCCCAGGCAGAAAAACACTGCAATAGTCAGTTTGCATCTTATTCATGAAATAATGCTCACCTAAGAGATGTCTGTTTGGTGCACATCCAAAATGACAAAAGCACAAGTTTCCTCAGACAGATACTGGGTATGGACAGCTGGGGTAGTCAAGAAGCAGGAGGTAACTGCAACTAAAGACAGTATTACAATGCCTATGTGAGGTCACAACAGAGCAAGGGCCCTATTATTTATGTTGCCACAATAATAATGTTCCTGCAGACTAGTTTCCTTTTGAAGTTTGGAACATATGTTTACTGAACTTCTGGTCACTGTAGAGCAATGAAATGTACTGCAGTTTTGAAAATTACCTTGAAGTTACATGGGAGGAGCTGCATTGATTTATTCTGTAATATTTTGACATTACTGGATGAAGTCCCTGCAACAGATACTGAGACTGTATTTTGGTGTCATGGTGATGCCTACCTGAAGGTGATAAGCTGTGATGACAGGCTTATTTCCAGCACACCAGACATCTTCCTTCATCTGCCTCATGACTCTGAAGCACTTCATGCGACAGCCACCGTCTTCATCAAGGCCTTCCATGAGCACATGCTCAGCACGGAAGAAGCACAACTGCCAGTGATAATTGGAGCGAGCCAAGAGGTCAAAACCAAGTGACTGTGGACAAAAAGGAAGGTGTCACACCAGAGCATCATCAAACTTAACAGCAATGCAGAGTGTGTGTCAATTCACTGCGAGGGTGACAGAGCACTGGCACAGGCTGCCCAGGGAGGTTGTGGAGTCTCCTTCCCTGGAGACATTCAAAACTCACCTGGATGTGTTCCTGTGTGACCCTGCTCTGGCAGGGGAGGTTGGACTAGATGATCTTTCAAGGTCCCTTCCAACCCTTAACTTCCTATGATTCTATGAATGCAGAGAGATGTTACAAAAATGATGTGTGACATCTCTAAAAGTGGGGCACTGGATTCTAAACAAGGTTAGCCAAGGCAGTAAACACAGGTCATGCTCCCATCCTAATTCCTAGTCAAATGACTGTGCAATGTGTTTTCTTTTCTCATCTGCTGATAGTAGTTACTCCCAGGAGATGTGGCTGTAGAGCCACCAGGTTCAGTACCAGCAGTGCTACTAAAGCAGATGCATAGCTCTGCGGGCACTTTGCCGCGGAGGAGCAGGTCAGGCATGAGAGGGGAGCAGGACTGGAAGGCATAATTGGACCTGCAGGAACATAGCAAATTAGGCTAAGCTGGAGTGCCAGAATCTGGCCCTGAGCTTTGTAGCTTAGGCTGGATGGAAAACTGCAAGTGGTCCATGTGGAGATGGTTTACATGAGGCAGAGCAGAACAGCAAGAATTACATGTCAGGACTGAGCCACACAGGCAGAGCTGTGTGCAAGAGGCTGATGCAACAAACAGTTAACCCAGTTTTTCTTCCATAGAATTCATCAGCATAAGGGGGAAAAAAAATCCTAATAAAATCTGACAGAATACTTTGAAATACCACTTCTCTAGAGAATACACCTTCCAACTGTGCTGTTGCCTGCCGTCACCATGCAGTCCTTAAACTGGGATACCAGTCAGACACTGGCAAGATAAATTCCAGCACAGAATTAACAGTGCTTTTTACACTGTTCACCTTGATGCACTGTACTTTTTCCTGAGAAGGCCAACGCTTAAGGCAACGTGGCCACCGGGCTTTCTCGGGCCAACAAGTTGGAATCTCTACAGCAGGGACCAGCTCCACCTCGACCTGGGATTCTGATGTCTCCACAGCCACCCGGACTGCTGAGCTGAAGCTTTCCAGCACTGTCACTTTACCTGTGAAAGAACAACAAGAAAAGATAATAAAGAAGGAGGGGTTCTTTTCCACAAGCCAGACAAGGGCCTGTTTAGGGCCTTGCAGTTCTATTGGTCTGTTTTAACACTTTCTCATCATGGCCGTAAGCAGAATGCAAGAAAAAACCTTGCAATCATAATTTGCTCTAGGGAATGAGAACAGGAAGATGAAGGGAAAACTAAGTTCTCAAGTTTACTCTCAATTACCACGCTTTTGTTTTCCTTTGTGTGTTCTCTTATATCCTAGGACCAGTTTCTTAAAAATACAGATAGACAGTTGTCTAACATTATAGATAGACAGCTACCTAACATTTCTAATGGTACAGTACAACAAGGAGATCATTGCAGATCAGAGCGGAACAGATGAGTGCTTTATACCTAAAGATTTCCTTATTCCTTCACAGAACCCATGATCGGACCAAACGACTTACCCTTGCTGGTGACACAGAATGTTTTGTGGGGTATACACAAGCTGGAGATGCTCTTGCACATAAGACAGTGGCAGAATTTATGCCTGTGCAGGGCAGTCATACAAAAAGGGCTGTTTGTCTCACTGGGACTGCTGAGTGTCAAAAAGAGTTAGTTCCATGGTGAAGTGGAGGAAAGAAGAATGGCTGATTTCCAGGAACAACACACTCTAAAACCAGAAAAGAATAAAATCTGCAACTAATAGACTTATAGTGAGATGTTTTCCAGCTGTGTTCATAGAAGAAGGTCACTCTGGCAGGATCACTGTCCCTTCAGCTTTGCCATCTGAGCCAATTGTGTGATTATGTTGTAACCCACTGGACAAACAGATGGAGCAGGCTACTACAAGTGGGTAAAGTAGAACTGTGTTAATCCACCTCATATTAACTGGCATTGGCAATTGAGCATTTCCACAAGCAGCTCAAACAACAGACTTAAGGGGCCAGTGATGAATATCTAATCTTACAGAGGAAGTATCTGCCTAAACCCAGTGGTAATGTAGCATCTCCTCCAGGAAATGCAAGGGTGAATTACCTTGCAAATAATGGAGTCCATCCCAATCAGAACTTTATAACCCTGGGTAAAATTTTCATGTTATTTCTCTCCTGAGCCAAGCCTGGCACCAAAACAGGAATGGTACTGCTCCCAAGCCCTCAGCAAGTTTCTCTAGCAGCTGAAAAGCATTAAAGTAACTGGTGTATCAGCATGTAAGTACATTCATTGACCTTCCAAAAGTTGTGGTACCTATTCATCCACCAATGAAAAATGAGGCATCTTGAAAACTCTGCTTTTTCCTGGTGCTCAAAGAATTAAAAAATAGGGAATCATGAAATCAGGGAATTTTATCTGTAACATTAGTTGTACTGTGGGAAATTCATCCTTCACAGAAATTAACAAAAGTGATAACTACTCCTTTTGACTTCATCTTAGCTTACCTCCTCTGCATCAGCCTCCTTCCAGATGGCCTTACAAAAAAAGGCATCAGAATCATAAGACCAAACATCATTCTGCATGTCTCTCATCATGCAAGTACCTCTCCTGGCTCAACAACTTGAGATACTGCTGCTGGACACAATGGCAAGTTTTCACTTCAACACAATGACTTTTCCACCTGACCTTTTCTTTAAGCCTCAATACTGAAATTACATTTCCATCAACCTCTCCACTTCTATGATAACAAATACTTCCTTGAAGAATGCATGATCTAGCTGAGCTTGACTTTAGCATGCTTTCTCCTGTGACTAAAATTCAGTGTGCAATCAGATGAGTGGAAATGGTTCCTATTTCTCTGGAATACAGAAAAACCATGCCAGGCTGCTGGTTTGCTCTATGCGAAGGGGCACCACAGGCTGGATTTGATCTTGTCACTGTATCTTAATGTGAAAAGATGGACATAGACTAGTTAGCTTGGACCAAGTGTTCATTAGCTGAAGTACATAGCATGCCTCTAGGATGCTAAGAATTATGAATCAGGATCACTCTTCAGGCAGCATCTTGCTACAGATGTTGTAGCTGTGAAGGCATGTTGCATGCACCACTGATTGCATTATGTCAGTGATCAGCACATCCAGTATAAATAGCCACAAGAAATAAACAGGCACTTTGGATGGCTCACAGAGGGATCAGCACCACTCCTGACAGCAAAATTCCATTACATCCGCTGATGAGCACTGGAGAAGCCTGGGCACTATCAAAAAGAGAACTTGTCCAACAGAGTTTGTTTAAGTAAAACTGTGTCTACTTAGTTCCCACCACTCCATGCTGGAAAACTATGGGCAGTTAAGGTTTCCCCAGAACATCACCTAATGTTATGTAAATAAATAATTTAATAAACAACTTAATAACAACTTCAAGCACTTTCTTCTCTGACCTTTGCACCTTTCCTGTAATCCAGTTTTCCTATAATATCTTCCTTGCTAGTCTAGACAAACTGGGGCTGCTTTAGTAGAAAAAACAACTTTCTCAAACAAATTCTTAAATATTGTGAAACTTTGTGTTTTGTCTTGGCTGAACTGTAAGGGTGATGTTGCTAGAGACTCTACCCAAATGCCTATGAAAGAAGCAACATCTTGAGTATGAGTTTTGAGTATGAGGAGGCGACTACTTAATTCTATCCACAGTGCATCTACACGCATCACTGAAATGGACTAAAGGCTCCCTGATTTTGGAGGGGCTTGTGCCTTTTTAACTTCTGAGCATGTCAATCAACCAAACACTTTGTGTGTATGATGGCTTCCCTCCTGTCAGCTGCAGAAGACAGCCAGTTCCTCTTACACCTGTCCCCACTAAACTCACTGGAGAGGTTACAGGAGATAATCGACTTCTCCACCAGCTCCCGGAAGATGATAAGAACTTTGGCTGGAACCAGATCTCCTTCGACGTTCACATCCTTTTCATGCCACTGTTGAAGGCTTTTTGAGAACTGCTCCACCTCCAGCCACTGGTGCAGCTCCTCGGGGTCCCTCACGGAGGAGAGGAGCTTGGCTCCATGCACGGTGTAATAACGCCAGTGCCGTACCTGGCATTCCCTGTACCCGCTCAGGCCACGCAGAGGGACTGTGATGAGGAACTGGCTGGGTGCTAAGACCTACGAGAGTGCAGAGAGATTAAGAGAGGAGACAAAGGCAGACCCGTGAGCCTGGAGTAAGTAAAAAAGGGTTAAGGGAGAAAGAGGTAAAGCTGGGGGCTTTGGAGAGACGGAAAAGCTATGGTATGATGGGAGCAATTGATTACAGCCAGGACCTGTTCCGTGCAAGTCTGAGAGTTACATTGGAAGAACACAGACTAAAAGGAAATTGTCTGAGAAGGAGTTTGATGTCACTGCCATGGCTCACAGAAGACAAGCACACTGATTTACTGCCACACCTGCCATGGTTTCCCTCATTCTTTGTTATTTCTAGTCTGCATTTGCATGAGATGTAATAACTAGCAGCTTCCCAAGAGCAGGAAAACATCAGAGAGCACATTTTGAGATCTAGCAAAGGGAAGCAAAATAGTCCCAGTTACTACCTCAGAACTGTCACTGCTAGAGATAAGCCTAGAGGACAGTAGTAGTAGTAGCTATGGCAAAAAGTGCAACCTTCTGACCTCTTCCGAAGTCCACTACAGACATCAGTAAAACAAGGCTATGGCCTGTTCATTTCACAAAAGTTTCACTCTGTATGACTGTACTTTAAGAGACAAAGATGAGAGGCAAGTGACATGCATGAGCCTACCCAGGTAGTGGCACTCTTGGAAACAAACTCAGATCTAGGCCAGCTGTACTGTATGGACCTGAATCTCCTGCTCAACAGAAGCAAAAAACAATATAAGGGTGAGAACAGTAACCAATGAATAACAAGCCCTCAAACAGGATTTTTTGCAAGCAAATTAAATGTCCTCACTTTGGGAATGACCATTGCCTGATAAAACTGTCATATGGACAGAGTAAATAAGGCGACATAAATACCACAAAGCCTCATATTGGCCCAGGGCCCAGCCAGACATCTCCATACACCAGTGTGGAAGCATTTGGCAATAGTGTCTCCAGAGAGGGTGTTCAAACTCCTCCACACTTTTACTGTGTTGACAAAGAAGCTTTTCAACTCCATTTGGTACCTAGCCTAACTTAAGCTGGCATATTAATAGGGTGAGGCTGCTGCACAAGCAGGATGCAAAGTGACAGCTAGTGCTGAAGGTGGATACACCTGAGGTGAATGACACACACTTGTCACTCTCCTATACTAATCCAAAACATTCTGGTAGCCTTCCTGGTAGTTCAGCTGATATAAAATATTGTTGCAGAGGTGCCAGGGCCCTGAAGGCACTAACAGCTTTTAATGGAACTGAGAACCACACCAGCTCTGGGACACCAGCTCAGCCACAGGGTATGTCACTGGAGTGCTGGTCTCCATCTGCACAAAGGCATACCTGTGCCCAGCCATAGACCTTCCTGTCCTACCTGCAGACTGCCTTCCCTAGCCTCAGACCTACCTGGCCACTACAGACTTGCCTGGCAATCACCAGACTGCATGTGACCCTGGTTTCCATCTCTGGGCCTGATCCTGACACTGGGTGAGGGCTGCACAGACTCGGCTGATGGTCCAGACTCTCGGCTGACCCCAGCTGCCCTCCACAGGGCACATGGTGCAGATGCTGTTGTGTTGTCACACTCATCTTCAGGCTCCTTCCCCTATAGGGAGCAGCTGGTATTCTCTGCTCGCTGGCCAGAGATTTGAAATACAAAAGGGGGCCAGCCAGAAGCACAAAAATAGCAAAGTAAAAAACACCAGAAAAGCCTTTCTTTTGACAAGTGCAAACCAACTAGAATCAGGAGGACACCAAAAGGATGACACTGCAGACCAAGCTGACCTGTGTGACTCAGGTTTGCTGGGGCTGAGAAACCCCATGAGCAGCTCAGGAATGAAGCTCCATAAGGAAAATACAATGGCTGTCATGGAGCTATTGTTCATCTCACTGCCTCAGCCCCACTGTCAGATAAAGAACCATTCTTCCCCATGCTAACACACTGACTCCTGTGCCTAACAGATTGTAAAAGGAAGAGTTGCAGGAGCTATGGGAATGCTTTCAAATACCAGCCACAAGGCTCCACCATCTGAGCCTGCCAGGAAACACCAGAATTCACAAGGCTTGGGATGGCACTGTAAAACCAGGCAGGTGATGTCATAGAATCATAGAATTGGCTGGGTTGGGACCTCAGAGATCATCAGGTCCAACCCTTGATCCACTACCGCTGTGGTTCCCAGCCCATGGCACTGAGTGCCACATCCAGTCTCTTTTTAAATATCTCCAGGGACAGAGAATCCACTACTTCCCTGGGCAGCCCATTCCAATGTCTGATCACCCTCTCTGTGGAGAAATTCTTTCTAATATCCAACCTAAACTTCCCCTGGCACAACTTAAGACCATGCCCTCTTGTCTTGTTGAAAGTTGCCTGGGAGAAGAGCCCAACCCCCCCCTGGCTCCAGCCTCCTTTCAGGGAGTTGTAGAGAGCGATGAGGTCTCCCCTGAGCCTCCTCTTCTCCAGGCTGAACACCCCCAGCTCCCTCAGCCTCTCCTCACAGGACTTGTGCTGGAGTCCCTTCACCAGCCTGGTTGCCCTCCTTTGGACCTGCTCCAGGACCTCACAAATCCCAGTCCTTACCTGAGCTCTGCCACACGATGGCCCCAGCAAATCCCAATTAAAGACCTGCCTGCAGTATGCTGGGCAATTTAAATCCAGCCTCATTCTTGTGATCCTGTCCAGGATATCCCTGGGATGCAGAAGCTTTAGGTTAGAAATAAAATATTTACACAATAGGCAAAAAAGCACATCTCTTGCTGAAAGGCTGAAATAGTCATGGGAGGACCAGTTAGGTGGGTGAAGTTTTCTGGGGAAGAGGGTGGGTGAGGCGATGAAGAAGCAGGCACAAGGACCAGCAAGCACCGGGTGGCAGGAAGGTTTTGTACCTGGATGGATGGGTGGAACGGGGGCTTCCCTCGGAGCATAGCTGACCACTTGGCCAGTAAAGCTGGCTGATCCTGAGAGGCAGAAGGGAAAACCAGAAGTACACAGAACAGAAAGCAAGCATGTGCCAGGTCATTCAATTACAGAGCAAAGCTGCAAGCTCCCTTTGAGCCTATTTGTTAAAGGAGAATACCCCCACCACCACCCACCCTGCCATGATAGAGAGTTAAACATTTGGCAATGCCATTGGACAGTGATGTACTCATAACTAGTCTGGATGTTAACCTGCACATTATGCCTTGAGTCTCCACAGCCTTCGCAGCAGCCCCTCACAGTTGACAGCTGCAAAAATGAAGGGCCACAACTAAAAAAACCCACTTAAAAGTTTTAAAAATAAAAAATGCCATTTTGTCAAATGCATTCTATTTCTTGAGTTTTTTATTACAGATTTTCACTTCTTGTCTCCTGGGTTGCAGAGAAAGATTGAATATCTAAAGATTTTTCTTCTATATTCTCCACCCAGCCCTGCATATTTAGGAGGCTTGTAGACCCTCACCATGTTAATATAAGTCCTTTTAATCAGAAGCTGAAAGTTCTGAAAAGTTCCTGCAAATTTAATTGACAGGAAAAAAAGATGTTGAAAAATTAAACACAGAATACTTAATACATTGTCTTTCCCTTGACACAAGTTTGAGTTATGTCATAAATGTTGAGTTACGTCAGCAGCAATATTAAAGACTCTATTTTTTGGAAGCAGAACAGCTCAAAAAAAAAAAAAAAAGTCTTACTACTTACTACGCCATTATTTTTTTCCATACCTACAGGATAGTTGCCTAGTGTGTCTATCATAGGTTTATAGCACTGAATTCAGTTAAGTATTTATAGAAAATCTGCTGCTTTTTAAGAAAATAAATGCTGAGGATTCCTTTTAAGTAAAGGTTGTTCAGATCACCCTGCTGTAATACCAAATTACAGATTGCCTTGATTTCGTTCTCCTTTGTTCTCCAGAACATCAGTTCTGTTCTTGTCAGGCTTCACTAACCAAGCAGGTTGGTTCCAGTATGAGAGGTGGATGGCAGACTGTGGCACTAAGGAACATGCAGACCAGGATGTGGCACCATTTTATGTCACTGTGGTCATTCCTGCTGGCAAGGCCACATACCCTGAGATACACAAAATTCCAGAAAAGATATAAATCTGAATGTGTTTGTCCCCAAAGCAATAGCTACAGTTCAGACTGGACGATTATATTCTGTCACCACCTCCATACCCTTCCAGCAGCCCGGTAAACACAGACTTCATCCCTTTAAATCCTACACAGCTGCAAAAGTTGCCTCATGCTGTATTTTAATTGTTAATTGGCAGTGTTTTAGTATAAGGGTTAATGTAGCTAGAGGATGTAAATTAGTTCAGATGAAAACCACAATTTTCATTTGAAACCACTGTTGCTATGATTGTTTCTTATATCCTTACACTATTCTTGTGTTAAGTAGTCATGGGGAATAACCAGTCTACTCCTGTAGCAGCTGGGACAGGACATTATTAATATTTTGGTAGCTGATGGTCTAGAATGAGGACACATTTAACTTTTTCCACTAATAAGTATATTTCTTCCCAGTAAAACAGAAGTTCCAATGCATGACCAAGCAAAATAAAAATGTTTCTGAAAGAGCTTTCTAATGTTTATGGTGGAAGAATGATTTTTGGCTTTTTTTTTCTTTTTTTAGTGAGTTGACAGGTTTTCCACCTGTGAGAAGTACGAGTCATAGCTCATGAAGGTAGGAGCATTTTTTACTTCTTATGTTACTGCTGTACAAGTTTTTATTTCTGTTTCCCAAAGAGCTCTGACTTCTGCTAGCAGACTGACAGCTCTGGCGATAGATGCTCTTTGTAAAGAGCTGTAAAAGAGGCTCTGCCTAATTTACCAGGCCATCTCCAATGCTCCTCTAGTTGTGAGTTGATCATGAGTAAGTCCCTACAACCCAGTCAGTCACTAGAACTTCTACAGTGAAGTTTTTATGCATTGTCTGTGCCATTTGGGGTGCAGTACCTGCTGATACAAACACACAATGGAGAAATCACTGATTGCCCACAAGCTGTCAGAGAGTATATTAGAGCTCTTGTTTGTACCTTAATATTCTCATTGTGAATGCCAGAGTTGGAGATAGCCTGGAATCGCATGGCCTTATAGCTGATTTCTGCGGTCAGTTGCTGGATGATTTTCTGCACCTCTTCCACTGCTTTGGAAACCAGATTATGTCGCTGTTCCACCTGTCAGTTCCAAGAAAAACAGTATTATTGCAGCTGCAGGCAGCTTCCAGCAGGAAACAATCAGCTTAAAGCACCCTGAAACATTTGTGCCCATGCTGCACTGGGAATAAAACCTATTGTTCCTGGTGTGTTACAACCCATTTACCATGAAACAAAGCTGGAAAACACCAAAGGGCCAATACTGAAGACTGATGAGCATTAATTGATGTTTCCATTCCAATCCCATTACATGGGTGGGGAAAAGTTTGTCACACGGCTAAAATTGCTATCAATTGGCAACAGTCTCATTCTTTATCCATTCAATGCAGAACACTCAATTATTCCCCTGCATATGCTAAATATTCGCAGTGCCAGGGCATGTTTCGTTCTAAAAGCTGACAAGAATTCTAGAATTACAGATACTCTATGCATTGGTCATCTTGCAGGTCTATATGGCAGCATTTAGATCCCTACATTATATGTTGAAATATCCATGCTATCTTTATATCTGAAGTACAGATGAGAGTCTGCACCTAGATGGTGAAAAAGTATCTTTCTGAAGGTGGTCCCACTGGGGACTAAGTGTTTATGTGGCTTGATGGATAGTTCCTCAGTTCAAGAAGTGGGAGCACAATTAACTATTGAAAATTACTTCAGCTGAAGGTCTGTGTGTTGGAAGGATGGAAGTGAATGATGAACAACTCAGAAAAATAAAAGATGAAACTTCACATACAACTAAAAATTACTGGAGTATATAGGGATGGTCAAAATCCAAACAAGAAGATTCAAGAGGAGGAGCATGAAGGAACTGTGTTATTAAAGAACATTTAAGTATTTCACAGAGATCCTTACATATTTCCCAAATAAAGGAGATTCAACTCCTATAAACCAAATTCATTAACATATTTCTCATTATTTATTTATAACATATTTATTCATAACATATTCTCATTATTATTTCTCATAATTTATTACTAAAATTTTCTCATTATTCTTACTATTTATGTCCAGAATCACCTATGCAGTGAGATATGAAGACATTTTACTTTTTTCCTTTCTTTTTTGCATCCTAATGTTTTATATAATTTGATTGCAATTTTTTGCTTTAATTTCTTCTTGGTTTTTTTTTTCCTTTTCTTCACTGTATTCTACTAAATCTCATTGATTGCAGGTAAGAATAAAACAAACAGAGAAACTGTTTGAAAGATCTGGATCAGAAAATTAAAGCCCACCTTAAGCTAGAACTCAAACTCCAACTGGCCTATTTGCAGGTATGAAATAAGAGTTTCAGCTTGGCTGAAGTGAATGATCAAGCATTACTGCCACAGCCAAACATAACTGCTACAGTCTGTTGCTAACCTAAAGCTAAAGGAAGAAAAAGCACATAGAACAATTTTTTTACAATGCCAGTTGTGAAACACTGGCACAAGTTGTCCAGAGAAGCTGGGAATGCCTCACCCCTGGAAGTGTTCAAGGACATGTTGGATGGACCTGATCTAAGGAAAGATGTCACTGCCCACAGCAGGGAGGTTGGACTTGATCTTTAAAGGACCCTTACTACCCAAATCCTTCTGTGATTCTTCTATTCTAACACTCCTGAGTCCTGCTTCCTTAGCATCTTCTTTAGCATCTACACACAATTATCACTTTTAGAAAAATATACTGCCAAGCATGTCATTTATCAGTCCTTTTAGGCATTTTATTCCAAATGTTGAACTGAGAGAAAAAGCTCTCAAGTATGCTGAAATGTGTCCCCAAGCCTCAGATCATGCCAAATAGGTTCACTTCATCACAACAATGGGCCATATGATGGACCAAAAAGGACTATTACCTGCCCAAGATCAATTAACCAGTGAACAGCAATTTACAAACACCGAACCTGAGCAGAGTTTGAATGAATACCTAACCCTCAGCCAGTGAAGTTAGTGTTTTTACTAAGCTTGAATGTATTTTGGAAGTGGGAAATACATGAGTCAGCAGTATCATACTCCCTTCACTGAGCTCTCACTTACCCTTGAAATCCTGATTCTTTGCTATGTTTAAGAACATATAGTCCCATCCAACCCAGCCCAGCCTCACTTAATAGTGCCTTCATCATCTACTGGCTAGGTTACAGCAGTTGTCATCAAATCTTTAAGAGAGTATAAGGTCTTCAGAAAGCTGTTAAGTGAGGTACCTCTGAAGACCTCTTTCTGCATATACTCCTTCCTCACCATTGAGGCAAGGATAAAAGAACAAAAGGCACGTGATAGATTGTGCTAACTGTTGCTAACCATAATTAGCTCTCTAATCATGCTACTGAAAGACATAGCCTTCCTACGGAAAGGAAGGCATAAAAATCAGAAGACAGAACATGAATCAGCAAATGCAGCTTCTGATGAGCCAACACATTTACCTAAGTCCTTAGCACTAGCATGGATGCTTTGGGAGAAGAGACAGAGTAAACTCCTTGTTGGACAGCCACTTCTATCACCTGCTAGCATTCCCCTTATACGGACTTTGGAAATCAAGCCAAAACAAATGCACCAAAACAGAAGAACAAGGTCAATTAAGTTTTTGGATTTTTTTCATGGAGGAAGGAAACAGGACTGGGATTTAATGGGGACTGTTAAAAACATTTGGGTTTGTTCTTACCCATCCAGTCACACCCACTCCATATTCATTTGAGTTTTTCCTTTGCTGAATGGCTTAAGGAAGATATCTTTGGTATCAAAGAGATTCATTGTGCCAGGTGATTGACCTATTTTCAAAAGCAGGCAGCATTTGGCAAGCAGAACTGGAGCTGCCTGAAGGTTCGGCAGCCTCATTTGGACAGGAGACTCAGGAGCAGGCACAGCTAGGAACCCACCAGAGCTGGGGGGCTGCTAGAAAACAGACTTTTAATAAAACTTAAAATATTGGCAACTATGAGCCTTACTTACCTACACTCTGCTTCTGCTTCCTGTACTTATGGCTGTCATATGAGCATTGCACTGTACATGGCTTCCCTCTGTTTCCTACTTTGTAGCTCTGCTTTATAAATCTGCAAAGCAGTGTTCACTACTAAGCTCACTGAACAGATTCTGATGGAATGATTTTCCTGTCCACAACACTGCATGTTTGAAAATTAAAGTTCTTGCAAAAATACATTTACTTGTCACCAAAATATTTCCATGCAGAAAACAAAACTTTCTTACCAGCCCCTTCGATATTTTATCCTTTACAGAAAAGAAATGCTTAGAATTTTCCATTTCATTTTCCATTTCATTTTGGTATCCTGCATTTTCTTGGGGAAAGCAGATTATAAAATAGGATCCAGTTAACTACTGTGATGAAACATGCCAGCTTTAAAAACTGTTATGGCTCACTTAGATTTACTTTCATTAAACAGTATTGTTTCATTGAAAAATGTATTGATTCTTACTTCATCTCATAATAAAGAAAAAAATATTGAGCGCTGGAATAACTCATAAAATAGAAAATGTGATTCCAGTCTGAATGTGCTAATGAGAAATGCTATTTTAATCATGGTATATACAGAAGTGTCTTTAGTTGAGGTGACAGACTGATGGGGGAATTCCAGCAATATCTGTCTGTCTCTCCAGTTCCTACATGCATCTTTTTTAGAAGCAACCTCTGGTGTGGTTTCCATCTTTTTTTCTGTAAAGCAAAGATCACTGGACAGGGAGAGAGCCAAGGACATTCCTCAGTTTAAATGCTGGCAATTACTGCTAGTCTCACATCTAAAATTCCAGATCAGGAGCCAAAATTCAGGACATCTGTAGAAGAGGAGGAAAAGTACCTTGAAAACTTAAGCTACCAGCTGAGATCCATGATTGCATTCTCCAACAGAAACCTAGAAATCTCATTAGAAATACAGTTTTAATGAAATTTCACCCAGTCTTGTCTTAGAAAAGAAGACAGCAGGCAAGCAACTAACTGTCAAGTTTGGCACCCTTCAGAATCAACACCTCCTGTGGGAGACAGAAAATCTGGACAGATAAACCCTTACCTTGCTCTGGATGTAGATTTCTACATCTTCATCTGTGAATGGTGTCATGGCAGGATGGTCTCTGCTGCTCTCTAAAGTGTGAATTCACTCGTCATTTGCTCACCTGCCTCTGGCAGTAGAGGGACTCTCACAGCAAGATGCTCAGAGCCTTCTTACTCTGTGAATCTCAGGTCACCTAATTCCTCTGTGGATGAAGAAGAGGACAGAGAAGTACACCACCTATTTTTTAATATATTTTTTTTTCTGATCTGAGTTACAATGGTGACACCCAGCTGCTTCGGTAAACTAGCTCCAATTATTATTTTCTAAGTTTAATCACTTTTAAAAATCTTATTCCTTTTGAAAGGTGGGTCTTGCATGCAGGCGCTCACAAAAGCATCCCAGCTACTGTTCTGTCTGAGGGCAAATCTGGAAGTGCCTTTCAGACTGCAGTGCAGATTCAATATGCTCATGCACAGCATTATTATTCTGCTTGCCACAAGCACTTCCCTGCCTCACTAGCCCTTCACTAAACCATCTGTTAAACAGTTTCAGCTCTCTCTTGTTGACTTCAATTCACTCACTTTCTCTCTGAAACTGCAAGGGTATTTTTATACTCAGATCATTCATCTAAGTTGTACTCTACCTCCTCTGCTCCCTTCTCCTTATATCTTTTCTCTCCCTCTGGCTGTATTGACAGTAAATACCCTGCAGCCTGTCCCCTCCTGTAGTTTGCTTTGCTTTCTTTACAGTAAACAGACACAAAGCTGTCTCTCGTTTTCTGCCAGCAGCTCAGCCAACAACAGCATATGGATAATTCAGAGGGAAAAATGATTGATCAGGCCGCATCGATCCAGTGAGGGTTAGTGGCTTTTAGAAAACAAGCACATCAGCACATGGAAGGGAATGACAGAGTATAGAGATGAGATCCCATGCTGCTAAGTGTCCCTTAATAAGGAAGGCACACTTCACTTTTGAGTAAAGTCATTATTTCCCCCTGGCAACTGAACTTTGACATCTCTTGGCTGATTTATTATCTCTATAGCAGCTGGCAAAAGGCAGCACTTGGGTAAGTGGCGAGTGCTACCTCAGGGCAGGGACAGTTGCTGCTACTTATCCTTCATGATGTTCCCTCTTAAGAGTGAATTACTAAATACATTAATGCAGTGCCAATTCCTGCAGGACATCCAAAATGTCAGAGACTTCAAATAAGACCTTTTGCTGTGCCTCGAGGGAATCTGCCTTCATCTTTTTGCCAAGGGACTCGGGAGCTCCTTCGCAAAGACATGTAGGCATTTACTGCCCAAGCCATCTCCCATGAGAGTTGGGTACTGAAAAATATGAGTTCCCAACTTTTGGGGAACTATACTTCATCCTTGCTCATTTGTAGATTAATCAGCTAGCTTTCACATGAGAGGCTACCAGAGTATGTGAGCTCTGCTGGGGAAGCCAGATAAAAGGCAGGGTCTGAAAAAAGGTGAGTGGAACAAGAGGTTAGGAAGCACTTGTAGGGGTAGGTCAGATGTAGTTCATGCAGAGCATGCAAGAGGGAAGAATGATCTTTTTAAAAAGTCAGATTCAGTTGAAAATTGTGTCCCTAATGCATTAAGTCACTTATATCCCCTTAGGACAGCCATCTGTACATACAGAAGACAACTTCCTTAATGCTCCTGATAACATGCACTACTCATATTAGGAACTACTATGCACTACTACATATTAGGAAGCAAGACAAGATCAATGCAGAGTCACAGCTGCTGGCAGACAGATGACGAATTGGTTTTGGTAATTTTTTCTTGTGTGCAGTAACATATCTTCGGTTTTTCTATTGGGAAGCACTTCACCAAGTGGGCCTGGATAGCCCCAGCTACCCCTCCTCATGGTGAGAGAAGGTGGCATAAAGTCTTGGACAAAGACCAACTTTTTGCTTTTTATTCAAGCATGTTTAAGTCCAAGCTGAAGTCCAAGGAGCTGAGCAACAGTTTCTGCCATCTAAAGAGAGCAAATAACTCTCCCTTATCATCACTGTTAAGGAGGTGCAAGGGGAGATGGCAGATGAAAAAGCAATAGGAAATCCAGTATCAAAAGTAACATCAAACACAGACTTTTCTCAGCTCTGAGAAGTCCTTGCTCCAACTGTAAGAATTTACTGCTTCATAATTTCCTTGGCCTTCAGTGAATCCAAAGAAAGAGAACAGTTACAAGAACTCGATGCAGCAGATGGACAACGCGCACTGAGCACCTGTGGATTTTATTATTCTACTTATAGGATGATAAAAGTACTATCTGACTGGCAGAAAATATTGCAACCAGTAAAGGTCTTTACACCAACAGCAAAATACAGTGAAGGTTTAAGTGGTGATGAGCCCTCTGTAAAGAGCAAAACAGCATGGTGGGGTGGGACATAGCAGCCAGTCTTGACCTCGCTAAGGAAAACAGATATCACAAGGACTCTCATTTGTTACATGTCAACCAGATAACAGAAAACAGGAGAAAAGTAGAAGCAGATGGCCATGTGTCAGGAGGGAATATCACTGTGTGAAAAACCTGCGTCAGAAAGGAGGAAGACGGAGAAAGGGGAGTGTAGAGAGAGAGAAGCATCTGCAAAGATAGAAGAGGATATAGATTCAAGGTGGGAAGAATCTCAGCTCCTCCAGTGAGATCTGCTGAAACCTTTACCTAACTTCAGCAAATAGTTATGTTTTTTGCAGCTCACCCCATTCAAAGCTTAAAATTTCTAGAATAGTTTTTGCCTTTTTTAAAAAAAAAATTCTTTCTTCCAATTAATGACCACAACTACAGAAGCAAACTGAACCCGTTGCTCCAGGCTGGTCTGTTTCAGGGGGTATCTATCCTGACAGTGCTTGTATAGAGAAGTAAGATTACAAATGGAGAAAACCTGGGACAGAGATGAGCTCCAAGGACTAAAAAGGGTCTCTTGAGAAAACCTCTGAGCCTGCTTTTTGTGCTTTCCTCCTGCTGCCCCAGGCACAAAGTGAAGAAAAGCTATTTCTTGCTCCACACTCTTTGAGAAGCACAGAAGGAAAGAACATCCCTCTTGTCACTCAGACTCTCCTCCTTTCCCTGGGACCAGGCATCTTTTGTTCTTTGAAGGGAAACTCTTGGTTTTATTAGCAGCTTATGCACTGCTAACTCTCCCTCAGCAGGGGAGGCCATGGCCTACCACAGAAACGTGTCTGCACAGAGTATCAGTCAGGGCCACGTGTTCCCATCCAGCTGTCCCAAGTGCCAGTCTGATGGCCAGCCACGGACTGAACAGATAGGAAAAGCTCACAGATGCCTTATGGAGATACAAAACTTCCTCCTGAAGCCAGGCAATGACATGAAGATGCAAACAGAAAAAGCCTCTTCAGTTCTACATGATTAGATATCCATGGTATCTGTTCTAGAAGAGCCTTGTAGGGAGCTTTTGACTTTTGCTAATTTAACAGATTATTTAACAAATTTAACAAATTCCCCAAATATATACCTGTTTCTAAGGAGGGTCCCATCCATGCTTAGAGTCGCTACTTTTCTGACACCCCTTTATTTTTTCTTGATTTTTGAAAGAGATTGGCCTCTGAGAGTATTTCTGAGAGGGAGGATCACCCTCAGACAGTTCTTACTAAGGGCATTGGGACCTTCCTTCCTTCTTTTGTATCCCTCAGAAGGTTATCTTCACCACTTACACATCTAGCTGACCACAGACAGTCTCCCAGATTCTGCTTGATAAGAAATCCACTGATTTATCCATCTGTGCTCAAACATTTCTAAGCCACTCTTCAATATCTCGATCTTCTCAAGTCATAGGTCCCTGCCTGCTGATCTGCATAAGTTCACCTGAAATAAATCAGTTGTATTATACCCCTTTCTTTGTTTTATTTCAGTGTCCACCTCATAACATCTTGCAAGGTAGTTCAGTTTGTGGCTAATTTGCTTTGTACCTATGTTCTTCATTTGCTTGTTGCTATTCTTCTAAAAGGA
Organism: Phaethornis superciliosus; assembly: GCA_023637945.1. Lineage (NCBI taxonomy): Eukaryota > Metazoa > Chordata > Aves > Apodiformes > Trochilidae > Phaethornis > Phaethornis superciliosus. The sequence continues at coordinate 81,812,342 of JAJQWJ010000001.1, read as the reverse complement.
TTTAGGGATTTCCTAGTATTGGCAAAAATACCGAATCTATGATATGGCATCTTTTTTCATGCCTTTGACAACATCCAGACCTGAATATGATTGTGGATATGTGAAACCCACATAAAAGTATTCTGCGAATATATATCTTGAATAGCATCAGATTGGTTCTCACATCTTCTGAAGCTGCCAGTTACTGATGGTTTCCTTTCTTTGCTCTTCAGTTTCATAGGTATGACAAATTTATTTCAAACCTATAACAAAAAATAATCTGAACTATACAACGATAAAAAAAAAGAACCAACATCATGTAAATAAGAGCAGCAGCATTAGCTGTATAGGGAAGTCCAATATTGTGGCATTTTATGTCTGGCAACTGTTTAGAAAAACTACTCATATGGAGCAGTAAGCATGTATTAAAAAGCCTCTATTTAATCACACAAGTCAGTTCAATGTAACACTTGTGATTCACAAATGATCTGCAATGGCAACAAATAAACCCAGTTTAAAGTTTTTTTTTAAGTTAAAGATGCTGTCTTCCAGATGAAGTAAGGCCCTTAATTTGCAGTTGCTAATGATGTCCCGGCAATTCTTGCTCTAATTACCAGAGGCATTGAGTCTGTTGCATTAGCTGAAGCACATACTTGTGTCAAGAGAGACAAGCAAAACAAATCATCCCAATAGATTTAATAATCTCTGACAGTTCTCTTGCCTTCTTAAATTGTTGCCCCATTTCTACCCATTAGTGGATTAAGTGACTGTACAAAATGAATAATTGTGGCTTGAATTCCCCATAACATTTATTCTGTAACAGTCTTTATCTGTGATGGTTCAGTACCATTAAGTGTAGTAGAATAACACAATCAGACTTCTTTTTGTGACACAAGGTCTGAGAATTAATTTGGGTTGTTTCACTTTTAACAAATAGATTTGGGCAGAGGGGATGCTTCAATGGCAAAATCTTACAATGAGCTACAGAAAAGCGAAAGAGCCATTAGTGTACTTTGACAACATCAGAATCACACAGAGGTGCCAAATTGAAATGCTTCTCTACTCATCCCCACCCCTCATCAATCAATACTTCACAGGCCTAAAAATGCTGCAAAGGTCTATGCTGCTTTTTCTCACTGCCACAAGTTCTCACATTAGCCTTGGGCCTGCACTTCATATCAAGTAAGCTAAAGCTTTACATCCTTTCCAAACTAAGCACAGTATTGGATCAGCTCCAGTGGCTTATCAAGCTTGATATCTTTTTTCCATTCCTGGACGCACTGAACACATCAGAAAAAGGCTGACAGGTTTTGCTAGAGATAAGTTCTCATAACCTGGGAGGAGTTTTGGAAACTCAAAATTATTTGCAACCTGAGTCTTTTCAGACATGCTACTCACCATTAACCAGCCTCAGCTAGCAAATTCACAAGAATCCAGTCAGTTTTGCAGATGTTATTAAGAAGCAAGCCACTAGACAGCATAAATCTCATAGTAGGGCTTATAGGATTGCCAAGATCTCTGGCATGCAGTATATTGAGCTGTTCAGGGAGTCAAAATTTCCAAGTTTGTAGCAGACATCTAGGAGGGTGGCAAGGGGGCAGGAAGCTGAAAGCCCTGGCTGCATCAGATCTGAGTGTCCCAGAAGAGTGAAGTAAGATGTTGGGGAAGAAAACAGGCATTCTGAGTTCTAAATCCACGTATTATCCTCTGGAAATTTACTGAAATAGTACAAGTTCAATTCATCATGATGCAAACATAAAGTATTCCACCAAACCATCTCCAAGCACCTGCAAAGGATATTTTCCCAATATGTTTTAACAATCAGTAAGCTACAATTACTGAGCTATTGCTTCAATTAGGATATCCCACCAACTTGAAAAACTATCTGTGGCCAACATTCATAAAAATAAGAGCTTTCTAGCATTTTATTTATATATGCTTAGGTAAGTGGACTGAATGTCAAAAAGGAAATACTCAGTACCAAGAAGCTCTCACTGATTTAAACACATGATTGGAAGAACGGCATCTTGAGAAAACGTGGTTTGGCAGAGCACAGTACAACTGGAAAAACATTTAGCACTGTAAGTTTTGTCAGGTGAGAAAAAGCTGCCTCATTTTAATCTCAGCATAGGTTTGCTCAGCTCTTGGTAGACTGATTATTTTCAGCTGTCAAGAAAAGGGACTTTAAATCTAGAGATACAATATCTCTGGGATAGACAGACAGACCAGAGCCAAGATTTATTACTGCCAATTCGGAATTTATTCAGAGAACCTACTCAATTGCTTGTGTCTGTGAAAGTTTGAAGCAAATTGAATAAACCAACAGTGCTAAGTGAGAGTAGTCACTCCAACACAAACTCAACCAGGAGAGAGAAGACTCAGAACTGGCATCCCTCTTCATCCAGTGACTGACTAGTAAGAAATGTACAAGCATTCATTGGTTACAGAACTAGAAATTAGGTCTCATATCTTGCGGGCCAATGACAGACACATATCCACAGGATCTACTGCTTTCTTTTGATGAAAATGTAATTACTGCAGACAAACAGGTCAGTTTCAGCAAGCAATTGAGAAGGATTTCTAGACCTGGCCATTGGGAGCTATTTCTAAGTAATGGGAAATATATTTGAATGGAGTGACACTGCGTTTAAAAAAAATAGTGTGAAGAGAGATGGACAATTACATTCTGCAAGAGCTTGAGCCATGCTAAAGTAGCTGTGATTTTGTACAATCTTAGTTAGCAGTACAGACAATCTAATGTAAAGGCTGTTTGATGAAACAAAATCATCAAATATCTCACACACACACAAATAGTAGATATCAAACTTACAACTAAGGTTGTAATCCCCACGATATGTCAACTCAGGCACTGTTGTGATTTAAGGCTAACACAGTATCAAGGAGATAAAAAGAGGTAGCTGAAGAAGCAAGTAAGATAAAGGAAGATTTTGTCAGTATACCTCTAGGATACCTAAGGATCTAAGAATACCTTAGATAAAAATTAGCTTGAGGAAAACATAGGGAAAGGGCCAGGCAACTTCCCTATTTTGGGTGGGAAGAACATAGGGGAGGAGAGAATCATGAAGACAGGAGAATTCATGTGGGTGAGGGCCCTGGGAGAAATAGCTGCCATGAAGGAACAATTACAATAGAGACAAGAATGAGAGCAGCAGAAGCAAGAAGAGATGCTATCCATTAGGAGTACAATATATGTACCACAAAGCAGATCAAGAGATTCAGCAGAAAAACTATAGTGAGAACCAGCCTTGTTTGAGAGAGAATCTCAACAGAGGCTTCACTTAAGTCTTTTTAGAGGATTTAGAGAATTCAGTCCCTGGAAAATGAACTAACCGTCTCCAGCCCAAGCTGTGTCTGAAAAATATGTATGCTGTGCTTTTAGTTGGCAACTTCTAAAAACTTATCATAAGGAACAGGCAGCAGAGGAAAGAGGAGGCATGCAATTGCATTCTTCAAACAAACACTTCCTCCTCTATCCTAGGCCGTAAAACTACACAGCTTTGAGCTAATCACTGTAATTAGCTGCCCAGCCCTTTCCACTTTATTGGTTCTTTCGTGCAGTCCAAGCCAAATTGCCAAAGGGTCAATCATTTGTGGTGCATCTGCTCCCCGCAGTGATATGACACAGGGTAGCTCTAAGGGCCAGAACAAGTTATTGCAGATTCAGGTCACTAAAAGCAGGAGTAGGGGAGGAGAAACAATCCCAGAATAAAAGCATTAGGTATATGCAGAACAAATTGCTTGGCTCACCTCGTGCACTGTCATGCAGAGTTTGAGTCAGAAGGAAAGAGGAACAGTATTCACAGGAGTCATTCAGTCCAGCTCCTGTTATCAGAGGCAACAGTTCTCATCTGAGTGAAGTTCTGTCCCATTCACTGCTCTAAAACAAACCAAAGGCTACCAGAGAAAAAGACCAAGTGTCTACAGCTATAATTCAAAACTTCAGAGAAGATAATGGACCCTCAATCCAAATGACCCAATATCTCAGTGAACAGACCACTGTGAAGCACTTTCTCCTACCCTGTGTACTGTTTCAGAAAGCCACACCACCTCGAAAGCTCATCTTTCTTATGTAATATGCAAAGACCAAAGCATTAAAAATTAGTTTCTTAGGAATGCTCAGTTTCCCTTTGATATCTTCACACCAACTTCAGAGATGCACCCCATCTGGCACAGACATTATGAACACTAAATGAACACAAGCCATGATCTGGTAAAATCACACTAGCTTGATTTCACGGATAGGATGGAGGGTCCAAGAAAGAAACAGAATTTGTTGTAAACAAGTGACTTACCCAGAGCTGGTGCCAATTTCGGCTGTGGAACTCAAAGATTCTGTCCTAATCACCACAGTGGTAGTGTAAGCTTTGGCAGGACTTGCAGAGGCTTGAGAGGACTTTTCTTCACTCCCTTTCACAGAGTGTTAATCAAACATTTCAAAGTGAGTACCAAGCAAAGCAGAAAGAGAGCCTGACCCAAACAGAACACAGTCTGCACAAGGGCAAGACTCTCTCTTCTATTTAACAACCAATATACAACAGGGTCCATATTTGGTACCTACTGCAAATGTATCCATGGGTCAGTATATGCAACACAGCTGGTGAGGTGCCTTGATGCAGATTTAAAATCGGACGGAAAATAACAAATGTGTAAAATACAATATTTTATTCAAAATAGCCACTTCCACTATTACAGAAAAAATAGAGTGACTACAGAACAGGAAACCAGCACTGTGAAAAAAAATGTAGCGTTGGGGCCTCAAGCAAACAGGGCAGATCTTCACAAAGGGTAGCACAGGCATGCTGAAGGATGGAGGCCCACTGAGTTTTCTTTAGAAGTTCACTGCTTGGATATAATCCGAGTCCAATAGAAGTGAGGAAACTTTAGTTATGTTTGAGCTTAGTACAGTTTGGAAAAATAAAGTAATTTTGCCTTATAGCTGCTTGGCAGGTGGTATACAATGTTCACTACTGACATCTCAACACCAGTACTGGTTGTTATTGGCAAGGAACAAGTATGTTTCCCAAAATGTCTTTGCTTTCAAGAGATGACACTTTAGTTGCACACTTCCCATTTGATGACTTCCAGAGCTGTTTCCTTGTCAGTATGAAAAATTACTGACAAGCATCACACCAAAACAAAGGTTAGAGCTAGACTGACTGATAAAACATAACAATTAAAAAAAAAATCATCTTGCATGCCCATGTGAACCACAGTCTTTCCCATGTGTTGTCTATGTCTCCTTCCCCCATTCTCAGTCTCTCACCCTGTTTTTCCTTATCTTGGCCCAACAAAGAGTACAACACAACAGCTCTGCAGTCAACCAGTCTCCAGGTACAACCAGACACAGCCAGTTCCTATTCAAAGCATATGTAAGCAAAGCTGCATTTAACAGCAGCCCAAGTAAACACAGGCTCAAAAGAAAAGTGGGTAGAAAGATGTGTCAGTGTTAATCACCCCTGAGGTGTAGCAGTATGATCTGCCATACCCAGTGGCTGCTCACAGCAGCATGCCATATCCTTGCTTGGATGACAACCAATCAAGTCTTCTAGGCCAGCACTTCCCTGCAGTATGTACTTGAAACAGAGAGGACTGTACCAGAAATTTGCATAGTTCCATAAGTGGAACTCTGCCAAGGCTTTTAACTAGAATCGTCTGAAAAAACTTGGCCTTCAGTCATTACCTCCATGGTAAAAAAGAAGCAAAAGTAAAAACTGAAGTAAAATCTTAAGTATCTGAAGTGCCAGAAATAAGAGTAAGGCTCACATGAATCAGAAATAACAAGAACAAAAGATGTCCTTTGTCTGGCAGCTTTAGGTCAAGAAATGAACAACAGTACTGATTTGGGATGCTGGTGTATGTTTCAAATGTTGTAAGTACTCAGCCTAGAAAGACTGCTGAAAAAAACACTGAGTTCAAAAGACTTCAAAATCACTTATTTAAAGCTTCAGGAGATTCTAGAAAGCATATGACTGATTAATCAGTAAAGACATTTAAGATGGTTATTCTTTACTTTTGCAGTAAGTAATACAAAAACGAAGGATGACTTTTGCAGTGGTCTGTGCCCAGGAAGTTTGAACAGGGCATAGGGGTGGATTATTGTTCTTAGCTCTATGTTAAGTAAGAGTAAAAGGCCTGGTAATTTTGTCATACATACTCCCTGTATTCTTTAGTATATGAACTTTGAAATACTGATAGATTAATTGCTTTGGCATCTGCTCAAGGGGCTAGCTATTCAAGGACAAATTTTATTTTTCTTTTTTCTTTTAAGCATATACAGAGGTGTGAAAGCCCTGGTACCCATCAGTTTAAAATAGATCGCTGTTCCTTTTTTCCTACAGTCACTTTTCTTTCAGATTCAGGCAGTATTTTCTTTGTCACCGGCCAGTGGACTGTCAATGCAGTCAAGATACTTATCACCTTACTTCCAAGTAATGAAGACAAATGTTCAGACGGTGCCATTCCCTGCCAAGATGTTTAGGCAGAAGCCCCGAGGACAGCGCCTGTGTTTCTGTGCATTTGCTCAGCACTTTACAGAAGGGGTGTTCCGTGCCAAGTAGTGCTCCTCGGCACTCCCCCAGTACAAATGTTAGTTACAACACCACAGACATTTTGCGATGCTAAACCCCCCAAAGTGTTTCCAGTCTCTCAAACACCAATCAGCACAACTGAAGCCAGTAGTAAATTGACTCTCGCGTTCCACTGGTGCCAGGTTTTGTTAGAAATGATTTGTGATAGATATGGTGGAATATATTGATTAGTACTGACAGTCCTAGTTTCCCAGGCGCTTTGTAGCACTGTCATTCCACAATGCCCTGCTTTCCACCTTGTCAATTTTCTTCTGCAGAGCCTGTTATAAATATCTACTCTATCATGAGACAGACTAAGTCCCCTCCAGAAAAAAAAAAGCGGTCATGAAAATAAAAATTGGAACAAAAAAACCCCAAACCAGAACAGGTTATCGGTGTTGCAAAAAAGCTTGTTTTTATTGAGACATCTTGTGTCAGGGGAAGAAAAGGCACAAAATAAGTTACAAAGACATTTATATGGATTGTATGGATTTAGAGGCAGTACCAGAGCTGTTACAAATCACCTTAAAGTTGGCTTACCGATATATGGTAGCCTCTACAAAAATCTTAAAAGAAAAAATATATTTCAAGTTATCAAAATAATTCAGAAAGCAAGTGGGAATGTAAAGACCACCAACATTAATTTTTGATTAAATTCATCAGGGCTTACCATGACCATACTCTCTACCTTAGAAGACGGATATAGATGAAAAATACATAGTATTACAGAATTATTTCAAAAACTCATTTACATTTTATCAATTAAGAACCTGATATTTAAATCTTTTGTGCCTCCAGTGAAGTAAAGTACATACAGGCAAGGCAGTGTGCATAGAAAACACATTAAGAAAACAGAATAGGTAAACACAATTATTCTGAATATTTCAACATTTGTTATGGACCCTCACCTATGGCGAAGAACATCTTAAAAAGATGGATCCAACAGCTGGTCACAGAACATGTGAATATACCACTATTAAAAGTCTATTGTGAAAAACCTTATGCTGTCTTTAGTTGTGAATTCTCAGAAGATGTATTCTAAAACCAGACTTTTTAGCAGTACAACTTTGAGTTAACAGCAGCACATCAATACAGTTAAAGAAAAAAAGTACTTCTGAAATATCTGAAATACATCAATCTTTCTTTTAATGTGGGAAGGCTTGTAACACTGTATTCAAGTAATCCAAGTTAAACATTTTAAAATACACACAACAACTATGTACAACTTCATTTTTATTTGAAGCAGTTAATCTGTTCCCCTTATTCCCACTTTCCTGCTACTCAGCTCATGTGATAAGGGCTTTTGATTGTTGGTTCAAATTGAATTGGCACAAGGAAACAATACAAAGTCTACAGGATATAGAAACTATACAAAGATTTGTTTCCATGACAATGAAGAGTTTGAGTATACCCTTTAGCTGCTCCTGTAGACATGTGGAAATTTAAGTTCTGTCTTCTGAAATCTGCAGGAATGCAAATGTAACCAGACACAAAACTTGGCTATAAATGTCTGACAATATCCTTAGGAGTTCCATATGCTTGACCTAAGACACCAGTAACACGGGAAGGGAATGCACTACCAGCCACCTCTCACACATGCTGTCAGTCCAAACTGTAAGGATGTGATTTTCAAGAAAACCCTGTACAGTCATGTATTGAGCATCACTGTCAGGGTTTTGGTAGTGAGGGAGCTGCAGGGTGTCCTGCGCCAGAAAAGGACAGGGGCTGCCCTGTGCTGGTCCCAGCAACAGGCAGCAAAAGTACTGCAGAATGGCCTAGGTTGGAAGGGATCTCTGGAGGTCACCTGGTCCAATCCCCCTACTCAAGCAGGGCTGCCCTCTGAAACAAGCAGCCTAGGACTATGTCCAGATGGCTTCTGAATACCCCCATGCATGGAGACTCCACAACCTCTCCAGAAAACCCATGCCAGTGTTTGGTCACTCTCACAGTAAAAAAGTGCTTCTTTATGTTCAGCTGGATCCTCCTGTATCTCAGATAGCATCTCTTTGAGACACTGGGCACTGACCCACTGCACTCCAACACTGTCAGAGGAGTTTCTGAGACTTCTGGAAAAATCACACTTAAGAAAGGGCAGTAAATGCCAAGAAAGAGAGATTACAGTTCTACAGCAGCAGTGGGGAAATAAAGAGTAAGACCATGCCAGCACAAGAGGAGTGGAAAGACAGCTGAACAGGAGAAATGCCAAAGGAAAATCATAGCCTGAGCAGAGGCTGGGAGCAGACTCAGAAGGAGCTACATCTCTAAAGGGACTGTGGCTGCTGAGGAAACACACAGAAAAGCAGCTGAGTAGGAAACAAGGAGCAGTAATCACAACAGATTGATCCCAATCTCCTAGTGCTGCCTGTCCTTGATGAAAGGACAGAGTGTAACACGCAGCTGAGCAACCGGAGACAACCACGTCGTGGGTGATGACATGGGAGAGAGAGGGAAGACTGGTGTCCAGAAGAAAGCAGCAGTGTTTCCCCTAAATTTTTAATTAATTTCTTCTTTCAAAGCCAAAACCAGTAACTAAAAGCTCTTTAGCTGGCAATAAATAAAATTGATTAAAACTGTCCAACTAAAAACTTTTATTGCCCCCAGAAAGTCATGTCTTCAGTTGAGGTACCAAGGCCTATATACTAACAGAGGTGGGTATAAAAATCACACAGGATAACCCACGTTCTACATGTGTAATTATTCTGGTCCTTCAAAAGCTGAAGTCTTTAGGTTCAAAAGGCCTTGAAGAAAAACTTTAAACAGAAGGAAGACTTACAGTGTTTAAATCACAGATTGCCACATAAATTAAAAAAAAGAAGTATTTTGTTGTTTTCTAAAAAATAAATACAAAAATGACAAAAAATTTCAACGTAACGAGGTAGCTTAAAAAAATAATCAAAGTATTACTAGATTCAGAATGGAAAAGTAGTGCAATTAAAGTACTCATATGAAAAATATACTTCCAATTTCTACATGACTTACTCAAATTTTAACAAGAACAAATTAACAATTTAGGTTAGACTTTGGGGAGTGACTAGGATCAAATACTCAAAATCCATCTTTTAGAGGCATACTTGAGATCACAGCAACCTCAATAAATTTTTTTATCACAAATGATCCAGCAGTTGCCTCCTCTATAACCATTTTCATCAGTGCCTGTAACACTGACATTTTTCCTATAAGCTTACATCAGAAATTCCTGTCTTCCAGTCAAGTTCTGTATAATTTTAAAACATTTTGTTTGAACACTGATATGCTCAAACAGCATGGCATATCTTTACTTAAAGATGTCATGGGACATCTCCGCTTTACTTACATTTAAGTAAAAATGTCATGGGACATCTTTAAGTAAATGTAACTTCTAATATTGGTCAAGGGTTTCTCAGGGCCATACTTTCTGCCTGCCTCCTGATGAAGTGGGTATAATGTGAGCACCTTGGATGGATTGGTGGGAAGCAGTAACATGCATGCTAAAGATCTGTTTCCTCTACAAACTTTCCTGTAAATGGGAGTGGGCAAGTACTTACTTAAACATGTTCCATTCTATAATCTTGCTGTATAAGAGAGGACCCTGACACCCCACAGTCCCACTTCATTCTGCACACACACTGCTGAAAGCAGATAATTTCTTTTAAACCAATTTTCAGGGGGCAGCCAGCTCTTACTGAACAAATTTTCAGCCAGCTGCCTGTTTACTCATAAACAAGCAGCGATGATAGGGCTGACTTGCAGAAAATTTTAGTTGTAATTGGGATTTAAACTCTAGACATTATTATTTAGCAATGCCTCAGACTGTGCTTTTTATAGAAACCTCCTAGATCCTACAAGGCTTCAGACAAACCGTCATTAGCAATGCTAATTTGTAAGGCTGATGAATCTAACTAACAAATTCCAATATGCAATTTTAAACCAGGTTTCATCGATCTTGGAGTGAGATTTAACATTTGCAACTCAGAAGCAAACAGGCTCTGCAAATTTCTCTATAATGGCTATATGGTGTAAAAGCTCCTTGTTCTACAAAACCTACACTTTGTCTTGAATCCTTCATTTAATTTCTTTGGTTTTTTAGAAGCAAAAGCTACTTAAGTAGCTTTTTTTTCCCCCCCTCCTTTCCCCCCCCCCCCCCCCCTTTTTTTTTTTTTTTTAAAGCTACTATTACTTAGGCAATGAAAGACAAGCAAGCAAAGGTAATTAGCTCTGTCCCCTAAAGCTCTGGAAATGCTTGTTAATACCAGTTTTAGTAAGTTGCATGGAAGAATTCCAAATGAATGCAGTTAGGACTAGTTTTAGACCATTGCTTTCCAGCACAAACTGTCTTTGGCACTTTTATAATCCAATTCTGTGATGCTACTTTACATGCAGTCCCATATCAAGTTGACTGATGAAATTGAAGATGACTTTTTAAAACAGGCACTTTAAATTAGAACTGAAAAATCTGCTCCCCACTAGGCAATACAGGAGCTTTCTTCAGAACAACAGAAACAGCAAGTAGTATAAAAAACCAGATGAGAGTTCAGTAAATTCACACTGTCAAGGTGCAAGTTATATCCAGCTCTATTAAATAACAGTAGCACCTGGAAAATCTGAAGGCTACAAAGAACTGGACAAGGCATTAAAAATACATAGCATGAAGAAATCCTGTATAAATCTGTTCACACTCCAATTCTACATTTAGATCTGCCATAGAGGTTCTCATGCAGGTATCTTTCTTCCACTTAATACATTTTATAGTAAGATACAAGTAATGAGGCCCAAAATACAGCTATACCTAAGTCTCCTCCTGTTTGGTAAATGGCTGAAGACAGACATTTCTGACACAGGCATTATGTGTGTTGGGCCATAACTTCCACTATGAAATGACAGCACTGCTTTTGGGTTTTTCTGATGTATTTGCTGCAAAGCTTACAACCTGCATGCACAGATGCCTGGATTCATCTGATTTGCAGAGCATGATCAAAGATGGATGGAAAACATATCCTATATCCTATAATAGAATGGAAAAACACACACTTTGCATATTGTCCTTCTGCCAGAACAAAATAATACTGACAAAATCCACATTTGGAGATTATGCAGAAAACTCAGGAACAAAAGTTTTAGCTCAAATGGTTCCATTAACACACTCTAGGAAAGGGGTTTGTTCCTCACTTTCCCCTTTTCTTCAGTACAACAAAAACAATGTCTTGCAAATTGCTTTTCTATGCTTAGGTGAAGCAGGCTGGAAAATTTACAGTTGAACTGCATTCCCCATGGTTCTGGGAAGCACACTCTGATGGACACCTCAGTCCATCCACACAATCTGGAAACCCTGTCATGGACTGTGCTCTGTAAGCAGATGAGCATGTTTCTGCAATCCTTAAAGCCTTGACTGTAGCAAAGGTGACAACTAGCTACAACCTGCTTCATGTTATTAGGTGTCTCCAGAGAGGTGTAGACATGTTCTTCACTCAGCATCCTGACCTGAACCTGTGGCTCTCCTTAAACACAGAGCTTCTAAGTTTCTGGTATGTCAGGGAGCCTCTGAACAACACTTTCCCAACCCTTAAAAGGAGGGCACTACCTTTGTTTTCCCAAAAGGAAAGTAGTTTAAAAAAATAAACTTGTCAACTCACTTCCCTATTCTGTTCTCTTTAGCCTATTAAAAATAGCCAGGTAGCAATATCCATTTAGAAGGCTGAAATATAACTTCACAAGAAGTTGTGTGACAAAAATGCCTCAAGTATTTCTAATCTTCCTATCTCTCCAAAGGGAAGCTGTCAAATTAAGAAGTTATCAGTTATATAGCATTCTCCATAATAGTGCTTTATAGATCTTAACGATTTTAATGACATGCCATTTCATAGAAAAACTGAGTACAAACAAAAGTGAAGTGTGTCACATTTTATATTAATCAAAATAGATGTTTCAGAGTAGTTGTGCTGAACAAAGTTGACATTGAAAAGGAAATGGTAAAACTAGTATAACTAATAGGGCATCCTGGAACCAATGCAAAGGAGAAGCTTCATCTCAAGACAAACAGCAAGAAGGGTATTTCCACCCAATGCTGGCTGAAAACCAGAGGAATCCAGGGAAAGAATTCAAAGCTTGAGGGTATCCTACTGCCTGTGCAACACAAAAAAATGGTTACCAGCACAGTCTGCTTAGTAAACAAAGCTACTCTAGTAAATGTGGGATACAGTTATCATACTTCACTCAACGATAGCAAGGATCTGGGGACCCTTAAGCATTACAATATGTCATGAACTGTGCTATATCTAGTGCTGTATCAGTAATGCCCCAGGCCATACTTACTGCCCCAAACACTGAGATTTATTAACTGGGCCTACATAAACTTCTCACATGTAACTCTGAGGTCACAAGTTCTCTCTAACCTCCTGACTTGAGCTTTCAGGTAACATAGTTGTGAGAGACAGCAGTCACTGTCTAACTGAGGAAGTTCTTAGCAGTAATGCTTCATCTAGACAGAGAAAATGCTGACCACACAGGCTACATCTCACTAGTGAATACAATATATAGCACAAATACCTGTATTATAAAGCAGTAGACTCTCTGGGTAGGAAAAAAGTGATCCTACAGGCTTCTGTACCAAGAAGTCCAGATTTTATTAAGCCTTTCTGAAAAGAAACTAAATGCACCCACTGAATTTGGACTTCAGAACACAAAGTGGGAAAGTAAGTATTTGTAAGAAGTCTAATACTACATTGCTGAGCTCCTCCTGGAGTAATTATCTTCTATAAAACTTCTGAATTAACAGGACAGGGAAAATAACAACAGACAATTCCTACGGCTGACAAAAGACACTGCCCTTTAAAATTCCATAGATGCAAACATGGGATAGATTTAATGTTAAAAAAAAGGAGCAGCAATTTTTATGAAAAAAAAAATTAAGAAAGTTGATGTTTTCTTCACTCTTGTTTTTTTCAATTTTCAATATGTATGCTTATGACATAAAAGTGCATAAAGTGGAGTTGTGATCTTATTTATAAGCTGGAGACTGTCACAAACTGAAGTTCACATCCTGCAAAGGGTGATAAACTCCTCCATGTGAACCATTCCAGCATCCTGCTACTTTAAAGAAAATTATGTTGAGGTGCCCCCCTTAGCATGAACAAAGTTACCAGTAGCAGATAATGACAACTAACCTGTGCAGGGAGGAAAGCTAACAGCTCCTGTCTGTATCTCAAGTAACTTTCCCCACCTACTGTTCAAAGAGGGACTGAGGCAGCAAACACCTAAAATAACCTGCTGGGTCTTGGCAGCACACACCTAAAATAACCTCTTGGGTCTTGGCAGCACAATATTAATAGGCTTACCACTGCTTCCTTCTAAATAAGCTTCTAAGTAAGGTTTTATTTATTTAGAAGTGATCAGAAAAAAAAAAATTAAAAAAAAAAATCAGTGTAAACATGAGAGTGAAGCTCTCTTCCTCAAAAAGGTCAAGAACCTAAGTGACTGGTAAGCATCCAGTTAAGAAACAATGTCAAGTAACAAAATACTGTCTCAAAAGCTAAGAACTTTATCTACATGCAAGAATTTAAAACAAGTACTAGCAGCTTCCTGACAGCAGCCCCCCAAATCTAACATCAACCCATAGCTCCACTCACCACTCCAGAGTTACATTTCTTCCAGAAATAAAAACACAAATAGGTCCACAAAAATGAGCTACATATTCTAACAGCTGTTACATTACACAGTATGTGATAAATACCTCAGCTATGTCCCACCCATGAAATCATATCCTTCACAGAATTATTGCACTGCACAGAGAAGTTACTGAACTTCAATATTTATGACAAAGTGAGGACAAGGCAAAGCTATAAACACACCGAAGCTGAGACGTGACAACATGTAGCAAAACTATACATGAGACAGCCCAAGAAAACGACTGATGGATGAAAAGAAGAAAAAAAGGTCTGCAGGCCTTATAGTTGTGTTTTTCAGCAGGCTTTCCTCCCAGCCTTCCATTACCACCGAGTTCATGCACAGCTCATGACTAACCCTCTGCACTCTGTAACTCTTCACAGGTGTCTATGTGCAGAGAGAGAAGCCCTGTGTTTGTAAGGCTCTTCCCTATTCAGTATGCAGAAGGCATTTTAACAAACATTTTTAAGATTTTTTTCCCAGTATAACAGGACACAGCATATCCTGTGACCACTTTCACTCCGCAGAAAAAAGGATGTTCTCAAGTTTATCTATTTATATCAAATCAAAATCAACCACCTTGAAAATAAAATACACAGATATGCACTGATGATCTGTTAAAATCCATCTAACCCTAGGAAATTTCCGAGGCTGAAGGAATACATCCTCTCACCCTTGCTATTTCATCTGGCTTCAAATGCAGTCTGTGCACTGTCATTCTGAACCATAAGAATTTGAATGTCTATCTTGTATGGACAACATCAGTTGTATAATCAGCTTGAACAGTATTCAAACCCCTCTCCTAGTCAGGCACTTGCCCAATTACATTCCCTGACAGACAAGGTTGCCAGAACTCATTGTACAGATGGACTGATTGGACAAGTAAGAAAAGGCATAAAATAGGCCGGTGCTCCTTCTTCTCATTACTTGATCATATGAGTCTCTTCATCAGCATCATAAAACTCCTCATCTTCACTTCCACTGCTTGCAGAACTGTCTTTGTCTCCAGACTAAAAACAAAAATGAAGTTGTTGGTAAGTGCAGAAGCCACTAAATCAATCTCAAAATATATAAACATGCCACCATACCTTTGTTGGAATGCTGGTAGAGAAAAAGTAACAAAACAGCTGGTCAAATCGCTTTCAAAGAAAGAAATTACGTGAATCAAGATTTGTGTTCTCAGTTCCTCAAAATCTGTTAAGGAGATAAGCTACTAGCAGATGAACTTCTGCTCCATCAATACACCTGAGAGTACATGCAGGAGAAAGACTGGCTAGAGTAGTTCTGAAGTGATAATCTACTCATTTTTCTTACTTGTCTCTATCTCTGTGGTAAGATAGTGGAAGCAGAGTCTCAGAACACAGATTACTTAAGTAAAAATGCCTCTGTACTGAATTTTACTTTTCCTTGTGGCAGCTTGGGCATTGTCTGTGCAAGTTTTTAATTAAAGAACCGCCGTGCAACACTAACTAAAGATGTTATGGCAAACAGAAAATACATTACCAGTTCAGAAAGCAAGCTCCCTATTATAGGCATACCTACTCAGGCTGAGTCCTTCTAAGAATAGAGTTTCTATCACATATCCAAACTAAAGTCAGCTATTACAGCCAATTGATTTTTATTCACCCAGTGTAACATTTTTCCACAGAACTGATACAAATCAAACACTCAGTCATATGGTTTAGTTTTACATCACCCTGAAAGGAACATAGAGTTGAACTTGATGATCCTTATGGGTCCCTTCCAACTTGATATTCTATGATATTCTATGATCCTATGAAACTATTACAGTCAAAAAGATCCTCCCGCTAGCATAAACTCCAGATATTTAGGCTTTTTTTTCTTTCCACTATGCTTGCACCCACCATAAAACTTCTGCCTGCCTAGCCATATGCAAAGAAGGGTGAGAGAGGGTGAAAAATAGAGAAATGGAAATCAAGTTTCTGACTGACAGTACCATGCAAGCAAAATCTGTAGCTTTAGAGCTGTCTTCAGAAGAGTTTTGCTATAGCAATGTGCGTTAACTGCAAAAGAATTTCAAACAGTTTGAGCACTAAGACCTGTCAGAAGATATAAAGGGAATCATGTTATGCTTTTTTCTGGATTTCTAAAACTATGAGAAAAGTCAGGCTATCACTGGATGCTGTCCAAATTGAGTACCACATTCATGCATGGTAGCGGGGACAAAACCTCCACTGTGGGCAACCAGAATGTACATTACCCTGAAAGTAGTACAAAAGGACAGTCAATTCCACAGGGGGAACTCATGGGAAGCCAAATAAATTCTACATCTTTCTTACAGCTGCTTCATAAGACCTCTCAATAGCCTTGTCAAATAGGGTTAATGCTTAACAGCTTTCCATTTTATCAGCACTTTCTTTATGAGCTTTAAAATAAACCCCTAATGTGTCACAGGCATTCCAGATCAATGAAGTTACAGGATTACTTCAGGCCTGAACTGACAACTTTTTTAAAATTTCATTTAGATTCAGTAATTTTAATCCATCTGAGGAAAAATATCCCTGAGAATGTTCTCAATTTTTAATTTTTTTTTCTCCCTTTTGTAGATCCTGTTCAGGTTGTGATTTTTAAGAATCCTGCAGAAGTGCAAGCAGGGAAGATTTAAATTGAGAGGAGTGATTGTCGTAAGTGAACCAATTAGTGGACAAACTGGTAGAAAGACAATACTACTCACAGAGGGAAATACAGACCTTGGCTAGAAAGGGAAAAAAAAAGAAAAAAGAAAACAAAAAAGTGACTTTCACTCCTCCTAATCTGTAACACCCACACTATCTGCTAGAATTGTTTTTTTGTTAGTAAGCCACCTGCACAGTTAAGATGAAATAATAATGTAATTACCAAAATAACAGCTGGTATAAACTTGATGTAAAGGTGCAAGATAGATTTGTGCAACCAGCAAGAATGTGGTGCCATAAGAAATTATCCAGAATGGGTAAAATTGTTTATAAAACATACATGCAAAGTGCCTAAAGTAAAACAAATAATTGTTATAGTGCTGCCTCTTTCAAGCTTTCTTCAAGGCTGTTTTTGTTACTAAGTTGTATTGTCCTGTCAAGAATTATTAAAGCTAAAATTGTAAACAAGGCAACATGTTGAGTCTTTTGAAAGGAAGCAACTGCTCTGATTCTAGAAATAAATTTCTATCTACCCTCCTGATTTCTGTAAAAATAAGTTTGAATACCTGTGAATCACAGCCTTCTTGACCAAAGTTAATCAAACAAAAATAAAATGTGTTAAAAACATCCTGTCTCATCTCACCCTAATTTAACAACTGATTTTTTTCTGTTAGGAGTTGGCCTTCAAGTCTTCTGACCACTTAACTCAATTTTTATTAGGTCACTAATACTTAGAATTTTGGAGCCAGGATTTAAACATTAAAACCTTACCCAAACTCCAACATCCACTTCCAGTTCTCTAGGTATTTCTCTCTAATCCCACTCCATTCACAGAGGAGCAGCAAAATAAAAACCTCCACATAATGAGGATGCACATGCCTCATGAGGTGTCTAAGGGTTGGACAAAATGAGGTACAAAGGGACGTGAAAAAGTAACATTCAAAGAAACCTCACAGAACAACATTCTACCACTATGTTTATTTATGCTTATGCCTGTGAATTTTGTAGTTCAAACTTTTTCAACAAATCATATTTCTGAGAATCAACACTGGGAGAGGTCTCATTGGTTAATCTAGCTTTAACTCATTTAAAGACTCTCTAGGACAGACCTAAGGATTGACAGGGCAGAAGTACAGCCATCTGCCTTTAAGAACAGCCTGTCACAAACAGGCTCCTGTGTTCTTTAACATCTAAGGCTTCTCAGAAACTTCAATGGCTAGCTTCACATGAGGTATGCTGCTGCAATCCGTGTTAGAGATGAACAGACACCACTGAGCCCTTTATTGCAGAGGGAAAGATTGTAAGCTTTTGGCCTTGAAGGGATGCATTAACCCAGCTACCTCTCAGCCTACACTTCCAGACAATGTTTCAGATGAGATGGTAAGGTTACTAAGCTGTGTTCTGTATCTCCTCAGGGCCTATCCTCCACAGGCAAAGAATCACTATTCTAATCTATTTGGATTGGCATATTCAAGGTGACAGCTGAAATAAACGGAACAGAAAAGCACTGGGAAAAATACCCAAAACCAATATACCTGTGAGCCATCTAGGGCTTGCAATGACATGGCTTCATCACCCAGCCTCCAGTATGTGCATACCTGCAGGTCTGATATAGTTTCTAGCAAAGGGCTGTTTAAGGTCTCAGGCAACAGTAAACTCAAGAGTCCGGACAAAAGACCAGTTGCTCCAAAGACAATGTAAGGCAGAGACCACTGTACAGATTTCTGGAAAAAACAACAGTGTTGAGATTGGTTTCGTCTAGTTCATAATTTATATTAAAGCACTTAACTTATACAACCATTCCATCTGGGTAATTAATATAAGAATTACCAACCTACTGTTGTTTTTTTTTAAACAATATTAGATCCACACAGATTTCGGGATGAACTTTAAAAGAAAAGCCTGCAGAATAGATAGTCAATATACCAAATGCTTAGCTTTTGTCTTAATTACACAAGACATTCTACACAAGATGTCTAAATGCTAACACATATAATTTACATATCTTTGTTTATATACATAATCTGTCCAAAATACTCCCACATCTAAGCCTCTTATACATCAGACCCACAAAACAAAAATATACATATTAGTGAGAAGTTCAGACAAACCAAGGAAGGAACGAAAGGAGCAATGATTCCACCAACACGGGAAAACATGGAGCAGGCCCCCATTCCTACATTCCTAGGAAGAAAATAAAAATTATTTATTAGTGTTATTTGCATAGGCAAAATCACAATTTTTGAAAAGTGCCATTTAGTAATGAAAAAAAAAAAAATCTCAGTCATAACCCTGACTACATTAAATGGCAAAAAATCAAATATAGCTGAATTAAAGAGAAGCAAAAATGCCCTGTATGTCCAGGGCATTTTTTTTCCCCACACATACACATATAGAGAGACAAGAAAAAAAATGCTGTTTTAATCAATGCATCTTGTGTCTGCCTGAAACTTTGGCTAAATTCCTTTATCCAAATCCCATTTATCAGCAGATATGCCTCTTTTCTTGAGAAACATCACAGTACAGTTTCACTGGTGGCTGATCATCAACAATAATACCTGACTAAAATATCTATTAAAAATTTCACCAATATGGTAGATACTTTTGTCTACTCTGCAGGCACAAACATGGGGTAGTTCTGCCTCTAGCAAGTGAAACCTCACTGTTGCTTATGTATGGCCTATGAAGCATCAAGTTACTTTTACAAAGCTAACTAACCAGTCGTCTTCAGTATTAGTGGTTAAGCAAGTATGAATGCTTAATAGAGTTGCTCAGTTTATAAAGCACTGAAAAAGTTAGATAACACTCATTAAAGAGGTATCAGCAATGCTATTTTTACGTTCATGACTGGAGAAAGGGCTGTAAGCATACCAAAGAGCCAAAGGACTCTTTACTGATACATAAAAAATATGATTAATAAGAAAACAACAAATCTGAGGAAAGGCCAAGTGAGAAGAGGGTAAGGGAAGGAATTTAGTATATAAAACTACACATAATCATTATATGTAACTGAAAATCTCAAAAGAAAAGGTATAGTTAATAGAAAAGAAGTAACAGAGAAGGAAAAGGTGATCACGTGAGAGAACCAGAAAAATAAAGACCTTAAATTGTGTTACCTGATCACTGTGGGATAAAGTTCTGATGTGTAGATGTATACAATGTTAAATGCAGCACTGATCGTCAGTTTTCCCAGCAAAGACAGAGAGTGACTATTCACCACTGCAAACACTCCTGTATCTGAGAGAAAAAATGCAAACCTTGTAAGGCTTTCCAGCACTCAGATACATTTCCATAATAATTTCATCACACAACAATATGAGGTGAAAAGGATTCTACTGGTAAACGAGCTATGTCAGCCATGCAACTTTCTGTTTAAGGACAGTATTTGTCAGAGGTGATCTGTACCCTCAGAAAAATCTCAAACGGGCACAATCACCCTTTTCGTGATGGACAAGCCAGGATGCTGTTGGTCTTCTTGTCCACCTGAGCACACTGCTGGCTCTTACTCAGCTGAGTGTTGACCAACACCCTCAAGTCCTTTCCTGCCTGGCAACTTTCCAGCCATGTTTCCCCAAGGCTGTAGCGTGGCCTGGAGTTGTTGTGACTGAAGTGCAGGACCCAGCACCTGGCCTTGTTCAGCCTCATACAGTTGGCCTCTGCTTATTGATTCAATCTGCCCAGGTCCCTTTGAAGAACCTTCCTACCCTCAAGCAGATCAACAATCCCACCCAAGGCTGGTGTTGTCTGCTTCTGAGGAAGCACTCAATCCCCTCATCTAGACCACTGATACAAGACTGACCCCAAAACTGAGCCCTTGGGGACACCACTGGTGACTGGCCACCAACTGGATTTAACACTGCTCGGCACAACTCTCTGGGCCCAGCCATCCAGCCAGTTTTTAACCCAGCAGAAAGTACACCTGTCTGTGCCATGAGCTGCCAGCTTCTCTAGCAGAATGCAGTGGGAGATGGTGTCAAAGGCTTTCCTGAAGTCCAGGCAGACAATGTCCACAGCCTTTCCCTCATCTGCTAGGCAGATCCCCTTGTTACAGAATGAGATCAGGTTGGTCAAGCAGAACCTGCTTTTCCTGAACCCATGCTAGCCTGGATCCTGGCTGTCTTGAACTTGCCATGTGATTGCACTCAAGATGAATTGCTCCATACATTTTTCAGGCACCGAGGTCAGGCTGACAGGCCTGTAGTTCCCCAAATCCTCCTTCCAGCCCTTCTTGTAGATGGGTGTCACACTGGCAAACTTCAAGTCATCTGGGACTTGCCCTTTTAAGCAAGACTGTTGATAAATGAGGAGAGAGGCTTGGCAAGCTCCTCTGCCAGCTCCCTAGACACCCCTGGGTAGATTCCATCGAGCACTGCAGACTTGTAAATGTCCAGATGATGTAAAGCAGGTCATTAACTGCTTCTTTCTGGATTATAGGGGGGTTGATCAGCTCTCTGTCCTTATCCTCCAACTCATGGGGCTGAAGGTAGCTGGTCTGACTTATAAAGATGGAGGCAGAGAATGCATTTAACTATCTCTGCCTTTTTGTCATCTTTGGTAGTAATGTGTCTGTCCACAGTCCAGCATCCAACAAAGGATGGAGTTTCTCCCCAGCTCTCTTTATTGTTAATGTATTTGTAAAAACTTTTTTTTGCTGACTCTTATGACAAAGGTCAGATTGTGTTCCAGATGGGCTTTTTTAAGATAAGAAAAAAAATCTAAGAACGTACAAAAAGCTGAAAATTAAATGCCAGTATTTTCTGAGTCTACCACTAATATTAAACTAGTTCTGAAGGCAAGGTGAAGTATAATGGATACATTTTTCAAAAATGAGTGAGGATTTTTAATGAAAAGTGCCCTATTCAGTGTCAATTCCATAGTAGGATAACATGCTTCCAGCATGATTACTTTAGAAGAACAACAAAAGACAGGTAGATGCAGTAAAGAACCATGCCAAATATCCCATTCAGCTCCGTTTTGTCAGAATGGCCACTACTTATTCTCTTATAACAGGCAGAACACACCTTAAATGCCTACGAAAGCTACAGCATAAGTCATTACTGCTTTCAACAAATCATGCTCAGTAAGGTAAGGTGCTTGCTTCTCTGGCTAGTTAGCCATTTCACTTCCTAAGGTATCCTGCTTGTGGCAGATTTCTGGCAGTTCAATAAACATCTGATTTCCTGGAGTCTTGCAATTCTAGCCTCTGAAAATCTCTTGCTTTTCACATGTTATACTTGGACTGATATGCAAACCTATTTGATAACTGGTACCAGCCTAACCAGAATATCTGAGTGTCTGGGCTCTAGCATCTGGAATACTTCTGAAAATTTGAGTTGCACCCTTTAAGGAAGTTTTACCTCATTCATTGCCAGAGCAATTTATGCATGAATACACACATCATAAATGTTTTAATTTTTTTGAATTATGCTTCAAATATTTGAAGCATTGTCTTTCCTTATGAGAGGTGTTCTAGATACACAATTCTTACAAGCTGAGATGAATTTTTGTGTCTAGTTTATAGAAAAAAAACCTCTACATTGTGCCATTTTCTTTCTATCACTTCGAAAAACACACAAAAATCAAAATTAACTCGTGTGATTTAGAAAAAATACATTCCACATTTCTTACAGGCACCTTGCTTCAGATTTTCAAAATGCTTTCTGAACTGTAAGTTATATGGTCACATTACTAACACCAACAACACCTAAGTCTTGAACACTGTAAAGCACTGAGGAAAAGATGGAAACTTGCCCTAAGTTTCTATTCTCAGGATCTTTTTACCTTGGTTATTGACATGGACAGACACATACAAGCTGCATGTGTACTACTTACACTGACATGTCATTTGGCTAAGAGATACCCCGAGAAACATAATTCTTTGTGATTAAGTCAGAAACACTAGAAAGGAGTGACTGAAATGATCAGAAGTAAAAGGAAGACTCCAAAGACAAAAGCTCAAATTCAAGTCTTTCTAACAAGCTTTCCTTAAGGTCTTAGTAAGGTTGCTGTTTATCCTTTTTGTGAGGTAGTTTCTCTGGCTTCAAAAAGTGACTCATATGTGATATGAGCCTGAGGAACTGGCATCCATCAAATTCGTAGGCTGCAGGATGCTATGTTTACAACTTATTGTAACTATTATACACACATTCCAGAAACAAAACAAAATATTTACCTTTTTTTTTAGGCAGAAACATGACAATAAGACAAGCCAATCCTCCCAGGAACAGAAATGCACTCAGTGTTCGCTTCCGACCAAACCTGATGTGCAAGGATAACAAAGCTTTATTCTGCCATTAGATCTGTGGTTTGCAGAGCAATGAGTCCTCTAAATTCACGTTGTCTCTTTATTTGCAATTGGAAATTCTGAATGCCATCTCCCACAAACGTTTCCTCTCACACTGTTTTTAAACAAGCTTCTACTGCATTCTTAACAAAATGAGCACCAAGAAGTCTTTATGCAGTTTCTAGGATTTTGATTTGCTTCCCAGTGTGTGGGCACATTTGTAAGTTCCTCAGAAGACATGTAGAGAAGAGATTGGGAGGTGGATTCTACAAAAAGTGAAAGACATATTCAAAGTATCATGGCTCAGGAAAAGGCTAATTACCTGAATCAACAGCTCTGCTCACATACTAGTGCACACAGCGACTATTATACGAAACCACAGGACGGCTTCAGTTGAGTTCAGTTGTAATAGCTTTGACATTACAGTGAGAATGGGGATTAGGAGACAGAGGTGGAAAGAATGCCATCTTGTGTTAGTATCGAGTCAGCACAACCAGGTTCGACTGCTCGAGATCAGCCTCACCTCCGAAACAAATTTAAGACGGCTTATTAATGTGAGAGACTGAGAATAAGCTAATCTGTTGTTATTTGAAACAATGGTATGTCAATGGCACTTTGGAATAAAAACGCATTTCTCAAAGTAGTACCACTGAAACAGGAAGCCCCACACAACAGATACAAGCAAGGAAATGCAAGACAAAGGAACAAAGGAAACCTATCCTTGAGAAAAACTGTAACAAACCCCTGAATGGTTCATACTTACCATTTTTGGTTAATCAAGTAAATACAGACTGGGTATGCTGGGATTTCTACCAGCCCTGAAAGGGCTAAATTGGCATAAATACTTCCACCCAAGTCACCCACATTAAGGGTAAGACCATAGTAAACTAAGCTGCACACAAACCTGCAAAAGACAGAAGAAATGTAAAATCAGAACTGCCACCTTGGCTAACAAATCAAAGCACCAGTCTGACACAATGCACTATCAACTATATTTAGTGTTTCAGAAGATGGGTCTAAAAATGTTTCCCTGCAAGTGTATGATACTTTCCAGGTAAAGAAAACATTTTGTCACTGCACAGACCCAGTTTTTGTCTTATTACTTAAACTTAAGACTACAGTTAACAATAATGTGTATTAATGAGAACAGAGTTAATATATGATCATGATTATATTATTTGACTTGAGAAATTGTCTTTGTCCTTTTTGGTTTTATCATGTTTAACTTTCATCCATAATTTTCAAATTTTGTGTAAACCCATTCTCAAACAGTTCAGCTTACACTTTCACCTCCTTTTAATTTCTGCACCATTGTCCAGTCTTATTCATTCTCTAAATATGATATTTTACTTTTCTTTTTGTAACCCTGACTGGCGGTCTTCTTTACAGAGAAGAAAGGAACAGGACACTAATTCAGTCTGCAGGAAATTAGCAAGTCTCATTTAAGGAAAACAAGAAACCCTATTCTTCAGTAACCATTTGCAAAAGCAACAGGAAAACAGCTCTGTGTTTTCTGCTAACAAAACAGTACCATTTGTTTTTCTGTAAATCAAAACATTTCCCCAAATATATGCATTATAAAAACAACTGTATGAACAGTAAAGCCTGAGGACTCCCATACCATGTCATAAATAAGGTTTCTTTCAAAGTGCCAGCAAAAAAACCTCAGGGTTAGAAGAACTATCTCAAACAAAATAGGCACTTTTGGAGAAAGTAAATTTCTCCTAGGGATTTGAGGTGGCATCATGGGTTCCTGCTCCTTGCTGCAGCAACTGCTAGCACTGGCAGCACTTTCTCTTATGAAAGAAAATAAATATACTCTTTAGACAGGGTAGGCCACCCACCTACTAATGGTCTCCTTACATAAAACAAAGAATAATACATATGACTTGAAAAAACTGACAGATAGCACTGGCCCAAAGAGAAGGACAGTATGACTCATCTCAGCACCCTGTAAGAGTCAGAAACAGAGGTCAGAAAGGAAGAGGTCTTAGTTATTTTAAGACTCAAAAAGCATGACAGAAATGCCAAGATAAAACCCCCTCAGAATTAGACTGTAAAAATGGCTTCACATTAGAAATGTACTATGAAAATATTATAGCACGAGGACCCTTCTTAGTCCAGTGTCCCTAACAAATCAGGCTGAGACTAAGTACAACCTATAGATGAGCCTGCAGCAACATGTTGTCTCAGAGTTAGATAGGCAACAGTAGTACAGCTGTTGCCTACTACAACACTTTTCAAGTACCAAGTAAACATCATGATCAAGGTGCGTCCCAAGAGAATCTTATGTCGAAAGAGATCCAAGAAGCTGCCAGCCTCTTTGGAGCTCCTCTCTGCTGGAAGTTTTAATGAAAAAGTGCACTTCTGCTTGCGGTTCCTCCTTGCAATCAGGTAGAGGGCATCTTCAGCTTCATTCAGCCGGCCTTGTGAATAGAGCCATCGAGGGGACTCTGGAATGAATCTGAAAGACATATACATGAACAGACACCTTTAGGGGTTTTCTCTTCTATGAGGCTGGACTTGTATATGGAAATTGGGCTGAAATACATCTCAGTACAACAAAAAAATTTTGAAACAACCCTTCAGGTATAAAATTAACTTACTGAAACAGAGACAAAAGACTCTGAAAGGAAAGGGAACATAAGTCACATGTAATTTAGATACCAAGAAATTACACTGCATATACTCATAAGCACACACATACATATACACACAAATACAATACTTCAAATTATGGTATCATTAAGACCCTCTTAGGAGAACTCAGGCATCACATTACTACATGTAACCACAGCATGTTTTTTTAGCACACACTAGCTGTCTTCTGTTCCTCATTTCCCAACTTTTCCCCCAAATTCTCTCCTGTAGATAAGAAGGAAGAAGCAATGCAAAGGTCATGCTCTTACTCTCATGTACACAGTTCACTTGATAAGTCTATAATGCCAATGCAAAACAATACAAAAAAAATTTTCTATTACTTTTAAATTCCCAAAACTAATTAGAACTTTAGTCTTTTGCCAGAAGCTTTATGATTTTTGTCTCTGACCAGAAGTGACATTTTGCTTTTAAAGGACAATAATTGTGTGGTTTTATAGAAGAGCTTAGAAAGAAACATGTTTTCTCCCCACGTAAAAAAATTCTGATAGCATTTTCTGCACAGAGTAATATTTAAGCTATATGGGAGGGAACCAGTGTGAAATTTAGGATTTTTTAAATATTCTTTCTTACAACAAAATAGGCCTCTAAGCACAGCTCTGAAGTCCCAAGTATGTAGTACTTAAAAAAAAGTCAACATCAAGTTAATTTTTTTCCCAAAGCCCCCAGGCACCACTAAGTTTTCAAGTATCAGAAGCATCATCTCTTCCTTTTACCTCATGAACAGCCTACAGCCTCTAAAACCTTTCTCTTAGTTCTGAAGCTTCCATGTTGTCTCTTCAGAAAACACCTTCATTCAAAAAATTAGTAACTGATGCTAAATTGACAATGGAAGGAAAAAAGCCTTAAGTTGAACAACAGCTATAGTTATTGTCTTCTTTCAGCTACTAAAAGTTTGCTGTCAGGATGTATGTAAGAGCAGCACACTGATTCATATAGCTTTCAGTGCTACTGTCCGCAAACACATAGCTCTTACTATCTTAATAAAGAAGCCTTATTCTTATTCTTTCTTAATCACATCTGAGTATAAGGAAGCTGCCTATTTTTTCTTTTACATAACTTTTAAGACTGTGCATGCAAGTAACTTTTATGTTGCTCCTTCTGTGTAAGCACAGTACCAAGAAAAACATTATCACATAACTGTAAAAATTCTGTAACTTTTGACATGTTTACATAGTACTTTGCACACATGCTAGGGTACTTTTTTCTTATTTTTGACACCTTTCTTGATGAAACTCAGTTTGCAAAATAACTTACAGAGAGAGAAGGAAGACGACTGTTCCTTCCAGGTTAACCACAAGAGCCAGAGTCCTCCAGGAACGAATGAAGTAGCCTAATAAAGCATACTGGGCGATTCCCACAGCAAAGAACAAGCCACCAATAGAACCTAACATACAATTAAAAACAAAACATTATCACTCCTTTAAGGAATATTATTAACTCTCAACCACAGGAACAGACAGAAACAAACACTTCACTAAGAATTCATTCAGCAATACAGACAAAACCACAGCTATTTGCTGTCTTTCACCCATGCAGGACAGAAGTATTAGATCCACTTGCAAAGATACAAGCCCAAAATGCACCACTTTACATCCTCCTCACACAAAGCCCTATAACCAATTTAGACTTTTAATTCCGAATGTAAGTATTTTTCAGCTTTCTATGTGCAAATATATATACTACAAACCACTGCAAACCTGTTTGTTGGGGGTTTTTAGGAATTTATAGTATGCATTAGCAGCTCTTGTGATTTGTAGGATACCCCATTTTAAAACAGTCTCAGTACAGCACTTCTTTGAAACTTGTCACAGATTGGGCAAGTCAGGCTCAGTGTTGTATCAGTACAATTTAGATGCATCATAGCTGAAGGGACAGCTTTAAGACTAGCAACCAAGACAGTTAAGGGTGTCTACCTTTTTTATTAAGGTTGATTATCACATGTGATTTCTTTTTTTAAAACATAAGCAATAGTTGTCTCATTTTCCTATTATATAAAACCATTTCTGATTTCTTTTTGAGAAATGTCAGTAATAAAAGAATTGCTATCCAGCATACAGACACTAAGCTTTGTTTAGCAGAGTCCAAAATTCTGATGAATAGATCTCAGCTAG
Source organism: Phaethornis superciliosus (assembly GCA_023637945.1). NCBI lineage: Eukaryota > Metazoa > Chordata > Aves > Apodiformes > Trochilidae > Phaethornis > Phaethornis superciliosus. The sequence goes on along the minus strand of JAJQWJ010000001.1, from coordinate 81,784,447 downwards.
CATGAACCTGGCATGTAATGTGTAAGGTACATACAGGGAATGTATGAACTTGACCTTCATGAATCTGAGTGAAGCAGAAATCTGACTGGCCCCATCTGCTGTGCTTATTTAAGGTTCATATTAAACAAAGCAGCTCTCAAAGACTGGTCACACAGATCCTCAAGCAGACTTCAGTTCAGAGCTGTTATGGTGTTAGCTTTGGTGTGTTTCAAGTGATGTGTCAGACTGAAATCTCTAAGTTTTGAGAATAAAGACACAGACACTCAGACTTTACCTGCTAAGGCCCAGTAGGCAGTACCCACACACTCATTTAGGAGAACAAAGGCCACCAGTGACATCCCACCATTCATCATCCCCACCAAGAAGCGAGAGATGGCAAAGAATTCATAGGAGGGTGAGAATCCATTTGCAATGGCAAACAAAATGTCAAGGGCAAAACCTGAAAAAACAAGGCAAAGGGCTTCATTTCAGACGAGTACCTAGAGAAACACAGAAGCATTTATCAAGCAGCTTTACTTGATGTTCAGTGGCACCTGTCCCAAATAATCACAGTGAACAACTACAACACACTGCGGCATACTACAGGTCTGGGAAAAAATTTAAGCACTTGAAGTCAATATCATAACAGGGGGGACATGAAAAGAATGGCTTCTGATACATAAGTTGCAGTGGAAAATTACAATTCAGTTCACAGCAGAGTTTCTTCACATACTCAGAACTACTATTTGACTCATTAAGATGGCTTGATATTGATCCTCATACAGAAATCACAGATTAAACATATGACCATATATCTCCCCTCATTCCTGAGTAGTCCATACAAACAACCTAAGAGAAACATTAATAGGTGACACACTGCCTGTAGAGTTTGCACTGTGGGGCAGGCCCATTTTTATTTCCTTTGAATGAGGTTGTTCCTTTAAATAATTTTAAAAGTCTGTGTTTATTTCTACATACTCCTCCACTGACACACAATTTTATAAATAGATAAAGAAAACATGAAGTTCCAAATGCTGTTTGTCTGGGGACAGTAAAATATGCTTGAGCTTCAAAACATGATGAGGTTCAATAGATACATAACAATTAGACCATGCAGACAGAGGACAATAGGTGAAACAAGTTCATAGCAGGTCATATATGTAGACTTTGCTAAAAAGAAAAAAAAATAATCACTAGAAATACTAATTGCAGGCTGTGAAGATCCCATGAGCATGATATGCATGGGTGTAAGCCCTTATTGTACGATTCCTAAAACCAGAACACCTCCCAGGCAGGCAGATGGTGACTAAATAATCAAATATTAATTTCTTGTCCTTATTGATATTCCTAAGGTATACCAAAAAGACAAAAAACCCCCAAACAAATCACAGCCTGTTATTCACTGGACACTCTCAGCAGATTCTGGGCTCTCCTCACTGACCTTAAGAGACGCGACACCTTTACTTCATTCATTTTGTGTAGATGGCAGTGGTTACCTGTGAGATAGACTTTCTTCCTCCCAAAGCGATCTGAGAGCTGGCCAAAGGAGATTGCTCCAAAAAACACACCACTGAAGTAGAGAGAACTTGCAGCACTGACTTTGTACGATGCATTGCCAATTAAAAACCACTAGATGGTGAAGGGAAAAAAAAAAGGCACAATTAATCAGAATCCAAGCAGCTCACCAACATCTAATACTTGGAAGGGGATGACACATACTTGAAGGAAGATAAGACTTGCATAAGTCTCCTAAGCATCACATTCATAACACAGTCATCAAAATACAACTGCTGTCCCCTAGATGCACTGGGGTACAGCACTACCAATTGCACAGTTCTTCCAAATCACATGCAGTCATTGATTCCAAAACAAAGGAATTGTTGCCTCATTGAATATTGTAATTTTTGCAGCCTTCTCACAGTCTCCCTTTTATTTTTCCATTTTTTCCACATAAACCTATTAGCTTAAGTAGACTCAGTCATACCTCTCAACATATGTCACTGCAGTGAGTAGACATACTATGCAAAAATTAAAACAGTGAGGTCTGTCCAAAGATATTCCTGGATATGCTCCTCCTTATGAACTGTCTTGTCACTGAGAAACACTTTGGTAGAGTTAGACAGGTTTCCTGGTATTGCAAATACTCATCTTTTTTGCAGCCTACTTTGTGTCATTTCCAGTTCTTCTCAATTCAGAATACAAACATGATCTTCATATGCCTGATTCTTACAGACTTAACGTCTGAGATTGAACGTGACAGGAAATTCTTTTCCCCACAAAACGGTAGAATGAAAATATGCCATATTCTCACTGTTCAGAAGTAATTTCCTTTTGTATTCTAAAACCTCCACATCTTGCGTTCTTTTCTTTTACTATTTCTCTTGCACCGTGAGATAATGTTTCCTTTTAGTGACACCCAGTTTTTCTTCCTATGCTGGTAAGCTGATGATTATGTCATTATCCCTGCACTAACACACTAATCTTCTCATAATCTTCTCTGTCTCTAACAAAACCCCATTAGATGTAATTTGTAGCAAAGCTTGTATTATTTCAAAGCTCAGTTACAAACTACCTCAGCATGAGAGCAGAACCCCACAATTAAATCTCACCAAGACTGGGGAGCTAACAAAACAAAACAAAACAACCTGCTTACTTTCAGTATATGCTTCATTTTTGTTTCTTTACTATGAAGGTGTTTACTGGTACGGTAGATAATGTGCCCATAATGTGTTGAGACAACAAAATGCAATTTTAAGACTCACTATGTGACCACAAATCTTTCTCTGAAGCTTCACTAGAATTTAAAAAAAAAACTTATAGAAAAATACCTTTATATAATACTGGAATATGGGATTAATTTTATCTTGAAATAACACAGTCAGGTTGTTTTTTCCAAGAGCTACAAGAATCACACCCTAAGTTTTGGTATAGAAATTAAAAAAGCTGCTAACACTGAAACTCAGTGACACTAGATGCTTTCTGAATCATTTAGGGATTAAGGGATAATTTGGTTGTGAAGCAAAATCTGGTCTGCAACAGCTTAGAAGCCCTTTAACAGGCTCAAAGCTTTTCTCTTTTATAGAAAGCATCTTACATACATGCCTGATACTCATAAATCAAGCTTCTTACAACACAATGTTTTTCAGTGTAAATTTGCAATGCTCATGCTATCACTGAGTGATGCCAGAAGATAAGCATTTAAAACACCCTCAAGTATATAAAAAAACTTCTTTGCATATCAATATTGAAATAAGACAGTGGTGAGATACCCCAAAAATAACTGCATTCTCACTAAAATATTTGTACTTAGAGCAACTTACAAATGTACTAGGCGTTCAGTTAAGAATTTAAAAAAAACAATTTTAACAGTGGGAAACAGAAGAGGCAACAAGATTTTATACACACAGGATTTACAGTGTGTATAAAATATCTGTATTGAACTATGTTAAAGAACTTCAAAGCAGAAGATGATACAAATTGCCTTGGGATTTTTTTTTTAAATTTGTATTTTTTGAGCCATCTTCATTCTTTCCCTGAATTTCTTACCAATCCAAATAAAATGCATAAGAATCTTTATAAAATTTCTGCCCTAAGCCATTGCTAGGCTACACAAATGTGTCTGACGTGCCAGATTTATGAGAATGGAAGACTCCTGGATAAATTTAAAAGCTGAAAACAAAAAAATCACAGAAAGTTTGAAAACCTTACTGAGCATTAAATAACAATTGAAAAAATCCACTGTACATTAGAATCTTAATTTAAATAGTGGTATAAGTACTCATATCCTCTTTATTAACAGAATAAGAAGCAATTTCTGTTGCACACAACTGCTTGGTACTATTCCAAAGCTTGCAGTTTTCATTAATAAGCTTCTAACAAATAAAATTAAATGCTTTACAGTACTAATTCAGAGGACATTAATGCTTCTGGACACTATCCATAAATGATCAAGCAGTACTACACTTGATTCAATTGTATAGCTCTGAATAAAGGTCCTTTAACAGATGCTCTCAGATAGGGCTCTTGCACAGGATGCTTTGGCATTAATAGATACTGAAGGCCGCAGGTAGGGCAGGCGTTGCACACATCAGTGTGGAGTTTGGCATCATTTCTGCAGGGACTGTGGCTAGACAGTGGAAGAAAGCACATAACACAGAGGCCACACCAATAAAGCTAAAGCTTGTTTTGGGATAGCATGAGGGGGAGTAGCTTTACCACCTGATTCCCCACTCTTTGTCCATGGCTTCCATCACACCTGGAGTTGCAAAGACTGCAGAAGCCACTTCCTCTTCAGTTCTTCCACTGGTTGCCAACTGCATGATGCACTACATGTATTTAACCTTAGCAAGATGGACAGGAAGATCCCAGGGAATACAGAAGATTTTGAGTGCCTTTGTCCAACGAATGACATGATTCCAGCTCAATCGTGTAACCAGGCTACAGAATCCCATACATAACTTCCACATGGAAAAGGTGGGATGTTTTGGAAGTAGCATGGGTATCATTTGTTAATTAAAGCATACATTAGTATGGGAGAAAGAAGCAGTATAACCAGCCTCCACAACTGACTCAGTAAGATTTACTACTCAAATATGAGGCAGAGAAAAATGCTTCAGACCTACCTCAGAGACTATGGACGTGAAACTGCTGCTGAAGTGTACGTGCTCACGCACCTCGCTGCCATTGGCAGTGAGAAGCCACTCCCCAAAAGCTTTCTGCTCACTTGCTGACTGGTTGCTATGGCTCTGATTAGCTGAGAGCTCTTGGAGATCCCAGTAGTATGGAGGAGTTGCACCCACCAGTGCAATGAGGATGGCTTCAGTGGCCACATAGAGCTGGCATGAAAGACAAAAAACAAAGATGCTAAACATACATCAAAGTAGTGTTTCTTCTACAGAAGAAGTAGTCTTCTTGACTGGATCGAGTCAGTATTAAAAATATTCCCATTTTTATTTACCTTCTACCACTACAAGAGGCCTTGTATAGCCCCCATCTAACAAATATCATACACTAAAGAACGACAATTTCAACATGGTGGTTCTCACACTTCTTATCTGTTGATCATTTGAGAAAAGTTCCCTTTCTGACACCCTCCCCTCAGAGGCCCCCAAACTCCCACACATTGCAAGTACACCTCCTAAATGCATGAAAAGTTGTTAGTAGTACTACTAAGGAGAAAAAACAAAAAAATTCTTTAATGAAAGTATATTGCTCCAATACATTCTCTCCCTCCACCTCCATTGCTCATTCTTCTGATCAGGTACTTGGAATAGCTCTCCTCCTCACTGTTTCATAACTAGTCCTTCCCAGTTTTACCAAAGTTAATTCTTTCCTATTTTTAAATCTTCCATGAACCCATTTTACTCAAAGAGAGGCAAGGGAGCACATGTGAATGTACATAGTCATTTTTTATATATCTCCACATTTATACACACACATAGTCTATATACAGTGATTAACAGCTGGCTTTGTTTAGGAAAGAAAAAAAAACTCCTGGAAAACCACATGTATAAAGCCTGGTCCAGAGCGAGGTCATCACTGTTTGCTCAGAACATTCACAGGCTATTGCTTTAACTGTCTGCATTGCAACCACACTTTGAAATCCAGTATTTTGAGATCTTCTTGAACATGATAAAGTATTCTAAGACAAAAACAGTTGCTGGTAAAAAACATAAAGAACCCCTGCTCTCCGAATAAACCCGCCACTTGTCTCAAGCCCTCACTGAGGAACAGTAACTCAACACAGTAGCTCCTGATAAAAAATAAAAGATCTTGTTATTTCTACTGCCTCTTCCCTCCATTAAATAAAAACCCACCAAACACCTCAGTCACCCCACTCTATTTCTTAAACCCCATTTCAGACACCTCCTAACTACAGTCCTTGATCTGCTCCCAGCATCTTCTCCATATATTCTTGGGAAAAAATGTACCTGTAGGTAGTGTTTTCTCCTAGGAGGCTGCTTCACAAATAATTCTCAGTACTGGAAAGCCCATAGATAGGCACAAAAAAGAAGTCTGAGGACCTCTGAATTCTGATGCAAGCATCACCAGGTAATCCTATGCTGTACAACAGCTGAGCAGCCAGTTACACAGATCTAAAAGATAATTACGATTGAATTATCACAGAGACCCCTGAGTTACTAGCTCAAAGCACTTCCTTTCCATCAACTCCTTTTTGCATTCTACATCATGAACTTCTACTGTAGTGGCAGGAATATTTATTTTTAAAAAAAAAGCTCATTCCTTCTTTACTCTATTTTTTTTCAATATTAAAGGAATTTAGAAGAAAAAACAATCTGTTGACTATGTTATCATTTAAGCTTAAGAACAACTTTGAGATAAACAATGATTAAAAGTAAAAGACCCCATCTGCAAAAGAAGGCAATGACTAAGATTAGTTGGGGAAAGAGGTGTTAAAAAGCTGAGAGGCCACATTGCTAGGGATGTATGGATACTGTACTTGGAAGAACAGTTTCAAACTCCTGAGCAATGAGAATTACAGGTCATGATCTGTGGTGCACCCCTATACTCTGACTCACTCAGGCAGTGATAATATCCTGGGTTTTGTCTTGAGAAATAATAAACTTATTTCTGAAGTAGATCAGGAAATGAAATCTTCAAGACATTTGGTTTTGAGAAAGAAACCATAAAGCTTTTCATTTTTGCTCTAGGTGAAGTCCACCCCTAACTACAGAAAACTAAACCAAAAACATGTGATTGCAGGCACATAAAGAAACACTACAGATTTTTTCAATAAAAAGTTCAGCTTTAGCATCCCAGTGGCTGCAAAAAGCAAGGGCAGAACAAAGAAATATTTTCAATTGATCTGTTGAATTAAAAAAAGAAATGTATGAAGATGGACATATGTTTTGATGTCATGAAACAGTATTGTTTTATACTCAAGTACACTGCAGTCACTGTTGTCATAAAAGCTTTTTCCTGATAATGATCTGCCTTGCACTTTGAGTAACAGGTATGGTAAAACCTCTTAATTTCATTGCAAAACCAAAACTAAACCAAAACACAAAAAATACCCATCAAAATTCTTCTACGCTTATGAAGAAACCTTTTCTGGAAATGGTCTTCAACATTACCAAGCAAATTCCAAACATAAAGAAATTCAGAATGCAGTTTCTAACATTCAAATGAAAAGCCAGGGTTTCTGCTGTGAGGCTAAAATTCCCCCTTAGGAATTCTAAAAGCACTCAGCAATAACATAGTCATGTAGATTGGTGATCAATATAAACCACTATCAAATCAGCATAGAAATATAACAACTATATATACCACAATAAAATGGCTAAGTTATATGCACTGTGGCATGCAATGAAGCCTTTTTATTTTTCATTTGTGCTACAACATGTATAGTACAAGTCAAGTCAAATTTATGCCATTTAATGTATACCTTCTATTAAAAAAAACATTTTCACTGGCTCTATATGGATGCTAACACTTTCCCACCAAATTCCCTGCACTTATCTACATTAATCAAGGTGAATACCAAGCACAAGGGAGCAAGGCAGTATCTCATAGGCCTCAATTTACTGATTATGAAGTACAAACAGAAAACAGAAGCAAGACTTCAATTCTACTAAGCAGTGTTTTCAACCTTTTTCATCAGCTTATTAGTAATTCACAACCAGCCTGGACATTCTAGACAAGCATTTGCTACTGAACAAAATAATGAGTAAGCCACTAACTTGTGACCTTTCAAATACAGAAACATTAAAATTGCACCCAGAGGAAAGACAGAAATTAAGGAAAAAAAACAAAAAAAAACAACAGATGATCTTGCTCTGGTAGAAGCTTACAAGGAAGAAATGGTTCCATTTTAGGATTAGACTTATTTCTCCTGCACCCATGACAAGCAGTTGAAAAGTTGGAGGGCCATCTAATTTTTGAAAGTCTTATGATTTCATCTGCTCTTGTTTCAAATGGGTGATTAAACTATAAGTTCACACAATTTTCCTCCCATCAATAAATTCTAAAATCTTTCTGCTGCAAAATTGTTATCTGCTGCTAACAACATGCTCTTTTAGCCAAGCACCTTCCCCCTCTTGCTAGCACATTGAGAGAACAGCATAAGAGAGAAGGAAAGGCTACCCTCTACTTACAAAGGGCAGAACCACCATCTGTAAGAGAACTAGTATCAATCTCTCAGACACTTACCAACCCCAGCTCCACTACAACAGGAAATATTCCCCATAAGAATGTAGCAACTGATGATTATTATTTGTGGAATAAAGCAGTGGACATGTATTTTGAAAGAACTTGGTTTCTGTAGAGAAAGTGAGAGAACCTACCCAATTTAGAGTCTTTCAGGCTGTGAAAGACAGGCTCCATAGGAAAAAATGCAAAGTCTGTCCAAGCCCTTTCTATCATTCTTCAACATCAACACGGAACAGCAAGACACAACTCTGAAAGCCTCATTTCTTACGGGTTTGTGGAATGTACCCTCAGCTTGCCCTTCCTTTTCCAAACATCCCAACACACACATTAACAGTTTCATTCTGTGTCATTCTGGTGGGCAATGGCATGGGTTTGGTCCTCCTGCTCGGACTGGCCAGCCTGCACATGTGCCAATTGCTCAGGTGACTGCAGCCACCAAATGGCACATGCAGAGACAAAGCCTGCTTTACTTCCCATCAGCAGACAAATATTTGAGTCTCAAGAGCAAATAACTTCATTGTACAAGCTTTCTGCAAGGACAGTCCAAATGGCAGCTACCTCCTGTGTAAACACCTTCGCCTGACAATGCCACAGGAACACTGCACACACCCTGTAACTGTACTGCTTCCTGCCTACCCGATGATGACAGACCTGCTTATATAGAGCACTGGTGATAGGAGTGCAGGATGCACACCTAGGGTCTCTCACCTCCTCACCTCAAGTTGCTTTAATGATTATTTTGGATCTGTTCTTTCTGCAAGCAGAAGTGATCTTTACCAGCAAAATTTAGTGAAGTACTCTCAGCTCTGCATTTTTCTCACTAGCTCCATCCTAAAAAGCCAGTATTTCTAGGTAAATTAAGACAATTTGATACTTCTCAGCCATTGTCAATGAACCCAAGACAGAGGATTTATCAGCATCTAGTCATATCTGCAGAGCAAAAGAGAAGCTTGACTTTAGATAGTGACAAAGGGTAGTCTAAACAAAATTCCACTCTAGTTACTAAGGGTTCTCCAAGAACAAAATATTCCTCACACAATACCATTACAGGAGTGAATTTAACTCTGTGAATATGCATACTCCATTAAACTGTGCTAATAGCATGAGATTCTTCTGCCTTTTCCACTATCACAGTCTTCCAATCACCAAAATACATAAATAAGAAAATTTATCATTGAGACAGGTTGTTATTAATTTATGGAAGCTGGACTCCCCCATAGTGCTATAGACACAATTTGTTGTTAAAGAAATAAGATGTGAGACTTGTACTAGAGCAAAATCTTTTAAAACAATTACCTACATGGTAATCCAACAGACAAAACAACTTACAGGGCTTTCAGAGCTCAACAGGATTCTCCTACTGTGCTATACTGTGAATAAAATAACACCTACTGTACCACCTACCACAGAAACATTAAATTTGATCACAAATACTTTTTTTTCTTGAAAGTAGTATAGGAGGTACAGACAATGCAGATGACAATGAGGAGACCTGAAATTTGGTAGAGACATAAAACAGAGGAAGCAGATGCTAAAATACTTCTGGCATATTACAGAGTACACAAGCCTTGCCCTACAAATATCAAGTTCAGTGACTGAAATTCACAAAAGGTTTACTATATAATTAAATGGTTAAACTGCATAGACTGAAAACATGAGACCACAATTGCTTCCAGTATTGTTTAAGGCAGTGTAGCCTAAAGCATTTGCATTTTGATAGTATGCTGGACTAAGTGCAACAACACATAAGAAAGGCACACACCTAGCACGGACTCATATACTGCAGCTCAGAGAGCTGGGATGGGACTTGTCACTGCTATGATTGGATCACCTGAGCAAGAGAACTAAAGCCTTCCTCACATTAGAGACTGATAAGGCCTCTGAACACAAGTAAGTTGGAAATTGCAATATCGTATTTTCCTGCCTTTAATAGCAAAAGGCATAAAGAAATAGCAGGTGCTTTATTAAAATACTTACATGTAAACCAAAAGAGGTAGAAGAATCTCATGCTATTGGCATAACTTAATTAAGTATGTGTATTCACAGAGGCAAATTCACTCATGTGGATGATTAGGAAAATGACCAGGCAAATACAAATACAATGTTTAGCCAGGTTAAGTCCCCCAACTCAGACACAGATGATACTGTAAACAGATAAAACCTAGACAACAGATGCTATTGCTTCTGGGAGACTCCAGTCCCACTGGGATGGTACTTGCAAAAAGCAAGCAGAGGTTTTGCTTCATGCAACCAATGCACATGAAGCACTACATTATCTACAAAAGGAAGTAGCTGTGTTTCCTCCAGTTTAAAGCACAAAGCTTCATTTGGGTTAGAAATAAAGAGCAACAACCATGTGCAAGTTGGAAATAATTTTTGTGGGTTCAATTACACATCTACCACTTCTATCACCTGAGAAAAAAAAAGGAAATTAGGTACTTTATTGCCTATAAAACACTAGAAGTAGAGACTGTGGATACACATAAGCAGAGTCAAAAAATACGGAAATAATGTGTCATAATAGGAATATTTTTATCTATAGTCTGCTATGCAAAAGAATGATGCCTGTTAACTCCCCAACTCACCTTCTGGAGGTGCTCAGAGAACAGATTGGCAAAATGGGTTGTTTCAGAGTTTGCTAAGCTGAAAGGCATCTTGTTTAACAGTAGTACCATTGCACACAATATTCTATATAATAATTCTATTGTTAATACTCTGAAAACATCTTCCTGCATGTTTTGCCCACACTCCATACAGAGAAGCCAACTACCATTAACACAGTGACTCTCAGGCACCTTCTGTTCCTAGTTGTTACAAAGACATTACAATAGCAAGGCATTCAGCCACAACTAAAGTAAACAGTTCCAGAGTGAGTTCCTTCCAATGTAACTCTTTACATATCATTTAGCCTTCACTTAACACAAAAAAAGTAATTTTTTTTTTTTTTTTTTTTTTAACAGGTAGAACACTCTGCTTCCTTCCCCCTGCTCCTCTGCCTTCAGAGTGACTATTTCTTCCCCTCATGGGTTTTGCTATGTCCATCAGCAATAACTCTGTTAGGCTCTTTACAACAGTGTGTTGAACAGACAGACACTAAATCAGCTTGTAAGTTAAATAGCAAAAGCTCACTAGATATATTTATATGGATACATACACACTGAACATGTGGTTTCAGTGCCAGAGTTAATGCTGTGATCATTAGAAGAGCAAGAAAACCCAGCAACTGTGAATGACACTTAAATGCATCAAAATATGAGTTCAATTACATGTTCTTTGCAGTTCAGATGCATCTAAAGAAGGGAAGGCCTCAAAGCTACAGCTCATGTGTCTTCTATACCTCAAGCATGCTCTGACCATACCTTTCTCCTGCATGCAAGCATAAATTTAAAGTTTAGCTGTATGGAAAATGCACTGGTAAGAGACAATACCATTTTCAGGAAGGAAAGGTGGAGATGTAGGCAGATGATAAGGTATTCAAGACTCTCCTCCACTCAGGATTATTTTTGGAAAAAGCAGTAACAAGCTAGCTATTTAAAATTAATCAGCAAGGAAGCAGTTACTATAGTTTAAACTTCTGAGGTATATCTGAGAGTTATGGATCAACCCCACTGCTAATGAAGCATACCATAACTTAGTTGTTATTTCAGGCTGCCTGCAGAATATAGCACAATATATGTATCAGCTGCAGACATTTTTAAGATTAGAACTAAAATATCAGAAAACATGTTTCTTTTAAGGAACAGCTAAGGTTGCTAAAGAAGTAGTTACAGAAAGACAGACCACAATGGATCTTGCCTGCATTTTATTCTTCTGGTAGCTCTGCTTTCTTTACAGAACACTACTAAAGGACAACAGGGTCTTGGTTAGCATCTAAATACTAACACAGAAATTCACTGAAATTTATGAGAAGAAAAACACTAAGATGCGGGAAAATACCTGTGAAGTATGAAACTCAAGATCAGAAACATGTAGAGATGAAAAAGCATAAAAGTCTACCAGGACAGCAAGAACATATTCTGGAAATATTAAGGGGTAGGTAAAGCAGAAAATTTAAGCTCAGTATATTAGCATTAGAGATGAAAGGTCTTGACACAGTGAAGACAAAATCAGTTTTCATGCCTGTAGTATTCTTACCTTTCAGAATGTAGAAATGTTCTTTATAGCAATAGGTAATAAGCAAAGACAAGCCACCTAAGGAAGCAGGTGAAAAGTTTCAGGAAAACAAGCAATAAGACGGAGTTACAGTTTCATGGCAGAGCCAGTGACACACACTAACAGGAGTTCTCACTATGTATCCAGATGCTAAACCTAATCTACTATGGGAGCTCATGATTACCCAAATCTACATCACACACACCAGATACATTACTTACCTTTGGGTCCATTCTCTTCAGACTGATGGATAAACCAGACAAAAGGCTAACACCAATCTGCCTCCAATCTTGCTCTTGAACATCCCAGTGACACATTGTGTAACTTGGCATCAATAAAGGAACACAGAAAGCAATCAACCATCCCAGCAGGAACCAGTTGTATAAATTCAAATCTATTCATAGACTGAAAGACAACAAGCTTTACAACTAAAGCTCTTACAAACTCCTCTTCCTACATGATCTGAAGAAAATGTAACAGTTGGGATGATCACCATTGGTAAAGTTGAAAAATTAGAGACAACATGAGAAGATCGAAGTTACTTGCAAGTCTGCTACCTTTTTTTGTTTAGTTATTCTGAATTAGTCCCAGGATTTGAAAAGATATTTCTGTTTACTCCTCCTAAGAGAAATGTAAGTTAATCCATTAAAAAGCAAAAAGACAAACAAAAGCATTACAGAAGAGTTGACACATAATATTGTAACTCTAGGAATACACAGCATTTGTCATGGTTGTAGTGCATGTACATGACCAGAAGTAGAAGAAAACTACTGCTTCCTTAATCCTTAATCTTCAGTGAGCATAAAAATTTTCTAGCCAGTCAACCAGTAGAACAAGCTCTAAACAATGTCTAATTTTAAAGGATTAATCAGCTAAATCAGGAAGAGAGAGAGAGAGAGAAACAGTACAAGGAAACAGAAACCTACAAAGTATTTGCTGTTCATTACCACAGCTTTACAACAAAGTCCAGAAGATGTCTGGGCATCAGATTTTTATTTATTTATTTATTTATTTTAAGAAGTTCTGAGATTACTTCTGTCAATCCCACAGCTGCCAGGAGAAGATATCTTCAGGCTCATGTCTCAGGACTGGAAGTTACTTCTGTCAGATGCAAACTATACCTTATGACTAGGCCTGACCATGAAGATACACATAATATCCTCATCTCCCTCCTTGCCCCGCTTCCCCAATAGGAAGAGGTACAAAGATGAAGATAAGAAGGGAGTAAAGATGATAAACCTGGTTGTAAAGCACATCATGGAGTCTCTTAACAGTGCCCCACTGTTACTTCAGATTCCATTTGTATCATAAAAGTTTCTGCTTTGTATTTCAAAGAATACAAACCTGACTACCCAAAAACACAGGAGCCTTGCCCAAATACCTAATGCAGAGACAGTCCCTCTATACTTTAATAGTTAAGTCAAGGCAAATCAAAGTACTATAAGCAGTCATAGCCTACCAGCTTAGATGAGAGCTTCTGCACACAAAGTTATTAGCAGTCACCTGGGGCCTTTCAAACATTCCCACCACAAACAAGCACATGCAATCTAGAAACCACTACCCCAGACCATTAACTCTAGTTTGCATCGCATCCCCAGCAGAGTCCGTGGCAGAAGGTGAAGTCTTCCAGTTGAGCTCATGGAAGTCTTAGCTTTATTTCCCTTCAACCAGCCCTTCACCTGACAGACCGCATACTCCCGATTCTCTCACCGAGTGACACAAGGCATAATTCCTCAGGCAACGCAGCACCGATAGCATCAGCCGCTTGCCCCAAATTCACTCAGCAGCAGTTCACGCCTCCCTTGGAGAGAGGTCACCTTTGCACCAGGAGCACAGCGAACTGCTGCGGGCTAAATCCAGAGCAAAAGACCAGTTACTGCCACCAGCAACCTTCAGCAGAAGACCTCCCTCACCTACACTCACAACAGGCAGCACACCATCACATCCACCTAACCACTTGAGAGGGCAGCTGCCCACACCACCGACACCGCTCAGGTGCAGGCATCCCTCCCCTGGCACGGCCTCCCCCACCCAAGCCAGGGCTCTGCACCCCACCCTTGGCAAAGGGAGCGAGCGAGCGGGCGAGCAGACAGACAGACAGACAGACAGCCTCTCACCTGGAGGAGCACGGCCAACAGGACGCACAGATACACCTGATAGGGCCCCATCTGCCCCACCAGCGGGAACGCCTCCTCCACCTCCATGCCTCTCTCCGCCAGCCGCCCAGCTCCGACGCGCGGCCGCCCAGCAGAGCATCCCCGTCCCGGCCAGGGGCGGGGCGCGGACCGTCAGCCGGGACCTTCGCGGTGGCAGAGGAGGAGGCGGAGGGAAGGGCGGGAGGCTCCAGGAGCTGCTCATGCGCAGGCACCGGCGGTGGCAGCAGCCGGGAAGCGGGGTGCCCGGCGGCGCAGGCGCTGACTCCGGCTCCCGCTCCCGCCCTCCATCCACAGCGGCCGCCGGGGAAGCGGAAGCGCAACGGCCGCTGGATGGCCGTTAGGAGCGTTAGCGCACGCGCGGCCTCCGCCGTCTTGCCTCGGGGTGGAGGAGCGGCGGGGGAGTGGTGTTTGGGAACGTGCGTGGGGAAGCGTGTGGAAAAGCGTGTGGAATGGAGGCTGGCGCCCTTCTCCGGCTGCCGTTGTCTGCCAGAAGGAAGAGAGGGGTGTGTGAGGGGTCTTGAGGTGAGGGGGAAGAGGGGAAACGACAGCGTTGAGAGAGGAGGGCGAGGGAGCTGTGAGGGAAGGGGTAAGGGGTGCGTGTAAGGGAGGGCGGGGGGGTTCTGCGGGCGGAGGAGGGGGTTTGTGAGGGGACTGCGAGGGGTCTGAGGGGTGTCAGCAGCAGAGGTGCCTTGGGGTGGGTTGCTTACAGCAGGAGGTCGCTGTAGTTGCAGGACTGGGGAGATGGGAGCTAGGCAAAGGGGAGTGATGCTCTACATGAGGTGGAACAGCTCTGGTCATCGCTGTTTGGTAGGGGAAGGAGAAAGCGGCATTAGCCTCGAAGCAGTGCACTTGGCCCCGCAGGCTTGGTGAGAAAGCTGCTCTGGGGTTATGCTAGCAGGGTGGTTCTGGGTGTTACGGCATTCTCCATGCAGCAGCTTAGCTCTGATAAAGTTTCACACTTCTTAAGCTCTCTAAATTTATGCAGGGACCCTAAATGCTGATATACCTCGACTGTGGAATATTCTGTAATTATACTTCAGTTGAAAAAAACCCAATTTTGGCATGAGACTATTATGTAGATGTCACTAGAGTTCAGTTCTGGACCTATCCAAATCTCACTGGTCTTGATTTAATGCCTAGTGAGGACATGCTTCTATTTTACAGCTGTCTGAATAAAACTGTAATGCTTGTGATGTCTTTTATGAAAAGTATTTGCCATTTATTTGGGGAGCCTCCATTGCTAACGTGTGGTAGAAGTTCTCACTTAGAAATAATGGGGCTGCTTTGCGAAGGAATGTGAACTCTTCTGAGTGGGGAGATAAACACACCTGTGAAATAATCATGCTAAGGGTGAAGAGCTTTCCATGGTCCAATGATTTTCATTCCACCTTTGCAATAAAGCATCAAGAACATGAAACAATTGAGATTGTTGTGTCTTTTTTGACCTGCTGGTGCCAAAACGCAGCAGCAACATGTTATGCTTGTGGCTTTTATTGTATGAATAACAGCTGGAGAAAAAGGAGAAGAGTTGTGTCGTGAGCTATTACCTTTAGGACCATGTCAGGAGCCTGGAAAGTAATACCATTTCCTTGCTGTAAAAATCTTGGCAAACTGACAATTATCAAAGCAATTTTGTCTTAATATGAAATTCACCTTTGCCCTAAGCACTTCTTTTCATATTTGAGGCTTAGTACAGATTGATTAAAGGCAAAACAGCAAAGGATTTCTGAAATGTCAGGACCTTTCTGGTGTTCATCCAACCACACTTGGCTCATTTGATCTTGGCTAAGGCGCAGTGGAGGTGCCCCAGTGCTCAGGATGCTCTTATGTCCTTGCCCTCTGCAACCTTCCCACCTTCCCAGTCCATTTAGCTGCACTATGGCAACTGCAGCTTTATTCCCGCTTACCCAGCAACAGGAAGGGTTCTTGACTCTTGGCTTTGCCATTAGCTCTAGCCCTGCCTCAACTCCAGAGTTAAGGTGACACAGGAGTCTCCAGCTCGGGACCTCAGCATCCCTGCCTGGGAGTTTTCCTCCTATGTTACCTGCTTCCTTACAGCCACCCAAGCTACAGGCTCTGCCTGCTGCTTCAGCAGCGATTAGAACTGGCAGCTCCCTGCTGTATTCACCTCTACATAGTGCTGCCTTCTTGTTCTGTTCCTGCCATTGCTCTGCTGAGATGACACCTCTGACTCCCGTAGCCTCCAGTCCTGACCACGCCAAAGGCACCGGGTTGGCTTTAGGTACGTCCATACCACGCAGCAGTGCTCTACGTCTGGAGAAAACAACTGAGGAGCTTCCTCCTCTTACGCGGATGCTTCCCAGAGTCCATCCATGAAGATGATGAAGGGACTGGAGTGTCTGTCAGGAGAGAAGAGGCTGAGAGAGATGGAACTGTCCAGGCTGGAGCAGAGAAGACTCAAGGACTGATTTCCCAATATGTATAAATACAGGATGGGAAAGAAATGGAGGAGCCCAGACTTAATTCTTACTTATATCTACCAACAGCACAAGAGGCAATGGGACAAATTAAAAAACACATTAAACTCAAGCTGAATGCATTAATTTTATTTGTTTATTTATCGATTACTGTGAGGGTAGGCAAACACTGGACCAGGTTCCCAGAGAATTCCTGTCAGTGGAGTTACCATCCATCTGGACTCAGCCCTGGACAACCTGCTCTAGTTGGACTAGATGATCTCCAGAGGTCACTTCCACACTTGACCATTTTGTGAATCTGTAGGCCACACGTCCCAGCTATAAGTGAGCCTCTTTGTATTTCCACTTCATTCTAAGCCTTAAAGATTTTGGTGACACCTCAAACCCACCTGATTTCAGTAGGGATTTGGCTTTTCATATATTTGCAAACCTGAGTGTTGGCAGAAAGAATGTTGTTTCAGGGTCAGCCTGAAGGATGGGACTTGTCAGGAGTGTGTATCTATGGGACACTGGCCAGAGGAATGAAGCAAGCAACCCAGGTGAAGTGTAGGAGGAGGAGAGAAGAGTCTTCTGGGTGAAGTAAAATACCCATTAACTGTCAGCCTCAACTCTGAACAACCAGATCACCTCATGTCACATTCTCCAGTGACATGACGTATTCAGAGGAAAATAAGCTTTTTCATCTTCCTGAATTTCACTAACAATGAAAGGTGTCAGCCCTGTGAGGCTGGTGGTTTTAGAGAGGATTGAAACAATATTCAGACGTTTCAGTATTTTTGTCCACATAATGATAGTGCTGCACTCCACTTGGCCAATGATCTCTCCTCACTGGAACCAGACCTTCCCAGAGTATTATTGTCTGTGAAGTTCATTAATGTGCAATTTGTGCCCTCCTCCTCTTCATTAATAACCATGTCAAATAAGAATAGTCTTAGCAATCCTGTCTGTGGGGAATTTTTCTTTTAATGAGAGTGATTCAGGCTTCTTACTCAGCCATAAATGTGATATCCATCCTAGGTTTCCCACATTGTACACCCCCCCTTCCCACCCTTTGCTTTATAGTTTTGTTGGTCTTTAGAGGCTTACACATCAAATTCATGTGAGTACCTCAAAACTGAGATAGATGCCTGGTTTCTTTTTCACACGTTCTGAAATAATATTTCTATAAGTGTTCATCTATTCTCTGTATGTCATAATGACCCAGAGAATTCAAAGCACTAGGTAGATGTAAATGCAAAGGAATAACCACAAGATAAGTTTATCTTTAAAAACAAACAAACAAAAAACCCTAAATAAAAAAAAAAACAAACCAAACCAAAACAAAAAAAACCCAGAAAAAAAAAACCACTAAAAAAACAACCAAACAAAAAACCCCAACCCAGATGTATTGGAGCTAAAAACTCATTCTGGTTCATTGGTAGTGTGTTTCCTGATTTGTTATATTCGTTTATTGTATTCATTTGTGTTAGATTCTGACACAACTCTCAATTTTGCCTTGGAAACACTATCACATATAGTTTGAAAAAAGACTTTAGAAGAACTGATGAAGTTCCCACCTTCCAGGTGGGGATTTCTCACCTATTCAAAGGGTGGCCACACAAATCTTTGATTCATCACTTATCACTGATGAGATCTAAAGTAGATCTGTTCCTGAAGGGGGAAGTTACAGCTCATCCATCAGTGGACATTGTGAGTAAGCTGTGCAGCTCCTTAGCCCAGACTATTGTGGATGCCAGAAGATCAAGTGGGTTCAGACCAAGGGTGGACATGTACACAGAAGGAAAGTTCACTGGGGTTTCTGTAATGCAAAGAGGAAACACCTCTGGCTCTGGAAAGTCTCTAAGGAACTAATTGTTCAAAGCTGATGCTTACCCTCTCTTCTTATATTCCTGCCTAAGCGTCAGCTTTTGGCCACAGCAGGGGATGGGATTTGTTGCAAAAAGGATATTTGTTCTCTTGCTGCACAGATACTTTCATGATCTCATACTTCATCAGCTTCCTATGCCTTCCTGACCTCTACCCCTTTATCTCACAGGGTGTTGCCACAGCATCCACTGAGCTGAATGGTGAATGACTGAGCTCTGACTGATGCAATGAGAATGGCAGCTGTGGGGAGAGTTAGTAGATGCCTGTTCCACAAGAAAATAAAAGGGTTATGCCTCATAAAACCAGTTACTATTAAATAAAGTCTTAAAGCAAGGTCCCTCCTTTAGGACAGAAATAAAGTGGAGGTTCTCTTTCTCTCTTAGCTTCATCTGATCCATAGCAAGATGACAGGAACAGTCAGAGGGGTTGATGGTACCTGCCAGAATGCTTGCCTTTGCCAACCTCTTGTTATGGGAAATGAAGATTTTTCTAACCAGACTAATCAGCTGCCCATTGCATCTGGCTTAAACCCATAATAATACTATGCAAAACTACCATATGGCTCATTACAATATACCCTGACTAAGTGTTCAGCCAAATAATACACCAAGGTGTTTTTTCTCCTCTGATGTGCCATTTGCACTTTTTGCAAACAAAGCAACAAGCAATTCCATTGGAAGTCCTTCTCAATTTTAGATGGCGCTTGGGGATGCTGAATTTCTGGCTGTACTATGCATGATGTTACAGGCTGATTCTCTGTCCCTTGATAGACGGACAGCTGTCTGTTGCAAACCAGCTCCAGCTCAGATTCCAGAGATACCCGAACTTCCCCACACATCACGTATCTGTGACAGTGGATAGTTGCTTTCACAATGTCTACCCTGGTCATGTCTCAAGGTGCACATCTGTATCCAAAACCACCCTTCTTGGCCAAAAGCATCTGTAACTACTGTCCTGGTCCTGCTCAGTTTCCTATCACTTAGACACTACCTGGAGTGTCCACCCTGGGGTGTGACCTCTGGTTCCACCACAATCACCTTCAGGGTTTTCAGGCTGAGCAAAGGAGTTAATGAACCACATTTTTGTGCTTAAAGATATAAAAAATAGACATACAAAAAAGCGAAAAATTATGTGGTCCCAAGAGGCAGGATTAGCCATTATGGTCTCCCAGCAGTGTCTGAGACAAAGATAACAATGTTGAACATAAAGGTTACTGCTTGCAACTCAGAATAGTTCAAATTACTCAAAATTGAGTACTTGTGCCACACTGCCTTTGAGAGAACCTGTGTGTTCTTTACAGGTTCTTTCCTTTCCAAACAGTCATCATTTGGCTGGAATAGGGCTCATAATCTTAACATTTACATCCTTCATTCTCTGCTTTATCACCAACATACAGAAGACTTGTTTGGACTGTATCTCTCACTCTGGAGACTGGTGAAGATTCGGTAGAAATACACAGAAACATTTACAGGTGGCTTGTCTGGCAAAAGCAAGAGCACTCTGGATTTGGAAGCAGAGAGACCATTTGGCAGGTGGTAGCTTCCTCACAGTGCCATCAAAATGCAAAAAGCCCTTAACAAAGACAACCACATGGATTTCAGCAGATATTCCAGCCCCAGGTGTGCCATGTAGTGCAGTAGTGTTACTCTGCTCAGTATGTTTGGCCCTCAGTGAATTTTGAATCACAGAATGGTTGGGTTGGAAGGGACCTTAAAGACACATCTACTTCCAACTTCCCTGCTGTGGACAGGTTGCTTAAAGCCCCATCCCACCTGACCTTGAACACTTCAGGCAAGGGGCCTCCACAGCTTCCCTGGACAACTTGTGCTAGTGTCTTACCACCTTCACACTAAAGAATGTCTTCCTAATGTCTAAACTAAGTCTACCATCTTCCAGTTTAAAGCCTCTTGTCCTATCACAATGGACCCTATTAAAATGTCCCTCCCCAGCTTTCTTGTAGGCTCTTTTCAGGTATTGGAAGGCCTCTATTAGGTCTCCCCAGAGCCTTCTTTTATCCAGGCTGAACAACCACAAACCTCTCAGCCTCTCTTCATAGGAGAGATGCTCCAGCACTTTTTATCATCTTGTGGCCCTCATCTGGACTCACCTCAGCAGCTCCATGTCTTTCCTGTGTTGAGGGCTCCAGAACTTATTATTTCTTAATCAACTCCAAACTGCAAAACAAGACTTTTGGTCCTGTTCTGCCCTCTCAAAAGAACTGAGACAACTTAAGAAAACCCCTCAGAAATTAGGGTGTAAAGTCAGGCGGGCATCCAATAGGTGCTGCTGACTGTCAAGTAGTAGCTCAGAGTCAAAATGAACAGAAGTTTGGAGACTTAAGAGCATGTGGCAGAGACATGGGCAGTCTCATGAATAAGTTTTGTATGACTGATGGGTTTGCACCAAGAGTGCAATATGGACTGCCAGGCCCTGGCTGGCACTAGGTCAGGGCTGCCTGAAGTATAATTTGCTGAACTGTGTGGATGTACCTTAAGATTCTGCACCAAAAAAAGAGAAAGCATCCATAGTTGATGGGATTCTACATTTTTAGCTCTAGGCATGGGAGGTAAGGAATATTCATTATGTCTATAATCAGAATACCAATAAGAGGTTTTCTATGGGTAATAGTAGGTAATTTCTCCAGGAAACAGGTCTGCACCTTGCAGGAGTTCCCAAAACATCTACAAAAGATATCTGCAAGGGAAGACCCTGCCTCAGCAAAAACAGGAAGAGACAATGCACACAGAGTTTCACAACAATGAACACTTTAGAAGCTTGTGCATCTAGGCAGTGAAAAAGGTACTTCCCATTACCCAAGGAAAGAGGTCACTCTGGTGTTCAGACATTACAGTTCATATATGGGGAAAAGACCCTAAACCCATAACCCAGCACAGCACCCTAGAGAAACATCTGGCTTGACCTGCAGCTCCTGGACAAGTACTGTTGGAAGGATGTCTCAGCCATCCACTATATTAGTTTTTATTTTTCCAAATTGACTGTTGCCTCAGAAAGTTACAGTTTGGTGCAAGACATGGATCAATGAGAACAATGAGGGACAGTGAAACAGGGAGGCAGCAATGTGACTCCAAATGAGTACACAAGTTAGCTGGATGAATAAAACATGGAGAACAGGGAGTTTAGCACTGAGGTAAATGATACAGTACAAAAGTGATAAATACACTGCCACTGAACTGCCCATTAGAGGTAATACATGCTTGCAGATTACCCCAGGGACTCGGGTAGAAAGAGGTCCTGACGAAGGCTTTCAAATGGAGGTTTGTATTATATGGGGTTTCTCCATCAGTTATGAGGGCAGAGGGTGTTTACCTATGCTGGATGCAGAAGTTCAGATGGTGTGATAGCTGATATTGCAGTTCCCTGACAGCAGGAAAAGTGCTTGACTGCCTCAGGAATCCTGGAGGTCTCAGCCTGGGACCTTCTTGTGCATTTGTTTCCAGACAACCTGCAAACCAGTGCAACAGAATAGACATCCAGGGATGGAAACATCTTGCTGGCTGTTCAGGGAAACAACATGGCCATCCATGCCTGAATTTTGGAGAAGGTCTGATCAGTAGCAGTGACTGTACCGCATACTGTGAACATTAGTATGAACATTTGGTGAGTCTGGGAGAGAACTTCTGGATTCAAAACACTTCAAGCTCCCCTCCTTTATTACTATGACATTACAACAAGCTTTAACACAAGCTTAAATCACTCAGACATTACAGCTGAGCACAACCATTGAAGTAATTCCTAAGATAGGCCCAAGAACAGGGCTTTGCAGCACAGCTAAGCTGTGCAACTTTTTGCACAGGGCACAGTTGCTCATGGTCCCACTCAGCATCTTCAGAACAGGGTGGGTGGAAAGCAGAGCGTGCCCCGCTGAGGTGGGGTGACAGATGCTCCCTCCCAGTCCCAACCCCTCCCGGAGGCAGGCGAAACAAACGCGGTCGGGTGGAGTCTTCCCACCAGCAAAAGGGCCGCACGGAGGAACACAGAAAGGTTCCGAAATCACCTTTCAGGACGGCAAAAATAACATAAATAATTGAAATCCTCCGCTGTGCTGTGCGTGGTTCTCTCCGCGCCGGGAACAAAGAGCCCTCGAAGCGCCGAGAGGGGCCAGCAGGGGGCGGCCGAGCGCCGCGGGGCCGGGGCCGGGGGTCCTGGGGCCCGGATCTGGGTGTCCCCCCCGAGGGTAGTGGGGCCGGGGGTCCTGGGGCCCGAATCTGTGTGTCCTCCCAGGGGTAGCGGGGCCGGGGGTCCTGGGGCCCGGATCTGGGTGTCCTCCCAGGGGTAGCGGGGCCGGGGGTCCTGGGGCCCGGATCTGGGTGTCCTCCCAGGGGTAGCGGGGACGGGGGTCCTGGGGCCCTAATCTGTGTGTCCCGGGGGTAGCGGGGCTGGGGGTCCTGGGGCTCGGCTCTGAGTCTCCCTGGGGATAGCGGGGCTGGAGGTCCTGGGGCCCTAATCTGTGTGTCCCGGGGGTAGCGGGGCCGGGGGTCCTGGGGCCCGGATCTGGGTGTACCCCCCGGGGGTAGTGGGGCCGGGGGTCCTGGGGCCCGGATCTGGGTGTCCTCCCAGGGGTAGCGGGGACGGGGGTCCTGGGGCCCTAATCTGTGTGTCCCGGGGGTAGCGGGGCTGGGGGTCCTGGGACCCCGCTCTGGGTGTCCCCCAGAAGGGGTAGCGGGGCTGGGGGTCCTGGGACCCCGCTCTGGGTGTCCTCCCGAGGGTAATGGGGCCGGGGTCCTGGGGCCCAGCTCTGAGTCTCCCCGCAGCTTGCAGCCGGCCCCATCCTTGTGGTGGTCCAGAGGGCTGTTGCGGGTGTAAGTCTCTGTCTGGGGAAGGTTTTCTCCTTCACCCACTACGTTTTCTGCACGGGCTCGGGTTCAGCCCTGAACTTAAGGAAAACGCAGCAGGTAGCACGGAGGAATTCCGATTTGGTCTGAGATTTATTTAATCACTGCCAATTAGTTCTGTGGCCGCCCAAGAGGCAGTCGCAAACTGCTTACGCAGAGTGGTACTCAAGCATCCATCCTCCTGGCCTGCCTGCAGATGCAGGAGTCACATCAGGGCATTAGAATAATTGTCACATCTCACTGCTTAAATATGCTATTTAAATATGACTGCGCTGGCATGTCTGAGATCTGGGTTTGAATGCTCTAGCCTGGATTAATCTGTCAGAATGTGAAGGCAGTCTCGTCAGATGTTTCTGGCAAAAGATGCACAAATTTGCCATTCAGACTTGTAAAGATCTAGTTCTTAATTGCTATTACTATCAATCACTGTATTGAGCTATACAGGCACAGAGCTATAACATACAATAAGAGACAAAGAATATTTTTCTACCAGAGGTGAGAGGACCAGCTGCTCTGTAGAGGACTGGCTTACTCAAAACAGCAATGCTAAGTACCAGGCTTGACAGCATATTGGTCACTTGGGCAAGGTGGTCACATTTTCCAGACGGCTGGGTACGATTAAATTGAATAGGTACAGGATAGCTGCAAAAATTTTTAAGGGCAGCAAAACCTAGGCCAGGAGCAGGGAGAGAATGTGCCCATTCAAAGTCACATAGTTGAATTCCTGAAGGTAAATGCATGCCATACTTTTATACCTATTTAAGCATCTGAGCTCTCACATAGAAGCAACTCTGTCTTCTTTGAATTAGCTTAGGCTGAATGGGAGAAATCCTTCCAGAAAACTGAAATGGGGAATCCAAGTCTCATGCAGCAAATTCAAAGAATTGTGAGAAAATCTGTATGATGCTGAAATCTGAGTCATCCTTTCCCTCCAAAAGGAGGAGGTATCTGAATTAAAAATATGTGATCTTCTGATATAATGCATTCTAGAGGATTAAAAAATATATTCAGGAGGAGGCAAACAAATTTCTGGTCTTTCTGGATTTGTATGATAATAGAAAGGGAGATCTTGATTCTCTTTATATTTTTCTTGGAAAATGGTAAGTGATTCCCTGAACAAATTTGGTGACTCTGTCACATGCATTCCAGGCACAATCTAGGTGTATTTCAGTAAAAATTCTTACACAGCTCCATGGGAGTGGGTTTGAAATTCCACCTCAATCCAGAGTCAGAACCCTCCAAATACCTGCACTTCTGTTCCTGTGAATGCCTCACAGCTGCAGAGAAGGCATCTTGTAATGATGTTAGCCCAAGTGGGCTATCTGATTTTGAAATGAGTTCCTCCTTCTAGGACCTGCTCTCATGTATCCTTACCAGTGTCATAGAATCGTAGAATCATTCAGGATGGAAAATATGTTTGGGATCATCACGTCCAACCATCAACCCTAAACCATATCCCTCAACACCACATCTAAACAACCCTTAAACACATTCAGGGATGGTAACTCAACCACATCCCTGTGCAGCCTATTCATATAAAAGTACATATGAACTGGATCAGAACTGCCTCTACCACTGACCAGTTGCAGGTGTTAAGAGAAGTATAAAAACATAACCCAAGACTTCCCAGACCCCTTTTCCAGTCTTCCTGCAATGTGCAACTGGTTTAGCCACAGCTGATGCCTTTATGCTCAGTACATCTGGACAGGTTTTCTTCAATTGACCAACTATTTTATTCACTTTGTCCTGTTTTCCACTGTGTAACGGCACCTGCCAATGCCATGTTCTACATTTCTACCTAATAGTAGGAAGTGGGCAGAGAAGGTAGAATACATTCCTCATCCAAAAAATCTGGGCATTCATAAACTGCATTTGTCCTGCAGTTCTTCATGGGAGGGCTCTACCCATCCATTCCCAGACTTGTCTCCAGAAGGCCAGTGTGGAGCCAATGAAAGAAGTTTCCTGAGCAGGAGACAGCTCACACAAGCAGCTGTATTTGATCTGGTGACAAATAACATTAGCAGGAGCTGACACCAACTCCAAGCCACAGTAGGCAGCAGAAATAGAGAGCATCCCTTATGGTGTTTACACCACTGCCACACAGGGCCTGGGGCCTCCTCTTGGAGACCAAGTTCATTCTTCATCACTTAGCTCCTCATTGACTCCAACTGCCAAAGAGAACATCTGGTAGCAAAGGGAGCTGGTGCTTTTTCTGAGGCAGAAAGACAGTATCTTTATTAGCAGCTGCATTTAGGCTTCTAACTAATTTCATCTAGGCCACTGAACAGTTGGAGGATGACAGCAACTCCGCTGAGTTTTGAGGGTACAAGTGCACCTAAAGGCTTCAGCTGTATTAACATGTTTGGCTGCTGTGTGACAGATCTGCCGTTGGGTATGAATTCAGGGATGGCACTCTAAGAGGAGCTGGCATTTTTGATCGGTTCATTGGTCATGACACCTGAGGCAGGAGTTTGCATAAGTCTCAGACCTTATTTCCAGCGCTTTTAACGATTGCAGTCACTGACATGAGTTGTGTCGAGGGGGCAGAGGCTCCATTAGGAGAGATGAAAGAAGTCCAAGTGTGAACAGCTGCGTTACTTGTCACTGGGGCTGGGATATCCATCTTGACCCCAGGGTGGGCAAGAGAAAGGGCTCCAAGCTTCTCAACAGAGGTTAACTTCCTCACTGCCTCAGTTTATTTTTAAGATTCTCATGTATGGGTGTTGGGAACTGAATCCCACCCTAGATTACCAGATCTCCCAAGGGGTAGACTGGAGCAAGAATTCAGAATCTGTGTAGGAGGCTTAGGGTAATGGAGGTCACAAGCTAAACTGCTTTCATAAGCTTTATGAGATAGACTGAGAGTCAACAACAGTGCTAGATGATGTTAAGAAGTTTTTTTCCACACATAGCCATGAAGCAGACTGCCACTACTCCTTTTTCTTGTTGCAAAGTGAGAGAGTGTAGTGAGCAGAGAAACAGACATAATATTTGATGAGGAAGGAGCAGAGCACAGCAAGCTCTGGGCTGGCAACCTTTCTGCAGGAGCAAGGACAACAGCAGAGAACTCCCAATAAGGATAGACATGGTAGGACAACAGAGATCTAGGAAGATAAATAAGGTCTTTACAGGGATTTGGATTTTAAATAATTCATAAAATGCACAGGAAACCAGAAGGATTCTAAAGAGGGATTATAGGGACAAGCTTGTTGCTTAAGCAAAGAGAATCCTGATCAGGTTGATGCCTCAGTTGCATGCTACATTTTTTATACTGAGTGGAACAAGAGACTAGACATCTTGGACTTGCTTTGCTTACTGTGTAATGTGTTCCAGTACCCTTAATCAAGTACCTCTCCATGGCCTTCTTGCAGAGGTCCACAGTGTGGACCTTCTTGCTCATTCAAAGACAACTTCCAGCTCTTAATCTTGACATCCACTTGTATAAGGCTCAGGTATTCTGGGCTTGCTGAGAGGGACCGTCCTTGACATTTCTTCAGTGAACCTTTTTTCCTAGTCAAAAACTGTGTCAGTTCAGCCATGTTCAGTTCACATTACAGTGGTGGGAGAGGGAAAGCTACCAATGTTTGCTTTCTGTACTAGGAAAAATAATGTTGGAAGCACTAATGAAGAGTAGGAAGAGTGTTTTCATAGAAAACATGTTGCCTACGTTTCATCTGAGAATGCGAAAAAACCTTTGGTTGCCAGCTCTAAACTTGACAGGTTGCAGCCAAAACAGAAACATTGCCAATAAAAGCAAGGAAAGATTTTCTAAGAATAGAGGCAGAGCTGCTTTTGCTCTTCATGAGTGAAGAATAGTTGGGAAGTGATTGATTCACAGTGCTACTTAGAACAACTTTATCATACGTGCTATATGGACTTCCAAAAGCTTCTTTATAGTTTAATATTTGTAGTATTAAAAAAGTGGGGGAAAATACCTACATAACTGTCTAGACTGAAAGGAGGAAAATTAAAATGGAAATGGAGAGTCTTTTTTTTTTTTTTTTCTTGTCAGGGATGCACTGCTAGACTTACAAAGAGTCAAGAGGTAGAATTCCCATATTTGACCATAGAAAAGAGAGAAGTACTAGCTATGAGCCAGCATGTATGATACAACTCCTGGGAAAGGGAATGCAACACTGGAGGTAGAACCAAACAGCAACTTCTTCAAAACGTGCTGTGATTTTAGTAGCCCTTTCTGGCATGTTCTGGCCCTTCTTTACCACTAGTTACGTTATATTCCCAAGACAAAAAGAGGGACCACACTCCATAATTCAGATGATCTAGTTTTATAGGTATCTGAAAGTCAATAGAGACTTGGCAATTGATAGTTGTGATCATAGCCAGGTCAGTCGTATACAGACAGCACACGAGCAAGTCAGACTCAGACTGCATTTGAGCAAGTCAGTTCAGAGATTTTAGGCTGGGGGATCAAGCTTTTCCACAAACAAGTAAAAACTAGTACCAGGCCTGCACAGTCTGAGGTATTTTCACCCTGTATGCCAGAATGATGTACCTGCTGCCACCCCATCCATCCATCCATCATTATTGCCTCTAAGTGAGACTATTTTAAGTATACACCGATTTGATGATTTCTTTGGAGTTGCTGTTGTGGTCACTGAATAACTTTGTATTCAATTTCCAATAATCTGTAACTAAAACATAACATCTACAAAAACATCAAAGGAAGGGGAAGGTAGAAATGGAAGAGAAAATAGGCAAGGGAGCTTTTAAAATTCAGATTAAATAAATTTGTCCTTAATTCATGACGTACCAAGTTTGTAAAAGGCCTTGGGATTTTTTTTAATTGAAAAGTTTCTTGAAGCAATTTAAATTTGCACTTTGAAGTTTAGCCCATTTCACATCAAGTGGACATCCTCACCCCATAGTTCGTACTTCCTAAACCATAGGTATTTATACAGTGTCAGTCTCAGATTATCCAAGCAGCATCAGATAAACCGTTTCACCTCTGTGCCTCCATTCCTTCCCCCTACCCCAAAGGAATTATTGTTCTTGCCTACATGCTACGGTTTTCCAGAATCTGCATGTTTCCTTATTTTGGAACTTATCCAAAAGCTGCATAAGGTCAATGCAAAGATTTCAATTGATTTCCCTAGGCTTTGCTTTAGCTAATATGTATACTCTGAAGTCTTTGGACAAATAACACTGTAGAAATGCTCTGTGTGGGTACTAGTGTGTTTTATGTCATCTTCAGTCAGTTCTTTGTCTAATAATATTCCCAGAGAAGACAGACTGGGCAAAAGCCAAGCAGTCGAGCTCCAGATTTCACCCATTGTCTTCTAAAACTACTGCCTTGTAATGCAAATTGTTCTGCTTTGTTAGGAATGAAGTGTAGCAATTCACCTAAAGTATTTATTCCCGGGAACATTTCTTGGTAGGCAAGATGTATTGCATCCAGGCAGCAGGGCTAACACCCTAGGAAGTTTAATGGCCACAGGAGATCTAGCTTTTTGTTGGATCTTGGGCAGTGCAGGCTAGAGAGAGCTCCCTTGATGAGCAAAACTACCTTTATTCCCTAAGTAGGGAAGAGGAGGCAAGGGCAGTTTAAAGCCAGGATCATGGCAGACAACAGGAAACCTCCCATTAGCCTCAGAATTGCCCAGATTTATCTCATGAATCGGTAGCAAAGGTAGGATGATGACCCAAACCTATCTTGAATGACAGTAGCTTTGCAGATTGTCCCCATGACTCTGCTCCTCCTTTTACTGTTTTCTAAATTCCTTGCAATCATTTAATTGTGTTGATGAATGGTTGTTGGCTCTGGCCATTCATCAGTGCTGATGCTGGGAAACAGCATGGGGACACTTCTGGCCTGTTGGGTCCCATTTGGCTTAACACTGATCTGCTGAGGTCTCTGCTTAGTGTTCAAGATCCTGACAGGAGCCTGTCTGGGGTAAAGTTACAGCACAAGTTAAAACTAGAAAAGGATCCTGCCAGACAGAGAAATCTTGCAGGATTTCCTTGGTGTCTCCCAGGATGTAAGGGTTTACCTCTTAACAAGATCACTGAGATGAACAGATGAGCCCTGATCTGAAAATTCTCAGCATTTTGATCGCTGTATTAACACACAGCACTTGAATTGTCAAAATCATTTACACCATCAAACACATTCCTTTTGCCAGGCAGTGGGAAAAATTCTGTTAAATGTCTAAACAAAGGCACTGACCTATATGTGAGACTCAGCTAGTTCTTCAGATCCTGCACCTTATGGTATCACTTGTCAAAGCAGGAGAGAAGAAAAGTCACTGGGTCTGAATTGCCACTCTGGAATCACATCAGCCTCAACAGATGCTTCTCTCTTTCTGGCCTAGAAGAGGTGCCACATGCACTGGCCTTCAGCAGTGCTGCTTGTGCAAATGCATCATCAGGTGGGCAGGGCAGGGAAAGTCAATCACATTGCTTCTCACAAGCTGCTTCCCAGGATAGGGCAAGAGGAACAGTGTTTATAGTCAGAAAGAAGTCCAGAACCTGTAGGTTTCAGGGCATTTTTCTATGATCTGTTAATCAGCAAGTTCATCTTCAGATCTTGCTACAAAATCATGCTGCAGCATTCATCCTCAGGGATGCTTTGCAAGACAGATATTGAAGATTTCAGTTTCTGTAGCCTACGACATCTTTGAGAAGCTGTCAACATCTTATGTCTGTTTGTCAGACCATATACCATATGGTTCATCTCAGAGAGGATGCAGGGAGTAAGGAAGAAATAGGTAATGATTTGTTATTAGACCTGGACTATTGACTCCTTCCACAGATGAACAGCTAAGATATCAGGGATCAAAGTCATTGCCTCCAACAGGAGGTATTTGCACACACATCAGCTTGGCATTAACAAAATTACTACTAAGCAAAGTCGAGACTCCAGCCTTTGAAACCTACTCCTCTGAGGTGACCTTATAGCATCTTTCCAGTACCTGAAGGGGGCCTACAGGAGAGTTGTGGTAAGACGTTTTGCATGGGTGTGTAGCACTAGGAAAAGGGGCAATGGTTTTAAACTCAAAGAGGAGAGATTTATGTTACACATTAGGAAAAAAATCTTTCCTGTGTTGGTAGTGAGACACTGGCACAGGTTGCCCAGGGAAGCTGTGGATGCTCCCTCCATGGAAGTGTTCAAGGCCAGGTTGGATGGGGCCTTGAGCAACCTGCTCTGGTGGGATGTGTCCCCACCCATTCAGGGGGGCTGGAAATAGGTGATCTCTCCGGTCCTTTCCAACCCAAACCATTCTATGATTCTATTGTCTGGGGCTCATGGTTCCTTGGACATCATCTGTAGTGATTTTGAGGATCCAACAAAAGACATCTTATCTGATGCAGCAGTCTCTGTTGTAATGGGAAGGAAACATTCAGGAAACTGGCAAAAGGGTAAAAGTCAGTCTACATGTGTGTATTTTAATGCTGGCTGCAATACAATTGTTAAAAGAGGTCCTTGTCCTTGAGGAAACATCTCCTTTATAAATGGAGCCCTTTCTGGTTCTTATGCAGGTAGCACACAGCAATGTAGAAGATTACTGCTGGCAGTCCTGCAAGATCCACAGCAAGAATGAGAGCACATGGAAAGAAAGAAACTTGCAGAAATGGTGGAGGAATACTCTGATTTCCATTCTCAAAACCACGTGCCGAAGACTGCGAGGCAGTGTTCCTGCATTGGTACCAACACACATGGTCAAGGGTCACATGGAAACAAAAGTTACATCTACTGCTTACCGCCCAGTGGGTTATCTTCTGCAGAAGGAAAGCAGAGCTGTAATGGATGATAAGGTACATGACACAGACTTACAGTGAAGAGGATTTCTGTAGTGTGGTAGCAGAATCAGGGAGATTTACACATGCTAGGCACATCTCTGAAGTCCTCTAGCAATTCAGCCACCACTGCAGTAACACTTCTCTAAGACCAATGATCAGTTTTTTTTCTGCTGGACTGCAGACCCAGCTGCTGTATAGTACTAGCAGAAATAATAAGCAGGAAAATGAGCTGGGAGAAATACATCTATGTGCTGATGAACTGCATTGGCCAGTGGATGGCAAACACAGTTCAGACTGGGAAATACATTAGTGTGTGCAAGAAGTAGCAAGTTATTATGTGCTTGAAACTGTTAAACACATCCTGCTCTCAGGAAGGATTCAAAGGAAGCCGCAGCCAGGCCTTAGGAAAGTGGATTGCAAAACCACAGCAATGAAAAGAATTACAGTTCTGATGTGTACACAGTACTAAAGCAGGCTTACCTGGTTGCCAGCATCTCCCTGGAGGTTAAAGGCATGGTAGATTCCTTGTCTTCCTGGATCTTTCACAGCGACATTTGACTATTTCTCCAGACAAGAACCAAAAAGTTGACTGCTTTTTATTGCCATGGAGTTGATCAGGCAGGACATGTTTATAGTACCAATATGACAACATGTCCATGATAAGGGCTGTTCCACAATGAAGGTTAGGCAGGGAGATAAGGTCATCTCATCACAGGCAGGGTACTCACCAGCACTGCAAAGTCTCATGATATCTGAGCAGGACAAAGCATTGATAGTGCCAGACATAGTGAACTGATAGGTCATGGAGCCCAGTCAGCAGTAGCAGTAGACAGGGACAGAGCCAGCACTGAGAACAAAGCTCTTTACAACACTGGTCTTGCATCCATCCTTGAAAATCCACCCATAAGGAAGAACAAGACAGAGGTACACCTGGGGCACAGCTCAAGGATAGATCTGGGCACCTGTGACCCGAGCTTATATAAGGTCCTTGAGCCTATGGACAGAGGGTGTGTTGGTGGAGAGCCTAATAAGGATTGGGCAGAGCACTTACAGTTAATTGGTACCCTCAAGTTTCTAATAGCAGGCAGAAACACCCTTTTCAAGTAGTGAGTATTTCAAACTTCCTCTTATGAAGCCTCAGGAAACAAGATGCTAGTGCTTGGTTTATTATATAGGGCCATGGTGGAGTGCTAGAATGCCCTCACCATACATAAGCATTTTACCATAAGTTTTATCCAGCACTGTAGCAAAATATGTCAAAAATATTAAGTTAGATATTAACCCCTTTGTGTCACCTGTGAGACTGCTGAAGTATAGAGTTCATTGTCAAGCCAGAAAACAACAAAGAAACAGATCCACATCTATAGCCATCTATAGACCTTCTATGCCAAAATGAGGAGGAAAAGCCAGTGGAAAAGACAAACTCTGGTGGTATAGTGAAAATGGAGTATGCACAGATGTACCTGAAGTTCATGACCACACACAGCGTTAAAGTGATAATTTCCATGAATGATTGATGTGATGGGGATGCAGGAACTTAAAAGCATAAACTAATAGTCTGCCTACACCACTAAGAAGCATACAGTCCCTCGAACTGGGCCGCACACTATCAGTACATCTACTGATTACAAGTGGAAATATGGATGTGAACTTAAAACTTTCCTTGTGCCATCATCACACATCTAAGCAGCTGTTGCCTTCGGTGTGGGCAATGGGAGACAACTGTTTCCAGCATGAGTCTGCCATGGTGATTCATATGTACCATCACAGTGACATCACAGGGACAGTGTTGGGCAGATAACACCCCTGGTCCTTACAATGCAACACACCACAGGGGCCCCTTGAATTCATAAGTATCCCAAAGTTGGAACTTCCTTTTAGGAACATGATCAGATGGGTCACAGAATGGTGATGTACATGCATGGAACATGGTGAGGAGAACTCACCAGAGTTTTTGCTCTTTTCCCAAAAGCATGTAGACATAACCGGCAAAGCAGTGAGAGAATAGCCAGGAAGTTTCAAAAAGACTTTTGAAAGGATATCGTGTGGAAAGAATAAAACTTTTAGTGCCATGATTTCTGGGACTTTTATTTGAGAGATCCTTAAGCTAGTGACACTGGGAGAGGTCCCTCTCTGTTTACCTTGTTCTTTGCATTCTTTCTAGCATGTTGATGTTGTACACTGCTAGAAGCACGGCACTGTGCTTTAAGTATATTTCACCTGATCCAGTATGGCCATGCTTGTGAGATGTGTGCACTGAGTGAGGAGCACATCAGCTAGTAACAGAAAGTAGTTCTAAGTAGACTTAAAAAACCCAACCCATCTCTAGAAGGGGCCAAGGGGACTGTTCACTGTTCAGTGACAGGATCACAAGAAGTTATTCAAGCAGTAACTCTCACTGGGAAGCTGCCAATGAGTTCTGCAAGAGATGGCATACCTGACCCACCTTCCTCCTGCAATGGATCAGAGAGCACTGCAAGACATGACTAATTAGCACTAAGTGGAAACCTCTGCTCCAGATGCTGTCCCTTTTGAACACAGCAGTCTTTAGGAAGGTAGAATCAGGAGTGAAGGCATCTGAAAACAGATGACAAAAGCAAAGGGAGCAGAAATAGATGCACATCAAGCCAGACCATTGCAGGACAACATCTCCCTATAACAGAATTGCCCAGGTCTGGCCAGAAGTTTCTTCAACAATTCTTCACCTATGAAGTAATCTCCTGCAACCCATGGCAGGAATGACATGTGGCATGCAGAACTGTTAAAAGGGCTATCGAAATAGACAGGCCAGCATTACAGCAAGAGCCTGTGTTCAAGAGTAGGTCTGCTTCAGGTGTAAAGAAGTCAAAAAAAGGGTGTGCAGCAGGCAAAAGCCTGAGCTACATACAGTTAGATGTACGTGATGGGGTAGCTGCAGTATCAGGATGGAGCAATGCACACTTTATGTGACATAGGAAAGTTGGGAAGAAAAAGCTGTGAGACCCATGAGAAGGATCAGCAAAATAAATGCAACAGGAGGAAGGCAGTTGTGCCCCTGAGAACAGCAGCAGAGCAAACAATGGTTAGGAGAGGGATTCAAAGTCTGGCAAACTTGAAAGCCAGCAATAAATGTTCATTCTAGATGGGGCTGTGCACCGGTAACTGCTGGGTATGGCAGGTCAGCAAACATTCAAACAAAACAGAGCAAAAAAAGCAGTTAAAAAGGAGGCAATAGCAAGCTGCATTGGCCATGGAATAGTGACTGCAGGCTTGGAGGAGGTTGGAGTTTGGAGGATTCCCTAGAAGGTCTTTCCATCCACATGTAGGTACAATGCCTACTGTAGCTGCAATGCCTCTAAAATAGTGGTTGCCTGTGAAGCAGAGGTTTAGTCTTAGAAAACTGCACTGTTTCTTCCTGTGTGTCCTACTAAGCAGTGCATGAAATTATCTCAAAAGCTATACTCGAGATTCAATTCACTGCAAGTGGCCCCAGAAATATTTAAGGCTCTCCTCCTGCCTCAAGCTGAACCAACCCCAGAACAGGGCAGGTTTCCAGGATCCCTGATTTTCCAGTTGAATTGGATTTGGGGCTACTGAGGCAGACCAAAGCTGTGAGATAAACCATACTGGAACACCTGACCCAAAGCCCCTGCCTCCAATTCTCTGAAAACAAATTGCATGCAGAAAAGGAGCAGGTTTTAACCAGCCTTGGTTGGCAGCCAACATGGGCACATGGTTAGCTTTAGCAGGACTGGACAGCATATGGCACAGCGACCTGTCTTGTTGTGAATAATGGAGTATAATAAAACCTGTCAAACTGCTATTGGCAGCTAGGGTGAGGAAAAACTCTCTGTGCACAGACAGTTTGATAAAACCTACTTGTCACTGCCATGCAAAATATTTTCTGGCAGTAAATATAGACTCATAAAGTGCCTCTCAGCCTAGGGTGTTTTATCCTCAGTTCCTGAATTTCTGCTTGAATCCTGAACTACTTCAGGGAGGAAGAACTCTAACAAAAACAGGTGCATGTGGAGGGGAAGGAGAAGGAAAAAGAGCCAAGAATCTGGTCCAGAAGCAAAAACAGTAGGAGGAGGTAAAAGATGTCGTAGGAGGACAGAGGAGAGTCATGGCCACCAACAGGAGTGTTGGCAGAAAAGCACCTGAAGGGCTGGGTGGCCAGGATGGAAGAGGGGACAGTGGCATATCCTGGGTCAGACAATGGCAGGAGGAGGAGGAGTCAGGATGCTGTCAGATCATAGAATTATAGAATCAACTGGGTTGGAAGGGACCTCTGAGATCATCAAGTCCAACCCTTGATCCACTACTGCTGCGGTTCCCAGCCCATGGCACTGAGTGCCACATCCAGTCTCTTTTTAAATATCTCCAGGGACGGAGAATCCACTACTTCCCTGGGCAGCCCATTCCAATGTCTGATCACCCTCTCCGTGAAGAAATTCTTTCTAATATCTAACCTAAACCTCCCATGGCACAACTTGAGACCATGCCCTCTTATCATGCTGATAGTTGCCTGGGAAAAGAGCCCAACCCCCCCCTGGCTCCAGCCTCCTTTCAGGGAATTGTAGAGAGCGATGAGGTCTCCCCTGAGCCTCCTCTTCTCCAGGCTGAACACCCCCAGCTCCCTCAGCCTCTCCTCACAGGACTTGTGCTGGAGTCCCTTCACCAGCCTGGTTGCCCTCCTTTGGACCTGCTCCAGGACCTCAATCTCCTTCCTGAACTGAGGGGCCCAGAACTGGACACAGGACTCGAGCTGTGGCCTCACCAGGGCTGAGTACAGGGGCAGAATCACTTCCCTGGAGCTGCTGGCCACGCTGTTCCTGATACAGGCCAGGATGCCATTGGCCTTCTTGGCAACCTGGGCACACTGCTGGTTCATGTTCATGCTGCCTGCTCTGTGGTTGAGGAGGTCTTTGTGGGTGAGGATGTCTTTGTGGGTGACGTGAGGGTAGCATTTTGAGTGCTAAAGGTTGAAGTCAAGGAGTCAACAAAGGAATGTCTTTGTAATCCATCTACCAGTCAGTGCTGGCAGGGTAATGAGGGCTAGGGGAAGTGCAACTCTTTACCTGTGATAGTTCATCCATTGACTGACCTCCACAATACTGCTGAAAAGTATGTGGGGCCATGGGTAGTGTGTGTGTTGGGGGATTTGCAGGTGCAAGTGAAAGTGGCATGCAGGGGACTCCAAGTCCCAATACTACCCCCAGCCTGGGAAGGGTGAACAGAGCTCTGTTAGAGCAACACAGGTCAGAACTAACTTGGATTTTCATGCTTTGAGTCATCAGCTGAGTTTTGATTTCAGGCTGCATCTCACGACAAAGGCAAATACCAAAAGGCTTAAGGGCATCTCAGCCTGGGCTTGTTTGTGCCCTCCAATATTCTTCTCCCTCTGGCCTTGGGTTTGTCTGGCTCCTGCAGTTGTTCTGCTCCCAGAGGGTGCCACAGGGAAGCAGGAGCTCTGCTTAGTCATTACATCCTGCCATTTCAAGCATCAGTCTTGTGTTTTTTAGGAAAGAATATAGCTTTAAATGCCTTTAAATGTTCTACTGCTGCTTGGAGTAGCGGATTTGCAAAATCAATGGCTTGCCTTAGTTGTGCTAAGTGCGCTTACATGGGAGCAATAGCAACAATCTGGAATTCAGAAAGTCTACATACAGGCAGCCCTGTTTTAATTAGTTGAGTACAGAGACTAATTAATATGCAAATGAGAAGCTTACCAATATTAATCATCTGTTTTACTAGGCTGCTTTAGTAAAGAGTTTCTAACGAACTTGCAGATGATGTTTCCATGACATTAAAAACCAGCTAAACACCTATCCAAGAAACACACTTCACTTAATATAAAGGAAAGAGAGAAAGGGAAAATGGGGCTTTGGTTTTTTGGAAGGAAAATAGCAGTGGCTAAAACTAATTTTGTCTTTGGCAAGCTTTGCATAGGCTGACTGGGTCAACCTTTTCCAAGTCCTAATTGAAAGCATTTCAGCAAGATAGACACCAGAAAACACGTGGACTGGTAACCATGCCCACATGTCTGTGTGTGCATGTGTGCATAGGTGCTTGTGAAGCACATATTGGCTAAAAAATTGCACAGTTGACTTAAAGCAGCTACCGTTGACATCTATCAATAGCTCTCAACACAGATAAACATAAGCCTTGAGTAAAATTATGATGGGGTGTGTCTTCTGTGATTTTCCTAGCTCTGTTCCTGTTACTAATGCTTTACAACGTAGTAACTGAACTCCTGCCCCTAAGCTACACCACTCTTTACTCTGCTAGGTTTGCATTTTGCATTTTGCTGAGCTTCTATGTGAGTTTGGTGGAGCTTCTTGTCAAATTTGCTCTCTAATTCTCATACATTACTTCAATGAAATTGTATATGGGTTCCCCTCACTGCCCCAGGAAACACAGAAATCAAATAAAGAATGTTTCATTGCTAACAAATCTGCCAAAGCACTTCTGGACCTCCTGGCTTTCTTTTCATATCTCTTTACCTGCATGTTCCCTCTATTAAATGTGGAATCTAAGTTGTTGGCATGATGTGTCCCTTTAAATGGCTGAAAAGGGGAGAATGAGATTTGAAAATCTCTTCTTGAGTCACAGGTAGGACCGAAAATCCAACAGCAAGATACTTCAAAAAATTAAAGACAGCCATAAAAATGAATCAGAAAACACTGGCTGATCTTCAGTGCCAGTGAATGGATCCTGGCGGGTGGTTTGGATTAAAGAGGTTCCTGAGGTTGCAGAGCTGGAAAATGGAAATAGCTGAGCAGCACCTGCCTTCACTCCTGAGATAGGCTTCTCCCTCCCAGCTGACGAGGTGGAAGATACACATTTCATTTATTCAGAAACAAGGCCTGGGCTGAGGCTGCCCTTGTTCTTCATTCACCTGCACTTACTTGACAGCCAGGGCATTTTTGCTTCCTGAGCTGGTGCTATGGAGATGAGGCTGATTGCTAAGCCCTGTGCTCACTCCCAACATAGCCTAAAAAATCCTACTGCTGCTAATCAGTAACCAGTTTCCTATAGCTGTCTGCAACATGGAAAACTGTTAATTTTTCTTTCTCTACTTAATGCAGGATTATTGCTCATTATTCCTCTCCTGCATTTTCTCTTCTTATCTCTCCTTCTGAGATACTATTAGGTCCTGGCTTCAGGAGCCCTTGGGAAGGTGGAGCTGTGACGAGGGACTGTCAGGGACAGGGGTGACACTGAGGTGCTTGCAGGACCTTGTAGGGGACAGGGAAGACTGTGGGTGCATGCCTGGAAGATCTCAGTGTGCCTTGGAATAAAGAAGTGTAGCAAAGGCAGTGAAGCAAGGACTGGGAGATGTCACATTAATGTGGGAGGCTTTGAATCCACTTTGGGAATGGGGTTTAATAACAACTGTCCCACTGTTTTGAATGCATGAGCACCTCATTGTCCTAACAAACCCAGAATTGGCTTTCATGGAAAGATCTGAGGTGTACTCTCAAACGAAGGATGTTTCCCTGAGTCTTTCAGCTCTCACAGAGGGGCTGGGGTGCTAGGTGGGTGCGTAGTCTCTCCTTCCATACTCCATGCAGTACAAAGGGCTTTGCTTTCTTCTTTCAAAAGGTTTCTGGGTAAGCCTTCCCTTGTTTGCTCATTTCCCAGCACCACTTGGGGAAGAGCCTCTTACTGATGTCAGGAGCGTGCTGGAGGCATTGTGCCACTCTACCCGCTCAGCTTCCTCTGTCCCACCTTACAGCCCTTCCCCCTTGATCCATGCCTTCCCCACCCTGGACCCCATCCCCATGCTCCTGCACACCTCCCATAGGGTGAAGATCTGAGACTCAAACCTTTGGACACTCGTGGCACATACCAGCTCCTCTTCTTGACGTGAGTTCCCCACCACTCCCTACCTAATCCTGCACCACTCCTGACACACACAGAGTCCTGAGCTGCAGTCTGGGGATGGAACAAGATGGGGGAGAGAAGGCTAGAAACCTCCCTGTTTTAGTTAAGGTTCCTCTTTTTCCTGAGGGATGTCTTTCTGTCACTTTTCAGCCTCACCTCCTAAGTCACCGAGGTGATAGGAGTTATCTCCTTCTACAGAACTGCTGAAAGGCTTGGACTTATCTTTCCCAGATTACTTCACCTTGGAGTGGTCACAAGACACTGGCAGGTTGCAGTCCTCAAGAACAAACATTTTAGGAAGTTCTGAGTGACTGAAAATTGGTGGATAAAACAGAAATGTCTAGCTGGCTTTAGCTGCAGCTGACCATAGCACAACACCCACATCACCAGGAAGAAAGAAGATAGGCACAAGAGATGGGGAGGTGTGATAAATACAGTCTAGTAGTCTAAAAATCAAAGATCTGTTGTTTTGCTGATACAAGCAAGTTAAGGTAGCCTCAAAATTTAGGGTCTGTGAAACAAGCTCTTTCTAAGCTTAAGACTAACAGCAATATTCCCACGGGGGAAAAAAGACCTGATTGCTTGGAGAGATTTTTTAATAGGGAAATGTTTCCCCTCTGTATTAGCAATGCAAATAACAGCACGGTGCTAGACTTTGGTAATGGAAGAATGAAATTGTGTAGAAACTGGCTGAGGAAAAATAATGTCTTTTTTTTTTTTTTTTTTTTTTTTCCTTCCATGGAAAGGTAAGCAGAACTGAGGTGTTTCAAGCCATTTTATACACTAAATTTCCATTGTGTCACTAGCCAAACTTTTGGAATAATTTTGATTTGGTTTGATTTTGATATTTTTTTTTTAAGGAAAAAGTGCAATATTTAGTATGACTTTATTATTTCTACCACATGTTAAACGTTTCAGGGGGAAATTAGGAGCAATATTCCTGTTCTTTGAAGGACAGACAATGATAGGAAGAAAGATAGACAGAAAAGAGCAAGTATGGACAAAAAAAAGCAGTCAAGTGTCTCATCTCTGATACAGTGACCAAGAGTAAAGAACACTGAAACAGTCTTTCCAAGCCCTGGTGTCATGCCTGTATAGAATTTCTTTCAAAAAGTGTAAACTTCAGTGATTATTAATGTAGTTTGGTTGTTTATATGAATCTTGAGAGGGAAAGGAATCTTCTGCCATTTTAATTCCTTTGTTAATGTCTTTATGAATGCAATTAGCACTTCATTCACGGTTCTTTGTTTCTGGATCCCATTATGATATGGCTTATGCCAACTTCTCTCTCCCAGGAGAGGTGAGGCATCAGGCAGCACTCCACTCAGCTGTGTGGCTGAGCACTGACAAACTCAATTTACTGGAGAAGCATGTGAGATGACACCGTGCAGTCGCTGTTGCTGTGATATGGACAAATGGCCCCTTTTGTGCCAAACAAGACATCATCTGTCCTGGGGAAAGATGTCTTTACATAGGTAAGTGAAAGAAAAAATAGGTTGATTTACCTGACAAGAAAGTAAGCTGCAGCCGGTCTTAAAACTGAAATACCTAATTATTCAGCCCATTTTTTACTGTGGCACCTTGACTGCTTGCAAGATACCTATTCAGTTGCTTTTAATTTCTAAAGAGAATGCTAAAGTCACCCTCTTAGAATCCGATCAGTCTCTACAGTCCTAAACAAGGAATGGATTTGGCACCTCAATTTTTTTCCTGTCTGCTCCAAACAGCTCTCTTGTGAGCTGAGCACCACAAACTCCAGCTCCCGAGGCCACATGGATGGAAGATGAAGCTTTACATTATTAGTGACTTGGGCTCATCAGGGTCTCATCCTGACCTCATGGTCCCCCAGGGGAAGTTAGAAGGAAGTCCAATGAGATGAGTGGTGTAAAAATAAAATCACAAAGAGATCAAGCTTATCAATCTTGCAAGGGCAGCTTCTCAGCTCTATGTGAAGTTTTACAGATGCAGAGACTATAAGCAACAGGTGCCTGAATGCTGCAGCACCCTTGGGCAGTGAGGAGCCTAAGTGTTTCTGAATAACCCACTGGGTACTAGTTCACACCTAAATACTTTTGGAAATCTGGTTCTAAACTCCTGAGGCCAGAAGCCAAGGACGAGACCTGATTTGGAATGATGCGAATTGCGCAGAACCAGGAAAATCCAGAGAGATTTGAGCCTCTTGGAGACCAGTGATGCTCCCAGTTGCAGGGTGATGAGTTTTTTTCACCGTCTCAGGGTAGAGAGTGGAGGTGGGTGCAGCTTACCCACAGGATCAATTCTTTAAAATGCCTTCAAGTATCTCACAAAGGGGAAGACCTCTCCCCAGAAAGCAGAATGAAGGCAGTGAAGCCATAAACTGTTGCTATTGCCAAAACTTGTGGGAAGAAGGACCAAGGTTAACTACTTTGCTGAGCTTTAGACCTTCTAGACTTTTTTTTATGTTGATCCCATGTACCTTATGCCTTCTCCAGCACATCCTGGCACAAAAAGCACATCAGCAGACACTAAAGTCCAGACACTCCTTGTGGGCTCCAGATCCTCTCTTGCATAACATTTTAATCCCTGAGGAACCCACTGCCAGGTAAAGAGGATTGTTGTTGCCAACA
Source organism: Phaethornis superciliosus (assembly GCA_023637945.1). Taxonomy (NCBI): domain Eukaryota; kingdom Metazoa; phylum Chordata; class Aves; order Apodiformes; family Trochilidae; genus Phaethornis; species Phaethornis superciliosus. Next base: position 81,742,601 of record JAJQWJ010000001.1, on the reverse strand, counting down.
TAAAACTGAAGGGAAGGGAAAACTGTGGGCTAAAAGCCCAAGGAAAAGAGACAGGAATTCTTTATTGCTTATTAAATGTGCAATTCAAAACCTGGTGAATAGGGAGATGAAAAGCTCCTGCTGAGAAATTGAGAGAGAAATTGCATTTTGGCCTCGGGGAAACCTGTGCCTATAATATTAAAGATGTGTAAATAAATAAATAAAGGCAGTAGCTAGATTTACATATCTAATATTCTCTCATGCCATGATCAATGTCAATATTTTACTATTTTATGAGGTCCTCCAAAAATCTATGGCCCTTGCCTTTATTAATTGTAGATCCTCACTGCAAAGGTCTTTTGCATCTCTCCAGCAACTGGGTCTTAGCTGTCAACTCCATTAAATTCTATTATAATGTGGCATGATTGAATGCTCCAGTGGGATTGGCCAGCCAGTGTATGTTAATATATTATGGAGCACACAGAGGAAGGCACCAGCACCTTGCTGCATTCACAAAGATGCTGTTGTGTTTACATTTTTTTTTCTACTCTGTGTGCACGTCTGCTGTTTCAGTGGAAACTGCCTTTACCATTATCCCTCGCAAAAAACCCAGTGTAAACTGCAAGGGAGCTTTCCCTGGGATGTCAAAGCCAGTGGTCGTCCCTCAGGTGAACAGATTCTCATTCTCTGCCTGGGATGTATTTGTACAAGTTTAATTAGTTTATGTTTGTACAGTATGGAAATCTAGGAGGCCCATGGTATTTAACATTAGTGAATATTGAAGAGCAGGGGATGTCCCACCCTGCTGGTTAGAAACAGGAATGTTATGATGGTGGGAGGCAGCAAAATCAATTCAGAGAGATGGGGTCACAGACTTATTTTATTTTTTTTTAAATAAGATACACTGAAACATCACCCCTGGCCACCTACCACTGAGGAAATATTTATAATCAAGGCAGTTTTTACTGCGGTGACATATTTTTCAAAGAATGGGGAGAGGACTTTTGTGGTACAAACACTGCAAAAGCTCCTCCACAGCAAAAGCTCTGTTTGTTGTCCTTGTGGAAGGAAGGACAACAAGATGATATGGCCACAAAGGATGTCTTCACAACCCCTTTCTTCCCTCAGAGCCCGAGCAGGCAGCTAGTGCAGGGGCTGAGCTGATGTGAGCTGAAACAGCCCCCTGAAAGCTGCTCCCTTCTCCAAAGGTGAGGAGGGTCCCTGGCTTGTCACCCTGCCTCCTCCTGCCCCATCACATTTCCTACTTCATCATCTCACACCCACCTTCGCCCCTTTTTGTAGGGGTTGGAAGTGGTCAAATTGTTCCACTTCTTGGATATTTGCACCAATTCAAGCTGGTGTTTTGCTCCAAGAGTCAGGCTTGGGCTCAGCTGCACGTGTCTCTAGTGGTCTTTTAATCCCCTGTAGCATACAAGGGGTCTGGCAGATCATAAATATGGATAGTGGAAGAATTGTGCCTTTTTGGGGCAGTGCATCTAGGATGGATAGGATGTCATCTGCAGTGACACTGTTTGGACAATTTATTCCCACCCTTGTTGCATATTTTCATCCTGAAATGAGCAACCCAGCTTGGGCACCTTCTGCTTTCACTAGGAAGGCAAAAGAGCAAACGAAGACTGCAAGCTCAGACTGAAAATCAGTTTAATTCAGAACTGGAGAGGAGAAAAGAGACGAGAAGTCATATCCAGCCCTCAAACTATGTGTAGCTCCATGAGATCACTGTTTGTTTAGGGATGCTCTGATCTGATGCATTTAGTAGTCAGTGTCCTTCAGACAGCCCTTCAAGGTCTCTGGAGAGCTCTGCTGGGTCACCATCCTCTCAGCCCATAGCAGCCATGTGCATCAGTGCTGTTAGCTCCCTTTGCCTGTGTTTACACTTGACATTTCCAAAGCCCTGTGTGCTACCATGAGCAGGAACACAGCCAGGGCAGCACCAGCCACCACAGCACTACAGTAGACAAGCTTTGATGAGCATTAATTCTGTGGCTTTAGCCAGAGGACAAAAGACATATCCTGATTGCCTTTTGGGGGCCGAGCTGAACTCACACCAAAGACTAATTCATGTCTGCTCAGCCAGGGAATAAAGCAGGAATTTGTGTACCTGGGTGGTACATGGCTGGCAAAACCTTGTGAAATTCCTGGATTATCTGGGAGAGCTGCCACAATGATAGTGCCTGAAATGCAGCCTCTTCCTCCTCACTTGCTCCATGGAGGACTGCATTCTTGCCCTGCATTGTTTCAGTTCCTGTGCTTCTGACACACTAATTGCCTTGGTAAGAGATCTTGCCTTGTCCAACTCAATCTGCTTTTTAAAGACAAAAAAACTCACCTAATTCCATAATTCGTCTTCAGCATCACACTCCTCTTGCTTCCAAACAGGAATCATAGACAGATTGATTGATCTGTTGCAACGAGGGCTAAAGACAGTCTAGTATTAGGGGCCAGGGAGAAAAAGATGCTGCTTATACTAATAGCTTGAAATTCTTTTCCCAGAGGATATCATTGACTTTATCTGATACAGGAAAGTAACCACCCAATTTTGAAGAAAAAAATTGTCATTAGGGTTGCAACAGTGTCCAGGGGGATAAAAATAAAATTTAAAAAAAAAAAAAAAAAAGGTAAAAACCCAAATCTTCCTGAGAACTGAAAGGGGAAAGGGGATCTGCTGCTGCCTTCCCAACGATGTGCTTCACCTTTGTGCCTGCTTTGCACAGAGAGGAAAACCAGTCTGCTTTGTTCCTCCTGGAGACAAGTCAAAGGGCATCAGTGTAAAACAGAAGCATAAGCTACATTTTCCTAGTTCCAAAGAGGATGTAAATGCGTAAAATGTGATGGAAAAGGTTGATTTTTTTTTTTTTTAATTTCTTTTTTTCCCCCCTCCTTTCTGTTTTTTATTATTTCTCTCTCAGGAATGGTCTGACAGCCCCAGGCTGGAGTATGTGTCTCTCCCAACTACTCTGTCACCCGGGTAACCATGGAGACCATGACGATCGATTAGATGCCATCTGATCTCAACCTCATAAAAAAAAACCCCACGTGCACCCGCGCGCACGCATACACGCACACACTCACACACACACACACACACAAAAGAAAACAGGCAGCAGATGGCAACCAGGCCACTAGACCTGTCTCCAGAGAGAGAGAGAGATGGGGAGAGGGACTGGAGAAGCAGGAGGAGAGATATCATGAGGGAAGGGGAAAAAAAGGACAAAGAAGGAATAGGTGGGGAGAGGGTGAGACAAAGAAGGAAGGAGGGAAGGAAGGAAGGAAGGAAGGAAGGAAGGAAGGAAGGAAGGAAGGAAGGAAGGAAGGAAGGAAGGAAGGAAGGAAGGAAGGAAGGAAGGAAGGAAGGAAGGAAGGAAGGAAGGAAGGAAGGAAGGAAGGAAGGAAGGAAGGAAGGAAGGAAGGAAGGAAGGAAGGAAGGAAGGAGCAGATCCTCAGCTGGTGTAATCAGGGGGGATGTGTTTTTCAGACTGCCTGCAAGTCTGACTTGCTTTGTGGGTGGAGAGTGAGACTGAGTGAGACCAGGAAAGAGGAGAAAGGTGTAAAAGTACTAGATTAAACGCAAGGGAAAGCCCATGGAAGTGCAGTAAGTGAACCTTTGAGCATTTCTACCCCTGCAACAGCTAACCCTGACTGCAACTGGTCAACCTTCTCAGAGGATGTGAGATGGGGCCAAATGCAGGTCAGAGCTCTCCACCCCACTGGGGTCAGGGCAGGTATAATCTGAGAGCTCCTGCACCAGTTTTGTGCAGCCAAGAGGATTGTTGCTATGCTTTGGTCACCCCACCTGGGATCTGTGCACCGTCAGGCATGGAGCTGGAGAAGCTGCCTCACCCACACCTCACCACTGGGGACCCACGGGTGGTTTGGCCAGACACACACACATATTCACTACCCTGGAGGTGACTGACAGGAGTTAAAACTGCCTGAAATCCTTCACAGCAGGAACTCTTATGTCTGTACAATACTACAACAATGAGATCCCTCTACTTGCTGAAGGTCAAATAACTAAAAAATCATAAATGGGTCTTGGAATTGTAGGACAAGTGACTGGGCTGAGATCTCAGTGGCATCTGGAAAAAGAAATAGGGCTTTGACCATTGATCTGTGGGGAGATACCAAAGTGACAGAGGTGAGAGTCCCTCTGAAGTCTCAAAGCAAGGATCCTGGGGTCTATTTTCTGAGGGTTTCCTAAAACATTCAGAACAGGCTATTACCTACACTGATATCGAGAGATTAGTTCTGAGATTGACATTTACCCTAGTTGAGAGAACAATCTAAAGCTGAGTGAAGAACACTGATGCTAGTGAATTCAAACTAGTTCTGCAGATCTCCAGGGTGGCCTACATCCCAAATCCTTATTACCAGAATTACACAGTGTTCCTGTTTTCTTCTCTGTATCATTGCTATTAAAAGAAAGCTTCATTTACCTACCCCCAAAAAGCATAGAAGGGAAAAGCATCAGAAAGCCAAGATGTTGCTGATGGTTAACTGTACCCATGAAAGAATTTTTCCCTAGATATCTTCAAGGCAGATAAAAGCACAAAGTCATCTTCTGTTCTCAGCTGCCTCTCTGAAAAGTCGGGATGAATATTTCTACAGCCAAAAAGTTACTCTTGATTTGTGATGAAGAAACTTTAAAGGTAGCATGACAGGTCATCTCACGGCAGTCTGATCAAGATTGACGTAAGCCACCTGACCACAGACACTGCTTCTTCCACTCAACCCAAGTCCATCATCAGGAAAGTGTCCTGCACTTCTGAGTGTAACCCAGTGACACTGGGTTAGTGTCACTAAGGGGAGAAATTGCTCTAAGAAGGCTGAGTTTAGCTATTGTGTGTGAGATTCTTGAAATAAATAGGAAACAGATCAGACATCCAGAAAGGGATGAGTTCCAGGACTACTGCAACAGCATAAATTCTAAAGATCAGATATAATTTGTTTGAGTACTAGATTAAAATCAGAAAGAGACAAGGAATGTTCTGTCATCTGTATTACAGAGGACACACACAAAAAAAAAAAAAAACAACCCCCCAAATGTCAGTGTCTCAGTCTATTTCTCAGCCTGGGGGAAAAAATTTATGCTCTCTTGAAATCAAGAGCAGGTTGTCCTGTAGGGCAGGTTTTCCTCCATGGAAAGTAGGGGATATGGCCCATGTTACCCAGAAATGAATGGCACTGATACAGCCTGTCTTGAGGAACTTGTCTTTATGTTCTTTTGCAGAGGGAAGAGACTAATTAGTGTTCAGTGGTTTAAGCAAGTTCAGTACTCATGACGAGCTCCCTTGACTTTTTTTCTGGGACGACAGGCCCAGAACCTCTTAAATAATTTCTGTCTTGAAAGAGACGTGACAGAATTGATGGTTCTGCTGGCTCTGCTAAGAGCTCATACAAAACTTCTTGATCCCCACAGCCTTTCCCAGATTGTACCAATTGATGAAGCGTAAGAGAGGCATCATGGCTTTACAGAAACAGATACCTCAGGGCAGCTCACCAGCAGCAAGGATAGATGTATGCCCTCTTGAGAAGGATTTTTTTTTTTTTAAGTTGAAATACAGTTGGGTTAAGGTTGACAGGCTGGAAACATGTTCAGACAGTTGCTACTTACTATGCATCTATCTCCCAGCAGTACTGAGTATTCATTATTATTATTAGAGGATAGCATTACTGCTGTGTTTTGTCACCAAGCTACCAGGTTGAGAGGTGATATGGTATTTTTAAGAAAATGATTCAAAATTGCACCTGATTAATAAACAAATACAAATACAGTCTCGTTTTCACCTCAGAGATACTGCAAGAGGAACAATAACTGGGCAAAGGGCTGAATTTGGACTGTTTTGTTGACAGGGTTTTTCTTGACAAACAAGCTGTGTTTCTTTCTCCTGCCTGCCAAAAGATGACTGGAACGTCTGGTTTGGAGCAACTCACCAGAGGAATTTTCTAAAATACACAATAATGGAAATCAATATCCCATGATGATGTAATGGAGGAGTACAAGAAAACTGGCATGTTTGGTGTTTGTGGCAAATTCTGAGTGGTCGATTTCTCTGTGTTGGTTTAATTGCTGTGGATTACATGACCATATCCTTAAGAACAAAGGACAGAACACTTTTACCTCAGTGACCATATTTAAGATCCCCAAAATCAAGAGGTATTAAAGCAAACATGGCCTTATCTTCAGAGCATAAACCCTCTAACCTTAGCTGCTGTGAAAAATAAATGACATTTTTATTTATATGGTAGGATCTGAGAGGTAAATTTTATTCACTCAGGTATAAGAATATAAGCCACAGTGCTTCCACCAGTGCTTGAAGGTATTGCCTTTGAAATTACATCCATGATGGACCCTCATCAAACAGAACTCACTGTCTTGTTCTTTAGGTAATGGTTCTTTTCCCACTAGCTTAACTGAGAGGAGGCAGATTTGTCACACAAGAAAATACTTCCCTACAGCCTGTTTTCGTTCCATCCTCATTTCCAAGAGCCCTAGCAGCCAATATGTTTAATATTTCAGCAACAATGTGAAATGTACCCTCCACTTTTTTTTTTTTTAATTTTACTGTTTTCATTCAAACTCACTGTTTTCCCAGGACTCTTCCCCCTCTCCACCTGCACACTGATAGCCTGGCTATCCCAAAAGACTGGGACCATTCCAGCCTCTTCTATGCCAAAAGCCACTCCTTCAGATAATTTCTCAGAGCTTGTCCAGGTCTTATTTAACCTACAAGGCATGAAAAATATTCTTACTTCAAAGCCAGACTTTCAAACTCAAAATCATCAGCTCACAAAGAAGGACAGGTACAGATTCAGTTTAAAGATCTCCAAAGTGTCCATTTTTTTTAGTGGCCTCATTGAACAAACTGTTAGAGAGAAACTGAAGAGAAATAGCAATAACAATAACTTGGGGGAAAAGTGTTTCATTTTGAGGAAAGAGTGTGTGTGGAAAGAGTACCTAGCTTGGCTAGGCAAGCAATCAAGGGAGAGCACAGCATGCAATTACCCACAAGTAAAAGGGAAGAATTGTGGGGCTGCAGTAAGGAACAAACCAAGGAAGCATATATGGCATAGCAGCAAGAAAATATGTACTGCACTCTTAAAGATAGAAGTTGACTATTTGTAGGGTGGCCATGCACATAGATCTTAATCACCATGAGCAAAAGAGTGAGGGGTACAGTCTGACGGCAGTGGAAGACCCTGGTGATCTGCATAGCTTGGTAGCACAGCGTGGTTACTAATGAAAGGTGTAAGAATCCACTAGCTTCCAGGGAAAAACCACTCCTGCTAACACGCTCTAAAACAAAATAATCACCTGACATGGAATGGAATGATACTGAAAATTCTTGAGTTCCCGATGCTACTATCTTTTATCAGGATGTTATAGCTCAAGTAGTAACAAACCAGACAAACTTTCAAACATGTATGCTCTCTTCAGGTCTGACACTGGGTGGGATGATGGAGAACTTCTCATGAGGCATCTGTCTGTAATTCTGGGTTTTGAGGGTGTGAAGGGCACTGGCTGATAGAAAAACCTCCCATGGGACATGGAAGTCCTGATGGCTAGAGCATTTAAAACTAGGTAAAACACTAGTAAAGGTACTGTAGCTTATAAGCATATGCCAAGAGAAAAAGGGAACAGATGGGACCCCATAAATCTCCTCCATCTCTAGTTCTCATGAGCCCCTTTTCTGTCTTATATTGCCCCAAGCCAGCATTCTATACACATAAGGAACTCAACATAAGGATGACTCTAGCAATATTTTTTAAATGGCACTTTTGCTTATGCCTGATTAAAGAAATAACAACACTGATAATAGTAGATGATAATAGAACTGGGAGCTATAAGGATGCCCAAGCTGTGGGCCAGAAGCAGCAGGGCTTGAGAACACATTATGAAGAATCTTCAGCCTGTGCTGTCCTTCTGAAAGGGAAAAGACAACGAACACTGCAGTCCAGGTTTTACTTCTGCATCTGGGTGTTTTGTTAAGAAATTAGTTAAGAGTTTTACCTGGTCCCTGCACCTGTTCAGCTATCCTGTTTTATTTGCCTTAGGCTAGCAAGCAAAAGAGACACTAAATCCCAACAGCTCAGGATGGGCTAAATTCACTATTTTCAAACTCTTCGAGGGTCATTTGTTGGTTGGCTGGCCACAATCATTGAGATCAGCCCTTAAACTCATCTTTAGATGTTTACTTTTCAATACCTCCAAGTTTTGTTTCCATATCAAGTAAAAAATCACATAGAAATCGTAAGTGTGAATATTTTACATCTGGCAATGGGGTGACAGCCAGTGAGATTAGTGCACTCAGATAAGTTGCCCCTCTCAAGGATGCTCAAAGCTCAACAGGACCTGATCTTACTGCTAGGAACTCTGTTTTCTTTCCTTCCCCATTTTTTTAACTTCTCCTTCCTCTTTTCCTACACCTTTCTTCTTTCTCTCCTCTTCCCACCTTTTCCCTTCTTCCCTCCTTGCAGTACGCTGTGACCTCTCCCTGCCCTCTGCAAAGCCTTGTTTTACCTCAACAGAGCAGGATTCAGACAAGACAACCCAGAGTGGCTTCTCACGGTTCCCAGACCTATTTCAGAGAGTGCTTAGCCCAATGGGTCTCTTCCTCATGCATCTTTTTGTCAAGGCTTTTTGTCTGGATTTGATTCCTCCCTCTAGCCTCCAGGACTGCATCTCGCCAGTCTGATATAATGCAATGCCAATTATTTCAGCTGTGACATGTGAGGATAAAGTTGTGGGGGAGGAGGCCAAATAAGTCCCTGAGAAATTACACTGGCCAGATCTTCAGAAGCACTGAAGAAACTAATTCCCTTCAAAATCAATACTGCAGTGCCGTTGAGGAATCAAAGCAACGTACTTGAGCGAAAGCAGAGCTGAATATACCTCTGAACAAGTGTCCTGATCACGTACACCACAGTGCCGGATCCCCTCTCCCTTGCAATATCATAAGTCTGAGGAAATTAATTGCAGTCCACAGGGTAGTGCAATCATAAAGGATGAGTAAATGAGTGGAGAATCAGGGCCAATAAAAATACACTCACAGTGATCGAAGCACTTTTTGCCAACCCATATTTTCCTCTTCTATTTTTGGTCTTCTCCTCTTCATGTTGAACCTCACTTCTCAGGCTTCCTAGCACTGTGATGATGATGATGATTATTATTGCTATTATTATTATCATTGTTGCTTTGTGGGCTGAGAGTTGCAGATCTCAAGAATAAGGCAGATGTCAGCAGCTCCAAACGTTCATATTCTATTACACAGCAGAACAAATGAGTTTGTCAAGGAAGCGCTCGCCAATCCAACAGGAAAACAGCACAAACAGACACAAAATAAATAAATAAATAAGCCCTGCGGGGACAGGCAGACTAGTTCTGATTAGATATTATGCTAACATGATGCCTACTTTCTATCCTAACAGTGTTTTAATACATTTAAATTATTCTGGGGAAATAAGTCATGAAACAAGAGAAGAAGCCTTCATGTCAGAAATGATTAAGATTATCCAAGAGGGCCAGACTGCCTCTCTCATGGAAACACAGATCCCACATAATGTGGGATTATGAACACAGCCTGAACGTTTTTTACATAGCACCCCTGACACCACCTCATTACCTTTGCCAGTGGTTGCTTTTCCCAGCTGCTAGAAGAGTATTCTGGGCTGGTGAGAAGGAGGCCAACACCAATTCCTGCACCATGGCAGAGTCTCAGCCTCTGGGTTTTGGAGGGAGATGCCATGGGGGAGACACCTGAGTAGCTGTAAGAAAGGCTGGAGTCAGCTGATGTGTTGGTGGTGATGCTTGACATGTGCAAAGTGTGTATGCCCACCTCCAGCTTTTTTGCAAAGGGCCATCATCAAAGCTGAGCTCGATGGAAATGCACATTTTCACAGCAAAGTCATGCTTGTGGTCCTTAGAGTATTCTTACAGAATCATAGCATGATTTGGGTTGGAAAGGCCCTTAAACATCATCTAGTTCCACCCACACCCACACGGGCAGGGACATCTCCCACTAAAAGTTTTCTCAAAGCCCCAAGGCTGCTTGCCCTGGCCTTGAATGCTTCCAGGGAGGGGACATCCACAACTTCCCTGGGCAACCTGTGCCAGTGTCTCACCACTCTCACAGTAAAGAATTTCTTCCTCCAGACTTTCTGAGAAGGGACAAAACCAAGTCTTGCCTGACTCAGCCTGTAGCATCTCATCTTCCTCTTATCACAGATGCCTCCACATGCTCCACCATCCCACAGCTAGGAAGATCTCTTTACTTTCAATGGACTTGCATAAAAAGCCTAAACACACTTGTCAATCTCTATGCAGTGAAGTTAATGTTGCTTGTGAAACTATGGCCTTGGGAGACCCTTCATCTCCTGAGTATTTGCAGTCATGGTTAGCTGCAGCCCACAATTTCCTTCCTCCTGTGACCAATCCCATAATTTTCCTTGAGATGACAAGCTACAAATGAAAAGTGTATTTGTTTTCCAGCTATAGAAAAAAAAACCATGGATAGGGGTGCAAAGTTGTGAATACATCAAGAAAGCAGAGACTTTGCTTTTTAAGAACTAAGACTCTAAGGACCCAAGTCTGGCATGAAACCTCCATTCCCTGTCAGCTGGACTATGCTTAGGCACAGAACTCTGATACTGATCCCAGTTACCAGTAACTCAATTCACCCAAGTGCAGATGATGAGCGGTGACAAACCACACGGCAGTAGTTTAAGGGCTTCCTGGTGACCCCTCCTCCCATTACTCCCTTTGCAGATTTGGCATATGGGAACAAGTGTCCTCCCATGGCTCTGCCATGGCAAAATGTGATGCATTAGTTTAAAAGCACTGAGACACCAGATGATGAACTGGAGCTGCTGAGACTTTCTGTCACAGGGGCAGTAACTTGTGGCTGATGGACGAGGCAGACAGCTGGATATGAAAGTAGCCTAAACTGCCAGAAAAAGACTTACCAGCTCATCTGTCAGCCCTAAGTGAGCGGTGAATCAAACTGCATTAGCTTCTGCTCAATACTGCAGAACAGAAGTTGTCAGGAAGATCATACCAAGTACACACAGGGGGCAACTCACAACTTAGTCCTCATTGTAAGACACAATGGAGGAATTGAACAGAGGAGACTGCATGTGAGAGAACAAGAAGAGGACTTCAAGATGGCCTAGTATTTAACTTTAGTTCTTTAAATTTAACTCTAAATACAAACAAAATGTGGTCAACAGTAGGCAAAAGTCACTGCAGTCTAAAACCATCTCAGTTTGCTTTTGTGGAGCTAAAGACTTGGGGACCCTTTGCTGCATAAATGACCCTGCAGAAGACTATGGCTATCACCAGTCTGTGGATATGTTCCTTGGGAATGTTCCCCAAATACCCATGTCAGTGAGTCACACCATCAGCAGACCTGGGACTATGATCTTGTTTGGTTTAGCTGAGCACCAATAGTGATTGCTCTGTCCTAAGCCAGCTCATGGAGGTAGGCAGGGTCCTGTTCTCCTTGCAAACTCCTGACATCTGAGCCTTGCTGAAGATTGGATTGGTTTCCCAGCTGTCCTCTGTCAGTTTTCTTCTATGCCCATAATTCATCCATACTCCATCTTCACTTTCCCATAAAGCAAGACCAGTGGTGAAGCTATTCAGCTTTTAAAAATACTTTGAGATCAACAGCTATAAATACTCTTTGTGAATAGGTGTTGTTATAGTGAAATGATTCGACGAGGTTTTTGGGAAAATGGGCGCAGCCCTGGCAGGGATAATTAAGGCAGCTGAAGTGGAGTTACATGGAGCTGAACATTTAGCTGCAGTCTGCAGAAATGGAAGCATCTTCCCCCTCTACAGCCTTCAACATCAGACACTCTTCACCACCTGGAAATGCATACACTTGCTAAGCCATATGGGCTTTTAAGTGCTCTACAGGATCCTACCATGACCTCTAGTCTTATTAAAAATCTTGTCTGTCCATGATGAAATTAAACCCCCTCAAGATGATGCAAGATAGTTCATATCGCATAAAATTTTCACCTCAGGACACTGCATATACATTCAGACTTCTCTCCATCAAGCACCCTCCAGGCATATTTTCAAATTCATATGAAAACCAGGAGAGCTTGAAGCACTTTTTTAAGGGAATGCTATAATTTTACATAATTATGGCTCCAGAAAAACTCCAGACTCCCTAGCAAAATAGAAGGCTTATCCTAACCCTTCAGAAATAAACACGTAGGCAACAGAAGAAGGAATAAACGAGAATGTGAATTATAACATGCAATTTCATAGGTATGCAGTATTACTGTGCTTGCTTTCTACCTTTCTTTAAACACAGCCCTAAAGTGGAGTTTTCTTGAGAATTCAGAAAAACTGGAGTCTGAGAGGAATGCAAAGAAACCTTACAAATATGCCTATCTGAACACATATTTATATATATATATGTGTATATATATATACATATATATATACATTAAAAGAGTTATTGCCCTAGGAGGCTACAGTAGATTTCCTCTGAATGTAGGGCATTGTCCTAAATACAAATAGGAATGGTCTGCATTCATAAGGAAATTCTGAAAAGATAGAAGAGTCTATTTTATTCGTCAGGTAGGCTGTGTTGTCAGCTTCAACAGAGCCCTGACCAGTCAGTCTTCTTGATAAGTCTTCTTCCTTTCACAGAAGGAATCACCCAGCTGAGGGGTCTGAGAATCATTTATGATGAATGGTAACAAATAATAGCAAGAGGAAACAAAGGAGAAAATAGAGGGTGCAGGAAGGAAAGATAACTGACAGATTTCATATTGAGAAAGATATGAGGAAACACGGTCAAGAAGAGAATGCAAGAACAACTCTAGAGCCGACAGCAGGAGACAGATGTCAAAATTACAGGAACAGAAGGAGAGGAATGTCCCAATGGCTCATGACACCAGCTGGTTTAAGCGCAAAGAGGAGCTCAAAACCCAGGAGAGCAGTGCTACATAGCCTTGGTGGGATAAGGAAAGGTGGTCAATGGAGATGACTGAGAATGCACAAGACCCAACACCACCTTCCATATGCTCAGAATTAGAGAGAGAGCTCTGGAGGCTGAGAAGCTTCTGCTGGAGTACAGAGGAGGCTAAACCCACACAGAGGATATGGTGTGAACATCTTTGGGAAAGGAATAGATTTTTAGACACCTGATTGTATTCCCCAAAAATATTTTTTTAGGCCTGACTGACTTCTTGTTGTAAACTGGTTTTGTCTCCTGTGCCAGGAATAACTATACTATTCACAGGAATGAGTTTAAAGCCACTTATAGCTGGCCCAGACTATACAAGTGGAAATAAATCAGTCAGTCTGCACCCCTGAATGCTCTGCAAACTAGCAATAACCTTGATGCTCCTTCCAGGAATTAGACTTGGTTCAATTTTCATTATCAGCTCCTATTTACAACAAACGGAGAACACAGGGAGTGTAACAAGCCAGGGAGGGATGCAAGGAAAAGTGCTACAACTTACTTTACATTAATATAATTAGGGCTGGCCCAAATTGACACTGGCCTTCCCTTTTCTGGCAGCATCCATCTGGGGATCTCAGACACACTCACTCATATCACTGTTTCTTCTGTTTTTGGTTGGGAAGCTGCACCTTTCCTGGAGACAGAGGCACAGAGAGGTGAAATTATTCATCTGAGACCACTTTCTGACTTGGTTGTGAGTCTGGGCTTAGATTAAAGGAATCCAGGCTCATCCTACTTTAAGGTTGTAAGGCTAGACATTGCATCAGCATCTTCCACCCACCTGTGAGATGCCTAAAAAGGATGCTGAACTGGGCAGAGCACCAGTATCTTCCAGTGAGGTAGTTCTTACATTGCATGGCAAAGTTTTTCTTTTCTGGTCAGTTGGCATAAGCTTTCCAGTTATGATAATTTGGTTTTGTTTTACAAGTTCTACTTTTTCCAAGTGAAGAAAGGAGACCTGGGGGCTGAGATGTGTGGCATCAATGAGTGAAAAAATATCTGCTTATGGAACGCAGGCGCTTCAGAATCTCCATGGGTTTTTTGTCTTCTTTTTTCACAAGAAAGAGCATTCCCCATGGCTACACACACAGACATCAGATTTAAAAATAGCCAAGTTCCACCTCAACTGAGGGGGAGTGAAAGACAGAAGACAGATGCATTGGCTGCCAGCTAGTCTTGACATCCACTTTTTCTTTCCTCACCCTGGCAGCCAGCAGTTGCACACATGTGCACAGGTAAGGTCCTTGGTGGCAAAGAACACTGTGTCTGCCTCCCCCTCAGTTCCCTGACTGCTGCACCTCAGCCATGTGTGCCTGGGAGCTGCTTCAGCCCACGCACCCTATTTAGTACACCAGGCATGAATAAAAATCAGCAAGTTCCTCTTATTTCTCCTGCTTAATTCACAAACTACTCTCTACGTCATCTACGTGTGTGAATTGTCACTGAGTCACAGAGGTTACCATTCACATCACTGTTTCTGGCTTGTTTCATTAACTGCTTCCATACCTGTGCTACTCTCCATGGGTCCAAGCTGTATAACAAAGTTTTCTGGAGGTGGAAGATCTGTTCTATTTGCAGACCCTGGAATGGGTCCATTTAAGGTGATCAGCTGCTGTCAAGGAGCCAGGCCTTGGTCTCTTTAACTTCCCCCTACTCAGGCAGTGGGAGATTTCTCCTCTTTTGAGATTTCTCCTCTTTGCCCTAAATGGCTCTAATCCACCCTCTATTTATGCTTTCAACCACATGCATTCATTGAAAACATAAGGCACTTCTGCCCACATATTAAACACTACTCTTCATGTACTCATTAGCAGTAGAAGGCAGTGAAATACAGCAAACTTGGCTAATTTATTTGCAAACATGTTTACAGTTTTTACATGTCTTTATGCTTTTACTTTAATTGCATGGCTCACAGAGAATTCTTTGACGTGGGAAATTATGGATGCTGAAAGTTTATATGAATTTAAAAAGCAACTTGACAAATTCATAGAAGAAAAGTTCCTCCAGTGCAGTAAACTGCAATTAACTGGATCTCAGTATCACTACTGAGGCACTATCACTCTTGGTTTATGTTATTCTCACAGATTTTCTGTTATGTTATTCTCAGAAGGTATTTTTGCTCTATTTCAATGTGTCCACATTACCCACTGTGGCCATTATTGAGTTCTTACATGTGTTTTCTGTGATTTCAGTGTGATGTGATTTCTATATCTCCTGTCCCAGGAACATCCAGGCTGCATTAGGATCTTCTAGGCACACTGCAAATCATGATACGTATTTCTTGTTCCATATTCAGACTTTTGCATGCCGAGCATGTGAGCATGCTAGCCTCATTTTGGGGCTGGGGTTATGGACAGGGAAAATGGGAAATATACCAGACCAGAATCACCTTAAAAATAAGGTGAGCTTAGTCTTTTCTTCATGGTGGCAAGGCATTCGAACCTTTTCAGTTTAACAAAAAGAATAGTGCATAATTGATACGGCCACTACTAATGAATACTGACCTAAGAAGGACTGGCAGATGTCTGAGTTTACTCAGCCATGTCTTCTCTTTCTGCCTGAAATGTTTGCCCAGGTGGAATTTTCCCATTTGTCCAAAATTTCCAGACATCTGACCAGAGCAGCAGCAATAGCTCTAGTTAGGCTCTGCATGACTGGAAAGTCCAAGTTAATAACTGGTGCACACAGGCATATCAGCTGTCCAGCACACATGCACACACATCTGTTTAAAAAATCTCTACCTAAACCTGATAATATGGTAACAGACAACTCTTAATCCAGGGTGCCCTGATATAACAAATTCCCACAGCTGAATGCTGAAAGTTTGCATGCTTATATTTCATATCAGTGTTTTTAACAGTGGAAAGAAATGGTCAGTGGAGTAGCTTACCAAGGATCTTAGTGAGTCCTCCACCATCACCAATGTTTAGATCAAGCAGAAATATAATTTCTGAAAAATGCACCCTCTGTCATGCAGGGAATGGACAGGGAAGTCATGTGGCCTTCAACCTGCAGTGAGATGCTCACAGTGGTTCCATTTAAAAAGTGCACATCATCTTCCATCTCCTGAGACACCCACCCCTCATTAAAACTGGAATATTAACTAACATTGCAAGGATGGTCTTTGGAGATGTGAAGACAACATGGCAGTGAAGGTGCTGAACACCCAGGTGGCACCTGGCTCTTTTCAGTAGCAACTAGAGCTTCATCTTAATGTCGCAGCTCATCTAGTCCGACGGGCAAAGGAAAAGACTGGAACCAAATCAGAAACCAAGGGACATGAGCCAAAGGCAGCAACTAGGTAAAGAGAACCGAGATTTTGTCCGAAATCCATAGATTTCACCCATTAGCTAGCTTGGAGACTACTGTTTTAAACATAGCATCCAGTCCCAGAGACTTACGTTTGCAAGGGAGCAGCTGAGAGGGCCTGCCTGTCCAGTAAATGCTGGCAAACCTCACCCAGTGTGGCCTTGCATCCAGACCTGGTGGCCCTGGTCCCTCTGTTCATGGCCCAGTAGGGAAAAAATTTTTTTCTTATTCTCCAGTCGCAAGATGTTCCTGCCAGCAGCCTCAAAGCTCCCCACCCATTTTTAAAACAGCCTGAGTCCCACTGCCTAGAGGAAGTAAATATGACCAGTGGAACAAAAAAAATATCACCCCAACATGCAAGAAAACCACAAGCAAAGGCACTGAGCTATATCCAGCACAGATTTTTCAAAAGGACGAGGATTTTCATGGCTCAGCGTTCTAATTTTTTTGACCGTTTATTTCCAAGGAACACATCCAAGAGTGACAAGCTCCATTTATTTCAATGGGCAGCATATGCCAGCAATGTGAATGGCGTATGCTATAAAAGAGAATGGATGTTCTCAAGCATCCTGGAAAGCTGTCCTTTCGACAGATAGAGGACATGTCAGTAATGGAAGTGCAGCTCTGCTCTGACAATCAACGCCATAAAAGTGGTCTTGTGGTTCCCATATTTGATGTCTCTGCATGGCAGCCCTGCAAGATTTGCTCAGGCTGCAAGTGAAAAATGATTTTCCTAGTTCCTGGCCCAGCACTGAAGGGCTCAGCTGGGTTCTTTCTGTCTTCTGCTTTTTCAGGACAGAAGAACACCTCCCTGGCCAAATGGCTACTCCAGGGTGTCAGTGCTGCACCCCTGCAGGCTTTTAGTGGGCTTGTGCAACCCAGGCTATTCTCTTAAATGACGTGACCTCCAAATGATCATGTGACACAAATATGAAATGTCCACACAGGCAAATGGGACCTTTCCATAAAATACCATCACATGGCACCATTGTTTTCAGTCTTGTCTCTCCTGACTACACCCTGAAGACAATCTTCCTCTGTATCTTGCTTTTCCAAAGCCCAATCTCCTGAAAAATCCTGCGAGTCTTGGTCACAGAATGAGCACTGTGTCTCACTTGATTGAGCACTGCCTCTCACTTGATGTTGTTTGCTGGCCTGTAACATGTTTCTCTAAGTCTCATAGTAGTGTGAAGCTTTTATTCACAATCATTAATGAATTAACTAGTATTAGCTCCATTCTAGGTCTTATCTAGTGAGCAGGCCTGGATCATAAGGTTTTATTGGCTTGTCAGCAAGCCCTAGAAGTCAAATGAGAGTGATTTTCTTCTTGCTTTTCAGTGAGAGGATCCTTATAAAGGGGAGATGTGGTTTTCTTTGATACTGGAACTTTCTCTCGCCACCTCTCATTCTCATTAAACATAAGAGGCTTCAGGGAAGGAGATAGGAGTCATGTGAGCTGCAATGGCATCCACAAGAAATCAGCTCCACCTCTATGCCTTCAGCCCTGGGAGAAACATCTCAAGACAGATAAGGAAGAATAGATGCTCATGGCTCCCTTGCAGCCCTTCAGTGTGGCAAAATCTAATTCCAGATTCTCCTCCGGGACATGCCTGTCCACTTGTGCTTCAAGATACACGATCATGGATTTAGTCTGCAGTAGGGCCACAGCCATACAACATCCCTGGATGCCCATTGTACCAACTGGAGACCCTTGTTGTGCCTCAGTTTTTCCTATTCACTTTCTTTTCATCAGGTGCAGCTTGAAGGATGTAGTTTCACCTTTTACAGAGAAGCCAAAACAATGCTATTCATGCCACTGAGGTCACCTTTGGTACCATTTGGGAGTTTCAGTTTGTCTTGATGTCATTGAGGTACTGGCTTAGTGAAGAGACCAACCATAAGGTTACACTGCCATCACTTTTTTTGGTGATACAAATCATAAGGTCTATGCAGCTTCCATTGAGATGATACTGATTCCCAATCTGCCCATCTACACTTCTGTCAGGCTATATTCTAAGCAAAAAAGACACAGAAATCTTGAGGAAGAGCTTTAGTCATCCCTCCTTTGCCAAAATAGAACTGTTGGTTTCTATCAACTACATTTTTGACCCAGGATTTCTAATAATTTCTGAAGACCTGCCTATCTGGGCCAGTTGGCCTCAGAAATATTGAGCTATGGAAACCAACCTCTTCCTCCAAATATGATCAGTGGGAACCAGGAGATCTCTCCACTGGGAGAATTTGGCCCTGCTTTGGGGCTTTATCTGCTTGGAAAAATGCCAGGCCATCAGCTCCAGCATTTCTGACTGGCTTGCTAGAGCTGAAGATATGGAAGCTACACTCCGGCTCTTCCAGTTGATGTGAGAAGATTGGTGGTGTCCCAGCAGGGCTGTTTGGGTAGATACCTGACAGGGCCAAGACAGGGTGTGAACCTCTACATGGAGCAGAGCAGTGGGGTAATCAGATCACAGTGTAAACAGCACTACATGAGGTTTCAGAAACGTCCACTCATAACTGAAGGGTGTTGAGCAGCAACTGCTTGGTCTCTTCCTGGAAATTAAAAATAAAAAGCAAGCCATGTGATGACAGCATCTGCTGCAGATTGCAGGATGGCTTGCATGAATTATCATCTTCCTGGCTGTCATTTATGGCAGCTTTAGCCAGCTACTTGTTCCATCACCTGCAGCTTCTGTGGGCTGAGGCCTCAGTCTTACACCTTGTGGAGTACTGCAAGCCAGAGCCACCAGCCCCAAGCCACCGGTGAGTAAAGAGCTGGAGAAGGTAGGGGTAACTGAGATTTTGGTTACTATTGTTCATGGTGGAAAAGGGGTTTACTGAGTCCCTGTGCCTAGGAGCTAAAACAGCCCCTCTGAGCACCAGTGTAATCCTCCTTTCCTTGCAGATCAGGTACCTCACACAGAGAGTGATGGCTCTCTGCTCCTCTCAAGCCCAGCAGCAAGCTCCACAGATCTAGGAAGCTCCTTGTCAGGGCTGGCAGACAGGTGGGCTAAGGGCACACATGTTTCAGACCCTACCAACCAGATAAAAATGCACTGCTTTTCACGGTGGGTCTTTGGCAGGTATGTCCCATGGCAGCAAAGGATCACCTAGACAAGGATCTTCAGAAGACCCTCTGGATCGATGTTGGATGTCCATGAACCCGGTGATGGAGTGTGGAGTCAGAACACCTACAAATGGTGACAGCTTTGGAGACCTGTTGTGGTATGGGAAAGTGGAAAACATTCCCGCATTTCCCTGGAAGACATGTCCATAAGGATCCTCTTGCAGGCTTTTTTTTTTTTTTTCTAGTGGGCCAGGTGACATGCAGGGAGGTTGTATACTTTGCCAGAGTAGATATAATTTTAAAAAAGATTGGTAAAACCCAAAATTATTCAGATATGTTACTCACTCTTATTAGGGGCCTTTAAATCATACGAAGGAGCAGAACCTCACCCCATTCAGAGATCTCGCCCCTGGATGCATGTGTTACTTGATGAACCACAGAGATCCTGGTACCTTTTCCTTGTCACCTTGCCACCCAGGAAGACAAAAGGCTCTGGTGAGGCCAATCACCTATAGAGCTGCTGCTGAGCAGCAGAACCAGCTCTGCTTTGTGCAGAAGAGCACTGCCTCACCCATCCCTCCTGCTGCCCCTTTCTGGGGGCTCTGGAGAGAGAGACTGTCAGCAGAGGCTCCTATCAGAGGGAAGTCCCCAGGGAGGAAGATGATTGCACTGAGAAAAGTGGCTGTGCCCCTTATTTGTTGGGATATGAAGAGAGGGAGATAGTAAAAAGGGGATCAGAGTGGAGAAGTATCTATAAGCCAGAAAGGGCACTGGGACAAGGTGGCAGCAAGAGGAGTCACCCCAGTCACCCATGTCCCCTGGCTCCATCACAAAGGGGCCTGGCTCCATCCAGCTTTCCATGAGCAAGAAAAGCCACAGCCCCAGGGTTGGCTGCTTTGCCTTACTGTCTGTGTGCCAAAGAGGGGAGGCAGTGAGCAGAGGGACGGAGGGGAGGGGGTTCCTTTTTGACCCCCTGTCTCCAACACGGCTGTGCCTTCCGTGCTCCGGGATTTGGGGCAGGTGGGAGACAGAGAAAGCCTGGGGAGGACCAGAATAAATACACTAGAAACAGTCTGATGATTTTCCACACGCTCTGTGTACATGATGCAAATTGATGTTTAAAGCTTATTTATTAGCTTGCATGTGAAATGCCAGCGGTGCTTTTCTAGATCAGTGGGTATCCAATATTTTGAGGGGGGGCAAGAGACACAGACAGGACAGGAGAGGACAGGACATGACACGATGGCGGTGAGAGTGTCCATGGCTCGAGACTGTATATCCAGAGGCTAGGGTTTATTTCACGGGCTGCTCTCGACTGTTATAATTTGTGGCACAGATTCAGTGAGAATCTGATCTGCTGAAAATATTTGGGCTGTGAAAACTCCCACACTGTGACAGATGTCAAGTCCAATTAAGTGACTCGTGTCCAGGTTTCTGTCCAATAGGCTTTCCCATTAGATATCAATTTAAGAGGGAAAAAAATGCCGTCCCCTTTTCTCCCAGCCTTTATCTCTTCCGACCATCTCTGTGCTAAACCCTTTGGTACCAGGAGCGGATCCGAGAGCATCTCCTCTCTGTCTGTCTGTGTCGCCCCTGCCACCTTCCGCACCCCTCCTTGGCTGCTTTGCCACTCCGGGAGGGGTGGGAGGAGGATCATCACTTTCTTTTTGTGCGTGTGAGCCTGCCTTTTCCTGCACCGACCTTGTCTCTCGCAGCCACTCCGAACACGCACCGAGATTTTCGTATATTTTGTTTTGTGGGGTTTTTTTGTTTGTTTTGGGTTGTGTTTTTTGGTGTGGTGGTTTTTGGTTTTTTTTTTTGTTTTGGTTTGGTTTTTTGTTTTTGGTTTTGGTTTTGGTTTTTTTTTGGGGGGGGGGGGTGTTGTTTTTTGGTGCTTTCTTTTTTTCTTTTTTTTTTTTTTTTTTTTTTTTCCTCCCCCAGCTTTCGCATTTCTGTCTTTATTCTCACCGGAGAGATGCAAGAGGAGTTAGGAAGCTCAGGGACGGATGGGGGTTTCGTTTATCCTTTTTTTTCCCCTCGCCGCAGACACTTGAAGAACCAGAAGAAAAACTAAACCGAACAGAGATTTTTCCGACGGCGTCTTCCCCTCCTGCTCCTCTCCGCCGGACCATCTGAATTAACAAAACCGCACCTTAACCCCAACCTCATCTCCCCCCCCCCGCCAAAAAAAAAAGAAAAAAAATATATATATACATACAGAGAGAGAGAAAGAGAGAAGAAAAGAGGGAGCGACGCATTGTTACCCAGACTCTCGGAGGAACAAAGCCGGCAGTGCCGCGCCGGGCTCCGCGCAGCCGGTACCGCGCCCCGGGAGCGACGGACGGGCCGGGCCGGGAGCGGCGAGGGCGGGCTGAGGTTCTGCGGGCTGAGGTTCTGCGGGCCGCCGCGGGGAAGGAGAGAAGGCCGAGGGGGCGGGAGAGAGGGTATAATCCCGGCTGGTGCTATCGCCGCATCCCTTTTGTTATCTATCGCGATCGAGGAAGAAGGAGAGCGAGGGAGACGGCACCGTCCGGCGAAATTTCCACCAACACCCCCTGTCAAAACTGACTTGCAGCAGGTGCCCCGAATTAAGGGGCGAAGGCAGGTTTGGATGGGGGAAAAGCTTTTTTTTCTCCCCTGATGCATCGTAAGTAACTTAAGTTGTGGTTTGCACTCCACAAACAAACACGGCTGCGGTATCCCCCATCTCCGGAGCGCTGGAGGCCGCGGCGAGGGATGAGAGCTGCCTCTCCCCATCCGAGCAGGACACTTTTCCGCTCGTAATTAACTTGATTTGATTTTGATATTTTCAATTTTTCCATGCTCCGCTCTCGGAGGATCATTTGAACTGTAAAGGAATCGCCGAGGGGGCGAGGGAACCTGGAGACAGAGGCTTGTCCGAACGACTCCACCGAGGTAAGCAACCTTAACAATATATCCCTTTTCCAGGTAGAACGGGAATGGGTTTACAGAAATAAGGAGAAAAAAAAAAACAACCAACCACCCAACCAAAAAAAAAACAAACAAAAAAACAAAAACAAAAAAAAACCAAAAAAAAAAAACAAAAAAAAAAAAAAAAACAAAACAGAGAGAGAGAGAGAAAAGAAAGGAAAAAGAAAAAGAAAAAGAAAAAGGAAAAAAAAAAAAAAAAAAGCCTCTTTCCAGCTCGGGTCGCCAAAGCCCACCGTCTGGATAAAGCCAAAACGAAAGGGGAAATTCAACACAGACCTCAGGGAAACCTTTAAGCAACTTTCTCTAGGAACGACCTCTTCAATTTCCCGTTTTCATCAAAACGACGAGCAAATCCTCCCTCATTTAGTGTGCTTTAGCATAAACCCCTTCACTTGAATCTCAGCTGAAAGGTGAATTTAAACCTTCCCTTTTCATTTCCCCCCCCCCCAAAAAAAAAAATCACTAATACCTGATCCGCGCGCTGGCCAGGTTATTATTCCCAACCCTGCCTTCTGGGCCTGACTTAAGGTTCCCTCTTAAAAATAGGAGGGAAAGCGTTTCCGATGGACCTGGCAAGCGGCAGCCCTTTTCCAAGAAAGCAAGATTTCCTCCCGTCCCTTTCCCCAGGCCTTTCCCTCTGTGTGCCCAAGGGGGGTAGTCCCGGCCCCCGGCCACGCGTGCCCGTGTCTCGCCCCGTGGTGGGAGGCTGGGCTCTCCCCTGCAGGGTAAGGGTTCCTCCTGCCCGTCGTTTCATGTCTCATTATTATTACTATTATCATTATTACTTTTAAATCATTTTTTTCCAACCTGGTCTGAGACCCAAGGGGGGACTTTCGTGGAAACTGCGTGAAAACAGGGCAACCAGGCTGGTGAAGGGACTCCAGCACAAGTCCTGTGAGGAGAGGCTGAGGGAGCTGGGGGTGTTCAGCCTGGAGAAGAGGAGGCTCAGGGGAGACCTCATCGCTCTCTACAACTCCCTGAAAGGAGGCTGGAGCCAGGGGGGGTTGGGCTCTTTTCCCAGGCAACTTTCAACAAGACAAGAGGACACAGTCTTAAGTTGTGTCAGGGAAGATTTAGGTTAGATATTAGGAAGAATTTCTTCACGGAGAGGGTGATCAGACATTGGAATGGGCTGCCCAGGGAAGTAGTGGATTCTCCATCCCTGGAGATATTTAAAAAGAGACTGGATGTGGCACTCAGTGCCATGGGCTGGTAACTGCTCCGGTGGGTCAAGGGTTGGACTTGATCATCTCTGAGGTCCCTTCCAACCCAGCTGATTCTATGATTCTATAAAAATACCGGGAGATCTGAATTCGGGGGGACGGGAGAGGCGTTCTACCGTCCTCCCTCGGGCTCACTTTCCACCCTCTCTCGACACCCCAGCCCTACACACACACACACACACACACACACACACACACACACACATTTGTGCCCAAGGTTATTCACTACTTGCCTGATGTATTGTTTTATTACATGCCGGCATGTCCACGGACGCGCTCGGGTTTGTATTGCTGTCTACATGACAGATGGTGCTCTGTGAGGCCGCAAGAAGATACGATTCAATTTTGTTTTGAAAGGCACGTCCGCATTTATTTATTTATTTATTTACACCTCCCACCCTCCCCCGCTTTTCGCGCAGGGAGGGGAGAGGAGGGAAAATTTAAAGGAATGGGAAACTTCGGCCGCTGCTTTGGTTTCTTTTTGAATCCCACGATTAAAAAAAAAAAAAAAAAATAAAGCAGGTTCTCCAAACACTCCCATTTGATTACTGGCAAGTCGCTATCCTTGCCAGAATTGCTTTCACAATCAGCAGTGGGAAAGGAAAAAAGAAAAAAAAAAAAAAAAAAGGGAAAAAAAAATTAAAAAGGAAAAAAGGGTGTGAGGATGTGTGTGAACTCAGCAGATAAATCAGATCCCCATAGTTTTAATCGGGGAAATAAATTTCCCTGCTGGACTTGTTATGTCTGGGGAGGCTTGAGCTGTACTTTTAAAAGCATCATGTCTGTAGCTCGGATCCCGGACAGCATTACCAGAAGAGAAATGGTTAGAAAATACGTGATTAAATACGTGATTAAACCAACCAAACAAAAACACGATCTGATACTAAGACACGGAATATTAGCTTGTTCGAAGAAAGAAAAAAAAAAAAATAAAGAAAAAACAAACATCACAAACCAACAAAACCAAACCAACATATTCTTTTATTCTTTCCGGCCCTATTCCTACACCCAAGCAAGTGTAGGGAATACCGGAGGAAGTATATTCCGTGGAAGCTGCCTCCAAAAGCTAGCAACGGGATGGCAGATGCCAGGGCATCATCCATCCCCGGGATCGCTCCCAGGAGCGCATCCTGAAGGAGCGGCGATCCCCGCTGCCCGTCCGGCTCTCCCGGTGCCCCGGCCGGGCGGAGCGGGGCTTCTGGGGCCGACATTTCCCCTGTCCCTGCCCCTATGCCCCCTCCCACTCCCACCCCCACCTTCACACACACACACACACACCCCGTGTCGGCGGTTTTGGGGCTCTGACCCGCTTTCTCTGCTTCTCTGTCCCGGGAAGGCTCCTCCCCCCCCTCCAAGATGATGCTCAGCCCGGACCAAGCTGTTGACTCCGACCACCCCTCCTCGGCGCCCTCCGACCCGGAGTCCCTGGGGGGTGCGGATGCCCAGGCTCTCAGCTGCTGCGCCTCCGACCCGGAGCCCAGCGAAGGCGGGGGGGGCGGGGGGGAGAACCGAGGCGGCGGGGGGGGGGGAGGAGACGGCCGTCTGGGGGTCCGTCCCGGCTTGCACCCCCCGCCTCTGAGCCGGGAGGAAAAACGCCGTCGCCGCCGCGCCACGGCCAAGTACCGCTCGGCCCACGCCACGCGTGAGCGGATCCGGGTCGAGGCCTTCAACCTGGCCTTCGCCGAGCTGCGCAAGCTGCTGCCCACTCTGCCCCCCGACAAGAAGCTCTCCAAGATCGAGATCCTGCGCCTGGCCATCTGCTACATCTCCTATCTCAACCACGTCCTGGATGTCTAGAGCCGGACGGAGCCCGCAGCACCGGGACAGCACCGGGACAGCACCGGGACAGCCCCCTCCCTCCCTCCCTGTGTCCCCCCCAGGTCCGGAGGGCAAGGCCGAGGGGTGCAGCCCCTGCCCCGGGACGGAAGGGATGGGTAGGGGTGGTGGGGGCAGGGGGGTAGCCCACCCCGCATCCCCTCTCCTCTCTGACCCGGGGGTTCTCCCGCACGGTCGCGGTGCGACTCGTTTTGGGTTTGTTTTTTTTTTTTTCCCGAGAGAAATGTTAAAACTGGATTGTTTCTTCAGGCTGTCAAGTGCCCCTTTATATATATCCAAAAACATCTACTTGTGACCTTAAACGTGTGACCTATGGGTGCAGTTAAAAATAACTATTTTTTATTTATGGTAGAAGGAGTTGACAATTTATTTTTTTCAAGATTTATTTATTTTTCAGAGTGGTGGCAATTTTACTTTGGATACTTTGTGCCAATTGGTTTATATAGTCGGGTGTTTACACTTTTCTCCTGTGGAACATTATGTTTAACTTTATGAGTGTTTGTTGGAATCAATACAATGTTCCTTTAACCTGTTTTTTAAAGTTTATTTTTCCCCCTCCAATCATATTGCACTTGTGTAAGACGAACCTCCCCTTCCTCCCTGTTTATATTTTATATATATCAAGGCATTTGTTCTTGACCCTTTTTGTGTGTGTGTGTGAGATCGACAACCACTAGCACTTAACTAGGAGAGTTTTTTTAAAACTTGTTGTTATTCTGATCTATAGTTACGTCTGAAAAGTACTTTGCAAATCGTTTATAAGGGAAGTAGTTTCTTTGTGGGTGTATATGTGTGTGGGCATATACATGCATGTGTGTGGGAGTGCGCGTGGGTGTGTATGTGTGGTATATTTTTAGGAAAGGACATTTTTCCTAAAAAAAAAAAAAAAAAAAAAAAAAAAAAAAAAAAAAAGAGGGAAAAAAAAAAAAAGAAAGAAAGAAAAGTAAATCCAGGACTGCTTTCCTTTGTGACAACCAAAAAAATTCTATAACCTGAAAATGTTTCATGTTCTTTGCTGTGAAACTTTTAAAACAAGAAGCGCATTTTAGGAACAGAAGAGAAAAAGAAAGAAACACATCTGCTATCCAAAGATTTTAGTCTTTTTCAGGGTTTTTTGTGTGTCTCTGTTGCTTTATATAATGCAATATTTTGTAGTGAGAATAGATAAATCTGGTTTCTATCTGATGCGTTTTTCATATCTCTCATGAATGGTGAGCTGTTTTGCATATAAATAAAAGTATCAAATAAAAGCTGTTTTTTCCTAATTATTTTCCCTTGCTGGTCTTTCTGTAAGATGGAGGTGCGATACCCTTGCAAATAAATGTTGCAAAGTCTGTTCAAGTTACATGTGAGAAAGCTCCAACAGGTTACCTGGGGAGCCTCAGCCTGCAGCCCCTGCACCACCGCTCCCCTGCTCAGGCTTCCCACGTGAGGGGGGATCAAAGGGCCTTTACCTCTACTTTCTGCTTCTCATGACTCTCATCTGGTCACGTGTTTCAAAGTTCATGTCATGTCATGTCATGTCATGCTGTAAAATCCAATCCCCCTCTTGCAAGCACCTGCTTTGCCACCTCGCTCTTTGATAAGTCTGATTTTGCAACCGAAATGTACGTGTTTTGCCATGCCTGAGAATGCTGGATTTTTTTTCTTGTTTAAATTCAGTTTTGACGCCAGTCTGGTCAGGTTCAGTTCACAGAATCCAAGTAAAAATCTTGGACCCTTTCCCTATTTTTTAAAACACCAACCATGCTTCTTTATATAAGGCTTCACTGCCAGTGCTTGCCATTTGCAACATAGCACAGATGCATACTCAGTAGCAGACACGTTATTAGCTGAGTAACATGAGACTGCTCTGCCATCTCATTTATTAAATCCTTTCCTTGTTTACCACAAGGGGTTAATTTCACCTATAATCTGAATATTGCCATTGACTCGGGTGGCTGCGTTGCCCATTGTTACTTGCTGGAGAGATAAAACCCTCCCCCTCCTCCTATTTTTATGGCTGACACTTTGCACAGTGGTTTAATTAAGTGTGGGCTTGACCAGCTGAAAAGCTCCATGCAGAAAGCCTGTCAGAGAGGCTGTTAATTCCACTTTCTACCAGTGCATGCTTCCTACATCCCAAGGGAGCATGTGCAAGGTTGGTAGCATAATGCACAGTTTTCATATCCTGCATCTTTTGGGGCTGGAATAACTCTACCAACTTTGGAGCTGGTTTTCTTTGGGACAGGTTTGTTGCTTCTGTCAACACTGGTTCAAGTTTGGTGCTAGTTGCCTGAGCAATATTATAAATCCTCCCATCCAACCAGCCTCCCTGCTACCAACATTTG
This sequence comes from Phaethornis superciliosus, assembly GCA_023637945.1. Classification (NCBI taxonomy): domain Eukaryota; kingdom Metazoa; phylum Chordata; class Aves; order Apodiformes; family Trochilidae; genus Phaethornis; species Phaethornis superciliosus. Next base: position 81,714,904 of record JAJQWJ010000001.1, on the reverse strand, counting down.
GGAGGGCTTAGTTAATAAAAAGGCTGATATCTCAAATCTGAAGGCATGTTTTTAGGGAAGAGAGTGCTCTGTATTATCTTACTGTTAAGTACATTGCCTGCAGTCACTGGCAGTCAATTCAAGCCCACAGAGTGTGGGATAAGGAGGTGTGAACTCAGGGTGCCCCTGGATACCCTTCCCCCTTTTGGGGGTGTTGGAAATATATCAGGTCACAGGTTGCCAGATGCTCAAGCTAGGTCCCTGCAGGGAGGTTTGCTCAGGACCCAGAAGCAGTTATTAGCCCAGCCCTGGCCACAGTACTGTGCACCCAAGTGATAAGTCAGTGAGCCTCCTGTGTTGTGAGCAGAGAAGACCATAGCTTGGAGATGTCTGAGAACAGCTCAGGTTTGGAATTATTCCAAGATTTGGAGTATTCCTTGGGTCATCCCATTCCTAGCACCCCCTGGGACACTGGATGGCCTGCGTGCACTCAGAGAGAGGGCAGGAAGAGCTTTGCTTTTGGTGGTATCCACAGGATCAAGGCTCAAGTTGAACCTGAAGAAGGGGCAGAGCAGAAGGAGCATGAAGGTTTGGCCTTTTCTTCCAAAAGTTTACCTGTCTTCTATGTACAAGCCCTGCCCCATTTCCATCTACTCTGAACATTACTTATACTCTCTCACCACCATGGCACCAACCCAACCACTTCTATTTTTCCCGCTGGCATCAAGAAGGAAACCCATTCTCATCTAGCAGTTGATGACTGTTGAAAACAAAATGTAGGGTTTTTTCCCCCATCCCACTCCTTTATTATTCTTGAGAAAGATTTGAGTAGCGTGTACAAGTTACAAGGCCAATGCAATAAAAAGGCTGAATGGCTAAATGCTCAAAATGTGGATTTATGAAGATCAGGTAAACAACTTTAACTTCATGTAATTGCAGATTTGCATTAGATAGCAATAAAGTTTAATTATATCATCAAAGTTACTTTCTGTACGTCTATGTTCCCTAAGCGATACAGGAATGAATGACCTTGAATGGCAATATTATAGGAAGAATGGGGTGGAACTGCTCAGTGGAAGTTTATATAATGAACAGTCAATCCAACAACTGGCAGAACAGAAAGACAGAGTTAGCATTTCCTGGTTTGTTAGGGACTAAAGCTAAATTAAGGCTACATGTAGATACTGTTCATTCACATTTAAAGAGGAGCTCATCCTACACACCATGAAAGAAAAAGCATGCACAAAGACAGAGAAGGCAGAATACTACCTCTGGACCTTCAGCTTAGACTAAAAGAGGTGCTCTAATCCTGATTCATTCCAAGTTATAAAATAAAGAATGGAAATCTCTAGCATTCACAGAGAGGAAATACTTCCGATGGATAGATCTAGAATACCCCAGTACAATCGATATCCAGCACCCCCTTTGCATAGGGTGGTAACACCTATTATGACACATTTGCAGGCCTGTATGAACATACATGGACATGGGGTGCAATGCACATTCACACCAGCAGCATTAGGAACCAGCATCTAATGCATTCACCTGAATATGGGAAATGGATCCTGACCCTGATACAGAGAATGCAGACAGACAGCAAGACAAGAGCGACTTCTACAAAGAGAGGTACTGATTTCAGTGGAATTGTACAGCTAAGGGGGAACTGTTTCTGTGAGTAGGATATACTTTCCTAAGAGATCAAAGAATCTAGAGCACAAAATATTCCAAAATAGAGACTTGCATTCCTTAGGTATGCGTATTATATGTGCAATAGACTGTCTTTCAGGCGTGGATATACAAATAGAAGTATTTCTAGCTACAGACCTTCACCAACCAGGAGAGTGCATGGTACACATGCATCCAGGATCACACTACTCACCAGCCACAAAGTAGTGCCATATTGCTTGCAACAGAGAGGGGGTGAGCCAAGTAGGATGTTACAACTAATACTTAAAGAAGAGAAATTCTGCGAGTCTTGGATGTGATTTGATCTCTTTGCTGTATTTCTAGAAAAGAATGTGTACATCTATTAGAGGGAGTGATTGTGAGGGGGACACTGTATACGTAACTGAATAAAGAAATTGATCTTCTCCATTATGCATCCATGAAGAAATACCAGTGATATTCTATCTATTCATGTATCTGTCCATCTAGCCATCCTGTAACCTAATTAACCCAGTCCTTTTAGGGTGAATAAATGTGTTCTAATATCAGCCATTATTTTTCAGTTCTCTCAATTTATTCTCCAGGGTGGACAGATCAATAACTGCAATAGCGACCGACCCAAAAGGAAAAGGCAGTCTCCTGGCACTTCTTATTTACTTCTTCAGAGGTGATTTTGTTTTTCCTGCCTCTTCCCCCAGTGGCAGATTTTGCCTTTCCTGCCCAGAATGGCTGTGTTGTTTTATCCTGGGCTCTGTTTGCATGTGGGCTTCAGATTCATCTTTGGCTCCTTGCACGGTTTGGGATGAGCCCCTCCTGTCCCCAGAGAGGGGGGCAGGTGTTGCTCCAGTCGAGCGAATGGAACCAAATTACAGGACCGTCTGTCGCCTCCTCTGGGAGCCGGTGGAGGGAGGGGAGGAAGGGGAGGGGAGCAGGATGCTGAATGACAGAAAAGAAAGGCAGAACATCACACTGATGCTGATAAGAGCTTGAAAACATGAGTCACCCCAGCCCACAGCCCCACCCAAAACCAGGCAGCAGCCACCTGAAAGAGAAATGTCAGGAGCAGAGACAGAAATAAATTGAGTCACTGGGCTAGAATAACTTGAGCTTAAAATGACAGAGAGCTCAGAGCCTGTCCACTTTCAGACATACAAGAGAAGGAACAAAGTTGGGCCGGCTAACGCTGCTGTTTTCTCAGCTCCCCAATGTGTGCTTTGATGTCCCCTCCTCTGTTCCCCCAAAGAAGGCTCCTCTGTCCACTGCTGCTCTGCACCAGCTCCTTATAGCCCAGCACTGCAAGGAGCTCCTCACCTCCTCTCCTTCCTTCCCTACCTCTGGATGCTCCTCCTGGCCTCCTCACAACCATCCTGCCCCTCAAGGTCCCCAGGAGCTGCAAAGAGGTTCTGCTCTGCTGCCACTGCAAGCCCAAGCCTGGGTCCTTGCTCCCATGGGAAGCTGGTTGGTGCTCCAGCTCAAGGGCAGAGGAACAGGGTTGGTCTCTTGCTGCCTCTTTAATCTGTGTAGACTTTTTCACCCAGTCAGTCTGAGAGAGGAGTTGATGTTACAGAAGGTGCACTCTTCTCACTCCTAACCTGCTACTTCAGACACTTTTAGCAATTTAATAATTTAATACAACTCTTTCCACTCTCCCTCCTTTTTTTCAGTGCTTTTCCCTCCCAAGCTCTTGGAGAGGCAGGGCACAGAGTCACTTGGAAAGTAACAGGTGACAGTTGTTCTGTGTTTCCTCACTGAAACATGAAGATGATCAGAGAAGGGAAGGATGCTCTGGAGAGAATTCAGAGGCGGCATGGGAGAAGGTATGAAAAAAAAAAAAAGGTGCCATTAATAGGGCTTAAAATCAAAGCAGAAGCAGCACAGGAGTAAAGAGAGAAAGGCAGAAGCAGCCAGGTCACATAGGTGGAGGGACAACATCAAGCAGACCGGGCATATCATAGGGATTTTGTATGAGGCTGGTGTAGTGTACAAGGTGTACAAACCAGGTGGAACAAACAGGAAAAAAATCACATTAAAGGCAGGCAACAAACGTGGGGAAAGGTGGCAGCAGAAGGTGAAGGAAGGGGAAGGATATGAGCAGCTGAGTAGGGCTGCTGTATGGGGAGAAGGTGCTCTGGTGAGTCAGAGGCAGCAGCTCGCTTGAGAGGGTTAGAAGTGAATTCAGTCCAGGAACAGACAGACACCAGGCTGGGAGAGAACTGGAAGGAGCCATTAATTAGACATTCAAGCCTACTGAGGAGTGATCACCATAACTTTAGTCATGGCCAGAGGGTTGGACTGGCACAGGAACATATTTCAAGGACCAAAAGACAAGGGGTTTGTCATGTAACATCTATCTTACAGAGTGATCCTCTGTCTTTTTGTTTACTCAAGAATACCTTGTGCATGGAAGTGGCAGAAAGATCTGCAAACCCCAGGGCTAGAGCTCAATACAAGCTCACAGACAGGGTAAACACCAAGAGAGAAAGAAAAGAAAGGCAGAACAGAACAAGAGAGAGCAGATATAAAGTATGTACAGACACAATATTCATTGACAACTCTTTCCCACATCTCAGACTCCACATTACCAGCTACAAGGATTTTCTGTCCATTTAAGCAATTTTTAGATTTAAGAAAGGCTTCAATACTTTCCCAGAAATGACCCTGTTAGGATAGAACCACAACCCTCTATTGGACTTTTGTTATTCCAGATAATAGAGACAAAGACTGACCATGAAAAATTGCAGAAGGACTGTGCAAGACTGATAAAACAGCACAAGAAATTCAATCTGAAAAAAAAGTGATAAGGTGATGCATGCAGGGAAGAATATTTCAAACTTCACATATAACTGATAGGTCCTGAGCCAGCCATAGAAGCAAGGTCTTGTAGTTGTGAGATACTGTTTCATGATATCATCAGCTTGTTCTTTGGAGAATGGAAGAAGAAGAAAATGAAATGTTAGATATTATTATCTTTGTAGAGAGAACAGAATAATTAGGCAACAAAACAGAGACCATCATTATGCCATTGCATAAAACAAAAGCAAGTCTGTATCCTAAATAGCATATGCAGCTCTAGCCCTCCGGTCTTTCAATAAGAATACCGTAGAAGTCCAAACACATCTGAGAATGGCAGCAAGAATAGCCCAAAGTGTGGAATAGTTATTGTAGAAGAAATTATTAAGTGGACTGAGTCAGTGGCAATTTTACAGAAAGCCTTTGTTTCCAGTTAAGTTTCAGGTGGTGGAAAGGAATCAGTTGTTTCCTGTCTCTTCCAATGTAATGTGATACCAGGAGGCATCAAATGAAACTGTTGTGTGACAGGTTCAAAACAAACAAAAGGAGGTGTCTCATCACACCATGTGCAGTAAAGCTGTGCAGCTCCTACCTCGCAATATTGTGGAAGCAAAAATATCGTAGAAGTTCAAGGACAGAAGCTCACAGAAGAGAAATCTGCTGAGGATTTTAAAACACATTGAAGTTGTTTCCAACTCAGGCTCTCCTCAAGCCATAAACGGATGAAGGCCAGCAGACTTCTAGCAGGAAATGTCATATACACCTCCAGTACTGTAATATTCTCCAATAATCTGGCTTTGGCCACTGTTGAAACTGGGGTGCTGGGCTGGATGAATGCTCAATACAACTGCTGTTATGTACATATTTGTGATCTGAAGGGAGTGAATCTTTGACAGACGCCAACTTATTTTCAGCTTTAGTATCTTTGGACCTGAACACAAAAGCTCTCTGTATAGTAAGTCTCCTGTAGACTAACGTGACAAGATAAATGCAATCATTTGGGTCAGGAGGGAAGACAACTTCTTCCCTGGGGCAATAAGAAGAAACAAATGCAGTTGCCCTGAAAGCCAAAGGTTGGAGACTGATGTCAGACACATTAAGGTGTATCTACAGTAGTTTCACTGATGTCAATGGAGATACTTATGATTGTCAACAGAGTAACAATCTTAAGAAGGATACAGAAGATGATGAACATCATGGTACAGTTGGATGGTCAAATGCAGGATGGATTTGTGTGTTCAGTTAGGTCCCAACCTTCTTGTCCTAAATTTTTTCAGTCCTTACTTAGGCAGGACCACCTTCTGAACAGGTAGGTCCTAGTAGTTAAGGTCACAAGTTCTTACCTTGCTTGAATTTCCCCTATCAAACCTAAGCTCAGGAGGCCTTAAATAAAATTAATCTAGCAATTGGCCCAAGATGACAACTAGAAGTGTTTAAAGAAGGAAAGAACTGATGAGAGACTTGAGAGTTTAGACTCAGCTATCCTGGTCACCAAAACCTACCAGAATTTGACATAGTTTAGACTGCAACTTCAGAAGACAGAAAGAAACAAGGAAGAGGAATAGAAGGGGTGGTTAAAATTGGGACAGGGGTATACATTAAGTATGGGGGGAAAGATTGATCATCTTCTAAGGTATTCAAAGGTGTCTCAGGCAGACAAGCAGTCGTGTGGTGACACCATATGTAGTCGCTCAGGCAATCTCAGTATAAACAAACCAGCCTACATTTTCTGGTCAGAGGCCATCTCCAGTATAAGCCAAGTCTTGATGCTCAGTTAGGTGTGGAGTCTCCAAAAGTGGTTTGGAGAAGCTCATTCCTGATTTCTTGATAGGGAAGCAGAATATAAAAAGGATCCAGAGTTTCAGAAACTATATTTAAATGCAAAAATCACTTTTCTGTAGATAGTGGTATGACTGCCTCAAAGTCTACACTCTCTAGTTCAGCCCATATCAGAGGAAGCATTGTTTTCAAATAAAGCATCTTTAAAAAGCCTGCAGAGAAGCTCCTCTGGCTCTCTTAGTCTGGGGATCCCCACATGAAGCTCATAAATGCCAAAGGATTTCTTAAGAAGGAACTGTCAGATTTCTTGACCCATGAAGTAGTTCCAGAAAATGTCCAAAATATATCAGTGCAAGACTTCCCTACTTCATTCACCCTGTAACAGTATCCAAGCTTTGAGCCTTACTCTGTAAGGATGAATTTACCTCACTTAACCTTTTATCGAATCACTCTTAAAGCAGCTCTCAGTGGTGGGTTTACAGTGCGTGATTGACCTGCAGACACTCATGATACACTGTATAGTTTTCAAGACATTCAGGACTTTTGCTACCAAGCAAGTTGCTTCTCAGTAGCATCCAAAAGGTGAAGAACTACATAAAAATCATGCCAGAGCACAGCTTTACAAGCTCACAGAGTGCATAGTATTATAGGAGGCCAAGGCCAGGGTCAAGTCCCACCAGTTTCACAGGGATTCTAGCACTGGGGTTGCATTGCATTTGTAACCTTTTTAACCATGCAGATGGTGTCATTAGTCCCTTCAATATTTCTATCAGAAATAGAGGTTCAGGTGGGAGCCAGCACATTAGGTGCTATTTAGGCAAATGGTAGTGGGATAAATATTTCAAAGTCTCAGAATCAGAAACCGGAGGAGCATTCAACAGCAATCTCAGAAGACAGCCCAAGGGCTAAATACACATTGAAGCTTGCATATGGCCTAAAACACAATCTCTCTAGGGTAGGTTAAGCCACACTGGCAGAATGGCACAGAGGAACCTGCATGGCTTGCTAGCATAAACAAGCAGTAATAGCATTCATTGCCTTTCTACTCAGACAAACCACATTTAATTACCATGTGTCCAAGTTGCAGTAATCTGGGATGCAGATAGATCCAGAGTAAATTGAAAGGAAACAGATTTTACATGACAATGTAGAAAGGAAAAGCATATTAAGATAAAGATGATTAGGTAGATTGTAAGAATCTTATAAAATATAATTGCATTCAAAACAATAGTATCTTCAGCAGGAGAATTTCCATCAAGTGATAGCTATACCACTGCCACACTCAGAGAAACGTCCACTCCAGATCAACTCCTTCTTATTGTGTATGGTGCCTCTTTGAGCTTCTCTGACAGTTTCATTTTCTGACTTGACTGACACCAGAAAGACCATTTGTCTGAATTTCCAAATCTTGCAGCCAGTCTGGTATTTCTTCGTGTCTCACATTCTCTTGGGAGACAACATATGCTTCCTTTTCCACCCTTAACGTGTTTAGACTGTAAACATTCTGTCAGCAGTTTAAGGACCTGACCTACCCAGCATGTGGATTCACAACCTGCCCAGTCCCATCCTGTCTATGAAGCTGACCAGCCCCTCCTAGCTCCATTCCATCATGAGAGGTATATAAACCCTTGACTAACTCAGGTGCTTTCTCAGTCCCATGAGGTGACTGAGCTGCTCTGGTACATGCCTCCTGAGAATTAAGAGCTGGCTTTTACTGACTTGGAGTAGTTGTACAAGGATCTAATCACTCTTTCTATCAGTGACATCTGAAGCTGAGAGAAGCAGCTGAGCAGGACTGTGTTTGCCCATCTGGAGTCAGCCAGCTTGTTAAGGCATTATTAGATCTATCCACCAAAGTAGAAGCCAGCTTTCAAACAGTTCAACATCCAGGCTGTTTTGATCCAGAGCTGTGGGTTAGCCTCTGCTTTACTGCTGGCTGCTGTGTCAAGAGAGCAGAAACTGCTTTGTGAGAATATAAAGGCTGCACCCTTCAGCAAGCACTCAGATGCAAGGAGGTCACCATCATCCAGTACAGTGTGACATGAATCTCCAGATGTGCTGCACCACAGCTATTCTTGCCTGCTTGTGCTAGAAGCCAGTTACTGATAGGGTTCACCATACAGCAGGATCCCTGTCTGACATCCCTGAAGCACAGAATTTTGAATAAATGCCTACAAAAAGTAGAAATATCCACTGGGTCTCTGGATTAGCTGGTCCAATAATGCTGAGTCTATTGTGACTCCAGGTCCCTTTTGTGACAGCAACAGCACGGCTGTCAAGCATCAGTAATTCTGCTTGTTGTTGTCATGTTACATCAACTGGCTCATCATGGTTCTGCTGTCCTTCTCTGAGGCCCTTCCAAAAATGATACCTGCCTCTATCCAGCTCCATTTTTACTCGTGTTGTGAGAGAGTGTTCCATATTTCTTCACTGCATGCAAGTCTTCTTGATCACAATAGTGCTAGGGCTAATCCCAACATTTGTAACTTTGCCTTCTGCCATAAGGATGCATAATATCATCTCTCATGTCCCTAAATCACATATAATTTGTTTTTTCTTGGCTTTTTGTATGTTACAGTCCCAAGGGACTCTGATTCCCAGGATTTTTATTAACATTTTTCTTGTTTTTCAGTTTCCTATTGACCATGTGACAACCCACGCTATTGTGTGATACCACTTTGAACTGTAGAGCTCTGAGCATCCATCCAAAACTGTGTCCTTCTTCAGGAGGTGCTTGCCTAGGCAATCCACTAGATTGGGGAATGCAGACATTTTGGTGTTAGCTATATTGCATCCAAGAAAAATTGCTTTCATGGACATGGAATCCTTTTGATTGCTGTCAGCTGTTTTTTGAAAAGGTCCTTATACATTTTTAGAGTCTGCAGACTTTACAGGATGAGTTTCTTCTTCAGAGTCCTATTCACTTCAGCCTCCATAACCTTAGACACAGTGCCCACCATCTCTGATTCCTCATTTTGAGTATATCATGGTTATATTTGCCTGCCTGTTGACATAGCAGGACAGTGACCACCATATTCCTTGTGCTGCAACCTTGCTGCCATCCTGTTACCAGAGCCTATTATCTGCTGCAGAGATATTTCTGCTGGGGCCCAGTTAAAATACAGGCTTGACATAAACAGCATCTTCCTCAATGTCTACAAATATTGTTACTCTAAGTCATAACCTTGGGGCTCAGTACAGATATTTCAACTTTTGCTCCTTTTTTTTTTTTTTCGTCATACACAGACAGATATTTCTGTTCATATTTCACTCATGGTAATCTTACTGTTTCAGTCATGGTAACCCTGCTACTGATGTTATCTGACAAGCTTCACCAGCTTCCTTGATGCCACTGGCCTTCTGTTGCCTTTGGCTCTTCGTTTGGAGTTTTTTCTGTTTCTGAATACCTTTTATGTATTGATTTGAACACGTCTCCTGTCTACCTGGCTGTGTTAAGTTCTCTATCCGGCACATAATTTCTATCATAAGAAACATACAGTTTTGCCTGTTCAGAAGGTAACTCCAGCTTTTTCCAAATTTGCTTCAAACAATCGGTCATCTTCCCTCCCCATATCAACATATCACCTCTGCAGACCTAAATGTCTGTATACCACAAGCCTTCCTACTGTTGTCATGGGAAGGGGGTAAGATGTGATAAACAGCCTGAATGGCAGGCAAAGGAAGAGATGTTTCCCAAAAAGGGTGTTGAAGAGATGCCAACGTGTGCTCTGTTTTTCTAAAGCCTTTTGCCAGAAGCCTGCTTATACATCAGCTTCAGGTAATAAATTTCAGGATCACAAAAAATGTCTCTCATGGCCTGAAAAATACTCCCTTTAGTTTTTTTATTTCACATAGAATCATATCACAGACTCACAGAATGATTTGGGTTGCAACAGACCTTAAAGATCATCTAGTTCCAGCCCCCCTGCCATGGGCAGGGACACCTCCCACTAGACCAGGTTGCTCAAAGCCCCATCCATCCTGGCCTTGAACATTTTCATGGAAGAGACACCTACAATTTCCTTGAGAAACCTGTGCTGGTGTCTCACCACCCTCACATTGAAAAATTTCTTCCTAATGTCTAATGTAAATCTACCCTCTTCCTGTTTAAAGACATTATTCCTTGTCCTAGCACTACATGCCCTTGTGAAAAGTCCTTCCCCAGCCTTCCTGCAGGCCCTCTTAGGTACTGGAAGACTGCTATAAGGTCTCCAATAATCAAGAACTTAAGGAAGAATTTTACATATTTCATCTATGACAGTGAATATGTCTACTTCATTGACCTTCTCCTTGCTCAGTGACTCCTGAAACTACAAGTTTAACAAACTATATTTTTGGCCATTGATAAAATGCAAAAGAAACTTTTCTTGTGTGTGCCTTTCAGCTGTATTTCCATGGTCCATGCTCTCTCCTGCAGTATGCAGCACCAAAGCAGCCCCATGTAGTCAAGCACCTTGCAAGGTGGATCATAAGCAGGGGGCACGCATGCCAGGGATGGGAAGACAATGTCACTTTTAAACTGTGACAAAACTCTATGGGTCAGGTGCAAATGAGAGTTCATCAAGTTTTCTTTGGCATCTCAAAATCTGGACAACTGGAACATTTTTAAAGGATATGACAGCAGTCATATCCCAAACAGTGGAGGCCCTTTCAAGCCAGATTTTTAGTTGATGCGCCACAGAAGCTTTAGAATTCCCCAAAGAAAGTCACTCTGAGTCAATTCTAAACTACAGATATATCTGTTTCCTTTGCTCTAGCCACATTCTGAGAAACTACTTTTGAACGGCTTCAGATTAAACTCAGCTCCCCCAGTCCAAACCACCAGGGCATCCACCTCGGCTGATCTCAACCTCAAGGGTTACATTTGTCTAGGTTGTTAAAGAATGGGAACAGATTCTTGTAATCCAACCAGCCTTGTAGAAAGCATTGTCAAAACCTGTGTTTTCTTGTTTTCTACAAATAGCTGTTGAAGAACAAAAGTAGAGAAGCTGAAAGCATCAACCTATTGATCTATATCCATCTGCAATGCTAAGGGCACTATTTCTGCCACTTTCTTTTTTCTTTCTTTTCAGTAAACCAGCTACTACCATGATCCCTTCTCCTTTCAACCTCTGCATACACCCACCAGAGCATTAATCCCTACAAATCACCTTTTGTGGTTGCTTGATAGATGAATCCAGCAGAGGCACGTCTATGCTAACATATCAATAGTGCACAGTCAGGCCAGGCTCAAGAAGTCTGCTTTTGAGTGACAGACAAAGATAGTGGCCATAGCATCTACTCTACACGTTAGATGGATCCCCTGTGAGAAGAGGTGTGGAGAGGAGAGGGAATGTGCTGCTCCATGAAAATTTTCTACATTAGATCAGCAGCTGGCATCTGTGTGCAGGTTGCTCCTAATTGCTAAGATTCAAAAAGAAAAGGGACACAAAGGAGCAGTGCTGGCCTGCCCTATGATCCCCAGACTTTGTTGAATTTCTCTCTGAAGAAGCATAACAGATGACTGCTGGAACCAAACAACTCCTGCCCAAAAGGAGCATGTACCTGCCTCACTTGGAACAGGAGATGCCAACCAAGAGCAAATTTCATCCATAAGGAAACAGCTCCACCTGTGCAATTGAAACGAAATGTCAGACACTTAGACAGCTTTCTAAAGCTTACATGACCATAATCACTGCTTGTACTAAAAGTTGGTTTTTTAAATGTATTTATTGGCATTTCCATTGGTGTGAACAGATCAGCTTCAGCTTGCTCACTGGTTTTGATCAGTTTCAGGTTTTTTTGCTTTGTCTCTCTGAGTCAGTGGGAGTTGTGCACCCCACTGCTTGGCAGCTGCATGCACATTGGTAAGCTTGCTGGATTGGTTGGGGGTCATGGATATATTTGCTGGGATCTGTTCTGTGCCACTTTTGAGAACTAGGTAGAGCAACTAACAACAGCACTAGAAATTGAAACTTGAAATTACTGTTTCTGAAAATTTTGGCTAGGACTAGATCCTGTGTTTTGCAAAACTCTCTCTTCTCCTCCCCAAGACTGATTCTCTTACTTTCCCGTGTCTGTTGCAACCTGGGTGCAACTCATTCTCATGGTATATACCCCTTTAAAAGTCCTACATTGATTACTCATGTGCTACCTGCTCAGTGGAAAACAATCACTGAATCTCATTTCTTCACTCACCAAAGATTCCCCTGCCTTCCTTTCCATCGTTACATTTCTGGAATCTCTTTTCCTCCTCTTTATTTTAGTCCTGGGTGTCCCCTGAGCTCCGTGATTGCATTTAAAATAGACACAATGACATTATGAAGCATTAAACTAATGGCATTTGAGACCATTTTTCTCTTGTAAACCATTATGACATCCCTGGAACGGCTGAGCACCAGTGCTGCCATCCAGGGCTGCATCCCTTCCTGCCACTTTGGTACCTGCCTTGGGAGTAGAAGTGCCATCTCTCCTGATGCTCTCACTGTAACAGTCCCCCAGAAAGCTGTTTTGATCTTCAGATGAGTTGTTTGGCACGACCATAATGACAAATACGTGAATGGGGGGTTAACCATGAATTGCAAAGTACCCACCAAATCCCCAAGGTGGAGAGGAATATATCTTCCTTCACATGCTTTTGATGTATAGTTAATTACACGAATCTGGAACTGTTACCATGTGCAAACACAGTGAAAATTGACTTTCTAAGCTGAGCCTGGCCCCTCTGCATATGTCATTTGCTCTAGCCCAATACCATGCCCTGTCAGCACACACACAAATATATAGTAAGTGCTGTTCCACAGCCTTTTTTTGATAACCCAGCCTTGTAAAACATTACAGGGATAGAACGGAATATAGCATCCTTCAGGCCTGATGCATCTTTTTTAAAAAAGAAATAAAAACCAAACTTATTTTATATTGGTTGTTCTTTGTCTTGCCTGAATAAAGCTTTAGCACAGCTTGAAAGGGTTGCATGTGCTGAAATGTAGCCCAAGGATATGTGTTATTATCCATCCCCTCTTGACCAGCAGGGTCTCAGCTCTCTCTCCCTTTCAGCCTTTTGTTTGAACAGATGGGATTGGGGAACTAAGGGAAAGAAAGGCAGTCTGTTCTCATTAACTCTCCCAGTACACAAACACAAACCTGAGCACAGGGGACCTACAGAACAGGACTGCTTCCACTCCATACACATCCACTGAGACCATATGCACCCGCACACAAAGGCAGACAGAAGACCCACATCGAGCCAGCTACTAGGCATTTACCAAGAATGACTCCTCACCAACTGATTAAAATTTTATTCCTTTTCAAAAGCCCTCATAGGTCATCTTGGTTTTATTCAGCTGTATAATTTTTTAAATAACCTTCAACCGATATGGTGTGGAGGCTGTTTCAAAAGAAAGATTGTCATGAAATCAGACTAAAACCTGAGCTGGGAACATTTGTTTTGTCTTAGTCTGACATGAGCTATGTGAAGAAGTTTCACTCTGAACCTGCCAGACCATGGATGAGGCTTATTCCATCCATCCTCTTGGCAAGGGTAAAGGCTGCTTCTTCTGGAAAAAGTGCTCCAAAACCTCCTCTCAGCCACAATGGGACATATGTCCTTTGAGAACATCTCAACAAACTCTGCAGCCAGTGTAGATCATAAAACTTCAAAGCTGGGTTCTTCTGTTTCCATCATGGCTCTTGGAGATATTTCCAATCTAGTGGGAGGTGCCCCTGCCCATGGCAGGGGGGGGTTGTAAATAGACAATCTTTAAGGTACCATCCAACCCAAACCCTTTTATGATTCTGTGATTCTACAATTTATTGATAGGTCTCTTGGAAGCACTATTTAAACAAATATTTGATGCCTTTTTTGAGTCATGCATTATCAGTGGCCTCATGCTCTCCTGGGTCAGCAAATATCTACATGAGCAGCATGCGGGGAAACATCTCCTTCCAGCAAGGCTGGACTCCTGATTTTGGAGAAGCACTTGAAAGCACTTCCAAGCACTGCAGCCTGGTAGCTCACCATGGCAGCTGAGCACAGGTGACCATCCATAGCACTTGACAAGCCCAAAGATGCTTGAACTAGCATGGCTTGCAAAGATAGGGAGGGTGAAGAAGGTTCCTCAGCATCCTGCAGCACGTCACACATCCATCACAGGTGCAGGGCACACACATATGGCTGCCATGGTGTGGCTGGCACATGGTAACTCATTACTCCACCATATAACAGTGGTGGGATCAGACCATGGTTGGAGCCATGGAAGAGCAGGTCTCTGCCTGAGCACAGAAAGCTCCTCCCTATACAGAGATTCTCTGGTTCTCTTACCCGGGTGGTGATCCTCATGGTAGCATGGGAAGGATTTTCAGTCAATTTGGATCTTGTTGCCTTCTCCTTCCTCTCCCACTCAGATTTGTCTCCATGTGTGCTCCCCTAACTTTCCCAGATCTAATGGGGTCAGGCCTGGAGGGAAGATGTGCCATACATCTTCAGCTGCCTAACAAAAAGCCCCCCAGCCGCAGAAGCATGAAGGGCACTTGGTGGCCCTGAAAGAAGCACCGATGAAAATAAGTACAGTCAGGAATCAATTCCCCAAATAAGCTTCTTGGGTAACTCCCCTGACTGATCTTATTTGTTGATCATGTTTCCCCAGAAGCCTTTCTGTACCCTAACAAATATCATGTCTGTATTTAGCTGTTAGGTTATGAGGTGAGTGAAGCTCCAGAGTGGAGCTTCTGTAGGCTGCTGTGAGCTGAAGACACCACAGGCTCCTTTCCTCAGGTGTATAAGGAAACACCCGGGTGTTATGTCCAGCATCAGGCAGATCTATATTTCATTACAGCCCCAGGCATTTGCCTCTCAAGAAAGAGCTGTCATTTTCCCCCCAGTTATTGTGAGCCTGGGGAACACGGACCAGAAAATGAAGTGGTTCCCCCGGCAGGGCTCTTTGTAGGAAGATCACAGGGGGGGCTGAGTGGAGAAGCATCGGTGCCTCTGCTTGCAAGCTCTCCCATGCTCCCTGGGCATGCAGAAGCAGGGTTTCCATAGCCATACACCTCCTTTGAGCATCATCACACCGACACATGCTCTCCAGGCTATTACCAGCAGATGAGCAGCTGGCAAGGCACCCTCTGCTGACTTTTCCACGCACGGCTGCCCAGTTTCCACTAATAAGAGCAGCAGGGGCAGAGCCCATACGCAGCCCCCGCCACCCCCCCCCAGCAACCCATCCTTGGACTGGCACAGAGTGGGCTAAAAGCTTAAGGGAGGCTCTGTGGGTGGTGGGTCCAGGCTGCACACGAGCCACACCACGAAAGCAGAGGCCCCCCTGTGCCAGCCCCATGGTGGGCCACCTCAGACCCAACTGCTCTCATTAGCAGAAGCACAGCTTGTGTCCTGAAGCAGCAGCACAGTCACAGTCAGCACGGTACAGGAGCACAGCTGATAAGCCGTGATGTAGCATGCAAGTAGCATGGCAAAAGGAGCCAGGGCCAGGATGCATCACTTGGTACAAAGCGGTGTCACAGAGAAACCCCTGCCTGTCACTGCTGCACACCTCCCAGTGCTCCCAACACAGGGCTGGGGTGGCAAAGCACCAATACCTATTTCCCCCCTAAGGTTTTTTGCCCACACTTCTCAGGCAATGAACATCAGCTTCAATTGCACAGCAATTTAGGCAGGCAAAGGTTAGCAGAAGGAAGCAAACCACCAACCACCATTTTCATCACCTTTAAGAACACCCTCGTTATCACTAAGCTGATGCTTTGCCCATAAGCACATCTGCAGGGCACCCAGAAGATAGATCCTCAAAAAGATCCTTAAAGCCCCTGTCAGCCAACAAAGGAACAGAGACCCCCAAGCTTTTCAAACTAGAAGACTTGAAGTTTGGGCTTGGCAAACTCAATACAGCTCAACTTTCAGTCTTAGCAAGGAGTAGGAATACTTTCAGGCAGACAATTACAACCTGTTTACAAGGCAAGAAAATAATAAAAAAAACAACAATCAAGAAAAAAATCAAAATGTAACAGTCAAAGGAGTCAGATGAAGTCTAGACAGTTCTCCTCTGTCTTTTCAGCAGAAGCAATACTACAAATTAAACTCTTGCTTTCAACTCATACCAGAAAAGCAGCCTGAAATTTGAAGTTTTACATCTAACAAAAATCCTTTGCAAAGACAGCAGTTTATGAAAATATTTTTTTTCACCTAAAGAAAAAAAAAAAGCCTAAGGAACAAACTCCTTTAAAATGAAATACTGAAACAGAACATTTCAATAACTTGGAGATATTCCACCTTTAAATTACCTATGGGGGGAACAGTACCTGTGTACAATCAGAAGGAGCCCACACTGCAGCTGCAAAGACAGTAGACAGCTTGGGCTGTGAGTTGTCCTCCTTCAGTTGTGCTGTGTCACAGGAAGATTGACCAGACTGCTCCCTCTGTGTATTTCCAAAATGTCCCAAAGCTATAAAGGAAAGCTTGGAGTCTCTTGCAGACCATCTGTGCCTCAGAGCACAGGACAGCACTGTGGTACATGAGCCTGCAGTGCCATGGGAGAGATCAGGCTCTGCCAGGCTGTGTCCTGGTGCCACCAGACAGCTACTGCTTGAGCTCCATCCTTTGACACTTGCTTGGGTCAGCAGCTGTCAGCAGATAGAGGTGCCCTGATACACCCCTGCTCTCCCTTGTTTTCAGGTGCCTGTATCAGGAAACAGCCAAACATTCAGGGTGCCACCACCAGTGGAGCTAAGAGGGACAAATCCCAAAAGCCAGCTAGCAGTGGGGGCCCACCAGTGCCAAGGGGGACTCATACCCAAGGAGCACTCCTGTATGACCTGTCAATGTAGATGTATTTGTTTATACCCAGCTGAAAAGGACTGAGGGATTACAAACAGAGCCCAAGCATGGCATCCTCATTGCAAATAACACAATCCCCATACTGAACTTCATTAGGAGGAAGGTGGCCAGCAGTTTGAGAGAAGTTATTCTACCAATCTGCTCGGTCATGGTGAGGTTCCACCTAGATATTTTGTCCTGTTTGGGGTGTTCCAGTTCCAGAGGGATGTCAAAAAGCTTGGAAGCATCAACCAAGATGGTGAGGGGATTGGAGCACATAACCTGCAAGGGAAGGTTATAGGAGATGGGCTTTCACTTTGGTGAAGAAAGACTAGTAGGTAATGCAATTGCAGCCTATGCTTACTTCAAAAGGAGCTCCAAAGATGATGAAGCTAAACTCTCATGCAGCTCCAGTCACTCACAGGTTGGGGAGTGGGTAGAGGCAGAGTTCAATCTGACAGCTCATAAAAACAGGGAGGGGCATTCAGGAACAAGAGCCGCTGCAGGCAGAATGCAACTGCCCTCTCTCCTAAGTTTTTCCTGGGATCAATAGCCAAAGGTCTCAGTTCAAGTCAAGGGTCAAGTGTTTTCATTGAGCTTCAGAAGTTAAATCCTGTACAACAGAGGCTGCTCCAGAAATATCTCAGCTGCACAGGGATGATTTTAAACCAGTCTTGGCTCTAGTTTTGCATTATTTCCTTTCACCTCCCTGCATAATTCCCCTCCAAAGAAATGTGGCACCATGACCACCCTAATCCATCTACAGTGTTTAAACTTGTTTCACAGCTATTGCAGAGGGGCTGGAGACAGCAAGAAAACACCATATGTTTATTAGCTTTGAAAATTGCACAAATCTGAAGCCAAAACTTCCCTTCATTTGAACTCTGCAGAACTGCTGATACAGATGGAGATCTGAATCTTCTGTCTGTCTGATCCAAGTGCTTCTAAGTGGCAATCCCCTGTTGATGGGGGAGGATGGGCTGGTGGCTGGACTACAACTGTTAGTTCCTGCAGGTTCCAGGACTTCAACTCTGCCCAGCCTGCCACTTGCTCCGTTGTCCCCGAAATAGCTGAATCTGGGATGTTCAGCTTGGATGGATCTTTTGCTTTGCTGCTTGAACCAATTTATGTCTGACAGCTTGCTCTTGCTCCCAGTTGGATGGAGAACCAAGGCACGCAGTATAGCTACAGCATGGACTGGCACAGACTGGAGCTTTGGTGTGAAGCTTTGAAAGAAAGGGGAAAGCGGGGTGGGCAAGGAGGTCCACCTGAAGATGGGGTCTACCTCACTCTTTGTTCCAGGGTCCAGCTCCATGTCATCAGTAGCCACAAGAGCTGAGCTCCCCAGTAGCTGCCTCTACATGTTGGCATTCAAGACTTCTATGTGAATGTGATTTAGGGTCCTCAAGAAAAACTTGGTCTTTTTGTCTCAGGTGGTGGGTGGACAGTGGAGAGAACAATTTCATAAACTTGTGAAATTCCAATCCAAAACAAAATAAGAGGGCTGGGCAGTAGCAGCACTGGCAGGAGGAGCAACATTTCCTCTGAGCTGTCTAGACTATTTCCCAGAAGGCACGGCAAGGCCTGCGTAATCGGGCTCAGCTGGTAATCAGGCAAAGTCCAAACTAGCATAAAGACTAAATTACCCCTTAGTTTTTCCAGCTCAGGGGAAAGGATATTGATAGGGGAGGCGAGAATGACTGCTGGACTGCAGCTGCCAGCAGCAGCCCATGCAGATGGAGAAGCATCTTTCCACCTAACCTGCCCCTCGCCCTGTTGTCATTCAAATAGCTGCTGCCTGATGGGCCAAGGGCTATCAAAATCCCTTTTGGGTTGGGAGAGGGGGACCTTTTTTACAATTTTTTAGGTTTTTGAACCTTTAAAACCCTGCCATGGATCATGACTTCCAGCTGCCCACTGCAACTGCTGGGGAACCTTAGTTTTTTGAGTTTGGTTTTTGGTTTTATTTTTGTTTTATTTTTGTTTTTAAAAACAGCTCCCAAGGTCCTCCTCTTGCCCCCAGCCACCCCACCTCTGCTGCAGCTGCTCTTTTGGCCGTGCAAACCTGTCTTGTGGGAGGACCAGACCTCTGGAATGCTGCTGGTTAAAACCCCACCACCCAACAGGGGCAGGCAAGGGGAAGGTCTTTTAACATCCTCCCACCCACCCCTCTCCCCAGCCACCTCGACTGACGGCAGGGGCAATTCCTTCCTCTTTCTCTTTCTCTTTCTCTTTCTCTTTCTCTTTCTCTTTCTCTTTCTCTTTCTCTTTCTCTTTCTCTTTCTCTTTCTCTTTCTCTTTCTCTTTCTCTCTTTCTCTTTCTCTTTCTTTCTCTTTTGTTTCCTCTTTCTCTTTTTCTCTTTCTCTTTCTCTTTCTTTCTTTCTCTTTCTCTTTCTTTCTCTTTTGTTTCCTCTTTCTCTTTTTCTCTTTCTCTTTCTTTCTCTTTTGTTTCCTCTTTCTCTTTTTCTCTTTCTCTTTTTCTTTTTTGCCTTTCCCTTCCCCTTCCCCTTTGCTTTTCTCTTTCCCTTCCCTTTGCCCTGTCCCTTTCCCTTTCCCCTTTCCCTTTCCTTTCCCCTGTCCCTTTCCCTTTCCCTCCCCCTCCCCTTCCCTTTCCTCTTCCCCTTTCCTTTTCCCTTTCCCTTTCCCTTCCCCTTCCCCTTCCCCTGTCCCTTTCCCTTTCCCTTTCCCTTTTTTCCTTTTCCCTTTTCCCTTTCCCTTCCCCTTCCCCTGTCCCTTTCCCTCCCCCTTTCCTTTTCCCTTTCCCTTCCCCTTCCCCTCTCCCTCTCCCTCCCTCCCCCCAGCAGGCAGTGGGCGGGGCAGGCAGCAGCTCCAGTGGCGGAGCGGCAGCGCCACCTGGCGTTGGGTGGGGGCGGGAACTGCGGGGCGCGGAGCCTGGCGAGAGGGAAGGGGAGGGATTGGGGTGGGGCGGGGGGTAGAGGGAGATGGGTCTGGCGGTGGGTGGGAGGGGCAGAGGGCAAAGGGGCAAGGGGAGGGCCCCAAGCCGGTGGATTACTCGTTGCCTGTGGGCTCCTTGAGGGAGAGTGGTCGGGGGGAGGTGGGAGCGGTGTTGTTGAGCTGCTGTGGGAGCTCTCAGCCCTCATTTGGGGTGATGTAGTTCACTCAGAAACGTGCACCTCGACAGACATCACAGAATAATTTTGGGTTGGAAGGGACATCTAAAGGTGATTGGAACGCAGGGTTTTGCTGATACTGCCCCTTGAGAAATCAGTGTCCCTGTGCCGACTGACCAGGGGCATCCTTTCTGCTTCCTCACGTGTGTCCCCCACTGTTTTCTGTGGCAATCAAGGCAGCAGCTCCCTCTCTCCTGAGCTTGTGCAGCACCTAGTACATGGATATCTGCCCTCCAACCGAGGATTCTCAGTGCTCTAGAAACACGAGTGAGAGGTACTTGTTTGCTGGTTTGCTGTGTGAGGAAGAAAACCCTGTGGGTGGCTTTAGATGTGGTCAGCCCATAATCTACTTTGCCTGTGTCAGAGAAGATGAAATTCCTGTCTCCTGTGGTGGTAGACACACAACTATGCGAGTGACACAGAATCAGAGAATCACAGAATCATTAAGGGTGGAAAAGACCTCTAAGATCATTAAGTCCAGCCATCAACACAACACCACCATGCCCACTAAAACATGCCCTGAAGTGCCCCATCTACAAGGATTTTGAACACCTCCATGGATGGTGAGTCCACAGCCACCCTGGGCAGCCTGTGCCAGGGCCTGACAAACCTTCTGAGGGAGGAATTGTTTCTAATATCCAATCTAAACCTCCCCTGGTACAACTTGAAGCCATTTCCTCCCATCCTATCACTGGTTACTTGTTACTGGAGAAGAGACCAGCACCTGCCTCACTACAACCTCCTTTCAGGTAATTGCAGAGAATGAGGAGGTCTCCTCTTAGCCACCTTTTCTTCAGGCTGAACGTCCCCAGTTCCCTCAGCAGCTCCTCATAAGACATGGGGGGATATATTCCACTGTCCAGGGGACTTGAGGGCCACCACCTCAGGCTGATGACCCAGTCACTCTGCAGCAGCTGCTCTCAGTCTTCTTTCTGACAGATGAACCAAAGTCACTTTTGAACTTCAGGGTTTAGGTCCTAATTTAGACTTCTGCAATGGGCACTGAGTCTGAAAGAAGGTAGAGCCTTGATCAGGTACAAAAAGGCACCCCAGAAGAGAGATCATTAATTAGAAATCACCAGTGTATACATAGCTGGTAGTTCTGCAAAAAACTATTGGTGGATGGATGAATGTTTCTGACCAGCCAAGCCCAGCCGTAATGAATTAGCTACTGATAGAAAAGAGAGCAGAATCCCCTTTGCATTAATTGCACTGTGTAATTTAACAAGCTCTACCTAACTAAATCTTGAAGGCCCTTCAGGAGTTGGGCTCTGATCCAGGAAAATACTGACCCACATGCTTAACTTCTAGTGCAAGGGCAGAATAATGAGATGCAAAATTAAGCACTGGCCTAAGTGTTTTCATTAGGTTCAGGGCTATACAGACCGATACTTCAGAGAAGGTCAGCATCTTGCCACATGTCAGGATCAGTAAGGAGACTAAAGGAGTGCTGATTCCTAATTTTACTTGTGCTAATTAATTCCCCACCTGTGTCCAGTAATTCACAGGCCAAAAAAAAAAAAAGCAAATCAACTTACTGCCTCTGAGATAGCAGCTGGTCACCATCTTTCGTTCTCTGGGGTTTAAATAAGTGAAGTTTCTCAGGGCTTGAGGACCACGGGCAGGTTCAGATGCTCCCAGACCTTGTTCCTGGATACCAGACTCACTGGGTTTCCTTCACAATATTCCCAGTAGATAGGGGGGCTTATGGCCTGATAGTCAAGCAGTGGTCTCCCAGCTCTCATCTGAGCAGCAGGTTGAGTATAGAAAGCAAATTTTTGAGAAAAGCTAAAGTATTGCAAGTAAAAATCTCACAAGAAAAATTTTCACTGTTTTATCTGAACTCTTCTGCCAATTTAAAAGGCAATATAGAATCCTTTACATTACAGGAACTGTGTTTTCAGTCACTGGAGGATTTTGGCTGGATATTTTTCAATTAGCACTTCAATTAATGTGACTGAGGGTCTGCCTGCAGGGGTTCTTAGGTACTTTTCCCCTTTTTAGCATGTGCACTCATTTGGGTTCAAACTTTAGTGTAAATTATGCCATTCAGGCACGTACTTCCATGTATGTTCACAACACACCAAAGTGGACTTATCTAAGCCTTAAGTACTTGGGGGTTTCTGCAGATTTGAAATATGTTAACTGCATCATTGCATGACTGCCTTGTCATTCAGATGCCTAAAACTGTGCTTTATGAGTCTAACCTGGGCAAAGGAGTAACCAGAATGAACTACTGGAACAACAAAATAGTAAGTTTCCCATCTTCAGAAAAATAGCCTTAAATATCTGATGCTCCTTAGACAGTGAAAATCTGCTACGTGTAAATGAAATAGTGATCCAGAAATTAGAGCAGCCTGAAATTGCTCTTTAAGAGAGTATTGTGATTGAAAGGCTGCAGGCTTTAGCTCAGACAAAATAGTAATATAAGCAGCCCACAAAACATCACTTTATGCCAAGGCAGACATTTGTGGCTTTGTCAAAATGTCCCAGATAGCATAAGAAAAGCTCTATAATCCTCCTGGGAATCTTTCCCTCTGTACTTGACTGAAATGGAAAGAAAGGAAAAAAAAACAAAACACAAGAAAGGAAAGAAAAACAAACCCTCAAGAAAAATATATGGACCAAGGAAGAATTGGGATCCATTATATCTACTAAAAGAAAGCTACCTTCATTTTCTGCTACCGGCCAGTAAGAACCGATCACAAACTGCTGTGCTAGATCATTTCAGATCCTCTCCTCACACATGACATTTGCCTAACTGCTAACTAACAGTACCTCCAGCTCAAATTACTCCATCCCTGCCTCATATATCCACACCTGCTAATCCGGGGGTCTTTGTAGGAGCTTAGCTGCAGCCTTCAGCGTGCAGACGCTGCACACAGCCACGACGCGGCGAGAGGCGGGAGAGCCCAGTTTGCAGTGCTGGTTCCTGACGCTGCACACGTGCTGTGAGGCAGAAGAGGACGAAGAATACCATCCACCTACAGCCTCTCTTCTTACCGAAAGCTGACTTGTACCTCCTGCCCACCAAAATACCACCCATTCAGCGGCCTCCAGCCTTCACTAGGTCCAGGGCGCCCAGTGAGGGACCTACTGAGAGCAGCATTGCTGTTTGCTCTCCCTGTCAAAATGTGAGAAATATCTGAATGTTGGCTGCAGGCTGGCATCTGATGACCTAATCTTCTCTTTGGTACGACTCCTCTTGGAGGGTACCATGTTGTACTGCTGGCAGCTGTACAAGGAAGTCTGAAGTCATCTTTGATGAACTTAGAGGAGAGGGATCCAAGCCATACCCAGTGCAGGAGCTATGTCCCGGTTCTTTAGCCTTTTCTTACTGGTGGTGCTCACTAAAATGCACCTGAAGAAGAAACCTCTTCACGGGCCTGGAGACAGTCTGTATCCCATGGGAACGTAGTGGCTCACACTTTCCCTGTGCCACTAGAGAAAGCCACACACCTCCTAGACCTTATACCAGAAGCCAGGAACTGTACTTGCTGCACAACCCCTCTGCCCCATCCCCTGGAGTGTTCTGCTGTAGCCCCCACCCAGCCACCCACAAGTCCTGCCCACCAGCAGGTGGGAGGCCCCTTGGCACAGGGGGATGGAAAGAGGAGCACACCGTGTTGAAATGACTCCCTGTGCCTGGGGAAGAGCTGACCTCTGCAAGCTGGCACGCCACAGCAGAGGCAAGCATTATAAATATGAGTGACCCCAGCAGCCCTTTATGGAAGACGTGGCCCAGCTTGGGGGTGATGGTAAGTGGTGCTTGGCTAGAAAGCTCGGGTTAGAAAGAAAAGACAAGCCATGCTCCATGTGCAACACCCTGCAATCATCCATTAAATACCATCCCTAATCATCCATATTAAATAACATTTTGATGATTTGTGTTTGGAGGGGTGTTTAAAAACCCTGGCCATGGGCTTGGAAAGACACAGATACTGCCTTTTCTCCAGGGAAGAGCTGGCCGTGTGGTTTGGGGGGGTTGGGTTTTTTATTATTATTATTTGTATCCCAAGACTGGGCTGATGTAGGAGACTGCTGCTGCTGGGGTTTCCTCCTTCTAGGAGGGCTCCTCTGAGCATTCAGCCTCACCAGGTGAATCTTCAGCTTCTACTTCCCAGCCTTTCACCATGAGGCTCAGAAGTGCTGTGTCTCATGAGACGCTTCAGTAGCACAAGCCAGTGTCTCTACAAGCATGGGTGACAATTTATAAAGACAGATGCGAAAGCATTCAGAAGGAGCTGTGAGATATTTCCTCTGGCCAACAAGCTGTTAGCCACCCATAGTGGCTGGTAGCAGCTTTTTTTTCAGTAAGACAGAGACATGCTTCTTCCCACAACCTGCAACTGCAGGTTTTGGCCATCCTTAAGGGGAAAGTTGAGCTCAGATCCTTCTGTGGCTCTTGATGGCAGAATTCACACCTTTACTCAAGCATTTCAGCTTTCGTTTTCAACCAGAAAACCTTTACTAGAGAAGCTGCTTCTTTTGTGGCTGCAGGTAAAAGCTTGAGCACAGATACCCAGAAGCTGCCATGCTGGGGAAAACATCATAAGCATGATACTTCTCAAATTTCCATGTTTCTAGACTGATTTAATGATCCGAGGGAAAGGGATACCAGAATCATTATTTCTCAATGCTTGGAAATGCTGTGTAACTGTGCCCTAGCTACATAAAAATATCTATGGTGGGCTTGCTACTTGTACACATGGAAGAATTTGAATTTTTAAATTGCCTGACACTTAATTAAAAAACAAACAAAAAAAAAAAACTAAAAGGAAAAGAAAACCCCACACACAAACAAAAAAACCCCATGCATAGCTAGAGCATGCAGAAAGAACTGTCCATAAGACATTAGTACTGCCTGGAAAGTTATTTACCCTAGAAATGCACATGCCTGGTGTGTGCCAACAGGCCCAGACTGCCCAAAGTCCTGTTAGAGAAGAGGAAGATAAGGATGGAGTAGAAATTCAAGAGCATCAAACCTTTTCTGTCCCCTTACAAAATCAAGGAGCTTCTTCAAGCTCGTCTGGCTCATCATCCAAAAGGAATGAGGTTCCCTGTGGCACAGTGAGCTCACCCCAGCATTTCCCAGCCCTGCCAGCTGCACCCCGGCAGGCGTCACGGCACGGGGCCGTGGAGGGTAGAGGGGGAAGGATTTGAGGGGCAGCACAGGAGGACAGGAGCAAAGAATAACTGAGCTGCCACTGCGGTGTAACAGGTGTAAATCTGCTGGGCACAGCTCTGTCAGCAGCTGCCGGCACCACGCCGCTAAATTAAACACCCCTCCAGTCGTCAAGATGTTATTAAATATGCCGGTGCTGTCGTGGCTAGGAGAAATCTGAGGTGCAAGCAGCATCCCAGATCTAGCCACCCCAACCCTGCCTGGTGCAGGACTCTTGTTTGAAAGCCTGTCCCTGAAGGGCTGACTGGAAGCAGTGCTGGTGGTCAAGTGTGCAGGCAGAGACATAGACATATGCTCAGACTTACCACTCGTGGCCAAAGCTAGACAGGAGTCCTGTGATCCCACCTCCTCCAAGAAAAAGGCAGGGCACCAATGGAAATGGCCAGACTGTATGTGCCTCAAGGATTTCCAGAAGGGAATGCATTGTGTCATAACATGTGGTTTATTTCTTTTACTTCATTATTAGTAATTATATTATTAGTCATAGTAATTGCTAAGGTCCCTGGACCAGAGGTCAGCCTGCACCCATTCACACCCCAGCTCTTGGGGGACGATCATTGGGCCACAGTTTTACACAAGCTCAGGACTTGGTTCTGGGATCATCAGGTTTTCAGAGAGATCATGAAGAGCTCATCTCTCAGATCCTCTCAGGGCAACATGTCTGGCCAGTTCTCCAAATCAGCTCTCCTGAAAATTCATCCATCAGCAACTGTGCCCAGAGTTCTCCAGCTCTCCAGCACACCAAAATCTTCAGAAGCCAGACCTGGCCCAGGTTTCCTGCCTGCCTAAAGCCCCATCAGTCTACTATCCAAGGATCATGCAACATCATATGTTCCCCAGATGCCACTGGTGCAGTTCAGAATGATTACTGAGATGTGAAGGGATTTTTTTTGAAGCCTCATGGAAAGCCTATGTTAACAGAATACTTGGATGTCCATCTCCTACACACAGCGGTGTCCTGCCCCATCATGAGGTGGCACACAAGCAACTTTGCTCTGGGCGTCATGATGTCTAAGAAAGACAAAACTTATTTGATGTGTTAGTGAGACCTTATATATTTCAGAATGAGTTAGGGCTTCTGAGACATCTCACTGGCCCCCCCTTTACAACTTCTATGTAATTTTGTGCAAGTTTTTTCCTCTGTGCTGTGTTTTATCTTCTTTATCAAAAGCAGTATCTGTGTGACAGAAAATGGGAGGGTTTATAGCATCTTCTTATCACGCACAGGTCTCGGGCCACCTCAGTCAAAATATACAAAGATGTCCTGCAGTCTAAAGTGGGAAGAAAGAGGAGGGAGTGCAAATGACAACTTCTCTGCCTTGTGCTTGCCACTGACATGACTGCACTGGAGTACTGGCAGTGTGAAGCACCATGAAGGCCCTGTCACCTGTCAGAGCTGAAGGAAAGGGAAAGGGAGCTAGTTTTTCTCACTGCAGAGTTTTACTGAAGATTATAGAGACCCCCTCAGTCTACTTAGAAAGGTTCAGTGCATTTCTGAGGCTTCCACCCTAATGACAGCAATACCCTCAAAGTTATTATGAGCTGTGACCTTGCTTGGCTAGCTGGTGGCAAAAGGCATGTTTTCTGAATACTCCTATCTTGCAAAACATACAAGGTCTTAGAAGCTTGAGAAGAGATTAGCCAAAGCAGAACCTTAAACCCTGAAGCCCTGGAAAAAAAGGCTCACCAAAGCATTTGGATCAGCAGTGGCTGGGGACTTCTTTAACTGCATGAGCTAGAAAGGACAATGAAGGTGAGAACGGCAGCACAGATCGTGGCTCCAGTAGCCAGGAGGGAGGAGCAGCAAGTGGATATCCTGGATTTCTAATACAAGTAGGAAAAAAAAAATTAACAAGATTTTTACTTATCCCACGTCCCTATCCTGCATTTCTTCAGGCCTAAAGTGAAGGGTTGAGATTGTACTGTTTTAAGCACTTCTGTTATATTTCTGTAGCTGGCTACCTATCCTCCCAAAAGTCAAAGAAACAAAGTAAAATCCTACTTCAATGCTTGTCAGGGATGGTTTTACAACCTAATACCCTGGAGCCAGGATTTTTGTTCAATAAATGTACCCCAAAGAGCCTAGAATAGGGGATAAAATAACAGCAAGCTTTTCCTTTAATTCTCTCTTTCTTTGCCTGAAGTTTTGGGGCCAGTTCTGAAGGTTGTTTGAATGACATGGGCACCCAGCCAGGTAGATGGGCATTGAGCTCTATCAGCTCATTTCTCAAAGAGCTTTCAGGTGGATGGTGGGGTGTTTTACCAAGGAAGACCATCATATTGATTTCTTGAGGCAAGACTAAAAAGATAGTCGAGGAGTCAAAGTAGGGAGACTGAGCCTTGCAGTCAACTTGATCAGTGCTGACCATGTCATTCCCTCACATAGAGCTGGCCACAGAAACTGATGTGTTGCAACCAGGGGCAGCTAAATGGGATCAGGAAGACCTTGCACTATGCAGAAATACAGTACAAAGTATTTGTAGTGACTCTGTGGATGCAAAAGTCGAGATTTCACAGAAAGGCTCTTTGTGCCCCTCAACCTTTCCTCCTATGGGGAACTGCTATTGCCCCTACTCTATGGGAGAGGATCTGGCACACAGAGATAAATAATTTCCTCAGTGTCCTGTAGAATGGGACCTTCAACAAAACTCAGGTTCCCCAAGTCCATGAGGTGTACACTCTGTCCTTTTCTTGGCAGTGAACCTGCCCCAAAATGTCCGCTAGATATAGCACACTGAGGTTTTGAGTAGAGAAACAGAGAGATGGACTGTTTGGTGAACATGACATCCACTGTTGGTCTGCTAGAGGAATTCCCTTCAGATCAGAGGTGAAACCTAACAGTCACGGATCTTTGCTACTCATGGCACTGGCAGATGAAATATATATGTCTGAATAAAAAGCCTTTTTCCTCCCCTTTTTTTCTTGATAGCAAAAAGATGAGAAAATGAAAATTGGATCATGTCTATTTTTAGGCAAATTAAAAAGTTATTCAGACTAGAGAAAAAGTGCCTTGAAAATAGTTTCAGCAATATAAAAGTGGAGCAGCTGAGGAAGATCTACAAGAATATAAAGAGGGCAGGAGCCTGGGAAACCAATTTTGAAGTAACTGTGAATGTTTCATTTTTACCACTCTGTCTCATGTATGCCTGTTTTAAAACATGCTCTGATGCCAGTGGAAGCCTGCTGCTGCTTCCCAAATCCATGAGGTCTTTCAAAGGCAACCAGCCAGCCTGTGTGTGCCTGGTCATCTCACAAGCTCAGTTGTACATTTTACAGCCTAAACAGCAAAATCCTAGACAACCATTGCCACCCACTGTGGCACAAGTTTCATGTCTTTCAGTAAAAGCAATCAGACATATCTGGGATTGTCACATCTTCCTCTAGAAATCACAATTACAGAATCACAGAATGTTAGGGATTGGAAGGGACCTCAAAAGATCAAGCCCAACGCCCATGCCAGAGCAGGATCACTTAGTGTAGGTCACACAGGAATGGATGCAGGTGAGTTTTGAATGTCTCCAGAGAAGGAGACTCCACAACCTCCCTGGGCAGCCTGTACCTGTGCTCTGTCACACTCACAGTGAAAAAACTTTTCCTTATGTTTACACAGAACCTCCTATGGTCCTGCTTGCACCCATTACCCCTTGTCCTATCACTGGACATCACTGAGAAGAGCCTGGCTCCATCCTCCTGACACTCACCCTTTACATATTTATAAACATTAATGAGGTCCCTACTCAGTCTTCTCCAAGCTAAAGGGACCCAGCTCCCTTATCCTTTCCTCATACAGGAGATGTTCCACTCCCTTAATCATCTTTGTGGCTCTGCACCACTGGACTCTCTCAATCAGTTCCCTGTCCTTGAACTAAGACTATCCCCATAGGTAGGGTATTTCTGTGGTTGTCTGGCTTCTACCCACATTCCTCAGGCTTCACCATTAGGACTTCAGGTTGCAGGCAAACTTTGAACTTTTGAAAAGCCATGAGCAGAGACTATGAGGAGGCTTTGAAAATAAGGCAGACCTGGAAACTGTTTCCCACAGCTTTTCAGCCTGTATATTTTGGTCTCTTCAGCCTGGAAGTGAAAGCTGAGAGGATGTGTGCTCCTAAGTTACCCAGGAGATGAGTATTATCTGCCCAGGGAAACGGTGGAGTTAGCATTCCTATGAAGGCACTTAAAAGATGTGCAGATGTTGTGCTTAGGGATGTGAATTAATGGTAGATTTGGCAGGTTGATGGTTGGACTTGAGGATATTATAGGTCTTTTCCAAGCAAAATGATTCTGTGGTTCTATAACTTCTAAGTAACGCTTGCCTTTCACCCCAAATATTGAAATAAACCCAGGCATACAACTAAATGGAAATGTCTGGTTGGGATGAGAGCTGCATGTACCGAGGAGGGACATCATCTCCTCCCCAGTGGAAAACAAGGCTGTGATGGAGAAGGAAGCCTGATGGGGCTACGTGTCTGCACATCACTGTAGGGAGTGGGGGGCAGATCCATGCTCCCTGCCAAGCTCTTCCCTGCCAGTCCCTCAGCATGCCTTCTCCAGCATATCCACGTCAGCCCCAGGGCTGGCGTGCATCCATCTGGCCTGCCTCCACCTGCCTGTCGCTGCCAGTCATGGGGCAGTGGGGACACCTCGCTCAGAGGAGGGCAAGGGGGGGGAGAAAGGCTGTGCCACGAAACCACTCACCACCAGCAGTGTGGGTGTAGGTGTTGCAGTAAAACAACAGCCAGTGGTAGAGCCCCAGGGGAAGGGGGGAATCAGCCACTGTTCCTGGGAAATCGAGAGGAAGGAATATGCAGGAAAACGCAACAGGACTGTGTGAATAAAACCCTCTCTGGGCCAAGAGGCAGTTCCCATCGGCTGGGAGGACAACAGTGATGGTGGCATCTGGCCATCATCTTGAGGAGAGCCCGGCCTCCTGCCCCAAGACATCAGCTTGGGCATTGTGCTCCATGCCCTTTACCCACCTTAGCATGATGATGAGGTTCTAGCCCCTCACCAGCACCACAGGGGGCTCAGTAATTGCTGTGGCCATGGGAGGATGCAACATAAACTGCCCTGTGCTTTGGGATTACAGGTCCAAGGGGCAGCAATTCTCCTGGTGCCCCACAAGCAGAAAAAGGGCTTTAGAAAAGGACTTGAATGTCGGCAGGCAGTTCTGGCCAATGTCCCAGGCAGGAGGAGGAGGAAGGAGTCCCATGAGTGCTCACCTCCTTTGCTGCTGAGGAAACAGAACTTTTCCTTTAGTGGTGCAGACTCTGAAACAGTTTAACACAAGAACTGTTATCAAAAGCCTAATCACTGTGATGCCCAAGGGGTTTCAATGAGAGATACCCTTATTAAAAAATGCAGTAAATACCTTCTATTTTTGTTAAGCCCTAGTAGGCCAGGCTGTGCCTTGCTTCTCTGTATAAGTGAAGTCTGTCCCTTTGCAAGCCCTGCCTGCATATTGCCAGCATCGACATCTTCCACTCCCTCCCTCTTGCTCATTCCCTCTCTCTCAGATGATGCGGAGTGCCAGCAAGTCCCTCAATGGTGTCATATCTGTCCTTTTTATTCATTGCAGGGTTTATTTTTAGCTTGAAACAACTGCTTCCTAAAAATGGAGTTCCTAATGACACGGGAGCTGGACACAGCTATGTAAGGTATCCAAGGCTTGGCCTGACAGCTTCTCCTGTCTGTCTCTTTGTTGTGAGCTCAGGACAGCAGAGTTTGCTGCTCCTCAGCAGCCTTGCAGAGTTTGGGCTGATCACTAGGAAGGCAACAGGAAGAGAAATTCGGTTCGAAGTTCACCTGGAGCCTCTGGTCTCCCTCTGTTCCCAGTTTAAGAAGGAGTGGGACATTTATCTGTCCTCTGTCATACTCCAGGGGCTTCCCCATGAAGGCAACTTGCTGGATCCTGGCAGGTTTTTACCTGCTTTTCTGCTGCAGGGCAGAAGAGGGACTGAACTTCCCCACTTATGATGGGAAAGACAGGGTGATCGACCTGAACGAGAAGAACTACAAACAGGCCCTAAAGAAGTATGAAATGCTCTGCCTGCTCTTCCACGAGCCTGTGGGCTCTGACAAGGTTTCCCAGAAGCAGTTCCAGATGACAGAGATGATCCTGGAGGTAAGTGCTGCTGCATGTCCCAGCTGAGGTCAAAACCACAGCATTGTGTGAAGCTGTGGATAGGAGCCATGGGATGGGATGGTCACAGGGTCTTGTGCAGGGATGTGCCGAGTACCCAAAAGTTTAGGTTTGTTGACTTGGATTTGAGCTAGCCCCTGAGTGTTGCTAAACCCAGGGAAAAGACTTTTTTTGTCCTCTTCTGAGTTGTTCGGTTGGAAATAGTTTTTCCAGATTGTGCATCAGAAATCCAGGCAATAGTGAGTAACCTCACAAACCTCAGCTCAGTGTATCTGAGCTTTCCTAAATTTCATCACAGACTGGAGTCTGCAGTCTGAAATTTTCAGATCCTTTCTCATTCTGTACAAGCTACTGTCCTCCCTGTATTTTGGATTCTGTCCCATTTTCTATCCCACTAGGAGTAAGCAGCCAAGAGCCTTACCAAACTGTGCTGCAACCAGGCATCCCAGCTCCCCATCTCCAAAAGCTCCCTGTTGGTGCAGCATTATGTCCCTTTTTGTTTTTCTGATACTTGAAACCAGTCTTCAGCCACCTCTTCGTGCAACCATTTGCTTCTGTGCTGAAAAAAGAAGTGGGTTTGATTCTTTGGAGAGAGAATGGCTAATGAATCCTCAGTAAGCTAAATCATGGTAAAAACTGAAGCATATTCTTTCATGTAGTGTAGCTGTAATCTAGGGAAGCATACACCTGCAAGCCTGGATTTTAGGTGCTTGTTTCTTACCAGGGGCTTAGAAATATTCCCTCCTAATGGAAAGTTACATTTTGTGAGAAAGTGAGAATTGCAGAAGAAACATAGAAGCTTTATTTATCAGATCGAGAGAGAAAACACATTGCACCCCTAGCAAATGTGTATTACAATATAGCCTTCCTGAGGGCTAGGACCTGAGAAAGTCCAATGTCAAGTTCAAATTCTACTTAACTCCTCAATAAGCCCAACAACAAGAAAGATTGAAAAACTAACCAGATTTCACTGCCTTTTCAGGAAACAGTTACTTGCTTCAGGTGAGCAGCAAATAACATTTGGCAAAAGAAAAAAAAAATAATGCCAAAAATGTTTGTGGATGATAGTATAACTGCATTGTTATTTAACAGGATAGCTATTCTGTGCTCAATAGATGGCAAGAGGTTTGTTAAATATGTATTTTTAGAAACCTGACCGAAGCAGGTATCAGTTTTAGTCCCCATGACACCTACACCTATGTTAACAATCAGCTGTATCAAGGGCGCAATGTCTACAACACAACCAGGCTTAAAGCTGTTGTTTCACAAGGTTTGCTTCAGCAGTGGGTACACTGGCTTAGAATTCTGCTGGTGTGGTTTCCCTTTGCCTCTCTGCCACGGACTTGTGATGTGACCTTGGGCAAGAGAGTGAGGATTAGATCCTCAGCAGACTTTACATAATGGTAATGCTCCAGTCCACTAATGCTCAGCTACCACCTAAACGTGCCACACAGCAATGGGCATTTGTGGCTTTGACCTCAAAATTTCCCAAGCATTTGCAGTGCTGATTCAGTGCATGTCATGAAGTTTCACAGTCGTCGTCCCCCCCCTTTCCTGAACTGGGAACTGCAACAGCAGCAATCTGACAGCCCAAACACATGAGCAGTCTGCAGACTGAGCACTCCTTTCCCTCTGTCACCTGAGGGGATCAGATGGGGAGAGGGTCTTAGAAGGTAATAGAGATGATAGGATGTGTCTCATCTGGCATAGGATGCAGCCCAGCAAGGTTCTAGTGCTCCCAGTTTCTGTAATGCCTCAGCTCTGGGAACACTCCTGAAAAGGAGTGAGCAACCCAGATTGTTATCTGCTCCCTCTGTGACAGCATTCACCTCCCTCACCTCAAATCATAACTTCAAATCATAAGACCTGCTGAGTAGGCACAGGAGCAGTGACAGGACCCCTCCTTCCAGCCAAACATGGGAAAAGCTTACTCAGGAAGGCTTTATATATCTAATTTCAGTAGAGGGTTCAGGGCTCAGAGTGCTGCAGACCCTTTAAGCCTGAAATAAGGTATTTAAGAGGGAAGCACTCTAGCCCTTGGTGTTCCCCGTTGACTATCCTGGGGAGTTCCTGGTGTGAGGTGCTGCCTGTGGTGTGATGCCTTCCTGGAGCATCTCATGGTTTTCCATCTTCCTGTACTGGGAATTTACCTACTGACTTAAAACAAGAAGTGTTGCTTCCCCAGCCTGGGTAATATTGTGTCCTTAACCTCCCATCCACAAAATGGCACTGGTCTCTATCACTAGGGAGACTTCATCCAAAATGCAGTCAGGTATTTTGCAAAGCAAAGATCTGACTTGGTGATTCAAGGCTGTTAAGTTCTAGTGCTCGATGAGCATGAACGAGTGTGTCTGCACATGGGAGGGAATGGAAGTATTGGATGTTAAATCCATAAAACCCACAAACAATCTAACTTTTCTGTTTCTCCCACACGTACCTTCCAACTCAGCATATTCTAAGGTTCTACCCTTTACAAAGTTTATAATTGCAAAGAGCTGAAAAAATATCTTAGACAACAAGAAAAGAACAAGAAAGATCAAGTGCTGGGATTCCTACAAATTTCTTGAAGGAAAATCCCAGATTTGCCCAGGTAGTAGATGGCATGTTGCTGAAGCAAGCAAAAGTCCCAGTAGTGCTGACCAGTTTCTTCTTATTTCCACATCCAGCCACCAGTTTAGGCTTCAACATGTGAAAAAAATCCACAGCTACAAAGTGCTCAAGATGAGAAAGATTAATGTAGACAAACACTCCTCTAATCTAGAAGTATAATGTGCTCTGAACATGAAAATGGTTTTCTTGAAATTTATGTCTGGTAGTCAGTAACAAACTCTGTATGAAGAGGACCCATAGCTAGAAATACTACTAAAGGAGGCAGCTGACAGACAGCCCTGGAGGGAGAAAGAAGAGAATCACATGGGTCTCATATCCTTAAGAAATCAAGCTGAAAACCTGACAGCACCTGCGTAAATTAAGCACATATTTAAGGACTTTACCACACCATAGCTACAAGCAGTAAAATGAGGAAAAAGTGATGAGAGGGAAAGCTTTCTTCACAGGATGGAAGACCAGCATGCAGGACTGACTGAGACTGTCAAAGCCCACAAGGTATCACCCAAAAAGGGGTGCCATAGGTAAGGTGACATTACAGTGGGACAGCACATGGGGTCTTCAGCTGCCCACAGTCAGGCACACTAGGAATTGTGACCAGATTGCCACGCAGCCCAGGGTCCCTTTCCAGTTTAGAGAGGGAGCGAAGACCTTCAGACTACCATGAAGAAGTCCTGACATCTCCTGCCACCTACACTGCTGGTGAGGACAAGGGTATGAGGTCAACTGAGCCACTCTAGGACCACCAGCAGCTTTTTTGGCTCATCCTTTGTTAATGATTACAGCTCCAAGGATGACAGTGCCAGCCCCTCAGGCTGGGGTGGGAAAGCCAAGGGCTCTTGGGTTTGTCTATCAGGAAAATAGTCAAAGCAATGATGGGAGAAGCAGCTGCCTAGTGTTTACTGGCTAGGGTGGAAAGGGGCTGGAGAAGGATTGTTATAAGGCAACCCAGTTCATAGACAGCATAAGCACAGGCTGCTTCACAGCTCAGGCTAAAGGGCTCTTCTTCTCTTGCCTTTCTTCTATGACCACTTTGCACCACTGACTGCTGAAAAGCACCTGCCACTTGAGTGGGTCAAAGCCTCCATACAAAGCAATGCAGAGGTTGAACCAGGCAGTCCTGGAGCTAACAGTAGCTATTCCTACTGTGTGGCAATGTTCCCAAGAGCCCCGTGTGCCCCATGAGGTGAGCACAGTGAAGGAGTAAATGAGACAACCAGGCACAAGGCTTCACAGTTATTATTAAAGACAATTAACAACAACAACAACAGAAAAAAAGATGCCTATCCTAAAAGGTTTCAGCTTTAATGAAGAAGAGGCAAAAGAGGAAAAGACCAAAGCAGTAAAGCTGAGAAATACCTGGTTGCTTTTCTTCTCCTCTATAGCTTCTCTACCATATTTCATCCTGTCTCACATCACCGCTTCTCAGACCTTCCCTTCTCCCTCTCAGCTCTGAATCTCCCTAATACTGGTATGGTTTTGCCTTCCAGTGGGCCAACCCCCATCCCTAGGCATCATATAGCAAGAATAATGAGCAGTGGGGTTAGGGGCCTTCCTTCTTCCCTTGAGGAACTCTCTCTAGGAACTGGGATTGTCTCACTACCATAGCAGGCTGCCTGCAATGCACTCCATTATCTTCTCCTTGGAGCACTTTCTATAATATTTTGCCTCTGCTGAATCCCACTAGGTCCTGGCTCTCCTGTCATTCTTCTTTTGTCGTCTGTGTGCATGTATACTATCCTTAAAAAGAAGAGGTTCCTCAAGCCCTGTTATTTTAGGTCCCTCAATGCAACAGTTCCCCTAGGCAGAAAATTCATGGAGAACTGCCCTAGCACAAACCAGTCTGATTAGATATAATAGAAGAGGGACATGGTACTCTCCTTTCTATATGAGGTCCAGGATCAGCCCAGCCTCTAGCAAGAAATAGAAGAACAAAGCAAAATTCCTTAAGATATTTGGCAATTTTGTAACACAAAGGCAAATTTCTCCTACAGACCTGGGAATATAAATCCATGGGATCACATTGCAGTAGATCCTCCCGGTGCCCAATCACAGTCACTGCCTGTGGTGTGAGAGGGAAAGATGTGGGTTAAGCTGGGTCTGCCTCCTAGTTCATTTGAGAGCAAGGATTTATTTTCAGGTGTTTAAACTACTACAGCTTGCAGCTCAGGATAAAAAATCAGTGCAAGATCAGTTGGGTTTGGGGTAGTTCCACTCACATGGGCTTGAAATCTCTTGAGAGCAAGTAATACCCTAAGAGTTCAGAGCCATGTAATACATAGCAAGAAGTCCTTCTCTGCTTCTGATGTAACACAGAAAAAAGGTTTACAATTTTAGGTGCATGTAGTTTATCCCAGAAATTCACAGGAACCAGGAGATGGGATTGTAGTTTATCTAGTATAAATATGAACATGAACAGGTAAACCCAATCCCTTTCTTTAAGCACCCTTCTCTGTTTCACAGACTCTGATTTCAATACTTTTCTTTGAAAACAGGCATGTCCATGAGACAATGCCTCATGTTGAGTAGACATGTTAAACAAGACATATTCACTGAGTGTCACAGAAACTGTAAGGCCTCTGGGTCCCTGCAAAACAAGTTCTCAGGGTGAGAGATGAATCACACATGTCTGGATAGGTACGTGCAGAAGCCTACAGTACAAGTGCCTCATGCATACCTGTAATAAAAAAGGTGGTTTGGTTTCCATGGCTACTAAAGCAAGTGGCTTCTACTGGTAGATAAATGTAATGCAAAAATAAGGAAAGAAATGAAAGAAAAGGAAAAGTGTGTGCTGAATACTTTGCCCTTTGAGACCATGTAAGTATGTGTCAGTTCATCAAGAGCCAGCAGAGCTTTGATTTTTAGTGGTAGTGCCTAGGAGGATTTCACTCACTGACATGCCAGTCACAAAAGCATGTCACAGAGAGCTACCTCTTTCTCAGATGGACACGTGGACATCCAGAGGCAAGTATACAATTTGGTCTTTCTGTATAATAGTGGCAGAAACAATTTCCAAGGCTGCTTTACCTGTTATTGTCTAGATTGTTTCTTTGAAGTCCCTCCATCAGCTCCCAGCCAGGAGTTTGGACTGAGTGCGTAGGCATTGCTAGAGCACAAGAACCTACTTTCAATGCTGTACCACTCTTTGAAAGGTACCTTTCTCAGCTGCCAAAGTAGGGTCAGAGACAGGTGTGCTGACAACAGTTCTCATCAGAAACCAGCTGTAATACCAGGATCGAAAGAAAATCAAGTTCGTTTCACTCAGAGACACAACTTTCTTGCAAATGTCACCTGGAGGTATGTGCTGACCCCCTGAGCTTATGCCTGCTTGCTGACAAAGTGCAGGGGCAAGCTTGCAAGTCTTGCCCTGGTGCAAGACCATCTTCTCACTGTGTAGCTGGAGAATGGACAGCTATAGGTGCCATGCAAGACCTTAAGCTGCATGGTGACTCCTGTGTTGCCCTTCCTTCAGAAATGCAATTGAGGAAAAATGTGGAAGAGTCCGTCCTCTTAGGTCTCGACCATCCTGCCACACTAGTCAGCTTCCCAAAAAAGTACCACTGAAGGTTTCCCATGCTTTCCTGCTAGGATGGTTCCCAGGAGTCAGGGTCTCAGTCCTGTATAATGAAGTGCCTTTGCCCCAACCTGAGGGAGTGGGCCTCAAAATCACAGAATCACAGAATACTCATGGTTGGAAAAGACCTCTAAGATCACCGCATCCAACTGTCAGTGCCCCCCCCCCCCAAAAAAAAAACCCAAACATAACAAAAACAAAACCAAAAAACAAACATAACAACAATTAAAAAAAAAAAATCACCATGCCCACTAGAGCATGTTCTGAAGTACCTCATCTACATGAGGCACTTGAACTCACACTCAGTGGCCATGTGCAGTGTTTATAGTTACAACTTCATGTTCTCTGCCCAGGAACTTGATATTTCTCAGGAGCCTGCCCACGGGCTGGGGCAGCTGTTGCTCTGCCAGGCAGACCAGGTTTGGTGGTCCATGCCATGCCCACCCACCACCTTACTTCAGAGCTTGATCTGCCAATGCCCTTCATCTAAAATCAAAGTAGTCAGTGACTGCTCTTCCTTCATGCTGGAGCTTCATTTGTGGGGTGAGTGGAAGAGGGATACAATAGGTCTCTTTAAACACCCAAGAGGGAGAAGAGATATTTAAGCTCAAAGCCTAAGGACAAATGGGCTATGAATAAATTGCATCTGGAAACTAGGAAGTCCCTAATCACCAGAGGAGGAAGACATAAAGGGGAGAACAGCCCAACAAGTTTCAAATGGACATTGACCATTTTGTGACAGATATTAAATGACACGGTCCTGGGTTTGATAACCAAATATGTCCTTTTGCAGCCTCTGTCCCTAAATAACAGGCACTCAGGCAAGGAATCCGTGGCATAGGAAAGAAGAGATTTAGCAAAGTCCAAGTTCTCCTTTCTGTTGGTTTTTTTTTTTTTTTTTTTCTCCTTTGCACACTGGGATTTACCTACATACGTGAGATGAGACCTTGCCCAAGGAAATAGAACAAGCAGTAATGGGGAAGGATTCCATTCCCGGGGGGACTTGGAGCAGGCATTTGCTCCTCCCCTCCTTGGCACCCCAGGAGGGCCAGCTCTCCCTCCTCAGCAGTGCTGATGGTGTTCATTCCTTCCTCCTCTCTGGCACAGCTTTGGTGAAGGCCAGCTGCCGTTCATGGTACATCCTTTTTCTGGGAACCCTGTCCAGCCCTGGCAGGAGACAGACTGCCGTCAGCTAGCAAACCTCTGACCCTTCAAACCCTGCACAAAGGGGGATGAGCATTTTTATATCTCTTCTCAGTTCTTATTTCTGTCTGCTCACTTCTCTTCTAAAAGACCTTTCTTGTTTCAAGGATCCCTCCATTCCCCCAGAATCCTCCCTCTGATCCTTCCTACTAATGCAGGATGGGAGCTCCTGACTCCTGCCTGCAGCATCCCAGGACCTCTGTAGTTTTAAAGTTGCTGGCTCAAACCCACTTGCTCAGAAACTTGAAAAATCTGGCTTGCTCCTGGGAGCTGGAGGCCTAGGAATGACATGGACAATGGTATGAATATCAGGCATGCTTCCCTCCTCCACCACCTACTGAAAGGAGCAGGCTTGTGCCCTACGTGGGCTTCCTGTCAGCATCCAGCCTCCAGTTTCAAAGCAGTTTCTCTGAGGCCAAAGAATAAAAAGGCAGTGATGGGCTCATCTTTGTTGAGGACAACCCCAAGGTCATGCCTGGTCTCTGTTTTGCCAAAGGGGAGCTTAGCTGTGTGGCCCCCAGGGACTGTCCCAGACCCCATATCCCAGGTCAGCACATGCACACACACGTGTCCTGGGCTGCCCAGAGGAGTTGGCAAAACATCCGTGGGGCAGCATCAGTGAGGCCTGACTGGGAGCAGCAGGAGTTGGTCCCTGCACCCATGGGTGCTTGGCATGGGTATCAGCCCTAGTTAGCTCACTGCTGGTGAGGCTGCGCTTTGGCTTACAGCTCGCTAAAATTAGGGATGTCCAGTGTGGATAAAAATACAGCCCTAACTATGTAAAACCTCTAGGGAGGCAGCCAAAAAGCACATCGTATGTCAGATCGGGCTGAGCAGCAATTAAATCCTCAGTGGGGTGTTCTTGGAGAATTACCTATGAAAGCCACCTCCACAGGAGTGACCTTGGGGTGCTACATACATGGGGACTTGCCTTTTAATCCAAGGAGCAGTTACTCCCTGGGAGAGCAGGTTTATCAATAAACAGCTTCTCCAGGCAGCTCAGGTGGTGGAAAAGGGACAGAGGTTCCAAGTCCTAGTCCCTCTGCCAGAAGAGCAGCTCCTCTGGTGGCAGGTTCTCAGCAGGCTTTAGCCCCTTCCTTTTGATCATGACTATGCTAAAGAACCTGCAATTCAGCAGCCTCAATTATGCAAGAACCCAAAATGTTGCTGGTGGGCTATGCAAGGTGATGATGGAGGGAAATCGCCCTCTGCTCTCCAATAAATTGCCACCAGCTCAAACAACAGAGAAGCCAACCATAGAGTGAAGGCATGAGTCTTGCATAAGGATTCAAAGTTTTGGGGGATTTACCCTATATTTTTGCCATCTTCTCCTGTGGTTTCTGAAAATCAACCGCTAACATTTTGGAATATAAAATCATCATTGTTATATCAGCTGGGTCCTGAAAATTAACATAAACTGAGGTTTAAAGAGAGTAGGAGACAAGTGTAGATTGCTTGAGGGCTATTTCCTTATCACCTCCTGTTGCTCTCCTCCTTGCATTGATTGACTTTTGTTCTTCCACCCCTGTCAGTCAGGGAAACAAAAATCTCCTCATGCTTAAGAAAAGTTTACACATGATAGCTCTCACAGAGACCAAAATGCCCCTGCCCCCTGGCCTGAGCATCTGGGGAAGATGAGCCTTACTCTCTGTGGGAGCTCCAGGCAGGTGCTAGAGAAGTGGGAAGAAGATACACACACACAAAGCCATAAGGACACTCCACAAA
Organism: Phaethornis superciliosus; assembly: GCA_023637945.1. NCBI lineage: Eukaryota > Metazoa > Chordata > Aves > Apodiformes > Trochilidae > Phaethornis > Phaethornis superciliosus. The sequence continues at coordinate 81,674,322 of JAJQWJ010000001.1, read as the reverse complement.
GGAAAACTGACCATGCTGAAACATCCATCCCTTACAACCTCCCTTGTAACTCTCTCTGCTGGGTTTTCTCTCCCATTTAGCAGCAAAGCTGACATGGACTGCGAAGTTCAGCACAATCACTGGTGTTTGCAGCTGCAATAGGATTGTGGCCAGGCAGCCTGTCACCTTTATGATGGTGACACTTCCACTGCTCTGAACCCTGGGGTTTCAGAAGGACCCCGTGGGACTTCTTAAATCTCCCAACAGCTTCCCAGGATCACACCTAAGTTCAGATGGGTATGGTAGGTGTGAAGATGAGATGTTGTGTCAGGGAGCTGTTTCTTTCCAGCCCCATTATTCACTTTGCCTGTAGCTGTTGACACCATCCAAGATGGGGTGGTTCTTGCTTACTTAGTGGTACTCAAGCTTCACTTTGGGATGGCAATTTTCACACATCTCAGAGAGCCATGCACTCCTTCACACTTCCCCAAATTCAAGTATGGCTATTAACTGAGGGAAGTGGTGAATAGAAGGAGTGGTCCCAAATTCTCATCTCCTTTTCCCAGGGTTGCACAGGACACAGCTTGTGATCTTGTGGCTAGAAAGTGTTCATTTCATAGTCTTCAAGCACATGAGAGGAAGGCTCCAAATTGTACTTGGGATATGAGCTTACAAGTGACTGTGATCTTTGCTCAGAGGCTAAGTCAGCTCTGCCTGAGGGACTGCATGACCAGTTAGGTCCAGTTCTTCCAGGGCAGTCTCTCCTCTCCATCTCCCCATGCAGCTGTTGAAGTTAAATTACTCATTATAGAGGCTGACACAAAGACAAGGGCTCTGACTGCCCAAGATTTCAAGTGATACAAATTTAAAGGGAGGAGGAGGAGGGGCTGTGTTCTTACATTACAGCCGCCTCTGTCCCAAGGTCCCAAGCCAAGAGGATTTTCAAGATTAGAAACATTATCTACATTCAAATCCCACTAGCATTAGGGAATCAGAAAATACTGTAAGGAGATATATAAGTGCTTGATACTGTAATGAGCTAGGGGCAGCTAGCCAAGCTGCCATGCCTCTGGCATACTCTGTACTTTGCTGCCTTATGGGATTCAAATATAGGTGTGGGAATGTGTCCTCATCTAAGCACTGGTCAGGTTCACCTGCTGCAGTGGAAGAAAGGGAAAGCAAGGGCAGGAGCAGTGCCCAGCCCCTGCATAACCAGCATTTGAAACTCTCACCATAGGTATGGGCACCCTGCAAAAGTTTTCTGCCTCCAGGAGCTGCCACAGTGGAAAGAGCTCCAAGGAGCCTCGTGTTGCACGAAGATCACTGGCATCCTCTGGGCACAGACATCAGCAGAGGCTGTACTGCTCACCTCTTTCTCTCATTGGTGTGACAGTCACAGGGAAGGAGGCAGGCTGCCCACATAGCCCTCAGCTCCATCCCCACAGGCACAGGCACAAGCTGTACACACACTTTCTCCTGTGCACACACAGACTGTTGCACATCTTTTCTTGGGGCAAGCCTCTTCAGAGAAACATCTCCAAAAACTCTCACCTGTGGTACATACTGCTTAGAGAGACAGTCTTGCTAGATGCAGCCACACAACCCCTGCCACATTTACAGGCACACCTCCAGCATTACCATGACCTTTTTTGCCTCCAGATCCCTAACAAAGCATGCTCCCACAATCTCACACAAAGAGGCTTTCATCCTGTCGCCCACATTTTCTAGGCACATTTGTTCTTTCCCAGACAGTGCCCATGCTCACAACTATATGGCTGCACCCACACTCCTCCAAAGAGGTACCTTGGATATGCTGCATTCTCCAATACTACTCCCAATCAACACCTCCTCTCTGCTCACACTCAACTACATGTCTGTAGCAGGTGTTGCATGATGAAGGCACATTTCTGAGCTGCTTCAAACACCCCCATGAAACCCTAACCATCTCCTGTGTGCAGGAGTCACAAAATATTGGTCTGAAACTGCTTTGACTCATCGGGAACATGGCTAACACAGATGTAAGTAAATAACTAGATTATATATGGACTGGACGTGAATGGACAGTGCTCTTGCCCTGGGCTTTCTGTGTTTTACCTCTGGTCACACTGCAGTTGGAACCTCAAGCATTGACTCTGAGGAAGTTCTTGCTGCTCTACACAACTACCAAAAAGCGGGGACTTGCTACCAGTGCCCCCCAGAGTTGATGATCCTATAGATTCCATCCCTTAATCCAGTAGAGGCAGATCACTATAATGGGGGACAGAAAACAGCTTCTCCCATCACAGCCCACTTGCAAATGTCTAGGGAGTTCACAAGAAGTGTCCATTTCTCCCTGCATTACTGAGTATCAGTTGCTCTCAGGTGCTCTGTCATGGAGAGAGCCAGGAGATGAAGTGCCCGATGAGTCAGACCAGTGCTCAGATGCCCTGGAAATGGATTTGCGATGATACGGATATGGACCAGCACTCTGCCCCATTCAGGCAGTATCCTCTGTATGCATGAGCCCTGAATTTTCAGCCTCAGCTTTACTTCAAAGCACTGGCAGAGAATGAGGCAAGAGCAGTGAGCCCGTATGTTTTCTGCACAGTACAAAACACCCCTTTGGCCTCACATGGTGGCATTTCTTCCTAAAGGCCACAGTCCAATATCTGCAGGAGGATTAAGGTTGCAGTTATGCAGTGACATTTGTTGGAGTACACATCCTTCTGGAGGGCCTCAGCACAGGAGTGGGGGACATGTATTTAGAATCATAGAATCATAGAGTCAGACGGGTTGGAAGGGACCTCTGAGATCATCAAGTCCAACTCTTGACCCACTACTGCCATGGTTCCCAAACCATGGCACTGTGTGCCACATCAGTCTTGTCTTAAAACCCTCCAGGGACAGAGAATCCACCACCTCCCTGGGCAGCCCATTCCAATGCCTGATCACCCTCTCTGTGAAGAATTTCTTCCTAATATCTAACCTAAATCTCCCTTGGCAGAGCTTAAGACCTCTTGTCCTACTGACAGCAGCCTGGGAGAAGAGACCAACCCCCCCCCTGGCTCCATCCTCCTTTCAGGGAGTTGTAGAGAGCGATGAGGTCTCCCCTGAGCCTCCTCCAGACTAAACAACCCCAGCTGGTGAAAAGAAGATAACCACAATCTCCATCACTCCCCTTTACCCAAGCAAAGTCCTTCAGCCCTGATCCCCAGGGTGCCTGCAGTCTCCCCCAGGATTTGGGGGAATGGATGCGCATTGTTTGCAAGGGGGGCGGAGAGGGGTTGGCCCTGAGAGACCCTGGGGTGCCAGCAAGGGGGCTGCACCACCACCTTTATGCCTTTGGTTGCCGCTGGGTCCCGCAGTGTCTGGGCGGGCACAGGGTGAGGCTATTTATAGCAGGGGCCACTGGGATGAGGGGGCAGCTCCGCTGGGTGACATTCAAACTGGGTTTGGAGGATGGGGGTAGGGGGGTGGGCGGTGCCATAATAGGTTCTGGGGTTTGTGTGTGTGTGTGGAGGGGGTGGCATGCCTCATAAATTAGCCCACCATCCCTCTGGCTGAGGCTTTTCTTTTGCTCCTACCCCAGCCTCCCGCCAAGTGCAGGCAGTTGTGCCCTAATAGGGAGATTCCTGTCCCAGAGGCTCCTGTCCCCTGTTGTCCCTCTCCATTCATCAGGACTGGGGGAGGAGACACCAGGAAGACCATCAGCATCAGAGGCATCCGTGGAGCAGGGAGCTCTTAATGCTGCTTAGAGCCCCCAGAGCATCATTAGCACCTTGTAGGGTCTCCAGCATGCTTGTGGTGGGGCTGAGTCAGTCATCTGGTGAGTAAGGGGTCTCATTTCTCAGGGTCCGTGCATCTCTTACAGAGCCCATCTGGAATTCACAGGGTCTCACCCGGGGCTACTCCCACGACAGGGCACTTGCAGAGCGTATCTCCTTTCCTCACATATCTATTTTCACGAAACAGGCAGGAACTTGATATCTTCAAGAGGCCCCTTCGTCAAAAATGGTGAGAACGGGAGGCAGTGGTTTCTGAAGCTGCAAGGAGGTAAACATGAGCATGGCTGGGATTAGCCTCCTTCCCTTAGGAAAAAGAGGGGACCAGGAACTGAGGAGTGACTGAAGCCAGGACTGGAGACATGAATTTAAGCATTTCATTGGAAAAGTGACTGCTTTTGCAAAGCCAGGAGTCCCTCTGCTTTATTTTGCTGGGAACCTGCTTTAGCCATCCTATCACATGTATGAAGGAAACTTGATGCTGCAGTGCCCTGCATCCCTTCTAGTTTGCTGCCTGGCACCAAGCACTTCCACAGTAAAATATCCGTGGTGCCCACGCATCAGACTCCCCCTCGGGAGGCCACCAAGGTATGAGGGAAGGGACAGCTTTTGCTTTGTGTCAGTGACAGAGGCCTTTCATCCAGCCATGCTCACTGTTTTGGCGTCTCTGATTTGGCCAGGAGCCCTCTCCTGATGCCTGAGTGTCAAACAGCAGTTAGCAGCACATGGTATCAGCAGCAAACTCAGTGCTGCGACACAGTGGGAAGAAACCCAACCCTTGTGACCTCTGGGCAGCGTTATCTCAGTAGGGAGGCAGCATGTGGTGCATCCCACCCACTGGTGCTGCCTGAAAGCAGAATATGGGTCACTTGTGTCTGTTGTGCCATACTAGCAGGGCACGATGCTCTTCAGCTTCCCTGTGGTCTCGATGCCACTAATGCTGGGGTCTCTGGTTGTTCTCACAGCTGGCAGCTCAGGTCCTGGAGCCCAGGAGCATCGGCTTCGGAATGGTGGACTCCAAGAAGGATGCCAAACTTGCTAAAAAGCTAGGTGAGTCCCATATCTGATATCTTTGGAATAGCTTGGAGAGGGTTTTGGAGAGGTGCCCAACAGCCATCCCCATAGAGGACAGCCAAATTCTTGTCACCAGGATGGAGAGGGTGATGGTGGTGATTACACACTGCCCACAGGGCCACTCCAATGTGGGCAAGATCAAGCTGGGGTGAGGGGTGAAGATGGGAGGGGTGAAGAGGTGAGTCAGCACTCTGCCAACAGATAGCACTCTCTCTGGCTGAGAGTGACAAAAAAACTCCAAACCAAGAGAAAAAAAAACAAAACTAATTCATGTCATAGCAATGACGTGGCAGAAGCTGACAGCTTACTGAACAGAAACTGTAGGTCGGTGTCACGGAGTAATTTCACACTCTTCCTGCAGAGACAGGTCTGACACAGGGGCACAGAACCAAAATCGACAGGGACATCCCATAGGTCCCCAGATGTCACCAGGCATGTGGAAGGGTGACACACACCCTGCCCCCCAGACACTAACATGAGAGCCACAGCCTCACACGGTGGTTTGGCAGACAGGTGCCAGCTCTTCCTGGCTTGCTTCTCAAAGCAGAAGAGGAAACCTCCTGTAAAGATGAAAGGCTGCTACATTGCTCACCCCTGGAGAGAGCTGCCTTCCAGGGGCTGGCGATTCCTTCATATTTTAGCCCACAAAGCAATATGGAAATGCTATGGCACATAAATACAACAGCGCATAAAAATACCACTAGACTTAAGGTCAGAGACTGTTCAAACATACTGGACTGTAGTAATTTTCTTTCCTAAATTAGTGGGTGGTGGAAACTAAACTGAAGCTGAGAGCTTCTACCTCACCAAGAAGGAACAACCAGCCAGCCACCTTGACCCCTGGAACCCTGACATCACGCATTTTCAGCAGCCTCTACTGAGAGACTGTGGCACTCAGTCCTCAGTTCAGTGATGTCTCATTCAAATCTACCAGTCTGCCACCTATGGCATCTCTGTTGTAGGTTTCTAACCCCTTTGCCAAGGCTAGCTACGCTGGAGACAGTGTGAAGCTTGCCTTGGTTTACAGCTCACTGTTGATGTTCACACAGTTCAGCCTTCTCTGGGCAGAGAGCACTGTCCCCATCAAAATTCATTTTCCACCTAGTGTCAGGTTTTTCAAGTTTAGGGCATCAGTTAGAGCCCAGTACCATTTATTGCAAGATACACAGCCCAGTTAAACGAGTTCCCAGTACAGAATTTTTCCAACTGAGGCCAAACTGTGACCTGACTGAAAAAGTTCAACATTCAGGAAGAGGGTAGCACAAGTTCTGGATGAGGTCTGTCCTTTATACCATGAAACAATAATCAGATTGCTTGAGTTGTTTCTAACTGGATCAACTCAGCAAACTGGCAGTTGTGTTTTCCCAGGAGGTATTGATAGAATAACAAGCAAGACACTCTGTAGTAAAAATGATTTTAGTAGCATGTTGACCACATTATGTTTCCTTTCTCCTTCTTGCAGGCTTGATTGAAGAGGGAAGTCTCTATGTCTTTAAGGAGGATCGCTTGATTGAATTTGATGGGGAGCTGGCCACAGATGTCTTGGTGGAATTCCTCTTGGATGTAAGCACAGACAAGCTCAGAGACAGATAAATCCTCTTAGAGAAGTCCTTGCAAGCACTCACTTTGCTAAAAAACAAGGATTTATCTTTATTTGGAATTCCATCCCTGTTTGCTACATACTTGGTAGAGCTTCCCAAGTACTTGTCTGACAATGAGTTCCCAGGAAAGCTGGTACCCTTGTATGCCACCAACCATTTATAGCTTTAAGACATTTTGCCCTCTTTCCTCTTTATGGAATATTTGATTGGAAGGAAGAAACAGTCCTACATAGCTGCTAGCCACCCACCTCAGTTAGCAAGCTGGAATGCAAACACTGCTATTTGAAAAAGCTTTCACTCTTTTCCCCCCTTTTTTAAAGAAGAGCTATTTTGAAAAAAAAAAAATCCAAGAAGTAGCATACCCATGAAACCACTAAAGCCAGCTCAATTAATTGAAAAACATACATGCTGCAAATTATTTGCCCATTTCTAGGAACAAGCAGCTTAGTGTACCACTGTCTCGTCAGTGAACTTACCAAATTGCACTGCCACGAGTTAGAGAAGAGCCTAGGTCTTAGTGCTCTCAGGTCGTTTTATGCATGGATACAAATACACTTGCTCCTAAATGCAAAAAGTGATTCTAAATCCCTCATCAGCATGTTGCACTTCTCTTTAAATTTTATTCTAACAGCGCAGAAACGTGGTGTTTTCTTGTCAGTAAAAACATTTTGCAGTGGCTTGGCTATCCTTTGAGGTGAGGCTCCCTTCATAAGCAGCCATGCAATAATGAAGATGTGGGAGGTAAGGCAAGAAGCAGAGCCAGCAGGGTTTGTTTCCCAGGTGGCAGATTACTTAAACAGTGACCTGTGGTGCAGAAGTGCAGGTGGTGAAAGGCACTCCTGGCAAAGAGAAACATTTCCCTAGGACAGCAGTTCTACAGCAACGTGACTGTGGCTGCATGCATCAGCTACTGTGGCCAAAACACATATAACTGGCTTCAGGGACAGAAGCAGGCAACTCACCCCTCCCAGGAGGGCCACGGGTAGGGCAGAGCTTTGGCTGTGACCCCAGCAGTGTTGGGATGCCTGCTTCCCATGGCTCAGGCCACTGTGGCCACAGGGAGTTGCCCACACTCCTCTGGTCACAGCAGAGGCACAACCACGTGCTGGAGCATCACTCACAAGGGGTGCAGTGTAAAGCACTTTTTGAGGTTTTGTTGGCTGTGCTTTGTGTTATGCTGCTGAAAAGTTACGTTCGGTGAACAAAGGAAGAGAGGAAGAATTTCTGTTTGTATGCGTTTTCCACTCAACAGGGAAAATACCCGGCAAAGCAGAGAAATAAAAGCAAACACATCTGTGGTGACTCTGCAGCCTGCTCTCAAAGAAAAACAAACCCAGAGGTCTTCTACCTCTCTGCAGGCTGTACAGTGACCTGCCTGATTTTTTCTTCTGATGAAGCCACACCTGATAAACACCAGTATTCCTGGGCAAAATAATCAGACTAAATCTATTCAGCAGAAGTGGCTAGTGAAGCAAACAGAAACAAAGTTTAGACTAAGGACAGGCTAAAGGCAGGAGAGAGTTCTTCCAACTTCCTTATCAACACTTTGAAGTGCCTGGAGCCAAATCATGGGTTTAACCCATTCTGCAGAGGAGAATCAGCCAGAAAAATTCACATCCAGACATTCCACTTCTCAAAAACATTGTTTAGCCACACTCTAGAGTGACGATTTTAATGTTTTCTGAAAGCAAGTTCTTTGCAGTAACCTCTTCCAGCAAATTATCCTTGAAAACAAATATATCCACAATTCACAAAACCTCACTGTCTCCATACTAGCCCCTTTCAACTGCTATCCCTTTTTCTCAGCTGCTCTAAAGCCAGTTGCAATTGCTAACCTTTTTCTCACATCACAGTGTATCCCTCACCATCCATTTGTGTTACCCAGACCCCTCTCAACTTCCCTTTATATGCTCCAAGTGAATCTACCAATGACTCCACCTGGAGGTGTCTTGTATCTCTCGGTTCCTCAGATTAAGGCAGAGAGTACTAAGTAGGGTTTCCAGCAGCAGAGAAACTGGGTGACCTCTTTCTCCCCACTTAGGCTGCTAGTGACACACTCTGCCAGGCATAGGTTGGTGCTGCAAGTCGTTGCCTTATCATGATGTTATGCATTTGTCCTGACAGCTGCTTGAAGACCCCGTGGAGGTCATCAACAGCAAGCTGGAGCTTCAGGCCTTTGATCAAATCGATGATGACATCAAACTCATCGGCTACTTCAAAGGAGAAGATTCTGAACGTAAGATGAACTTGTTCCTCACAGGGAGCCTGTCTGGGGACCAGGCATTGATTCTTCTACATGAACATTAAGTTTAGGGGAGGTATATGTCAGGCTGTGACTGTGCCAAAGTTTCTGGAGCATGAGATAGGGTTGCAGGCAGGTTTCTGCTGTTGCTATATGAGCCCATTCCTACACCAACAGTGATGGCCCTTATGCAAGGTGTCTGCTGGAAAAAAAAGGAGAGATTATCCAGGGTGTCCTGAAGAAAAGTAAGTCCACCTGCCCTAAAATCCAGCTGAAGTTGCAGTTACACTGGGTGAGCACCTAAAGAGAGCAAAGCTCCCCTTTTTAGGAGCAGTGAGACCAAAAAGTCAAAGAAGGGGGGAGGGAGGCAATGCGAAAGAGGGACACACATGCTAAATACTGACTTGGCAAGCACACAACAGCAGTGAGTAAAATGCTGTAGGGCAGAGGGATGGAACTGTTTCTCTTTGCTGAACCTCAAGACTAAGAAGATGCTGGTGTCATGCCCTGAGGAATATGCATCTTAGGGAACATTCCAGGCAAAGCCATCAGCTTTCACAAGTCTTGAGATACCCTCACCTGAGATTCTCCCTTGCAAGCCCCAGCAGTCTCCTCTGCCAGCCCCAAGAGCTCTCCCTGCTCCCTGGGTGATGCTCACAGTTTCCACCCTACGCTTTCCAGACTTGCTTTTGGCAAAAAGAGATGTATTTTTACATGAATGAGCAACATATCACCAGATCTGTTGCACCATGACAGCCCATCCACCTCTTCCTCAGCTTTCTCACCTACTCAAAACGGGCTGCAAAGCAGCTCAGGCAGGGCTGTGACTTTAACACTGTTCAGCAACAAGTATTTTTAAAAAAGGTGGGAAATACCTGTTGAAAAAAGCTCCCACCAAGTTGAGAGCATCCTTCCTGACCCCAGCAGAAGATCTGATACCAGTAACAGTAAAATCATATCTTGTTCCAGCTCTCTCCTCCTGCAGCAGGAAGAGCATTCCCAAACATGCTTTGTGACTGTCTAGGGAATGGTAGCAATGATTAATGCTGGAGAAACTCCAGGTACTTCCCAGGCTGAACTACTGCTCATGCAAGAGGGCAGATGTCAATACCCATATTAACAGCCTGGAGCTGCAACCCCTGGACCTGTTTCACAGGACTGATGATTTTAGCACAAGTAGAGCATGGCAGGCTGGGATCTGTAGTTTTCCTGAGCACCCTGGGGCTGTGCAGCACTTGTCCTGTTTGCTCAACATGAAATGGTCTTTGTTTGTAAACCCTGGAAAGGTGAAAGAAACATAGAGCTGTCATCTGATGTATTTTGCAATAATTTGGAAGAGGTTGCCCAGAGGAATTGTGTATGGCTCGCTCCCTGGTAGTATTCAAGGCCAGGTTGGATGGGGCTTTGAGCAACTTGGTCTAGTGGGAGGTGTCCCTGCCCATGCAGAAGAGTTGGAGCTAGATGCACTGTAAGGTCCCTTCCAACCCAAACCATTCTATTAATTTGTATTTGTTCTTTCCTGGTGCCTTTTGTGCTGATCAGAGCATGGACAGCTGCCTGTGAAATCTTTTTTTCACTCCCTTTTCTCATTCCAGATTACAAGGCATTTGAAGAAGCTGCTGAACACTTCCAGCCATATGTCAAGTTCTTTGCCACCTTTGACAAAGGGGTAAGCAATCATACCACTCACAGCCTCCACCATCTGCTTTGCAAAAACACAGTATGTTCCCAGATCTAATACCTGGTTCCAGCTTCTCATTTTCAGCATACCTATAATATGTTGTATCCAAGTCTGCATTTGGCTTTGGCCCTGTCATGGGATAAAAGGCCATGCCTGCAGCATGGAAAACAGGTCTTACTTAGTCTGGGTTCAGAAACCAGCCCCATTAGGTTTGTGGGACCTCCACTCTGGCCTTGCTGTGTCCCAGTGCTTGAGAACAACAGTGTAGAGAGCATCAATGTTTTTTTTAACCAGGGAAAGATCCATCCATATTTTGTTGGCCATCCCTAAGAGTGCATGCTCTGAAAGACAGCAAGCACCTTGACCTCAGCTCTGCCACTGGGAGAGACTCTGGGTATGCAAGGAGGCACATCAGGCTCACTCACCTCTGACCATCTGTACTGCAACAGGTTGCCAAGAAGCTAGGTCTGAAGATGAATGAGGTGGACTTCTATGAACCATTTATGGATGAGCCTGTTCACATCCCTGATAAACCTTACTCAGAGGAGGAACTAGTTGAATTTGTGACAGAGCACAAAAGGTATGTGGTGTACAGGACACTCCTGGCCGTGGGAAGTGGGTGAAGGTATCTGTCATCACAAGCTGGCACCTTTTGGTGATTTGCTGACCCACATTTGAGATTTTGGCAGATCTTTCTCCACTTTCAGAGATGCAAGTATCTATGCTGCAGAGTCCATCACCGTGGTGCTGTGACACAGCTTCCCTCCAACCTTGTCCATCGTCCCTCAAAGAGCAAGAAGGTTTCCTGGCAGTAGGGAGTGGAAACCTTACCCTACTTACCCTTGGTTTTATTTTAGATCTATACAGAATATAATCTTCTCCAAAGCCTCTCAAGCCAAACCCAGAATCTGTCCAGTCTCCTCCTTCCCAAACACAGCTTCACCAATGGGTATATCCCTCTCCTGATGTCCAGTACATCTGGAGGCAGGTTCAGAGCTCAGACAGAGCTTGGAGGAACTGGGCTGGACCAAGAGGCTCCTGCTGAATGCAGACTCAGGGAGGAAACCACTACTGTCATGCATGCTTTAGTCCTCTTCTGCAAAGGTGCTGAGTACCTACAATGTTCGATCAGGTCAGCAGGAGCTGTGGATGCTCCATGCTTTTGCTGATCAGGTTTATTGCACAATGGTTTAGGGACTTGGCCACCACCAGTCCAGAAGCATATGGAAAGGCTGATGCTGACACAAGCACAGGGTTAAATATAAAGGCGTGATACCTAAGAGGTGGTCTATATATACACCCTTAAAAATACAGCACAAGAGAGTCATGCAGCAACTGCTGCTCCAGCAACTGCATTTCCCAGCAGACATTTGAAGGGACCAGAGAAGAGTTCAAGAAAAGCAAGGCTATTAGGGGAACTCAAATTGGGCTGAGTTGGAGGTTTGTGTTCACACACACAGGGCTCAGAGACAGGAGATCATCTCTAGAGTCTGTGAGACCTCTTTTTTCTGAAATGTGAAGGGGTCCTCTATCTCCCATGTACTCACAGGTCACTTTGCTGACCTCCTAGACTTCCTGACCTCAGTCTTTCCCATCTTTCTTCCCAAGCTCTTTCTGTCAGGCAGTAGCATCAGAAGGCTGATTAAACAGTCAGCTAAGTGCTAGCCTAATAAGGCAAGCCCTCCACCAGCACAAAATTGCAGTGGAAACCCCCCAAGCCTTACATACTTCAAAAAGCTCTTTTGTGCTTAGTAGGAGCAAGGGGCTAGGGTGTATATTTCACAAGTGCCAAGGCTCAGAAGAAAATTGAAAGGAGTCTCATGAAATCAGATACCTGAAATCCCAAAGCTGGCAAGATGCTGCCATGGCAAGGGTGGACCCTGGACTGGAGTGATATGTCCCCAGAAATTAATGCTGACTCTCTGAGAGCAGAATTGCTTCTTCCTGCTTTGCCACTAGTGAAGGACGTAAAGCCAAAGGCTGGAAACAGGATTAGTCAGCCACAGAGATGGTCAGGGCTGTAGAGAAGAACAAAGTGACCTCAATATCTGCTGATTTCCTGAAGACAACTCAGCAGGATCTTAGTTGTCCTGAAGACAACTCAGCTCTGTAGAAAGGTCCTCTGTAGAGGACCACTCACCTCCAACCCTCCATGCAGCAGATTTTCTTAACCCCAGCCAAGTCAGGAATGGAGAAAGCCCTGCTGCCATCTGCATGCTGCAGATAGAGCTCCATCACATCACTGGGGAAAGCCCCCAGTGCCCAGGAGCACTCAGGATCTTTGGCACGTTTTAAACAGCCCTTCCAAAAAGAGTTCCCCCTGCTGTGCCCAGGTGGGCTTCACCACCTCTTCCTCCAAGACCTGCATGGAAATGGAGATTTGCTGGGCTTTCACCACAGCCTCAAGGCAGGAGCTGAAGCAGGTGCCCAGGAGGAGCCCACATGCAGCCTCCTGGCTGGTGTTTCCGTGGGCAGCTGCAGGTACTGGTGGTAAAGTTCATCCTCTCCAGAGCAGGTCAGGAAGGTGGTGTTCAACACTGTGGGGTGATTCTCACAAGCTTAATAGGTATCCTAGCTAGGGATGGTGACTTGGCACCCTGACTCTGGGTCTCATCCCAGATTTTGCTCTCAGTTACACGAATACAAATGACTCGGTAGTTCCTCTGCCTGCAGCAACAGGACTCTGGGTTTATGGCTCTTTCATATTAAAAATGCAGGGGGTGGATACCACTCCCCCTGACCTATTCTCTGTAATGGTGGTGTAGTGACAGGGGGGCTGAATTCTGCTCCTTTTTATATGACCTGAACCCCACTTACCTTGTTTCCTCGAGCACTGGGGAGTAACCAGAGTAACTCTTGAATAATTCCACAACAACCAGTACACATGGGTGTGATCAAATCCTTCCCAGCGAGTTGCCTTTCTCCCACAGCTGCCCCCAGGGAACAGCTGGGGAAAGCATCTTGAAAGCCAGGCACAAGTATATAGTATGCATTCATCTGATGTACTCTCCAGTTTCTGACAATCAGCAATGAGGAGACTTGCTGGGTCAAAAATTGTATCCCTGATCTTGTGCTTAGTGGCTTTTTCTTCAATTTCTAGAGTAATTTTTAACCTCATTTCTATTTTGATGCTGAAAGAATCCAATTGCAATGAGTTCAACGGCTGAATTATGCACTGCATTAGAAGAACATTCCTATTTGTTAAGGTTATACCTGCTACCTAATAATTTCACTGTGTGCCTACTAGTTCTTGTGTTATGAGGAAAAATGACTAGCCATTCCCTGTTTCACTTTTTTCTTTTATCACTCCCAATTTTTTTAGACCCTCTGCTACTATCCTGTTCATTCACCTCTTTTACAAGACAAAGAGTTCTCATCTATCCAGTCTTCCTCAAAGAGAGGTCATTCCACAGCTTCACTCACCCCTGTCCTGTTTCCTTATCCTTTGTCCAGTTGTCCCACAAAGTTTCTATGTTGGAATGACCAGAACCACAAATACATTCATTGTGGAGATGTATAGTGTAGCTGTCAATTGTTATAAAGTTGTGTTTTTACAACTGTTTGTAGCTTTCTTTTTGCCTTTTGCATTTGGAGCTGATGCTTTCTCAGTTGGTGACACCTGGGCCCCTTTCCTGAGAGGCAATAATTAATTCTAGCTAATTTAGAACCCATTGTCACATCTGTATAATCAGGGTTGGTTTTCTGCAGGTGGGTTGCATCTCACTGATGCCACCTTTTGCCAGTTTGTTCTAGGACCTCACCCACCAACAGTTCTCTTTGCAGCAGCTTCTGGGGCTGGTCTTCCAGGGAGACCTGTTGTGCTGGGGCAACCTTCCTGAACACCTGATGCCTCAGTGAGCAGAAATGCAAAGGGTTTGTTGTTCTTTTCTGCTATGGCCTTGTGCTCCTTGTGTGCCCTTTTAACACCCCAGTGGCCACTTCTCTGCCTGCCAGGCTCTCTGGCAGGTTTTCTGCTGCAGATGTGTCTCAAAACATTTACTATTGGGGTATTTTTTTGTATCCTTTATGAATTACTTAAAAAAAAATAAATTGCTCTGGTCAGTCATATGGTATAAAAATTTTCTTGCCAGAATATACTATGATCTAAATATTCTTGTCAGAGGTTATTTTGTTTTCCTTGCTTCAGCAGACTTTGGGAGGATCTCTGCGGTGGAATTATTCTGGAGTAAAATCAGGAGAAAAGGGGAACAAAGCCCAGTGGGAATGTCCCAGTGACTGCAGTACACAAGTGAATGGGTCACGTTGTGCTCTCAGCATGGAGAGAACACTGGGCTATGTATAGGACTAATTCAACAGCACAGAGAGGCATCTCATCTTCCCAAGCACAAATAGTGTCTTCAGTGATTCCAGTGGAAGCAAGGGCAGAGTTTTATCACCATAAATTAAAGCATAAGCTGACCTACTATGCCCCTATGCTTAAGTTCAAAATATGGCGGTCAATGGTGTTAACTCCAGCCCCAACCAGACGTGCCATGGTCACTTTCTCCATTATGCCAGCAGCATCATGTGTGATGGTGGTGGATGCATCCTCAAAGAGCTTTCCTTTCTTCCTTTCAGGGCCACCTTGAGGAAGCTGCGCCCAGAGAACATGTTTGAGACATGGGTAAGCATGAGCAAGCAAGAAGCTTTGCATCCACCATTAGCTTCCAACAAGAAAACACTGCTCTAAAGCCCTGCCCTTTGGCTGGGCAAAACATTATCATGCCTTGGAAAGCCATCTGCCCCACTCTGGGAGGAAAAGAAGGCCTTGGTTATGATGCCCAGTTCTTGAGTTTAGACAGTGTGGTCAATTGCTTTGCTCACCAGTGGTGGAAAGCTGAGCTGGGTCCTGTTTTTTCCACAGAAAGAACAGGAAACACTGACCAAGCACACCATGGAGGTGTTGAGCCTCTGTAGTGGCCATGACATATCTGTGGAGAGCATCATTTCCAAGGGTGCTGTGTCTTACCTAGTGGGCATCTAAACTTAGTGGTGATGAGGTGACTTCACTGGCCTGCACAACTGGCAAACTACAGAAATCATAATTTCCATGAAAACTCATGAAAATTATACCAGAGCAGTTGTACATTTAAAAAAGGCAGGCAAGGGTGGGCAGTTCAGTTAATTATGTAGATTACGGAGCAAATCATCGTGCATTAATTGCACTTCTCATGGTGTGACCAAGCTGCAAGTCAGAGATTGTGAAGACCTGGCTGGTGGTTTGGCACTGCTCACATGCAGAGGACTCTCCTGCTCTGCAAGTGTGGAAGAAAAGGGAAAAGGTGGAAATGAAAGAGAAATCATGTATAACAATTTATCCCTTCTCTGTGAATGAGTATGATGTTAATACCCAGCTAGGGACCTTCAAGTGCCAGCTGAATGCTAAAACCAGAGATGAACAGGTGCTTTATAGATGCTAAGGAAGATGCAGTCATTCCTCCAGAAAGCTCAGGACATTTATAACAGCATACAGTTGCCTCTTTGCTTGGCTCTGTAATATGAAACGCTGCAAAGCACCAAAAGCCTTGGGAGTCTTTAATGCAACAAGGCAAGAGGTAATAAAACTGAATCAGGAGTTATGAGTCGCTTAGGCATGATAGCTTTTAATTTTATTTTGAAATACAGATTCGGTATAGAAGATAATTTCTGAGAGCCAGTGAAGTCCCTAAAAGCTTTTTCATGGAGCTTCAGTGGGACTCAAATTTCTCATGCTGTTGTTTTGCTTTTGTACTGAATATTTTCTGAAATAGCCTAGGGAGAAGCATGAAGTGTTGGTGATGGGATGTTCACTTAACTGGCAGCCTGGGAATGCAAAAGTTGCCTCTGCTAATAGCAGGGGACTCATACCTGCAGGTGACAATGGGCTGGATTCTGATCTCACTGTGAGTTCAGAACATCCCCAGTGCCTTCACTGGTGTTACTCTGGTTTTGTTTGCTGCCTTGGAGGTCAGAATATACAGTGATATGATACAGCTATATATGTAATTACAGAGCACACACACACATATGTGTATATTATTTTGTTGCATGACAATTCTGTGGGCAAATAGGGATAAAAAGCAAGAGTATACAATATTTTTTTGCAGCTGTTAGTGATCTGAATCCCAAGTAAATCTGCCTAGAATGCCCCGTTGAAAATGTATTCCCCAAAGACACCAGCAAAGGCCCTGCATCTGCTATTGTTTTTAAAGCTAATATTTTCCACTTAATCTTTCAGGGGTTTTTCCTTTCTGTTTTTGATAGTGGCTTTGTCACCTCTGAGCTCAGAAGGGAAAAGAAATTAGCATTTAGATGGGAATTTTTCCTCACATTAAAACCAATTGAAATGGAAACTGGGACCGACAGCAGATGAGAAAGGCAAAGCAGATCCATGGCATAATTCAGGGGTGACATTCATAGGAGGTGGATGATGAACTGGCCAGCAGATCCATTGGCCTTTGTCACTAACATTACCCATTACTCAGGTGTCTCATGAAGAAAATCAGTCCAGCAGGCTGTCATTTCTGTCCTCCATTCATTGGAGCACTGAAATGAGTCTCTCCCTCCCCCATGGTGACCCTCACCTAGAGCAGAGACCCCACACCTCCTGAAAGGCATCCAAGTGAGTCACCTTGTCTCTCATGTTGTGAGAAACCTCCTCTGCTGTCTCTGAAGGAGCAAGGGTGGGGGCTGAGTATGGTGGCAGAGATTTGTTTCCCCACCTAACCATCCCCTGGCAACTGCAAGTTTATCAGGGTAGGTGACCCTGGGCATGGAGCGTGAGCCCATATTCCCATGGTAGAGAGCATCTTGGCCTTCTCTGCAGGCAAGGTTTTGCCCCACACCATCAAAATCTTCCTTGCCTTTGCCACCATGGTGCCCACCTCACTTTTAGGGTTTGAGCAACAATACTAAATCTACCTGCTTCAGCATCTAACACTTCCACAGCTGAACCTCACCTCGGCTCCTCTTTCTGGTGTCTTGGTGGGGCTCCAGTCAAGCCTTCCTTTGCAATCATCCTGTTTATTTGAAGGCATCCCACCACTTCTCATCTCCAGCAACCACATGGACTCTGTGTTCCCTGCCCGGCCCATCAGTAATAGTCTTGTTGTTTCCAGGAGGATGACATGGAGGGAATCCACATTGTGGCATTTGCTGAAGAAGACGACCCAGGTAGGAGAGAGTTTTCTTCCTTGTGTGACTCTCTGTCACTCAAGATGATTCCATGTGCTTTGTTTGCATTGTGGAGCCCCACACCCCAGCCAGGACAGGGAGCCCAACTTGTCAGGACAGGGAGCTGTGAGGTTTCTGGGTGTTCACACTAGCAATTGTGCTAGCTGGGATTCAGATTCTGGATATAAGTGGGTGGTCAGCTGGGAAAAAAGAACGATCATCCCCTCCACTTCTGCACCAGTATTTGCTCCCTAACTCTGTGCCCATCTTGCTGTGTGGGTCCTGGAAAGTGCTGAGGGGAAGGTGGGGGACAGGTATCCAGGAAACCTGCAGGCAAGAGCTGCTGAAAGGCAGAGGCATTGGTGCTTCTTATCACCATCAGTGTGCCCAAAAGCTCTGACCTCTCGGGGACTCGGTTCCTCCCTCACCACAAGAAAATAGTGACATTGTTCCACTCCACGGAAGGATGACGAGGCTTAATTCATGTGTAACTAATTTCAGTACCTGGGGAGGATACTTGAAATTAAAAGCCTTATTATCAGCAGCAAGAGCTGGGAGACAGCATTTTAATGAGAACTATAAACAACTCCTGTGTGCGTAGGAGGGTGAGGGAAGTCGAAAAACCCCGCAAAGGAAAAGTGCCTGCATGTTTGCAGGAGAGGGCTGCAGTGGTTCATGTATCATTTCAGATGGGTTTGAGTTCCTGGAAGTCCTGAAGCAGGTTGCCAGGGACAACACTGATAATCCTGACCTGAGCATTGTCTGGATTGACCCTGACGACTTTCCTCTGGTGAGTGGCAGAGGCTCCTCGCCTTTCTTCATTTAATTCATGGATGCAGTCTGTGTGTGCATGTGTGCAGGAATTGCCCAGGAAAATTGGGGCAGGAAAGAGTGGGAAACTGGACCATGGGTGCTCCCTGGGAGGTGCTCATTGGGGTCTGCCTCCCATTAAAGTGGTGTCTTGGGAACATCCACAGAGTTGGTATTTTCCTTTTCTGTGTGTAGCTTGCATTCAGACTCTCTCCTCCCTTGTGTACTCCTCAATGCCCATCCAGCTGAATTAATGCAGTGGAGTATCACAAACACCCTTGTCTGAGCTTTGTTTCTCTCTCCTACAGCTGATCACTTACTGGGAGAAGACCTTTAATATCGACCTGTTCAGACCACAGATTGGGGTGGTGAACGTCACAGACGTGAGTAGCATGTGGCCAGAAAATCTAAACAAGCCAAAGTTAGGGTGCTGGAAAGGATGGGATCTGAAGGCCACCAGAATCAGTGGGATTTCTGCTGTTAAATGAAAGTAGACCAAGTGTTGTCTCTGGGAAAGAGTGTAAAGACCTCACCATTCCCACACACAGCTGGGTCTGTAGTATCTCCAACATCAGGCTTCATGGCTTTGGTCTGAGCATGTTTCTGCTGCTGAGTTGCACACAACCCATGTCTGCTAAGGAAAGGACCATTCCCTGTGGTCTGAGCTTTGAGCCTCTGCCTGGTTTTGGTTCCAAGGTCTCACATTTCCACCCTAAACCACAGAGTGCAAAACTGTGCCCTGATCTGGCTGAACCTGGGTGGGCTTGTGGGGGAAAAGTCTCTATGTATGAGGGGATGGAAAGCAAGCCACGTTTAGGGGAGGAGGAGAAAAAAGGGTGTTTTTGTAGCAGGAGCAGAATGGTCCAGCTTGAGTGTAGGAGGGAGAGATGGTTCTCAACAGATGACAGGGAGAAACTGTAGAGCTTTAAAAGAAAACCACAAAAAACAAACAACAAATAAATACACAGCCTTAGTAAAAGTATGACATAAACTAGTAATTCGGGGACCCTGCTGGGGCAAAAAGGGTATACCAGAGTTCATCCATGACTTTATCCTAAGCCATTGCCACACAGATGCTGCGGGAGGAATTTGGGTGGGAAGGGTAGATGTGTCTACCCCACGCCCAAGGGCAGCGATGGGCTTCCACACTACCCTGCAGCACTGCAAAAGGAGAGCTGCACAGGCAGGGGCTGCTTTGGCATGGTGGTGGTGGTGGTACTACCCAATCAAGCCAGCCTTCTAGCAGCTACTGTCTTCAACATGGTTGGACTGAAGTCCTCAGGCAACAGGGCTGATGTCAGGTTGCCTGCACACTGTGAGTTTTTAAGGCAGGTGGGAGAGGAGCCCATCCCATCCTCAGCAGCAGAGATTTGAGGAGAGCATCTGAGTGCGGTGTAGTGCTCATCACAGACCTGACACAAGGACTGAGAGAAACCATATTTTCCTGTCTCTGACAATAACACTCCAGATGATCAGTGAGCACATAACACAGCATGCTCCAGCCTGGCTTAATTTTTGGTTATTTAGTTATGGGTGTTTTAGGGCCTTTAAAATGAAATTGTGTGGGTATGTAAGCCTCTCTGCAAGCAGAAATGTCTCCACTGCACAAGTGTTTGCTATTTGGTGCTTGGCTTAGTGTTTGAAATTTCAGCTGTATGGGAACCTGATGTTTCATTACAAGAGAGCACACAGTGACTTCGAATTGGTCCTTGATCGACCACCACCATTGCTCCAGGCTCTCATGTACCTTCCCTCTACCTTCCCAGAAAAAGTGGGACAGTGAGGAAGTACTAGGCAACTGTACCTCCTGTTATAAGAATGCTGCAAGACCATAAGAGGGAAGATGTGGCAGAAAGGTGAAGAAATGGTGTTATGAAGAAAGTGGAGGCTCTGAATCTCACCCATCCCAGGGGAATGAGTGGCTAGCTTGTGAGCCATGGAGTAGATGTGGCACTGGCTGGATGTGAGAGGTGCTTTGCCTGTTTTAGAGCAGCATTGACCTTGGGACAGACTCCTAAAAAGTGGAGACCCAATGGGTCTTGTTAAGGGACTGATTAAAATCATGAAGGAAATTAACAGACAAGCTATAAACAGAGCCCAAGTCTTCCAGTCTTTTGCCCTTATTACTACTCCATGGTGTTTCCCTTCATATATTTACTGCAGCTGGACAACTTAAGCCATTGGCCATCCTTAATTCATTCAAAGCTACATTAAACTGCTATCAACGGGAATTCATTGAAGTAGTATTGTCAGTGGCAAGAGGATCATACCGAAAGCAGGATTAGGCAGGAACATGTGCCTTATTATCCAGTAGTTACTCAGAGACCTGTAAAAACTCATGCATTATTTAGCTTTGATATAGTAAATGTTGATTATACTTTTCACAGGTTTTATTTCATTCCTCTCAAGTCTGTTTTCTGTTCCTCAAGAGAGAGATTTAAGAGAGTTTTAGGTTGGCAGGTGATATCTAAAACAAACACTGAGCTCATTTCATTATTTCAGTGTTACATCACTGCATTCAGCCAAATTACACAGGTACAAAGTGAGGCTTACACAACAGAGTAAAAACAAACACTGCTGTTGGCTTTGGTGGACATAACCCCTCTGACCCCACTGCTTCTCTAAAATCCTGCCAATACAAACACCAGAGCTCCCAGCGGTCCTCACTGTCCTGTCACATCGCAGTGGCTGTGACAAGCTACCAAATATTTCTGCTTTATTTGCACAGCATCCCCTCTAGGTGCATTGGGCCCACTCCTGTTCCCCTTATTTAAAGGTGTTCCTTTTTGCCATACGAACAGTCCTGAGGTCAGTTACATGATAACCTGCATGAAGCAAGAGCTGCATGCCTCTCCATGGCTCTTTTTCATTACAGGTCTGGTGTTTTAGGAGGAAAATATTGTAAGAGAGACGGCTTTCCCTGAGGAGAAATTGGTCTGTTTTTTTAGCAAGCCATACAACAAAGACAATCAGGTACCACAGACAGGGAAAAAAGAGAGGTGCATTTGCAAAAGCTAGTAATCTTCTACAGACAAAAAGCACTTGCTTCTGCAACATCAAATGCCAAATGAGATAATCTCATGGCACCTCTCCAAAACAGGAGGCTTGATCCTATTTTATGGAGGGGAGACTGTGAAGGGAAAGGGGCTTACCCAGGCATTTACCAAGGAACCTATAGCAAAGCAGGGAGAAAACCTTTCATTTCCAGGTCTCAGAGAACATCTAAAACCTATGTTTCTTGTCCCTGGCTAATAGCTGCAATTTAGGCAGAATCTTCTTACTGAATCCCCCCACCCCCTTTATGGAAGTAATGCAAACAGATGGAGAAAAAGAGCAGGGGGGTACCAGGGTATTTGGTTTATTCACCATTCCTTGGCTGGAGCCTTGAGGAAAGGCTCTTCCATGAGGAGCAACCACTATCACATACAGAGAGTCCAGAGCAACACCCTGAGGTAAAGGTAATGGTAAAAGAGGCTGGGGAGAAGGAATGCTGAAAGCAGGGCATAAAAGCTCAAAGGAAGTGGTCCCAGAGGGCTCTGTATGGAATGAGGGAAATGTTGTGATGTCCTGTGACCTGGCATGATGTGGAGGAAGCTGGACTAGGTCTCTTTACACTCCTTGTAGCCTTGGAGTCCACAGCACTGGGCAGGCAAGGTGAGGACAATGCATCAAGTGGACGATGCTCTTGCTCGCAGGTGTAGGCACTGCAGGAGTGGAACAGGCAGCAGGAACATGTCTAATCCAGGACTATGAGTACCACGCAGTCAAGTAAACCCCCTATTCAGAAGCAACTGCACCTCAAGGGACAATGGTAATCCCAAAGTGTGGGCAGAGAGATGCTGTGGCTGAGCCTGCCCTCAGGCTGTGGCAGAGAGGGAGCTAAAGCCACCCCCCCCACCCCCCTGCACCTCACCCGTGGTCCAACCCTGACTGCCACAATAGCAGCAAACCTGCTCTCCTCCCCGTGTCTCTGAGGGTGGTTAATCCCCCCCATCACCTCTCCCCGCAGGCTGACAGCATCTGGATGGAGATCAGTGATGATGATGACCTGCCCACAGCCGAGGAGCTGGAGGACTGGATAGAGGATGTGCTTTCTGGGAAGATAAACACTGAAGATGACGACGATGACGAAGACGATGATGACGACGACGATGACGACAACGACGACGATGACGACGACGACGACGACGATGATGACGACGACGACGACGATTAACTGTGACTCTGTGCCGTTTGACTTGTGGGGGGCTGAGAACCCCCTCCCCCCTTCCCGCGGCAGGTCCCTCCATCGGAAGGCCTGTGTTTGAGCGTCAGCAAGCACCGCTGCTCCTCTTCCCCCCCCCTCCCCATCCCTCTCCCCCTGCCCCTGCCCTCGCCGGGACCCACCAGCCTGATTCTCAGTGGTGCTGAGCCCCAGCGGCAGCACCGCTGCCAATCATGCCTCCTTAGTAAGGACATCTTAGTAAGGAATCTGCAGGGAATCCGAGCCCAGTGCCCCCGGGCAGGAGAAAAGTGCCCGTCCGCTCTCTGCCAGAGGGGACACAGGGAGGCAATTTGTATTTCCCATGCTCATCGGCCCAGCACTTAACATCCAAAGACCAAATCTCACCTCAAGACATAGGGGAGGCCACTGTAAAACTTCAGTCCTTTTATTAAACACGATGCCCTTTGCAGCTACTCTGCTAAGACCGCTCCATCCTGCAAGTTGTGCTGTGGGAAGTCTGTGACTACTCATTAGCATGCTAAGAGCAGCAGAAAGCTTGGGGAGGGGAGGAAGGTTTTAAGGATGCTATTTAAGTTTTCAGTGATTCTGTATAACAACAGGATATTCTTGTCTGGCAGTGCAATGCAAAACCAAACACCACGGTCCCTGTCTGAACCTCTTTCTTCTTGAAAGCTCAGGCCAAAGGTAGGTTAAGTGCAAGTGCTCTGGTATGGGATGTCAAAGATTGTGAGTTCCTGAACTGGTGGAAAGGCTGATCCAGGTCTGAGCACAAATTCTTGAGGCTGAGGATTACAGCATTGAGCCAAACAATTGGTCTCAACCCCGAAGAGACACCAGAGCAGACCATAGGCTAGTTCCAAACATCTGCAGCCAGACCTGGGCTGGGCCTATTTTGTCTTTCAGGTGAACTTCCACAGAACTGAAGGTGATGCATGTGAGATAAAGAGCATACTCCTTCCTGCCAGTGGAATTTTTCAGCCTACCTGAAGCACTGATTTCCCATAACCTCCCAGCTTTAGCTGATTTTTAATCCAAAGCCTGCCCAGCATCTTCTCCCACGACCAAGACGCTGGGAGAGAGCACGGCCATCCAACCATAGCAGATGCTGGAAAAGGAGAACTGGGCAATGAGTAGTGAAAGGATTCAAGCTGTTTGGCTTTTAAATGTTCAGTTGCACAGTTACTCCCTGCTTAGAGACTGGGATGTCCCATGGTAGCCCACAAGAAGCCTCTTTTGACTGCAGACTGAGGAGGAGCTCAGCACACCAGTTGGCAGTCGAGGGGGTCACTCACAAATCCATGACTCAGCAGCAATTCCGTCCTGGTGAGCGCAGCACCATCCATGAGCAGGTCATTGTGACAGTGTTAGGTGTCCCTGCTTCCCCATGCTGGCAGATTTTAATTGTCTTAGCTTCTTAGGTTTGACAGTAGTGCAATGAACGGAGAGTTTGGAAATGGTTTTATCTTTATAAATTTGTAAATACGTTCTCCAGTTGTTCAGACTTGTTAGCATAGGTAGGGTTCACACATCCTTTCTTGTTACAGACAAAAAACATTGTTCTGACCTTTCTTATACTGGCTTACATCAGAGGTAAGTGATGTTAGGGGAAATAACAGTGCAAGGGACAGGAGAATTTGAGCTTGTTACACAAATGTGAATCAGCCTGATGAGAAACAAGGTTTACACATGATATATTTCCTTTATCAGATGAACTGCAAAGCCAGATTTTATAGACTCCTTTTTTTTTTTTTTTTCCTGCCTGTTGATCAGTCTCTTTGATTCTCTCTCTATGTTAGCTGAAATAGAAATTTGAAACTACTGATACAAAAAAGTTGAAGTACTGATATATTCCTACATGTGCCATATCCTCTTGGTGGTAAGTGCCAGCATGAAAAATACACAGCTGGATATCTCTGTATCTCTATGTATATGAATGGATACTGTGCATCTATGATATATGATGAGACCATGCTAGCTCTTCATTGAACATCAAACACTCAACCCTTGCTTCTCAGGCACAGCTTAATAGAATAGGCAGCAAAGCCTCTCAGTCAACTATTGTCTTTTAGATATTTGCCCTTTCTTGCTTCTTTACCAATGGATAAGCACTGCCTGGAAAACTTGAACCAAGTGAGTTTGGGGAGACCATCCACCTGGTCACACGAGGGTTGTGAACAACTCACCCCCATCTCAGAGGACCTGCTGGAGACTTTCAGAAGGCTCGAAATACACAGTGCTCTCAGCCTGGAAGTCTTGTCCTTCACACACCCCTCTCTCCTGGCTGGAAGGGTGCCCTTTCCTTGAGAGGTTTGCTGGAGGCTCCTGGCTCAAAGAGAGAGGGAGCAAGCAGAACTCAGGGTCCCATTGATGAACATGGCTAAGGAGTGAGATCAAGTGAAAAGAGCAGTTTAGTAGTCTCTGTGATTAAGGGACAAATGCTGCTTATGTCACTCACCTCAGCAAAGTACTTCTTTATCTTTGCCTTGGGGCTATTCCCCAGAGTTAAACACACTCAGTGTCACCATCACCCTGCCTAAGGTAACAGCTAAACGGGCCCTGCAGCTCCAGGTCAGTCACTGCAAAGTGCCATGAGTTTCTATAAACGTGAAGAATAAATGAAAAGTTGCTCTACTGACTTTCCTAACTGGCACTGTCTCTGGACATCCCAATTGCCTGGGTATTTTCCATGTACTTCCCCTCCTGCTGTGGATGCCCATCTGCTCTGATGTGCCCCTCTCTAGATGCTCTGGGAGGCACAGCTTCTGCAGACAGGCCATGCCAATGGCACTGCAGACACCTTCAAGTGCACTGGCAGGTGCACAAATCACTGCATCAAGCAACAGAGTTTGGGTGGGTCGAAAATAATGTGGTGGTGCTTAGGATTACACAGAGGGTGGTGGGGCTGAGCTCCTGCTGTGGCTGGTGTCAGTGGTTTATGGAAAGCTTCCTTTGACTTTTTTGAGAAAAGGCAAATTCTGTGGCTGCTACTGCTTCATGGTGCCAGCACAGTCCTTTATGGGGTTACCCACTCCCTCTTCCTTCATCGTCCCATGACTCTTTGTCCATTAACATTTTATTTTCAGCTGAATGGATAAACACATACAAAAAGTTAAGAAAACATTGTGGCAGAGGAAGGCTTGCAGCAATGAATAAGAGGAGCCAGCAAAGTCTCTCCCATTCAGCTATAATGCCCTGTCTGCCCCAGATTCATAGTGATGGAACCACTGAGTGAGGTAATAGTCCTTGTGAAGAAGATATCAGCTTGAATACAAGTATCTTCCTTGCAGAGACAAGTAGGATACTGGCATGTGGAGGTGTCACACACAGGACCCCCACGCACAGGTGCTCCTGGGCTCCTGTGTCAGAAGTAGGCACAAGGGGCACATGAAAGGCACAGGTGACCCAAAGGCACAAAGTCAGCCTAACCCTGCCAGCTGTGCACTCAAATCAAGAGGTTGGCATGCTCAGGTGAGGAACCAGCAAAAGAAGTCTTTATTTAAAAAAAAAAAAAAAAAAAAAAAGTGTGTATCTGAGTGTTTCTGCAGACAAGCCTGTTAAGGCTGTCCCTCTCTTAGCAAATTATCCTTTTTTCTCCAAAGTGTTAATTAGACATTCATGTTAAAATGACCTTACTACACATAAAGACAAGGAATCTCACTTTCCCCTCATCCAGCTGCACATGCTTCAAGCTGATCAGTCACTTTGAACTAGCCAAAAGACCTAGCCTTACCAGCCCCCAGTAACGGTGAGGACCCCCTGCTGCCCAAGTGATAGATGCCAAGAACATGAATTCATATCCCACCTCCTTCCAGTACCCAGATGTGGGAACAGGGGAAACAGAAGGTTTTGTTTAGTGTACTGTACTACAGTCCACCCCATGCTGCTCATGGGCAAGGATCAAGAGAGAGGGATCCAGAGCCATGTACTACAGCAGGGAGAAGAAAGCTTCTGCCTTTGCAGCAGACCCAAGAACACTGATGGAGAGGCTCTGTGAACCAGAAAAAGCTAATATCAATATTATTTTGATATCTAATATCAACCCTTTGGGAAACAGCTCCAAAAGAAGAAGGCAAAGGATGCAAGCTGGAAGTGACAGATTGCTCCATATTTTCATATTTTCAGAAGTTTTCATGGTCTTTCTGAGTGGTGAGAGTCTCCAGTGCTGTCTTTGGGAGAGGTACAGGCCCGTAGTTACATCAGAGATCTTGGCTGCTTCCTGTCCCACAGCAGAGCTGCCAGCCAGATGCCAGCATGCACACACAGCCAAGGACACCAGCTGCTTCTCTGTGTCTGTCCATACCTCAGAAACAACTGATTCTTTACAGAGACCAAACAAAAGAAAACAACTTTGCCTTTTATTCCCAGAGAAATAATTAATTAGCCAGAAACATACCACTTCCCAGCTGCTGCTGACTTGTAGTGCTGTGAAAACAGACCAGGATTGCACCTGGATTCTGCTCTGCCGGAGTAAACTTTGGTTTTGGGAAGCCCCCACACAGCCCATCGCACACCAATGCTTGGACTTGGGGGGGGCTCAAGAGCCAGAACAGTTCAACAGGTGATAAGCACCAAGGCCCTCCAGGGCAAAGCAAACTGTCTTTACATCCCAGGTATGTCTGTGCTGTGCAGTGCAATGCTATCTGCTAGAGGCTGGAAGCAGCAGAGCACAGCAGGAGGGGTAATTAACCCAGGTAAGGAGGCTGTAAAAGCAGGACTGAGTAGATTACAGAGAACTGCTTGAGAGAGTCCAGCACACAGCCACAAAGACGATGAAGGGAGTGGAACATCTCCCGTATAAGGAAAGGCTGAGGGAGCTGGGTCTCTTCAGCTTGGAGAAGACTGAGGGGTGACCTGATTAATGTTTATAAATATGTAAAGGGTGAGTGTCAGGAGGATGGAGCCAGGCTCTTCTCAGTGATGACCAATGATAGGACAAGGGGTAGTGGGTGCAAGCAGAACCATAGGAGGTTATGTGTAAACATAAGGAAAAGCTTTTTCACTGTGAGAGTGACAGAGCACTGGCACAGGCTGCCCAGGGAGGTTGTGGAGTCTCCTTCTCTGGAGACATTCAAAGCCCTCCTGGATGTGTTCCTGTGTGACCTACTCTAGGTAGTCCTGCTCTGGCAGGGGGATTGGACTCAATGATCTCTCTAGGTCCCTTCCAGCCCCTAACACTCTGTGATCTATGATCTCTGTGATTTCTACCTGACACCCAAGACTGTACAGGACCCCACTGCTCTACAGCATTGCCTGACTTTGTCCTGTTCCCTTGTATCACCACCATCTGGGCAAAACAGTCAGTACCACTTGGGGCCAGCAGTGGGATGGTTCTCACACCTGTTTAGCAGATGTCTAATGATGATGAATGTGGACCATGAGGCAGGGTCCAGGGCAGATTTGTCCCTCTTGGCCCAGCTCCCAGAATGCTCCCTGCCAGGTTTAAAATGTGCTAAACTATTTAAAGGGAAACAAAACAAAACAAACAGGTACAGAGATTCCTTCAGGTTGAAGATCCATTTCTGGTTGAAGATCCATTTCTGGAGTCAGATTACAAGCAGCTTCTAGGGTGGAAGCAAAGATCCTTCCAGTGCCTCATTCCCCTTTCCGCTCCCCTTTAAGCCTATTCTTGCTGAGCCCCTGTAATAAAGGACATCAACAAAGCACTCAAAGGACTTCTGGTATTGTATCTAATGATGTGGACCAGTAGAAGAAAATACATCTTTTTCATTATTAAGTTTCTAATCCCTCTTGGCTCATTAATTTTCTGGTCTTTGCTGTCTCCCTTATTTTTTCCCTCTCTCCTTTTCTAACAGGCCAGTCTTCCTCTTCTCCTCAACCCACCCTCACAGAATATGGTATTAAGGGTTACTTACAAAGGACAAGACTCTCCCCTGTCCTGCTGCTTGAGCTCAAGCCAGCCCAGGATGACAGCAGCTCCCCTCTTGCCACAGCCAGGAAGCAGCAGGTGGGACCCATGCCATCAGCCATGGCTGTGAACATGAGAAGGGGCAACATTTCCTTCCCGAGGAGAAAGCCAACCAGGCAAGACTGAGACTGGCTTTCCTTTTGCAGGGGACAGGTGGGACATGCTCAAGATGAAGCTCTTACACCATCCTGGGCAACTGTGGAAATACCAGGAATTTTTCCTTTTTTTTTTGGGTGGCTATTTTTTCCCATTGTCCCAAAATCCAGATGAGAAACAATCACTTTTCAACTAAGCCCCGACTGTGTGTGGGAGGTTGGTCCATCTTGGGTTCCACTGCAGCAAGAGGTCAGTCACCCTGATGCCACTGGCAGCCACACCATGCCACCACCTGAGCAGAAGACAAATGGTGTAGTTTCACATGCAAGAAATAAGCCTCAAGGGTTAAATAAAATGAATTTGCTGGAAGGGTTATCAAGAGCAGCCAGAAAGTCAACTACTTGCCCAAGAAGACAGGCAGTTATCCTGACTGAGTCCTCCTTCAGTTGTGGGTGGCAAATGACTTACTTAAATAGCCATGAATGAGCTCATACTCTGCTTTTGGATTTGGGTGAAGCCCAGCTTGAATCAGGTCTCTCCTTTAGTAACACAGGTAAAAATCAAATTATCTTAGACCGAAGAACAGCCTGGAAATTTGCCTGATGTTAGATTTTTTTGCTTCAAAATTCAATCCATCGTGTCAAATCCCTGCTCCTGCTTAGCGACAAAGAGGCTATTGAGTGACAAAAGTAACTAAATGTTTGAAGAACATTTTACTCCCCGCAAAATGAAATCGCTGAAGGGATTTGCACAGCTTCCCACAGTCTTGTTATGAATTACTAAACCAGTTTCTCCCAACCACTTACAAAGCAAAATTATAATCAACTGTAAGATCTGGTATTATGAGTACTCAAGAATGAGCTTTTACAAAATAGAAGCTAAAAGTTTTGCAGATTTGTTTCACATCTGTGGCCCAGATATAATCAGCTCCTTCTCATTCCCTCTTCTAAAGCATGCCTACAGCATCTGACTTGTGCTGAAGAGAGGCCCAAAGAGCTAAAAAGTTCTGTCTCTGAAAATTTCCAGAGAGGCTGAAAGAACTCCCTTCCCTCCATGCATCCTCTTTTCACTCATTCTACCTTTTCAAGTAGTAAGGGAAAAAAAAAGACACATACACACACACAAAAAAAAAGATAACCAAGACTGTAGATGTCTAAGCACTTGGAAGCCTGTTTTTTTGCATTTGGAAGAGACTTAAAATGTTTCAACTTACAGAGTAAATGCCTAAAGCAATTTGTAGTGTCTGTTCTTAAAAATCTTTGTATCTTCATGTTACTAAGGATGCTGGAGGGGAAAAAAACACACCCTGTCATCAACAATCCCTTCCACTGACTTCACATTGCTGTCTCCTTTTCTTACTCTCTTGCTCGAGGTTTTGCTGCATTCTATTTTGGTAAATAAGCAATGTGGCCAAACTGAGCTATCCCAAATGCACATCCACATAGTAAAAGCTATTTCCATTATTCCTCTTCTAAATTGTACTTGGTGCTGCCTAAACAGAGCCCAAAGATCTGATCTATTCCCTTTTTCTTGGCCATGGCCCCACCACCAAACCTCTCCTCCTGCCAACAGGACGCAGGGGCTCTGGGAGGCCAGCAAGCAGCAATACAGCTGCATGAGGGCTCTTGGCATCCCCAGGTTGTTTGCATTAGCTGAGCTGCAACCAGAGCAAGACACAGGTCATCAACACAAGTCACCGTCTTCATCCCAGTTGGCTCCCCAGATTTTGGGAGAAGGAAGATGCTTTGGAGTAGGCCATCAGTCTTGCAGTGGTGATCAAAGACCACCATATAAGCAGTAGGCAGGAAAAAGTGAACAAATGAAAAAATTCTACAAACCTTTCCAAGTTCATTATGGATGGGGACAGGGAGATGGGGAGAAACAGGAAAACAGCTTTCTTCCCACTTGAGGTGCTCTCTCCATTTTACAAGCAACGTGCCAGCATAAACCAGCACACGTGCTCACAGCAGGGCTGTAAAACTTGTTACAGGATTTGAAAGCAGCTCGGGTGAGCTTGTTCATAGATAGTGATTTATGCATAGGTAATCAGCCTGCTACACCATCCCTGGATGTCTGGATACATCTGCAGAGATATTATGCTCAGTGCTCCCTCTTCTCTCAGCACCTCCTGACCCAGCAGTGCATGGATGCACACGTGAAAAAGGGAATGGACACCCCTGCCGGAAAGGGCTGTAACCCAAACCCATCACCTTCCCAGTCCAACATAAACTTAGGAACAGTGTTAAAAGACAAATCAAAGCACGCAGACTGGCCAAATCCCAACATGCCTTCCCTTCCTGCATGCTGTTGTGAGACATCACATCCTGCTGAGAGATCCCCTTCCCTTTGCACCAACCCCACCTGCCCTGACTTCCAGGGCCCCCTGGAAGGCCTCAGGTTCAGTCCCTCCCTATACCTCTCAGGAGTTCAGATCTGCTGGGAAAGCAGAACTAGTACATAGCACCATAGCCAGATGTTCTATTAAACTATTAATTCAGACAATATTATACAGAAGAGTGTTCCTAGTGCTTCATGCTCTAGAGCCAGTTGCAAAAGCTGATAACTTCCTTTCTTAATACCTTTTTTATACCCTGACTGCATGCAGACCCTCTGCCCCCTACATCCTCATTGAATTCCCCAAAAATGATGTCTTCTGACCATCCATGACTGTGAAGCCTGGTCCCATCACCTACTGCAGTAAATTGATCTTATACATTAAGTCACAGTTTAGACACTAAATGCTCTTCTACCCCAGTGTTTTTTCCTGTGCAGCCTCCGGGTAGCCACAGCCTTACATGACCCCACAGCCAAGAAGGACACAGCAGGAAAGGCATTTCCTTCTCAAGTGACCATGATCTGCTATCTCCCTCAGGAAAAGGCGCTTACCTCTTTTTCAGCATGGAGGGCCCCTCCAAGCATTGTTTCTCAGTGAGAGCCTCCGTCTATCAAAGGTTTGGGTCAGTAATACTTACTCAACATTCCATCCAAGGCTCCATTGAACCTCAAAGACCCTTACAGCTTCAGTGAAAGACTTAGCCAAACCAGAACAGCACCCTCAGCTCTAATTTCTGCTGAGCTACACACTACAGCCCCTTATGATTCAGATACCTGAGCCCTGGGTGAAGGCCAAGGAAACTGGTCCCTCTAGCAAAGCCTGTTCCTTCCATCAGCTTCCACAACCCAAGGCAGGAGAGAAAGCACCATGAACAGCAGCAACCAGGTGTGGGTCCCGTAACAGCACTAAGCCACAAATGAAACAGAGCATGATGAACTCGCATGTAAAGACACAACTCTCAAGGCTGAAAGCCTGGGATGGGGCTGATGAGCAGATTATCTTGTTTGTGCCAAGCCCCTGCTTCCCACACCTTCCCACAGTTAGCTCCCACAGTGCCTTTACACACACAGCTCCAGTCCAGCGGGTCAGGCCATCCTCGGAGGGGCAGGAAGGGGTCAGCAATGGCTCTATGCCCATCACAGGCTCTGCAGGGCAGTGGCTGGGCTCTTTCCTTTCTCTGCCCACCTCTAGGAGCTGCACTGTGAACCACCCAGTGCTGGGCACTACCAAAGCACCAGCAGGATGAGGGGGACTGATCAAAAGCAGAGAAATCAAGGGAGAGCAGGAGACAGGATCCTGCACACCCTTCCTGCTTCCTCTTGGGCTTTAGTTCAGTGCTCAGCAGCCTAAACATTCCCCCCCTGAGTAAAGAATAATCTATTTGTGCAGTGTTTCTCTGCACTGGCCTTTGCACATGTGCTGCTTATCTCCACAACTGCTGCACTCCTGTTTGTCACTGCCCAGCAGCATCCTGTGGATGTTTCCAGCAGTCGAAGCCCCCGAGACGTGCCGGGCAGGGTGCAGCTACAAGGCCAGGGTCTCCCCCTCAAATGGGGCTTTTTCTTGAAGAGTGAGCACACAGAAGTCTCTCTCTGGGTAAGAAGGCTGCTCCCACGTTTCCTCAGGCACAGCCAGCTTGGTCTTTCCAAGCTCTGGGCAGGCTGGTGATGGAAACTGGAGGTGGGGAGGGAGAGCCGCACCCACAGGTGCTGTTGAGGCGAGATCCCCACACGTTGTTTTATCCCAGCACAGGCTCACATCCACACAAACAAGGAGCACTGGCTTTTCCTCCTCTCGCCACTCCTCCTACCTACCCGCTCCAAATAAGGAACTTCTGCACTTCATAATTCATGTGCAAACCAAGAGAGAAGACAGGAGGCAGAAAAACCTGTTCCCGCTTCAGTCATGCCCCCCACCACACCACCTGCATTTTCTTGCTCCCCAGCATTTGAGATTTCGGGAGTTCAAAGCAGTCACCTACCAGCCTCTTCAGGGGTGATAAATGAGTTTGCATTGTACTATGGGAGGGCAGATCAGAAAGGTCTAGAATGAGGGTGACAAAAAAATCAGACTCAAAAAGGGTAAACCACATGTTTGAAGGGCCCCTCCCAGCCACAGCTAAGGAATGCTTGAAGGCCCGAAAAGCTTGTTTTTTTGTTTTTTTTTGTTTGGTTGGGTTTTTTTTTTTGTCTGAAAGGATACGAGGAAGGAGTGGGACAATCCAATCTGGTTTCAGTTTATTTCCAGAATTTTACTGTACAAAATATGCAAAGTGTAAAACAGTTTTATGTTTCAGTTTAAAAACAACAAAACCCCATCCAGCTATAACTTAAGAGAACCCAGCTTGGAACAGAACAATTTACTAGGCTAGACCCACAGTGCATTAATGTCACAGACACCAGGAATTTGCTTACTTAAGTTCACGATTAGAAAAGAACAGAAAGACCATGTACCATTGCAGTTAAAAGTCACATGTGCAAAGAGGAAGGGAAAAAAAAAAACAAAAAACCAACCAAACAACAAACAGAAATGCTGGTTAGTGTCTATTAATTAGAAAACCTTGTCAAAACTCATCTTACTATACACAGTTTGTGTAGAAAAAGGAGTATTACACAGTGATCCAAAGAGGGCGAGGGAAGGGCGCTCGCTCCCACCCCCTTCCCAAAGACACGATAATGCTGAATCAAAGAAACAGGCACAGAGGAGTGTAAGATTCCTTCACAGTCACGTCTGTGCAGGGAGTGAGCCACAGCATCCCCTCACACACACGGGAGATACCCCCAAGCTTTGTTAGCGCTGGTGAGAGGTGCCCGGGAAGCAGCCAGAGGAAAGGACTCTTCCTCCTCCTCCTCCTCCTCTCAGTAGAGCCCAGGCAGGGCAGGGCTGGCTGCTACTTGCAAGGCTTCAGTGTGTTACGGGGATACAAAAAGCAGTCTCTCAGAGGCATGCAGAGAGGGGGGGGTCAGGGGGGGTTGTAGCTCTGGTGCTGCAGGGATCAGGCTCAGAAGAATCCCAAAGCAATCCGCACTGGTCGCAGAGCAGCAGTGGGAAACACTGACTTTTGGTCATCATCCATCGGAGGCAGCAGCCTGAATGCAGGAGGATGCATGTTCCTGGAGGGGACTTCCTGGCCCGAAGCCATCTCTTTTAGGAGAACAGAAATTTGAGGTGGTTTTTTTGTTTCTTTTTTTT
Organism: Phaethornis superciliosus; assembly: GCA_023637945.1. NCBI lineage: Eukaryota > Metazoa > Chordata > Aves > Apodiformes > Trochilidae > Phaethornis > Phaethornis superciliosus. The sequence goes on along the minus strand of JAJQWJ010000001.1, from coordinate 81,640,248 downwards.
TTTTTTTTAATTTGATTTGTGGATTTTTTGTTTGTTTGTTGTTTTTTGGGGGTGGGGGTGGGGTTTAATGTGCTTTTTAAAAAAATAAAACCAAACCGAACCAACGAAACTAACCAAGAGCTCAATCCCAAGAGCACTTCCTTCTTAACACAGTTTAAACACTGAACCACCAAGCCTGACTTGAGGCTTTAGACATGCAGAATGCACACACCTACAAGGGAAAAAAAGCACACAGACGTACAGACTGAATGAGAAAGCAGACACCTGCACACACATCTTGTGAACACCTCTCATACGGCGGGGCAGAACTGAGCAGACTGCAAGACTTTTGTTTTACCTTTGAAAAGGGCAGATTTACAAGTTTTTGTAAGCAAGATAGAACTGGCTTTAGTAGGTTTCCATGTTTAGCACAGTAGAGATCTTTCCAGTTTCCTCAGTAGCAAGTACTGGAAACAAGCACATCTCCAGCAAACCTTTTAAAAGCCACTTATGTAGGGCAAATCTTAAGAAACTGCTTCCCTGCAGCTTTTGGCATATTTGGCAACGGCCAATACCCAAGGCTTTGTGTGGAGCTCCCCATCACAAAGGAATGGGTTGAGGCTCTGTGAGGGCTGGGGTTTGTTTAGATAGCCCCCAAACTTGAGCTGCCTCCAAGCTCCAGCCTCAACACCTCCCATCTCAGCAGATACTTGTTCTGCCTCACTGGAGAACTTTGCGGGAAAAAGGGAGGGGAAGATGGGAGGGGGAATGACTGAAGTTGCTGGCAGGGAAATTTTTAGAGGCAGAAGTCAGAGGAATAGCTGGCAGAGACTGAAATCATATCTGCCTTTTCCTCCAATATACCCCCTTCAAGGGTGCACTGCTCTTGAAGGCAGCCAGGACAAGCCCAGCAGCCGGAGCAGACCTTGCTGTGCCAGCAAGCTGCATCACCCCATCTTTTCATGCACAGTGCATCCCCCCTCAGTTTCCCTGCTACCTACAGGGGTGTGTGGGTGGCAACATCTCCCTTCCACAGTGTGAAAATTGATAGCTGCAAGCAGCTACCACCCTCCCAGCACCTCTCCAGGATGAGCAGGAAAGGAGTCTTGAGAGCTGGGGAACTCCCCGGGAGCCTACACAAAGGATGGCTGAAGCCACATGGCAGTGAGAGGTGAACAGAAATGCTATCAACCTTTGCCCAAGCCTAGTCACTGGACTGGCAAGATATTGAGGGTCTAGTATCTGCCTCTACACTCCTAGAAGCAGCAGTAAATCCGAATCTTTCATTCTTTAGCCATGAAAGAAAAAGCCAGCCTTCGTGGAAACTCACAGCCATTTCCATCTGCTCTGAAACATTTGAAAGTCTTTGCTGCATCTGGTTTTGGAAAATCTCAGCATGATGGCTTTGGATTTTGGCTGTAACAAATCAGAGAGCAAAAACCCAAAGCCTTTAAAAGTATACGAGCAGCATACTTGACAGTCACAGGAAAAACACCAGCATGGAAGAGAAGAGTGGTGTACCACCACTTCTGACTAGGTGACACTGCACCCTATGGAATGGTTCAGCCTTTAATGAAGGATGTCCAGTGCAATGCTCTCTGAGGAGGAGGACATTGTCCACTTCACCACAAACAGAGCTGTCTTACAAACCACTTGAATTCTAGAAAAAAACCAATTCCCAGTCAGGTACAAGTATCCAGGCTGAGAGGAAGGAGAATACATGCAAGGAGACAGTGTAGGACAGGAGAGGCATTCAGAGGAAAACAGCCTGCACTTGGCTGGCAAACTCTACAAGCCTTATTATGCTCAGCTCTTGGCAAGCTCTGCAGAAATAAGGACTGCAGGATTTTGGATCAGAGTTTCATTCCCTGTGATTCGAGTCTTACTCATTAGCTGGCTATAAACAGAGTTAAACAAATCAGTCTGCTCTGACCCCTTTTTATAAAAAGTCTGAATTCCTACAGATGCCACAGATCCATCTATGGATCTCAAAGCCCTTGACAACAAGTTGAGTTTAGCCTCACACAACACTCCAGTGAGGTAGGTATGACATTGGTCCTCTTGATTTTGCACACAGAGGGAAAATGAGAGACCCTGAAAAATAAAATGTCATTAAAAAAAACCAAAACCAAACCCAAGGAATACTCAGGCATCTCAATTCCCCCTTTTAGTTTGTCCTCAACCCTAAGCAGGTTGCATCTTTAAAGAGCCCCTCTGAGAGGCCAAGTCCTCTCCTTCAGATTTCATTAAGCAAAGCATTCACACTGCTGGCACAAGGAAGAAGCCTTTAAGGTAGGAGTTGGCCCCCACTGACACTGTCCTTTTCTATGGCAGGCAGCACCCAGATGAGGAAGCAGACCCAAAGCAAGCACATGCTGCTTCTGTCTGGTTCTCCATGTGTTCAAGGATTTAATGCAATTAAGACATGAGTTTCCTGAGCAGATACTGTCAGACCACCCCCCCTCACGTGGGAGGGAAAAGGAAAGGAAATCCTGGGAAAATCAGAAAGTTTTACAGACATGGCTGAGACAGGGTGCTCTCACGCACATGGCACACCCATGCCCCCAGCAAGGTGGTTCTTGTTCTGGCTTCACAGAAATGAGCCAATTCAGCCACAGGCAGTTGCCTCCTCACAGACCTAAGTGCTCCACAGTCCCCAAACTACTCCCACTATCTCCCACCTTGCTGGTTATGCGCATCATAAAAGCCAGATACATGTATCTTAAGGACACCTAAGTGTGAGACAATACATGTTCCCTTTTCCTTGTTTGTTTGGTTTTTTTTTTTGTTAAGAGGGTATAATCTATTTTTTTCAAAATTAAATACTGCAAAGGCCACAGTCAATAAAAGAATCCCTGTACGGACTACCAGAAAGCCTGACCTAGAAAGAAATCCAAACAGTAGGTTTAGAGAAGAGATAACTTTACCTACTTCCCATCCTCTAAAGGATGTGGGCCTGATGCCATCCCATACTGTGCCATCTAGTTTCCTCACAATCACACCTGGCACGTTACATGGAGAAGATGGGATCCAGGTGACCACCATGCACTAGTAAGAAAGATGTGAGAGACTTAAGACTCCAGGTGTCTCCCATCCCACTTTGGATGGGAATTGCCACTTCGGACCCTTGCTCATCAGGGTGCTCCCTTGATCCCAAGAGGACTATCCACAAGTGCTGCTGGACACGCAGCTCCATCGCTGCTGAAGCTGGAAGAGGCTGGACCCCGCTGCCTGTCCCCAGCACCTCTGTTTAAGGTTACTGCTCCATTCCACCAGCTTGTGGTGGACACAAGACAGCCCACACTAGCCACACAAGACTGGTAGAGCTCTGCCTCTTAGCTGGGCTGCCTCACACTGGTGGGGGCATGGAGACAGTCCCACGAGCTGCTGGAGTTGGCCAAAGAAGATGAAGTTGTCACAGCCTCTCTTGGAAGATGATGCACCCTGTAATGAAAGGCACTGGGTTACACACCTCGCTGAACTGGGGCCCTCTACATTAAGACATCTGTATGGAGGCCAGGTCAGGCCCTGTCTGGCAGAGCTATTTGCATGGCAAAAGATTAGGCAGAATGAATGCAGTGTTTGCATTCAGACACACAAATCTAACATCACAGAGCTCAGGGAGGGTCTTCTAGGGACCTGATGGTAGACAGGTCACTGCCAGACTTGGAGCTGGCTCCAGTGTCACATGACACCCTGTGCCAGCACTCGGACTTCAGATACCACTTTAGACTCACTGATAAAAACACACTTTTCAAAACTCCTCATACCCCAAACAGATGCCACAAGCCACACGTGAAAGCTGCACTGATGGGCAAAGATGCAGTTACAAACCAAACTGGTAGAGCTATGTACCTCTCCACTGAGCTGAAACTCCTATGGTTGAGAAAGACCAAGAAAGGCAGGCAGATTTTCAACATTCAGACATAGTTTGGTATTTCTTAGCTATAGCTGAAGGCGTATGGTAGGGAAGGACACACTGCAGTGTTTCCAGAGCACAGCAGTTCTCCAGAGCAAGTGCACATGGCAGAGGTCAGCTCTTCCCTGGATCCTCTCCTGCAGGAGGGAAGTGCTTTTGCTGCCCATTTTTCCTCTAGACACACTTCAAAGTGGTGGAAAGAGAGGGGCACATTCTTGCCTGCACTCCCCTTAACTCTCAGAGAGGCTGTCAGATGTAGGGAGGGTCTGTAATTTATCTGAGGAGGAGCCAGCTACTTACCTACCCTGTCCCAGTGCAAATATGCAGCCCTTTTAGGTGCAAAAGGAAGCGGCGGTAAGGCAGACTGACTCCAAGGGGACCACAGCAGAAGAAACACATTTGGAAAGTCAGACAGAAGGGGACAAAAACAGGGAGCCTCGGGAGTGCCTGATAAAGGTCCAGGCAAGCAGGAGAGAGAGAAGTAAGTGGGAGATAACAGGGAGCTGTGTCACACAGAACAGTTTCACTGTAAGCACCGGTAAAAAAAAAAATAATTGAAGAGATGCAAGATGGGCTGATCTGGCTAAGGACAAACAACTTCACAGAGACACAGAGAGCAAAACCATCCCACTATGCTTGTATAAATAAAGCACTGATGGAAGAGGGCATGTGGAGAAGAGGAAAAGAATAAAAGTCTTCAGTCTCCAGGTTAGGTGGCTCACAGGGGCAGGCCTCTCACACCTACCCTTTGATACCCCTTCCTCCCTGGGTGAACAGGGCCTGCCATGCCCCTGTGTGAGCAGCAGGTTTCCGTAACAGAGAGGTGAGCAATGTGCTCTCAGAAACAGCTACAGGTAGGAAAAGCAGAGACACGAGAGCGCAGGCGCGCGTAAGGCAGCGCTCCAACAAAAACACCAACGCTGCAATTGTGCAGAGAAAGGGAAGCGTGAGATTTACAGTATGCTTAGGAAGGGGAAGGAAAAGGAAAAAAAATCTGTTCTGTCTCCAAGGCTGAGCTAACTGAGCCAAGTCACCCTGTCGCCTCTTAAGATATTTCTTTCTAGATAAGATATCCCAGCTCCCCCCTCCCCCTTCCAAATAAAGTGCAGATGGTAAAATATTACTGGTCCATCATCTGCCAGTTTCAGTCAGCATTGGGGAAATTAAACCCAAAAGCACAATATTGAAAAAAAAAAAAAATCCCCAAACAACCCACCCTCAAAAAATCCCTTAGACTGAAGTCTCAGACTGTAAGCGGAGGACAAATTTATGAGATTTAGGGTCTATGAACTCTTCTGAGAGTTTGATGAAGGGGATTTTCTTCACATTAACAACAAGGCTGAAGTCCAAGCACTTGAGGACAAAAACAACACCGTCTTGTAACCCGCTTGTGACCGCTTCCTCGCTGACAAGCGTCCACTGCTTGGAGAACCAGCGATCCCTGTCGTACTGGAGGGTTGGGCCTGGGCTGAGGTAACGCTCCAGGAATGCCTGCCAAGAGAGGGACACGGGTTGTTAGTGCTGGCCCCACAACTTGCTCTGCATCAATGCTCTCTTCCCATCCCCAGATATGGCTCTGCGAGCACGGCCTTGCCATGCTGCAAATTGTTTCAGCTTCCATGCTTCAGGAGGCATCTTCCCCACCAAACCTTCCCAGCTCCTTCCACAGAATCACAGAATGTTTAGGTTGGAAGAGACCTCCAAGATCATCCAGTCCAACCTTTGACTAACACCACAGTCAACTACTAAACCATGTCCTTAAGGTCCAAATGCCTTTTAAACGCCTCCAGGGATGGTGACTCCACCACTGCCCTCGTCAGGCCATTCCAATGCCTGACAACCCTCTCAGTGAAAAAATGTTTCCTAACATCCAGCCTAAACCTCCCCTGATGCAGCTTCCATCCATTTCCTTTGGTCCTGTCCCAGTTCCCTAAGGAGAAGAGGCTGTTTCCATCCTTGAGGTAGTTGAAGAGAGTGATGAGGACTGCTCTCAGACTCCTCCAGACTAAACACCCCCAGCTCCCTCAGTGGCTCCTCACGAGCAGACACAACCCCTAGGAGGATCTTCTTTCAGAATTCATCCCAGCCTATCCAGTCATATCCTTAACTTCTGCTGTCAGCACAGCTGTCCAGCAGCAGTTCGGTAGAGCACAAGTAAAGTCACAAAGAAGAGCTTTCCACATTTCCAGCCTGACTGAGGCTGCAAAACTGAATAGAGAATAGGGAATATGGTTTAATGTCCCTCATATCTTAAAGTCTTCTCCACAATCTTAATGGCAGAACTGTGCCTTGCGTGCGTGGGTGAGGCTCCAGGTGGACCCTAGTGAGAGGGTGCCAAGAGCCCCATCTCTTGGCAGCATTCCTGTTCTTAGTGGAATAAGTCCTGGGTAAATGTCCAGGAGTGATTCTTGCATTTCTAACCCTTCTCAAGGACTGTAGGATGTTTTTAGAGGAGAAAGTGGAGAGTGAGAGGGGAATTGAGTGACCCTCATCATTCAGTCCCTCCCTGTGTCTGCAAGTTAATAGTCACAGTCAGGTGTGAAGCAGCAAACTGACATTCGATCAAAGGGCCCACGAATCAAAAACACTGTCAGACAGACAGGGATTTAGGTGATAATTAGAAGGGGTCCAAAATACAGCACTGCAGAGGGGATGAAAAAAACCCCAATAATGGTCCTCTGCAGGTTGCCACCCATACCATGCTGCTACCATGAGGCAGCTGGGAACATTCTCTGTGAGTTAAAGCCACCATCTTTGACACTTCTTTAGTACTCCCCTTGCTGAACTAGATCCAAGAACAATTATCTCACAGGCACTTTCAGATAAAAACAGGCAGAAGATGCTGTAGAGGAAACATTACATCCCTTTAAGACTCAATGCAGCCTACAATGCACTGATCATACCACAGAAGTGACTATGAAAACCCCTAATCACCTGACAATTTTCTGTCCTACATGCACATACAGATGTCCCATCACTTTTCCCCTCCTCCCCGTGCTAACCTTAGAGAAAGCATTACCTTTGGTGTCATGTTATTGGTGATGCAGAAGGATAAGTGTTGCAAGATGCTCTCCATGCTGTGATACTGTTGCTGGCGGGTGGTGCGAAGGTATTTCTGCAGAGCTCTTGCCATGGAAGGGAAGATTGCCTGGGCTGCTTCTCGGGGGTCCATCATCTCTCCTGGGGCTTTCTGCTGTTCCTCTGCCTGGAGGCGTTTGATGTGAGTGAAAGCCTCCTCTACTGCAACCACAAGCCTGCAAGAGGAAAATCAGGACAGTAAGTGTCACAACAAAAAAAGGTAGGATGGGTTTGTGGTTAAAGCAGAGCCTGGAAGTCAGGATTTACACGCTCCTATTCCCTTCTCTGCCACTAACTCACTGACTGCCATCAGACAGTTTAAGTCAAATCTTTTCTATGGACAGTCTGAAGGTTAGACAGAAGCTTTTCTTTCCCTGCCTATGCCATCCAGCAACTCAAGGTCATAAACAAGGACTAAGACTTTAAAAGCCCAAGTGTCATACTTGGTTCTGCCAACAAAGCATAAACATCAGCTACGTGACTCAAACAAGACACAGCTGCCCTGGCATTTAATTCATGTCTTTGAAGACAACAGTTCCAGTACACAATACCCACAGCGTGAAGCATAAGGACGAGCAAGGAGTCAAGAAGAGACTGGCTATAAACTATCATGACCCAGCACACGGACTGCTCTGTGACTCTCTGTGCTCAGAAGCTGCAGTCTGCTTCCATTCACACCAGCTGAGTGATTGCTCTGCACCCCTCCACTGAGTTGCAGTGCAAAACTGCAGCTAAATCTGTGTTCTGCAAACCATTCCTGTGTTGGCACAGGTGAGCAAACACCAAGACCACACCAGAAAAAGGCAAACAGATGCCAAATGACACTGGCACATTAGCTCAGTGAAAAGTAATGAGTGAGAGAATACATTATAGTTAGTAAGAAAAAAGCAACAATAATGGCAGAACCACCCCCAAAATCCCCCTTTGCCCCTCCAGACAAGATTTGTTTCACAGAAGATTTCTATTCAAGTCACCAGCTACTGTCCACACTGCCTTCAATACCCATAGAGTATTACAGTCAGGGAAAGTTGCCTTATGACAAAACACAGTTATAGCATACAGCATGAGAAGCCCTGAACCCTGACCATTTTGTTTAATTTGACTTAGGAGAAATGTGGGTGGAAATCAGTTTCTAACCTTCTTCTATCTTTTTGCTGCAAATCTGTTCCTTTGAAACATCTGGCCTGGTTTTCTACTGACTGATGGTTTTCCTCTGACTAAGCAGCTATTCTAACCAAACTTGCCAAGCAAGGGAGATGTACCCAAGTTGGGATGCAACACTGCACAGCAAGGAAAGTTTAAGTTCCTATGGCTCCAAGGTTGGAAGAGAGCCCAAAAGACAGCAGCTGTGGAGCACAGGTCAAACCAAAGCAAGCTATGGAGGAACACTGTGCCAGCATTTTCCCAATGAAATATAAATTGTCAAAAGAAAGCACAAAACAAGCCAGCTCCTTCAAGTTACAGCACATTCCTTCCAACACAGCTCAGTTCAGGGGTGTCTATCCATGAGCAGCTTGCCTTGAAGACAGATATGTTAGCTACAGACTGTAATTAGCTGCAGAGCAAATTGAGGCACTATCTCAGGTCACCTCAACAAAGCATCAATGCTGCCGCCTCAGTGTGACTGGAAGAAAACATTCCAATGTTCCAAAACAAAATGCAACCACTTCTGGTCATGCCTTTCCTCCCCACCTCATTGAAAAGGGCAATCTGCCTCTTTCAGTAGCCTGTAAACACAAATACTCTCCTCGCTCATGAGGAGGCTCCACCAAGTGCTCCACTGATCCTGTCCCTGGATTACTTGAGCTGAGACGACAAGCCTGGGCTTGTAGGAAATAATGGGATTTCCTACAGCAAGTAGCTATGGATTTGTCAAGCACTGGACTGTTCCCTAATCCGTGACATCGCATTAGCTTATCTGGCATAATAAACAAGAACTCTGCTTTATGCGTGTTCTTCAGATAATTCCAGTTGCAAGCTGTCCCTTGTGCATCTGGATTTCATACGCTGTGACAGATTTACAGCCAAACCCCAGGCCTTAATCACGAGTCTCCTCCCACTCCCCTTTGCCTCTCAGCAAGCCCCAAATGACCCAGCCCTGAATCCCGAGGGAGTAGCACCCAGGAAGGGACAACTTTACCTTGCACGGCGTTTTTTCACCCGGCGCTCATGGTCGGCCTCTTCGTAGTAGAGCTCGTTGTGACTGGAGTCCCTGCGACGGGCTGCGGCTGCAATCATGGCACGGGACTGCCCAGAAGCATTGTTACCTGGGCCTTCAGGAGTCAGGGATGCAAAAAAAAAGGAGATAAGGAAGGTGGTGTTACAGCCATAGGACTGGGGATGGGACAGACCAACACCCCAAGAGTCTGTCACAAGCACACCATGGCTCCAGCCTTTCCAGCCGAAGCTATAAACTCTTCCCCAGTGCACAGGAGCTCTGAGAGGAAGCCCAACAGTACAGGCTTGCAGAGGGGGCTTTGGCTTGTGGATGAGGGAAGTTAGTTGGGATGAAGGATCTTGCACAACATACACAAAAGTAGAGGTGAGGTGCACATGCCAAGGATGCAACTTACCGCCCATTATATAAGTTTTCAGCTTGAAGGCAAGGGCAGCTGGAACACAGCACAATTCAGCAACAAGACAGTGTGAAAGAACAAGAAGTGAGGAGTTGGAAAGGGGAGAAGAATAAGTACAAGAACACCACGAGACATGGAAATGAATGAACAAAAGCCAAACTCCAGACAGTTACACACAGGGAGGAACAGGATGCAGTAGCAGCGGGGTCACCTCCAAACAAAGCTCAGGGTTCTCCAGAAGGGCAGATGCTGTCAGAGCAGTAGTTCTGCAAGAGGGTATGCTGGGGACTAGTAGCTCTCCAGGGCTCTCAGAGCAGCACCTGCCATTAGTGTTTCTGTTGCTGTTAACAGATCCTACACAGCTATAGCAGCAGGGAAACTACAGTCAGCTCTGTAACACCCAGTCAAGTGACAGAGCTGTCTACTACACAACCTTCAAATGCAGGAGCAGGTTCTGCAATTTCTCCATGAAAATCTCAGCTCTGTCTGTTTGAGCAGAGAGGGGGGGGGGGGGGGAAATGTTGTCGCAGAACAGTTTACCCATCCTCCTATGTATCTATAAGATAGACATGGGTCTACCCAGAGGGAAAAAGGAGAAGTCTAGGACTGCCTCCAAACCACCAAAAGCTGCTCTTCTGACTAACTGCTCTGAAAGCCCACACTCTCCACTGGCAATGGTTAAGCCAAATCAATTATACAGACATGCTTCAAATTGCTCTGCTCAGGCAAGGGCAACTTTTTAGTTTTTTTCCTAAAAAGCAAAAACCAGATTCCAAGGCAGAAGCTTGTGGAAAGGTTGCTTCTTTCCTCAGCAGTGGCAAGGATGAGCATTCACACACAGACAGCTTCTCAAGAGTCTAAACACTTCAGACTTTGTTTGACAGCTCTGAAATAGAGGGTATGACTCAAGGGAGACAATAGATCCCAAATTTCAGTTAGAACTGTAATTGGTCTCGTTGACTATGCCTGGCAGTGAGAATCCTGGTTTTGAAGGTGAGCCTCCCCACACTGCGTAAGTGAGATTACAGCAAGATGTTTTTCCTTCCTGGCTGCTTCAGTACCAAATACACAAGCTGCCAACAAATTAGGCTGCCTTAATAGCATTACTGTCTTTTCTCATGGAGAGTGTAAGAGACTGTCAGGATGCCAAGTTAAGTTGCAGCCAGAACTCCGTTCTACTTTGTAAAATGGATGGGAATCTTCTTAAGGATATGCTTCTAAGCCTGAGAATTCCACATCTGCAAAGGCAGCAGCACTGCAGAAGGAACAGCCCAGGAAACCAGCACTGGAAGGGAAGGCATGAGTTTTCAGGCCCTGCCAAGCTCATGAGCTTGACACTTGCCTACCAGACACATCTGAAGCTTGCTTCTGGTTCATTCTCCTCTAACAAAGTTTTGTGAGTTAGCAGCTCCTAAGCTACTAACACTATCCCAGACCAGTAGTTTTTCCTCTGAGCTTAGGAGCCCCAGCATCCCAGTAAGTGTTACAGGAACAGACCCTGCCACCTCCCGAAAGAGATGCTGCAAAATGGTAAGTCCTGCAGCCAGGCTGGCAGGCAGTTAGGTCTGAATGGTGTTCAGACAGCATTGGTATTGGGAAGCTTTCACTTTCCACACTCCAGGTATGATTGAAAGTGAGCAGATTTGGGGGAAACATTAGAGCAAGGTCTTTGAAACTTCTTAAAGTCACAAAAAAAAAAAAATCCCCAACCAGCAAACAAAACATTAAAAACCCCAAAAAAACAAGCAAACAAAACAAAACAAAACAAAAAAACCCAAAACCAACAAACAAAAAGCCCACAAAGAAACACAAAAATCAAGACACCAAAAACCAAACCCATAAGGCACTGAAGCTATGTTGAAGGTAAAACAACCATATGTCATGTTTTTCCATGTGACAGATACCCTTCCATTTCAGTCTCCACTCCCTGCACACAGAACAACGTTGCCCAGTTAAGTCCCTTCAGCTCTCCTTTTCCCTTCTAGCTCTCAAAAGCCTTTCAATAGTAAGCTATTCATGGGCAGGATGTGTCTTACATCATCTTGTCACAGGACTTTAGCTGTCCTTCACCATACAAGCTTCACTACGCAACTTCAACTCTTCCCTCAAAGGAATATGCACTCCTATAAAAGCTGTGAGGCTGAGCACACCCTGCTTATCAAGTCCAGCTTTCACTGACAGGGTTTAAGAGTGCCAAGTGATTGAGTCCAGTTTTCACTGCTTTGAATGTCCATAGGGATCCACCCATCCTTCCACAGGCCTCTTCAAAGCCCAGCAGTTTGAAAGAAGTTTGTGGAATGGGAAAGCTCAAGAGGGAAAGTTCTCTGCCCCTGGATTTCCACAAGGTGCTTAGCATCACAATGACTTGGGAGCACAGCCACACACCTAAGCCAGGCACAGTTATTTTATGGCTAAGGCTTCTTCCCACATGGGTATCCACCTCCTTCACTTTCCTATAGCTGCCTGGGGAAGTGACAGGGTAAATGACTGAGGAACTCATTTAGATTAAAAATTGTGTTTATTGTACTAGCACAACCAAGGAGATGACCCAAAGGTGACAAAAAGCAAAGGCTGACTAAAACAAGCAGTGGTGACAAAAAGTGCTTGTCAAGCCATGTAATAATTAAGCCTGACCCAAAACTTGGCCGTTTCACCTGGCAAAGACAAAAGCCTTATTGTTGGCTAAACACATCTATAAAGTCATCTGGAACTGGCAAACTCAGCACTGTTAGGAAGATTTCCAGCAAGAGACAAGGATTTGGCAAAGCAAAAAGGTGAGAATGTGTGCATAACAAAGCATAAAGCCAACCCAGCCCTTCCCCATCCCACCCAGTCTCAGAGACTACCTTTCACCTCACCTACCATCAACGTTGTAGACTTTCAGACCTGCCATATGCTTAGCTGCACGGGATTTGGAGGCTGTTAACAAGGCTGGGTTGTAGACTGTGAAATCTTTGTAGTAATTTTCCAGAACTACCAGTGCAGCTCGCTGGATACTAGGGAGAGAAGAAAAAAAACAAGACAAAACACCCCAAATTTTAAGAAGTTTTGTTTCTTTAAAATATAATGAAAAAAAAAAAACAAAACAACCCAAACCCCAAAAACCCACAAGAAACACAGGGTCGTGATGCCCACAGAACTGGGCAACAAGAGCAGAATAAGAATTACCCTCCCCAGGACCTGAAATTTCCTTTGAGAAGATAAATGACTCTGCCTTCACCTCTTTAAGAGAATGACAGGAAATTCCTAAGCAAGGGCTGCACAAACTGAAGCACCACGATGGGAAAATACTGAACCAAAGCTCAGCCTGCCTCAGCAGCAAGGATGCTGTGATGCAGAGACCTTGCTCAGGCTGAAGATCAGAGCATTGTGGTGGTTTTGCTGTCGTTGAGCAGCCTGGACAGAGGGACCAGATCAGGATGGATGCTTTGGCCTTTGAGTCATTTCCAGACACACCTTGAAGCTCCTCAGATCTCCTCCATCTGAGCACTGACAAGAGCCCAATCTTTTCAGTTTTCACAGCAAGATAAGATCGCTGCCTGAGGAGTATGACTGCAGGAGAAGGGATTACCTCAGTATTGCTTGTTAAATCCCAGGGAAGGGACAGAATAAGGAGCAGTGACACTCCCTCCCTTTGAAGGGATGCCTCTACACACAAAATGGTGACACAGGAACAAAACAGCACATGCGCCAGCCACAGGAAAGGCTCAACCCAGAGCTATCTTCCTTTGCAATCATTTTGTCTGTAGAGATGTCTGTAGGCACTGCTACGAACATATAGGACAGTATTTCAAAACAAGCCAGAGCTCTAGAGTTTAAAAAAAGCCAATACACATGCAGGATCTAGGACATAGCTCTTTCCAGGTTGCTCTCTCTGGCTCCATGTCCCCAAGTGCAGCAACTGGCTGGCAATAGTATTCTCAGCAAAACATTAAGATCACCGATTCAGTCAGCTGCATTTTGCTAAGAACCCACACTTAATTTCATTTTGAACCCACAAAAATTATAAGAGAACTGCCAACACATCTACTGCCAGTTAATTGTAAAGTTCACACCTACCAAAGCCTTTCCTAAGGAAAGCAACCAAATATTCTTACACATTACAACATAGGAAGAAAACATCACAAGGATGGTAACGTGGGAAAAAAAGACGTGAACAAATTAAGACCTAAATTCAATTCTCAGCACTACCACTGATTCAATGCACGCTCCCAGAGGAGCAATTTAAATTTTCTTGTGCCTTGTGCTAATATTAAATTTCTGCATCACACCCCAGTAATTTAAACACATGCACACACCCTCTGCCATCCTCATTCTCCATCTTCCCCCCTCCCACTCATCAGTGAATTCAGCATAGATGCCAGCCTATTCACAAGATTCTGAAAAAGAAAAACAAACCCAGACTTGTTCACTGTGTACCTTCATCAGTCAGTATTATGGTACAGCACCACATATTTCATTATCTGTGTACCTTTAACACAATGAATTTAGCTTTTGAAGCAAATTCCATTTTACAACCATTCAGTGGACTCTAGCTGCACCCAGCTAGAGCATCTTACTTTACTTCTCAGGTGCTGGTTCATATTTCCTCATATTAAGTTTGTTAAAAGCAATTCCTTTTAAGAACTCAGCTACTGATATGGAATGAAAAGCCACTATTTAATCAAGGAAATAATCTTCCTTTAATGAAGCAGTACAGACAGAACCACTGCAACACACGTGTAGGTGCTGGCAAAGAACAAGTGAAAGCTGGTTTATTTTTCCCTGCCAAACTTCTGATTTCTACTGTGAATTGGCTTCAGCATAAAAACAAAATTTCATAGAAGTCATGCAGCAGAGCAGCAGCACCTATTCTCCCCTTTTGACTACATTCAAACATGACCAAATTTTTCCATGTATGCTTCCCAGGAAGTTAAAACTCCATGGAGTTTCATCCTAAAATGCAACATTTGGAAAACTAGGATCAACTGAAAACCAGATGATAAAAATGAATAGTTATAGACTGTGGTCATTTCAGGCAGCACTGGGACTTCCCACCAGTGCAAAATGTTTGGGAGGTGCTCCATTGACCAGCTAGCTCTATTAGGACAAAGCACAATAAATGACAGGAGAGAATAATTTATTTTAATACAAACACATTCTTCCCTGGATCCCACAGAGAACCTTATCATCAGGATGCCAGCTTCCCCCACCCCCTGCCCCTTTCATCCCCTCACTAAATAAGCTACCAATTCATTGGCATGCGTTCCCAAAATCCAAACATGGCAAGAGTTGCACAAAGCAATCAGCACTGCCCTGAAAACCAAAGCCCAGCTATTTTTTGTGGCTATGGATCCATTACAGGCTCAGCCCCACATATGGGACACCCCAGTCACACAGAGGGGCTGCTAGCTAGGGAGAGAGTTATAATTAAACATCAGTTTCCTAAACTTCTGCTAGTTCACATTTGTCTCCCATACACTCCATCATAAGCATGGCTGGTTAGGAAGATAGCTAGATTGCAACTCTTCAAACTGCCTTTAAAAAAAAAAAAAAAATAATTAAAGAGAAAATGCTACGGACAAGAAAATTACAAGGGTCACAATAATTAGCAAGAGCAAGAGGAGAAGGCTGAATCAGAGCCTTCTGGGCTGTGTTGCTCAACCTCTTCACCCACATCAAGGAGAAGCCTCACCCTGCACAGTGCAGGACAGCCAGCCCTGCCCCATGCGGGAGTGCAAAGCAACAAGAATCCACCTCCCACCCACCCACCCACCCACTCCAGAATGGACACAGCCTTCACAAGGCCAGCAGAAAGGCACCCAATGCACTTGTGCAAGACAGTGTGCAAGGAGGGGGCCAGCTGCAAGCAAATAAGCACCTAGAGCAGCCCTAAGAGGAACAAGCAGGAGCAAAGCAAAATACTAAGGAAGCCTGCTGTCTCTCAACAGAAATTCATTTTTGGGGGACTTTCCACTGTAGGGCAGACCCTCTGCTGCCTTGTGAGCAGGACAAAGTGGCCACACCAAGCCTCCTCTCCACCCACACACCAGCTCTGATGGGAATGGGAACTGGCAGCCTTCCCAGAGCCCACGTTTGGAGGCTGCTTCCTTGCAGCAGTCTCGGGAGGAGTTCAGCGCCGTGTCGGTCACTGCATTCATTCACCCTACACTTTGGCAAATTGAAGTTTTTCTTGGGTTTAGGATTTGAAAAGAATGGGGAAGGGCAGGAAGAACATGAACCGGAAGTTTCAATATTTAATTGCCTCTTTGGAGAGGGTCAGAGTGAGGATCCTCCTTGTGTCCTACAAAGCCGATCTGGCAGCCCAGATTTCAGGCATTGTAAAAAAACAACCAGAACACAGAGAAGTGTTATCAAGGCACAGAAAGCATTTTCTTGCAGCAGTTCACACTCAAAACCTAGGATATGAGAAAAAATACCTTGCACAGGCCAGTGGCCTACTGGAAACCCAGTTCTTCTTGTAGGTGATATCAATAAGGCTCTACATTTTGCTTTGCATTTTGTGTGGTGGAAGGGTTGGGTCGGGTTTTTTATTTATATTTACTTATTTTATTTATTTGCTACCCTGAAGAAGCCCAGGTCACAGCAAACTGCCAAGAAGGAAAGCAAACAAGCATATCCAACAGAAGACCAGGGCACCTCAGTGGTATTTGGCAGTGGAGAAATGCAGACTCCTTTACAAACAGTAATGAATTAACTTCTACAGGGCGCCCAAGGAAGTGGAGGAGGGGACTATGTGACACAAAGGCAGCAACTACTGCCAATTTTTTTGACTCAAAAGGTAAGTCAGGAAGTTTTGCTCGAGTGCTTGTTGCTACATGGGATTTTGGTACTTGAGATACTGTCCTGGTTTGGGCCAGGATAAAGGTGATTTTCTAGTTTATACTTTTGCTTTCAGCTAAGTCTCTTGTAAGTAGTTGCACTTGCTGAAATTAACAGCAAGTTTCTCAGACAGTGTCTGCTTCTAGGACTGATAACACTCAATGTTTATAGTTTCTGCTAGAGACTGGTGTGCAGAGCCAAGGACACTGCTCAGCTCTGAGGAACATTTTACCTTCCAGAAGGAGTAAGGAGGTCCCACCTGAAACCCTCCTTTGGGGAGGACCGGACAAGATAGATGCCAGAATTGACCTAACAGAGTATTCCATCCCATACACCTCATACGCAGTATAAATTTGAGGGATCACAAGGGTCAAACCCTTCTTCTTCTTCCTGCCCTTCCTTCTTTCATCCATTCCTCTGCCTGTGGTCCTGATCCCTGCCAGCCTGAATCTGTGTGTTCCTGCCTCCAGCTCCCGACTGCTGCTGACTCCAGGATTCCAGCCTGGACTTTCCCAGGGCTGCCCTGCAGCCTCGGTGATGACGTGAGAGTTATTGGGGGAGAGAGGGGAGGGACGTGGTATCAATTTTCCTGTATATTTGTATATATTTAGTAATTTTTCCTATTTATTATTATTGTTTCATTAAAGTTGTGTAGTTTAGTTTCCAACCCATAAGCCTCTCTCTCTTATTCTCTTTCCTTCCTTTATCAGGGAGGAGAGGGGGATTAATAGAGAGCAATCTGTTATTTGGTTTAATTGCCAGGCCAGTGTTAAACCGTGACAGGTACCAACATACTCTGCAGCTCAGGGGCCATTTTGGTGTTGCATCTGCCTCCTGCGACACAGCTCCAATACTGAAACTGGCTAATTTAGAGGATTTCTAGGAAAACAAGCCAGTGCTCTACTGAAACAAAGCACAAGGAAAGAAGCTTGTTTATATACTCAAAATACTGGCTTTGGGCGCTGACGGTTTCTAGAAAAATGGTTTTGAGGGTTCTGAAGTGGTGGGAAAGGGTTAGTGAAAGAGAAAAGGAGGAGAAAAAAAATCCACAACTGGAGCCACACCCCTGTGCTCAAAGTTGCCACTGGACACACTAGGGTCGAACCCTGCAGCATCCCTCATTCACATGCTTTTAGCAGTTTCAAGCTTTCCTGCTAAGCTAGAAATGTAGCCTGTCACAGTGCTATACCATCCATCACCCGGACACTGCTAACCATCAAAAGCAGAGAAGCGCCTCATGCTTTTGCAACAGATTCAAATAAAAATACACATCCACAAAGAGCTGCTTGCTACCAAAGCACCCGCTTCCTTACTATCCTATGGATGCAAATCCTGTAGTATCAGAGTTCAGGATAAGCTACACACCGAAAAATCCACAGGCATACTCAGAGAGGCCTGATCACTGTTGTGCTAATTAAGGGCTGAAGGCAGATGAAGCCTAGGGTTATTTAATCAAATGGTTCCCAACACAGACTCCTCTCCCCCAAACAACATTTTATACTCTCCAAAACAGACGCATCATCAAAACAAGCCAAGGTCTCTGGGCACACGAAATACATACCACAGCCAGTTGTGAAGCTCTGGCACCTAAAAGAAACTGAGCAAGGATTGCACAAGGCAATGGCACCTTCCGTGCAGAGCTGGTTTTGCCTTACTTGCTGTCTCCAGCCTACAACTGCATCAAGCTTAGCTACTGCAAAAGATGCTGAGGTCTCCAGAAGTGCTGAGCCCCATCCACAGCACTTCTTGCACTCCAGCAGTGCTCTCAGCTCACACCCAACATGCTTGCAAAACTTCTGTGCCTCCCCAGAAGCAGCCTCAGAATCCCACCTTTCTCCCAGAAAACCACTTTCCTTCACATAACTCTTGCTAGGTTTGGAAGCAAGGTTCAAGTTCCTGGGCCTTCACCATCCTTGACTGCTTTTCCTTGGAAATAAAACTGGAAATAGACAATTGCAATGAAAAATAATTCCTGCACCCAACAGCCCTGCTGAAAAGTTACTTAAAAGTATTTCCACCATTCTCTACACAGACTTCTTGCATCTGACAGAAGGCGAGTGATTTGGTCCTTGTTGTCCTTCCCAAGCAGCACCTTGAAGCAAGGCTTCCAAGGGGACCAAGGTCCTGCGAAAGTGCTTTGTAGAACTGGCAGTAGCACCAGTGCCTTAGCTACATTTTTGTCCTCTCCAGTAAACAAAGCTGGGAGTCAGATCTCAGCAGAGATGCCAACACAAGGAACTCTTGCAGCTGTGGCCAAACAAGCAGAGCAGAAAAATGGCTTTTGATCATTGTAACTTTAACAGCATTTCAGTCTGGTAGAGTCAAGAGAACAAGACCGCAGTCCCTAGGAACAGGAAAACCACGCTTTCTTGTAAGACAACCACAACTGAAGTCCCCACTCAGCTAAGGCAGGAAAGCACAATCCTTGCCCTCCCTGGAACAGGCACCAGGCAACCAAAATGCAGTGAGTTTGTTTTAGATACCCAAGTTCTGGCATTTGGTCAGACAGGGAAGAGAATCTTCAAGGTCAAGCCCTCATGGAGGGAGGGAGGGAAGGAAACCTCAGCATAGAAACAGGATGCCCCTGTGATGGCAGCACAGCTGCTGCCTGCAAGGAGGCAAACATCCATCTATTAATGGTGCAACTAATAAGGAGTCCAAACACACAGGGTTTGTCCCATAGTTTTGCTGCAACCCCCTCTCCCTCTCCTAGCCTTTAAAAAAATACAAAACAAAACAGGAAGTGCATGCCTGTGTGTGTCCATGCTCCCCAAGCCCCAAAACTGGACATCTGAACAATTAATTGTCACGTGAATGTTTTAAGTTTTAGGAGAGCACCAGCCCAGTTTCTAGCTGCAGATCTCCCCTTTTCTGCATGGTCCAAGACACAGTGTTCTCCAACCCACACACTCCACTAAGTCTAATGTTTTGTGAGACAAAAAAACCTGGAATATTCACAGCAGCTGAGAAATACAGTAGTTTGCTGCTGATGCAGAAGAGATTTCAGTGTACAGAGTTTCTGAATGAGAAGGGAAGAGTAGGATTAATTTTCAAGTTGGAATTTTTTGTTTATTTCCCTCATTAGGAGCCTAGCCAAAACCCTCCACACTGTCTATGAAAAAGGAAAGGAATCCTACAAGTCTACTACTAATGTTGATGTTACGCTCTTAACTTTTTATTTGGAAGAGATACTGTTAGTATGGAAGTGGGAGCTTTTAAATAAAGGACTACACAGGATATATTACCAAATTTTTTTTGGAAAAAATAAATCCATGACTTTACGTCATACTACTGAAACAAGCTACTTATTTAGGCCTCCCTGATGAACCCTGTAAAAGTATTCCCAGGCCAGTACTAAGAAGGGGCTGCTATAGATGTACAGAGTGTTCAGTTTTAGCAAGCAGCTATAAAACTCTAGTAAACCCACAGCCATGCTCCCACTGCAATTTTCCACCTGAACGGATTTCCAGCCTGATACTTCAGTAAGCTAACTGGTCTTCAGGGTACCAGCACATGGGCTAAATGTTCTTCCTAGTCACTTTTATTGGTAGAACTTTGTATTTTGATGAAAGTGTTCAACAGTGACGCTGCCCTTGCTTCCACTTCCAACAGCTGAGGTTGGCAACTACTATAATTAGCTAGGACAAAAACCCAAGACACTAGTGGTAACATACAGTGAGAAGGAGACCAGCACAATCTGGTCACTTGAGGAGTGGTCCAAAAGGTCCAATAATACCATTTACCAGGAAGAGACAGTCACTGTGTTGAGGTCAGATACTGCAACAGCACCATGATTCTCTTCCTCAGTTACACGGAGAACATCTCATTTCATGGTACAGAATGCCAAGGGAGGCAAAGATCACAGGGACACTTGTTACTCCAACATCATATTCAACAGATAGAAAATGAAGAAATAAGCTGCAAAAGCCCAATGTGAGTTTTAGAAATAATGGAGGTCCAGGACCAACAGAAGAGCTTCCTATTAGAAAGAGGGAACTGTTTTCCCAAGAGAAGAAAGACTTCAGCCCTTGCTGAGCCTAAGCTTCTTCCCAGTTTCACTGTATGCAGTTGTAGGATGCACTATTGCAAGGGTTCAGCCTAGGTAACCAGAAAGGCCGTCTTCCAACCCTCTCACAAAATAGCAAAAGGGAATTTGTCAGTGAAGGTACGTTGCCCTAATGACCTTAGCCCATCCATTGGGACGGGTATGTGAGCACACAACAAGACCAGCTTCAGGGGCTGCATTTGAAAGAGCAGCTTGTGAATGCCCGAGCATGTGGTGCAATGAACCTCTCCCCCAGTAGGCTGAGGAAACCAGCTGCCAGGAGAGCAGGCTCCAAAGCAAACCACTTGCATCCTCCTACGCCAAGACCGCTTCTCCAAGATTAACAGTGTGTGTGTGGGGGGTTGGCTTAAAAGCACTTACTCACCATGAAGATACCTAGCAGAACCACTAAATCCAAATGGTACACAGCTCATGGATTAGCCAGTGGACAACAGCAGCTTTCAGGCACTAACAGCTTGGGCTGAATTTCAACCAGTTCCTCAGACACCAATAACCACACACAGATGCCTCGGCAGCTCTCAAACCAGAGACATACACTTCCCTTTGATCATATGTAATGCATTCAAACAGGCAAAGGCACTACCTTCTCATCAAGCAAAGAGAGAGCCCTTGCTACCAGCACCTCGTTGCCCCAGGGCCTGCTGCAATGCAGAGAAAAAAAGACAAGGGCAAAGGTGTTGCCCGTGCCCAGCCACGTAACCACCATGTCCCAGACACCCACAGTGACCCAAACCAACACCTGGCCAGACACCAACACCACAAGCTCCATCCAGCACCCTCAGGAGCCAGCAGCAATTGAATCGATCTGGGTAGCAGCAGCTGCTGGATCCACAAGCTAGAGCCGAGAAATGGGTTTTCCAAGCACGCTGCCAGCATGCCAGGTTTTGCAAAGGGGTGGGCTGTCCTCAAGGGAGCTAGTGAGAATACTAACTTATTTAGAAGAGAAAAAATAAAACCAACTACTGTCTGCTCACACTGAAGCAAAACCAAAGCAGTGAAAGGCTTGCTTTATCTATTGAGCAAACTGGCAGGTTGGGAAGGAGGGGAGTGAGAAAAGAGCACAAAGGGGACAACTTAAGCAAAAAAAAGATGATGGGAAGAAGCTGCTGCTGAGCTGTCCCCATGAACCTGCACTGCATGGCAGATACAGGCACACCAGACAGGTTCAGGTGCTGACGGAGCTGAACACAGAAGGAGCAAGCCAGCTTCTCCAGGCAACTGTAGGTGGTTGCATCCAGCTGCCAGCAGCCCAAGCAGGCTCCACTTGTCTGCACCCAACTTGACACAGACCCATGAGCAGTCTGAGAGAATTGGGGATAGTGCTGAAGCCGACCTTATGGGTTACCACCTCCATAGCTGAGCAGGCTATTAAGGCCAATGAGCACCGTGGAGGGGGACTGGCACAACTCAAGAAAATGATTTAGAAAGTCCCATCTCCCAGCCAGCAATCTGACTCTACACGAAGCCCCCAACAACAAGCTGTCATGGGGCACACCATGTCCATCTCTGCACCTTAAGGGATGTGGCCTGGGACCTGAGGCCTGTTCCCATGTTTGAGCTACAGCTAGCCCCCTGTATGCCTGCTTGGTAGGGGAGGAGAAGCAAGCACTTGATGCTGTCCTTTTCCCAAGAACAGGGAAGGAGCACACTGTTGCAGACAGAGCCATGTAGCACCCAGAACTGCTCCTGCTCTGCACGCATGCTGCAGCAATGCACATGCACAATCTATCTCCTTGTCCAGGCAGCAGCAGGACTGCTTTCAGGGAAACCATCCTCACCATGAGAGGATGCTGTCCCTGCCTCTTTCCCTCTACCTCACCACACTTTTCTGCTGCCCCCACAAGTCTTTGGAAGCCTTAAGCACCAGAAAGGCTGAAATTGATCAAGGTGAAATAAACGAGGAAGAAGGATGCACACGCTAGCTATTAAAGCTACATAAATAATAGAGATATAAATTACCAGTTCCACCATTCAGATCCCTGTGCAACCAGACAAGATTTCTCTGGGAGGGGCAAGGGTGGATCAGACAGTTGACAAGATTTTTTTTTTCAGCAGCACTAGTTCAAGAAGTGATGTGAAACTATGATGAAACATTCATGTAATTGAGGGGTGTACTGAGTATTTATGAGGGAGGCTTAACATCTTTCAAAATTTTCTACACACTTGAAGTTATACCTAGGGTGGATTTAAGGTGTTTCAAACAAATCAGGGAGGACAGGATGACACCAAGGTGTGCTTTACAGGCTGAACACAGGAGTTGGGAGCAAGAACTCACCCTGCACGCAGTAAAGAAGCAGACAGTGCAGACACCTAAGGAATGAAGCACCAGACTCCTCCAAGCTCTAAGGCACCATTAGCTTACAAATCAAGATTGAGCCCTGTTCAAGCACCCTGGAACTTTGCAGTATCCAGCAATACATGGTACCCTGGATTACCACTCCCAGTCCCTGAGAGTGACATAACCTGATGCAGTGATGCATTTGCAACATACATGCATGCTGTGCCTCTGACTAGTCTAAGACACAAAAGAAAGAAAGGAAAAAAAAAAAACCTGCAGGAACTGGCAGGTATGCCAGGAAGTCTGTAAGAATCTACAGTTTCAAAACATAATTTAAAGCCTGATCGTGCATCAAACAAAGCTGTTTTCAGACAAGGAATTCTTCAAGTTACATTAATAGTTATGAAGTAACTAAGGGTGGCGTGGGGGGTTTAAAAGAAGGCTAAGAAATGCAACTTTAATTCCAAGGGAAGAACAGAAAGAAAGTATTCAAAGCTTCTACCAGCAGCATAATTTCAGTGCTGTAATAGGACTTTGCATTTAGATGCTGCTGCCATGAAACAGCAGTATTCAGCAGCTTGGTAGGGTGCTTTTTCAGGAAAGAGGACCACCTCTTACTTCACCCCCAGCAGGGAATGGGATTAATGGGGCCAGACTTTGTTTGCCATTTGAATTAGTACAACAGCTTCAACTTCTAGCATTTCTCTTGCAACACCTTGGAGCATTATTTTCTTGCAGTCCAACACAAACAGGCCTGAAAAGGCAGCATCAAGAGTACACAGAGAAGTATCAGGTCTCCAACTACAGCCCAGCCCTGCTTGCACAGCACCCCTCCACCCCAGGGCATCACCCAACCCAGCTCCACCCCACCAGGCTTTGTACCTGCTTATTTTGAAGGCAGCACCCAGCAGCCCTGGCGGCAAAGGGATATGGCCTATGGTTCCAAGCTCAGCATCAAAAATCCATCCTCCATAAGGATGCAGATGACCCTCTGCCAGGAGTGTAAGCCAGAGCTGTCAGCCCCCAAACCACAGATAAAGTCCTTACTGCTGTGCCAGGAGCCTGTTTTGCTATCAGCTAGGGAAGAGCTCTCCCCAAAATCATCAGCCGAGGTCCCCACTTGACCTGAACTGCACAAGGGGAATTTAAGCACAGAGGTTCATTTAAGGTTAGTGAGTACTGGAAGGAGAATCAAGTTATAAGC
This sequence comes from Phaethornis superciliosus, assembly GCA_023637945.1. Lineage (NCBI taxonomy): Eukaryota > Metazoa > Chordata > Aves > Apodiformes > Trochilidae > Phaethornis > Phaethornis superciliosus. The sequence goes on along the minus strand of JAJQWJ010000001.1, from coordinate 81,616,326 downwards.
AAAAGTACTGCCCTCAGTTTTAAGCTCCCTCCCTCCTCCTCCAAAAAAAACCAAACAACCCAAACAAAAAACCCCAAAAAACCAAAACTCTTAGCCTATCAACTCTTTCTTATTCTTTCAGGGTAGGGTCAGGAATTAGCTTACAGTTTTCTTGGACATACTACTTAACTGTGCTGTATGTGAGCTGTAAATTCACAGTTTCTTACACTTTAAATGAAAAGTGAGCCTCCTCCTTGGCCCTACAGGGCATACAGTTCACTCCTTTGTAGAATATTTCATATTCATCAGAAGAAAGGCATGTCAAAGGTTGAGGGGGTGGATTTTTTATTTTTTTTTTTAGCATTGGCGATAAAAGTATCTTCATAGCCACAAAAATTTTTCAGCAGCTTAGGGAGACCATCTGTCTCCATGGGTGGTACACACAGGCGATTTGGAGAGCACTGACAGCAAGGGAAAAGAAATTACATGACAAACTCAAATACAGGGTAGGCTAGAATGCATGCTGTTCTTCTACTTTGGGGCAGTTTGAAAGACCAACCAAGAAAAAAGGAAATCCCAACAGATGAAGCCAGTGGCATTTCCTCCATATCATCTGATTGTGAAGGATGAAACCTAGCAGCTCTCTGTCTGGGAGGGAGTAACGCCACACTAGCCAGGGGGATTAATAATTGACAGCAGGCCCTTTACTTACAAGTAGGCTTGTAAACTTTTAAAGTATTAAGTATTCCAAAAATGTGAGACTGCTCCAGGGTATAACAATTGCCCTGCACCACTTGGCCATTGCTGCCTGGTTCGTTTGGAGGACCACAAAACAACTATGTAGTCTAGTTCACTCACTCCGCGCTCCTTCTAGTGAAAAAAAAAAAGGCATTGTGCACACGAGGGGCAGTGGGGATGATCAAAGATCAAGAAAAGCATAAGCAGAAAGGCAAGAGACTAAGAAAACATGCTCCTTTCAGAAAAGCAGTGCCCTCCCAGGCTTTGGAGACAGGCTTTACCACATCAGAAACTCCCAGATGAGCTGTGCATGCAGTCAGATACTGACAGTCCATCCCCAGACTTCCCCCCTCCACTCTAATGAGAAGCACCTGGCACTCCTGGAGTCTGCTGCTCACTACTGTTACAAACATTCTCTTAATGAGGTCTTGCTCTGACCCAAGGAAGAAGTCCTATCTGGTCTTTGCTGACAACACACCCCATGCATCATCAAACAGACCCTCATAAACCAGAAAAAGGCACTACTCCTGTAACTCAGCAGGAGCATCAAAAGAGCCTGCTCCATGCTCAGCAGGCAACAGCACACGTTAGTTTTTTTTCAAAGGCTACTGGAAAATTCCCTTCAGCAATTCCAAGGGTACCCTCACCCTGTTTACCAGGTAAACAGCTCTCTGTGCCACCATCCTCCTGGAGGTAAAGCAGCAGACACAGGTGGGAGGGGGAGAGGTATAGCCTGTGACCAAATTGGTCTAAGAATGCAGTTGGAAGTCTTTTCCCAGTGAGTGATTATCAGTTCATCCCCAATTCAGGGCTTCCTTCCCTACTCCATGGTATGGGGTGTTAGAAGGCTGTTAATGCTGAACTGCCCAAGCCACATAGCTGTAGACAGAGTTCCACAGGCTCAGGAAAGGGGAGCATGGAGAAACAGCCCACCTGAGGAGATGATGAGTTGCAAAAGGTGGTTGTAAACACCCTGTCATGTGAAGTGCTGCTGCAAAGACATTGCCTTGGAGGTCACAAGTCTAACACCTCCCAGTTAGTGCTAAAGAACCTGCTCTGGAGTAGACAGATCAGCTTCTTGAGGAGCTTCACACTTGCAGATGAAATTAACACCCATTTAGCTGGCTATCCCAGAACTTTTTGGGAGGAGAGATTGTTTAATGCTGGTGCTCACCAGGTTTGGTGACAGGATGGGAGGAGGGACTGCCACACAAATGCACATCGGGGTGCCTTATACAGATTTCAGGACAGAAAAAATGCATTCAGGAATGAGGTGAAATTCACAGAAGCTCTGGTAACAAAGCTGCCCTGCAAAGTCACTGGCCTGTGGAACATGATGACTTAGTAAGCTCCTGTAACCAAGATGGGACAGTTAGTAAAAAGTTCTACGACAGAAAAGATAGAAACTTATCAGCTTAATCTCTTTCATCAGTGTTCATCTCTATGGAAAACTGAAGGCTGAAGAAACCTGGAGGAGAGAGTAGTCAGTACAATTTCTCTAGTCCCTGGGAAGGCAGACCAAGGACACGGGACACGGGGCAGAGGGAAGAGTGCACAAGGCCAGAATGCCTCTGGCAGGATTGGGTTGGGCAGGTACAGCACTGCACACCAGTGCACACCAATGCTGCTTCTGCAGTCCCACTTCTGACCACCCAACTAGAAGTGGAAAGAGGGTACGGGATCAGTCATACAAGGAATGAACAGTATAATTAGACACACATTACAAAGTCCCTTCATGAGAAACCAGCAAGATTTCAGCAGCTCTTGCCTCAGGAAGGCCAGAGGTCCTGCTCCTTAAACCCATGGTTAAGCAGATACATTTCACCACACTAGAAATAGACACAAAGGTGTCTCTGTATCATATTTTTGGGGGATAGCGAGATTTTAGGACAGCGCAACCTATGGAGAAGTTTTGACACAACTGCAGGCAAGAGGCTCTGTACAGTTCAAAGGGTGACAGGTGTTCATTAGAAAAATTTCACCCTGGATAAGGCAGGAGAATTTGAACAACAACTCACTGTCGCAAGATCAGATGTGCAAGGCTTACAAACGCAGGATGGAGCACCAAGCAGCTTATTCCCACCCCTTAACCCTCAAAGTGTGCCCTCACTAAGGAACGTGGGCCCAGTGGCATCGAGGGACACAGACAACAGAGGAGTGCTCATCAGATTAGATAAGTAAGTACTGACAACTCAGAGATCAGTTTTACAAGCAACCCATTCAAGAAATAGGAGGCTGCCAACCCAAAGCAGCTGGGTCAAAAGTGGCATCAGCTTCTGCAGTGCAAGTTTGTGTCAGTTCTCGTTTGTATATGAGGATCAGAGTTTTAAGACCCAGCTAATGAACAGCTACTCTGCTGTCTCCAGTTCAGCTGGGAGACAGACAGTATTTTCCCCGTCCACAAAACTTGTATGCTTGTATTTTTATTTTATGAGCACATGCAAGACATGAGATGTCTCAATGAGATCTTAATAGTTTCTGCAGGGAAAGTAAAGGGTCTTCAGAGACAGGTACCTGTTTTGAAGAAGCAGTTGCTCCCTTCCTGGATTTTCAAAACACAGTTCAACAATGATCCATCCAAATGGAGATGGGTAACACAGGTACAAGCAATGCTCTAACAGACTTTTTCCATGCAGAGCTCCTGTTTCCGAGTACCAAGCTTCTCTTGAGGGACAAAGAACAACCAGCTTACAGCCATCTGCAAAAGCTGTACCTTGATTCCAAAGGCCTCCCCACTGGCTTCCCAGCCAGCTGGTTCATAAAGACAAGCCCATGCCAGGAAAGACAGAAAAGCAGACTGAAGCTCTCAGCTCAACACATGATGCATTATCATGGTGCTGCTCCTCCTATCCCTACTTCACAGATGAGCAAAATGGAGGAGAACGATCCACTCTCATACATTTCTAACCTTATCCACCCAAGAATATACTGGAGCCCAGCATCCAGTTGATGTGTGAAATGAGTAATTATCACAGGTTTTTGAAGCCATTCAGTTTCTTGAGCTGTCTAGACTAGCAAAGCTCTAGGGTGGTGGAACAGCATTCACTATTCAATATGTTTAACACCCTAAATACAGAAAAATTGTTCCTACACAGTTTCTGAGCCACCCAGAAGGTACTGAACTTTGACAGGTGTCAACAGTGCCTCTTATCCATAGAGACAGACTAAAGCCCCAGCTGCAAATTCAAGCCTCAGCTCACAAAACTATCATCCTTTCAACTGAAAAGTCATCTACTTTTGCTCTCCCCCACCTTCATTTCCCTTTGTTGTTGCTTTGAGTCTTGCCAGCATCCCCACCCAACCTCTGGCATTTTCCCAGGCTTGACCTTTCTTGACCTCCTCTATTCCCTGCTCTTTACCAATAGGAACCACCACAAAGCATTCCCCCTGCATGACAACCCTTCCCACTAGAAGCAGCAGAGCAGTCAGTGAGCTGAGACTTGGCACAACACTCACTAGGACTTTAACTTTTACCTCCCCTCCAAGCTCCTGAACTGATGCCAAAGGGAACGCTCGTTTTGGCAGTCAAGCCTCCCAAAAGAAAAGATACAGCCAAAGTGCTGGGGGGTGGGACCAAGCCAGCCTATTAATAGGTTGATTATAATATAATTTGGGGAACTACTCCCAAATATGCTTACCCTCCTGGACCCAGGGCCCTCAGGGGTGGAGTGGAATACCTAACAGCACTGCTAGCTTCTTTGCTGCATTTGGAGCCAGAGTGGGTGGAAAATCTTGTCTGTACCCTGGCTAGCAAAAACATGGTTTTCCAGAAGGGTGGCTGAGCTATTGTTTTCTTTCCTTCTCCCCTAGAAAGGCTCTTTTCCTCAAACTTATATATTAACTCCCTTTGCCTCAACAGAAAAGACCTAGAATTTTACAGTTTCCACCTTGGGTTAAACAGGTTGATATCAACAATTTTCCTGTGGAAAATCCAGAGCTAAGACCAAGAGGCAACACTGAACAAGACAAGATGTCTCAACAGCCTTCTCACCACCAGCTTCCCTGGAGCACACTGGGCTGTGGAGCAGGAGACGCTCTATGTACAGCCAAGCAGCAAAGCTTTAAAGACATTTGAAAGCATTAAGAGGACAAAACACTGGACAGAGGCAGTAAGATTTTACTTTCAGGATGCAGCTTCCTATACCTGTTAAGATACACTTCCTCTTTCCAGGTGGCAGCCCACAGCCTAATACCTTTAAGAGTGCTGGAGTGAGGTAAACATGCATGGTGGTAAATGGAGAGACCAGAGGCAGCAACCAAGTACTATATGCACACTCCATCATAGCTACAACCATGTCTCCAGCACACCCACAAGGCTGCTTTTCCAGTCTTCTGGAATGATCCAAATGTTCTTGCATGTCTCCACATTTCCCAACGAGATCTCCCATTCCAGCCCCATGCCCTATGGCAGAGATCCAGCCAGAGGCAAAAGGCAGCATCTTGTGACCCTGATTGACATTTCACTGACAATCATGTCAAGACTTTCATGGAAACTTTGCAAAATTGTGCTGCAAAGATGTTCAAAAGTTCACAGATTTCTCATATTTTACATAAGCATTTCACAATCCTAAGTGTTTAGAAGCTGAAGGAGATATCAACTATATTTGCAACTCTGGTTGTAGCAAGTGAATAAAATGTCCCTTAGTTGAGAGACACCTGGCTACTGGATCAAATTCAGGCAGTTTTACCTTTACATAAGTAAAGGTGGAAAGATGCACAGGCTTCAAACACACATCAATACACTTTATACTCATCTGTCAAAAACCAAGGAAAAAGCAATACTTATTTACCATTATTTACCAAGACATGCTTGATGAGACTTTCCTGTAACGCAAGATGCTCAAGCATCTACTGGCTGCATGGCTTGGATTAAATATGCCAAACAAAATTGCCATCAGCTTCCCAACTAATGAGAAGTTATTAATTTTTTGTACATGCCAAATTTCACCTGAGGTCTTACAACTCATTGCTGTCTTCACATCAGCCACAGCATTTCAAAACCTTGGTGCAAAGAGAGAACTGAAGGAAACACTGTTTCTAACATATGTGCAATTACTTAGTCCTTGATTCTCAGGAAAATTCTGATGACAAGATTACTTATATGGTTAAAAGCCAGGTATCTTAATTCCCCCGGACACAAGCCCACAATCTAACACCAAGCAAACAGCAAACTCTCTCAAACCAAACCTGCACACTATGCATGTATATGTGGCTATATAAATACATATACTAATGTCACGTGCACAATTCACTTAGGAGAGAACTGCCCCAGCAGCACGACAAGGAACAAAGCTGCAGCACAGAACTCTATGGAAGTCACCTCCATAGTCTTAAAAGCTACACTAGATCTGTCACATATTACAGAGGAATTTTAAGCTAAAAAAATAATAATAAAACAATAGTTCCACGAGAAAACCAAGATATTAATCTTTTTAAACCCTGAAAACAATCTGTTGTTTAGTCAATGCAAGCAGAAAATGGGTTTTCCTTTGCATTTTACAGAGAAGAAAAATAATAGTAGAGTCCAGACCAAAAGGCGCAGAGTTCTTTCACTATGCCAGAAACAACGTCCAGGAATCAACTCCCAGACTTGAGCTTCAACCACTAAATCTGCTTCAAAGCAATTCCATTGCTAAGCTAATGGCTGCAGAAGACTGTTCCTACATCCACTTAAATCAGCAGACACTTATCCCTCCAACTGCAATAGATACGAATGCCGTAAGGGTCTGGAAGGATAAGCAGATGTTTAAGAGCACATACAGACTGGGAAATCACCTTTGGAACTTGGCTGGTAGCTTCACAGGGTATAGGAAACTAGGAGCTACAGAGGACATGGGAAGTAAGGAGATTCAGACAACTGTCCTTTCTTGCATCTTCGCTGTGACAAGCATTAATCCCAGCAGGAAGGTGGAAGCAGGCATGCATGTGGTACTTACAGATGGTACCTACAGATACTGCACAGCTTCCAAACACTGCCAGATACCCAAACTGATCCATACTTTTAACAAAAAGAGCATCATGCTACAGAACCAAACAAGGAGCAGCATAGCACTGACAAAAGAAGCACCTACACATGCCTCAGTACTCATGAAAAATATCATTCCTCAGTGCCTGAACTGCTGGGAGGTTTTGGCTGCATCAAAGCAAGGGTATCAGCAAGACTAAAAGCAGACTCCCTCAAGCCCACACAAGACTGCAGAAAACTGAGGATCTAAGAAAGAAGGAAAGAGCTCCCAGTCACTGAAAGCAGCCTTTGGATCCCATGGCGTAGTAGTTAGGTTGCTAAGTCCTTCAGGGTAACCCCAGCTTGTCACAGTAACAGGCTCCAGAGCACACACACCCAAACACAAGCATTTCAACTGGCCACAGAAGGTGCACACAGGATGCCACTGACAGTGTTCGATCTGACCCCAGGGTTCCTTGCAGGACACCTGGCTGCACTGGGCAATGAGGGCAAATGGACCTTTTCAACAGCACATGAGCTTGCTGAATGCTTTCCCACATGAGGACACTTCTCCCTTCAGGCCTTGCCACACTTGCCAGCTGTCAGAAGACCTGGAGGAGCAATGCTCTCTCTGCATGGCCTGAAGGGATGCTCTGGAAGTGGTACCTGGCCTGTACAGCCAAAGGTACAAGCCAGCCCAAGCCACACAGGGAGGACTCTCCCCTTCCTTCCAGTACGGAGACAAATCAAGAAGCCCAGAGAAGGATCTCTGGGAGAAGCAGCTCAGGAAACTGGAATTGTTTCATCTAGAGAAAAGGAGGCTGAAGGAAGATCTTGTCGCTCTCTACAGCTACATGAAAGGAGGTTGTAGTGAGGTAGGGGTCAGTCTCATCTCCCAGGTATGAAGTGATAGAACAAGAGGACTGAACCTAAAGGGAGATTTAGATTGGATACTAAGAAAAAATGTCTTCACTGAAAGGGTTTTCAGGCACTGGAATAAGATGCCCAGAGAAATGGTTGTTACCACCCCTGGAGGTATTTAAAAAGATGTGTAGATGTGGGTCTTAAGGACATGGCTTAGCAGTGGAGTTGGAAGTGCTGGGCTAACAGGGGGACTCGATGATTTTAAAAGGTCTTTTCTAATCAAAACGATTGTATGATTCTACAGTCTCAAGGATCTTGTAAGGCTTGGCCCAATGACCAGCTAAAGCTGTGCCACCAACTCTTTTTCAATTACAGAAACGTGCAGGGCTCTTCTGAAACAGGAACCTTTCCCACACTGGCAGAGGGGAAGCAAGGTTCAGTCTGGTAATTTTGCAGAGGCTCTAGACAGAAACCAGTGACACCTACAGAAGGAGCCAACGCTTTGAGCTACAGGGTAGCCACATTCACCCCACACTGTTGGACTTGAAGAGCTTGCACCTACCTCAAGTGTCCCAAGCTGTAGTATCGCGACTCTCCATCTGTTGACCGAACAACCTTGACAGTGAACATGGGCTGCAGCTGCCGCAGCTCCAGCAGCACAATGGCCAGGTAATGAATGAAGAGCAGAGCATCCACCAGAGACACTGCATACTGCACTATTCCTTGGTAGTTGGTGTCCTTCGAGTCCAAGATGCGAACGCCGTAAAAAAGCCAGTAGGAAAACACAAATAGGAAAATGAGGACCAACAGAAGGGCCCGAAACACAAACACCCTCGGTAGATCTCCCTTAGGCTGGCGGAAGAACAGAGCCCAGGTCCCAATCAGAAGAATGAGGAGTTTAAACGCCACAGAGATGAACAGTCCCTCACAGACAGTACCACATGGCTCCAGATCATCCCGCCACAGGATCTGGGGTAACAGAATGAAGGCGATGGGGGTAAGGAAGACAAGGAGTCCAAGAACAGCTGCCACTGTTAAGCCCAGGTAACGTTTGCAGTCCAACCCAACACTGTCCTCCAGATCCTTACTGATCCGGGCAATGTCCTCCTGGGAAATGCTGTGCTCAGAGGTGCCTGTGATTGCTGTTGTGGTCTCACCCCAGTTGTCATCCTAAGTGAAGGAGAGACAAATAAAAATAATACTGAAACAATCAGGTTATTCCTTCCAGGTCTTTTAGTTTTCTTTCCTGGAAAAAAGATTGCTACAACAGGCTTAGGCCTCTGGAAAAAAAAAAAAAATAGCAAAAGTGACATTTTCAGTGTATCGAATAATCAACCTTGAAAATCAACAAGGGTTTGGAAACAACAGTAACTTGTCCAAACATTAGGTGTTAAAAACCTGTAGCTTAGATCAGGTGGCTAAACTTGCTGTGCCACTTACTGTACCCTGGAAATTCCTCCTCCAGCACACTTAATGAGTAATATCACATAACTCTTGGAAACTGCAGTGATCATCAGTTCCCATGTTCAGGGCAAGGAATAACACTCTTCCAGCCCACAAATTCTGCGGTGCAAGTGCACCACAGAACCACCTCGAAGGGAAACTTTCTTTCAAGCCAGTGGTTGTTGCACAATCAAAAACACGTTCACACATTATTTTTCCATCCGTAAGAGACACAACCGCACTTCCTGCAAGTTCCTCCACTTTGTTTTCTTTTGTTCTCCTCTACAGTTGCACTGCCCTCAATAGATGACATATTCTAGTGAAAGTTTAGTTAAACCAACAAATCACAGGTAGTCAAACAGGTTATTTTCAGGTATGGGGCTCTTAAGTTTAGAGGATCCTAGACTACCAAATAGCTCTGTTGTTAGAGTCCAGGATATTGTCAGAAGCCATGTAGTCACAAAGAAATTTATCTGAAGCACCTATATTTGAAACATCTGCCATATAGTCACACTTCAGATTACATCATGCTTTCTAAAAGTCTCATTTCTTCCTCAGCTAATATCATAAGACTTCTGCAAGCTAGTTCTCCCATCCCACGATGCCTCCAATTGCTTCTTCCTGGTGCTAGCATGGCCAGAGTTACAGAGACATGTAGGGATCTGACTTAAAGCTGCTGCTGGAGTGACTCATGCACATGAAGGCTCCTGATGCTTACCACAAGCACACACCAAGCAGAGGCAACACAGGTGCCTTGTTGCTTGGCACCTGAAATCTTTGTAGCTGCAACACTTATTCAGAAGCACATGTTTTGCTCTTCCTCCTAATCCTTTCTTAGTCTATCTTCCTGCAACCTGTGTCACTAATAGGATTTACGCCTTCCCCCAAGACTTCTGTAGCAAAAAACAGGTATAATTTTAAAACTTTATTCACTTCTTTAAAGTGCTAGAGGAAAGAATCTTCAAGAATCTTGGAGAAAGGAGTAGACAGAGGCAGCACAACTACTTTCAGCAACTCCAGGGATTTAACTTCTAATGCACTCCAAGACATGAATACCTTCCATGCCTAGACCAGTAGGGTTTTGAGACAGATGAAGCACAGTCAGCATCTTGAATTAATGTAAGGTTTTTTTGACTCATTTCTCACCAAAACAGAGGCTGCAGAAGAGACATCTGCATTGTACTATGTCCTGAAAAGTGGTATAATCCTATGACTTTTCCCTCTTTGCCAGTGTCTCCACTAAAGCAACCGAAGCATTTCAACTATTTTATGTTTATGCATGAAATTGCTGAGCATAGTTTCCTCCATTTGATGAGCTGAGAAACTGTGTAGAAGAGCAAAAGGACAGAAACTAGCTCAGAAGACAACAGGCTATTCTAGTCTCAGTCTAGCTCTCATTAACAACTCTTCTCACTTTAAATGGCACAAGCAAAAAAAAAAAGACAAAACTGCAGTTACATGGAGGTATGACTCTAAATTGCTAGTTGCACAAAGCTGTTGGACCCAACCCAGGGCACGTGGTTCCCTAGGAGAAAAGTCTTGCTCACACCAATTTTTTTTTGCTTTGACTTTAATTCACATTGAGGAGGTCTGCATGAAAACAAGAGCTTGAGAATTCAATGGCATCTTTAGGTCTATTTGAAGTAATAGCTGGAACTCATGAAAACAAGCATCTGCTTACAAAATACCAGATGGCAGTACATGAAGTGAGCCCACCCATAGCTACATGAATATTGTTACAAGTACTACCATTTTAATTTGGGTGGAAACTGGGCATTTTTTTAAAACTTTTTTTTTTTAAAGGGCAGAGATGGAGCCCTGCAACTCACCTCAAATCCAGGCGAGGAGATACTGAAACATCTTGCAGCAGCAGCCACTCTTTGGAAATGAATATGCACCTTCACATCAACTACTAGAGCAGCAAGAGTACTGGATCCATCCCAGTTGCAATCTAAACCCAGCACTATTTGATTCCTTATTTAACTCAGTGTTAATATAACAGTGTTTACAAACCCTCTTCCACAGCTATTTTATATGAATATTACATTTCTTGTCTCCTTTTCTTACTGAGATCCTGGTTCTAATGTATCTTTACATGATTACCTAGAGCAAATCCTGCTAAAAACAAAGGTGCATATGCAGGTGAAAGGGCTGACCTGAATAATGAACAGTGAGATGATGGAAACATCTGTTTCTATAGAGCTTGACAATGACACTGGAGACAGAAGCAAATTAGTACCCCAGGAGTACTCACATCAGCACTGCTGGTGTCAAAAATAATGCTCTCAGAAAAAGACAAACCTGAGACTTTGGCTTTATGCATGAAAAAAGGGTACCCGTAAGTCACGAGTCTTTACTAACAGCATGCAAGCAACACTTTTTTTTCCTACTGACGTGCCAGTAAGTCATATGCTCTGTTCTAAAAGCCACACTCCACATTTCCTTCACTCCCTCCTTACCTGGCCCTCCTCTGCTCGAGAGGCATCGTTCCCAAGAAGTGGCTCCGCAGGAGGTGTCTGGATAGTGACGGACTTCTCAGATCGACTTCCATCTTTGCTTCGTGGTGATTTGTGCCTGTCCCGACTCCTTTTCCAAACAGAGCAAGAGAAGAACAATGTTACCAGAGTTTCTGGAACAGGGCCTGGAACCTGCTTGCAGCAGGCACCCTAAATATTAGGTTGCAGTCATGCTTGCCCATCTCTTCATCAATATTGACTCAATCTGTGACAAGCCAAGCTTTGGAAGAGGTAGAAAGGGACCTTGCCCACAGCAGCCTACAGGCTGGTGGCTGGGATAATCTGCTCTCTCAGTGACTGGAGAAGGTAACAAATGTGATAGGGGTTCATCCCCACCACCTCATGTTCTCTTAAAACAGCTTCTGCCAGTGCTGCACTTGACTGGGAAGCTCACATTCTCCCAGAATGAAGACTTCTTTAGTTCCTGCAAAGTAGAATCTTGGACTACAATGTTAAGGTCATAGTTAACAATTCACTAAGACTATGTCCACTGCTTAATAACCCCCAGTAAACATTTTACAAAGGCATCAAGAGCATCAAGGGTACCACAATAGTGCTTGCTTTGAGTACCCTTGTAGACCTCGTGGTTTCTCATCCGAGAATGCCTCTATGAGTTAAACCCCACCAGTCCACTCACCACTATTTTCCTCCCACTTCCTACCTGGACAGAAAAGCAGTCTTTCCACTAGAGACTCTCACTGTGCCCAGGGACCAGCTTAAAGCTCAGGAGCATCCAGTGTCCCAGCTCTGCTCTCTCGTTTGCATCTTTCAGAATTACCAAAGCCCCAAAAGCTTCATTTTCCTGCTCACAGCAAGTGGCTCGTATGTTGTTTTGGGAACTTTTGAAGGCATCTTTCTACATGGTATTCTAAGCTTCAAAGGGCAATCGATATTGGGGGGGGTAGGGGTGTTAAAGAAGGGAAGAAAGGCAAAGAAAAGATGTTTTATTCAATGACTGAAGTGTGAGTAAAAAGACTTCACTTCATGGAAGAATTCTTTTTCCAACCACAGAGGATAACTGCTTCTGAAATGCATAGTTATTTTGGACCAGCTCAGTTTTAAGTTGTGAAGACTGTAAGCAGCACACATTTTGCATGTAAAAATGATGATGATGGAGGAAAAAAAAAAAAAGATAGTGTTTCCAAGCTATCAGAACTTTTAGAGCAAGATTGGTTTTTTGGTTGCTGAACTACCATAACAGAGAGGACTTGCTATTCAGATTCAGAAAAGCCTGACTTCTAATCCAATCAAAGCTGATAAAGGACTTTTTGTGGACTCAAGTACCATTCGAAATCTATGAAAAAAACCTAACAGGGTGGCCAGAATGACTGTGGGGAGAGATAGGTAATTATATTGTTACACAATAACATTTCTTTGACATCAGAAAACAACTGACAATTATCAGTTTAGGAAGTCTGACAAAACTCTCCAGAAACTATAAAATGTCTTATATTTCAAGAGTACAATGAAATGATCTTCTCCTTCTGCCGGCGCTTCCTGAATCTTTCTGACCTCAGCCTGGATTCAACAGATTGAATACAATTAATTAACAGCATTACTGCTTCCAGTCTCCTCACTGAGATCCTCATGAAGACTCTCCACATGTATCTCCTCCAGAACTGTGGCCCCATTGACTTCATTCTGGCTTACATGTTTGTTTTTTTTTTTTTCCACAGGACATGTCCTAGCTTAGAGCAGCAATTAATTAAAAATAAACACTTGCTTACCCTTGTCTGTGGGCTTTTTTTGAGTGACCTGAGTAGTGGGAGTATCCCGAATATGTTGATTCTGTATCCATTGCAGTAGACATCGGGTCTGCACAGAGGGGCTCAGCTTTTACTTAGAAAACCAGTTCCTGGTGCTCCCGAGGTGGAGTCTGTGGTAAAAGTGCTTTTCTGGGTACTCTTTGCTTCCTCGGCATCAGTAACCTCTTTTCCTCAGGGAGTGAATGAGCTTCATTTACAAGGAATCGAATTGGAGGGCAGGGGAGGGAGGGTCCTCAGCTCCTCATGATCGACCTAAGGAAAGACAAATGGGCATGGAAGTGCACTCTAAGCAAAGCAAAAGCAGTGTTCCTACTGCAGCAATTTCCTCACCCTGGCTAAATGTCATCACTCATCATACTATGCCAAATCTGCAAGCTCATCCTGGCTGACATCTCTCTTGCCAGTCTGGAGAAATATATGCATTTGTGGAGCTTTAAAGAAGCTGACAACGTCTCTGTTTTGCAAAGTGTAGCCCATTCATCTAAAAATCCAGAAGTAACAGCGGAAATCACCTGTAAAAGTCAGCGACATGGAGAAGGCCCAGTAACCCAGATATAGCACTGCCCAAAAAATTACTGGACTTGACTTCCAAACCCCTATCTCTTCACCTGTGTGATGCATAGCCCAAATACTCTCAGATTCAGAATGGCAGCATTATAGACTGTATATACAGGGGATGGGTGGGGGGGCGAGGGTGACCTTCCTAGGAGAAATGAAGGAGAGGATCAGACCACCATGTCAGAACCTCCTTCGTTTTCACATCTGCAAGGTGTGTCCTTTTTGCAAGCATTAGTTACTGTACAATCAATGGCAGTAAGAGCACCTCCCTTTCTTTGTAACCTCTGCCTCCAGAAGCTAATTTGGGCCTTGAAGAATTGAATTGTATTAAAAATTATATCTATATATACCCATACTAATAACACTCAGGAGAGTGGATTAGAGATCACATCTAGTTTATATGGGCCAACACTTCTTACAGTGTATTTCCATTTGGCACAGGAGCTTAAGTCCCATCTGTAAAGGGCAGAAGAGGGTCATGGTTTTTGGAACAGGAGCAAGGCGACATCAGAACAATCCCAGTCACATGTCAAAAAACCTGAACCCTGTAGGGGAGAAAGGGAGACACTAAACACCTTTCCAAACCCCCATCCTGTGATAGGTGAGAGGAGAACCAGAAAGGGAGAGAGCCAGTCATCTGTTCTGGAAAAAAGTATGTAAATATTGAAGAGGTGCAGACAGAGAGGTTGCAGCTACCAACAGAGCTTGGCACAGCCCAACATTTGGCACAAAGGAGCACTCTCACATGCCTCCTGCCCAGATGACTGCTACCTCCAGCCAGGAGGAGCAGGGGCTGCAGCCATGCTGTACTTTCAGAATGGGAAAAAGACCACTTTAAAAACAAGTTGGATCCCTCCGTGCTTTTCTGCTCACAGCAGTTTTCAGAACTGTGAGCAAAAAACCACTGCTTTCCACCCTCTCCATCCCCAAATGCAGAGGAACAACAGGAGAGCTCTGGCTTTCTATGTGGCCAACTATTCTTTGCAGCCATAAGATTCCCCCACTATCACCTCCAGAAATGCCTGTAAGTGAGCAGAGAACTCTGCCACACAAAAGCTGTGCCAAAAAATGAAGCCTCTTCTCCACAGGGTTCCTTGGCTGGCGGTGCAATCTGCAGCAGTGTTAAGGAAGCATTCCCAATGCTTTGGGAGCCGCAGGTATTTGCACAACACTTGGGATTGCCAAGGAAAAGGAGAGGGTGAGGGGGGAGCTTTTGTGTACAGGAATTCCCAAACCCTAAGTGCATATTGTGCCTCGAGAAAGTTTCTTAAAGGCAGCCCAGAATCTAGGGAGGACATGTAAGAATGGGAACAAAAGGCCTGGTTTGGGGAGGGGAGGAATGAGAAAGAATTTAAACACAGCAAGGCATAAAGACAAAGCACAGAAGTTTTGGAAAATGGCATCATTACTGTAGAAGGAATAAAAATCCCTGAGCATGGGACATGATGTTAGCAGTTGTTAACTCTCTAAGCTTCCAAGCTTCCACACAGCCTGTAACTTCTGGCTCCAGAAATAAGCTGGGACTCACTAAACCTGATTTTTACCTCTGTCCTGCTAGGCAACTTTGGAAAAATCCTTCCTCTGTGTCTGTCTTTCTCCAATAAATGGGAGTGAGGCCACCACTGCCCTACCTTCAAAAATCACTATGACACTAAAAGAGGAAATGGCTACAAATCCGGAACACCCTCAGTTGTATGAAAGGTGCTTACAGGTATTATGGGCTTCAAACACTGACTGTCTGGTGTCCTTTTGGTAACAACTACTACCTTCACAAATACATACCACCTCATTAAAAGAATAGGAAAGCAAAGAGAGCTTTTAGGCATTTTACCTAGGCTTCTAGGAAAGCATCAGTTCCCAGCCTTTCCCTCTAACCACGTAACAGAATTTCCACCCAACTCACAGAGAGCTGAGACAGGGAGCAGAGCTCCTCTTCTGAACCCTCTCACCCCCAGCAGCACAGGGTCACACTTCTCTGGAGAACATTTTGGCAGGTAGAGGTTGCTGTGGAAATGTAGAGACTGCCTAGCCAGGAACTGTGAGTGAGCTGTGCCTGTGTGATGATGGGTGAAGCAAGGCAGTGCTGGGCACCCAGGAAAGAAAGCAGTCTCATGGAAGACTAACACAGGAACTTCTGGACAGGCTGAATCATGTCAACTTTCATTTTCTATGTAAACAAAAGCAAGGGTTTTGACACAGCTCTGTGAAAAGTCAACAAGAAGGCCCCCAAAACTGGGACTTGGATTGCTGCAAAAGAAATACGATGAACCCGGGGACTCTGCACCACCTCCCAGCCCTAGCTGCAGGACACACGGGTAGCTAAACAGATCTTCCTGCAAGAATTTTGTTCCTGCTGGGAACAAAATATATCTGCCCAACCTGCCTGGTGCCCAGCTATGGCTGAACTTCAACAAGGCTTCCTCTATTTGGTCAGCAAAGGACAGCCCAGATTGCTGGTGAGACACCACTCCCAGTCTGAGCAGGATGATGCGAAGAAACAGAGTAGGAAGACAGATCAAACACATATTCCTCATAGCCAGGCAAGTTACCTACCTCCTGGTCTATTCCACAGCAGGTAAGAGACCAGCATTACTTGAGAAAAGCTTCTGGAACTGCTGTGGAAGAGGCAGGGAAGTGACAAAGAGACAAGTAACATGCTAAACTATGTCTTGAGGCTGGAGCTTGTTCAATGGCATAGACAGAAGTCAACCCTGGGTGAGGCACCACCCCAAGAGTGCCCACCACTAGAGCAAAGCTAGAGAAGACAGGTTATAAACATATCCTACGTAGTATAATCATAACCAAACTAAGTACAGTCTTTAAGTGCTTCCACTACTAAATCACTATTGATGATCAGTCTTATCCCTCTAGGAAAGGGTATATAGAAAAGCAGCCCCATCATCTGGGGCCGCATCCCTCCACAAACAAGTGTGAATAGAGAGCTCAATTTAGGCAACTGAAACAGCTTCACAGAAGATCATTACATCTTGTAGGATGCTACTGAAGGCATGGTCTGTTTGCAGAGCTTCTGGCCCTGTGTGAAAGCCCGTCAGCCCCAGGGTACAGTTGCACTGTATTTCGGCACTGACAAGAGAGCCAGCCAGCATAAGCAGCTTCCACCTCCACACCACGGTTCACCACTCTCAGTTGTGTCAACACAATTCTCAGCAAGCAAACAGCCCGGCTGGAAAACAAAACAACAAAAAAGCCCAAACAACCTTTCTCCCCCTCGGCAGGCTTTTGTCTTGGATGGTTCCCGTGACCTAGTTCACAGCAAGCCCCACACAGCAAAGCCAACACCAGGGTGAACAGCTAGAGGGGAGATGGGAACGCCTCCTCCGCTCCAGCCACAGTGTGTGTAAACTGCACACCCAGCACTTTGCTCCCAGTAGGGCTGGCACTCTCACTTTGCCTTTCCTTACTCACCAGTGACAGAAGGATGTCAAGTACTAGATGGAAAACAATGCTACAGATGCTGCAAAGAAACTTTGGGACCCTATTCTGGCAAGAAGAATGGCCGCATCCTGCATGACAGTGAAGGAATGTAGTTACCCCTGAATACCACAGCAATCACTGTAATTACAGTTTCTACCCAGCTACACAAGTCATTGTAACACCCTCTTTTCATATGCTCATAAATCTCCAAGAAGAGTTCTTTTGAATCGCTGTTTTCCATGCTGGGAGCCCAGTCCCATTTCCAATGAAGTTTGCTTTGTGATCATCTTCAAGGGAGCAAAACTTGGCTCCTGGCCCAAGGGAAATTTAAAAGAACAAGTTACATCTTTAAATCAAAGAGGGAAAACTCAAACAAGAGCGCTCTTTTACATTCCCTGCCTTCTCGATGGATTTTCCCCTGTGAAGTAGAGGCAAATAACTCCAAAACTGCTCATCTTTGAAATCCTTGTCTGTACAGATTCAATTTTAGCCTATTTGAAGCTTGCAATCAATTAAGACTTGATTTACCAGTCTGATCATGAAGTTAGATATATTTGGAAGGGCCATCTGGAGCATAAGCAGCCACAAGTGCCCACAAGGATGTGTGCACATTCATCTCTGTGAGCTGTCAGCCCCACTTGTAAACCAGCAACGAAGAGCTTCACAAATTAAACACACAGAACCCCAAAAGCTAATGGCATGGGAGAGCGCTATGGTTCAAGACTAAAAATAAATAAAAAGATGGCAGTGAGGAAGCCTTCCAACTCTGGCACTAACTCGGCTGCAGCATGTTCCTGTTACTCACTTCAGAAAAAACGAGGAGTCACATAACTTGCTGTGTTCAGCTGTGTGTAGAGTAAGACCTATGAGCAATGCCACAGGAACCTTTTGCTGGAGAATTTCCTGAGGAGGACCTGATCCAGCAATTTGATCTGTAAGAACAGAAGTTCACCCATGATCATCTGCTTGCAGAGCCAAGGCTTTCAGTTTTAATGGCCAACGAGCCTCAACAAACATGGTTTTTCTAAAAACTTCATATCTATTTTTGTATGTCATTACATAAGATTAATTTTGGCCCTAAAAAAAAAAAAATATATATATATATATAAAAATCGGGGCTTTTACTGTACAGCAGTGGCTCTTGATTTGCAAGCCCCTCATTCTAAAAAAATGTTTAGTAGTCAGCAAATTCAAGCCCTCTAGCAAAAGGTTATCTTTTCTTTTGCTTCTCAGAGGCTTCTTAGAAAGATTTCGCAGACCTCTGGGAATTTCCAGCCCCTGGGCTGGAAAAGATTAGTCCATGACACAGATATTTCAAAAAGAAAAGTGAACTTGGTTTACTGAAGCAATTCACCTGCATATTTAATCACAACATGCAACAACACATGCAACAGCAAGACTGTTCCAAGTGACAACAGAAATGTCCAGCCAAAACCATCACCCAAGAAAGAGGTGTTTCAAAGTGATAAGCCCAAGTCTCTTGCATCCCAATTACCCAGTTGAAAATTAAGAAAATGTCTGGGACCCATCAGTGAATTATTTCCCTGAAGGATGTTTTTTTGCCCACTTCAAGAACTAAACCTGTGTTGTCCAAGCTTGCTAAACACAACCAGCATTCAAGTCTAGAATGCAAATTACACCACGGCTGCCAACCTGCCAGGCTGGTGAAAGCTTGTGCTTCCTCACTTGTGTACCTCCCATTCAAGTGCTCCTTTTAACCTCAGTCATGAAACATGGTCGAAGGCATTATGGCCTCACCTTCATAATACTAGAACACCTTTGCACAGGAACACACTTTTCTATCCTGAGATTTAAAGCCCTACTGTCTTACTGAAACAAATAGGGTAAAGACTCTTGCAAGATTCTTCAGACTCTGCCTATCCAAGCAGGCAGTACCTGTACCTTATTTTCAAAGCCTACTTTTTGCCATCGCACTTAGATACTGAGATAACATTAAAGGTTATAAGCAACAAAAAGTTTATCTACTGAAAGGGCACCCCCTCCTTGATAATACTGTGTGCCTTCCTGCATTTTCTTTTTGCATTTAAAAAGAAGTTTACAGACTCTGATCACAACACTGTATGGACTCTCCCTCCACAAAGGGAGGACTCTCCTCCTTTACAAAGACAATTCCATTCTGACCTTGTAAGGAGAAAGGGCAAGGGTGTTGAGTCCTGAAGAAATAAACACCTTTTTTTTTATTTTATCTAAATGAGGAGAATTCTTAAGTACCGGCTACTGAAAAATTAACAGAAGTCAGAAGATAGTTTTCACAAGGGCTGATTTTCTCCTTCTGCCAAATTTCTCCGTGATGGTATCAAATATGGAAGAACATGACGTTGTGCCTTTTACAATTACTGTTTCCCACCAGCAGAACTGGACATCACAGCCCTCTACTTGGGTATACCTCTCAGGTTCTTATGCAGCATAACACACCCTAGAACAGCAAAAACAAATTTCTGATCCCATTCTCCAACTGTGGTTGTCAGAGATACAGATAGAAAGAAGACTGTCTAGAACATAATGTTTTGCTAGGGCGATTACAGACATCTTGGTCACATTTTCTTAGTACAGCATCCCGGTGTCCTAGTGACAGTAAACCCACCCTGGGTGCACATATCTGAAAGATAAGGGCCAGGAAGAACGCTGCCACTGCTAACCAAAACGCCGGCAGCAGCCACAGGGAGCTGCTGGCCAATGACCATGGGTGGTTAGATACTTTCCTGGGTGGTTCTGACACAGGCTGGAATCCTTCCAAGATTTCAGCTCATCGGGAGCATTCCTAAGGGAGGCTTCCTGTAGGGCTTTATTCACTATTTCTTTTTTAGACTGAACAAGTAAAATGATCACTGAGCCAACAATGGTCATATTGCTACACAACCAAACCCCAACAAAAGAAAAGAGCATAGTCAAAATGAAGCCTCTCAAAGAGGGCAAAGCATTGCTGAAGCTCTCTTCTTTCCAAGTCTTCTCTTCAAATTGAAGTCAGGATGCCCCTGTGATGGGCTCACAGGCAATGAGATCACAGAATACTCTTGGCAACATCCTGATTTTCTCTTCCAGCAACTGTGACTCAATTGCTTAACTCTTTATAGCTACAAAGATCTTGTGGGCAAGTCATTATATACAGTGTCGGGGCCAAAACCCCCCACAGCTTCAGTCACAGAACTGCTAAGTCTCTACCCTCAGACCAAATACCCTGCCATCAAGTCACGCTTCCATAGCCCCCACAAAGAGTTGAGCCTTCAGCAGAAAAGTTACTTTACAACCTCGACGGTCTAAGTAAGAAAACAAGGTTGTTTCAGAGCGGCTCTCCAAAGCATGCCACCACTGAAACCGAACAGCTAAGGCAATAGCTTTGCCCTCTGTTGGGCGAGCTCAGAAGCATTCAGGTTATGTATCCCAAGTGGCAGGAGGAAGCTCTCCTCCGGGTAGCCCTCGTTGGAGGAGATTTATCCCCAGCCAGGGGAGCTTCCCTGCGCCACAACTTGCTGAAGAGAAACAACAGTTCGGTCCTGCGAGCCCCATGACTTTGGGCATCCCTTCAGCTCAGCAGAGAAGCACGACTGCGTCCGCTCCCCCCCTGGCAGAGGGGGACCCCCGTGCCACCCAGCAGGATGAGCCCAGCCAGGCACAACACAGCTTGTCCTACACAGCCTGGCTGGGCAGACGAGGCACTAGCAGAGCCTTCCCCTCGGAAGGAGCCCGCTCCTGCTAGTGCACTACCAGCCCACGGTCTCCTTCCAAGGCAAGGCTTGGCAGAGAGACTGCTGCCCACCCTGAAGGGACCCTCACGTACGGCCCTCACCGGCATTTAAGAGCCTAACCCCAGGAGGCGGAGATCTCTCCCTGCCCGCGGCATCAGAGCCTGCGAGCCCCGTCCCAGCAAGACGGAGGGCGATGGGAGGGCCGAGGCTGCCCGGCAGAGCCCCGGACGGAGGGAAGCGGGGAGGCCCGGTAGCCACTTTCGTTCGCCTTCCCCCTCCGCCCATCCCCGGGAACCGGCCTCCCTCCAGCCGCCCCGGAAAGGACCGGGAAGGGGTGCGGAGACACCGCACGGTCCCCTCGCCACCGGCACCGCCGAAGCCCACCCAAGCTCTCAGCCCTCCTCCCCGGCCAGGAGCGGCAGAAGAAGAGGCTGCTCCGTCGCCTCAACCCGGGAACCCCGGGGCACGCCGGCGGCGGGGTCCCAGGGGCGGCAGGGTGTGGTGGACGGCACCGCCGCCACCGCCTCCCGGCAGACTCCAGACATAGGGAGCGACGGACGGACAGACAGAGGGAGGGACGAACGAAGGGACGGACGGACGGACGGACTCACCTCCCTCCCGCGGCCGCCCCATGCCGCTCCCGGCACCGACCCACCGCCGTGCCCCGCCGTGCTCTGCCGCTTTCCCCCGGCGGCAGCCGCCGTCGCTGCTGCCGCCGCTTTCCGCTTCCTGTGCCCGGCCCCGCCCCGGCCCGGCCCTCCCCTCCCCTGCCGGCAGCCCCCCCCGCCCCTCCGGAGCCACCGCCCCCCGGGAGACCCTGCCCGCCCCGAGGAGCAGCCGCACTCCCTCCCTCCCTCCCTCCCACCGGCACCTGGCACCGCTGCCGCCTGCCAAGCCCGGGCCCTGGGGTCTGCCTGCCGGGCCTTGCTACAGACATACCTGGTGGGATCCTGCGGCCGGACCTGCTACTCCTTCCTTCGAAACCCGATTTCACCCTTTGAACCTCTCCCCGTAGCTCTGCCTCCATCTCTGCTCTTCAGCACTCTCACATCTCCTGGTATTGCCCCTCTTCCGAGACACACCCATCGTCTCCCTCCCTGCTTCCCAGCTCCAAAGCCCCACAGATCCCCCAAAACACCTCTTCCAGCTCTATTCCACCCAGCTTTGCCTCTTCTCACCCTCACCATCTCACCTTACACCATCACACTCACCTCCAGCAATAAGACCAGTCGCCTTTGAGCTCTCCCATCAAGGAAAAAACATGTCCTTGGGTATTCTCCAAGGCCAAATGTATTGCTAGGCACTGCAATGCTTAACCTTCAGGACTCCTTGGTCTGTTCCTCTACCCATAGTCTGCAGCTGAAGCACACTTTGCTTCTGGTCACAAGAGGTCTACAACAAAGAGGGACCTCATGCTCCTGTTGGGAGAAGGGCCTGGTTTGCCCAAAGCCTGCCTTGGGCAACAAACCCCTTACACCATGGGCTCTGGGCAGGTGGTAAGGAAACAGGCAGAGTTCTGTGTGCTGTGCAAGTCATTTCTGTATTCAAATGTTGCTTCTTTTTCATTTCACCTGTGGGTTGTCTTCCCCTTTAAGAATAGTTTTCAGGCTTTATAATGAACCAACATCTGGGAACACATGAAGAAAATCTAGATCTCCTAGATTCCAGTCCTGCGCTTTGAACTACTCAAGAACAATCCATTCTATAAAGGGAACAAATACAGAAGTTACTTGAGTTATTCCTATCAGATCGTTTCTGTGTTGCATTATTGTGGCTTCTGTAGATTGCATCTTTTTTTTTTTTTTTCCCTCCAGCTCTCTGATTCCCATTTTTCCAAAACAATGTCACTGCTTATTTGTGGTGCCTGCCCCCTACTCAACATCACCACTACAACACAGACTCTACAACAGAAGAGTAAACCAGGAATTAGAAGAAACATTTCCATATCTAATTTGGTAGTTACACTACCTCCTGCTTTGCATGCTTACCCAAGCTGGTGACTGACTGGAAGAGGCTGATATCAAGTGATAGGCTCCATCTTGTATCATGCATCAAGCTGTGTCTATACTTGCCCAGGTCCCAAGTTCCCCATTCCAGGCAATGGCCCTGCCCTGGAAAGCATCCGACGCCCTGCTGAAATTCCTGCCTCTCAGTGTCACTGCCTGCAAATGAGTCCCCATGGCTCAGCTATGGCAAAGGGGCCCCTGCAGCGAGGTGGGGGAACTGTGACAAGAGGCAGCAGGCTGGAGCTCAGGCAGGCCACACACCTGGCACAGAGGAGAGACTGGGTGCAAGGAACAAGGTTTTATCTGTGCTGAGCAGGGAAGAGGGTAAGGGGAGATGCTGCCATATCTAAAAGCTGTGGAGACTCAAGGGGGAAAGCTCAGCAAGGGAAACAAGACTTTTCCAAAGGTCTTTAATTTGACTTATTTGAAAGGGACCAAGACACTCATCTGTTAAGTCTGTATTGCTTCTCCTAATATGTTGCCCCAGCAGCTGCCCAAGAAGGTTTAGAAAATAAATCCTAGTTTCACAGTACAGAAAAGCAGGACTTGTTGCAGAATCCCATGGAAAAGTGATTGTTAAGATATCTAAGCTAGGGATGTATAGAAACCTTAGGACCAGCACCTATGCCCAGTCCAGACCCAGCTGATATATGTACCTGACAGACCAAGCAGTGAGCCCTCTTAGCACTCAACTAAGTCAAGCAGAATATGGCCAAGGAGCAATACAGTGAAGAGGGGCCATGGGGCAAATGCTGAGATGCTGTTACCTGCTTACCTCTCATCTCTTCAAACCACTGAGGCCCGAGGAGATGTTTTACATGAGTCAAGCTGCTTCTATGGTAGGGTCATAGTTCAGAAACTTGTGAAGTGCTATGCTCCTATATACTACTGAGTAGGTAAGATAACAGCTGTTTTCTTTTAGATTATCTAGAACAGATCTTGCAGGTTCACAGGAGAATAGTTTAAATTGAAGCGGACTCTTGGTGATCATCTTAGTCCAGTCTCTCCACTCAGAACAGGGTCAATTTGAGCAGATTGCTCAGGGCTGTGTCAGGCTGGGTTTTCAGCATCTCCAGGGGCAGAGAGTCCACAGCATCCCTCTGAAAGTCACCCTGTTCCAGTGTTGGAGCATCCTCACGGTGAAAATTTTTTTTCTCATGTTTACATGGAATTTCATGTATTTCAGTTTACACCTGTTCCCTCAGTTGCTTTCACTTGATACCGCTGAGAAGAGTCTGCCTCCATTTTTTTACTCTCTTACATTGAGTACTTGTACACATCAATATGCATTTACACACACTGATTCCCCTCTGAAACTTCTCAAGGCTAAAAAAAAAAAAAAATAACAGCTCTCCCAGCCTCTCCTGCTACGTCAAATGCTCCAATCCCCAAATCATTATAGTAGGCCTATTAGGGGACTAACTTCAGTATGTCTATGTCAAAAAAAGATAGTTTCTGGTCCAGAGTGTGCTCTGTCTGCACTCAATGCTAGACACCTTCACTGTTTAGTTCCATTCTGTTTTGATCTTTTCCAGTTCCTGCTGATATAGAGGCCAGGGGATGTTTTAGGAAGGATCCTTAAGTGTTCAGGTACACGGACTGACATTACTTTATGGCACATTCTTAAATGTGCCACATGCAGACAGATAAAGAGGTAGGATGCTCCTACAAAGCCAAGCCCAAACCTGGCCTGTTTCATGATGTGTCACACAGAAAAGGGGTATGATCTCAGGTTCTTCATCCGTTTCTGCAGTGGACTTGCATGTGATCATAAATATCTTTGATATGTTCCTAATTTTTCTCTCTTCTATTGGGAAAAAAAGTAATCATGATGCTGCAACCTCAAATTTAATACAAGTAGCAGAGAAAGGGAACTGGAAGCTCTGCACTTACTTCAAACAGAAACATCAAACTTCTGCTCAAGCCAGCAAAAACTGGGACTTTTTCAGATCTTATGAGAAGCAATTCTTGGCTTCCCTTAGCTCTTTTGTTTTTTTCCAACAGAAACATAAGCAACATTCTCATTGTATGTAGCTTCTTGATGGGATTGTTTCTCTCCTTAACTTTTGAAGAAATACTTAGGAAAATGCCAGAAAGAACATTCTCTTCCTGGCTGAAACATAAGGATCCAGGCAATTTTTGTTCTCATCACATTTTCAGAAGGTTCTAGGTGTCTTCCCACAAATGCAATACTATCTGACCAAGGCGAAGAGAGATGGATGGTAAAGTCTAGCATGGAAAACACACACCAACTCATTCACTCAGAGAATTTGAAATTACAAAGAAATGTGCTTTTTTTAGAGGAAATATAGAACTGTAATTCTACTAATCCTGCTACTGTGTTCCTCAGGCTTGTATTTTCACTCTTTTGACAGAAAACCAGGAAGAGATGGATTTTTGGTCACAGTGGTGTGGAACATAAGTAATCTTGGATATAGTAGAAAAGGCACTTTCTGGAATGTGGACACCATCCCTTCCTATAAGATATCCCTTAATATTTTGAATCATTCTATCTTACACTTGGATTTGCAGATTGCTGTCTGACAAACTGCTATCCAGTGAAATTAGCTAAATAAAGGTCTCTCTTCTAGGATCATCTATTGTAAAGAGGTCAGATTTTTCACACAACTTGGCTCATAGGTTATGCTTTCAAGTAATCTCTTTGTTCAAAAGTTTGCTTTCTTTTTTTCCTTCAGGACCATTAGATTCAGTTATTTCTAAATAAATCCATCTTCTTATCCTTATATTTTTATAGTGAGCATTTTTGTAGGTCACATTCTACCTGGTTTGGAGACACATACATACACAATATTATTGTTAAGATACTGATGTTGAATTTGCTGTGGATTTTCTCCATTGCCTTGGAAACCAGTCTTCCTCTTTCTTTCCCCAAAATCCAGACCCCACCTTCCCCAACAAATATTATGATTCAGCAACAAAATTCAGTGACAATGTCACAAACCTACACACATCCATAAAATCTGACTGGTCTCTCCAGTTTTTACTGTTTCCTAAGTAGGATAAAAAGATCATTCCTAGATTACAGACAATCCTCACCTGTTTCCACAACACTTTGAGAATCAGAGGCAATGCCATGTCAAATATTAAGCATAAACAGGAGCTGAGCCAGCACAAGTGTGAACATTCCAAATTACTGCCCCCTCTTACATGGCATCAGCTGGAGCCTCCAGCACAGGGCTGAAAGTTTTTCTCTGAGACTGGATGCTGTTTCATAGGTCCTGTCTGATGAAACTGCTTGTGTAGCCAGTCTGAACTGTACATGATCTTGCTCTGTGCCACTGACCTCAATCTAGCAGCATACATCTGGAGTTTAAGTAAATGTGCAGTGACAGATACGTACAGGGAGCCACGTTTCAGCTCTTACACTGAAGAAAAATCTTGTTTAGAGGAAGAGAGAGGCCAGAGGGACGTAACTACAAAAGAACACCTTCCTTCCCTTTTGGGGTAGTTGCTATTTAGAAAGGGAAAATGTGTAGTACTGCACAGCTGAAGAAACAGCACATTTATTTTGCATAGCAACTTGCATAAAAGCTACTGATTGCTTTATGACTTCATAATCCAAAATACACTCTTTCTGCCCAAACAGAGAAATGGTGGTGGTTAGTAAACACTAGAAAAACTTCACTTGGCCAAGATTCTGCAAAACCCAGCTCAGGATTCAGCTGATACTTCACTTTATTTCAAAGCAGATAGAGGTAGAACTTTTCTTTGGGTTCAGCAAATTTAAATAATATTAAAACCAAACAACCCACAACAAAAATCCCACACTCCAGAAGCATGTCCTAAGCAAACAGGAAGGGAAAATATAAGGTAGCTGTCATCTGCATAGGCCAAGAGAACTTAGAAGGGACATAAGAGAACATCTAAGATGTTAGAGGGCTAGAATCTACTGCATACCACGACTTTCCTCTTCATGTACCACAGTGCAGCCCACTATGGACCTTATCTTAGAGGGTAAGGACAAGCAGGTAGCCATGCTTTCCTCTCCTTTATAACTGTAGTCAGGAGGGGGGAACAGGACAGAGGCAGAGCTTCATGTAGAAACAAAGGAAAGTGTGAAGCCTCAAAGAGGAATACCTGGTCATAGGGGTGGGAAATGCACTATCTCAGTCTCTTCTGGGGGACTCAGCCATGAGACACATCCTGTCCCTTTGTAACTGCATGGTGGCCAGAAAACCTGTGGGTGGACTGGGGCTGGGCCAGAGGTGTGTGTGAAGCTGAGGAACAAGACTGCACACACAGGAACGCTTGGGACTGAAACCTTTTAAAGAAGGGCAATAAATATACAGGAAAAGGTGGAGGATCAGAGCCCTGAGTCTGCAGACTGAAATTACATGTTCAGTCAAGCTGGTAAAGAGAGAAACATAACTTGATGTTTTAATTCTGGCAAAGAGGGAGTGTTTTTCCAGGCTGGAGATCCCTGCCCTGCTCTTTGAAAGGAGGCAAAAGAGCAACATCTGCTGCTGTGGCTGATTAACAGTGCCACCAGCCGGCCTGCTGGAAGAATGCCAGTTCGCATGGGGGAAAACAAGGTATTGTACATCTACTCACCAGCTTTCACCACAGAAAGTCTTTACAGACTCTGATCCTGCAAGGGGAAGCAGAGTCTATATATCAGAGGGGCTGTTCCTGTGAGCAGCTGCATGAAAAGTCTTAACCAGAGAGGTGATATGCAGCACTAGCTTACCTAAGCTTCAGCAGGGCCAAAGGAAACAATTATAGTCATCTGAGGTTTTCTGGCAGAGGCAGCTGTGAATGGCAGAGCATCCAACACTCAGGAAAACTTCTTCAAGTGTGGAGCACACCAGTCAGTTTGATAAGCTGTGTCAGAATCAGGCCTGAAATTATTAAATAACCCAATAGTGCTACAGGGGCAGCGTGAGTGCAGCCAAATGAGACGTGTGTTGGCAATTCAGAGAGACACTTTCCACTACTTCTTGAGTGATTTCCTATTGGAAAATGAACTTTAAATTGAATTAAGTTTGGCACCTCACAGTCTTTCTGGTCAAAACACATATTAGGAAACCTCCTATTGCCTGGTTGTACTAAAAACCCCTAAAAATATGACACAGCCAACGGTGCCAACAATGCAAAAAGCCAGGAAAGTTCTGTATTGCAATAGAGTAAAGCCAAAATAAAAAAACTCTGCTTTAAGATTTCAGTGAATCAGTCATGGAACCTTTCAAACAGCTTTCTGGATAGCAGTGAGAAGTTATTTTACCTACAAAAAACTGTGCAAATGAAAAAGCAGTTCTGGAAGAAGGAAAGGTGTAGGTCATAAAACCAGTCTCAAATTTTGCCAAATTTTGGCAGCCTTGCACACCTTTGCCCAGAATAATGGTCAGGATTTTGCTTTATTGTAAGCACATGATTATGTGGCTGAACTTTGTATTTGAACAAATGCAAGTCGGATAGCCTTCTGGGAACTAGAAAAAGAAAATTTAATTTTCCATCTCCAAAACAGATCTGGGATTGAGCCAACACACTTATCCAAAAACTCCTTAAACTCAAAACTGAAGCAGTTTAGTTTCTCTCCAGAGCCACTGACAATATATAAATGTTCTGGCCAGTAAAGGTAGAGAGATGCAGGGGTGAATGGCTGTGTAAGCCACGTTTCTGAAGGAGATGCAGACAGACTGCGTATGATGCTGAGAAGATCCTTGGCTTTTTGAACACAATTGTCAATCAAATTAATGCATCTTCATAGCTTCGAGACTGTCACTGAAGATTAATACAACTACGAAGCAGAGGAAGTGCCTTTATTCCTGGGGAAGTAGTATCTAGTAAGAAGTGTCAAGGCAATGCTGTCAAGTGTCAAGGAATGCCACACAATGCAACCACTAAGAGATTCCCCAAGACAGAGGCAGAATGTCCTGAATACTCCTGTCTTTGTTTCAGGTATTCAGTTTCACAGAATTGCTGACAGTGGCAGCACAGAAAATGTTTGTCTTCCCAGAGAAGTGACAAAACACAGCCTCCTTGTAAACCTCTGTTTCCTTTCCTGGAAGGTGAAAGCAATGAGCTGTTCTGTTGCTAAAGCCTGCCCTAACACACCAACTCCATCATGTTCAGCCAAGGAAGCAGGTTACCACTTGCTTGCAACATTGCAGTGTTTTTTTTTTTTCCCCTCACATTCACACTTTTGGTACTTTCTGAGTCACTTCCTTATTCTGAAATTCCAGACATCTCCCCCACAGATGTGGTGTACTCAGGTAAGTTGATGGCTGTCAACTGAAGACTAGCACCTAGTTCTAACAAATTCTGACAGGCATACTGACTCACACTTATCTGTCATTACCACCTAATATGCTAAGTCCTCACTGTGGAATGAGTACCTGGAAGACAGCAAATTCAGACAAACCAAGCTTTTAGCTAGACTGTAGCATCTGTGCCTTGCCTCAATTCCTTGCTTTGCATCCACCAAGATATTTAGGTAATCATTTCAATATTAGATTGTGAACAAAGTAAGATTACCCCAAAAGGATACATCAGAGTGGGGATGCCCCGTGTTGCCAAATATTTTCGGATGAGCCGCTCAGTAGCATACCAGTTGAAACCTTTTGTTGCATACCCAATACGTGGAAGGTGCACTGTTGCTGAGAAGGAGGGAATAGAGAGTACAGTCTTTAGGACAGGATACATAAACAGAAGGCAATCTAGATAAGGACTTCAAGATACCCAACAAGAACAGAAGAAATTCTTTGAAACACAACATATCTGCCACAAAGATCTCACTCTTCCTTCAGAAAAAACAGTACAGGAGAGGTGGAAATTGGTTACCATATTTAGGTGCAATCAGACATACAAATATTCACCGTTCTACTGTATGAAACTTACCATTCCTTTTCTTGGCTGCCAAATAAATCTTCTTCAGGCCCTTTTCCAAAGCAGACAGCTTAATGCCAGACAAGTTGTTGGACCGATCCCGGTGCTGTGCTACAATCAAGGCCAACTAGAGAGAAAACACATAAAGCAATGAAATGGAGTCTATATACAGTGCTAAGAGACACAGTGATAGGTGCTGGAGAACTGCATTACTATTAGTTTTAATAAAAAAGAGAAAGATCTCATTTTCTCTCATTTTTAACTGCAACTTTGATACGTTCAGTATGCAGTGTCATTATTGTTGGGAAAAAGACAAAGTATTCACACAGCTTCAAAAGCATCTGGATGGCATGCTGTAAGGAGCTTTTCATTCTCACCAAGTCTTGTCCTTTTTTCCTGGATTTTTTATCATCAATGGGGAATAACAGGGTTCCTCCTAACTCCAGGTCTGTCCAGAAAGTAAGAAAAATAATTTTAAAAAATCAGTCATGAAGACTCAACAGTGAGTCAATGCAGCAGTGATTTCACTGTCACATTCCATATTATTCTCCTTGACTTTCTTTATCTCCTCATGATACTTCAGCCTAGTCAGTCCCTTTGCCCAGGAAGGCAAGACAGATGTTACCTGCAACACACACTCTCCCCTCAAGACACACACACATCTCAGGTAAAGATCACAAATGGAACAAGATGAAAGCATGCCCCTGGAAATTAGAAGTTAAAAAAAAACAACAAACCCAAACAGATCCACCTTATAGCAAAATGTGCATTCCTCACCAGCTGCAGGTAGCTCAAAACTACATGCTCAGAATAAGATTAGTGCTTGAAGGGAACCAAAGGCTCAACTGAGTACTGCCTGAGGTGGCTTTCATCCTCAAAAGCACTTTGACAGAAGATGCAGAGCTCTGTCTTAAATTGTAAAAAGTATCTTGTGAATAAAGAGCAACTTTGGTATTTTTTCTTTTACTGTTTTTTATTTTATTTTTCTTTCTTTGTGACTTGCAGCATGGATCAGAATGACCAACCCTTATGCAGAGTTCTCACTCTCACATTCTAACAAGCCAAGTCAAAACATTTGCTGTATTACTATTTTCAGAGCTAGGGATACATGCATCTACAGAAAAAGCAAAAAACCTTGAATATCAAGGTATTCAGACACTGCACTCTTGAAATATTAGTGGGATCTGAGCTCTTTCAAATATTTTGGCCTAAGGTAATGTTTTAATCTCTTACCTTTCATCTTTCCTGCCATCTCATATATTTTTCTTGGTTGATCAGAACGAGCCTCCAGAGCTGTAAATAAACCACCTCTTCCCCAGTGACCAGAGTCATCTAGAATGAAATGTCAAGTTATTCAGAAACTGACTTTGAAGACCTGCAGGAAAGAGACCAACTCTACAAATGTAATAAATTATCATCAAAATCAGATATGGGAATGACTCATGAACTGAAGTCAACCAGTACTCTAGGGACAATCCTAGAGGATAAACCTCAGCCCTTGAGAAAAACAAACTTGTCACAGTTCCCTGAAAAACTCTGTGGAACAATTCCTTCTTACTCTTCATTTTGGATGCCAAAACAAATACTATCCATGGCACCGAGCATATAAATCTGTCAGTATCCTCACATACATGCACACAGGTACATAAAGCATGCACCTAGTATGTCCCCAGATTAGTGTCTTGGATTTCTCACAACTAGATGTTTGTTGTTTGCAGGCTCCTACTTGGCATTTACAAATCAAACACAAGTTTTTGTGTTGAGTTTAACATAAACCAAAGCAGATTATAATGCTCTGCTACAACTCTGGCCAAAGAGCAGCTCCAACACTGATTCAAAAGGAACTCTGTAACCTGAATTTGTCTCCCTTGGCTTTAGTGTCTTAACAGAGGTCCTTAAATTAGGAGAGTAGCCTGGAGCCTCTGTATTGTTAGTGTTAAGACACAAGCACCAAAAGAGAGCAACTTTGACCTCAGCCACTGGAAATGCCTTTCTCTCTCTGCCCACTGCATAAGGGAGACAATTTGCTATATCTCAGTTCAGCCCCTGCAGCTTCCATAGGATGAACCTCATCTCAGGAAGTACTGCCTCCACTCAGCCACAGACATACAATTTCAAGTCATATGAACACCTTTGGAGAGGCTCATCCATAAATCCAGACAGAGTACAAAACGACCTGTGTACATCTTTACAGGTACTCGTGTGGATTACACATGGTGGAGTAGAGTTTGTATTGCCTGTGCACCACTCAAGATTAACTCAGACTCAAATCCAAATTATTTCAGTCTGGATAGGAATTAGACACTACTGAGCCAGTAGGGACAATTCAATCCTCTTTCCCACCCCATCCAGAAGCATTCTTGTTGTCTTAAGTTCTACCTAGGCAGTGGACAATGATGGCATCCTCCTCTTCTGCTTTGGGGTGGGTGACATCTCCCATGATGTACTTGATACAGTTAAGGTCTGCATCTTCGTAATCTAAATCCACATTCAGCCCAGCCTCACCCATCTCAATCTCTTCCTCAGAGTCACTTCCCTCTGAAGGAAGGCAGGTAGATGTGTAATGATTTGCCTCCCACCAAGCCATTCTGAAACAAGAGAAAATGATTTTCAATGAAAATGAGAGGTGTGTAGGGGGTGTACCTTGTTTGAAATTATTGCAGTGA
This sequence comes from Phaethornis superciliosus, assembly GCA_023637945.1. Taxonomy (NCBI): domain Eukaryota; kingdom Metazoa; phylum Chordata; class Aves; order Apodiformes; family Trochilidae; genus Phaethornis; species Phaethornis superciliosus. The sequence continues at coordinate 81,583,858 of JAJQWJ010000001.1, read as the reverse complement.
AACACTGCGTTCCCTCTGCTCCCCTCCCCCATTTTAGAACAGAACCAAGTCTACCACAGTTGTTATCTGTTAAATTAGGAGCCACATGCCAGTGCAATATGCCAATTACAGGCATGGAAAAAATGAGCACATGACAAAGGGCAAGGAGCTACTCAGAGTGGTAAAAAGGAAGAACATCTAGGAAAAAAAGGAGAAGAAAGTTAAGACGTGCCAGAGGGTCACAAATGTCAGACCAATACATAGGAGCCAACTGTGACATTTCAGAAAGCTTTTCCCAACAGCTCACTGCACATTCAGATCAGGGTTCTCTCTCAGGCCAGTCTCTGTGAATTAAATCAGATGTGAAGTCAAGCAGCATATTCAGAGAAAAAGAACCTTTGCTAGGGGCTTGAGCCATTTTTTCCACATTCACATCCCTAAGGTAAGCAGTTTGAGCACAGGCACAGAAAAACAACCTGACATACAAAGCTAACCCTCTCATCAGGCTGGCCTGTGGCCCTTTTGTCATCTTCTCCTCCCCTCATCCCCAGCCCTACCTGCCCGACTGGATACAGAGCACGGCTTGTTTTGGTCAATCAGATACACATTACAAAAGTACAGTGTAATAGACATCAGCTCACAAGTAGCAGATGCAGTACAAACCATACTTTTTCTTGTGCTCTGCCTCTGCTTTTGCCTTCTTCTTCTCCTCCATGAGCTTTGCTCTCTTTGCTGCTGCTTCCTGGAGCTTCTTCCTCCTAGCCTCCAGCTCCTCTGTGCTCAGCAAGTGCTTCCTCCTGCCTGGCTGTACACGAAGGCCTGTGAGGAGTGCCTGGAGAAAAAACCAAGTATCATGGAAACAAACTGCTCATCCTAAAGCTGTCTAGTGCCCACCTTATCATACACTCCTTTCCCATTTCAATACTTGTCCACAGGTCTTAATTATCAGCTCTCAACTGCCAAATAATATGTGATTTTGTGACCTAAAATTATATTAGTGCCCTGCACATCTTGTCTCTGTTGTCAGAATTGTAGAATTGTCTCACCCTCAGATTCAAGAGCCAGCTTCACTACATTGACATCCCAATCTTTTAACGTGCTATCTACATGCTGTGGGTAAAGAGAGAACTGTCATCCTCATTTTCCACAAGCAAATACAAGTGCATTATGTGCCTTGTCATGCCTTTTGTCTTACGTTTGTCTTGTTTCGGAGAGCTCTCCCTTCCTTACTGGTCTCTTCAGTCAAGGCTTTCTGAAGATCCAAAAGCTGATCAAAAGCCTTTTTGTCTTCTCTGCTGGGTTCTTTTGAGTAATCCTTGCCTTCGTATACATACATGTGATCTTTAATAAAATAATTAAAAAGCGTAAAATGGAACTGAAAGCCACTAACACTTATAGTGTACAGTGATATCAGAAGAAATTCAGCTTCTCTACAACACTGTCCTACATCCAGCAGAAAAAGATGTGCACTCTGGTAACTCTTTTATATAACCAGTGTCAGCATCACACAGAAACAACTGAATCAAGATTTGCTTCCTCAGACAAAAACTTTTCATTTACATCCTTTATACTGGCAAAAAAATTGTTAATTGACAGAGACAGGAAAAAAAGGCTTAAATTGTGGCTCCATTACCATTCTGTTTGATCATTACATCTCTGCCAACAGCAAATTCATTTAACTATGCTATCTAGTTACAGACAACTATTTCAAACGGATAGCAAACTTTCTCTTTTGAGGTTTCAAAGAAAATAAAAGCACAGGCCTCTGGCAGTCCAGTGTTACTGTTGACCAGGCAAGCTATTTTTCCCAGTAACTATTACACAGTGGGCTACCACTGCTCTTCTTTCAGTTACCAACAGAAAATACCACTCTTTCCTAAGTCTCAGCAAGTAATTACTTGTTGCCAGCAACTGCTGGGGGGCAGATAATACCTAATTTGCAGAGCCCTATTTCTTCTTCAGACACACACCCATACTTAGGTGCTACTGTGAACTCAAAACAGAAATTCAGTCTCTCACCATGATACCAGAAAAGGAAAAAAATCCTTAGAATTTATTTTCATATAAAACTAACCACAATTGTGTGACATTTGAACTAGAACACAGAGTACTGAAGGCAGAGGAGGTTTGTTCTAGTTGTTTACACACCATTACTTTGCATTTCCTATCTCACATTTTGGAATTTTTAAGATCTTTTCAACTAGTGATTTTCATGGCCAGTAATCTTTTGTTTGGAGATAAACACAAAACATTCTATATAGCATTTCCTTAAGTTATTGACATATGTCACTTACTGTTGTATCTCTTAAACTGTAAATCTATCTTAACATCTTCCATGGGAAAAAAAAGCAGCTGCAATTAGAATTTTTCCCTTTTATCATTATTTTCATCTGAGGTCTCAAAATATTTGAAGCATATAGCACGCCAGCAACCAAAACTGGGCAAGTATTGTTACCATTACCTTACAAATAGGCAAGTAAGGACACAAAAAGAAGAAAAAGACCAATAAGGTCTTGGAAATAAAGTCTGTGGATAGGCCACAAACAAAATCCAGGTCACTTAATTACAAGTGCTGTTTTCTTGTTGCTGCCATGCCTGCCAGGGCATCCTTCTCTACCAGCACTCAAGTGCTATGCATTCCATAGGTATTTAGATTCTTAACTTACTCTCAGTATCCTCCTCTTCAGTCTCTTCTTTGCATGGCACAAAAACGTCCATTACCCACTTCCCTTCTTTTGTCTCTCCAAGGATGTTTTCTAGCTCCACATCCTGTATAGTACTCCCCTCAGAGGAGAGCAATTTATCCAAGCCAAATTTCAGGATTTCACTCAGCTTTAGTAAAGAGAAGGGGAAGTTCAGTATTAATATCTCCCAATTTCATTATAATTGCAGCATCTTGAGCTTCTCAGGCTTAAATGTACATGAGGAGGAATCTAAGCCTTGGTATTACCTGTCAAAATACTTATGATTTAACATGCCTAGGTCTCCCAACATCTGACTAGACAAGCCTCTACAATTTATGTCCCTGAAACAGCCCATCCAGACTGGAATGGCAAATTTTATTCAGGGCTAAATGACAAAACAATGTTGTACTGGCCACACTCAAGCAGCTTTCTTCATAGCCAGAAAGATTGGGCTTGCTTTTGCCCCCAACTTGTTTAAAACAAAAGCTTAAATACCACAAAAATCCATGTGGAGGAAAACATCAACATGGAATTTCCTGTGGGCTCAGTTCCACTCCTCTCACGGAAACTATGACCGCTGGGACACATGCTGATGGGGCAGGGAGGGGAAGGTGTAGGGACACAGATACACTAATCCCAAACCTCTCCCAGGTTTAGCTGCATGCAGGGGATATATTCCCTTAAAAGCCACTTTGTCTGAGGTTTTCAGCCCAAGTCCCCAGCACAAATCTCAGCTTTTAGGTCAGAATTACAAATCATGAGCTGACTCCTGAGACACTACCTTTGCCAAGAGGTCAACAGAAGGTTGACTGAGTTTCAGACTAGCAACCAGAAGCTGACTCAGTTGCTCTGTTAGTGAGAGACAGGTAAGCTCTAGAAACAATGAGTCAGCTTTCACTTTACACCTGTTATAATTAAAGAAAAACAAGGAAGACGAGGAAAGGTTTTGCTTTTCCCTCTTCTCCAAGAAAACACACCTTTTTCCAACAATGGATGTGCCTCAAAATTGTAAGAACTGTCTTCAAATGTCAAATCTTGTCTGGGCCTGGGGAAGTAACTTTGCTTCCTAAGACATGCAAAAGCTGTCATGTCGATGCACATCTCCCCCAAAATATAACTGCTGGCTAGGTTTGTAACAGACAAACGTAGAAAACATTCTGGGATATTTCTAATGACAGTACTGGAGTCAAACTGAGGATATAACTCTATTTTACCTGTAACTCTGCTGCTCCCTGAGGTTTGGGTGCTCCCAGAGCAAACTGACCTCCTTCTACAACGGTGTTTGTCAGCCGGAGCTTAGAAGCAGCTCGTCTGTAGATTATTTCTTCAATTGTATCTCGCCCAACCAAGCGGATAATTTTTACAGGCCTTGAAAAATTTAAGAAAACTCTTGTTATACTTTATTTTTTCTGAGGTGCACTAAAGCTGTTTCCTTGCCCAAAACACTATTCCCCCCCACACACTCTTTCGGTGGGGAAAAAAAAGGCAAGAACGAAACCAATAAAAATAATCAGCAGAAATGTAATGCCTGACACAATTGCTTTTGGAAAACAGGAGAAATGTTTGCTGCAAAAGTGCAGACAAATCTTCAGATTTCCACTCCTACTCCAAATCTACAAAGCTCCCACCCTAGATATGTGATGAGGACGAGACTGCATGGGGCTGCAATGGAAAAAAAAAAGACATAAAGTCCTTTTTGCTCTCCTTTGATCTTCCATCTATTGTACTTTAATCTTTCAGTGCGGATGGATAGGGAAAGCAATACTGAGACCAAGAGAGTGAGCACCCAAAACAGAAGTAGCAGTGTTTCTCACTTGTGCTGCCCAATCCGATGAGCTCTTGCTATTGCTTGCAAGTCATTTTGTGGGTTAAAATCACTATCAGTAAAAATAACTGTATCTGCTGCTGTCAGGTTCATGCCAACTCCACCTACAAAGAAGAAGGACACAAAATATGTCATCAACACAAAATAAAGAAGCTGGAGAATTTATGCTGTGCAAGGTTCTGTCAGATTTGATCAACTGTATCTAACTCAATCCATCGCCTAACCCCAAATCTAAGTCTCACAAGGATCTAAAAAGATGGGTAAGCCTTCCATTCCCAGCTTTCTGCAACAGCCCAAAACCAAGCCTCCCTGTGCAATGTAGTCAGAAAAGCTAGGGTGTAAGTGAATCAATGCAAAGAGGACTGGTTGTCAAGCCTGATGAACACAGACATATTCTTCTGCTGGCAGGCAGATTAACACAGCAAGGAGGGGCTTCACTGAGGCTACAAGGGACTGCACAGCTTATGATTTTACTGCACCAGAGACAACTGCTGAAACAGTGGAAAACACCAGGCTATACAACAACCCAACTATACAACAACCTTAGCCTAGGTATTTATACGACTTAGAAGTTTCTGAGGTCAGAGTTTGGGCTCTCATGGCATGAGAAGAAAAAAAAAAAAAAAAAAAAAAAAATTACATGTCTTGTAGCTCATGCACCTCTTCATCATGATCAGAACATACCTGCGAGTGGAAAAAGTCATGAACCTGAAAACCTCTGTCCATAATATAACAACAATGGAAATACTATTAGCACACCCATTCCCAGCTGAATACAAGGTGCTCTGGCCAGACAGACACAGCACTGTGCAGTAAAAAACAACTTGAAGGCTGGCTGACACAGGCAGGAAGAGCTCAGGCACTGTAATGAGACACAGTCATTCCTACCAACTAACACCAGGTGTTTCTACAGTCTCTCTGTGCACTCTCCTCAATGCACTGCAATATCACTGGAGCCAGACTCATCCAGGAGAGCATGACCAGAATCTCAAAGGAAGACTTAGTTCAAGTTTGATCCTTGAAATTAAGCAGTGTGAATCTCTCCTCTAGAGACAAGCAGAAGCCTAACTGTGATAGCTCAGGCACAGGAAGGTTTGATATTGTGTAGAAGATGCAGATCTGCCTGATGACTAAGGGAAAGAAACACTGATGGGAGTCCCTTGGTGTTCCTTCCAGCCTCATGATGGTAAAAGGATCTAAATTGAGCCTGTCTGCCAGCCAGCCAGTATGTCCATGTTCTATAAACTTGAGAAACAATTCCATCACCTTACGTAAAAGAAGTCTGGTGCTAGAATAAATAAAATGCTACTTAGACTTCTTAAGCTCAGCCTGGCATAGGGACAGGCTTTACAGGACATGGAACAAGAAAAAGTAACTCAAGTGACTGCAATATTAAAAGTATGCTGGCATCAGCTGCCAAAAGGAAAGCACAGAAACTAGATGTCCTAGCTAAGAGACCTAAGATGAGGATGAGTATTGTCTCCCTCTAAAATCCCCCAAGTGAACAGGCTCCGCAGGATTCAGACCTCCCTGAAAACCTGCCAGAGAGCAAAAGACGAGTGCAGAATCAAGCTGGGTTGCTTATCTCTCCTTTCCCTACTTACCTGCTCTGGTGCTCAGCAGGAAGATAAAGATGGGCTGTTGACCAAAGTTCTTAATGGCAAGGTGTCTCTCTTCACCCCTAACAGAACCATCCAGCCGCTCGTAGCTGTAGCCTTTTCAAAGAAGAAACACGTGCTGAAATTCTGCCCACACTCTTAGCTCATTCCCTATTGTCTTAGTGCTGTCCTGAATCTTCTTACTGCAAATCCTCCTTCCTCAATTCTCATTCCATTGCCTTTAAACTCCTCCATTCTTTCCCAGTTAAACCTCCTTATAAACTGAAGCAGTGACCTCAACTTCCAGACTGACTGCCGGCAAATTTAGCTGAGTCTGAAACACAGGCTCTTAGCATTTAATTTACAGCTTGGAAACAAAACAGAAAATTCAGACCCCAAAGTAAAAGAATGTTAGCACAAAGTCCCATGTCAGACTATTCTGTACAGGCTGCTGGCCCCACAAAACAGGCCAACAACCACTGCATCTTCCTTATGCAAACTCCCATGGCCTTCCTTATATGCCTTCCTGTGAGCAAGCACTGGGCTCTGGCTGTACATTTGGCTTTATCCTGCATTATTAGGTGTCCAAAATCATGAACACCAAACAAAAGCCTCTTTCATGAGAAATCCTGAGTAGGCATGGAGCCATGTGGATTGAACAAAAGAAAATGTCCCACGAACACTTTGCTAACCTTGCCAAAAATGGTCTAATCCAACCTGCCCTCACAGAGATGTTGTGGCCCCTCTGCCAACAACTGTTTTAATCAAAAATTAATTTCCTGATGTGTATGCGGCCCAAACTGTGTTATGTGCAGGACAAACTGAAACTAGGGCTAGTCTTGTGACTTCAATACAATAACTTCAGGAATCAGGTACATAATTGAACACAGCTATATACTGAAACATTGCTACCCTGCCATCTGCTAGCCTGTTTTCTCATGGAACCAAAGCTGAAACTATTTTGAAGAACAACATTTAAGTGCCAGCTCATTTCAAGAAGGTGATAACACAGCAAGGAGCTGAACTACTATGATAATATATATGGTTTCTATCTACGAAGAAACAATAAATTCTCATCACAATCCCTTTTCCCTCCCAGGCAGATCAAACATATCAGAGGAACAATATATGTTGAAGATAAGCTCTCTGCTGCCAAAGTGTGCAGAACATACCTCTGTAGTCCATGTAATCTTGCAGGATATCAAGCAGATGAGTCATCTGAGAAAAGAGCAAGACACGGTGGCCACTGAAAGAAGAACAGGAAACACCACCATGAGCCTCAACAAACTGTGACAGGATTTTACCATGTGGGGGAGGGGTTATAGTAGCTTAACCAGAGACTGTGACATTGCAAGGGCTCACCAAATCTGTACACTGAGCCTCACAGGGTCACAGCCCATTCCTTCAGTTGCACATCCAAATGCAACCAGTTAGCTCCATCTGTCATTGTCATGTCAAGTTGCCATGTCTAGAGTGTAGAGTCACAGAGAAGTAACAAGGTGCTGGCAAAGCTCTGGTGCTGGCTGCATGCAGTCTGGTGAGGATCCAAAGGAGCCTCCCTAAAAGGATGCTCTGCCTCAACTTAGCTAACATGAGGTCTTCCTCGCCACATGACCTGTCATACCAGACTGCTCTCAAATCATACATTAAAAAGCATCTTAAATGATGGAGAAATGTAGTATCAGCATTTTATCTCCTGTATCTGACAGTAAAGAATTTCCTCCTCCACCAAATGACCCTTTAAGTGAGAAATCGTTTCCAGCTCTAGGCCTCAGAGAGTGCTCTGTTTAAACCAGACTTTTCTGTAGAGCAGAACAAAGCTGTTTTCAGGTCCAGAATTTATTTGCACAGGGCTGGTGCTGTGGCAAAGGCATTCAAGGGAGAAGCACACATTCACAAAGTGCCATAGAGAAGAAGAACAAAGACATCCACAACTTCCCAAGGTCTTTTGAAACTCTGTCCTTTGGAAGTGCTCAAAAGGAAATCACAACTCAATTAAGAGAAAGGTAGAATTTGTTTCATGCAGGAGACATTGCTTCATAGACTGCTCAAGAATGCTAACTGCAATTTCACTTGCCTCCCATATGAGAGCTGGAGGTAATTATCCAAGGTATTTGGGTACCAGGTTCTGAAGTCACCAGAGCTCAACAAAAGGAGTTCTGAATACCATTCCCAAAGCTGGAGTTTCAGCTTATTCTTGTTTTTTTGGTCCTGCCAGATTTTTTTTCAGTGCTGTGTGCATTCTGCCTCATGGGCTGACATAGGCAGGGTAGGACAAAGGAAGTCAGCTGATGTATTTGAAACCCATGGGCAATCCAGATATGCTGAATACCATGTCAGATGTATATTCTTCCAGTTTCCCACATACAGCAAATAGGAGAACATGCAAGAGAGTTAGTGAAATGTTTTGAGAAATGTTTATAAGGAAGCTATAAAAATCTCTGAGGTTCCTCTACAATCTCTAATGAAGCTCTTTATACCGAAATTACTTCTTTCACGTAGTCAGTAGTGTACAATAAATAGGGCAATGTTTGTGTTGAAATGAGTATCTGCTCAACCCATGGCTAAATAAGGTATCTTTCCTTCCCAGTTTACTTCTCCTTGTGTCAACCCCACCCTGCCTTCCTCACCCCAACGTAACCTACCCAGCATACAAGAATGAAAGGAGTTTATCCAACAAACACATCTTGCCACTTGCTTCAACAATATGTTCTCCAATCTCAAAGGGTTCTGGCTCAACACCTGGAACAGAAAGGAGTTTCAGAAACAGACATAATACTATGCAAGTAGCAACTCTGTGGTAAACCTCAGTGGGTTTGTACTACTAACTACTGCCAAGTAGAGCCCTATGATGCTTCCTTGACAAGCAATTGTCCTTCTCTGTCCCTAAAGAACGTCCTCAGTTGTTCACAGTGATTTCATTGTTTCATTATGATTTCATTGTTTAGGTGAGAGAAGATGCACAAGTGGAAAGCTGCAGTAAGAAACTCAAAGTTCACACAGTCCCCTATTTCATTCCTCATTATTGATGGAGTTCATATTCCTTATATGAACATGCTGGTGCTGTGGCAAAGGCATTCAAGGGAGAAGCACACATTCACAAAGTGCCATAGAGAAGAAGAACAAAGACATCCACAACTTCCCAAGGTCTTTTGAAACTCTGTCCTTTGGAAGTGCTCAAAAGGAAATCACAACTCAATTAAGAGAAAGGTAGAATTTTATATTCCTTATATGAACTGCTGCTACTGATTCAAGTACAACATTGTTTATTACTTGCTGCTTCTAAGCATTACACTGCCAAGCAAAAATAGAAAAGCAGTGTCAATCACGATATTTTGTTCTGTTTCAAGAGAAAGAACAGGGCTTTCTTACCATTGAAAAGGTATGGGTGGGCAACACACTTCCGAAGCTGAACTAAGACATTCTGAAGTGTAACCTTCCTTCCTGTTTCACTTTCAAATGCATCTGGAACAAAGACCACAGAAGATGAACTGAGCAGGAAAGCCCATGCTCAATCAATAGGTGTGACTGGGAATGTCTTGAGTACTAAGCACTGCTTCAGCATTGGAGTATTTCTCCCTGCATATCACATTGGCATTTGAATTTCCCATCTAAAGACCAATACATCTGTTTTAATGGACCAAATTTCCCTCATATTTTTTTGGACAATCCTTTTAAAATAAGACCCTGATGAACACCACTCTGCTCTGTCAAACTTCCTGAAACTTTCTGGACTCCCTGAAAGGAGTTTACAGGGCACAGTGGTTTTCTAAGAAACATGTACAAACATCCAGTAGGTTTAAATCTGCTTTATGGCACATGTGCTACTATTAGAAAATTTGTAGAGATCCACAGATGCAAACTTCTTGTACCACCTCTTTTATGAACACAAAAACAAGAGATAGGAGGAGGTTTACCTCATGAGAAATATTTTCAATTACAGGCTGGCCCAAAGCAGAATCCTGAAGCTGCCCTTCCCTAGCTCTGCAACAGCTCAGCTCTAGATCCATGTCTCTTACTTTATGATAAGCTAAAACCACAAACCAAGCAGCTCAAAACTCTATGCATATTCTGTAGGCCACAAACATCTTCTGCTTCACTACAACAGAGCATGATTTACAGAAGGAATTAATTTTTCTTTTGAAATTATCCAACAGTATTTTTAAAATCTCAGTTACCTAGATCTTTAGTCAAAATGGCCTTGTAGTACTTTTTCTGAAGAGCTGACATTCCATGGTACAGAACCACTTCCACTTTCTTTGGCAGCTCTGCAGCCACCTCAGATTTGACTCTTCGAAGCAAAAATGGCTGCAAAAGATTGTGCAATTCTTTTGCTATGCAGAGGCAAAGGGGAAAAGTAAGAGAGATTACTGTAAGGAATTAATGTAAGGAATTTATACAGTACCTTCACAACTGTATTTTCAAAGTATGTATTTCAAATGTATAAGGAACCTTACATCTAATAGTGAAAAGATTCAAGCCCACTTTTACAAAGAGAGAATCAAAATATAGCTGCATAACTTAAATACTTATGACCTACATTAAGTTATGTAATCATGACTTTCAGTGGCTTTGCTTTAAAGCTCATCAGCACTATGAGAAAGCAAATAAAGAGGACACAACATGCCTGTTGTGATAACAGCTGGTTCTTATTGAAGTACAACATTGCTTATTACTGACCTGGCTCAGCCTCCTTTTCAATCTCTTGGTAATACTCAACAAACTCTTTCACTTGTTCCTTAGGAAAGATATCAGACTCAATAAGGCTGAGTAAAGAGTACAGTTCCTGGAGACTGTTCTGGATTGGAGTGCCTGTGAGTAGCAGGGTGAAGCCTACTGAGAACTGAGAGAACAAGCAATACACCAAGATTACTAGGAGAAAATACCTGGAATGAAAAGTTACTTAATATACAACTCCATCCCCACAGCTCTTAAGCTTAACTAAAAATGAGAGGTGGCACAGAACTGCCCACAGAACACTGCAAATGTCTGCCAAACCCCATCCAATATAACTTGCAATGTGACAGCCAAACAGCTCCACCACACTGACCAGGATGGAACCAATGCAAGGAAGACCGTGTATGCAAAATAAGAGCAAAGGGCAAAACTAACACCATTAAAATTCTCAGATCCATGCTCTCTATGGTTCAGTACTGCATACTCAGTGTTGGGTAATAGGAGACGATTGAAAAATGCTGTCAGAATAAGATAAAGAAATGAAACTGCAAGAGACTGTGTTCCATTTCTGTTTGCTGGACAACTCTGACAGACACAGCAATATTATCTAGTCCATGTTGCTTTCAGAGAGCAAAGAGATTTGGGGAACATGGTTACCTTTGAAAAAATACAAGTCTTCTCTCAAGTTTGGTAATAGAAAATACATTAGGAGGAGAGCTAAGGCAAATCATGCCTACTTCTTTGTGACTACAAACAAAGCTCCTAAAAGACAGCCATCATGGACATTTTAATCTGCAGAAGACACAAGACTTTCAGGAATTTTTTTGAAAGGTACTGCAGTTCATTGCTGTTGATGCCAGCCCAGACCTAATGGCCATGTTTCACTGCCATGACAAGTGTAGCCTTCACTCAGGCATTGACTGTACTTTTGGTGCTTCAGAAGATGGAATAATTCTATTTCAATTATTTTCAATTATTATTTCAATAAAGAAGGGCGAGTCTATCAAATGGGACAACACAAGCCAATAGTTCATGATTCAAGGTCCCATCAACTAGGCAAGTGTTCGTTCACCTTCCCAGAGCTGGAGATAGCTTGTTGTTGTTTTATAGTCTTAGGTCAGCCAGACTTCTCTCTCCTTGGTAGCACAGCTGTGGTTCTGCTCTAGGTCTGGCTGCTTTACACTTTTAAGTCTCCCAAACTGCTCTATGTCAAGCCCATACATGAGTTAGAATAAGGGCTAAGCTCCAAATACTGCCCATCTCCATGCAACACCAATAGGATAGGCTTTTATTTGTCTGCCACTAAATATGGGAATCTATTCTGTTGGAGGCTGGTTTTGGCTCAAGCAGAGGAACAGAGAATCTGTATGCTATGCTGAAGGAGAAAAAGTCATTAGACACTAAAAGATGGATGACTTGTTTTACCTCAGAAAGCATCTTGTAAAGCAGGGAACTTTGATTTTTCAGTCTGTGAGCTTCATCCACAACCAAGGCAGCCCAGTTAAAGCTGAACAAACACACACCAGCATGTTCAGTTAAGGGCTGACAATTCATTCTTGTAAGTACAAAAAGACTGAAATAAGTGGTGACTCAGCTAAGCTGAACTCAGGATGGTCTGAGCCCATAAGCAACAACAGCACAAGTGGGGTGGGAGGAATTCACAAGTACAGTGTTCAAGAGCCAACACAGCTTCGTAACTACAGCCTGGATAGTTTTTCTGAAATAAAAACTAATTAAATTCATTGGAATTTCTTGCCTCTCCACCCCCACTCCTATGGTGAAACGACATAAGCACATGTTAGTCAAACATTCAAGGAGGCCTATGATTTGGAGACATGAAATTAGGCTCTAGAATCTGTGCAAAAAACCCTGACAACTACAATGATATAGTGTTGGCTCAATAAGCCTTTTGAAAATCATCCAAGACAGGACCTTCAGAACGTTCATAGCCCTACATGCAGTGTTGCATCAGGTAGGCTGCAGAATCACTGGTGACCAAGTAGATCCACTAGGCTTGACACAAACTTGGGATCTTTTCAGTGCTCAGTGTTGTGCCTGCTTAACACAGGAGTTTCAACTCCCACATCACAAAATTCTTTCCACTCCAGAGTCAAGTATGGCTGATGGTTAGGCAGGAGAGGGAAAGTGTGATCCTCCAGCTTTTCTTACCCACATACTTCTCTCTCCAGTAGAATACATGGGCTGAAATCACAGTGACCTGCATACTCCTCACAGCTCTCCTGTTTTCCATGATTGCCCCTTTTGATGTTTCAGAATGGTTCTCCATAGTTAGGACAGTCAGATATCACTATTCTTATCTACAGGCACAGCAACTGAATGGTAGAGGGAAGAGTTCAGTGTGAAGCACTGCAGAAGCTCATGCTCAGAGCAGAGTCTGACTTCTCAGGCATTAAATCAGAGTGGGGCTCTTGCTCAACTCATTTGTGCTTTTACACTGCTTGTAAGGAGCTGTGGTGGTGGTGGGACACCTAATAACTCTGACCCAAGCACTCCTTCAGAGGACAAGGTACAAATGACTAGCAACCACTTTTTTTCAGAAGGAATACTAGAGGGCAAAAAGACCCCAAACATGAGTGACATTGTTTTGAAGTTATGTGCTAGCCTTAGAAGTAGGAAATTGCACTGAAGCTGATGTTTCTGTGATAAGAAGGCTAGTTATTTACATCCCCTGGGTACTGTATATCAGGGCTAAGCTGAAAAGAAGCAAAATCATACGCAACAGTCCAGAACATGATATGAAACCATGAGCACAGTACAACCATGTCTGCCTTTCATACAGCCCAGGTTCTATCATGATGTGCTCATCCAGCACAACCTGCTGTTTCCAGCAGTGGCCAAAGGCAAGTGCTTTGCAGAAAGACAACAAGGAACCCATAGCAGGTCTAGTTCTGGAACACTCAAAATGGTGTCAGTGGGGGCCCCTGGGTTTCTGCTCTTACAAAGATCCTGAGCCACTTCTACTATCTGGCTGCTCTCAGCATTTGTCACATTACTTATTACTCTTGCAAGGTATTGGTGCTATTACTATAAAATTACAAAAATTCCTCCCCATTCCAATTGTAGGCTTTTATAAAACCCTGCATAACCATGATGATACTTCCAACAGGCTGAACTTCAGCTGCATAATCAGTCTTGCTAGAAAGCATAAGGCTCCATACAAGCTCCACAAGAGGCAAGAGGCAACAAACTTCAATATATGGTCTTAGCACTCCATCACCATAGTATAACACAGGTCAATTTCAGCAAATTTCACACCTAATACCTTTATAATCTGAAGCTCTTGAAGATGTCTATCTACCAGTCTTCTGGACTGGCATTTAGTGTGCTTCTGTAACCCATAATGTATCACATTATTTTGAGTTAACTGGCTTGAAAACTGTACTTGGGGGAAGTTCACGTACATCTCGGCTGACATAAAGATTCTTCATTGAAAGCTGGTAAAGACAAAGCTAAATACAAGCAAAGAACATCCCTGGCGCTTGTGAAACAAGCATGGGATCTCACACACATACATACATTTAAGAAATGTGGCAGATGTGCAGAATTAAAAGAGAAAAAATTTAAAAATATACTCACAATTTTAGAAATGCTGCATCTTTAAGACAAATCTGCAACAAAAGAAAATGAACCATGACTTATTACTTAAATTAATAAATCAGCTAAGAAATAGAGCATCTTTTTGCCTAATTGCAAACTATGGTGGGATGGAGGAAAGCGGCATGAAGCCACTGATTACCTCAGGAAAACAACATGATAGCTATTGTAAACATAAGCTGTTGTGATCCTGTATTTTAACTTCGGCCTGGCAAAACACCAGTCATAGAATCTGAGATAATTAATGGAAATTTGCACACCATAAATGCTCTTAACCTCTGTAAAGTTTTTTGTATCTTTCTCAGTTACTAAGAAACCCTTTCAGCATCTCTATCTTTTTCACGATAATCAGGCAGATGTTTCAGTGAATTAATTTAAAATGTAACAATGACCTGATAGTATCCTAAAGTGTAGACCTTGCTTGCCCAGCTTCAGATTCAGAGGAAATCAGGTCACTCAAGAGAAACCCTTAATTATCAAAAGCAACAGAGAAGAAAAATTCTAGCTAAGTGAGTATCTTGATAGTCAATCACTTTCTTCAATTTGCTTAACATGAGCACCTCCATTTATCACATTCAGGACAAGCATTATCATTGCTCCCCACTCCCACTTACACAGCATGGAAGAAGATTCAGGTTCAGAGTGGTCAGAACAGGTCATAGAGCTTTCAGTGTGAAGAGACAGTAAAGGGCAAAGGAAAAGGCAAATCAGGAGGGGGTGCAGAGAAGGAGCTGTTAGGGATGCTTTTCATCTGATGTCAAGTCAGTGTGTTTGTTAAGAGATTGTTAAAATAAATTCTAATTGCTGATAGGAAGAGATGCCTGAGTGTGACTGACTCATAAGAGAAAAACAAGGGCTTTTTCCAACTCCATATGACTAAGAACCAGATCATCCAAAATCCAAAGCAGTGACCAAGGAAGCAATTGTTTGGTTCCATTAACAGCAGGACAGAACCTTCTCAGGAGCACTCTGACCAGATTCAGCCCAAAGTCCTATCAATTTCAAGAGGAACCTCACCATTTTGCACTCCAGAAATAAGTTTTGTATGAGGAGGGCACACTGAAGAGAGCACAAAAAGACAAACTCTAAGGGTTCTTGCAGTGCCTGATTAATACAATCTTAATGAACATCACATATCTGTATGCTTCTATAAAATGCTAAAAGCATGTAAGGCACCAAACAAAGACACTGCAGGTTTTATTTAGCATTATTTAAGGATGGACATGCTTCTGTTTTGTTTACTCAAGGTCTGATGTAACTATGAGGTAAAATTGGGGTTAAAATAGATAATCTTAGCAACACAAACTACAGCAACCTTGATCAGTTTGTGAAATAGGTCACAGAGTAGAAAATCACTGAGGAAGGTCAGAGATAAGTACAGAGGACAAGGCGTGAGCTGGGTGATACAGAGGAATGGAAAAGGCAAGGAAAAACTTAAGCCCCCCCTTTCAGGTGACAAAGACATCACGTGCCTCATAAGTTGTCAAGAGTGCATGAAAGTGAGATTGCTCTTTCAGGTTCTGCTGCAGTTTGGGTCTTTCCTCTTTGCTGCCTATGTATGTCACAAAGGAAAGACCTGGAGCAAACCTGTTGTCAAGAGAAGGAGAGAAAAAAAAAAGTGAGCTAGTCTAAGTCTTTCATGTGTTTATGACACCCAACCCCATTATCAAACATAGCTACTGCACAGATAATGAGAACCTTCCTGTGAGATGTAGCTGGAACTCAGCTTTTGAATCTAACCCCTTCCTGATTAATTTGCATCTCAGGCTGGCACTTCAGCTGCTGCTTCTGGTTTCGACAAGTCCCAAATAAACTGTGTTCTCCTAGGTCTCAAAGTCCAAGGCAGATGACTGAAAACCAGTCTCATGGACCACCTGCCATTTTGAACTGAAAAAGTTCATGAGAAGCAGATGAATGAATATACTTGGCCCAGCTAGGACAAAAAAATTGGCCTAAATTCTGCTAAAATAGAGGAAAACAGTGTCTGCAGCAAACAGGTCCAAGTCAGAGCCTCAAAAACTTACCCACTTAGTCAAAAAACAGATAAACCAGTTTGATGAAGGAAGAATTTGAACCACAAAATTCTTTCTCAATTAATCCCCCCACTCATATTTCCCTAATGGTCCTCCAGGATAACTGTTCACTACTCATATATGATGGGATGCACTTTATCCTTACTATTCCAAGGACAATTTTATCCAAATCGGGCCAACTCACTTCAGAATGTAAAGTAGATGACTTTAGATGCTGAGAGACAGCCTTGCCAAACACCACATAGACAGGCTTCTGTTTTAATCTTTAACTTTCTGGCCTTCCTCTAAAAAGGAATCTTTGGGCTCCAGCTTAAAAATGTATAAATTCTGGGCATAGCAAATGTGGCATCAGCACAGTCACTGCACCCCAGTGAAGATGGGCCACATGCAGAGATATAATGCATTTAGCATGCATATGTTGGCATGCTAAGAAAGATACTATTCAGCCTGGGTCTTACCTTTCATCATACAGAATCCTGGCTGTCTTCAGCAGATTTTGCCTAAGAGAGGCTGAGCATGGAAGGTTACAAATCAATTAAAAGCAAGAAGCTACTGGGGGATATTTGGACTGAGAGTCAGCCAGTACTAGAATTTGGATGAATTCAAGTATTGAATTCAGTATTACAAAGCCCCTGTATTAACTGAATAGTTTCTACTGATTTGTTGGTTTAGTAGCTTCCCTTTTTACTTTTTTTCCTTTTGAAAGGAAGAAAATTGATGCACTGAACCCATTTGAAGGGAAGCTTTGTAACTTGCTGTGAAAGACTACAATGAGAAGAGCAATGTCTGAAACTTACCTCTCGAGCTCCTCCTTCCAGTTGCTCAGAACAGAGAGAGGACAAAGTATCAGAAATTTTTCTTTGTTTTCTATTTTTTTTGTCAAATAAAGAAGTAGAGAAATTGTCTAGAAGGTAAGGAAGAGAATTTTTTTAATAACAAGCAAAGGGTTCAACCCAGTAGCCTGAAATTATATAAGCTATTTACTTGTTGAGCTTTATAGCTAACTCCCAGAGGCCCTCCAGCACACAGCAGAGATAAAAAATATCAAATTAGATTCACCATTGATGACAAAAAAGCTGAGATTCCAAAATTTGAACTTGGAATCTGGAGCCCCTTTCCACAGGCCTTTCTCCCACAGTCACTAAAAAAGATATACCATGCATCACTTTCTGAAAGTACCAGCTTGTTATTTAAGACCCACTAAATACCCCCAGCTGAATCAAAGAACAAACAGTCCTTTTCCAACTGAAACCCTACGAAAAACTTACACACACACAAAAAAAAACCTCTGAAAAATTTACACCTGTAAATTAAAAAACTTAAACCTGACCGATCATTAGGGTGCGTTTCCTTCTTCATTTTGCAGAAACACTAGGCTAAGAAAAAAAATGTTAGGCAAAGAACATTTTCTACAAGAAGATGACACACCTGACAAGTCTTTCCAAGACCCATCTCATCTCCCAGGATGCAGCCATGCTGGACTTTGTAGCACTGTACCAGCCAGTTTACACCCTCTATTTGATAAGGACGTAACTTAATGCCTGTGAATAAAAGCAACTTGTTAAAATCACCTAGTTCACCCTATACACAGTTACACCCTGAAGCCATCAGAAACAGGTCCTGTCCATAACAGGCCTTCTCAAGCATCTGCCCTGCAGGAAAAGCACACCAGTTTTTACCCTGCTGGAGAGCAGACACTGCAAATCTATCAAATCAAACCATATTCAGAAACCTGGACATGAAAAAAATGCCGCAAGGCATTACAAAGGCCTGCACAAGGATCCTAATATGTTAATTAAGTAGCTACTTTGAACTCTTAAAAGACAGCTTGATTTTCAGCTCCAGTCACTTTTATACATAGGCAAGTACTAAATCCAGGGAGACGCTGTAGGCTACCAGAAATGTTTGTTGCAATCCACTACTGTATAATAATAATAATTTCTCACTGCCATCCTTATTATGGGGCCACAGTATGTCAAAACAAACATAAAACAAGCTAAGTAGGACAGCCCGGGTGCTCCCCTTCAGGCAGTGGAAAACCCTTGAACACACTGACACTCAACATCAACCTGCTTCCAGGCCAGTGAGCATCTCATGGTTGATTTGCTCCCTGGGTTCTTTCTCCAAGGCTGTGCTGAGACTTTGGAGAGGTAAAGGTTGGGCCCGGGGAGCCAGGGCCTTTGGCCTAATCACCCACTCAACTGCGAAGCTGAGGGATGAGTGACTGGAGCTGATGGGATAGGTTTGGAAGGAGCAGGGCAGCAAAAGTGAAGGGACTCCAGCACAAGTCCTGTGAGGAGAGGCTGAGGGAGCTGGGGGTGTTCAGCCTGAAGAAGAGGAGGCTCAGGGGAGACCTCATCGCTCTCTACAACTCCCTGAGAGGAGGCTGGAGCCAGGGGGGGGTTGGGCTCTTCTCCCAGGCAACTTTCAACAAGACAAGAGAGCATGGACTTAAGTTGTGCCAGGGGAAGTTTAGGTTGGATATTAGAAAGAATTTCTTTACAGAGAGGGTGATCAGACATTGGAATGGGCTGCCCAGGGAAGTAGTGGATTCTCCGTCCCTGGGGATATTTGAAAAGAGACTGGATGTGGCACTCAGTGCCATGGTCTAATAACTGAGCAGTAGTGGTCAGGGGTTGGACTTGATGATCTCTGGGGTCCCTTCCAGCCCATCCAATTCCATGATTCTATGAAAACCATTCTCTGCAGCAGCTGTAGCCCACTTTTACAATCCCGGGAACCAACTTTATTTCATTGAATCCCAGCATAGTTTGGGTTGGAAGACATCTTAAAGATCATCAAGTTCCAACCCCCCTGCATGGGCAGGGACACCTCCCACCAGACCAGGTTGCTCAAAGCCCCATCCACCCTGGCCCTGAACACTTCCAGGGAGGGGGCAGCCACAGCTTCCCTGGGCAACCTGTGCCAGTATCTCACCACCCTCACAGTAAAGAATTTCCTACTCATCTAATCTAAATCTCCTCTTTACAAGTGTTAAGCCACTGCCCCTTGTCCTCTCACTACATGCCCGTGCAAAAAGTCCTACTCCAGCTTTCTTGCAGTCCCCCCTTCAGGTATGAGAGAGCCGCTGTAAGGTCACCCTCTTCTCCAGGCAGAACAGCCCTCAGCTAAATAACAATTTATTTCAGGCCTGAGGGTTATTAACGCAGGGCCCAGACGGTCACAACAGCACAGCACCAGACACCCTCCTCCCGCAGCAGGTGGGCCGGAGGAGGAACAGAAGCCGGGACGCCGCTTCCCGCCCAGCCCACGATCCTCTCCCAGAAGCCGACACCCCAGGCGCGTTACCGCTCCCCCGCCTCTGCCTGCCAGGGGCCGGGCCCCGCGCTCTCTCCACCGTCCCCGAGCAGCCCCGGGACTCTGCCCGCTAACCTGTCAGACCCCACCGGTAAATGTCCGCCTCCTCCACGCCCTGACCCTCCTCCCGGGTGCTAGCAGCGCGGCGAAGCGCCCGGAAGAAGCGGGACATGGCGGCGTCTCAACTCGCCGAACACCGGCGCTCCCTCACACCGCTCCCGCCACCTCAGCTCCGGGCGGGGCGCAGGCGCTCTCGGTGAGCGGCAGGACCGGCCCGCGGGCGGGGCGAGCCCCGAGCACCGCCCCGGCAGCGGGAGGGAGGGCTTAGAGTTACCGCCGGGCGTAGGGGAAGGACAACGATGGCGCCGGTGGTGCTACTGCTGATACTCTCGGTGCTGCCGGTGGCCGCCGCCTACTTGTGCTGCGTGCGGCGGCACACGGGCAGCGCGGGGTTGGTGCTGCGCCGCCGGGAACCGGGCCGGGCTGAAGTGCGGAGGAGCAGCCCGCCGCGGGATACCGTGAGTGCCGAGGTCGGGAGGGAGGGATTGAGGGAGGAACCGGGCGATGGCGGGGAGCTGACCTCTCGCCTCCTCTCCGCAGTGGGCCCCGCGGCTGTGCGGCTCCGGGCTGCGGCTCTTCGTCCATGTGGCCAACACGGTGAGTGGGTTGGGGATGTGCTGTGCTGTGCCGCTGCGTTCCTCCTCCCTTCCCCTCCCCTCGGGCCCGGCACCTGACGGCGGTGCGGGAGCAGGGTGGACACGGGGGTAAAAACCCAAAGGTTGATGGGTGAAACCAGCCCGAGGGAAACCAGCCCGGGGGAAACCAGCCCAAGGGAAACCAGCCCAAGGGAAACCAGCCGGGGGTTTCGCAGCGAGGAGGGCTTCGTGGGGAAGGTAGGAGCCGCGTTTGCTAGAGGAGCCGTGTGGAAGTTGTGTTTCTCTGCCGTGGCGTGGAGTTCACCCTGTCCCCCAGGTGGGATGCCGTGGGAGGAGGGAGAGCTGGGCCCGGCCTGAGGGGCTCCGTCACGGGGGTCCTGGGTTGTGCAGAGACAGAAGCCAGCATCAAACTCGGGTTACAGACTTCACCATCTTTCCTCAGGGGTGAAGGGCTTGGGGTGCTTCAGCCCTTTCAGTGAGGTTTTCAGGAAGGCGTCGAAGGCAGCTGTCCCACCAGAGCTCTCCTTGGGTGGGCTTTGGGCAGCCCTGGAGCCTGCAGGTTGTTTCCCTCTGTGGCTTTGTGTAGGAGGTGTGACAGCTCTGTGTCTGGGTGCTGCAGGGAGAAGAGCCTGCATCCCCTTGACAGCGAGTGTTGTCTGTCCAAAAGCAGGTGAATTTTGTTGCTGCTGCTGCTGCTGAGCCTTTCCTTTTCAGCCAGTGTCAAGGCTAGGCATGAAAGCCTCATTTTCAGCAGTGTGGCCTGTTACAAAGCTTGGTGGCTGGTTCGGCCTGGGGGGAACACTAGTTTTGGGCTGTGCCTTTACTTGTGAGAATGCCTTGCAAGTGGCTTTCTCCCAGGACATAACAACAAAAATACCTTTTTATCCTTTGCTTTGGGGCCACTTCTGGCCTGTGGCCTTGGGCTTGTTTCCTTTCCTGATGCCCCCTTTGTAGGGGGAACATGAGATTCTTAACCTCCTATAGGACTGTGCTGTTTTAGATTGCATACAGATTAGGAGCAACGTGTTTTTTTAAAAAATAAACTAATTCTTATGCAATGTGTGAGGCAACGTATCATTCCATGGATCTAGGAGTGTGAGCATTGCTTCAGATTTGTACTGTATTTGTACATCCCTTAACATAGAAATCCACTGTTGAGCTATTAAGGCAGGCTAGAACAAGGATGATATCTTTGGGACCATTGATATTGCGACACTGGCAACCCCAAGGTATTTAGCTGCCATGAAGTTTCTAAATTTCTCATGCTTTTCCAAGTTGACTCAGTGTACTGCAGGTGCTGGTTGAGTGACAGGAAAGATTGTAACAATGAGATAAACAAAATCATAATAAGTTTCTACCTTATCCAATTTTTGCATAATATGCAGAACATGAAGAAACTAACAGGTGGGAGCTATGTAAATGCCTCTTAAAAGTGTTGCAGCCTGCACCTGCAGGCTTTCTGGCCAAGTCAGGGAAGAAGATCTAGAAGAATATACTCTTTATAATTATATAAATATGAGAAGTGGGGGAAAAGCATTTTGGGCCAATTTTGTGGCCTGAAATGCAAGTGTTTGTGTTTTTTTTAACCACATGGCATTGCATGCTCTCTAGGGTGCTTTGAGACTGCAGCAACTGAGCACATTCAGCATTTCTTGTCTAGTGAGGAACATGTTCAGGTCAAAGTTACTGCAAATCAGTGTTTCTGTTTGCTTTCTTCTAGGCTTTTGGACAGATCTGCTTACTGCCAGTCTTAATGAGGTAAGAGCAGGGAGTTTTCTCTCTCTCTTAGATTTTTTTTTTTGTTTTTAAGACACACTTGCATTATACTGCACTTACAGGCTATCTGAAATAACCCTTCTTATGAGGAAAGCCACATTAACTTGATTGGAGAGTGAGCAAGATCATATAATAGATATTGTTTATTAGATTTATTTTTTTTTAAGCTGCTTTGGTTTGAGTCTATCAGAAGATATTTTCCTTTTTTCACACTCAGGCAGGTGCATAGAAACTGAATTTAACAGCTTGTCTCTTTGCCTTTCTGTTCGTTTGGTGAAGAGCAGTCTTCACGTGTTCATGGGCGTGTTAATCTGCAGTGTTTATCATCAGTAGTGGTAAAAGAGTGGTAGTAGTGGGGAAATTAGGTCAGAGATGAAGTTCAAAGGTTTTGATGTCAGTCTTTTACTTACGTTTTTCTTTAAGAGCTGTGCTTTCAAGTGTAGGTTGCATTTGGGTAAGAGGTGTCAGGAACCTCAGGCTCACGCTTGGCTCTCGTGGTTTGCCCATCATGTGCTGGGCCATCTGTGCAGATCCCAGGAGACTAAAAAAGTGTTAAACACAGTTGGTACTCCTGAACTTGTACTTGGTGCATGATCTTTTTGTGTGAATCAGACAAACTATGTTGAAGAAATTAACGGAAAAGTCTTAAGGTTCTTGTTCAAACAGGATTAGTGCATGAATGGCTTATACTAGTTGCTCCCTTTGTCTTCCACTCTGTTCCTGTCTTTACTGTTCTGTGGATGTATATCTAATGAAAGCAAATTAAAAACTTTCACCATTTTTTCACAGTTTGGGTTTATGGAGGTTGTCTGGCCTTATGGCAAGAGGTAGGAGGCTTTGTTAATTAAGCAGAAAGAGTTTGATGCTGCCTTTAGAAAAGGTGTGAAGAGATTTAGCATGTAACTGTTGCAACTTCATGCTGGGAGAGCAGACTGCTAAGACAAAATGTTCTTGGATAAGGTTCCCTCTGAACAGTCTGAGAAATTAGTCACAGTAGAGCTTGCAAACTCTAGCAGTGACTCTCTCTTTCAGGCTGAACAACTTCTCTCTCATGCGTTCACTTGACATTCAAGAAGATCCCACGTTTATCCCAGAGGTTGCTGCAGAGGTTACGGAAGACAAGTCTGAGGCTAAAAGCACTTCAGATATTATAGAGCAGCTGATAGATGCAAGGTCAGTATGTGAGAGTGGAGTGGAAGAGCAGGCATGTGGGACTATTACATTAGTGGGAAGCTGTCATCAATAATCTGGATTAAAATCTTTTCCCTGCTACTTTACCAAGTTGTGCTGCCTGCCATCTTTGCTTTTGTGACTTAGAAATTGCCAGTATTTACAAGCAATGTGAATTTTCTACAAGCCTCAGAGAATCTGTTTGTGGAAGAGACCAAATTCTGTGCTTGCCAGGGCTCTAGTTGCATTGTTAGAGCACATAGATTTGGTGGTTGGCTTGCCAGCACATACATACCCTCAAGTAAGTTTGCAGGTGCACTGCTTCTTGCTTGCAAGGAGTCTCAAAAAGAACACAAGTTGCTTAGAGGAGGGGAGAAACACAGGTTATAAAGACAGTGATCTGCAAGAAGTTAGTCTTTGTGAGGTTGTTTGGATAAAAGCCTTTTTGGCCTCTTGGTTGCAGTCCATCCTTGATTAAAGCCTGCTAGATTCCAGGCAAAACATTACTCAGTGTCATGGTTTAACACTGGCCTGGCAATTAAACTGAATAACAGATGCTCTCTATTAATCCCCCTCTCCTCCCTGATAAAGGAAGGAGAGAGAATAAGGGAGAGAGATTTATAGGTTGGAAACTAAACTACACAACTTTAATGAAACAGTAATGATAAATAGGAAAAATTACAAAATATATACAAATATACAGGAAAATTGATACCACGTTCCTCCCCCCTTCCCCCCAATAACTCTCACGTCACCACCGAGGCTGCAGGGCAGCCCTGGGAAAGTCCAGGCTGGAATCCTGGAGTCGGCAGCAGTCGGGAGCTGGAGGCAGGAACACACAGATTCAGGCTGGCAGGGATCAGGACCACAGGCAGAGGAACGGACGGAATCCTCCCAGGATGCTGAATCCAAAGAAACCAGGAAGGGGCAAGGAAGGGAAGCAGGAAGAGCAGGAAGGAGGGGTTTGACCCTTGTGATCCCTCAAATTTATACTGAGTATGAGGTGTGTGGGATGGAATACTCTGTTTGGTCAATTCTGGCATCTATCTTGTCCGGTCCTCCCCAAAGCAGGGTTTCAGGTGGGACCTCCTTACTCCTTCTGGAGGGTAAAATGTTCCTCAGAGCTGAGCAGTGTCCTTGGCTCTGCACACCAGTCTCTGGCAGTAACTATAAACATCGAGCGTTACCAGTCCTAGAAGCAGACACTGTCTGAGAAACTTGCTGTTAATTTCAGCAAGTGCAACTACTTACAAGAGACTTAGCTGAAAGCAAAAGTACAAGACAGAAAATGACCTTTATCCTGGCCCACACCAGGACACTCAGGCTTGTGTCTTGCTGAGCTCTGATGCTGAGGTGGGAGCAGCTGCCCTGCTACGAATGCTCTCCCCATCTTTTTTTTTTTTTAGATGTGGGCCTATCCAGTAGTTACTGATGTCTATGAGCATTGGTCAGGGTGAGTGCTGCATTCTGGTTCTTGTGTCCCCAGCTCTGCCAGTGATATATTACAGAGTGTCAGCTGAAACGTGTAGGCAAGCCTTCCAAGTGGTGACCTGCAGGTTTGCTGTGTGTGCGTGATGCCCAGCCTGCTTTGGACTATGATGCTGAAGTCTGCAGGTTTAATCAGAAATGGATCTGACAGTTCACTGTTGCCCCTTTAATCCTTTCTTGGCAGGTCTGATTCTGCTCCCAATGGGTTTAGATTCAAAGGCATCAAAGACTACCTGGACTGCTACCGGTACGTGAAATTGTGCTCTGGGAACAACCTGTCTCCTGTGTTTTGCTGCTGTGGGGAGCTACTGTTCCACAAGCTCTCAGGCATCAATTTGTTAGGATTGTCCTTGAGGTACCACTATTTAGCGTGACCTTTTCCTCTAATAACAAAGGAAAGCCAACTGGGAGAGCTGGCACAGCTTCTACAAGCCCTGCAAGGATATTTAAATGCTGTTTTCCTCATCTTATTTTCATTCTCTGGAAGAGAATTCTACATACCTTGTTTACCCAAACGTGTGAGTGAGAAGGAGAGAGGAAGGTTCAGCTGAATGATGTGAGTTCCACGTAATGCGTGTCCCTTGCATTTCCCAGCTCCAACTTCTTGTGCTCCTGTGGGCAGTTCAGCTGCTTTCACCAGTAAATATATGCAGCTCAGGAAGAGCTGGAAGCACATCCATGGCTCTGAGGTTCTGCAAGCTGTTGGCTGCTCAGTAATTGCTGGTTGCCTTTAGAATGTGTGTCAGATGTGGAGCACCCATATAAATCTTTCTGTGCTCCTGGCACTCATTCCTCAAGGACCAACTCTGCCACTGTCTAGTGTGGCCTCGGAGCAAAAGGTGGACACTGCAGCCTGGTACTAATAGGTGCATCCTCTGGCTGTGAGGCTCTCATGTCAGCCAAAGATGGATGGTTTTGTGTTGTAACATACCCTTTTGCCAGGAGGGAGGGAAGGTGGGTTGTGACAGTATTGCTGGAAGCTCGTTCTCTGTAGCAGGAGTCCTGTATAGAGAGTGCTGGCCTCTTTATCTTAGCTCATGATACAGGGAGTTTCATAGGCTCAGGCTTTCAGGAGCTTGAGGATGCTGGAAATCTGTCAGCTGTCCTACCCTGTTTATCTGGTGGTTTAGGAATGTCTGGGTAACTCTCCTAGCGCCTGCCCCTACTCCAGGGGCTGGGGGTATGCTGTGTAGGCAAATTCTCTCCTTAAAGAAGGGGGTCTCCTGTCTTGATGGTGTTACCTGTATTGAAACCATCACCACACACAGATTCTTACCTAGTTCTTGCTTACACTTGTGACAGCTGCTGTCTTGCTACATAAGAGACAAACCCTGTTTGTGGGTGTGGTGTGGAGGTCTTGTAACAAGGTCCCAATTTCTCCTGTTCTGTAGGAGTGGGAAGCTGACTCCATCTCAGGTAGCAAGGAACATCATTGCCATGCTGGAGGACTGCGACAAATCCACACCCCCACTCAGAGCAATTGTGCAATGGGACCAAGAACAAATAATGCTGGTAATGTCTATCTCTGGTAGGAAACCCCAACAGCAGTAGCATCCATTAGAAGAGGCAGAGGCTTTTCTACTGATATATTGCACAGAAAAATACATAAATTTTCCCTCCCTACTTGTGTAGAGGACTACAGACAAGTTAGCTTTCCTTTTGCAAAGAGAGGCAGCTTTAAAGCAATCTGTTTCCTGCTGGGTGACTATGTTTAAAATGAGACTTCTGTGCTTATGTTGCATCCATCAGCATAGATGCTTCCAATAGTAGTTTTCCGTGAGCATATGGTGGAAGAAGAAATAAACTTTTACAGTTTGGCTCAGCAGGAGCTTGAGAAGGCCATTTTTGGTATCTCTTCTGATACTGGTAATGACCTTCAGCTCAACTAAAGATATATACCTTTTTTTTTCTCTGTGCAGATGGCTGAGGCCTCCACTGCTCGTTACAGGAATAAATGTACCCTGTCTTACCTGGATGGCATCCCAGTGTGTCTGAAAGAAGAGTTCAAAGTGGTGAGTTTCCTTGTCTAGCTGTTGGTTCATGCTATAGGTAGTCACCTGGACAACTCACTGTGACAGAGTTTAAAGGCCAACACCTCAGCAGAAGCCTGACAATATATTTGTAATAAGGGGTATTTTGTGGGTTTACGATGACAAGGATTAACAAATTTTTGCCAGGTGAAGACAGATTTTGAGTATAGCTGGTATGTTCCAAATCTTGTACTGGTTTCTTTAATCCATGAGGAATAGAGCGTGGGGTTGGGAAGCAATCCAGTATGATGAAAGGAGAATGTATAAATGCAACTGCAGCAGTGGGTTTAACTGTGTTTCTCAGGTACTGACTCTGTTCCACTGGCACAGAATTCCTGTCTCCTTACCTAAAAGGACATACTTGTGTCAGAAATATGCAAGTTACTTTGAAAATCCCTGCTCACAAGGAGTTTTACCTGTGGACCACTAGCAGCTACAATTAAATGCTTCTGGTGGTGCCATCAAGCTGTTTTATGCTCTGCAGAGACTTGCCCATAGGGTGGGAATCCTGTTTATGTACAGATTCTTCCATTGCTGCCTCAAAGTGAAGAGTACTTAGTACACCCTGCTAATGAGTCCATCTGGTATTTTGGCATTCATCTGATCTTAATGCCTTGCTTCAAGGCACTGCAGATCTGAAATGATGCGTCTCTGTCCATAGAAAAATGGAAAATAAAACTCCTTTGTGCTCTGGGGCCAAGGTGACTAGACTGCAGCCTGTGCATGTAGCCATTGCATTGCTGCAGGGAGGCAGACTTTTTGACCTGCCTACATTGCTGGGGTTTTAGGATGAATAATAAGGTGTCTCCTTGCTAAGGCACCTTACCATCACCGAGTGGGAACAGTGTATCTTGGGACAGAGCCTGAAACTGAAGATGCTACTGTGGCCAAGAAGCTGCGAGAGGCTGGGGCTATCATTATTGGTGTATCAAATATGCACGAACTAGGGACTGGAACAACTGGATGCAACCCTAATAGGTAAAAATCTCTCTCATCTCTCTTCCTCTCCAGTCTAGAAAGACCTAAAAGTCTGTCCAAAACTGACAGGGAAGTTTACAAAACTAAGGCACTTCTATTATATGGAAATAAAAGTGATGTAAGCACCCTGTATAGGGAGAATCCTGGGGGTATGAAAACCCAGCATTGTAGATTTGATGGTCAGAGTATCTGTGGAAGCCTGGAGGCTCCTGAAACCAAAGGAAGGGGAGGATCCAAGTGGTATTTATCATCTGAGTAAAGAACTTGGTTTGCCAGGCTTACAGGCCCGGAGGTGTGAATGTTTACACGATGAGTGGTAGACAAAAGCAATGACAGAAAGCAAATAAATAGTAATCTAATGGTCAGTCACAGTAAATACTAAAAGGCCCAGATCAGTGAGAAAATGTACAGTCATCTCAAGAGAGTGTAGCATTTTTATTTCATAGCTAAAACAGGTTAACTGGAATTTGCTTTGCTGTTGTGAATTCTCCAGCTGTAGCCAAGCTGAGAACTGCTTTTCCAGAGCAGTGATCCTCATGGCCTTGATGAGATGTGCAGAGATGTGCTTTGTGCATGGGTGGCTGGCTGGAACTGGGGCTCTCCCTTAGCTGCACCAACATGCCAGCAATAACACCCTTACAATAACATCCTTACTGTGTGAGGTTGGCTGGATGCCCTGCTGCCTGGAAGGTCTCTGGTGTCTGAGGACCATGGTCAGCCTGGAGACTTTGGGAACTGCTGTGCTGGGTTAAAGGGCAGAGCTTGGGATGCTGATGTACATGTCTGTAAGAATTGCTGAGCACTGACTGCTCCACCTTTTGGAACTGCATAAGGCACTGTGGCATGCAGTGACAGCACAGTGCTGTCACAGACAGAAGAGCTGGAGTGGCATCCTTGCTCTTGTTTTGAGACTCTCTCTTTTGGGTAGCCTGCTTTTGGTAAGAAGAGGTTTGGATTCTAAGGCACAAGTCTTTTTGGCATCTTGTTTTCTAGGGACTATTTGGGATGAAATGGATGTTTCTGGATGAAATGTTTCTGGATCTTTTCCTGACCTGTAGTGTAGGCATTTCTTCCTGGAAAAAGATTCAACACTGTTTGTCTGCTTCAGGTACCACAAGATCCCTAGGAATCCTTACAAGCCTAACCACTTCACAGGTGGGAGCTCCAGTGGGTCAGCAGCAGCTGTAGCAGCAGGTGGGTCCTAAATGGAGTTCAGGGATGGTGGGAGAAAGGCCCTGAGCCAAAGTACCTCAGGCATTGAGTTTTTATGAGGGGGCTTAGAAGCTGGAGGGAAATACTAGCTGAACAGAGAGCTCTGTGTGCTACGGTGGCTACAGATGCTGGTAGAGTGGACAGGGCAACACAGTGTCTCTCTGATCACAGGCCAATGTGTGTTTGTGGGTTTTTTGTAGGTCTTTGCCCGGTGGCTATTGGCACAGATGGAGGCGGCTCTGTGAGGATTCCTGCTTCATTCTGTGGTGTGGTGGGGCTAAAAGGTAGACCCCTTTAGTCATGGAGAGGGTGTATGTCTTGATTGCTGTATCAGATAGCATGCCACAAACAAATCAGGGACGGTCTGATAATTCCTGTCAAGCAAAACCTGACCAGATAAACTCCAAGCGTAACAGCCTGAGAGTCATTTGGGTTGGATGGGCAGAGTGGAAGTATCCTCAGTGTACTGACTTTAGAACAGATGTTCAGGAAAAACTAACTTACTTGAGTCAAATGCTAAAACAAATTTTGTGCTGCTTTTCTTTCTACTCACTCATCCCTCCTCAGTCTTCCTTCTTTGTTTGTGTGGATGGTGGCCTGGCAGGATTGTCACTTTTCTTAAGGGATTATCATTCCAAAGGATCTCTGCTGCTTCATCTGAGATGAGTTGAGATTACTCTGTCTTTCTCTGTCATTACTCCTTTTTTCCATCTTCCACATGTGATCAACTCGGTTAATCTTGATTTATCTGAGGAAGATAATTATGACAATGATGGCAAAATTATAACTGGTCAAAAGGGCAGTATGAATACTCACAGAAGGCGACTGGTATTAGGCATGAGGGCTCACAAGTGAAACAGGCAAGATCTCCCAGGAGGTGGTATCTCCTGCTGTTGATAATCCTGCTCCTGCCTTTCCCTCCTCCACACTATAGATGCTCCTTCTGCATATTTAAATGCATGTATTTAAAAATGCTCCTGCACATATATTCCTTCAACTAAAAACCTTATAGGGGGAAACAGTTTCACTATCTGTTGAACACATCTGTTTCAGTCATGAGACAGATCATGGCCAGCAGAACAGGGTACCGAAAGATGAGTGACTCAGTTCTGAAACAGCAGAGGTAAAAGTAAACTGGCAGGGGTGTGTTGTTTACTGACTGGGTGCACCAGAGGCATGTAGTTTAGATTTTACCAGTGACTGCTGATACCTAGCTAACTGCCCATTTAATTTTCTCTAGGTACATTTGGGCGCATCAGTGGCCACGGCAGCTTGCCACTCTCCTACTCCACAGTCAGCGTAGGTAAGAGGACTTGTGCTCCACTTCAGGGACCTTGCTGTGTGTTGTTCTGACAGGGGAGGAGACATCTGTATCTACAAAATACCTCGAGAGGAAGGTCCTGTTTACCTCTTGTTAAATTTTTTAACTGTCCTCTCATTTACAGGCCCTATCTGTACCTCAGTGGCAGATACAGCCATTGTCTACAGTATTCTTGCTGAGCCAGATCCACTCTATCCATATGGTAGGTGAATCCTTTTCCTTCCAGAGCCCAAGTGGTCTGCAGTCCTAGAGGGTTCCTGTGTAAAAGGAGGAATTCTTGTTTATTCCTTGCAGGTCTTAAACAGCCCAAAGCAACCCTTTCTGGTATGTGTGCTCCTGACCTGAAAGGCTTAAAACTGGGAGTGGACTGGACATTTTTTAAGGTGCCTGTTCTATCTCTTTTCTGCTGCTTTGCAAAATGAGGTTTTAAAGGAATTCAGTGCGTTGCCCATCATTGTTAGAGCTTCTCATGTTTAGTTCTATAATTAGAAGAGAATATAGCCTGGATAAAAACATCAACAGGGATAGATTTTTTCCTAAGGCAGCCTTTTGAGTAAAAGTCTGTTGGAGGCATGAGTTTGTACAGTTGATGGCAGTATGCTTCTTCATACTGCTGTTTCTATTGGAAGCAATGCTTCTGTACTGATTAAAAAAGGCAACTAGTTTAAAATCAAATGAGGAAAAGTAATGTAACCATTTGGTGATGCTGCTGTAGCTGCTGAGTGGTATTTCATCATTCCAATGTAGAAACTCAGCTTGCTAGCTAGTACCACTTGGCACTTGTAATACAATCCCAAAAATGTGTTCGGGATTTTTTCCCTGGAGATAAACAAGGACTCTTTCTGGCTCTGCCAGAATACCCTCTCCTCTGGAAAAGATTGCCATTCCTGTTTCCTATGGAAATGACTTGAAAGCTGTTCTCTTGGAGCAGGACCTAAGGCAGTCCCAGAGAGCTGTGTCACTGCCATTAGGAACAGGAACAAGGAAAGCTCCATCAGGACCAAAGTCTGGGTGCATGTGTTCACCAAGGAGAGGAGGGCAATTCCTAATGTCTACTTACTTCTTTCTTCTTATTCTCTAGGCATGTGATACTGAAGTCCTGTCCATGTGTGAGAAAGGTAAAGAGGAAAAGTCTTATTTCTCATTCTGCCTGATGCCATGGTACCACTTGGTCCTTTTTTTACGTGTACATTAAAAAGATCTTGCCTGAAGTCCTTAAAGGCAGACATTTAAAGGGGTCTGGCTGGACAAACAGCAGTATCATTGTATTAGGGAAATGCTCGTGGCTGCTGAGGGTTAAAAAGCTCAACAGTTGTAAGCTTGTCAGGTTACAATGAAAGAATGCAGCCCAGTGTGCTAAGCCTCTGCCTGTATAATGACAGATCTGTGCTCAGTAATACTTACTCTGCAAGCTATAAGGGTAAAAGACTTTTAAAGGAGGCACTTGTTTCACAACATAATGTTCAGTAGGAAGGATGGGAATAGGTCTTTGTGTTGTATCCAGTCCTCTGGCATTTCCTTGAAATCAGCCAAATGATGCCTTTAGGGTAGTTTGTCAGATTTTAGACTAAGCAAAATTGACCTTGGGGGTGGGGGAGAAAGACTCTACAAAGCTTGGTATAGTACTTGCCCTCCTACTCATTGGAGCTGAGAATTCACAATATTCAGGCTTTGTTTGCCTGGATTGTCTTCAGCCTACTTATTTCCATAGACACGGTTATACGTGTGTAAGGCTTTATTAGGAGAGATGCACCACAAGCCAGTGAACTAGGCAAGCTTGGCTATTTATGTAGAAATAAGGGTCAAAAGAAAGAAGAGGATTCTTTTTGGTCTGCAAAAGACTCACTTTTCCTGAAGTCGTGGTGTCCAGCCTTGCTAAAATGCATCAGGGATTTAGTGAACCTGTACTGTTGATTCTGGTCTGCTGAGTATCCCTCAGCTTCCTCTACCCTTATAGTTCAGAAGAGGCTTTGATGCATCTCATGATCCTAAATAATCACATCATGCTATTGGAATGCTGGTCACATCAGGTTCTCAGGGAAGCACTGTCAGTCCCTCTTTATGGTTCAGGTTACCTGTGGGGCTAGAGGGAGGAGAGAAAACTTGTGGGTAAATTAGGATCCTGTCTGCAAGCTGTTACCACTACTCTGCTGGAATATTGAGATCTAGTTAGGCTGAAGGCTTTTACCTACAAGAAGCAGCTACAGCAGTCTGCATGCCATGATGCACTGAAGATGCTTGCTTTGTAAAGGCCTCTAGGGTCTCCAGCTTCTTAAGGGGATCAGAATTCATGCCCATTCTGTGAAGTCTGATGAACTCAGGGATGCTGTCTGTGCTTTACCTGTACTGTATGCAGCTGTGGAGCACCTGCAGAGTTTGGGAGCCAGCGTGGTAGAAGTGTCTCTTCCGGAGATGGAGGAAGTTCAAGTAGCACATGTAATCTGCATTCTCAGTGAGATGAGGGACTTTCTGCAACCTGACTTCAATAAACATTTTGAGGAAATGGTAAGTAGCTGCAGTTTGGATCAGTGGCAGTATTGTGTCACTAATACAGAACAAGTATTGTGTCACTAAGAAACCTGAGGCTCTCCTTGTTTTCTGTGACAAACCATCTGTTGGATAACTACTGATACAGGAGAGCAGCTCTGAAAGAGAACTCCTAGGCTGTCACATTCAGGTTTTTGCAAATAGAGCCATGATCATTGTTTTCTCTTTCAGAATTTGGACACTCGGGCTAACCTGGCCTTGGCTTCCCAGTTCACAGCTCTGGATTATATTACAGTAAGGAACATACCATGGTGAAGGCTGAAGGGAGGCACCTGGTGAACTTGTAAAGGTGGGGTGGAGGATTTTCTCAACCTTCCCATACATGTGGGAAGACACCACCCAGCTGTACTGTCCTCTGCTGTGAAAGCAGGCTGAGTGATGGGGCACCACAGAGGACATGACACTTGGACTGGTATTCTGCATCTTGATTCCAAACTGCAGGAGTGGTGTCATCTTTTGCAGAGGCATAACTCTGACATGGGCAGAGTCTGTCAACATCAAATACAAGCCTCCTGAGCCAAGAGAGCCCAGTCAGACAGTAGTCTCTCTGCTTGCAGGCAAATCGACAGAGAACTCGGAGCATGAGATTTCTGCGAGAGATCTTCACCACTGTGAACTGTATCCTTACACCAGGTACTGGCAGTCATGGCCAAAGAGCTGGTCCCCAACAAGCTATGTGGTACATTCCAAGAATAGTAAATCCATTAGCTTTCCCTCCCCAATTTTAAGAGCACGACTTCTGTGCAAATACTGTGCTCTGCCTCAGGGCTTTAGAAAGTAATGCAGCCTGGCTAGAAAGACTGCTGTGTCCTGATAGGCTTTCTGCCTATATCCATGGTCATGAGAAACTCCTTGTTACTTGAAACAGGAGCTGCAGAGCACATTTATACAGGAGGGACTGGGCGTCTAATTATGCATGCAAATATTCTCACTCTAAATAGAAACTGCTTAATTCATAAATCTTGGTGATTTGATCGCATTCCAGGGGTGTGAGTTTGCATCACCAATGTATATCAAACACGTGGCTTTAATGAACTGAGATGTTTCTTGAAGATTTCACACTGCATGTATCTTCATTTGCTCTTTAAGGACTGGATCAGGTTGCCCAGAGAGGCTATGGAATCTCCATCCCTGGGGGATACTCAGAAGCCATTTAAATATGGTCCTAGGCAACCTGCTGTAGCTAACTGTCCTTGAGACAAAAGGTTAGACAAGATGACCTCATGAGGTCCCTTTCAGTTATTTTGTGCTTCCTCCACAGCTGTTGCTTCTACTGCACCAAGAATCTTTGAATCTGACCTAGTGACTGGGAGCAGTGATATGTCTTTCACAGCCCGGTCCATGAGGTAAGAAGAGTGCTGTTTGCACTATGGAAGCAAAACCTGGGGATGTGCTGCACTAACTCAAAGAGCTCAGGCTGTAGAGCAGGAGAGATCAATCCTAACTACCTCTCCTCGCCCCCCAAAAAGGGTGACTTTGCTTCTGTCTCAAGGCAGGAATGCTGATGGCAGCTTTTCCCCCAGGTTCATGCAGCTTGGTAACTTCACTGGGATTCCAGGCCTTGTGGTCCCCATTGGATATTCTACTGCTGGGCTTCCCATCAGCTTCCAGGTGAGTATCAGATCTTTGTGAAAGCTGGAGATTTTACGATTCAGCAGTCTTTGTCCTGAACCAGAGGGCTGCTGTTCCATATAATACACTTGAGGAGCTGGCAGGTACAGGTAATAAAACTTTTACATTGTGGGTGAAGAGATTTGCCTCACAGTAAATTCACTCCTGAACAGCAAAGGGACTCTTCAGCCATTTAAGAAGATAGATGTCTGTCTCTCTGTCTACTTGCATCAGTACCTGGTATTTGTTACTACTTTTTCCTTTCTTTTTTTTTATTTCTAATTTCTGTAACTTCTGTAAGTCCTTACCTCTTGATGTGGGTCTCATATAAATGAAAGGTCGATGTCTTGTAATTAAGTCACACTTCATCCCCAGTGCAGTGACACCATACTTACTGAGGTAAAATGGAAAAATATGGTTTTTAGGTTTTGTTGGGGGGAAAATTATGTTCTCCAGGGCTTTCAAGAGCATCTCTATGTGATGCTGTTTTTTCCTCTCTCTCTCTCTCTGCCTCTCATCTTCTCACAGGTCATGGCAAAATGGTGGGATGAAGCTGTTCTTCTGAGGATTGGCCTGAAGCTAGAGCAGTTCCGTCACCAGACCAAAAAACCATCCATTTATTATGACATCCTTGCATGACAGAATGACCAAGATTGGGAATAAGTCTTTTTTTCTCCTAGACTGACCTGACCAAGTATTAGAGTGGACTTGTTTCCAGTATTTATCTGAATAAGGCTTAGTAGCAGGCCTGTTTGAGAACAGGGAAGACAACTGATCTAAAAAGGCAATGATGCTGAGCAGACATAATTTCTGCTCCCTGTTCATTACTGGATGGCCCAGTTTATACTGGGAGACCATATGTGCTAGCTAGTTTCTGCTGGTTTTGGCAACCAGGGAAGCTGCAACTGTCTTCTGCAACTTCTTTCCCTCTAGGGGGTAAAGATGGAAGACGATTGCATCTACAGGCCCACATGCAGACAGCTTGTACTACTGTGCATGTAGACCTTAAACCTTCCCACAGGCCTGCCCCAGCTCCAGGACATAACAAAGGTACGGTTTTGAGGGGGAGAAGCAGCAAATAATGTCAGCTCCCTTGGAACAAGGAGGATCTTAACACACCTGAAGTTAGGTAGTGTATTTTTTTGCCCCTAAAATAGTCCCTCACAGCAAAGTAGAAAGCCTGTAGTTAAGTGTTACTGTGCTTCTGTCCTTCATATTGCAAACAGTAAGGTCAGTCTAATTGTTGCACAAAGTATGGGTCTTCTCACTGCCTGAGCAGTCCTGTCTACCTTCAGCCTTACATGCAAGGAGAGGAAAAATCAGAGAATGAACCCTCAGCAACTCTCTGACTCAAAGTCTTGGTTCAGGGTTCTGGCTCTGTTATACATCTCCATTTCCCAGGCTAAGCCTTTGAACACCTCTTTTTCCCCACTGGTTGCTTAGGTATAAGGCTACTATCATTTAGGTGTCCAAATGGAAGGAACTGCTTGGTAATGCTGTGAAATACTGCTTAAGAGGTGCTGAGCCAGTTACTGTAAACAGGTGAAATACGTAGAAGATTCTACTGAGTACTGCAGGAATTGAAGATGGGTGCAAGAAATGTGTTGCACAAAGCCATGTGAGTTTGCTCTAGATAAAAAGACAACCCCCTCTTATCCCAAATGTACTTCCTGAAGTAATCAACGTAGAATTAAGACACTGATTAAAGATGAGGCTATACTACACAAAAGATGTCAGGGTTCTAAGACTATTTCATTGAAAGGCCCCAGACTGTAAAACACCAAGTCCTGCCAGCAGCACTACAGTCACAGGAAAGAAAAAGACTAAGAATAAGCTAAGCAGCTCTGTGTGGTTTGGGAGTAGCTTGAGGTTAATGCTCAGAGGCATCTTTTGCCTACCACCTCAGGTATCCTGGGCTGTGATCAGGCTGCTGGAGAAGCTGTCCCAGACAGGAGCAGAGAAGATCACTGTAGTCCTAGCTTGGAAGGAAAGAAGGAACAGAAAGTAGCTGCAGTTTCTCCCAAACTTGGTACCATCAGTTTTCCAGCCCTACCTCCCCCCCCAATACGTATCCACTCTTTAAACAGAGCTAGCACTTTACTAATGGCTAAAGTCAAGTCAGATCACATCTGAATGAAAGAGCATTGCATTGCCTTCCCCTTGACTACCCAAATTAAAGCATCAACTACCATCAGCTGTCATCATTATCCACAGTTAAATTAATGATATGTTTTTTTTATCTTCAATCCCTCTATGTGATACTGCCACAACTATTCTTTCCACTAGATTCTAGTGCAGTTCAACTGTATGAAGAATGGTTTAATAGCCAAAGTATTTCCTCTATTATTAGTAAGTTATTAAGTACTACCAGCATACCTCAGATTGAAACACTTCTGAAATGCACTGTATAGCAATATGGGAGTTTTTAAGTGTTTGACAAGAATAAATTTTTGCCAGGAACATTACTCCTGGAGGAAAATGACTAAATATTCCCTAATTTAATGCTATTACTCAAGGGATTATAGAGGGATGTTTAAAATACGCAATTACTGTCCTGCTATTGAAGCTATTTCAAACCCCTTCCTAAATGAGATACTACTCTAAAATTGTTGTTTCGGAGTGAGGAAGCTGAAGTTGCTAGGGGGAGAAATAGGAGCTAAAGAGATTTTTATTTCTTAAAAATAATACTTGCATCCTGCTAAGACTTGAGAACTGAGAGCTTTTACTGACTGACCATAACTTAAGTCTGTCTTTCCACACACTGCTTCCTCCCTTTCCCTAAACTGGTCACACCAGTGCACATCTCCAGTGCAAGACTTCCCTGGTACTGAGGTTACCAAGATAAATTTTGTGCCCTGGTGAAAGGCCCCATGTTTCCTTTCTTCCTCTGGGTGTTGGCTTATCAGAATTCTACAGCAGACCAGTTCCTAATTAACAGCAGTACTGTCCCCACATTATGCAATAGTTTCGTGAGCAAAGCAGACACAGTGACCACACACACAAGCCTGTTGCATCACATAGATATATGTATGGGTATAGATATACGTTATATACACATTGATTTTTTTTTTTTTTATATATATAAAATAACACCTTGTTTATAAAGCGACATTTAATTGCCACTGGTTCCCTTCCCACCCCACAAAAACAATAGTATACAAAATATAAAATATTTTAAATATTTATAAACGCTGCAAGAAAAAATAGAACTGTACGAAAATATTTTTTTTTTCTGAGGTTCCCTCTCTGCCCTGTAGGGAGGGACAGAAAAAGGGGTACATGTTTGGCCGGCCTAGTGTGCCTTGAGTCCATAGTTGTTAAGTGGGTAGGAGTATGCCCTGCCTAATACTATCCGGTCCCGGAGGAGCTTAAATAAGACATAATAATTGCAGAAAAGGATGAGGGCCATGGAGAGGGTATGGTTCCACTTCTCTGAGCGCAGCAGTGAGTAGAGCTGGTAGCAGACCACACTGCCTTCGATGACAATCAGGAGGTTGAGCAGCCGTAATGGACGGTGAAAGAGGAACTGCAGAGAGAGAGAGAAAAAAAAAAAAAATAGTTAAAAAGTTCAGATTTCTATAAACAGCAGCAGTGTTGAAGCAGAGAGGGGCCTGTATATATGGCTGTCAGGCACCACTGGAGAAAGGGTCAGAAGAAATGTTAGTATTCTAACCAGCACTAGCTACTGCTTAGGGAAAGCAGCGTAAGAAACAAGGCACTCAGGAGTTTTGTTTTGCTTGAGAATGGGAGGAAGGGTAAAATAACCATACATATCCATTCCCCTGGAAGATGTTAACTAGAGCCCTCTTAAGAATTTGCCACTGGCTGCTCAGAGAGCTGCATTACAATGACGAGAAAACACCAAGAAGTCAGCAGTAGCTTCCACCTTGCCTCGACATCACTGTAATACTGCAATGGGAAAGCCCTCTTCTGCAAACGGGTGTTTTGTCTAGCAGCAACAGGCTGTGGCACAGTACTGACCTCTGTTCTGCACAATTCTGCTCAGCTGCAGCTAGGTTTGAGCCTCTCTTCCCTCCCCCAGTCATAACACATCAAATAAGAGAAGAGATACTTGCATAAAAGCGGGCGTGGGACACATCTGAAGGCACTGCAACGTTGTAAGGCCCAACTGCTTTATACAGGCATCGGCTACGTCGCACCAGAACTCCTTGTGGCCATATTGTGTTTTCTGACCAGCTGTGGGGAAAGAATGACAGACTGTTAACATCTTTGTTTCCAGCTCTCTCAACACGAGTTCACAGGAATGGACTGCATCTTGAAAAATACCAAAGCCTCTGCCACAAGGACATCTTTGCTTCCAGCTCTCTCAACACAAGTTCACAGGAATGGACTGCATCTTGAAAAATACCAAAGCCATACCACAAGGTCCTAACTCCCACTGGAAAAGCAGAGGGGTGACTGCAAGACCACCAGATGGACTCTGAATAATGTGAACAAATCACTGCCAGCTCAAGAACCTAGCCCACTGCATTGGAGGGGACGACCACCTGCACCTGCACAAGCTGCTTTGCCAGTAGCCAAATCAGCATTTGCTTCTGGAAATGAACCAGCAGTGACTGGAGGAGCTCAGACTGCTCTCGAGAACAGATGTTTCTATTTCTAGGGAACAGAAAGGCCAGCATGGTTGCATGGGGAATGGAAAAGTGTCCTCAGTAGATAAGCACTGCTGATACTTGCTTATCTACTAGAATGTCCTCTCAGCCCCTTGCTAGGCATGCCACCCTTTCCCCATCCCCACACTCACATATGCTGTGGAGCATTGCTGTAAGAACCATGTTCTAGTTTCTGCCACTTGCCAAG
The DNA here is from genome assembly GCA_023637945.1 of Phaethornis superciliosus. Lineage (NCBI taxonomy): Eukaryota > Metazoa > Chordata > Aves > Apodiformes > Trochilidae > Phaethornis > Phaethornis superciliosus. The sequence goes on along the minus strand of JAJQWJ010000001.1, from coordinate 81,544,519 downwards.
GTGGGCAGCTGATCTGTGGAGCAGGTCACAGTACTTGGGAGGCAGCAGCTGAGTGGTGAGCATGACAAAGGCATTGATCCACACCATGATGAGGTGCTCGCAGGACCAGCGCATGTCGTAGTACTGGGTGCTCTGCAAAGAGACCAGACAAGAGCTTGGCACCAGTCACAAAACGGAGGAAGGAGTGACAAGGGACATACTGCAAGTGCATCCAGCAGACCCAGACCACACGTTACAGGCATGCACTTTCAGACCAGTGATTTCAGAGGGTTACAGCTTAGGAAACACTCAAGACTCCCTTCTCCTTGACCTGAAGGAGAGAGGGCAGGGGGATGGATGCTGCAGCTGGTGCATCTCTTCCTCCAGCATCAGGTAACAAGAGGGTTTGCTTGCCACAGAACTGCCCCTGGAGCACCAATTGCACCAAGACTGCTGTATGGATTGTGGAGCCCTGCCCATTTCACTACTACAACTGGAGCTCACTCGAAATTTCAAGTTAGAAAAATGACAGGTTAAAAAATACAAGCCCCACATTGACAAGAGGTTCTTGGATTTAGCTTGCCAAGCATCCTAGTTGGCTCTGTTATATAACAGGCTGACCACCAAAGCCTCTGATCCAAGCACTCGAAAGCCAGGATGTTGGATCTAAGACAGGTAATAACTGGTTCCTTTTTCTAGGAAGAACACAGCTATCCATCTGCTTAGGACAAGGGCAGGAGAAGGGGAGTTAGTAAGTGGGGTGATGGGACTAGAGGTGCATCACATTTATGGCAATACCTATCCACCAACCAGGAGCAGTACTAGTGCACTCCGGATGCTCCGCTATCCGGGCTGCCGAAGGGGAGACAGAGAAAAGGGGAATTAACCAGGAGTTTGTCCTGGCAGCAATTCACACAACGTTCAGAAGGAGACAGCGGGCAGGGGCAGAAAGAGAGCCAGACAAGAGCTACCTTCACAAAACACAGTGGCAGGAATGCCACGTAGTAGGCACTGAAGAGAGAGTTGAAGAGAACTTCCTTGATCCTGCGGTTGAAGTCTGCTTTTAGGCACTCCACCTCATTGCGGATGAGATCTGGGGACAGGGGGCAGCTGTGTGTGGGGATAGACGTAGGATTATTGAACTGTTCTCTCAGTGATTCCCACAGAAGCGAGAAGAAATCTTTGACCAGGCTGCTGACAGCTGAAGCCCCATCATCCACCATCTGTTCCTGTACCGAGTACCCACAGTCCGTAGGGAGAGGCTGTGTTCTGCTGTCCTGGTGGAAGCAGCACAGAGGAACGTAGACACCAAACCTGCAGGGAAAGAAAGAAAGAAAGGGATAAAATGATAACCACCCCAACATGAAGCAAGGGGCACCCTTCTCAACAGATGTTGGCCCTAAAGAAAGGGCTACCACAAAGGAACGCTCACTTGAGAAGCTAGTGCTCAGCTCCTCCCCCCTAAAAAGCCAGAGGCTGCAACTTTAACAGCCATGCAGAGAAGTTTCTTTAAATCCCATTTGTGGGACCAGTGAACCCAATGGCTCAGCCTGCAGTCAAAGTAAAGGCCCTTCATGCAAACAGCATACCGAGGCACTTTGCTTCATCGGTGCCACCTCCTCTCATCATCCTCTGGCCACTCCTACTTCCCATTTAATCATAAGATGAAGAGATGGATTACAGCCACCAGCTCCCTTTCCCACGGTGGCTCATCCAACCCCAAGTACCTGTGCTCCCCCAACCCTGAAGGTACAAAGTGGTGTCACTCACGGGTAGCCCAGGAAGAGGAAGTTAAGAACAGAATGGCTACGGAAGAGGTTGACCAAAGTCCAGCAGAGCACCCATCCACACAGGGTGAGCAGCACCAGGCGCACCATGTAGTGAACCACCGATGTCGCACCCACCTGCGAGGCCTGCAAATGGAGAAGAAAACTTCAGCAGCCAGGTCACACCGGTGCTAGAACGTGAGCACAGGGGTGCCTGGGGAGGAGGACCAAGGAGAAGGATGCCCTCGTCCTCCCAGAAGTAGGAGACTGACTCTCTTACAAGGTTGTATATCTTTTATTTTATTTATTAGATATTAGATAGAATCCGAAGCAAATGGTTTTGCTCATCCCTTATTGCTCTAATAATAGTAGTCCAGGACAGCCTGAAACACATTCCCTCTTGCTCTTTTCCTTTAGAAGGATCAGATCTCATCATTCATTTTACTTAAGAACTGAAATGTCACCATTCTTGGAAGCTAAAATGGCTTGGCAACCTCAAATTGAGATTTCTGTCACTCAGCTCTAATAGATGTACAGGCTGCAGTCTAGGGAGGAGGCACCACCTTCAAAAGGACAGAAAACAAGCTTGTTCCAATCTCCAGAAGGGAGAAGCAACTGAACTATGAGGATTGTTAGGAGTAAAAGCCAATAGATATGCAAGAACTGGAAGGAAGGAAGGTTTCAATGCAGCAATTTCAAGTCTATGGGAAGTTCTATGGAGGATGAAGATAAATGAAAATGGGAGGCATTGGAGATGAAAAAAGCACTTCAGAGATCCTATCTTCTCCATTCATCTATTCAACAGGATGTACCCTGTTCCTTTATTTTATTTATTTTTAAACTTACTGGTTAGTTGCTTATCCTGGTAGTAACTGTTTCAGTGGACAGAACTTCCATTTCCCTCAAAATGACCTTTCTCAAACATGTATTTGGCCTGGTTCTGCTCTCACAAACACAGAATCTCAAAACTTGAGGTGATAGGACGAGACTTATTGAGGAGTTCCAGGACTAGAGAAGCAGTGCTACTAGCTCTTCCTATTTAACTTTAGGGTACTGAGACATTCTCCTCCTCACCTTTCCCCTCTAATCTTTTTATTCTTCCAATCTTGGCTAGCCTTCCTATTTCCCTTTCTACTATCTAACTTGCAATTCTCTCAGCCACTTCTCTGTCATGAGATAGTGAAGTACAGTATTATGCCTGCAGGGATAAAGAAGTGAGTGGGACCATTTCAGCTCCTAGCTGCAGGGGCAATAGAGGTACCCACTACTACAGGACATGAATGGGCTCAAGGAGAAAACTCCAAGACACAAGGACATCCCCAAAATATTAGTCCTTCACATCCAGACTTGTTCTGGAGGAAGAAACCCTATCCAGCTTGCAGAACTTTCTCGGGCCATGGATGGCCATGCTCTGCAATCAGTACTACAGGCAGGAGAGGGAACAGTGGGAATGTTACCTCAGAGATGAGGGCCCACACCAGCCTCCGTGCCAGCATCACTGTGATGAACGCCGCCAGGTGGTAGTCAATGAGGTGAAAATTCTGAAGGAGGAAAAAAAAAAGGTCTTCACCAGGGGAATGGACTCTGAAGCCACCCAGATGGGGTGGTACTAGAAAGCTGGCTGCTCAGGACCTCGTGTAAGCATTCCCCAAATCTCCCAATGAGGGAGAACATCAGTAATGCAGGAATGTCTTCAAAAGCAACATCTTACCCACAAAGAAGTACCTTCCTATAGAGAGATTTCCACTGAAGCCAAAACAAATGCAACCTTCAGGCAGATAGTTTCAGAATCAAAGGGATATATCTATGCTATGACCAGAGTCCTACTACGGAGAGTAGCGTGCAGGTTCTCCTGGGAAAAGCTGCTGAGCAACCAGAACAAGGGCAGCAAAAATGTTCCTGAGTGAGCACACCAGCTCACCTTAGTTCTTGGTGTCAGGAGTAGTCTGTAGTGACCAGTGCTGCGTGATAATCAAGTTAATGTGAGAAACATCATCTTCACGTGCCATAGATCTGTATTATAAGTTTAATGTTGGTGCTAGCTGTGTCAAATTAGATACAGCTCTTGGACCCCTTCTGAATTTTCAGTGAAGCTGTCAAACATGTTCTTACTAGACCAGTTAGCAGTCTCAGAATACTGCTCTGTGGGACTTCAAGGACATTTTGAGTAAAAAGGAATGTTTGACCATTAAATCCTTTCAGGAAGGTAGCCTAAAATACAATCCTTTTTCTTCAAAGGAAGCTGTGTCCTGCATCACATAGCTGAACTTGAAACTGGTAACTGGAACACCAGCACCACCTGTCGGTATAACTAACTGGGGAACTACCTCATCCTTCCAAAGCAGCAAGGACACAACAAACCGAAGCATCACTTCAGCAGCTAGTTTCATTCAGATAAGTTTTCTGACTCAGATACAGCTCACTGCCAGGTTGTGCAGCTTAATGGGACAGGAAGAAAACTGAAACTGAGGAGACTGTGAGGTTTACATAAGCTGAAGATCTGACCCCCTCCCCAACTCCTCTGCTACTGACCTGCTGCGAGAGCCTAATGAAAACTTGTATCATCTCTTTTAAGTTCTGTTTTTTCCACTAGGAAGGGGCAACCCCAGCCTAAGAGAGCAGACTCCTGGAGTCTCGATTCCATTTTAAACCCTAGGGGCTACCTAGGTCATGCAACAAATTTCCACTGAAGGAGTAACTGTGACCTTTCTCTCACCATCCATGTCTTTTCTCCCCTGTAAAATGGGGGATGACATGGCTCTGGCTGATGGGTGTGAACTCCCCTTCACTCCCTTAATGTCAGATGCTTGGTGATTCCTGAACTGAAGCAGCATGAAAAGAAGCTGTGTAATGAAAAAGCAAGAGTGATGGCATCTGCTGGGGAACTCACCAATGAGGTGCAGGAAGCAGGGTGATTGTATGGGTACCACCAGACAGTCTTGTAGATATTGATGTACTGAATGAAGAGTGCTACCAGTAGGTAGATGAAGAACAGGAATTCAAAGAGAAGGCTCCCATCCAATGGCAGTTCAGGTATCCGGCAGTGACGTACGGGCTCTGGAGTAATCAGCGCTGTGATTGGAGGCGCAGAGAGGCTGATGGCACTACCATTCCTGAAGCAGAGACATATCACTCATTTGGTAAACATTCTACGTAATCTCTGCTATTTTCCAGGACCAGGAGGAGTGCTTGGGGTTGGAACTGGGCATTGCTAGAGAAGAGATGGCAGCAGTCTTGCATTCATATTTCTGGTGCAAGACTAGTGGCGGGTTTCATCGTCTTCTGTGCTAAGACAAAACTCTTATCCAGCATTTCCACTAGGCAACAGATTAGCCTGCCAGAGGTGCTGGGACATGCCCAGCAATATTTCGGTAAATTACCACATGGAGGAACAGCGGGTACAGTGTGAGGAAGCAACTCCAAACAAAAATCATTGAGTCACTCTGCCCAGACTGAGTGCTTAATGTTGGCGCCATCCCATTCCATCATAGGACACTACATTAGCATCCAGCCTCCTTCTCCAGTATTGCAAAGTGCCTATCTTTCTGCTCACGGTTCCTCTCTTGAAAAGAGAGGTAACTAAAAATGGAACAAAGAAGTTCAGACACTTCCTCAAGGCTGATCTCTCAAGTGTTATCATAGTTAGGTCTTGGCCTCAGAGCGGGCTTAGACAACTGAAAGTTCCAACAGACCAAACTGAGAGAGGAAGTTCAGGCATAAACTGTGTGAATTAGTTTCATCTGTAGCCAGCAGGACTAAAACAGAATACAGGCATCCTCCTGCCCTGCCTTTTCATCATGACTCACATGAGAGAGTCACAGCTGAGCTCCAACATGTCATACTAATTCCCTGTGGTACTGCAGGAGAGGGAGATAGAGAGAGAGACAAGGACTCAGTCTGCTAGGACTCGCTGCTCTGGCATCTGCAGCAAGTAAAACCAAACTGAGCAGTGTGCAATTTCCACCCCTAGCTGTTGTGATCACTGTGAGCAGTGAAACATGGCTGAGACCACTTCTGCAATCCTCCTCGTGGGGCTGATTTTAAAGAGGGGAGCCACAGAGGGAAACGTGCCATAGCAGAGCTAGGAAGAGAAGCTGGAAGAGGTGTCACCCAAGGCGTGTTCCCTCCTGGATGGGCCATCTCCTAAGGCTACAGTAGCTGGCTCAAGGTTTCCATCTCCCAGTTCCTCACTTTAACCACAAAGCCACGCTCCTGCGCAGAGTTCCCAGGGGATGGAGGCTCCTAGGTTTTTGCACTATCCTCACCCACAAGTGTCTCAACAAACAGGATGAGGTTCAACACGGCCAAGTGCTGGGTCCTGCACTTTGGCCACAACAACCCCATGGGGAGCTCCAGGCTGGGCACAGAGTGGCTGAGAGCAGCCAGGCAGAGAGGGACCTGGGAGTCTGGATTGACAGGAAGCTGAACAGGAGCCAGCAGTGTGCCCAGGTGGCCAAGAAGGCCAATGGCATCCTGGCCTGGATCAGGAACAGCGTGGCCAGCAGGTCCAGGGAAGGGATTCTGCCCCTGTACTCAGCACTGGTGAGGCCACAGCTCGAGTCCTGTGTCCAGTTCTGGGCCCCTCAGTTCAGGAAGGAGATTGAGGTCCTGAAGCAGGTCCAAAGGAGGGTGGTGAAGGGACTCCAGCACAAGTCCTGTGAGGAGAGGCTGAGGGAGCTGGGGGTGTTCAGCCTGGACAAGAGGAGGCTCCGGGGAGACCTCATCGCTCTCTACAACTCCCTGAAAGGAGGCTGGAGCCAGGGGGGGGTTGGTCTCTTCTCCCAGGCAACTATCAGCAAGACAAGAGGGCATGGACTTAAGTTGTGCCAGGGGAAGTTTAGGGTGGATATTAGAAAGAATTTCTCCACAGAGAGGGTGATCAGACATTGGAATGGGCTGCCCAGGGAAGTAGTGGATTCTCCATCCCTGGAGATATTTAAAAAGAGACTGGATGTGGCACTCAGTGCCATGGGCTGGTAACCGCAGCGGTAGTGGATCAAGGGTTGGACCTGATGATCTCTGAGATCCCTTCCAACCCAGCCAATTCTATGATTCTATGAACCCCTACCTTTGTCCTCTCCGGTTTCTCAAACCGGTACCGTTCCCGCAGCTCCCGCCAACCAGCGTCTGGAGAGAAGGCAAAGCTGAACGGCTTAGCTGCTGCCGGCTGGGTCCCCTCCTTCCACCGGGCATGACCAGGAACCAGTCCACTTCCAGTGCCTCCAGCAGGCTGTGCCCTGAGACCCAGACAATGATCCTGAAGCCTTCCCAGGTCTGCAAAGGAGGCAGAAACATCACTTAGGCTGCAAACTGCTGCTCGCCTACTTCGCACCCCAGCCAAACAAGTTCACGCACAAGGAAACCACTCACACCCTCAGAGCCCTGTGGGACACCCTGCAACGCTGCCATTTCAATGGCACCAGATTAGTGTCTGCCTGCATACACAGGACGGACACCACTGACGCTTTCAAAGAGTTTCTTTAAAAAAATGTGGATGCTTAAATTAGCCATCAGCAACTGCAAGCACTTCCTGTTGCCTGGAAAGGGCCTCCAAGCATCTCCAGCGCTGGAGACCGGGCTGCTGTGTGCCTCTTTTCAAAGGGGAGCCTGGAAAGAGCTCTCCCTCTTCTGGTGCAAGATGCTACTTGAGCTTTGCAGGTCTTTCCAACCACCCCTGACCGGGTCTGATGCTGGATCCCCTCTGCCAGAGCTCAGGACAGCCTTAACTGGTTTACATGAAGCCAACTGCATGGTTCATCTCCCTTCTGTGCCAAGAAAGCATGACTGACAGAATGGCAGGGCATCCATTTAAAAATGGTTCTAGCTAGCAGAGCACTGCAGCATAACACACAGGTATGTGCATCCTTCAGATGCATGGCTAAGCAATCAATGTACTCCAGTCTTCAAAAAAAGCAAAGCAAACAAACAAACAAAACCTTAAAAAGTAAGCCTGTAAATATTTGGGTTTTATTTCACTGGTCTCCTGCAAGACACTACAAGGATTTCATCAGTGAGGTAAGTTTCTGATGGCTAGCAGGCATAGGAGAGTGAGGGGTTGAACTGGACTGAGAATCTGGGAGTCATTCTGAGCATGCATGCTGTACAGAACTAAGACATCGAGCAAGCGTCTTACTGTAAGGAATCCAAAGACAAGTCACCTGCCCTTTTGGCAAAACACCACAGCCAGAACCAACCCATGGTCCAAAAAAGCACTCCTACCTTCTGGAAAACTCTGGATCTATCTTCAAAAGTTTACAGATGGAAACTACCATCTATTTATAATTCAGTTATCACCTCCTTTAAAATCCTGAGAAATCACAGCTGGCAGAAATGCCAGGAAGTTTGCTCTATGAGTCACACACTGTCACCAAGAACACAGCATGCAGGAGAATTATTCTAAAAAACTTCCTCAAAAAATCATCTTTCATTTTAAAATTTCATGTGCTTCATATTGTAGCATCATGTGCTACAATAACCAATTCTCAAAATTTCAACAAAACCCAAATAAGATGTTGTGAAAGCGTATGAAAGGAAGAAAAAGGAGGGCAAACAGAACAATCTGGGTTTGGAGGAAAATAATGTGTTTTGGTAGACTTCAAAACTCTCACTTCAATTGCAGTGACCTACTGACAACACAATAGAGAACTGAAGCCTTCCTTACCTTTCCAGTCAAGACTAAAGCTTTACGAGAACCTTCTCTAAAATGTTGTGGTGTTTTATTTGGGAACATTTGTATTTCAAGAAGTAAATATAATAAGAAAATTGTCATGCAAGAACACAGACAAGAACTTGGACAAGAAGAGCAGGGACAGCAGCATACAATGCAGAGTTCATTTAGGGCATCCAGATACTTTACATAGGCAGATAAGGTGAACAAAAAAACAAAACAAAAGATAAAAAGCTCTAAAAGAGCAATTTTGAAAGCCTTTTAAAGCCATACTAAAATTGTGGAACTGTTTCCATAGGGACTGTGGAAGCTAAAACAATTGGTTTCCTTCAACTTACAGGTTCTTTATGATAATGGATGCAATACATTGGTGAGCTAATTAGTGGTATTTCTAGTGGAAGTTATTTTATGCCACATTCGCTAATTCATGTAAATAATTTAACAGCTCTCATTAGCATTAGCCCATTAGTATGCTTCACATGCTTGCCAATATAGACACTTGGACACTAAGTGATGACACTTCCACCCTCTGGTTTTGCAAACCAGTAAAATGCAGGTTTCTACCAGTAAAAAGAATGCTTGTGGAAGTGAGCCCTCCTTAACATCAGTGCATATTTTCAATGAACTTTAATAAGCTTTTTCACACAGTGATCTATTAACATATAGACTGGGCAGTTCCCCAAGCAAAGCTTTAAGTAACTTGACTTCACTGGAGAGTCTGATCAAACTAGGTGGGTGTCTGTTAGAACAATGTGTGCCTAATAACCATTCCTTTTTTGTTTGTAAAACTAGCCACATAAAACTGAAGCTACCCAGATAAAGTTAAACAAAGCAGTGGGATTACAGCTCAGTTTGCCTCTTAAGTCTGCTTTTCTTGGCCTTGAACCAATCAACAGCTCTCCTTTTTGAGGAGACATAGGAAAAAGCTTTATTATTAATTTCAATTAAGAAACAAAAGGCATGATTCTTTTGAAAAATATGCTAAAAAGTAAAAAAAAAAGTGTCTGTGACCATTTACTCTGACAGGTAAGATTGCTGTGTGCATCCAAGTCATATTAAGAATTAATAAAAAGCCTGCAGAGCAAGCTGGGCGTCTACTGTGCTCCCTTCCCTGTATGCAGAATCCCCACCCCACACAGTTACACATCAGTGATCTTATTTTAGATAGAGTCACAAGCATAAGAAGCAAGCAATATAAGATAAAAGCTTTTCCTGACAAGACTCGAGTCTATTGATGTGACTCCACATAGTTCTCCCCAGTTTACCTATAATGTCCCTCCATCCTGCCCAGAACAGAAATTACCAAGCTTCTAAGTTTTTGTCTCTCAGGCAGAGGTAAGCATCACAAAAAAGAAAGATCTGAACAGCTACAGAACAGTGGACAGTGGTCCTGACTCTGCCCAAGGATGGACAGATCTAGGGTCCGAGAGAGGGACCACACTCTTTCTTCAGGACAGGGACAGCTGTGACATAAGAAGATCCAGGAATGCAAGCCATCAAGCCCCTCTGATTTGAATTCATGCATTTAGGACTACAGAAAGCACTGAGGTATTTCGTTCCTCTGCACCAACACCCGTCCTCCCCATCAGCTTCCCAGCTATCCTGATGTGACAGGATTAAGGCAGGCAAGAACCACAGCTGTGAGCAAGGTCTGACTGATGAAGAGCTAGGCAGACAAACTATCCACCAGTTCAGAGGTGAAGCAGCATGCAGCCCTTTGCTGTTCCCCAGGAACCATCACTCAGAATCATGTTCCTGCATCAGCAGCTGCCCAAAGGGCTCTTACAAGAGACAAATCAGGAGAGTCAGTGACTCATGAGAATGAAAATCTTTCTGGTTCCCCACCTCTTTGCTGGAAATGCTACAATACCCAGCCAGTTATTTTGATGGCGTTAACATTTTTTAATTGGAGAAAACTCAGAGCCTCCAATCCTCTCAAGAGCCTGGAAAACATCCAAGAGGCTCTCCTTGGCTCCACAAGTCCTACAACCTGATACTCTTGAGAAGAATAGGAAGTGTGGCCACCATCACTTGCTGCAACGTGGCTTGAGGAGATCACAGGTCTCCTGTTGCAACTCTCCAGCTTGATCAAAGCAACCTTCTTCCTGCAAAGTTAAGCACATGATGTCTTAAGGTGAAGCAACACATTGCCACTGTGGCATTAGTGAGGAAGTTCTGCCTGCCTCCTCCTCAGCAACACAAAAGTGACCAGTGTTGTCTGGATTGCCAGTAAGACTTACTTACCATTTGGTGTGCCTAGGCTTCACTGCAATGGAAACAATCCTGCCACCTGCACCAGCACTCTCTTGCGGGGACATGGAGTGAGCCACCCCTGTGACAAGGCTGAAGAGGACTGACACAAAGCAGAGGGAACTACCAGCTCTGACAAAACACCAGCCTCTCCGGGTGCTAGTGGTAATACTCTGAACCACAGCTAGAATCAAGTACAGGACAAAAGAACAAAGGAACTGGGAATGGCACTGGGAATGGCACAGCAAAAGTACAAGCAGCAGTGCCAGAACCAGCCATTTGGTCCCACAGCAGCACTGCTCCTCTCTGGAGCATTCCTGTATCCAGGTACCTGGCAATTCCTCTCCCTAGCAGCTGCCTGTCCCTCTGCAGTCTGGAGCACTGGTTTCTGCACCATTTTCCTTCAAAAAGGAACACACATTCTGGAGTTGGACTGTGTGAATAAGCTCGGATGTGTGAGGTCCCAGACCACAAAAGCAAGAGACCATTTAGGACCTTGCTGGTTCACCCTGGCCTAAGTGTAAGGCTCTGTCCCCAAGAGTGCCACTCAACAGCACAGCCAGCACCTGTACAACTTCTGAGGATGCTAAAGGCCAATGCCTATAAGCAACCCCACAGGTGACAACAACTCACAGCATTCCAGACAGTGGCTTATTAACAAAACCTTGCTTGCAAGGCTGTAAAAATTGTTACTAGCCTCTGGTTAAACCATTTCTGGAGGGACATAAGGAAAATAGGGTAGGATTCTCTAACCTCTGAGATTAAACATATACCATAACAAAATAGATCTTTCTCCTCTTCCTTCCTCCTGCACCCATCAGTCCCTGAAACTCAAACAAAAAATGTAAAATGATCTCTTAGTTACTTATGTCCTCACTTCAAGTCATTATAGCTGGTCAACCTAATCCCAAACTTGCATTTGTCCAGCAAGCCTCCATGTCTTTTCAAGTTACCAGGAATAGTCAAGTATTCTTTTGAACAACTGTGAGTCTTACGGCTTAATTTTACTTCCTTTTAGTGTGAACTGTTCATTTATTTATTTAAATAAGAACATTTTGACAACTGGAAAAACTGAGACACAAAGCTGGTAACTGATTCACCCAACATAATGCTAGAAAATTGAGAACAGAGCTTGGGAACAGCGATGGCTGTACCCGTGCCTCAGTCACAAGGCCACCTTGTCAGCACCCTCACATCTGCCATGCCGAAAGCTGAGAAGCTGCAAAACTTCTGTTGAAGTTTTAATTTGGTTTGGGAATAAAAAAAAACATTTGGCTGTTGAGAAGAAGGAAATGACCTACAGGTTATCAGATGGAGAGCTAAATATTTGGCTTGCACAGAGCTCCCCTAGCACTAAGTCAACACAACCTTTCAACTCAGGCTGGCTCCAAAGGCACACACCCATCACCTGGCCCTGGGGTGGGAGGCAAAACCGGTTAAGAGGGAGATCTCTCAAGTCTGCACATTTTTCACGTCCTCACACCGTGTGGAGGGATGAATTAAGAAGGAGACTTGGCATAGGGAGAGACAGAAACCCCCCTGAAGTGCAGCCCAGGGTCAGGTGAGGAAGATGAGAACCGAGTGGTGAATCACACCATCAGGTGATACACCAGCAAGGCTAATTTTTGTTCCATAGCTAAGAACCAAGAACCCCCTCTGTCCTAACAAAACCAACCCAGCAAGACCAAGTCAGTGTAAGCTTTCTTGATACTGCACAGCTCCAGCCAAAGGAGCTCCAATTATCAGTCCTTTACACGTGTCAAAACCAAAGGGTGAAAGTAGCAAGCAAAAGGCAAGATTTCACAAACAGCATATATACTGTATGACTCACTTCAGGCATTTTCAGCCAGGAAGGCTAGAGCTAGGCAGTCAGGTAAATGGGGAAAATAAAAGTTCCAGGTAAATGCAAAGTGAAAGCAGTGCTTCCCATTTGTAGCTACTATAGTACTTCAAATACCCATCAGCAAAAATTGGATCAGGAAATTAAAGTTTTCCAGAAAGTCTCTCTGGGTTAAAGGTGCAGTAACCTTACTTTGCAGACGTCCTCTTTCAGGATGGGACAAAGATTTAAGTTCTTAGTACTCCAGATGAAGAAAATTATCCAAAAGATTGAGAAAGCAATTTTTTTTAAATGGAGGCTTTCCAACCTAAATCCTATGCATTCCTTAGAAATACTCTCAAAGATCTTACTTCAGAGGGTTTGAGGAAAAGATTTCCATTTGTATGAAAGAGATATGGTCCTCTTCAGAATACAGATGAATTCAAGTCTTTGTGGATTGTAGGAATGAAGCTACACACACTAAGCACTCTTAATGAACCTCAGGCAAGTACAAGAGCAAAGCTGCGATTCCTGGAGTAATAAAATAATACCTCATAACCATATAATTACCTTGTGCAACTAACTGCTGCAGGATGTCAAAGCAAACAGCTTACTAAGACTTTAATGAATTACCATAATAGTTCCATTAATGAAGACATGTGAAATTATGTTCCAGAAAGTGAGAGGGAAAAAAAAAAAACAAACCACAAAACAAGACCCAGCTACAAGTGGCACTTCTCACCAAGGTGACAGTATCGCACAGTTAGCAGGACATTAACATCTCCCTTGGCTTCTTCTGATGTATGCAGCAACACTCACAGACAAATACTCCATCAGGGAATAAAGCAAGCATTGGCTTGTTCTTGTCTGAGAGCAAGACAGAATTGCAAAGCTGAGATTCTTTTGCAGCAGAGGGAAACACAGGCCTGATCAGTTGGGTCATTGTCTATTTTGGTCCTACAGTTCCCATGCTCCTAAATCACATGGGGGAAGGGATAGCAAGTCCAGCCTCATCCAGATCAAAAGGACTAAAGAGCTGATGGGAATTACTGAGCTAGACATACAGTTCTCAAGAGACAACCTGCACAGGCATCTGAAAGCTTAGGAGAGTTTCAGCTTCAGCTCCAAAACAGGATTTGGATATATAACAAGAAATAAATTTTAAACTCTTGTTCCATGTGCCAGTTACAGACAGAAAAAAAAAATTCACTTTAGAAAGGGACAGGGGGAAGTAATGCTAAATCACTAGGACAATGTATTAGCAGACACAACACAAGCAAATAGCTTTGTTAAAAGGTAGCTGGTAATATAGTTTATCAACACATCCCCCTACATGTCTTGCACCACAGCACTTTGGTAAACACTGCATGCAGATATGGTGCTGCTAGAAACTGCCAGGACACTGAGATACCACACTGTTACACAGTGTACAGCAACTAGGGAAGGAAGGGAACTTTAGCTATGGCCACTGAGATTTTCTTTTCCAACTCAAACCAGGGAAATCACACAATCAAACAGACCATGACTGGAGGTGGAGAGGAAAAAAAAAACAACAAAAAAAACCCAAAACAAAATGATGCTCTTGCCTTAAAAACCTATCTTACAATTTTTAGCCAAGCAACCCAACAAAATATGTATTCTCCTCAAAAACCTGCATACATATATATAGTCTAATGGCCTGCATACAGGACTGCAAGCCAGGGACTCTGCTTTAGATCTCTTCAGCTGACTTCCAGGGAAGCCATCTTACTGATTTAGACTTCAGTTTCCTTATCTCAAACAGAATAAACTCTTCAGTAAGTATTTCTCCTCCCAGGGGTCTCTGTACGTAGGAGTGAATATTATTTACATTATTATTATTTTAGTGCTTTACACAAGATTTTAAAAAAAACAAACAGAAGCAGCTTTCCTGCTGTTTTTGCTCCTCTGCCAATCCCTATGTTTAATTTAATGGAGATCAGCCATGATGACAAACCATGGGGAGTCACTAGGATTTTTCTGTTTTGTCCTCACATAGCTAAAAATAAGGCAGGCATCTGCCATCTGTAGCACTGAATTTAAAATCATAGAGTACAACACAAGGAAAAAACACCCCCTTGAGCCTTACCTCAAGTCATTGCACCAGGATTCATATTGAATAGTATCAGTGCAACAACAATTTGCAATCTGTGACACAGTGGAAAAGAGAAATTATTGGACAGAATTTAAAATAAATTGTAATTTGCATAAATCATAGAAGTGCATTAAAATATTAAACACACGAGAATACATCAATTCCCCTCTACTTGCTTGTCAGCAGCTATACCAGATCCCCACAAAACAGTATAAATGTCTTCAATTCCACTTGCATTACCCTGGTAGCCAGTGCTCAGAACTTTTATGACCATTTACGAAGCAACGGATGGAACAGATCAGGAAAATGCAATCGGATTCACTAATGCCTGCCATACTTAATTATACCAAATCTAACATAGCTGTCTGAATCACCATACACACTCCCTTTTAAGCATTCTGAGCCACTGGCATCTACTGATAATGTTGCTGTAAACCCAGCATTTCAAACTCCAAGCACACATGGATGCCACTCCACATTAGCTGGCACAGCTTTTCTGACCAACTTGCATAATACTTCCCACCAGAAGTCTCGTTTTCCGCTTGCAACACGCTCAGCCCAAAAAGTCAAAGAAAGGTTGGAAATTACTCTCCAGTGACTACTCCCCATGAAGAATGGCAGGAAATCTTTCAGGCAAGTTTGTGGTAGCTCATGAAGTATTTGCCCAACTCACACAGCTACTAGAGATCTACCCCCGATTTTAAAAATCCACCTGCAAGAAGCTGTACCACTTCTCTAATTATGGCAGTTAGAAATAAATGGACTAGAGGCTCCATCAGCACAAGAGACCTGCTGTGGTTAGGTGAACATAAAAGAGAAGTAACTTCATAACACCATCCATTACTGTGACAAGCCAAAATTGGCAGCCAGGGAGCCAACTAAGGACATAGCAGAGGGAACAAATCACTGAAAGAAGAGCAAGGTTGTCCTGGCTCGAGAAGACCAGGGAAGAAAAAAACCTGCTTGGGACAGGACTGATGTGGCAGCTATAGTGGAGAGCAGCTGAATCTATGGCAAGAGAGGTTGGGTCAAGTGACCCAAATGGACCAACCACACTATTCCTTCCCACGGTGCTCAGTATGAAATGGCTCCCAAGAGACACCTCTGGTGGCTTCTCTGGATGGGGTGCTACCTGGTTTAAGGCCTGTCTGCCACTGCTCCTGGTTTCCTCACCAGGGGACATCATTCCCCAAGACAGGTCACCTTCTGCCTTCCCAAGCAGGACCACCTTGGTTGCTCCAAGACTGTTGCTGTCACTGGGACCCTGGACTTGGGCACCCCCATCTGCTGCCCAGTTCAGGGTGGGACTGTTCTGGTTGGGAGTAATTATCAACTGAGGAGGGCAAGCTCCATATTGACATATTTGTATCTATATTTGTAATTCACCATTACAACCTCGTTAAACCTACACATTTTTTTCTTTCAACCTTAAAGTCTCTCTCCCTTATTCCCTCCTTCATCTTCCCCTGGGAGGTTAGTAAGGAATAACAGAGAGCATTTGTCACTGTCCAGTTATTGCCTAAAACCCTGAAAAAGGCCAACTTGTATCTTCCTCACAGTTTCTAGTGCATAAGCTATCACTGCAGTACTGTCATCAAACAGTATCAGTTCTCCAGCTGAATGGCAGTGCAAGGAGAACAAAATTTGGGCCTCAAGAAGGAAAATGTATAAAGGAATATCATATTGCACAATTAAGTATGATAGATCAAGCAATACCACAGTGTAAAGACCTGAAACTTTTAAGTAGATTCTGCAAGCTTAATTCAACCCCTCTCTATACTTCTCTGTTGATAAACATGCCAGGACATAAAATTTCACAACGGACATAAAAACACAATGTCTGTAAATCAGCAATATTTTTAAGGCCAAATATTCTAATAGTAAACAAATTCTGCTAAATCATTCATTGAGTTTCACCAGTGTGAAAAAACACATACATGTTTGTAGTGATAAAATATCTCTTCTTTAAATCCAGAGTATGAATCTAACCCCTCCCGCTCAAGAGTTTCACATCCACTAAAACTGAAGCACATGCTTGTAGCTGCCAGTAGAAAACCTTTTAAAAAGATTTCATGATACTGAGGCACAGGGAAAAAAGCACTAAGACTGAGGAACAGGACAATCTCGGAATCAGTACTATCTTGCTTTGCACCATATCCCTACCTAGGAGCTGTAACTCTACAGAGTCATACTGAATGGCCTGATTGGCTTCTGAACCCAATACTCATAGAAACTGGAAGCCACCTTAACAAATATTTCTAATACATGCACTCTTGCTGCATTCTTAAACATCCAGAGTTAATGCCTGCAGAAGAAAAAAAAGATTAGTTTTATGATACCCAGGCTTGAGTTGCCCTAGTCACGTTGCAATACAGACACTTTCAGAGAAAGATCTGTGTTCAGTGCTGCTTAATGTCAAAATCAGGAGACAGGTTTTTCCCCTCAAATAACTACATAGATAATTAAAATCTTTCTCTAAAGC
Organism: Phaethornis superciliosus; assembly: GCA_023637945.1. Taxonomy (NCBI): domain Eukaryota; kingdom Metazoa; phylum Chordata; class Aves; order Apodiformes; family Trochilidae; genus Phaethornis; species Phaethornis superciliosus. The sequence continues at coordinate 81,527,443 of JAJQWJ010000001.1, read as the reverse complement.
TTCAGACCAAAAAGCCATGTCTGAAGAAAGCACAGACAAAAAAGCGATTATTTTGAGTATTACGTAACAGTATAACTATATTGGTGATGTCACATCAGCACAAATATTGCTAATACAGGCAGGTTATTAAGACAAGAACAGCCATGTTTCCTTAGCTACCACACAATGCCATTGGTGTCTGTAAAAAGAACAACTCAGTAAGGTGCTAACCTGGACATGCAAGAAGTTTTTAAAATAATTTCCTACTTGAACAACAGAAACAGTCTGCAAAAGTAGGAAGCAAAATGCTTCATCCCTATTTTACAGTCAGAAAGACTGTAAAAAATAAAAGTAATGATAAAAATAGAAGGCCTGTCTTTTCTAAATTATCAATAATTTCAAATGCTTCAGGTAACGTAATCTAAGCATCTCTCAGCAGGAGTATGGATACCTATACCTTCTGAAAATCTGGTCTCAAACTCCTTCAAGTGACGGGAATCAATTGCATAGGAGGTACACAGATGACCTCTAGTCTTGAGATGAGGACTGCACGTCATGCTGGACACAGTTAATTGTGTCAGTGATGTTACCTGAGTTCCTCTGTCCTTACAGATAAATCAGACTTGGGCAGCACTCCCACCCTGCATGCTGGTTTGCACTGCAAAACCTGAGTGAAAGAGACTCAGAAACAGAAACAAGGATTAGCTGCATCTACACCTGAAGAACTTCCAGTCTGATAGGGAACAAGAGCAGGTAAAGTTTCATCACAGTTCTCACAGAGGTTAGCATTGCCTGGCTCCAGTCCTCTTTGGCTCCAGTGGACCCAGGGTTTACCAACAGAGGATCACCCTATCACGACATCAAGTGTCTCAGCTGAAGGAGCTGGAGCTCCAGAGGAGTGGCTGGAAGGAGAAAAGAGTGTCAGAAACAGAGCCACTCCAACAACAGGAATGCCAAGAGGTAAGCAAAGGAGTGGACTATGGGTTAAAGGACTGATTTCCCATTCTGCTCTCAGCAGCACCCTATGAAACTGGGGCTGAGCCATTCCAGCCCCGTCCCTGTACTACTGTATCCCTCTCCCAGAAAATCCCTTTGGATCACAGCAACGTAACAGACCTGAGGTGGATGTCTCATCTCCAAAAACTTTTCATCTCACCACTCTGTAACACAGACATCTTCACTTAGTCATAAGATGCCAGCAGTGTGAGGGGCCAAGTATTCACAATGAAAAAACACGCACAAGAGTGCTCATAAATTGTGAAAAAAGCTGCCTCGGCCTTGGCTACACATTCACAGGTTAAAATTATGATGGAGCAGTGAAGGAGCTGCCTCATGTAATACCATTGGCTCATGGAAAACCATTGGCTGAATTGCTATCCTATATAAAGGAGGATGACTGAGCCAGTGTTTTCTTAGCAGTGCAAAAAAAAAAAAAACAAAAAAAAAAAACCAACCAAACAAAAAAAACGAAGAAAAAAAGAACAGCCAAAGAGCTGTGTGCCCACATCCATTCTGGAAACAGCACCTCATGGCTGCTTAGACTAACCTAGACTTACAGAGCATTGCCTCAGCTCTTCATCTTCCACTGGACGGTGCTCCCCCTTCTTACCTTCTTTGTAGGACTGCTTGGGTAGGGAAGGCGTCTTAAAATCCCAAAGCAATCCTACCCGTGACCCCGGACCTCGCCTTTAACCCCCAACCCTCCTATCACGCAGCACCCGCCCCTCCGCAACATGCCCGGACCTCTGGCTTTAACCCGGACACGTCAGGAATCGTCTGAAACCAGTGGGCCAGGACCGAGTGCCGTAACTTACCAGCAGGACGACACGGAGCCAGCAGAACCTCCCCTAGCTACACACACCTTACACACACACCTACCTTACACACACACACCTACCTTACACACACACACCTACCTTACACACACACACACCTTACACACACCTTACACACACACACCCGTTTCGGGCGGCGGTCCCGCACCACAGGGCAGCTCTGAGGAGGCTCCGGCGGGAGGCGGCTCGGCCGCCCGACCCGGCGCCTCCGCCTCAGGGTCCCGTCCGCCGCCCGCCGCCCGGCTTCGGTGTCTCGGTCTCTCCCTGATGGGTGCCGCCCCGCGGGAGCGGCGGGGCCGGTACTCACTCATGCAAACGCGGGCGGCGGCGCGGCTCAGACATCGGCCGGCAGCGGGGTCCACTTTCGGGCGGTAGCGGCCCGGCGGCGAGCCCCGATCCCCGCAGCCCTCCGGACCGCCGGCGGGGGAATGAGGCTGCAGCGGCGGGTGCTTGACGGAGCGCTCCCTCCTCCCGCCGGGCAGACCCACCTCGCCGCTGCCCGCGGCGGAGCGGGAGTAGGGGCAGGGGCGGGCAGCCGCAGCCGCCCTGCGGGGAACGGAAGGGAGAGGAAGGCCAGAGAAGGCGGGCGGACCCGGTCTCGGCGCCCCGGCGCGGCCCTGCACACCGCCGGCTACCCGCGCCGCCGCAGCTGCCCGGGAGACGTGGCAGGGAAGGCTGATGCTCTCATCACAGGGCGACAGGCGGCGGCAGCAACAGCCACCGCGGCGGCCGCGGCCCTGGCCGGCCCAGGGAGGGAAGGCGGGGGCGGGGCGGCCGCGCCGTGCCGCCATCTTGGTGGTGGCAGCAGCGGGAGGGACGCCCGGCTGAATGTTAGCGGCGGTGAGGGCTGTGGCCTGACCGCCAGTTTGCCCTTTTTTTGCTGTGTTTTGGGTTGTTTTGGTTTTGTTTCTAAAGGCCGTACATCACCGGCGTGCTGTCTCGACCCATGCGGGAGTCTTCATCAGAGATGCGCCGTCTCCTCGTTTGCTCTTTGCCGCACCAAGCACGTTTTTGATTTTCTGGAATCACAAGTCGTAATAAACATAGAAAGCTCCACTTTTTGAATCATAAGATGAATAAAAAAAAAAAAAAAAAAAAAAGAGAAACACAAAAAGAAAAAAGCCAACCAACAACAACAAAAAAAAAAACCCCAGCCTTCATTACAGACAGAAAACCAATTTATCCCGTGAGCGAACACGTGGAAAGTCATAGAATCATAGAATTGGCTGGGTTGGAAGGGACCTCTGAGATCATCAAGTCCAACCCTTGATTGACTACCGCTGCTACCAATACTTTGTGCTTTTTCCTTTAAGTTATCTCCCTACACTCTAGCACCTCTTATTTATCAGCTGACCTTTTTCTAGAAAAACAGTCCTGATCAGACAATATCCAAAGGCCAACTTGTACTTTTTGAAACAATACAAGATGTCAATAGACTTTGCAGTAACCATCTACTAGCCTATTGTATCACCTTGCACAGGCCACAGCCCATTTTCTACCATTTTCTAGCTGTCCTGGCTTTACTTCAGCAACCCTTGGAATGTGTTTAAACAGAGTGGCTGGCTTTGATCTGTGTATCAAAGTGTAGTCCCCCAAAAGAAGGCTGTGCTGCCGTTTCCACCCCCAGCTGACGGGCCAGCTGGAGAAGACCCGGGCCACAAGAGGACACAGTCTTAAGTTGTGTCAGGGGAGATTTAGGTTGGATATTAGAAAGAATTTCTTCACGGAGAGGGTGATCAGGCAATGGAATGGTCTGCCCGGTGAGGTGGTAGATTCTCCGTCCCTGGAGACATTTAAAAAAAGACTGGATGTGGCACTCAGTGCCATGGTCTGGTAACTGCTCCGGTGGATCAAGGGTTGGACTTGATGATCTCTGAGGTCCCTTCCAGCCCGGCTAATTCTATGATTCTACCTGAGTTTATGTCAGAAGGCTCCTCCAGGCAGCCGGCACACCGAAAGAGCCGGAGAGAAGGGAGCAGGGGGCAGTGACACGGGGTAGCAGTAGCTGTGACAACCACCAAGCGGCAGCAAACAACCAAAGGCTGACAAAACCCACACAAGGCGTCCTCAGCGGTGTTCAGGAGGTCACTCCTAGGACAGCGTCTGAATGCTGGCCCAAAGCTCTGAAGCTGTCCTGGTGAAAAGGTGAATCTTTGAATTATTGAAGCTTTCACAGCCACAAGGAAGGTCTCCCAGGAAGCGAGGGAAAATGTCGGAGGGAGGAAATATCTTGCATGTGAGCATTGGACAATTCTGCATGGGGACACTCTGCTTAAAAGTTTTACCATGGGAAACCTGGTAACTCAGGCAGGCAAGCCTAGGACAAATAGCATAGTTCTGGCCTGACCAGCTCTCCCTTCTATTCTACTTTTAAAACAATGGTCTGGGAGGCTTATCAGAGTGATTTGGCTTCTTTCCAATACAGAATTCTCTCTCCTCATTCCCTGCCAGCAAATCAGGATCTGTCCTTCATGTCTTCACTTTCTTCCCAACAGCCTCAGAAGCATCATCTTGTAGGCATATCTTTATAGACATATAAAATATGTAGACATATCCTGTAGACATAATCTTTGTGTCTATAAACTGGACCACAGCTACCACACTATGAACTGACAACATGCCCTTGCACCTCAGCTTTACTCATCCTTTTCCCTGGAGCCACAGAAATGACCACTGACATCCCAGATGTACCAGCAGACTTGTGCCTGCAGGGCATTTTAACTCAGAAAATGAACTTTGAGTTATTTGTAAAAGTTAGGCTAGTAATCTGACAGCAACTCTGGATGTTTTAAAATTTATACACACTCCGTCCCAGCATACTATTTATTAATAGTTATGCATACAGTTAAATGGTATGAGGACTTGGTGCTTTGACTTTTTCTTTCTCATTATCACATGGAAACAATAGTAGTTCAGGACAATTGCAGAGTGACACTTTTTTCCCATCTATTTTTGACAGCACTATTTCAGAAATACCTTGCATTCATCTGCTGGGGGCCTTGTGGCCAGTCCATGGCATGTTGTATTTTTACCACTGAATTCATCAGAGAGCTGCACAAACATTTGGGTCCTTGCTGTCTTGAAAGCCCACACTGAGCCAAGGAAAGGAGAACTGAGGATCAAGGAGCAGCTCAGGCAGAATGTGGAAGTTGAGACCATCCTTGTTACCTTTTCTGAAGTGCCCCTGGTATTTCATCTGATCTTTGCATAGAACTTCATAATGGGAAACACTGCATTACATCAGCAAGAAGCCCAGGAAAGTACATAGGACCATGTTAAAAAAGAATTTTCCTCTTGATTATATGTGTAACTGCTACAGGGACTTTGGTAATGCACTCACACTGAGTCACTGTACCACCACATTCCCCACTGACCAGTGCACCAGCAGACACTAGTGGTATAAATATTTCCACACTCTCAGCCACTAGCACACTCAACTTTACCTGCTTTTATTTCTGTTCCTGTTCTCTTCTAAGTTTCATTTCCCTTCTGGTATTTCATGTTAATGCCCCTTTCATCTGCTTCTCACTTCTGCTATACTTTGTGTCTGTTTTCTGCTGTTCCTTAGAATACATAAACCTATTTTCTTTGTCATTCACTTCATCCCATTTCAAATCCCTTTCCAGTCTTAGTGATTTAACTACTTCCTTCTTCTTCTTCTCAAAAAACCCTCTATCCTTTTATTCCAGGGCTATTGCCCCACAGTCTTTGGGAGAGAAACAGATGTAACCCTGAACAGTCCTGTAAATTTACCCTGGGATACAGCTGTCATTTAACTCAGTGAATCAAGGCTTTATATTGACAAAGCAAAGACATAATTTCTTCGTCATGTACACAAATCCAGGTTGGGTCCCACTAACATCATGGCTGTTGCAACATGAAATTCAGCAATTGCTCAAATGTCCACCAGTTGCTGGGATGACTTTTAATTCCCACTCCAAACTCCTTGCTCTGTCACCACACTGTTTTCAGCACCTGACCCATGTTACAGTGAGCTCTGCCTTGCTCATTTGGACAACTCTGACAGTAAATCATCCCTGCCAGGGCATGTTTCCATGGAAGTTATTTTGTGCTGCTGAACGTTTACTTAGGCGATTAGGATTACTTAACTAGGACTGGACCCCAGGGTTTAATGTAGGCTGTAGTTGAATAAAACATAATAAAAACAGAGGCAAAAAACCTCTGGATTTAACACAGCTGCACTAACATTCACAGGTTAGTGTCATGGGGATCAAGAGTCACTCATGTCTCACTCAAGACAGACCTTCCCCTTATACCCACACAAAGGTTGGATTTTGTGTGCAAAAACACTGCCTGGGATGTCAAATCTCTCTTTCAAATGTTCCTCTGTAGCGCATCTGTTTGCAAGAGAGGGCCATTGCTGTTGTTCACCTTTCAAGGCCAAATTGCATAAGGCAAATGGCTTTCATCCAAAAGATTTATCAGGTAAAAGGCCTGTGTTTAAACTGTGAGACTGAAGAACAAGGACAAAAAGAAAAGCTGCTTTCACACTCGCTGCAGGAAAGAGTGTCTGTCCAATGCTGACTTTGTATCTGCATGAGAGAAAATGCACCTTTTGTGCATCTACCACAAGCCATGTTACAGAACAATTTTATTTTAGATCACTGGGGTCTATATGAATAGGAAACTCACCTGCAGGGCTTTAAAGTCTACTCCTGCTAAACAAATAGCAACACTAGCAGAAACAGACTCAAATGATCCTGGTCCTGTATGCTAAAAGATCCCACTGTTTCTATGACACTGTATTGAGCTAAAGAACATTCAGGATTGTGTCGTCAGTAATGTTTAAGCAGTACTAAGAACGTGATGGTATGGATTTGTTTTATGAGGGAAATGGTTCGCTCAGTACTAGTGAAACTAATGAGGTATCAGGTTTTCTGTCTGATATCATTGCCTCTTCCCAGACAGGAAAAAATTTGTCCTTTCATCAGCTCAACATAGTAATGTTATTCAACACGCGTTTCCTTCTCCAAACTGGAGATGTAGCGTTCCACTGAAGTGCTCAGCTTATAGATATTTATTGAGTAGCATTATTTACACAACTAATGATCTTTGCTCTTTTTCAAAGATTTAAAATATATAATTTTACACTTTGAAAACCTTCAGTCACTGGGATATCTGTGGAAAAAGTAGCCTGTACTACATTTGCATGTGGTTTGGAGGCCCATGCCGCATGTTGATATTCTAGTTCAGTTCCTGTTGTAGTGCACAAGTGAGATTAAAACTAATAGCTAAAGATCTTACTTTGTACAACCTGAATTTCTGAGGTAGGCAAAAATGTAAAGGTTTTGCTTAAAAAAAGGTTAAAGTCTCTTTACTGAAGGAGACCCCAGACTTAGGGCCCTTCTCAATGCAGAGTGCATTCCCATGAGATTCACAGGAGGGTTTTATTGTTTAGGACAAGCATAACATCTAGTTCAGAGGAAAGAAACCTTACTAAATAAAATTTGACAAATGTTAAATTTGCCAGATAATCATGCTTGTCGAGGAAAACGTGCAGAGGGACTATAAAAGCATTGGCATAGAGTTGCATGTATGTTTACCACAGAATGTCAGGGACCATCAACAGAGTTAATTGCTGTTTTCAATGCATTTTTTTTCTCACATCCCAGAGGATTCCTTCACTGCAACATCCCAAGTTTCCTGCACATCCTTTGTACCCCTGCAACACAGTATCTCTGACACCTCTGAGTGCTCACAACACACGCAGGATCTCCACAGATGGCCACCAGAAGAACTACAGGTCTCCCTGTTCGCTTGCCTTTGTTGGCCTGGAAGATGATTGGGAATGTGATTTGCTGGGTGTGTTGAGACCCAAGGTACAGGCTGATTAAATTTGTGGTGCACTGGGCAGCCAGATAAAGGCAATGCACCTTCACCAGGTCAATAATGACTAACACTCCCCCTCACTCTCTCAGACAAGGGTCTCCTGGCTAGGTAGCTCTCATTCTCACGGCACTGACAGAAACTTACTGTCTTCGAGACTGATGTTGCTTTGGCAGACTTGATTACAGTCAGCAAGAAGCATATGGGTTTCACACAACATGATAAAATCCAACTAAAACTTTTAATGGGTGTGACTGGTACCGTTAGAAAATGGGTCACTTGTGCAGTTTTTACTGGGCAATTACTCATACATCTTTAAATTTTGGATTAGCAATATCCTTCACTATTTACAAACATTAGGAGTTTAATACTGTCTTTAATTGTCCCTCAGACCTAATTTCTGGCAGTTTCAGTGGAGGCTGAAAAAAAAACATTTGCAATGTTTTGCTTCATTTAATTTCTTATCATATGAACATTTTTTTTTCTCCTCTCCAGTTCTTTTAACAGAAGTAATTTCTAACAAATTGGATTTTTCATCTGTTCGCATATTACAATATAGTAATACAAAGTCTGGTTAATCCCTACAGCAATCTAATTTTTAGTGCGGGCAAAAATACCTCTGAGGCTTTTTCCAAATACTAGGAAAGCAGGCTAATAGCAGATAAACCCTTTCCCAGAGGAAAGAAACCTGCTGCCATCTACATGTGGGTATGCATACTTGAAGGGAGTATGTCTACACTCTCCCAGGATTCGACACAAAAAGCCCTGTCGTGATTCTCTTCAGATTAAGAAAGGGGAACACTTCCCTTTCCTGAGGTGTTGGAAGCAGGTACCTGAAGGTCTGATTCACGAAACCCTGGCAAGCCCTATCCTAATTCACTGTGCTAAGTATATCACATTTTGAGAGGAAGCGAAACTCCACTTTTGACGAGTCCCGGCGATGCACACTGCGTGATGCCCAGGGCCCTCGCAGCTCCCCTGCGGTTTCAGAAACGCCATCAGCATTCCCGCGAACGCCAAGATCTGTCAGGGCTCTGGCACCCAGCCACCACCACCCCGGGCGTATCCCGGCTTCCAAAACCCCAAGCAAAGCGGCGGGTAAGGCTTGTGCCGCCCCGGGAGCTGCCATGGCGGATGGGGAAGGGGACACAAGGACCGCCACGGCGGGGTCGCTCTGTCCCTCTGGGGGGGGGGGGCAAGGTAGAGGGGGAGGGGGGGGAAGCGCTCAACCTCCCAGCTCTGGGCATGGCGGCGGGGGATGGCGGCAGCACCGCGGCCTTTCAGCCCCCTCCCCGTCCCCTTTCGGAGAGGATGAAGGAAGAGCCCGCCGGCCTCATCCCCCGACCCCGCCGTCTCCCTTCCCTGCCGCCATTCGCCTCCCTCCCCCTTCCGTCCTCTCCCCCCCCCCCCTGCGCCGCGTTGCCGGGCGGTGAGGGGAGGGGGCGCGCACAGCAGGGCGCCTGCGCGCGGGGGCGGCCGTTGGCCGTTGGTCCCGGCGGGAGCGGTACTGGGTGTCCCTGAGGGCCCCGGAGGGGAAGGCGGCTCCGGTCCCTGGGTGCCCTCCGAAGCGGCGGCGTGAGTAAGGGGTTTCGGTTGAAAAAGCAGAGGAGGGCGGCCCTATCCTCAGCCCCGGTGAGGGTTGGGAGTAGGGAGGGGGGTGTTGGGGCCGGGGTAAACTGTGGAGGGGTAAAAAGACGGAGGCGAGCGGTTGTGTGGGGGGTAAATGATTCACCGGGGGTTGCTTCAGATTTAAATCCTTAGGGGAATTACGAAAGGGGTTCGTTTAACTCTGCCTTGGACTTTCAGCATCTGGTACGTTGGTTTGCCTGCTGCAGCTGATCGCTTCTGGGCTGCCCCGTGTGTGTGAGGGGAGTGATCTGCTGTGAACATCTAAAACAGGACTTGGGGATGTGATCCGGCAAATAAATCTGTTGATACATAGTTTCATTCTAGTGTAGCGTTTCTGATACTATTTGGAACAGTTACATAACTAAATAATGATATACCTGTGTATGTAAGTACTAGATAAGTAGAGTGGTATAAGTACTTAGGCTCAGAGGCCGGTAAGTCTGGAGGACAGATGTAGTGCACTGGTGGTAAAGTAAATTCAGTACTTGATATTATTTCCCCCATTTCACACATGGAGAAACTGTGGCACGGGCAAGCGCTGCTGGTCACTAAAATTTTCTCAGTGAGGAAGAGTGAACTTCTTCACTTACTGCTTTCAGATCTTATTTTGGAGGAGCCAAAGCAGTGATCAGATGGCTTGAGATGAGACTTGCACAGGTTCATGGAAGCTCTCGTTTAACAAAAATGGCCCAGGTGGGCTAGTGACAATGGAAATGTATTTGTAGGTCTTGAGAGAAAGCAGAAGTGGGGCTATTAAGTCGAGTATTTGTGAATTCTTGGTTTCTAAGCCATAATGCTGTTAAAATGTAGCTGATAGGATTAAGAACCTTGTAGACTTGAAATTTTCATAGCACTATGATAGTATTAGTCAAAACCAACACTTGTATTCAATTTCTTACTAATACCTGTTTGTCTCAAAGAGTTAACAGTGAACATCTATTGTGTATTTAACATTCTTTCCACCCTTTCACTAAAGAAGTTCCCAAGGGACAGCTGAGTCAGTTTATAAGAGCTCAGTTTTCAAGAGAGAGGATTAGAGACAAAGAAGATGAAAGTTTTGCATTGCTGGACTGGTTAGCCTTAAAAACACAAAGAAATAAGCTTTAGGATTTGTTCACATTCTTCAAGTGTTTACACTTTCATTAGTGAGGCTGATGGTTATGTGAGATGCTCTTAAGATTTTTTTTTTCTGCAACTTGGTGACAATTCTCTATCTTCTATTAATTACAAACTGATTACATTTAGTATACTAAAGCACAGCTTCTGAAGTTTCTATTATTTTCTGTCACTATGCAGGTTAGATTGTGTTTCATGAACCTTTCAACACTGTGAAGCACATCACCCTTCATCCAGGATACCCTTACTGTAAATGAGGTTTTTTAATGAAGTATGATAAACTGTGGTTTTGATCTATGTAGCTATTTCCTTGTCATTTTTGTAACAGATGTATTTAATATTAACAGATACTTCTCTGTTAGAACTAAGAAATTTGTTATGTCAGCTTTGTAAGGTTTTAGTTTTTCTCTCTGGTTTGAATTGCCACATTCTTCTCTTTTAAATCGCATAAAAAACCACAGAAGTTGAGGGGTGCTTGATTTCTATTTTTTTTATTATATGATCTTAAATGTAAGTTGTCTAAATGCATTTGGTGAACTTGTCTTTTGCTAGTGTGAAAATGGTATGCCTATGATTGTGTCGTCTTGGTGTCCTTAAATATTTTTTTTACCATATGTATGGTCCTCTTGCTGAGAGCAACAACTAGGTAATATTTATTTGTCAATTTTGCATTATGGTTCAGGTACTCCTTTTAAAATGGTATAGTGATGATTCTAAATGTATGCAATTGGAAATAATAGCAAAATTCTAGGATCTGATGTTGCTGAGGCATCTGTGACACTAACCTTGTGTTCCCTTTATCCCTGTGGCTGACTTCTTGCAACTAATTTCATTGATTCGTGAGATGAGGAGGGGTAACACATGCTCAGCAATGTGAAGTGAAGGGTTGAAAAGGAGCCACTTTCCTCTACTCTTATTCTGAATGAAGTGTCATCTCCTTCACCTTCTCTTGCTTTCATGGGAAGAGCTAGAGCCTGGCTGGTGCTTGGGTGAGAAAGCAGAGGATTGCAGAGGAACAGGAGCTTTTTAACTCAGAGGGAGAAGGAGAGGAGGAGTCCACATTATATCTCGCCTTCAGTTTTCCTGGCCCCATCCAGGAGCCAGTGAGATGGAGAAAAGAGATTAGTAACTGAATAGGAGGAAGAGTGATACACTGTCTCACATTGCCTCAAATTTTAGTGAACTGCTTGTCCAAAAAGGCTTAATAGTACGCCTCCTCCCAGGGAAATGTTTTTTTTATTACTTACACAACCATTTGGTCAAAATTGCTTGCTGCAAGGTTGTTACGGTCTGAGGTAACATTAAAATTTATTTTTGTTTTGGATCCATGAAACAAAGCCCAACTGTAGAGGGGTTGGGTGGGCAGACTCTCACAAAGGTTAAACTAGAATTGTTGGAACAGTTTGAATTCTGTCTAATGCTATTCTAAGACACAACACTTCCAAAGGATGCGAGTTAGAGCTATTAAACTGTATGTTTGAGACTTTTCTCCTGCATAAAAATCTGTCTGCAGATTGGTTGAAAATCTGCATAGATGTAAACTGTGTTCTAACATGGAAAAGGCTCTGTACATTTAATAGCTTAACAAAATCATGACATCTACACAATATTTTCATAGCTCTCGTTGCAGTAGGCACTGGCAGTTAACTCTTACTAAATCTGCAAAAATAATAATAACAAAAAAGTAAAATCTGTTTATGCCTAAGGAAGTTTCAGCTGGAATGTCTTTGGTGCAGTTGTCATGCTGAAGTACCTCCATGAGAAACAATGGGATTCTGTTTGTAGTTATGCTTTTGTAATACATGTGCAACTTTATTACTTTTCTTTTTTTTTTTTTTTTTACAACTTTGTTCACAGATAGCTATGTCAGCTCCTGTCTTGTATTGCTCTAGCTATCTGTGGTGACGCTTTAGTTTAAAAAATGTATTGTGAACTACTTAAGGCTGAAATGAGAACGTACACTAATGTAATACAGTGTTTTTCTCAGGTGTTGTTTTTTGTGCAGGAGAGAGGTGAGTGGGGAATTTTGCCAGAAATGTGTTGAAGTTTTTTCTAGAGTGGCAAGTTCTCTGACATCTGGCATCTGTACTGACTGATGCCACTCCAACAAGCCAGCAGCTGCCAGAAATTAGCTTTCCATTATACATGTGAAGTTCTTGTGTTCATAGAAATCTGCTTTACCATGTGCTTTTTCAGGATATTCCACTGATACTGGAGGGGAAGGTGTTTTTTAAAATGTGCTTTATTTCTTTAAAAGCTGTTTCTGTGGTAAGTAGGTAGGTAGTTTCAGGCTGTGGCAGTGCTGTTTGCATCTTTTGGACTGCACTCAGTCTGACAGCACTGTGTCTTTTACAGTGAGGTCAGTGGCTCAGCTGTAGTTGTGTAACAAGAGAGGCCATTCATAAATGTGTTTCTTGGCCTGGAGATTTTAGATTGCGTTTCCTAGCGTAAAACCAGAGTTCATTAAGTCTTAGGAAAGTGAAAATTGTACTGGAGTAGCACCCTCTCAATTGGCCTGTCCTTGATAATGACGTTGGGTCATTCACAGCAAAGGCTCTGTAGTTGCTTAGTAAAGAAAGCTTAAGCTTTGGTAATCCCCAAAATCTAAATGAGATGGCTTAGGCACTGTGTATTTGCTAAGAGTTGGGCCTCTGATTTACAAGTGAAATGTGACTATGCAAAAATAGTTGAGCTTCTTGCTCATTAAATTGTCTGGAAATATGACAAGTAGATGTATATCCACTATTTGATATTTGGGATAACTGTAAAGCTCTGGAACAAGAGTAATGCTAAAGTCAAGATTCTTCCAGAGCCCTGTATTAAGTGAAAATGTTAGCTGAAGTTTCTTCTGCATTGGTAAAATTGTTGCCACAAGTTTATCTACCTGAGATAGATTTGCATAGCTGTGGCACGGTAGTGATGCCAGGTAACAATGATTGTTTAGATGAACAGTCATAAAGTGTCAATTGCTTAATCTAAGGCAATAGATGTTAGAAGCTCAGAGGTTAATGCTGAGGCTGGGGGTATGGGGTGGAGAGGATTCTGTTACCTGGATATATTCAGAAAATGACAATCTGAATGAATAAATATGAGATCTGGAACAACAAGATGACCAATGATAGCACAAGGGGCAATGGGTGCAAGCTGGAGTATAGGAGGTTCCATGTAAACATAAGAAAAAGCTTTTTTTGCTGTGAGGGTGACAAAACACTGGAACAGGCTCCCCAGGGAGGCTGTGGAGTCTCCTTCTCTGGAGACATTCAAATGCAGCTGGGTGTGTTCCTGTGTGACTTACACAGGGTAATCCTCCTCTGGCAGGAGAGTTGGACTCAATGGTCTCTCTAAGTCCCTTCCAACCCCCAACACTGTGACTCTGTAACATGCTGGATCTTTTGAACCAGTTTAAGTCAGTATTTTGCTTCAGCTAATGAAATGATGTGGTAAGTGCAGGTCACAAGATGTTAGCAGCAGGGTGGTGATGCAGAGGTGGCCTCTGTGAGAAGAGGCCAGGGGCTGCACCTGTTCTGAACACAGCCAGTTTTAGCCAGCCTCCAAACAGACCCAGTGTCAGCCAAAGCTGAGCCCACCAGCCAACGTGGTGGTGCCGTGGGGCAAATATATTTTAGAAAATACAAAATCCTGTGCAGCAGTTGCAAGAAAAGGGAGGAAAAAAAAAAAAAGTAAAAAAAAAAAAAGTGAGAAACAACTCTCTGAACGCTAAGGTCAGAAAAGGAAGAGGTGCTTCTGGTGCAGAGCAGATGTTCAGCCTGCAGAGGGGACCATGCCAGAGCAGATATCTACCTGCAGCCCATGCTGCAGCAGACATGCCCTGAAGGAGGCTGTAGCACTTGGAGAGCCCATGCTGGAGCAGGCTCCTGGTGGGGACTTGCAGCCAGTAGAGAGGAGTCCATGCAGAAGCAGATTTTCTGACAGGAACTGTGGCCTGTGGAAGCAACCATGATGGGGCAGTTCATGAAAGACTCTGTCTCATGGGAAGGACCCACACTGGAGCAGAGGAAAAATGTAAGGGGGAAAACGTGTCAGAAAGGCATTATTATAGACTGAGAGTCATTCCCCTGCACTGCTGTGGGCTAGGGATTATTGAAGGAGATGGGAATGAATAAGTGAAATTGAGCCTAGGAACGAAGAAATGGAGGGAAAGTGTAGTTTGTCTCTCAATATGCTACTCTATTTTTAGGTGGCAATAAATTATTTTTACCCAAGTCAAGTCTGACTTGCCTGTGATGGTAATTGATAAGTGATCTCGTCTTTATCTTGACCCATGTCCTTTTTCATCTTGCTGTCTCCCCCTGACCTGTTGAGGAGGGGGGAGGTGAGGGAGTGACTGAGTGGGCGTCTGTCAGCCAGATAATCAGTGACATGCATTTAAAGAATTATGGGCTTCACATGTACCAGTACCCAGAGACTGCTTTTTTTGTCCAGTGCTTTCCCTGTGGAGTTAGTTTGTTCAGTGCTCTGATAATAAACCAAAGCAGGCTGGAAGAAAGGAATAGTACTCCTTGTTTGGGGTAGCATTTGGTGGTAGAACAATGGTGCCCCTGTTAGGGATAGGTGAGATACTGAGAGACTTCTATTTTTTTCTCCATCCAGTATATCAGAATGAAAGATATATGGAGAGTCCTCTTTTTGTGCTTTGCTGCTTCTCTTCCTTTTATTTGAGATTAATTTATTGTATTTGCCTGCCAAGTCTTTCTTCCTTTACATACGTTGCAGTTGCTTCTTCCATGATGCCCCCCTACACGTGGAGATGGTAAGTTATGGGAGGTAAATACCTAGGTTATTTCTTAGTGTCTTATGTAGTCTTTATCTGTAATTCATGGAGTGGGGCTTCCAGAACTTTTGTTCTTTTGCATTGAGTATCTGGCAATTATCAAGTAATAAGTAGCAAGAAAAGAGTGTGGAGACAGCACATCTGTATTCTCCACACGACTGGAATGTTTTAGCTGGCAGTTGGCTGTTGTTCTAATGAAACCACACAAATACACCTTGGTCTGTTTCTTTTTAACTTGTAGGTTTCCTTTTTAATATTGTGTGGTTCAAGGCCATTTGTACATTTTTTACCAGTTATTGCCTGAAAATGTGCCTTACCATCCTTCTAAAGTAACCCTTCTTGTGCAACTGAAAGCTGAGCGACTGTTTTTCTGCTTGTAGTTGTACCCCAGCTTCTGACATTCTTCAATGGGAAGGGTAGACAGAGGATCACAGAAGGCTGCAAGGAATACTGCTTGCCTCCTGATCCAAGTAACCTCACGTTTGCACGAGATGCTGGTGCAGAGAAATTACAGTTTAAGAACTGGAATGAAGAAGATGACCAGACAGTGACAGTCAAGATCCAGTCTTGTCTGACTTTGTGGCTGACCAGTTAAAACACACAGTAATCTTAAATGTTTTTTTTTCTGTACTACTAATTGTCTGAAACAAGGAAGTTTTCCCCAAAATTCACGTGCAGCCTTAGTAATAAGTAAGACCTTTGTGGCATAGAGAAGGCTTACTGGAGGAGCTATGAAATATCTGCCTGCTCAGAATGTATGTACTGCACAAAGAATTCAAACAGGGTTGAGTTGTAGGAGATGAACATTTGCCATGAGGCTGTAGCAATCCTTTCTCTCCACACCTCTAATACAATGTGTCTTAGCTGTGTACCATGTGTACTCAGGCCTCATCCTTACTATAATATTTTGTCATTATCTGTATGTTGAGTGGAAGGATGAGAAAATCTCACCCCTTGTCTGACATGGTTGTGCTATCAAATTCTTCTAATGTGGGTGCAAATTTGCCAAAGAAAGTGTGGTTATCACCTTAACATATAGCAGCAAGGGAGGAGGCTTAGGTAGGTTGGCAGCAAAATTCTTCCTGGCACTGTGTGCTGGTCCGGAGCTTGGCCAGCTTGGCTAACACCAAGGTGCTGTTGCCCTGGTAGCCTGGGAGAAACCCAGATGGGCAAAATGGCAAATAGACACCTCTCTTGTTTCCATCCTCTCGATTCTGTGAGGTTGCTAGAGGGGTGTCAGGGGAAAAGTGGTGGAAAAAGTGCCAGTCAGGGACAACCTCATAATAATACGGTTCCTTTGGTGAAAAACATGGTCTAGTAAGCCAAACTGGTTATATATAAGTATATAAAAATATAAATATAAAATTAGATAAAATACATGCTTCTGTCTGCGGTGTCACTGTCACTAGCAAGTATGTCCAGGAGATAATGAACAGAGATGCAGTGGGAGCATTTGGACTCCTCTACAGGTATGGATAAGAGGGTGGCAGCTTGGTCTGTGTAAGAGTGGAACCTGCAAGGTTAAAAGTCTCCAAATGGAGCAGATACCAGAGGGACTGATAGAAATTGTGGTTTGCTCTTAGGAAGAAAGGCTTTGAGCTATTGTTTCTAATTGAATGGGGTATTATAGTAATTATTTGTTGGCAGTATTGCTTCTGGCACAGTGTGCTGTCAAGGTGTGCCTGAGTGTCCCGGTGCTGGTTCTGCTTTGCTTAGAGGATATGAGAGAGATTTGTCCCGGGTTGGGACGTGTGGTGAGGGAGGGGCGTGTGGGACTCTGGGCTGGGGAAAAGTGGGATGTGTCTTATTTTTTTAAAAATCATCCTGGGAGTTTTAAGGGTACTCTTCCCGCAGCACGTGAGAGGTGATGGAGGGCTCTCTATGTTGTAAGATTTACTCATGAAAAATGTCTGCCACTTGCAGAGTGTCCTCCATACTTTGTTGAGTGATTGTTTTACAGTAAGGAAGAATGTAGCAGCAGCAGCAGTGGATGGTTTAATGCGTTTCCTTCATTTGGCTCAAAAACCTGAGGAAGTGTAATGTGGAGTGGAAAGGGTGTTTGTCTGAGGGTTTTATATTTTTTTTTTTCTTTTTAAATAGCCCACAATTTCTGAATGCAGTTAGTGTTTTTCTAGTATGAAGAGGCAATAAGATTCTGCAAGTGTTGAATAAAAGAAGTGTTAAAAACTGTTAGCTAAGAGGCCTTTTAAAAAACTTATCTGTGAAAGGAGCAGATTTAGACTTGTTAAACTTGAGGATTTGAACTGTCTTACATAGAAAAGCTGATGCTATACAATGATTTTTTAAGCTTGTCGCTTGTAAAGAGTTTAATGCTTTCTTGGAGGATTTAATGAAGAAGACTGCTATACTTCGTGATACTCCTAGAACTATCTCATTGCTGCTTTTGATTTTAGCCTAGATAAAATAGTAAATAATAGTCTATGTAGTACAGAGTTGATAAATGCAATCCCAAGGAACTTTTTCATGCTTCATTTGCTCCTTGAACTTATGACAGATTTTGAAGTTAGGTTGAAGAAAATCTTGTTTGCTGCTGGACCTGTTCTGCTCTCTGTCAAATTTGTGCATAAGCTTGAGGATGTTGCAGGGGCTTCTGGAAAATCCTGTCTGATAGGAAACCTCTCCGTACTGGCAGTGTGAAACAGAGTCAGAAGGTTAGTTTATGTAAATTAAAAATTAATTTTCTGTGTACCAAATGAAAGTATCTCTCTGGAGCTCTTTCATATAGGGTGAATTGTTTTAAATGCAAACACACAAAAATATAGTTTAGGTAGAAAATGTGTTCTCACTTAGACTATTAAACATAGCTATTTAAGTAATCATGTGAGTCTTGGCTTCAGTGTAGTTACTATGGCAATTTTTTTCTTTAAAATGTATCAGGTAAAAGTATTTGAAAAATAGTATTTATTAACTCCAATTATATAGCAAATTTTATTTATAAGGTTACTTTCCTTTACTAATATGTGGATCAGGGTTACCAGCCATCCATCTTTCTGCTGAAATTGTTTTTGCCTACGTATGAGTTTTGCCTGGATTTAGTCTAGAACTTCTGGGTACCTGAGCTTGGTAATTACAGTGGCTTCAACCAGGCAAATGCCCACTGCATATGTGTAGATTGACCCTGCAGCCTTTGCATGTGGAACCAGATTTCATATTTGTTACTGACTTGCCCTGTGTTTGCACAGCATGTTAGACTCCAATACTCCAATGCATGTTTGGTTCTTTTCATATTTTTTGAATGGAAATGGATCGTCCTAATTGTTTTAGTTTGCTTAAGAGGAAGTCTTGTCCACGCTGGAACCTTACTTACTACTTTTGGGCTGTCTGAATGGAGAGAAACAAACAGGGGCTTTGCTTTCATGGCATCAGCCTCAAGGATCAGAATTGAAACCCTCTGTTTATGGAGTGAGTCGTACAGCACTAATTTTCTGATCTGTTCCCGTGGGTAACCTATCCTGAACAGTGCTAGGAACCTTAGAGCAAGCAAGTAGGGTTTGGCTTAGGGTTCAAAAAACATAGCAGGCTACAAAACTTGAGTTGGCAGACAAGCTGTAGAGCACAGGGATAGTTACTAGTACATATAAGATGTTGCAGAATGCAGATCATAGAGTATTTGTATGTCCCAAGATGATAATTGATATATTTAGAATTGTGTTTGCAGTGTCTGTCTAGATATGACCATATATGGATGGAGACCTTTCTCATTTTTAATTAATTTTGGAATTTTGGCTGTTATCGAATTTGGATAACTGCATTTCCTGCTTAATTTTTTTTTCATGGATTTTGAAGTGGGTAGTACAAAGTTTTTAATTTGTGGCCTTAAAGGCTGTGTCCTTTTTGTCACCTGTGACTTTATGAACTGGCTTTGCTTATGCTTCGCTGAGAATTTATTATGCAATAAGAGTTGCACTTTATGTTCCTATGAAAGCTTCTTTGTACCTTTGAAGGTCAGATCTAGCTTGAGAGAGATATGAGAGCTGTGAGAAGTTAGTTACATCACAGGTATTTTTCCACCCATGTTTGAGAGATGGGGAGAGTTACCTTGAGATACAAAGTACAGCAGATAGAAGAACAACACTTCCAGTGTCTTGGGGCTTATTGTTTTTAGCAAGATTTGTTTAGTATTGAACATCTAATATATTAGCCATGATTTATTGAGAATAAAGATGGCAAGAAGAGCTTCTGTAAGTGCAGAGGTAATAAAAGGAAGGTGAGGAAAAATGTCAGCTTGTTGCTCAGTGAGATGGAAGACTTGACTGTGCAGGACATGTAAAAAGCTGAGCTGAATACCTTCTTTGATTCAGTCTTTACTAGCAAGAGGGTGAGTCAGGAATCCCAGGTCCCAGAGGAGAAGACTGGGGCAAGGAAGTTATACCCTTGGTGGAAGAGGATTACTTAAGAGATCAGGGAATACTTAAGCAAACTGGACATGGGCCATGATGGAATGCATCTGTGAGTGCTGAAGGAGCTGGCTCATGTCATTGTGCAACCACTTTTGATAATCTTTAGTCAATCATGGTGGCTGGGAAATACAATTGGAAGTTATGAATTGCAAAGCATCTGCTGCATTATTTCGTGTGATTTGCAGAATGACTGTTGGGCTTTATTAAGGTTGGAGCAGACTCTCCCGAAGTATTTGATTAAGGCTATTCCATTAGTAATGATTTTATGGATGTTTTGCAACTCTGCCTGCTTTTCAGCAGCAGACCCTGCTGACACCTTTTTTTTTAAAACGAACAAACAAACCAACAAAACCCACCTTCTGTTTTAAGTTTGCAGGTGAAAGATAATTTTTTTTCAAATGAAGAGTCCTTAGGGTGAAGTGATAGAGCAACATCCTCCAGATGGGCAATGATCAAGTGTTTTTGTTTGTTTTGTTTTGTTTTTCCTGACATTCAAGTTTTTATTAAGGTTTAACCTCTTACTTGTCCTTTTATTTCCAGTTACTTTTTTCTTAAGTTCATGGATTCTTTGGTGTGAGTCAAAAATGCCAGCTCTTTGCTTCATTTCTCAGTCACCTTTAGTCATAAGGGTACAGTTATTTATCATTTGTTAGTAGAATCAGACATGGCTTTCTGTGCACATACCGTTTTTATGTCTCAGTGTAAAAGTGTTACCTTTTAATCTATGTAGTAATAAGGTAAATTGATGGTTAATTTATGTATGTTTTTCCATTTAAAATACCCCAAATATATCATGCTTTCCACATTTTGGAATATATACCATATTCTCTGTAGAAAACATCAAAACACTGAACTGCAAGTTTATGAAACTTGAATTGTGCTTTTCTGAATATGTATTGTGAATTGCAAGTGATTGATCACTGTGGTTGCGTGTGCATATTTGTGCTGCTCTGAAATGCTTGAGTGTATTTTAAGCAAGAGCAAGGTTCTGTCACTGCAATAGAACTGAGTGGAGATGTGGTTTTAGTTATCATGTGAAATAATTCACCCTGACAGTGGTATGGTCTGAATATTTGTCAGAGACAAGGACTATGAACTTATAGTAACAAATGCTTGTAAAGGAATCTCACAAAGCTGACCAAGGCAAATGGTACATGTGAGATTTCATGAAATTGAGTAAGAGGGCAGGAAGGTAGAAACAAAGTTCGTTCAGTAACTTCAGAGTTTATGTTCATAGTTTAACATCTGTGTACCTTAGCAATTTTACACCTGTATGCTCTTCCTGATATTAAAAAAAAATATTTTAGAAGCTTGTTCTTCTGACTAATACTGCCAATTACTTCCCAATGTTTTGTTATGGATTTTTTTTTGCATGGATAGTTCCTCTCTATTTATTTATTTTATTTGTAGGAAAATAATTTCTTGTGGGAAGGACCCCATTTGCTCTAGGCTGTGCATGAGAGGTTAGCAACTTTAAGAACATAGTCCACTTCTGGTAAAGCAGGAGGCTATGAATTTAATACATTGATTTTTAGCAAACACTTGTTGACAGTCAGCAAACACTTGTTGACAGTCATTCCCTACACATTACCTTCAGTATCTTAACTTTGTTTGCTTCTTCATCCCAGTTTAATCTCTCATTTAGATTGGTGAAGAAGGAAATTCAGGAAATGTAGTGATACCTTTGGTTTATTGTACTTCCCTCTGGGGAAAGTGCTTCACTTACTGAATGCTGCCCAGGAACTGGGAGATTATGAAAGGATAATTACATAATAATTCTAAATATTATAATATAATAATAATAATCTAATTTAGATTATTCCATGGAAAGCTGCAGATAAAGTTTAGATGAGCAGATAATAGGGTCTCATGACTTGAGTTCAAAACTGAATTATTTGATACCAAGTGTATGAATGGGATATTTCTGCTGTCACCGTTCAGGGCACCATGGTTGCTAATTTTTATTATTATAGAATGCTGACAGCAAGACTCAGGAAAATGTAGGAAGTAAGATTCATTGCTGAAACAAACTATATACATAGAAAATCTCAGCATTCTTCCATTCCCATAGTGTTCCCATTTAATTTCCTTCTCTTTTTATTTTCCTGTGTAATTAGGAGACTCATACCTGTTGCAGAGATTGTCTGAATGGGGAGATTTTTTTACTAGGTTTGATCCATTTTCTGATTGAATGCACTTCAAACTTTTTGATTAATTTTTCTTAACTGTAAACCAGCAATTGCTCTCACCTAT
This sequence comes from Phaethornis superciliosus, assembly GCA_023637945.1. Taxonomy (NCBI): domain Eukaryota; kingdom Metazoa; phylum Chordata; class Aves; order Apodiformes; family Trochilidae; genus Phaethornis; species Phaethornis superciliosus. Next base: position 81,505,571 of record JAJQWJ010000001.1, on the reverse strand, counting down.
TCTCAGACATTGGAACGGACTGCCCAGGGAAGTAGCTGATTCTCCATCCCTGGAGATATTTAGAAAGAGACTGGATGTGGCACTCAGTGCCATGGTCTGGTAACCACAGCAGTAGTGGATCAAGGGTTGGATCTCTGAGGTCCCTTCCAACCCAGCCGATTCTATGATTTTATGATTCTATTTACCTGTTCAAACTGAAGTGTCCTGTTTTCCTGGAAAGTGAATCTCCTGGCCCCTATGCTTTCTCTCACTTTTTCTACCAAATTGAGATTTTTGTCTTCCTTCTTTCTTGTTCTTTTTACAAGTCTTACTCTCCTTGCCCCCATCTGCCTGCACTCTCAGTATTGTGTTTTCTATATTGTTTCGGTACTTACAGCTATTATGAAGAAAAACATAATAAAAGACTGATGGGAAATAGGGAAATAGTATTGGTTACTGACACCTACCACAAGAGTACTTAAAAAGTGGCTAAAGCAAACTAGTATTTGGGACTTACAGAGATTCTGGTGTTTCAGAACCATGGAGAAAATGATTGCTTGTAGTTGGTCTGAGTATGGAAACCAGTGGAGTTGAGGGGTCCACTTCAACACTTGGTTTTAAAATATTTAAAATTTTTAAATGGTGTGGCATTATTTCTATTTCCTCTCCTTTTTTCTTTGCCTCCTTTCCTTTTAAGTAATGTTCTTCAGTGTAGCTCCCTTCCCCCCGGCCTCCTCTCTGCTGTCTTTGGTTGCTGTTGGGGGTCAGGTCACTGAAGACACTTGCTTTCTTAAAACTCTGTGTACCTACATGTGGATGGAGAGAGCAGGCTGGCCTCTCTGAGTAGTGCCTGCTGGGAGGCATGGCACCTTGTCCTTCCCAGCCAACCCCAAGAAGCTTGGGCAGCACATTGAGTTCAGCTGCTCAGCTGGGAGTCTCCCATGACCATCCCTGTAAATGTTAAACTTTTGTGGAAGACACCAGGGCTAAACTAGGGGGAGTGTAGAGTTACTGTATTCCTTCTGCCTGCAATATCTCTTTGAAGTCTCATATTTTGAAAGCTGATATAAAATAACCTTCTGAATTTTTGTGTTTCTTCTCTTTGATCCAGCGTGCTCTGTCTGCATTTATTAAAGAATAGCTGTCTTTGCTTCACTGAGTCTTAGTCCTGGTTCTTCTTACAGGTGACAATTTTTGGGTGTGTTTGCAGTATCAAAGCTCTCTTTTAATAAAATTTGTTCTTTTTCTTCTATGAGACCATAATACCAGATGAAAGTGTGGTAAACTTTATAGTAGGATGGCAGTGAAAGGCTGGAGGAAATGCAGCTCTTGAAAGAAGGCAGGAAGTGGAACAAAGGATTGTATCCTCACAGACCTAACACTGGAAAACTGAACCTTTCCCATGAAAAATGGAAAGATGTACATCCTGCAGCAGCATGTCAGAGGGGAATGCTGGCCACAGCCCCACAAGGTGGGACTGGCAGGCAACAGGCAAAGAGAAATGATTTCTGATGCCAGTCAGTTATTGTGAGGTTGTGCAGAGCAAGGTAGCATCAATGTAGTCTCTTTCAGAAGATGACAATTTAATTCTGCGAGGACTCATATGGCTTTTGTTTTCATAGGGGAATTGGCTTTATTCATAGCCAGCGAATCTCTTGCCTCGCAGCTGTTGTTAATTTTGGTAGGAGTAGAAGTAGTAAAGCACATGTATTGCCAGGCCCTGTACACATGGGGCAGTGGATGCAGTTTTTTTCTGATCTGAAAAAAAAGCCACAGATGAGTGGGAGTGGAGAACAAAGCAGGAAAATTATTTGCCTAAAATGATGCAGCTGGTTTGTGGCTGAGCCAGGATCAAAGCTCAGTGTTTAGTTTCTGGACAGTAGTTCATATTCCTCTTTCTTCTGTGTTTTGTCGTGCAATCTTTCTATGAAGTCTGTGAAAGTGCAGCAATGAAGAGTAGTAGAAACTAACTCCTTCCTTTTTCTCTTTGTCCAGGTTGAATTGTATTTTCCAACATTTGAAGAGCAAAGCCAGCACCATGGCTCCATGAACTATGAAACTGCAGGAAGTGTGGCAGCCCTCCCTACCTCCGGCTTTCCTTCCTTACTGTGACATTCTTCTCAGGACCTTTCATTTCATCCCTACTGGGCATACAGTGGCCTGACTTGGGATCAGAGCAGAGGAAACAGTTTGAAGATCAGGGAGAGCCATGGCCTTGAGATTGTGTGTCTTCCATCTCTTCTATAAGTTCAAGATGTTGGTGCTCATCACTTTGTGTTTTGTGGTGCTATGGGCCACATTCAGTTACTTTGTGGACTCCAGACAGGAAATTTCTAAAGCTAGGAGCCTGGTGCAGGATTTCAGAAAGCTAATAAGCCTGGAGGACAGCAAGAAGGAAGAAAAGATTGAATCCATTGCAAAAGTTCCCACAGTGACATCCTTTCAGGATTTCTGCCCAGAGCTGTCACCGTACCTGCGTAAGTGATGGTGCTTTCCTTTCTAACAAGTTATATCTACAAGTTACTGCTGAGTTGGTTTTCTTTCAGTTATTTCCATTTAAAAGTGCCTGTTTTAAGGATAGACACTTTTGCTGTGAAACAAATAAAATGCAGCCAGCAGCAATAAGCAATTCTGGGTAAACAAGCAGCTTGGGGTACAGCATTCTTGTGTTGGGTTTGGCTGGCATAACAGCCTCTATGGTGCTGTGCTTCACAGCTGTTGTTTAAAACAGCCTAGGTGGCTCACCTGTGACTTTTCTACTGCTGATCAGTGTTTGCATGCTGTTGAGGCTTTGTCTTTTTTTTCCCTGCCCCCTAAAATCTGACAGTGGTCAAGAGGTTGATAGGGGACACAGCTGGGGCAGCTGAGCAAAGGAATATTCTGTATTGTATGACCATCCCATTTATCATGCTTGGCAAGAAAAGCTGAGGGAAAGGAGGAAGGGGGTGGTTCATGGTTACAGTGTTTATCTTCCCAGCAACTGCCATGTCTGCTGAAGCCCTGCTGCCCAGAACATGGCCAAACATCTGCCTGCCAGTGGGCAGTAATGAAGGAATTTTATTTTGCCTTGCTTGCATGCACAGTTTTTACTTTTTTTGTTAAACTGGCTTTATCTGAAGTGAAAATCTTTTCCCTTTTCCTCATTTTTTTCCTTTTTGTTAGTAGATGTACTTTTGTCTGTCTTCCTGGACAATTGAAGGACTTCACAGCTGCCTTGGGGTTAGCGCTCCTTATGGTGAAGGTTCCAACAGATGATTGTTTCCTTGATTTGGCTGTTCTTATTCCTCCAGTTTTTTTCTTTTTTGGTCTTGGTATTGCTAGCAGTGCCAGGCTTCTACTTTGCAGTATCATGTCATTGTTTCCTTCCTCTTCCGGATTAGGGATTTTTTTGAGAAGCTGGATTCTTCTCTCCTTCTCTGTCTAGTTCAAACTGCTTCTGACTAGCTGTACACGCTGATTCCTGCCCTCAAAACGTATTTGCTCAAGTAACCTACTCCAGCTGTAGCCTTCACAGTTGCCTGTGTTGTTTTGTTTTGTGGGTTTGTTAGGTCCAGAGGGGCTGGAAGATAGCTTAGTGCAAGAGAAGCGATGAAAATTTCATTTGGCTACAGAAAGCCTTGGTACATGTTCTTACAAATTTATAGCCTTAAACCTGTGATGCTTTTGTTCATGCTGTAAGTAGAGATGGCTTCTCACAGCTTTGCCCTGACAGCTGTTTCTAGCCAGTACTTCTGTGATATGCCAGCTGCTTTTTTTTTTATTATTTTTTTTTTATTTTATTTTTTTAGTATCACTCACTACTGTATAATCAGTTTAAGTAGTTATATGCTTAACAATTTGAGCAACAATTTGAGCAAGTTTCTTGTGCTTCTCCTACAGGAGGTGCCAGTAAACTCACTTTCAAAGCATCCCTAACACTAGAAGAAGTGCAAAAGGAGAACCCTCAGGTAACCAAGGGCCGGTATCACCCTACAGAGTGCTCAGCATTGCAGCGTGTGGCCATCATCATCCCACACCGCAATCGAGAGAAGCACCTGCTGTACCTTCTGCAGCACCTCCACCCCTTCCTACAAAGGCAGCAGCTGGACTATGGCATCTACGTTGTTCACCAGGTGAGGCAACTGTGCAGACATGCTTGGGTGGGGATGGAGTCAGTGCTCTGCAGTCTGAGGAGAGGCATGCTGCTGCCTCTGCTCTCAGTCCTCCAGCCCTGCTTTGAACACTTCTGCTTGTTGAGGGATGCAAGGATGTGTGGAACTCTTGCTGGTAGCCTTACGGAATCTTAGCTGCTTTAGCAAAGCTGGGAAAGTATTAGCAAACAGTGCCTTCAACTGGTGTCCATTTCTCTCTAAGTAACTCACCATTTCTGGGGTGGTGTTCAAGGTAAGCATCTTTTGCATTACTAATGTGTATACACATAAGTAACTAGGCTGTTACAGTTTATGTCTTTGATTTGGAGCAGTTTGGATCAAATGCCTTGATTTGTATCTAGCTTTTGTCTCCCATCTGTGTACTGGAAGTCTTGCTTAGTAAGCTGTGTGCATCATGTGATTGTATTTCTGGAGTCTCAACAATCCGGCTACTGCTTGTAGGTGCTTCACTTGCCCAGCAAGGCCTAAGGGAAGAAGTAGCCATGGCAGAGCATTTGGTTCCAGAAACATTCACTAATTTCTGTATTTGCATTCTTCCTAGATCTGCTGAGTCAGTGGCTAAAATTTGAGCATACAAACTTATTGCACACTGTCTTTCATTTAAGGTGTTTACATTCTGTTCACACAACATTTCTCCTTTATAGTATGTTGTCTTTATCTTCTACGGTTTGCTTTCTTTCACTATAATTTACTTGCGTGTTCTACTTTGACTTTAAACAGATTTTTTTCAAGCAACAGGACAAAAAGGCAATAATTTTTTTCTTTTTCTGTTTAAAGAGGCTAGAGTCAGTTAACCAGTATGAGGCAGTGCGTTCTTGTTGAAACTTACACTTTTCATTGAATGGTTTGGGTTGGAAGGCACTTTAAAGATCATCTAGCTCCAACCCCCCCTGCCATGGCAGGGACACCTCCCACCAGACCAGGTGGCTCAAGGCCCCATCCAGTCTGGCCCTGAACACTTCCAGGGAGGGGGCAGCCACAACTTCCCTGGGCAACCTGTGCCAGTGTCTCACCACTCTCATAGTGAGGAATTTCTTCCTAATGTGTAATCTAAGTCTACCCTCTTCCAGTTTAAAGCCATTACTCCTTGCCTAACACTACATGTTCTTGTACAAAGCGCCTCCCCAGATTTTCTGTAGGTCTCCTTCAGGTACTGGAAGGCTGCTATAAGGTCACCTTGGAGCCTTCTCTTCTCTAGGCTGAACAATCCCAACTCTCTCAGCCTGTCTTTGTAGGGGAGGTACTTCAGCCCTCATTATTTTCATGGCCCTCCTCTGGACTTGCTCCAACAGCTCCATCTCCTTCTAATATTGGGGGCTGCAGTTATGGACACAGCACTCCAGGTAGGGTCTCCCAAGAGTGTAACAAAGAATGACATCCCTTGGCCTGCTGGCCATGGTTCTTTTGATGCAGCCCAGGATATGTTTGACTTTCTGGGCTGCAAGCACACACTGTCTGCCCATGTTGACTTTCTCATCAACCAACAGCCCCAAATCCTTCTCCTCAGGACTGTTCTCAATGCAATTCTTTCCCAGCCTGTAATTGTGTTAGGAACTGCGACAAACCAGGTGCAGGACCCTGCACTTGACCTTGTTGAACTTCATGAGGTTGGCATGGGCTCATCTCTCAAGCATGTCAAGATCCCAGTTTTGCTGAATGGCATGGCAGAACAGCAAAAGAAGTCATGGCAGGATATATACTTTAATTTGGAATAGATTGTTCTGTCTTTGTTTACAGTAGTTGTGTGGCTTGTAGAGTGGAAACAATGAGGCTTTTTTCCTCAGTAGTATGTACTGTAATTGTACATATAATGGCTTACCCTGGCTAGCAAGCAGTGATTAGTTAGCAAAAAATCACTGGGAGAATGGGCATAAATTCTGTATTTATTGAAACGTGAAGAATGGCTGCTGTCATACTAGCAAAAATTAATATAGAAATATAAAAGTTTCTTCTGATGTAAGCAGCGAGGTCAAGTCTGAACTTATACTGTAAAAATTTTTACTTGTAAGAGTGGATACTTTTGCTTAGCCTTTCCACATACATAGGCATACACAAAGATTTGAAAGTGGGTCTAACAAAAATCTTTTATGGCAAATCCATTTTCACTATCCATTTATGATGTTAGTTGTTCTAAGTATTTTTTGTGCAAAGAAGTAGGATTTATAAAGGATTTAGCTATTAAAGCACATGGAGTGTACTCATGGGTCTTTTTCATTTTTCTCTGAGTCATTTAAAGGCATAATCCAAATATCTTTTTTTATGGGCTACTTGTGAAGTTTTGAAAATAGTGTTTCTCTGCACTAGTATGTGCATACATGAGTGCAGTACTGGAAAAAAAAGTAAGTCTGTAATCCTTAAAAGGTGAATGATTTCTTCCCCAACTTAAGTTTTTCTTGTAGTCAGTGGTGTCCTTCCATGGAAAGGAAAGACAAATCTTTCCTCTATAGAAGTTGAGAGAAGACTGCTATTTGTTCAGTATGTTGTTTAACACCAAGGCCTGCCCTTTTTGGAAAGCAATTTGAGCTTGCTTTTTCTGTCTTTGTGCAGGAAGTGGGCTGTGGTAGCTGACTGTATTGATGGGAACGACAAAACAGGAACAAGTAGTAGATACTGCTGTTGAATTGGGCTGACACCAGATACCAACTGAGGGTCTCTGTATGTTCCTTACCAGTCATCTGAATTTTTGTGTTCATTCAACAACTTTTGTTTTCATCATCAGAAGAAAATTATCTGACTGATGATTTCCTATACAGGCCACTCTAAAAAAACCCAAAAAACAACAAAGAAACAAAACTAAAACCCAAGCCCAAGAAACTCAGGAATTTGATGTCATAGATTTTGAGTGAATTGTATGTAATTTTTTTCTTGGAAATAAATCTTCTATGCGCAGGCACAGGGGACCGCTGGTGAAAGTGAAGGAATTGCTGTTTCAGAGCAGTGTTACTTCTTAGGAAAAATATGCTTTGTATACAACTGCTTTTCTCTACAGCCAACCTTCTCAGTCAGGAGAGGCCAGTTTCTTTTTTGTCTTCCATATATCCTCTTTCTGTCCAGGCAGCTTCTAGCAAATGACCCTTTTCTCTGGAAAATTGCCTCTTTATTCTTGCAGTTCTGGAAAATGACTGTCCTGTCACTTTCTGGCAGCACAGGGCTTGGCCCTCTGACTCCTAGGTGGGAATTTGAGGCAACTTTACCACCTTGTTCTCAAGATTAGAAAACCTTCTTTAGACTGGAATGTGTGTACAGCTCAGTAAAAACAAATAGTGAGCTCAGTGTACTTGTTGCTCCAGAGTGAACAGTGACATGGTAAGATTATGAAACTGCCAGGTGTGTGTGTGTGTATCTGTATCTAGATCTATCTATATATCTGTATACCTCACAGGTGAAAAGTTATTTTTTTTAAAAGCAAAGCTGCACTAACTTTAGTAAAAGCAAACAATGAAGACAAATAAAAATCATGTGAAGTGCTGTGCTAGGGGGGGCGTTCCTGTGCATCATAATAATTAGGTTATAGATAGGAGTCAAACCCGAAGAAACTTGCTTTTTATTTCCCACTCTGCCACCTACTGTCTGACCGAAGGAAATACCTTGAATTCTTTAAGGATTGCTCTCCTCTGAGTGGGCAAGCAGAAAGGTGGCAGGTACTCTGACATCTATAAACCAGTTACTATGGTGGTAGTGTTTTGTTATGTTTTTTTTAAAACAAACAAACAAAACTTCCATAAGCTTTACTAGTACAGCTGTATGGAGTTCCAGTTTCTAAACTGCTTATGAATACTGTTTTTTTTATGTAGCCTAATGGAAACTCCAGGACAGAAGCAGCAATAGTAGCAAAATTGCATGATATAGCATGCATATTTCTCATGCCCAGATAACCACGGGCTCTCTTGGCCTGGCTGTATTGTTCATGACCAGTAGAGGCTGAAGAAACACTTTGCATTTTTGGCTGCTTTGGTGTTGTATCTGATGTTATGGTAGCTCTCCGGGTAGTTACTTCTGTAAAGGCTGTGATGCAAAAATGCAGTTGTCAGCTACGTGATTAGAACAAAAGCCTGGGAGCAGTTCTGGTTCACAAGATTTGTCACCCTCTTCAGAGCTTTTTTCCATTCTTTTCCACAGGCTGGCAGCACCAAATTTAATCGAGCTAAACTGCTGAATGTAGGATACCTAGAGGCCTTAAAAGAAGCAAACTGGGACTGTTTCATTTTCCATGATGTGGATCTGGTGCCAGAAAATGACTTAAACATTTACATGTGTGACACACAACCAAAGCACCTTGTAGTTGGCAGGAACAATACTGGATACAGGTAGGAAACCAGGAATGTGGAAAGAGTACCAACAGAAATGCCACAGTACTGATAATGTTCCTCTTCTGATGGAGCTGTATGCTGATATCTACCCTTCCTCCTGACGCCAGGTTTCTAGTGGTGACACTTTGCCACTCGAGTACCTTCTGACAAAATATAACCATGTGGACACCAGCTCAGTGTTCACCTGTATGAATGATCATTGCCATTATTCTGGTTTCTGGGGTGAAGTAAACGTTGTTCTGGGAGGAAAGCATCAGACCAGAGGGTCTGCAGAGACCTTCTGCTGAAGCTAGAAATACATTTGCAGTCTCCTGGTCCTGAGGTTTGATGGTGTGACATCAGTATTGTACTAATAAAACTTGTCACTTACCTGTTGTTGAAGATGTAATGTTTGATATTGAGAGCTCAAGTGCAAGAATTTGCCAAGGGGGTAGGGTTTCCCTTTAATTATTTATCTGGACAGTGTCTAATATAGGATCATTCTGATTTTTAAATGGGTCACCTAAATGTTGATGGGATATAAATAATTTAAAGTGAAAAGTCAGGTTCAGTCCACCTCAGAGCAAAAAGGCTGCTGATCTTGGTGAATTTAATGACTAGAGTGTTTTCAATGAACTTGTTTCTTTCAAGATTTGCTTCCTGTGTCATGTCTAAATACTAATTAGAAGAGGGCTTTTCAACATCTGATCTCAAAGTACTTTGAAGTAAAGCTCTGCTTCACTTCTGTGTTTCCTTTGTTAAATATACGCGAAAGAGGTCGGTTGTACAATTCTCATACAGAATAATACTTCCCTGTTTGTCTTAAGAAAGCTCTCAGCACTGTCTCCCATACTGACAAAGTGATGATGTATGAACTATTAAGTGGATACTGACTGAAAACTGTCAGAGCTGCTGACCTCAAAAGGTCCTGATCAGACCTGCAACAAAGCTCAGCTGTCACCTGTGGTTTACTCTGAGGGTTGATACTGTGGATGGTGCTGGTTAATATCTTTATTAGTAACCTGGACTACTAGTTTTCAAAAGATAGAAATCTTGGAGGGGTGGCTAATGTTAGTCTGGAAAATGTGGCCAATAGGATTCTAAAGAAGTTCAAGAAAGGGAAATGCAGAATTCTTCCTCTGAAGAGGAGTAACTCCATGCACCAGTAAAGTGCTGGAGGCTAGCTGATTGTAAAGCAGCTTTACATTGAAGAACCAGACTATAAATGTGCCCCCATGACAAAGAGAAGTAGCATCTTCAGCTGAGTTAAGAGGGCTGTCAGAAAGTTGAAGGAGATGATGGTTGCCTTCTACTCAGCACCACTGAGATGATAGCTGGAGTGCTGTGTTCAGTCCTGGGTTCCCCAGCACAATAAAAACATGGACATGCTGGAGCACATCCAGAGGAGAGCCATGAAAATCATTAAGGGGTTGCAGAATCTGGTATGTGAAGAAAGGCTGAGAATGCTGGGACTGTTCAGCCTGGAGCAGCAAGGCAGAGAAGAATCTTGTCAGTGAGTATACATACCTGATGGAAATGAAGTAGAGATGAAGCCTGACTCAGTGAAAGGCATGAGGCAACAGATCCAAACTCAAATGCAGGAAATTCAAACACACATAAAAGCTTTTTTTACTTTGAGAGTGCTCAAATACTGGAACAGCCTGCCCACTGAGGTTGTGGAGTCTCATCTTTGGAGATGCTCAGAACCTGAATGGAAACAGTCCTCGGCAACTTGCTCTAGCAGACCCTGCTGTGAGCAGAGGGGTTGGACTAGCTGATCTCCAGAGGCCCCTTCAAACCTCTGCAGTTCTCTTGTGATGCTATGACAGGAGTAAAATTCAGCCAGTAAAAATGGTGTATAAGAGAAGGTGTGAGTAGTGATTTTTTTGGTGTGTGTTTTAAAGTTAGATTAATTGTAAATCAGAAATCAACAGTTGCGCCTTTGCTAGTCTGGCCCGTAAATTTCCATAATGGATACTCTCTAGCCCTGACAATTTGTTAATCAGTTTAGATTCACATATGTCTAGAAATCAAAATGCCATCTGCAGCTCTGCACATATCCTCCGAAGCTGGTAGTGGCAATGTAGTTAAGGCTGTGTTATAATGCTTACATTAAGGAACAAGAAACAGGAGGGTATAATAATTAGCAAATAGGCAATTATCAAAATGATGTAAGAAGATAAATAAGCATAGTATGTAGATACCTTTTATAAGTAGATGCATGATAAAAGAAGGTAGAGGTTAGAAATTAATCTCCTTTAGTGCTAAGCTTCATTACATTAGGTTACTAAGTAACTTGTACTGCACCTTACCTTGGAGTTGGTCCTGCAATATTCCCAGCTGGAGCTGCAGTCCTGTAGCACTGGCCTCCTCACTGTGGTCTGATTTCATTCCAAGTTTTTCAGATTCAGCTCTAAGACAGCTGATGGCTTTCTATCCTTATTGTAAAGCTTCTGCTGTATTAGTGGAGAGCTGTGTTCCTTTTCTATTCATCAGAGCCCTTGGGGTGAAGTGCCTTTCTGACTGGCCAGAGGAGTCGTGGAAACTATTGAAGGCAGCTGCATTCTCTTGGTTGGAGAGGTAACTTGGTCTGGCCTGAAGCAAATCACCATCTTCTTTTGTGAAAAGGGAAAGAGAAAAAAACCATGGATTTGTGCACCTCTTTATAAAAGACAGCTTCATATCCCGAGTTTCAGGGTGTTATATTATCCTTGTTGGTAGAACTTGACTTTTAATTCTTCATTCTCTTCTCTTCTGTACTTGTAGGTTACGGTACCCAGGATATTTTGGTGGTGTGACTGCTCTTACAAGAGATCAGTTTACCAGGGTGAATGGATTCTCTAACAGCTACTGGGGATGGGGTGGAGAAGATGATGACCTTCGAATCAGGTAAAAAAAAAAAAAATTATTATCAGATGAAAAAAACCAAAACAAAACTTAAAGAATTGGTATGAATTCACACCTAGCCTCCAAAGGCAGAACACTACAGGAGTCTTCAATTCAAAACAGTACTGTAGTGGGGAAATTTTTTGTTTGGGGTTTTCTTGGTCTTGGCAGTTTCAGGGTTTTTCTGTTTGGTGCAGTTCAGTTTTTTTCAACCACAGTTTTTTATTCTCCCTTGGAAACTGGCTACAACCTAAAAAGATTGAAGTCTGGAGTCTGGTTTGTCAGAGACACAATGCTTTGCAAAAGTGTGGGAATATTTTGCTGGGATTGAGGTTTTTTGCATTCATTGACTACCATGATTCATTCCAAGCAAGGCTTAGTTTGTATGTGGGTGGTGTTGATTATAGTTAAAAGAGAGTGAATTTCAGAATTTTGAATCTTGAATTTTAGAAATGCCCTTTGCTCTAGTTAAAGCTAGTTTTGCAGACATGCCTGTCAAAGTTGGAGCAACTTGTTAGTTTGAGTGGTTTAGTGGCTTAAAACTTTTATGTTGATCTTTTGCCCTTTGCCTAAGGAATAAACCTCTAATCCTGCATTGCTTTTAGTGGAGGAAAGGGGGGGAAGAAAACAACTACAAACAAACAGCCACCACCACCAAAACCCCCTGAAAGCTCTGCTGGCAGGAGCCTGTTAATTTGTAACTTGGGTATGTGCTGTCATTCTGAAGAGTTTGTACTTTAAATTGCTTAAATATGCAAACAAACATTTGGCAACATAAAATTCACATCCTTGGTGATGTTAAATAATTTCACTGGTGAAATCAAATATGTTAGGAGCGTCCAATTGAGAGTTGTGGGTTTTTTTTTTCTTCTGTCAAGTCAGCAGATCAGTCAGCTCTATCTCAAGAAATATAAAAGGTTTACTGGTGTGCTGTGTGGATGGGTAGTTGGATGGGGTTCCCTGCATCCTTCTGCTTCAAAGACAGCAGATGGCAGCATCCCCTTCGAGGCTGGCGTGCTCTTCGGGCCTACTGCTATGCCATTATGCTAAACGTGATCTTTCGGTCCCTTCCTCTGGCAGGCATCACAAAGAGAGATTGCAGATAATTTGTTTGATAACTGACTGCTATAGTCAGTTACTGGGAAGCTGCAGGAGCTCACTTTCTTCAGTTCTTGGTTTCCTGTTGCTCTTTCAGCTCCTGATGGTGACTAGCAAAGACCTGGACAAGTTCCAAACAAGAGCCTCATGTCAGACACTTAAACTAATGAATGGGGACTGGTGTTTCCCATTCTCAGAAAGGTTTCTTCATGTCAACAAAAATAAATTTTGTATCTGTCTGCCAAATAGTAAAATAGAAAACAATTTTTTTAAAAAAATAGAGAACTATTAAGTATAGAGGTTTTATTGCAGGAGTTGAGATGAACTTGTTGCAAAACATGTTGAATCTTCCTACGGACCTCTTAGGTTTAATACAAGACAGTGCAAACTAGACCAGACAATACTAATTTAAATGTCCTGTTGCATAACGTGCTTAAAGCTCTACATGAGCTCTACTGCAGTAGGTGCATTCTTCTGTTCAAAAGAAATGTGCATCTGTCACCCTATTGAATGTGTTCTTTGGAAATTTAACTCTTGAGACCCATTTCTCTGGCAAAACAGGTTGTGGAAGAGATGCACATGAGTTTCTTACAGCTCTGCTTGCTTCCCTGGCAAGTACAAGAGATAGTCTCAGAGTTTTTGGGCTGTGGGTTTTTTTTTGCTGGTTTGTTTGTTGTTTTTGTTTTGTTTTGTTTCCCCTTAGGGGCCTGTTTATAGGTGACATCTTGCTTATGGTACTATTGTTTCTTCCAGGGTTGAGATGCAGAAGATGAAAGTGGTGAGGCCATCTGCTGAGGTGGCCAGGTACACAATGATCTTCCACAAGCGAGACCAAGGTAATGAGGAGAATGCAGAGAGGTGAGTCAAGAACATTGTTCTACCTTGCACTGTCTTGGGATGTGGCTGGGAGCCAGGCACCTGAGGGCCAAGTTCTTTGCTCTAGGCCAAAGAGGCATTTTGTGGTACCCAGAGGCTCTGGGGAACACCCCAGTGACACCTCTGTTCCCAGCTTGCAGCTGTTGTTCTGTACACAAGATCTGCATAGAACTGACTGGGTGATATTCTTTAGAGAATTCTGAGGTTGTAGGTACATGCACATGAGTTGAACATATGATTTCAGAGAATATAGCCCTTAAACAGCTGCCTCCCCAAACCAAAGGCTGTCTTTTCCTGTATGTCTGAGTGTCTGTGCTGAGGACAGGAAAATCATGGCTTTGCATTCCCTGTAGATACAGAATGGCTATAGCTCTGCCTCTAAGTTTACTAGCAGTGGGAAAGCTCAAAACTCCTCTCCTGTACATGTCAATGAAGATTTTCTTTTCTTTGTCCCCAGGATGAAGCTTCTGGGCCAGGTATCTAGAACGTGGAAAACAGATGGGCTGAATTCTTGTTCATATAAACTGCTGTCAGTGGAACACAACCCTTTGTATGTCAACATCACGGTGGACTTCAGCATGCAGCCCAAGATCTCATAAGAACAAGCACCAAACAGATTATCAGAAATGGCAACAGATCATGTTTGTGGTTACTGTTAGAGCAGGTGACTCCCGCCCGTCTGCTTGAAAGAGTACTTCAGAAGCAGAGAAGAAAGTTTTTCTTCACAGCATGGTTGGTTGAAAATTTTCTTTTGCGAGGGACTGGTCCCTGTGTACTTCTATGCACTTTGTGCTGGGACGGTTGCAAAAGTGTCCTTGTTTGGGCTGGTCCAGTGGAAGAACATAAACTCTATGTCTCCTGAAAAAATGTTGTTCTTGCAACTATTCTGAACTTATTTCTCTGTAGGCAGAAGGCAGCCTAGTGCTGTCAACACTGCTGTAACTTCAAAAGGAAGAGGACAGTCTTTTTCCAGTAAAACCACAAGAATTCTTCATCAACTACAAACTCACTGAGAAAAGCTATTTTTTTGCTAGGCTGAGGAAAAACTGCTTATGTCTGTGGGAAGAGCAATAATGGTAATAGGTGAGATGTTAAAAATCTCTCAATAAATACACTCCATTGAATTCAAAAGGCTTTTCTTCTCTTTCATGAGCCCAGCTCACCCTTGCTTTAGGTGGGACTGCTGCGGTGTCCTACAGCAAAATGAAAATCTCAGTTCTTGCAGTCGGATGCAGGCTGTGTCTTATTCTGGAGAGATCTGAAAGGAAATGCAGTGGCCAACTATATTAGGTAGTGAGAAATTGCTCTCCACACTTCTTAAAGCTCTGGGCCACTCAGTAAGCACGGTGCATATCTGTATACGTAGCCTGGGCGTTATTATTTGTGATTCTTGTTTTGGAAGACAAAGTCTTTGGTTAACTAACCAGTCTTCTAGTTTGTTGCAGGATTTCTGCTAAAAATTTAATAAGAGCATTTTCCTTACTTCTTTATACCTGACTGTCCTTACATCTGCTGGTTGGATAAAGCACCCTTGGAAGTAGATGTGAAACCAGGGTTGGCGGTGTTGCGTTTATGGTACATGACAAAAAGCTGCTTACTATATTATTGAGGAATGCTTCTCTCCTTGGTTGAAGCATTCTTCCAGCTGCAGAGAAGGCTGAAGCCTTAAAGAAATTCTTAAGCATTAGTAGGACAGATGCATCTTTTCAGTGAATAGGGACTTCTAGTACCTACAAGTAGCAAGCACAGTACCCTGTGTTATGCTTGCAAAATAACTGGACCTGTCAGGCAGTGCTACTGATTGATGTGTTGGAGAAAGGAGAATTACAGAAAGGGCAAGGTCTGGGGCAGGCTGTGTCAGTCTCACAGTCAGGTAAATACAAATGCATTCCTGCCAGGGTCACACCTCTGCTGTTGACCTGTCTGACTTTCAGTTTTGCCTCTAGGATTTCATTTCTCAGAAGTATTTTAGAATGAAGACAGATCAAGCTTGAAAGATAATTTATGTTTTAGTAACAGCTGAAATAGTAGTTTCCCTACTCTGAGCAGGAAGCTAGACTAGGTGATACTCTCAAGTCCTCTTCAGCCTTCATTATATACATCTCCAATAAAACCATTCAAACACTCATGGATTAGGCCAGTAAAAAAAAACAAAACAAAACCAAACTTAAGCGCTGTCTCTGTTTTTTCAGAGCAATTTTCTCCTTTATTACACTTTTACTAAGTATTCCAGAAAATCTTAACGCAACCACATAACTTGATTTATTTTACTCAAATTCACAAAAGGTATTCACAGAACTGTAAGTGGCTTCAACACCTCAAAAATACTTCAGAGGCCCAACTGACAGAATGGCTTGCATCCCATTAAGTACAAAGCAGGACAGAGATATCCAGCTGTGGAACAAACGTTCCTGAAAACTTGAGTCACCTTCATTGTCCAGGAGACCTTGATTCCCAACGGCTGGGAGGTGGGTCTGGCTCAGTAGTCAGTTTTTACAGTGCTTTGACATTGTTTACAGTAGTCACAGCCTGCTTATTAGCTATCATACCCTGTTCCTGAAGCATTTTCTTCAAAACCTTAAACAGTTGTAAGAAAAGTGATGGATGAAAGACAGGATCAGTCTCAGGCAGTGCAGATGCCAGACCATGACAGGAGTTAGAGACTGAATGCCCACAGGCAAACTGCCATGCTGAGCCCAAACTCTGCTTTTGTTTTCTTTGTCTTAAGAAAAGGGGGGAACATATCCAATGTCCACAGTGATGTTTGTATAAAGAGGATGCTTTGTCTTGGAAAGGAGCTTGAACTCTAATGAATTCATTCCATCATCCTTCCATGTTTTTCTGGTGTTGTGTCGGGAAGCAGGCCTGAAGAAGGAAGGATACCTGTAGTTAGAAGAACAAAGATGATGTTTGCAGCTGAAGCTGCAGAAGAAATGGTTTTCAAGAGGGGATAGGGGCATAGCAGATGAGGGCTGCCAGCAGAAAAGCCCCAAGCAAATTCTTCTCACCTAATACAAACTAGAGAGAGAAGATAAAAGACTAAACAGATTGGAGTAGGTTCATGCTATGTATTATATATAATAAAGGAGGACAATTTGGACTGGAACCTAACCAAACAGCGAGACCAGTGAGATGGCAACTACAGTCTGCAAAAAACCAAGAAGCTGTCAGGAGATAAGAGGCCTGCAGCAGTGGTGTGTGTATATAGGCTGCTATAGGTAGGCTTTCAGAGAGGGTTGTTATGGAAACCTGAGATTTGAGATGATAGACTTGACCCAACACCCTCCTCCAGCTCTTCTATGTAAAAAAAGTCCTTGCTAAGGCCTCATAGCACCTTTCTTACATCTTCAAACTAGAATGCTGTTTTCCATTATTTTAAGGGCACATGGTAAACTCACACAGTTTGAAGAGCAAGTTTGAATTACAGGGAAGTTGTAATAAAGTGGTTCTTCAAATTGAACAAGAGTTCAGTTACTCACAATACAGTATTTTTTTAAACAAAATCTATTCCCTGAATAACTGAGCTAGAATGTGACCTTAACAGCACAGAAAAAGTAGAAAACCAGGAGTAACATTTTAAATGCAGAAACAGGAGTAGTATTACTCAGTTGAAACTGTCTGGAAGCTGTCTTTAACTAGCCACAGTAAGGCAGAAAAAGCAGCAGTATCCTAAGGTATACTTTCTGCCTGTTCTGAGGAAGATGATAGTAACAGTCAACCTGCTACAAAACAAAAAGTAACCTCCAAACTGCCCCCTCCCTGCCTCTGTAACAGTTACCAGTTCCAAGGCTCTAGTGTCTGTCTCTCTTCATTGTAGTCCATCACTTTGTAGCGTCCAAGCTGAGGTGGTGTCCGGACTATTTTCATTCCTGCTAACTGAATCCTTTAAAACAACAAACAAAAGATTTGCTTAGGCATACAGATGTCATTTCCAGCCCTCCTTATAGAGAAGTTCCAAGCCAGTGATGATTTTCAGTGTTAATACAATCAAAGCAAAACACAGAAGCTGAAGGGAGGAGTTTAACACCACAGCATCACATTATCTTTTCTAGAGGGTTCTAACCAGGCTTGGGCTAGAAAGCTCCCAGCTGCAGTGCAATTTGACAGGGTACAAAGCGGATTATGAAAAGCAGGAATTGAACAACAGCACACAGAGCATTCAAGAGCAATTTCTGTGAATCTAAGAATTAGGCATTATTTTCATGTCCTTGTAAGAGCAGAGCTTTTACTACTTAGAGGTCCATCACCTAAACTTTAAAACAAAACCCAAACTTGCAGGTTCTGAAAGGAATCCAGTCCTGAGTCCTGATCCAGATTAAGCCTCTGTGTTCTTTGAGAAGTGCCATTCACTCAGAAGGCCTGATTAGAGGACTGGCTGCATAGAAGGTTAGTGATAAATATAGACAAACAAATGTGATCTGTGCAGCTGTAGGACTAGTTAGATAAGAAAAAAAGTGATCAGAAGACTCAATTGCAGAAGAGAGGTCCTAAAAAGAGCATTTGGGGTCACTTTCAGACAACCCATTGCTGATGGCTTCAATGTTAGTTTACCAATAAAAAGTGTCCATAGCAGGACTAGCAAATCTCTGTTATCACAGGGCAGCTCTTAGCCAGACAAAATTCCTGTGAATGTAAGGATGAATGTTTGCCCAGTTGTGTTATCTAACTGGCATATTTGCAACATTTGATTGCCTTCCTTTGAGATCTGGTACGGCAGCAAGCAGTGCTGAAGCAGGAATGTTATAAAGCAGAAAGAGGCTAGAGAGCTGGAAATATTTGTTAGTCCAGAGCTGCTCAATGATTACAATACTTAGCTGACAGTATGACATACTCTTACTTCAAACTGAGTTTTACACAAGGTTTCTTGTTTTCTGAACATAAGCTTATTGCACATTCAATTAAAAAGACAAGAAAAATCAAGAACACTAAAATAGGTTTGCTGTTACAGTTTGTGTATTGCAGGATGAAGCTAAAACCATAATATGAAAGGGTTAATGCATTCATTTACTGTTAAGAGCCCAAAACTGTTTTGTAGTTGATAAATGTTTGCTAGGACTAGTACAAAGCACTTCAGTCTGACAACTGTAAGTAGTTTTTTCACCAGTTCTGTTTGAATAAGCAAAAAATCTTTACAGAGGACTATTTATTTTTCCTACATTTACAATTAAATGTTCTGTTTCAAATACTAATTAATTTTGTTGCTACATGGTAAGAAGTGCTTGAGCACCTCCTAAAATCCAAATCCCAGTAGGTGCATCCCCCTGGCCATTCAAAAAATAGCCATCTCATTCCTAACTTATGCAAGCTGAGACTTCAGTATGTAAATAAATCACGAACAGGCAGTGTCTGCAGCCTCTGTGTACCCATGTCCCAGACCACTGCTAATCATTAGTAGGTTTCAACAAAATGACACATGATTTAGTTCCTTTCAAGACAGGGCTATTTTGGGATATACATAACCTACTTGCCTTAACAGATTCCTGTAAGGAAGTGCACGATTATCCATAACTGGCATGACTCCCTGTCACTGGAACTGTAAACCACATTAGATGCTTCAGCTATACTAAGAATAGCCCAACAGACCCAGCATTATAGTGTTTGATTTAAAGGTCAATTTTCATAGCGTTCCATTGCTTTAGTAAGTGCTGAACCTCTCAACAATCATACACCCTTTTAGTTAGCTTTCTCTGAAAGGAAAGGGAAGAATTCTATGTTAGAATATCTGATTTTCAATTCCTAGAAGAATGCTGGTTTGTAAAAACTACAGTCCTCAAAAACATTGCATCTAAACTGTGCAACTTGTTGCACTGTGCAAGACCAAAAACCACACGAGGTCTTTTATTATGTTTGTTTTTTTAAATGCCCCATGAGCTTGCCTCAGTGCAGGATGATGAAGGTGCACAGTGCACCTACAAAGCTGAATAGAGAAGCTACAGAGATGATTTTGTACTTAAAGAATTCATATTAGGCAGCGTACCTAGAACTAAACCCATTGTATTCAATTCTATAGCAACCTGCTGCCATGGCAACTAAGGTACAAGAAAAAACCATGAGATCTTGCTGTCACTGACTCACAGTAGTACACAGGCTTCTCCACCACCCTGCACGGAAGACAGAATTCCTTGTGTGCCTTAATTCCAAGTACTGATGATTAGATAGTACATGAAGCAACCTAGATGCCCAACATAACTTAAAATCACAACTGTCTGAGAATTAGTATGTACCACATTGGTTTCCTGACTCATCAAGCTTCCAGATTCCTTCCTTCTCTGGGAGCTGGTCATGCCAATGGAGTTGCTTATCAGCTACTGGTGGTTATAACCTCTTAGCCACGCTCCAGAGCGACTGATGGCACGAGGATATAAAGCAGCTTTCCGCCCTCCAGTATCTGAGGAAAGTTTTGTCTTCCAAGCACACAGTGTTTGGATTCACAGATTCCTAGCATCTTCAGACAATAACCATTATGAATACCAAGAGCACTTCGGATTGTAATGATCATGCTAAGGAACAACATCTTAGCTCCTTTTGTAGGGTAATGTTACATGTTTCACTAGGCAACCTGGTTTTATTTTAAGCCTGCTCCATGCATTAGTACCTTGTAGCAATGTCGTCATTTTCACCACCACTGCCCCAGTACGTGTTTGGAAACCCATTCATCTTCATGTAATGTTCTGGAGTCAGAGCAGATACACCCCCAAAAAAGGACTTATATGGCAGACTAGAAGAGAAAGAAAGAAAAAAAACTTGCCAAGCCAAATATCAATAATGAAGGCTAATACCAGTTCTCCACAAAAAACCAATGTGATCCAAGTCATGCATATCTTAATCACATACCTTACAGACACTGTTGTGACAATGCCAAAACCCAAAATAGCAAAACCAGTGTAACTCCCATCATGTCAATCTCCTCCTCATCTCCCCCAGTAGACTAAAGTAAAGCTGGTTTTAAAATTCACATCTTGGGTTAGTTCAAAATACCTGTATCATATCACACATCCTCCATGGGATCAAATAGTTCCCACCCTATACTTTTATTCTGGAAGGAAAGGCAAAGAGAAATCTGCCAGTCATTTGCCAAGCTGAGCTAACAGTGGAACAGGGAACTGCAAGCAAGGAACTGTTCAAGATTGCAAGTTTAGGTCAAGAACATTCTTTTCTGGGGAAGTCACTAGAGCAAAACAAACAAACAAAAAACCTCCTAAAGGTTGTGTCTTATACTGTCCCCATTCATACTTTCAGACCAGAAAGTGAGCCAATTAGAACACATGCATCCAGAACAAATGGAGACACTTACATGTACTGAAACTTATCCATGGCACTAGCCATGTGCTTGGGATAGTATTCATCACAAACATAGAGATTATAATCATTCTCAGGAACCAGGTCCACATCATGCAGGAGAAGGCAGTCCCAGTCTTCATCTTTCAGGGCCTCTCGGACACCAACATTAAGCAGCTTCGCTCGGTTAAATGTACCGTTACCCACCTGGAAAATAAAACCTTAATTTCTTCACCAAAACAACAAAGAGGATAACTCAATTAAAATTTGTGCTAGTAAAAAAGCCTTATTCAGTCGAATGACACCAAAATTAATCAATACTGGCTGCAGCTTTCATGCCCCAGACTCTGAACTTGTCATCCACTCTCTTCACAATTATTCTCAGCAATTGTCAGCTTTGCTGTGTCAGGGGCTATATATCGTGGGCACCTGAAGAGAGCTGACCAGTAAGTCAATTATCAGGTGTACTTCTGCACATCAACACTTTTGTCCTGACTACTGCTTCTGAAAGATCAGAAATGAGAAAACAGATCTTATTAAAACAACAAAGCCTCTTCTCCCTCCAAGTCAACTACCAGTTTTAATTAATTAATCACAAAATTGCTCTGTCACCACTGATCCTTTGCAACACCAGCCCATGTTAGTTAAAAATGGTTGTTTGACCTGCATAGCTTTCTCCATGGCAGGGTCAAGCCAGATGTTTTTATTTAATACAGACTAAAACTATCCCACTTCACCTTAGCATTTAGTCTCAACAGTTTTATTCAGCAGCCACACTGACAAGCAATAAACAACATTCAACTCCTATTACTTAATGATAACTTTACCCCTCTAGAAGGAAAACAAAAGCAAACAAATAAATAGAATGGCGACCCTGACAAGTGGCATGATATTTCAATCATTAGCAGCCATGGCAATGGGACAGCATATAACTGACCTGCTCTGAACCCATGCATAAAACTATGTTTCTTCATGTTAGAAGATTCATGTTTCTTGGTCAGAAACTAACCCTTAACCGGGAAGCCCAGCTACACCACCAGCCACATTGATTTAGCTTTACCTGCTGAATCAAGTAGATACTGTAACTGAGCTGCTGGCGCTGCAAGAAAGGATGAATGTAGTAGAGAAGATGGCGAAGGTACTTCCTCTGGTTCCTGTAGGCTACAAGGATGGCTGATTTATAGCGGGCCAAGCAGTGAGGCGGCCTGTAGCGACCACCAGACTGAACAAAAGGATTTTTTTTAATGATCATTCTTTCACTCGGGAGCACCCTGAAGTTGATGGTTAACGGACCAACTGTAAGAAGAGACAATAATAATAATAAATAATAATAATAGGCAAGATAAGTGATGCTTCTCAACCTTCACTCAAGCCAAACATATTAGCTACCTGTGTTTACTACTAGAGCCACCCTAGCACAGAACAGTTAACACCACCAAGCAGATATGCCCACATGATGAATTCCACCAGTGCCTGCACAGCTCCACCCAAGGGGTGATGGGCTCCACACCTGGCTGAAAGCAGACCTGCCAGAGAGGCATCCTGAGTCCCACAGGGCACAGCAAGCAAGGCTCACTGGGCTCCTGCTTACAATTCTAACTCAAAAGAAAAAATAAAAAAATTGTGTTTGCATCCACCCACATCCTGTTTAACTGACACAGTAGGAAGCAACAACCCTCCCCCCCCCTTTTTTTTTTTTGTGGCACTAACAAGATTTAGGGACTAAAGCTGACGTAAGAGTAAAGCTGTCCATTCAGAACTGGAACACATTTTGCTGTTACATGGAAGTTGATTTCTGATGGGCAAAACTATAGTTGGTAAGCATCTACTTTTCCCCCCCATGGAAAACATATAATGGCATTTCTTGAAGGTCAGTCTGAACCACCACCAGTCCCATACCTGATTCACTCTAAAAGGTCTAGGTGCTGTGAATCCCACTTCATGGTTTGTTTTCGTTGGTTGGTTTGTTTTAGTTTGTTTCGAAAAGGAAACCCTAAATTTTGCATGCTAGCAATAACTTTGAATAGCTCCTAAGTATCACTTTTCAATTCTTCACTAAATATTTAAAACATGGGGATTTAATTTTGACTGCATCACCCTCAGTAGGAAACTGGAGTACACTGCTATACCCTTGTACCCAAAACAAGTCATTCTCTTAAGAATCATGCCATGGGTGCATGAATCTAAGCCACATTTAACATTGAGATTTTATGATGCTATTACCCACTTCCATGCATACAGTTTCCTAGTCTGCCTTTAAGCCAACCACATTTCGGTCCAACATTTTTAACCTGTAATTTATGTTGCTTTTTAGATTTATGAATTCCCTGATTATCAGATCTTTTAACTAATGCTGAATTGATGACAGCTAGAGCCTGCTAAAGAAATGTTATATTCACATTGGATTTCAACTCCAGATCGTTGCTCCAAGGAAAATATAAAAAGAGGAATCAGTCCCTTTTGTTCTCCCACAAAAACAAGGGTTTTCTATAATACAATTGAGGCTCTTCGTGCTGCCAAGACTCTGTAGAGATAATCCTTAAATTCCAAAAAAAAGAAATCTAAATTTGGACATAAGTGTACAAGTATGATAATGTGAAATAGTTTTACTCCTGTTGTCTCCTTCCATACCCAAGCACATGATGCATGAGTGTCAAATCTGCATTTTTCAGGTTATTCAAGATGTCACACTCTCCTAAGTTGACTGGTTACATACCTCAAACAACTAAGCTAAGAAACTCAATCTAATATATGCCAAGGAGAAACAGAAAAAATAAGTTAGTTTGTAACTTACATTCCCAAAACCTTTGGCTGCCCTACAACCCTTGGCTATGGACTGAATTCTGGCCCTTGGGTTTCCTTGGCAGACTAACAAAAGGCTAATGCCCTGTGATTCAATTAAATCCCACATGTGAACAGACCAGTTGCAGAATAGGCAAACCAGGGAAAAATAGAATTGCTAAAGCACAGCTTAGGGAAGGAGAAGTCCATCCCAAACATGCTAGAAAGCACAGGATCCAAATTCAGACAAGGAACAGAATCAGCATCCGATAACATCCACGAAATTTCCCTCTTCCTAAACTCTTTGCCTGTACCACCACACTAAGTATATATAATTAATATGAAGCTTTAGAGTGTAGAATTAAAACTCTCAGTTCTCTGTACTCCCAGCTGTTGCCAGTCTAGCTTGCTTTACTTTCTAGGAAACACATTTGACTATCGGGGAATCTATTGATTTTTACCAGATCTATCCCATCTTAAGAAAGAAACTATACGACTTCTAAACTCCTTGCCTAAACATTTAGAGTTAGCAGCTAAAATTACTCAATTAAAAAAGAATAAACAGAACTTACACAAGCTAAACAAATAGGCACAGTAGCACAGATGAGGTGATTGGTATAATCAGCATGGCTTCAGGTAGTGATAGGACTAGGGGGAATTGATTCAAACTAGAGGAGGGTAGATTTAGATTAGATGTGAGGAAGAACTTCTTCAGCATGAGGGTGGTGAGACACTGGGAAAAAGTTTGACCAGAACGGTGTGGAAGCCCCATTCCTGGAAATTTTTAAGGCCAGGCTGGACAGGGCTCTGAGCAACATGATCTAGTAGGAGGTGGTCCTGCTTATGGAAGGGGGATTGGAACTAGATGATCCCAAAGTTCTCTTCCAACCCTGAAAATTCTATGATTCTATGAACACCCCAGTGAGAAAGTGCACCACCACATACTAAATTAATAGTAATATTGTATAACTACAATGAATGAAAGAAAAAAAAAGAAGCTTATGAACAACCTTAATTAAAGCAGCAGTCTCTAATTACAGAATACAAGGCTTCCTCAATTGCAGCTGAAAATAAATCTCAGCATTACCATTTTTACTTTTCTTTAAATCCAAGAGAAGAAACTAGTAGGAGAGCATCCATCAGGAAGTGCAGCAGGAGCTACTCATTACAACAGATTGTCACACTCATGAAAAGGTTACGACAGCTGGAAGTGAAAGGGTGCAACTACTCTAAGATAGGCTTGGAAAAAGATTCTTCCACAGCATAAGCAAATTATAAACAGCAGTCTTACAGTCAGAATTTTCAACTACTAATGTCCTTGAAGGTCAAACCAACTCACACGGCACATACCATTCACTAATTAAGGCACCTCTTAAAAAAAAAATCAAACCAACACATAAATTAAAAGCAACAAGCATCTTCCCTGTAAGAACAAGAGATGAACTGAAGTAATGCATCTTGCCTGCATGGTGAGAAAGTTAAATTGAGATTCTACTTTCTTAAGTCTGAATTAGCACAACTCTAGCATACAGACATGTTGCTTTTTCCAAAAGCAGATTAGGAAGAAATGGCCAACTGGTTATTTGTGTAGAAACTGTAACCTTTAAAGAAGCTTGAGTAATTTATTCACAATGTTAGTGAAGAAACTGAATATCTACTGCCATGTTTTTTAAGCTATCAGTCACGAAAGGTTCAATGCACACCACTAAGAGTTAAAAATGCAACATCAGTCAGCAAGAGTCTAGTTCCTCCAAGGCAGCAATGTTTAGCAATTATACTTTTATCCTTAGTCCACAGCTCTGGAAGAGTCAAGATGCTGTAGATTCATGAGGTAGAAAAAAAAGACAGTTAAACTCCAAGATGATCTTACATTCAAGCAATTATCAAAATGATCTACTATATGCATAAGTGGAAAAAGTGCTGCACTTCATAAAAGCCCTGCTGCAGAAAGCAGTTTAGCCACCTGGCATTCTTCCAGCTAGTTTGACACAGTGTGCACACACTGACTTATTACCAGCTCTGAGCTGGAGACTGAAGTTCTCGAGAATTGATTTGAAATTTCATTAAATGGAGTTTATGAAATTAATATTAAAAAGAATGGTTCTGTCTGGTATAACACTTCCAAGAGAAATCAGTCCCATGACAGAAGATGATAAGCAATCAAGACGTTTATAAAGTATTTATGTATCTATTAATCATGCCCATTACATACAAAACAAAGGGCAACTACCTTACAGAGCAGCATCTATTTCTCTGGTTCAAAAAACCCAACCAACCAGCCAAACTGAAAAACAAAACACAAACCAGCCAGAAGAGGCATTCATAAAGTAATACCAGACAGAATAACTTACTTCTTAAAGGGAAATATCACCCAGTAAAAGCTAAGTTATAGCAGAATGCTCATTTTTCTTAGTCTGAATCTGTAGCCATGCTCCAAATGAGCAACAATTCTTCATGTGCTCATTTTTGAGCTCCCATTTTTCATGCAGCAAAACCTCCACAATTACTTTGCTTCATTTTTTTTTTCTCCCAGTCAACTTACTGATTTTTCTATCTACAACTAACTTTATGTTTGCACTTTAGCTCTGAAGTACCACATGCAAACCAATCCCCTGTTTGCAGAACTCTCAGGGATAGGCAGAAGAATATGTCTTAAAAAGATTTCACAGCTTTAAAAGCACTGTGTAGTGCATTTTTACTCTGTGTCTGCCTCCCCATATATGTAACTACTCTTGCTTATCTGATGGTTTCCAGAAAAGCTACACAGAATTGCACCTTGCTTTTTGCTTTGTTTTGTTCTTTTTGAGATCAAAGCTCTCTTATTTGGACAGTAGTGAAGACAAGCTGGGTGCAGGCATGTTTCTGCTGTGCTTTCTAAAATAAAACAAATAAGCTGGAAACACAGAATTGTGGCTTCCAAAACAAGCTGATGGGCTTTAACTAGTGATGAACAACTAAGGCCATTACAAATGGCACTTGTGAAAAATGCTCTGTATTATTAGTATTTCAGTACTTCTCAGTAGAGTTGTCTCAATTGGAAATTCTAATGCATATAATACAGTTTCATAATCCATACTTATATTTCATTTAACTTCAACAACAGAGGAAGAAAACTGCCCAAAATAGCAAGTATCACTACAAAGATTACAGTCATAAAAGAGTCATCCCAAACATCCCTCTAACCTCAGTAAACAACATGACACAAGAGTAACCACAGTGCTAGCTTTCAAGTCTTTCCACCTGTGAACCAAGGTCAGCTATTTGCTCTTACTGTCCTCCACGTGGTGATCAGCTTTCCTAGAACAGCACTGCTAAGTAGCTATATGCAAGACTTAAATACACAGAAACCTTTGCAGTACAGAAAACCAGACAAGGATAATGTACTACATAGTACTCTGTGAAGTAGGCACCCCCAAACCAGCTGTAAGTGCATGCTTACAGAACTAACCCAGTTCTTGGCTGGCTGAGTGGAACTGATTTACTGTTACCAAAGACATACCACTTTAATACCAACAAACCTGTTTTATGGATTTGAGTTTGCATTTACTTAAAGTTTCTCAAGTGTTTTAGTAGTGCAGTAGGTGGATGAACGTTGGCTCTGATGTGGTCCTAATGGAAATACAGATTAACCTGTGACCAGACTTTAAAGGAGAAATTTCTAAGTCTGAAGCATGTATAACACTCATAGGCCAAAAAGATATCATAGAAAAGATATCTACAGACAATTTAGTCAACTTATATGAACTAGAGGTTTGATGTAAAGCTAGACAAAGTACTCAGGAGTTACAGTGAGTCCAAATCCTGCAGTTACCAAAGTACATTTCCTGGCACATTTTATATGGGACAGCCAAGACCAAAAAGACAAAAAACAACTGAACAAAACCCAAACAAAATCTTGGCATTAACATCATGCACTGTTTGCACACTTGTTCAGCAATCTCTATGTAGCCAAATCCTTAATACTGGAGGCTTTTACATCAGCAAAATAGTTCTCCTCATATAACCAATAAGGGTTAAGTAACACAAGAAAGCTTTATCAGTGTAAGTATTACGTCAGTATACAACTTTTTAAAGTGGAAAAGTTTGGAACGTATACAACTTCAAGTGTTCAGTGTTATCACATACCAAAGGAGTTATTTCGGACAATATTAGTTCGTACCTACCAAATATCGGCGACTGCACTGAGCAGTAAGGCA
This sequence comes from Phaethornis superciliosus, assembly GCA_023637945.1. NCBI lineage: Eukaryota > Metazoa > Chordata > Aves > Apodiformes > Trochilidae > Phaethornis > Phaethornis superciliosus. Next base: position 81,478,037 of record JAJQWJ010000001.1, on the reverse strand, counting down.
TAGTTTCCTCATTAGGAGCTTGGGTAAACAAGCTGAGGTTTGTATACACATCATGAGTTTTTGAGTAGTCCAGAACTTGATGCGAGTCTAAAAACCCATGAAACGCATTCGAAGGTCCACCTCGGTACAGTATCAGGATAAACACTACTTGGAAGACAAACAGAAACAGCAGAAAACAAGGACTTTCGACGCGAGAGAGGAACATAGCTTTAGCCCATGCTCTGGTGATCAGGTCGCTGAGGAGTTTAATTGCTTTTCACCAGCTGCCGTCCAGGGCTACATCGATGTGCAGAGAGACGACGTCCTCCACTTCCAACTCTGAGGCGGCAGCCTGCTCTTCTAGCACGGCATCGTCGGGACGCTCTGGGGCAAGGCACCCCTTCCAGCCACAACTCTCGCAAGGGAGACAAAAATCTGTTCCAGGCCACCCAAAGCAGCAGAGCCACGGGGGCAGCGGCACCGGAGCCCGGCAAGCAGCGGTACAAGATCTGCCGCCTCCCTCCCACACCCTTACGCCTGCCGCCGCGGGACAGGCTGCCGGAGGGGGGAGGTGGCCGCAGGAAGCACGCCTGGGCGGCTCCGGGAGAGGAACGCCCAGAGTCAGAGCGGCATTCGGCAGGCGCAGGACGGCCCGACAGCGGAGGGGCGGGCGGAGAGCTTCGCCTGTAACCCCACCGCGTCCCGAAGGCTTCCGGTAGCCCAACCTCCGCCGGCTCCACTCCGACCCAGCCCCGGGTGAGGAAGAGCGAGCCCTCTCGCCACAGCAGCGCGGCCGTTACCGCTCAACTGCCGCCCAACCGTCGTGCGGCAGCCACTGCAGCCCGCGCTCTGCCTGCGCGGGAGCTTGCGCGGACCCCCGCCTGCCCTCCCGCCTTCCTGCTAAACTACAACTCCCAGCATGCAGAGCGGGACAGGGCGGAGATCGGCATGGCCTTGCTGCCGCGCAGCATGCTGGGGGATGTAGTCCCCGGTCTCCCTCAGCTTCCCCCCCTTCTCCCAGGGCCCCGCAGGACGGGTAACCCGGGGCGGAGGAGGGAGGGATAGGGGCGGCTGTGGGGGTGTCCCGAGGCTTTGTCCCGACTCTGAAGTGCGTATTGACCTGAGCAGGGGGAGAGAGAAACTGAAATGAATACACTAATGGAGGGACCAGAGCAGCACAGCCTCCGCAGTGAGGGGCCTCCTGTCACGGTCTCACCACCCGGAAAAGTTTTGACTTTTACTTTTACACCCATCTTTGTAGTAGCTGATTTTGTAATGAGATGAGGCTTATGAGGTTGTGTTGTCAATCTGTCTGCCCGCTCTCCTAACAGATTCTTAGTGTTTTTTCACTTACATCTGGCAGGAGAAAAGAAATATTACAGCTAATAAAATCCTCCAGGGCTTCAAAGAATAGTCAGTGGCTGAGTTTCCACCGAGGAGAGTCATAAAAAGGACATTTGTGCTGGTGGAGATGATGCGGGCGCCCTTGGCTCAGCCTCCCGCTCCACTCCAAGGTGTAGCCACAAGCCTGGCCCCACATGTGGAGCTGTTTGTCCTCCAAATGGGGTGGCAGAGAAAGGATGGGGGGAGATGATAGCATTTATATGGGGAACTGGGAGTAGTCTTGCTGCAGTGGTGGGCTAAGACGTAGGGGACATGTCTGTGGGAAATTTGACCTCGGTCATTCTGTGGCGCAGAATGATCCATTATTCAATTCAGGAAGAGTGCTAAAGGTCTGAGTGTAATTTTCCATCATTTCACATTTCATTTTAAATTAATTGGTTTTTAAAATAAAAAAAAAAACGCCTGGGCAAAGTCTTGATTTATTGAAGTCCACTCAGTGCTGCTGCTGCTACAAAGACTGCTTTTCTTGCAGGCTACTGTGAGTCTCTGCTATTTATGTTCTCCTTGTGTCATTCTCCCCAAGACCATGGCAAGCCTACCCTGCTTGTTTTCCCCTCCATGAAACAAAGTAATGCTCACTGTTCTGCTGAAAGCTTGAGTTGAGTACATTGACATAGACAAGAAAGAATTCACCATGCAACAGAGAAACCAAGATTTTCATGGTATGACCTGTGGTTGCAGACAGCAATGGTTTCAGAGCCTGATTATGCTTTATGCTTTGCTTGTGATCCTCCGTTGGGAGACAGTAGGAAACTGTGATATGGGGACAAACCTGGGCAAGGTTTCTGCCTCCATCTGCCTCAGAGGCAATGGGAAGCTGGACCCACTGGACCTGTCCTGTACTAACAGCTCCACTAACTTCCTCCAGTCAGGGCTTAGTTGTAAAAATTGTCTCCCTGCATCAGTTCCTGGGCAGATGATGGAGGTCAGCTGGGAAGGCAACAGCCTACTGTAATCTGTATTTTTACCCGTGTCAATATATGGTTTCAAGACTGGAAAACTAACAGACAACTAGCCAGACCAACTGTCTGCATTGGAACCAAACAGCACATTTTTCAGTGCTAGCTGGAGGAGCTGAAGCTCTGGAGCTCTGAGTCTCCCTCAGGTGCCTTCCAAAGCCAAATGCAGTTTCTCTCCTTCTCCTTCAGCCTTTGTCACCAAAATGTGTGGATCAGAAAAAAACACACGCCTTTCTCTCGCAAGAGAGCAGGCAAGTATGGACTGGAGAACCAGAGTACAGATCAGAACTTCATGGTCCCAGCAGGTCTGAGCGTTTTCAAGGTCACAATGTACCTGTTTTAAACAGAGCTGTGGAAAACTGGGGTGTGTTTTGAATTAAAAATGAATTAGATTGCTTTAATGCAAAATAAAAATTAAACAAAAAATAACTACACTGACTCAAGTGTGGAAGGGAGGTGAGGCATTTTAGCAACCACAGCTCACAGATGTATGGAGGCAAGTGATGGAAGAAAACAATGTGAGACTGAATCTGTAAGAATCAGGCATCAGTCTCTCTTCACAGTCAAAGGCCTGTGAATGCATTAAAAAAAAAAAAAAAAAGAAAAAGAAAAAAAAGACAAATACCATCTTCAACAGAGCTTGAAATTAAGTTTGTGTGAGAGCCTCTGGATTGTCCCAGGGGAGGGGGCTTCCCCTCCTCCAAGTGCAATTTCACTTCCAATCAGCCCTGAACATGATGAGAGACTGAGAGTAGTACCTCGCTCCATTTAATGAGATTCATTCTTGCTTGCTCTTTCTCCTTTCCCTTCTCCCTGCCTTGTCCCCTGGGGCCTGCACCAGATCCTGGTTGAAAATACATCAGAGTGCCTGGAAAGCTTCGCCTTGAAAATGCAAGGCCAAAAGAGGGGAGGAACAATGTGCTGGTGTGACCAGAATGATACCAAGCAGGGCACTCATACAATGTTGGTCAATATGTCTTATTCACTGCCCTCCCAGTCCTCAGGGTTTCTATCAAATGAAGAGGAAGGTAGCATTAATACTTGTACTGGCATTGTAGAGGCTTTGAGCAACCACAGATGTCCCTCTTTTTTTGGGATGATTGCGTTTTCTGCTACAGTAGGCATTTTAGGTACCTTTGGCCGTGACCATTCTTCTTTAACCTTTCCTGTGATCTTTTCTTGCAAACTTCACATTGCACTTTAAGGAACACCTTTGTGAATGTGATTTTTCAAAATTTTATTACACAAGTATGTATCTGGCTTGTACTTGCGTATGCAAAATTTTTAGCAATGATTCCTCAAATGAGTCTTAAAAGTGCTTACATGTTTCTAGGAGCTGAGTCCCTTGTTGTTGTTAAAAGTAACAGATAGCTGATGTGAAGTACCTTAGCCAAGCAATAAAGTATATCAGAGAGAGTATTAAAAACAGGACCTGGGTCTCCTAGTTTCTCCAAGGCTTGTGCAGTAGCCAACAGTGGGCTCCTGTCAAATAGGCTCATCTGTTCTCTTCTGGTATGGAGTGAGGAGGAAGAACCAAAAGACTAGAGTGCAGGTGGTTAGAAAGACCTTTGCTTCCTTATCCTGCTGGTGCTGCTCCTTGGTGTCTCCCCCTCAGCCCAGGAGATGCACTGGGCTGTACTGCAGAGGGCCACAAGCCACTGCCTCCACCTGCTTCCCAGTACTTCCTGTCCTCCTCCAAGGGGAAGCTGAAAACCATCTTGAGAGATTTCATGGGCACCAGAGCTACTTGGGAGAGACTTTTCTCAGAGCAGAGAGGCCAAATGAATGTATGACTTTGGATCAATTTTTGCTGACACCTGAGATGCGATGTGTACCCACATTCCTACAGATTTTTTGTGCCTAACCAAGCTGCTGCCAAGAGAGCTTGCCCTGGCCCTACCCAGAGGGTAGGAGAGTGCTCAGAAGCTTCCTGGCCCAAAGGAGCTGGAGTGGGAACCAGGTGCCCTGCAGAACAGACTTCATCATGCTACCCAGTAGACCTCCACAGAATTCAGGCAGCCTGCACACTGCCAGCAGCAGCCTTGTTTAGGTGTGACCACGCAACACAGCTTGCCATTGCACTCAGACAGCTTGCCCTCTCCCCTGTGATGAAGAACTGACTACCTGCCTCATATTTTGACCACCACTCCTTTCTGAGTTGTGGTCAGCGCCTTTGCAGGGCAGTTTCAGTAGGGATGGCCACCATGTCACCAAAATGACAGCTAGAGATGTTGTGAGACTTTGGAGTTCAGGATATATTCTTTTGGCTCCTTCTGTCTCCTTCTTTCATCTCCATAATGCAGGCACCACTGTCAGGGACCTGAAACGTTTTTGCATTAATTTCTCTCGTGGCATTTGGATCAGATGAAGACTGAAAGGAGTACCCTTGAAATAATACCAATTGAAACTGATACATTCTGGATTACTCCAGGTAGGCTGCAAGACAAAACAATGGTGCAATATTGTATTATTCACATAATATTTAATAACGCTCTAGTACCATTCAATATAAATAAATAACCATTAAAAATTACTTTCTTGACAGTCTCTCTCCTTTGTCAATAGTATTTTCTGGAACATGAAATGTTAGTAATATTCATTGGTTGGTGAACTGGATGAATCTTAGAGAACATGAATATCAGATACTAATATGCTAGTAAAAACCAGGTGCTGGGATGCCTTCTCTTTTTTAGACACTTCAGGCTTGATCTGCAGCTTCCCTCCTTATTGCATTCACTGCATTCAATTTCACTGGAGCCTATAACTCTGCTCCACTCCTGGGCTCTGCCACAAACAAACATTTGCCATCTAACAGCCATCTGAATTTGTGGTATCTGTTACTCACCTACCCTTAGCTGATACCCCTTGGCCAGCAGCAGTCCCTGCTGTCCTTAGGCTGCTCTACAGGGAAGAGAGTATTTGTGCTGAACAGGTCCAAGTATCTGCTAGCCTGGAATATCAGCCGTGTACATCTACACTGTACATACAAGGTCCACAGTTTAGCGACTGACAGAAGTTCTTGATTCACAGAAACCCTCCATCACAGGGCCAGGCTGGGGCAAGAATGGAGACAGTGCAATAGGGCTGGTTGTGACAGGGATGGAACTGAAAGGGTAGAGCACACCAATGGAATTCAGATCCTCAGTGAGAAAACCAGGAATAATCATTTTGCTTTCTTTCAGGGATGCAGAGAGAAGAACTCTCTACAAACACATCTGTGTGTGTGTGTATGAGAATGAGCCCTTGCTACAAACACCCATTGTCAGTGCCAGAACCTAGTGTGGGACCTGCATGTTGATAAAGACCAGGGAATAGACCACCACACCCCCTCCTGTTCATACAGGCAGAAACCCTGCCCATCTTAGAGGGGAAAATGGAGAATCATAAATCAACTCCTTCATTCCCTTGCTTTTGCTCATTCATGGAAACCGTAAAGAAGGGGACTTAATCTTGGTTTAATCATGTGTAGAAACATTGAGCCCACATGCCTGGTGACAGGGTTGGGTCAGCAAAGCCTACTGTTGCCTCTTGCAGAGGACAGGACACAAAGCTCTGAAAAATGGAGAATGAGAAGAATTTTGTGAATGCCAAGATTCCTTCATGCAGTAAGCCAGACCGTTGATCTCTAAGGATCTTTCTAGGGCCCAGAGAAGACACTGTTTTCATGGCCCATTCAGTATTCCTTCATGCTCAGACAGTTCACAGCATTGCCTTGTAGCGCTGAGTGTATTCATCCAGAAACACACTGGTCTAAGCCTCAATAAATGCAGTCTCAATTTCTTTATTTGATGCTTATTCTTTACTTTCTCTTGTCTCTCTTTCTGATAGAAGCCATCTAAGACCCTCTTTCCCCCTCCTGTACCCCATCCCCTCTCCAACAGCAGGGTGCATAGCTGCTTGTTCCCCATGCAAGGAAACATCAACAGATTCCCTCTGATACATTTCAAAGACCCCTCTTCATGGAGGCTTCTCAAGAGCCCACAAAGACTATCTGCTGAGTGAGGCACTCCTTTGCACATATTTTTATCTGGCTATGCTTGCTTGGGAGCCAGAAACTTAGTACCACCCACATCTCTTTCATAAAGGAACAGTAATTCCCTCCACTGTACACCCCTCCTTGCTGTGTTTCTGATTATTTTGCCAGTTTAAGACACCATTGCAAAGAAACCCCAGGGGAGCACAGAACATAGGACATTCATCAGTGAATGCCAGACTCTGCTGTTCTGGGGTGTGTGGGGAAATATTTCTTCATGAACATATGAGGTGACCTAAGCGAGAAAAAAAAACAACCCAAAACTCAACAAGGAATAGGCAGAGAAGAATTCTAGTATAAATAAATCAACAAATAAATAAGTTCCCTGCCAGCCCAAACTTTCTCCAGCGGGATGATTCAATTGCTCATAACTTTCCCTCAGCTGTGAAATCCTCAGTGTGTTTTGAATACCTAAAACCTTGTTTCTCATGGCCTGAGTGAAGATGGTTTTCAAGATATGCTCAGAGGGGTTTCTGGGTCATTCAAGGAATCTTCCTGGAAAAGTCACAGTGACACCACTCCCCACGCACACACACGGTGCCAACACTTGTGCTTTTAATCCAGTGCATCCTTACTTTGGTCCTCATTTGCCACCTCCTTCTTTGTGGGCTGCATTCCACCTGGCTGTCTTCCTTTTTTATTGAGGGAAAGGGAAACCCTTCCACGTGTCACTGTCTCCTCTCTCTTCACAGCACCACACATGCCTTTCAAAGTTCAACAGGAAAACCTTGTGATATTTGTTATTTCAGTTGTCATCTGTGTGCTCAAGATATGTTTCCCAATGATGTCTTTCCACAATCCTTGATGTTCTCATGGGAGGTGGGTGCAGGCTGAGAAGTCCTTTTCTCTGAGAACTTCTCACCCACCTACACCTCAGAGAGGTATCTTCCTCTCTGGAGGTCTAGGAAGCAAGCCTGTATGTGTGATCTGAAGATACTGAAGTACTTGATGGTGCTGCAGCAGGATTCCAGGCTAGAAACAACACTTTCAAGTCCACGCATCTTTGCTCCTGCTTTCTGGTCTCTGCAGTGAGACATGGAAGCATGGCCTTTGAGGTACAGTACCTGCAGGGTCTCCCTGAGCAGGAAAAGAACTTTATCCAGAGAGCTCTGGGCCTGGGAATCTGGGATGGCATTTTCCAAAACAACTTTAAGTGAGGGCAGTTCAAGTTCTCAGCTGAGGCATAGGCACCACATCCCTCTTGAACTCCCAAACCCCAGATGAGGTACTTCAGCACAGCTTTCTCGCCAGCACCAAAGGCTCATCTATGTAGATATCTGAGTGCATCCTTCAGAGGGAGAGCCTCTCTCAGGCTAGCTTTGTTTCAAAGCTGCTTTGAGAGCATACCAGCCTCAGGCTGACAGGTCTGCCTTTGTGCTCTTGCAACCACTCCTGTCCTTGAACCACGGTGGCTCGTAGCTGCTGTACTGAAGCTCAGGTTTGATAATATGCCCGGAGGAATCTTCAGAAGCACCCACACCATTCCTGGATTTCAGCCTCTCTCTGCTGGTACAGCTGAGGATGGAGATCGCATCTAATAAATTTTAATGAATGGTTAAAAACACAGAGCCCACAGGGGGAGGGAAGTGCTCTTCTCCCAGGTGGGGAACAGGAGCCAGTACACAATGTCCAAGGTGAAGAGCTGTAGGACCACAGGGCACCACATCAGCCCTGTCCCTGCTTGTTACTACTTTTCAGGCAGTGGGAGCTGATCGGTGTGGCTACGTTTGGGGTAGAGTTGAGGGCCAGCTGCTGTGGTTGCTGACAAACTTAAGGAAACGATCATTGCCCGCTGCCTCTGCCAAAACAAACACAAGATGAGGTAAGAAGCAGATAGAGGTGTTGATACCACATCTACTACAAGACAGGAGATGCATTCCCAACAGGGCTGACCCCCAGCTCAGGCACTGGGCACGCATTGGTAACCAGGATCCTCAACTACAGCAAGCACAGCTTCGGGCTGGGATGTAGCTGAAGAGCTACTTGTTCTGTCTCAGCTGAAAAGTCCTGACTGGGATATTTTATTTATGAATAAGAAAAAGTTGTAAAAGGATTTTTTTTTTCACCAATAAAATCATTATTTTAACCTCTGATTTTTATTTCTTTTGAAGAAAGAGCAGAAGGATGAGATCTGAGGATCTCTGTTCAGTCTGTCTGGAGGCTCTGAAATGCAGATGAAATTCTTTCCCTGTTTCCAAATATCACAAGGCAGCAGGAGTTCCATGCTAACCTAAGCAAACTCTTCTCTCTTGGATGCCTGTAAATAGATGCTAGCAATAAAACCGGGTGGTTTTTTATAACACCAATCTTTAACGATACATGGCAGGACTTTAATGAAGAAAAATATGAAGTTAAATTAATTTCTGTCTCCTGTGCTCAGAAGCCAAAGCCTGTGTTTTGAGAGTGTTTCAATGCAGCTTGCAGGGATGTACGTTGTGATAGCTCTGTGGCCTCTGTTGCAATACAGACAATCTCAAGGATTTCCCCTATCCTCCACATTCCCCTTCCTACTCCACACATCTCCAGTGGTTCTCAGAGACGAGGCATATGGCAATTTTCCACAATATCTTCACAGCATCACCTTTATCTAGCTGAGGTTGGGCTCAGACATTCCCTTTTTGTTCCTCCTGCTCCTCCACTCTGCACAGAGAAGCTGGGGAAGTAGCTGAGGATCTCGCCCCTGATTCTCAATCTCAGAACATATCAGATCCTGCCTAATGGTTCTCAGGACAGCAAAAAAAGCAGATTTTCTAGTGCAGAAAAGGAAAACAAGTTTCCTTTTTTTTTTTTTTTTTAACAGTGAGGTCTTCCTTTTCTTTTAGTTGTCTCGCATGAAAAGCAAAATCCTGATGTGTCTGGTAAACTGCTAAAGTTTTGCAGATCTGCCCTCATTTGGCACAAAGAGTTTTCTCCCCCAGACTCACAAAAACTGCCATGGTTCAGCTGGACACAACACAGGGTGGTGGGAATGTGGGCAAGGAAGAGAGTGGACTCCAGCTGGGACAAAGTGACTGCTATTTATGTAGCACCTATTGAAGCCCCATCTTCTCAGTTCAGATGATCAGCAAGTCCCTTTACACTGTGCCCATGGCAATCCAGCAAGCAGGCACACGTGCCAAGTAGCCATGCACGTGGAGTTACTAGAGATTAACAGACTGCAAAATACCACACCAAGCAATGTCTGCCTGGCTCACATGTGCAGGATTTATAGGGAAAAGAGGCCTCTGGGAGGTCTGAGACTTGAACTGCTTGATCTGATCATCTAAGAACACAATATCCATAGGGGAGCAACTTTACTTTTTTTTTTTTTTTTTTTTTTTTTTAATTCCCCTCAGTACTGGCTTACCTAGATCATGTCAGTCAAGGTTCTGAAGTTCAGCAGCTGTGATAGTAGGGACCTCCACAACTCACTGTTGCTATCAGCAGAGATCTCTCAAAACTTTAAGGTGGAAAATCTTACAATTTTCTGGGCAGTCAAGCAATTTACCTTGCAGGTGTCTCCTGAAGTGGATGCCACCTGTCCACTTCGCAGGTCAAGGCAGCTGCTCCACATGGCAGAAGGGATTGTGATCAAAATTCTCTGCTAATGCAAGTGGAAAGCTTCTTCCAAATTTACAGTGCTGGCCCTGACAAGATTCTGGCTTGGGAGCATCCCAAGAGGATGTCTCTAGATAAGGCTACAAGGCTTCCTGCTGAATAGGTGGCAGCATTTTCATTTGTCAGACTGGTCACTTTGCTTTCTGACAACAAATGACTTACAGGGAGCCATTCCCGTAAGAATCCATAGCAGGTGTGGGGCATTTCTCATGGAGAATGGCTATTTGAGCAGGGAGAGGAGGTGAGGAAAAAAGCAGTGATGCATAAATGGCACATTTATGAAAACATCACACTGCATCTGCAGTGAAGCAATCAACTCCTCCTTTGTCAAGTAGGCAAGGCAGGCCTAATTGAGTTTTTATAAGCCTGCTCTTCCTTTACAAAGTAAGTGGTACTTCCAGACCATTTAGCTGGATTCTGAGTCCTTATGAGCTGACTTTGGGCCATTATAGCTTTAGTCTACTGCAGACCCCGCATGGGTGGGTATGTAAAATGAGCTTGTTACTGCTAGTGGGTTCCACAGAAGTACAGGTTAAAAGAGAGGCTGCTGCCAAAGCATAGGTGTTGAGCATTCTTTAAGCCTGCTAGGATATATGTGAGATATTAATGAAAAGTTGGAAGATATGGTGTGGAGTTTGTGCCTCACAGGAGGGCTAGTTAGGCCACCCGAGGGTCTTTATGGTAGCACAAAGTGTCTGTGTTGAGGCAACTGAGTCCTGTCCCTCTCATCTGCTGCTGCTGGGTAAGCAGGCACTGGGATTGCTTTGCACTCTTTGTACAGCTTTCAGTCCCTCAGAGAGGATGAGATGATGTGGAAATGCTGTATGTAGTTACTAGAAATGTGCACACAAGATCTGTGCAGAAGCTGAAATACTTGTGACTGCCTGTATAAAAGCTGTCAGTTTTATTTCTGCTGGTATAGCTGAGCTGAGATGTATACGGGGGTCAGAAGTGAAAGCAGTGCTGGAATATCTTCCAAAGTAGGGGGAAATCATTCAGCATCCTGTATCCTGCCACAGATTTGAGTCATTCCAGAAAGAGGTGGGTACTCCCAAACTGGAAAACTTTATTATTTTGGGACTTTTGGGCTAGGAATCTGCCAAAAGCAGTCAGTGGGATCAGAGGACATAGCAGCTGGCAGAGGTCATAGCTCCTCAGAAGCCTGTTCTTTACCGATCTTTACTTCTAAGAACAAATCACTGATCTCTTATGCATTCCTGCCTCACCTGTGGTGGTTGCCATAATTCCTCATCCTTCTGCTGTGGACCACTGTTTCTCCTTAGCAACAGGTGTGTTTCTAGCTCTGGTAATGTTGGTACAAAGCCCCCCTAATTCTGTGTAAGTTCTCTTTGTTGATTCCTGTTTTGAGGTTATCTCAGTGTCCCGTTGGTCCTTCCCTGCTGCACTCACATCACAACTGTTTATGCAGGATAAAAACAGAAGGTACATGCATGGAGCACTGCAGGAGTGGCAGGGCTCTGAGGAAAAGCTTATCTTCAGGAGTGTGATCTCTTTCCACACACTGTAGGACAACTCCCATGTTAAAGAGAACTTGGAGCTGGGAGAAACTGGGGAACAAACAATTTGGCTTATCTTTATTACTGAATTAAATCATGGGATTCTTCTGCCACTTCTCTCTCTGTATACAGGCAAAGGTTCCCTGTGGACTGCAAGGAAGCTCGAAGGAGTCAAATGCAGACCACATGTGGATAAAGATGAGGATCTACTTCTTGTGCAAAGGGTGAGGTAGTAATGGAGTTACTGGGACAATCATACATGCATTATTTGAGGAAATAATAGTGTAAGTACGGAAACAGGTATGGATTATTTTTCTTGACAAAACCAATAAAGACAAAGGTACTCACACCCTGGAGCTGGCTCTCTGCTTACACCTCTACTCTGGGGTCAGTAAATCCACGCTTGCCTTCATTAACCAGAGTGGGCCTCTCAGTTCTTGTGTGCCAGACCAATACCTAGAAGGAATCACAAAGAATTCAGAGGCTCTGGATGCCACAGAAATGCTGAGAGCAGCACATGCAGCCAGTGGGATACTCAGCAACTCGGGGCTCGTGACTGCTTGAAGAATGTCATTCAAAGGGATTGAGCCTGAGAGAGGCTTCACAGGAACATGGAACAGTGACAGGGAGGAGGGTTCATTCTGGAACAAACACCCAGACTCAACTCTCTGCCAGTCCTCCTAGGTTTTGCAGAAGCAATCTGGGCATGAATTGTACATCTGAGGCTCTTTATTAACACAGAGTGCACAGCACTAAGTGTTCCTCGGTGTTCTGTATCTGTGAAGCATTTGGCAGCCTTTGCCCATCTGTCCCAGCACCATTTGACACTGATATGTGCCAGCACAGGGCAGGCACGTTGGAAGGTGTAGAAGCATGGTGGGAGGCTGCAAAAGCAGCCAAGACTTATCAAGGAGAATGTATCTTCAAGATCTCTTGTCCTACTCACCTTTGTGCAGTTGGCTGCTTTGGGTTCCAGCCCATCCATAGTCACTAGATCCTTCAGCAGACTGGTTTCCTGGTAGCCTCCCTTAACCCCCTCCAGCTTGAAACTGGCCTGAGGCTTCTCCAGAATCAGCTTGATGCTGATAGCAAATCCAGCCATGTCAATAGCAAAGGGTCGGTTAGGGTCAAAGACGGTTTTCCAGCCCACCACCTTCCCTGCTGGACTCACTTTTGGAGACTCATATCGCAGCCCCCCAACAAAAGCCACTGGCCAGACTGACACCCTCCTTGTGTACCGCATCTGTGTGCCAGAAAGAAAAAGTGCTGTGAGAATTCAAGCCTGTGATGCCTGTCCCACTCCATCCTCTGCTTTTGTTGGCACCTGTCCTCCCACACTGACTGCCCACACAATCAGGTAGCTCTAGGTGGCACAAACTCATTCACCTGTGCTAACAAAGCCAAAAGGCTGTTTTAGTATGTTCCTGCCTGAATATCAAAACTTGCTGCTTTTCCTTACCCACATTCAGTCCCTCAGAAGAAGGAAAACCTTTGGTTTTCTGATCTCATCTGAGTGTTTATATTTTTTTCTAAAACTATAAAATGTTTGTAAATGCCAAATGCAATATCTACCAGTCCTCTAGCTCTTTATTAACTTCACCCTCATGCAAGATGCATCTTTGTCCTCATTTATCACAAATTCCCCCTACCCTTGTTCTCCTTGTTCTTCCATCCATGGTGACTGCCTGAAAGAGTTGGTTTTATTGAAATTGTCAGGAAGTGCCAGGAAATAAATAAGAAAGGGCTAGCTTAACGGACGTCTAAAAAATTCTGGAAACTGGAAATGTGTTTGGTTTCATATTTCAAGTGGTGTAGTACAGTTTGGATTAAATTGGTGACAAGGGAGTTTACTGAATGTGTGCAAGTTTACAATAGCCTTGGCATCTCACAAAAGCCAGTGGAAGTCTGGGCAAGCTTCTCTGACCCCAGAGACACTGCCCTGTTGTGGTGGCTGGAGCTCAGAATACAGAAGGGCAGCTAAGGAGAAAAGGTGGATTAGAATGTCAGTCAACTTTTCTCACATCCCCCACCCATCACATCCCTACAACATTATGATTTATGATTTGTGCTTTGCTGGAAGTTTGTTTTTGGTGCTTTTTAAAATCAGGTCAGCTCTCCTTGAGGAGAGGTATAAATTCTGGTCTCTGGTCCTTGGCAAGAGGGGCTGTAGCTGGTGCAACACGTTGTGAATGGCTATCTGCATCTGCAGCCTACACCATGACGAATCTGCTCTCCGGTCTTTCAGCCCTTTAGAGAACAGCTACTGGACTTCCATAACTATAGACTTGTTTTTGCCAACTCCCACTGTGTGCTGGGTGGGCAAGGAGGGCTCCAGGTAGTGTGCCAGAACCCTTGCCTCTCAGCTGATGGTAAAAGTCCACATGGTAGCCCTATCTTAGAGGTCTTCACAAGTGCACCTGGCCTTTTGAGTTTTGACAGCTGTATCCTGCATTTCTGACCCATGTAATTTTACTGCTCTTACCTCTTCAAAGAGTTCCAAGCTGTAAGTGTTATCATCATCAGCAAAATACACTACTCCTTCTGGTGGTGAGGTGTTGCTGAAGCTGTCTCTCAGCCAGTGCAGCCCCAGGTTCCTCTGGAGTGTCCCCCGTGGAGTGTGGGATGGGATCCAGGACAGACCCAGCTTCAGACTCTTGGGTGTCTCCACATTGAGGTGGGTGAAGTTGAGCCCTGCCTTCTCCAGCAGGTTGGACACCAGGTTGGTCCTCCGAGGCGAGTCCTCCACCACCACCCAGTGCAGGTTCTGTACGTGTAGGAAGGTGTTGGCCAGACGGGTCAGCTCTGCTTTTTGCACTGGCCGGGTGTAGGTAGGGGTGATAACGAAGATGGTTGGCAGGGTGTCTGACCATGGGGGAGGCCTGGAGTACACATAATTCTGGATGACTTTAGGTGTTGCCCCTATGCTTTGCTGCTGCTGAATGCATGGTGGGAGGCCTTCTTCTCTGAGTGCAGATGTACCATTGAGGAGGGCTTTAGAGGTCACGTTCTCATCTGTCTCTTCTGGGACAAAAGGCATGAAAGAAGAAGAAAATTGTTAGAGAACTAATCACTGCTGGGCTGCCTCCTCTCCAGGGATTACTAGGGACATATCTGTCTGGAGTCAGCAGCTCCCCAAAGCCAGCTTAAGGTGCATGTTGAATGTGCTTTTAAGATCAGTTTGTGTGCCTGCTGCAGGAAAACCCTGAGGGGACCTCTAGGCAAGTTTGCCTTTGTTTAGCCCGTCTCATAAGAGAGCATCACCTACCAAGGGTTTGCACCTGCAATCATCACAACCATCACCACACTGACAGCAGAACTCTTGCACTTACTTCTCAGCAGGCTGAGGTAGCGGGTGGTTGGGTACTGGTGCCACAAGGTCAGGAGAAGAGCCCATGGCAAGGCAATCAGGAGCGTGGTAAGAAGGTTACGTCTCCTCAGCATGCTGCAGAGAGCTTCCAATGCCCAGGCATCTCTCTACCTTTCAGAACAGAAAAAAAAGGAGTTAAGGCCCCCAAAATATCAGTCACCACAAACACTAGGACCATAAGTCTAGAGGCCAAACTAACACACTGAATTTGGCTTGGGTCCTGATCCAGCAAAGCGTTTGTCTAAGTTTACAAGAAACCTTGTTAAGGTTGCAGGTCTGAACCCAGCTTCTGCTTTGGTCCCCCTCTGGGTACAAGATCTCCTGATAGTGTTACTACACACCAGCAACAAAAGCAGTGCTCCAGAAAAAAGGATCCACCTCTGCTGCTGCAGAATAGAAGCAGCCCATGGAAACACTGAGGAGTACACAGCAAAATTAACCTTTACCATCTGAGGACTTTCTGCTGTCACTCCAAGCAAGCTGTCTTGTTGCTTAATAGCTGGATTTTATTCCTTTCTCCCCCTCCTGGTAACATCTGTAGTCTGTTTCTTCTCCCTCAGAAAAGCATTACCTTTCTGAATGCCAAATTATTCACCCAGTGGACTTCCTCACTACAACAGCGATGCTCATTAGGAGGCTACAGGGAGCATAAAACTTTCATTAGCCTCCTGCAGAGAGATTTCTGTTAGGAAACTACAGCCAGACACCCTGGGAATGAGAGAGCTGCTGAACAGCAGAGCCCCACCAGGCCCTCATGCTCTCCTAGGCTACAGGCAGTTTGAGGGAAGAAAGCGATGGCATCAGACTGATACAGAGGACAGAAAGCAGGTTCAGATTGGTTTGGACAGAATTCAGTCTAAATTCCTGCTCTGCCAGTTTTCCTAGGTATACTGAAGGCCATTTCTCTAAAACCAAAGTACTCAAAGGGACGTAGGCACATTGAGTGCAAAGGAAATCCCCTTCCCAGGATCTGAACCCAGCAGCTCCTTATGTATCCAAAGGCAAAAGGGATTGCCCTGCTTAAGCCTTGTAGAATCGTGTGAGAAGAAACATGATGACTGATCTGAAAGGGTTATACTTTGTAGTGAGAGCAGACACACAGTACTTTTGAAATATACCAGATGTTACTCTAAATTCGCCCTCTGATACCTTCTTAGGACCTATCTTTAATTTTTTCCCTGACGTTTTACCTTGGTGTCCTGAAAAAACAAGAATTATGCAATCACAGGGCTCATCAGAGCCCTGCTGCCAATATCAAATCTCTTTCATCCAAATCTGACAGAAGTGTGTTTCAGCAAGTCTTCTGGCAGGCTAGTAGATAGTCATAAACCATATTAAGGAAATTGCTTCAAGGGGAGCTCATTCCTTGTTTGACATCAGTGGTACCACGCTGAAGCAACCCCTGTAGGGAAGCAACCTCCAGCAGTCCCCCCACCAATTGTTCATGGTGATGATCTCCAATGCTTCTAACCCCCTCACTCAGGAAATGCCATGGTGGCCATTCTTCTACTTGCAATCTATGGAAACCAGATACAGGAGTGGACCAAGGAGCCTGTGTCAGGGGCACATGGGAGTGTTTTGGTAACACCAGCAGGACCCTTGTGCAGCAAACATGATGTCTCTGCACTACTTCATTGCTTCCTGATGGCTGGGTCTAGGGCAGGTACAAGAGTTTCCTTCAAGCTTTAGCTCTGAAGGTGAAGGTGTTTGGTAAGGTACAGATCTAAGTCAGACACAGGGCAGGATGGTGTTGCCTACACCGAGGACCATTTTCCTTCTAGGAAAGATTTCCCTTACCAGGACAGCAGCACAGAGCAAAGGTTCCCATCGCTCAGGTGTCTGAAAACAGCCAGAACCACCAAAGAAATCCAAGGAGGGTTCTGCACTGCCTCGTAATAGCAGCAGACACCTAAGTTCATCCAGACCCTTGCTCAGGGTCATCACATCTCCTTGCTTGCTCTGGGAGGCTTCCAGTTACAAAGGTCCCTGTGCTAAAGTCAGGCAGACAGCATTTTGTCTTAAATAAAACCCCCTAATTATACCAGGACAGTTTCCATGTAGCGGGCCTGCCACTGCTGCAAACTCAGGTAGTTTCTGGAGGGAAGGAGAGGAGGAGGTGGTGGTGGCAGCTGTGTTTCCCAGAGAGCACAGAGGAGAGTGGATCAGTGTTGAAAGCAGTTTAACAAATTCCCTTTCTAGTTCTTTCTCCTCCTCCTCACAGCCAGCCCTGCTCATGCTTCCCAAACACTGCAAACAAGTGGAGACGCTGTCTGTGTGTGCCATTCCCCTGGTGCTCCTTGCTCATTTATTTCTACATGCACCTTCTTGCTATTGCTTTTCCAAAGCATGCAATTCTAAAGAAGTTAAACGCTGCATAAAAGACCAGGTCATTTGTGAACCTCACTTTAGCCCCATTTTCAGAAAATCTGTCTTGAAACACTTCTTCTCTTTAAAAGCTTACCTTCTCTTCCCTATTGCCACTCCCTGCATTCATCATGCTTGTTCTCTTCTCGGTTCCTTTTCTTCTTTCACTCGCCTTTTCACAGTCCTTAAGAGTCTCTCCTCCTCTGCATTGAGGATTAGAGGAATCCCTTTGCCTACTAATTTTAGTCTTTGTCTTCTCTCCTTCTTTATACAAAGGAACTTTGCATTTTTGTAACATCCACCCTGCGTGAAATATTTCCCACAAAGCAATCCATTAAAGCATCTGCCCATCCTTTTGAAAACACAGCATCAAAACCCAGTCACATGTCAGTGTCTCTGGGTAACCTGCTGATGGCCCCGGTGAGGTTTGCAGAGGTTTACTGCACGTATTTTTATCTACTTTTTATAGTTAAAAACAAAGTCCCCTAAGTGGCTCAGATTAATTGCATGCTTGGCTGCCAAGCATCACTGTGTGTATTCTTGGCACAACCAGCTACCTTCCTTCTTCTGTCTTTAAACCCATTCAGAGCAGATCCTCTTAAATGAGATTCAAGATCAGAAGAAATTTTTGTGATCATCTAAACCCACCTCCAGCAATCATCCCGTAATTCCTGGGTTTAAGCTGTAGAGGGCAGGGACTGTCTCTTAATGTGCTTGTGCAGTCCTGCACTGATCCCAAAAGGAACCTTTGGAAGCGATTGCAATACAAATATTATTGATCATACTCTCTTACTGGCTTTTCTCCTCCCTTGCTATTTCCCTTGTCCTGCCTATTCCCCTTTATCTTCCCTTTTATTTTTTTCCTAGTGTCTTCTGCAGCCCTTATTTGTGTTACACACCCCTAGAAACATTAGCTGGGTGTTTGATGGATGCCTTCAATATGCTGCCTGTGGCCTTCTTGAGCTGTTTTCCAATTACACATCCCTCTTCTTAATTTCATCCATCAATCTTCTGTTCTCCATTAAAAAATAAACAAACACACACACAGAGCACAAAGTTGAGTATGTTAGGGACAAAATCTTTCTTGGACTACCCTCACTTCACACTGCTTTGCCTGGCTTCTCAGTTCCTGGGAAACAACAGCACCGTGTCTCCATTTCAGATCATGCAGTGGTGCAGGAGGCATGCATCTGAAAGGATTCAGGAGAAGAGAATGAGAGAAGCACATGGGAGGAAGAGCCCAACCTCAGCCCAGGTGCCCCAGATTGATGCTGAAGAGAATCAAGAGCTGGCTGAGGTTCAGAGCATCACATGTGACTGATCCCTTCATCTGTTGTTGACTAATCACCAACGCAAGGTACAATTTGCTACAGGCAGGGCAGCTCAGCTGTTGGGAGGGGAATAAGGATTTCCCAAATGGAGAAAAACCCAAACAGCATCACTGTTTGGACACAAATTTAACAGGCCACATATGTGACTTTCTCTATGAGTTGCAGAGTAGTTTGAAAGGAGACATCAGGTGAATGGTAGGGAAAGCTGAAAGTTAGGGAAGGGGCCAGCTCACTGGCATTTATAAGGCTGACATGTGAGTTCAGGTGCCTGCAATTTTCCTATAGCCCTGTTGAAAAGCTGTTCAATTTACATCTTCCTTGATGACTCAGAGAGGTCATAGTTCTGAGGTTTCAATTCTGCACTCCACCTGCCTGATTCAACGTGAGAATCACACCTTTTGAAAAGTTTGCTCGGCAAGAAAGATGATTTTGCAGCCTGTGGTCCAGGGCAGCCAACCTGTCTGAACCAGACTTACAGGACTCTGAATGTTGGACCAACATCAGCTGCAGGACAGAATGTCTGCAGTCTGAGACCCAGACTCTGAAGATCACTATCTTCCCAGAGGGACAAATTTCAGAGTTCAAACTGTCCCTAGGGAACATCCTGCCATCCAGTGTAAAGACTTTTCCAGGCAGCCATCCAAAGCAAACTAGTTTCAGCTAATGGAGCTAAAAACTTCAAGGAACACCCCCTAACCTTGGTTTGTACCAAGTTTGCAAGCCTACTGTTCTGTGTGTACCCTGGGAGGAAAGAGGTGTGGAGAAGGAAGGAAATAGGGGTGTGAGGAGCAGAACTGGAGCAGAGCTGCTGGCAGGTGCAGATGACTCTCAATTTCACTGTCAGCAGGGTTTTTTGTTTGTTTTGCTTGTGTTTTGCTGCCTCCCTCCATCAGCTCCTAGCCACCTTGTGGAAGTCCATGCAGATTTCATGAGTTCCCTAGCTCCCGGTGTGGGAGATGTGATGCTGAAGGCAGAGCAGGGAGCTTTCAATTATTGATGAGAGCGACCTCTCTTTAAACAAGGAATGCATAATTCATGGCAGCAGGGTATTTGTGGTGATCAGCAACAGTCTGTCTCTGCTTTGCTGAAATCCACAGGAAGCTGCTGTCCCTTCTCCCCCCATTCCCTTGGGCCCATCACAGCCTTTAGTCAGAACTTCAATACCATTTAAAATTGAGACAAGCCAAGATGCTGCAGTACTTCCCCTTACAGAGAAGTCTCCTGCCTGTTCAAGTTGTGCACCATAAAGTGGGAGGATGGATTCAAGGCAGAAGTGGGTGGAATGGGTTATGGCTCTGGGATAAGCAGGGGTAATTACTGTGCAAACACAGCCACAACAGGGCATTTCTCAGCAGTGGGACTCATCTGACCCCATCACAGGTCTGCAGAAATGGTTTTGATGTAGGACAGAAAGGACAGTCTAGATTTAAAGGATAGTGCCTGAGGGTTCACGTCCAGCTGTATTTCTTGTGGGGGTGGGAAAGAGAAAGGGAAAAGAGAGATTTGGTTTTCTGCTTGATAAGCAGCAATTCCTGCTGTAAACTAGGCTGGAAAAGGGTGAAAAGCAAAGGGGAAAAAAAAAAAAAAGAAGGAGGAGTATTTTTTGCTAGGAAGGTAAATGTTAATGATGGAACAGGGAAGGAAAGGCTCGTTCCTAAACCCAGATCTGAAATCTTGACATCCCAGTAATATTGCCAATGCAGGCCACTGGAGTTCTGTCCAGTGGTGGAAGGGTGCTCTTCTGCTGGGGGTTTTAATTGTCCCATTGCTGCAAACCTCATTAATAGCTCCAGACAAGCCATCCCTGCCATCTGAATGAGGTGAGCACTTTCCTACAATTGGGGAGATGGGGGCTGAGGCAAATCTAGGTGAGCTTCCTGGGGAGAAACGAAACCCCAAAGAACCAAAAATCATAAAACAATATGGGAAAGGGTGGTCAGGTCCTTCCCCAGGGCAGGAAGAACAGAGCTACCACCAGCAGTGGGGCTTAAGGGCTCAGCCCCATCTATGCTGTAACTTGCTGTACAGATTCCTGCAGGGAAAATTTCCCTGGGAAGTGAGTCACTCCCAGTGAAACAGCCGCCCTTTCCAAGCCCTTGTGTTTCTTCCTCAGATGTAAAGGCTTCATCCTCTCCCTTTCAGCTGCGATCCCTTCTCCATATGGAACTGCAATTACCTCAGCTCAGAAAGCAGACTTCTCACTGAGAAACATGCTGTGCACCCCCACACCCCTCCACTGCCTGCATGAACCCAAATCAAGCATCTTCCTCCAACCTTGGTCTGTAAACAGCTCAGCACAGTGCCCTTCCCAAGAGCATCCTTATCCCAGGCATGTGGCTTGTGTCTGAGCAGCAAAGTGGGGGATGGTGATGCTTTATACAGGGCTTTGTTACCAAGTTAAAAAAAAAAAAAAAAAAAAAAAAAAAGGCAAAAACACCCAAGAGGAAAAAAAAAAAAAGGAAACACTGACGAAGCTAATTAAATCTGCTGGCAAGGTCCCGTGGGAGCCAATACTTTTGAGACAGCACACAGCTCAGCCTGCTATCCCCAGGTAGATCAAGGGTATCCAGGCACTATCTGGGCTATCAGCAGGAGCACAGATAACCCAGTTCAGATATAGACTAGACCTTGAACTTGGCTGCAAAGCCAGCTATGCAGGAAGCCTTCTGAAGCCTGCAAAAGGAGGTCTAAACCAGACTATTTTTAATCAACCCAGACCCAAATGTCCTTCATGCTTGACCCATTCCATCTGTCACGGCCTTCCTGTCCCCCTGAGCTTTGGGAAGGAGAGTTGTGACTCAGAGGGACACAGCCCTCTACCTTGTCCCAGTTTCTCTGTACCTGTGCTGCAGATCCTTAATCCAGGGGTGCCAGACATACCCAGAGAAAGGTTGGCAGTCCAGGCCCCAACAGAAGCAGGAGGTTCCAGATGTCTCCTGAGAAAGCCAGCTCTCCTTAGGGACTTCTCTGCTTGGAGATACCCTCTCTTGAAAGGGAAGTCAGGGGCTTATTCAAATGTCGACTTCTCTCCCCTGCTGCTGAGCTCTGGCAGAGCTGAGGTCCTTTTTAGGCACTGATGACTATTAGAGAATAATCGTTCCAAACGTATCAGCATGAATCAGCCCAATATCTGCATTATAAAAAAAATAAAACTTTCTTTTTTCCCAGGAAGGCAATATAATTCTAAGGAAGCAAAACCCATACTGGATTGTTGCATCTGGATCTGTACATTTCATCCAGAGTTTTCCCTACTGAGTTAACAGCTGATGTCTGTTCAGCAGGAGTGGGAGCTGTCATTTCACAGGTTTCTTACAAAAGCAGAAAGGAAAAAACCCATAGTATTTTCTTCCAGAACATTTTCAAAGACAGAAAGGAATTATTTTTTTCAGAGAAAAAGGCATTAGGCATTACTTGATGGATAATTACACTTCACAGGTGCTCATTTGGGGAAAAAGAAATATCATGTTGATCACAAGCTCCTTGTAAAGATATGGAGCCCAAAGGCCAATGCTGCTTCTCTGGCAGCAGCCAGGATGTAGAGACAGGCTTTGATCTTAGCTATGTGTCAATATGACATCAAATGCAGACCTCCAGAGGACCATACTATCACTAATGAAACTTTTGATTGATTTAGACATCTTGTTTTCCTCCTGCTTTCAAAGGCAATGTTGAAATGCTTTTGCCTTCTGGACTTCTCAGTTACTCCTTGAGAGGGCGAAAGAAACCAAAGCTGCCCTGGATGAAATCACACTGCAAATGAGTGGAACAGCAATTATGCCATTCATAGAACAGATGTAGCTAAAGATATCTGCTCTCTTCTCCAAAACTGTGGAAATACTGCCATTTTAATGATTACACATGTGTGCTGGCAACCTGAAGAATCAGAGTCCGGGTCGCTTATTTCATGGAAACGACCATAGGTAGAGGATGTGTGTGGTATACAGACAACAATTCCCCAGTGTTTTTCTTTGGTAATGCTGCTTGAATTATGTGATCAATAAAAACATCATGCAATCAGCAAATTTGTGCAGAATCTTTTCATGGATGGATGCTCCATGGACTAACACAGAATGGAGGCTGGCCAGCACTGATGAGTTGCCAGCACATCATGGAAGCATTGGTTAAGAAAGAAGTGGAAAGTGGAGAAACACTACTTGGGTTTCCTTGATGGACACTTTTGCTGTTGCAGCTCTCTAATCTCCATGAAACACTCACTCTGTAACTAGCTGATGGTCCTAAATGCTAATTCTGATCTTTTCCTCCGAATAAATCATCAGCGCTCATTAGATATGCCACTTGCTGTGCGGCATCCAAGTGTCATGCAGACACTTTTAAAAACAAATGTAGAATGGAAAAATAAAGTGGTACCTAGGGAATTGTCTTTTGCAATAGATATACTTTATGGTCCGCTGCCCAATTTGTACCTTAAATGCCACAGCTGATCTATATAGCTTGGATTCGATTAAAAGAAACGCCAGAATGAAAATTAGAGTTAGTAGAATACAGTGTTTATTCTCTTGCCCTCTGCATATGAAATGAAAAGGGAGGAAAGGAGCAAAGGAAAGAAGGGGCAGGAAGGTGGTTTGCCTCCTGCTGAGGCTGTCCAACTCTTCCCTGCCCTAACAGGGAAGCTGGTAACTCTAAACCACAGGTAGGCCACATCCAGATGAGGTGCTCAGGGCATCTGGGATCAAGAGACCCATATGCAACTCCCATCTTCCTGGAATGCCAGGAGAGCAGTCAGCGCAAGAGTTGAAATATCTAACTTAGGCACTGGCAGCAGCTTCCACAAGGTAACTCCTCATTATGATGGGAATAAAGTTTTCTTTGTAGAAAAAATAGGCAGTGGATGCCTTTGGGTAAACAGAGGGAGCTGAGGAGTAGCAAAAGCCAAATGCCCCTTTCTGACAGCAATCCAGTCCTACCAAAAAAAAGAAAAGTTGTAGGTTTTGGTGTCTGGTTTTCCATGTCTTGCACTGTTAAAATGGAAAAGGCTTGTCTGTTGGGAAGGCAAGGAAGGCTGTGAAGGAACTGAGGGCAGATAAGCTCACAGAATGCAAAACAAACTCTGCTTTCTCTCTTACAATGCATGGGGCTCGCTATAGGGCTTCTGTGTATAGGGATTGCTCTTTGATCTGTTCCTTAATTGTCCATGAAAGTAAGCTGGGCTGAAAGTAGTCTTTGCATGTGGTATCTACAGTCCTTCTCTTGGGAGGTCAGTTGGCTTATTCTGTATTGTACTTGTGGGCTTATCTGTGAATTTGTGTGTTTTGGGCTGCTTAAAAACTGGATGCAGTTAGAGGTTGATGCTACCCTCCAAACTGGTAAGTTGTCTGCTCTGTCTCTTAAGTTTGGAGTGTGACCTTTGCACAAATATCAGCAAGAAAATACTGGGAAATACCACTCCCCAGATCTTGCATTTCTGCTCTCAGGGCTCCTGGGGAGCGCTGTCTTTCCTACCTCCCTTCCACATGCATGGGCTGCCAGTTGGCCTTGGGCAGAATAACTGAGGAACATTTACTTCTGGTTGGAGGGGAAAGAGGAACTTTGCTTTTTTTTTTAACTGTTTTCTGCACTTTAAAAGCCCGTGGAGCTCACATCAAAGGCAGATCAGGCTGCCTGAAACATCAGGACAGACAGCATCCTCTCACTGAAACAAGAAATGGGCTGCTGGTGTACATCTTAAGAGTTGGATCTGAATCTCTCCTGATTCTGGGGGTGAGTCTGGATCTCTCTTTGCATTTGGGAAAGGAAATCACCCTCTCGTTAGATAAAAGTTTTGAGTCCATGTCTGAAGACTTCCCCATAGACAGCAATGCTGGTAACAGGGGCAGCCTTTTTCTGAATTAGAAACTGTTATCTCTAGAAATTCACAAATACCTTAAACAGGATCTGATTTGTCCTTGCTAGGCAAAGATCCCCACTCCTGGAGTGCACTTCTGGTTGCTTTTCACAGTCTTTGTCCTTAATGAGATTTTGTATATCATGTCACTGGTGAACAGTTTTTTCTCTCTTGCTGCAGTAAAGTCTCCTTTGCCAACTTAAATCTCTCCCAGCAGAGGGATGCTGGGTGTTAACCCAAATTGGGATAACCCAAGGATCATGTTACTAAGGCCGATCCTATCCCATTTCCTTCCCAAACCTCAAACACTCTGCATCCCAGGATGGTGCCTGGCACACTGGTCGTTTGTCAACCATCATCTTATGTGTGCTCAGCATGACAGTCACCTTGGTGTTTCTGAGCTACAGCAAGATGAGGCCAAAAGCAGTTCTCTGTGAGGACATTTGTGGAAGTCAACAATACAGGTGAGAAATTGCCAGCTTCCCACATGCACACGTGAACTATTTCCATCCCTTAGCAGCTCCTAGAAAATACTCCTGAAGGGCCAGCAACAGTTCCTAGGCAGGGGAAAAAAACCAAAACCTCATGAGAAGGCAGAAGGCTTCCTTGTTCTGCTGCTGTAAGTAATTTATAGGCCATTTGTCTTTGCCCTGATATTCAGGTTAAGACCCATATTGAATGAGAAATACCTAGTAGCAGATTTTCCTGCACTGGTATGATGCAGAAGGGAACGCAAAAGAGCAGAAATCATGTCTCTAGTGACTATTTCCCAAAAGTCTTCAAATGCTACAAGATATGGTTTGACTTCAGGGAGCTGCAATCCAAGCGTGGCTTGGCTTGCTGGACTATGAAGCTGCTGGCACATTATCCACTGCTTTATGGGAGCAGGTGTTGACAGGGGAGCCATACAGTCTCTGCAGCACCTCTTGAAGAAGCTCCAAGGTGGGATGAAGTGTGCAGAGTTTGCCTAGCAGGCTAATATGATTGGGAGTGCATGTGGAGAGACTGGTCATGCTACATGAACAATCCTGAATTTGTTTTCAAGAGGGTAACAAGAGAAGGGAGCACCATGCACAAAGGCTCTTGAAGATAGTGAGAGTAATTCTTATTTATCCTTTCCCAAAGAATAATTTGGAGTAAGCTATGTTTACCCACAAAATTCTTCTTAGCATAGAGGTCAGCAGTGATGACTGGATTTTAGCAAAGTGTTTAGCAGTGTCCTGTGCCTTCCCTTGTAATGAAGCTGCTGATGCATATCAAGTAATAAGAGATTTGTTGTTTTCCTTAATGCTCCAAGAGTCTTGTTCTTATGAAGGTTAGAAACATAACTTCTGCTGTAAAGAAAGCTTCTGTTAGCTTTTGATAACATGCTGCCAAGCATTTTAGGTTTGAGAAAAAGGAAGCAGCACTAGCATTGCTGACCAGTTGCTAGTGGAAAATGCATTGGGATTACTGGAGGAGCTATGGAGAAGACTTTGGGTTGCTACAGTGCAAGAGGTGCTGGTATCACCAGGGTGGAGAGGAGATGTGTGAGCAATGGCAGAGCAGAAGTTGGGAACTGAAGAGGACACATGAAATACCTCACTGTTGACCAAACAGATGCTGCAACAGGTTGATGGGAGTATGGTGGAGGAGGTGTTTCCAAGGGAAAAAAAAAAAAAAAAAAGGAAATGGGGGAGAAATGCAGGCCAGGCTGAGATCTGCCATTTGATAGCACTTACCAAAGTGCAAATAATTACCCCTTTCTAAACATCTTCCAGGGGACACTTCTGCTATCTGGATCTAGTGGTTAATGCCCCTCCTTTCCCACAGAGATGAAGAGCTGGTACACATGTCTGAGGGAGGAAATAAACTTGCTGTGGGTCTAGGAGAAGTAAAACTTGCCAGTTTGTCTCTGACTGACCAGCCCAGTCCTAAGATGCAGCTCAGCTGGGCTCGTGTTTGACTTCAGCAGGAGCTGCCTGTGGGCTTTGAAGAGGAGCACAGGGATAATCAGGATTTGGTTTCTGTTTGCTTGCTAATTTAAGCCCCTGCTGTGAGATTTGGATGTTTCTGAAGATTCTATATTAGCTTTAATGATTAAAAAATTATTTCAATGCTTAGTGAAGAAGATGCATGATCTGTTACTAAAGGTGCTTAGCAACAGGACTCATTAAGACAGACTATTAGTACAGAAAGATACCCTTGTCCCAGGGTCCTCTTGGAATGACAATCCACTCATCTAAACAAGATAAAGGTCTTTGCTGGCCTCCTCCGAGTCCAGAGGATAAAGCACTCAACTGTGAAACAAGATTTCTTTGCTCTTTTTCTATCTTCAACTATGTGTAAGTATGTGGATGTGGGCAAATCATTCCACCTGCTTCAGTACCTCACTTCCCCACAGGTAAGATAAGCACAACAATGTATAAGCACTCTGGGGAAATTACTTTCAAGGGCCTGAGCTCATTGGAAACTAAAAAAAAATAAAGCACAACACAATGAACCCTTGCAGAGAGTGCAGTGTCTCAGCCTCTTGACAGCAGTTTATACTAACCATGCATCCTAAAGCCTGACATATAGTTAGCTAATTATAGGGGAGAAAAAAAAATCTGCTCCTAGCCTCTTACCACCTGATGGTAGCCAAGCAGAGATGTCAAAAACTTATCACATGGCTCTAAAGAATTACTTTTAGGCAAAGCCTGTCAAAGTAATTCTGGTTACCCTTCAAGGAGAAAGGGGGCCCACTAGTTCTGGGACAGGATCTAATTTTGCTCACAGGAACACCATGAAATACAGTGTCTGAGAGGAGAACAGTAATACCTGGTGGTTTTTTATGTCCTCAGAGTCATTCATTGAACCACTTAGACAGCACCATTTTCCTTATGAGGAGACATGGAGGAAAGGAGGAGGAAGTAGGCATAAAAAGAGCCATTTTGGTCCACGGAACAAAAGCTGAGGCATTCCTGGCTTCTGGGCTTGCACAAAGGACACTGAACTTTGTATCTGAATGCACAAGCCCTGGGCTGAGCAGTGTGGAGTGGGGGTAAGGGAAATGTAGATGGAAGGCAGGTGAAGGGAGAAAAATGTCTGTAGGTGAGATATTAATGTGTGACTGAAACTGGTTCTTGAGGGAAAGAGATAGAACAGGAGAAGAGATGAGGTTGAAGGGGATGAGGGAGCAGGAGAAAAGAGAAGGGTGAAGGAGCAGCAGACCAAGCGGGACAGCAAGCAGAAGGCAGAGTCAAAGCATCTCATCTCTCTCTGAAGAGACTGCATATTTCACTTCTGCCTTTTTTTTGTGTGTGATCTTGCCTTAAAATTGCAGGAATGTGGCAGCACAGCACTGGCGCTCTGATTTATTAATTCTATCCCGTCCCACCAGCCCATAAAACAAAAGCATCTGTGTTTGCTCAAGAGGAGCACATGAAGGGCCTCATTCACGTCAGAGGTGGAGAGGGAAGCTGGCAGACACAGGAAAGTCATCAGTGCCTCCTTCCTTTTCACCTTTGTGTGGATCTGGGCCGGAGGAAGGGCTGCAGGATGGAAGGATCCAGGGCATGGGGTATCAGTAGGGAGAAAGCTAATATCACCCTGGTGATCTGTGTGGGAGAAAGTACAGAAGAAGACCCAGTGAATGCATTAGGCTGGACCACCTCCATCCAGTAAAGAAACAACCCCAGTGCAGCAGAGAGGAAAAGATCCCTTGCTGCCACACAGGCTCACCCAGCACCAGCCTCTGAGGTGACACTTTGGCAATTTTGCCCCAGTGAAGGTCACTTCCTATCCTGTGGTCACATCCAGGGCTTCAGGAAGCCAAGAAGTCTTTCTTTCTGGAAACCCAGCACTGCTGCCTGCCTCATAGGTAAGGACATAACCGTAATGATAAATCTGCCACTCATAGGAGAAATATCCCTTCACAGCTGTTTTTTAGCATCCTTTCATAATGAGGAAGCCTCGGGGTGAGATGACTATTAACTATCCTACTTTAGTGACCAGGGCACAAAGGGGAAGAGGAGCCACCAACCTCTGCTCCTGCCAGGCAAGGATCAACTGTGTTGTTTCTAGCGAGAGATATTAGGAAATTTTTGTACCAGAGGACCTTGGTAAAACCCCATCTCTGCTTCTGCTCTTAGGGACAGCGTCTCCAGGAGCAAGGCTGCCCTGCAGCACTACATGGGGAGAGTCACCTCTGGGGGAAGCTGGGTCTGCAAACTACTGCTGCTTTCCCAGCCTGTGGCTTTTCCTCCAAGTTCTCCCACACAAGGACTGCCATGGAGCAATCCTGCTTTGCTAGCAAAATGCAGCTCCCATGTGCCCTGTACTCCCACACACAAACCCACCGTGAACTTAGAGACTGAGACAACATTGCTGTTCTAAAATCTTTTATCCAGAGCCGAGATTGTCTGACTGCTAACCCTGTTCAGCTCCAAGTAATCCCAGCACTTTCCTTGGCTAGACGCTGGCTGTACTGGGAATAAATGCTCTTGCTGTCATTGCCAAGGGGCAACATTCAAAGAACAGGACAGTACCATTTCCTTTTGTAATGCAGCACTACTCATAAAGCAGCTCCACACAAAGTTGCCAGGATGCTGGCAGTCTGTTAAAATCAACAGCACAGGCAGTGGAAGCAGCGGCCTAAGTACCACTGAACTAGCTCAAATCCTTCCTGAACTTAACCTAAACCTGCTCAAGCTGACAAGAAACAAATCTATGAGTGCTGAGTGTCAGCATGCAGGCTGGAAAACATATCTTTTGTTTCTGCATGGAAATGAAAATAAGGCTCAGTGATCTTCACTCAAACATTTCTATCTGCTTTTGTCCATTGTCTCTTACGTTGATCAGTGTTGTAGGTTTTAGAGGGTATGAGAAATCCTATGCTGGACAATCATAAGAGGTTGAAGCCTGTAATTTAAATAGACTGTCCTGTCCAGTAATGAATGACCCATCAAATGTCTCCTCTTTTTCTGAATCCTACACTCAGCACCATCAGCATCTTGTAGTGGTGAGTTCCATGACATTATGCCAGCACAGTTACTTTTATCATCAAATTGCTACCTTTCACCTTTTTTCTCTGAATGCAATCCAGTTTCTCTACTAAGATGTAGAGAAGCATTCATTCTCTCTATTCTACATTGTTGATTGCTTTGCTTTTCATCCTGATGCCCTTCTTCATTTATCTCCTTGAGCTAACTAGCCCCATCTTAACATATCTTTCTATGTGCATCAGGTATACGTGGGATTACCTGTTCAGATGAGGGATGAATGGCAAGCAAAACCTAAATGTCTCTCTACTGAAGCTGCAGATCCCAGCTCTGTGTCACAGCCCTGGGAAGCTGTGTCTCCTGGGGAAACTTAGCTCACATTTTATAAATATGAGAAATTCGCAGAGTGCAATGTTTTTATCTCAGGGAGAAGGATCTCAGTCAGTCCCCTACACTGCGCAGTGGAGGAAGCCAACAAGGCAGTTGACTGAACACTTGGGAACATTGGCAGAGTAGATAAATTCAAGCTCTTACTGAAAGACCTTTGGGAGCACTAATGTCACATGAGAGCGAGCTAGAAAAGACTTCAAGCTCTTAATTATGAGCCCCAGCACAGCTTAAAAAAGCATGAAAGGGTAGGCAACCAAGTTTTTATAAGTGTGCTGACCAGGGGTCAGGGTGAAGTTTGGAGACATACCCCAGCCTGGAGGAATCAGCAGGGCCTGAGCTACGTCCCTTTAGAAGAATGGGCTGTAGCCAGTCATGTCTGCACCCAAGAGGAGGGTGCTGAGAACCCCAAGTTTCATCCATGTGCTGTATTTTTTAGTCTCTTGTGGTACTGGTAGGTTTTAAATGCCAGTCCTGTTGGGCTGAGCTGCTTCTCAGCAAGCGCTCCTCAGAGACGCAGGGCCCTTGCCTGGGAGACAGAGGAGCTGGGGCTGTCTCAGCTCTGACGCTATCAGCTGCAGTGTCTCCCTTGTAAAAGTGGGGGTAGTCATCCTGACAGACAGCTCTGTATGTGGGCAAGGAGAGCTCTTAATCACGTACGAGGAGTACTTTGAGATCTCGGGATGGGAAGCGGCGCAGACAAGCATAATTCTTATTATTAGACAGAAAAGCCAGGAGCAAAAAAGGGCAGCGTGATTCTAGACTTCTCCAGGACCCTGCAGGTGTATGGGACCCAGCTTCCAGTCTCGCTTATTACTACCCTTTCAGGCTTCTTCTTTTATTAGAAACAATTAAATACAAGGAGGAAGGGGACAGATATCATCTTTCCTGTGTACATCCTGCAGAATAATTGCAGAGCTTTCCCAAGAGCAATTCTGCATGCTCAGTAAAGGGCATCTTTGGAGCCTATCAATTATCTCATCCCTCATAGGCATACATATGAAGGCTTGCAGCATATGTCAGGAGATCTCTTTATTGCTCCCAAATATTGGGAATGGGAAAGACAACTGCGAGTGCTGAAGAGAAGGAAGAAAAGGCATTGGAAGAAGCACCAGGAGGTAGACAGGGTGGCTCATCACAGACAGGGTGGCAACATTGCCTCCCAAGGCATTGGTGGGAAGCTGGAGGTGACTGTGCCTCTAACACGATGCCCCAAGGGAGAGGGGCAGTAGGGACGAGGGCTGGGAAAGTACTGAGAAAGAGGAGGGTGTGCAGGACAGTGCCACTGGCAGGGAATTAATGTGGTGAAAAAGGAGAGCTGAAGTCTTCCTGGCAGGTGATTACTGTGGTGAAGAGGGGAGAAAAGCCATCCAAGAGTTTGGCTGGAATGAATCCACTCCAGATTCCTGCCAGCAAGCTGCCTGCTCAATATGACTTTGCTCTTGGAAACTAAGGACATCTCCTGGACTGCTACTAAAGCAGAGGGAAGTTCCCTGCCAGAAAACACCCCTACCAATGCTTCACAGGCAAGACAAAAGGCTGCTGGGTGCACAGGAGACACAGCCTTGAGCTGCCCAGTACCAACCACACAGGGAAGACTCCACTAAACTACACAACTGGTAGTCATAAAAAAGCATTCCCAAACCATGGAAATAATGTGAATTTAAGGGCTGTATGTTGTGGAAGTACATCCTCTTTTGCAGAAATTTAGCTTTGTACAGCTCCCTAGGCAACAGTCTTCCCAAATAACACTGTAACAAAGCCCAGAGGTGCAGGAGCCTTGCTCACTAAGAGCCTTGCTCACTTAAAGCCTTGCCATGGGAGAAAGTATCCACAGCAAAACTGCTTTACTTTCTATCCTGTGGCTAGAGTCTTGCAAGTCTGGCTGAAACCTTTCATTGTAAAGGTGGCTTCACGTCAGCCATTTGACTTGTTTTGAGATTGCAAGGTTGCTCAAATGGTTTATCAGTTACTGTAATTGTTATTACTATTATACTGGAAATGTCAAAAAAGCCGAGAGGTTTAATTTGCTCTCATCTAATTCCTGAAATACCTCATACTACATTTTAGCTGCTCAGCGCACCCACCTCTGTACATTACCTGTCCTGCAGAGCCTTAATTCAGTGCAGACAGAAAAGCCCTGAACGTGATACTGAAGTTACTGGGAGGGAGGGAAGGAATCACAGCCACGGGGCTCCTGGCCTCCCTCTGGGCCAGCGCAGTGTGTGCTTGGCCACTGATGCTCAAGTACAGTCTGTGTCCCAGGCATGCCTGCTAATAGATAGCTTCCAGGAAATCATGGAGCAGGCTCCAACCAAAAGAAATCTCAGCCCCCACATCCTGCTTCAAGGCATGAAGAGAAGGGAATTGGCGGCATGTGTGGCTGCAAACAGATGTGACACAGGCTGTCACACACAGCTCTGCCAGTGTCCCCCTCCTGCCTTGTAACCCTCTGTATTACCTGAGACTGATCTCCCCATCATCTCCTACCAAGGCATCTCATTTTGGAGTAACAATGGCCTTGCTTCTGCAATGATCCCATCCTGCTATCTCTGTGCACCCATCTCCCAACTCACTACATACTCCCAGATCCTAGCCCTGTCTGGGGCTGTTTGGCAGTCCTGGGATGCAAGCCATCAATGTCACCACCCATTTTTCCCTTTTGCACCGGGTGAGATTTGAGCCCTAACAGCAGTGGGTGATCAGACTTGAATGTGAAGCTGCTGTGCCCTGTGTACGTGCTCTGCAAAAGGAGGCCTTCTCTGGGTCCAGAAAAGGTGCTGAAAGCACCTGCAGAGGCTGCATCGTTTATGCTCCCCCACTCACTTATTGAGCTGTGCAGGCTTCAAGTTGCTGGATGGGTATTTATTGCTTGTCATTATTGCTCTCCTACCGTGATGCTCGGTGCTGCCCTGCTGATCTGAACACTCCTTCTCTCAATCCTGCACAGAAATTGCCCCTGGGTAGGTTTGCCTAGGGAGTTACCGAGGAACCGGATGCTTCTCTCTAGATCTGCAGCACCTGGGGGGTTTCTCCTCATGCACTGCCCGCTGAGCCTAACCCTCTGGCAGAAGCAGGAGGGCAAAAAAAGGAACCAAGTACTTTCCAACTCACCTAGGAACTAGGAACAGGCAACCGAAACTCTGGTCCATAAAACCAGCAAATACAACCCACGTCAGACACTCGTGTGCCAGGCAGTGGGGAAGAGGGGCAGAGACCTTCCCTACCCCTCTTGCTCTTGCCCCCTCGGAGTCCCCCTCTCCAGAGCTCCTCACGGGGCTGCCAGCTCGGGGTGGCTTCGCAGCAGGGCTGCGTGTCCCCCCGGACAACCCTTGTCGCCCCTCTTTGCTATGGCTTCCCTGGGATCTGTCACGAAGAGGTGCAATAAAACCTCTTGGGGTAGAGCAGCGTGCCCAGGAACGGGGTTGGGGTGACCTGCTCGGCGATCCCCCCGGCTTTGACTCGGCGGCTGCTGCAGCCACGGGTGGACAGACACCAGGAGTGGGGAACACAAGTCTCCACAGCTGGAAAATTCCAGTCTGGGAGTGAGATGTTGCTCCTCTGGATGGTCCCCGGACCGAGAGAGGGGGGAGAAAGGACAGGGGCTCCCCGTGAAGAGCGGAGCCGGTTGGGGCGCTGAGTGAAGTTGGGGGACCCCTCCCAGCGCCAAGCGATGGGTAGTCGGGGGACCGCAAGGTCACCCCTGCATCCCCGGCGCTTCCCCCATCCCCAAAAAAACCCGGTGCCCGGAGACGGCTGCCGCTTACCTGGCGAGGTGCGCCGGTCACGGCGGAGATGCCGGGGCGCCGAGCGCGGGGCGGCACCGCTCCGGGGGCTGCCGGGGGAGCATCGCCCGCCGCCGGGCGGAGCTGTGTCCTCCCCGCCGCGCTATGGGACCGGGACCGGGACCGCGAACCGGGACCGGCCCGTCGGCGCTGCCGGCGGATGGCAGGGGCGGCTTTCAGACGGCGCCGGCGATGCGGCTACGGGCGGCGCGGAGCCGATTTAAGGCCAACCCGTGCCGGGGGTGGGGGGAGCGCCGAGGGCCGCCCGCAGCCGGATCCTGCGCGCCGCGCATCCCGCGGGGCCACCTTAAGCGGGGAAGGGGCGAGAGAGAAATCGGCCGGGGGGGGGGCGGGGGGGGGGGGGAAGGAGAGGCCAGAAGGCGACCCGAAGAGGGGAAGGGGAAGGGGGAGGGAGAAGGGGGCCGGGCACCGCTGCAGCCCTGTGCCCGCCGCCCGCAGCCCAGAGCCGGGCCGCCCAAGGCGGGGATGGGGTCGGCGGCTGGGCGCGGGGCTCTTCCCCTCGAAGGGGAAGGGTTTTCTTGGAATCACGGAGTCGTTCTGCTTGGAAAAGACCTTTAAGATCATGGGGACCCACCGTTAACCTGAGTCTGCCCAGCCCAGCGCTACAACCATGACCCTGAGCACCACATCTATACGGTTTTTAAACACACGCTGGGATGGTGATTCAACCTCCTCCCAAGGCAGGCTGTCCCAGTGTTTGACAACCCAATCTAAACCTCCCCTGGCACAACTTGAAGCCATTTCCTCTTGTTCTACTAGCTGTAACTAGGGAGGAGCGACTGATCCCCATCTCACTACAACTTCGTTCAGGTAGTTGTAGACAGCGGCAAGGTCTCCCCTCAGACTCCTTTTCTCCAGACTAAACAGCAAGAGTTCCTTCAGCTGCTC
Source organism: Phaethornis superciliosus (assembly GCA_023637945.1). Lineage (NCBI taxonomy): Eukaryota > Metazoa > Chordata > Aves > Apodiformes > Trochilidae > Phaethornis > Phaethornis superciliosus. Next base: position 81,443,602 of record JAJQWJ010000001.1, on the reverse strand, counting down.
CTCTTGTGCTCCACTCCTTTCACCAGCTTGGTTACCCTTCTTTGAACTCACTCCAGCACCTCTGTGTCTTCCTTGTAGTGAACGGCCCAGAACTGAACACAGTTTATGAGGTGTGGCCTCACCATTACACCTTTCCTAAGGGCTGGGTAATCCCTTTCCTAGTCCTGCTGGCCACACTGTTTCTGATGCAGGCCAGGATGCTGGTGGCCTTGGCCACCTGGGCATACTGCTGGCTCACATCCAGACAGCTGTTGATCAGCACCCCCAGGGCTTCCTTTGCTGGGCAGCTTTCCAACCACTCTTCTCCAAGCCTTCCACAGGCCCAGCCAATGACCTCCTTGCTGAGGGATTTTTTTTCCCATCCCCAGGGGCTTGTTTTGCTGCTAACTGGATGCTGGATTAATTTCTTGCTCTCCAGTGAGGCTCCAGCTGCTCCAAGGAGGGATGACCCACCACCACTACAGGCTGAGGGATAAGGCCACCTACAGGGCATAGCCCAGAGACAGGGACCACAACACATCTGGGCTTTGGTTTTCCCCCTCAATAGCTCACATTGCTGCTGTGTGCCTCAGTTTCCCTTCTAGCTCTGTGCCACAAGAGAGGCCACAGCCAGTATTTTGTTCAGCAGACTCAGCCAAGGAGCAGGTTATGTGTGAGCAGAAGACAGGCCCACTTTGGTTTTCCCCTACTTGCCTCCCTCTAAGAGCTGTGTCTCCTGGTCACAAACCACCATGCTGTTTCAAGGGAGGGATGTGAAGCAGCTCTTTGGTATCTCAACTGGGGCTGAATACACAGTGGGCAGAAGTAGGAGTGAGGGCTGTCACACCTCAGACTTGCTCTAGGAGTCTGTTCAGCTTTGTCTTCCTCATGTAGGGCTAGGCAGCACAGGTCTGTTCCCTCTCCTGAGGTCTGTGACTGACACATCCCAGGAGTTTCTCCTGCAGAGGTTGCCACATCTTTCAGCAAACCATGATGCACAGAAGGTATTACAGTCCCAGTCTCAGGTAGGAACTTGTTGATCAATTTTGGCTTCAGATAACAAAGCTCCTGCTGTTGGATGCACTACACAGGGCAAAATGTTCTGAGATCCTTGGCTGGAAAGTGCTGTTGCAGAAGAACAAGAGAGGTCTGTGTTTTCGGGTGAGCTGGCAGATCTCAGCCACATTTCTGGAGCAGACATTGCTGAAAACACCTCAGAAAGAGAGACATCAAGTAACAATTTACAGACCAAATGACATTTACAAAGTGCAACACAGAGGCTAACCTGACACAGGCAGAGCAGAGGATCTGTGTGTACCAGTGTTTTCACTCACCTGCTTCTCCTCTTGCCAAAGGGACACTCTGAGCTGGACATGTTCAGCCCCCAGCAGGATCTGCTGCCAGATTCACCACTGCCCTCCTCATGGCTGTGCAGACCTGCTGGATGATATTCTGCTCCTGCAGCTCTCCCTTGGCCAGAGTGGGGCATGGACCACTGCTCAGCTACATATTGAGAGATGGTGCTATCCTGCCCTGGTATCCAAGGCTGCCCTTAGTGGGAGCTATCTATCTATCTATCTATCTATCTATCTATCTATTATCTATTCCTCCCTTCCTCCCTCTATCTATCTATCTATCTATCTATCTATCATCTATCAATTATCTATCTATCTATCTATCTATCTATCTATTATCTATCCCTCCCTCCCTCTATTCATCTATCTATCTATCATCTATCTATCTATCTATCTATCTATTATCCCTCCCTCCCTCCCTCCCTCCCTCCCTCCCTCCCTCCATCCCTGTATCTATCTATCTATCTATCTATCTATCTATCTATTCATCTATCTATTCATCCATTTATCTACCTATTCATCTATCTATCTATCTATCTATCTATCTATCATCCCTCCCTCCATACCTCCCTCCCTCCCTCTCTCTATTTTCCCTCCCTCCTTCCCTCCCTCCTTCCCTCCCTCCCTCTATTCATCTATCTATCCATCCATCCATCCATCCATCCATCCCTCTATCTATCTATCTATCTATTCATCTATCTATCTATCTATCTACCCACCCACCCACCCACCCACCCATCCTCAGTGCTAGAGGCACAGAGTCCCCACATTGTATGGTTGGCCCAGAAGAGTCAGCCCTGTGTGCTTAGGGCTGAAAGCCAGTGTGTGGGTGTCAGGAAATGGTGAGACGCTTCCCTGCAGATGGCTCAGCAGAAGCCTGAATTAATCCTGTACTACTGGCAGAAGCATTACCCTGCTCCGAGAATTAGCTAGCTGGGATGCTTCAGCTCTGCAGTACCTTGATTCTAGGAAAACCAGCACCAAATAAAGTAGTTGCCTTCCCCTGCAAGGCATTCCCACAGGACAAGGCAGAGCCTTTATCCTCCTTCTATGTCTGGGGAGGGGACGTGTGGAGGAGCTGACTGGTGGATGACTTATCACAGACATCTTGTGTGGACAGCGAGTTGGACCCAAGTACTGGGTGAACACTGTAATACTGGGACCTCCCTAGGAGATCTTGGTTAAGAAGGACCTTAGAATAATAGAACCATAAAATCATTTTGGTTGGAAAAGACCTTTAAGATCATCAACTTCAACTGTTTATCTGCCAAATCCTTCACTAAACCATATCCCTAAGCACCACATCTTCATGTCTTTTAAATACCTCCAGGGATGGTGATCCAACCACCTCTCTGGGTAGTCTGTTTCAGTGCCTAACAACCTTTTAAAGTACAGAATTTTTTTCCCAATATCTAACCTAATGCTCCCTGGCACCACTTGATCCTATTTCCTCTTGTTCTATCACTTGTTACCTGGGAGAACAGGCCCCACCTTGCTATGATTTCCTATGAGTTAGTTGTAGAGAGCAACAGGGTCTCCCCTCAGCCTCCTTCTCTCCAGAATAAACAAACTCAGTTCCCTCAGCCACTCCTCTTGTTCTCCAGACCCTTCACCAGCCTTGTTGCCCTGCTCTGAACTCGCTTCAGCACCTCAGTGTTTTCTTGTAGTAAGAGGCCCAAACCTGAACACAATATATGAGGTGCAATCTCACCCATGCTGAGTACAGTGGGACAATCCCTTCCCTAGTCCTGCTGGCCACACTATTTCTGATGCCAGACAGAATGCTGTTGGTCTTCTTGGCTACCTGGGCACACTGATGGCCCATATTGAGCTAGCTGTCCAATGGTACCCCCAGGTCCTTTTCCTCTGGGAAGCTTTCCTGCCACTCTTTCCCGAGCCTGTAATGTTGCACGGTGTTTTTGTGACCAAAATGCAGGACCCAGCACTTGGCCTTGTTGAACATCATAGAATTAACCTCAGCCAATTGGCCTTAGCTTTGATTACTTGGGATTTCTTCCGAGTGCAAAGGCAGGAGAAAGAGATCGGATCCAAGACCTCTGGCCAATCTGGAAACCCAAAGCACTCATGCTTTGCTTACTCACTCTCCAGGTTATCCCTTTTTATGTCCACAACCTTTGCCATGACCATTTCACTGCTACATGAAGAGCCCCAGTTTAGGCAGTGTATCCCATGGCTGGACTGGGGGCCTGATGGTCAGCATTGCAGGAATATGCTCTCCCCACATGGCCAGAGCTGGCTTCTTGAACACTGCTCAACTGGGATTCAAGTCTGGGGAAGTTGGGTCTGTACTGAGCCATTTCTCTTGGCTAGAGCAGACAGAGTAGATTTATTGGAGGGGACAGTGGGGTATCCATTGTGCCATAACTTTCCATATACTTCCTGGAAGCACTGCCTGGGGCAGTCTTTATTCCCAGCCACATGGCAGTGTAGTTGCTGCACTGGGAAGTCCTTCCTCCTTCCACTGCCACCACAGCTGTGTCCAGACCAGGCAAATGCAGGAATCTGCACCCCAGTGCTCCAGGTGGCAGACCTACCCCAGCATGCTGTGCCATCCTAGGCCATCTGCCCCTCTCTCTGCCCACACTTTCTCCAATGAAAGTACAACATGATGTCAAAAGGTCCATGAGATCTGCATCCTGAAATTGCTGCAAAGCTAAGCTCCTTCCCAAGTGGCAAGTGCTTCAAGATCCTGGAAGAGATACTGCTGGGGATGGTAGCTTACTGTTGCAATCTGTATGCAATTTATTCCTGCAATTTGCTTTTCTAGCTTTTCTTTTTGCTGCCATGCCCTAAGGGGCCTGATGCTGCGTCAGCTTTGAGGCAGACCCACAGACCACATCCCTGAGTCTTGTAGCAGTTAAGTCATAGGAGGGGAAAGGCTGTGGAAAACATCCTCTGGCTTTGTGCTGCAAAGGAATAAGCTGTGCCTCAGCTCTAGTGAGTCTCCCGAGGTCTTGCTCCATCTGGGCTGAGTAGCTGCAGCTGCTCCCCACTCTCCTGGCTCACTCCTCCTGCTGATGCTCCTGGAAGCAATGCATGGCACCCTGAGAGTTGGAGGCACCTTATAGAACTGGGGGAGTGAGCTGTTCACACTTCTCACCCTCCTTTTTGCTGCGGGATTTGACTAAATGGCAGCAGGAACCTTGATAGTGTTCTCTGCTGGGGGTGGGTGTTTGACACTGTCCTGTGGGTGCCTGCCTGTTGGCAGCTGTGTTGGGAACTTCCCTCTTCACTGCACCTCAAGGTAGGGGAGAAGCAAGCAGGGCTGTTGCTTGTTCTTGTCTGGTGTGGTGTATGTCACAAACAAAAGGTGAGGAAGAGCTGCCAGCAGCCGTGGAGGAAGGCAGAGAGAGGATGTAGAGGTGGGAGGGAAACCTGCTGCAAAAGGTCAGTCAGGAGTCATGCCTACAGCTGACATGGTCTGCAAAGCTTTGCTAGGGAATGGCATCACACTGCCTCTGTAAATACATATCTCAAACTACTGCATATACTAAAGTGAGTGAAACCTTTCCTGTGAGCTGAGGAGGTAGCACCCCTTTTCTGATGAGAGTGAAGATGAGCTCTGGAGAAGACAAGCAGTTCCCTCCAAGTCACCACTGAAGTCTGTGTATGAGGGACATGATGTGATCCCTATAGTCTTCTCTGCCAAGCCTCTCTTCAGGATACAGCCTGATCATATTTCAGAGAGCTTGTTGAGATATCTTCTGCCTAGCCACCCCACTGTCCAACAGGACAGACTCCCCCCATCCACTCCAAACTCCTTTTTTCCCCAGCCTTCTGGATGTGGTGAAGGAGTGATTGCAGAAGGTAGGGAAGGGGCTCAGGTGTATCTCTCCCAAGGTCCAAAGCTGCAGCAGTGCCTCTCTGCTCATTGTAAATCTGCCTGAGAAGACGTGTGATGGAACAAGCAGTCCTTGATCTAAAACCTGACATCCTTTGAAGAGCTTGTGCTTCAGCGAAGCAGCCGGCAATTGCTGCCTGAAGAAAGCTGAAAAGCCGCTCTGCAAGCACTGCAGTTTCATTTCTCTCTCCCTTGAAGCACCAGAACTGTACACTAATCAAGCTATTTCTGCTATAAGATGGGGAGGAAAGAAAGAGAGATTGTTAGTGTTAATGCTATTTTTAAATACTTTACAGGCTCTTGAATAGGATGATGAAGGGGGCCGTCTAAGGACCCAGACAGAGACAGATTGATGTGTGGTAAACGCATCTGTTATTTTTCAATTGGGAGGCGGCTGCTTTGGCAGCACAACTCCAAAGGTGCAGCAAGGAGCTGCTGCGAGGGCTGGGCTGGCAGCCTCCAACACGCTCACAGCTTCCTCTCAGCACTCAGAGGGATCTCTGTCTCTCTCCTATCCATCCGTGAGGCACTGTTACTGCAGAGGTGCTCCGAGCTCTCAAAAAGCTTCTGTGAGTTTACGGCATATGTAAGGGTTGCTCCGTGCATGCCAGAGCCTTCCTGTGTCTTTTGTGGGGGTTAAGATATTGCCTGCCTCTGTCCCTATCTTGCAGTCGAGGAATGGGGTTTATGACTGAAAGGGTAGAGTGAGCCTGAGGTACTGCCTTTCCCCAAGTCATAGTAAACTGGAACCATTCCTGCCCACCAGCTGAAGAAATGCATCCCAGAAGAAAGTCTCAGGCTTTGGTCTCACCCCAGCAGCAGGGAATATTCCCATGTGATGGAGAGAGAACACGATGGGAGCGAGGAGGTGAGAAGGAGCATTGTGCTGATGGAGAAGCTTAAAGAAACCCAAGCTCAGGTGACAATGGATTGAATTTGCCCTAGCCCCAGTGGCAGGCAGAAGATACATACTTTTGGATATACATAGCCATCTCCTGAAGGCAAGCAGTCCTTCTGGTCTCCCTGAACTATTGAGTGGCTTGGGTAGGGGCTCCATATGCACCCAGGGGGATGGCACATCAGCATCCTGCTCCTCTGGAAAAGTTTGGCAGAGGAAAAATTTGCATTTACCTTTCAATTGCTTTATGAATCATCCTTTAATGTTGAGCAGAATTATATCCTGATAGTTAATTTCTGTAAGATGGCTAAAAAAAAAGAAAGAAAAGAAAGAAAGTTACATTAAAATGTCAGCTTTTAGAATAATTTCTATACCATTCTGATGCCATTCTGTCAGTCTAATCTCATTTCTGTCAAATTCAATATGGCTTTTCCATAAAGGTAAGTAACTGCTTTTATAAGAAACTACTTCTTAAGTGAGATTTTGAATGCACGGGCCAGATCCTCCATGTCATTACAACAGATAGATGCAGGCACAGCTTTTGGGAGTGCTGTCATACAGCCCTTGATCTTGCTGAGGAGACACACCATTTGCCACACTCCAACCAGAGCACATCTCCCTGCTCTGCCATCCCTAACAGCAGTAATAATCTCAGCTCCAGAAGGATGCGAAGGGCCCTGCTTTCCACAACCACTCTACTGGCAGCGATGTCAGGTCCTCCTTTTTCCAAAAGCAGATCATGACACGTCCTTTGTCTGCTCCCTTTGCGAGGCTGAGAGATGCTGGGGGTGGAGAACAGAGAGCAGTTGTCACCCAGCTCCCTGGCTATATGAGAAAGTGGCTTCTGTTTCCGAGCTTCTCTCTGCTCCGTGTCTTTCATCGACATGGAATTAAACAAGACTTTCTTTTGTATGAGGGGAATGAATGGTCGGCATAAGGGTCAAATAGCACTGCCTGCACAGGCTGGAACCTGGCTCACACAGTCTGGGCTTGTCCTGGAGACACAGAGTCGCCGTCAGTTCTGTGTGCCCCCAAGGCTGGCTTCCCTCCTGGCACTGGACACATGGGGGCAGAGTCCATACAGCCAGGCAGGGAAGGAGGCAAATGCCAGGGCAGTGGTGCCCTTGGCAACATCCTGTGATGCATCTGGGCAACCTCCAGTGGCTGAGCAGGGCTGTCCTTGCTTGGGCCCCCTTCTCCGGTGGATTACTGCTTGGGATGTGAATCTGAGCGTGCTTCCAGTTTGGCTAAGTCACAGCTGTAAAGCTCTGTGTGAAAGTTCTGCACTTGGATGGAAGACTTCTCTTGCTGTGGCAAGTGTTACAGTCTGGGTTTCAGTTCTAGTTGTGCTTTTTGGTTTTTAAGCGAGAGGCAGACATGAATCCCTATGGATTCCCTGAGTCGGTCATGTGTGTCTACAAACATAGGCATGTGAAGAGATCTCACAAATGCAACAGAAGCTTTTCATTTCTCTCTGTGAGATCAGAATCTGCATCCTGCTGTGAATTGTGGATACACAGAAAGGTTCATTCTGTCTTTGCTGATATGCACTTTGGCTTTTGTTCATCCAGTCTTGTGCGAATCCTTCCCCCTGACTGTGCCAACTACTAACACCAGCTTTGTGAGGCTGGGTAGGTGAGTCTCAGCAGATCCTTCCCTCATGGGAGGTGTGAGTTTGTTGACGAGAGAGAATTTGTCAAGGCAGAGAAATACATGGTGTGCAGTCTGCTTTCCTACATCATTTACCTAAGCCTGCAGTTTCTCCCTCAACAGGAACAGCCTTTACCACTCCAGTGTAGTCCTGCTTAGGTTTCTGCTTTTGAGACAGAATGGACATTACTGTTTCAGTGCATTTAACCTTCCTCACTTGCCTTTTGAAAATCTCTTGAGCACTTCAGGCCAGGGTCATTACAGCCACACTTAGCTGTGTGACTGAAAAAAAAATTGTTTGTCCATGAGCAAGACCAGGGCTTGAACAGAACAACAGGCTGTAAATGTAACTGTGTGTAGAGGAACCAAGGACTCTCAATGATTGTTATATTGTGCTACCCTAGCAAATGGAAAGGCTTTTTGTTGAAGGCATCTCATTCTTTATGCTGTCACTTTTGAGTCCTTGTTATGAGTGGCCAGTTAAGTAATTTTTGCAACATGAAACTCTCTTTCCAGCCTGAAACTGAGCATCACAAAGTGATGTTAGGACAATGTGATGTGGCAATGACTCAGAAAGTCTTCAGACCCCTGGAGAGTCCCCTGTATGGGTTATATTCATGCTGATGGGCTGCATATAAGACCAAGAGGCAGGCCCACCCAACCTGAAACAGGTGTAAATACAGTTTGCAAAGAAATGGGATAAGCTCATGAGCACCAATATGGAATTCCCTTCCACTCCATCCTCCTCCATCTGTTGACCTCATCTCAGCACTGATGAGGCCACTCTGTGTGGGCGACTCAAACAGCAATTCAGACTTTGGGTTTGTTTGGCTCTCAGCACCTCGCCCACACAAATCCTGCCAATTACCATTATTGTGATGCCTACAGAGATACTTCCAGTGAGAAATATTGGGAGAAAAATGATGGGCGGATGTAATGCAATGTGCTGACACCACATGCACCTCATATCCCCTCCTTATTTCAGTCTCATCTGTGATGAAAGGCCCATCTCATCATCTGCCAAGAATCAGGCCATGGACATGAAATAAGCATGAATTTTCAAAGGCTCCATATATGTGTGTGTGTGTCTGTACATGGATGGGATGTGTGTGCACACCACTGCTGCTCAACAAATAAAGTTGATGCTAACTGCTTGAACAAGCCATGGTTCATTTTTCACCTGACTTTGCATGTGTGATTTTTCAGGCAGGACTAATCTTGTCAATAGGGTATTTATATGCAACATTGACCCACTGGGAGCTAATGCTCTCATTAAGAAAAAGAATACACGTTTACTTTTGTAACCTCTAAGACTTGAATGTACTGGGAAGTTGAGTAGTGTGGCAATAGAATAACAGTTATTGCTCTAGCTATGTTATTTCAACTCCCTCATGTACATAATTTATTCTGGAATACGAGTAATTACTCCAAAGTAAGAGAATGCTTTTTTTCTAGAACAGCATTTCCCTGAGGGTGAATTATACTAAGAGCAGAGAATGAACTAGTTTTCCTTGCCTTACTAAACTTCAGGATGCAAAAATTGTTTTCTGATCTGCACTAAATGAAAATCAGATTTCATTTTGAGATTTTTCAGGGAAAATAAATCGGAGCAGTCAGGAAGGGCTCCTTAGCAGCATGCTGATCAGAGTGTTTGTTAGGGGTGAAGGTTCCACAATTTGAGGTCTCCTAACAGTCTGACTCATGGATGGCCATTTACCTGGAAATCCTGCTTAGAGATAAATGCCCTGAAAACAATTCATTGACTAAGTGCATATTTTGACTCTTATTGTGTCCCTCTTTTTTTTTTTTTTCTCCTTTTTTTTTTTTTTTTTTTTTCTCCTTTTTTTTTTTTTCTTTTAAAGTGGAAATGTGCTTGTCCTTGAGAAAACTTTAATCTTTGATAAAATCAGTTGGTATTTTCTAATGAAGCACAGGTTTGTTAAAAAATTAATGACCAGCCTTAGTAGTATTAGCATAGATTTAATGGTATAATTAGCTAACTATAGATATGCTGGTCAGTTCCCTGAGGTACTAAAGCTCTAAGCTCGTTTCTTGTGTGTGCATGTGAGCTCAAACGATAATGCCAGTCAAGTCATCCTCTTCCCTGAACATCAGCATCTCATCTTTTCCCTGAAGCTACTCTTGCTAATGGTGCTCAATAGCACCTATGCCACCCCACCTGTGGCCCCCTCCTGCCCTGCAGCCCCCTGCCCTCCCCAGGCTCCCCACATGTGCTGTCATCTGTTGTAACCTGGGATCCTCCTGAGGTTTCAGCATCACTTTGCCTTTCTAATATGCAAAATTGCCATTTGTTGACGGGCTTTACCCTCCTTGCTTTCCATTTGCTGTGTTGCTGGCACCCAGGACCTCTCTCAGGCTGGTGACCTTGAAGCATCAAGCTCTGTTCTCTCCCCACCAGCCTGCCTGCCCGCCAGCACCCTTCTGCCTTCCCACCACATCCTCCCCCTCCACAGGCACACTTCAGAGCTTGTCGGAGCATCTGCTGCCCCCTCATTTGGAGTCTCAGAGTGAACGCTGCTGCCCTCAGCTAACTGTCAGTATTTATCATGACATCCCATTAGCACGATCCACACTAATGACTGTGAAAGATGCATCCATTTCCATTTTCTAAAGGGCTTCTGCTGGCTGAAATCCAGCCGCAGGGTGAGGTTAGGGAGGGGAGCAGGGGGGACAAATCTTGGCGCTGACAGAGCAAAGCACACACATCATTACCAAGTGCTCTTCCCTCAAATGGCTCGGCAGCTCTCAGGAGCCAGTGAGGGATTCCTCTCTTGGGAGCTTTCTTCTCAGTCAGGGCACTGTGAAGTGTAAGCCAGCCAGGGGAGATGGGGAAATCACCTGCCTTTTGCCATCTGCACGGACAGGGCAGCTTTGCAGTTCAACACACTGTGTTAAGAGTTTAATCTGCAGCCGCAGGCCCAGTGTGGAAAGGCCAGGAGGTTGGATGAAAAAAGTTAATAGGCAGCCCCTTGGGAAGGGGGTGTAATGTGGTGAGCAGAGGGGGCAGGACCAGAAGGGGGCAGGTAACTATGAAAGAATTTCTTTACGGAGAGGGTGATCAGACATTGGAATGGGCTGCCCAGGGAAGTAGTGGATTCTCCGTCCTTGGAGATATTTAAAAAGAGACTGGATGTGGCACTCAGTGCCATGGTCTGGTAACCAGAGCGGTAGTGGATCAAGGGTTGGACTTGATGATCTCTGAGGTCCCTTCCAACCCAGCCGATTCTATGATTCTATGATTCTATAATACAGCCTCTCCCTACCCTATATAGCACTCAGCTCACCTCAGCTCTCTGCTCCTGGTGTCTGTCTACATGGTCCTGCTTTGATTTTTTCTCCCCAGATGTCCCTCTGTGACAGAATATTAACTTCTCCCAGACATCCAGCATCCTTTTCTGAATCCTTTTCAACACCTTCTTAATCCAAATTCTTTTTTGTGTCCCTTTCATCTGACTGAATGGGACTGCCAAGGAATTGAATGGCTTCATTAACACTCTGGAGAGAGGAAGTGAGTCCATGGGAAATATGTGTAGCTCCTACTGTGCTGTGTTGTTCTACATAGAGATAAGTAATCTCTGTCACCATAAGCCCCTCCCCCCCCCAAAAAAAAAAAAAAAAAAAAAAAAGGATTATGAAGACTAATGATTGTATTCTGAGCCAAACCTTGGTCTCCTGCAGCAATGGTGGATGTTTTAGTTCTGATGATGGTAGAAAAGTTCATAGTATGTAGGAACACAGGGCAATCAAACGTGGTGGCACTGTTCCCTTCTTAGGACTTGACATAATTTTCTCCTTGCCCCTCTCATATACTGGCTCCAAAACTTCCTACCCACTGCCAACACAGATCACATTGTGTTTCCCAGCACAGAGGCAACCTGTACAAGTGAAACAGAGAGAGTTTCTATCTCTGCCAATAGGAAACTTTTCAATTACTGAGTGCAACTTTGGCCACGTAACTTTCCTGACACCAAGATGGAAATATCCTCTGTTGCTCCTACTTCTGCCAGCTTGTCTCTCTGACTCCTTAGAAGCCTTGCCCTTTAGCTATTGATGAATAGCTGTGTTTCCTTTTGGACATCTATTATCCCACAGATATAGATTTAACTTCTGTAATACTTGCTGCAAATTTGACCTTCTGGTTGCATTTTTCTCTGACCTCCAGTTCCAGAAATTGCCAGAAGTGCTACAAGTAAACAGCTGATGTAAACCCTTGCCAGAGTCAGATTGTTTCCCATCTTTCTTAGGTGCCCAAAGCAACAAGGACAATTTTCAGGACATTTTTATATTAAAACCTTCTGTTTAGTTGGTACTTCCTCTCCCTAGGACCTACGCTGTCACCAGAAACATTTCACATATCTTCTATTTGCTGAGTATGTGCTAGCAATATTTTAGCCTTGACTTCTTAAAATGAATCCCATCTGGACATTTCTTGCTGAGGTTTCCAATCTCTCTCGATCTGTTCCTTGTTTGCTTTGGTCTTCATTATTTCATCCCCAAGGATCCAAGAAACAGTTCTATACTCCTCCTTTGATGTCTATCCCTGCCTCTGCTGCCTGTATACTCTCCTTTTGCATTTTAATTCTTTGAGAAGTTCCTTGCTTATCCAGATGGGTCTTATGCTGAAATACCCAGTCTTTCTACCCTACAAAATTGTTTGTTCCTGAGCTCTCAGTAATTTTTCCTAACAAATCAGACAGTCCCCCTGGGTATCTTAACTCCACCTGGAAACTTCTTGAGTGGTTCTGCATAGAAAGACTAAAAGAAAGGCAAAGTTTTCTCTGTGAAAGTCCATAGTATTAACTTCTGTTTACCTCACAGACATCCCCTAGATCTTAAACTCAATTACTGTATGGTTACTGTGGTCCCAACTACTCACTGGCCACATTCATCACCATTTTTCCCTGTGAGCAGGAGGAAGAGAGTTGCTTTGTTCCTGTAGCATTTTAAGCTTCCTAGGAAAATCCTGAATTTCCTGTTGCCCTCCTAGCAGATTTCTGTCTGATTGATATCTCCTATGAGGATTGGGACCTCCAATAATAGGAATTCTGTTAACTGTTTTCAGAAATCCTCATTCACTCCATCCTCTTGGTCAGGTGGTTTGTGATGGAGCCTAGTACAACACCTCCATGTTTCTTTCTCTGCTGACCTTGATTCAGGGAACGATCCTGTCATTGCAGTACTGTGCAATCAAGGAGATCCTTTACATAGGACTGAACTCCTTATCTTCTTCTCCATTGCTTGTGCTTCCTAAACAACCTGTAACTCATCCATGACCATGGCTCCAGTGGTGGGTAACATCCCACCAAGTGTCTGTGATCCTACATAATTCTTCCTTGCTGCTACCTTGTGTGAAAGGTAGAGAGGAAGATGGATGCAAGTTTACCCTGCTCCTCTGCATGACTTCCCTTTGGAAAAGAAAACTCTTGCATTCTGTGTTGGTTCCTGGCCATGTTTCCTTACCCGGTGGTTGTCTGTACTGTGGCACACTGGATCCTCCCCAGCTGCAGTCCAAAAAGCTCTATTGTTGGGTGTTACTGAGCAGAAGAAGGTGTTTTCTGAGGCATGAAATCAAACACAGAAACACAGATATTGAGGTGTTCAGACTCCAAATAAAGACAAAACAAATGAATAGGCCTCAGCAATAAACCATTTTACAGCTATAATCTGTTTTGCACTGCTGCCCTGTAAGATGGGTACTATACATTATATGCAGTGACAGGGTGGTCTAGCTAAAAGCAAAATGATGTGTGATGTGAGTGAGAGGTTCATGATGCGTTGGAGACTTCCTTGTTTTGCTGTCTGTCTGGCTTTGTGTGAAACTGATATGCTCTGATTAGCTGTGATAATTTGACCTGATGGCCAAAGGGAGCTCCATTACACAGCACTACAGCAGAAAAAGCTCTGCAAGACTTGGTTAAACATTTCTGAGTAGGCTAAGAAACTCTGATGGAGTAGAGGACTACTTCCAGGCTTTTATCCTCCAAGAAATGCCATTTTACTGACTTTTGATCATTATTGGATAGAAAAATTAGGAGAGCGAAAAATTAGCAGAGAAAAATCAGGCCTGAGAAGAAAGGTAAGCAGGTGGATGGAGCTCAGCTGATTTTTGTCCTATATTTTGTTTGTTCAGTGGGAAGATGCACAGAATTCAGCAGGTCCATCTCCATTTGATGTATTGAATGGCTGACAGCCTGAAGACTCCTGGATCTCAATCCAAAGCTAAACCCCAGACAGTTTACAGATAAAAGACACAAGCTTGTAGGGGAAAAACTCAGACAAAAGCAGAAGGGCAGGCTGGTTGATAAAACTCACCAGGCTGGCAACGAGGAATGCTTTGTTGTTACTACCTGCAGCTGAAGATAAACTACTGGAAAAATGGCAAGAACTGCTTGGTCTAAATGGGGAAAGGGGATGTGAAGATTATGGGATGGAGCAGTTCAAGGAGGAACTTTGAAGTTGATTTACTATGACTCTGGCTTGAATGAAATCCCAGAAAACTCTGAAAGGTACTTCAGAAGCGAAGGGGGAAAAAAAAACCCTCCCCTTTTCTAATTTTTGTAGGTGGAAGCACACAGGCATGCGGGAAAAGGGGAGGCATACTGCCAGAGGGACAGCAAGAGGGAAAACCTCCCAGCCTTCACAAGTGTGGCAATGTGTTCTTATGCAGGTAAAGGCAGACCACTGCAGGGCAATGCATGATATAAACAGCCCATGCTTCTTCCCACAAAGAGTCCTCTAAATTGTAGGTGAATAAAAGAAAGCAGCACAAGTGTTGGTGTCCATAGCTAATTGAATCACTGCCTCTGTTTTCTGCTTGTAGCACTCAATGTTTCCCAAGAGCTAACTTGTGCTTTGAGGCACCAGTTACCCACTGCTTCACCTAAGTGATCTGCTAGGTCTGCAAAGCAGAGCCAGATACATTTCCTCACCAGACCTTGGCAGTGTGTGGTGGCTGATTGCTCTGCCTTAGGGATGCAGATGGAAACCTGCTTTGCATCCTCTAAAAGGCTACTCTGCTCTCTGAACTCTGGGGGGACACAGGCGGCCTTGCAGCATCTCATGGATTTATTTCTACAGCCCAAGCAGAGTATGTGACTGCCTAGTTAGGGGGCATGTTCCCTTACAGAACTGATTGAATCAATGTTAAACCCCAATGAAATTAGTTAAACACGAAATGGTCACTGAAAATGTCTGTCAGTTTTCATCTTTGCTACCTTACCTGCTAAACTCACCATCTGGTTCAGAGAGACAATACATAAGGGATCTTGTGGACACTGGGAAAATTAAAACCAAATAGTTTCTAAAGCTGGAGTTGTAGGGGAAATGCTGAATTCCAAGTTCCAAATAGCATGACAAATTTAGGGGTAAAATGTTATTATCAGAGAGCTATTTTTGAATTTTTGCTTATTACTGTATCTCTTTGACCAATTTGCTGAAAAACAGCCAACAAGAGAAGTAAATTAGATGGAAGAATGTCAATACACCTTTGATGCAATATAAGAACCACTGTGCCAAGAGCCAATGTTGATAAGCTCTGATTTTAGGAGACCATTTATAGCACAAATGGGTATGACCAAAATAGGAGTGGGAGCAGTAGCCAAGAGGAGGTCGTGAAGAACAGTGTACTTCATATCAGGAAGAAAATGTGCCCTTGGGAGCCCCAGTACAGTACTGTAGAGAGGCTTTCTGGCAGGAACACAGTTCTGCAGAGCCTTCAGGTCTGTGCTTGCTGTAGTGAGGGGCCAGCATCCTCTGGCTTGCTTGAACATGCAGAGAGCCAGGGATGTTCATAGAAAAAGGCTCCTCTTGGTTTCATAACCCTGAGGTGAAAAACCAAACAAGAAACCTGGAAAAAAAAAGGCAAACTGTGGGAAGGATGTAATCCATACATACAGGGAACAACCCTGAATGTGCACTTTGGGGACCAAGGGAGGCAGGGCTGTCTGTCTTTGTTGGCAATGTTTTTTTTGCTTCCTCAAAAGTGTAATGGTTCTTCTGAGGAACTGCTAAGTTAACCATGCTGGCAGGCAGCTTGATAAAGGAAAGTTAATTTTTCCTGTGTAGCCAGGTGAGGAAACACAGGGCCAGTAGTGAATGAGAGAAGGAAGTGCTTGTTATCTCTGGGGTGAGAAAACATTCGTGTTAATTCCACAAGGAAATTAGAAGAACCACAAAGTTATTCTGATTTAGTCTTGAGATAAAGCAGATCACCAGTTCTCAGGGAAAAAAAATAATCCTTTGATTATATGAAGCTAGATCTAACACTGGACTCTGCCAAACCCTGCACACAAATGCAATTGCTCAACATCAACAATGATATTTTGCTCACTCTGGTAACTTTATCCTCCCTATCTTGCACCTAGATATGTCACTACCATCAACCCTAGCTCACACACAGGAAAACAAGCTCAGCAAAGGGAGGTGGTTTGCCTGCAGGGGTCATGCAGTGTGCCAGCCTCAGGATTTAACAAGAGAATGTGTGACTTTCCAGATGCATGCCCAGACCTCTGGCTATACCCCCTCTCCAAACCTGTTCCCAGGCTGGGTGGGATTTCTCTGCTCAGCTGAGGCAAAGCGCTCTGTATTAGCAGAGAGGGGCCAGGGAGAGACATTTTACTGTTAGGACACTGCATCACCTGAAGGATGCTGGAAGTAAAGTCCCAGAATTTCTCCTTCCCTGTATTGTTCTTCTCCTCAATGACTTAGAAAAGCAATGGCCATGGAGGAAATGTGGAATACCAGGCTGTCAGCCTTGATGCAAATGGCCAAAGCAGCCATTTGCTTCTGGATGACATTAATCCTACCAATGAAAAATTGCAGCAATAAATCTGTGTAAGGGGTGGTGAGGTCTGATGTATGAAGACAGTTTAAAACAACTAAATATGTGTACTGTAGCTTGCCTGAACGATTCACACCTGCCAAGTGACACCCACACATTTCATTGTGCCTGTCAGTCTTCTCAAGCTCAGAAGGAAAATAAAAACTGTGTTGTTTTTTTTTTTTCCTTGCTACTCCTGTTAGTGCCCTTCTGGGTATTTGCAGGGCAGGTAACCTTCCTTCTCCCATTGCTCCATTTTCTGAGGTGGCTGTCATGCTGAAACACTGCATCCTCAAGATAGGAATGCAGTCAGAGGCAGCATTTTTGTAAAGTGTCTTGATGAAGGGCAAGCAGTGAGTAGCCACTGTGCTAGGGCTTCTTGGGAGGCAAAGCAGATGGGAATGCTAGCTTCAAAAAGTGGCATGCAAAGATTAGAGGTTCTTATAGCTCTGATCTTTTGAGACCAAAACTCCAAGCCAGAGAAATAATTTCTTTGCCGAGCTTCATGGTTCCTGACTGCATGTCCCAAACTTGTCTACCCTCTGGGGCAGAAAAGACAATGAGGGCTCCAGAAAGAGGCAGGGGCTGCTTCTGCTCTCTGTTCCTCACTCCTTCCGACCCCATCATCTTCTCTCAGGAATGAAGGAAATATTTTTCTTGGCAGGGGAAGAAAAGAAGCAAACAGAGAATACATCCACCTTGCCTCCCACCCCTCCAAGTACAGAAACATGCAATGAGAACAAAATGTACCCAGAGCTATGCCCCACTTTTAGGCTAGGGAAGGGAAAGAGGCTTTTGCAAGTGCCATCTTGAGATGCAGGGTTTCAGGAAGGAGAGGAGCTCAGCCAAGAGCTGCAGGAGCAGATCTGAAAGAATGAGGTTGCACTGGAGCTGAGGGTCTCAGAATCACCTGCAGGAAAGGAGGTTTTTGGGAGTAACATGAGGGACAGTACAAGCACTCAGTGGCTGGAACTTTGAAGGGAAAGCTGGGAACTCTTACTCTTTAATGGGGCCAAATCCCTTCAGCTTTATGTGTTTTGAAAGGGTGAGAGAGAGGGTTTGTAAAATTCCCCTGTCAAAAATACATGGATGCAGAAAGGCAGTGAAGTCCATGTGCATATATGTGTGTGTGAAAGAGAGAGTAAAAAGCACACAGTCATCTTTGCTTGTCCTAAGGTATGCGGGAAGGGATTTGACAGCATTTGGAGCTAAGCACTTCACTAGAGAAAGAAATGAGCCAAGACAAAAGTTGGAGGATGGAACAATTGCAGAGAATTTTACCCTAAGCATTGCAGGAGCTTCATAAATGCTGTTCTCCTGGTTCTCAGATTGATGGGAGGTTGTGCTACACCTAAAACCAGGGCAGCTCAGGGAGTGCTGGATGGAAGACGTCAGGGGGTGGTCCATCAGCCTGACTTAGCACCATATAATTTAAACAGAACTCCTCATTCAATTCATCCTGGGAGATTTCATGCATCTGATATAGCATCCTAAATAAGTTATCAAATATTAATACAAAATATTACCTCTGCCTCAGGGACTCACAAGCTGTTCTTGCCATATACTCAAGGCTTTCATTAAACAGGCCAGGCCTTGCATCTGTACTATTCTTATAGGAAGAGATCACTTTTTCTGTGTCAGGTCACTGCTGTTGTAGAGGTATGAGACAGGGAATATGAGAGAAAACAATATGGAGATGATGGAAGAGAGGGAGGTATAGAGAACAAAACCTCGAAAACTGGAGGAAAAAAAGGATAAGAGATAGGAATGAAGGTGTATGTTGAGTGACAGGGGAAAAGAGGCAAGAGAATGGAAAACCATGTGGCAATAGAGAGAGAAAGAGAAATACTCTTTTCTGATTCATAAGGCTAAGGCATAGTCCTGAGGGGACTGAGGAATTGCTTTGGAAATTCTGGGAAATGGCATGTGATTAATAATCAGGTGTGAAACAGAGTTGCATTTTTCTTCCATTTGGCTTTTTCTGCTCCTTTTTTCCCAGGCTGCAGAGAGAAGTTAGCCAGTACACATGCTTGTCCCTGAAATGGGAGGTGACATGATGTGTCCTCTGGCTAGTGAACACTCATATATGGTCTGTCAGTGGTGGAGATCCCCTATAAATGTAGGCAATTCTTACCCTTCTGTGGTCTGTGCTATGCAGCCAGCCTGACTAAATGACTCAAACAGCCCAAAACTGTTTTAGAAGTACTATCTTGGAAGGCAGTGCTGTTTTGTCCAGAGAATAAAAAATCTTTCATAGCTCTGCAGCTACTTTTACCTGGTCTTGCTTCGTGCAAATTCTTCCTCTGCTACTCTGCAGCACAGCACACTATTACTGAGTAATATCAGAGGGTTTGGGTTAAAGACAGTCTTTCAGGTGAGAGAAATGAGTTCAACACTCTCCTCAATGCTATGCCACAGATGATCTTGTGCTTGTGTTTTGGGTGTTTTTTAGGGATTGCTCCATAAACCTCTAAAGGCAGCAAAAAGAAGGCAGGTCAAAGAGCAGCACAGAGTTCAGTGTGGTTCTCCAAGCTCCCCATCTGCTTTCATGTCAGAGGGTCAGCAGAGGGGAATAACACATTCACAGCTGGCAGGAGCAAACCTTCTTTTTATTTGTTGGAGATCAGATTTTTACAGCATGCCTCATTTGACCAACTGAAGGCAAATGCAATTCCTGGGTCTGCAGAGTTTCAGGCTAAAAGGAATCACAGTTTGATCAAGCAGTCTGACCTTTTGTGCACTGTGGGTCTTTTGCATTCTTACTCTGTTGCCACTGTAATGAGAGGAAGAACTTGTGTTTGATGAAAGCATCTTTTTTTCAAATGAATGTTTAGCCTTGATTTAAGGACAGCAGGGGATGGGATGTCTGTATCTTGTGCCAGTAGCTGTTTCCTGGTTAACCGCTCTTCTTGCTGAAATTCATGCTTTGTCTCCAGCACAAATTTGTCCAGCTTCAGCTTCCAGTCAGCAATTCCAACTCTGTTTTTTTTCTGCTAGATTAGAGACCCCTTTAGTAGCTGGCATTTTCTCCCCCTGAGAGTACTTGTATGTTGCAATCAAGTCACTCCTCAGTCTTCTTTTTGATATGCTAAACACTGAGATTCCTATTGCAAGGCACTTTATCCAATCCTCTGAACATTTTAGTGTCTATTTTATTTTCCCTTTGATTTTTCAGCACCCCTTTAAAGGATGGACACTAGAACTGAACATATTATTCTAGGCTTAGTCTCACTACCTGCTATACATACATAAAATAGCCTCCCTAAAACAGGGAAGTAAAAACTGTTTTCTTCTGCATTCAGGGATCTTATTAGCCCCCTTTTTCATATGATGGTAGAAGATGGTGATTACTTGTCTGGCATAGTCACTACATCTTATGCAGAGCCAATGTGTACTGAAGTACTTTTGGTAGGAATGGCTTTCACTCTTTCTTCTTAGTTTTGCATTGAGCACATCAAAATGGATTTTGTCTGCAAGCACTCTCTTGATGTTGAATGCAATTCAGGGTCTGTGACTGCCTTTTTTTCTTATATTTACTACACTGCCAAAGCTTATGCCTCTATAAACTTTATTGGATGTGATTTTTTATTTACTTCTAGATCATTAGGCATCAGGCCCAGCTCTGATTGTGGAGGTGTGTGATACACCATCCCCATTTGAAGAGTAGTTCCTCCTGGCAGCTCTTTTTAGAGGCCTTACAGCTGTTTTTTCTTAACCCATTTATGATGTGCTTTTGTGGATGTTGTAAAATCATTGCAGGCCTGTTTCTTAAGCAGAATATGATGCACTACTAGGTGACCAGAAATCTGTGAGGTTATCTGCATTAGCTAGACTTGCAATTCCAAGAAAATCACAACAGGTTTGACATGTTCACTTTCAGTAAGAACATGTTGGTGGGCATTAATTATATTTCTTCTCATTACTTGGTCAGCAGCTGACTTGTGGCTATCTGACCTAACATTACATGGAACAAAGTGCTTGCATCTTTTGCTACATTAAAACAGCATTAGTGTTCTCTCAGTCATCAGGGATTTTTCCTCCACACCAAGATCTGTTTACTGTAGGTTACTGCCTCTGATCAATAAGTAACACAGTGAACTCTTTAGGAGTCTTGGGTGCCAGTCAGAGCGACAGACTTTAAAATATCTATCCCCAGCAGATGATGTTTAATATCTTCAGACAGTAAGGGGCTGAAAAGTACTTCTCCATCTTTGTATGATGTTGTGGTATTTTGTTTGTTTTCTTTTTTTTTTAATACAGCCCAGAAGAAATCCTTCTGTCAGTCTCCCTTTTCCCAATATGTAATAAAACATTATTTCCATTAGTCACAGTCCCAAACAAATGACAGGATTTATTTAGTTACCAAAACACTTAAACCTCTCCTTATTGTCCTTAGCTTTGCCAGTTACTTATATTCAACTTGTCTTTAGTTTCCTTTATCAATTTTCTGTCTTAATAACTTCTAATTTATATTGACTGCCATCTATTGCTTGATACAGCATAACCCATTCATCATACATGTCTTTCCAGTTTCTGATTGCTGCTTTAACTTTGCAGCTGAATAAGGATGATGAGTTCTCAGCCAAAGCATACCTTTTGTTGATTGCAAAGCTGTACTTTTTCTAACAAACTCTTCCATAAGACCCACCAATTTTCATTCATCTTTCATGCCTAATTTTTCCCCCGTCAATTTCACTTGTATTTTTCTTCTGCAATTGAGAAATTAACTCTTTGCAACTGCCCTCTGTCTGCCCACATTTAATGCAATCATCTCACAGTCATTATCATCTGTAATTTTAGAAACCTTTAAACTCTGTCAGCTCCAGCATATATCCTAACAATCAAAGCTCCTTAAAACAGTGCTCTCATTTTTTTCCTTTGCAGTAGGTATGAAGAAGAGACAGGTGCTTAAAGAATAACTCACCTTATTTTCTGGTTTGATTTAGCAGTCTGGAACATCCCTGTACCAGCATGCCTCCAGGGTTTTATTAGGTAACACATTAATCCATATGCATTCAACATCCTTTGGCTGTGGATTACCAATAACTCTAAATCAGGTAATGATGTCTTTAGTGTAGACTGCCACCTCCACTTCTTTTACCAACACACTTATTCCTAAACTGATTAAACCCATGGATTTTAGTATTCAAGTCATGTGAATTGTCCCACCAGGTTTCAGCAATTCCAGTTAAATCAATGACAACTTTTAATTTCTTTTGCTTGTTACAGAGCCACTTTGCACTGCAACATGAGCAGCTGAAACATTTCTTCCCATGTGTGCTGCTGCATCAGTGCAATTTGTCTGTGATGATCTGAGTTCAGTGTCAGTTCTTTCACTCCTGCACACTGTGGCTTGGACTCTGAGGGTGTGCACTATGTAACCTGGTGTCAGGATTGTATCAGCATCCTTGTTTTATAGCAGTGCTAGAGACTAGCTTTGGAGATGGCTTGCTCTTTTGCCTGTAAGAACTGTAAAACCTAGAGCATGGAAGCTTGGCCCCTGTCAAGTCTGTCTGTCTTCAATAAGCTCATGATACAATATTTAATACCAAGACATTCTAAATAAACAAAGGCAAAAATGTCTTTGCTTTTCCTATTTATAGCTTCAGAGAGTTTTGTGGGAAGTTAGTGGAAAAGTCACATCTTGTACTTTGGTAAACAATGAGGTAAAGCATCCAGGACACGGCTGAATATGTGCAAGTGGTCTGGAAGGCAGAGAGTCCCTTAGCTAGTAGCCATAAGGCAAGTCAGATTATTTCCCTCTGTGCTCCAGCTAAATGTCTTTCTTGCCTGAGTTGCTCTCCCTTTAGTTAAATATCACAGGGTTCATTGAAATCGGGCCAGTGGTTCTGGTCACATGCGCAGTTGTTTAGCAATAGACTGGGGATCAGTGATATCTCTTCAATCTCCCAAGGGTTTCCAGAGAGTAGCATATTAAGTCGTGCAAGCAGGAGCTTCTGAGGCAGATGAGCAACTATCCATCAAAACAGGATGTCTCCTCTGTAGCCTTCCTAGGGGCTGGGTTACAAGGGCTGTTTGCTGAGAAGGGGACAGTCAGTTAGATGAGAGAAAAAAACCTTTGCAGCAGAGGACATCAGATACCAAATAATACATTTGAGACAGGAGATCTTGAGATGCTGATAGCAATGCATTTATAGATAGAGTGATAATACAGATGAAAAATTCAGTATAACCTCTTGGAAAATTTAATGTTTTTTTAAAAAGCCAGTCACACAGATATGGAGGTCTCACTCATCAGTTTCACATCTTTGGGCTCACATCTCTTTCTCAGGAAAGAGAAGTTGACACACTTTACAAGTTGTTTCCCAACCCATAGCAGGCTTGTTAGGTCCTGGAGCAGGCTGTGGGGCAAAAACCAACTTCTGATCCAAGACAGGCATTTACCCAGCCAGTTTCTTCACCTCCTCTGTAACAAAAAAACCTTACTAGTTATGTTGCTTCACGTTCCTCCAGCAGTGGCTAATAAGGAGCAAATCAAAGGAAAAAAAAATCTCCCTAGCACAAGGCATACCTTTATCAGAAACTTGATCTATGCTTATCATTAGTTTAGACTCTCAGCTACGAGTCTCTGACACTTCTATCATGAAGCGCAACACAGACAGAGTTCTTATTTACTCATATGCCTCATCTTGCTCCTGTACAGCATAAACAGCAAACACTAAATCCCAAGAGGGCAATGAGCAATTTATCTAGAAAATGCAGTGTGTTAAATGACAATTAGTCTAAAATCTGATTCCCCTGTATGTTCACAGCACAGCCTCTATGCAAAACTGTGTGGGATATCATCCAGCTTGCTGCAAGCCACAGTTTCCATTGCCACTGAACATGGGTCAGGGTAGATACCTTATTGCTTCGCCCTAGACTGCAACCACTTTCTCTGCCTGCTTATGATTCATCTCTTCTTCTGTCACATTCAATGGATTGTGAGCATCAAGTCACCAAGTACCAGCACTTGTGCCAGTCTGGGCTGAGGAAAAGCTCAGGTGTCTGCTCCAATTCAAATCATTCAGAAGATGCTTGGTCACCTCTCAGCTGAGTCAGGCATTTAAAAGAGAATACATCAGAGGAGAGGGCACATCAGCTGTTTCCTCAGCCTTTCATACTGCTGTCTGCATGATAAAATGGAAGAGGAGCTCAGCTCCATCTGAACAGTATTAATCATGGCTGGATTGCCATCAGTGCTGTGAGCAAAAAAGGTTTAACAGTAGTGCGTCTGAAGAGAAACATATCTGTCACAAAAGCTTAGGAGTTCCTGGTGGTGGGAGAGGGTTCTGGAGTGAAGCCATGGACTGATAAAGATGTGGTCTCAGGTGGCTGTAACCTTTCCTGGCCATCAGAATCATGGGATACTGATGTCCCAGTGAAGGCTACCGACAAAAAAAAAATCACGGCATTGCATTGCAACATGCCTTGGTGGTGCTTAAAGAGCTCTCTTGAGGGGAGCCACCTCAGGACATGGGCACCATGGTTCATACTGCCTAAGTTCTGAGCACAGCATGATTTACACCCCAAGCAATGCTGTGCAAATGTGTTCCGTGCCTTCAAGACTGAAGTGTCAAGATTTATTCTACTCTGAGATAGACTCTGATATAATATGACAAATTTGCATTTTCAACTATGTCTCACAAATTCCACCACTTCTCTCCATCAGTACCGCCTGTCTTTATTTTAGCAGGACAGCTGAGGGAGTAAGATGTTATTCATTGTGAATAGAAGAAATAACAGATAACATTTCAGGAAGCTCAGATGAGTAAACTGTCCTAAGGGTCAGATGTTCAGCCTGCAGCAGGGAGAACCAGGAATATGACCAGAAGTTCAGCTTGAAATGAGGCAAAATCTGAAGGCTTTCATACTAGACACACTTTAACTAGACAGCTGGAAAATTCTGCAACTAGATGTGCAATAATTATTTAGGAACATATGAATGCAAGAGTTCTCCAAGACAACTTGATCTAGTCCCTGCTAACAGAAGTAATGCTTCTTATAAACTGGTCAAGTCCCAGGTAGTTATATGGCTTGACCCCTCTCTCTCCCTTGGATCAGATCTCTCCGAGATCTTATATGACAAAAGACTATGAAAGCCTTTGATGCATTCTAAACAAACAGAGGCAAAACCTGCCATACTGGCAGAGAAAGATCAGCTGCTGAACACTGATGAATTGAAGGAATCACCTCGCTGAACCCTAGAAGTTGCAGGACCTAAATTATCTGTCTATAACAATCTTTTTATTGAAGACTATTACTTCATTGCAGAGTTAATCAAAAACAGAGGAAGGAAGAGAGGTACAGAACTTCCATACATGTTGGTAGAAATATTTATTGCAATTTATCTTTGTGATTGCAGAATTTTCACTCTGTGGTGACTTGTACTGAACAGGAGTAGTTACAACTGACCTACAGGATGCTGAGTCTGAATACTGAGTGGATGCTTCTTGTGCTTAAGTCTGCCAACAAAGCACACAGTTTCAAATTATGTCATATTAAATATTAGTTGTTATTATTATAATATATAATAAACCACTTGCAAAAACTATCTGGGCATTTTCACAGTGCTTTTCATAACGGAAAGAGTCCCAGGAAATGCTACTTCTACTTTTCCTGTTCCATTGGCTGTTTTATATTCACCTAACCTAACCTTATTTATCTCTTCTCTAAACTAATATATCAAATCCTTCTCAATCTTTTTTGAGCAGCAGCCTCCCAAACAGATAAACATTCATATTATCAGTTTCTGAACTCCTTCCATTTCTACTGCAACCACTTGATGGCTGGTGACTAGGACTGAACACAATATTCCAAGTGAAAGCACACTATTGATTTATTGAATGGCTTTATATATTCAGTAATCTCTTTCACACACACTTTCTTGCTACGGATGCTAGAAGAGTAAATGGATAAAAAATGTCTCTTGGATGCACGAAAATGAAAGACTTCAAGCACAATCTCTTCTTTCCCCCTGGAAAAGTAATACATCTGACACCTTCTGTGCTGCAGAAAATGTACATCCATCTTCACTTTTCAGAGAGGAGAAGTTTTGATTTTCAGTGTGACTTTCAAGAAAGTTGGCATTTATTTTGTTACTGCACATTTTCAATGTACCTGTTTCTCATTTAGAGAGGTGGGGTTCAGTTATCAGAAAATGTAAATATCTGTTATTGGAATGATGTATGTTAAAGAAAGATGCTAAAGGACTTTTCTTTGCCTGTAACCATTTCTGTAGGTAGATTTTAGCATCAGGCAGCTCTAAGTGCTTTAACACAGTATTATTTCTTCATGTAAAATATATAGGTCATCTGTAAGATGCACTGGACCAGCTTCCCAAGAAGTGGTAGTCTCCTCTGGAGTTATTCAGAACCTGCTTGAATGCCATTCTGTGCACCACACTCTAAGTAAACTTGCTTTAGGAGGAGGGTGAGAGTAAATGATCTCCACAGGTTCTTTCCAACCCCTAACATTCTGTGATTCTGCAATTCTGTAATGTAAAATCTTATAAATATGATGGCATAAAAATATATACCAATACTGAATTCCTGAAATCAGTCCCAGAATATCTACAGGTGCATTCAGGTCAGGTATTGGAAAGTTCTTTTTCTTTAGGGCCTATGTTTTGAAATTTCTGCCTGTATAAGAATCACCCCTGTAAATATACCAGCCCATGGAATGGGACTTATCAGTAGACCAAAAGTATGTTATGCCTTAAAAAAAACCAAACCCAAATCAACAGCATTTTAAGGGTTGGAGAAACACCCCCTCTGTATCCTGTGGAAAATACAAATCAAGAACTTCTATCTAGTCGAGAGTGACTGATCCCTTCTGGTCATCTCTTGTCATGCTCTTCTCCGCCATCTCCTGCATCCCTAAGAGGTGCAGTTGGTCTTTTAGGGTAGGGGAGGTGGGCTCCTTGTGTCCCTAAAGCAGCAGTGCAGACAGCAGCTGCCTCACAGGCAGCTTTGGAGTGAGTGCTGGCAATCTTCCTGCTGACTCTGAGGTTTTTCTGCTCCTGTAAGGACTTCAGGATGAAGCTTCTAGACATACATGAACTGAGACTCTATCTATCTTGGCACATGCCAGGGTAGATAAAAGAGTATATGGCTATGCACTGAAGCTGGCTGCTAGAACCAAGAAATAAATGAAAAATGTAACAGTTGTCGTTATCACTGAGTGCCTTCTAGACAACAAGGATCACCCTCACTGATCAGGAACTTAGTCCCATAGATTACATCATGAAAAAGGCAGTAAGATGACACTGCATCCATCTCTCCATCTACTGTCCTCTCCAGTGTCCGATACTACAGTTACTCACTGTATAGTCATACTGTATGGTCCACTAATTGGTTCTGGATTTAGTCCTAATAAAAATAGGCAGCTCTGCGAATAATGAACACACAGAATTTATATTTTTTTTTGGCTATTGAAAGCCATCTGAAGTCATGGGTATTGGTGGAGAACTGACTGAGTCCTGGAGAGTAACCCTAGCCTCCATAATAGCCAGGACTTCAAAAATAAACATTAGGAATTTGCAGAACTTTAACATTCACTTTTAATACCACTCTTATTACACATGTCTCCTACATGCAAAGATCTTCCCCAGGTGCTTGAATGAGTATAATGGACATGTGAAATATGAACCTTTAACATTGTATTTATTTGGAATTTATAACCATTGTGCCTCTGAATTTTACACAGCATGTATTTGATGCCAACCTACCTATCAGCAAGCACTACAGGTGATTAACAGACATGGATCTAAAGAAGTAATGTCTAAGGAGGTTAAGACACCTGTGGATTAAACAGCATCTTGGAGTTTGCTAGACATGATGCATTTTAAAGAGACATGGAGAGCTTCTCGGTCTGTTATTTGACCATGCTCTTGTTTATCACCAGAGAATCTGAATATATAACAGTGAAAGCAACCAAATCTTGCAGTGAGACAGCAGGGAAGTGGTGGCCAGTCAGCAGGGTAGTTATCTGCTAGAGACAGTACCTTTCTGAACAGCTTTTAGCATCACATTCTCCTGCTATAATCATATATAGCTGTGGTCCAAAGATGAGTAGAGAAACAGATGCATAAAATGGATCATAAGGTTCAGGCTATTAACCAGTAATTTATTAGTTTGATGGGTCAGTTGAAGTCTCTGTCCTTGGATGTTTTTCAAGACCAGATTGGACAAAGCCTTGAGCACCTTGGTCTGATCTCACAGCTGACCCTGCTTTGAGAAGGAGATTGGACCAGGTGACCTCCTGTGGTGCCTTTCAACTTGAATTAAATTACCCTATGATTTTATTTTTTTTTAAAACAAGAATAATCTTCACTGTTTAAGAGCCCCCTATGACTCAGAATCTGTCAGAGTTATCTGACAGATCCTGTTGCCAGGGTCCCAAATCAATGATCTGATGCCATAACATCTTCACAGTCTGGCAATTTGCTATTAGTTTCACTTCTTGCAATGTGCACTTTAAAAGCATTCTGCATTCAGTGAAACTAAAGATCTAGAAAATCAACAGGGAATCTGTGCCTGCGAAATGCACAGCCAGAGGCCAGGCTAAAATTGATGAACATCAGCTACCAGCTTCCATTACTTTACCCAAACACATTTAACTTTCCTTAGGACTAGCAAAATACAGTGGCTGTTTTCCCCCCATGACATCCTTCCCCAGATATACAGCTTTCCTTTTTTTCCAAAGTTTGCCCCACCCCCAACTTTTTTTAATTTAGGAAAGAACACTAAATCATAATTTCTGTTCCATTTCACATGGACCATCTTTCTTCAGTCACAACAAGCAGTTTCATCCTATTTCAGTTCTAATAGAAAAAAGTTTGTTTGTTTGTTTTAATGCCCCTTCCTCAGACTAAACAAACAAAAAAAATGGAAAAGAATCAAGTGCTCTCTTTACACTGAAGAATCAAAATCTCTAAGGGAACAAACCCTTCTTATGAGAATTCATTCCTTTGAAAACTCAAGTTTTGTCAAGGGAAGGGAAGGGAAGGGAAGGGAAGGGAAGGGAAGGGAAGGGAAGGGAAGGGAAGGGAAGGGAAGGGAAGGGAAGGGAAGGGAAGGGAAGGGAAGGGAAGGGAAGGGAAGGGAAGGGAAGGGAAGGGAAGGGAAGGGAAGGGAAGGGAAGGGAAGGGAAGGGAAGGGAAGGGAAGGGAAGGGAAGGGTATGGAAAGGTTCCGGAAAGGATCGGACTGGATAGGAATGGAAAGGAAAGGAAAGGAAAGGAAAGGAAAGGAAAGGAAAGGAAAGGAAAGGAAAGGAAAGGAAAGGAAAGGAAAGGAAGAGAAGAGAAGAGAAAGCCTCTGATGAATATGTTAGCAGCTCACTGTAACCACAATAAGAAATGAAACCTCTGGAGCAAAAAGAGCCAAATAGTCTCTTAAAACAATTTGTGATGGCTTTTTACGGACTGGAAAACTTGACAGAGCAGGCTCCTAAATTGCTTCAACAAGACATTCTCCCACCTCCAGCTTAGGGCTACTGTGCAATAGATATCTGTATACCATGGCAGGAATTTCTCTGTGAATGGTTGCAATGCATATAAGGACTATACGCTCTCTGAAACAGATTAACTGTCTATGCTAGTGCCCTTCACTTTCTTTGTTTAGTTTATTATTGCTGAAAGGTATCAACCTCACAACTTCTGAGACTGAAATACCCCATCTTCTACAAAAGACACGATTCCAAATGTAGGACATACTCCAGCAACTTTTTGCCCCTGGTATAAGGGGCACAACTGTGCTAATAGTTTTGTGACCTGGATGGTTACTCAAGAGCAGCAGGACAGCATTATCCACAGGGGATAGCCACTTATGGCTTATTTTGAATGGAAGATATTTGTAAATAAGGCAGAACACCATGAAAAAGAGGATGTGAGCCATCAGGAAAGCATTTCTTTCACAAGTATACATGAAATCATGAGATGTGTCATCAGCTATTTTACTGCATCTTAGAACACATCTGTCTGTTCGTTCTGCAGGAGAAGATACCATGAGAGATGATGAACAGAGCTGCTCTGTTGAGAAAAAACATGAAAACATGAAAGCTTCTGTTCCTCTGTCTCCTTTGGATAAACCAAGCTGTATGCCCCAGGGAGATGGGGCTGGTGGAGCCCTATCTCCACTCTAATCTCCATCCCTATCTCCTTTCCCTAAAATATAAGATGCAAAGATGAGGCAGAAACAGGGGTTATAATAATCGGAAGGATCTTTATTTATGTCCAGAAACATTATCAGGACTTGTTAACATCTGTGGGCCAGCCTCTTGAAAAATGTGGCCTATCCCTGTATTCTGGAGCTCCTTGCACACACTCCATGTTTTATTTTCACTTGAGAAGGAGACTTACACAGCAGATGCCGCAGAAAAGGGAATCAGTGAATATTTATTCAGATTCTGCACAGCTGCTCATCTCCACTCCTCCCCCACTTTCTTTTGTTTCTTATTCATGAGGACTGGTATGAATGGGGTTCTGCCTGGTGTGTAATGTTTGGGACACAGCTGTGGCAGGGGTATTTTCTGCCTGAGGAAGGCAAAATCTTGTAATTGAAAGCATCCTGACATGCAGTTCAAGAACAGTAAAGCACAGCAAATCAGCAAGGGAGCCACTTACAATGCCTAAACAGGAGAAGGAAGCAAGCTGCAGACACCTCCCCCAGACTGAAGTTTATTTGCATGAACCATTCATGAAATAATTACCAAGAGCAACAAAAAGCAAAGTCTGTTTGCTAATGGTTCATGGGCTGAATAAAAGGTTGAGTTATTCGAATAATTTACATTGTAAAAATAATCTAGCCAGTTGTAATTAGAAGGATGGATAGAGTAGTCTGGAAAAAGTCCAAACAGCGCACAAACTTCCAGAACATATTGTTGTTCGCAGAACAGAATCATTCCCAAGAGCCTGTGAATTTGCCTGGGTGTAGGGTGGAGCTGAAGGATTCTTTATTTTTTTATTATTTTTTTATTTTAGTGTAGGGATCCTTTCTGCTCTTTGCTATGGTCTGTTTAAACAGTTGGTGCTATTCCCAGTGGCTTCTGGGTATAGATCAAAGCATTGCTGAAATCACTTTCAAGTCAAGCAGAGAGCATTCAGAATTAGATCAGCAACTAGCTTCATTTTAAAAAAGTTATAGATTTTCTGTTGAGGAAAAAAAGTGGTGGGGTTTTTTTGTTTTGTTTTTTTTGGAGGTTTTTATTTTGAAGGTTTGTTTTGGGTTTTTTGTTTGTTTTTAAAACAACAGTGGGGCATTAACATTCCTGGAGCAGGTCTTCTCCCCAACCTGAACTCTTCAACTATAGAGGCTGAGACAGGGATGCCCTTTGTGGGAAGCATCAGCCTCTGGGAACAGTGCATCTAGCCCATGATGAGTATCTATAGGCCTGTGTGTGATCAATCCCAGCACTGCTCATTTAGCTTGCCAAAAATTGAGCTCAAGTGGTTCCTTGTCTGCCAGCTGGCTTGACCCTGACACCAGCACTGGAGGCTGACAATTCTGCCTTGTCCTTGGCCTTGCTGCAGGGCTGTTTTCCTCTCAGCCAAGCAAGGAGCACAGAGGACAAAGACCTTGGCTGAGTAGCAGGAGGAGGGAAAGGGAGCCAGGGGCAGGTAGGAAGCTGTGGAGATGAGGAATAACCCACCTATTGTTTTCTTCTAAACATTGTCAGGTCCTCCTCACCCAGTGATCAAACCAGTGTTTGCTATGGACCCTCCCTTGGGTCCCTCACCTCTACCCATGTACGCACAGTAATAGCCATGAGAACGACGGAGCATCACCTTTGGATGTTATCTGCCTCTCCCAGGTCACTAAGGAATTCCTCTCTGAGCTCTGCCTCCCTGTTTCAGCCTACAAAGCTGTGTGACAAGAGGCAGGACCCTCCTCTACAAAAGGGAAAATCCTCTGGGTGGGAAGAAAAGCACTGGCTGACCTGAAAAGGAAAATCCTCTGGAGGGAAGAAAAGCACTGGCTGACCTGAAAATCAACTGCTGTGTCAAGCTCACATCAGCTGGTTTCTAGTTTAATCATCTCTGCCCATTTTTGTTGGCCTGCTCTGAAGCCCTTGGAACACCACTCCAAGGAACCTTCTCTTGAAGCTGCAGTGAAATGTTAAAGGGATTGTTGCAGCTCCCCACTGCACAAGGAAGCAAAGAGAGGATACTCTAGCTGTACTGTTGGTTTTCTAACAAGGGGCTTTCATGAGTGTTCTCCCTCCAAAGTGTGCTGAGTCCTCCCTTCCACCAAGATGGGCAACAAAACCCTCTTTCATACCCACGGGCTGCTGCAGTTCAAGCACAACCCTTCCTGACTTGCCCATTGCTGGAGGGAACTCCCTTCTGCTGACAGAGTGGGTCAAGACCCAGTTGGTGTCAGCCAAAACAGAGTGAAAACCTCTTATAGAGGTTAAAAGGACCTCACATGAAGAAGCCTATTTTTAACACCTATGCAAATATTTGGAGTAATTTTAAGGGTTTTGAAGATTGCTCTTCTAAGGTATCTTTGGGAGCCAAAGGCTATTTTTCCCCTAGTCCCTTAGATACTGAAAAGCAACACTTTGATACCATCTATGTAACAGACCTGTACAGAGGGACTGGAGAAAAGGGTGGATGGGGAAGGTTTCCACCAGATCAGAGTAAGACTGTTCCTCCAGATCAGAACAAGACTCGTCAATGTCACACTGTTGTGAAAAAGTGTAAGACCATACCAAGAAGCATGTCTGTGCTCCTGTTAAGCCTTGGGTAGTAGTCCTTCAGCATGAGTATTGGTGTGAACTCAGCTTGACAAATAGCATCACACCCAAAACTTTTGTGGGTCAGCTGGGCAGAGTCTGGGAGCTGTTTGCCAACAAAAATCAACAGCTGAGAAAACAAGATCTGTGAGAGAAGACAGAAAGTACTGGGCTAGCTTAATCTAAAGAAGATGACAGTGGCTGAGGAGATGGATGTGATGCTTGGTCTTCAACACATAAAAGACCACTGTAAAAAGGGTGGAAATAAGCCTTTTCTTCGTATCTGTGCTGTGGAAAGGATACACAGTGAACTGCAGCAAGATGAATTCCATCTGGACGTTCAAGTTGTATGGGTAAGGTTAGAGATGCACTGAAGTGGATTGCCTGGGATGAGGGATATAAAATAATGGTAAACTTAAGTAAATATCTGCCAGGAATCGCCCAGATATAGGTAATTCTCTTTTGAGCAGGAAATGGATAAAATGAATGTCTGAGATCCCTTTTAACCTCTATTTTATTAGTCTATAGCCACTACGGTAAAGCCTCACACTAACCACATGAAGGCAACAGGATTTTGCCACTGAAATACAAGAAGGAATGGACATTTGTTCCAAAGGTTCTTGAGCCTTGAGAAAGGAATGTGAGAGTTTCCAAGTCAGAATATGCAATCAAAAAGGGTTCAGCAGTATGCCAAACAGAATGGTGTCCATGCATACTTAAGAGTCAAGGCCTTTGCAAGTCTGCTCTGCACTGGCACAGAAAGCAAGAAAAGTGGCCCAGTAGCTCTTGTAAAAAGAAAAAGATAATAAAATTTCCCTCATTCCCAGCTGCAGTGCACTGGCTACTGAACACAACTTGTTTGTCACCCTCCAGTCTGATGGTTGCCTTCCAGAAGCACTGCAAGTACAGCGGAAAGGTGCACAGAATACTTCAGGATGGAAGTTTCTCCCTACAGAGCCATATGGCCAAAAGCAGAGAACACTGTGAGCAGCATTCATTAACAGTTTCCAAATCTGCAGCAGCTGGAGCGTGCGATCATTTAAAACATGACTGATTTACTTCCTGCAGCCTTGAAAAAGAGGGACTGGTTGGAACCCAAAGGCACAACACATTTCTCTGGACTTATCAAATGAAGCCACATGCCTCTCGTTACCATCACACACATACACAGAAGTTACCTCATGGGAAGGATACTGAAGAGGCACACAGGACCAAGGATGCAGATGCTTGGTGATGCATTGGCAGGAGACCAGGTGTCCCAGTTGCTGGGGTGGCTCCAGAAACTGAGCTGAATGGCATGAGCAGAAAGAATATCTAGATTAATCATTCTGAAAATGAAGTGTTGGGCTACCAGTTTATTTTAGCCACAGCAAGAAAAACAATAAAAGCTTTTAGAGGCAAGGACCATTTTTTCCAGAAAAAAGTGTTCTGTGAAGGTTTGTAATGAGCTGCACTCACCTAAAAATAGCGTTCAGCTCAACACAGTGTACCTTATTTTGTGGGATGGTGATCCATCTTTGCATCCACCAAATGTTTCTGCATTAATTATTCAGAACAATGTGGCTTTTCTATAGCACTTCATAGTGTTAAAAGAGTTTTATAAATAGATAGATAAAAATTTAATCAATCAGTTTTGCTAGATAATTAGCTAGCATCCACTCTTTTAGTCTGAGATGATGCCAAGATGATGTTGGGTTTTTTAAAAAGCGTGCAAGAAGGGAGAGACTGAACTTGCCAGAAAAAAAGAGAAATGCTTCCAACCTAAAAGCCGTGGAATATTTTCTGAATGTTAAGCAATGGGGTTAAATGTTTACAGCCTCCAAAAATTTTGGGCACTGGGACAGAATTAATCTCCCTCAGTTTGATTGAATGCAGACGTTTGCAGCTAGGCTCATCATCATGGACTCCCTTTATAGTCAGCAAAAAGAAATGAACCATGCCCTTCGAGTGCCTGTTCCTTTCAGTTGATCATAAAAAGAGATATTGTACATGACAAGCTCTGACGTTGTCATCGCACAGCTGGGGGAGAAGGATCCTTCCCTGACAGGAAGGATCCTTTGAAAATCTGTCAGGAAAAACATTTCTTCCAACAGTCCTGGAGACACTGAAGTTTACTTCTTTAAACATATGTTGAGATGGGACCTGTTGCTTGTTTTACTCTGCTTTTCAGGATGGAACAGGTCAAATGAAGAACAAGAGTGTAGAGAGCTGATGTGGTACAGGCAATATAGCACACCCTCAAGGCTGAGGGTTTTGCAGTGTCAAAAACACCAGGATGAGGATCTCCTCTCTGGACAGCAGAGCCAACACTCACCTGATGATTCAAGATTTCATCTTCCTAGATGGAAAGGACAACAGGATTTGGTTGTCTGAGGCGACATAATGGGGAGAGAAAGAGGAAGGGATGAAAAAAAAGTTCTTCCTCTTGTTTTGAAGACCAGTACCAGGACAGTTCTTACCTTGGGGACATGAGCATTCAGCCCCACCGTATTATATAAATTTGACTTAAAACTTTCCTTGTCATTTTGGTTTAATGCAATGTACAGATGCATCACAATGCAAAAGGCATTCAAGGGAACAATTTTATACAAGGCAAGAACAGGACTGATTATCATTATCAAGATCATACTAAAAAGACAAGAACATTTTGTGTCATCTGCTGGAAGACAGAAGACATGGGCGTCACCTTGTAAAAGACTAAGCTCTAGAACTTTCACCTACGCAGGCTTTTTTGGGTTCATCTGAGTTGCCACTCTACAAAATATTCAAGTGTTATTTAACAAAATATGTCCATAGAAACTTGTTAAGAGTGTTTATAATGAGTTCCCAAAGATTTATACATTTTCTGAATAATGCTTAAACAGTTTAGACTTATGCATTTCTACAGTACTCCTCTGCAGTAGTCCTCAGAGAGGATTTCCCTGGCTGTCCCCAGGCTTTGAGATGGACACGCAGAACTTCAGTCTGATTGCAAAAACGGTACATGCACGAGAAGGCTTCAAGGCTTTTTATGAAATAATAACCTCTTTTGTGTTTTTCACCCCTGCCTCCAGATGAGCCCTATATACTTCCACCTCGATATACTTTCATCTTAATTCTGAATAAACTTTCACTGTTCTGGTCTGATATTCTTCCTTTCATATTATACATGCATGCACATATCTACTACAAAATTTTCTTTCATGATCCCTACTAGCTAGAAAATGCTAGAGCTGCCAATAATGTCCAGGACATTGATTGTTTTGCCCTGTATCACCTGTGACTGCTAAACTTTCTTCTGTTTCTGTAGTAGTGCCTGGTTTCTAGAGGCAACACTACTATATTGTTTTTCTTGTGCCTAAAATATTTGTGGCATTCTCCTGGCAGATAAATAGACATAATTCCTGCCCTGAGGAGGTCTTGGCTGCAGCTAGATTAAGGAAAGAAGAAAAGGAAAAGGAAAAGGAAAAGGAAAAGGAAAAGGAAAAGGAAAAGGAGAAGGAGAAGGAGAAGGAGAAGGAGAAGGAGAAGGAGAAGGAGAAGGAGAAGGAGAAGGAGAAGGAGAAGGAGAAGGAGAAGGAGAAGGAGAAGGAGAAGGAGAAGGAGAAGGAGAAGATGAAGGAGAAGAAGAAGAAGAAGAAGAAGAAGAAGAAGAAGAAGAAGAAGAAGAAGAAGAAGAAGAAGAAGAAGAAGAAGAAGAAGAAGAAGAAGAAGAAGAAGAAGAAGAAGAAGAAGAAGAAGAAGAAGAAGAAGAAGAAGAAGAAGAAGAAGAAGAAGAAGAAGAAGAAGAAGAAGAAGAAGAAGAAGAAGAAGAAGAAGAAGAAGAAGAAGAAGAAGAAGAAGAAGAAGAAGAAGAAGAAGAAGAAGAAGAAGAAGAAGAAGAAGAAGAAGAAGAAGAAGAAGAAGAAGAAGAAGAAGAAGAAGAAGAAGAAGAAGAAGAAGAAGAAGAAGGGAAAAGGAAAGGGAAAGGGAAAGGGAAAGGGAAAGGGAAAGGGAAAGGGAAAGGGAAAGGGAAAGGGAAAGGGAAAGGGAAAAAAAAAAAAGGGAAAGGAAAAGAGAAAGAAAAGAAAAGGAAAGGAAAGGAAGGAGAAGAAAAAGAAAAGAAAAGGAAGGAGAAGAAAAAGAAAAGAGAAAAGATACAAACCTGAGG
Organism: Phaethornis superciliosus; assembly: GCA_023637945.1. Classification (NCBI taxonomy): domain Eukaryota; kingdom Metazoa; phylum Chordata; class Aves; order Apodiformes; family Trochilidae; genus Phaethornis; species Phaethornis superciliosus. The sequence continues at coordinate 81,407,153 of JAJQWJ010000001.1, read as the reverse complement.
ATAGAGAGAAGACAGTGAAATGCAAGGCTTTTAGGGAATTGCTTGCGCACATTTTCTCTGCTCAGACTGGGAAGTGTATGCTTTGTATCTGCCCTCACAATTAGGGGTCTCATTAGGGAAAACCTTCCAGCCCATCTGGCTGTTTGAGGAAGCTTGCAGCTGTTAAATGTGTAAAAGGGCTGTGAACGGAGCCTGAAACCTTGATTAAGATGCATTCAGACCTTGTGGCTTCTTATAGTGTGTGAAAGGGCTATGGCACAGATCAAAACCAGGGTAAGTAGGAAATTTCCTTTACCACAAACCAACCTACTGATACTTCTTACTCCTTTCTACCTCCTGCACATGGAGACTGTAGCAACCTGAAGACTTACTGGAGAAGCCCTGGTTCCCATCCACATGTCAGAGGAAACCAGATCATCTTGCATCTTCATCCAGCCAGGCCCTTTGCTTGACTTTGTAAGCAGAGGAATACTTCCAAACTTGCAGGCCAATAAAGAGAGCCAAAGCTTTTGGCCTTTTTAGTTGAATGTCCCCATATGTGTCTCTTGGACTCTTACAAACCTTGGGTTTATTTCTACCAGGAAAAGGTTGAAAAGGAAACTTCCAGGTGACCGGCTGAGCTGCTCTCTGGGGGAGTTAAAACTGTTCACTTTAACACACTCCAGAGACTGAGAAATTGCTCCAGAGACTGAGAAAATGCTTCCCAGGGAGAAATAATCATTTTAATGTGCCAAAAAGTAGACTTCAAATGGGGTTTGCACTGTAGCACATCGGGTTCATACAATGACACTGCAGAGACTGGGCACTATCCTTGCTGTAATGCAGACAGAAAATGGCTTTGCTTCCCAAAGATGGAGGGAAAGGAGTCTCTCTGCTATGCCACATCTGTAGCACAGGGTATGCAATTTTATGAGTGGTAACCCAGAACTGCTATTCTGATTTAAGCATTGTTTTTATTTTTTCACTCTAAAAATAAATAGAAAGAAAACAATTTCCTCAAATTCTCCAAAACTCTTGATATAATTTCTAATTAACATTTATTCTTCTCATCTTGGCAGCTGTACACAGCGGGCCAAATTAATCCCTGTTAAATTGCTACCAGTCCCTGTATGCAAACTCATTCTACAAATTTCAAGGCAGATACAGCAACTGCCAGACCACTGTTGATTAGCACAGGTTGAATTTAGTGGTAAAAAAACAGATCTTGCAAGGTCGGAGGATCTGTTCATCCTTGTAGACCAAGACACATTTCTTTGAGTTAGAAATCAGAAAAACTTTATGAGAGCATCCCATTTCCTGATGAGATTTTGAAAGTAGGTTGGACTAAAATAATTTTTTTTTTTGAGGGGATAATGATGTTTAAACATTGTGGATGTAAGAGATCTGGAGAAGTACAAAAATAAGGAATATTTCAATATCTTTGTAACCCTCCAGAAGTGTTAAGTTAATTCATCTCACCTGAATCATTTTGCTATTCCCTACATTTTCTTTTAATAATGATGACTCTACCTGTGCATTCATTATGTAGTTCCTATGAGAGGAACTCATAGGAGCAGATCAGGAGCAGATCAGCTCCACAAGACTCTCCTGGTTGCAATCCTAAATGGCACCAATCACATCTGAAACCGAAACATCCCAAATTTCTTTAAGTGCATTTGCTTAATTGACTACAAAATTAACTCTTTGGCATTTTCTGTTGCTTTATTTGGGTTAAGACTCTTCTGCCATTACTTCATTAGTGTGCTAAACGCATGTATAATGATGCAAGAGATGAAAACACAAATCTTAAAACGTGTTGTTTTTCTGGATGAAATATGACTTGGCCCCACCTCTTGGCTGTTTTTCTCCCTTAAATGTCTCTGCAAGATAAGAAGATGTAGGTGTGTAGCATACTTGGCTGATGGAAGGATCTTTTCTCAGCTTGCCTGATCCAGGACTGTGACCTCTTGCACTTCCTAATGTGAGCTCAGCGATTATCCCACACGTTACCACTAGATGTCAAACTGTGTCCCAAATCCCACTGCTTCCTCCAGTGTCAAGAGTGGAGGCTTTTATGCTGCTCCTGCTGCAGCCACCTCAGCAACAGTATCAGGGTAGATATTAATTTTTCCTGAGGGGAGAATGATTGACATGTTTGAAGGGCTTTAACTACTGCAGACACAGGGATTCCTAAAGGGGTTCTTTGCCCAGAGAGTCAGGCTCAGGTGTTACTAATGGCTACCAACCCTGATTTTTCTCAAAAATTAAATCTATCTGCTCACACCATTAATGAAAGAAGCAATTAATGTAGGTCCATTGAGAAAAAGTTAACTTATCAGCAACAGAGGCTCTATGATTTCTTTGTTCCCTCTTGGCCAGCTTGAGTCGCTTTAAAATCAAAATCAGTAAGAGAAGAAGCTGGGGAGCCATTAGTTTAGGACAGCAGCTCCAACATCACTCATATAAGAAGCACAGAGCACGATCAGTGTTTGGATCGAGGACTCTCCCTGTATGCAGCAAAACCTAAAAGAGCAGATGATTTATTTGGGTGGCTTGGTTTGGAAGTGGTTGAGTGGTTGAGTGGTTCCCTTTCGGAAAAAATGAACTCTGAAGACGCTAATGAAGGGTGTTTATCAGAATTCCTGGGTTTCCTTCCTCAAGAAAGGTCTGTGGCACTGTTACTTTTGCTGGATTTGAGCTCACAACCTCCCACGTGTTTGATTTCTCAAATATGTGCTTTTTTTCTTCACCTTTGCAGTTAAATGACAGGTCTGTTGCCACCCAAATAGGGTTGCTTCTCACCAGGAGGTGAAGAAATTCCCATCTGACTAAATGCCTCTTCTATGAAAGCTGAAAGGATGAGATCTTGTCTTTACCATATGTAGGAAAATACAGTTTGTTAGGTGTAGGTTTTTGAGAGGACACCACTTGGGCTCTTTTTAGCCCCACCAGCATCCTTCCTGTTTCTACCAAAAATAAACACGCCAAGGTTTTTCTTCTCTAGCACTGTTAATGTTTCTTGGCTTTGTCACAAGTTGTGTCACAGGATGTCCCGCATCATCATAATATATAGCACACCACCACAGCATGACACAGTCTGAGATCAGCTCAGTCCTCTCTTGTGTGGGGAAGTGGCTGGGTCCCTTCTGTCTGCAGTTCCTTCTCCTCATCTCCCAGGAGATCAAGGGTGACCAGGTACCCTGGGTGCAGAGCCAGCACAGGCATGTGCTCTATCCACAGCCTAATCGGGAGGATTTCATCACCTCATTTTGATCTCTTCTATTTAGCAACAGTGATTTGTACCTCTGAGAGGTGTAAGGTGCCCAAGCTCCCTCCCTGAATACAGCCACAATCCTCTCCTTGTCCACCTTCCACATCCACTCAAGTATGCAAAGCTTAGTCATGGCTCATGCTGCTTGTTAGTTCCTCCTCAGTTCCTTCTTCCTGTGGTCCTCTTCCGTGACTTGCAAGCTGGTAAGAAGCCCTGAGGTACAGCTCTGTAAGGACAGAGGGTCTGCCTCTTGCAGAGGTGATGGAGGCTCTGGATGCAGCTGACAGCCAAGGACCAGTGTAGGAAGGACAGGCTGACTTGGCCTGAAGTTCTTCAGTCAAACCCAGGGCATTATCTGAAGGCCCACAGCAGGTCCCCTTTGGCAGCCCTGCTTTTGTGTAGGGAGCAGCAGGTCAGAGAGGAGGGTCTCCTTCACCAAACAGGATGCAGAACAAGCATGGTTAGAAAAGCTGGGTCTGGTTACTTGTCCCCAGAGCTATCTCATCAGCCAGAAAACTTCATCCTGACACATGAGGAGGGCCTCCTCCATGAGTGTGATCTATCAAAACCAGGGAAGAAAGGGCCCTGTGCCAACAAAACAAGGACAAAAGTATGCAACCAGACCTCCAGCACATTTAAAAATATCTCTGGATCCCTGTACATCCCATTTCTCCTGGCTCACTTTCCAGCCTGCTTCTCAGTATGAGGAAGGACTCCAGCTAGCCAGGGTCTGGGATGTGGTTGAAATGTTTCTGTGGTAAAAGGGTGGAGTTCCCTTGTTTTCTTCTTTTTTTTTTTTTTTTTTTTTTTTCCCAAAGTACTCTGACTCTCGGTCAGTGCCTGCTCAAAGAAACTATCACTATTGCTCTCCACTCCCTGCTTTTCCTTCCCTCGGTGGAAAGGTAAATTAAGGAGCTCAGGGATGACAGCTGCCTGCAGCAAACCTGTGTTTTCCACCAAGCCTCTCATTACAGCAAGGTGGGGCCAGCACACAGCCCAGGAGGTCAGCCAAGACAAGCGCTTCCCTTCAAGGGCCCTCCTTCATACTACACCAACCTTGGGACACCCTTTAATGGGATTTCCTTACCGTGGTAACCCACACCCACATGGTGTTCAGAGGAAGGATGGTTGTTTTGTTTAGTTTTGTTTGTTTTTCCTGCATGACTACCTGCTCTGCTTCCCTTTAGAGTCACCTCCTGCAACTGAACAACAAATTGGGAGGGGCTGGGTTGGGAGACATGGAAAAGACCAGGGTGTCCCAGGATAGAAATGAAATGAAGTGGCTGCTGGCAGCTTGACAGAATCCTTTCTTGGTCATAATTTCTCCCCCTGAATTTTGTATCTGAGGCTATATCCTGTTCTGAATATAATGAAAAAATTATTCCCCTTTGATGACATGTAGTTTACATTATAATGATTCTCTCTTCAACATCCTTCTTTCAGATTTGTTCTCCCTAAATGAAAGATACAGGTGTAAAAATTAATAGCAACTTTAAGTAACAATGATTATCTTTTTGCAGTCAAGCATTGGCAAGTGACTATGCTCTTGTTTTTTCTCAAGTTGTGCAGTCTCATCCATTGCAACTGACCCATATGCCCGAAACTACAATTAGCCAAATATCTCCCTTTAAAATTATAGTCAGTCCATGGACAAGAGGAAAAAATGAAAGAAATCTTGTCAGACAACTTAAAATAATAAAGGACCTGAAGAAATCCAGTCTGCTCTGGGATACTCCACAAATGAAAAAAGAAATGACATTCACAGAGTAAACAATTTATTGCAAAATTATTCACTGAGCTCTAGGTGCCAAATAAAAGAAGGGGCAAGGATCCAGAACATGCTACAGTAGTAGAACTTGTGATGGCATTGGCACACAAGAAATATGCTTCCTAGGAGCAATGACAAAGATGATCTGTCTCCTTATTGGCATTTTTCAGAAACAGAACAAGAGGTAAGACTATAGAAGAAAAACAGAAGCAATTTTTATCCACAGCCCATAGATCTTGGGGCCCCAGAGCTGAGCTGTCACTTTTTATTTTTATATCCTACTTCCAGTGTGTGAGTGTTTTACCGAGATGTTTTCTTTTCTTCCATTTCATATTTTCAGCAATGGCTATTGTTCTGCAGCCTACAAATTGGCTCTGGGAACCCAAGGACAGCATGAAAAGCTGAAGTATGGGAAGCATTGTACCAGGAAAGGGCAGAGCAAGAGGACTGATAGGGGTGACAGAGACTCCAAGGTCCTCTGGAAATGCGGCGCCTGCCTATCCCTGACGCAAGAGCTGTACTCAGACGCAGTGGCACTTCAAAGCTTAGGCAGCAAGTTAAAAAATTTTTAATAACCCTCAGGTATTGAGTGACTGAGGTTTCACATGCCTGCAAGAAGCAGTAAGTAGTGTTAGACTGCACTGAGCAGAAAAAGTGTTTTGTTTGGTTTTGGTTTTCTTTTGTCCGGAGGCTGCTAAGCATATTCCTCTAAGTGTTGGGGGTCCTCACTGTAACCTGCTCCTGCCCTGGCCATAAAGAATGAACCAAATTGGTGAAGTCATGAGAAACTGTGTTGCTTATTGCAAAAGTAAAACTGGAAAGAGATGATCCAGTTCAGGCTCATTTGTGGGTAGCTCAGATATTTTAAGAGGGAGAAAACTTGGAGCTGGCATGAACTGGTGTTTCTGAGAAAAGCATTTGTAAATTTTCCATGCAACTAATGCGTGATAATGTCTGTTCAAGATGATGTGATTTAAAAAAAAAACAGATAGCAAAAAAGGATGATTGGAGCAATCTATTTTAATTATGCTTCATATTTGTAGTTCTTTCCAAAACTCCATAAAAATTACCAGAAAACAAAACTGAACTAAAAAGGTTGCTTCCTGTTAGCTTATAATTAAAGTGTCCTGATTTGAAACTAAATATAGCCTTTGCACTAATTTTGGTAATTTTTTGCTAGCCTGGGCTCTTTGCACATGTAAACACAACAGTCTAATCACTCACATTTATTCAGATCCATAATTTACATTTAGTTATGTTAGAAAATAGTGTATGACTTTGCTTATTTACATGATAATTACTTTTTTTACTTTGATTTGTGTCAAGCTATTTTTGGATGAGAACTGGAATTCAATTAAGATACAAAAAGCAAGCATTTTCATTCTGTTTTTTATTAGATAATGAAGGTACACAGTAGCTGTGCAGGAAATACAAGACGAGTTGAACAGAACAGATTACGCAAGGAAAGGACATATTATCTGTAGGTAGTGAAATGAATTGTTTCTTTTTTTGGTCAATATGTCTTACAAAATTGTAGAGCTAATAGATCTCAGCCTTTCCAATCTCATTTATACAGTGACCAAAAAAGAAAGTATAGTCTTCCTTGGTTTTCCAGCTTGTTATAAAATTCTTAGTGCTGATCAGAACATTAGTTGTTGAATAAAAACAATAATAAAAAAAATAATAAATTTAAGAAAACCTCCTAGAAATTCCAGAAAAGGCTCCAAATTGTAGGGAAGGCAGCTTTTTGACTTCAGCAAACTTCTAGACTTTGCACTGGCACTTGCTGGTGTGAAATTAGACCTTTAAGACACTATGTTAGAATTTCACATTAATTTCTTAAACAGCTTCACTTTCTGAAAGGAAGATCCATTTCAATGAAAGGTTGAAAACATCTTTAAAAAAAAAAAAAAAAAACAAAACGCAGCTATTATTCCTCCACAGGAGCCCTCCAATTGCTCCTACTTCATTACACGTCAAAACAAAAATTCCTGCAAGAGGCTTCTCCTGGAACAGGGTCTACCATGCAACTACCCACTGCAAGTTTTTGTCCCTGGTTCCTCAGAGAATTAGCATCACCTAAACAGCCATTTCATTGCCATTGCTCAGCTTTGCAGGGTATCATTACTCCACTTTCTTCCCCTGACCCTCCCTGCTGGTAAACTTTTCTGTCCTGTTCAGCTGGAGTTCAGGTTTTCCTCCACCTGGCCATGCTGCCACAACAGGTCACACAAGAAGCCCAAGGGTAAAATATCCTTGGCTGTCCAAGCAGTCACCCAGTGGCTTTCTTCTAGGGAAGGGTCTGCAGCACTATCATGGGGAGAGTCAGAAGAGGGAAGTGGCTGCAGCCCAATCTCTTTTGCATCTCCTAAGCAACCATTAAAACAGATTAACAGTCTTTTCATAATGACACCAAGATAAAGGGATTTGGCAAAATGGGAATATCATTTCCTGTTGACTGGTAAGGCTTCACAAATGATCTTTGGTCACCAAGCACAGTGAATCTGTGTTTTGCAATAAACAGCAAGTATGAAATAACCCCCTTTATTATTGCAACATGAACCAAGAGTATCACAGCTTTCTTGGCCAGCCTGTGTGCACCAAATCAGGAGCTGCTATAGAGATAGGTCTTTGTTTTTTTGGCCTGCCATCCAAAATTTTCCAGTCTTTTAGAGTACTTAAAATGTCTCTGTGCACTAAGGAAGACAGCAGATTTTTGTTACCATTGATATTTATACTGAAAGAAATCCCCTGATTCAGTGAACTGGGACTTTAAGACAGTTGCTATGTATGACAACAATATTAGAACAAAGAAAACCCAATGAACATACAACTGCCTTATTCACTATGACAAGGCCCACCCCTACCTGACCCCTCCAGTTTTGCTAGTGACATTTGAAATATTCAAGTTGTCTTCTCTGTTATGTTGAAGTGCAACAGTGTAGGGTCCTGCTTTCTGTATCCTATAGACCCTGTCTGCTAGGGGTCAGTCTGAAGCGCAGCCTTTTTTTGATGCATTAATTTCTCCCATTTACCTGATTTGCCTGCTGTAACCCTTGAGTTGTTCCCTGTACTGTCCCCTTATCTACAAAACTTCTGCCTGGAACAGCAGACTGCTGTCCTACAGTGCCCGTGAATCTGTGCTGTGCACCCCTGGTCTCAAAATACTGTCTACTTACTTGTCCCTCTGTTGCATTTTTCATGCCAGTATGCATTATCCTAAGCTGTTCTTAAAAGCTGGTTCCATTTTCAAGTTGCAAATACTTGGTGTTGTCACAAAGATGCTGCATAACCATAACTCAGACCATTGGATTTGTCCCAGCACTTTTAAAATTTGCCAGAGAGCAGCATGGATGTCGTGATCAGTGGAGTGAGAGTGTGACACTCTGGAACTGGGGACACACAGCCTCCCCCTGTTCCTCACAGACGACTGAAACCTCTCTTCTCAGGCAGGACCAGCAGATGCCTGTCTGGTTTGGTGCCTGTCAGTTTAATTGCCAGGCCAGTGTTAAACCATGACATTTGAGCACGTAGCTTTTAATCTGATCTTTCTCTTGCTTTAAAGTTTGTTACGATTCTGGTACTCACCACCATTCTCTCTGGCTGGAAATGTTGGCATCTGTTTGGTTTTGGTTTGGTTGGGGTGTTTTGTTTGTTTTGTTTTGTTTTGTTTTGTTTTTCAAGCTCTGAGCTCTGATGCTTATGGGCCTGAAGGAAAACCCAAACCAGATTCAACTGAAGGAGGTTCCTGGAATCTCCCTCAGGGATACACATGTCCTTTTCTGACTAGAGAGGGTTTGGCTGAGGAGGCAGAAAGAAGCAACAAGGTTGCAAAAGCAACCTAAGGTAATGGAACAAAAAAGAAAGCAACAAGAAAGAAGCAACCTAGGGTAATGGAACAAAATGCATTTTGGATTGAAATCTGCAGTTTCCAGGCTCTCACCGCTTAGACTGCTGTGGATCATGCAGACCTTGCTGTCTTAAAGAAATCTCTGTTCATTCTCTCTTCTCACGGTCTGGCTTTTTGTTCCTTCTCTGTTTTTTTCTTTGGTTCCATTTGTCTAAACTGAGCAAAAGTAATCATAACATAGTTCTTGCTGTGCTCACCAATAGGGCCGAAGCTGCTTTTTTTCCTTTCACTACAGTGTTGAGGTTGTAGAAAATGGTAGCCAAGCACCACAAGAACACAGAAGAGAAACACGGGGTGAGTGAGAAGCACATCTGACTGCACCTGTAACCCTATATGTACATCAGCAGCTTCTACTACAATCAGGGCAGATAGCAAAGGCTTTCCAGGAACAACCTGCTGCTAAAACATGCATTGGCAGGAATACAGGATTAGGGGTGAGGGAGAACAGAGAGCAGATCTTTCATTGCTCCTTGCTACCCCAATTTGTTGCCTCCTGGCATTCGCCTTCCTCCCACCTGTCACCCCCCCCCACCCCCCGTGTCTTCTGACACCTCCTTAAAGACACCCCCTGGAGCAGGACCACATCATAGAGCTCTTAGTATGGAGAAAAAGTCTGTGCTGGAGGTTGAAGCAAGAGGGACAATTGCTTCCCACTTCCCAGTACAGTATGTTACAGGGGGCTGTTGCAAAGCTTGGCTGCCTGACAGTTTCGTTTGCAAGAGCATTGGCCCCTTTCCAAGCAATTCTTTCAGGTCTCATTGTTTGGTAGGAAACAAACAAGGGGAACAGCACTGGGTGGGCACACCAGAAGAGGGTCTAAATATAGCAGGGCAGCATTAGGGAGCCAGGCTTCTTAGCCGAGGCTTACTCTAAAGATAATGAATCCCCTCTGCTAGTCTGCAGAAAAGACACTAGCCCTGCTATAGCCACCCCAGTTACACAAAAGGGTCCCCAGATGTTCCAGTTATTGGCCAGTTACAACAACTCTACACTGGCCATAAAAGTTGAAAGCAGCCTGCTAAGCTGCATAAGTAATTGCAAAGCATAGAGAGAATATTATTGGTTCCAGCCTGAAGACTTCTGAGTACTTTCTGCTATAATTCACACCCAATATAACTTCAGCATGAGTCAGGAAATAATCTGAACTACAGATTTAGACAATGAGGTGTCAGAATGAAGGCAAGCCAAGTCCTCTAGGCCTGTGATGGAAAGAAGATAACTTTGTGCCACCTTTGCCTGGAGGTCTTGAGGCTCAGTAGGATTCAACCTAAATAACATTGCTGACAGCACTGCAGGGCTGGTGACATTTCTGAAAGCAGTGGAAAAGAGAAAGCAAATGTGCCAAAGAACTTTAAAAACATCCTGCACAACCTGGCACATCCCTACAGAAAATACGTCCTGATAGAACAGTCAGGGCACCAGTAGGGAACTGTTAAAGAAGAAACATGGTTTTCCCAGAGGGAGTATATGGAGAACTGTAACATTATTTATCCTGAGAGAGGAGGAACTCAAATCTCAAGCAGAAGGAATCTCCTTACATATGTGATTCCCATGCTTGTTACCTTCAGCATTTCAGAGTACTGTAGAAAGGCAAGTTGTTTTTCCACTTAACTTGGGTACACACCTGATGGTGAAGGATGTGGTGCAAGGCAGGAAAAGAAAGCCTAAAAGGAAGAGAGGATATGGTTACCCTTCCAGAGAAGACAATAGGAGATCACTTGTGCAGACCCACCAGTGCCTTCCCTACAGGGATTTAGCTCAGCAAGTAGAAATAAGAAACAACAAATGTGTTGGAACCTACCACTTGCAAGAACACCTGGCCTTGCCTGCCACAGCTGCTAGCACTCTACCCATCACAGCTGACAGCCCTTTTGCAGAGGTGTTTGCAAAGGGGACATGTAGCTTTTTGCAAACTTGTATTTCCTCTCTTCTCACTTCCTGTCACCAAATCATATTCTAACCTTGCTAGAGACAAAGAGAAGGAGTGAAGATGCAGTTTGTCCTAACTGGAGACCATCATCATAACTTCAGTTCTTCACAGGACCTCTTTTTTGTGGTGCTGGATGTACAGACACAATAAAAGGACCCTTAGTTGAAAGCTTGTACTAAAACAAGATGTAACTCTCTCACAAAAAAGATGACTCTCAGAAGTGATCAAGAGGAGACCCTAGAATAAAAGAAGTCAGGTTTTAAGTGGCTTTTAAAAATAGCTCAGAACAGGGTAGCTTTTATCCTTAAAATAGTGAGCTTCCCCTGAGCTATTTGTTGGTTTTTTTTCCACAGCAAATTAGATTATTACAAAGCAACCCTTATCTTCTACAGAAAGTGCTCAAAATAGATTATTGCTTGAGTGAACACCTAAACTAATCTCTTTCCTCCCTTGCAGCTTAGCCCTTACAGCAGAGATTCTTTCTCAGTCCTTAGCCTTGCATCAACATTAAAATAACACAAGTGCAATGGATTGCAGTTTTTATGCAGTTAGGTTAACTACAAATTTCCTTCTCTCGTGGCAAGATGATTAGCAGAAAAAATAATAAAATAGGGACAGCTGAAGATGGAAATACAGGCAGTGAAATGAATGTTGGTGTCAGCATCCTCTGAGTGGTGGTGAGCTGGGCTAATCAGAAATTATACATATAGGGTTCTTTACAGTATACCAGCAATACTGTTGGTTGGCAGAATTGAAAGCAGGAGAGATAAAATAGTCTCTCTTTTATCTTTATAGGCCTCTGGCTCAATAAATTTCTCATTTTTGCTGGAAGAGTGTTTATAGGATAAATAATGGGGGAAATTCCTACAAAAGCAGTGGGGTACAAATGTGGAGGAATGAGTACTGGAGTCTTCTACTCTCCTTAGGAGTGTTGTATTATAGCTGATGGACATAGTGATTAATTAATGAGTGCCTGAAATGATAGATCTCCTCAGCATTTTCTTGCCTGATTATGTTTCCTCAGCTACTAGAGATCCCAGCTGTGCTTAAGAATCTGCTTAGTGCTTGTGTTCATAGGCTGGCAAAACATGAGAAGCAATGGGCTTAAGGTTAAGGCATTTCCCAGGTTCATAGGTGCGGTTGATTTGACTTTTTTGTTTTGCTATAGAGTCACAACTTAGTTTTTAGCAGTTTGTCTAATTTCCATAGGTCTCCTTGGTTACCTGATCAGGGGGAAAAAAGGTTTCCTGGTTTGGTGGGAATCTTTAATTTTGTTACTTGCAGTGAGGCAATGTGCTGAGGAAATCTCGTCTCTCTCTATGTAGTGATATCATGTTTGTACTCAGCACAGGGCTGCCAGCAGCCTTTTCCATGTTATCTGAAAAGCTGCTGACAGGATGCTCTTGAAAAGGCCTCTGTGAGTTTGGAATGGCTCCATTGTGTGAGGTTTGTGGCCCTTCTGCCTCACCAAATGGGTAATCTTATTGGTAAAAGGCTTGGAGATGGTAGAGACCAGGCCTCTGAAATGAAGGAAGCTTTTGCTAGCTGTGTGGCTTGTCTGGTAGAGTTTTTCTCTGAATGTTTGTTTTATAACAGTATCGTAAATTATTGTGCTATCAATTGAGTTTTACACTGGGAGACATAAAGCCTTGCTATAACAGTCTTATCTTGTTTAAATAGAGAAAAATTGGAGTCCCCAGCCAAGAATTAGAGTTCCTTTGTGCTAAATCCTGTACAAAGACAGGATTAAGCAACTGTCACTGTTCAGGCAAGTTTGTGCTCTGAGTGAGGGAAGGGAGATGTGTTCCTCATCTGTTTTTCTGCATGTAAGACACAACTGAAATGACTCTCGGCAGGCCGGGTGGTGAAAAACATAGTTGCATGTTTTGTAGTTGTGGTGTGTATAGCCAGTAACCGAATATCATGCTATATTAGGCTGCTTACATACTTCATACTTCACTACATCTGGGGAAATAATCAAGGAGGTGGAATGGGAAGGTGTATATAACTGCTACTAATATCTTTGTGACTACACCTAGCCCTCTAGCCATTCTTGGACCTATGGCCTAAACAGCAAAGTGAGAGAAAAGTACCTTCCTGGCAAAAGGGATGTTCTCTTTGTTCTCTTTTGGTTGACTTCTATGAAATCACTGTGATGACATCACATCATAAAGCAGACTCATAACTACAGCCTTCTGGGCATAGGTAGGACCTTCTAGTTACGGTGTCAGGTTGTGGGTAGGCAGCTAGCAAGATAACGAAGCTTGGTATCTCTCACATGTGAGATGCCTTCTTTGCGTGCAGCTGAAGTGCTTCCATCTGCAAAGTAGTTAACAGGCAGCTGGCAGACAGACACACAGAAGAAGGTGTGTCATGATTTGGGGCAAGAGAGCCTTCTGGAAGGCAGAAAGGGAGGTGAGAGCTGGGGGGAGACAGGGCTTGTGGCTGTGAATAGGGTGAAATAAGGAACAGGGCGTAGTGGGTGTTCTGTGACAAGGGGAACCAAAGGGTAGCTCCACAGTCGTGCCATCTGATGTGTACCCAGGGAAACAAAAGCCTCCACGCCAGGCTTTGCACTTCACAATACAAAACAGCTTTGGCCACTGAGGTGGGAGCAGGCAGGAAACCGGGCTGGAGAGGGGTAGGAGACTAAAGAGAGTATGCGGAGGGGAGGGGAGGGAGGGAGGGTGAACCGGCGTGTCAGTGCCTAACAATGAACTGTCTGTGTCAGGAAAACAGCAGCAGGGCTATTTTTAGGGGGTTCAAATCCTCCCCCCCCCCCCCACCTCCCTAGGTCTTCTACTCCCTGGCCCCCCTTGCTCTTTTGTGCTGAGTGGCGCCTGGCAGATCGCTGGAGATTTTAAAGCTACGGATAGGAAAGAGCTCAAACACAATGAAGGAAACGCAGCAGGGAGGGGAGAGATGGGTGCCCAGAAATAGCTGGTGTGACGCTGTGGCCCTCAGCCCTTAGAAAGGGAAGAAATACTTAGGTTTAATGAGCAGAGCTGTTCCCCGGTTAGAACTCTGAGTACTTCTTGAGTCACCGATAGCTTCTCTGTAAGAACAGGGAGAGATGAGTTATCCATTCTACTTTAATTCACACATAAATGCTGGCTCACCACACCTGCTCTCAAGCTGAAGGCCAAGGCATTACAGATCAGCAGCCAAGTGGGATGGGAAGGTGCCCCACCTTCCTGCATGAGCCTGCATCCCTCTCTGCTAGGGAGGCCCCCGTGACTAACTTCAAATCCTGACCTATTTTTGCAGGTTTAAAGGGAAGGGATTAAAATAAGTGCCATGCACCATGACTTCTTGACTTCTTGATTTGGCCTGCGGCTCTGTGGGGCAATTGGCCATCACACCCTGGTATGGCAGTGGGGACTAGGAAGTAATCTCTGGAGAGATTGCTTCTGTGAGAGCTCTGGCTTGGCTTGGTGCTGCTGTTACTCTGCAGACTCACTTTTTTTTTTTTTTTTTTTTTTTTTTTTTTTTTAAATAAAAATCTCCATTCTTTCCCATCTGTTTCAACTTTCAACTCCTTTTTGCTCTTCATACTTCTGGCTCAAGTTCTTTTCCTCTCTGACTTTGCCTGTTCTTGTCTGTGAAAGCTTTTCCAGGAGGGATACTAGCTTACTCCTTAGCTCTGCCACTCACCCTGGCTATTGCAGAGACCTCCCCTGCCTCCTAGGCTGTTCAAATCCAGTCTTATTTTTTCCTCTATGGAAGAGAACGTTGCCCCTTTCCCTCATTAAAATCCCCTGGCTCAGCACTGATTTCAGGCTTTGATATGAACCACTTTGTTTGTAAAGCCTCCCTTGTTTAGTCCTCAATCACCTTGCCTGACCTCCTTCTCCTCCTCCTCCTTCTCCTGGTCCTGGTCTCCCCAGGCAATCCTGCAGCAACCTCCCCTCTGTCCTCTCACTGAACCTCATCCACTGAACCTCATCATGACATGGGGAAAGCCACGCCTGTAGCCCAGCCTGCCTGGCAAGAGCTCTGCTGCGGCTCCTCACACCGTCCTTCACCCACACAGGGCAACAGGACAGCAAATTTTAATACCCAAGAGACTGTCTATAAAATTAGTAGCTCCTCTTCTCTGGATTTGTGTCTCAGAAACTGTTGGGTTTTTTTTTGTTGGAAGTGGGGTAGCAATCTCTACTTGCCCCACCATGGCTCTCTGGTGGCAATAGTTGCTGGTTCTGCAGCCTGGCCCTGGGCAACCATCACCCACTCACAGCCCAGCTGGGGACAGGGTAGCATAGCCGGCCCCTAGATAACCCAAATCAGACAGCAGTGCTTGACTTCTGCAGTGTTCATCAGACACTGGGATCTGCCACCATGCCTCTCAAAGATGGTGCTTCCCTCAGTGGCTGCAGGGAACCGTCACAGAGATGAATCAAAAAAATTCAGCTGAAAATTCCTACTGGGCTGCGAGAAATTCCAAGGGGGAAGGGTGATGGGCTGACCTAGCAGGCTGGCCTACAGGTGCCCCTTGGAACAGGGCTGTGCAGCAAAGGGGAGGATGCCCCATGCTGCATGGCAACCGTGCCAGAATGCTCCCCACTGTACTTGGGGCAGTAGCTCCCTTGTTGGTGATGCGAGGAAGGGGTTGATTTTATTTTTGATTTATTTTTTTTTTAATTTTTATTTTTAAATAAACAATCTTCTATTGAAGACATCCTCTTTGGTTAGTCTTGCAAGGCAGGAGAGGGGAAACTGTACCTAAAATGAAGGAGGGCATGGAGGTGAGGTGCAATGGGCCACCAAGCAGAGCCAAGAGGGGATAAGCAAGCGTGGTGGACACAGGCCCTGTTAGTGATACAATCTGATGTAGGGTGATGGAGAAGACCAGCATGAGTCCTTTAAATATTCTGTTTGGTTTGTGAAGGGGGGTGTCTGCAGAGGGGAGTTTGAGGACTTCAAAGAAGATGGTATGGCTACTTGCTGGGTCTCCCCTTGCTGGTCTGGTGATGGGTCTCAGTCCTGCATGGGAGGGCTGGTGTGAGTGGGAGGACATGCCTTGTTCCTGAGGGGCAAGGAGAGGGCTTTTTCTTCTTACAGAAGGCAGACAGCTGCCTGGGTATCAGAAGGATGCCCTGGCGAGACATGCAGGACTGAGCGTCCTGTTGTCTGTTCTGACCCGTTTGAAGTCTTCCCCTTGGCAGGCAGGCAGGATGCGTGGCGGCACGCGATGGGCTTGGCCACACGATGGCATGGGGAGGGATCTCGTGCACCGAATCGACATCGAGGTGCTGTGAGAAGCCCAGGATTAATTCAAGGAAGTTTTAAGTGCAAATAAGCACTGAAGGTTCCTGAGAATAACCATCGGTCTCATGGTAAAAGCTCAGTTTCCTCCCTGAGTCAGGGAGCAGGAGCTCAGGAGCTACCAGGCCAGACATCTCTCTGGCACCCTCCTGCAAATCATTTTCCTCTTAACCCATCAGCCAGCAAGCTGTAAAACAGGGATAATGATGATAATTACTGTGATAAACTGCACAATAGGAGTTATAATTGCCCAAGCTCCTTTACTAGGGCTCTTGGTGTTTTTTCTTGTATGTGAAGTGGTAACATCCAACACTTCTGAGGAAAAAAAAAGGAAGTCACCATGCCAACAGCCAGAATGAATTCCTTTGGCAGCAGCCGGATCACAGCTGAAGGCTTGATTTCTCTGAAAAATGGCTTTATGTTAAAATAAAGGTAGTGAGTTTGCAGAGGTCTGTGGGAGATGGGGTTTCTCTGTCACATGAGGCTGCAGAGCCCAAGACTGAGCAGAAAGGTGGGCTAAGGGAGTCCTTTGCCCCATTTCCTTACCAGTTTTCCTCCAAACCAAAACTAGTCTACTTGCCTGATTTTTGGTGAAAAGCTGCAGTTTCCTGTTTGTTTATTTTTCAGCCAGACCCATACAGTTTTATTTGGCATGGAGCAAAAGGAGGCAGTGAAGCCTTAGCAGAGTTACATTTGCTTCCCTAGGTGAAAAGTTCTGGCTGCATACCCAGCCCTATAAAGACATAGAATTTCTGAGGTGAAAAGTGTGGGGAAAGTGCAAGTGATTGTTTTTACGAACAGTGATATGTGTGTGCTGAATGTTAGCCTAGAAAGGTGTTGGTGGGAGGGAGGCAGGACTCAGGGTGAGAGAGAGGGCAGACCTGTCCTATTTCCCTCCTTGCTTCTACTGAGTTATTTCTGTTCCTTCTTTTTACCCCACCTCATCAGCTCATGGGAGCTTCTTTTGGGAGATAACCCCAAAATATGTAAACTTAGATACCTGGATGGCCTCTGTTTCTGCTTGCTGGGGAGCTAGGTAGAAGGGAGCCAAAGGTTTCCTTCCTCCCTTTTCTCTTTAGTTTGCCAACTTTCTTTCCCCCTTGCACTTCGGTAGCTCCAGCTTGCACCTCCGTAGAGGAAGGCAAATCCTGAAGTGACAAGAGTCAGGAAGGCGTGTTGTGCCGAAGGACTTGATTTAAGAGAAGCAGAGATTTACTGGAGTGACTCTTAGTCTCTCTTCTCCTCACCAGCCCCTCCTCGGGCCTTTTCAGAGCCGAGGGTTGGTAGTGCAGGAAGGATCTGACTGTGCTGCGGGCTGTGGCTCAGCTCGCAGTGATTTCCTCTCAGGCAGCCCGTTATCTGTCGACTGTCAGGACAGGCTTTCCCTCTTCCTCCCTTGGTCCTCATCCTGTCCCCCAATTCCTCTCCCCGCCTTCCCTCAGTCTCTCACTCACTCCCTCTCACACACACACAAGTACTTCACTGCCAAAAACCGTCCTCCGCCCCCCTCCTCAGCTAACTTCCTTTCAGCAATTTTTTGAGCTGGATAATCCTAGGATTTGTAAAACGGGGGAAAGGAGAGAGAGAACGAGTGGGAGACAGAACAGGAAGCTGGTTTCTCATTCCTCTAACTGTCCGAAGGCAGGAGGAGGGGAAGGGGGGGAGCCAAAGAGGAGCCTTGTGCAGACTCTTCCCCAGTCCCTTTTCATTAGTCTGTTTGAACTTCCAGTCTCCTCCAAAAGCTGAGAGAAGGAAGACCAGGCTGGGACGCTTTCTGCTGGAAGTGGCAACTGTGTGACTGACAAAACCCAGAAGGTGTCTGTGAAGGGTCCCGGGACCGTGCTGAGGAAAAAGACGTTCCCCACGCTGTTGCCTGTCCCCAACTTGCCAGCTCCTGTGTGGGCACCCGTCCACCACCCACTTCCCTCTGATGAGAACCCTTCCGGGCTCGGGCTATGATCGCTGCTGCTACCGCCTGGGGAGCCTTCTCTTGCCCTGATCTCCCTCTGCCACAGGAGCAACCCAACATCTGGTGGGGATTAATGTTTACTTCTCCAGCTGGACGCCGTATGGGACCCCCGATGTTGCTCCCTGGGAGCGGGGCACGGGTGGTGATCTGAGAAGAGCAAGATTTTTGCCACCCAGCGTGAGGCCGGGGGGGAGGGGGGCAAGACAGGAGGGGGGCAAACCTCTTTTGGGACTAACCTCATGAAGAACAAGGGAGCCAAGCAGAAACTCAAGAGGAAGGGAGCCGCGAGTGCGTTTGGCTGCGACCTGACGGAGTATCTGGAGAGCTCTGGGCAGGATGGTAAATGCCTCTTTATTCTCACTCTGGTAGTAGAGGAGCAGAGCGTGTGTTCCCCCCGTTTTTTTTTTTGTTGTTGTTGTTTTTTTGTTTTTTTTGTTTTTTTTTAACTGGTAGGACTACAAACCAGACCTTTCCTAAGGCTGAAGGCTAGACAACCTGGATCTGGTTTATTCCCAGGAAATGTAGTCACCGCCTGGTTGTTCGCAATGAATGAACAATCCGAACATTGCTCCGGTGACGCGTCTGCATGACCCTTGCATGAGTAGCACTGCATGTGGGGAAAGGGCTGGGATAGGGTTCTCAGGCTGCCTGACTGTGGACTGAGGTGGTCAGCTGTATGTTGTGATTCCCTCTCCCACCCACCTGGCTGTGGAAGGGGGAAGCAGGCTTTTAGGGGTGCTCGGTTCAGAAATCAGAACTGGGGTTAGTGTTGCCTCCTCTGGGACTTGGAAATCCTCCTGAAGTCAAGACCAGAGTGTTTCAGGATTGTCAAGAGGAACTGGAAACATCCCATCTGCCCCTCCTGGATTCCACTACAGTTCTCATATTGTCCTTTCACTGTTGGATGGAGACAGGACAGACTGGGGGATGGGATGGGGTGGAGTAGAAATGGCTGTGAGGTGTAGGGGGCAGCTGAGCTAATATTTTCACTACCCTGCCTGTTATCTTACTCTCCTCTCCTCCTCCCCCTGACCTTCATGCCCCCAGATACAGGATGAGAATATGGTAGCTCACACAAGAGGTAAATGCAATAAGATTGGAGGATCATAAGCTTGAAATGGTCAGTCCTGGATGAAGGAAGAAACAGAACAATTTTTCTTAAAAGATGTTGGATGATGAGAGAAGCGGTTGAGAGTCTGGCACACAGAAAGACCTGCAGCTTAGCAAGAGGAAAAATAAATACATGTCTGTTACCAACTCTGATGTGAGCATCATGTTCCAGGTTTAGCATTATGCTCCAGTTTGAATTAACTAATTTTTACCCATGTCAAGCTAGTCCAAGCAAAAAAGCTTCCAGCAGCAATGTCAGCTTTGTACAGGGAGGGATGTACAATCAGGTCTTTCATTTGCTGATGAGCATGTCTGATGAAGTACTGTGTGGAACTACACTGTCAGACAGACAAACAACATAACAGTAGTCCTTTCCATTGCACAGTGAAGAGGGAAGTACGTAGGTCAGTAAGCTAAAAGTTTATATATGTGCATTTATTCAGGTATGAGGGAAAACCAGTCACTCAATTTCACCGAGAGTCGTCCATAACAATTAGTAAATCTCTTAATTTACATAGCCCTTAAAGGCAATTGAATTGAAATAGCAAAAATAACAAACTTAATGAACTGAGGCCATTTTGGCAGTGTGATATACAAGTAGATAGATTCCATCCAACGCTAACGTGAGCTGCCATGGTGGTAGAGGAACAATTTACAGCTGTTTACAGGAACACTGAAAAACAACCCAGGGAAGGCAGGCACAGACAGTATATTCAGTTAAAGCCGCAAAGGGATTTTAAAGTGAGAAACATAGTTACTGCAATTAAAATTAGGCCAGAATAGCAAAATTTATTCTCAAAATCCTATAGTTTTTAAAATATTTTTTTTGGGCACTGTCTCAAGTATCATTTGTGGGATGGTTCACAGTTCCAGCCTACTTATCTCACTGTGCTGAGGTGCAGGGGGTAGAATATGAAGTTCCTTTCCCTTTATGCACCACTGAAATTTGCTGAATAGTACATCCCATTGCCCAGTGCTGTGGGATCAAGAAAAGAAAGACTCAATTGTTATAGGTTTATTGGGGAACGGTGTAAGTTGGCTTGGTACAAATCTATTCAAGGAGACAGGGAGAGAAGTGAGAGAATTAGAGATGCTGTTTGTTTTTACTGGTGGGGCTCTCAGGATCAATAGGAAAGTGACAATGTATACCAAAGAGACGTTTTGGGAAGAAAGGTCCACATGTCACCAGGACATCAGACACTTGTAACCTGTAACGATGAAACAAAATTACAAGAGAATTTACGGTATGAAAGATAGCAGAATTGAGGGTAGTTGAATTCCCTGCTAAGAATTATTTCCAGTTCCAAACTAGTGCTCCTGCAAGCAATGGCTTTGGTAGAGAAGAAAAACAATCACTTTCTCTGCTTTAGATAGTATTATGTGTTTAACTGGTGGGAATACAGACTCTAGTTGTTCCCTGCTTGGAAGCAATGAAGATGTAAGACTGTTCATGGTATCTGGGAGTGATGAGGAGGGGCAGAGCACTTTGGCTGCTGTCCAGAAAACATTAATTGTGGTCCTTTGTGAAAGCACATTTTAAAATGCACCCAGAAGGATTAACTGGAAAAGAGGAAGAGGCTGTAGGACAGGCAGGACACAAGTCAGATTGGTTGTGCTTTCATGCTCAGATCTGCTTTACACCACCCTCCAATGCTGCTTCGTGTGAGTGGTCCTGCACCCTGGCACAGGAAAAGAGCAGCAGAGACCTGCTTTGATGTTGCTGGGGATGGCAAAAGGAGAAGAGTTGTGGCCAAGGCTCCTGTAGACAATTCAGTTTGCCTTTTTGTCTCTGGATGAGTATATGGCCGCTACAGTCAGGGGGTGCTGTGCTACTTGTATGGTGCTGGGTGGAGGAGATGCACAATTTGAGTCCCTCCATGCTTGTGGTTGCTGAAGAGCAGCTTGTGCTTTCTGCAGGGACTATAGTCCCTGTGTTGTTGCCAAATTCCAGTGGAGAGAATTATATTCTGTTTAAGGTATCAGCATTTCCTCTCCTGTCATTTAACTGTTTAATAACTTGCTGTAGTCTGCCTCAGAGCCAGCTATGTTTCAGTGAAGGAGGAAAAGATCCTGCTGTCTCCCTTACCAGACAGATGTACCTAAGGCTCTGTTATAAAGAGCTTTATGATAACACAATTAAAGATGTGGCAGAACTACAAAGTATTTAAGAGCCCTGTAGATGGAAATACTATAGCAGGTACAGTGATGTAGCTCAGGAGACTAAAAATGAAATATAAAGCGTTTAGCCCTAAGCTGATTCTTCAGATCTGACCCATGATGGACAGATGTTACTGTTTGGTAGCTGGTTAGAAAGTCAGACGTGTTGAATTTATTGTATTTCAAATCAGTTCCTGTCACTACTGCGTTTGACCTTGCTTGGCCTTTTTCTGCTGGCAGTCTCCACACAGACACTGGTCATGCTCCTTACAGGGGCAGACTGCTATCAATATTCCCAAGCATTTAAATTCATGACTTGGGCAACAAAAAATCATGAGATACAATAAAAGTCAATGCTGAGTTCTTTCCCTGCTTTCTGTTTTCTGAAACTTCACTGTGTATCTGAGTTCTGTTTTCGAGTCTTTCTCCTGGCAAGAGGGCTAGAAATTTGGGGAAAAAAAAAGGTTTTCTTCCTTCCCACTGAAGTCTCAAACAATGACTTTAACAGCAGTGAATTTAAGGACAAGCTCACATAAGATAAAAAAGAATGGCAGCTGGCAATACCAATGAATAAGTGTTGTTTAACTTCATGTAGTCCTTCTGTTGCTGCCAGCACTGTATCCACACATGGAGGAGAGTGATCTTTTGGAGTGTCAGAGCTTCACTAGAAAGCAGTGTCAGGCTTTGGGCACAGATAGGCACCTATGCAGGAGAAAGTTAGTGTCAATTTCTTCTACTAAAACATTTTCCTGTGTCAAACTTGAATAGTATTGTATGGGTTCAATGGGGCCAACAGCCTTGAAGGATTAACATCAGAGCCATATTTTGGCCTCTTGATAACCAGCCTGGTTTCCAGAGGAGAGAAGCTTGTAGCACCTCTACTGAAGTCAATTGGAGCTGAACGTCTGGCCACCAGTTGCTGTGAAAACAAAAGGTTAATTTTCTGGTGACGGATGAGGCGGTAGAGAAGTCAAGATTCAAGGTTTTGCACAGACTTCAGTTGAGGCAGGACAATCTGAACCACCTAAGAAAACAATCACAAAGAATAGTCTTGTTTCTGGTTATATCAAAGAGGTGTTATAAGAGGTCACTAAAAAAGCTAAAGCTAATAAAGGGAGAGGGACTAAGTTTAAGACTGCGATTTCATGTACACAATGAGGTGCAACTTCCATTTTTAAAAAAAGAAATTCAACACAGTATCTATAAAAAAATTGAATGGGCTGGTGTCATTCGGTTTAATTGCCGGGCCAGTGTTAAACCGTGACAGACCAGAAAATCACCTTTATCTTGGCCCAAATGAGGACAGCTGGTAAAAGTTAATCCAGTCTTTTGCATCGGTGCCACTGCTGAGTCAGATCTACCTTTGCTTCATTTGCTTAGAGTCAGGTAGGACTTGAAGAAAGGCTGAATTGTTTCCTTCATTTTTAGTATGAGAGTGTCCAGATGTTGGGATAGAAGGTGCTCCCAGGACTGCAAAAAGCCAAATCTCAGATTAGATGCCTTGTTCTAGGGTGCAGGTCATCTCTGTGAGTCCTAACTTCCCCTATTTGCTGGAGAGTTAATTCTGGTGTTGCTGTACCCCTCTGTGGTTTCTTGCACATCTGTTTCCTGCCTGATGTTGTCTGGTTGGGATGCAATGAGATCAGCTTTTCCCCTTAACCCCCTCCCACACTCCCCACAGCTCCCTCAAGTCTTCTCATCCTGAGCCTGTAGGCACCCAAAGCACTTTCAATCTCTGCCTAATGCTGCTTATTGGCTTTGTTTGCTATTTGCTGTAGAAATTTAGCTGCTTCATTTGAGGAGCTTTGAAGCCACCACCTCTCATGCTCTTCATTTGAGGCTCCTTCTTAATGCAGCATAGAGCAAGGTCAGCCAGCAGCTCTCCCTGAGGCCAGGGAAGGAAAAGGGAGCTGTTGTCTGCAAATGTAGCACAGGGAGACGGGTGAGGAAACCCCTGGATTGCAATGTGGGGAATGGGACAACAATACCGGTAGCCCACATGATATTCTTCTACTCTGTGTGGATGTGAAATGACTACTTCTGTCTTATCTCAACTGTATTTGAATGAAAGAGTAAGGAAAATTTTCTTTTAGAGTTACTGGTCTCATAAAGGCAGGGCAGCTCTGGCTTCCCAAGTTGAATCTTAACCAGTTTTGAGAGCTGCAGTAGGTCAGGACATTACTGTAGGATAGGCAAGTATTTCTGAGGGAAAAAATTAACAATATATCAGTACTACTACCCTTTGTCCAAAAAAAAGGTGTCCTTGGGTACTCTTTGGCTACTTCGGTGCATCCCCGGTTCATGCTACCTTCTGCCTCATTTTGATGCCATGTGTTTGATTGTGAAGCTGCCTTGTCTGTGCTCAGATGAATGAGGAAACCTGTCACTCAGGAAGCAAGTAGTTTGCTTTGCAAACAGGCTCCCCTCGGTGCCAGTCTTTAAACCTGCTACTCAGATGTGAAGCAGCTTTTCTGGGTCATGTGGCTTTACTTCCTCACACTTGGATGTGCAGCTGCATGTGGGATAAGAGCACATAGGGATGTGCATGATGGTGTGTGCAAGCCCATAGTACATGTGTCTACCCCACAAAGATGCATTCATGTCCACGTAGGATATTTTTTTAAGCTACTTTTACCGTTTTGATATTTTGAAGTGAATGTGTGTCCATGATTTTGGGTAGGTGCTTCTGGTTAGCAGTGAATGTGTGCAGTCTTGGGAAAACTGCTGAAGGATAATTAATGGCAATCTGGAGGAAAAAGATGTGGTTTTTTTGTTTTTAATGTCCCTTTGGAAAACTTAAAATGCCCCAAGCTCATTTAATCTGCTGCAGTAGAATGAAGAATTGCATTCATCCTTCTCTCAAAACTAGAAACTGTGGCACTGGGGATTTCTATCTCAAGAACTGATTCAGCTGAAAAGAAACCTTTTTGTCTCTTTGTGGCCAGATTGCTTTCAGTCCAGATCTTTTACCTGACCCACCTCACTCTGAGGCTATGAAAACACTTGTCTTCCTGCAAGGAAGGAAGCAGCGAGAGCTTGAAGGAGAAGGGAACAAGAACAACTGCTTGGGCTGGCTTGAAAGGCATTAATCCTCTTTTTAATCTGTTGTGCTGCTTCAGTCTGCTCCCCATTTTCACACTAAGCACCCTCCTGACCTATGCTCTTTGGAGGCCATCCCTGGCTGTAGTCACACAGCCTCTGTGGATACTTAATCTGCAGCCCCTTGTCTTTGTGACAGGAGCAAAAGGGACAGTGGGGCTCTGAAGTCTGGGAGCGAAAGAAGGGGAATGTATTATTGTACAGTGGAGGAGAGCTGTGACAGAGTGGCCCTGAGGGCTGAGTACATGAATTGGTGGGTGGAGGAGCTTGGCCAGGCTTGGGGGCAAAACAGCTCCATGGCCTTTCAGAGTCAGCCAAGGCATGTCTAGTTGACAAGGGAACGAGAAATATTACTGCCAAAAGGGATAGTGTGGGTGAAATTATTAATAACATGAAGGTTGCTTTTCCTCCACCTGCTCTCACAAGCAGAACATCACATTATGAGTTCCAGGTATCAGACTCTATGGCAACCAAGTGAGAGCAACAAGACACTGGGAACAATAGGAGCGAAAGCTGTCTTCTCCTGTTACTCTGCTCTTCCTCCTTGTTTAGGATGATGTTTGTCTTCCTCAATCTGTTTTCGGTTTCTGGGAGCTTGATTTTTGTGTCTTAGAGGCACAGCGTTACTGCAGTTAAACATTCATGTTGCGAGCTCAGCTCCTTTTTCTGTTATGACTTACCATTGCTAACACTGCCTGACTATCAGAAAGCTCTCCCATGTTGCCTCCTGTTTTACATTTCTCTTACCAAGCTCTGCAGGAGGCACACGTGTTGTTTGCATGCACTAAGGCCCACTTTGATCCCGTCTTCTCCCCACCCCCTGTGAACAGCATGAATCACATATCTTGCCTGCAGACTCTCGATTAGAAAATGTATCTTGATTTAGCAAATGTTTTCTCTTTGTTAGTAACAGCTGATTTCATATGGACTTGGAAAACCAAGGAGTAATGACTTCAACGCTTGTGGTAGCAAAGTTCTCAAAGGTTCAAGGAAATAACTGCAGTGCATGAAATGCTGCCTCTGCACAGAGTGGTCATCCAGCACAGAATGATATAGACATGGTGAACAAGCAATCCGGGAGCAGAACAAGCAACTGTTCTAGGCCTGTTTCTATTCTGGAGATCTTGTGACACAAACCAAATACTAGAAAGCCTGTATCAGTAGCTAAGGCTTTGCATATATGATGTAGTTCTACAGCACCAACATTTGCAGGCATTGAGGGTAATGCCAAAAATGTATATTCTAGTGTTTCTCCTTTAACAGTAATAGGGGAAATGCAAACAGCCTGTCAGTAATGGTACAACCAGCTGTGTTCTGAAGGGCCTTGGGTGGGGTGGCTGTCAGACTGACTGCCCACATCACTGCTTCAACTGGAATTCTGATCCATGCTGGATGAAGTGTGAAATAAAAACGGAGGATGATTAAAGGATGGAGAGCTACCAGCATCTGCCATCAGTCCTGAGCACCAATAGGGTGCCAGGTGCACTTAGAGCTTTGACATGGAAACCTATAGATGCCTTATTGCAAGATGAAAGCTGCTCATCAGCTCCGCTACTGGTTGTTATGAGGGCAACCAGTTGCTAGTTTCCTAGTAGTGTCTACTTCCCATACAGTATCAAAGCCTCAAGCCTCAGCTGTCCTTTGTATGCCAGAGCCTTCAGCTTCTCTGATGATGACTTCAGTGAATGTGTTTTGCATCGTCAACAAAAAAATATATCTGCAGCATGTTTACAATGGACACAGAGAACACTGTAGCATAAATTCAGTGTTAAATTTAATAACACAGGGCAACAATGCTGACTGTATTGTTATCTTCCATGCTTATTTCAATAATGTAGACCACTGTTTTCTACATTGATTTGGAACCACAAGCAGACTTTCTGGTCTCCTGCACCACTGTGACTGTAGACATAAAAGTACATACCATGGGCCCGAGATCTACCTTGTTGACAAATGTCTAGGCCCTGGCATATAATGAAGTTACAGACACCAATACTAAACTTCACCCTCACTTGAGTGCCAAATAAGGCTATCATTGTGGGTGAGAACAAGGAGTTCAGTCCCTAATGCTAGAAGACTTTAGGCACTTAAGAAGACAGGTGAGTCCCAGTCCTCTTCTGTCTCATCCTCATGCCTTGAACATGACCCTGCAACTGGATTAGATTTCCTCTTTTCAGACTGATGAAGGCACTTTTGATCTTAACATTGTGCCAAAAGGGATAAAGCAAAACCCATGTTTTTTGTCTTTGTCTTCAGTTCTTCTGCTTCAGCTGGTATTCTCCTGCTTGGGAGCAGCAGCCTGGCCTAAGTTCAAACCAGCCTTGTGCCAGCAGCTGGTGCTTTGTGTGACAGCCCCAGCTACAAGAAATGCTGGGCTGACTGGGTGGCCATTTGGTCCCAGGTAATTTAATATGAATATGAGAAGAGTTACCTTAACAGCAGTAGAAAATATTACAGAATCACAGAACTATTGATATAAGCAGGGAGCTCTTGGGGTTATCTAGACCAGCTCCCTGCTCAAGTAAGGTCAGATAGAGCTGGTTGCCCTGGACTGTGTTCAGATGTGTTTTGAATATCTCCATAGATGGTGACTTCATTACTTCTCTGGGCAATTTCATTCAGCCCTTGAGTACTGTCAGAGCAAAAAAAAAAAAAACGTTCAGATGGAATCTCACATTTTACAATTTGTGCCTCTCACCCTGTCAATGGGGACCACTGAGAAGGTCCTGGTGCCCTTTTCTTCATTATTTCCCACCAGGTATTTGTACACACTGATAAGATCCCTCTTGGTTCTTCTCTTACCCAGGCTGAACAGTCCTGGCTCACTTAGCCTCTCCTCATATGAGAGGTGCTCCTGTCTCTTAATCATTGTGTCCCCGAGCTGGGCTCTCTCCAGGAAGTCTGTGACCATCTTGTACTGGGAAGCCTGGAGTTGGACACAGGACTCCATATGTGGGCATAAATGTGCTGAGCAGAGTGGAAGGATAAGATCACTTAACATGCTGGCGACATTCTTCTTAATTCTTCTGACGTTCCTAGTAATTCCTATAGTTTCTATCACAAATTGGCCTTGGTCTCCAAGCCTAGGTTTGCAATTTGAGTCAATAATTAACATGCAAAGGGCAGAGTGTTAAGGATCCTTTCTGCTCTGGTTAATACTGAAAACAAATTGTCTTTTCATAAGGGGCTGCTGTAGTCTTGCTGCTGGCCAGCTCAAATGAATTAGTGTATGCTTTCTGTAATATACTGGCATGCTGCATCTGAAGAAATCTTTGCAGAGCCTTGGCTTCATAGAAAGCCTACAAATAACACTGTGAAGCAGCACACCTTTCTCAGGTGGTGGTTGCCCCTCCAAAGGCACTGTGCACCCGACTGGAGGGCTTGTGGTTGGAATTCTTCATTTTGCACTGGCTGCATTGTGTGACCTTCTCTAGCAAGAAGGTCAGAGGGGGAGGCTGTGATACAGGGGGATGTGTTGTGGGTCGTATGGGGCAGTGCATCCCCATGCAGGATTCTCAGCTGTGGCTGCTGCTCTCAGAAATATGCCCTGAGCAGCTGAGCTAGGTTCACAGCCATTTATCTCCAGCTCCTCTCTCTGCCCTCTTCTGCACTCAAGCCACAGCTAGCTAAATGCCTTTGGAAATGCTATTATCTCCTGTGCTCTCTGGGCCCAGGAGTAGCTAGAAGATTTATCATCTGGAACAGGAGGCTTTGTTTAGCTCTGTAAAGCATAGAGCTGTTAAAGAAAGAACAAAAACTAAACCCCAAACCAAATGCAAAGCTCTCTGTCTAAGGTTCTTTCTTGGCATTCTCTCATCTAGGAACATGTGTATGTTTGGTTTTGTGATGTGATTAAATACTGTCACATGGTGAAATGGTTAGGGGAGATATACCTGCATCTCTAAAACAGGCATTGAATATCCAAAGGACCAGGAGACATTCCTATTGTAACTAAACTGTATAACTTTTTCTCCAGAATGCTAGGAGAACAGGTCAGATTCATCAGTACAAGCTTCATTTAATGGATACCACTGTGGTTTTCACCAAACACAGCAGCATTGGTAGTGCTGGGCTTTTTTCTGAAAGGTGCTGTTGTACTCTCAAACTTTCTCTATATGTGGGATTCTGTGAGGAGAATCCAGGCTAGATTTGTGCCTGATTTCACTGTCTATATTTAACGGCTCATAAAAAAACCTGATGATCTAGCAAACTTAGAATGCTGGGAGAAAAGGAAGGCATTTGTTTATCTGGATCTGAATGTTTCAGTTAGGATATTTTTGATAACTGTAAGCATTCCGTATTTGCCATCTCTAGCAGTGAATGTGGGTGTCAGCCCTGTTGCAGACAGGCAGCTCGGGAGCACAACAGGGCCAATCAGCCTGTGGGAAACCCTTTGCTGGATGCGCAACTACTTCTTGTTTTTCTGTTCATCTCTCATCATGGTGCTGCTGGTAGGGATGGCAGCCACACCTCAGGAAGTTCAGAGGTGTGATCAAGCAGGGTGAGCCTCCTTCTGGAATCCCTCGTGTCTTTGCTGCAGTTTGTGTGAAATAAAGAAGCTGTCAGTGGGACTCAATTGCTTTCTTACGCAAAATTCGAGAGGGGGAAAGCTCCACCATTTTGCTCTTTCTCTTTTTATCTAGTAGGCTCCATTTGTTACTGCATTTTCCTTAACCTTGCTTTGGTCAGGTAGTTTCAGATACACAGCAGGCTAAATGAGAACAAACTCTTGTGAAATTTATTACGTCTTCTGCTTCTAATCAAGCCAGGAAACCAAAGCAACAGGCTTCCTTCTAAAATCCTGGTCTCTGCCTTCCAGTCCCGGCTGGAAACCAGAAGTAGAACAAGGTAGAGGAATGCAGCAGAAAAACTTAAAACAAATGTCTTGAACTTCTAAAAGGAGGATGGGGTTTGGCCTGAGGCAACAGCTCAGGGTTACAGAGGGAGTGTGGAGGATTCTCCCTTTTCTCAAGCATTTTCAGTTCCCTTTACTTGCTTTTTCTGGGGGGGGTTTGTTTTATTTTTGTTTGGTTTGTTTCTTTTTTTCCCCTCTCTGTCCATTTCAATAACTTTATTGCCAGGGTGTCAGCATGCACATGTTGCCAAAGTCAATATATCAAGCATCAGCACCTTAGTCAGGCTAAAAGAGGTAAATGAGCTGGTTTTGATCTACTGAGTTCATTATTCTTCCTTCCTGGCTCAATAGCAAGTGCCAGCCACAGAGTGCTGCCCAAGGTTTGCTGCGTAAAGCCACAAATGGGGGCTGAGTCAAGGAAATTCAGTTCTGGATCCCAAGAGCTTTGATTTGGGGTCCTCCTCCAGACATCCCCATACAACCCTGTCCTTAAATCATACAAGTGCAGGCGACCCATCCTCAAGGTGGCAGGCAGAGCCTGGTGGTAGAGGCATCCCGTCAGCACTGCTCATAAACATGCTTCAGAGGTGGGGAGAGAACCAATGTAATAAACACAAAGAAGGGCTAGGAGTCCTAATTAGTCCCCATTCCTAGCCTGCTAAAACACCCATCTGTCACTCTGCTGCAATAATGGGATTTGAGAAGCTTAACTGGATACCACTTAGGCTCCTAAACATGGCAGCTCAATAAACATGCTACTGTTCAGCCTTAAGACCTGCTTGCAGCAATTACAGCCTAAGCAGGTTTATGGCTGGTTAGTGCTTGCATGGGAGTTGCCCCCCCAAAATCTGCTGCAAGAATGGGGTGGGTGCTTCAGAAGACGTCAAGTGTAGTTTCAGTTCAGTCAAATTTCTTCTCTGGCATCATTATGGGAAGTGTTGCCATTTGGACAGAGTGTAAAACAAAGGCCTCAATCCTTTAAAATTCTGGTTTATCTTTTAGTGTTAGGAGACAGGACTTTCTTACACATGTACATGCTGTACTGTGCCTTTCTCTATCCAGAAACAATTTTAGCTGGAGCTGTGATTTGTTTTTTTTTCACTCAGTGTCCTAAACTGTCACGTAGCGTTGCTCTGCCCAGCTCAACAGCTGCCACCTCCCAGCCTTGAGGTGGGTGGAGTGAGTCTTGTTTTTGCAGTTCATGAAATATTTCAGGATGTAAGGAGCTCATTAAATTATTGATGTTAGCTCTTGGGCATTAAAGACAGACGTGAACTGCAGCTCTGGATCCTAAGGGCTTTGGAAGCTTATCCATGCCCTAATAATGGTTCCCTGCTTGGGATTTTTCATGCACCCCTTACTAAAATTTTGAACTTACTGAAGGATGACTGCAAGGCTTTTCTTTGCAACGTTATGTACCTATGAAGCAAATTATTTGAGCTTTGGTAGAAAAAAGGGGAAAGAGACATGTATGTTTTCTCTGGGAGAACAGAAAAAAAATCAGAAAAATGTGTTCCTTCCTCTTGACAGAGAATGTTTGCAGGATATGAAAAGATTTTGTATAGCTGTGATTCTGGGGACAGTGCAGGGTATCTAACATCAGCTCTTGTTCTTCAGGAAAGATATTTTTGCTTGTAAAGTGCCTTATTTCTATGCCTTTTCCAACATCTGACTCCTTGAAAAGAGGCTGATAGCAATAATACTCCTTGTCCTGCCTCATGGAGATACCAGTGTGAAGGCTGGGGCATTCAGTGCAGTCCTGCCCCTGCAGTGCTTTCAGCTCTTTGGTTGGACTGTGGTGGTGAAAACTGGGGCCTTGGCTGATGTGGAACAAGGGAGAGGAGGCAGCAAGTGTGACACTGCACACCACTGAGATCTCTGGGCTGCTTTGGATGCTGCTCACAAATTCACAGGGAAGAGATTGCAAATATAAACCCGGGTATGGCAGGAAAATCCTCTCCCATGTTTGATGAGGGCTTTCATATTTGGGTTTGACGGGGAAGTATTCAAGAAGCTTCTCCCTTCTCCTCCCTTTCCCCATCCATTCTCCTCTCCTGTGTCAGGGTGTTATGGTTACACACAAACCTCTTGTTTATCATGGGGCAGAAGAAGGGGTGAGGGCCATCTCTGACCCTCTCCTTCCCTTGGCAGTTTGCATGTTAAGTAGCTTCTCCCTACAAGACCAGGCTGCAGCCTGACAGAGCTGCAATTCAGCAGCTGAACAATGTGCAATTATCCCGGGCTGGGGAGCAAGAGGCTGGTCCCCAGCATGTGGGCTCTGTGTTCCTTGGTTCCTCAAACACCCTGGGCCAGGCCACTCATGCCTCTTGGGAGGTTTGATGTGTGTCAGCAGTTGTGGCTGAGCACTTTTGCAACCTACTAGAGGCATGGTTGTCTGAAATATTGGGAAGAGCTCCATGTGCCCTTTGGCTAGTACTGTTCACTCCATGCCCTATGCTGAGACCGTGTCTGGTGGCTAAAAGGGAAAATGGACATTACACGTTAAATGAGATTTTTGCAGCCCCTAGTTTGTCTCCTTACATCCTGTGTTTGGTTTGGTGAACTGGAGGAGATGAAAACAGCTTAAAAAAGCACACTTTTTGCTTTTATCTTTAAATTTCTTTGTGCACAAATGAAGGCTGAGTTGCTCAAATCAGAGTTTGAACAGCATACAGCAAAGCCCATGGTAGCCACAGGCTATGGCAAGCTCTGCTCCTCCCACTGCTTGACTCAGTGAGAGTCTTTGGGACACTCCTTTTTCTGCTTCCTACTCCCCTCAGTGGTTAAGTGATGCTGGTATCATCTCCTTTCCCCCACAAAGTTCTCAGTATTATTACTGTCTGTATTAATGTTATTAAATGTGAGTGGTCTCATCTGTTTTCATCACCCAGTACTGAAAAGTGGGCTCTTGCAGCTGTTGGGGAGGTGCCACACTGGATGACAATGAGGGTAGAAAAGAATGGTGCTTGTCCAGCTTGCCTGCCTCAGGAAGATCCCATACCAAGAACCTTAGAGGGACATTTGAAGAGCACCAGGGTGGCATTGCATACCTAGCAAGGAAGGTTGCTAGCACTTCCTTCTGAGTTAGTGAGGCCTCTGTCCCAGTATCTGATGTTTTTGCTTTGAAGAGAACATGACAGCCGTTTACCAACTAACCTCTGAGTCTAGGAAAAAGGAAAACTATGTAGCATCTATCTGAAATAGCAGAAGATATTATCCTAAACTGGAATGTGGCCTGGATGCTGTCTTTAGTTCTGTTAATCTTGCAAAAAAAACCCAAACAACAAACCAACAAAACAAAAAACAAAAAACCACACACACATACAAAAAAACCCCAACAATAACCCCAAGATTTTCTGCAAGACTGCAATCTTCATTTTATGGTCTCTGATTTAAAAGGGGAGAATATGCAATGACACAGCTTCCTCTTTGCAGGCTAAGGGACATGGTTTGTGACTAGCTCATGGAAAGGAGTGCTCCTTGCAAGTCACTGACAGCAATTTGAATTGATACTGGTTTTAGGACCAGGCCCAACCTTAGGTTATTGATAGACAGTAGTAATAATGCATCTAGAGAAATAGCTGTGAGCGAGAAAATGTGGCAGAGAAATTAAAAAGGAGACCTGAGGGGCTTAATGGGTAAAGGGAATAAAGGCAAATGGAGAAAGCATTTGAAGAAATCCAAGTATGTCTGAAACAGAGGAGGGAAAGGTTAGAAAAACTAGTTTGAGAGCAAAACTGACAATATTGGAACAGCTGGAGACTGCTAGTGAATGGCAGATGAGAGAGGGCTATAAGCAGGAGTAAAATTAAAAATCCTGGCCGTTTTGGTGGTGGTGGAGGAGCAGATGAATAGATGCTTTTCTGGGTACAAGCAGCCAGAGGATAGATGGGAATAGCATTCATCAGAAATAGTGGAGATGTTCACAGTGCCAACAGCTCTTGTTATCTCAAACTCCTCTTCCAGATTCTCACCCAAAACTGAGCTAGGGTAAGGTGGTGGAATTAGTTCTGGCTTCTTGCAGCCCTTGAAAAAAGCTTGGGTTTTGAAAGTGCAAGGAGTTTAGTTACTGCATTGGCAATTTTGCATTTTTTCATCAGCTAACTACATTTTTTCATATTCCCTTTGGTGCTTAACTGATATTTAAATGAGCTCCAGTCTCTGAACAGTTCCAGATTCTATGGGCATGAGCAAGATCAGCTTTGTCTCGCTTGGATTAGATTACAATACTTAACGTTTAAATGTGCTCAGCTTAATTGGCTGCTGAGGGCATGCAGTGCTTCAGCTGCCTTTGCTTTGGAAGCTTCTGATGTGAATCAAAACTTCTCTAATTTTACAGTCTCAAATAAATTCCCACTTTTCAATCAAGAAATTTGTCCTCCTTTGGGATAGACCTGTACAAGGAGATGAAGTTAGCCTCGTATTTTTTGCCTCTGAAGCCCTTCAGCCATGTACTAACACCAGGATACAGGTCTTGTGTGTATGGCTTGGCTTTGTCTGCTGCAAAAAACTGCAAAGGCAAGGAGATGATTGACTTATTCAGCGGTACTGTAGCTATCAAAATGTAAGGAAGTTTGATTAAGTATGACCTCAACACCCTTTTCCTGAAACACCCCTTCTTGTGTTTGCAATGTGTTTGTTAGTGTCTCAAAGCCCTTAGTACAGCAAGATCCAGGAGTCAAAAAGACAAAAGAAACACAGCCCAGAAACCCAGCTCCTTGGCATTTGCCTTGGAAGAAATGTGGTTCTTTAAAAGATTTTTTTTGTTGTCGTTTCCTCTTTCCTTGCTTCCCCCAGTCTTTGTTATTCCCAGCAACGACTGTATTTACTTATTTGCCTCTTCCCAAACCACTGGACAGACAGGGGCTTCATCAGGGAGTGGTTTAGCTGGAGAGGGAAAAACAATGGGGCTTTAATCAGGGCGCCTCCAGCAGCCACTGCTGGCCAGAGGTTTCTCTGAATTCCCAACGTGGAACAGTTGCCTCTTTCATGAAGTGCCTGTGGGATGAGCAGAGGATTGCTACACCCAAAGGATTTTCATGCAGCAGTGGCTCTCTGAAAGGAAATGCTGCCGAGGACACCGCCTGCAACACCCCAAGCTACTGGGGTGTCCAGTGTGAGAGCCTTTGTCTTCCAGGCCTGTGCTGTGTTTGCTTTCCACATGCAATCTGTGAAAAGCTCAAGTCTGGAAAGTGTTTAGGAAACTAACTGTTCTCTTAAAGCAGGGAAAAAAAAAAGGAGTGAAGAAAAAAAAAAAAGGAAAAGAAAATGTCAGGGGTAATGAAAGTTTCCAATGACTTTATGCGGTGTGGCCAAAGTGTTTGTAATAATTTCCTTTAAATTCCTTTTATATAGAGAGAATGAAATATAAAATCATGAAGCAGGAAGCAGTCATCTTGCCAGCCAGTGACATGTGCAGTGAGATCAGAGCAAAGTGAGAAAGACACAAAACAGCAGGAGACTTGCAAAAACCTTTTTTAGTCCTCTCTTTTTCTTCCTCTTTTTGTTTAGTGTACGCATCCACGTAGTACTAATATTTCTTAACCAAAAGAGGCTGCAGAACCTCCTGCTGTTCCTTGTCTCTCCAATGGCAGCCCTGAACCTTCCCGTCTTGATGTGTCTCATCTGTCTGTGTTTTCTGATGGCTTTTGCAGTCCCCAGATGTTTGGATACCTGATTAAAGTCAAAGGAGACTGTGTAACATTAAGTATTTTTAAATGCCCAGCTTTATAATTGCTTTGTTTAACTTTGCAACATTCTGAACTCGAATAAGGCAATAATAAAAAACACTGCTGTTTTCTTTCAAATGACTTTGCTGGTGCTACTTCTAAATTTGTGAGTGCAATGGCTTTTGCCTTCACGCTAGCAAGATTATAGCATTCCTGTTTACTGAATTCATATTTTTCCAATTCTCTTTTTCAAACCCTGTGTAAAGATTCCTGTCAGGAGTGCCCAAGCTGCTATGTAAAAGAGTACTGAGGTTACCCAAGCGCTACCAAATCAAAGTTAAGAAGTTTTCCCAACAAAGCTTGAAATCAGAAAAAAAAGACCTTCTGCCTTTTGTCTACAAGGGTTTGCAAGTTGACAAAGCTGACTTCAGTTGCACCTGAGTTTTTCATTCCTCAAAAGCCTGCTTGGATTACACTCTGGAGATCTGGCACTGGGCTCCACTGTCTCCTGCCCAAAATGGGAGATCAAGATGCCTGTCTGGAGCCCAGCTCATTTTGAACTGGTTCTTCTCACATTGCTCTGATCAGGGTTGAATTTGAAGTACAGGTGCCTGAAGTAAATCTGCCTGAAATACAGTGTTCAGCTGCAGGGTCTTTATCTGAGCCTGTCCCTCGCTTGGCTCCAAGGGAAGGGAGAGTGAGTGCTCCAGGCCAGGAACCTGCAGATGCAAAAAATTAGAGGCTTTAAAATGTCACTAGCTGAACACATAATGGATATTCTTTGGATTTTATGATTAGCTGTTTTGTTCTGTTGGCTAATGATGTTTTCCTGATGCAATTTATAAAGGAGTCTTAGGTCACGGCCAGGCAAGACAGATTCAAAAGCAGATTCCCTGAGAACATCACTATCTTTTGCAACATTTCCTTTGTTTCTTCTGAGCACAAGAAGCTTGCTGATACACAGAATCACAGAATGTTAGGAGTTGCAAGGAATCTCAGGAAATTATCTAGTCCATCCTCCCTGCTGGAGAAGGTTCACCTAGAGCAGGTTGCACAGGAAGGCGTCCAGGTGGGTTTTTATTATCTCCAGAGATAGAGACTCTGCTACCTCTCTGTGCAGGCTGTTATGATGCTCTGCTGACCTCATAGTAAAGGTGTTCCTCCTCATGTTTAGATGGAACATCCTCTGTTCAAGCTTGTGCCCGTTACCTCTTTTTCTGGTACTGGTCACCACTGTAAAAAAGACTGTCCCCCATCCTCCTGACACCCACCCATTCCTTAAATATTTATAAATGCTGATAAGATCCCCCATCAGTCTTCTCCAGATTAAAAAGACTCAAGTCCTTCAACCTTTCTTCATAAGATAAATGTCCTAGTCCCCTAATCATCTTTGTAGCCCTTTGTTTTACCCTCTCCAGCAGTTTCCTACACCTGAGTGTGATTGCCACCCACTTTGACATCCCCCATTCCAGTCTGAGTCCAATAAGACATCATCTACCCAAATGTCTGCTTTCACACTGCGGAACCAAGGGGACAGTTATGAGCTGAGCTGTGCTGCTAAATCATGCTGTTACACTCAACATTTCATATCAAGAGTAGTGCATGATGAATGGAATTCATACAACTGACTCCCATCTCTTCCCAGAGCCATCATAAAACCTGGGAAGGCCCAAATGCTGCATGTATGTCTGTGTACAAAGGTGTCTGTGGCATTTGAAGTGAAACCAGGATCTAAGTCTAGATGGGACCATCTGTGCGAAGGGGACGAGGGCATTGGTCTATATTCCATGACAGCTGTGTCTGAATTTCATATATTCATACTGATGCATCTCCCTGAAACCCCTTTCCTACTCATTCAGGTGGGCCCAGAGGCACAACTGACCTGACTGGCTATCCCCTGCCCAGCTGTCCTCTGGTATATGAAGTTATGGAGCAGAAAGAATGGGAAGGACTCTGTGGCAAAATTGGATGGTGCATGGTTGTACAAGCCAAAGCATCCATTTAGGAACATGCTCCTTGGCTCAACATAGCATGACAGGCCTTCCCAAGCATATGGCTTTTGGTACCCCATATATCCTTTGAAGTGCTCCAACACATGCTCTCATGGTGGGACAAAAGAAGTGCAAAGGATTCACAAACTGGTAGAGAAAAGGGGTGTCTTTGTTTTGCTCCTGAGACTCTGAAAACTTTTTCCAACAACTTGCAGCACTCTGACACCTTGCCCTCATTTCAACATACTGCCTTTTACCACTGAGCTCCCTGAGAAGAACAGGCTGTGTGGCACTGACCAGTATAAATCTGGGATGCTGCAGCCAACTGGTGTGGAAGTACTTTAAATCTGCATATACAGCAAATGTTCCCAGCCATACAGGGGCTTATGCTTTAGGCTGTTGAAACAGCAGAACAAAGAAATGTCTATGTGACTTGTGAACTTGTAAATCTACCTTGTGACAAAGTGCACCTTCCCTGTGACACCTACACCTTCCCTGTTACCACCAGAGTGAGCCAAGAATTAGCTCCAGAGAAGTCTGTGGAATGCATCAGGACACAACTGGTGTCATCAAAGAGTGAAAAAAAAGAACAAAATTTTAGATGGATTTGTCAACAGCATTTCTGTAATTGACTTCAGTTGACACTGAAGATGGTGGTAGTGTCGACTCCAAGAGAAGTAAATTGTGTTGTCCTAAATCTCTTCTGGGATGGACTGCTGAGATAGTATTGGTGAGATTTAATATGTATGTATCAGAGAAGCACTCAAATTGAAAGCTTGGATGACAGTGCTTGGATGGGACCTGGAGACCTGAAGACAAGGCATTGTCTATTTTGAGAGTGCTTGACCACAGGATGACCTTCTTCAAATGAAGCCAAGCTGCAGGCAAATGTGATCTTTTTTGAAACATGATGCTCTCGTTGGCCAGGGCCCTTTTCTGCTGTAATTGGAGAAATTGAATTAGTAATGAACAGTGGGAAAATGCCTTGTGGTAAGAAAATATGGATCGAAGCAGAGAGGTGCAGAGCAGAGAGCAGGAAGAACCTCATCTCATTCCTAAATGTGATCACATCCTTAATTTAATGGATACCAGGGAAGTCCAGTAGAGAAGAACTACTCAGGCTCTTCAGGCTGAAGCCAAGCACATGGTTAGAGAACACTTGAGAAGCCAACACTGATATTTTGCAGCACATGGGAGGCAAAGCAGAGAGCAGCACAAACATCCTGGTCCTTCTTGGTACAAACCCTTCAGTGGGGCAGAAGAGTGATTCTAAGGCAACCTTTACCAGCCAGTGCAGGCTAAAAGTGGTTCCTGTGATGGGGCAGAGAAATATGGCCTGTGGTCTGTAGTTCACTCATAGCTTATCTTTTCATCCATCACTGCTCTGTGATGCTGTGACAACAGGCAGACACATTTTGTGGATACTTCCTAGAGACCAGGCAAAGCCTGCTGGGCTCTGCACAGATTTTGCCACAACCTTGCAGGGAACAACATGAATCAGGATGGGTGGCAGTGCTGTCAGTCCCTATCCTGCAGTGCAGTCAGTCCTGCCCAAGGAATGGCCAGTAGCCAGGGAGGTCTGAGGGCATCTCTGGGGCATCTGGAGAGGTGACAGGAGGTGTCCTGTCATGTAGGAAATGCTGATGTGCACACCCCCGTACCTCTCTTGAGCTTGAGAGGAACCATTTCAACTTGCCAAGTCAACAGAGAGCTAGAGCAACCATGAGGGCTCTGAGCTCTGACAGCCCTGCAGTCTGTATGCTCAGGAGGCAGCAGTAACATGAGTGTCAGCCTTCCTCCAGACAAAGCAGGGTATGTCTGAAGGGGTGGATATCCATCTTAACATCTGAGGAGAGCCCAGAGTTCCCAGCTTGGTTTCCTGTCCTCCTGGCAGGATTGGCAGCTGCTGGTTTGGAACAAACAGCCCATGTGTCTCTGTGAGATCCAGGGCAGCCGGAGGTGGATTTGTTTTCTGTTGATTTCATGGCAGTGTTGCTGCTTCAGGCCACTTCCTTGGTGTGAAGAACAACAACATCCTAGAGGAGGCACCCAGTGAATTGCCGACTGCTCCGCGGCTGCTCAGTCTGCACGCCCAGCGTGAGAAGCGGTCAGACCACCCTGACGGCATCAACAAAGCCATCATGTTTGCTGATATTTCAAGGGAACAAACGCTGGGAACAAGAGCTAGGAACAAAAGTCTTTGATCCAGTCTAAAGCTGCAGTCGGAAGATACAGGCCTGGATTGTAAATACCAGATCTAAGGGCCCTTGTTGCTGGCCCTTGTTGAAGTGATTTTGAACCTCAGTTCAGGTACCAAAGGTGGGGCTTGAGTTTGGTTTCCATGGGAAGAAAATTATGCTGAAATCTGAGTGCCCTGTGGAATAAAAATTTCACATTGGAATATCTTTGGAATAAAATTTCCAAAGAAATCTGTGGATGGTCGAAGAGATGGAAGAACTCATAAGACAAGGAATGCAAGAAGTTGGTGACCAGTTGGTGAACAATTGGTGAACAAACAGGACATCTTTTTCAATGAATTCAGGCCTCCCACATCCCACCCCCCCCAACATACCTTCCCTGAAATGATCAGAAATAATGCAATTTCTCCCCAGATGGCCTCTGGGTAGCTTCTTGCCATTATTGTGGTATTTGGCAATGAGAGAACCATTCAAGAGGAAAAAAAAAGAAAATAATTAGAAGTGAGACCAAGCCACAAAACGTGAATCCAGTTCCAGACATTCCTAGGCACAGGGGTACTGAAGTCTGGTCTTTTGGTACAAGGCTAATTGTTAGGACTACAAAATAAAAAGGTTGCTCCAACAGTCTAATCAGCACGTCCAGACCTCCAGCACCTCTTGAGGTTTAAGTCCATGTCTCCAGATTTTGGCTTAAAGTTTGAGTAGGAAGGGACTTTCTGGTTTGGTGGATGCTTAGGAGGAATTGAGCCTCTCAGAAAAACACATCTGTGTGACATTTTCAACTGGACTCTCTGTGTCAGTGATTTTGATAAGCCAGTTGCAATTTCTCTGTGCTTTACCAACTTCTGAACTTTTGAAGGTAAATTTCCATTTACCAGGAGTTCAGACACAAGAAACTGGCCATGTGGTTTAGTTTCAGAACAGGAATCAAATCTGTGGGCCCTAACATTTGCTCTTCCACTAACTTCTTGCATAGCCTCAGGCTGCCAACTAATTTCTGTTTCTCATTTTTTGCACCTATGGGATGAAAAAAATACTTATCCTCTGCTAATTCATGACTCTTTGCCAAGAGGTCAGATTTTTGCTGATGGAAGCAAAGCACATTCTGTGAGACTGTGCTGGGGTTTTACCCTCACAATGGGGGATGTGAGATACAAACAAGATTTAAAATGAGAGTTTTTTGTATCCTGAGGGTTGAAAAGCAAACCCTAGGACCCTGGCCTCCTCTTTCTCTCATTCACTGAAAAGAAATACATGTGATATTCTGGGCTTCAGCTTGCAATGAGCAGCGTACAGATAGGAGCAAACACTAGCCAGCCTCTGGAAAAAAAAAGTAGAAACTTCTCCTAAATAAGAATTCTACAAAACCTGATACAATACTGAAAATAATTATACCGATGTGAATTATTTCTCATTGTCTCAACCCAAAATATTTGAGTGCTTCTTTGTCTGAAACACCGAACTGAATCCCGGCTTTTTGGTGCAACATTTTGATTCTCTGCAATGCACGCTTTCCCGTTGGAAATTCATTTGAATGGACGACTTTCAAGTAGCCTTTCTTCCCACATGCTTTAGTATCCCATTTTAACTCCAGCTGCTGGTTGTGGTTGTCCCTTGCTGTAGTGAGTGCTGGCACTACGTGCATTCCTGTATAGTCAGCACAGCAAGCTCTTCCTGGGGATCTCACTGTGGCTTAAAAGGCATCTCCTGGTAACAACATGGGAAGGCTGGCAGGATTGTTTTGTCTTTGTCACAGCAGCCTGTGCAGAACCATTCCCTACAGAGTAATCTCCTGCCTAATTTAGAATATCCAGGCAGTGAGGCTCCCACCCCTCCTTTGGTAAGGCAATTCTACAGTGTTATACTATGTCTCACTCTTAGGAGGTTTTTAATACCACTCAGCCTGAATTTTCCTTTTTTAAACTTCATTCAGTCCCTCCTAGTGACAACCCCTTGATCATCCAGAACAGGCCCTTTCCCTCGATGGTATCTGTGCCCTGTGCAGACAGCTATTGTGCACGTTTGCTTCTCTCCTGGTAATTTGGGCTAGCTGTGCCTATTTATCACTGCTCCTTTCTTCTTCCTTGCAAGTCAGTCCCTGTAGAACATTAGAGTTTCTGCTTCTTTTCTCTTCGTCCTCCCCATATGCAGCACAGTATCCTGTTTTCCTTGTAACTGTAGTCATGCTAGAGGGCTAAAACATTCAAGGATTTTTCCATTAATAATCCCCACGCCCTTTTCCTGGTCAGTGCCTTGCTTAAGAGAGATTGAGGTAATTCATTCATGGGCAGCAACCAGTAGTGAAAGACAGGGAAAGAGTGACAGGAAAATGTGAGCTCAGTGGACCCTCTTTCTCTTATACACTCCTTCATCAAAGTGAGGTTTTGCTCCCAGAGCTGCTTTGTAAATGGGGTCCCATCCCTCAGAGTGCTCACAGGTTTTAGCTGTCACTGCCAGCTCCTAGGCACCTTTCAGAAAATCCACTTTCAGACAGGGAAGGTTGGAGCTCCTGAAAAAGCACGGGGAGGTCTCCTCTCCCAGTCCCCCATCCTGCTCTCCTATGCTATAGTGGGATGCATTGAGAAGAATGTGTCCAAAAGATCAAGAGAGATTCTCCTCCTCCTCTACTCTGCCCTAGCAAGACTGCATCTGAGGTATTTGAACCAGTTTTGGGATTGGCAGTTCAAGAAGGACAGGGATATACTAGAGAGAGTGCAACAGTGGGCAACAAGGGTGATTATAAGGGACTGGAACATCTGTCTTGTGAGGAAAGGCTGAGAGACCTGGGGCTGTTTAGTCTGGAGAAGAAAAGACGGAAATGGGAGCTTATTGATGTTTACAAATATCTGAAGGGTGGGTGTCAAGAAGAAAGGGACAATCTCTTCACAGTGGTGCCCTGTGACAGAACGAGGGGCAATGGACACAAACTGGAACACAGGAAGTGCCACCTCAACACAAGCAGAAACTTCTTTACTGTAACAGTGATGGAGCACTGGAATAGGCTTTCCAGAGAGGTTGTGGGGACTCCTCTAGCGACTTGCAAGACCCATCCGGACACTTTCCTGTGTCACCTGTCCTAGGTGATCCTGCTTTTGTCAGGGGGGTTGGACTAGATGATTTCCAGAGGGCTCTTTCAACCCCTAATAACATTCAATGTGATTCTATGATTCTATATGAGCAGCAGCACAGCTCCAGATGATTTTAGCTGTGCAGGGCACATCTTCTGTGGCCAGGAATGCTTGCTTAAATATCATCAGCACTGTGAATTTCAGCAGTCCTGGCCAACTTCTGCTATGAGGACATAGCTGAGCTTTTTCCCTTTGCATCGCAGACCCACGCCAGCCATCCAGATTTTGCAATTGCACCTTGAGTAAGAATTTCTTCTAGTGAGGAAAGCTGAGCCCCAACTTACTCTCTTGCAACTCCACGGGCTCTGCCAGACTTGGGGCCACATCTGCCCCTGGCTGTAGTTGCATAAAGATGGAGTAATTTTGCCAGCCTCTGTGGCAATTTAAACCCAGAGATTGGAACTGTAACCCTTTGCTTAGTTCGTACAGTGACACAGGAAGGTGACCAGGATATAGTAGGAAAAGAAGCAGAAAAACCACTTTTATATATTTTTTTAAATGTATGTGAAACTCATTCCAAAGGACCATTGAGATTCTAAGATGTCCTCTTTTGGTTGTTACCAGGGTATCCAACAACCTGTTTGATTACTGCTAGGGAGTCCTTCGTAAACCCCTTTCCCACCCCACCCATTTTGGCCCTAGTTTTAAGTAGGTGTGGAAAATATTGAGGGACTCTATTTCCCCAGTCACTCCCTAGGCAGAGAAAATCTCTGCTTGCAGGGAAACATGTCCTAAGGCAACGCAGGTCTTCATCCTTTGCAGGAGGAGATGAGAGCCAGGTGGCTGAAATGCTGTGGAAGGCAGGCAATGCCACTGCCCCAACTGGCTGTGCTGCTTGTCCCCTGCCCTGTCCTGTGTCCCCACCATGATGGAACCCATAGTCACATGTTCCTGGGCTGTTTCTCACACTGAGCAGGCAACTGATAAATACCTGGTGGCATCAGGAAAAGCCCACCAGCTTCTTCAGTGGGCAAAATACAAACTTTAAGTGCCCTGGACTGTGGGGAGATCCGAGATGGTGTCTGCTTAGGTTTTCTCTTCTTTGCTAGGGTAGTGGCTTTTGCAGTGGCAGCTTGTGGAGCTGAAATGCTTCAGCTTGGCCTAAGCTGTTCTGCATTCGCAGTCCAATTTCTTCACTGTTGACGAAACAGTTCTGGCAGCAGTAGCAATTCCTTCATTAGAAAGAATAAAAATGAAGGCAACGGTCTTGTGTGAAGGTCTTGGCATCTCCCACAGCTTATGACAGCGCTGCTAGAGAATGGGGACCATGGATGTAGCTTTGCTTTTGTGAGCTTACATTCCTTAGCAGTGGGAAATCGGCAGCTGTAATTCGTCTCTGATGTTCTCTGCTAATAAGTGATTTCTCTGGTACTTGCAAATACTGGCATCTATTGTTTTGACCCCTTGTCTCTTCTCTACCTTCCTCATTGAGAGGGGCCCCAGATGTTCTTCAACACCCCTAGGAAAAAAAGTATAATATCCACCCCTGCTTCTTCCCATTATATCGCTGACTCCACTCTTTCTTTCTTTCTTTCTTGCTCTCTTGCTCTCTTTCTTTCGCTCTCTCTTTCTCTTTTTCTCTCTTTTTCTCTTTCTCTCTTTCTCTCTCTCTTTCTCTCTTTCTTTCTCTCTTTCTCTCTCTCTTTCTCTCTTTCTTTTTCTTTCTTTCTTTCTTTCTTTCTTTCTTTCTTTCTTTCTTTCTTTCTTTCTTTCTTTCTTTCTTTCTTTCTTTCTTTCTTTTTCTTTCTTTCTTTCTCTCTCTTTCTTTCTCTCTCTTTCTTTTTCTTTCTCTCTTTCTTTCTTTCTCTTTCTTTCTTTCTTTCTTTCTTTCTTTCTTTCTTTCTTTCTTTCTTTCTTTCTTTCTTTTTCTTTCTTTCT
Organism: Phaethornis superciliosus; assembly: GCA_023637945.1. Lineage (NCBI taxonomy): Eukaryota > Metazoa > Chordata > Aves > Apodiformes > Trochilidae > Phaethornis > Phaethornis superciliosus. The sequence continues at coordinate 81,362,976 of JAJQWJ010000001.1, read as the reverse complement.
CTCTTTCTTTCTTTCTCTCTTTCTCTGTCTCTCTCTTTCTCTCTTTCTCTCTCTCTTTCTCTCTTTCTTTCCTTCTTTCTTTCCTTTCTTTCCTTCTTTCTTTCCTTCTTTCCTTCTTTTCTTCTTTCCTTCTTTCTTTCCTTCTTTCCTTCTTTCTTTCCTTCTTTCTTTTTTTCCCTCCCCACCAGCCGCTACGTAGGAAAATGGCTCCTGGTAGTCCTCATGGAAAAGGACACACATATGCCGGCAGGAAGCCCATTTCCATTTGCTTTGGGAGGATGAGGGCCCTGACATCAACAGGAAGCTCTGTGCAGCAATGCTGCTCCTGCCTCCAAGCCAGAGGGGCCTTGGGAACAATGTCAGCTCACGGTGTAGCACCCGCCGTCAGGAAACACAGGCACGCTGGTGTTTGCAGTGCAGAGGAAATGATAAGCAGTACCTGGCCTGACTTGGAGTAGAGATAGCGCTGAGAAGGAGGAAAAAAAAAAAAAAAAATGAAGGGGGGGAGGGGAGAAAAAAAGGTTGTTTTTCTTCACACCGCTTCGGAGGCTGTCCTTTATCAAATGGAAAAAAAAATAAAGAGCAAAATACGGAATGTGTCAGGAATCTGTTGGGGGGCTTGGAAAGTGAGGAGTGCAGTTGTGAAGTGACTGGATTTACTACTTTAGTAACAGCTGGGTATTGCTTTTTTTTCCATTGTTAGCACTGGGAATGACCCTCAGTTTGATAGCCCCTGGCGTGCATATTTATGAGAGATGAAGTGAGGGGAAGGCTTGTATTCCATGTGGAACTAGGGGAATTTTCTGTGAGGGGGAAAAATCATGGGGACAACTGCTCCCACTGGGAAGACAAGGGAGTACAAAGAGTAACCTATAGAAAGATCTCTGTCCTGACTTGTCCCTGCTAGGCGAGAAGATAAAGGTCTGTTAGGGGAACAAGAAGACACAATCATGCTGTAATATTTTACTCAGCTTTGTTTCTTTCCCCCTTTTATTAGGGCCTGTAAAAGCCATATTGCACCTCTTCCTTTCAGCACTGACCTGATACCAGTAGTGTCTGTCTGTGACATCCTGACCCCTCTGGCAGGCAGCTGCAGAGGAACAGACCCTGCAGGTTAGCCCTGGAGAAACCATGCCATATGCTCTGGGTACATCTCAGCAATTATGTGCTGATATCCTGGGGTGGAGGTAGACACAAACAGCATGGCAGGAAATAGTTTCTTCTAAACAATCCCAGCCCAACATTAGCCTCTGGAAGGCGGGGAAGCTGTGTGACACCACCTGCAAATGCTGTTCTGCCTCTTCTGCTGTCCTTGATGATTCTCACAGGCTTTGGAGAGTAAGCAAGCTGCCCTCTTGCAACATATGTGATGATCTGCCACAAGGCTGGCAGATGGAGCAGTGCTGTATTCCATGCTGTTTCTTAAAGAAGCCCTGGAGGTGCAGCACAGTGTCCAGATGTTTGTGTCAGGCTGCTCATCAGCTGCTTTTATTGCTCTTTACTCTCCCTGGTGTATGGAAAGAAAAATATGATCCCTGTGATCAAGGCTGTAAGGCATGCTTTAGAAGACTGCAGCATCTGGAGATGAAGAGGTGTAGCCAAAATGACCCACACCCCATGGGCTACCCTTCTTGACTAAGATACTGAGTGAAACCTATCTACCTAGACTGGTTCTGGACTTGCTGATGGAATTGACTTCCAAACCAGCAGCTTTCCTTAGCTGAGAGCAACTATTTCACCCGGAAAGACCTTAAGCACAGTAGCAACATATAGGACAATGCACTTGCTAAATGCACTTTGCCTGGGACAGGAGAACATGGAAAATATCAGTGGTAATGACTTATTCTCTGGCTAGTTGAGTAAGCTGCAACGAGCAAGAGCACCAGCTTGTTGTGATGTATCCCCCAGGCCTATGACATCAGCCCAGAAAGACTTTTGCAGCTTTTATCTCAATACATACTACTTTCAGGGTTTAGGCATTGATTGATACCTTATTTCAAAAAGCTATTTCTCTAAGAAGGGTTTTCTGGTAATGCACATGAAATTCCTCATGCATGCATATATACATGCACAAATAAATATATTTGTATATAGAAAAATACATGCATAGACGTATGCACACACACATATACATCGATATAAACATAGATAGGCATTTATTTATGTATAGAAGCATGTGTGTCTGACCAGGTGCTGCTTCTGGCAGAATTTTCTCCATGCTGCTCCAACACAGAAACGGAGCCCACAAGCTGTGGTGATCCTATGCTCTGGGCATTACTTGGGATGGGTAGAACAGCACCTCATTTCACCAGGCAAACATCAGCAATTCCTGTCACCCACAGCTTAATCTGCTTCAAATAAAGACTGACTTGTTTTCAGCCTTCTCTGAGCAGGCCTGGGAGGAGCATTTCTAGGTGACCTTCCACTGCCAGTAGTAGTTTTAACTCTCTACTCTGTGTTGAACCTCACACAATCATTTTATGATCCTGTAAAGCTGATGAAAATTCTTCTATCTCCTCTACACCTCATTTACTACACCTCATTTACTAGCATTTGCATGCCATGGTAAGAGGTAAGAGTGAGTAGAACAAAGAGGTGTTTTTTTTGTGGTTTTTTTTTTTTTTTTTTTTTTAAATCCTTGTGGAAAATGCTACTGAATTCAATGTGTTTTGGGGTTTTTTTTGTATGAATGTGGTTCTTTGGGTCAGGCCCAGACAGCCTTGCAATGAAAACGCACAGACTGAATATATGCTCAGCAACTGAGCTAAGCTGGAATGGATTTTGTCCTGCTTGTCTTCAAACTGTAATGACTGAATATTACTAGTGCCTTTGCATGTTTGTTTTCAATCAAATTGACATCATAAAGCCTTATTTACTTTTTCTCAAAAGTCTGTTTTCATTTGCCTTTCACTTCTCATTTTCAGCCTTTACAGGTTTGTATTTAGGCTCCTCATCTGTCTGTCTGTGATATATAATGATCCTCAGCAATATTCCCTGCTCTTTGCCTGTTGTTATTGACTATTCATAAAACAGGCCATTTGGAATAACCCCTGGAAACTGCTATATCCACTCTTCACTAGGAAAGCCCTAGAGGCAAGATCAGTGAGAGGCCTGAGTTGAAGAACATTGCTGCATAAACTAGTGTCAGTCTGCATCAGTTCATCAGCATGACAGAAGGCGAAAGAAAAAGATAAAAATATGTGCAGTGAGATGCAGCCATGCAATTTTTTTAATTGCTTTGAACTGGAAAAGGTTAGATTTAGTTTAGGCATCAGGAAGAAATTCTTCACAGTGAGGGTGGTGAGACACTGGCACAGGTTGCCCAGAGAAGCTGTGGATGCTTCCCCCCTAGAGGTGTTCAAGGCCAGGTTGGATGGGGCTGTGAGCAACCTGATCTAGTGGAAGGTGTCCCTGCCCATGGCAGAGTATGTGAGACTATATGATCTTTAAGTTCCTTCCCAACCCAATCCATTCTGTAATTTTTCCTGAAGCCTCTCAAGACCATCTATTTGAGAGTTAATTGCTTTGCCACCAGCATGTCATTGCTATGAAAGTGGACTCAGGATCTGTCTGACAGTGAGACGGCATGACAGAACAGCACAGAAACTACAGACAAATCCTATACCCTGTAGAGATTGCTATAGGCTTCAGTGTATTCAGGTGGTGCTTTTGAAAGGTGCAGTACAAGGAATTTCAAAAGTATTTACCTAGTAGCTGGCATTTTTTCAGGTGCACATCAATATCCAAGCACACAGAATTTCTTTCTATCAGCTGCAAAAAGATTCCTTATAAAGAGAAACCTGGAATCCCTATTGTCTGGCACACTAAAGTCTGTGTCAAAAAGGAATAAAGAACAAACTAATACTGAAAGTGAAGTAGTGAGTATATGTGGATCCCCTTGAATTACCTTTCTCCAGATTCTGAGATCCTAACAGTCTTGTGTAAGAGTTCTCATGTGTCAAGGGAGTTGTTGGTTTCTACACTCTTTTTACAGTCAAGAAATGGGTGTATATAGAATACAAATTACATCTAGTGTAAGTCTGGAATTGTAAGAAACTGAGCAAGTCTGCATCTCCTAGCAGGTCCAGGAAAAAATAGAGACTGTGCACTGTTTGTTTTCTAACTTCCTCCTGAAGCCCTTGTAAACAAAAACATATAGGTCAAAATCTGTTGAGAGAAGGAAAAAAAAACTTAGAAAGCCTATATATTTTCCTCACTTTGTTGCCAGAAGTTAAGTTGGTTAGTGTGGCTTATGTTGGTGCTCGTGCTTAAGAGGAGTGTGGAGAAAGGAAGGAAAACACACTGCTGTGTGACACCTGCAGCCCATAAGCTTGTTCATTAGTATGGATGAAAGACAGAGGAAATGCAAGAGGTGGGAAATGGAGCCTATATCACTGGCTGTCCCTCACAGCTCTCACCATTAACCTGCACTCTTCCTTTGCAGGCTGCTTCTTTTGGCTCTTGTGAGATGCAGCATCAGCATTGCGCTGCTCGCTCCTGCATTCTGTCAGTGCTAATGCAGCCTTTGGATTTAGTAATGTTTTTAGTATGTGTCATCACAAACAAAGTTGATGGCAGAATTCCTGTCTCACAGTGCTTGTAGTCATAGTATTTAAGCATTAACTGAGATGGATATCAATTCATTATATGCAGCTTCAAATATATTATGATCTTTTTTATACTTAGTACCGGACTCCCTTTTCTGAGATAGCATAAACTGTCCTGTTACTTCTAATGACAGAATTAATTTCCCTGAGTGCTGTGGTGAATGATATCCACCCTGATCTGCTGTGGATCAGAGCTGTTAGGATTCAAATGGCTAGCTGAAGACATGCAGAGCTAAGACATGACCTGTCCTGCAGAACCTAAGCCACTGTTTTCTGAGGTGGCTGTACTATAGAGTCATAAAAGTTAGGAATGGAGATATCCTGTTCAGTTATCTTGGTGTTTTTTTGTGTTTTTTTTTTTTTTTGTTTGTTTTGTTTTTTTTTTTTTTTTTTTTTTTTTTTTTTTTTTTTTTTTTTTTCCCCAGGAAACCCACAGCAGGATGTTTTCCTAACAAAACTGTTCTAGTACTTAGTACAGTCTCTTTTCAAAAGTGCCTTCATGACAGAATTTGCCAGCTATGTCAAGGTGCTAATCATGTTTCAAAGTGCCATGGTGACTGCTGGGGTTGTGAGTCAGCATTGAACCTCTGCTTGTGTGATGCTTTCTTAGACTTTCTTTGATGTGTGTTGTCAATGAGCTGGCCAGGTGTGCCTGGAACATCACAGCTGTCAGATTTGCTCTGAAAAATCAGATGTTCCTACTTGTCTTACTTGGATATGTGAGATGTAAGTTGGGTATAATATCAATAGGGAGAAAAAAAATCTTTTTAGTGGTGCCATTGACTTCACGCAAACTCAGACTGGGCCTGCAGGCTGGCTAGAAATGCATTTGCTTGGAATCAATGTGCCACATCCCAAACAGTGCTCAGCTGTTCCACTTCCCTCTCAGGCCACAGAGGGTGATGGCTTGCAGCATCTGACAGATTCAGGATCTGTTTTTCTTATGTCTTTGCCCCCCCGAATCACAACTGCTTTCAGGACAGTGCTTCCACGGTAGAGAATGGCACTGTTGTGCTAACCTCCATGACACTGCAGAGACATTTCCTACAGAAGTAGAGAGGAAAAAAAATACCATAAAAATGAAGCGTGTGACTTACATGGTGATTCAGTTGTGCTGTCCACACAGACAGGATCACCTTGGTGCCAGCTACTCATCTCTTTTTTTATGGTTTGTTTGTTTTTGGGTTTTTTTGTTTATTTTTTTATTTGGGTGGGGTTTTTTGTTGGGTTTTTGTTGCATTTTTTTTTTTGTTGTTGTTCTGCTTTGTTGTGGGTTTATTATTTTTTTTAAATTCTGTCTGTGGTAGCTAAGGGGGAAGGAGAACTCTGACAAGGTTATTTGTTTTTAAGCCTGGTTGGTGGTGTTCAGCTATCTCATACTATTCAAACACAGGTGTGTGTATGCACATGGGGTGGAGGGGAGTGTGAGTGGGAACTGTGGTAGCTCAGCACTCACAGCCAAACTAAACACTGGAATTTGATGGTAAGATAGTTTGTTTTATTTTGTTTTGTTTTGTTGTTTTGTTATGCTTTGTTTTGTTTTCACCTTCTGTACAATGAACTTAGTGCTGGTGAAAAGTATGCACAGACATCCTGGACCCTGAAGCCTTTGGGCTGTCCTTGTTAGGTCTGGGCCAGGCAAACTCTCCCCATCTCCATCTCTGCCAACACTCTTCATCTCTGAGCAGCAGAGATCCTCTGCAGTGATTTCAGATGTTGTGGTCCCTTCCACCCCTGGCCACCACTGACAAGGACATAGTGGAAGGTAAAGGAGATGATACCTGGAGGCAAGACAGGATTTATCCTTAGCTGACATGGATTAAGGTTTTGCTTTACGAAGCAAACTAGAATCATGATTGTCTTGCTGGACCAGGATTTTGGCAAGCTGAGGGGAGGAGAGCACAGTATGACCTCTTCCAGAGGTCAAGCTTGTGATTGAAAGTAGGAAGCTTTAGGAAATGCAGAAAAATGTCACATCAGAGATACTGACTCAAGTAAGTTGCCATTTATACAATGCTGTTCCTTTCCTGTGATTAGGAGGCCATTTAGTATGGTTAAAATGTGTACTGTTCTGTTACTTTTCTTTGTACAAAATAACAGCTCTTGCTTAGTACAGACTGAAAAAATCTACTTTTATGGAGGAAATACTTCCTTATTTAGTAATTTACATTGAAACAAGACTCTATTTTGACCTCTATTGACATAGCATGGTAGGAAGCGTGCACTAATATTAAGGGCAATAGAAAACAATTAAAAAGAATACTAATATGTAACAAAACCAAAATTGTGAAATAAAAAAGCCCACAACTTTCTTATTTATTATGACAAAACATTCTTTTTGGGGAGAAATAAATACAGAACATGCCCCAAACTATTTCCTGCAAGTCAAACATCAAAAGGTGGTGTTTCAGGTGAAAAGAAAGGTCTGCATTTATTGTCAGGTTTCTTGTACTCAAAAAACAAACCAAAACAAAACAACAAACTACTGAGGACATGAATCTTCTTCCATGTGGCATAAACCAAGCATTATGGAGGACCTTAGCAGCTTGGTCACTAATGTTAATCCTGGCAAGGAACCCTCTGAGAGAACAACAGATGGATAAAGACACTGCTATTCAGTCCAGTTCCACAGAGTGTGCCCTGAATATATGACCCAGTCTGAGTTAGGTAGCTTTAAGGTCAGTCTGGCTGGATAGCCAGTCAGTTGGGTAGCTGACTTAGCAGACTTCTCCCAAGGGTCCTTCTGTAGCTTTTTGCAGACCAAATGTTTCTTCTGGAAGGTGGCACTGGAAGCTACAGGGCACTGGTTACTTCTCCTCTTGGACCAGGGTCTTTCTTTTTTCTGGCTCTGGTGGGAGACCAGGAACCCATCCTCCCTCCTGTCATTAGAAGGAGTGACTCCTCCTCTTCTCAGTGTTTCCTCCTACTAAGACTGCTTGGTGATTTGGTTGGGTGTATGCTTAAAGATGTCCCTGCCTTTGATGCAAAATGTTCAACCCTGTGCTCAACTCTCTGTCAGGTAGTTAAAGAGTGAGCACCTTGCTCGCTGGTGAGGGGATTGTGTGGGTGGTAGCACTGTGGCTGGAAAGGAACAAGAGAAGGGAGAGATATCCCTTACCTGGTAGTGCTGGGAAGTGAGAGGCTCAGTGGATATTGCTGGCATTGGAAATCAGTGAGAGTGGGACTGAAGGGAGGTAATACCTGACAGAAGCTGGGCACATGTATAAAGGAGGTGACATGAGCTGTGGTCATGGAAAAGACCCTGGTGAAATTGAATGTCTGCATACACTGAGCTTGGAGATCATATCCAATTAGAGTGGAACGAGCTACTGCCACTGCCCTTCTGGTTTATTTTTGTCTAGGGGAAGAGAAGTATTGTCTTTTGTGTGCAGCATGTTTATAACTCAATTTCCTTTCTGACTGGTGCCTTGTTCCACACTCTCTTCTCCTCCTCCATCTGGTTTCTATTGTAGTTTTAAATGAGGACAGTTTGGCTGTCTGGCAGAACAAGCAGGGTCTGTGTGACACCAGCTGTCTCTTCCAACTTCTAAGCCTCCAGCACAGTTTTAATTATAGAAGTGTCAAGATTGGACACCCCCTCTCCCCCAACCACCACCACCCCTTTTTCTGTGTTTGCACGCACATGCACAGCCCCAGCTACAAATCCTCATCCGTGTCCGATCTTCTTTTGGCAGAGACCCAGCTCTGTGTTTTACGTGTGCTCTGTAACACCGATAGAGTCCTTCTGTAGAGCACATGCTAGAGTCTGTCCTTCCTCACGTTCAGGGTTGGTCACAACCTCTCTTTTAGTCCATCAGAAGCCATGTCTGAAACAACCAAAACACCTCAGAAACGCCTGGCAGTGGGAGGGAGATGCTCACTGCCACGCCAGCCTCACCTCCCCCAAATGCCCGAAAGACTCAGCTTTGTAGGAAATCAGAACTGCTGATTTCAAACTGCAGGTTCTGCTCAAAGAAAACATTTATTGTGTTCCAGTTTCACACAAGCGCTGCATTTAGGGGCTTGCTTTGCGGGAAGCTGATGCAGGCTCTTCACCTCCAGGGATCTGAGGTCAAAGTCTGTAATTTCTGGTTGTAAGTGAAATGTGTTCTATGTGGTTTGTGTTGGTTATTTGTTTGCTTTTGGGTTTTTTTGTTTGTTCTTGCTTTTTCTTTTATTTTTGACATCACAAAACCAACACACATTTTGGAGTAACTGCCTGTTTCTCTTCCTAAGAACTAAAGACTTGGTATTGCAGGAAATCATATTCATAAGAGATACTGGCAGAGCTTGGTGCATATTGTCTATTTACAGTCTATGGGTTGTCTCTACTGTGAAGTCTTCACCACTTAGAAAAATCTGTTTAATTTTAAATGTTTGCTACAGATTATTCACCTCAGGCCCCCTTTTTTTGCTTACCCATCCTCAACAGATGGATCTAGTGTTCTCTGGTTTCTGTATGAGGTTTGCTTACCTGTTTGAGGCTTCTTGACCTGATTTATCACAAGGAAATCTAAAATTTGGCAAAAAATTAGTATGATTTAGTAGATCTTCCTTTCAAGGGGTCAAATTAGTCACAACAAACATCAGTGATGCATTTTAAGTTGGTGTACTTATTTTAGCGCACAGATTTTGATGTGTTTAATAAAGGGAGTTGTGTGCATGGACTCAGATTCTTTTTTTGTAGCAGCTAGGCACCATCATATGAAGTTTGTCTATATGAAAGATTGTTCAATTTTTAAACAAATCTTATCATGTAGATGTCTTGATCAAATAGGTTTCCTGTTATATTAAGTCTTCCTTTTCTAGGTAGCATTGATTTCTTCACCCATTCTCATAACCAAGTAGATATGAAGTACACAGGGATCAATGTAGCTTTCATTTTTTGTTATTTACATTAAATTTATTCCCAGAGACCCCTACCAAAGAAGAAATCTGATTATGCCATGTATGCATAGTTTCTGCTACAAAGACAGTGTAGCCTGACCAGCCAGAAATGAAGAAAAAGCCTGAAGTAATTTGCCTTTTCTTTTTTTTTTAATTTCTAGCATGCTCATCATCATATGATCTGAGTTGAGTACTGCAGTTACAGATAATCAGGTCTTACTCAGAGATAGGAAAGTCTTCTTTCTTGATTTGTCACTTGGGCTTTTCTTCGCAGGCTTTTAAGGAAATTTCATACTTCTCTTTTGCTCTGTCTCTTTCCGCATCATCTAGTCCTCTTAGGAATCAGGTGCTGTAGGCACTGAAAGGAGTGTTTCCCACATTCCTTCTGGAAGGTGGTGATGTACCTTCTCCTCACAAGTCCTTGAGAAGCGAATCCTGCGACACCGTGACTGCTGTGGCAGCTTTTGCTTTGTAGACCTCACCTGATCTCTTTGTCAATGACATGATTTCCCATGAACATTGTTGTAGGAGGCTAGAGCCCTTGCCAGAAGCTCTGCTGTTAGCCTTAGCCCAACATCTTGAGTGTCTTAAAAATCAGCCCAAGGGCTTTGAATGACACATCATGACTAATGTACCTGCTCAAAAATATATAAAATTATTTTTTCCCCATTCTTCTGAAGAGACTTCTTTAACTGAGCAGAATTAGTCTCTTGGGATCACTCAGACTTCCAAGTAATCACTGACACGGTATATTTCTGCATTTGGGTTGCGCAAAAGAGAACAGAAGGGGCACACAAGAAGGACCTCTTTACCTCCTTCAATATGAATTAGAGGGTAGAAGGGTTCCTTGGCTGGCTGGGCTCAGTAACAGTGTGTTGCTGAGGCAGGTAACAGCTTGAGAGCCCTCCTCACCAGAGCCTGTGCCCTGGGCTGCTAAGTAGGTTCAAGTCCACCAATGAATTCTCTCTGGCCTCAGTGGCACCCATGAGAAATACAATGATGTGTCAGCTCTTTTTTTGTCCAGGCTATCCTAGGAGCGCTGTCTTTGGATCCCACCTGATGAAGCACACATCAGTGCAGTCCCAAACTTCAAGCAGGACAACTCAGGGAAAGCCCAGCCAGAAGCATTATCTCTGTGGTTTTGCAAAGATGCAGCAATTGCTATGCCTGGCTTTCCAGTCAAATTTGTGGCTTAGTCTTTTTCTTCCGCACAACTTCCCGAATACACAGTGCTGAAGAGTCAGAATTACAGCAGGGGACTTTATCTTCTCCATTTACTGACTTCAGTGCTTGTGGGGAGCACTGCATTAACTACACAGTAGTTTCTAGCACCTAATAAGGAAGGGCTCTCTTACTGTTATTGTTATAGCTGGGCTTGTTATAGTACTGGGGATGGGGAGGCTTGGCCTGACCAAGAGGATGGATGTTTCCTATACCTATATAATGGGGTAAAAAATAAACATAGGCTTTAGGTCCAGCTCTGGATGTAAATGTAGTGCCCCAGGCATTACGGTTGGTCAAGTCTTTGGCTGGATATGCTGATGGAGTTCTTTTGAAGCCAATGTCAAATTTTGTCAGTGTGCAGATCTAGTCAATATTTGAATTTCATACCCCCTCTGAGGGAGTTTATGAGCACTAAATTGTGGATATGTAGGCTTATATGGAAGTGTGAATGCCTCTCTGATTTTTATCCAAGCCAATCAGGCTTTTTGGCAGAATTCAGCGAGGCTGGAGTTCTATCCTGGGGAGGGGGGAGGTTCCCAGGACTTCATGCTTTACCTCATGCTTCCAATTAGAATGAAATTGCTGCTTTTTCTGGAAAGAAATGAAAAAGGGAGAGGGAGAAAACCTACCTTTCTTCTTACAATGTTTCTGGGACTTCAGGGTCAGTCATTGTCATATGTCAATGAATGTGGCATGACACATCTGAAGCATAGCCTCACTTTGCGAATTGGCTACGGCCACTCTGTGGGGTTTCTTTTTTGTTTGCCCTGTATTTCTCCCATTGCTGTACCCTTGCCTAAATCTGAAGTTGTTTCATGAAACTGCGGTGACTTTCCCCCTCTGTGGTGACTTGTGGAAATTCTCAGAGTATATTCACCAGGTATCCTGCCTTGCTTTCTTCTCCTAGTCCCCTATGTGCTGAAGAGCTGTGCAGAGTTCATTGAGACTCACGGTATCGTGGATGGGATTTATCGCCTCTCGGGAGTGACATCCAACATACAAAAGCTGAGGTAAGGCAACCTGTCTGAGTGCCAGAGAGCTTGGTGACATTGCTTGGTATATTTCAGCTGTTAGTCCCTCAGTCATAAACTGGGGCCAACAGATCTCCGTGCTGATGATGCAGGAGATAAACTGCTAACAGGGAAGTACAACATTTCAGAGATTAGTCCACGACAAAGAAAAAAGTTTTCTCCCTCTCCCTGTACTAATGGTAAAGGCCTGGAGAGTCTCAAGGCAAGTGCTGAGTTGTTCTCTCTCACTTTAAGACAAAGCAATCTCTTTACATCAGTTTGGGGTTGACTCACGGGACTGTGTTAGGGAAGCCAGAGACCAGTTGAAACACTGGGGCCTGATCCTGGAAGACAATCTAGGCCAGGCTGCAGTGAAATCTTTGCTTTCCAGCTTGTTTTCTCCTCTAGTTGTAAAAGAGTACGTAGAGAGGAGTATTGGGATGCAACTTGTCTACATCGTTATGTCTCCATATTGTTACAGACAAGAGTTTGTTTCTGACCAGTGCCCGGATCTGACACGGGAAGTTTACCTCCAGGACATCCACTGCGTGGGGTCACTCTGCAAGCTGTATTTCAGGGAACTGCCCAACCCTCTCCTCACTTATGAGCTCTACAAGAAATTCACGGTGAGACCCCTTGCTGTTCTAGCTCCCCACCAACAGTGTGGATGGGGTACAGGTTCCCCCACGACAGATGTTTGGGATTCTCTCCAGTGTCTGGGCTGCTGGTGCATATATTGGTATAAGCACTTCTCTGTGCTCTTCCCTTCTCATCCTGTGCTGAGTATTTTTCCCCGTCTTTGTTTCTTTGCCCCATTTCATGTTTATTTCTCTTATTTTTTCTGTTGTTCCCTTCCCTTTGTCTTACTCATTTTTTCACAGTGTGACTTCCCTGCTGTTACTCTTTCTCTCCACTGTGTACCTCTTCCCAGGATTACCAATTTAATTTCTTTTCCTCATTACTGTCAATCACCAAGAGTCTTCTGGGTCACCTGGGGCTTGTGATCATAATCACAAAGGTGCGGTTTCCTCTTCCCTATCCCTCTGACAGTCTCTGACACCTGTGTAAACTGATTGCTTAGCCCGTGTGTAAAGCACTGACTTTTCTGCGTCTGTAGCATTTTTTGCACAGTTTGTCAAAGCCCAAATGATGACACAAGTTATACCAGTTATAGCATATCAGGTCCATCATGATCCTGTCATAAATACAAATGGAAGAGGAAAGTGGCAGCTGGCCAAGAAGAAATCTCTAAATTTGTTTAAAAGGATTATAATTCAAAGAGTAGTAACTCAGTTCTAAAAAACAGCCATAGATTATACATGAATACAGTGGGAGCCTAGAAGCAGGCTGCAGGAGAGCAAAAAATAAGACCACAAATCCTGAATTTTTAAGAGGGTTGGCTAATTTTGATGACAGATAATATTTTATTAAAAGGTGGCACAGCAAGCGATGTTTTTTAAGATTGCCTGCTTGTTACCACTCTAAATCTACTTTCAGTTGTTTATGCCACCAATGAATTTAAATCCAGTCATTCAGGCTGAAGCCTTATGTGCCAGAGGTGCGAATTTTCAGCTAAAAGCATTCAGTAGCTTCTTAAAACAACTGGGGTGGGAGGATGGGAAAGACTGTTTCCTCACTGTTGGAAACATCCGTCCTTTGTTAAGAATTTCTGTCATCCTACTCTTTCCCATTTGTGGGAAGGTGGAGGGAACAGATATTGCCAGAACTATCAGATGCTGCAGAAGAGAAGTTTTGCAAAATCACATCAGAATGAAGCAGGAAGGGACAAGCAACCTTAGCTTCAGGAGCTGAGGTCTGCATTGCCTCTGTCCTGGATCAGGCACTTCCAAGTGGCAATGCTATGGCACCAGAAGCACTGAGAGAGGCCTTGCACAGGGTCTGTGCAAGAAGATGATGTTCTGCAAAGACTCCCTCTTGCCCACTGTGGGAAGAGGCAGGCACACCCATGCAAGGGGACTTCCTGCAGGGCAGATGGGACCAGCCAAGCTGCTATGAGAAGTTTGGTGGCTCTTAAAAGACCACAAACGGTCTGGAAAATATGGGGTAGGAACTGGCTGGCTGTGCTGCCTGGCACATACACAATTTTGTTAGGTATCTTGCTGTTTGGATGCCAAATTTTACGTAATGGTCTGTGGTTGAAGGTGTGATGTATAGTCACAACTTTAGTCACAATTCTGAGCAGATCTGAAAAACTGACATATATGTAGGTCAGTATGGGCATCCTGATGGTATAGGATGGAATTTCTAAACAAAGCACAGTCAAGATGGATTGGACCTTGAAAATACATGGTATTATTCCACCATTCACAGTAACAGATGAGTCTCATTCTTCTTGAAGCTATTTGGCTGTTGTCTTTCTGGCTATCAGTACTGATTTATGAAAGAAAAATGCTCTAAAGGAAACATGAAGATTTAGATGGAAACTTTTTAAGGAAGGAATGTTTGCTGAAAAGTGCAGTTTTGAGTTGATGACTTGCAGATTTTTGTTAGATACATTCAGTAAATATTTTTACTCAAAAACAACAGAGGAAACACTTCTGTAGCTGTCCAAATGTTTATTTTAGAAATGTTTAAATATTAAATCAACACATCTAACTTGTAAATAAAACGTATTTCAGAAAAGGGTTAAACAGCCCCAAATTTAAATGGTAGTTTCTTTCAGTTTGTTTTTTTGTTTTGCTTTGTTTTGTTTTGGTTTGGTTTTTTTGAGTCTGATGCTTTGGTCAACCTCGAACAATTGTTTTTTAAAAACTTGTGCCAGCTCCCTCAAATATTATCATTTTGGATTGACCTAAAAGGTTTTTTATTTTTTTTTTTTTTTTTTTAAATCTCCGGCTTTTTAATTTGTCTGCTTAGCCACGAAATCCATTATTCTCGTAAGTCTACTCAGTTGGGATTTATAATGGGTAACCCAGCTGACAGGAAGCACAGTCAGATACCAGGAGGAAAGAAAGAAAAAAAGAGCAATTCCCCAAGGAGCAGAAAAACCACTGGGAGTGTGTGAGTGAGCGTGGTGTCTGGAGAGGGAAGGGTGGCAGCTGTGCCTTAGCAGAAGAGCTCTGGTAGGAGTGAAGGATGCATGCTAATCCCAGCCTGACTCAGCCAGAGCTGTCTCTGAGATGGGATAGGCTCCACTTTGAGTCACCAGAGTGATTCAGACATCTGTGGCTAAGGAAAGTTAAATTCTTAATGACTAGGGAGGGGTTGGCCTTTTGGGTTATTTACTGTCAAGTTCACAGATATAACATCCCAGTCATGACCTCACTGGCTATCAACTTTTGCAAAACTATGCACTCTTATGCTCTTCAGTTTGCTATTTTGTATTCTGGTGGTGGATCCTTGTTTCATGGGATAGATAACTTCAATTAGTTTGGCTTGTTCAAACCTGGACTTAGAATGACCAAGTACTCCCTTAGAGCAAATCAGCTGTAGGAGGCAGCTTTCTTTCTTTCTCAGGACTCTGTTCCACCTGTTAACAAGGGTTTATGAACTGTGTACTCCCAGAATCACCAGCAGAATAAAAATATCCCAGATTTTTATTTGCATTATACATACCTCCTGCTATACTCCCAGTCTTCTCTTCTCTCTTGTATGATGAAAATTTAAAACATATGAATTCAACCTTAACAGTCACGTAATAAATGGAGTTATTGGTTCTTCCTTGAATTCTCTATTCTTCTGCAGTAATCCTGAGTTTTGGGAAGGGTCTCAGATTTCAAAGGCACAACACATATGGGTCAGAAATGTGACTCAGAGATTTGAATGGGTCATGACCTGAGAAAGCCTGGCTGTCTATTCACTTGCTGTCTAACCATTAGGTCTTTGAGAGCTGGAAGATAAAAAGGTGAATGAAAATCAGCACTGGGGGAGAAAATACTGTGTACAATCTGGCTGAAATACAACATTTTGGATGCACCAGTTAGTTTGTGTTTCTCTCCTTATCCATCTTTGGTCAAGGCCATACAACTGGAAAACTTGTATGAAGATCAGGGAGTTCTTACACTTAGGATTTCTGGGTTGATGCTAATAGGCAGATTCTTTGGTTTTCCTTTAATTTTTTTTTTTATTATTATTATTTTTTTTAATTTTTTTTTTTTTTTTTTTTTTTTTTTTTTTATTAGTAAAAATACTAGAAGATGTTAACCTACCTTCAATTTAGGCAGAACAAGTGCGTCTGTATCCCCTCTATACACAACTACTGAGCTCACTTGCTTTTGTTTGCCATCACACCAGTGAGTAAGCTCAAGCTAGAGGCCATGGATCTCAATTAGGGGAATAAACCAAGGTTGATATTCATCTCTGGCCAGTGGCTGAACATAAGAACTGATCTGCTGGGAAAAGGACAGTGACCAGAACTGAGAATGCAGCATCACCAGTGTGGATGCAGTAGCGACTGCAAAGACGAGAAGATAGTTTTCCAATTGTGGCTGGTAATTTCAGGTTCATTATGTTTAAGTGATGGGTGGTTTGCTATGAGTTACTTCCTTCCTTTCCTAGCAGTGCTGACATCTGTCTGTAGGCAAAGCTTCTGCTGTCAGCATGGGTCCCAGCATCATTCTCTGAACTCGCTCCAAACTCCAGTGGCAGTAGGGTAGGTGGGAGGTTCCCAGACAGTCATGCATTGTTTGAACTCACTGGTGGTTTGTCCTCCCCTGGCACAAGTATTGAAAGGGAAAAAAGCTGAACAGATGAATACCAATGTAGTGAACTCCTCAGAATGCAGACAAAAGCTTATCGTGGCTCACTAAGCTCTTGGTCCACAGAGACTTGCCCAGGACCAAGGTGTGTAGAATCACAGGATCATAGAATTGCTCAGGCTCAAAAAGACCTTCAAGACCATTGAGTCCAGCCTTGTCCTAACCCTATTAGCCTATTCCCGATGACCTACCACTAAACCATGTCCCCAGGCACCTCATCCAGGCACTTTTTAAACACATTCGGGGATGGAGATTCAACCACCTCCCTGGGGATCCTGTTTCAATGCTTAACATCTCTTCCTGTGAAGAAGTTTCTTTTCATATCCAACCTAAATCTCCCCTGATGAGACCTGAAGCCATTTCCCCTTGTTCTGTCATCTGTCACCAGTGAGAAGAGACCAACCCCACTGTCCCTACAACCTCCTTTCAGGCATTTGTAAAGAGTGATAAGGTCTCACCTCAGCCTCCGATTCCCCAGACTAAACAGGCCCAACACCCTCAGTTTCTCCTCATAAGGGATGGTTTCCAAACCCTTCACCAGCTTTGTTGCTCTTCTTTGGACTTGCTCCAACACCTCAATGTCCTTTTTGTATTGAGGTGCTCAAACCTCAAGGTACTCGAGGTGGGGCCTCACCAGTGCTGAGTACAGGGGCAGGATTACTTTCCTAGTCCTGCTGGTCACACAATTTTCTGATACAAGCCAGAATGCCAATAGCTTTCTTGACCACCTGGGCACATTGCTGGCTCACATTTAGCCAGCTGTCAATCAGTACACCAAACTTTGTAACCTTGATTCTCTCCAACCTGGTCTAACCCTGAGTATAAGAATTTATTAATCTACTTGGACAGTGATTTTGCTAAGGCTTCTTCCATCATAAAAGATACAAAATCATGCACACTATTCCCCATAGCTAAATTCATATAGCAACCAAAGATATTGCATATTTTGAAGACTGTGGAACATACATATCCCAGCTGTTTTCATAGCACAGAAATTGAAAGATCTATTTTGGTATTAACAGTTTAGGCAATGAATGTGTCAATATTTTTTATTTTTAAATTACTTTAATTTCTTTTCATCTCCTCCTATTCCACCCATCATTGTACAAGTTAAAAGAGAGAAAAAGAATTAAAAAAAGAAACATAAGTCCTTAGTCCTTAAATGGCCCTCTCCCCCAAACATTGACCACCCTGTCCTAACATGTGGGAAGGAATGTACTGAGACATAAAATAACAGCACAGCAAATCTCTGCTGTGCAGGGAACACAAAGCAGCTTCTGTAAGGTAACAAAAGAGCATTCCCTCTGAGACTGACTGTCTCCTGTGACCCTGCTTATCCCTTTTCCTTTTCCCTGAGTCCAGTGCCAGGGTGAACGGTTGTGTTATATCTCTGTAGGAAGCAGTATCACGCTTCCCTGAGGACGAGCAGTTGGCACGAATTCAAAATGTCATCCAGGAACTCCCACCGTCGCATTACAGGTGAGAACACGTCCAACAAGGTACTGTGAAACAGTCTGGTGACCTTCACCATCAGGGAATGTGGCCTGAAATTGATTTCCAGGAGTCAGTTCCCAAAAGCTGACTCATAATTTCCAAATATGACAACAAATTACCTGGCATTTAAACATCATTGAACAAACTGTTGTTAGAGATCGAACAAGCTCTCCCTGCTGCTGCAGACTGTCATCCTCCTTCCCTGTGCATGACCTCTGTGGTAGCCTGGGACAGTGGCCTGGGTTTGGTGAAGGGATGATCTGCCAGAGATGCTTGAGCAAGAGCTAAGCCCCCAGCCTTTGCAGTAACCCCCTCTCTCTCCTACCCATCTTGTCGTCTTCTTCCCACCCAAGGAATTGTTTGGTTCGGGTACCATCCTTGGCCACCCCAGAGCAGAGTTGTTCACGGCTATCTTGCGTAAATGCTGTTGCTGTAATTTCTCTGCCCTATGTGGCCTGTTATGCCATTGCAGAGACTGTCTTCCTTGAGGATGGGACAATTTTGAGGCCAGAGCTGGGTGGGGATGGGTCACTTGACATATTTTTCTCTCTTCTTATGAAATCACTGCAGAACATTGGAATACCTGATCAAGCACCTGACTCACCTGGCCTCCTTCAGCAACATGACCAACATGCACACCAGAAACCTGGCCCTAGTGTGGGCTCCCAATCTCCTCAGGTACTACTCAGGACTCCTGAGAGTCCTTTCACCCAGAGAGGACCTCTCACCTCTCACCACGCTGAGCTCCAAGGGAATCTCCAGCACCTGAGCCTGGAGACCAAGAAAATGCAAAGACAGGAAAAAGCAGAACAGCTAAAGGGAACTGTAGAAGAGAGCAAACAGCATTTGAAAGAAGAAAAAATTCTTCCAGGTTGAATAAGATGAAGTGTTATTGACAGCATCCAAGGAAGCTTGTGGTTTGGTGTTTCTTATGAAAAAAAAAAAAAAAACCAAAAAACTGTTATTTGCAAGTTGAGCACATCAATTTAAAAATGAGGGCTTAGCTCATCGCTGTGGAATGGAATTGACATTTCTGACAGTGCCAGTGCTTCTGCAGTGGGGTGATGAGAGACAGCAGGGCCTAGAAGGGTGTGCAACAGGGCAATTGCACTACAGGCCTGTGCCCAGATGTGCTTGAGCATAAGTGAGGTGAGCTTGGTGGGCTTAAGATGGAAGCTAGCATCATATCTCCAGACTACCAACTAGTTTATCATGTTTGCTATGGCTGGTACTCTGCTGGGAAGAAGCCCAGATAAGATGCAGAATTCTGGCTGATAGATTATAGAGATAAGCAGAACAAGAAAAAAATAGTATCTGGGGAAAAATAAATTGTATCTTGTTGAAATTCCTTTTCCCATCCACCCCACACCCATGAACTGAGAGGAATGAACTATGCAGGGAGACTCCAGGAGTGCATCTGGGTGAGAGAGGGTTGCTGGCAGGTCTGGTGGGGGGAGGGAGGGCTGGCAGAGGATGGGAGGGAGAGACATTGGCTAGAGAGATAGAGGTCTGAAAGCAATCTCTGAAAAGTTGACTTACAAATCACAAAATTTCAAATCACAAACAGGCAGAGCAGGTTCTGAAAATGAATCAAATGATGAGTCTATTGAATATCACAAAGTGGACCTTTACTACAGACATTTTCATTCTAGCATCTGTCCTTGTGAAAAAAATTTGATGTCTGCTTCCTTTTGCAATCTTTTATAAGTGTGAATCCCAGGGAGGATAAGAAAGGAGCAAGCAATGCAACTAGAGCCTCCTTACAGGGTTATCCTCTTGGCAATGCCCCAAGCTATTATCTAACACACCAGTCATTAACTTTACAAAGGATCCATTGCCCAGAGATAATTTCTTCAGCTACACTTTGGCATGTCAAGATAAGGAATGTTCCTTTGCTGAGAGAAAGAGTGAGAATGTGGGAGTGCTGAGGGCAGAGGAGAGACTACTGGGGCATATGGCAAAGAAATGAAAGGTTTGGCATGGGGAAAACCTGAGCAGGGTTCTAAGAGATTTCAGTGAGAGATGACTGAAACATTAAGTAGGGATCTGGAAGCAGTGTTTGAAGGCTCCTGGATTGTCTTTCTGGCTCAACTTTTATATAGCTATTATCATAGAATCATAGAATAATATGGGTTGTACAGAGGAGCACAGAGGCAGCAGAGTGGAGTTTGGGAGTCGTAGTTTTATCTATTGCTGAAGAATGTAAAAGTGAAGTAGGGAAAATAGCTCAGGCAGGAAAGAAAGCAGCAAAGATGACAGGGAAAACAGGAATAATTATTTTTAAGAGACTGTAAAGGTGGAGGATGAGGACCTGTGAGGGAAGGAGAGCGAGAGGTGCAAGAAGAGTGGGGAAAACATCCCTGTTCCAAGTCTTGCAGGAAGAAAGCTGACCTCTCTTCCCCACTGGCTGTGTGTGGCAATGCTGGCTACCAGTATAATTCTTTCCTGGTGCAGGTCAAAGGAGATCGAGGCAGTTGGCTGTAATGGGGATGCAGCTTTCCTGGAGGTGCGGGTGCAGCAGCTGGTGATTGAATTCATCCTGAATCACGTGGATCAGCTCTTCAACAACAACAGAAAAGCCAGTTGTGCAGAAAGAATTGGTAACAACCTCCCTGAACCACTATACCTGTCACTTGCCATGTAGCTCCAGCTCTAACTATATCCCCTTCCACTAATATTTCAAGCTCATCAACCCCTACAGTGCTCACAGACTCTACCAAACAAACCTTCAGCCCAGTCCCTCATTACTCTTTTACTCTTAGTCCCCATCCTCAGTGTCTTCTTTTTGAATACTAACCTCATGCAGTATGCTCCCAGATTGCCCTATGGCTCATCTTTTGCATGATCTCATTCTGCTGAAGTCTTTTTGAAGACAGACTGATCGTTTCTCAATCCTCACCTAAGATTTCTCTCTAAGCCCATCAGTCCCAGTCTCAATCCTTCTCTTAGGCTCCTTCAATTATAATTCCTCATACCGATGATACCTGCCCTGCAGCCACCATGTCCACCCATGTCAAGAGTCATGCTCCCAAAATAAAACTTGAGCTTGTGTTTTAAGAACTTAGGTCTTGTACTTGGGGACATTTTAAAAAAAGATTTTTTTTTCTTCCTTTCTGAGATATCAACAGTCCTGAGAAATGCTGATTGTTGTTATTTAGTGACAGATTTGTGGTACAAATGCTTTTAAACCTGGGAAGCAAGAGGTATTCACAATGACCTCATATAATTTCCAAAATATGCATTGTTCTGTTTTACACACTGGGAGTAACCTTTCTGCTTTTCAGCCCTGTGTCACCCGGTCCCATCCACCCTTCCCTTAACATCTAGCATTCCCTAGTAGTCTGTCCTTGATGCATGGTATTTCAGGGTGGTGCTCTGCTCAACCTGTAGCGTCCCTGCTTTGCTGGTGTGGATGCCATTCCTATGTCCTTGTTTATGCCCTGGCAGAGAGTGGGGAGCTGCATCTGTACTGCATAAGCATTGCAGCAAAACACTGACTAGTGAATTCCAATGCTTCTGATTGTACTCTAGGTCACTGGCCCAAAACTGGCCCAAGTGCTGAATGCTTCTGTCCTTTAACAGCTTTGTGGAGTCAGGACACAAACATGCTGAGGGTCCCAGTTGATTTCTTAGTGGGGAAATTCTCCTTCACCTAGACACTCTCCACAGGCAGGATCTTGGGCTCTGTTTCAGCAACAGGGCTGAGTACTGAGTGGGCTCCAGATGCTGAGCTTCTCTTGTGCACCTCCAGATAGTCTGCTCAGAACTGGCGTATAGGAAGTTGGCTTTGCTGCTTCCCAGGTAGACAGAGACCTTCAGTTCCCAGGGCTGTCTGTCACACTGCTTTCCATAGCCCTGAAATGCATTAGGAAGGTAAGGTAATGCTGGTTTATAGAACATCGATCATCCTGGAACAAAAGAAGGAGTAGAAAAATGTGGAAGTGAGAGAGAATTAGGCACTGGGTTTAGATTGGGGATGGAAGGACATCAGATTCTTGAGAGGAAGGGAGGGAAGGGGGAAGGAGAAGATGTGAATCATAGTGGTTTTCAGAGGTGCTTCTTTCACACCAATGCATCTACAGCAGAGGCAGCAAGTCTGTGCAATGCAGTCTTTGGCTGGTAAGCATGGCCCCCACTGGGAATTCACTCAGATTGGATAAGGTTGCTGGGGAGATGGAAAACTTATCTGACAAAAAGCCTCTCTCCCTGCACATGCTGTTCCTTTTCCCCATCTGCAGGAGATGTTCCAGTCAAATAAAGACATGAAGCTCTTGCTCTCATCTCTCTTCAACCCAGGCTGGAATGCATTTTCTTCCTTTTCAGAGAGTGCATCAGTTGTGAAAAGTCTGACCCTCCCCTCGGTCTCCCTGCCAATGAAACTGGTGAGTCTGGAAGAAGCACAGGCACGGAGTCTGTCAGCCTCCCACCCTGCTCGGAAGGAGAGGAGAGAGAACAGCTTGCCTGAAATTGTCCCTGTAACTGGGTCCCTCTTCCACACAGTTGTTGACCTCCCTGACAGCAAGTAAGTGCTAAGAGGAATATAAAGTGCAAACAAACAAAAAAAAG
This sequence comes from Phaethornis superciliosus, assembly GCA_023637945.1. NCBI lineage: Eukaryota > Metazoa > Chordata > Aves > Apodiformes > Trochilidae > Phaethornis > Phaethornis superciliosus. The sequence goes on along the minus strand of JAJQWJ010000001.1, from coordinate 81,340,470 downwards.
TGCAGGTTCCCCGGAATGACTGGAAGTGAAACTTCTGTTAGTGTGATACCCCCACACTTGAATCTATAGGCAACACTGAGAGAAAACTGTGCACACTCCTTAAAAGAGGCACAGCTGCTCCTGAGAAGCATTACAGCCGCTGTGTTCATAGTTCCATTAGTCCTCATTCCTCCATCAGGGCAGAGCCTCGCAGACCTCTTGCAAGAAGAATTAATCTCTTTGCATCCTTGGGTCAGCTCAGGTTTTGTTTAAAGGTGGGCTCTGCCTGAAGCAGGGCCAGACACAGCTCTCCTGAGAGTTCCACCTGCTGGCAGCTGGTCCACGGAGCACCTGGTGACACTGACCTGCTCATCTTTGTTATTCTTAAGGTTCCTCTGCACTCACATGCAAGCAATAGGCCAAATTTTCATTCCTGGTATGAGGAGATATTTATACAGTGTCACCTATGCCACCTGTGCATATGCCAGGAAGAATGCCCAATTTTAGCTGAGATTGCTGCAGTTGTTGGAAGTGCTGCCCAGCATAAGCATTTTTCTATTGGTTTGTCTACCTGTTAACATTCTACTGTCTGCTTCTGAGAGTTTATAGCCTCTGCAGCAGGAGGCTCATTAATCTATTGACCCATAAAGCACTGTACCAAAGATATTCCTTCACACATGATATATTATAGCAAAAATGAGCCATCCACCAGAATACTGTCAGGAGGATTACCAGTTTAAGGCAAAAGGATGTATTGTCCCTTTTCCTTTGTCACTTGAACTATTCCCAAGATATTAATCCTCTTTTCAGGACTGATTTATGCTCTTGTGATTACTGATCTGAAAGAAAAGCAGAACTATGGGGGTAGTATTCCTATTTTGGAGTGCAATATAAGGAGACAAGTGGTTCTTGCTCTGGAAGAGGGGAGATTGAAAGAGAAACCAGAATGGGTATGTGAGGGAACTGAAACAGAACTTCATGCAGCAATATGCATGGAAGAAAACTGGTTTCAGGAGTAGCAACTTCTTTCTGTTTAAAGATAGGATTTACAAAGTGACACAGGCAACTGGTGTCCCACTTCCTCTGCCATTTACTAGAGATTAATTTTATTCCCTTAAGCCTCCTCCTTTTGGATAGTACATTACAATGATCATGTAGCACCCATTATTAAATTCATATTGGCCTGAGAAGTGTTAGTAGTTTGTATTAAGAGATCCTTTTATTTTTGAAAGTGTATAAAACTTACAAGACATGAGGACTTTAAGGGAAAGCTTTATCCATTGGGTGATAGTACCAGTTCCATCAGTTCTCTGGAATTTGTCTTGCATTTTGTCATAAAACCCATTTAAAAAAACAATTTGTCTTTACTGCACTGGAGAGTTCTAGCCTCAAAAACCTTTTCTTTCTGGAGACAGGCATGGTTGATTGCTTAGTCAGTCACAGTAGCTGTAGTGTGATGCCACAGCCATCCCTCTGAAGACCTGGCTGATGTGTCTTTCCATCCATGACACAGTTAAATCATCAATACAGACAAATCACTTACAGAAAAGCAAGAGTTAGTTGTGTAGCTGTGCCATGAATGCCTTAGAATTAAGAGATATGAGAAGAAAAACAGGGTAGTGTTGAGGGGACAGAGCTCAGTGGCATTTGTGTGATATTAAAATGACAGAAGTCTCTGGGGTACAGTAACCTTCTGAATCCTTTTTCCTTCTAGGAGAAAACTATCCACCAAGTCCAAGAAATGGAAGTCAATATTTAACTTGGGCCGTTCTGGCTCAGAATCAAAGTCTAAACTGAGTCGAAATGGGAGTGTCTTTGTAAGAGCACAGAAGCTCTCTGGTAAGAACACACTTCTATGTATCTTTGTCCTGGGATATTGATAGCACGGGGCAACCTGTATCCTCAGGAAACTAGTATTATTAGACTTGAGGTAGTCTAGTGGGGTCATGTTTGTTGCCAGGCTTCATGGACATCTCATTTTCACATGAGGGCAAGAAGCGCCCTTTCAGGAGGGTATGCCAGACAGCTACATTAAGTATTACTTTTTAGTATGTAATAAACAGGCTCTTGTTGTCCAACTGTCTCATTCAGGGACTAGGAAATGCTATGTAGATATGGATTGCATCAGCCCAGCCAGCCTCTGGCTCCTAATGTTCCTTACATGGCACTGAGCAAATGGCTGTCCTACCACTAAAGGACATTAAAGAACCAACTGTGTTCAGAGCCTCTGAGAAAAAAAAAGGTGCCAGAAGTTCCAATGGCTCCTATCTCTCAGGACTTTGAAGAAAGATATTACTTTTGCAGGATTTACAAGAGAGAAATTGTCTTTTTTCCCTGTCTGCAGTCCCAAGTTCTAGCCTCTTGTGAGCTGCAATCTTTTTAACACTGTGCTTCCTAGAAAATCACATGGAAGTTTCAATTCCCAGTGTTTAGAAATGATGACTCAAGTTCTAAAAATCATGAAGTTGGCTGGAGAGCAAACACAATTTTTAAAGGAAAGCATATAATTTTTTTTTACCTGAGCTAATAAAGTAGTATTTGGGGTTTTTATGTCCCAGATTTTTTTAAAGTGTCTCCAAGAAAAGAAATCTACTTAAGGCTAAAGGTGGAATTTTTTATTTTTTAGATAATCTCATGACTTCAGGATCTGGTGTTTGTATGACAGCTACCAAACATTGCAAGACTTAAAATAAAATAGTTAATGTTGGCAATATTACCTACCACCACATATTAGAGAGGCTGTATTTGGATGAGAAGTGAGTGGAAAGCAAAATGCCAGCTCTAGCTCTCTTTGGACCCCTGCCTTCCCCCATGTTTTTCATGTACAGATGGCCTCGCATAGGGTGCCCATGGCAGACCTCAAAATAGCTCTCTGTTCTATTTTGATCACGGGATCACCTTCTCACTTTGATAAGGAATACTCTCTCCCAGAATAGTGCTAACCCAAGAATGCCCAGGAATGATTGGAGCCCAGTGATCGTGGGGGCTGAGCCTTGTTCCCAGCACGGTGCTGAGTGACAGGGGGCTGTACATTTGCATCAGCAGGACACAAAAATGCACAACCGTGTGCAGAGATTTAGGCACTGAAGTGGTGGTTTTGAGAAGCAGTGCTTTAGCCCTGCCATGTTGTGTTTTTGTGTGCTTTCTGCTTACCACCTAATGTGAGGAAACAGATGAACTTGCTGTTGAAACTCAGCACATGCTTTAACACAGTTTGTGTCCAATGCTCACAAGTAACATAAAACAGGATCTCCACAGCCTGAGTTCTGTTTCCCTGGGAAGTGGAGCTAGTGCTCAAGACATCATGCCATGTGATTGTAAAAGGTAGCCAGGACTCCATATAAATGCAAAAAGTAGCTGGAGTTTCTCCTATATGCACATGAAAGTCAGTCACAGCAGCCTTAATTGTATAAACAAATGAGGACCAAGAAGCCTGCTCATTTTCTGCCTTAACTCCTATATGTGACATTATAAACATCAAACCTTCCTGCCAAACATTCTCCAGAGCTCCACGAGTCCTTTTTGGGCTGCCAGAGACTAACTTGTCTTCTTCACTGGCTACCTTACCTGCTATATCCCCTTTTCTGTGTGGTACCAGCAACAGGTTTACAAAACCTCTCAGGAACAGACCTGTAGAGTGTCTGGTGACAAGTGACAGCTCGTTTCTGGACAAGGGAGTGCATCGAGAATGACCAGGCAAATAGGCTGCTTACAGCCCTCATAAATTTCCCAGACTGCTTGCTAGAGGCAGGGTATGCTCATGCCAGCACAGAGCCTGGGAGTACAGCGTAAAAATAACCTAACATTTGCTATCAGGAATGAGAGGTGAGAAGGCATTTATGTGTCAATTTAGTTAAAAAGTCCTCACAACTAATAGGCTGACTTGATGGGGGTGGGGTAGGGGGTGTGTGCACAGTGGCACTTAACAGCTTTGGGGATGCTTAACTGCTTCACAGTGGAGATGGTGTTGACTGGCTGGGTTAAGTATAGCTCTCCACATGTCCAGCAGGTGCAAAGCTGTTGTTAGAGCTAGCAGATCCACAGCTGTGTGGACAAGTGTTGTGGGTAATAAGCCACATGGTGTGGATACAGAGGAGGAACGCTTGGAATTGGAAAATAACTTTGATGTCTGTCTGGCATGCCCATCTATATGTAGCCTTTAGTCTTTCTGGGCTGAAACCTGCAAAACTGCAGGATCTGAAGCCTGTTTCTAAAACTCTTTTTCCACAGAAAAAGCAACTATTCGGCCTGCAAAGAGCATGGACTCCCTGTGTTCCCTGCCAGTGGAAGGTGAGACATCAATAGCCTACACTGTAAGGACGTATCATTGGACTTCTGTGCTCTCAGCTTCTCCCCGTGCCTGCATGGATGTGGTGGTTTGTCTCCTTGCCTCTCTCAGATTGTGTATCTTGTATGCTTGTGCCCTGGCTGCTGACATGTGCCCCCACCACTGTGAACATGAATTTTTAACCCTTTTCTCATCCTTTTACATTGGTGCATGCACTTGAGCATTACCACGATACCTAGCAGCATCTTTGCTAGCAGTCGAATCACTTCAGTTTCTTTCTTGGTTATCCTGAGACAAAATTCCCATTTATAAGGAATAGTATAAAAGCAGTGAGGAGCCTTTGCAATAAGCCCACAAAGCCTCAGATTGTTTTCTGAAGTGCATGCTGGCAGCATCTAATTGAGAAGGGCCTATAGTAAAAAAAGTCTCAGGTGGTTTCCACTGGAGGGCATTCTATCCTGCCCTGCCTGCCCAGCTTGAAGATGGCCCCAGAACTGGAGCCTGGAAAGTGTTCAGTGCCTGCTGGCACTGAAGAGTGTTGGCCAGTGCAGGACACGTCCCTGGAGGAGACTGCTTACAGAGGAATGTTGCTTCCTCGAGTTTTCCTTCCCACTCACCCCTTCCTGTTTTCCTTCCTTTAGGGGAGGATGAAAAGAGCAGATTCAAACGGGCAGTGACTTCTGGAGGGTTTTTTGTTCCGGTGATGAAGATACGGACGGGAGGCACAGGCAGCGCATATGACCTCAGCAAGGAGAATGAGTGGGAACGGGAAGGATCTGCCATGGGGGCCAAGGGAAGCTCAGAGCTGAGTGGGGAGAAAGGTCCTCTCAGGACACCACAAGCAAAGTCACCTCCTGAGCAGCTGAAGGTCTTCCGGGCAACGGAGGAGTCTGAAAATGAGCAGACTTCCACCAAAGGCAGCCGCATGTTCTACAGCTCTGAAACAAATGCCAAGTCAGGCTTCCCAAGCAGCCTCTTTCCCTTGGAGGCCTCCCCTCGTCACCAGAGGAAAGCCCTGAACATCTCAGAGCCCTTCGCTGTCTCTGTCCCTCTGCGGGTATCCGCAGTCATCAGCACCAACAGCACCCCTTGCCGTGTGCCCGCCAAGGAGAAGCTTTCCCTCTCCAGCCTAGAGGAGCTGTCTTCCCTGGTGTCTGAGAGCACAAGCCTCTCTTCCCTAGAAGTGGGAACCCACACCAGGACAGAGCAGGTGCAGGAGAGGAAGGAGAAACAGCTGGGGTCCACCCTGGCAGCAGCAGCAGCATCCAGAGGTAAAAGTGTGTTAAGGAGGGTGGTGTGGAAGCTCTGTTGGGCTACTGGAGGTGCCTGGCAGGTCAGGGGCGTGGAGGTTGCTCCAGCCTGCTCTTGTGACAGGAAGGACACCAAGCTATAGCAGGGTGGGTGTTTGATAGGTCAGATTTGTGCTTGTTGCAGCAATGAGACTGGGAAGGTGGGTGGTGGCTCTGCAATGTCCTGTTGCACTGGGAAGGAGCTCTTCAGCTTTGTTAGTTGGCATTTTTAAAAAAGAGCACCGCTTTGTCTCAGGGCACATATTTTCAGTCACAAGTAGTTGCATTGTTCATTTGTGTCTCTCATCCAGGCTCTCACCCTGAGGAGCTGGTGGCAGCCAGGAAATCTGAGTCCTTAGAAACTCCACAGCCAGCAGCAGAAAATCAGGAGATGTTATGTGGGCAAAACAGCTGCACAAGCAGCACCAGCAGCCCCCGACCATCCTTAGAGCAGAGTCCCATCTTGGAACAAACACCAGCTTCAGAGGTTCATATGGGGCCACTCCCCACAGACAAGACAGAGCAAGGACAATTCAAGACAAAGGATGTCTCCTCAGAAGGCAGCTGTGGCCAGCAGGAGATCAAGACAGATAAGACAGAAGAAGAGTCACACTTAAGAGAAGTGGTAAGGACGTAGGCATGAGAAAAGCAATGGGGGACAATGTCATGGTGGTGACTGGGAAGTTGTTTAAAGTTTCATTATGTGTCTGTACTCAGAAAAACTCAGCCTATGACCAACGCTAAGTAGGGTCAAGAATTGACCACGTATTTTTTTCACTTCTGTCTATACCACTCTGGGGCGATTTATCTTTACACAACTACCTACTGTCCCCATTTGGTTTTCTTTTCCTGTAATTGTATCATTACAGTCAGTACAATCTGTCTGCTCGTGGACTTTCCAGATGTGAGACTGCCCTGATGTCTGAGCAGTTTGACCTATGGTCTCTGAATTCCCTGTCCTATTTGTCCTGGACAGCCTGAGCAGTCCTTTTTTCTTCCATTCTCTACACTTTTTTTTTTTTTTTTAATTATTTTTTTGGCTCCTCTGTATCTCTATCAGAGCTTTTTCATGAAGTTTCTTATAGCGATACTCATGTCTGGACAGCTATTTAAAGATCTGTTGGCATAACTCCTTGAATATATTATTCATTCCAGTTCGTGTGCAATTTGGGAATGCAGATTCTCTGGCAAGGCCAAGTGAGCCTGAATGGGAAGAGCTGAGAAACAGGCTGGGACATTCCAGCTATTCATTCACCTCACTATTTTCAGTACAATTTCCAGGCCTCATTTTGGCTGCACCTTGGATCTTCTCTTCCATAAACTCACTTATTTATAGATGTATTTCCTTCCCTGGACTGGTAGCAGTTTGCATGTGTGTACTTCTGCTCATGAGCCTGCTCATCCAGGAGCCTGTCTATTGTAAGAGGGTTGTTTGAAAAAAAGGGAGGGTTGTTTGCTTATGAGCTGTGAGCTGCCAGGTCATGGCATTTCTTCTGTTTTTCAGATTGAGGAAGACCCTTCAAAAGCCATTCTAGAACCTCTCTGGCCAGAGATGCAGCAGGAACTGAAAATTATTGAACCTGAGGAGGAGCTCTTGCTCTTACCAGCATCTGTCGCCAAGACAGGCCTAATTTCTGAACCCTCTTCAGTACAAACAGAAAGCAATTCCTCTGGCCCAGGGTGGAGTCCAACGCTGTCTGAGCAGAAATCTGTAAGCAGAACACCACAGACAACAACTCAGGTGCCTATATTTGGCATAGAACATCAAGGCAGCCTTCACGACTGCCAGTCTGAAGGGGCTGCACAGCAGAGCTGTGCTTCAGCCCTACCGAAACTGAGTACTCTTCCCGCTGGCACAGCCACTTCAAAGAGCCACCACCCAGTGGTGGAGGACAGCAGAATTGAATGTTTCACTCCTCCACCAGACCAGAAGCTTCATAGACAATCAGATTGTAATGAGGTTGCCTTAAATGATGAGTTTTCTTCTTCCAAAGGAGCATGTCCAGAGTCAGGAAGAGAAAAAAATAGCACTTACCAGTTGAGAAGGGAAAAGGATGGTCTTTCCAGAGTCCAGACCCAGACAGAGCAGCCAGAGATACTGACTGCTGATGAAAGGGACACATTCTCCTCCAAGGTGCTTAGTGGAGCTGGAATCCAGGAGCTGAAGGAGGGCAGTGCCATTAGCAGAGCCCATGATGCTGGTGATCAGGATGACGAGGATACCTGGATAGATAATGTGCAGAGCTTAGAACTTGTGGAGCCATGGGAAGATCACCAGTGGGTTACAAGCCCACTGCATTCCCCCACCTTTAAGGGCATTCAGGAGAAGATGATGCAGGAGTTTCAGCCACAGAGCCGGAGAGCTGAGACAGGTCTTTCTGTTAGACCACGATTCAGTCGCAGCCTCTCCCTGGACAGTAAAGACACAGTGATGAGTCTGTGGACTATCCCATTCTCCTTCATAGATGCCACTGACCAGCAGCAACCATGCAGTGACATTCTGCCACTGACTTGTGAACTGCCCAAAATGCAACCCATCTCACCCTCTAGCATGGGCAAAGGTAAGCAAGACGAGAATGGCACAAGTCCTCCACAAGAATCTCTGAAACCTAAGGAGCTGAGGTGTCCACTTAGCAGAGAGGAAGCACCAGCTGAGGAAGAAGGACCCTCCAGAGTCCTTCTTTCAGAGCCAGAGGAAAACAAAGTGGGTGTGAGCAAAGAAAACCCTTGGAGCTCAAAGCTTCAAGTGTCTTTACAATACCAAAATAGCCCGGGCAGTACTTCACAGGTGAAGAACACAAAAGAGGAATTATCCATGTCTCAGGACACTGCCCTGGGAGGAGAGACCAAAGCTTTGTGCTCTGCCACTGAATCACAGCTGAGTAATAAAGGTGAAGAAACACCTCGCAAAGTGAAGACTAGGCCATCATCCCTCAACTTGGATTCACTCCTTCCAGCTCCAGATTTCTTCACCTTTGAGAGCTTGTCCATGCCCTCTGCCCCTGGGAACTTCCTGTGCGGGCAGAAGGAAGTAAAAAGCAGTGATTCTGTCCCATCCCTGCCGACTGCCTGCCCTGCTTTCAGTAAAGACTGGGGGTCTCATTTCAATGCCCACATGGATCTAGACTTGGATTACTTGGCCGTGGCCCATGCCACCACTGGCCGCCGTAACTCTGCCCCTGTCAGCGTGTCAGCCGTCAGGACCTCCTTCATGATTAAGATGTGCCAGGCTAGAGCAGTGCCTGTGATACCGCCCAAGATTCAGTACACCCAGATCCCCCAGCCCCTCCAGGCTCAGAACAGCACTCTACCAGCTGAAAAGAAGGAAGAAGAAGCCAAGCAGACTATCAAGCAGCCCCAGCGAGTGGCATGGAGCCACCCGGAGGCCCCCAAGAGCCCGCTGATAGAGCAGAAAGCCAAAGCGGAGAAAGAAAACAGCGACCCAGCTCAAAAGGACTCAGCCTGTGCTTGGCACAGCAGCCTGAGCTCTCTGCTGGAGCCATCTCATTCCAGTCATCACCCAGCTCTGGATGCCCCTGTTCTGCGTCGAAAGCGCACCTCTGAGGGGGAGACAGCTGGAGATAACCCGCTGTCCTCAAAGATGGAGAGGCCATCGGGCTTCTCCAAGCCTTCCTATAGAGCTAGGCCTGGGAGGCCACAGAGTCTGATTCTCTTCAGTCCCCCTTTCCCCATTATGGACCACCCCTCTTCTTCGGCAGACTCCAGGGTGTTGTTATCACCCATAAGAAGCCCCACTCAGACCACCTCCTCAAGCCCCATTTGTGGTGATCTGTCCGAGACTTCGTGGACAACACCTGAGGGGGTGACACTGCGGAACAAAATGACCATCCCCAAGAATGGCCAGAGACTGGAGACCTCCACCAGCTGCTTTTACCAGCCCCAGAGGCGATCTGTGATTCTGGATGGACGAAGTGGGAGGCAGATTGAATAGCAACTACTTCTCTTACTTTTTTTCTGTAGTGGATGGGATGGGGGTGTCCAAGGACAACTCTGTTGCCATTTTGCTGGTGTTATAACTATTTGGTGCAAGATGGGCCCGAATCCTTTGTGGTTTCCTGCAAAGCATTTTGCTATGGAAAGTCATAGTCTTTCTGTCTTGCTTTTTCATCCCTTTCTCACCCTTGCCTATTCTCTCACTGTCTGCTTTTTTCTTTGTAAACCAGTCCCAGGGAACTTACATTTGCTGATACTTATTCTCTAGTAAGCCCTGTGAAGGTCTCATCTTTCTATGGAAAAAAGGAAAAATAATTCTTGGCCTAAAAAGAATACAGGGCTGGTAGAAAACACTGTTTCAAAGCAGTGCAGCCCAGGGTGCAGGGGCACAGCATCTGCTGAGGAGATAGGTCCAGATATTTGGGACCTCCTTCCATTATTTCCCAGCCACCAGTGAAGGAACATGCCTATCCATGTCTATTGCCTGATTTAGACAGTGTAAATAAACAGTGCAAAGAGACTGGGGATAGCTGAAAAGGATGGTGAAGTGCATGTCACACAGGGTGAGAAACACCTGAGGATATTCCAGTGACAAACACAACCTGAAGGTGATGTGTCCAGCTCTGTCCTTGCATCAAAGATGTGCTCTTTCCAGCATGTGCTGAGGCTGGAATGAAAGTAGCTGGACAGGAAATGCCTAGCTATTCTTTTAAATCTTCCAAGTCCTTTTCATAAGTTGTGTTGTGCTCAGCCACACATTCCTTGGGCAGACAAGATCTGTGTGACTGGGGAATAAGGGTGTAGCTGGCTTTCCAGCAGTAGAGACTTCTCAGACTGGTATCAATGAAAGCAAAGGTACCGTCCTAATAAAGGTCTCAGTATCAACTATTTTCATCGTTGCTTAAAGCCTCTCCAGCTGTCTTCAGCTGTGCTCCACACAGTCAGCAGCCGAGAAAAGAAAGAAGGTCTTCTGATCTCCATGTCCTTGGGCTGTTGCCCTCTTGTTCTCTGGCTGACATATCTTTGACCCTCAGTCTTTCATTGCCACTGTGTGGCATGTCCTCAGGTGCTTCTTACTTTAAAATTCCTCTCCTTGTGATTTTAAACTATTTCTCTGAGAGCATGGCTGGTTGTCACCTCCCTGCCCCTCAGTGCTTTCAAATTGATAAACTGTATGGTAAAGAGGATGAGATGTGGGACCGCAGAACAGATCCTGAGAGGGGGATTTGAAATGAATTAAACTCTCTACTGAAGGGCTGTTATTGTTACAGGCAAATACCCATTCATGTGACCAACAGCTGCTTTGGGAATAGAATTAAAGCTTCTTTGATAAAGTCTCTAACTCTGTGTTAACCACAGGCTCATCTATTGCCTGGTATGTGACTGTGAGTGCTTGCAAAGACAGGTACAGACCATGCTGTCTCTGCAATGTGGATGTCACTAGTGACCAGGGAGGGGAGAGGAACACAGGTGTTGCTGACAGCACTGAGATGGTCCTTGAAATGGTGTTTGCAGGAGTCATCATTCATGGAGATGTCTGAGTCTGTGGGCCCTTGGATGGGTGTTAAGGGCTGTAGATTAAGCAGTTACTAAGCATCTGGTAGGAAGAGCCATAGCCACCACAATGAATGTCAGTCAGAATTTCCCAATGGATGTATATTTAGGGCTTTTTTTTTTGTTAGCAAACTCAACCCATGAACTCTTGGTCTGTAGTGAATGTGACATTCTGGCTAGAGGGTCTAGAATTTGTACAATGCTTTTTCTGCACTCTGTGATTTCTACAGGGGAGAGTCAGTATATTTTGAGAAGTTCTGGGCCCACAAATGCAAGGAATGCATCTTCAGCAGAATTTTCTGCTGTATCCAAAGAGAATGGAGAAAAACAAGAGGGCTTTTCTTTGTCACCTTTGATCCTTCCCATTGTACTCCTCACTGGTGTGCCATATAAGAAGGAGTAGAGCAGAGAACTAACTCTGTGCTGTCAGTTTTGTTGAGGGACACTATTAAAACAGATGAGACCCTGGAGTTCTTCTTTGTGTCCATGTTCTCTCAAAGATGTCTGTCTATGCTTTATTTGGGCAAGCCGTAGATAGCAGATCCAGAATATGCAGCTTCATGAGAATTGCAGTATCCTCCTCTCAGGCCCTAAGATGCCTGTGCAGCCTCTCATTAAAAGTAGGGGACTGACAGTCCTCCATGCTCCTCATAGTTAACACATCCCTTTGCTATATTTACAGGGCACTCAAATGCCTTTTTTTGATGCCTCATGGGAAAGTTTTTCACCATCATGCCTGGGGTAATGGCAAATGACTTGGGAAGGTGTAATATGAGGTACTTTGGTGAGGCTTCACAGAAAGTAAAAGTTGTGAAAATGATGCCTGAGCTTTTTTGGCATCAATAAGACAGTTTACGTTGAGCACAGATTTATATTTTCTAGGTTCCTAGAAGCTTTGACTGCCAAGGCGTCCTGGAATGGAGCCAGTGAAGCTCAAAAAGTAATGTATCCAAAGAAAAAGAAAATGTGATTAAACCTTGGCACCTTACACTTTTTTTTCTTTTTTTTTTTTCATCTTCTTATTTTCATATAAGGTGATCTATGAACAAGGAATGAAGTCTGGCAATTTGTATATAATACACTGTCTCAACTCTTAACAGCATTCCAGTAAGTAATAGTGCTTTTGGCATAAGTGGTGAAATTTCTGCAAGAGAAAAATATTAGAAAACTTTACAATATATTAAAGATCAGTTTCAAATATGCATCCAGACTACACTTTTTAAAGGTGTTTCAGAGTCTGAACTCAGATCCAAGTCCTGGACTTAATTAAGCAGAGATTCTGTAATGACATCTCTATTTTGTAGCTTGATCCCATCTCTACCTACAGTTCTTCTCCAGCCTTCTGCTGATGTATCAAACTTCCAAGACCCTAGCCAAGTGGGCTTAATACAGGCACATCACTATAGCTCCATGATCACAAATGGGTTCATATCAAGGGTACCGAGATGTAGGCCCATATCCTGCAGGGCTGAGAATACTTGCTTAGTTGCAAGGTGCACAATTGCACAGGTGTCACCATTCCTGACTCCAGAATGACACTTCTGCAGTCTGCAATGCTTGAGGATGGGATCCATGCTGACACCAAGAGTTGCAGTCAGCTTCCAAAACCAGAGCTTGATAGCTGGACAGAGTCAGCAGATACCTCCCATCGAACGGTTCTGGCAGTGTGGTTGGAACTTTGTGAGATTCAGCTTTATTAAGCCATTCCTGAGGTCAGCTTCAGGGTCAGGCCCCATGGAATCTTTGTTTCAGAGCTCTTAGGTTGTCCTCTGCCACCCCACAGTAGCAGACTGAACCTCAGACTGGAAGGTCTCCTGAAGTTAAGGGTTTTGCAGTGACACACTTTGGATACCAGACTCCTGCCCTCCAGCACAACCCTGCTACACTAGGGTCTTTAAGAAAGGATTTTGTGTTTTCAGCTTGGTTTTGAATTTGTTTGTTTCTGTGCTGCATTATGGAGAGGGATAGATCAGATTTATGGGAGATGGTTGTGCACCTTCTGTTAAGCATAGCTCGATATGAAATGGTTGGGCTGGCAAAGATGAGAATCCCCTGATGGAAAGGAGGGACATGTTAGTTCATGTGGGAACTGCCTTATTGGCCAGAGAGTGGACAGAAATGAGGGGTTTATTTTACCTTTCAAACCACATTCCTCTCTCCATCCCTTGCTATCACTTCAGAAGGATTGAAGCACTTCTTTTTTCACCTTTAGATCTTCAGAGCAACTTAGATCTGTACTAGAGAGCATCCATGAAGCCCTGCAACATTTTCCCGCATTCAGAGTCCAAATGGTGCAATCAAAGTCTTGTTTCTTTCTTTATGAATTCTAAAACGCCTGTAGCAGTGAATGTAGTGTTAAATTTATGTATATATATATAAAAGAACATTCTATATAAATATATTAAAAGGAAATGTAATTAAAATGAAGGAATTGCCTAAATCCTGTAAAATTATGTAACTTGGGCTGATGCATGGAACTGTTTTCTGCTGAAACTTTTGTAGCATGGAAGGTATGAGATCAACTGGCTTTTTGCCCACAAGAGGAGAAGCTAATTAGTTCTAGCTAATCTGTGGTGGGCAGAAGGCCTGAAATTTTCTTTCCCAAGAAGGATCTTGTCTTGGAAGAGGAGGGATGAGGTCAGGGAAGACTGGAGTGCAAAAATTGATTAATCTTTTCACCACAAACTTCTTCCCAGTCCTTGAAAATGCAAACAATCTATTGGAGCATATATTATCTTTCAGACATGCTCAGGTTTTGCAGTTTTTGCTTCTCTCCATCTCTAGAAAAAAAAATAATGTCTAAGGCTGAGGGAGGAGCTGTAGACATTTGCTGTTTGATTTAGCTTTTGCTTGCTCCTAATCTGTAAAGGCTTGGTGATAACGACTTCTGCTCCAAGCAAGGAATGGAAAACTTGCCACTGAGTTAAACTGGAGCTGGAGCAGGACTTAATAGCCTTGGAAAGGAGGAATGGCAGGAGCCAAGAAATTCCTGCAGCCCAGACTGTAGATCTTGTTCTTGCAGGCACTGGTCCCCTTTAAATATTATTTGCTGATAGGTCAAAGGAAGGGCTGGAAGTCAGGCACTGTGAAAAGGACTGTACCCATCCCAATGGCCTTGGTTTGTGATTATTTCTCGTACTAGCTCTGATAGACTGTACTTTTGTTAAGCTTTGTTCTCTATGTGGACTTGCCTGCATTTGTGCCTTATTGCTTAAAAAAAAAAAAAAAAAAAAAAAAAAAAGAGTAAGTAAAACAACAGCCACAAAAGAAAGATGTTTTGCCAGGTCTCAACCATGAGATTAAACTGGAGTTTTTATAAAAACAGACCTGTACCCTGCTGATGTTTTGGAATGTTTTCTTTTCCCTGGATTTTGTTTATGAATGCAGAGAAAATGCATTTATCTTCTCTGACATGGGGTTTGAGCTCTTCTTTTGTTGTGTGAGTGGCCAGGGCACTCAGCTGTGTTTGCCTAGGTTTTCACTGTGGGACTGAAGGGCCTGATCAGGCTTATTAGGGCCTGTTCACACTTTTCTGATGGGAGTTTATGAGGGCTGCAGTTGCATCGTGTCTCTGAAATTAAGAGAGGACTTAGAGACTGTCACAGTTTAAAGGCTGACTTCTACAGATTTATCATTGTCTGAAATACTTCAAAATTTCCAAGGGTAAAACTCTTTTTTCTTACCATTTGTAATTCTGCTGGGCTCAAGTTCCAGTGATGCACATGGTGTCCTTCCATTTAGCACTTCTCCTGCAGAATTCTGCCTTGCTTGTGGTAATCTAGAGCAACACAGAGTAGAGTAGAGAACACTTTGGGGTCCTAGTGCTTGTAGAGGGGAAGCCAAGATGGAACGAGAGAAGTTATGATGGCACCTCTGGTGCATTATGTATGCACTTCTGTTCATTTGTAAAGAACAAGCAAGAACTCAAAAAAAAAGTATGAATTAAAGTCTCTCATTCTCAGGATTCTTGCAGTGCCCTCATTGATCCAGTTTCTGAGCTGTATCATGGGAGTGAATATTATTAGCATCTGTCCATTATTCTACCCTGGAGACACAAAAAAAAAAAAAAAAAAAGGAGAGGGGTTTTTGTGGCTTTAGTTTCAGTGGTCGTAACTGCATTTCAGTCTGTTCTTTGTTCTGCCTAAAAGACCTGATGAATTATTAGGTTAAATGAAATATGCTTTTTTTTTTTCCTACTCAGCACTGAACTCAGGGCTTGACTCCCTTTCCTACCTCTTTCATTACTTCAATTTCCCTTTAGGAAAATGCCTGGGTTGTGCTTCCTGCTCACCATGGCAACTGGCACACAAAGTGAGAGAGAAAGCCATGTATGTTGAACTTTGGAATTGTTAGCCATAGCCAATCATTAGCACTGAACAAGAAACAGTATTTTTGTATTCTTTTTGCCTTAAAGTCTAGCAATGACTTGGCCATAACACAAGAGGAGAATTTCAAGCTGGCCTCAGCATTTCCATGGTTATGAAAACCAAGCAAAAGCCACACTGGAGAACTGCTGCTCATGCTCCACTCAGCACTGTGCCCTAAGTCAGGATGTTAAAACATGTGGAAGTATGTGAACACAATTTCAGTCTATTCCTTTTGCCTGCTTTTCCACTGAATTTGAAAGTGGGACTCAGGACAAATACATGTGTAGGATGTTTGAAGCACCAGCTATTACATCTTGGCTACTTTAAGATAAGCTAAAACTAGGATTAAACAATTTCCAAACTGTCTATTAACCAGGAAACAACCTAACCCATCACCAAAGAGCATTTGATACTGGTGTTTCATGCATCCTTCTTGTAGCAGGGGCTTCCAGCAGCTCTGGGCTGCAGGACATGGTGTCCCACTGGATGGACCTGGAAGGTCAGCTAAGTGCAAGGGGAAGGCAGGCAGTTCAGGGAAGGAAATTTAACCCAATGAAGAAGATTTAGGCCCAGCTGGTGCAAGGCATTGATAACAGCAATGAGAACAGAATCATAATGTTCAAGATAGAGAAAGGCAGTGAGATCTCTGGGTTAATTTCCATCGTAGCAGTATCAACTTTTCAAAGCACATGCCTCACCACAAGGTTAAAAGATGAAATGTTGCAGAGTTAAGGATTAGAAATGAATGGGAGGAAATGCAAAGCTCAGGGCTGGCCAGCTCTCAATGCCCCCAAGAATTAGATATAGCATGAGACTTAAAAAAGGAAGTTTTGGTTCACTCCATAATAAAAAAAGGTAGCTATTTTTTCATGACTTATTTGCACACTGCAATGTGAGATGGACTCCATTTTGCAAACCTAGAAAATTCATAGAAATTCTGTTGTGCACTTTGGGCCCAGATTCATCTTTTTTTCCAATGTCATGTCTGCTGCAGGGAACACATCTCTCTCTATCATGTAGCGTCCTTATCTGAAAAGAGCAGGAAATACCAGAATTCACTGAGAGGAAATGATTTCAAAGAAAACTTAGTAGCTGCTTCAGAATGAGCCACAATGATCAGGAACATGGGAACAACAAAAGCTGGAAAAAGAAGAATAACACACATGATGGTTATTAAACGGAAAATCTTTAGATAAGTGAAACAAAAAAAAACCAAAGCAAAAAAAACACAACATCAAAAAAATCCCAAACTATACCAAAAAACCCTCCAAACAATGCCCCCCAAACAACAAAAAACTAATTAACCCCCAAACCCCAAACACAGCTATAAGATAGAGTTGAAACTACCTGAAAAATAATTTCTTCTTTTCATCCTCCCTCATAGGAATCAGGTAGAAGTTTGGATCAGAAAAAGCAGGTACTGACAATTGGCTTTACGAACCTTTTTTATTATAGTATTATTTTGTGAGACAACTTGCACTGTGGGACACAGTGGGTTAGACATTGGAATGGAATAGAGGTGGAAGAAGGATGTGAAAATGCTGGGCTGGTTATTAGCAGAGAATGATTTGAAGTGGCTTAGATTTGACTTCTCCAGCCTCTGTGCCAGCCCCCATACCCTGCTAAAGCTAAGCACTGCCTTGTGAAAAATATAGGGAAAGTTTTCAGTCCTACATCCCCTCGTAGTCAGTAACAGACCTGGATAGCCAGTGCAGCTCATTGCTCATCATTTAGCTCTTGAAGTTTATCTCAAATAGTGAATGTGCAAGGACTGCAGATGACCTTGTCTCTGCTGGAATTTCACCTCATGTGCAAGCTAACATAGTCAGAAACAACTTTTTTTTCTTGCTGGTGAGGATAAGCCTTCAGCAATCATCCTCAGCTCCTCATGCAGATCTCCTGAAGATAGATGCCTGAGATTACAGGGAGAGTCCTTGCAGGAGGTTCCCAGCATACCACAAGTTGCAGAGGCTTTCCCCAGTTGCCAAAAAGGGCATGGCTGCTAAGGAGGGGAAGAAGGAGGCTTCGTTTATGAGCTAGATTTAGGTCATGCTTGGTCCCACTAAACATTTGCTTGGCACAAGTCCCTGCTGTAAGGAATGTGAAAAAATAAGAAGCCAGGGCAGTGAGCAGGATGGAAAATAAATAATCTGAGTCAAATGCCACTGACGGCCTGGTGCTGGTTTTTGCAGTGAGGCTGGTAGCCAGGTGAGAAGATGGCACATAGTGGGCACTGTCTCTCACATACGAAGCATCATGGGAAGGAGAAATAGGGCGTGAGTCTGTGCATAGAGATTTTATTCAGAAAACAGAAGTGAGGGGAAAAGAGGAGAGGGTGTGAAGGTCTGTTGGAAAACTAGGGGCAAGACACAGAGTGCACACAGCTCTGTGGCCTGAAGGAACAGACACTTTCAGTGCTGCCAGCCACAAACATTCAAGAATGTGAAAGACATCAGCTTATGTTTGTGTGTGTATGGGAGGGGAGCATCTGAGGGTTTGGGATTCTTGTTAGCGTGGAGAATAAGCTGCTCTGTCAAGTAAGAACAGAGGATGTTTTCCAATGAGAGTCTGATTTCTCAAAGCTGGTAATATTACTATAAATTAATATTCTAAAATACCATTGGTAATCTGCTGGAGAATTGAAACATGCCTTTCTTGCTGTAAATATTCACACCTACAGAGAAGAAAGGCACAGAGCAAATCTGCAAACAAACCACATAGTTTCCATCAGGACAGTTTTTTTCTTCATCCTGTCTCAGTCCAGCAGTTTTTATGTATCTATTCATATTTTCTGCTCTGAAGACCACATGCATCCGTACCTTCAGGCAGCAATCCAAACAGCGAAGAATAAACAGGATTTCTTTACAAGCCTCAGTCAACATATGAACCCGTTCACCACCACTCCTGTCATGGGCTCCATCTCTTCCTCACCCCTCCCTGGCATCCCAGGTAGGGAACTTGCAGAGATTGGGATCACCCTTCTGAAACTGAAAAAACAGAAAAAGCTGTGCAGGATTTTTCACAATCCTGCTCAGCACCATTCTGCCACCAGTCCAAATTTCATCCTCCTTAGTTCAGTTGGATAAAGCTGTTGGTTTTTTTGTTTATTTTGGGGTTTTTTGGTTGGGTTTTTAGGTGTTTTTTTTTTGGTTTTGTTTGGTTTTGTTTTGGGGTTTTTTTTTGTGGTTGGCACTTCTGCATGGTTCCATCATGGCTCAGATCACTTGTTCATCACAGCTTTCAGTTTTGTGAAATGGGAGTCATGTGCTATGTGAGGAAAAGGCTCAGAATTCAGAAGACAAATTTGAAGAACCCAAACTTAATTGGCTTAAGCCAACATTTATGCAACAGGTCAGTGGTGTAATTTACAACAGGTTGGAGCAGTTAATAGTGCAATAGTCTATTCAAAGTAGTCTCAGTTCCTTTTCTCCTGCAAAGTCCTGCAGAATTCTCTACGCTGAGCACAGTACTATAATCGCACCACATTTAAGCGTAGCAGGAAAGAAGATACCTCTGGGCCTGAAGTAGAAGACCAGAGGAAGAAAATATGTTTAAAAGTACTTGCTTCCGTGGTCATAAAGTATTCTTATCTCCATCTAGATCTGCATACACTGCCGGATCTCTGGGAAACAGAAAGCATTGCCAGTCTCTGGGAAGTCCCACAGCCAATTGTTTCACTCATTTTCTGGGCTACTTGAGTTTCAGAAATAACTCAAGCAAGAGATCTTTGCATAGGTGTGCAGCTATCCATGAAAGCTGCCATGGCTGAGGAGTAATTGGAGAGACTCAGCCAAGCAAGGACAGAGGCTCTGTGCCTGCAATGTCCCACCTCCCCCATTTGGCTCCTCTCTGCTGTTGCAGTTGGCAGGAATTTGCAGTTCACAGCAAGTAGCAGAGAACCCAATCTTTGCTGTTGCTGCCTAACTTAGGCAGACACTGATTCTCTTTACATTTCTTCAGATTTAGGCATTATTGGAGCTTTCAGCAACCTATGCACACACACACAAGTAATTATAAAATAAGCCCAGACCACTTCCATACATAGTCCCCACAAAAACACTAAGGTTGGAAAAGATGTCTAAGATCAAGTCCAACCATCCCCAGCATCATCACTGAACTATGTCCCAAAGTGCCACGTATACATGTTTTTTTAACATCTCCAGGGATGATGGCTCTACCAGTTCCCTGGATAGCCTGTTCCAACGCTTGACCACTCTTTCAGTAAAGAAATTTATCATAATATCCAATCTAAATGATCTATCCATGTTCTCAAGTCTCACAAAAGAAGTGCTGAAGACTAATTTCCTTATGGAAATTGATGAGAACTAAGGCTCTGCATGACAGGCACCACCCCACTGAACCAGTGGTGTGGATGTTCCATGGAGATTTTTCTTTTTGAAGGCACATTTATAAAGCAAACTCCCTTTGCATTGCAGGGACCCATTTATCCTTTGAGGTGTTCACTCTCATAGTTGCTGCTTCTCTGTCCAAGCACATTAGCAAGGGGCTATTCAGCTGCAGTTTCAGTAGTACCATGCATCATCTTGCTTTGCACTCACATCTTCAAGGCAGGGATACAAGACTTCAAAGCTTCCCCTTGCACTGGCCCCGATGTCCCAGTTACAACCCTTTATCATTTTCCTTTCCCAAACATACAATCTTGAACACACACACACACACACACAATGAATTTCACTTCCAGTTCTTTTTAATTAGCATTTTGGTGAATATACAAAAACAAACTGGCAGGAACTGAACCAGTACACCTTTGGAAGAGACTTCACCTTAAAAGACTCTATATAGGTGCATGTTTCTCACAACACATGTAACTGCTGTAGTGTTCACTAGCAAAGACACCAGATCAGTCTGGGACAAAGTAAACAGCCTCTATTGAAGTGGGTGAGAACTGTAACTGATGATGCAAGGACTGGATTTGAATCAGTTAGCTCCTTGCTTGCTTTTTTCACAGGAATTATTAATTGCCAGTATTTGCTGTTTGTCCTACCTGATCTGGGGCTGTGGAAAGGGAGCACACAGGAGATGTGACTATATACATGTGGGTAGCTGAAGCAAGAAGCATACTAGTCTAGAGGCACGGGACAGCCACTTTAGAAAAGCCACCTACAACACAGGACCCCTTATATTCTGCACAAATTCTAGCCTGTAGATTTGTAAAATCTTGTCTGAAGTACCTAACAGCTTTTTAGAGGAGTCACTCATTAGCAAGAGGAATTTTTTCTGGGCTGGCACTTCTGAAGTTGGGAGCTAATGCAGTAGTTTCATCAGTGACAGGAGGTAGGCTGGGGTATAGGCAGCACATTGCTGAGGAGTGAGCTAGCCTTTTGTTGGGCTTGACTAGCAACAGACTTTTTATCTGTGACACGTCTTTACTGCTGACACACTTAAACTCTTAGAGAATCTGCCTTATTCTGAGGCAAGAAGTGACAGAGGCGAGGAAGAGAAGTTGAACAATACAATATATTAGAGAGGTTTGCAGTCTTCTCCCTTGTATCATTCATCTTTATTGGTCACAGGAGGTTACAGTTTTGCCCCAGCAGCCCTTGCTGGAGCCTTTATCATTATGACTTACATTCAACCTGCTTTTAGAGAGAGATTTTTCTGGAGCAAGCATACACGAACATTTTCCTTGCTGATGTCATCACAGAACAAATCAGATCACTTTTTATCCTGTGGTCCAGGGATGTCTTGCACAGCCAAAGAAGGATTGTGCCTCAGCCAGGAGGCATTAAGGCTGAAGAACAAGGGGCAAAGAAGGAACAAGAAGACTGTTTCCTGAAGTCATCATCTCTGTATGTTAAGTTTTTGGAGGAGCAAAAGTATATATGGGAGAGGTGGTGGGAAAACTTCAAATCCCCCATGGCATGAGGAGAATGGAGTAGGAGACAAATGGATGCAGTTTCAGATGGTGCTTCAGGACAGCGCTCAGGATGCGGGGCCTTCAGTATTCAATTCTGCTCCAGTAGAACATGGTACCAAGGAGGACGCAGAACTGAAACAACAAGACCACTAAGTTTCTCTGCTCCCTGTTCCATTCTCCCCGAGCCCCATTTAGTCCTACTGGAAGGAGAGAGCAACAGAAGCTCTTGTTAAGCAAAGGACTTTCAGGCAGAGGAAGCTTAAGTCTTTTTATCTGCACAGAAGCTCCACAGTAAAGAAAGAAGATATGTGCAGATCTAGCTATGTGACTGGATCACTCCTTGTTGGGGATTATCTGTCACAAAACTTCTGAACCCTGTGTACTTAAAACACTCTTACAAAGTCTTCAAACCAGAAACAGAATTATCTGTTGTGATTACTGTTTAGGTGATCCAATGCCCTTTGTAAACAAGGCTCTGCAAGCTGTACTGCTGAGATGGCACCAGGCCCCCGCAGATTAGAAGAGAATCTAGCTCCTTGTCTGTGGAAGCCATAAAGGAGGGGAACTTGTAATTGTAGCCCTGTTAGTGGAGCAGGCTACGGGTAGGTTGGTAATGAGTGGATAACTATAATCTATAGACATTTTAAATGTGTCAGTCCTGTCATCCACCTCCACCCAACTGGGTGTGGACTAACAAGAAAAGAGGAAATAAAGGCAAATACTAACGATTCTATGATTTTGTGATTAAGTACTCACAGTCCAGCAGAGGATGGCAAAACCAAACCAGGCAACACCCCAGGCATGGTTGTTCATTGACTCAGAAATAACATCATAACAACCCTGTAAGAAAACCATGAGTCAGTCAACACCAACTTTGAGCTTGTACATCAAGTCAACAAGCTTATCCATGTCTGAGAGAGGCATGCTCTTCTCCTGTTGCAATTTGGGTAGCTCGCAAGATCTCAAGAAAACAAGACAGAGCTATACTTATTGTTGACAGCTTGCAGATATCCTACCTGTTTCTAGCACCAAATACAGACCCATCTCAGACAGCTCAAAGACAACTTCCTGAGTCATCCACTTGCCAAGTGTACATATATAATAAAACACAACCAACACAGATATGGCCTCTAGGATCAAGAAGGAAAATCTGGAAGCTTAAACATCTAGAAATGGTTGCTAGTGCAGAAGTTGATGATCATGATCCAGCAATCGGTTTGAAAGGACAAGCTAGTCTACAGCAGTTCTATACTGAGGAGAATTGCTGACTTGCTTACTCTTATTCTATCCACTCATCTTTGTGCTAAGTTTGATTTAGCTAGGGCCCACCTACATGTTGGAGATGTTACATGTTAGGAGAGTTTTCTTAATACTTCTCCCTCCATCAGGAAAATCTTTATTACAACCTATTCTATGTTCAGCAACACAGCCAAGACCCTGCAGGAATTGCTTCTGAATACCTGTAGCTTACAGTTGCTCAAAAACACCTTTCCAACAAGGTGCTGTTGAGCAGCATATGTTAACTGGGAAAAGCAGAGAGGATCTTACATTGTTGTAATAGTAGCCAGGGACTCCAAGCTTGCAGGCATCAAGGTTGGCTGGAGACCCTTGGTCATCTGTGACACAGCAATTATGTGGCCAAGGGAAGTCAGCGTCACTGTGGTTTTCACGGAAGTTGGATGTGTAGTTCTGCCAGTCACTGGGACCCTCTACCCCACAGCATTGGTTCTGAGGGACAAGAGACGGGAATGATTTGTACAGGCCCAGGGCACAGCCCTGCATGTGGCTGGACCCTGCACATGGCTGGTTTGGCATTAACCACAGATTTGCAGGAGAGATTTTTGAAATGCCTTTGACAGTCTGCCCTCTGATAAATAGGCAAAACAGGGAGCATGGCAGGACTTTCACTAAGGTTCAAGGCAGATGCCATCCTCCTTATTACTGAGTGACCCCAAGGAGGACTTGAAATTCCAGGGCTGCAGAGCATTAAGTAATTAGTGAGAGTTTTCAGTGTTATTATTACCTGAGTCATGAGTTCATTCCATGCACTTGTGGCATCATCAGTCATCTCTTGATTGTCGTTGATGCCTGTCTCTGTTGTCCCATACCTCTCCAGCATTTGCTTCAGGAAGAATTTTGGAGTGAGCTACAGAAAAAAACAAAACAAAACAAGACAAAAAAACCACCACCGAAACAAAACAAAAACAAACAAAAAAACCCACCACCACCACAAAAAAAAAAAAAAAAAAGAAAAAAAAGAAAAAAAAAAGAAACAAAACAAAACCAGAGAAGAATGCAGAAACTATGTAAATAAGTGGTCATGTAAAGCAAATATAGAGTTATTTGGGATGGGTTTGTTTGCTTGTTTCAGTGTCCTGCTAGGGAACAGGAATGCTGTATCTCCCCCAGTTTTACACACAGGCCAATTAAGATCAGGATTTGAGGAGCAGGAGCAACAAAGACGTAGATCTTTAGTATGACTCTTAATCAGATGTTAGATCACAGATGAGGTGCAGAAGTTATGGGTTACACTTGATGTGTTGCTTGGAACTAAAGCACCCCAGGTCATTTACCCCCTTGCAAATATCTCAAAGAATCCAGGTAATCTTCCCCTCACTAGTCTTCTGCATGTATGACAGATTAATCATAGCTGTTATTCAGATTGATGTATCGATGATTCAGCTAATGATGATTATTTCCTTAACTTCAAGGTTGTAAACATTTTTAATGCTAAAAATAACAATACCACATTAAAAAAAAAAACAAAGTAATTTTCTGAGTTAGACTAATGGTGTTAGAGATTTTCTTTATAGGGTCCTGTTCCAACTCAGCAGCAGGTCCTTTGAGGCCACACAGGCCATTTACTACACTGAACTGGACAGCCTTCTGCAGTGCTTCCTAGAGGGGGGAAAGAAATACTCACAGAGTCTTGATAAACTGCTGCTGTGATGCACGAAGCCATTTCAAATGCAAAAGTGATCAGCATGAGAATAATATACTGTGAAAGAAAAACAGCAGAGTTAGCTCTTGGAGAAACAGTTGAGCAGATCATTTCAAGATTAAGCCCGAAACCCTGTTCAAAGCAAAGGAGGCCAGTCCATCCTAGGCTCTTCAATTCTCCCCATGGCCTTGTACATTCATATAGCACTTCCCAGTTTGCAATATGCTTTCTTGAAAGTGTATGATTTGAATTATTCTCCATCTCACAGACAAGACTTCATCAGAACCTCACGGTATCAATACCATCCTGCCTTTAAGGAAAATTCTTTGCCTTATACGTCCCAGAGTATCATCTGCCCTTTTCTTTATTGCAACTCATTTCTTTATTGGCAACTTATGCTTTTGCCTTGTTTTCTCCTTCCACTCCTACTTGCATTCTACAAGCTTCTCAGCAATGAGCTGTACACTCCCAGCAGGAGACCTTGTACTCTGAGGAAACAGAAAGGGCAATTTAGGATGTCCTTCAGATCCTCCTGATTTTGCATAGTCAGATTTCTTCAGCACTCATATTTTGCAAGCAAAGATACTTCATGAAAACAGATCCTGAGAATCACCTCTCATAGTGCATTTCACTGTTTCTTTTCCCTTCTCAGCATAACCCTTTTAACCTTTCCCATATTCCCTTTGGAGTTCTTGTGTCTTTATTTCTCCTCCCATGTTTCATAATGTTCTCAGATTCAAAGAATTTGTTTTCTTCTAACCCCAGATTCTGCTCCTTGTACCCTCTCTTCTCTCCTATACCACAGCCTTGGGTTTCAGACAAGACACCAAAGCGTAAGGAAATTCTCATCCCTCAGCTCTTTGCTGTCGAATTCCTTGACACAAGAGTGCAGATCTCTAAGTGTCTCTTGTTTAAAACAGATATTCTGCCAACCCAAATTAATCCAAGAGATAGGCAATTCCAGAGTTTTCAGCCCTTCTCTTCATTAATAGAAGCACCAATTAAGTTTTGCCACCGCCAACTTAAAGGACTAAGTACGAAATTGTACAGAGATTTGTTCACATTGTCCTTGGCTTATTCAAACATCTCTGTCCACACCCCTGCAATTTCTGACTGCTGATGTCTGATGTTCTCAATTGCAGCCATAGTTGGTACACTAACACATACATAAGCCTTGTACAGAAGTCATTACTTATCAACTCCTAAACTGAATGGTATATGACAGCTGAAAGGCAGTAAGGGGTGGGGAGAAACAAGAATATAAACCACATCCCAGCTACTTTTGATTGCACAAGTGCTTCTGCATTGCTTCAGGGCGAAGTCAGGGTCAAGCCACTCAGCTGAAACCTCCATCGTGGCTATCACCATTAATTCCCTGGGCCTGGTTTGGGAGCTTCTCATGCCCACACGAGTCACCTTGTGGGACATCACAAGATGATGAGAAGAATCTTTGGCTCCTTGTCACTGAAAAAAGCTGTCTTTGCTCAGTGAGTTGCTACCAAAGTGAGAAGGGAAACTCAGGCAGGTTTTTTTTTCAGTTTGGCATCAATGAATGGGCAAACTTTGCTACACTTACCACCTGCAGCAAGGTCCTGTTGGCTTTAATGACTGCGGCGATTCCAAGGATAGACAGAGCAAGGAGTGCAACTCCAACAAAGATGCCAATCCAAGAAGCAGCAGAGATGTCATTGTTCACTGTGGCTTCCAGAAGAGGGTAGAAATCATCAGGCTTGGACACAAAGAAGATGCACTCCGCTGTCAGAGCAATGCCACACAGCTAAGGAGCACAAGTTTGGGAAATCCATTAGATCAAGTTTCCACAAAGAAATAGCGTAAACAGAAAAAGAGAAACCCCTTTTCTTTCATTCAACTTCCTGCCTAACAGAGGGTACTCAACTCCTCCTCCCCCCAGCTCTACAGTCTCTTGTATTGTACATTCACAGAAGACTTGCTGGCAAAAATCAACCAGCCTAGACATGAGAAGTCAGGTCTAGGCTGTGATGATGTTAAGAAATAATTAGCAGAACATTCCTCACCACTATATGGAGGGAAGTGGCTGGGAAGATGTTGGACAGCAGCAAGGGCTCTTCCCCTAGAACTCATGTTGGTCTTGTGGATCAGCCCCTCCTGTCCCTTGCTGTCCCCTCTCCACCCACCCGTGCAGCTAGCACAGTTCTTCCCTAGCCCTTCTCTCATACTTTACTGGTCTATATATGTGTCAACTGTACACATAAAGAGGGATTTCATGGCTGGGAACTGCTTTTTATAAGAAGTATCATATTAAAAGGAAGCCTCCTCCCATACTTGTCTCATTTCACTTACCCCAATGATCACATTCCCAAAGACTAATAGACCCTGCAAGATCTGTATGCCATCCTCACTTTTTGCCATTTTTAATTCTTCATGCAACCTGGGAAAAACCAAAGATTTTGGTTAGACCAGTACAATAAGTGCATCCCACACATGTACTTCTGTTTCACAGCTTGTCAGTACCTTGCTAAGGGTAACCCCATCTTGCCCTCATGCCAGGAAATGGAATTGGGCTCCCCATTCTTGGTCAGGTGTGAGGGAAGGAGGGGGCTGCTCAGCCTGCAGCTGGTTCATGGGATCAGGGCCAAGTAGCATTCCCACCAAATTCCTGAGAGGGCTATATCCTGCAGGCTGGGGCCAGGTGCCCCATATCAAATTCATCCCCTTCCAGAGAGAGTGGCATAAAAGCACTAGTCAGAGGTGTGAGACCTCTTGGACAAACAAACCCACGTACCAGTGCCAACCAAGCTCTTCTTTCAAAGGGTCAGAGCATGTGTGTGCATGGAGAGAGGGATGGAAAAAAACCCCAACCACGAGACAGTTATATTTGCTTGGTTAAGAAAATACAAGCTTTGAAAGAAAGGCTGAAGGAGGCTCAACTTGAGCAGAAAACAGGAAAAGCATCTTGAACATGCCTCTTCTGCTAGAGTACCTGCACCAGTGCCTTCTCTTGCTGGGGTTACTGACTGGGATTCTTCAAAGAAGCTGTTGGAAAATAAGAGCAGACACAACTTTCAATGAGGGTAATTTATTGAGGACCAGAGAATTGTGGTCCTTTAAAAATGCCTCCTTCAGGCTTGTCATCAGCAGCCTTTTTAGGGTAGGAGAGGCTTCTAACAGTGACAGGGAAAACCAACATTTCCTACCAATATTTCTGCAGTGGTTAGAGGGTTAGGTATGAAGAGATCTCTAGTGCTCTTACATTATGTATCCCAGCAGAACACCTAAGTATTTTTGAATGGTATCATGAGTCAGGATGGTCATTATTTCCAAGGTAAGAAACCATTTTTATTCCCAGACAGGGTGCTGGAGGCTAGCACAAGACACCTGAAGCTATGTACTTGGAACTGGCAGGCTCATTAGGTCATTCTGAAGTTCTGTCCCTGCCAGAATTGTTGACCAAGCAGCATGCCCAAAGGCCACAGAAAATCAGATCTGGGTCTGGGCAGTGTTTGGCTGCATGTGGTCTGAAACACAACACTGCAGAATCTGCCAGACTTGAAGCAGACACGGGTCCTCTACTCACCTGAAAGGCTGTAGAGACCACTGCCTGGTTCATGGATCTTTGTGCTGCAAATTCCAAAGATTTTCAAAATCTTTTCATTATTGCTGGCTAAGAGACATCATAAGTCAGAGAGCAGTCCAAAAATCAAGGAAAGCTCACCTGCTTAAAGGCGGGCACACAAATTCTGACTATTACATGGAAAAGCAGTTCCGCTCCAGCTGCCATACAGATAGTAGGGCTGAGTGCGCCATATGGCTAGCATGGCAGATCTCACCAAGCATAATTAACAAAGTCATAACCCTTTCCCTAACATTGCAGGCTCCTCTTTCTCCTTCCCTTTCTCTCCTACAGACCTCCCTGCAGTATAATGACAGAACTCACACCTTGTATGAGGGCTGTCCACCCAGCCCATGCTCTGGCCTCCCCACAAGCTGGCTTTCTCCTCCTCACTGGCAAGCAGGACCTAGGTTGCTTTTGCTTCTCCTTGGGCAAGTGTTACTGCAGCCTAGGAAAGCCAGCCTCTTCTCCTGGGGCAAGCCCATCTCCTAGGCTACTGTAGCTGGGAGGAAAGCTGGACACGGTTACCACCACATAGAAGTCAACTGGAGAATGGCAAACTTCTAGGACACTAAAGGCTCTTCAGTACCTCACCTGAGTCCAATGGGATTGCAGGGCAAGGGGAAAGCAGAGAGACCAGGAAAGAGGAAGAAGGAAGGGAGAACTTTTACTATAGACCTATAAACGAACAAGTGTCATTATGTTGCCATATCGGAACAAATTCTCCCTCTGCCTCCAAGTGACCAGCTCTATGGACTCTGTTTCACAGTGTCCACTTTGTTTCCTTCTGCCACATGTGGCAGTCCCTTGTCTGTCTCCTTCTCTGTCATAGAGAGTCTGGTATTAGCATCACAGATGAGAGACTGGGGAACTTGCTCCAAGACTGTAACACCATCTAGGCAGCTGGAAAGCTGTCCCTCCAAGATACTCCAGTAGAGAAGCTGGGGAAGGCCCGGGCCTTTCCACCTGATGCCCACTCCTCACACCTCAACTTGCACAGCACTTGACACAGGTGCATGACTACAGGGGCATAAGGCAAACCTTAGGCAGCTTGCTAGAGGCAAGCTGTGTACAGGTATGACTCACTGTCACCTTTGGGTGTGACACAGGTAGGCTGTCCTCCTCCCAGCCCCCAGAGGCAGGCACCAGAAGTTCCTGCCTGTGGACATAAATCTATTTGGATGTAGAGGTCCCTTCTTCTTGAGGTGGTTAAGACGACTTAGTGACCCAAAGACTCTTTCCTGGGGCTTCAGGAAAAACCCCGAGGAAAACTGGAGTCTCAGCTGCAACTGTTATTCAAAAACCTCCACATGAAACCTAGGCCAGGTCCTAGGATTTCATCCCTGAGCTTGTGTGGACCTGGTATTCCTCAGGTGTTCCTCCTCGTGTTCCACTTTGCAATTTATCCATAATCTGTCTAGGTCCCATATATTCAATTATCAGATTGTGCTCCATGCTCCAAGTAGCTTTGGAAAGGTGACTCCACCTTCCATTGTACGATGAAAGCCCAAGCCCCTTCTGAATCACACTCTTCTTCATATTCCTTATGCTGTGGTTACCACCCAGAGGGCAGTTTCTCCTCTCACACCCCCAAAATGCTCCTGAGACTGATGGGGGTCCAGATGAGCCTGTCAGAGCTCAGGAGCAGTGGTATCCCTGCCTCCCCATGCTCCTCCACAAGTTGCAGACAGATCTCTTATCTCCATAGCCTTGGAGTTTTCTTGGCCTTTCTTCCCTTCCTCTACTGACAGTGGCTCTGTGAGATGTGCAGGACAACTTTGGGAGCTGAAAAGGAAGCTTCTTTCTGTAGAGGCTGGCTTCTACCCTTGTATTTGAGGTGGCAATCCCACACAAGCTTTAAAAAGAAAGCCCTGCTCACAGCAGTTCCTGGATTCAAGCAGGATTCAGTTTCTGTCATGCATCCCTCACACACCTTGGGCTGGTTGACCTTTAAAAGACTCCACACCCTCTTTTTACAGACTGGGACTGGATTTCAATAGCCTTATAGATGAATGCCCTCTGCTTAGTTCTACTCTATCTCTAGCCAAAAAAGCTAATGCGTAAGAATTGGCTTGGCATTGTCCCACACAGATGAGGGTCACATTTTGATTAGCTCGCACTTTGTGCCAGTAGTCACGATGGAGTCATGTCACTGTGATCAAAAGATGGCCAAAAGCACCCCCGGGAGCATCATTTGTTTCTATACCTTGCCTTTGGGCTCTCTCAATGAGGTGGCAGGGTTTACAGGGGCTATACCTCCCCCTTTGCTGCCCCACTTTGCTTCAGCATCCCTGTGCAGGGCGTTGCACTCTCATCCCCTGGTGTAAGGAGGCAGGGAGAAGGGACACATTTGTTTTATTACTCATGGGCTCCACACACCTTGGCCGACAGGCTCTGCACCACTTGAGCGCAACTAAACAAACCCCAGTGCGCAATGGCAGAAACCTGGGCCCTGCTGGTAAACCCCTCGGGGGCTGAAGCCTGGGCACCACACCTCCTGCCTATCACATTCACCCTGGGGCTGGCTGGAGAGCACGTCTCTACAGGCAGGAGGGAGATGCTGGGGCACTGGCAGAGGGAAGCCAGTGGGCTGGAACCGCTGACGGAGGTGCCAGCACTGATGCTGCGGGAAACTTCTGTGTGCACAGCCCTGCCCTCACCCTGATCTAGTGTAGGTTCTGATCCATCCAGGCTTGAAGGGCTAGAGAGTAATAAACCCAATTTTTTTCCTTTATTTTATTTCCTTTTCTTTGTCTTTTTCAATTGGTTTAGCAAAAAATTTAACACCTAAAGGGCTTTAAAAGCAAATAATTTCCAAGTGCGTGGGACATCTTCAGTTATGCAGTTTTGAAGATGAAATCAAATATGTTACTGACAAACAGTTCAGACTCTAGTGTAAGGAGCCAAGTGCCTTACAATTCATCATATGTTTACCTACTTGAAAGTAAACACCTTCAGAACACACAAAACCACACACTCCTCCTGCCCCACTCAACTTTCCCCATCACTTCACCTGCTCCAATATGCAGCTGCCTCTGACAGAGAACAGCTTGTGCCCCAGCAGTCAACCAGGCTCAGAAAAGCCAGCCAGTTATTTTGTGCTACCCAAAGAGAAAAAATAAAGCAAAAACAAAGCTCAGCATCAAGCATAGGTCAGAGACTAATTAAGTTTGCTTCTGAGAGATTGCTATGAAACAAAGCCTGTGTGAAGAGTGGAGTGACTGGTAAATCATCATCAGTCATAATTACCTTGGAAATAGAGCTGGAAGGTAGGTTTTTCTTCTCTCTCTCATTAGTTCAGTGCAGCCAAAACAAGAGGATTTTTTTTCACCTTTCCTCTTTTCACAAGTGAGGGAGAATTATAGGATTCATCTTTCTCTACAACATTTTTATTTTGCACTCAAATGTATTTGCAATGGCTTTAATTTTCCCATTCCCTCCTCCCCAGTCTTTAGAAGGAAAAATATGAAAAGAAATTCAAACAGCCATAGAGAAGTCACAGCCTAAGGTAAGAAAAATGGAATACTTAATAATCTTCTACAGTTAACCTTATCCAGGTATCAGACTCCCACATACTAAACACAGCCCAGGGACTAAAATAAAAACCATTAAACATAACAGCCTCCTTATCTCCTAACAGACATTTATCGCTCACATGCTTCATTAAGAGGAAGATGATGGCCAAAGCAAGACACTCACCCCTCCTTCCTCCTGGTGCTTCCCAGCAGAATCCTGACCCACCTGTAGAGCCAAAAAAGCCCCTTTCTCCCACCTCCACTGGGCTTTAAAGAGCCCAGGTCGCTTGAGGAAAGTGCTGTGTGATTGGTAGGGTGCCCATCACATGAGGAAAACTTTTTTTTCTAGCCAAACCTGTTTCCCAGTCCTCCTGGGACCAGAGGGTGTCTCTGATTCTTAGATCATATTGGAATGCAGTTGTGCTGAAAACACAAAGCTTCAAAGAATTTCTATTATTATACTCTTAAAAGGGTGGACAAATGACTCACCAGTAGGAGATACTTGAACTTTAAAGGGGATGGGCAATTTGAAAGGACGTAAGTGTAAATGTTTGTATCTAGTATTGCTGGGTTGTTGTTTGCAAATGGGTATAAGAAGAATGTACTGACAAGAAAAAGGGAGTAAATGAATTTTAATGTTCTCATTTAATTACATTGCAAGGGGAAAATCCAGTGGTTAGAGTTGGATCTATTTTAATTTTCCCTAGCTTGGGATTTTTTTTGGAAACAGAAGTGTAAGTGTTGGCTGCTCTGTAAGACACTGGATAATATGAAATGTGGGGAGATGATTGCATCTCCTTTGGCCTTCTGGATTTTTTAACACATTCAAGTGTTATTAAGACTGAGTACAGTCAAGCGCAGACATATATATATTTATTGGCTTGTGATGAACTGAGATGGGCTGAGGCTGAGGAGCACAGAAGAAATGGAATGTCTCTCACCTTCCTTTCCCTCACCCATTCCAGTAGAACTCTGCCAGAAGTCATGATTTCTGTTACCGGCGCCTTAAGTAAGTCTCTGGCAAAAGCACAGGTGTTGTGTTTGGTGTTCTTCATCTGCTGGTGCAAAAACTAGCCAAGTCAATAATGGGCTTGGGAAGGGTGATAGGAACTTCCTGTTTTTAGAACTCTTCACAAGTCAAGAGCAAACATCAAAAGAATATATATATATATATCTTCTTGGCAGTCATCCTTGCAAATATCTTGTAGGAAATTAGTCAGAACTGCAAGAGTTTTAATGTTTTATGGGTCCCTTTGGTACCTGGGGACAACTGAAGAGAGCTCTGCCATGAGATTTCATCCTTAGGTACTTTTGGCATTTCCATCTCCATGAGGTATCACAGTGATAAGCAAAAGAAGGCACAGCCCTTGTGGCCAGCCTGATCAAGCAGACAGGGACAAGAAATTTGTCACTTAGGTGCTTAAGAGTAGGAATTCAGATTTATCTAGACCTAAATAACTCAGACCTGTTTGCATTATTTGTGTTCCCTACAACATATGAAATCTATTTTGGTGCAGGTGGCACCCCATCTTCGCTAGTCCTGGAACCATGAATTTCACCCCAGCTGATGTGGTGGGTGCTAGGAAAACAGACTCCCATCATCGCTGGTGGGTGGTAAGAGTAGCCAGCAATGGGGAAAGCAATGCATCTCCTGATCAGCACAGCCCAGCAGGTCTCATGGGACAGGGGTTAGGCACAAGTGTGCTGTGGCTAGACACCCTTCCCCATTTCAGCCAGGTGGACAGAAGAGGGAGCAAGTGTGGAGATGCTGTTTTGGGAAAAGGAAATGAGTCCATAACTTGATCCAGGAAGCTGCAAACAGGTGTTAGCATGAATCCTTCTTTGGGCTGGAAGAGTGGATAAGGCCAGGGATCATGGTGGTCAGTCCTGAGATGCCATGACCATTTGGCTGGTAACAGTTTGATGATAATCTGGTTCAGTGGGTAAGAATATTTGGAGGGATATTTGGAGGGATATTTGGTATTGGGAAGGAGAAAGCTGGGACGGAGGTTTTGCTTGTTTGTTTGCACTTTTTTGGGGGTGCGTGTTAAGAAGGTCAGGCTATGAGTTTGCCTGAATGGCTGTGCACAGCAGAGGGTGAAACAGAGACCTTGCCTGAGCAAGGGTGTGCAGTGCAGCTGACAAGCCATGTGTGTGGGAAGCCCAGTTACTGCCATGGGTGTTTTCAGTGGGGTGCCTACAGCTGCTTTAGTGTCCCCTATAGCTCTGTGCCTACTTCAGATGAGAAGGTAACAACACCTCTATATAGCCAGAACCATAATTTCCTGAAAACTCTTGCATTTGTGAATGCCACACTCACAAGTACACACGCACCTCACAGACCCATATGTATGCACGCATGTATACATGCAAACAAACCCACACGTCTATGTCCTTTCCCAATTGTTTCCAGGTATAGGACCATGGATGTACCCACCTCTGATGCTTGTGGGTTCATGGCAAAGTGTTGGCTTGGGAGTGAAGACACACTGCAGTTTGGGGTTTCATCTGGAGGCACAGTCAGATGCTGAGGACACAGTCGGGGCAATTTTCAGATTGATGTGGAAAATAAAATTTCACAGGATATCTATCCCTTGACTGTGGCAATGTGGTCTATGGGTAGCAGGACAATGTGAGAACATGATTGTCACTAAGTGTGATGTAACTTTTTAAAATTGGTATAGGAGGGATGCTGGAGGATACCCCATGTGATGCTGAAACATGCTGAACAAAGATGCTGAGAAGATCTGATTAGATGCTGTGGGTAATCCCAGTGGGCTGGCCCTGCTTCTAACCTCTAAGAATAGTCTTTCACCTTCCTAGATCCTTTGAATTTCCTTTCTTCATAGTATGGAATTAATTATTTAAGACTGAGAGAGTGTGAGAGGGAGGAATTAGGGAGTGAGAGAGGAAAAGGAGGTTATGGCTAAAACGTCAGAGTCCCAGGAGTAATTTCTGTTACCACCTCATGCCAGCATTATAAAGGAACCACTCCCATCCACAAACAAGGAGGCTCCTGACTTCCGTTGCAATGTTGCATGGGAGGATCAGATCTCACAGTCAAGGCAGAGGGCTCAGGAAATCCCACATCCCTCACAGTGTGCCTGCAGTGTTGGCCATGCCCATGCAACTGGGTGCAGGTTCAGCTTGACACACATTGTCTGTTCCCAAGGAGGGGGACCTTTTTTGGTGATTGTCCTTCCAGCGCAGGGCAGTAGGGCACAGCAGCCACATCTAGGGGGATAGGTCTAGCATCCCTGCTACAGCGTGCTGAAAGTCGCTGCCCATGAGCAGAGGGGCTGCCACTTTTCCCAGCAGAGCTCCCACCTCACCAGCCAGGTCAAAAAACCTCCCTGAGGGCACCGCTGACAATAGCCCCAGCTCCAATTCCTGTTGCCCAGCTATGCTCCCACATTCTCAGGAGGGCTGGGAACAGCTGCTTCCCAGTCCGCAGTTTGACCTTCCTTCCCTCCTCCAGATTTCTGCTTGAGACTCATGCCTGCCACCCAAACCCTCCACGTGCCATGGCCAGGAGCCAGCTCCTTCCCAGAGAAGGAGGGGATTCCTCACTGCCCCCTCCTCTCCTCTCTCGGTACATCAGCACAAGGGGTGAGGATGTGGGCTGCCGGGGACAGATGTCCTCTGCACCCCTTGGGTTTGCAGCTGGCCTGGCCCCACTCCAGCCTTGCCTCCTGGCTCCCCAGACAGATCGTGGCTTATGCTGCAGCTGCCCCTTTCTTTCTGCAACAACTTTTTTTTTTTTTTTCCCTTTTTCTGCCACTTCTACACCGCTCAAAGTCAAGAGAGAGGAATAACTGCAGGGCGTGGAGAATAAATAAGTGAACACCACCTAGGGAGATCAGGGGAGAGCAGCTCTGTCCCTGAAAATGTTTACCAAACAGTGCTGAGTGAGGGGAGACAAATGACATAGCATTAGCAACGACCATGGGCTAATTATAGTGGGTTAGGATAAACCACTGGGGCTTGGGGCTAGCCACTCCATCTAAGCCTACAAACATATAGACTGAAAAGCAGAACTGTATGTATATATTTAGTATAATGTGGAATGCTGTAAGTAACTTCTTTCTAAAGCCTCAGATACCTTGGTGAAGAAAGAGAGTTACAGAAAACCCAGATACAGGCATCTTTGTGACACCAGTAATCCTGGTATTTTGTATTTGGTAATGCAGAATCCATCCAGGCATATGGTAGTGCACTCTTCATTCCTAAGAAGAGAAGTATAAAGCACACTCTCAAGGACTGGGGTTTATTAATATTTTGGAGAAGGAGGAGAACATACCTTGTTTTTCTAATTTTGTATGATAGTTTTAATCAATAGCTTATAACCACAGCTGTATTTTGGAGTTGCTAAGGCTTGAAATCTTGGGTGATTGCATAAAGCCCAAGCTACCAGAATCATGTGATTGCATGAAAATCTGTATTTCAGAGCCTTCAGAAGAGTCTGTTTCTTCTCCTTCTGACAAGCAGGCAAGCAGAAAGGACAAACAACTTGGAAGAAGCTGCTTTGTCTGGTAAAGAACTGGGTTCAGACAGTGAACTTTTCCCCAGGGAGGTTTGATCTAGTGCTCACAGTGAAATGTGCACATGTGGGAAAAGGCAGTAAACAAAACCTCTGTACCCTACTGCTAACAATTAGGCCAGCTGCTGGGGCTCCCTTCCACAGTGGTCTCAACCTAAAAGCTTAAAGAAATGGTGGATGTTTGTTAAGGGTAATCTCCATTGGCTGCTTCTACTGGTAATAAAGAAGACCCTTAGGGTGCTTTCTTGTACACATTGAGAGAGCCTTTGGGTTCTAAATCTCCCCCTAAGGATGCCTGTTTTACTAAGGAAACTTGTAGGAGAGCTACCATCCATTTCTGTAAAGAAGAACCCAGACCAAAATATCAGCATCTTAGAGCTGCTGGTCTCACCAAGGTCTTTAGCAACCTGCAGGTCATATTTTTATACATAGAGACCAGCAGATAAGCCAAGCATTGAGGAGCCTGCAGTACCTCTTTTTCTCCTCTCAGTAAGGGCAACCAAGCCCTGCAAGAGGATTTATCCTCAGCTAACACCAGTGATGGCATAAAAGGGTTAGTAAATGGGATGTGGCTTCCTCTTGAATTTCACCATCAGAAGGGGGAAGGCCAGCTAACTCTAAACAGGAGCCCGACCACAGGGAAGGTTCACAGGAGGCCAGAAATCTCACGGTGCCTGGGCAATTGCTTTTGCCAGTGATCTGGCAAAATATACAGCAGGAGAAAAGAATTGTGAGAACATGGAAATTTTCTGGGGTTTTCTTTGGTTTTTTGTGGTTTTTTTTGTTTTTTGTTTTTTTTTTTTTTTTTTTTTTGATAGCTCCTGTAAAAAACTGACAACATTCAGGGAAGGTAGCAGAAAGTGTCTCTGTATTGCTCCTGGTTGTGAACTTGAGGGTTTTTGGGCCTCTGGATGACTGCTGATGGCAGTGCCAGTATCTATTTAGGACGTGGTTCCAGCTCCTAGATAGCCTTGGCACTGTGATGGTCCTGTGGTGCTTGCTGAGTTTCACCTAACAAACTGGGATCAAACAGTTATGCCTGGACCCAGACAAGCATTGCTCTTGCTGATGGTTAAAGACCTCTCCTCCAAAATCTGTGTGTCATTCATGAACCACAACATGGTAGAAAGGTCTTGTCTGAAGAGCTTAACTGCATATTTGCAAAGGGCCAAAGAAATTTGTTTACATTAATTGTTCCAGCTCATTATTGAAGGGTGTTTGGGGATACCTCGTTCTTCCCAAATCGGTCCTGTTTGCCTCCTCTGCATTAGCTGCTTCTGATCTGTGAGGCTGTAATGGGCTGGCAGTGGAGCACTGTCATCTATACATGGTTGCCTGTCACTACCCAGTTTCCAACACACTTGCTGTAAGGCAAATGCTGCAAGCATAGATCTGATTTACCTCAGCATCACCACCATCCACCTTGCCGGGGGGCTGGAACAGAGATAGAAGGAGGACAGTCATGCTAAAGCTGCATCACAAGAGTCTCTGCAGCAGCAGGAACGGGGAATGCATAGCAGAGGGGTGTTGGCTGGTGCAGTTCTTAGGAGCACTGGGATGGAACTAAATAGCATTCACGCCTTAGGCAAGCTCCTAGTGCTCCTGGGCTGACAGCTTCTGCCTTGGCAAGGGTGTGGTTGATGTCTCATGCCGACTCATTGCTTCCACAGAGCTGTAGGCACTGCCTAATATCCCTCCTCTGAAACTCTCTGTTAAGGTTTCTGTAACTAAAAAAAGTCTTTGGGGCTCGGGCCGTGTTGTGTGTGCCTGGGGTTTGGCCCAGTCAGCCCTCTACCCAGATGTACCTGGGCTTCGCTCTCAAGTGGACTTTGGTGGACTTCACCTATGTTTTGGGCCATCAAGACCTTTTATATGGACCTTTTCTCCTCTAATTGTAGTTACTCCACGGCTGGAGGTAGCTCTTGAGTCTCCCTGCCTTTTCATAGCCCTTATTAAAGGCTCAGCCGGTCTGTGCTGCCCTCTCATGGGCACACAAAGGAAAGGTTAAGTTTCACCGTTTTCTTCAATGTCTTTCTTTTTTTTTAAACTCAA
Source organism: Phaethornis superciliosus (assembly GCA_023637945.1). Classification (NCBI taxonomy): domain Eukaryota; kingdom Metazoa; phylum Chordata; class Aves; order Apodiformes; family Trochilidae; genus Phaethornis; species Phaethornis superciliosus. The sequence continues at coordinate 81,302,521 of JAJQWJ010000001.1, read as the reverse complement.
GTTCCGGTTTTCATCAAACGATTTACCCAAAGCCGGGAAGGTTTGCGAACAGCTGCTGAAAGCTCTATGAAAGGTAGTTACAAGTAATTCTATCCATAGTTGTGCTGGCCCCTGCTCAGCTCTTACCTTTCTAAAGAGCTTTACTCTTAATTTTACTCTTTACTCTTAATTTAAACAATTAGACATATCATTGGGTAAAAAGTAGGGAGCTGTTACTCTGTACAGTCTGACCATCTTCCATTTGCACTCCTATCTGCCATGTCAAACTTATATTAGCATCATGGCATCATGCTGTGTTCAAGAAGTCTCTCAAGATAGCTCTGTTTTGCTGTCAAGGATTCCCCATCCCTGGTAGTGTTCAGGTTGAATAGGACTTTGATCAACCTAGTGTAGTGGGAGGTGTCCCTGCCCATGGCAGGGAGTCGGAACTAAATGATCTTTAAGGTCCCTTCCAACCCAAACCATTCTATGATTCTATGACTCAAACAACAGGGCCAAAATCTGGGTTCTCCAAGAGGCGGTACTCGCTTTCAGTGCTGTGGGTTTTCAGCAACCTGGCAACACTGCCCTTCCCCCAGTCTCCTTGCAAATAGACAGGATATTCTTCCAAGGGGATGCTTACACAATAGTGGGATAGAGCACGCATCGCTCTGCTCTTCCAAATGGTCTCCTGTGGTGTTTATAGTGTTTGTGCAACTCTGAGCCACTGCAAAAATATTTCTCTCTCTGACCATTTGCCTGCATTTTAATATAGCCTTCTTCCCAATGTCTACTCATCTGTCCTAATGCCAACAGCTCCTCAAGGTGGGAACCATTTTTCTTCAACAGCTGGTATGACATGCATTTTTCCCATTAACAAAGAAATGTGTTATTTGACATCTTTATTCACCTCTGTTTCCTGTTTTAGAAAAGATGATGATGAGAAGGGGGAACGACAGAGGTCATCTCTTGTCCTTACAGACTCCCTAATCTTAATATGGATCTTGGCTACTAGTTTGTAAGAAGAATTTGAAAGTGTTGCACCAAGGGATTCCAAGTAAGACATTTGTCTTAAAGGCTTGTTAGTTTATGGTGAAGTTTTTATAGTCAGTGTAAGCTGTGTGGTGCACTGTCTTAGCTACATTGCCTTCCTTTTCACTTTGTAGAACTGTGCTAGGTAGCTGTGCACCATCACGTCTGGCTCTGTGTAGCCCCATGTTCCGCTCTCTCTTGCCACTCGAACGAATGACAATTAACAAAAGGTTAATTTGGGGCTCAAAGCAAGTAAAAAAAAAAAAAAAATAAAGAGAGTTTATCTCACAGTTTGATTCCTCCTTGGAATTATTTCACTGCAGCTTATGTAACAACACCAGCAAACGAGGGTGACCTCTTCCTACCTGGGAGAGTAGTTGCATGGGGAACAGGGATGATAGCCTTGAGGGAGAAAAAAGAGTCACTCCATTCATTAGTACCAGGCATTTCTAATACAGACCAGCTACTTCAGTGTCTGCAGTTTCCAGCCTTGAACTACATGTATAGGAATCTCTTGGGATTGCTTTGCCTAACTTCAGCTGTTCTGCAATGACATTCCAGCCCACCCCATTTCCCCAGGAGAAGATGGCAAGTGACTGTTCACTCAACTCATGTCACCTCAAAATCTGAAAGTTCCCCTTTTCATTTGTGTATGTCGAGGCACGGCCATAAACTTTTGGTCATGCTGCTGCATCAAAGTTGTCCATCAAGACTGTCCCAAAGAACAGTGCAGCCATGGATATTGGTGCCTGACATTAAGGGACTGTTTCTTCTGCATTTCATCTGGCTGAAAGAATGGTCAAGAGAAGCTTTCCTTTGAATGCAACCTGAATACATGTCAGACAGGGTTTGATCAATTTTCCCTGGTATATTCCCTTCCTAAGCACTCCCACATCCTCCAGTCTTCAGCTTGAGCTCTCTCTTTGTCAGGCATTACCCAGAGGTTAATTTATTCCATTTCAGACATGCAAGCCCCAAATAGTTGTTGCTGCCTACTTCGAGTTTCACATTATTGTGAAACTTTGAAATCAATGGCATTAAAGTAGCTTCAAGTTGGTGTTACGTAGGAATGATTCATATCCAGTGAGTCATATTGAAATGTCTCATGCTGTAAGTAGCTGACCACTGAACAGGCCATTCAGCTTGTGTCCTCTGCCTAACTAAGAAGTGGAGCAAAGTCTGTGTGAACTTTTTGAAGGATCTTTAATCAGTAGTTACAACAATTTTATTTTTGTTACAGGCAATACAGGTGAAACTTTAATATTGCTTGGGGCATCTAAATAATTTTAAGTTCTATACAAAGATGGAAGAAAAAGAATCTGATATTTTGATCCAATACATCTATTTCTTTCTTTCTGGTTGGCCAGAAAGAAACTTTCAGAGTTTCTTTCGGGTTGGCCCCTCTGCCTCCTGCTTCTGGATGATTACAGGGTCCACAACAAAAATGGTCTGCACATCATAAGACCATGCTATTTGGCAGCTGAACTGGATGTCATGCTTCTCTGACAGTCCATGGATCAATAACAAATCTTCCCCAGGAAAATACTGTGCTTCCTCAGTGCCCAGATCAAACGACTGAAGATACACCCTTTGGGATCTACAAATTATCTCCCTACCTTCCACTCCATAGCCTATCCCAATCCATTAGAAGCACATAGCAATACACAGGTGTAAAAAAAAAAAACAACAGAACACCCTTCTAAAAAAAAGAACACACTTCACTGCACAGACATCTCCCTTGTGGAGAGGAGAAAGAACAAACAACAGATGTTAGTCACGTTGCTTAGCACACTACTGGAGGGGGTTCAAGTATACAATGACTTAGTGTGCTATAAGGACTTATATGGAATATTTTCAGTTACACACAATGAACTGACAATTCCTTCAGTGCACCCAAGACAAGAAATTTAATGACAGTTTAATGTCATGTTGATAAATGTCCACTTATGAAGAAGAAACTTGGTTCCAATGGTTTGGGAAAGAAATTATGGAAAAGGGACAGCCACTCTGGAATTAGAACTATAGTAAATGTTTCCATTTTAAATCTAACTTTTCTCCTTTTCTTTCCCACAAAGCAGCCTTCACACACACAAGTAGTGGTGATGCATGAGTGCCTTATTGTGAGGTAGAATTTTTCTAAACCTAAGGTGTATTTTTCAGCAAAACACTGAAGCAAAGCAAAAAGAACGGCTGTGTTGCACTAGTTTAAACACATAATTTGTACATCTTCTGAAGGAAGCTTTTGTGTTTTCACAGAACTAAGTCCTGTAACTTTTTTCCTTGAAAAAATGCATTCAAAATACAATTCAATCATCTGAGAGGCTTGAGGAGAAGTAAATGACATTTCTCCTGAGATAGCTCATGACGGGTTTTCCAAGATTTCTGGTCAAAGCCCTTGCTCAGAGCAACTTCCCCCTTAGATCATGAAAGCTGAAGGGCTGTCTCTGGCCTGTGCCTCCCACAGTCTCTTACTATCTACAGCAGAGTCATAGAATCATAGAGTCATAGAATGTCAGTTTGGAAGGGACCTCAAAGATCATCTGATCCAACCCTTCTAATATTATTGTTTATATGATATGTCTCAGCATCCCGGCAAGCTGAGACTTCAAACTTTTCAAAGTGGGGGAATCCACCACTTCCCCTGGGAGACAATTCCAATGTCTGGCTGTCCTCAGAGTGAAAAATTTTCCTCTTGTATTCAACCAGAATCTCCCTATGAGCAATTTGTGCCCATTGCTCCTTGTCTTGTCCATGTGACTTATTGTAAACAGGGAGTCTCCTTCTTTGTAGCTGCTCTTTAAGCACTGGAACATTGTAACAACATCTCCCTTAAGTCTTCTCTTCTCAAGGCAGAACAGATCCAGTTTTCCCAGCCTCTCCTCATATGGCAGGTGCTCTAGTCCTCTGATCATTCTTGTGGCTCTTCTCTGGACCCTCTCCCATTTGTTTGCACCCTTTTTGCACAGCGGGGACCAACACTGGATGCACTACTCCAGGTAATACACTTGACAATGGCAGATCCACACAGCTGTCCTGGGTGCAGCTGCATTCATTCTATGCCCTCAAAGGAGAGGAACCTTGATCCAGAGAAAGAGGAAAGACAGCTGCTCTCTCTCACATGCACTGGGGAGAACTTCTTGCTATCACAGGGCAGCTTCGGTAGCATGAGATAATGTGGCCAGGCCACCAAAGTAAATTTTAGCTCTGATATTGCTGAGGAACACGAGGTAGGGACTCACTTGCAAAACTTTTGTAAGCTGTAAAAAAACCACATTTCAGCTTGCTTAAACTTATCTGAAAAAGAAAGTGAAGAGCACTCCTTGCTCCCTTAATGCTGACATGAAGTTGAGCCCATACACCTATAGCCTGAGAACATACTACAACACAAAAGTGCTTCACAACTACAAGAGAACAGCAAAATATACAAATCATAGAAATCTAGGAAATTCAAAGGTAAAGCTGTACCCAAAAGCACTCTGTTATACAACAATATTCATCCCCATCTCTTGAGAAAACATGCTTCAAAGTGACCACAGAGAGATGAAAAGGCTTCAACTAGTATTTTCATTTTCCACTCGTTGCCTGTTTCACAGAGGTACATTCAGCACTTCCCTTACATTCACAAGGTGCATACGTACAGGGCCATTTCAAAAATTTTGATCAAAATTTTATCAGGCTGGAAAACAATCGTGCGTGTTTAACAGTCTAATTCTTCTAGTTGCTGAAGATAAATAGGGTTTTCAAAAGCATCCCAGTGCTTCAGTAGGACCTAAAAGTCTAAAGTATAAATCGAACTTCTTATAATACCCATGAAGACTTTATCTGAATCTTGAGCTGCCTTTAGGCTCACAATATCCTGAAAACTTTACTGCTCCATGACTGACAAGGGTGGTCACCTGCCTTTAGCCTGGAAACATGTGAATTAACTGATCTTCTCTGAGTCTTGAATAGAATGGCAACTTTTATCAGACACAGATTTTGTATGCCAAACACTTGCCTCTGTTATTCCCAGACTTTTTGGGCCTAAGCTCTGCTTAGGAGTATCACACAGCATAATTATCAGACTTTTAGCTGAAAATAGATAGAAGATGAGTTTCTGTGGTGCTTTTTCATAACCATACAGTCATTTGGGAATACACTACCATCCATCAGGAAATTAGAGTGCTTGCCTAAAAAAGAGAAAAGTCTGTAGAGACAAAAAACTTTCTGGCATCTACTGCACATATACATGAAATGAAGCCAAAATAATAATATGCTCTGTTGCATATTTTCAACTATCTTCAGGCAAGAGACAAGAAAAAGAAAGACAGTCTTTCTTAAAAGGGTGGAAACAGGCACTTGGATAGTATGAAAAAATAGTATTTAAAAAACAAAAAGCAGTGTATTTGCAAAGTGCACCTTGACTCTGAATTTCCTGGGCTACCAATGCTTGATTTTGATTTGTTTAGTTTTATTTACCTTCCACATTCTTGAGTGGTAATATCTTCTCAAGCCACAGAGGGTGTGTGCAACTGTTGCTTTACTGTTCTGTTTATCAAAATGCATGCTGTACTTGCAATGATACAAGCAGGGCAACCTCCAACAAGCAGAGTGATCAGAAGCCAGTAGCGATGATTAAGGGTGGGATAGCTGCTCCAGTGTGTAGAAGAGGCAGAGAGGCAGCTCCTTGAACCAGAGGAGCTCTGGGGGCAGTGGGAAAGCCACAGATCCAGGCTCTCAAAGCACTGGTGCTGCTGCATACCTGGAGACAGTAAGCCACCAATGCAGCATGAAAGAGGAGAGGACTGTGGGGTCATCCAGGGCCGCTTTTGAATTCTACTTGCTTTTGTGCTTGCATTACCTGAACTATGAGGTTGATCTGCATAGAAGCAGAGTTACAGAGTTTAGCCTAAATGTGGCCTAAATGTGGGACCTATGCATTTGTATGCAGAAACTGCATAGGAGTTCAGCAGAGCTGCCTCACCAAGATGTGCCATATGTGCATGCAGGTCCATGCACACTTTGGTTTGAGTTTGTGCATCCAAACAAATACTTGGGTACAGAATTTAAACTCAAGGGGATGCATAATACAGAACAGAAAAATCAGGAAATGGAGATACAAGCAGACCTGTTCCAAATTCATGCCAGTGACTACAAAAGCATGATGCTGTGTAGGCCCCATACAATACCACAGTAGCATGGTTAATAGGGAGCAAAAGACTTGCACAGGATGTCTTCCAGAAACACGTCCGGATCTTCATTCTCATCCAATATTCCCTCCACTCTGTCTTGCCTGGTCTTTATCATAGACTGCACCTGAGCAAAAAGGAAAGGGTAGTTTGGAAGCCTATTTCCCTACCACTGGTGCCAAGAACTGACCCTGCAAATTCGGCATTCAGTACAGCATAAACTCAGCAACAAATCACAAAGGTGGTTCTTCCCCAGACTGACTAGAGGGCAGTGAAGGAAAAGACTCTCTTTTTCTATCTTTCTTTCTTCTAACCTCCTCCTTTCCCCAAGGAGCTACCCACTCTTCTTCACTCCACTGACTTTGAATTTCCTGTGCTTTAATACCCTGAAGGATCATCAGCAACAGATCTCCTAGACAGGGGGGTGTGGGCAGGAAAAGTGTTCCCTCAGAGGGTGGGACAGGGACACACAGGGTCCTTATCTCTGTCCCTAAGCTTCCCCCACTTCTCAGATAACTCCTCTGGGGCGCACACATCCCATTCTCTCTCCACACCTGTCTCTTCCACACACCCACCCTCCCATAGCTCCCTCCTGCCCCCTTTTAGAGTACATGTGGACACTTGTACCCCAGGGCATGCTGCTCCAGCCCATTCTTCTCCTCTTTCCAAGTGAGCAGACATGCAGTGAGAGAAATAGTCATGGCTTGTCCTGTTTCTGGTGTGCTCAGCAAAGCTAGCTTTCTGCTGTGGGCCTAACAGTCCCCACTGTGCCCCAAGAAGATGCCATACCTGCAGCAACATGAACTGCAAGGGGTCATCAGGCTTCTCATACACCAGTTTTTCCGTGATCTCCTGAGACAGAGACGGACAGAAGGAAAGAAGTATTGATCCTTGGGTAGATGGGTGGCTGCACTTTCTGCTCCAACACTAGCTGCATTTTAAAAAGCAAGCATCTCTTTCAGTCCCCAAAGATGATCAAAGGTCCATTGCTACTACTTTTCTTAAGTTTACATTTAGGAAAGCACAGGACAAGACATAATAACAGGGAAAGGAATAATTTGGTCCAAACTAACTTTAGACACAGCTTCACAAGCAAGCCTCTGGAGGGAGAAGAGTAAGAGATATTTCACCTGAAATATCTGCAGAATATTATGCTTCTCCACGTACTTAATGGAGACTTCAAAGGGGTCTTCATATACCATGGGCTGCTTCAGTGTTTCACCTGTAGTATCTGTTGGGCGTACTACAGTTCCTGATGACTCAGCCTCAAGTGTTACACCTCCAGCCTGTGTGGAGCTAGACACGTACATCTTGACTTTGAAATCTGGTAGCTGACTCATGGGTGGTCTGCTCTTCTGTGGGGTTTCCCTGGATGAGGGAAATTCAACGACAGGTAACTGGTTCTCAGAACCTGGTGGGTTCTTAACAACTGTTTGGTCTGCAGACACTGGCAATCCCCCTGTGGATGACTGGCCTGCAGATGCACTAGGTAAGTCATCCAGTGGTGGTGGGAATTCAACTATAGGTATCTGAGCCTATAAAAAAAAGAAAAGAATATTTTTCAGCATTTAGCCCTATACACCAGATCCATCACATTACTGTATCCTTCAGCAAGTATGCTGCAGCCCCTCTTAGAGCACACACTAAGAAGCTTTAATTTCTGTGACTAGTCCCACCCATACCTTCTACCTGTGAGCCCAGGAACTCCATTTAAGCTCAGGGTCAAGCTTTCAGACCTGGTCTAAGCTATGGAGTACCTGTGCCTGATCCTGGTTATTGGCTGGTTTTCTCAAAGTGTGTATTGTAGGTACTTCTGTCTCTGGATGGAAATCATTGGGTGGATCTCAGACCCAACTCTTTACTTGAGTAATTGGACTGTTGGTGAGCCCTTTTATGAGCACCCTGCCCAAGTGCTGTGGGCCTGTTCCCTGCAGGTTAAAGACATTGCCCTGTGGTTGCCCTCATCTCCTGCTTGGAGTTCCGTATTCCTGCTTGGCACAGTCCCGGTCTTTCTCCCGGACAGCAATCAGCTGAAATTTGTGTAGGCTTTACCCCTCTCCCCCTTGAGCAGCCGACTGTGGGCTATGCTGTACCCACACCCCGCAGCCCAGTTCCCAGCCCTGTGACGGAGTTCAGGAGGGTTCCTGCCCCTTTTTTCTCCCTCATCCCCACACCGCCTGGGCCAGAAGAGGCAGGAGCCATGCTGTCTGCCAAGGGTGGCAACTGAAGGAGGGTGCTGGGGGAAGGCCCGAGGCCAGGTGTCACCTGCACCCACCCCTGTAATTGGCAGGGGGAGGTGTTGCTCCTGGGGAGCGGGGGGGAGAGAACAACCCGCGGTGTTCAGAGAGCCTGCGGTGCCCTGAGGGGGGGTGGAGACAACCCCCCCCCATACACACACACCCCCCTGGGTGGGTGTGCGCAGGCGAAGAGGTGTCCGGGGCCCTCCCTCACCAACCCCCGAGTCACCATGGCAGGGCAGGGTTGTGTTTCGCTTCCCACCGGCGCCGGCCCCTTCTGCCGCTCGTCCCTCGCCGTAGGCGGGAGGGAGAGAGGACGGGAGACGCCGGGCCCGTTGCCGGGGAAACCGCCGCCCCCTGGTGTCGCCGGGCGGTTCCGCCCGGGTCACGCGGGCAGGGAGTGCCGCGCTGCCATCTTGGGTCAGGGCGGAAGCGGCGGGCTGCGGCGGCGACGACGACCACCTTTCGGCCCGGTTCCGGTTCTGGCGAGGTTCCCCCTCGTCGGAGTTGTTCTGCCCAGCAGCCGAGGGGTTCTCCCTTCCTGGGGGGCCTGCGGCCTGGTGGGAGCGAGGGATCCCCTGGCAGAGGGAAGGGCGTGGGGGTCGTTTTGGAGGGAGCTGAGTTGCTCCGCTGTGAATTCCTGTGTCCCTTCGGCACAACGGGATCAGGCTGCGGCTTTTCAGCCTTGCCAGGCTCCTGGGAAGGGTGCAGGAAAGCCCGGGGTGGCCATTTGCCCTTGTTGATCCTGTTAGTAATTCCTGTGGTGGTGAGGAGGCCCGGAGGAGAAGGGGAGAAACAAGCTGTGCATGGAAGATGAGATGGAAAAGGACATGGCTAATAGCCTGTAAAGAGAAGCAGGGAAGCAAGAGGTAGGGTAGTAGAGCAGTGAGAGAAATGTTTATATGCGTGTTCGTGTGAGAAGTACTTTCTCCTCAGTTTTACACGGATTTTTTACACAGATCCTATCAGTCAGTGTGCTGCGTGATGGATTCTGTCAGAAAGAGCAAGTGAACAGATTACCAGTTTCCCCCAAAGAGGAGATGAAAAGAATAAAGATAAAAGTTGTTCTGCGTTACCACAGTAACCAGCTTCTGAAATACTCTGGTTCATGCTCTATTGTGATGAGAGTCTGAAGCATGCGTGGCTGAATCTACCATGGGGGTTGATGGGGAGGGCTGAGAGGGAGGGGGATACAGGACTTCAAAACTGTGCTAAACTAACAGATGTCATTTCCATTCAGAGCAGTTCAATTTGTATGTGTTTTTCAGGGTATGCTGCTGACCTTTTAAGAGAAACAGCTTCCTCAGTGCTCCAGCACTAGCCTCTTGACAGTGTTGTCTGTATCCTCAGCCATGCTGACAACTCAGATGGTCTTGTTGTCTGCACTCGTAGTATGCCAGGTCATTACTTGACTACTTTGAGCCCATCTTGCATCTCCCACTTTCCCTTGTGACTGTGGTGGTCCCAGACAGCATGAGACATGGCTTCTTGAGTGTGGTTTTGTTTTGTTTTTTTTTTTTTTTTTTTTTTCCATCTGTGTCCACTTGGACAGATCTTGAAAGATGCTGAGTAAAATGTGTTTAAATTGTTGAAGTGTCTTACGCAGTTGGTGGGGTGGACTTTTGGGGAGATACCAGGATCTGACTTCTTTGACCTCCATGGATTATCCCATCCTCACAGAATGGGAAAGGGTACAGTATACAGCCTGCTGCTCAGGATTGTCCACTTTGATTTGTGGACCCTGACATATTTTCTCCACGAGCTGTGGACCAATGGAGAAGACTTTGTCTTGTGCCTCCCTTAGATACACTGTTTATTCTACAGTGATCTGTGAATGCTTAAACTCACATTTGCAACACTTGTAGCTATGAAGCTTTTGCTGGATGAGGTCTTGCTGCCAGTTGGTCTGGAAACTAAGACAACAATGTCCAGAATCAGTCGAGGTGTGATTCTGCACGGATATAATGCTCACAGAACTAGCTTATCTAGGGTATGAAAGGAAAGCTGTAACTGTTACATCCCTGCTGTAATTTGGGGGGGCAATGTTTGCTCTGGTAACTGCAGGCACAGTTTTAGTGAAGTAGGCACCTGCTTTCACTTCTGTGTGTATGTGTAGCTGTGTCCTGAGCCATCCCAGTACTATTTTTTTTCCACAGTATGACTATGGAAATTCTCCCATGGGTTTCTCCTCTCTATACTTCACTGGATGGGACTAAGCAGTTCTCAACTGCCTGCTGGCTTCAAATAGCATCCTGCTGTGGGTAAATCTTGAGCTCCATGTCTTTCTTTCATCTGTGCCTCATTGGTAAACAGCAGATCTCTCGTTTCCAATCCCACTGCCTGCTGCAGGGATCTGGCTGCTAGGGCTAGAAAGCTAGAATTTTGTGCAAGGAAGTAAAATGAATGACTCCATTAAATAAACATCACTGCTCTGTTTATTCTTTCAAAAGAACAGATTACGAAAAGCAGAAGATGCATTTTAAATGCATTTAAAATTCTGAGCAAAATAATGCCTTAAATACAATGCTTGTGTAACATAAATCACGTGGCTTTTTTCTATCCTGGCACATGGATAGCAAAAACATATTATTATATCATTATTTATATGGCACCATATGCTAGGTCTGGAACTTAAAGACTTGAAATAAATAAGAAAACAGCAGCTGCAGATCAGCAATACGCTCCTTTATTGGGAGTCACTGTGTAACTGTGGCTATCATTCCTGCAGTTAAGTTAAAACTTAAATAAATTGTCAGAGAAATAAGATAGCCATTAGAGATTCAGTGCCTGTCTCCTGGGGACACTTTTTCTAACAGCTGTAATGAAGATCTGCTGCTGGTTTTGTCCTGTCTGTGCAGTAACTCATTGCATTCGTCCCTGCAGTATCACACAGTTGTTCAGTAGCAATGGTTGAGCTGTTCACTATAAATAATGTTGGTTAACAATGCAGCCCCTTTTGGGTTAATAAATTATGTTCAAACCAGTCCTGAGCCTCTTTGATTGGTTTCTTGCAATTCTGCAGTGAAGAGTTGGAACAGATCACTTTCTACAGTGACTTGAATATTTCTTCTTCTTTTATTGAGCTGTAAATATATATATATACACACACACATATATTAAATAGCCAAATACTGAAAATGCCCATCTAAAACTCCTGTCATCTCATCTGGTACTTGGAAATCAGTAAGTTACATGTGATAAAACACGTTGGAAAATTAAACATCATTGGTTACAGGGGCAGAGGGCCCTGGGTGGGCACAGGGCTGGGGAATCCATCCCCCTCCCTTCCTCCTTTGGGCCGGAGCTGCTCTCAGGGCTGGGGCTTTCTCCCAGCTAACCTGCTACACGATTTGTGGGGTTGCCAGAGCCCAGCTGAGGTACCTGAGATACCTGAGGTAACTGAGGACATGCTCGTGGATGCTGTGGCTCCGAGATTCTCTGGCCTGTGGGTTTGTGCAGATGCAGCCAGATGTAGTTAAAGCTTTCCGGCGGTCTGGGGAGCAAAGAGCAGGTTTGTGGTGAGGAGCAATGGTTAAAAAAAAAAACAACAAAACAGGCTGCGGGTAAGTGGCTGGGATCCTTGGAGAGATATCTCTGCAGATCCAGGGGCTGGCTTGTGTCTCGGGGTGGGTTGCACGGTTGCCCCTGACCAGAACGGTGGGGTAATTGCTCTGCCCTCCGCCCAGGGGGCTGCTGAGAAAGCAAAAGCCTTAAAATCTGGGAGGAGAGGAGGTTTCAGTGCAGCAGAGGGGTGTGGACAAAGCCGGCTCCTCTGTGAGGCTGCGAGGGGCAGAGAGGCAGCTAGGGATGCTGACTTGCTCCCAGGCTGCTCCTGCATCCGCAGCCTTGGATGCGGAGCCGCTTCCCCCAGTGGCATCGAGGAGGAGACTGGACCACGCTGTCTGCTTCCCTACAGCCAGCTGTGAGAGGCTGGGATCAAGCTGGAGCGCTCCAGCAATTCCAGCTTCCCAGTGCGGATTCTTGCTAGTGCTCTGCTCGCCTTTCCCAGCAGAGAGCAGCAGAGCCTCGTAGCAGCTTGCTCGGGCTTCGAGTGGATGCTCCAAGACCTTCTTGCAGTGCCTGCCTCCAGAAAACCCAGCAGCAAACCTTGACTTGGGTTCGGAGGCCCAAGTCAGACCTGTCAAGAGCATTGGTGCAGGCAAACAGAAAACCCGTGCTCACAATAGCGAGGATTTGGTGCTTTCCTGAAAACTGAGGATAACAGGGAGCACTATTAGTGCTCTCCAGGCTGTCTCTGTGCTCAATGCCAAGTGGGAGTGTCTCAAATACAGCTTCAGAAAGTGGGGAGGTACCTGTAGAAGGTTAAGCAAACCTCTCTCATAGGTGACTGGCATGGACTAGGTAACACCTTGAGGTCTTCATCAGCCCCATCTTTGGCAATGCAGGAGTGAAACGTCATAACAGATTCTGTGCTTGGAAATATTTGATTTGGGAACCTGTTTAGACTGCTTAAGATTTAACCCTTTCTATTAAAAATATAGTTTTAGCTATCTCTTTACTGTCCCCCCCCTCACTTCAGAATGTTATATGAATATTACTTGTGATTTAAAAAGTATGAAAAATGTGAAATGCTGCTTCTTTGCCAGGGTGTCAAAACTAATTAATCTGTGTCTAATTTAGAGAATGTTCTCCAGGAAAACAAGACTTTTTCACCTGCTTGGCAGCTTACTGCTCTTTCTTGGGCGTTTAAAAACCCCACATTTGGATTTATAGTAGAAGGTCCTCAGTGATATAAGCTGGGGCAGTTTCTGTCATTCCTTGGTTGTCCCATAATAATTCTTGAAGGTATCATGGTTTATAGTTTCCCTTGGGAAATACTCACAGACCCGGAATGCTAAAATCTCTGCAGGAAAAGGCTTCAGTTTGGTCTCACCATCACTTGGTATCAGAGGGAGGGGATGCTCTGTTTTGACTGAAGTCCACGGTGAGCCTTCACCCCATTCTCTCCCTGTCAGCTGTGAAATCCCTAAATGAAGGGAGAGTCCAGATGTTCACCTGAGGGAGTGGTGATTATGGAGAATGTTGGGGATGAGAATAGCATCTGGGCAGTGGGGAGGGAAAGGTTTTTCCTCTTCACTCCACCCTGTGAAGGCTGCCTTATTTGATGTGCTCCTCTCTTTTGTGAACCCATTTTTTGCCATGAGGCAGGGTGGCAGGCATGGTATGGGGCAGGCTTTTGGAAGGCAGACAGGGACAGCAAGGCCTCAGATAACCCTCTCAGTAGGTCCCTCTTGAAGTGAAGAAGCTGTAATCCCCAAAGTGTGATGAATGAATGGCCTCCTGCATCCCAGAGCCTTGTGGCCTGAGTGCCCCCTTCATACTTGCTTCTCCACACCTCCTCATTTGGCCTGTGTGCCAAGTTAATTTAAAATGTGATGCAAACCACCTCAGCCCTGGGGTCTCCACAGCCTCCCACCACTCACACTAGGTAAGATCTGTTCTTTTTTATTGATGCAAATGATGCTTTATCTCTGAATTGTAGTTATACATGGGAAAGGTGCAATTAGCTGCTGCAAGGAGCCAGGCCCGTCTGCCTTGCCTTGTTTAACAGAGGCTTTAATTAAAGACCCCCTGATGCTAGAAAGCCACATTAATTATTCATCTGAAAACATTTACATAGAGTCCCCCGTTTACCTTCTTCAATAAATTATCAACTTCACGTCTCCATAATTCATCCAAATGACTAAAAATACATTGTCTCTGCCTCCATCACCTCACTCTGGCTTTCTCTGTTCCAACTGGGATGGGTTCAGTATCTTAATGTGAAGGTCTCCTATTGCTCTTAAGTAAAAAGGGTGGATAGAGGAAAAGGGGGAGAGGGAGGGATTTGTCCCTGCACAGGAGTAATGCAGATGGCAGTCATTTTTCTCTTTTTCTTTCCCACACATCTGGTGTGATCCCAGGGCTTGAAGAAAACCTAATGTGGAGAAATCCACTGAGGGGAGAAGAAAAGACATTTTCAGGAGCAAAAGAGATCCTGAGTTAGAAAATTCCTATGCTCATCTGCCAACATCCTGTGTGACCTACAGCCCAGCAGCTTTTCTCCCTGGATCACCTCCATATCCCACTTGTAGACCAGGCCAGGAGCTCCCTATCTGCCTGGTAGAGGGATGCTGCTGTACTAATTATAAACTGTTCCAATATAGGTGTTTTAAAGAAGGAAAAAAAGCAGACAAGGTTAGGCAGAGAAAGAATTTCTGCAGCAGTTCACAACAAAGATGTCACTGCAGGTGCAACTGAGGGAAAATTCACTGCAAATAGTTTTCTCCAACACATTTCACGTTGTGATAAAGTGAACTGTCACATGAGAGAGTGAAAAAAACCCAGAGTCCTCTGAGAACTTGTTTACATGGAGAGTTAAGACAAATTAGTGTGAAGTGTGAGTTAATGTGCAGAAGTTGCAGTGCATAAAACCTTTGTGTGGGTGCTCTGATACAGAAGGAAAATTGCCTCAGCTCACTATGATGACAATTAAATAAAAACAAAGCCAGGTCACTTTATCCCCAAATGTCCATGAAAGGCTTAATATGCTCGAATTCATGTGCATTCATTTTTCGTATTTGGTTAATTTACCTTAATTTTCATGAGTGTCCTAAGCTGCTGGACTTGGACAAATGCATGCTCTACCTGACTCTGAATAATTGCTCTTCTCTGAAGAACCAGAAGTGGTCTAGTGCCTGCAGAAATAGGACCCAGTGTGCTTTCCTGGGAGTGGAGGGAGCCAGTGGATAGGAAGGGGTGATCTTCTAAGATGGTGAGTGGAAGGGGGTGGAATGGACACTGGCAAATTTTTTTGGAATGTGGTCAAAGAGAGAATCACAGAATGAACCCAGAAAACAGCACTGATTCCAGAGGAGTTTGCCCACTGACCTTTAAAGACCAGGGTTCAGTGTTTTCAGAGTCAAAGAGGTTGGTATGTTTGGACCTGAGCACACACAGAGTTTGGGTCTAAGAGTAAAAATGGGGCTGAGCTGATTAGAAAAAGTCATTCCCTTACCTGAAACCTTACTATGTTGACTTCTGTTTTTTTTCCCTTTCCTTGCCCTTGTTACTGTTTTAGAGGGGCTGTCTTGGCTCAGCAGTGCAGCCTAAATCTTGGAGACTGCTCCCTTGGAGTTGAGAGACTAGAAACAATTCCCACATCTGATTCCTGGAAGTCGGTCCACTGAGGTCTTTTTAAATATGCAGGTGCCAGCTCTGTTTCAAGCTTTTGCTCATAGAATCACAGAAAAATTGTGTTGGAAGGGACCTCTAAAAGTCATCTAGTCCCTGCAATAAGCAGGGACACCATCAACTAGATCAGGTTGCTCAGAGACTCCACCTTAAATATCTCCAGGGATGAGGCTTCAACTACTTCCCTGGGCAACCTTTTCCATTTTTCCACATGGTAAAGATTTTTTTCCTAACACCCAATCAAAATCTACTATTTTCTAATTTAAAACCATTGTCCCTCCATCTCAAGCCTTCCTGTAGGCCCCCTTCAGGTACTGGAAGGTCACTAGTAGGTCTCCCTGGAGCCTTCTTTTCTCCTGGCTGAACAACCTGAGCTCCCTCAGCCTGTCTTCACAGGAGAGGTTTTTGTACCTCTCCTCTGGACCAGCTCCATCAGATCCATGACCTTCCTGCACTGAGGATTCCAGAGCTGGATGCAATACTCCAGGTGAGGTCTTGCCAGAGCAAAGTGGCAGAATCACCTCTCGTGAGTTGCTGGAGGCTATTGGGGCATAGGAGGGAAGGACAGCCATACTCTGCTGTTCACCAAATGCGTGTTCCTGAAACATGAGCAATGATACAGTTCTCACTGTAGAATTAAGGTAATGGAGAGGAATGTGTACGGGGACATGAGAAATACACAAGTTTAAATACACAGCCAGCAGTACCCATGGCATAGAGAACAGAGAGGGAGAAATAGGATTGTCAGCTGGAGGAGAAGCTGGCTTTTCAGAGACTGACTTTGGGTTGCTGTTTGGAAGATCTCATCTGTTACAGCATGAATGACATGGAGTAGTACACTCTAGTTCTTTAGCCCTGGCTCAGCTCTTGAATTAGGAGTAGATTTTAGCTTAGTGTGCTGTTAGCTCTTGGCATAACCTCTTCCCACTGACCATTTGCTTTGAGGTTGGAAGTGCAGTTTAAAATATGCTGGAAAAGAGCACCCACAGAGGTCATTCTGCTACTCAGAATTTCTAGGGGCTGCTAGGTAGCACTGAACTCAAAGCTTTCTAGCATTCAAATGGAGTCAGATACTTAGGATTAACTTTACTAAGATATAAATATCATGTGTTTCTTACCAATTAAATTGTTGTTCAGAATATGTTATTAAAGGATCTGAACTAACGTTCTTCTGGATGGAAGGGAAACACATCTTTGCAGGCATTGGGAAAAAGCTCCCATGCTTCTTTTTGCTTCCATCTAAGAAAATCGGATTAAGTTTTTTAGCTCTTTATACTGTCTATGGATAGCCCTTAAAAACTGTCCAGGTCATGGTTTCTGTCCGACTATACATAAGTATCAGCCTTTAGATACCTCACTCACAGTCCTGTATTTACTGTCAAATTTGTGTTGGCCTTGACATACTTTGAAGCAATGATTGGTGCTGTCTCTCCTGGGGCATAGGACAGTATGTAATTGGCTTAAACAGAAGGAAGATCTGGATAGACATTAAGAAGCCTTTCCTAATGGTGCAGTAATAAAGCACGGGAATTAATGGCTCAGGGCCTTATGCCTGTAGAGAAATTTGGATGAATGCACTGAAATGATCTTGTTTTCTCCCGGAAGGAAAGCAGAAACTACTCTTTGCTGTTTCTTTCAACATTATTTTCTATGATTCTGCTTATGCCCGCAAAGTTTTCTTACCAGAAATGGCAATAGCAGCATTTTCATCGGCACTACACTGTCATTGAGAATACCACCCCATCCGTGAACCAAAGGAAGTAGAGGCTAAAATAACAGCATGCCAATGAGAGCATCCTTTCTTTCCAAGCTGTCAGGAGAAAGTCATTTTGGAAGGTGATGTACATCTCCCATAATCCATGCTCCAGCTTCCTTGGTTGAGCCAAATTTTCTTTCTGACTCGTCAAATGGGAGATGTGTTACCACTGTAATCAGAAACATTAAAGCAATGAAAATGAGCATACAAGCATAATTAAGGTGCTATTGGTTTATGTCCCCTGCAGGCATTATTTTAAAATATATGACTTTTTGGTTTAATTTAGGCCTCTTCCAAGACATCACTATAACAAAGAAGGAAAGGAATTTCTATCCATATATTCACCAGTAAAGCTCCTTAGTTTTCAACACTCAGGAAGAGTGTTTCCAATCTAGGTGGGTGGAAAAGGGTAGAGGAAAATCAGAAACATCTAGTAAGTATTAGAGAGTTGCAGCCCTTCCACTCCATAAGACAGGAATAGTGCTGCACTATGCAAGACGTTGAAGCCCATTTGTACAACTCACTAGGTTAAGCCTTGGAGAAGTTGATGTTCAGCTTCGACTTTCTGAGGCTGAACTTCTATAGGAAGTAGCCACAACTTGCCTGCCTTGGGAAAGATGGGATCAGCATGTTGTGTGCACACATGTGGAGTGGTGGTTTGGATGGTGACAAAGAAGCAAACTTGCTGATAGGAAACTGGTTTTTCTTGTCTCCTCACTCTGCCAGAGGAATACTTTATTTTGAGCCTTGTAGTTATGATGGCCAATTAAGACAAATAAAAGGTTCTCAAGGTTACTCATGAGCCAAGGCAAAGTTGCCATACAGTGAGCTGTCAAAGAGTGCCAAGAATATGCATCTTCTGACCTGGATGCCATCACAAGAAGGGTGGAGAAAGGGAAGAAAGGGAAGATGGACTTTATTTGAGGTTGATTTAATCTCCCCATGAAGGAAGGTCACCGTGTCTGCTGAATATTCTTAGCAGCTTGAGAAGAAACTCAAACTTGACCAGCTCTAAAGGGGATTTGAGATTACAACATGTTCTCATACATGTCTTCCTCAGTCTCCCCTGTTTTCTTGTTCTGAGGGATTTTGTTTTATCCACTTATGAGATCCCATGCAAATGCTTAGTCTGACTGGTTCAGCCCAGAAACATACAGTAATACGTACTGGTGGTGCATATTGGAGGATATGTCCACTTTGTTTGAGGACTTGCCTTTCTATCAGGGTTAACAAGGCCTCCACTAGCACTGTGGGGTCACTGTCCCACTCGTGGCTGTTCCAGACTCAGCTGTTGGTGCATGAGCTAGAAGAGTGGCAGCTCCAAGACTGGCATCTCCCACTATCCATGCCCTGACTTACTCAGCTGCTGTCAGCTGCTGACTGAGCTCATTGCACATGTTCCTTCACTCAGATAACCTGGAAACCAGGTGCTGCTGGGTACTGCTGCAGCTTTCTGGTCCTAGCTGTGCCCTCACAGGTGAAAAGTGCCATCCATCAGGATCTGAATGTCCTGGACACCATGAGAAGAGATGTGCAGCTTAAGCTGTGGAGGTAGAAAACAGACTTAGCTATGAGTTTTCATTAAACTCTTCATCCTCAAAATAGTAAGAGGCAGCACTCTTTCTCTCCAAAACTGACACAGTGAGAGGTCTGGGAATGTAAGCGTCATTTTTTGCCTCAGATTTGAGCATGCATACAAAGATGGGAATTATGGAGATCACAACTGCCTTGATGTCTCTAGCTCTGGCTGGGATCTACAGCCTTAGAGTGACTGGAGCAAGCAGCTCCCTCATCCCAAAGCCTTGACTTTTTAGTGAGGCTTCTGCTCACCCCAGTTGCCTGACAGGACTGCTGCAGTTCTCTGGGGAAGGAAGCACAGGAGAACCCTTATGTGGAGGGACCTCCTGCAGCACCACTGCAGAGGGTCACAGACACTGCTCCTCTGCTTTGCTTGTGGTTTTGTACCCTGTTCCTGTTAAGTGTTGCCACAGCTGATGTGCTATCTGTACAGAACAGACTGACAGCTCTTTCCCTCCTCTCGTGCCCTCTGCAGCAGCAAAGGGCTGTGCCTGTCTGCAACAGACATGCAAAAGGACAAGGTGAACGTCACAGGCAGCACCAAGAAAATCCATCTGAAACCCCACTCCATATGGGGAAGCATAGTTCCAGCTGTTCAGTTTTCAGAGTAAGCTGTCTCTGAATCTGCTGCTACCATGGCTTTCATGCTAGGCGTGCACAGACCCATCAGAGCTGGTGAACAGGGGGAAAGCAGTGGGAATAGCATCATCACACTGGTACAAGGTATCTTGTGATGCTATTGCTCTCCATGATTGTGCTGTTAACATCCAAGCAGGGTGGAGTTTAATGAGCAAAGGTAGATGAGAAAAGGAAAACAACGGAGACAAATGATGTTTAAATGTGATGGCTCATTAAACAAAACCTCTCCACTATCTTTCTTTCCTTGATAACAACAAAAGGGACAATGGCCATAAGTAAGAGGTAACTCACTGACAACAGAAAGGATTTGTAGAAAGTAACACACTTAATTTAGCAGCTCCAGCACCAATGAACAGAGATATTTTGCATCAAGTAACTCAAATGAAGGGGTTTGCAATGTCCTTCCATGAGGCAGAGAGTTCTTTTCAGCCCAGATTCTTGGAGCTTCTCTTTATTTGAATATCAAAGACCAGTCCTGCTTTCCTGCACATCCAAACTCCTGCTGTCTCCAGAAGATGTTTTGGAATGTACAAGTCAGTGCAGTGTGTGCTATGGGTCTCATACTAATGCAGTCACAGTCCAGTCTGGCCTGGTCTACTGAATACATGCTTGTGGGGCTTTGATTCTAATCAGGTCCTGTAGTTTTTACTGAACTGTAGGCCAGAACAGATTTTGAAAAGTTATCCTAATCAAGCCCCCTCCAAAAGGTAGGTGTCCTTTCTGCCAGCTGTATAACCTGTTCCCAGACTGTCTGAGTGGTAGTGGCTCGGCACCCCCTAAACTGAGCAATGATTTCAGTGTTTCACTGTATTATCCACCAGCCAGGATAGGACAGATCCAGACAGATTATTTTCTCCCTCTTTGCCAAAGCCTTGGTATTGATTTTGTAATAGACTGCCTTTCAGCTTTCCAACAACATGTGAGAGAAGATGTCCATAATGTTTGCCTGTCTTACAAGGCAAATGCCTACTCTGCATTTGTATAAATCATAACACTGGGTGTGATCTTCTGCCTGAAAAAATTTTGCAATCTATAATGTTGGAGTTTCTATTGTGTTATTTATGATAATGGTATAAGCAATAGCCTTCAGACATAAGATACCTGATTGCCTAGGAGCTTCTACCAGTAAGTTCTTGAGCTGAGATAGTGTCCCTACAATCCAGCGAGAGTGGAGGATGGGACCATGGACTTCTTTGCCCATTCAGAATTTGTCAGGAGTGAGAAAGACTGAGTACATTATTGCCTCCAATCTTAGGACATCTCGGATGCCGAGAGAATAATATCTTAACTGCTCTTTTCTTGTTTTCTGCATGGGAAAACTAGCTTTATCAGAAACTATCTTGTCCAGGACAGGAAAATATATCCCCTTGGATGCTGTAGAAGGTATGCTGCTAGCTTGCTCCATAAGGAAGAAATCTTAGGAGCAGACACAGATGTATTGGATTTAAACTCCTTATTTGTTGGCCTTTTTGAAGCTCAGGCACCAAAGAACTAACCCAGATTCCAGAATTCCCAATGAAATGCTGGTGCACAACAGCAATGGTACAGGCCCTTTTGTTGGATGTGTTCTGCACATGACAGTGCTGACATCATACGTCACATTAAAACAAATAACTGTTCTAACTGCTGCAACAGAAGGTCTTCTGTCTCCAAAGCATAATTTGATCCAAGAAGGATTGTACTGACTTGAAAGCAGCTTTCTTCAGCACCCTCTCTGTTCCAAGCAAAGAGCTTGCACCACTGGAACTGCCTAGTGACAAAGCTTGTGGGAAGACAGCCAGCAAAATACAGTGTCCATAAGTAAAGTGCGTATTGAGTCAGAGATGGCAACTCTGTGGACAGAAGAAACATTGCAGAGAAAATTTATCTACAGTAGGGAGCTTAAACATCCACTTTTCACTTTCATACTACTTCATTTCTTGTTTAGAAGATGTCAAAATATTGCTGTTGAGTAACATCTCATTTTGTGCATACGAATCAATGGTCTGATTGATTGCCCTCAGACTGATATTTGTGCAAAATTTCTGATGCTCCCTTTACCTGTACGACACGAGTTAGAAAAATTAAAGTCTCACTGATTGTGATGTTATAAAGCAACCTCAGTCTGCAAAAGAATAACCTACATATTTGAAATCAGGACATGCTGTTTGCATTTGATGATTTGAAGGCAGATACCTATTGTTAGTCAGTGCAAGCTACAAAAAAAAACACAAGACACGATGTTAAGGCAAGGCCAACTGGACATACAGTGAATGAAGCTTGTTTCCCCTTGGCCTCTGACAATGAGTGAAGTTCCAAAACTTCTCACTGACAGCAGGATTTAGCTCCAACTCCACTGCTAAATGTGGGTGTGTGGAAAGCAATGACAGACAGCAGAGAACCAGTCAGTGCAGGAGGTGCAGTTTGGAGATCCGTGCTGCTTTTGCTGAAGCAATCACACAGTTGGTTGGCTTTCCAAAATTCACAGCATGCGAGCAGGTGTTCGGCTCCTAGTTCACATGTAGTTACCTACAGTCTCTACACTTACACTTAACACTGTCTGTTAGTGCACACAGTTCAACTTAATCCAGAGCTTCAAACCTCACCTTGGTGTTCGCCTTGTCAGTCAATAACAACAGCAAACTCCTGTAAAGACTTGCTTTTAAAGCATAATTTCTGTGAATATCAATTTAGTATTTAAGACCAGTCCTTCCACTTCATTTGACACAATGAAGATGTAGAAGGTGCCTGGAAACTGAGTCCTGAGCTGGTATGTCCTCTGAATGGTGCATTCACAAAACATTGTGTCCCAGAAGTCAAGAATATGTAAATAAGTATTTCTCTCAAACCATGCACCCACCTTGTCTATCTTACAGATGGCAACTTCTCATTTGCTGTGATAGATTTCCTAGGGGTTCTTTCCAGCTTCACATCTGCCAATGACCACACTTTCTTCCTGTATCTTTTGAGAGCAGTAACCACTGTATTTGTTCCAAAGCACCTCCCAGTGGACAGACCCAGGGGGCTTCTGATGACAAACAATAATTTCATCTTCATTCGTGTTATATGGACATGTAAACCCACCAAGGATGACCAGAACAAATACAGCCTGACTGTCTTCATAAATTTCTTTGAGTGCCTGGTGGGAAGCAGAACATGCTCTTGCCAATGACCTCTGAGACTGCAGTATAAAAATAACTTGAAACATTTAAAAAGCAACAAGAGGGGAAGGATGCATTTTATGTCGATTCAGTCAAAAAGTCCTCAGAATTAGTTGCCTGAAGTGTTTGTGGAAGCTGACAGAGTGTAATAGCACAGAAACTATTTTCTTGATTCTCAGCAAAGACAGCATTAATTGTCTGGGCTTAATATAGCCTTCCACATGCCAACTGGGTGCAAAATTATGGCTGGTATTAGAAAACCACTTACCATGTGGACAGGCTTAAAGTGCAATAAACTGTGGGGTGTGGATGCAGATGGAATATGCCTGAGGACATATAGTGACCTTGAGAATTCTATGCCATGTTTCTGGTGATGTAGGACTTCGTAATCATCATTGAACCTGACAGAGATAGAACTGTTCATCAGTGGTGGGGTAAGGAAGGACTTGGATTTTGAGTAAGGCTTGAATCTTGTGATCCAGGCATATCTGGAGATGTCTGATCAGAAGACATTTCCTGGAATTAGTTGTATACAGCATTAGAATATCTGTACACATAATACATGGACCAGTATACATTAGGATTGTGCCAGCTCTGAGTGTTTGCAAGAACATCAAGTATAGAAAAAAATACAGACCTATAAGCATTCTCCATCCACTTCTATACCCAGCCTGGATTGATTGTTGTACTTTCTGCCACAGAGCTATGCTTATTTTGGTAGAATGGGAGCAAAACTATGTCTGAGTATCCCATCTGAGAGCTTTTCTTAGCACTTGAAGAATGCAAAGTATAACAAATAAGGTCAAACCCTTTAACATCCTGTATTGTAACATCTGTACAAGACAGCTTAGAGATTGTTGTTCTAGTATTACTACCTAGTAAAGTTGGCTCAATAGCTCAGTGCTTATGTAACACTCTCTTTTTTGTACATGAATTGTGTCTCAGTCCTGGTTTTCTCCCAGTAGATTTTCTCAAAAGTTATTAATAAACAGTTTTGACTAATAACTTACAATTTTTGCAGTTAATTCTTTGTCTTTCTGTCTGTAGGAGTTGGCCTCCTTCACTACACAGCAATCTCTTTCTGTGATCTCTGATGAGAGGATTAATTTTAAGAGCATGATAATAAATATAATGCTTGTGAAGTCTTTTGGACAAATGTAAATCTTTACTAAAATTAGAAGACATTCAGCCTAGCATTTCCGCGGTTATCCAGATGCTGATATTCAATGACATCACACAGAGTGAGTCAAGCAGTAGACTGATTGATGGATCAGGATTTTTCATGATCAACCAACACTAGTATTTAGGTAATTACACCTGTACAGGGTGTTATGACATGTCCATCCTACACGAAGTACCAGTTACCGAGACAGCTAATTTTTATTACTAAAATATACCTTTCCTGCCTTGAAACATTATGATGATTCAGAGAATTTCTCTTAACACTAATCTGCCTGCTGCCTTGGTGAAAGTGACACTACTCAACTTGTGTGAATCAACACGGAGCTGGAAGCCCAGAGGATATGGCCTGCAGTCTGCTGGAAGGATGAAAAGTTTGGCAGCAGGGCTGGAATTAAGAGAAGTTACTAAAAACAAGGGGAAAGTGAGAACATCACAGGCATTCCTAGTGGTCATCTTCTGGTGTTAGTGACCAAACTGAGTGCCACCAAGACTCCCTAAGATGAAGGGCTAATCCACATGTCAGCTTCTAGCTGGGAAAGGGGGACCAGGAATAGGGCTGGATGCTGTTCCACCCCTTGGCTGTTGTAGCTACCTTTACTGCTACACACTCTTGTGTGCAAACCCATCTCCTGGCCACAGTCAGGAAGGAAGAGTTGACTTCACAAAAATCAACTACTAGGTACCTGCACTGTCATCAATGTGTGTCGTGTTGGTTTTTAGTTATATTGGGGATCCACTTTCCTTCCCAGACTGAGAGTGGGAAGCATAGCTGTACTCCTCAGAGCTAGGCTACTGTTAGGACTGTGCATGGAGAGTCATCCCTGTCTCCAGAGCACAGAGGTGCATTGACCTCTGGCCCTCTCACTGGGAATCTTCTCACAAATTGTCTCCCTTGTGTAGATTTGGGGAGAATTGGCCTTAATTGCCTGCTAGAACTCTTATGCATGTCTTGCAAAAACTGCTGGAGACTATCTGAAGGGCTAAACAACACAGTGCTGGTGTTCATCTGAACCCGGCCAGTTCAAGGCTTCTCACTGTGCTCCTTCTGCTGGATGATGCCTCATCATTGCTGTGTCCTTCTTTTTCCCTCCCCAAGCCAGGAAAGGCTCCTTGGCTTTTAGGTGGGGGCAGATCACAGCAGATGTGTATTCTCCTTTGAGACTCGCCCACTGTTTGGCTTAATTAATCCTGACACGTTGCAGTTGTTATTATGGAAGAAATGTCAAGAGAAATTAGACCAGCTGGTAGCATGAAAACTAGGGAAGCCAGGACAGCACGATGTCTTACTTTCCTGGAGAACTTTGATTTGCTTTCTCAGCAGGGGTGGTGGGAGACTGGATGAAAAAGCCTGGCCTGTGCCACCCGCTTTTGGTACAGTCCCCCCACATGGAGATCCACCAAGAGGCCTGCAAAAGCCATTCCCCAGACAAGCCCAGAAGGAGATAAAGCCAACTGCAGCTGGTGTGGCTGGACTTGTTGTGAGAGCTAGCACAGCCCTGAGATATGGCTTGACTTAGGGTCCCAGTTCCCTGAAGCGTAAGGTTGTGAGGAGCTCTGAGTCTTAGTTGAGCTCCTCTGGGAGAAGAGAGGCACTGCTGAGCTGCTGCTTTATCTTCTTTATTCTATCTGTGGGCACTTTGAGCTGCTGTTTCTCACCACTTTCTTCACCTTTATATCTATTGACTTGAGTTATTTCATAAAGCAATCAATTCTGTTGGATTTATCAGCAGCTTTCTTGCTTTTTTTTCTTAAAACAAACAACCTTCATATTTTGATGTTCCATTAGACCATTCCATTTGAGCTCTTTCGTTTCTGTAGTGATCTAATATAATAAAATGAGAAGCTAGTGTAATAGTATACAGTGCAGCTGCACAATGTGTATGCATTGTAAATATATATTGCCCCTATATGAACATCTCTGTGCTCTCCCATGGGATGCCTAGCTTCTAAGTCTGCAGATGCCACAAGTCTGGAAAAGAATTTCACTTACAGAGAACTGTCTTTGACACTTAAATATTGCCCAAAGTTCAGAAGTGTATTTTGTGTTGCTATCTTGGGGATTCAAGCAAGTAGAATTGGCAAAAAAGTCTCTTTGTTCTACTACAGACAGGCACTTACTTGCCAAAGGGATTTTACTCATATTTAAATATTAAGAAAAAGACCTTGTCATGGCATGGTATCTCGGTCATGCCAAGCTCAGAAGTAAGTTTGGCTTCTAGTAGCATAGAATATATTTCTCCTGTTCTGAACACACAGCCTGCATGTCCTCTTGCAAGCACTGGAAGTTTTTCTCCTGATGTTTGTGCTGGGCTCTGTGCAGGAGTGCTTCTCTGGGACTCCTCAGCAGCGCAGTTTGTGAGCTCTGTTGCACCAAGAAGTGGAGGAGAAACCAGGGACTCAGAGAGGAGGATGGAGAGAAAGAACAAGAAGGATGGTTTTGGGAGTGCCATGGCACTTCACAGGGTGCAAAGGGCTATCTGCAGCAGAGGCACCCACTGGCTTTGGTAGCTGTGGTGGCAGTGGTTGCCCTGTACTCTCAGCCTTCTGCATTGCACCAATGAGGTCCAGGTCCTGGGCTGTTGAGGAGTCAGTCCAGGCACAGGGTTACCCAGGACAGGAGTTTATAGGAGTTTGCAAGGCAGTAATGGTTTCTTGCCTTCTATATTTATGTGTGCGGAGAAAAGCTGGGCTACTGTTGACCAGTGACAGCCCCTCTAATCTGCAGCAATCGATGCATCCTGGTTTCTGTGTGTCAACCAAAGATCAGCTCTCCCCTCGGAGAGCAGTCCCATGGTCCTGTGCTTTGTGGTCTTCATCCTCATCCCTCTCCATGTTCCTCTAAAGATCACAGCAACACTTGTTCACCCTCTGCTGAGGTCAGGGAAATGAGGCATGCTCTGTTGTGCTGTAGAAAAGCTGGTTTGTGGGGAAAACCCCTCCTCTCTCCCTCTGGGCTTGATTTGAACCTCACTGAACACATCTAAGGCGTAAGAGGGTAAAGAGAATGGGATATGGAGTCTATGAGAAACACTGCTCAGATACCAGTTCCTGATTCCAGAGTCCTTCATTTCCTGCTTCACTCTTCATTCTTCCAGAGGTGCTGCTCCACTAGGCTGCACAAAACTTTCCATGGTCATGGCAGGTCTGCCCAACCTTTGGGTGATGAGTTTCCAATGAATTTATAGTCAGAGACCCAAACCTGGTAGGTATCACTGCTCTGTGGATCCTGATGTCTGTTTTGTTGCTGGAAGAGCTGCAGGAGCTGAGAGCCTGGGGAATAGCCTCACAGCCCTGTGTGACGGGCTGTGTGAGTTGGTATGGTGCCAATCATGCTGTATGAGGTGGGAATGTACCTCTGCCTGTGTCTCTCTGTACTCCTCAGACCACTGCCTGACCAAAGGCTGCCTTCTGCTGCTCTGCCTGGGAGAGGGGCACACACCAGGGCTGCCTCACAGTATGCCTGTTGTACTGTTTTATTGCATAAATCACATGTATTTACCTGACCCAAACTGCCCATGATTTACAACGGGGCTGTGCTAGACCAGAGCTTCCAGCTAAAGGCATTTAAGCAAAAGCACACACACAGCCTCCTGATGCTCTTGGACAGGACTCTGTCTTGTGCACCAGAGTATTTGCCATCTGAGCAGGTGAGATGCAGAAATCCTGGGAGCTTGGGGACCTCTCTGTGCACTCAGAGCCATCTCAGGTCTTCTCAGCTATGTCAGCAACATCGGCTGCTTTGGGGATGAAGGAATGAGGCTAGGTCAGGACTTTCAAGAGACGCTGCCATTTTAAAGTGTTCCTCTTCTCATGCCCTTCAGGTTTAGAAGTCCATGTCCTGCAGGTCCGTGTCCTGCTTGACCACAGCAGTAGCCAGTCTGGTTCAATGACTTGGCTTAGGTGAAACAGGCAGTGGGGTCATTGTTCCACACTCAGCACCACTTGGTCTAAGCCAACTCAGCTCAAGAGCTGGGGGCTGTACATGATGGAAGCCCTTTTTCCTTCACTTCACAGATTTGAGTTTAGCACAGCAGGCCACTGCCACATTGGCAGCTAAATGGGTTTTGGCTTAGGGGTGATGCCAGTTGCCTTTACCTCAGGTAAACTCCACAGGTGAGTGGAGGTAGCTGTACTGGTGGAAAAGATGGCATCCCCAGCTCACTGGTATTTCTGCCCTGTTGGAAGTCACCAGATCAGCACAGTCTTCCAGGAAAGCTGTGCAACTATCATTTCCTCATCCAAGTTGTGCAAAATCCTCAAGCTTAGCTCAAGTCAACCATTTTAATGGCTTCAACTAATCTGTTTGTTTTTTCCGTGTCTTGGATTTGGGACGGTTCCTGTGAGCTGTTCTCCCAGCATTACTGTTCAGGCTCTCCACCCTCACAGGGACAGTAATATCAAGCTGAGGTAGAGAAAACATCTCCATCACCTGAGGCCTTTCTTGCTCATGGCCTTGCCCTGAGTTAGTTAAAGCAGCACAATCTCCTCCCTGAGCTCTCTCATGTCAGTATAAAAGTGGCTTAATCTGCTTTTTAATTCATAATTTCCTTATGGACTTAACTTGGATCATCATAAGCTGCTTCCAATCCTATAGAGTGCCAGCAAAAGCAGGGGACTTCAGCTAAATGCATGTAATACCAGCACAGTTTTATGGGTGGGCAAGCTCCAAGCAATGTGACTGAAGCTGTGTGAATATTCACAGCCATTAAAGTCAAAATAAATACAGTGTGGATGGTCGAATAGATTCACACAGTGAATGCAGTAGCAGGAACTGCTGTCAGTGTTCATGAGCAAAGAAAGATAAAGTTTATTCAAAGAAAAAGAAAAGTATATTCTCTCTGCATTATTCACCCAACCACAGCTTCTCCTCAGAGAGACCAAGCTGCTATAATGGCTGAAAAAGGGGAAGGCGAAGTAAAAGGTGCAACAGAAATGTCAATAGAAACCAAGCATTTTTTCACGTCTCACCTATTGGGACTAAACTTGAACATTTTCTCTGAGTGGGAGGCTGGGGTCTCTGTGAGAGGCAGAGCCCTCAGTCAGGAACCCGTGACACACAGAAATACCCCTGAGATTTTCCTGGTTGACTCTGAGGGTGCTCCAGGGATGTTTTTTACTGGACCTCCTCCAAGGAAGGAGAGAGCCCTGCACTCTTCACTGTGGAGCTGCCTGGTAGTAGGAATAGAAGGAATAGCATCTGTCTGGGTTGGGAGAGAAGATCTATTGATGGTTCTCCTATCCTTACACCCTTGCTCTTGAATAAATCAGCAGCAGTTAGCTATCATTAGTGTCTCAACAAATTATGATAAGGTTTGGGGACCAGGTCCTGTGGGCATTTTAGTAAACCTGGACCGTATTAGACATCTTCCAGAAAGTCAGCGGAGTCTTTGCACATTTGCTTCAATGTTATTAATTTACAAAGGTTACTCAATTAGGAGAGTCCACCAACTTGTAAAACTTTACTTATTTACACTGTTTCTTGGAGAGGGATTTACTCACAGCGTGATGATGATAAGCTGAGGCATTACAAATCCTCTTGCTGCTTTTGTTAGCAGGCAGCCTGAGAGCATTAATCAGCACTGCACGCTTCCCGGCGGTGGCTTTACTCCAGCTCCCCACTGCTACCAGTTTCCCCCCAAGTCTGGAGAATCTCTGCACACCAGCATTAGCTTTTCATAGGGCTTGAAACCCCCTTCGAAAGGCTGCATTGAATTCCAGTGCTTCTCATTACCTCCTTTTTTAAGCAAAAGGCAAGACAAGTCTGTCTTTGCCTCAAAAGCAAGGCATTCCCCTTAAAGCACACGTATCAACCCAAGGCAATTTTCTCACACCATACATGCCTCTACTGTGTGAAGCTTCAGGAGGGCAAGCTGTGGGGTATGCTCAGGCTTCAAGGCAGGCTCCAAATCACTTTCTAGACAATTGAAAAATTGCAGTTCAAATCATTCCTGCATAGATGGGAAATGGAGCTTAGGGTGAGGGGGACCAGGAGCATTGTGACTTCCAAGCCCCCAAGACTGCCTTGATTGCCTTGAGGGATGTCCCAAATGCTCCTTTTTTGACTTGAAGCCTCCATGTAATGTCAATCCAAGCCAGTTATGCAGCTCGATGTTATTCACACGGCAGATGTGGTAGGTAAATGCTGCTGGTCTGCTGCTCCTGGGAGGTGCTGGTATGCATTAGTGGTATGAGGAACTTGGCACTATCTTGGCTCTGCCCCACCCAGAGGTGTTATTTATCCCTGTGTCACTGCTGAGACAAATTTCTCATTCCTGCTAGTTACTGAGATTTTGCTCTGGGCTCTTGTTGAATCCTTATCTCCCTGGTGTGCAGGCACTGTCAGTGCATGAAGCGGGAAGTTTGAACCTGGCTGTCAAACTCCACAACAGATTCCCTGAAATGGTGCTGGAAAGGTGAACTTATCCACTAGCTGGCTTGAGCAAGAAAGACACTGTCTCAGTCAATGAGAAATAAGGGTAGCATTCAGCTGCCTGAACAGGCAGATACTAGACACATGGAGGGCCTACATGAATTGTGTAGAGCTGAATTATTGCTCTTTTTGACCCTTTGTCCAGTGTCTGCCTTTCTGGCTACTTGGACTTCTTATGTATTATTATTCAGAGCATTATTCTGAGTACTGACATTTGCCTTCTTTGAAAGCTGCAGGGAGAGGATAAACCACTGCCTCCTTATATAGAAAATGCCAATAATGAAATCAAATGCAGCAGGGTTACCCCTCACGAAGAGGTCCGCAGTTTCATGAATGTGACATGAGCATATTGGTAGCCTTTGCTGCCTTGAGGGGGCTTGCTTCTTGAAGCAAATTGATTTCCTCTCAGAGTCATCATGAAAGCAAAGGTTTCCAGCCCCGACTGTTCTACAGGTGCGTGTACAAAATCTAATATATGTGCTAGTGCACATGCAAGGATGTTGCTAGGAAACTTCTGAGAGCTAAATGAGGAAATGCTGTTAATAGAGCCAAGTGACGAGGCCTCAAAAGTCTTCCTTTGCTGTTTTGCTGATGGTTGTTATTATATAAACAGGGCCAGCTGTGAAAGTGGGTTGGTTCATACCCTGGTGTAAGTGTGTCTGCTTAAATAGCAGTAAGAAAAGGCTTGGTTCTTCTGGGGGGGTTCTGCTTGTTCTCTTCTAAGTAAGCTTCGCTCTAGAGTCTGCTTCTGGAAAGGGCAGGTAAGTGCTTTCTCTCTGGATTAGTTGGTGAGGACTCTGCTCTGCCCTGCCCTATTTCACTGTACCTATTTGGCACTTGCTGGTGACTGACTTGAACCAACCTGTTACCAAGGTGGGACAGTGCTTTCCCAGTCAGCCTGAAAGTGTTTTGTGGTGTCTAGAGCACTGAGAAGACCTTTTATCCCCCCACTTTTTTCCATCTCCAGTGATCTTCTTAGAGTTTAATTCATCTCGGAGATCTTACATTTAGAAAAGGCCAAAAGCTTTTGACTCAGGTTGTCTGTGACCTATGCTTTCCAAGTTAGCTCCTCTTGACTTCTCCTAAAGGCATACTAATACCAAGAGTTGTCCTTCCTGTCATTACTGACCCCAAGAAGCCACTGATTTTTGCTTCTCACAAGTGGTTAGGGAGTGCTGAGTTTGCCCTCTTTTGGGGAAACACTAAACTGTGTGTGTTATGTACTTTCTAACTGCTGTAAAAGCTAAGTCTGGGAATCTCGACTTGCTGCCATTCTGCTATTTTAGATTCTTTTTTAAATTCTTCAGTACATAATACTTCCCTTCATGTCATCACTTATTGCATTTATTTTTGGAAAAAACCCACCACAAACAACAACAAAACCCAAACAACAGAAAAAGACAAAGACAAACAACAAAAAAATCCAACAGAACAAATTAATTAAGCTCCAGCAGCACTGGTTTTCTATGGGTATAAGCATTTGTTTTCTCAGCTAAGAGTGACCTACAGGTGCTTACTGTCAGATGAAGAGGGAAAGTCCTTGCTGTGGTGTGAAATGTGGAAGGGAACAAGTTGTGTGCCAGAGAAACTTGCTCTGGAATGAGGTGGGGATGGGGTTATTCCTTCTGTCCTGAAGTACAACTTTTTGATGTGGCTAATCCTGAGGGAGTACTGATAACGTTTTTGTCTGTTATATGCTGACTGCTATTACAAAAAAAAAAACCCCAAAAAACCACAAACAAAAAAACCCCCACAAAACCCAAACCTCACTAGAATAATTTAGTGAGTTTAACATGCTTATTAGAAGAACCTTCTCCTCCTTGTCTCCTTAATGTTTGGATCCACAGATTTGGGTGGGTTGGTTTGTTTGGTTTTTTTGATCTTGAAGGCTTTGTGTGCATAAGATTGTTTGACTTTTTCTGTTTCTTAGCTGATCTAATAAAAATTAATTCCTTACCAACTTTGTCTTAGCTGCAGCCTAAAGCCTTCACAACTACAACAATACTACTACTGTGAACAAAGTTGCTTCCATTTCAATGAATCCAGCTGTGCAGAACTCAAAGCAAATTAGCTGTGCAACCATTTAAAAATTACTGAAATACATTTCTATGCACAAAAAGTCATAGCATTAGAATTTTGAGTCTTTTCAGGACACATGTCCCCTTTGTATAGCTGGGAATTGCCCTTCCCTAATGGCATGAAGCTCCCATTTCTATCCCTTCATGACCATTAGGCTATGACTAAAGATGAGAGGATTTTTTGTTGTACAGGGTTTTTATGCCTAGAAAAGCATCACTTGCCCAAGGCTGAATCTGAATCTTGTCTGTCCTGAGTGTGGATAGTTTGGGGAGACATCTTTGAAACGGATGAGGTTTTTTTGTAACACTAGAATACATCTCTGAAGATGGATTAATGCAAAGAATAAAGCAGAACTGGTGAAATGATTAATTCAGTTTTGACAGGACTGTATAATTTATAGCCTGGATCACACCTCCAATTAGGCATAACACATTCTTTATTTCTAGAGCTGTAGAGCCTAGGAATACCATACCCAAATGTCAGCTGTAGTGTGACTGGTGCTGTACAAACAAATAAAGTTACAATAAGAGAGAGAGAGCACGCACCTGGAAAATATTGGGACTATTTGGAAGGCAAAACTGCTAACTGGTGAAATATTAGACCATTGAAGCTTCCATGCTTAATGAATTTCCATAAATGTCCCAGATTCTGTCTTTGGATCCATTCCGTCATGGAGGCCAAGTTTGATTCTAAGGAGATATAAGGCAAGGAAGATTACTTAAGAGGGCAGGAGAAGCATTTAAAAGGTAGGTGTCTGACAATGCTATAGATGATGTGGGGTTTGGGTGCCAGAATTACCAGAGGCTGAAGTGC
This sequence comes from Phaethornis superciliosus, assembly GCA_023637945.1. NCBI lineage: Eukaryota > Metazoa > Chordata > Aves > Apodiformes > Trochilidae > Phaethornis > Phaethornis superciliosus. The sequence goes on along the minus strand of JAJQWJ010000001.1, from coordinate 81,269,294 downwards.
TGCTTATGAGGGATGTGTAGCTCCTGGTGGGCTTAACCTGTTACACAGAACTATGGAAAGGAAAGATTTGCCTGTAAAGGAAGCAGTTGGTCTCAGGCAGGAAGAGGTCACTGAGCCTCATGATAAGCATTGCCAAAGGGATGAAGAAGGCTAGCCAGGCTGTGACTCCTGGTACCAGCATTTGCTGCTCTTGCTGTGGGCCCACCTCTTAACATCAAGCAGTCTAGGGATGGCAGGCTTGAACTGAGCTTTGTTTTGTGGGGAAGGACCTCCTCCCAAATGATTGCAAAGTGGATGTCAATCAAAATCCCATGCTGCTGTTGCTGCAATGAATATGTTGCTGTTACACCTCTACCTGTAGGACTTGTGAGGCTGTTGTAGAAGCTCTGCTGTGCACCTTCACATCACACCTTGGGGTTACTCTTCACTGCACAGCTTCTGCTCCCCTTGTTAGCAATTTAGGAAGTATTACTGCATAAATCAGTATGCAGGAAAATAACTTAGCATCTCTGCCAGGTGTCTGTTTTCCTGTAGCCTTTCCCAGTATTTCAGAATGGATTGGTAATGAGCAGAGCTATATTTGTGTGGAAGTGAGATGCTAACTCTTTGAGGATTCATTTATTGGGCTGCAAGCCAAGGCATATTCTGGCCCTTGACTGCATGCTGCTTGCTGCATTTACTTAATCCAATAGGGAAGGTTTTAATTTTTCAATGCAATGGTAGGGATGCATCACTGCTCAGTCCTCTGGTTTTCTTACTAGCAATATGTGAGTAATGAGGCCAAGGAGGAAAGAATCAAGAGTGTTTTTTTGTGGCTCTGAGCTCCTTCGGGTACAGGTAAAATCAGGACTGAATCCTGTCTTTTCACAACATCAAGATCCATTTTATGAGATGTTTCTGTAAAGGCTGTCTTGTAGCTGTTTGCCTTTGCCTTCCTAGAGAAAACCAGCTGCTTCTCTTTCAGGAAAAGGATTCTTCCTTGGAGATGACACCTCCAGGAAACCATTATAGAACATAGTATCCTTGGTAACTGGAGCTGATATTTCTATACTCAGAAGAAATCTTTGCCGTATTAAGTTGGGAGTTGAATGGTGGGGTGGGGGAGAGAACAACAACAGAAAAAGCAGCTCTGCACCACTGGGGTATGTTCAGGAGTCCGTATGAGGCAGCGTAGGATCACAGAATGGTTTGGGTTGGAAGGGACCTTAAAGGTCATCTAATTCCAATCCCCCTGCCTGGGCAGGGACACCTCCCACCAGACCAGGTTGCTCAAAGCCCCATCCAACCCGGCCTTGAACACTTCCAGGGGTGGGGCAGCCATGACTTCCATGGGCAACCTCTGCCAGTGTCTCACCACCCTCACTGTAAAGAATTTCTCCCAAATGTCTAACCTGAATCTATTCCAATTTGAAGTCATTACCCCTCATCTTGTTGCTACATACCCTTGTAAAAGGTTTGTGCCCCCTCAGCTTTTCTGTAGCCCCTTTGGGTACTGGAAGGCTGCTATACAGTCTCCTCCAAGTCTTCTTTTCTCTGGGATGAACAAACATAACCTTGCACACTAATGTAAACCCAGTCCCAAATTCACTAGATGTGTGAAGTAAATGGTAGTACATTCAGGGAGTCACTTAGACCTTTCATGTCCTATATATATTTTAAATTGTTAAACCCTCTTAGTGCAGATACCACTCAGAAAAGCTGAGTTGGTTAACTTGCTCTTATCGGTACAAGATTGCTGTCATTCTCTACTGGCTGAATTGAATTGAGATCAGGTATTGTTGCAGTGATATAGAGGCTTTAATTTATTACCATATGTGAAAAGGAGAAGCTGAGCTTCATCTTGGAGAAAACCAGGCTCAGGGGAACAACCACCTGTCTTCCAATACATATGTAGAAGTCATCAAGAAGATGGAGGCAACCCCTTTTTGCTGAGGGTAATAAATCACTGGAATAGGTAGCTCAGAGAAGTTGTGGAGTCAGTGTCCTTGGAGGTTTTGAAGAACTCACTGGTCAAAGCCTAGAGCAACCTCATCTGAACTGAATGTTGGCCCTGCTGAAATAACTAGTTATGTAAAAAATATTTCTTAAAAAAATACTTTTTTGGTTCAGTTTAGTGGCCTCATAGGCAACACTGAATTCAAAGCTTTAAGAAAAATCTTTCAAACCCTTTCTGTAATAGAGAAGCTCCAACTGAAACATTTTGACAAAAAGATGCAAAAAAGAAAAACACTTTTGTTAAGAATCTTGTTGAAAAGCTTGGATCTCATCTATGCCTAGTTTTAGATGTATCTAGACAGAGTGAATAACACTGGGGACAGTAACTAGGACTTCTCCGAATTCTTTCATATTCCACTTGCACTCAAGGGCCCACTGGTAATGAAACCTCCCATAGGTTGGTCCAGTGAATGCCTTTGAAGAACACGCAGATGAAGAAAAAAGTGAATTTATTATTAAGGGCTTAATTTAGCTAAATTGAGTTGAGTCTGTGCTACCAAACTGAAAACCATTGGCTTCCTAAAATTCTGATCATTTAGTTCTCCAGCTGTGTTTGAAGAACTGTTTTCCCCCAGCACAAGTCTCTGGATGCTCTCTTTGTCTGATCAACACTCAACTACATGCTACTACCTCGTATCTTTTTGGAAGCCCCCTGTTTTCAAAAGGACAGCCTCAGTGGAGGGCTCTACACCCTCCCTCTACTCCTCATACTGATAAAGCATAGAGAAATACAGGCACAGTGTGATAGAGCCCTTGAAAGAGGGGGCAGAGGATGTGGTGAACAGAAGAGTCATGGGGTGATTACAAAAGAGGTACAGGATATCTATATAGACCCTTCCTATGAACAGCTCAATGGTGATCAGGTGAACAAATGTGGACAGGAGAGCTGGGCAAAACCATTACTAAAGAGAAAAATAAAACCCACTATACCTTAGAGTTCTCCATATATTAAATCTGGATACAATGTGGAGTTGCAGACTAAGGAAGGAGGAGTGATGTGTAAAATGCTGCTAGAAAATGTATGAACCCAGATCTGTGTGGACCTTAGATGGAAGAGGAGGAATACATCAGCATTGTGCTCTTCCCTGCAAAGAGAAAGATGGGATGTTTCATAGAATCCTAGAATAGTTTTGGTTGGAAAGATCACGTAGTCCAACTGTCAACCCAGAAAAAAATTCCATACCCACTAGAGCTTGTCTTGAAGTGCCACATCTATACATTTTTTTAATACCTCCAGGGACGGTAACTCTACCACATTCCTGGGCAACCTGTTCCGGTGTCTGGCTACTCTTTTGGTAAAGAAATTCTTCCCAATATCTAGTATAAACCTCACCTGATATACCTTCTGGCCATTTGCTCTAGTCCTATCATTATTTACTTGGGAGAAGAGGCCAACACCCCCTCACTACAACCTCCTTTCAGGTAGTTGTAGAGAGCAATGAGGTTTCTGTTCAGCCTCCCCCAAACCAAACAATCCCAGTTCCCTCGGCTTCTCCTCATAGGACTTTTTCTCTAGACACTTCATCAGCTTGGTTGCCCTTCTCTGGGCACAGAGTGTGGGCAAAAAACTTCTGTTTGCTGGAAAGCTCAGCTCAGCTTTGTGTCCTCTGACACAAGATATTCTCCTGCCCTTCCAATGTACAGTACTCTGCAAAACTAAACTCCTCTTGTGATGTTTTCTGGAGAAATGAGCATGTGAGGGATACCACAGACTGCTGCCAAATGCAAGCCAGGTGGCACTAAGGGAATATGTGAGATGCAACTTTCTTCTAAGGCTGGGGGGCAAGCAGGCATTTAAATTTCTTCCTCTGCTAGTCCAATCCTGAATTCAGGGCTCTACTTGCTGCATCTTAATTTCCTTTCTCTTAATGCAAGAGGGACCCTGTTACAATTCCTGGAGGCTTAACTTCTGCATGCAGTGGCTATACTCAGTCTTAGCTGTGTTGCAGCCAGCAACAGCTACAAAACCCAAAAATACTTTTGTTGGTGTGAGCCACATCATCCCAGGCAGTTTTGCTAAGGTAAGCAAAAAGGCAACTGGTGTAGTGGGTTTTGTAGTGCTGAGCGAGGCACCTTGCTGAGACTGCTGCTCTCATTTCTCATACTGTAACCGTATTGCTGTTGAAAGCATTCATTGTCATTCACCTTTAGGAGTTTAATTTGCATAATTATTTTTCTTGCAAGGCTTTAGAGTTGGCTGATCTAGAGTCTCCACTTCAAAATATCTTAACTGTGCTTTTCAATATGCACACAGTCCTGTAAGCTAGAACAAAACGATTTTGTTGTGTTACCATAGAGACATCCAGGGCCTAAGAAGGGTTCCTGCTTGAAATTGGACTGTTAAAGGGACAAGGGGCTGTTAAATTTGATAGAAGACTTAAACCTTGACCAGGCCTTGGTATAAATCAGTGCCATCAGGGCGAAATGAACTGGCAGTCCCAATGTAGTGCTTTATAGACAGTGCTCTTCAGTCCTATTAGCCCAAAGGGACTGTTGTCTTGGTAGATTCAGAAAGAAAAAAAAAAGAGGTGGAGGGAGGCAGGAAAATATCCAGGAAACTAACTTGAAAATGTTAATTAGTACTCAAGTCAAGTAGGGGGGGAAATAAAGGAAAAGCGTGAAGTGATTTAAGAGGCTTTCCTTTGCACTTAGCTCATCTTTGCTTTCTAAGCATACATTTCCAAGCATTTCTAAATGAAGGCAGGGATGAGGGAAGGTACAGAGTTGACAACTCTACTTTGCAGACTCAAGTCCTGTATTCACAGTTAAAGACAAATAGAGGGACTGCATCTGCATTCCTGTGTTCACCTGAAGAAAACATGGTTTGGACTGAGAGGACATTACCTTCTATGAGCCTCTTGAGTTATTAGTGTTGGTGCTGCAACTGCCAGCCATAATGATCATTTTGTGCAACAGGGGAGAAGAAAATGCCTTCCCATATACATAAAGGGAAACAAAAATTAATTTGGAGTAGATTCAGCGGCAGAACCTTCTGGAATTCAGTGTCTTTGCTTGAGCCTACAATGTCTGGGCTGTCTATGTCAGCACACTAGCTAGCTTATTGCATACTAGCTACTTCCTAGCTTATTTAAAAGCCCTAATGCAAAATGGAGAGAGGCTGTATTCTGCCCCATGTTAGTTCATTGACATGGACCCTGGAACTACAGTTCCTAAATGGGCATTTGAAAGAGCACTGGTGAACATGTTTTGAAGATTCACCTTTTGTCATTGTGTGACTGCACTGGGAGATGTGAATCTGCCTTGTCTTATACATGGAGCTATTCCTCTGCTACCCAACAGCAGCTGTAGGTTCAGGCTCTTAGGACCTCCTGAATTTGGAGTCTGAGGGCAGAGCTGAGCCTTTCCTTCTTCCTTTAGTCAGTCCTGATGACTTCTTCCTTTGGCTTAAATCCTGGTCCTGGTGATAGACTCACCTGACAACTGCTCAGTTATGTAGTAAGCATGATAAGACAGTTCTACTCTGTCTCTTTGCTGAAAAAAACCCCCAATCTTTCTGGCCCGAGCTAATGTGAATTTTGCACACCCTGCCCTAAGCAGGAAGCCATGGCATATTGTGCCAGAGTAGTATGTTTAGCAGAGCTAAATTTGTGCACATACTATTAACACCTCAGGTGCCATGTACTTTGACAAGCACAATGTGGCTCATGGCTCACATTAAGCAACAGCAGGCAATAGTCAATAATAGCTTGGAAACTTGCATTCCTCTCAGCAGTGATTATGGAATAGTTTAGACTCCTTCCAGAACAGGTGAAAGAAAGATCAGCTGGCATGGGCTCAGGGCAGCTTCTCAGCACCACAGCAAATGCTGATAAAAGGAAAAGGTTGCGTTTGAATTGGAGTATGGGCCACTAGAAATGTTAACCAGCAGGTTGTATAAAAGTACAAGGGGTTTTTTTGTTCTTGTATTACTTTATTCTTACATTGCTTCTAGCCAGAAGACTTTGTTGCCACATGGCTCTGTAGATTTTGGAGGAGTCATCCTTGGGATGCAGCTGGCTCCTGGTGATGAAGGATCAAGTCAGATCCAGAAGATGCTGAGCATTAGTCCCATGAAAGCACTGAGAGACAGGGGTGAGTCTCTTTGGAAAGAGTGCACCACTTTGGTATGGTGGTAGTAAGTAACATCATGCTTTATAGGTGGGAAAACATGCCTAATTTGACCTTTAATAATAAAAATACATTATATGTAACTCCTATCCCCATCATTGCATGGGACACCTATCTCATCTATGGATACATTGCAATGTGAATACCAAAGATCTGATCTCTGTCCTTTCTCAGTCCAACAGAGATACTTTGCTCAGAGTAGTGTAGAAAATGTGATCTCTGAGCCAGGTATCGCTCCTAAACTGAGAGCAGCCACGATTATGCTACTGAGATACCTGTTTTGTTCTATAAGCTTGGCAAAGTTGGTGTTTGCTGAATGTGGGAGTCTGCCCTGTGTTTTCAAGACTGCCCTGTGTATCGCCAGGGTTTTCACGTTACCTGGAATATCTCTGGCCCTTAGAAGTTATTTTTGCAATGTATTGATACAGGAACCATTAATGATACCAAGATTAAGCAAAGAGGCTGTTATGCTCACTGGCAAGAGATTTTTAGCTTCTTGTTTTCCCGAACTCTGGTTCATTTTTAGTCTTCACAGGAAAAAGCAAGTGGCTGAAAAACATTGTATGGTTACTAGTTGCCAATAAACTCAAACAGTTCAGGAATACAGAAAGCTGCAGTATCTTTTATTAGGCCAGTGGATGTAATAAAGGAAAACAAGATGAGTTTTCAAGCATGAAAGCCCTTCTTCAGGTCAATGTGCCCAAAAGGTTGTTGGTATTTTTCAGCTACATCAGCTGGTCTAGTAAAAGTTACTGCTTCTCTGTCAAACTTATTATACCTCACATATCTTTTAGACCGTCACATCCACAGCAACACTAGGCTGCTAACAAGCAAGATTCTTGAAGACCTATTTTATAGCCCAACTGCAGGAATATGTCCATATGGCTCTTGTCTTTAGTGTATTTCTTCTCAATTTTGCCATCTATTTATTTTCTGTCAGAGCTGAGTGTAATAAATTCTTTCAGCAGTTCTGGAAAAAAATATGGAAGAGTGATTGATTTCCATTTTCTGAGCTTTATGGGGTGTGCTACTTAGAAGGCTTGTCGTTACCACCATTTGCTGGTGTTTACAGGAAGATTTAATTCACCTACTGTAATGATTTGAGGAAATCTGCCTATGTACAATTTAGAAAGTTGTTATGTAAATGGAAGCGTTATGAAATGCTTTTATGTGGATGCAGCAACTCCACTGTTTGCAAACAGAGGTGGCAATGTGTGTCTGACAGGCTACAATGGACAGTTGTTAACCACAGTTGGAACAGCATGTCCAAGGAAAAGATTTAGTTGAAGCCTTGGGGAGCAATTCATTTAAAAAATGTCTGCATGGACTTGGTTGAGGGGTGTGGAGTTAGAAAGAGGTGAAGGATTTCAAAATATTGAACAAAATACTTTGATTTTATAGATGTACACTGAAACACGGGGAGTCTCCAGGCAGGAGGAGAGGGAAGAGGATTTTGTAGATGAGGAGGTTTGTTTTTACTGTGGGAGCAGCCAGGGAAAACTCAGATGATGTAGAAAAGATGGAGAGGCTTGACAAGGCTGTGAATTAGCAAAAAGCACAACGTGGTGCTCCAGGGCAGCCAGAAATTGGAGAGCTGGGGTGCATAGAAATGCATTTATTTCCTGTGCTACTGCGGAAAGGAGCACCTTGCAGTGTTTGAAGAAAAGTTGTATTACAAGTACTACTTGCCTGTAATGAAGAAACCAGACCATCCAATATGCCTGTGAGGGTAAAAAAGTCTAGGGGAAGCAACCTAAGTGCAAAGCATGGCTGCATGGCTCCCTCGTCATGAAGTGGGGATAGGCAGAGAGAGAACTGCTCTCAAGGAGTGGGACAAAGTGGCCTTGGAGAAAGAAACAGCGTGGTGGCCTACTTCAGCACAGAGAAGTTTGAATGTACGCCTAATCCACCCGGTTTCCATGGACACATCCGCTCCTGCCATCTGGCATGGAAGGAGTGCGGAGCTGCGTCTGCTATTCCAGGGCTGGTTTTGCTCAGATATTCCTGAAGTTTCACTATGTGGCCAACATGCAAGCAGAGATCCTCCATGTGACAGGGATGGGGTTATCCTGACCTCTGTATGGGAGTGCTTGCCCAAAAACTTATGTTGGCAGTGCACTGGACTTGTGCTGGCACTGGACTGTACCTGAGTCTGGACAGAGAGGCCAGATGGGAGGAAACTAGTCAATACTTACCTCTCCCAGACTTGGGGCTTCTGCTAATTCCAGTACACTGCCTTTTGAAAACTTCTGTATTTAGGATTGTATTCCCATGTAACCAATCCTGTTGCCAGGAGAAAAAAAAATCTCCTGGGATAGATGAGTTGACAGGAGCATCGCTGTTTCTTCTTCTGGTTAGTGACATCTGTTTTGTATACACAGATACTCAGAAAAATAAATATGGGGTTCTCTTATTTTTTTATTGAAAAGGTATGGAGGTAGTTAATTGTGTGTATCTCTGAAGGTCTGTCATATTTCTTCTCAGATAGGATTAAAACAGTTCAATCTGCAAACTCTATTTCCTCTGTCAAAAGGAGATAACCAATTCCACAGGCTGAAGTTATTAATGATCAACTGAGTAAATTTTATCCATCTCTTTATATCTTGGAAGGACACTTCACTGAAGCTGATTTTGATCAATTTGTAAGCAATGTCACTTTCAATAAATTCCCATCTGAAGATAGATAACCCAGTAACAATCTGGGAGACAGCAAAGATGATGTAAGACTTGGCATCTATTGGAGCTCTTTAACCCAACTCCATCCCCACTGGTGGTTTTTTTTTTTTTTTTTTTTTTTTTTTTTAGATAGAGCCCTGTGCAGGGAAAAGGAAAATAAAAAAGCATTGTCCTGGAAAAAAAGCCTTCTTTTCAATTTTGATTCAGTAAGATGTTTTTTCCCTGAGACATGAGAAATGCATTACTTATCATAATTCTTTCAGAAGAAAAAGCAGGTGGGAGTGGTTTCCTTTTTCTCTTTCTGTCCTTGACCAACCTAACATGTAAAGTCTTGGTAAATATCTTGACCATTAAGTTTAAGGATTCTGTGTCTGTTCTTGTGGGCCACGTAACACAACTGAGTCCTGAAGTAGTCATCTGCCAGCATCTAATGCTTTGGACATTGCAAATGTGCCTCCTCTATCCACGATGTGCTATTCCATCAGTGCCAAGGAAGAGGCATAGACACTCACTGGTGGGAAAATAGGCTGCTGGAGCAGAAAATACACCTGCTTATAGCTCTAGCATCCCAACAGCTGAAGTGTGCTGCACTCACTGAATAAATGGTTGACATAAGCCTAATATTTTGGGCAAGGCTCAAGGGCAACTCAAGTAGAGATTCAGAGTTCCAGGAACAGTATCTCCTCGTCCATGTCCTTTCTGTACAATCTGCAAGCTATTTTTGGAACCGGTGGTAAGGTGCAGGGGGAGCCAGGGTGAGTGGACTGAGTGGTGCATCTGAAGATTATTATTCCCTGTGGCTGCTCCATCCTTCTGGAGCCTGGCCACAGATTGTTCTTGCAATTGCTGCAAGCAGCAGCTAAAGTCACTTGCTGTGTCACTGTGTTATGCAGGTATAACAGCATCTGCTGTGGTGACCAGATATTAAAGGGGATTAAAATACTCCCTGTTCCTACCAGCTTGGATCAGAAGGGAGTCATTTGGGTCCATCCTGGGCAGAAGGGTTTTCTCTGACCACCAGGATGTTAATTCCCGTTATGCTCACTGTGCTCTTTAGGAAGGACATTAATTCAGCCACTATACAGGGAGAACTGATCTTTGCTCTTTACCTGCCAGCTGATGCACAGCAGGATGCAAGGAACAGTCCAAGGCGATCTGAGATAGTATTTGCCAAATGCAGCATGTCCTTGTATGAAAAAAGACACTTATTTTCGTTAGATCAAGAGAGCTTCCAAGCCTTGGCAGATGAGAAAAGCAGTGCGACAGTCCTAGGGAGAATATACATTTTTCTTCTTGGTTTTACTTGATTTGTCTTTGCATCTGACCAAGTAAGGGTAGTGGCAGGCCACAGCCCAATGTGCTCCATACTCTCTGCCCTTGACTTTGGCGAAGAAGGTTATGTTCGGCAAAAAAAAGTTGTGGGATTTCATTGCAGTTAGGAGTATAGACATGGCCACTGCACTCCTCCAAGCAGTCACTGTATGTATCCACAAGGACGGCTGTCTCCTGGAGCTGTTGCTGATCCATAAGAACATAATGTTGCTCTACCCTTTTTCTAGCTGAAAAATACAGAAGCCAAGCTGAAGAAAAAAAGAAGCAGTCTGAGTAAACATCAGTCCTCATATTGCCAGAGAATGAGGGAAACAGCTGGGCTATGACTCTCCCTTCAGTGCTCTTCTGAAGTGTCATGCTTCAGCTGCTTGAGACTTTGCCAAGAGCTGGCTCCTTACTGGAGCAAAACTCTCTCTTACTCTGCTTGCCTGTGGCAAGGCTGGAGTGTAAGGTGATTTGCAAGAGCACTAAACCTATGAGACTGTCCACATTGTCAGGTTGGATGTCTGAGGACATTCAACAGGCACCTGACAGACCTAGAAAGAGACTGGGGCTATGTCCCCTCAATCCCCATGTGATTTTTTACCCCACTGAACCATTCCTCATCAATTAAATACCTGCCCATGTGCAAGTCAGGAGTTTTGCTGCCTGATAAGGGCAGGTCAGGCGTTGCTCCTCATAATTTGTTAGCATCTTGTTTTTCCAGGAAAAAAAGTCAGTAAACCTGGGTTAAAATTAGTAAACATGTTAATCCAGTCCTCTGATAGAAGGCTGTCAAAGTTTGATGCTGGCAAAGGTAGAGGTTAACCTAGGCTGGTTAGATGGTAGCCAGTTTCCCACAGTCACCAACTTAGCTTTTTCCTGTTGCTTAGTCATTTCTGCTCTGCTACCCTGGACACTTCTCCTTGTCTTCTTAATTCTTGGGTGCAGCTTCCACTTTCTCAGTGAGAGTGCAGCCACATGAAGGGTCCATGAAGCTTTTGAGACAACTGAGGAGGTGAGGTTTGAGAAGTGCTGAGTGATGGGGTAGGATAGGCACCGGAGAGGGGGGTCTGAGAAGCAGGTAGGGGGAAGATTCCCAAGGTGGATTATCTGCCTTCAGGGTGCAAAAGCTGCAAAGCTGTGCTTTTAGGGTGGATAAAACTTAGGGCAGGAGAATGAAGCAATCATATGCTTTTTAGAATTCTTAGAGGATTCTGCTAACCAAACTGCTTATTTTCACCAAGGAAAACTAGCATAGTCAGACTTGGACAGGGCATGTGTAAGGAGCAGGTCTGTGTGAGCTCTCTGCTTTGATCCTCTCCCCACATGACTGCCCTACATTTGTAAAGGGCTCCTTTCCCACCCTCTACGTGCACACTTGATGCCTCATGTGCTGGATTTTGATTGATTGATTTTTCTGCGTCGCCTCAGGGACTGCAATTACTTAAGCTTATGACCCTAAATGACACAACTTCTCAGCGCTTCTTCTGTTATATAGCGTTATGAGGCCCCAGCTCTAGGAACTCTTACTCCCTTCAGAGATATCTTGGTCTGATTTTTAGGGGTGCTGAGTGCATACATTTCCCACTCTCTTGAATAGCGTGGTTAGGGAAGCTTGTACAGTTGAACAAGCCTGCAGTGTTTATACAGTGTGCTGCAGCAGTGCCAGCTCCCATGCAGCCTGTCCCAAATCGTTTTCACCTGGAGAAAAGGAGGCTGGTGGGAAACCTTATTGCTCTCTACAGCTACCTGAGAGGAGGTTGTAGGGAGGTGGGGGTCGGTCTCTTCTCCCAAGTGACAGAACAAGAGGAAATAGCCTCAAATTGTGCCAGGGAGGTTTAGATTGGATATTAGGAAAAATTTCTCCACTGAAGGGGTGTCAGGCACTGGCTGCCCAGGGAATGGTGGAGTTACTGGCCCTGGAGGTATTTAAAAGACACCCAGATTCGGTCCTTAGGGACGTGGGTTAGTGGTGAACTTATCAGTGTTAGGTTAATGGTTGGAGTTGATAATCTAAAGGTCTTTTAAAAAACGAAAAACAAAACGATTCTTTGATTCTTTGTTTTTTGTTTTTTTTTTTTTTATCATCCATGCAGCCGTAGGCAGGGGCTAGAGAACAGACACCCCCTCCCCCCTGGCTTGTTGGGGGTGCAGTCTCCAACCTGCTCTGAACCCTCACCCCTCACCCTGTCTCGTCTCGGCGGTGAAGGCAGCGATGTGGGGGGGGCAAGGGGGGGGGGGGCGACACCCCCCCAATTCGTGGGAGGCCCGGCGGGGGGAAGGCGGCTGCTGGGGCTGTGCCGCTGGGACGGGACGCGCGGTGTTGCCGTGCGGGGGGTGTCAGCCGCATCCCGGCGGGTTGCGGGGGCGGCTGGGGGCCGCCAGGCTGCGCTCTCGGGCCGGCCGCCGCCTCTGCCGCCCTCCCCGGGCGAGCGGGGCTCGGGGCACGGCGGAGCCTCCGCCGCCAGCGGGCGGTCCCGGGACGGCGGCGGCGGCGGCGGTAGTGGCGGCGGCACCGGCAGCGGCGGTACCGGCACCTGCGGGGGGGGAAAAAGCAGGGCTCGGCGGCCCGCTCTGCGCCCCTCGCCCGGCCCGGCATGACGCGGCGGCGCCCCGGAGGCGGCGGGAGGTGGGTGCCGGTAGCCTTGGCCGCTCTCCTGGCCCTGCGAGGTGAGTGCGGAACGGGGCGGGGAGGTGCGGGGGGGAAGCGGGGGGCAGTGCTCAGGAACACGGCATCGCCGTGGGGTCGGCGCCGGGGATGGGGCGGGCGGTCCCCCGGTGCCGACCCCAGGGTGATGCTCCGTTCACCGAGCTGGTGGGGAAGTTTTGGTTGCGGTCCCGCCGGTGATGCTCGGAAATGCGGCGGCGGGTGAGTGCTTTTGCAGGTAGGCTCGGGGAATAAGCGCTTGTTCCACTCATCTCCTCTTGCTGCACCATCCTCCTTACTACATTTTTTTTTTTTTTCCCCCCTTTACGTTGCTGTGAAACTTGCTTTAAACTGGGCTTCACCTCATGGTCAGTCGTTTGGGCCTTGCCCCTCGATAAGCTTACCTGGGTGGAAAACTCTGGTCTATCCTCCAGGCCTTGAGGCAGCAGGGAACTTTATGCAGAGATAGTGACAGGCTGCTCGGAGCCCTCTGTATCCCTCAGAGCTCCTTCCCTGGCCTCATCCTCCCAGGAGCATAGCGGGCTCCTTCGGGTCTAGGAGAAGTGCTTACCTCTAGGGGTGTGGAGAGACCCAAACCACCCCATCACCTCCCAGCCCTAGAATCCCTTCTGCAATAAGGTGCATCCCCCGGTCCTCTGTGTGGAGAGGGAAGAAACTGCATGTGGCAGGTGCAGCACACATCACTTAGTGCATTGCTGGAGAGCACCAGGAGGTGCTGCGGTAAGGGCAAGAGAAGAAACTACAGAGTACAGAATGTTCAGGCTCATCTGTTGATCAGGTGGTAATGCCTTCTTTCAAGTAACAGCAAACTTTAGAGCAGGCCTTGCTCAGTTGTGTTTTACTGAGGTCTGGAAGGTAATTTTCTTAAGGTCTGCTCCCTTACGCAGAGGTCCACCGAGTAGCTTTGCAGAGGTCTGCTCAGCAGTGAGTGGTGTCCAGCTCCTCCAAGCCAACTGGGCATTGCTGATGGCCACCTTTGCTACCGGGAAAACTGCTGCAAGTGATGGCTCAGAATGCAGAAGGACAGTAAGAAATCATGGGATCTCCCATGAGAATACCAAAAATTTCTTAGCGTGGTTGGGATGAAGCTTCCTTTCTGTCTGGATCTGGATGGAGTTTGCTGCCTGAGTAGCTGGTTCTCACTGTACTGAGAGGTTCAGCAGGCTATTGCAATTGAGGAACAAGTCTTGTGATGGAAAAGATGAACTTTCCACAAATGCCCCAGCCCTCAAAGTACCCCTAGTCCCATCCTCAGAAAACATTTGGGAGTCTGAGTCTCATACGTTACCTGGTAATTACACCTGCTGATGTTAATATGATGAATTACAAAAAAAAAAGGAAAAAAGTTTATTTAATTGAAAAAAATTATCTCAACTGTTTAGCACCTCATGCAATTTGTTTTTCCTTTCTTTTTTTTTTTTTTTTTTTTCCCACTTTGGAAAGTGAGTTCAATGACTGAGGTTTTCAGTGCCACAATTTTTTGACTGCAGATATTTTAAAGGTGCAACCGTGTTTACTGCAGTTCAAGGTATGCAAGGGATGAAGCATTTCTGTTGATGGGACATCCCTGCAAAAACATATAATAGTAGCCAGATTTAAAATTAAAGGGACACTTGATTATCTGTTTAGGCAAGAAGATTGACTGAATATTAATACTGTTTGTTGGTCTTGTTTTGCTGAGAGCACGTGGGGACAATGACAATGGAGATGAGTAGGAACAAAAACACATAATGTGTAGGCACACCTTCCATAATGTGCTTATCTGCTGTAGTGTAATGCATTTTCTTGCATTTAAAGCTTAAAGATTACCTAAATGAACCACTTGTGTCTCAAGTTGGGTTTTTTTGTTTGTTTGGTTTTGTTTTTGTTTTTTTTTTTTCCTTGGGAAAAGTCTTTAAAATATGATAGTAGGTGAAACTATCTGTGGTATAGTGTTACTTGTGTGTTGCACAGTATGGCCATACTTTTAATGATTCATGCATTTGGAAAGGAAGCCCTGATAATGTATAAAAAACAGACATATACACTCATGGAAGCTGTGATAAAATTAAAAATTTTTCTAAACATTTGCAGAATATCAGTTAGTGTATTTGAGTTCCCAAGTCTGGTGTAGGAGGAGTGATTTTTTTTTTTTTTTTTTTTTTTTTTTTTTTTTTTTTTTCTTTTTAGACTTTAGATTGTTATACAAGATAGAGAAGAAAAATTATGTGGTCATATGCAAAATGATACCTAAATGAAAGATGAAAGGTTTAAAAGTTAAAGAATCAAAAGCTGTAATACTGTAGAATCAAAAGAACTACTTAATGCCAAAAAATCGAAAAGCAGTGAGGAAGGTCCCTGGAAGTCATTTTGTCACTCTCCTGCTTTATGCGTATGATAAAATACAGTCAGACTTTGTAGTGAAATGTCAATCAAGTATTATAGTCCCATTATCTTACATTGTTTTGCAATCTGCAGAAGAGCAATTGTTAATTTTAACTGGACTGCTTTCTCTGGCCCTATAACACCCATGTTTAATGCTCCTATGGCAGGGACAGCATCTATGATTTCCCTCTAAAGCATTATAAGTGTAATAACTTTTGTGGAAATAATATTTTTCAGGCTCCCTAGAGAAGTTTAAGGATAAATAGGGGGGAATTCTGTTTAAAGCTTTGAAACCAAGCCTGTGACTGCAAATCAGTCCTGCTACTTAACAAGAAATAGCATACTGCAAATTGTCAAATGTGTTAGAAATCACATTTTACGTATAGCTAAGCTGCAGATCCAACTTTTTTTTTTTTTTTAACTGCATACTGTTCAGATCCTGTGACATACTATTGCAACAGGTGAGATGTCAATGCAGTCTCCTGCATCTGGATCTTGCAAGATACAGGTAGAGTGTGTATGTGTGCATGTGTGACTTGACAGTAGTGCATAAATGCAACAGCAGTTCCGCAACTTTTCACACCACTTTTCTCTTCCTCAACTGCAGTTACCTGCCTCCTGGCAGCCTAGGGTTATCACAGCTGAAACTGCTTAAGTTCTGGCCTTGCAGCACCCTTGTACCAGCCCACATCCTTCCCAGCTCTTCAATAGGTCTTCAACCCTACCAAGAGAAGGCTGTAGCAGTCCCTTGCACTTCCATGCTTATGCCTTTTTTTTTGGAACAGATTGCCATTTGTGTCAAGCTGTGTGATTTTATGATGTGTCAATAAATCATTTGCTCACAACCTGACCTTGGTCCCCAGTGGTAGGCACAGATGCATAAACTGCTTCTTGCATCTCTTTTTGGATATGGGCATCCTTCCCTTACTTTGGAAACTGATTCTTTATCTCTGTTTCTTCAGTATTGTTTAAAACACAATTTTATTCTGTAAGTTTCCCTTCTCTGAGGGATATCAGAGTGCCCTGTGAACAGCTATATTTAGCTGCTCAGTATTAATATGGATATGCCAAGTATAGTATAAACAACTCATTAAGAAACTTAGAAGTAATTTTTCATGCCTTCATTGGGAAGATAAGTTTTTATTATTGTACCAGCATACCAATATTTTTGTTATTGTACTATATACAGTGGGAGAAAGTGAGGCTAAGAGAGGCTTTGTGACCCATGAATGTCAGTGGTTGCTGGTAGTCTGGAGTGTCTTGGTCCATACTGGAACCACAGGAGAAGGCTTAAATTTAGGCAGCAGGCTAAGCAATACTGTAATGGTGCTCTTTAGAGATGTTCACTAATAAATTGTGGTGAGTCATCTATATTTAGCAGGATGCTACTATCATTGTGCTTTTTAAATAAAGTGCTTTTAACACAGTTTATTTCAAGGAGAAGTGAATGCACTGAAAATCTCTTTGTAGTGCAAAATCTCCTTGTGGAGCATTAATGCTGACTTCCTTTTGTAAATGTTCAGAGAGAAATTTAGCTCCTGGTTGTTTAACAGACAGTAGTTTAACAAAGACAGTTCCCTGGTTAATACTGTCTTGTGTTTGCACAGTCATTTACGAACATTAACTGAGTCTCTCCAAACTTACTTTGTGAGGGCAGTCATTTTGATTTATAGGATGAAATACTGAAGTGTACAGAGATGAAATGATTTGTTGTCAAGTGGGACATCTCCTGAGCCTCTCCTCTAGAGAAGCCCCACTAACAGGGCTTCTAGTCCTATACCACCCCACTTTTCTCTCACAAATGTTTTGTGACTTATGTACCAGGGTGAAAGCATGATATTAATTATGTACAGTGAAATGTTATGGTGGAGGATTTTTTCCTTATGCTTTCATCTCTCTTGGAGATTTGGAGGTCACCTGTGTCTATTCTGGCTTCTGCCCTCTTTTTTTGATTGCTCGAGCTGGGCTGAGGACAAGTGTTCTGTTTTATAAGGACTGTGGAATGTGGTGTCATTCTGAATGAAAATAGAAGTTAAAAGCTTTGATGGTTTTGAAAAGAAGTTTCTATTTTAGTCAACTAATATTGTGTTTCTTTGCAGAATTGTATTATTATAAGGTTTAAAAAATACCCTAAGCAAAAAGATTCTTTATGTGAAAAGTCAAAACTTTCCATCTTGAACATGCTTAAGTTAGATATTTCTCTATTTCTAACAATACTCCCCTGTTTTTCTTTTGAAACAGTAATGATTTTAAACTGGAAGAGGGTAGATTTAGGTTAGGTATTAGGAAGAAATTCTTCAGTGTGAGGGTGGTGAAATACTTACACGGGCTGCCCAGGGAAGTTGTGGCAGCCCCTTCCTTGGAAGGGTTCCAGGCCAGGTTGGATGTGATTTTGAGCAACCTGGTCTGGTGCGAGGTGTCCCTGTTCATGCAGATGGGTTGGAACTAGGTGATCTTTGAGGTCCCTTCCAACCCAAACCATTCTGTGATTCTATGGTTTTACAAAGCATCTTATGCTTGATAAGGCTTTGTTAAGTGGAAGTACATACAGTAAAAGCCTTATTTCTTGATATTTTTATTTCTACAAAGCATTTGAGAACAATGATAAGAACCAACCTGAAGCAATTGGTGGCATCTGTGCAAAGTCTCTGTCCATTATTTTTGCCATCTTGACACTTATATGCAAACACCACATAAACAGGCATGGCACTGCCTGTGTCTTTTCCTTATTCATGATGCTGTAGAACACTATTTGCACCAAAAGAAGCAGAATATAGCATATGAAGTAAGACAAATTTCTCTTTAAATAATACAGGCTTGTTAATCCTTGTTTCCCCTTCTGGGACAGTCACTGGAGAAGTCAGAACAGGACTAGCACATCAAGCTCAGTCTCTTATTACTTGTTCAGAGCCACAGCTCTCCTCCTGGCAGCACAGCAGTACTTGTGCATTTGCATAGCTGCATGAAGTTAATTTCAAGTGCAATTCAGTATTAGATTGATCAGATCACTTACTTAGTGATATAAATTTGTGCTTTTTTTTTTTTTTCTTTTCTTCACATCCTCGTCAGTCAACTTACCTCTCAGAATATGAGCTAGATTGCATTTCACAGGCATCAGCAGGAGTGAGCTGATGTCTGAACTCCACTCAGTTACAGCTGGGCTTCAGTTTTATTCAAAATGCAGAAGACAAGAGTGTCATTTTGGGGGCTGGGGTTGGGAAGCAGGGGAATGGGCACACAACCTTTATGATAGGTGGTGCTTTTCTCAGAGGCCTGTATAAACAGTACTGCATCAGGTCAAACCACTGGGTGATGTTTCAACAGGGGATACCAAAACCAGTGAGCACTTGGTACCAGATGTTTTGTAAAGAGGGTCTGATACCTTACCAGTGCTACGGGTTGCCCTAGGAGGAGGTCAGTGTCTATATTGTTCTGGATTTTGGTGCTGATTTTGGCTAGGAGTTGGTTTTCCTCATAGTATGAGGTTTTATTTTGGATTTGTGCTGAGAATAAGGTTGATAATATGATGTTTTATTTTTGCCAGTCAATGCTTACATTAAGCCAAGGACTTCTTCAGTTACTTACACTTCCCCTTTCCTCTGAGCTGATTCTTTACAAGAATCTGGGAGCAGATACAGATAGGACAGCTAACCCAAACTGTCCAAAAGGATATTGCATACCATAAGATGTCATTCTGAGTATATAAACTGGAGGGATTTGGCTGGAGGGTGTGACCATGGCTTGAAAACTAGCTGGGAATCAGGCAGTGCGTGATGACCAGTTGTGCTGTTTATCACTTATTTTGTATATTCTATTATTATTATTCTCCCTTTTCTTTCCTATTAAACTGTCTTATATCAAGCCATGGGTTTTTCCCCTCAGCTCTCCTCCCCATCCCACTGAGAAGGAGAAGAGTGAGTGAGAGGCTGTGTGGTGCTTAGTTGCTAGCTGGGGTTAAACCACAAAAACTTGAAAGCCTACTCAAGCCAATTTCCTCTTAAATTCAAAAGGTGCCCACACTCCTCTTCTATGCCATAAAATGACCTAAGACATATGTATTCATTCTACCATGCAGAGTAACTGAAACTCCCATCCCTTTTCCTTCCTTCAAGATGTTCCCTCTGCTTGCAAAGCAATCATGCACAGAACTTTCCCTCTTGCCAGGAGCAAATTTGGGCTGGGTTAACTGAACCCCCTCTTTTAGCCTCTTTTGTTACTGGGGGGAGCTGGTCCCCAGTTCCAGTGGGCATGCAGACCAGACTCCTGAATGGTGTGAGCTGTGGGTGGGCTGTCAAGGCTCAAGACTTCCCCTGCCTGCTGGATGAGCTGCGTCTGCCAGGAGTAAGTGGGTTGGTACACCCTCTCTGCATGCCCACTGGGGAGATTACTTCCTAATCTTCTTTAATTAGAAGTTGGCTAATGCCTAGAAACATGAAGGTGTAATGCTAGGTTTTTTCCTTTGGGTTTTTTTTTGTTTTTTTTTTTTTTTTTTTTATTTTTTTTATTATTTTTTTTATTTTTATTTTTCTCAGTCTACCTGTAAAATCAGTGGATGTTCTCAGTATCCTTATAAATGCACAGACCTCTGTGATCTTTTTTTTTTGAGCTCTTGACTATCATAAAATGAACAACCTTTTGTTTTTCTCTTAAAAAAACAATGAAAAAACAACAACCAAACTGAATCAACACAAATAAAAAACACAGAAGGACCTCATTCACTTCTTCATACCTGTTTGATAATTTCTTCTAACTCCTCCACAGATGAAGTTGTCCCAATTTTAACTGTGCTTGACCACTAAGCATTACTGACTGGTGCATGATGAAACCTTTCTGTATTTTCAGTATGCCATCCAGCAGTAACCACAGCAAGTCCAGATGAGGGTGCACTGTGAATATTCACAGTGACATTTTAATACTTCCAGCATCCTTTTCGGCCTCCTTCTTTAGACATCCTAACATCTTGCTTTATTTTTGACCACCACGGTATGTTGAACAGATGTTTTCATTGAGCTGTTCACAGTGATACCAAGATACTTTCCTCAAGTGATTACATTTGAATTAGAGCCCGATGGTATACAAATAGTTCAGATTATTCTCTCAAGTTCTTATTACTGTCCATTTGGTACTGCTGAATTTCATCTTGCATTATGCTGCCCACTTGCTGAGCTTTGTCAGATCCCTTGGAAGTCTCTCTCAATCTTCTTTTGTCTCAGCCAGCCCAAATCACTTTGCCAGCTCCCATTCGCTCTTCCAGATATTAAGGAATAGATTAAACCACCCTAGAGCTGGTATGAAACCAGGGGGTAATCCCTTGTAATCAGGGCCAGAGAAGGGCAGAGGGACTTCCCATGCCTCCAATCCTGGGCACTGAGTGATGGGGCAGCAGCTCTGAACCCCACCTGGGGGGAGGCAAGGGGGGATGTGTCCTGCTCCAGGCAAGTAGGGGTCAGGGCTGGAACTGAACTGGAATCCTGCCCAGAACAGTTTAGCAGGCATGCTTGGAAGTGATTGAAAATTAATCACCTAGTCTTGTCCTTTTCTTTCCAAAATCTGAGTGGATTAAAGGGGGCACAAATTCCTTTGTGCTGAGGATCAAGCTGGTTTGTGACTTTTAGGGGGTTAGGGAATTTGTCCAGTTTACCAACACCTGCTTCAACTTCCAGGTTAGCTTGTATCCTCTCTTAAGGAAAGCATTGCTAACTTCAAGAAACTCTTGACTTTGCAAGAGGCTGAATGCCTTTGCTAGCAGTGCACCTGCTTGAGAAATGTCATTCTTCTGCTGTTCAGCAGTTTTGGATTTGTCCTTTGAATATACTTAAATTAGTTTGTTTTTTGACTTTTGCAATTTGGCCTCAGTTTTGTTCTCTGCCCTCCTAGCTACTGCCTTAGGAAGCCACTGCTAAGATTGAATGACTTCATGTACTTTTTGTTCGACCATACAATGTGCTTTCTTGCTTCTCAGCAGTGTTTTTGTTCAGGGGCACTGAATACCCTTTCAGTGACCATGCTGAGGTTGCTTCAGTGAACCACCCTACAAGAGTATAACAACTTTAATTCCCTTGCTTTTGAAGGTAAAATGTTTTGACCATTTTGGTTGTCTAACATGAAGGAGGTGTGATGCAAATTTCTGGTGCTTTTCCTCCTACAGGGATGTTAAATTTGATTATGTAGCAGACACTATTACTTTGTGACTCAGGTTGCACTTTGCATCACTTTCAGTGTTTTAGCTTCTGAGCGCCCTGGGACTGCCTGTTCCAAGCCCTACCTACGCTCTTTAAGACACTGCAGAATTGTAACCTTCTCTGACACTTAGCTAATTCCTGCCCATGTTGCTGAAGTCAACGTTTTTGTTTGCTGTTTTCTTTGACTTTGTTGTTCCTTTCCTTTCCTTGAGTGCTGTGCAGTAGATACTCCTTTCCAGATAGGGAGGCCACTGGTAAATCAGGAGTGCTGTACTGAGATCCAGCTTACAATTAACTTTTCTCCCTCCTCAGCCTTGGCTGTCTCAATAGTATCTGTGTAGTACTCATCTTGCAATTTCATGTCTCAACGCTTTTGCCCACACTGGATTTCCATGGCAGGGCATTACTCTGTGGTGAACTCTGCAGCTGTGGGACAAGAGACTGTGAGACGTGTTGGGTGCTTTTTTTAATGTGGCTATTTCATCCCTTTCCTGCCTGGTGTAAAGTGGTTGTAACACCATGCTTGCAGGGAACAATTCTGCAAGCTTCAGCATCAAACCCTAAGTGCTCCTTGGAGCCTTTTGCTCCAGCTGCATCAATCTGTGTTCCCATGCAGTCTTATCAGCATCAGCTGCACTCTGAAAATGTTTGGTTTTGATATGGTATATCAAAAAATACAGTCCTGTGTCTTGGTTGAAAGGTCTCTGGGTGCTTCTGCAGGGAATGTCCCCCGAGGTCTTGTGCATCTCTCATTCTGCCTGTGCTAGTGAGGGGGGACCTGAAGAGTCCCTTATGACCCCAGGGGAAGGAGAGAGATGGGTGGCAGACCCTGTTTTTTTAGTGAAGCCCTGAGAGGGAAGGTGCCAGAGAGCCTCTGCAAGGTGCTGCTGGGGTAGTGTGTCTGCTGGGCTGCTTCCATAGCTGAGCATGTGTTTGAACTCTGCTGTCTGATGGGGGTCGATGTTTGAATGCCTCGGTTAGTTGTGGAGCTGCAAGCCTGCTTGGCTTTCTGGCTGTGTGTTGGGAGCTAGTAGGTTAGAGAGGTTGAGAGGACCTTGGCTACTTGGCAGAGGGACAGAATAGCCTCAGTCTGTCTGCAGAACCGTCATGTCCTTGGCTTGTCAAGGGCAGCCCTTCCTTTTGCCCCTGAAACAGCTGGTGTGCCCTGGGCCCCTATTACGGGACTCATCCGCAATCCGCACCTCCCTCTCCTGCACTGGAAATGCCTCGGACACAGAGTGTAGGATTGTGTTTCTCAGCTGCATAGAGTTGCAGCACGGCTGTTTTCCTTGCTGAATGCTCAGTTCTTCAGTACCTTTTTTTTTGTGTAGCCTCATCTGGCTTTACTGCTCTCTTACCTATTCCAAGTGGCTGCCTTTGGCTGCCTTTTTTTTTTTTTTTTTTTTTTTTTTTTTTCTTAAGATTGCATTTCTACTGTCATATTGACAGCAGTTGTCTGTTTATCCACAGAACAGGTACAAAGCAGACAAGCTTCCCCCACCCATCCTGGTACCCATCCCCCCCCCACCCCTTCCTTCACCCTCCCTGGGAGCTCCAGCCCTGAGCCAGAAGGCTGGTGGGGACCGCTGCAGGTAAAGAAGGGGGGGGGAGGAGGAGGGGAGGGTCTGAGGCATCCCACCACCACCACAATCTTGTGTTGCATCCTAATTGCAAATCGCCATTCCGGCGTCAGCAATTTGAGGGAATAATTGACAGGAGGTGCCGGCGAGGTGCTGAGTCAGAGTGAGGTGTGCTTGCCAAGTCACTGCAGCAGAAGGAGCCCGCTCGCCTTGCGTGGAGGGAAGCCAATGGACGGTGGGTTTCCTTAGCTGCCTTTTTGGGCCTCTTTCTTCCCTTTTTCTGAGGCTGCAATTCAGCAGCAGTGATGCTATGCATGGAAGGGAGAAACCTGGGGGAGGGAGAGGGGGAGAGGCCTGGGGTGAAGTGGAGCTCTCTTCTTCTTTTTTTATTTGGCTGTGAGACCCGGGGATTTGCAGATGTGGGCTCTGTTCCCACCTGCTGCCAGTGGGTCACTCTGCTGCCATTTCCATAGTCTGAGCAAAGAGAAGGGGTAGAAAACATACGTCGGGGGGATGAGTGGCCTTAGAGACAGACTGATGTCTCCTGGGCAAGGAATAGAGGTGCGTGTGCCACCCTCAGCTGGGGCAAGGGGGGGATAACTTAGCAAGCCAAAAAAGCTGCAAAATAAAATGACTGAAAAGATGTTTTGTCTTGTCCTTCCTGAGAGTTGCTTCTGCTGCAGTGTCCTACCATTTGTTTATGGGTTTGAAATGAGTTGTTCAACATACAGGAAGATGAATGCTTGTCCTATATACATCTAGCACCTGATAGACTTTCAGGTCAGGCTCGTGAGAGCTTTGCTATTTACCCCTGACCTTGAGTGTGGCTATCATCAGTGTTTATACCACAGCTGAATCTGTCCCAGAGATCTGGATCCTTCTCTTTTCCTTGCTCCAGGGTGACTTCAGACATCTTTGTCTTTCTGCCCCTTCTGTAGCACAGGGTGCAATTTTCCTGCCTCAGAGAACATTGGTAGTTTTTGCACAGTTTTTGAAACCTGTATGTATGATGTATGCTGGCTTTGTGAGAAGGGTATATAATATTTACTTTGCGTAATCACTTGATAGAAGGGAATGAGGAACATGAAGGAGGCCCACATATTTTTCAGAACTTTCATATATATGCTGTGCTCCACTGACATTTTTAGATTTGATATTCATATGATCTTTCCACTGACTAAGGTAACAGACATGTTATCCAGATCATCTTAATGCCAGAGGAATAACTGAGGCCCAGAGATGGGAAGTACCTTGCCTATGGTCATGCAGGATTCTCATGGCCAACCTGGGGTTGGAGACTGCATCTCCTGACTGCTGGTTCCATGTCTTCTCCACAGGAGCATGCTGCCTACCTGCTGATTTTGTCAGTGGCCTGCTGAATGCTTTCCCTCCTGAGTTTTCATGGCAGTGCTTCCTGGATGGTCTTTGTGGAAAACCTGTGGTGACTAAATTAAATGCTGTTCTTTCATCTTTGCCTTGGCCACCTCTACAATGAAAGTCATTCATGGGACACCTGGAGACATGGCCTAGGGGGGACTAGGGATGGGAATGTGCATGCCTGGCATCTGTCCTCCTTGCCCCCAGCTTGCTGCTTCTTCCCATACTGGGTGCAGCCTGTGATGCTGGTGGCAATCTTAAGCCATCTGTGGCTTCAGGATGTTTTGGAGCAAGCTTTGACCTCTCTGGGTTCTGCTATGAGGTTAGCTGGGGATAGCTTAGTGCTCAAACTTGGCTTGAGAGGCTCAGGACAGTCTTCTGAATGACTGGCCTGCCTTTATTTTTTTTTTTTCTGTGCAAGTTTTGCCATGGGTGGCAGATACGTGCTGGAGTGGATCAATTGCTCCTGCATTTTGAAGGATTGTCTTCATTAACAGGGGAATTCTAGAGCTCATCTGTCCAGAAGCAGCTCTTCTTATCCACTTTCTACCCATGCTGTGGCTTCACTCTGGAAATGGAAAAAATAGTGTTGTCTGTTAGAACTGGGATATTACAGAGTGTCTGTAGGAATTAAGTTTCCTCAGGTTCCTTTGAAAAATGCTATCTGAAGTGAATATATTTTGAAAAGAAACCAGGAGAGGAAGTGGTGCTGTCAGCAGTGCCTTAGCTATTCTCCCTATGTTGATATAGCAACTGCCATATATAAAGCTTATTCAGTCAGCTTTTAAGGTTTGTGGGTCAGGAGCTGGGACTGGAACCTTCAAGAAGTCTCTGATGTGAGTGGACCCTATGCCTTTGCCTCCTCCTGCTCTGTGCTGAGGGTGTTTTACAGCACTCGTAAGTATTGTGGAAATGCCAGTGTGTAATGATGCTGTATGTGCAGAGGCTTGATAAATGCACCCAACACTCACTGGGCCAAGGACTGAGTTTGCTTTAAGTCAGTCCAGGGTGATGAAGTTCTGCAAAACCAATTTTGCATTTATTTCAAAGGAGTAAAAATGCATATGGATGATGAGGTGTAGTGTTTAATTGCACCCCATTGCTGACAGCTGGTACAGCAAGCATTCACTCTGGAGACAACTGGGAGATTATTTGGGCAACTGCAACAACTTTTTTTCACTCTCTTTCCTCCACAGCCAAATAACTACAGTGTGCATTAGTTTTCCACAGAGAAATCCAGAGACAATTGTCATCATTTTAATTAAAAGTACACAAGTATTGTACACAAAAATACACATAAAATTAAAACAGCTGCTGATAGGTCAAAGAAGCAGTGGAGTATAGCTGCCATTCAGAACAAATCTGGATACAAACAATCAAAAATCTCTTTTCATCCTTGGTTATGAGTGAGAACACTCACTGATATTTTGTTTTCATGGCTAAAAATTATTATACACATTTTGAATTTCTTTCTGGAATTTCTTCCTCTGGCCACATAACCCACATAGTCCTCACACACCTGGCAACATGTTTTGCAGCTGCAGAAGATGAGAAGTGACTCAGATGGGGTTACTGCTGACCTGACCCTGTGATCCAGTGCAGAGCCAGTGGGTCCCAGAGAGCCCCTCCTGTCCCCTGCTTGCCACCTGGCTTGCCTTCAACCCTTGGCTCTCTGGCACACATCTCCTGCATCTTTCACCTTTATAAAAACAGTCACTGTGTGGCTTAATGGGCACAAAAAAATGCCGTGTTCTTGCTGTGAATTTATGTGAAATGGACCCAGATTGTGGAAATCTCATCAAATTACCCAGCTGTGCAAGATTTCCATTCATTTTGGTTTTGCTCAGAGAACAGCTTGGAGTCTTCTCAGCTCTCAGGAGTTACTCATCCTTGGAGATCAAAATCAAATCACAGTCTAAAATCAGACCAGCTTTCCTTAGCTCAGCTTTTGAAATAAAAATATATTGCACTCAAAGTACATTAAAGACAAAAGGGCTGCCTTAATGCAATAATAGAACTGGACAGTCAAAATATAGCAGCACTGGGAAATGCATACGTTAATGATTCCTTGTTATGTATTCTGTATGTTTTATGGTATGAGTTTTATAGTCTAAGTGGTAGTAAGATTAGAGGTAGGTGAATAATTTATAGCAAATAATTTATTTAATGAATTCCTCTTCCATTTCTATTTGCAAATTGTTTGTGAACATCCTGTGGTTTCTTTGCATTTTACTTATTTGAAATTACTTACTGAATAGTGTCTACAAATAATGTTTGACAGACCGCATGCTTTTGAGCATGGTTTTTTTTCGGTTTCCTTTTTTGGGAGCTATATTTTAGCTCCAGGTTTGGTTGCTTGGCACAGATACAGAGCAAAAGTTCACACCGTAGTATTTCACCATCCTGACAGCTTAAAGCAATTGTTAAAATTAAGCTGTTTCTGAAAGGTACCAAGAATTAGCTGTTACTTTTAAGTAATTATTCAGATTATTTATGTGAATAAGTAAGTTCATTTTTCACTTTTGCCAGTGTGTGTTAAAATTGCTTAAAGTGTTTTACTTCCTCATACATTCACTTCACCAAATTAGAATAGTCACAGATATGAACAGAAAGATGAAAGGTCCACAGTCAGGAGGGTGCTCTGCATATGCTTGACTTCAGGCATAACCGTAAGTAGATGCAGAAGTGGTAGAGTGGCAAATTATGAACTTCAGCATATGTTAAAGTGTTTTGCTGAATTTGGGCCCAAAATATAGAACAAAGCAAATTTATTCTTCATGAAAGAGAAGATATGAGAGAATTTCGTCTCCTCATCTGTAGTTAAGGGGTAGTGCATCTTTCAGATGGTGGTGGAGAGGCGATGATATAAATATTGCACTAGTTTGCAGCATTTCTGATTTTATCAAATACAAGATAGTTCATCTAAAATTTCCCACACACATCATTCTGTGCTTTTTCCCTTTAAATATTGTGAGGAATAACATGAAGAACTAAAAAAAATAAAACCCCCACCCCAACCATTAGTTTTGCTTACTATTTATTTATATCTGCATCCTTCAAGATTCCTCAGATTTCAGATTATTTTCCATGTTCTTGCTATCTTGCCAAACAAAGATTAATTTTGGAAATATTAAATAATGCTGGACAACAGTGACCTGCACAGAAAGGGGAATTTCCTCTAGGTCTGTGAGGAATAGCTATGAGTTACATTAGCATCTCAAAGAACTGTCTAACAGCACAGATTGGGAAAGGTCTAAATTTTTCTGTGCGTCTTTTGGAGGCTACACATTGTAGAAAACATCTTCTGAAATTGTGATGTACTTTTCAGCTCTGTAATGCAGGCAATGTTTTGTTGACCGTCTTGAAAAACACAAATAATTGGTTTTGTGGGTTTGTGAGCCAGTAAGATCTCATCTGCTTCTCATTTGTGTCTTTGGGCTGACCTGTGTGGAGCCTCTTAAGTTTAGTAGAGGGTTGTGTGTGTCCTGGTTTTTCCTCATAGCAGTCAATACTCATCTGTACCTGCCCATCTAATTTCATGAACCTTATGTAAAGTAATATTTTTGTGGACTTTTCTGTCAGAGGAGGGATGAGTGCAGAGGCCTCATGTCCCAAGGAAACAAAATTTTGTGGGCCATAATGCATGTAGAGATATGGAGTGGAGTAGCTAGGAGAAGACCACAGGCAACTCAGACCAGTACATTCGTGGAAGAGAAAAAGCCATCTCTGGACAAAGAATGATGTGTGGGGGGCAGCTGCAGAAGTAGGTAGTGACTTTGGGGTGAAGAAGAATGACTGCTCCTGCTGACTTGCAAGAGCAGAAATGTCATCTTTGGAGCAGCCACTTAAAGGAGTAAGATGTTGGTTCTTATGCCACAGTCATCAGAAATGCTCTGTACCAAAACTCAGACCAGATGTATCACAAGGACAAGCCCGAAAAATGTGGCCATCAACGCCTGGTATACAAGGGACTTACACAAGGTACATGAGAGGAAGCCGTTTTCCAAAGGGAAGGTTTTTGAATTCTGGACACATTTATTGCCCCTTAGGTGATGGCCTAGATCCTGGTCTTGCAGACATGGAAATCATCGGGCCAATTTCATCTCCATGTGGTTAGGAGATAAGGGAATATTTTTGAGCAGAAGAAAGGAACACTGGATAAAGACTAGCATTGTGTGTTGCAGGGAGGACTGGGAAGTACCTGGACTGATGGTTTTCCCTATCTATATTCCTATTTTACCAATCTGTGCCCCTCGCCCATCTGTTGTCATCAGTGTTGTGTTGTGTGATTCCAGACCCAGGGCTGGAGAGGACCCTGCAAGGAAAAGCGGGCAGTGAGATTCTGAATTTTGCACTGGGAGTATTCTCTTCTCTTTGCAGGGCTTTGGGAACATTAATTGCATAAAATTTATCCAGGTTTACTGCTCATCCCTGGCACCTTTAATGACTCCAACGATGAACATTGTGAAATTAAAGTGCAATCACCTACAACAAACAAGATAAACAGCAAATGGTCCCAACTGTCTGCCACGTGTCCTTACACACTATGGTAGTGCCTTTAGCAGCAAAATAAGTTGGACTGCACAAGATTTATAGAGGCAATGATGCTATATCCTGCAAGGGCTGTGGGCACCTGTATCTATGACCAAAAACAGCATCAAAAGACTACCTAAAGCAGTTGTATCATTGTTATTTTTGGGACCAGAGCCTGGGCAGTGCAGGAAGGTGGGAGATCAGAGGCTACTTCTGAATTTAGCTTGGGCTCACTTTCATAATGCCTTGGGAGGAAAATGGCAGAACAGGTTAGTTTGAAAAGAAGTGTGGCTATGTCTCCATCCAGTGGCTAGTGCCACTGATGATGAGCTGGCATCCCACAGAAATTCAGCTAGATAGGGGAAGATCTCCAAAAAGGGGAGGACATGGCAGA
Organism: Phaethornis superciliosus; assembly: GCA_023637945.1. Lineage (NCBI taxonomy): Eukaryota > Metazoa > Chordata > Aves > Apodiformes > Trochilidae > Phaethornis > Phaethornis superciliosus. The sequence goes on along the minus strand of JAJQWJ010000001.1, from coordinate 81,240,083 downwards.
GGGAAGGGGAAAGGGGCTGGCTTGCTAAAACTGACTTTTAGAGAGGTCTACAATGAGTCTCGTGTTCTGCACTTCTATGTTGTTTCCTATTTCATGTCATAAACATAGATTGTTGTTGGGTCTTTGTGGTTTGTTTGTTTGTTTGTTTTTTAATATTACTGTTTTATGCTCTCTTGGGAAAGATCCTAATGGTGCCAACTGGTTCTGCAGTGACTCCTATGGGATAGTGCAGTTTCAGACCTACATGGCTGTGGCCATACGTCAGTCGCTTTGTGTGTCACAGTCAGCCAGGACAAGTTGAAACAGGCAAAAGGAAAGAAAATAGTCAAATTTCCTCATCCATAGCAGCTGGAGTGAACATGAAACAGATGGGCTCTTCCACCCCGATTATCCTAGCCTCCTAAATATAGAAATATGAGATTTTTTTTTTCCCCTTTTCTTCTCTCTCTGTTTTTTTTTTTTTGTCTCTCTTTTTTTTTTTTTTTCTTCCATAAATTTAAATTACCCGAGGGGGTGGTGTGAACTCACACTAGGGTAGTGCTAACGAGTGCAAATAGAAGTCATCTGCTGACAGAGTCAGATCACAGCTCCTGCTCATGACTGTTGCCCCCATTCCTGCCCATGTGTTTTCAATTGGAAGTGTGGGGACTGATAGGGGCTGAAGCTGTCCTCTCCGTGGGGTGGAAGAATGTGTATGTGTGCAGGAGCAGGCTTTTATTTCAGATCTTGTCTGTGGTTATATGGATGCAGAGAGTAAAGAATCATCAAATAAAATGGGTTAGAACTGCACATCCTCACCTCCACTGCAGTTGGTTTGGTAAGTAGAAGGGGCAGCTGTACTTGAAGTCAGTTTGTAGCTGTTTTGATTATCATTACACAAGCACAATGATATGTGTGGGGTCTGCTTTTGTCCTGCTCCCACTCATGGTTTTATGCAGCATGCGCAGAGATTGAAGGGATGGCTGCTGGCTGTGCCTGAACACCCTTATCTTTTTTGTCCTGCAGTGATTTACAGTAGTAAAGCAGCAGCAAGGCAGCATTTTGCAGGATTTTTTGAGTTCTTTTTCTGTACCAGGGACTTGGGTAGGGCAACTCTACTAGGTGTTTTTTTCTCAGTGGGTAAAAGACCACCTTGCCAGTGCTGTGTTATCCACCTTCCAGATTACTTTTGTTCTGTTATTTCTTGTCCTGGGACTGAATGACTTAGGCTTTTGTTTCCTGAAAGAAGGTAGGGAGAGGCAGGAGCAGGTGCTGCCTGAAGAATATGGCAGAGGAGCATGGAATGAGTGTGAGATGTGTCTCACCCCTGCCCTCGTGGTTATTTGCACCACGGTGGGTGCACACACCTGAGCTTTGCTCTCCCAACCTCTAGTAAGGAAGTGACAGGGACTTGTTCCTGAAGATGCTGGCAGGGAAAAACTTTGTCAGTGCTGTTACTAATACTGCCATGTATTATAATACCGTAACCAAAGATATATAATGAGGATAAAGGTCTGCAGCAAAACTACCCTGACTTGGGGCCCAGCCAAGCAGAACTGCAATGTTTTTCCCTTGTCATTATGTACAAGGGTGTGTTGTGCTCTATCAATGTATCTACACTAGCATCAGTGCTGATATACAAACAGAACATAAATAAGACTTCAGAGACTCTGTGAAGAGGTTCTTTATCTTATGGGCTGCTCTCCATGTCAGGGTAGTACATGGTTTATTAAAGCTCCCAAGGCTCATTTTGCTTGTGTGCTCATGCTCTCCTAAATAGTTGCAACCTTAATCCCAGGTGCCAGAGTGCTGTACAAATTGTTGCCTTCTATAGGACAGGCATCTTCCTTGGAGCTCTCCTACATGCCGGAGGGGTTGACAACCATTGTGGGAAGCTGGCTGGGGAAGGCGTGGAGTTTCCACTACAGAAGATGGCCTCTAAGAATAGGTCCACCTGCCAGCATGACAGAGTTGTAGGAAATCCTGTATTGGGGCAGAAAGATGAAGCTGGTTATTCCCCTAAGGGTTGCTGTACAGGGAGTTTTACCCCTTGTTTTGTTTCAGGGTAGCATGCTTCTCTTATTACTCTGAGTTCATACAGAGTAGAATACAGACCATGAAGCACCCAGGCACTGTAGATACTGGGTAGTACGGTGAAAGCAAATGCATCTGGAAACAGGGTGTGTTTGGTGTGGTGGGGTTCTTTCCACAAATAGTGAGCCCTACTGGGGTCACACACCTGTTGGCCCTTTGTTCCCAAGAGCCTGGCTCAGAAGGAGTCTTTGCAGTCTGGCTGCAGCACCAAACCTGAGCTATCTTGCTTAGTACTCAGGGTTAAACCCTTCCAGATACTGTGTATTAGGGATCACAGTGGAGAGGCACCTAATTGGCTTTGCAGGGGGGGAACTCTGGCACCGTTTCTTTGCTCTGATTCACCAGTGGCTGTATCAAACCTGGCTGGCACACTGCAAGGTCACTCGAGCATCTCTGCGCTGTGCACTTGAGTATTCCTGACCAGCAACAGCAGCTCAGGGGCCCAGGCACATCCGTGCTGGCTCCACATGCTGCCTGCTTGGCAGAGCTGCCTCTCTCAGGCTTCCAGCCACCGTGCACTTGATCTGTCTCTCCCAGGAGCTTCCCTGTGTTCCTGCTGTGCACAGCCAGGGCTCGCCGGCCAACCGGACCTGCTGTAACCCTGGTAGGAGCCACTGCTGTATTTCTGCACCAACAGCAACCTGCTTAGATCATTTCTGGAGACAATAACAGTTTTTTTCGGGTTTAAGAATAAAAACGCTGCAGCTAAGGAGGTTGGTTGTGCTGCTTCTGTTTAAGGGCTCCTGTTATTTTCAGTTCTACTATTCACCTTTTCTTGCCTCAGTTTCGCTCTCAGTAAACAGAGTTAACATTCACTCTGGTTACGTCTGTTGTCCACTGAATAACTGTGATGGTCATTATTGTTATCCAGTCTTTGCTTTGAAATATTTAATTTTCTTGATAGATTTTTGACTGAAACTTTTCCATCCTCGAATTTTAGCTCAGACTGACTTTGTGTGGAAAATTTTAGCCTCCTCTGTCATATTTTTTGAGAATAAGATCAAGGGGAAAAATGGTTTCCTGCTTGTTTGAAAAGGAAAAAAGTTTTCTTTTGGGTGTGACCTTTTCACCGTGCTGTACAGCCAGACCTTGAAACACAGCAGAAGGATCGTCTATGTGACCCTGTCTTGTTTTTTATCACTTTTTAGATAATCTATCTGAATTTGGCTAGGATTCTTTGAAAAATCAAATACGATAACCCATGTGCTGATGAGAGGCACTGTAGAATTTAGTGAGGAAAAAGCCTCCCACATTTCATCCTCTTTGCAGCTTCTGTATGTGATGGTGTTTTGCCTTGTGCTCCCCCCAGCATCCAGACCATGCTGATCCAGGTACAGGTAGGTACAGGGACAAGCCCAGACCACCCTCAGATGTCATGAGCTGAGCTAGGGCCTGATTTCTAGGAGCAGGAGTGGGGTGCAGATCCATGTCTCCCTTACCTGCTCAGGGGACTTCCTTTGTCAGGCTTGGAGGTGATGCAGGAGCAAGGCATTCTGCTCATGTTGTGGGAGGGACCTGGTCAGGGTGGTGACCAAGGCAGAGGGTTCCTGGAGAAAAAGGAGAATGGTGAGAGTGGGAATGGGGAGAGAAGGTAGGAATTGGAGTCAAATGGGACTTGGTAGAGAATAGGACTTACTGAGGTGCTCCCCAATCCTTCTCTAGGCCTCTCCTGTGGGAGACAACAGTTACACAAAGGGGTAGATACCAGGAGTGAGGCTATGCTTTGTGAGGGACACTACAGCCTGATAAGATTCAGAGGAGAAGGACAGGTTTAGAGGGACAAGGACACCATCATACCGTCCCAGAGGATATAAAAAGAAGAATTTGCTTGTGAATGGGGTGGGATGTTATACTGATGAGAACCTTAAAAAAACCCTCAGGGACTCAAGGATTCTGTCTTCTGGCTCTGACTTGAACATATACTGCAAATAAAAGCTACAGTCACATGCTTATTGTAAAGTCAATAAAATAGAGTATTAAATATTCTGGAGGTTGAAAGAAACAAGAACAAAGAAAGTATGTGATCTTTACATTTAAGATGTAAGCTTACATTTAAGATGTAATCCTTAAGATGTGTTGATACATGAGTGATTTGAAACTTTGTTTATAAACTGCCTTAGTGAAAGCTTGTAATCACACAAAAGAGGTTAAAAAGGAGATGAATTAACATAAGAAGTTAGAAGAACTATTAAAAATTGTTACTAATATAACTTTAAACAGCAATGAATTAAAAAAATGAAGGGTTTAAAGCTCTGCAAAGTTGATCGCACCTTTCATCCTTTCCCTGAAGGTATATTATGTTCCTGAAAATCCTTGTGTCATTTCTGTGCTGAGAACTTAGTGATATGGTGATCATTCACTGCCTGCTTTGGGTTTGTTGCTGTCCTGTACCACAGAAGAAGTGTTTTGGTACAGGCACCATCCAGCAAAACATATTATGGGACTTCTGCAGTACAAGTATTTAATCATCATTGCTGGCAGGATGGCCAGAGCTGTTTCTTTTTTCCTTAAGGAAGAAAATATTGAAGAAGAAAAAAAAAAAAAAGGAGAGTTGACTCTAGTGCAAATTAAATGGCTTCAAGTAATGGTTGAAAACAGGGGTCTGGTGGATGTGAGAGAACCACTGAATTTCCCCAAGAACTGCATGTGGTGGGCTTTATGGCAGCAAGGTCTGCCAAAAGCAGTGGGTGAGCTCACATATGCCATGTTACCTGCACTTCAAGCCTATCCTCCAGTGTCACAGGAAGAAGAACCACCAAGTGAGATGGGGTTGTTGCTTTCCTGGGTAGCAGTCAAAAGACATTCTTTAAATATTAGTGCTCTTTCCTGCTTTTGTTTTTATCTTAAAAAGTGGGAGTTGAGGACAAAATGGTCTCTTGGCTGGATATGATCTGTATTTTGTTGTGGCTCTCTAATCCAGCCTTTTGCAAAGGTGTATGGTAGGACTCCTGCCAGTTCAATTAGGCCAAATACACCATGTTTGGGTGCCTAAAGCTGGACACCCACATTTGTAATCATGCACATTGGGATCAGTGACCTGTTCTTTGAAGCAATAGTTGCTTTCCTGGGATGCTGAACAAAGTTTCTGTGTTTAAACCCAAAGCAAATGCTGAAGATGTTTGGTCTCATGCTGAAGATGAAATTGGGAGCACCTAGAGAGGGGTCCCTTCCTTGATTTCAAAACTATGAAAATGTTGGTCTAATGCACATGGAAATGTCTCCCACTCCCTGAACTTAGCCCCCTGACCTACACTAATTTATCAGCCTTTTGCACAGAAGACCACATTCAGAAACAAGATAGATGGTGGTGTGTTTCAGGGCCTGGGCAGAGACCAATTTGTACAGCACAAGGGATTGAACAAGATGGAGACCAAAATTCCTGGACCATCTTTCTCCTGCCTCACATGGTGCCTGGGGCTCCTGGAAATGAGGGGGGCAGCTGATCAAATGGGGCTGATAATAGAGCTGATAATAATGAGGATGTTCTCCCTCCCTCCTTATTTCCACTTCTCCATCATAGAGAAAAGGTATGAGGGCTGGTGACATGTATGCTAACATCACCCATGTCTTCTCAGCTCCAATGAGCTTCCTGGTGCTGAGTGCAGTTTGTAAATATTCCCTGTCAAATGAGGAAACTGTGGGGTTTCACTGTCCTCATCTGCCTTACTACTCCTAAGTCATCGTACAGTCAGGTTCAGTTGCATGAGTGTTTGAGAGATGGCTGTTCACTGCATGGGCATTCCTGGGACCAAACAAGAAAATTTTCTGTTTAGCTTTCCCAATCTGTTGCTCTCAGATTGTGTCAAGGCCTTTGTGATCAAGCGTAGCAATCATACAAAGTGCTGATACAAGCAGGCTCTCTCTCAGATTGAAAGTTGTTTGGGTTTTGTTTCTTTTTTCTTCTTCTTCTTCTTTTTTTTTTTTTTTTTTTTCTTAAATCATTCACCAAGTGATTGTGAATCAAGAGTCATTAATTTTCAAATGTGAACTGAGAATAAATAATTTTTTACCCATAGGTTGTGAAGGCATCACAGATAGTAAGAGGGTTAAAATGGGCATGAGGCACTACCTGGAGATTAACTGAACCATTTTCTCCTACATAAATCAATGGCAACAAGAGACCACCCTCCCCTTTTCTGGTCTTCAGGTGTTTTAGCTGCATGTGAGACTCTATTGAAAGTATGAGGGGAACTGGTGCTGTAAAGAACCCACAGATAGTGGCCCTTAATTCCTAGGGGTGATATGAATCTGGAGAGAGGTTTCATTGCTCTGCAGAACACATTACTCTTTCCCAATATGGAAGTATAGCTTTTTAATCAAAGCAATTTCCCTCCCACCTCAGTGAGCCTTAGAAAGATGTATTTCTCTCATGTCTGTCCATGACACTTTGTGCTTTATCTTAATTGTATAGAAAAAGGCTTACTTTCCTACTGGGGGAGTTTAGAGATTGCCAGGTTTCTGGGTGAATGAAACCTTCCCTGTGCTTTTTCATAGGTTTTTTTTTTCCAAATATGTTCCTGTCATCTGTGAAATAGTTAAGAAACAGAGCAAATGAGAAACTTTGGGAGCAATTACTTTCTAAAGTGAAGTGTGAAGGCGGGAAGAAGACACACACTTTTCATGTGCTCTTTTGATTCTTGTTTCCTGTTTTTCTCTTTCAAATATCCTTCTGTGGATGACATGGGGTTCCTGGCAAGCCCAATTAAAGGCCAGAGTTCAGTATATCATCTCCTTTTTTCCTTGTGGCCTGCGGTCATGTCCTTTAATAATTGAACTTTGGAGTAAGTCCGAGCTAATTACTCTGAAACTGCCTCTGTGTTATCAAATTATCAACACTGAAGACAAGACCCCCACAACTTACTGGTTTGGCTCCTGCCTAGGAGAGGCATATGCAAACTAAATACCATTTTTAGGTTCCATCTTTTTCAAGAGCCATGCATAGAGAAACTGTGTGTTGGAAAGGATGCCACTGACACTGTTTCCCTGTCTGGTCAAGACTGGTCTAGGATGGAGACTGGGATAATGACAGAGACATGGGACTTGGTTGCTGGTCTATATAAGGCAGCCACTGTCTCCCAGGTGGTTTTTGGGTGAGTACCTAGAATTAATTTAGGCTGATAGCACCACAGGGTAGCAAAAGCACAGCTGTGAAATTAAAGCCACAGGTCGGCTTGTAGAATTTCCTGTGATTGAAGTAATAATGTCTCCTCTTAATTAATTTAATTCAGGTTTAATTTATTGAGGGTTTGCCTTGATTTGTTCCATTGCTGAATTGCTCACTCAGAGGGATTGTGTGAAGAGCCGCTGTGTTTTCTTGCAGCCTGGGAAGGCGTGTTAGAATGTAATGATCCAGCACAAGTTACTGATAAGACCACCTGCATCTTCTCTCCTTGTTCCACTCCTACACCAGAAAAAAAAAAAACCAAACAACAACCAACCAACCAAAGAAAACTGAGAAAGAAGGGGTGGGTTCACAGGTTCTGGTGTTGGAAGAAGAGAGAGAAATTCCTTAGGATCTCTATTTCTGTACAAGGTTATTGGCATGTCTCTTCACCAGACCTGCTACAAGTCCATAGGCAGTAGGCATTACTCTTTGGGATTCGTAATTTCTCTGTGTGTAATGTGGATTGCTTGCATTTGAGATGTGCTTTTGGAATGGCAGGCATGTTAGATGCCCAGCCTTGCTGAATTTACTTCTCACAATGTAAGCCAAGCTGTGACACCCAGTGAGACCCTCACTCACGACAGAGTGGAAAATAATTCCCTTTATTTCCCCCAAAGGAGTTTTGTTCTCTCCCCCTCTAGCATCCAGTTGTGCAGGAGCGTATCTCCCCCTTCTCTATCCCCTTCCCCCATCCGAAGTCTCCCAGCTCCCTTGTTCAGGAGAAGCCTGCCATCCTCCTCCTCCTCCTGGCTGAGTGCAAGGCCCTGATTTCCATTTCAATAGCAGGCTTTCTGCAGAGGCTTCCCCACCGCCCAGAAGGGCAAACAAGGAGGCCACTGTTCCTGGACGGGATGTTCAGCCAGCCCTGACGTCCCCTCTGTCCTCAATGGGGCTTTTCAGGCCCTTTGCTGCACCCGGGGCGCCGGGTTGGTGGGGGGCAGGCTGCTGGCCCCGGGCAACATGCCACTCATTTTAAGCAGCCCCAGCCTGTCCCCACTTAGGTCTTTATGGTCTATCAGAGGCTTGTTTGGCTGGCAGCTGTTTTTTGTGTGGCGCCAAGGTAATAAAAATGGGAAGGCTAAGTTGAGCTGGAGTGGTGGCAAAGGGATAGGGGATGAGGTAGGGTCCTTTGCCAAGGGTATAAAGGATGTGTGGGGGTAAGCGTGCATCATGCCCAGGGCTCCTGCCTGGTGAGTTCATCCTGATGCTTTGGGTCAGAAGCAGACTTGCGTCTCATCCCTCTTGTTTTCTTCTAAAAAGCACATCCTGCCACTCAGGTAGATTTCTGTTTTGGTGTTTGTTTCCAGACGTGCACCTGCGGTTCCCCATCTCCAAGATTTCAGGGTAAAGACAGGACAGAGAAATAACAGCTAAGCCCCTGCTCTGTGGTCTCTGAGCCTGGGCAAACCAACCCCTCCTGCCCTGTTCTACCACGCTGAACGTGTTTCTACTTGGAACAAGTGAGCTTCCTGGGTTTGAAATGCTGGGGTCTCATTACTGCATCTGAATTGTGACTGAGGGCTGAGAGTGCTCTGGTAATATTTCTGGAATTTATCCAACAAATTATGCTGGTGCAGTTGTCATGAAGGACATGTGCCAGAGGAGGCTCCTCTCCCCAGCAAGGTGTGGGGGAACTTGGCTACTTCTGTGGCCTTCAGCTCCCAGAGCCTTATGGTGGCACAAGGAGTCCCAGGTGCAAAGCCAGGAAAGAGCTCCCAGCATCATGGTGTATCAGGGTAACTGTAAGAACTGGTTTTCTGAATCACGTTCCTGGGGTGGCTTTTTTTCTTTTTTCTTTTTTTTTTTTTTTTTTTCTTTTTTATTTGTTTGTTTTCTCTGTGGGTAAGGGACTCCGGATTTGTTTGTGTTTTCCCCAAATAGTGTCACACCAATGACATTTAAATTCGGCAGAGCAGGCACAGAAGGGGCAGCAGCAAGAGCAGGCTTCCCTTTCTGCTGCCATAGGAAGAGCCAGCTGGAGCGTGGGGACAGTGATGAGGCCAGGCAGACTTCTGCCAAGGCTGGCAGCAAACAAAGCCCACTAAAACTGGTCACAATGTGTTAAATTGCTAGTTCACAGCAGACAACAACGAGAAGCCTTTTTCATGTCAGTATGGGTAAACTGCTGATAAAGAAAAGTAATGCTTGCTTCTGGACACTTAAAGTTTGAATTTAGTTGCACCTCTTTTTTTCTCTCTTATCTTTTCCACTGAGTACGTCTCATTTCTCCTCCACTGATGCTCTCTCATGTTCTGAGCTCTTGCACTCCTGTTCTCCCCTTGATAAGGGAGGCAGTAATTCAAGTGAGCTACACCCTTATGCAGGAGGCCAGTGGTGGAGCCTAACCAGGGGTCTGGAGATGCTGCCTTCACCCCTTCTACTTCCATCCCAGCCCTAGCAGCAGGGTAGGACTGGTGGTGTGAAGGTGGCACTGAAGCCTTCGAGCAGGATGAGGCTTATTCAGGTTGGTGGTGGATGCCTGGGGCAGATAGGTGACTGCTTCCCTAAAGCTGACAGAAGCACTGGAAATCCAGCCTCTCCTGTTCCTCAGGTTCTGGGGGCTGATGCCCCTGAGTGATGCTCTTTGGTTACTCCAATGCAATTGTTGTGGAGCCAGCACTGCTGCGGGTGTCTGTCCATGGATGTGACCAGTTGAGGTCAAGGGGAAACCCTCTTCCAGGTTAAAGCCATTACTCCCTTTCCTTATAGCTACATGCCCTTATAAAAAAAGTCCCTCCTCATATTCTCTGAAGGCCTTCTTGTACATAATTTTAATACACAGCTGAGATGATTTTTTTTTTAATTCTGGAGGTTGTGGGAAATTCAGGGAGAGAAAGATATATCTGCTTATGCTGCTGTAGGATTAATGATTCAGATGAATAGGTTTCTAAATTGTGATGTGAGAAATGTTATCTTGGCTTTATTATACTTGAAGATTTTATTTTCAGTGTGGATATTTCTTTGTTTTTTTCAAAAAACATTTTGCTGGATTTCTGGTATGCAAAATGCTGCAGCATTTCATTTCCAGATTGAAGTGCTTAATTATGAGACTGTGATGATAGTTCAGCTTGTTGCATTTCAGTCTTACTAGTAAATCTGCACATGGTTATTACTCAGATGACTCACAATTAAGTAAAAGAAAAGTTGGAAGTTGCTCACAAAGCACCCAAAACCAACAGTAGCTAAAAATACTGTATAAAACCTTGTAAATCCAGTCATAAATATGGTACTGAAAAAAAATATGGCACCATAATATGGTACTGTACCAAAAATATGGTACAACTGGTTCAATTGTAATCTTCATTCTTAGGACTTGGATTCTGCACTCCACCTCCTGGGAAGGAAGAATCCCCTCAGTAGCACATCCACATAATTCCGAAGGACACATTCACTAAGAAAGAAAGTCTTACCAAAGAGGTACAGGCTCTTCAGCTGCCCATTGTGCACTTGAACTCAAGTTATTTATTTTTCTCCCTTTTTAATTATTTTTTTCCAATTTTCTACATTTATATCTGATATTTTCTGTTCTTTAGTGTTTTGGTCCCTTTGGGGCCTACAAACAAAAAGGGTCCTGAGAACTCTTTGCTTGCCCCCTTTTGCTTTCCTGCATGAAAAACTGTTTTACATTCATTAGGGTTTGGTGGGTTCAGTAATGGTGTGCCCCTTGTTTTAGATTCAGATAATTTTGAGCAGTCTTGGAAGGAGAATTGGGTTCTCACTGGCACTGAAGGTCTATTTCTTCAGCAAAGGCAGGACCCTGGCAGCAGCTGCAGCAGGCTGGCTCCCAGCTCAGGTTGCCTGACACGCAGGAGGGGTGAGGGGGGAGGACTGGGAATCTCTGGTGGGCAGACACTTCCAAGTATTCATTAACGGAGTAAATGATTCCAGTGGAAGCCATTTCCCTCCCTGTGGCACCTTCCTGTCTCTTTTTGCAGAGAGGATGTTATGGTAGCAGCCACTGCTGCATCTCGGTGAGTCTGTGTGGATAGCTCACAGCAAGTCGTGGAGAAAATGTCCTCTTTCTGCAGGGGATTAATTAGGCAGTGAATGGCATTAGCGGGGAGGGCATACTTACTGTGCCATACTGCGGGCAACACTCAAGCTGGGTGTGAAGGGGCAGGCACTGCAGGGTGTGCAGCAGAGGCAGAGCAGTCCTCGTTTTTCTCCCAGAGACCTGTAAAAGATGAATTAAGTGCAATGCTCGTTGTGGTGCACCTTGTTCCAGCCTGGCCACAGGCTGAGCTTCCAGAAGCATGCAGGACCTCCAGAGATGTGAGTTCTCTGGCACAGCATCCTTGCAGAGTGGGATGTGGTCTGAGCAGTGTGGGCATGCCTGTGCTGCTGTGTGTATGTGCTGCTATCCTGCTAGGTCAGGCTGGGTTTTAATGGTCTGTAAAGAAACATGGTATTGGAAAGGATGGTTTGATGCTGACAGTGGGCTCCAGATCTCCCTCTGATCCCATGTTGGAAGACTGCTAAGTGTTTTGTCACCTGTGCTGTCAACTAGCTCGTAGGTAGAGGTGGGGATGCTGCAGGGCAGGAAGAGAGGACATTGGCTGAGCTGGGTTTCAAAACCGATTTTCCTCCTCTTTCCTTTGTTATCCTTCATGAGGACTCAAAGTTGGATGATGAATTATGAAACATTCCTAAACAAAATGACCACAAAACCAGTAGTGACTGGAAGGAAGAGAATATTTATAAAGTGTGCAGGGAAAGGACTGAGCTGGTTTATTCTGTGCATGAAGCCTGAACAAGCAGCTGGTGAGTGAAATCATATACACATGTGTGCACATACACACACACAGCTCTGTAATGGCTGCACACATTTGTCTGTAATGGCATATTTGGCCTCCGTATATGAAAGTTCATGTCTATGCTAAGGAGCCATCACCTAAGGAGAGTTGTACTTGCAGGGACTATGAAGGAAAAAATCACTGATGCATACTTCTGGAAGACCAAAAAGAGCACAGGAGCAGAACTGTGCTGTCTGGGCTTTTTTTTTTTTCCCTTCCCCTCCCTTTTTTATTTGTTAAAATGCTCTAGATACAGAGGAGCTAGGCTTGTTATTTTTAAGTGTTGTTACCTCCTTGAGTGGAATCTGCAGGCACTTTGATAGATGTGGTGAAAGCTTGTCTGGTGTCACTGACACTTCCTAGAGTGCCCCCTGCATCCTCTGATGAATTGCTGTTTCATCACTTTGGACAGTAGTGATCCACAGCAAATTGCAGTAAAAGTCTACTTGCATCATCCTATGCTCTAATAGAAAGAGAGCAGGAGGAATGAGTGCCATGGGTGTCCTGGATGTGCTAGGCACAGGAGGGGTAGGAGGAAGGGGGACAGCCCTGCGGAGCCCCCCTCACCCCTCCATCTGGGGAGTTTGGTAGGATAAAGACTCCTGCTAGTATTGCCATGTGCATGCTTTTCTCTTGCCCTGTGTTGACACCTAGGAATGGCATTCCTGTTTGAATCTGCTGTGCCAGAGAGCAGAAATTAAATTGTCACATCACCAGCCCCCCAGCCCCTCATCCCAGAGCCCTGTGGTGAGGACAGGCAACTGATGGGCTGTCCTGACAGCTGAGTGCAGGGAGTTTTTGAAGGGCTCAAAGAGTGTAGCTCCCCTGGGATCAGAGAAGATCAAAATGTTGACATTGAATACCTAGTGACCAAAGGGAGAAAGTTTGTTTAAAAGAAACCCCCAACAACCAAACAAAAAAAGCAACAACAAAACAAGACCCCAAAACCTCATCTTTGCCTCTTCTCTGGGCAAAGGGAGTTGCTTTTAGCTGATCTTGCTAAGCACAAGCTGCTCTTATGCTTATGCAGGTGCCTGTCAGGGTGATAAGGCAATGGAAAACTTGTCCTGAAAGGGGAGATGGGGAGAGCCTGGACTGTTTAGCCTGAGTAAAATAGTAGGGGGAGTATAAGTGTGCTCAGCACATAAATAGTGTGTTGAGAAAAGAGCTTTTTAAGGTTAAGGGAGGGTGCTTGCACCAGTACAGGCGCCTATAAATCAGTTGTGGTAGTCTAGTTCAGGCATTAAAACAAGTTCAAAAGGTTTGTTGAGTCAGGGATGTTTGGGAAGAGGCTTCCAAGCAGAGTAGTGGGAGCAGGACACCTGTGAAGTCTTTAAAATGACTCTCAACCTGTCTGTGAAAAGGATTATATGAGGAGAGCCAGGGATCTTTGTGCTCATAGATCCTGTCCTGTGATGCTGCCTATATTCCTAGTGCCACATTGACCATACAGGTTTTATGGCCAAAACAGAAACCATACATGCAACTTCAAGTGGTTCACAAGTTCAAACTAATTTATTTTTTTTAATGGCTTCTTTCAGGGTGTCTTTTTGATATGAATATGCCACAGCAACATTTTACCTAGTGCCCAGGTTTCCCCTTCCCCCTCCCTGAGCTCTCTTACTTTTATGCAAGCTGTTTCCACCAATGCATAGCACAGCTCAGCACTTTTGGGGTCTGAAAGCTGTTTACCAGCTATAAGAGGGCAAGAGTACAAGACTATTTTCAGCATCATGACCTACCTCAGCCAATTGGATTGTATCTGGCAATCCTATTTGGTGATGTTAGGGTCATGTAACCTGAAGTAGTTTCTGCTCTTTGCCTTCACCTCCAGCTCTCGTGCCTTTACAGCAGCAGGGCTGTGGTGCCTTTGCTCTAATACCTGACCTCTAGAAGGGAGAAAGGCAGTGGAGAATGTTTCTTGCTGGAGCTCCTGCTCCTTCCCACCAGGAGGTTGCCCCTTTCTCTCCACTGATGCCCTGTGGAATGGTGTTCTTGTGCCATGAAGTGAGGCTGCTCTCTGCTGCTCTGGAGTCAGGCACTGGTGTGTTTAGCTCTGACCTTCAGCTCACCAAGCCTCTGGGCTTTGGGTTTTTACCTTGCTAAAAATTGGTAGGGCTTGCAAAGTGGGTGGGCATCGAGTAGTGGCCACTGGGCAGTGTGGAAGAGCAGCATTAGGCTCCACACATTGGGTTACTGGCCCTGCTGGAGCACTTAAGTGCTTACCAAGGAATTACTGGCACCTTGGCCCTGAATTCCAGCTCATCCTGTGCAGGATCCAGAACTGCTGTGGCAGGAATTTAAACACACACACTTTGTGTAACCATCTTGGGAGCTGATCCCTGGCTGCTTGGTGGCCACAGGGGTGATCCAGAGAAACATCACTGTGACTAAGGAGAGGGAATGGGGTAAGGGCCATGCCCAGGAATGAACCTGATGGTGTGGGCTTGTTCAGCAAAGCATCTGGCATTATACAATCTGGGTGCCAGCCTCAGCCTCAACCTGGGCTTGTGCCTGGGGTTTTGGTGGGGAGTGGTACCTTGGCATGCCACTGCAGTATTTCCATTCTCACCTACATTCCCACGTTCTAATGGCTATGTGTATCCTGAGACAGGCAGGATGGATTCAGGAATTAAGTCAGGTAAGAAAAGGGACAGCAATAATATCTTATACAGTTCACATCAGATGTTTACACTATTTGAAAGCCTTGAAAAAATCTATTGCCTAAGTAAAGCCAAGAATGGAAAGGGCTGTTCAGCCCAAGCTGTGCATTTCAGACAGGATTTGAGGCTTCAGGTCCTTCTTGGTGCAGTAACTGGACTGTGGACCTGCAGGATTAATTTTTAGCTCAGTCTCACTTGGAGGGAAGGACTGTGAAGCTGCACACTCTGCTACACCCTTGTACCTCGTAAGACAATTTTGGCCCTGATTGACAGGAGTCTCTAAACCACACAGCATTTCCCAGAATTTGTGAATATAAACAACCAGACTAAGCAAGGAAAGGAAATTAACACCCCACCATGATAAAAGTTTTCTATAATGTGAATTTAGGTAGGTTATGAGGCATAAGAAAACCCAATCCAGAAGGTTGCAGGAATCCAGGCTTTAGCCCTGCTACTCACGGATTCCTTAAGTATTTGTGAGTGTTGGTGGTGTTGTGTTAAACTTAAGGTCTCTCTCTGAGCTTGTACAAGACTAAGAAGTAGGAATGTTGCTGTGTTTTGTAGTTACTAGTTATAGCTCAGCTCAGCTGAGGTACTTTCTGGCTTGATTACTGCAAATTTCAGTCCTGTGATTGACAGCTGGGCTCACATGCCTGCCTTCTCTCTCATCAAAGATGAACAACTGTGGGCTAATCCCCTGGGCAGCCCTGATGGCAGTGAGAGATCCTCTCCTCATCTTTGAGGGGTAAGATTAGCTTCTCCTCTGGCCCTAGCACAGCTTCCCCAGGTGCAGCTCTCCTCATATCATGGATAGGTGCCACTTGTGCCTGTGGTTAATGGAGCCATCCCATGCATTTCAAGGCATAAAAGTTTGCACTGTAGAGGCATATTCTCTGGAGGAGTGGGAGGAACAAGAAGGCTGTCTGAGGATAAGGTGCTATGTGGTATGAAAGACTTGCAGTTCCCTAGCTAAAGCACAAACTGTAGTTTGTGCTGTGCCACTAAAACAAGCATCAACTTGGGTATGGGACTTTTGTTGCCATGGGTGCTGGACTGGGCTGAACCTGAGTTTTGATGCTGCGTGTGACAATGCTGTGTTGTCTGCCTAGTGAAGCAGCAAAACTGTTGGCAAATGTTACCAGAAATCAGTGCATGCAGAACTTTGCACTGCTTTAGACAGTACTTTTCATCATGGGCCATTGCAGATTCTGGCAAGGAACCCAGGAGGTAGGTCAAGTATGCTGCAAGCTAGGGCAAGCTGAGGGAGCATGTGTTAGTCACACTTGTGGAGTCACGGGGTGGTCAGAGCAGGGGCAGACTCCTGGCAATCTCTCTCTCTCTTTGCAGCATTCAGACCACCAGCATTCATTGCATGTTGGATTGGCCACTCCGAGCTGCAGTTTCCTCCTTCAGCTGCTCCTCTGGCCTGTGCAGAAGCAGATGCTGAAAGGGAATGAAGTTCTTTTCCTGCTATGCTCATATCAAGAGCTGAAAAATTAGGCTGGAGTTACTCTCTTCCCCTCCCAACCCCCCCTCCTCCCCCCAGTGTTCTTGTTTCTCTGTCTTTGCTGGGATGGTATAAGTTCTCCCAAAGACATTTAGCAGTGGCATGTGATTTATTGTGGTTTCTTCTTCCTGATGTCTCAAAGTAAAACCTTTTTTCTTGTTTCAGTGTTGGCAACAGTAGGGGCATTGGATTTGGGTCCAGCACGAGGCTGAGCAGCCAGCATAAATCCTGGGCAGGTTTTTGGAGTAAATAATACACCCGATTCATCTCGCTGTGCCATTTGCACTAGGTGTCTTGGAAACCAGAGCCTCAGTTAAGCAGGAAAACCTGCACCAACTGGAGAGGAAAGGATCTTCACAGTCTGAGTGCTGGCATCCCTGGAGGGATTTCCTTCTAGGCCTTCTCAGCTTACCTGGACAATATTCATAACCCTAGACATTCTTACACATGCTTTAATCTCATGTTTCAGGCTGCCTGTTGGTCATCTCTAGTGTCAGGAGTAATTTCTTCCTCTAATCAGCATGGCAGGATCTGCTGTAGTGTGGCTGGTTTCACTTCTCCCCTGTACTTTAAAATATGCTTCATTCTTGAAATTTCTGGGTGTTTTTGCCCAGATGGTGAAGAGGCACAGCAGAGCCTTGCAGGACTTCCTACAGGGAGGACAGTTTGGTGCTGGAACTTGTCCAGGGAAGGGCAACAAAGCTGGTGAAGAGTCTGGAGAAAAAATCTTCTGAGGAACAGCTGAGACAATTAGAGTTGTTTATCCTGAAGAAAAGGAGGCTGAGGGGAGAGCTTATCCCTCTGTACAACTACCTGAAAGGAGGCTGCAGTGAGGTGTGGGGTTTGGACTCTTCTCCCAAGTAACAAGCAATAGAACAAGATGAAATGGCCTCAAGTTGTGTCAGGGGAGGTTTAGATTGAATAATAAGAAAAAATTCTTCACTGTAAGGGTTGTCAGGCACTGGAACAGGCTGCCCGGGGAAGTAATGGAGGTGCACACCTGGAGGTATTTAAAAAATGTGTAGATGTGATACTTAGGATCTTGGTTTAGCGGTGTAGTTAACAGTGTACTAGGGTACTGGTTAGATTTCATCATTTGAAAGGTATTTTCCAAACAAAACAATTCTATGATCCACTATAGTTACAGCTTTCTGTCTTCTCCTGTCAGGTGCACAGGGCACTGAGAAGAAGGCAAAGTTAATCTTTGTGGGACCTTTCCGTAACAAAATGCTCATTGTCAGACCATCAGCAATTGCATGGTGCTGTATTTGGTGGCCCCGAGGGTCCCTTCCAGTCTTTCTTTCCTAATGACTGGGATGCAATTAATCCAGGGGCTGGCAGGATGCTCACAGCCTATGATGAGGATCAGAATTTCCCTCCATGGAAGCTGTCACTGTGTTTTCCAGCACCCTGCACCCAAATGCAGCCTATTTCCTTGCACTGCTCAGATCTGAGTGCTGCTGTGCTTCCCCCTCCCTCCCTTTCTCTCCTTGGAATCTTTTTGCTCATCTTGTTTAGTTTTTAATTGTAGGGATCAGGGTATATAAAAGAAATATAAATCTATCAATGATCTGGGTTTAGAAACAAGGCTTCAGGGTGTTTAATTAAACCCGGTGTGATGGAGGAAACCAAAAGGCAAGCATGGTGTGTGTGTGCACAGGGAGTTGGCCATGGGGGAGTAGTGAGAGTGTTTGTGTGGGTGAGAGAGGGAATAAAAGATCTGGTTAAATAGATCCTTTCTATCCGTGCTCCAAATATAATGTTCTTAAATGCAGGACCCACAAGAAAATAACAGTCCCATTATGAAATATGGGGAGAGGCTTTCACCGGGAAAAGGTCAACAGCCCAGATTTGCATGGCCAGTGTGGCTGTGGGCTGAGGCAGCAGAGGGTTTCTGTGGGTAAGAGGCATCCTGGACAGCCCTGTCCTGGCACAGGGGTTGGGTTTTTCTGCCGGGATCAAGCTGGAAGGCTAATGACTCCCACCTAGTTTGAAATAGGGACAAAAGACAGGCCAAGGAGGGGATGTGCAGGCTGGTATTTCACAATGAGGAGTGTGTCTGTTGCTTTATCTATGCACTGGATGCTGTCAGAGGCTGGGGAGGAGGGGATGTGGGTGGAAGGTAATGTGGAAACAAAGCTCTGAGTTTCAACTCCTATTTTGTCCCTGGAATCCATAACTTCTATACATCTTTCCTTCAAGAAAGAATTACCACTTGGATATAACAAGGAACTAGTTTTATTTTCTCCCTGAACTATTTTGGAGGAGAGAAACAGGGAAGCTTGGATATGCCAGGAAGGAATAACTTGGTGCTAGTAGAAGGACCTTTTCCTTTAAACTTAATTTTCCTTTCATCATTTTCACACCTTGTCCAGTTTTGCTGCTTGTTTTCTCTTTGCCAAAAACAGCTGGGTCCTGCTTCCCCTTTGCTGTGTGGCAGAGTCCTTCCTTAACTCCCTTCCTCTGCTTTTCCCGGTGGAAAGGCAGGAGCCTTTGAGGACATTTATTTTTTTTCTAGGGAGTCTCAGGCATAAATCCGTGTATGTACCCACCACAGCAGGTCCTGCAGGGAGTGATGTTCCTGCTGCTGGTGGTACAGGGCACAGGTGCCGCAGGTGAGCACCAAGCCAGGGTCATTCTCCCGTGCCTGTTGCCCATGTGAAAATAACAGGGTGGGGAAAA
This sequence comes from Phaethornis superciliosus, assembly GCA_023637945.1. Classification (NCBI taxonomy): domain Eukaryota; kingdom Metazoa; phylum Chordata; class Aves; order Apodiformes; family Trochilidae; genus Phaethornis; species Phaethornis superciliosus. Next base: position 81,221,201 of record JAJQWJ010000001.1, on the reverse strand, counting down.
AAAAAGGCTTTTTGTTTTCTGACTGAAACTGCTCAGACAAATCACAGCCACCACCTCTGTAAATGCAGCTCTTGTGTGCAGCTTCACGATGACCACCTCTGTTGTGCCGGTCCCCACGCAGCCCTCAGGCCCACAGAGGCTCCTCTGAGCCAGGGGACGTGCTGGTGGAGAAGAGGCACAGGACAGCCATCCTTTGCAAATAACCCTACAGAATGCAGGCTGTGTGGTGTACCTGCGGCTGCTGCTGAGCTTTTCTGCTGTACCAGAGAGCTGAGTCCTCATGCTGGCACTGCTTGCTGAAATAATAACAATATTGCAGAAAAGTGTTACCTAAGGAAGGTTGCTTTGCAGTCTGTGAAGCCAACCCACAGGTGGAGCAGTGCAGCACATAGCTTTGCGTGAAGGACTTTCAGATGTGTTTTTGCTGTCAGGCTTGATGGCTGCATCAGGTTTGTCTTGTTTTCTGGTGTTCTCTTGACTTCCTGAATGCCTGCAGAGTCATTGCAGGTGTTGGACCATGACGGGTGGTGGGTCAAGCCTTCTGGTGGAGTCAGTGCTCCTTCATGATGCTGCTTTCGTGCCAGATCAGGTGCTTCTGGCAGTGATGACAAGTGGCCCACAGAAGTGTGAATCTAGCTTAAGCAGACTAAGCAGCCAGGGAAAAAAAAAAAAACCAAACATAAAGGAATGCCTTCTAATCTGATCACTGTGCTCGGGCCAAGGGATCAGCGAAATGATCAAGTGAGGAAGAGACTGGCTACTAGATTTCACATCTCTATCCAGGCCAGGTGCTGAGGGTGACTGTTAAGGATTGTACCACAGTGAACATCAATCTTGTAACAAGCTTGGATAATACCCTCTGGTGAATTAACAAGGACTGCTGATATCTAAGTGCTGTTCAGCTGTGCATTGCCAGGAATAAGTCTCAGTTCTGAGGGGCCTGAGTCCCTCCTCAGTCTGAGTTTAATTCCCTCCCATCTGCTGTCTGCATTTCCCAAAGATCCTCTCTCAAGTAGGGCACAGCATGTGTTTTGAGGGGAGTGGGGATGCACTGGGCTCTCGATAGGCTGAAATTTCTGAGAGGGAAGATTTCTACTGTATAGGGGTATCCAGGGTGTGGGGAGGTCTTTGTGCCCTCACATGTGGAACCGAGGGCTGCCTCAGCTGAAACATCCAGAGAACCTCTGCAAAGATAACTCCAGTGGTAGGAGAAAAGCCTTCTGAGCTGGTGCATTCTGGAGCACGGGACAAAGGCGGTCTCATTCCTGCCACTGCTGGGAATAATGGGGATAATTGTCACATTATTCCTGCAGCCTCCACAGCTCCCAAAGAAAGAGTAACTGGTGTGCAACAATGCCCCTGCTGTAAATAACGCCCTCAGCACATTCCACTGAAGCAGAAGATTGAGGTATAAAGCGCTGCCTGCCCCCCGACCACGCTCAAATTCACCACTTGCATTTTGGTCCACTGAGCTTTATGTGTTTGTTGTGAAACAGGAGGAAGGGGGAACTGCGTGGGCTTTCAAAGAGTTTTATTTATTAATTAAATCAAGGGCACAGGTGCTTGTCTAGTTTGCAGCTACTTGGAGTTATGCAAGAAGACTGAGCCACCCCTGTCCTGAAAGTGACTGAAAACATCACAGAGTGGGCAGGAAGGGGAACCAGTGTCCTGGTGCTACACTAGTGAAAAATTAGGGGTGCCACAAATTCCTCTTGGATGAGTCAAAATAGATTTTCATCTTTATGTCTCGAAAATGTCCTTGAGAGAGACAAGGCAAGACAAGGGGGTAGGAAAGTGAAGCGTTTAGCTGAGATCCATGCAGCCTTGGGAGATCTGAGAGCAGAACCAAGTGCAGTGAGTCAGGTTTTTTTGATTTGCCTTATATTAAAGAAGTCCCATAAAAAGAAAAACATACAGCCATTATAAGCAGACATGTTTCTTTTGTCAGACTTCTGTATGTTTAACTGATCCATTGCTGGTTTGTGGAGGTTACTGCAGTGCTGCTGCTGACTGTGCTGTTATCCAGAGGTGTTTAAAATCCTCTGAGTATGTCTTGGTTCTTTTCTCTGTTATACACATGAGAATATAAAGAATCTGTCTTCCAGGGTTTCTTAGAGGGCTTCTAGGGAGATTAGAAAGGTGTTTCGTGAAGTTTCTTCTTGAAATTTGCAATGAATTTCAGGAAAAACTGATTATTTTTTTTTTTTCCCTCACAAGCATTTGTCAGGCAACTGCCTTAAATAAGTGTTAACATGAAGCAGAGAGCAAGTTTTCAATAGTTCTTCAAGTTTCCTGGCTCGGGTTTCAGTTTTGTTGCTTGTGATGTTACTGTTTCATGAGCTCACTGGAGATAGCTTTGTCAAGATGAGGAAGCTGAGGCCTAGTATTTCTAATGTGTCTTAAAGAGCAGAAAAAAAGGAGATGTAAAAACTCCATCCATACATAAATATCCACCTAAGCCCCAGGCTATTGCAGACTCCATCACTTTGTCCCAGGCTCTGCCACTAACTCACTGTGAAATTCTGGTGCCTTGTTTTCCATCAGGTAAAACTGGGAAGGGTGACAGTAGCTTGTGGTGCAGAGGAGGTATCTGTCTTCCCTGTGGCTCATCTGCAAACCATCCTGCCATCAACTTCTGCTGTTCCCACACTGGGCCAGCATGTCACGGGGCTATCCGGTCCTGGACAAGCAGCAGCTTACAGAGGGTGGACCTTTCCAAAATTCTTACTGTAACCTTGGGAAGTACAGGCTGGAGTCAGGCAATGAGGTCTCTCCAACTTTGCAATGCAGGCTGTCTCCTCTAACTTTCTGCAGTCCTTCAGCTGCTGGAGTAGAAATCGTCGCTGGGCAGGGCTGGACTGAATCTGAAGCAGGGTTGTTCCTCCTTCTAGTGACTCAGGAGAGGGAAGGGTCTCTGAGATCTGGTGTCTTCCCTCTCCTCCTTGGGGCATCCTGGAGTGGTAAAGCTGAGCAGGACCAGTGCAGGGAGGTTAGCACAACCTCTTTTATCTCCTCTGGCCTTGACTTGCTGAACAACATTCTCAATGCTGGTGTGTATGTGGGACAAGTTCTGGGTCCTGCCCTTGCTCTTGATCAGAACTGAAGGAGAAGTAGGTCTTTCCTGTGCCTTTTTGAAAGACCTAGTATTCTGAGGAGGTGGTGAACTGTCTCTGTTGGAGGACCAGGGAGATGCCTGGTTCTTCATGCCAGGGCCTGAGCCAGCAGTATTGCATAAAGGGCTGGTGCTGCTTGTTACAGGCATTATTTTAGGATGTGTTTCATTAATGTTGAAATTTGAACCAGAAGGGGAGCAGTACCAGCAGAGCCATTAAAATGTATCTGGGTGAGCAGAGGTGGGCAAACAGAGGCAGCAGGTCTCAGCAGCAAGAAAGGGCCCTTTGGTTACTGTCATTTTTTTGACAGAATCTGCACTTTTGTTGCAGCCCCCACAAGGTGCAGCAGGGAAAGGATGACTGTCTGGAGGGTGCTCCTGGGAGGTGAAGCTCTGTGTGAGGTTTCCTGAGGGAAGCAGCAGTTTCTTTTGTGAACCTTTCCTCTGTGCGTGTGTGCATTAGCGCTGATGAGATGTCACTCGGTGTCACCTATCCCTGTCTCCCAAAGGAACCTGCACTAGAGAAAGGAGGGGAAAAGGAAAGATGAAGAGCCAGGGGATTTATAGGATCAGAGGGAGGTGATGTGGACTATGCCTACACAATACATTGCAGACAGAAGTATGGTCCCTTGACCTTCCATCCGAGCCGGTGGATGCAAGCCAGCATTGGTTTGAAAGCCAGGAGACTGCTTCAGTGCAGCACTCAGTACCAGCCTAATACACCTTCCATCTCAGCGTGCTAACCACAGCTATGCAGCTTTATCTGTTCAAAGGATGGTCAGGACTTACTTCTGCCTGCAGTACAGCAGATAAATATACCTGTGGCTTTACTGGTGCTGTCTTCTTATTACAACCCCTGATTTTCCTGAAGTGCAGCTCACCTCACTGCAGGGAAGAGGAAGAGTGCATCTTTAAGGGAAAACTGTTCAGCCTGTTGCCTAGAGAAGTAAAATGGCTCTAACGTGCATCAGCTGGTCCCATCTCCTTCAGATGGAATTCTTTAATGTACACATTGCATGTTAGTCTCAGCTTGGCAAATTGTCAGTCACGTTGTGGTTTGATCCTGGGATGAGTTCACACAGGTATCTCAAATATCACAATGGAACACTGCAACATGACCATTAGTCCTGAACTGTACCTTTAAAAAGGCTAGTCAGAAGCTCCCAATTTCTCTTTTCCTATGAAGCTGAGTATTCCTGTGCTGTGGATACCTTTGGGGTTTTAGCAGATGGTCTGCATTATTTGGGAAGTCGCTTGCTGCAGTGATTGGAGGATTAAGTTGGGATAGGGTGGTTTTGTCCTGAGAAATCATCCCCAAAATAGATAGTCTGGAGAATAATCCCTCCTATGCACCACTGTTATTTGCACACAGCCTATTTTCACCAACTCTCCTCATGGAGTTTCTGCAGAGAAATTTCTGCAAATGAAGGCTTTTTGGCAGTTTCAGTAAAAGCCAGGGAGTTCTTAGCCAGACAGAGCCATTCCTGTCATCATCGTGTCTCTAATGAAGAAATGGGAAGGCTACTAACAGAGATGTGAAGTGCCACTGTCCCTTTTCATCCGAGAGCCAGAAAGTACTTCATAGGCATTTAAGCTTCACAAAATACCTTTATAAGCTGTAGAAGGAATTCTTTACAGGTGGAGAAGCTGAGACAAAATGCCCTGCTCCTGCTTGGTCTATTCATTGCTGAAAGAACTGGGGACAGGAGCTGGGGAAGCTATTCCTAGCTCTGTGCATTGGCCCCAAGTTCCTCCCCCCATGTCACTTTGGGAAGGACAAAGCCCACACAGCTTTGCTCCTGGGAGGGCCTTCAGTGCCTGCTTTGGTCAGGACACTGCTTTCCCAATACTTCTCCATTTGCTAAATGACACATTGTGTCTGACCTTTATTTCTGATGGGTGCCTTGTTTAACCACTCCATTTTGGGCATGCCAGCCTGCAAGACCCATTCCTGTGTGCCTTCTCTTCCCTACCCCTCTGATTTCAATCTATGCCAGTGCACAGATTACTTGAATCACAAAAAAAAAAAAAAAATACCACCTTGTGTGGGCTTTTGTTTATCTCCTGGTGGTTTTGCACCTCCCCTTCCTGGATTGCCTTGCCAGCCATGGGTGCAATGAAACCCCATGCATGGAGGAAGAGAACAGGCTGGGAATGCCCACTCTCCCAGAGATACGTCTGGTCCTGCATGTTGTGAATGGGAGCTGATACTCTGTCCTCTCTTCCTCTTCCCTGCAGTGAGCTGACCATCTGCTTACCGTAATGGGCTAGAGATTAGCCCGAGGGTTAAGTTATCAACATAATTAACCTAGATTTCTCCTCTACGGCTGAGGCAATTTTTACTTATCTACTGCTCAGGTGATGATGTGAAATTTGAACAGCTCTCTAGGAACAACAGAAACTGGAGTAAGTGGAGGGGAAGGCTTTTAAAGTTTGAAATTACCCTGAAGCCCTCAAGGCACAGAGATGAGAGATGATGAAGCTTGCACTGTCATATATGTTCTGAGCTAGGAGAACAGTATTGCAGAGAAGTCTAATATATTATTAATAGTGCCTGTTCCTAACGTGGAGGGCTTTTCAGCTCCACGTCTCAAACCATGCAAGACTCATTAGCTCCATTTTATGGAAATTTGTTCCTGGACTATGTGCAGAAAGCTAGCAAATTTAAAATAATGACTTCCTTGCATTTCTACCCCGTGGGCATAATACAGAAGACTATTGTAGGTGATACTCACCTGTAGGACACTTTCCAGCCTCTGCTCTGGGTACAAGTGGTACAACATAATTTTATAATGTGGTCATGTATCACCAGGTATCCTTCATTCTGGCTCGGTATGCCTGAGCTAATGTGACTTTACAGCCATGTGTGGGTGGCTTTTTATTCTGCCTTTTTCTTGACAGTAAAAGATTGCAGTTACCACTTCAGAGCATCCCTAGGTGACTTTCCTGCCCTGGATTCAGCCTGCATTTGTGGATAGTGCTATTGGATGTGTGCATCATCAGTTTTTGTTGGAAGGGCTGGTGATGGGAAGGAAGTGCCCTAAGTTTTGGATGGCACCAGGTTCCTGCATACACCCCCAGAGGCCCTTCTGCTTGTGGTTATACCTTTCAAGCCATGCATACTTCCTCTGGGGTCAGCTTGCCTTGGGTGGGGATTACTTTGAGGGTTCATGAGAGTGGGAGCACTCTCTGACCCATCCCTGTGGGCAATACCTATGCCAGAGGATGTGCCAGGCAGAACCAGAGGACTTCTGGCATGTGCTGTCAGGCTTCAGAGCCGGCACTCAAATGATCATTGTAATTACTGTCCTGAAAGCTTTTAATCCCTTGGTTAAATAAAACCAACAAATGATAGCAGGAGTAGGAATCTGCAGGCAGCTGGAGGACAGCCGTGCCACAAGCAACGAGATGTGCAAATGAACGAACAGACACATCCTGCCAGAGACACCTAATCTTGCTAGTGATGAAATTAGTGTGCAGTTTTGGTCAGATCCCACCCAAACACTTTGGTGCTCGGCTCCAGACATCTCACTGTCACAGAGACAGGCAAGTTAGAAGGAGTTCAAAGACAAGCAACAATGATTAGGGTGCTGTAGGGGAGCTGAGGTATGAGGAAAGATTAAAGCAACTAAGTGTGTTTATCATGGGTAATTGGTGATTAAAAGACAGATTACTGTCTTCCTGTAATTTGAAGGGAGTGAACTTGAGGGAGAAGAGCTGCTCAGAAGGGTAGCAGGAGGTATATAAGAAGGAGTAATGTGATCAAGCTGAGGGAAAGAAATGCAGGTAGAATATTAAGAAATGCTCCTAGTAGACATTTTTCGATCTGGCTTATGAGTGACAATGGTAAGATCATCACTGTTTAGGGCACATAAATACAGACAGAAAAATGCTGGAGGAGAGACCCTACAGCAGTACATTATTCTGCATTGCCTTAGCCCACGCAGATTTTTTCTCCTTCTCCATGTCTTTCTTTTTTTACATATAGAAACAAAGAGTGCCAACACTCCTTGTTGTGTCATGGTGGAGTTGTGTTGCAAATGTTACATTTTCCAGTAACACTTTACCCCACACTGTCACTGTTAAATCTGTCTGCTGTCAAACAGTAGTGGCATGTCAGTCCTCATGTCTCTGATAAGGTCTAGGAAAGATTTGGTTCAGGTTGGTGGCACCACAACCCTCCAAACTCTGCTGAGAGCAGCTCTTCTCAGTGAAATGGGGGCAGTCCTGGTGGTGTCAAGTTGCTTGGAAATAGAAAAGCCTCAGAGGGTGCCTATATTGATCTTGTACGTGCTGCTTGGTTTAAAATCAGTGTCCCAGTCATGCTGCTGGGCTTGCGCTCTGCCTTTCAACAAGGCTTAAATATTGCCAGTTTCTCCTTTTCTGGATGACAGACCCCCAGTTGCAGTGTAGGGAGTTTCTCCCTTAACCCAGACAGGAGTGATCCCATATTTCTTATGAGGGGTTAGTGCCTGTGTTCTTGGAGGAAACATGGATGGAGCACAGTAGCAGACACTTAATGTGTGAGTTCTTGGTTGTCCTATGATTCTGCCTGTGCAGAAGCAGTGGCAGCACTCTCCTGACACACAGAAGCAGCATCTGCTTGAGTGCTTGTAGTGATGACATTGCTGCAGCTTTCTTAAAGGTTAAAAATATACCCTGCCACCCCTTCTGATATTAGGCTTGCCTATGCACTGCTGGGGCTGGCTACTCATATACTGTTGATTCCCTCCATATGCTTACACACACCCATGTCCCCCTCCCTGGCAGCTGCCTGTGTGTTTCCCTGAGAGCTTGCAGACTTTTTGCTGGCAGAAAGTATTGCCTAGAATAGGTTCCCATCACAATCATCTCACCTCATTAATCTCCAAAATATGATGCGTTTACCAAGTGTTACAGCTGACTGTGGGAACTTATCTGTAGTGCACACAAATTCCTGGCATCGTACCTCATCTGTTTTCTGCTCCATTCTGCCTTTCTCACCATCGTGCTCCCCTAAACATGTTTCTGCTTTGTGCACCAGCTGGCCAAAGGTTGTGGCACCAGGTACTAGCAAGGCCAAGGCTGTGATGTGGTACCTGTGCTCTGCTGCTGCTTTTACCTGGGGCAGCTACTTCCCATCTTCATCATCCTAACACAGAGTGACTTGGCTTTAATGCCCCTGCAGTAACCTGCCTGGCTGAGATTTGGAGACCTTTACAGCTGATGGTTTGCCTCTAACATGTAGGTTTTTTTGGTTTTTTTTCAGCTTGCAGAGTATAATTTTCTGCTCTGTGAGTGCTTGCAGACTCCCTTGCAGGTTTTATTTCCAAAGCAGGCTGCATTGTAATTAAGAGGCCCCAAAATGAACTAAGCCTGGCAATAACAAAACGTGTAATAAACTGAGCTCCTAACAAGGCTGACAGAAGAGCAGTGAGGCTGAACTTGCCTGGGACGTTGCAGGATTCAGATAGCCATTTTTACCTGACACAGAATAATAGCAAGTTTCTTTCAACTATTATGCTCACCATCTCTGCTAGAATCTGACAGCTGCTGTCTCCTCAGAAATCACCAGCAAAGGGGTGCATCCTTCTCTTTCCAGGGAGGTAACAGCACCAGCTAAATGATAGAAGCTTTCATCCTGGAAAATTTCCAGACATTTCTAGAGCATGTCTGCCACTGACAGGCAATGACTATAGAACCAAATGAAGCATCAAACGGCAAGTGCAGGATCAATCCTTTGCCTCCTTCCCACAGCCAGGCACTTCTGAATTTCTACAGTTTACAACAGAATGCAGAAATCAGTATCTGTAGTGTGACGTTGACATGGACGTCCAAGTTTTGACATCAGGTATCTCGAAGTTTTGACATAGGTGTCTCGAGGAACTGAAGTCATCTTTCTCTCAACTAGAGTTGTATTGGCTACTTCACAGCCAAAGTGAACTGACTAGACATTGTAATGTTTTCAGACTTGCTACAGTGTCAGCTTACCCTATGGGGCTGGGAGGCTCCATCTTTCTGTGTTATGACCCACTTCTCATGCAAGCTGGTCTTAGCTTGCTTCAGGATATATGGTTGAGCTGCTACTGTTGGCACCATCAGCCCTCGCTGAACCTCTCAATCAACTGGCTGTATGCAAAGTCCAGTGAAAAGCAACTTGCTTGTTGTCATGACATGGTCATCATGCATCCATGAGGGAAGGCAGATGGTTGTCTAAATAGTAAAGGATCCTAGCACTGCACAGAAGTGTCAAGTTCTTGCCGAGGCAAAGGTCCAGACTCTTCCTTGAAGGCATCCTAAACAGACAAGATCTTGTGAGACAGCAGCTTATTGACAGAAAGATGGTAAGGAACAAGAGTAGTCCTCCCTCTCTGTGTCCAAGCTAATGTCAGCACCAGCTGCCTTTTTTGGGGAGAGCAGACAGGGCAATTGCACAGCGGTGAGGATGCAGTAACACCAGGGAACAAATCTGGACTGACTCTGCACGTGGGGACAAACCTGTACACAGAGACAGTCCTGCTCTTCTTTCCACTTGCTCCCTGCCAGGAGATCAAGAAACTCCTTAACCTGGTTCTTCTCATGGTCAGCTGCTGTGTGAATGTCTGGTGTCCTGCTGGAGGGAGATGACAGCACTGGCAGGGGTACAGGGCTGGGCAGGAGAGCTGTGTTATAGGACACTGTGGCTCTGGGAGTGGCTGTCAGTTTCCTGGCATCTCCAGTGAGCTTGACAGCTGTGCAAAAGGTGCAGGCAAACTTATCTGAGAGAAAGTGACAGCGAGGAAATAGAAACGTCTGGAAACATACCAGGGAGTGAAGCCTCATCATAATATACCCCCAGGCCAGATCAGAATTACTTTAGTGTAATGATACATTATTTTTTTTTTTGCCTCTGCTTTCCTTTCAGGGAGGAGATGCTACAAATCTTGACTGGTATTTCTGGGCATGTATGATGGCATGTTGAATAGTTGAGAGAGATGCTGGTCAAGGGAAATACAAGGCCAGCACAGACCAGATACCTTGAATGTGCATTTTCAGGGTAGCAGAGCCTTGTTTTTCCATAGTCAGCCTGTTTTAGGCTTCTCTTAATTTTGCAAAAGGAGCCCAAGTCCTTTGGGCCTTCTGCTGGTCACCCATAAAGCCCAGGAAAGAGTTTTTCCCCTCCCTTATCCCATGCATATTTATATGGGAAATTGAAGAGATGTGTGTTGTATTTTCATCAGGATAAAATTTGCTTTGATATAACAGGGCAGGATGTTGCCCTGTCTTTTATCACAGCCTGGATGCCATGGAGGTGTGGTAGACCGTGTGATGACCATTTCTCTCTTTCCCTTTTACTACACTGCCAGTAAAACAGCATCTGGTCTTGATTTTCACCTTCCCTGAGAGAGAAGAGATAAGATGGAAGAAAATATCGCAGTGGATGTCTGTGATGCCACAACTGTCATTAGGAAGATTTTGAGGCCAGTGCGCACCCCTGTCTTGTGGGTCATGCTGTTACTGGGGAATGATATTTGCTGGCAGTTGGGCTGTGATGACCAAGCATGTTTCAGCTTTTTTATTTTTTCCCCTGAATTGCAATCTAAATAAATCTCAGAGAGTGAAAGGCAGTTATGATCGTTTATCATTTGATGGGATTCAGCTTTGTCTCTGGCAGATGCTAATAAAGAAAGAGTTTTCATCCAAAACCAAGCAGCCTTTAGCTGGAGTTAAATTACAACACTGCTGAAGAGGGACAGATTTGGAAGAGAAAATAATAACAGGTGGGCAGATTATTAAAATACAATGAAGACAATACCTGGAGGGTAAATACAATCAGGTCTGAGATAGCAATGGCATCTGAGGAGCATTTTGAAAGCAGAGAAGGCTGGTATACATGTGCCTTCACAGTGAGGACCCCCAGTTACACAGCTGGAGAGCTGATATCTTTATTTTAGCAAGTTATTTTCCATCATACAGGAGTGCTTCTTGTACCTGCTAACTCACAAGAAACCTGGATGCATCTTATTTGACTGTGTTTCACAGTAGGCTTTCCACAACATCCCAGAAACGCCTTGCTGGAAAAAGCAAGTGCTTTGAGAAGTATGGTGAAAGCTCATTGAAAGCCAGCTCTGGGTTGCACAGCTTGTCCTGGTTGTTGTGAACCACTGTGTGGCTATGAGCACAAGCAACACCAATGTTGCCCACCCTTGGTCCCAGAGGAGCAGTCCCATAGTTTGTTTGGGCATGGTCCATGCCTCTCTTCTTCTCAGGCCTGCTGTCTTCTCCACCTCATAATCTCTCAGACTCATCCCTGAGTATCATGACAGCTTTTTGCTCTGACTCTTCTGCACGCTTCCTGCTGTTTGTTCTACCATACGTTTACTTTAGAAAGCTGTCCGGGGAAGACATATCTGTGCCAATAAAATTGATAAACTGCCAGAGAGAGCAAGATACAGTTTTAGTAACTGGCATAACAGTGAATTTGCTGACCTGGCACAGGGAGGGGGAAGGCTGGTGAGTTAATTACAGTGCTGAAGCAGTGCTGAGGAGAGCCTGGCTTAGCTTGGAAGGTGTTCAGTTACTTGGCTTGAGATATATGTCCAACTCTTGTATGCTCGAGGAGATTACAAATATACAAGGTTGACAGTCAGGGCCACTCAAGGTGTGAGTCTGTGATCTGTGTAAACTGTTTTAAGACAGTGCTGCAACCCCCTGCTTGCCCATCCATGACTTCCCACCACCACCCCTATCCTGACATTTGCAACTGTGCCCCTGATATGAGTCTTTAGATAGCTGCACAGTCACTGAAGTTGATGTGAAGAAAGTGGTGGGAAGATGTGGGCAAAGCTGAGATGTCAGAAAAGTGTGATTTCATCCTTTTTTTTGATTCCTGTTCCCAACTCATTCCAGTTTCAGCTCTGCCACTGACCTGAATGAAGGCAGGTCACTTCTCCATGCCTCAGCAAGGTCCCTTTAGCCCAGAGGTTCTGCCTTCTTTCTGCAGTTGTGCAGAGGCACCCAAGGCTGCTTGTGAGCACCCTGGGGGAAGGACAGAAGGCAAACTGCTGTTGTGATCAGTATCCCCAGATTCTTTCCAATAGACTGTGTACGCCTGGTACCTGCCTTGTTTTGCAAAGGTGAAGACGGAGCACCTGGCCACACTGGGGTCCTCTGTAAAACTCACAGGGCTGGGGGAGGAAGAAGTGTGTTCATCTTTCAGCACTGTCACTTTCTCTCCTGCACCTCATCCTAGGCACCAGATTGAGAAAAACAACTGGAAGGTTGCTAGCTTCAATGGAGTGTTGAATGAGGTGGCTCCAGTGCCTCCCAGCTTTCTGAGACATTTCAGAGAAATCCACAAAGGGGGAAGTGAGTCTCAAACTTGCTACTACTACTTGTAGGAGGATTAGAGGGTCAGGGGCTTGGCAGCAGATGCCAGTTCAAAAAGGACTGCATTGTGCTGAACAAAGTCTGGGGACTAAAAGTGTACCATGAGTCTAGAAGAGTGTCCCTTGCAAAAGATACACTTTCTCTAAAAGTAATAATTATTACTGTAGTGGTGTGATATTGTACCCATCCTGTTTATGAATCCTTATCACCAAGGGAAAAAGATTTGAATACAAGTAGTCTCTTTAGGGATCATCTTACCTGTGATATGTGACTGATAACTTTGCCAGACAAAGGTTACTGCAAGAAATAAACTTGACCTTTTAAGCATACAAGAAAGATTGCAGTAATCGTGAGCACTGTGCTTTTTAAATGAATATGTTAGCAGGCAATGAAAGAAGAGAAGTGCATCTAATTAAAAATGTATGTCAAAGAAAACAGATGGGATAAAAATGGGTAAACAAATATTAGAAAAGCTAAACATATTGTCATAACTGAAGTTAGAGTCAGACAGCACAGGGAGGTAAGGGTCCTACATGGAAGAAAAGCAGCCATTTTGAGAGCTGTGCTTAGCACTGAATTGCAAAGAAATACAAAAATAAAATGCAATTATGACTGTACAGCTGAAGGACAAAGCTATTATTATGATGGTGCAGAGCCATCAGTAACTGTATGATGAGAAAACACAGAAATCTTTCTGCCATCTGGTCAAGTCCAGTACTTACGCAGTTCTCATCGTTAATGGTCCTCACATCAAGTATGTATTGTGAGGCTGCATCCTTAGCAATATTTTAAGGCTGGATCTATAGCAATAGGATGTATGATCAGACATGCAGTGAAATGCACACAAATCTCTAAATTTCTCATTAGCTTTTTAAAGAGAACGTTCTTCCTGGTAGGGAGTCAAAATAGTTTTTTTGCTTATCTGCACTTGTCAAAGCCTCTTTGGCTTCAAATACCTCTGAACAGAGTCCTCCCTGAGCTTGATTTGTTGGTTTTGCTGTGCCTAAATTGAATGTAAGTTACTGAGCAGGTGATGCCTTGCTGTTAGGCCATCCAGTTAGACCTCTGGAAGGGTGACAGAGAATTAAGATAAGGAGCATATAATCACCTGAACTTGAATTTAGCTATGACACTGAGCTTATTACTTTATATCTTTAAAGGGCCACAGGATCTCTAATGGCTAAAAGTGATCTGGTTCTCAGCTTTATTTCTGACCTGAAAGTTTGGGTCTTTGGCAGCATAGCCCTCCTATGGGAGAGGTTGTTTTTCCAGCCCAGGGTCAGCAGAGAAAACAACCTGCTGCAAACTCAGCTTGGGCAGCATTTCATTCTTTCCCCATGAAGGTCTCCTTGCTTAGCTTTATGCTTTTGCCTGTTCAAACTCAGTGAGTGCAGGAGACACGTGGGGGGCCTGGCTGCATCTTCCTGTTAAGGGAGGGTGAGCATAGGTTTCTTGTGTTTACAGGGATCATTGCTTTTGGCATTTTTTTTGGTACCTCTCTGGGGAGGGCTGAAGGGAGGTGCGATGTCAGAGGAGGCTGAGTATGGGTTGGAGAGAAGCAGCTCTCTGAACTTGGAGGTGGGATCACCCTTGCTGCCGTCATTAAGAGCTCTGGGGCAGAGCACAGGAGGATTTTGGTTGCTGCATCCTGGTGTCTCCCAGAGAAATGTGATTTTCCAACATGGTCTAACCTCTGTGCACCCCACTGAAGAGGGCTGAGGGTGTGCAGAGGAGAGATGCTCTTGGCTGATTCAAAATGATGACTGCCCAGTGATAGCCATCACAAAAAACTTGGCATCGAACTCCCCATCAAAAATGCTCTCTGGCTACTGTTGACTCAGCTGTCACTAGGGCTCTTGTGGAAAGAAGGAGACTCAAGTCATGCATATGATCTACAGGAGCCTGCCCTCAGCCTCAGCCCATGCCTCAGACCCCCACTAGTGTGGCAGAAGCACCAGCACTCTGTAAGGGTCACTGCATTCCACTGCTGCACTGGCAGCTCTGCTGGAGATGCACAGGGACACAGGAGGAAGAGGAGATCACGGTTTTAATTGACAAGGGTGTCTTAATACCTGTGTAGATCTATAGGCAGAGTTGCCTGAGGAGAGATGAAAAATTAATGGGGACATTTTCACCCTGGATGTCTCACATGCCATTTTAATCCTGCTGCCAACATGATGGGCGTTTCCACCTGAGAAAAAGTGTTGAGTGAAATCCAGATCTTTTGACAAGAGGCAAAAACAGCCACTGACATGTCCTGGGGGCAATAAATCAGTTTACAAACAGCACACTTTCAGGAAGGTCCTCACACAGGTTTTGTTTCTGCCATGGTTTGGGCCAAGGTCTAAGCACCTTTAAAGTGTGGACTTCAGTTGAAAACAGTCTCTGCTGCAGACAGGGAGAAATGGGGTGGTAGTGGGGAACAGGCATAGTGTGGTGGTTAAGGCTTGTTCTGTGCACAGAGTATAGCACCTATGTAATGGAAAGTATGGTTTGTTAAAATATTGTAATGGTTTCACCCCAGTTGGCAATTAAGCACCACACAGCCACTTGCTTGGTCCCCTGCCCTAGTGGGGTGAAGGAGAGGTCTGGGGGAGAGGGAAGTAAAACTCCTGGGTTGGGATAAAGACAGTTTAATAGGACAGAAAAGAAAGGGAAAATAATAAAAATAACAATAATAGAATATACAAAACAAATGATGCACAATGCAATCACTCAGTAGCCATTCTCCAGTGCCCAGTAAATCACTGAGCCCCGGTGACACCTAGCCAAATCCTACCAGTTTATATACTGGACATGAATGGCATACCCCTTCGGCTCATCTGGATCACCTGTCCTTGCTATGTCCCCTGTGACTTCTTATGTACTGCTAGACTGGGCTAGCAGGGCAGTATGTGGAGCTGAAAAGTCCTTGACTTTAATATAAATGCTGCTTAGCAGCAAATAAATCTGTTTGGACTATTTGGCAACAGTCAAAACATTGGTGTGTTATCAACCTTGTTCTCATCTTGAATTCAAAATACAGCACTGCAAAAGCTCCTAGGAAGAAGATTAACTTTATTCCATCTGAAACCAAGACAATTGTACACATGTTTTTGCCAGTCCTAGTGGCTGAAACTCAGCACCTCAATGTTTGAATGTTAGGTAGTGCGCACAGTGACAGCTAATGTCAAGGGAAGCATCATGAAAGCAAGGACTGCTGGAATTTAGACAGAAATGCTGAACAAGATATTGAGCTCAAAACCTGGGATGAAACAGAGAATTAATTACTTCTGGGGAGATGGCAGTGGGATGTATAAGAATAGGAAAGTTAGAACAAGAACTAGGAAATGAAAGAGTAATCCAGATTTGTCCAGGCCACTTGGTTCAGGTTACACTACCAGCTCCCAGCGGTATCTGCCTGGGAGCTGTGGGGTGAGGACCTGAGGAGTGCACCCCAGGGCACAGGATGAGATGGGGCACACTGCTCCCCATGTAGCCCTCCAGCAGCTGCTGCATTATCACAGCTCGCTCTGTAAGCCAGGCGAAAGGCCTCATCCTCTTTCCAGAGAGATCAAGCCTGAAATGTAAAAATAGTCTGATTTGGACTGGAGCTTAAACCTAAAGTGATTACATGGCTTCTATTAAAGCAAAAAGCAAGCAAACAAACCCTATTTTGCTCCGGTGATTACATAACTCACAAATCAGATGAATGGGCAGACTTCAAAGCCATCGCCAGAGGAAAGCACCTCTGCAGCTCCAGCCCGGCAGCCCTATGCTCCGAGGACTGGTGTGCTGGTGGAGGCTGAGCCTCAGGAACACAGCTCTTGCCTTGAGCCTACCTTGCAGCTTGCCTCTCCTGCTTCACAAGGGGATGTCTGCCTCTTCCCAGCTGCATTAGGTGGGCTCATTGCCTCTCCCTCAGCATCTTCTGTTTCTTATCTCTGTGCTGTCTCTGGGTTGCAGGGCATACGGTTGCTCTGTTGGGCACTTGGCCTTTGGAGGACCACTAGCCAACTGGTTTTACTAGTGTCTGTGCAGCAGGGCAGCTGTGTACTGTGCTGGGAGAGGTAGGAAGCAAAAGAAGTTGCATTTTCAGATCCTGTCTGGGCACACGGTGCAATGCAAATTGTCCTGAAGAGCCATGCAGAGAGTTGATCTGAATGGCAGAGCACTGCAAAAAGCTTCAGTGAAAACTTGCAATAAATCACTACCTGCTGGGCTTCTGCTATGGAGATGTCCTGTAGTACAGGGAAGTTTACTTAAGTGAAACTTATTCACCCCAAATATTGGTTTTCCTGAATCAACAGCAGCTGAAAGATGGCTGCATGCTGTGGCTCATTTTCTGGGAGATTTCTTGGGTGCCTTTGTCCTCCTTGCAGGTCATCAGTCAGTCTCTCAGCTGGAAGTTGCTGCTGAGTCTGCTACACGTTTCTGTAAAAGCTAAAGATGAGGGATATGATCTTTCATCTTTTTGATATATAGCTTGAGGCCTTTGAATTTTTCCTGTCCTGAGATGCTTGTGGATACCTGCTCTGCTCAAAGTCATTGTAGTGGCAGTTTTAAGTGCAAATCTCTGGACTCAAGGTCCTCCTGGCCACAGGCTGGGGATCCATCAAGTCCGTGGTGCTGGCATGTAGTAAAGTGGAAGAAGCGAAGGATTTTCTGTCATCTGCCTTTGCCCACTGCTCTGGAAGTGTTGATGTAGCAAAGCAAAATGTAGTCTTAAAAGTCTGGTTTGGGGAAGATAAGCTTGTAGGTGATACTGGATACACTGGGAGTGTGTAGATAAGTCTTGGAGATGTCATCTTGCTGGCGTTATGGGCAAGACCCAAGGACGCCTTGACCACACTGCTAAAAAGCTAGGGGTTATCAACAGGAGTGGAAACAGCTCTTTATTTTTAACCTAGGCCTCTAGCAGGCGCTGAGTTTACATGCCAGGTCCAAAATGTGCATGTGTGAGCAGGGGCAGCAGCCACAGAAGAGCTGAGGATAACCCTGTAGCAAAGGTGAGGGAAGGAACACTGAACTCTCCTAATAAGCTGGGATGCTGAGCCTGAGGCACTGAAATAGGAAGCTGAGTAGTCAAACATTCAACCTTGCACCTTGGTGTTAGTAAGAGCTCTTTTCTCTGTGCTGCTGTCCCTTTATAGAGTATCTTGCTCTGCAGTCCCTCAGGCTGTTTGCACAAAAGTTAGTGCTATTTCATTCCCAAAAAAGGGGTATGACTGTTCCCTTTCTGGGGAGAATTCACAGTCAGAATTAGGTAGAAATGGGAGATTGTGGTCCTCCATCACAGCATGGGGCATCCTGCCTCCAACAACGTGACCTGATATCAGGCCAGTGCCTGATACTTTGTAGGAAGCCCCCCTGACAGTCTCACTTACCCACTTACCTACCTGTCACAAGACAGACACAGGAGGCCAAACTTTCCTTCATCTGCCTTGGAGAGGGTTATGAAACAGCCAAATATACACAACAGTAAATTATTAAGGAATTTCCTCTGTACATTTGTGTGCATGCATATATATGCATGTATTGATTTGTGCATGTCATCTATTTCTCATCATCAGTTCTCCCAGTTGGGTTGCTGCCCCAGTTTGTTGCTAATGCTGGGTGATCATTTTGTGATCACAGTAGACTGAAGATAGAAATTATTTTATTTGGAGAAACTCCTTTACCAAATACAACACTTCTGCACACCTCTTCCAAGACACAGATTTTGCCTCCTCCTGTGAGGGTTTACTATCTCTTGTGGAGATGATATTCCCAGACAAGATCTGTTACTATATTCTACTTTGTGTTCTGTTTTGCCCCTCTTTACTGCCTCTCAGATCAGCTGTCTTCTTCCTTCTTCCCCTCCCATTAGGATATTACCTGAACAAAATCTCCACTCATACAGTGTTGATGTCATACTTATGACCCTCACTGCTGCCAGGCTTCCAGAATTTCAGCAATACTGAGAAATCTCAGTTTCTGTTATTTTTTTCTCCTGAGGCAGAACTCTATGTTTGAGGCTGTGGTTCAGGGCTCCTGAGTTTGCAGCAGATTATCTGCAATGACTTGCAAAAGTTGCTTGCAAGTGATGCTCTCAGAGGTGAATAGACCCATATGTCTAGAGAGTGGTGGCCTAAACCCAAAAACGTAGCTGCTGGTATATTTAACTCCTTAATTGCTGGGCAAGAATATCTGGTAAATGTGTGACTACCACAGCTCTTAACTGCCTCCAACATACTGCTGAAGTGTGAAGAGCCCAGGTGTCTGATGCTCAGCTTGCTACAGCTTCCTGACAGCTCCTTTGCTTCCAAGACTTCTTGAAAAGTAATTGATAGTTATGAAGGGAGGACTATAAGAAGATGAATTAAAGTACATTTTATGTGAAAGCGGTTAACATAGGTACCGCATCCCTGAATGTGTGATTTATGTTGCCTTTTACCTGCTAAAAGCTTCAGTGATAGGTGACAAGGCTGCTGCCCCTGTCAGCATGTCAAAGGCTGGATCCCAGTTGATGCAGAGCACACTGGGTCTTCCCAGATCAGTTTGGCACCTTCAAACCATAAAACTGGTGCATCTTTGAAGCCATCCAAGGAGGAAAGTCATCTGTGGAGAGTGACTGGTGAAATATAGACATAATCCTGTTTCCAGTAAACCTATCTATGAAAAGGGCTGTATTTCTCCAAGGTAAGGCAGAGCAAACCAGGTTGTTCAGACTGGGCACTAAAATATCTTCTTAAGGTGTTTAAAGGATCCTGCATTATTGATCCTGGTATCTGTATTGGTTTCTCTAGACAACCCAATTGCTCCAGCAATCTATATTGATTGCATTTATTGCCACATTAGCAAAACCTGTGGCAATTTTTTTTCCTAAATAGCTCTACCTACATGTGTACCTTCTTTTACCAAGTTGTGCCTGTCTTGTCTGTGTCTCAAAGATGCACTGTGCAGGTTACCTCATATTTCTTGATCGATCTGTTACACATGTGGAAATGCCTTCTGTTAGAAGGCATTAGACCTGCACTGGCCACTGGATAGTGGAGCAGATCCATTGCTCTGCTGAGTCTGGTACATCACACACAAATTATATCTAAAGTGGCCACCATATAGCTGTTTTTTCTTTTTTTCCTTCTTTCTGTTGATGGTCTCATTGGGTTTCTGCATGAGTGGTCTGTTCTACAGTAATGCAGAGTAGCTAGATCAAGAGAACTTCAAGTGTAGATAAGCTATCTAGTAATGAATAGATGAAACATAGGATTCTGATCTGTGATGGGGCATGGTGCCATACTCTGACTGTCCTGTGAAAGGTGAAATGCCAAAGCCCAAACCTGAGTCTGAACTTCTGCAACGATGCTGGATTTGAAGGCTCCAGCCCACCAAACTAGCCTTTTCACCAGCCTTTCTCAGGGTGTTGAGTCTGACTGGTCTCATCACCTCTGTAGTCCTGCTGCCTTTGCATGCTGTGCTGTCATCCTGCCCTTGCTGTGTGCCTTGTGGTCATGGTGTCTGCTGTGAGACATACATGTAGGGCAGTCTTCTGACTGGTTCTTGTGTGCTCTGCACTAGAAATACCTCATCTGCTCAGGTGGACGGGGTGGTTTTTTGTTTTTTTGTTTTTTTTTTTTTTCCTAGTATATCACTGGTCTCATAAAAGGCTAAGTGTCTGAGATCGGTGGTGCAGAAAAGTGGAGTCTGTGTTTCCTATTAAGTGGTTGTTGCTTCTTTCTAATTTTCTCTGAGGCTTATCCTTCCCCCATGTACCCTTCAGTCTTCCAGTTTCTCCTTTTCTGAGCCATGCACAATCAAAGGTTCTCACCCTTGCTGCTGCATTTCTCCCACAGCTTCTTTCCCTGCTTCTCTTTGGGCTTACATGCAGACTAACCAGTCACTTGGTCATGGGACTTCACCCACTCTCTGGGCCAGGATGCTGGAGTACAGTAGTTCTTTTTCCATCCATGTATGTCTGACAAGCCTGGCCATCTTCCAGACTTTGTCACATTCATCCGCCAGCCCCAGGCTGCCCTTGCATCCTCACCCTCCTGTAGCCCTGGGCAGCTCTTCCCTCTCAGCAATGGCTCCTGGGGTGCTGTGTCAGTACTCAGCCTTTGAGCTGTCACACACCTGGCAGAGTTTGTGAACCCAATTTCACTTTACCTGTGATGTGGCAACAGTCTTACCTTTTGGGAGCTGTGTCACAGGAGTAAAGCAAAATTGCAAGTTGTAATTAAGTCTGTATTTGCCGTATCTTTTAAAACTTTTTGGTAAGGCAGAATGAAGCCGGCTGGGTTTGGCAGTGAGCTCTCTCGGCCCTTCCTTC
The DNA here is from genome assembly GCA_023637945.1 of Phaethornis superciliosus. Taxonomy (NCBI): domain Eukaryota; kingdom Metazoa; phylum Chordata; class Aves; order Apodiformes; family Trochilidae; genus Phaethornis; species Phaethornis superciliosus. The sequence goes on along the minus strand of JAJQWJ010000001.1, from coordinate 81,200,451 downwards.
TGCTCAGGGCAGGGGTGAAGTCCATGTATTTTTATCTCCATTTGGTTGCTGAATTCCTTGTCTTTATTTGGCTTGCCATCTTTATTCCTCTGCCAGGATGCCTCTGGCTGTACCTGGTTATATCCAGCCCTTAGGCATGTGTGTGTGGATTCTTGGGAGGGTGGTGGCCACCCCTTCCTTCTCCACCTGTTACAAAGATTTGAGGATGGGGTGGGGAGAAGGACTGGGGCAGCAGTTGTGTCTGGTCCAAAGAGTTAATCCCTGGAGTCTTGAGTGTCTCCTGCTTTGCTGGCCCGCCTGGCTTCCTGCCTCCATCCCCTGCCTTGGTGGGGTAGGGTTACTCAGGATGCAGGGGCATGGGAGCCATGGGGGGAGTGTGTCTATTCTGAGGGGCCGTGTTCCATTACCACTCTCAGCTTCCAGCATGCCAGAGACACTTGGGTATCACTGGCAGGGAGATGAGTGATACTGGGGCAGGATCTGCAAGATGGGAGCAGGAGAGGATAGCCAAGGAACTGCGAGGCTGTTTGAGCCATTTTTTTTTACACTGATGATTACAGAGAAAAAATGTGATAATTCAAAACTGGGAGGTAATGGTAGCAAAAGAGCACAGAACAGTTCATCTATTAACCTAAATTATTCCTCCTTCTGAACTCTTTGCTACTGTGCCTCCTTGGCGGTGAGAGACAGGATAGAGATCTGCCTTTTGTGTGGATGGGCATGGTAAAGTGTCATGTCTGAGGATCTGGAGAGGTTGTGAAGCAAGCATGACCAAAGCTTGATCACAGATGGCCTGGTAGATCCGTAACTTACCTGCTAGAGGGTAAACTTCTCTTCAGAGATTGCTTGTAGGTACTCAGTTCTGCATGTCTCTACAGATAGCGATCAGGATTCATGCAGATGCAATGTGCTGTTCAACATACTTTATAGGGCCCTGAGGATCAGAAGCTCAGTTCGGAAATAGAGACAAGAGACTTCATGAGCTCAGGAGCAGGGCAGCAAGTGTACTTGGCTCTGGCTTGCCCTGATTTCTCTATGCTTGCTGGCAACATTTGGGTGAATGAGGACAGTGCTGCACATACATGTGCAGCAAACATCACTGTGGAGTGTGTGGGCATACCTAGAAAGAGCTTGCTTATGGTAACTTGAATCTGTACCTCCTTGGTACCTGATACTTATCCCTCTTTTATAGACCTTCAAAGAAAATGGTGTTTTCACCTGCTGAGACAAAAAGAAAAACCCATTTGGGAATTTGGATGCCTGGGGGTTTCTGTCCTACATCCCCAGCACTCCTGTAACATTACCTTCTTCCACTGACACCCCCAGGATTAAGCACCACAGTATGTGCAGAGTTCACACATCTTCAGGCACCCTGTGCTCTGCCAAAGCCTTCCATGTGCACCCCAGCTGGTAACACTCAGCTCCTTCCCATGTCTTTTGTGACCTTTGGAAATATCCTTTATATTCTCCCCTGCTGCCTATTTGCTTGACAAAGTATTGGTCTGTCTGATACCTAGCTTTGGGATCTATGTGTTTTGATTGACTGCCTGTCAGGCAAAACTAGGCAGCTGTCTCTTTTGTTGTTACAAAAGATTGTCACAACGCAAATTTACTCGTCTCCATTATGTCACAAAACTTGCAGGTTCCTAAATCTTGGAGGTGTCTACTGCTTTGTTAAGTTTTCTGACCAGCAGGTTCAAAAACTGTGTGGGTGACAAAATACTGATGTACACCCACACAAACTCACAGTGTGATCTCAATAGATGACATAAGCGTTGTATATGTAGACAGTAATCATAGCTTTTCAGCTTAAAAGCTGGTTTACCCCTCTAATTTCATTACCAGTCAAATTTTTGTCCTTTTCCATTTTGAATTATCTGTACAAATCATCTTGGTCTTTCCTGACCTTCTCTGTGGTGGGTATTTAGGGGGCAGCTGCACAGGGACCAGAGTCCCAGGTCTCACTGCTGCTGTGGTCCTCTGGCTTAGAGAAGGGGACGGGCATCACGCCTGACATAGCTAGAGTCCTGATGGGCCAGCACCCTCCCCACTTCCCAGGCACATACCCTGTGTGTGGATATTCTGAAGTCTGTGGCACAGTATCTGTGTCTGCTTGTCTTTGTTCTCTTCTTGGCACCACAAGTGAAATTCCTGTTTGGGAGGGATGTAGGAGAGCCCTATGGGAAAGCGTAGCACTGTTTCATGAATAAAAGGGTATTTACAAAACAACAGGGTTTGTTATAGCTACATGCAGACTTTATACTAGACAGTATTGCCAGCATTCCTAAGAATCATCAAGCAGAAAGACTATTCACAGGCATAGTCAGGCGATTAATTTATTCACTGACAATAATTCTTAAGGACAAGCATTCTGGAAAAGAGTATTTAGGAAATAAAATCAATAGTCCTTTTAAAGAATTCCAGGGCTCTTAGGGAAGGAAAGTCGCTTCATACTTTTCATTATGTGATGCTTAATAAAGCACAGAGGAATAATATTCTCTCAGCTTGAGCATTTTTACATATACTGTTACAGTAACAAGAACTAGTGCTTGCTGTCTTGCAGCTTTTACTGATTGTGCTGCTTCAGCTGATAGGTTCAGCTCTTACTGCATCTTTGCCCACAGTCTATCGAAGTTTCGTATTTCTTTCTTCAGATTTTCATTGATAGCTCTGTGTCTGTACCTTTACTAGGAGCCTTTTCCCCTTAAGAATACTCCTCTAGTGTCCCCTGTTCTCTCAAACTTGTGTCCCTAATTTAAAATTTTTCGACTTTAGCCCCTCATTCATGACTGTACCTTTTCATGTTCTTTTCCCCAAGCCCCCAGCAGCTCTCCATCCCAACATAGCTTATTACAGCCTCAGTCACCAGTTTTTGCCCTTAGATATCTCCCTTTACAGTTTTTTCTGTTCATGGTGGGTTTTCTTTTTAGTCATGCTAGAACTGCTTCCTTGCCCTCTTTTTTTCCAGGTCTGTGCTGTGGTGTCTTACACCAACTTGTTGTGCTCCATTTTAGCTTGTTTAAGACCTCTTTTTAACATTAGTAAAGCCAATGACTTCCTAGGGTCTCTAAGTGCTAGTGTAGTACAAATAGATATATAAAATTTATAATCTTGCCGGGGCAGATTCCTGATGTCCTAACCTAGCAATATTCTTGCTCTTCGTGCGTGAGTTTTTCAAATGATGTGATAGAGAAATATATTATAGTCACTTAGCAACAAGAACTGGCTTTTGAAAGCAAAATCTTGGGTTTCTTTGAAATTTTCGTTTCCAGAACCTTAAAATTAACAATTGTGGTACCTTGTCTGTTTATATGCTTGCTAGCCTGCGCATGTGCTTACTTGCTTGCTCTCCCCAGTTACAGATGGGACACCGTGTATTCTTGTCCTCTCCTTTTGCATCTGATTTTCAGGAGTGTTGCTGAACTCCGCCTAAGGTCAGGGGGAAGTTTGCTGCTCAGAAATCTGGAAAAATCAGTTCCTTTGCTGCAGATGCAGGCTCCCTCCGATGCATCCCCAGCTGCGGGAAGTCCCAACTGCCCTTTATTCAACAGCCAGGGCTTCCAGCTCTGTCCCTGGCAAATTCTGCAATGCAGCTCCCAGTGTGATCAATGCAAAAGTCTTTGGCAGATGAAAAGTAAAAAAGTGTGGAGACAGCACAAAATAAATTGAATTGCAGAATAAAAAAAAAAAGCACAGGCAATCCTCCCGATTGCATTATTCAGCTTTACATTTATTTAATTAAAACCCGGCGTTTTCTAAGTAGAAAAGCAGCCCCTGCAGAATTTCCCGGTTGCCGCCTGGGGAGGCTGCGGCGAGAGACCTGGGCCGGGGGGCTAGCGGTGGCCACTCCTTCGGCGGCGACTCTGAGGGACAGAGTGTGGGACACCCTGCCCGGGGGGTGCCGGTGGCTCCGGCCCGGGGTTTTGGGGGGCGAGGGGAACACAGAGATTGCTCTTTCAAGGCAGCGCACTGCCCTCTAATGTTACTCCCTGGTAGCGGAGGGGGAAAGCCCTCCGGAGGATGCCGGCTGTAGGAAGCCCCCTGGGGTCCCTGCCGAAATTTGGGGGACGAAAAGGACTTTTGCGGTCCCGCCGGGGAGGGGGCGAAGCACGGCACTCTTTTGGGGGATGCCCCGAGCCAGGCCCTGCTGCCAGCCCGGTGTTTTCAGCTCGTTCCCTTGGTGTGCCTGGTGCTGCAGCCAAGGGGAGACTTCCAGAGGGACTGCTGGGTGCCTCCTGTACCTAGGTGACCTCTGGTTTTCCTGTTGGAAGCAAACCTCTCTTGAAATTTGCTGTTAATGAGCTTCAGGCCAGAAATATTGCCCCAGAGCTTGCTTTTTAGCTGGAATCTGTCTTAGATGAGGCTGTTGCTTGAGCTGCTGCAGAGACAGCACTGCCCTTCGTCAGCGCTGCCCTTTTTCCTTTCCCCCTGCTTCAGAGAGGCACATCCAAGCTGCAGATTGCAGTTAAGTCAGAGGTGTCCAAAATTACCGTATCTTGCAGATCTGGGGCGGGACTTCCATTGCTTGAGCCTGTGTCTGAACAGAGGAGCAAGATTTGCTCCTTCTGCTTCCTAGAAATAGGAGGGTTGGAGGAGGATTAGGCTTTGCTTTTTTTGCCAGGATGCACTGGAATCATAGAATTGTCTGGGTTGGAAGGGACCTCAGAGATCATCATGTCCAACCCTTGACCCACTGCTGCAGTTGCAAGACCATGGCACTGAGTGCCACATCCAGTCTCTTTTTAAATATCTCCAGGGACGGAGAATCCACCACTTCCCTGGAAAGTCCATTCCAATGCCTGACCACCCTCTCCGTGAAGAAATTCTTTCTAATATTCAACCTAAACTTCCCCTGGCACAACTTAAAACCATTTCCTCTTGTCTTGTTGAAAGTTGCCTGGGAAAAGAGCCCAACCCCCCCTGGCTCCAGCCTCCTTTCAGGGAGTTGTAGAGAGCGATGAGGTCTCCCCTGAGCCTCCTCTTCTCCAGGCTGAACACCCCCAGCTCCCTCAGCCTCTCCTCACAGGACTTGTGCTGGAGTCCCTTCACCAGCCTGGTTGCCCTAAGGGAAGGAGCCCTGATTGTGGGATCACCTTTTTTAATCACAGTTCCTCAGAGATAAGTCACTGCACCAGAAGTGCTGGTGTTTCAGACACTGGCCTGTGGGAAGCATGGTAGAGGCTCAGCTCAGCCATGGTGGCAACAAACAAGGGCTGAAGGAAGGCTGTGGAGGTGGGTAGCTGCTGTTTCTGGCACATGTGGTGACCTCTCCATGCCTCAGGAAGGAGAGTGATGCGGGGTGGAAAGTTTCTGCCCAGTAATGGAGTTCAGTGTTTTCCTGACCTGAGGGCAACTGGGTAGGAAGCTTGGCTGGGAATGGCTCATCATAAGACTGTCATCAGTTGGTTGAAGTCAATACCAATTACCAGGCTATTAATTAAAAAAATATGGCTGCTGAGAATAATGATTATAACCCTTTATTTTCAGGCAGTCACTGCATGCATCTACTATGAATTAGAGCTCTTTACATTCAGTAACTCGTAAAGGCTATGCACCCTTAAACATCTCTTTTAAGTGCTATAGTAAAGTCTTTTGAAGTGTTAGGATGGGCTTTTTCTTCAGAATTGGCTTTCTCCTGCCTTCAGGAATCTTGTCTGACTTGAGACTCCCTGTTCATTCATCTGCTGTCTGAGAAACATTGAAAGTCTCTTAAACCCACCGTATCATTAATGGGTGAATGTTCAGTCAAGGCATGGAAACCCGCCTGATCTCATCTCTCATTCCCAAGAAAGTTTTCTGGCATTCTGCTGAATGTTCCCATGCTTTCATCTGTGGGAAAGAGATGCTGGATCAGTCACCCTTCTTTCCTGGCATCAAGATGAGAGCCTGGTGCAAATATTACTGTGTGTGAGTTGTCTCATGGGGTGAGCCTCACGACTGTCTGGTTGCCTTGTCCTGGAGGAGGGAGCTAGGGGCTGGCATGTTCCTATGAGGCTGGGAGTGTTTGCTCAAGCAATTCTTGTGCTGGACCTGTGCCTTTGATGGGTTTCCAGGGTGATCTGGTAGATACCTTTCCATGCTCACAGTGGGGTCACAGACTGTGCTGGGAGAGAGGAGCAGAGGGAGGTAGTGAAAGAGCTACCTGCATAGATGTATACTGTGGGTCAGCTCATAAAGCATGGCTTTAATTTGGTGGTGCCTGACTTCTGTTCTGCACCTGAGGCACAAGAGAGAAGAGCTGCCTGGCTTTGGTTTACAGTTCACCAGCCAAATGTAGAGACAGCTCCTTGCCTCCAAGCCTCCTGTCTCCCTATACATCTAAGGCAGTGTGGGTGGCCCTACAGTGCTGTTCAGCTCTGCCCAGAAAAAAGCACAGTTCCTCCATTGCTGAAACACAACTCGATGGATTTGGGGGCATGAATCCTCCTCGTGGATGCACGTAGCCCTGGCTCCATCACCGCTGGGCAGGACAGATGTGAATCCACGTGCACCAGTGACGCAGGCAAACTGGATTTGGCCAGCTGCCAGGGCTTTGAATGTTCATTTTGGGGGAGGGAGAGCGAGAAGGAGGGCAGAAGAAGGGAAAACCTGCCCTCTGTGTGCTCCTGGTGCTGAGGTGCCTGAGGAAGGAGGGGGCACTGCCAGCAGAGGAAGAGCCAGGGCAGGGCTGCTGCTTTGCCAGGAGGTCCTTTCCCTGTTTGATGGCAGAGTTATAATATTGTGGGGCCAATGCACAGGAGCCCAGATGGAGCTGTTTGTCCTTTTGCTGCATCTGATGGATTTGTGTGCGCCAGTGTGTGTCTGTGTTGCTTTGTTTTTCCATGTGTGTTTTTTAGTAATAATCTCCTCCAAGGTTACAGAGATATCATTTGTCAGGCAAGCTGACAGAGCTCTTTCTTACTATGGGATTACATAAGAGAACACAGGCTTTATTACCATTTTAGGGCGTATTAGCATTGTGGATTATTTCCGTAGAGACTGAACACAGTGGCAGCTTTCACCCTGGGCTGCCTCGACCTTCCTCCCCTGTACCTCTTACTTTAAAAAAATAATATTCATTAACAAATACACAAGTGGAAAGCATCCTGTGAAGCCCAGTCTGTGATCAATGGTTTGTGTGAAGGGCTGACTCAAGTGCCAACAGAGCATCGCAAGCCTGCACAGACAGAAGGAGGAATTTCAAAAAGAAAGCAAGCAGATGTGCCTTCTTTATTCCTGATCATCTGTGTGCCTTCTTGGGAACCTAGAGAGAACTGCTGCTCTTGCCTTGGTCATTCATTGCCTGTGGGGTCAAGGCAGGTCAGGTTGATGCTTCATGTCTCAATTGTCTGTAAAATAGAAGTTTTGATTACACCTGGGTATGCTGTTAGGAAGAGTAACTCACAAACCTATGATTTACTCGCAGCATCTTTTCTGTGAAAAAAACCTGATCCTTAAACAGCCTTCTCAGATAGGCTGTGCATCTTTTGAACTGGCAGTAGAGTAGGAAAGGACTGTGGAGCATTGCTGTAATTAAATGGAACTGCACATTCCTCCCTTGGAAAAGCATCTTGCCATACATTTAAGTTCTGCATTTCTGTTGTGCGCTGTAAGCAGGCTGTGGTGAGCTCTCATCCACGGATAGACTAGCAGGGATATGTGGGGTCTTTTCCCTTTTCCATCAAAACTTGCTGAAATGTTCTTCCTCAGCGAGCTTAGAGAAGCACTGACCTCTAAATCTGGAAACTGGTTTCCCCATCCTTGCTGCGCCTCTGCTACAGCAAAAGTATTGGTATTTCTCATAGCCTGGCAGACATGTTAATGGGATATTTTTTGCCTTCATCTGTGCTGGAGGTGTCCATTACATGAAGCAGTTAATGGTGAGTCTCAAGATGCTCTGTGCCAAGCCAGTAGTGGAGCTGATAGACACGACTGCAGCTGCCAGTTCACTGGTCAGTGACGAGTCTGCAGGTTTGGAAGGGAAGCTTTGATTTCACTTCTTGCTTAGTCTTCTCAGGGTTCATAAGCCATCTGATTAGTGGTTTTTTTTTTTTTTTCTGATGCTGCTTGTATGTTGTTACCTCTAACGTGAAAACTGTACTAGATGCTGAGAAACTCCCAGCTTAGGGAACACTTGCAACATTTGCACTACAGTGGTATGTCACAACTATCCCCCAGGGCCAGTCTTAGAAGAGAGCAATCAGCCAGCTAACTGCATCTGTGATAAAGCTTGATGCTCTGCTTCTTGAATGCTTCTGTTCTGGCCTGTACCCTGGTGAGAGCTGCATGTACATGCCTTTACTCTTACCAGCAAAACCAGCCAGTGAAGGCTGTTGTAGTAAATTAAGCAGATATTCTGCTGCTCAAGAAGCTTTTTGTTCCTCTTTGAAAGAATAAGTTTAACCAGAGCACTGAGGAAGCAGCTGTCCTGTTGTGACCCCAGCAATTGCATAATTTCTGTGATTTACCAGCACAATGTATGATCACTAATAGCATCCTTACCCAGATGGTGAACTGAAAACTGTGGTTTTTACATGTAGGCTAATTGCACCCAAGTTTTGGCATCTCTGCTGGCATTTGAAAATATTAGGTATATTTATTGCCTGTAAATATTCTCTTTGCTTCTTGAGTAGGTCTAAGGCAGGAAAAAAAAAAAGTGAAGTTCTCTTCTTTGTGGCCTGCCTGAGCTTACCATCCTTGTCTTCTCTTCTGTTCCAGTCTCACATTTTCTTCTTGTTAAAAAGGCATAAAAGGTTTTAAAGTTCCTGAGAGACTCAAATTTCTAGACAGGCTCATGGCTGTGTAGGTAAGAGAATACTTTGCTCACACGTATGATGGTTTTAGATCTTTAAAGTCTTTCAGCTGGATTCTTAATATAATTCTAGGATCCTGACTGGCCAACAGAAAGTGTCCTATGGTCTTTACTTTCTACAAGGGAGGCCAAATGTGTTGTTTTAAAGACTAATCTCAGCCTTTTGAAAAGTCTGTAGGATTCTGCTGTAATGCCTTAGCCTACCCAAACTGGGCTGCTACAGCAGACCCCAGTAACACAAACCTTTTGTGGGAAACAGCCTATGGAAATGCTGTTTGGGCTGGAATAAAATTTCATATGCAATTGAACTACTGAGACCTTATAAAATGTCAGTGATATGTATTCTTAGCACCCACCTCATTTACTGCTGCTTGTGGAGGTGATCACATTGACAGGATTCACATGTGTCAGAGCATGAAGACCCTACTCCCAGTGGCTGGAAACCTTACCCAGAGATCTGACTTTCCCTCAGCTGAAAACAAAACAGTGAGAAAGAGCTTTCTTAGGTTAAATTTTCTACAGTTCAAAAAATACTTGCACTAGGATGTCTCTTACCAGCTTTCTGAAATCACTAGGGAGTCCCTTAAACATCTGATCCTAGGCTCTGCCCTGCTCTGCAGGGCTTAGGGCACACCCTGTTCTTCCTGGTGGCTACACCAGCATCCAAACACTACACCACTTTGTTCTGTTTCTTGAAGATTTTGGGTAGTTGCAGGTGGGCTGCAAGTGTGTGTGCCTTGGACTGATGACTGAATGAGCACATCTGGAGGCATATGCAAGCAGATATGGGGCTGTCTGTATTTCTCATGTCAACACACACAATATGCATTCTTCCAGAGGCCTCAGGGAAGGGCACACATCTGAATGCTGGATTATCTGTGGCAATGATTGGTATCTATTTATCACAGCTACTACGAAAGTGAGATAGAAGGACGTTCTTCCTACCACAGCAGTTCCAGGAGTATCTTCACCTAATACCGGTTCATCATGTGACACTAATCAATTTCCTTTGATGCTTAGTTGGATTGCATCTGCAGAACTACAGGGAGTAAATAGGTATCATTTCTGTCTCTTGTGGTCCTCAAACCCCCTTTTACCTAAGTTCTGACTGCAGATTCTCTAGTGTCCACAGCTGCTGAATTTTTAGGAAGCTATCCATCTCAAACCTTACTACCTTGTGTCTTGCCTAAGGCATCTGCAAATTTTGGTGCAGTGGAAGCCTTGCAAAAATGTTTGTTAGTAATGAGGGTGACCACTTGGGGGATTATCACAGTTTAGGTCCAGCTGGTATTAACCAGGCTTCTTCTCACTCACCGCCCACTGTGGGGTAGGGAGGAGAAGATCTACCCAAAAGCTTGTTAATCAGGACAAAGATAGGGACGTTTGCATTTCCCAGTTACAGTAACAGGCAAAACCAGACAGATTCAACTTGGGAAGACAAAAACCTATTTAATCTGTCATGAGAAAGAAAACATGACCAGATCTTATTACCTCACTCCCCCCTTCACCCCACCCCTGCCTTCTTCTCAGGCCCAAATTGCTTCACCACTCAGCGGCACAGGGGATGGGCAGTGGGGTTTTGGGTCAGTTCACCACGTTGTCTCTCCTGCACATTTTCCTCAGATGGAGGAACTCCTCAGCCTTCCCCCTCCCCAGCATGGAGAGGGGGATTCTCTCACATTGGAGAGAACCCCTCCAACCCCTTCACAAACCCGTCCAATATGAGTCCCTCAGGCACAGACTGCTCCAGCCTGGGCTGCACACAGAGTCACGGCTGCTTTGGGAACAGTCACCTCCTCTGGTATGGGGTCCTCCATGGATGCAGATCCACATCTGCCCCTCTCTGTGATCCCACACAGGCTGCAGCTTCATGTCTGTCCACTTGTGACACATCAGGGGCTACAAATCCATGTCTACCCCTCTGTGATCCTTCAGGCACTACTCCACCCTGCTCCTCCATGTGCTGCAGGGGCACAGCTGCCATCTCACCACAGGCTGTGGGGAAATCTCTGCTCAGGCACCTTTCCCCCTCCTTCTTCACTGACCTTGATGTCTTCATTCTGACATTCCTTTCACCACCTCCTCTCCTCTCCAGGTCTTTTTTTTTATACCTTTGCAGTTTTGTTTTCCCTTTCTTGAATATGTTACTTGCAGAGGAACATCCAGCTTCCCATATCTTCTCAGCCTTGTCCAGAGCTGGGTCCAAGATTTAAATCAAGGAGCTTCCAGCAGCTTCTCACAGGAGCCAACCTTGTGGTCTCCTGGGCTTCCAAAACACCACTGCACTAACACAAAACAGGACCTCTCAATTGACCTCTCTCAGAGAGGCGCTCTGTGCATGCAAGCTACAGCTTTGGGAGCCAAAGGTGTAACTTAATTCTTCCTCCTCTGTGTTTGTCTTTGAGAAAATCCCTCACCAAAGTAAGTGTGCATGAGGACCTGATGTGCATCAGACCTGCTGCACCTGGATGTTTCCTTAATGGAAGCAGCATAGCAAAGCTGGTGTGTCCTAGCTGCAAGCAGGCTTGCACACTATGTGGGCAAAGTTGTTCTTTTTTATAAGTCATTACATTGTTCCTGTACAGGGATGATGAAACTCTAAAAAGGCTTCACTAATAGACAAATTTCCCTCTTCCTGCCCTTACAGTTTTACCAGGTGAAAAAAAAAGACAATTTTTTTTGAGAGGCACCCAGTCATGTAATTGTCCTGTGGGTATTGTGTTGGCATGACCCCTGTGTGGCTCATGATATACCATGCAACCTGGAAGAAGCTTTGTCCAATATGAAATTCCTTATTTACCTGCCCTGAGTGTTTCTGCATTCAACCACAGTGGGAGACCTCTCAGGGACCTTAGCAGCCAGCTGTGGAGTAGTTTTTCACATCTGTTCCAAAGGACACTGGTTGTGATACCAACCCCTTCATGCCTGCATAGTATTAAGTCTTGCTCTTAAAAATTGTCTTTTCTAGACATTTGTTTTTATTTCTTGTAGGATTTGAGCATTATATGTATGGTGTATTTATACTCACTATACCTCTAAGAGTTGGTTTATTGTCAAAAGTATTTGTGAAACAGTTTGTGAAATAAAGACAATTAGTTGCTTGCCTTTAGGCAAATTATATGGTATTTGGTGATCTGAATATTCCTCTGCATGGGCTTTCCTCTCTGTTAAGATCCTTTGAACTGTGCCTGAGTTTGATGCCTTGAGTAGGCAGTGTGACTGCTATTCCAGGTGGCTTCCAGGGCTACATGTATTGTGTGTAGCACAGAAAGAAGGGTCCAGAATCTGAGCCTTCAATCTCAGAAAAGCACCCTTATTTCAGAGCTGTCCTGCCTTGCCAGGTACATTGACATCAACATTTCCATTTGTGGAACCCAGTTTGTCTTGCAGCAAGGAAAAGACCACCTTCTGACTTATAAATTGAGCACATTTAATGGCGAGCAGCACAGGAGGAGTAATTATTAATAATTATTTGCATAACAATAGCCTTTCTTCCATAGATCTCGCAAAGCTGGGCAAACATGAATTAATTCAACCTTAAACTACCCACATGGGAGGACGCGAAGTATCATTATACACATGAACAGTTTCTCTGCATGATTTTACTAATTATAGTATAGCGCTTAGGTGTTGTTATATGTCCTATACAAGACAGTAAATAACATTTTAGAGAGAAGAACAAAGGGCATTTCTTACCCAACCAGACACTTTTGCCAGCACTCACACTGTATTCTCCAGCAATGGGGAGAATTACCGCAGCAGAAGGTGGAGGAAATGGGCCATCAATGGGCAGCATGGCCAGAGCTATAAATAGCTGAAATGCATTGCCTAAACCCCATAGATGTGGGCCTATGAAAGAACTGGATTTAGATAACAACTCAAGTGGCACATCCTCCACTGTAACAGAACAGCTTTTGCCTTTCTCCATTGCTTGGAAGATTTCCATTCCTGATCCTAGCAAGTGTTCCCAAAAGGATGAGTTGTTCCAGTAGTACTGCCTTAAGATGTTACCGGGCTGGTCCAATGAGATGTGGGAGCACCTTCTGCTTCTTGATACTTTGGACATTAGGAAAGCAGCTACTGCAGCAAAGCCCTAGGGAAGGGCTAGTGAAATACTCTAAGCTGCTTGGCAGCCTGTGTGTAGTTCTCCTTCCTGGCATCTGAGACTTCCACCAAGACCTTTGCCATCCTTTTCCCCCTACTATGCTCAGGGAAAAGAGCTGGCTTTAGGTTTTCCTGAGGACAGCCCAGCAACCGGGCATGGCGGTGTCTGAAATAAATATAGTTTTGGAGGAGAGTTCATTTCCCCTGAATTAATGCAGCCTGACACGGAGCACAGGAACATGTGCCATCTGGTCAGATCTGCCTTGATTTTGTGAACAAGGGGGAGGGTAACTGATACTTTTATGAACTGCAGTTGCTACACAGGCGAAAACAGTAATCCCCTAGGTACTGAAAATGTGAGATGCTAATCTGAAATTAAAATGGGTAAATGCATACAGGCCCAGCAAGGTCATGAAGGTCAAAACCTTGCTCTCTAGAGAAATGAACATTTTATCTTGAGAATTCCTGGGCACAGCCAGGTAGTCCATCAATTTAATAGGAGGCGGTGGGGTAGTGTGTTGGTCTTTTATTTAAAAGCCAAGCTGTATGTGTAGAGTGAAATGTAATTTCCTTCCTTCATCCCATGACGTATGTATGTTCTCTGCAGAGAATTTACTCCTATATTACTTTTCCATGCCCCCTGCCCCACCTTGGGCCCTATTTTCCCATTGTCTTCTGATACCACTGTATAAATTGGGCCAGAGGACGTCTCTTTCACGCCTCCTCAGCTAGAGAGCAGACATCTAATTCCACTCTCACCAGTAGTCCTGCCGAGCATGTAATGAAATGGCCAAAATCCACCAATTCTGCCTGGGAGGGAGTCCGAAACCATTCAATGGTATGTTGTAATGTGAGCCGTGATGGCAGGGAACCTGGAGGAGATCCTCATCTCTTACCCTTGCACTGCCTGTGAGATCAGGGCTTGCATGTTCACAAGCAGTGGGCAAGGATTCTGCACAAGCTGCTGGAGTGTTCAAGACAGCCCACGTGTGCCCCACGGCAATGGCTAGGAAGTCACTGTTGGCCGTGACTTTGCTACAGGGTGGGCTCTTAAGTCCAGCCATGCTGGCCTTAATTTAGCAGATAATGGCTGAGTAACCCAGAGGCATATGGAAGGCAGGAACAGAAAGTGTTTGCCTTGTTTTCTTAACAAAATTACTGTCTGGACGAGTGCCTTGCAGATTTCCAGCCATCGTCCTGTAGTACAAAATAGCAATGAGTGCTCTGGAGGTTCTCTGCAGCTCAGGCAAGGCAGGCCTGCAGTGTCATCAAGAGCAAAGAGGAGAGCAGGAGAGTGGTAAAGACCTATTTTCATATGCAGCAAAAGCTGTCAGGGTGCTGGGTGAGATGCAATTAATAAATAATAACCTCCTCTTACCTCTGTGAGGTTTGTAGTGCCTGGGCTGTTTGGGGGTAAAACCTGCTGTCTTCTCACATAGGTTTAGAGTGAAACAGAGAAACAGAACAACAGACATGGTCATTGCACTTCTTCTAGGGGAGGTTGCACACATGTATGCCTGAAGTCTCTGTCACTGAGGAATTCGTTTCCCCAAAATACAGCCCCTCACCTCCCACCCAAGGGGGGTAACTTGTCTGCTGCAATTAGATCATCCCTTGCTGCTGTGGGCTCAGCCACTGGGTGGCCAGTGGTCAAGCATAGGAAGCCAGTGTGCCCCACCTGGCCTCAGGGTGAGCAGTGACAAAGACCACTACTGGGAGTCGTGTTTTCTGTGGAGTTAGTTTAGGATAAAATTTCACCTCTTCTGGTCATGGAAGGTGCAGGAGGAGAACCTCAACGCATTCCTCCCATTCTCAGGTGGAGTAAAATTTGCCTGACTTTTTAGGGGAAAGCACATCACAATGCTTGAGTGAGAGACGTTATAAAAAAGGGTGAACTTTTATCTGGCCTGCAAAGCCAGATAAAGGGCCAGGGTTTAGTCTTAATTCATGACAGGGAGATTCTGGCACAGAAATTTCCATCAGTTTCATGAATGCTGAGCTCTGATTATCTGTGCAAAGGGTACATTGCTGTAAAGATAATCTATTTATTCCACCCCACCTTCAGCTTTTCTCTTGGAAAGGAAATCTCCCCCAAACCAAGGAAATTTAAATCCCTCTTCTTTTTTACCTTTTTTCCTTTTGCTTCCAACCTTGGTTTTTTTTTGTTTTTTTTGGACCAGAATGCCCTATAGAATCACACAAAGGTCTTTTATTTATGTTTGGCTAGGGGCTGACCAGATGCCCCAGCTTGTGAAATAATCACCATCTGTTGATTGTAATCACAAGGCAAAAGCCAAAAGCCTGGAAGGTTTTTCAATGATGTATTCAAAGAAATGCAGCTTGACTTTTCTGAATAAAAACAAAAGGTTCTGCTTTGGGTCAGACTTATTTTTTTAATACCACCCTGTGTGCTGAATGCCTATTAATAGCTCTGCTACTCATACCCTCTCTATCAGAAGCAATTTTGCTTTCCTCTTTCATTTTATATTTTCATTGATGCCTGAGAAGGTGGCACCATTGGTGTGCCTTGGTGCATTGGGTCCATCCTCTGGAGCTTGGCACTTTGGTGGGGAGCATGCTGGTCTGAGGTCCTATACACAGTGAATTTCTTCTCTCCCTCTTTTTGTCTCTCTGACATCTTGCCATTCTCACATCAGTCACAGATGTCTTTGGGGAAGAAGGACAATGGCAAATACTGCAGGTGCAGTGAGAATCAATAATTCATTTAATCATAAATTAATAAATGATGATGCTGCTTGGGGAGAAGGGAAGGAAAAGAAAGAACATTAATACAGTGGTTTCCAGATCAATTCCACAGCTCTGAGAGACTGAAGAAAGGCTTCAGAGGGCTTGAACTTGATAACTGTCAAGGTCTGTAGGATTCCCTCACAACTGGTATTACTGCTTCTCGGGTTTAATTCAGTGATACAGCTGTTATCTTCACCCCTCTCTTTGAAACCTGAAGGCTGCTTAACTCCAGTATTTGCATGACAAGGAGCAAAATGCCTCTGGGTGGGGCAATTGAGCTGTACAGAATCCTGAATTGCTTCTGCCAGACATTAAGAGGAAGGTAGGCTTCCAATCCTGAACCCCAAACACCTGAGTTTGCTTCTCTGGGACCCACTGGGGGCAACTGAGCATTGTTGTCACTGGGTAACCTGGGAACACTTAGTGCTGTGCTGGACCTGGCCCTGCCCAAAATACAAGGTGTGGAATGCATGTGTGCATCTCATCTGCTTAAGTCTACAGCATATGAAGGCAGGATAAGCCAGGATTTAGCCATCAGAATTTTAGGAATGAATGTAATGAAGATACTAAGTGTATTAACCTCCAGAAGACATCTCACAGGCAGGCAATATCCATTTAATTCCACAAGTGGACACAGGCTCTGAAAATCCCTATCACAGCAGGTCCTTCAGCCTGCACTAAGGGGTGTAAGGAGTAGCCCAATTTGTCACATGAGTTGCCACCAAGGAGCATCACTTACCAGTCTTCTCCCCAGTGTACTCTGTCCTTGTGCCCGAAGTAGCACAAACCCTTTGCAGCAGTTTAGATAAAAGTCCTCAGGGCTTCTAAGAGCTGTTAACTTTTTTCTTCTTTTTTGGCTCTTTAATAACAGATACTGACAACACCTGACCTGTGTTGTTGATTTGTCTTTTTCAAAATACGTAGGACCCCAAAGATATTACTCCCTGGATTTAGTCCTTTGTGGGCCTATCTGGAGTTTGAGTTGTCTACATTCCACGGAGAGATAAGGATGTTCATTTTTGTCATTGTCCAGAAGAAGTGGTCAGGTCTGTTTAAGAAGGTAGAACTAAAGGAATTCAGAAACTGTGCCCCTCTCCCAGTCCTTCTTTTGACGAGTAGGCATCTGAAAACATGACCTCCCTAGGGACAAGACACCTTTATTATGTATTTGTATGTGACTGTATTAATAATGGTAATGAATAGTGGAATGGGAACCTTAGTATCTCTTTTGTGTGACTATGCATGTTGCTAATGGGCATAAGATTAGCCAGAGCTGCTGAAACCTGATGTTTAGCCTTAGAAATGGTCTGAATTGGTGCCAGGGAAGGTTATGGAGCAGGTCATCTTGAGTGCCATCACCCGGTACATATGAGGCAACCAGGTGATTAGGCCCAGTCAGTATAGGTTTATGAAAGGCAGGTCCTGTCTAACTAACCTGATCTCCTTCTACAACAAGATGACTCGCCTAGTGGATGAAGGAAGAGCTGTGGACATTGTCTATCTGGACTTTAGTAAAGCCTTTGACACTGTCTGCCACAGCATTCTTCTTCAGAAACTTTTGGCACAAGGCTTGGATAAATACACTCTGTCTGGGTGGCCAGGCTGAAAGAATGGTGTTAAGTGGAACTAAATCTGGTCCCAGTCAGTGTCTCCGAGGGTTCACTAGTAGAGTATCTTTAGTATCTTCATTAATGATCTGTATGAGGGGATTGAGTACACCCTCAGTAAATGTGCAGATGACACCAAACTGGGTGGCTATGTTGATCTGCTGGAGGCTAGGGAAGCCTTACAGTGGGACTTAGCCAGGTTGGGTCAATGGGCCAAGGTTAATTGTGTGGGGTTTAACAAGGACAAATGCCAGGTCCTGCACCTGGGTCATAATCAACCCATGGTAAGGTACAGACTTGGGGATGGGTGTTTTTTTTAACCAAGTTGGAAAGGGACCTGGGGGTATTGGTTGACATCAGCTAAACAGGAGTCAGCAGTGTGTGCAGGTGGCCAAGAAGGCCAGTGGCATCCTGGCTTGTATTAGGAACACTGTGGCCAGCAGGAATAGGGAGGTGATCATCCCTCTGTACTCAGCTCTGGTGAGGCCACATCTTGAATATTGCTTTTAATTCTGGGCACTATAAGAAGGGCATAGAAGTGCTCAACTGTGTCCAGAAAGGGGCAACAAAACTCATTAAGGACCTGGAGCACAAGTCCTGTGAGGAGTGGCTGAGGGAGCTGGGGGTGTTCAGTCTGAAGAGGAGGAGGCTGAGAGGAGACTTCATTGCTCTCTTCAACCACCTCAAGGGAGGTTGGAGCCAGGAGGGAAACAGCCTCTTCTCCTTGGTGGTGTGTGACAGGACCACAGGAAATGGATGCAAGCTATGCCTGAGGAGGTTTGGGCTGGATATTAGGAAACATTTTTTCTCTGAAAGTGTTGTCAGACATTGGAATAGTCTGCCCAGGACAGTGGTGGAGCCACCATCCCTGGAGTTATTTAAACAGCATGTGGACGTGGTCCTTAGGGACATGGTTTAGTGGTGAGCTTTCAGTGTTGGTCAAAGGTCGGACTGGATGATGCTGAAGGTCTCTTTCAAACAAAGATATTCTGTGATTCTGTGAATTCTGCCCAGTGCTCATATACTGGGTAAAGTGTCTATTTTCCCTAGAAGGAAGGACCGAATCACTGCAACCAAGAATGCTGCTGTAGTTATGGAGCCCAGTGCCAAGACTGGGAGAGAGGGAAAGGATTTAAAAAATACTGTCCTTGATTGCACTCAGAGTACCTGTTTTCTATGCCCTATTTTTTCCCTTTTCTTGAATTACTTCTAATTTGCTCTGATACAGAAGCAGACCTGACCAATTTAATTCCTAATATAAGGTATATTCTTCTTTTTCCCCCCTAGTTTAATCTCCTAACTCCTAGTTATTACCTCCTCTCACTCTGCAGTATTCACATGCATTAAGTATATTTTACAATTTACTTCCTTGGGGTTGTTTCTTAATAAGCTGTACACATTTAGTCCTCCCTAGCCTTATTCATATATTCTTCCAGATATGTTTATCAATCACCTCTGATTTTTTCCTGGTTTGTGACCCATTTTTTGCTGATGAGGAAGAACTGATGGAAGGAAAAAAATTGAATCCTTGGGCTGGTTCCACTGAAATGGTGCAGAAGTTCTTTCCTCTCTCTCTTTGATGTGATGGGATGCTCCTCAGTTCACTACCCAAAACCACAAGAACTGGTTTTGCTAATATAGGACATCAAGATTTTTTATTTGCTTTTTTCTATAACCTTAAGTCTCAGAGATGAAAACAGCTTCTGTGCTTTCTCCCTCCTGCTAAGCATCCATCTTTTGGATTGTTGGTCTCTAGGGACATTACCTGCATTTTTCTATTTTGTTGGATACAGCTTGCAGTTTTGATGAGTCTCGATTCAGTCATTCTCTGTCCCACTCATGCTACTCTCTGCTTTAGCTTTCGGACCATTGCCCATGCATGCTTAATTTTAAGAAGCTCTGTTCTCATCGAGGGCCTGTTTCTTTGTCTTCCACTGTACTTGCAATCTCTCTGTAGGGCATCAGCTGCAAATTTCAAGGACAGTTAATGCTGGTTTTCTGTGACAATGGTTTAATAAGACCAACGTGGATGCAAACTCTTTGGCACATCATCTGTCATTTCCCAGTCTAACAAATCATATTTTATTTTGGTACCTCTGACAGTTTTTTGATCTGTGGGCTGTTGGTTCTGGTCAAACTGATGCAGTAGGACATTGTCAGATCCTTCAAATTCCTAGAGCTGCTCTCTTTACTGCCTTTTCTCTGGGTGCTAGCTGTACAGGTGTATTAAAAAACAAATAACTTTCACTTGTGTATTTCATGTGATTTTATTATTTAGATTTTTAATGACTCTTCATCTTTGTTTCATTATTTCACTAAGGATAGATATTGACTTGGAATTAAACATTGCCAACTCTATTCCTTATTGAAAATCTTTAATATGTTTGCTTTTTGGTTGGTTTTGTGGAACCCCCTTAGGTCATTGTAAATTGTCAGATTATTTGTCACTGGGATAATATGTTTGTCAATGCCTTTCCATGACAAATCAGACTCCTGATCTTGCATACATTTATTCAGGTGTTTATATGTATAGGTTGCTCAACTTTCAGCCCTTTATTAATTTTGTTGAAGTAAAAAATACATTTTAAAATGTGTCTGTCTTTTCTGGATTAAATTCTAGGATGTAATTTGCTTTATTTGGTATGTGAACTTCATTCTTCAAGTTCATTTTGCATCTGCTTTTGTAAAACTTGTTTTTTTTTCCTCCATTCTAGTGCAAACTTCCTCTCTTTTTTCTTCTGGCTAATGACAGATTTTAAAAAGCTGCTCAGCCATTCCTAAATCATTAATTTCATCCTCATCCTCATTTATTAATGAACCTACCTTCTTTCTGGTACTGCTTCTCCTCCTGATGAATTTGTAAATCCCTTCTTATTCCCTTCAGTGCCTTAGGCAATTCATTTGCTTTTTTCCTCTCTCCCTTATCTTTTTCCTACAGCCTTAACTGACTCTGTATGTTCTTGTTTAGTCACAATCATCACTTCTATTTGCAGCACAGGACTCCTCTTGTGATTTTCTTAATGAAAATGCATCAGCAGGAAAATGTGCTGTACAGTGCAATAAGATCTGAAGTGTTTTATTTCTAAGTTATGTGTGGTGGAACCTTCTCAGGGGCAATTTATGTTGGGAACAATTGCAGTGTGGCAAAGCCAGTGTTTTAGTTTTGTTGTATTTTTGACTTAATTTTTAAAGCTCTCACCATGCCTTAAGCAGGGAAGATGGGCAGACGAGCAAATGGGTATTCCTCTTCTTTCTGAGTGGTTTCATTCACTGTGCTGTGCTTAAGGAGGGTTCTTTTCACCCAAAGAGAGGAGAGGAGAGAGGAAGAGGAGGTAGTCTTTCCATCCTTCCAGGCTCCTTTTCAAGACAGGCTGGCAATGCTTCAATGCAAACATGGTCTTTGTATTCCATCATCATGCTAGGTAGGCAGAAATATGCCATGATCACCAAGACTGTTGCTAGCAGAGATGGCAAACCTGCCATTGGGCAGCAAGGTTGGAGACCGGTTGGTGAAGGAGCTGCTTCACAAGGTCAGGAAACAAATTAACTTAGTGGCTAAATTCAGGGACTCATAAGAGAACACTCATTCAGCCAGAGCTGATCTTGTGACCTGGAAAGATGCCTGTAACTCAGCTCATGTGAATAAGGCTGTGCCACTGACCTGCCCTGTGACCTCGGAGAAGTTTCTCCTATGTTCAGTTTCTCCTGATTTCTTCTCATCATTTATAAAAGGGGGACAGTAATACAGGGTTATGAGGGATTGGCCAGCTACAGTTTGTGAAATGCTCCATTAACCAGGTCTGAAACAGCAATGTTTCTTTCCTGTAGGAAGTGACTATGAAGGTTTTGGTGGGGCAGGGCCCTGGCTGAAGTGGGTTGTGTTCAGTGGTCCCAAATACCTCATTCAGGGATGCTTTTACTCACCTTTCTCCCTCTCAGCCCTTCTGTGTGGGTGCCACAGAGAGCAGCTATAGATAAACAAAGTGTAATGAGGTCACAAGTTCTCATGTGCCTCTGGGACCAGAATAGTACCAGCTGTTGCTTCTTCATGTTCTCACATCACTCCTGGTATCCTTTCATACTTCCTGAAAATGGACAAGTCAGGAGTCATGCATGGTACTGAGGAAGTCAAAGAACAAACACAAAATATGCTTAAAAATAGAGGTCACCTCCACAGACCTATACTTGCCCCCTTCATCTCTGCCCCATGGTGTCGTGTTACACGAGGACAGGGAGTCTGCCAGAGCTCTGGTCAGTACATTGGATGTTTGTTCAGAGGGAATATCTTTTTGTTTACATGGGGAAGAGAGAAGCTTAGAGAGGAAACCTGGCAGAGAGCAGTTGGGCTTCGGTTAATCTGCTTAGAAAAACATTAATCGGAGGATCAGATGCTGTCACCAATACTCTTCCCCCCTCAGTTTCTGCCCTCTTTCAGTGCCTTCCTCATCACTGCTCTCCCACTGGCTCCTACTCCTCACACTCCTCTATGTGTCACTCCTCTCCACTGCTGTGAAACTCAGGCAGTAATGAAGGACAAGGAGATTAAAGCAAAATTAACACATAAATTATAAATCCCTGACCTAAATGAAAATTTAAAAATGTATCTTTGGCTGTTTGCTTGCTTCCATAAAATTAGTCTTGTACCCTAGCCAAACTGAATGTAGTCAGGATTTCCCTGGAAATGTCTGGGGTAAATGCCTCCCAAAAGATGAGCAATAGTGGAAGTGTTGTCAGCAGCCACAATTTAGTGGGTGCTCTAAAACGGGAGCCAGGCAGTTCTGTGGTTCGGTGTCTCTTGTGCAGCCAGGATAATAATCCATGCAAGGACATCACCTGTATGGGGAGAAAAGCTCTGGCAGAAGGTGTTACTATTAGTGCCATATTCATCAGCAAGTTGTTGCTTTCCTGCCTGTCATCTGGTGAGCTGGAAAGGGAGCTCAAGTGTTCCATCCTCTAGTTACATGGAGCTGAGGTTGAGGCTGAGTTTACTGGTCTCTGAGCTCTGTTGTTGTAGTGTAACTGTTGTCAGAGGAGTATTTGTTCTACATGCACTGTCGTCTTCTAACATTTTTGTTTTATTAATTTTTCAAGAAAAGCACAAGAACAAAAAGCATCGCAGGGAACAAGATATCAGTACCAACTGGGAGATGAAGAAAGAGGTAGATAGCTACTGCTATCTGCTCTTAATGTTTGTTTTGCATGCATGGTGTTCTCTGTTCT
The DNA here is from genome assembly GCA_023637945.1 of Phaethornis superciliosus. NCBI lineage: Eukaryota > Metazoa > Chordata > Aves > Apodiformes > Trochilidae > Phaethornis > Phaethornis superciliosus. Next base: position 81,177,981 of record JAJQWJ010000001.1, on the reverse strand, counting down.
TGGGTTTTGTTCTCAGATGTGCAACACTTGGTCTCTCGTATAAAGGCATAATCATAGGCAATGCAGGATGTGCAGCGTGGCTTACTTTATTTTGAGGGAAACCTTTAACTTCAGGGATCTACTGGCCTTTGAGCCATTGTTTTAACAGCATTATAGTTGCATTAATTTTGGAGATTTTGCAATCCCATGTTAATCCAAATTCCATTCAAGTCAGTAAATAGACACCCATTGTTTTAAGCTGGGGTTGGTTCAGGTCATTACCCTTCAAATTGTGCTGAGGAAAGGATGGGGATTAAGGGGGAGGATACAGTGGTATATCAGAGCTCAGCTTCTTTTTGTGCTTTCCTGGATGAAATAAAGGGTGTCTGAGAAACAAATTGAGGTGGGTAAATGTTTTTACAGGGGGATTATATTTTTTTTTTTTGTGAGGGCACAGGAGACATGAGGGGAATATGAGGCAACTGCTTAAGGGTGCAGCATTACACACCCCACATGGAAACAACAGAGTGCTTTAGGCAGAGAATTTTCAGTGCATCATCTCCTCCGCAGGGAGATGTTGCCCTCTTCTATTCCCTCCTGCTGCGCTACTGCACTGAAGAAAAAGTGAGAACCTACCTCTCGTTCTTCTCAATCTGCTTTAGAGGAAGATCTGGAAGTGGTGTGGTTCTCCTGCTTATGTATGTACATGAGCAGATGCACTCAGTTATTTCAGAAAATGTGGCTTTAATGTTGGTGCACTCCATCTCTGCTTGGCATGCCCCATGTAAACCCCCAGCCAGTGGGGTGCACTGTGACCCAGCTGCCCACTGTCCAAGTGTCCAGGTGGGCAGAAGTGCCTTCTGCTTGTGCCCTATGGATCCTCACAGGCCTCCCTTCCCTAATGAATTTTTAGTGCTGATCTCATTACCCTGTAATATAGCATGAAGCCTTGATGCTCTGGGACAACAGCTGCAAAAGACACAGACTTGAGCATTGGCCCTGCAACCAACAAGTGGACATAAGATTTCCAGAAGGCTGTGTCCAGATGTTGTGCCAGCAAGGCAGAGTTAGCACAAATTCTTGCATTTTGGCTTCTTCCCAGCAAGTGGTAGGTAGAGAGCCAGTAAGCCTCACAAAGACGTGTGCCTTTGTCAGTGGGCCCATGTACATGAACTGCTCTCTTGCTCCTGGCCAGGAGCTGGGGCTCTGATGCCTGCTGGATGAGGTTATAGTGCCAAATCAGTGCACTTAGGGAGTTTGTCTGCCTGGATAAAAGAAGATGTAATGACACCGCTGCACCCATTGCATTCAGCATGAATAAGAGTCAGAGGGAATATGTAGTAGCACAGGTCTCACTGTGAGCTGCTATCAGGAAAGTACACACTGCCCTTTCCAGCATGGCATCCCTTATGGTTTTAGCATGCTGGATTAAACCTAGTACAGACATATGGACTGACACTGTGTCTGAATTATCCTTTCACTGAGGACAAATATCATCAGTGCTGATATTTGCTAGGAAGTCTGGAAAGGAAACTTTCAGAAAAACACAGGGACTCGGGTAAAAATGTACCTTGGTGTCAGTCCTGCAAGCTAAGATGATGACCTCTTCTTCATCTCTGAAGCTGGACATCAGTCTGGCAAGCTGTTGAGCCAAGGGCTTTGTGTTGGTGTCACCCTCCAGCTGCTCACATCTTTATGTAAAGTAGGAAAGCTCTAGCAAGCAGAGCTTACCTTTCTCTCCTGGAAGAAGCAGGATAATTTTTCTTCCTACTTTTTCTCCCTGCCTGTGGAAGTTAGGCTTCTCCTATCAAATCTGCTGGATTGAGGAGTGAAAAGATTTTAAAAGGGCAAGGAGGTTTGAGACCTCTTGTCATGCTCCGTTCATCCTGGAAGGAGGTTTCTTATCTATGGTTGTTCTCTGCCCAAGATTAGCCACTGCTTTTTTCAGTCTCTTAACAGCAGGGCCTTTTCTGAGCCTTACCTCAGGCTTGTTTAGCCCCATAACTGTGCTAAGAGTTGGCATTTGGATTGAAACAGATGATCAGAGAAAGATGTCCGAAGAGGCATCTTTTTCCATGTAACTCCTCTCTGGAGTGTCATGAAGAGAGGGATGAAGAAAGAGTTACTTGCCACCAACTTCTCACCTTGCCCAGGGTGTAGCCACTGGTTTCATTGCTTATAGTCAAGATCTAAAATGACACAGTTCAACCGGATGTGCTCCATCTCGTGTCTCAGTTCTTTAAGTTGATATGAATGGTGGATAGTGGGTTGTTGGACTTAGGAGGGGGATTGGAAGCACTGGGGAGATTGCACCTCCCAGTGTGGCCATATACAATACACACACTGCTGCTGAACAAGCTATAGGTCTCTGGGATGAAGTGGGCTTCCTATATATCCTTTTTTTTTTTTTTTTTTTTTTTTTTTTTTTCCTGTGGCCTCCTTCATCTCTCCTGGAGCTTGTAGATAGAGCTGTAAAAAGACAGAGCTGCAGAAGCTCGAGCAGATCTTAGGGCATCTTTTTTACGCCAGTGATACCTGGACTGTGGTCTGTGAAACTGAGGTGAGCACAAGGCAGATAAATTGTATAAAACAGCAGCTTTTACAAACTCAATGGTTTCATGTGGCTGCTCTCCAAAAATGAGATAGTGGGTAGTGGGCTAAGTCTTCAGGCACCACTGATCTTGTCTGCGTGCTGCACAGGCAAAATACCTGCTTAAGGCTCCATCAGTCCTACACTCTGCCTTTAAAAGCTTCTTGAGGTGGAGTTTTCACAGCCACCCTGGAGCAGTTTGTTTCAGAGTTTTGCTGTTGTCATAACTAGATAGCTAGTCTGAGACCTTGCTGCAGATTTTCTTGCTAATAAAGATGATCAGTGGGGAAAAGAGAACTATTTTCCACAAGCATAATAAACAAACTACATTTATCTTTTAGCATTTTTCTATTGATTTTTCTTCTGTTTCTTTTCTGTCCCTTTGCTATATCTCTCCATATCTAGCTTATTTCCCACCTTCCTTCTTCCACCATGACCACTTTCTCCTTTCACAGAAGGCTTTCTGCCCTTTATCTGCTTTGTTTTATGGGTTCCCAGTTAATCCTGCCTGATTCCCCAGTGTTAGAAGGATCCATCCCCTCTAGTATCTTTGAGTCTGGTACAGATGAGCACGGCAGATCCCTGTGCTTTTGGGATTCTTCCCAGCCTGCTAGCGCCTCGGGCCCCATTTCTCTCTTCTCTTAACCCAAACAGCTCCTGCTCAGATGCTAATCTTATCACTCTTTTCCTCTAGCATGATGGTGCCTGGAGCTTCCAAATATGTTCATTAATTAAGCCTCCTGGGGTGTATTCCCTGCTGACCACCCTGTGTACGGACATGGAGCTGGCAGAGGGGAGGAAGGGGGTGAGGGCATGCCTGACTCCAGAGCATATGCTGTGCATCCTGCAGCTTCTCAGGCTTGTTTTAACAGTTGGTCATTCCTTAAAGCCTCAGCCCCCTGCAGAAGAGCAGAGGGCCTGGGATGCCTCGGAGGGGAGAAGAGACGAAATTGAGTTTGGCAGGATTTGCACCACAAATTAAGTGCTGAGTGTTAACGTTTGACACTCCAGCTCCATGGAGCTTTTGGGTAGCCCCTCGCAGAGAAAACTGTCAGAAACCCAAGCATCCAGGAAGCAGGGGGTGAACCACCCTGCCACCTCCTGTTTTTCTCTTCTTGGAGGATGGAAAACCCTGAATCGGTGCTGCGTGGCCTTGTCAGCTCCAGTGAGCACCCCTCCTCCATTGCCCTGGGGATGAAGGTGCTGTCATGGTAGGGAGCTTGTGTGCTGCCACCATCCATCCCCACCCTCCATGTTTAGTGTCTTGCAAGCACAGGGCTGGAGGTGTGGCCTCCAAAGCAAGCACAAGTCTCCAACAGTGAGTTTCCATATGATGCTCGTCGACCCTAGGGCATGATTTTTTCCCCTCAGCCTCTTCTTGTGGTTCTCACAGCCATGTTCAGCCATGCTGTTGTGGTGGTGGGGACAACCACACTGCTTCAAACCGTGTCCTCTTGGTGAGGGGCAATATTGGCATTGTAAGGGAGACTGACAGGGATGCAGGAAAGAAGGTAGGTGAACAAATGACCAAGGCTTTTCTCCCCCTGACAGGGAAGTCCTGAGCTACGAGCCATCATTTTAGATGTAACGGGGTTGTGGAGGCAGTAAGGCAGCTCCTCTTGATCAGTTAAAAGAAAAAGCATGAACCACATCCATTTAATTACTTTGAGACAGGGATGTTCATGCCAAAAGACTAATGGAAGCTTGTTTTCATTTGTTAGACTTCCACTCTCCAAAGGTAGCTGTATTTTCTTCATCTGCCCTCTGCCATAATGTATTGTTGCTGCATGTGCTATCTGTAGCAATGCTGTCCTCTAGCCTAGCAAAAGTGCTTTCTTCCACTCCTGTGTCTTTTTGCTTCCTAAGGTTTGGAAAAGACTTTCAGATTTTTTTACACAGAAGTAAGAATACACATCAGTAGGTCCTACAATACTGAGAGCTGGGCAAGCAGTTGTAAAAACCTTTTCCTTTTATGAAAATTGTCCGTAGATAGGCAGCATCCTTATGCCACTCTCAGTACAGCACAGCCTCCCACAATACCACCTTGTCAATAGAGCTGAATTCCTTCCCTGTGGCTTGTGTTTACTGAGATCATAAAAAGCATCCCTGTGGCAGCCTGAAAAGACAATTCCTTTGAGCTTCTGTTGATCTAGGATTTAGACAGTGTAGTGCTGATCTTTTTCAACATCCTGGTTCCTCCTGCTTGGAGACCCTCCTTGTTTCATTGTAGTATTTGTCAACCATTACACATCCTGCTTATAGAGAGAGAAAATATCTGCATAGATATGGTGCTCTTGCAGAAGCATCCAGTGGGCAGCCTTTCCACCCATCTCTGTGGCGTGTGTGTTTTAAGCCATGCATATTTAACTCCTTGCTCTCTCTCCATCTGGTCATCAAGCATATACAATAGAGTTTAATCCTCTCTGCTTTTCAAAAAGTGTTTTTCTTCAGATCATAGTCTATCTTGCAATCTTGGTTTACGTGTTTATTGCCTTCAACTTGCATGTAGACCTCAGGGTATGGTTTCTCCTCCTTCTATCAGTCTCTGCTCTTGTTTACTTGCTTTTCTGCAATACCACATGTCCAAGCAGCACAGTGCAGTGGTGGAGTAAGGAGACAGTGCCCCAACCCACAGCCATGCAAATGGAGGCAGAGAGCAAGGCTGCAGTAAGATGTACTGCCCTGACTGCCACTGAGGTGAATGGAGAGGCTGTCCCTGCTCCCCTTCCCCTGCCAGAGGTTGCCACCACTTCAGGTTGCCAGCATGGCTGCCTGCATTCTTGCTCTTTAACCTGACCCTGTCAGCATGACCTGCAGTAGAAAAAAAGTTAGCTGTTACTCACTAATGAGGATCTTCTTGCCAGAGCTGTATGGGAGAGCTATTACACCAGCTTTTATGCTGGCAGATCTGAGGGGGGAAGGGTGGGATGAGTATCAGGAAGGATGCTTTCCTGCATTCTTGGGGGCCAGAGGAGCAGGTATGGCTTCAACATAAGCAATGACCACTCTTTTCTCAGCAAGTACAAACCGTAGAGGATTCAAACCCACATACAGAATTCTGAGTGCTAAACCAGGTCTTTGTGTAGTAAATTTTAGCCTTCTGCCATTAGACTTTTTTTTCTTAGCTGATATTTACAAAGTCCAAGAAGTAGCCTGTGACCTTGGGAGTGTCTATGCACTAGAAGCTGGAAACTTTTCCTCCACCTACCAAAACCATTTTCATGTTTATGTGAGTGTGTGCAGCAGACTCTCCCTTATGTCATTGTCTTTGAACAGGAGAGTGTGGTGTGAGTACTCACTGAAGGCAAGGAAACCAGGCTGGATTCAAAGCAAATTCAGGTTTATTATTAAACCAGCTGTTCGTTAGTACATGTTGCCATATTTTAAGAGTCTTATTTGTAAGCTGACTTCATAGGCACATGGTTTAAAAGTAGAAGAGTGAGCTTATGGAAAGAGAGATGATCTACCAATCTGGGCTCTGGAGAATGAGGGTTCATGTCTAGCTCTGCACAAGCATGGGCAAGACATCTGGGGTTATTGCTCTTTGACTCCCCTGAATCCCAGGGGTGCTCAGATCCTGACGGGAAAATAAGTCTGCATCTTGAGCAGGACTGTGCTGGATTGCATATTCATTCATAATTGTTGCTTTCCTTACTTCCCACTGTTGGCAAGTGTATTGGAGATTGGCTGCACTTTTTCCTTCCTGTTTATCACTCCCCTGTCTACAAGACAAGGGGTATCCTCCTCCACCTCTTTTCCTTTTTCTCAACTTCCAAGGGAAGCTGTCAAAACCTTTCTTGGTGTGGCCCTTCGTGCAAAGTCAGGTGTCTGTGAAGTTTTGGTGATACAATGACTTAACTGCCTGGTGAACAAGAGGAGAATCTGGGAAAGAAGCCAAAGCATAATTCTACTACAGTGATTATTATTATTGCCATTAGGAAACATGGCAGGAAAAGTTTATAAACAAGAGAGATGTGTGTTTTGTTCATGTTTAATCTTCTTTGTGTTTTTTTTTCTTTTCTTTTCTTTCTATTCCTCCCTGATGACAAGTACAGTTTAAAAGCCAGGGACAGATTGCATCGTTTTTGCCTGGAGTCTGGTGACATCGGGGTTGCCCATTGTGTGGTGCAGCGCAATTTACTCAGTCTCACAGAGTACCTTTCATGCAGCAGGAATCAATCTTGACTGCAGATGACAAGTTCTCTTCTCTGATGGCATCTGGAGGGTCAGAGAGGCATCAGCACATCCCTGAAGGGGGGACACCCCCTCTAAGAGTTGTGCTTGCTGCCCGTGTACCTTCCTGGCCCAGGAGATGCGTGGGCAAGGCTCGCCTCGGCTGGCACTGTGGTTCATCTGGCACGAACCCAGCTGGCTGCAGGTGAGGGCAGCCTCTTGGGGATGGTCTCAGGTGGAGGAATTGGAAGGAAACGAGCCTGTGAGTGCAGGGTAGAGGGTAGGAGAGTGGTTGTTTCGTGATGTTCATGGCCAGCTCAACTGTGCTGAGGTGGCTGTTAAAAACATTGATGCTTAAAAAGGCAGTTTTACCCCTTAAGGTAAATGACGTGGTTCCATAGACTCTAGAGATGGAAACCTCCTGTTCAGCCTACTGCAGCATTGCAATGCTGCAGCTGGTAAGAGAGCAAATGGCACCAAAAACACTTGTAAAATCCTCAACACCTGCACATGCTGCCTGGTCCCTTGGTTCCCCTTCCCCAGGCAAACAAAAAGCACAAAAAAAGAAAAAAAAAAAAAAAAAAAAAAGTAAAATTGAGAGCTCAGCCTCATGCTCTGTGTTTCTAAATAAGAAGCTTCGTAGCAAGGTAGCACAGTGCAGTTTGGGAACAATTCTTCCTTCTTTGAGGAAAAACATTTTAGTAAGTCCTCTGGAAATTATTCTGACAAAATGAGTTGCAGCAGCCCAGACCATACCAGGCATAGATTGTCTTCCCTTGGGGCTGTGCATCCTGCATCACTGTTTTTAAAACTAGGGGTGTCTGTGGGTACCAGCAAGCTCAACACTTTGGGTTGACCTGCAGAATTTGTTGTGAGTCCTTTCCAGAATTGCCAAGGCACTCAGGCAAAAGTTGAGGACAGTGATAATTTTGATGCCTGTGGATAGGAGCTGGTTTCAGCAGTGCACAACTGGGCAGGTTGAGCCAATCCATAACCTTGTACCACTTCCAACCCTTGCTAAACAGGGGAGTGCTCTGTGGAAGTGTACTGCTTGTTCCATTTTGCTTCAGGTTTTCTCCCCAGGAACACAGATTGAGTGGCAATACTCTGAAATGGGACTCTGAAATGGGACCCAGGGACCCCAAAGGTGAATCTTTCCCAGCTCTTGGAAACCACAACAAGGCTTCTCTGAGCTTAAAGGATAAATGGGGAGAGCAATGAGTACTTGCTCTTTATTTCAAGAGAATGGGAAGAGTTTGGAGAGACTGCTTTATGAGGAGTAGCACTGATCTGTGCTTTTAATAATGCAATGGACTTGTAAGTGTTCCAAACTGTGAGATTTTGGAATGAATTTTTAATCCAGAAGTTAGCATTAAAGATTAACATGTATGTTTTGGATTTCAAAATTAAAATTTATTCCCGAAAGACTAAGACTTCCTTCAGTGTCGTCTTCTTTTGTTATGTTTTGGTTTTTTTCTTCTAGATGCATTAAAAAAAAAAAAAAAAAAAAGAGGAAAACACAGCATCCAGGCTGTGCTTGGGGAATTTTCAACTTGTTAAACCAGTGTCCAGTTGGGCTTTTTTGTATCAATGCTGTTCTGCGTGTGCTTGGACTCGGCAGGAGAAACAACAGAGAAACAACATCTGTGTGAAAAAATTAGCCAGGTGTGCTAAAAAATACTTCTTAGATCTAAGAAATTGTGTGCTTTGCTTCTTGAGTATAGGTAGCTTCTTGTATCTGTTATGGACAGAAAATTTGCCAAGTGTTTTCCTAATTCTGAAAGGCAAGAGAAGTCTGTAGTATCTTTATGTTTACAAAAGTTAGTAGCTTTTGTAAAAGGGAATTTAGGACAACAGGGAAAGAGGAGAGAAAAAGCCTGAAATCAGCCAAAATTGTGAGGCCTGGTCACCCAGAGTTAACTCTAAGGACTTTACATCAGAAAAGAAGGTGGTAAAGAGGGAGCCACATTGTAATGTAGAATAGCAGCAGCAGCTGCCTTCACAAAGCCTCTTTCCTGCATTTCAGACATGCTATGATGATACTCTGTGTTTTTGGAAAACCTCCTTAAGAACTCTGAAGAGTTTTGTGAGCACCCGATACTTCCTTGAGGTCGGTGCTGTGTGCCTTCCAGCGTGGAAGATTTTGAGGCAGGAAATTTTGCAGAAAGCCCTTGCTCTTACAATCACGTTGGTCCCCAGTAGAGCTGAATGTAGTGAACCTTCTTGGTTACTTTTTTTCTCCTTGATGAGGAATGTGTGTGTTAATTTAAAATCAATACTCATACTTAGCACAGTTGTACAGAGTGTGATTAATGGGCAGAGCAAGGCCCATGAATCAGGTGCTAAAGTCCTGCTCTTGTCTCGGCATTGACCTGCTGTGTGGTGTTTAGGTGAGTTATACTCTCTCTTCACCTTGGTTTTTCACTGCAAAATGGAGACTCCCTTCATTGCTCCAGTGCCTTCCTTGCTGGTGTATTTTAGAACTACCGGTATGACTTTGTCCATTTGAGCTTTTCCAGAATGATGCTAGAGAGCAGGAGCTCTGTGACTGGCTGGTAATGAGGATGGATGCTTAGTATTTTTGACAAGTCAGGCCCAGTAATCTCAGCTTGGATGCTTACATCTTCAGGTGGCTCAACCCTGGGTACACTGTGAGCTGGGAGAACCTCCCAGCATTAGGACTTGTTTTCCTCTGCATCCTGTGCTGGCACATAACTGGATGTCAGAAGGACAGACAGCAGACAGACAGCAGATTTGCATTAATCTGGATCCATTTTATGCGCAACATCTGCAGCAAAGCTTTGGGTTTTGGGGCAGGGTGGTGAAGAAGACAGAGCTCTCTGAGACTGGGGACTAGGGAGTGAGTTTCTTTCAGGCAGGTGACAGCAAAGTGTGTAAAAAACTATGTCCTTGTGGTTCCTGTGTGGAAGTATCTGTGCCTGACACTGGCCAGCTGAGCAACATTGGGACTAAACTTCCTGTGGAAATATGTACAGCTCCTGAACTCCAGGTGTTTCAGTGTGAAGATGGGGCTAGAGTTGTACATAGATGAAGCTAACAATGCAGTGGTCATTTGTTCCAGGGAAGTTTTTTCTGTTTCATTTCATATCACAGTGAGATTTTTAAGTGAGAATCACAGGAAACGTCCATTAGGAACCTTTTCACGTGATGTTGAAAGGCCATAGCCTATAAAGTCTGTGTATAACACTGTACTGTTACTGAATAAAATTATATGAAGTCAGAATTTATGTAATATCCCAATATATGGCAAAAGCTTAAGTGGATTGAAATAAAGTGGTTTTACCTTATTGAACTAAAGTGTGCCAATATTACCATAATTAAATGGGAAAGTTGAAGCAATTTATTTTGACTTCAGTCACTGCAAATGTCATCAAAGTTGATATTCTTACAACCTATTTTGATTTCATTGAAAACTCTTTTTTTCCCAGTGGAAAATTGTCCTTTTACAACCTCTTTCAGACAGCTCAACTCATAATCTGAAACGTTCAATTACTGACCTGACATTTTCCAGATCAGAAGACAAATTTGGGTTTTCCTTTCTCTTCAATTTAAATGAAAAAGAGCCTGTCTTTTTTGTTTCTTTTCTGTTTGTTTGATTTTAATAATTTTGCATCCAAAATAGTTGTTATTAATCAAGTTTAAGATATGAAAGTGTAATGGTTTTGAACATCTCTATAAAAACTAGTTTCAATCTGACTGCTTTTGGAGTCTGAAAATTATGCTTTTATTAGACTTACTTTGACCATCTTTTATGAGACAGGGAAGTTCTACTGTGATTGTTCACTTTCTCACTTAAAGGCACTCTCTCATACCAGTAGGCCACAGGAGTTTTGTTATCAAAATGGATGCAAATGTGATGAGACCTTTTAAGCCTCAATTTGGCATGATGTTTAAACATGTGCCTAATTTTTACACATCAAGTGTATTTCCAGTGACTTAACTGCCTTCAGTGGAATTGCTCAGACATACCAAACCAGCCCAGGCATCAGTGTCTGTCTGTGGACACTGCTGGCCATGCAGGCAACAGCACAGGTGAAGAAGGACTCTCAGCCAAGCCACAGAGCAGAGAAATTTTGGGGGGCGTTCAAAGCATGATGAACAACAAAGAGTATCTGGCAAATATCCTTTCATTTGCAGGCTCCATAGGATGAGACCATTTCACACAGGAGACACAAAACTGGGGTGGAAAGCAGATAGCTAACTAGTTGGCATTGCCTCAGCCAAAATTTACTGGACCAAATCCTTTAATAATCTGATGCTCATCCTGCTGACAGCCCTTCCTGACTTCAAGGAGAACAGGATCAGTCTATAAATGACTTTTTTTCCCTTCAGAAATGGCTAGATTCTGTCTTTTAAGGGCTAACCTTTATTTAAAATTATTTAATTTTATTTAGTTTTGCTTTAGGCATCTCTTTGTTAAGGGACCTGACCATCAGAACTTGCCATGGCTCATCGTAAGTAACCGTAGGATGATGATGGTACTGGAATATCCTGGTAATGAGGGAAAGCAAGTAAGGTAGATAACCCAGGAAGCACTGGGGAAGGTCCCCTGCATTTAGCTTGGTAGGTGAAAAAGCCACTCGGGTGGGAGTCTGCAGTCTGTATTTAAATGGCATTTTTCCTGTAATAAGGGAAGGAGCTGGAGGGATGTGCAGAATGATTGATGCATTCTGTGTTGAAGTGTTAAAAGACAGTTCTCCTTTCCCCATTCCCACCTCTTTTCCCATGGAGATGCACCCTATGCTCCTGCTTCTCTCCACCACACACAAATACACAAATCATATATTCCAGTCTGTACACCATTCATCCTGCCTTCCCCTGTGCCAGCTCCCCTTATGGGGCTTTAATCTCAATCTTTATGGGCTCTGTCCTTCCCACTCAATATACCATCAAGCAAATTTAAATCTCAAGATGTTTTCCCTTATTAAGCAGTTTATCAATATGTTCCACTTTTTTTTTTTTTTTTTTTTTTTTTTAAACCAGGAGAAAAGGAAGAAATTTATTCTTTTGACCATAAATCATTTAACAGGCTGCTGGGCAGTTAATGTATTTTTTATGGCTTGGCAAACAGAAAATAGGAGTGAGTGTCTTGGAGCTTCACTGACTTGTTTTAATTTCAGCTTCCTAACCCTGACTCTCTATTCCCCAGTCTTGGGAGCAGATACATTTCTCTTGCCGAGGCACCAGTGGATACCTTCTCCCAAAGGAGGCCACTTTGCTCTGTCAGCAATGTCATGTGCTGTTGCCAGCACTTGGCACTTCTCTGCAGCACGACACATCTTTGCTGACTGGGCTGTGCTGGGAGAACACTAGCTAAGAAATAGGATGGGCAGGAGGGAACTCGAGGCTATTTGTGCTTTTGGATCCTAGGAAGAGCTCTAATTAGACTCCTGCTCTGGGGTAAGCAAGTTAGATACTTCTCTCATCCCATCCCATGCCCTTTGCATGTTGTAGGACCAGCTGGCCTCAGGTATGGTTACAGATACCCATGGGGATGCTTCCAGAGACACTGACTGGCTGTGGTGGTGCTTCCCAAATGTTAAGACCTGGCTCCTGTGTGGTTTTGCAACCTGCTTCAGGAAAACGAAGCCAACAGATGCCTTCATTGCTCCCAGTCAGTTCTGTGCCTTTTCCCTCTTCTAGGAAACATAGATATAAACCTTTGCTGTAAAAGGTTCATTTTCCTTTCTGATGTGGTCTGGCAAGCAGTGGGATAATTAAGAGGAGGGATGTGGGAAGTTTATGTTAGCATCTGAGCTAGATGAATGGGAAATTGTGCTGCTCTGAGGTGTTGTTACAGGCTGTTTGCAAACTCATACTAAGCTTCCCACCTTGAATGTGCTTGCATGAACATTCCCAAGTGACTGCAGCTAAAGTAACTGGCCATGGTTATTTAAAATGCTCCCACCACTAGACATTTGAATGATGCCTTCACTGTAGCAGTGAGCAGGATAGGACAGCCTGTCTGCAATGCAGCTTTTCCCTTTCTCAGCAAAGCAAGTCACTCTATTCTTACCCCTTCCTCAGCAAGTTATGCTAGTTAATGCCTGGCTGTGAGATGGAGGAACAGTTTTCTTTCTGCTTTTGCTGGTTTTGGAGCAATACCTTTGTGCTGAGTGACAAGACAAACAGCAGCAGAGGACAACATCATAGGTTTCTGCAGCAGGATTCCCCAGAGCTGATCTGTCACAGGACTAGGGGTGCAGGGGAAGGGACTCTGTTTGCCAGTCTTAGCTTTGAAGAGGATGAAGAGTAAGGAGAGACTTTTCTATCCTCATCTGGACTTTCACTTTCCCCTTTGCCTTTGATTTGGAAAATGGTGCTCCGGACATCTCTGGAGGACCTTAGGAGGGAAAGAAATTACTAGCACCTCATTGCAAAGACACACCATCCTGTTTGCACTTTGGGCATGCTGCCTCATTGTGGCCTTCAGCCATCTTCTGTTGACAGATTGCATGCTCCTGATTTGCCCACTTGAATCCTGAGGGGATGAGTCATGGGTGACTCTGATGCTGGGCACAGCCAGAAATGGGCAAAGTTGTCAACAAATGGTCCCACAGAGTGGTCTGAAATAGGCTTACCCACCCTTCCACTTTTTCAATTCAGAGGAGCAATGAGTAGACACTCGAGTAAGTTCTTGATCCTCTCTGGGTCCCCTTCTGGTCATGCTCATCTGGTAAAGAAAAAAAAATCCCCAAGCTCAGTAGTGCAGCTGCTCCTTGAGTCCTCTGCAAATGCTATGACTTCAAGGACTGCCAGCTCAGATGGCAGCAGTGTCTGTTTCCAGCCAATGCCGCATGCATCGGAGGGAAGTGCTAAACCTTCCATAATGTACTTAATTGTGCAACACTATACCATGGAGAGGGGATTATTGCATGCCCCAGAGCACAGTGATTGATTAGTTTTATCCTAGCTAATGTCATTGTAGATGCTATTTTTGTTCCTATCAATGTCCTTTCCTATTTTTGTGATCTTGCTTTAATAAAATGCAGTTGGAGGTTTTAAGGCTAACTTGCATGTATACTACATCAGACACACCAGGGATGCAAGGAAATGATCCCTAGATCCTGCTAGCAGTATCTGTGAAGAAGTCAGCTCTCTTGGCATCTCCATCCAGGCTGGATAGAGACACAGAAGAGAAGGCAGTAATGGAAGCACAGCAGGAGTTTGGAATTGGAACAGACCATCTGGGTCACTGGGCCCCTGACCTGGGATCACCTGGGCACCTGTAAATCAGAGTTGGAATTTTGTTCTGCATTTGTACATGTCAGGAAGCTGCTGTAGCATTATGCTCTTCTCGCAATTCAAAAACCTCTTTTGCATTTCAGTACTGTGACTAATTACACACAAGCATTAAGATCTGTTGGAAGGGCACTGTTCAGTTTACACAAAGAGCTTAGCATAATGTGGTCCCTGCTACATGGGGTACCCCGCTCCTCTCGATTTCCCCAGCAGGTCTGAATGCTCAGCAGTTCCAACAAATCAAACCCTTGAGATCTAAACTCTGAGGATATCTGGAGCTGACTGACTTGCTCAGCAAGACCAAGGGAGTCTGTGGCAGAAATGATAAAGGAATCAAATTCCACAGTGTTTAATGAGAGCCCCTCCTCTGCCCCTGCAAGAGACACTCAAGTTCCTCTGACAAAGATGTCAGAGGGAACAGCATTCTTGAAGCATGTATAACTCAAAGCTTTCCTCCCCCTTTTTTTTTTTTTTTTTTTCCTTATCTTAAAGTGCAGTTTTCTTCCCACCTACAGCTACAGGCTGGAGATGTCAGAGGCAGGGGGATATGCTCCATGTCATCTCAATCAGACATTGGTTAGAAATCCTCCTGCAAGATGGCCAGCAGAGGAAGACCTATTTCTGAAAGGGGGAGATTTTGGGTGGTAGTGACCATTACTGGGTTAGCAGGAAATTGCACTGTTTTCTTTTTGTCTAGTTCAGATGAGATCATAAATGGTAAGGGAGAAGTGCTGGTGTGATCAGCACAGATTTACAGGTAGCCAATGTCCCTGATCAGCATGTCAGGCTATTGACAAGAAACACTGTAGGGCTCAAGTTCAAGACTCTGACATTGTGTTTTCTCCCTTGATTAATCTCTGCTACCCTGTGTATCCTACAGGGTGGGCAGCAACCCTGAGATTGTTTACACTGTTGTAAGCGAGATGTATTTACATGGGAGACTCTATGCTGGAGAATACTATTAGTTGTGTCTGATGATTTGTCCAGGGATAAAGGTTCTTAGAAGTTAACTTCTTATCTGGCTTTTGACCTGCTTTTAATATAGAGTAAGACTTTCAAAGGACTGCATAGACCTCAGAGAAAAAGTTAGTGTCAGTGCGGGTTTAACACTTGTGTTACAGCAACTTGTTCTAAAATCATCCTAGATGTGATAGTTTTCCTGTTGTTTGTTCCAGTCTGTCCTGCAAATCCTGAAAATATAAGAAGGAAAGAGTTGGAAATTATTTTGTCTTATACACTGTCAGGTTACTATCATGTTATGAGCCAGAAAGAACCAGCATGAGCCTTTTTTGGCATATTGAGCCTATCTAAATAAAGGGAATAAATTATCATTCTGGTATCGAGGTATTTGAAGTTTGATGCAGCTATTTCAGAGAATAAAAAGACCAAATGCTGTTCAGCTGCAATTTCTCTTTTTCACTTTGAGCTGTATATTTGCCCATCAATTGCGATGGGAGTAGCAAAGGATATGCAAAAGGATCTGGATGGGGTGAGAGGAAGGGATCAGGTTGGCAAGTGTGACTTGCCAAAGAGAAAAGGACAAGGTCCCAGAGGCACTAGTGCTGGTGAGAGTTCTGAGGGTTACAAGAAAGCAGAGACTGGTGAATACTGGACCAGACACCTAAGCTGTGCTGCACAGTACAGACCCTGTCTGGGACATTAAAGACTAAATTAGACAAACTTCTGTTGGGAGTGGCTTAGGTGTGTTGGTTGTGTCTTAAGGAGGAGCTATGCTAGGAAGTCTCTGTCCTTCTGTCACAGAAGAATGACATTTTCTTGGGTGTCCTCAGTATGCCCTGCAGTCTCCCTGGGAAGGGTCCCTCTAGCAGCTGTATGACATACCCACAAATTGGAGCACAGAAGTAGTCACTTTGGGTTTTGGACCAAAGTTTGGCTTCTCCTTGCTATGAACTGGCAGAATGGTTATAGTGTGGTGGAGCCTTCCCTTCTTCTGTCCATTGCTTCCACCTCCCTGTATAACTCTTCCGAGGATATTTCTCCCAAGGTCATGGGCATCAACTCAGACCTGTGGTACTTTGGAGTACTTGGTGATACTGGTTCTCTGACCAAGATGGAAATTGCTGTATGCTGCCTCCAAACACAAGGGTGGGTAAATACTGCTTTTGTTAACATTCTGAACTACCAAGTATAGAGAATCTTCAATGACAGGAAAACACTCAGGGCCTGATGAGAATGGGGAAGACCGGGATTCAGACAGCTTGTTGAGCAGCCTGTTTGGATGCTGTCATATCCCACTGGACCCTACATGTCCTAACCAATGTTATCTTTGCTTACAACTTCAAGTCAGGCTCTTTCAGGGGCTTTTGAATAGTTGCTGCACTAGCAGGCCCTTTGGCAGAAGTACTCCCTTGCATCTGTTACTGTGCCCTCCAGCTGTGAGTTACTCCATCCTGGGCTCTGGGATTTGCTGCTGCTCAGTGTGTTGAGTTGGCAACATAATTCAGATCATTTAGGGTGGGACATTTCTCTTCTTCAGCACAGAAGGTAGCTTTGGTCCCAGACTCAGGGGTATGAGGCAGGCCAAAGGCACAGTGACTTGTGTTTTTCTTTCATCTCAGGAAAAAGACTGCTCTGCAGTTTCTCCCTCTGTTGCCTGCAGTTGCCAGATCAAACTGTGTTCCTTTTGTGTTCTTGAAACTTTTGAGTGACCTCATCTTTGCCTCTCTAATGAGGAACCCAAAATGTCATACTGCCAAAGGCCCAGCACATGGCAACAGGATTGCTAATTGAACTGGGAAGAGGGAAGCCATTCCCTGGGTTTTGAATACATGCTGATACAGCTTGAAAATTTCTTCTCACTTCCCCTCAACCACACACATCTGCATGTTTTCCCTGGAGGTCTGGAGATGCAGAATGCACACAGATAAGATTTTTTTCATCTGTTTCACACCTTCCTTCCTCCTTGGTCCCCTGGCCATTTGCTTCCCTGTCTTGCCAGCACTACATAGTGAACCTGTACCCTTGCCTCTGCATATGCAAAGTCATGATAGCCCAACCTCCTGCACCACGGAGTATCAAGAGTTTGCCAAATTCTAGCAGATGCCAGATGCTGCTAACTTGCCAACATTTCTTGGTGGTACTTGAAAAGTAGAGGTTGTCCTCCAGAGGGTGAGGCAGGGCAAGAGCTTGACTTTTATGGTACAAATGGCGCTATAAAAAAATGTTTCTTTTTCTGTAGTCCTGGGATATCAACATTCCTAAGGTTAGTACAGTGGGGGAAAACCCTCTGTGCACTGTGCTGCAACCCAGTCAGTGACACCCAGATATCTCATTGAGCACGGTTGCCTCTAAAACATCATTGCTGGGGATGATCCAGAAGTAGAGGAGGACGTACCCTTAGTAAAATTTCCACAGTGTGAACACAGTGCTTCCTGAAGGCACAGCTTCTGAGACCCCTGTGCTCTGTGACCATCTGTCATCACAGTGGTATGGACTGGTGATTGCTCATCAGTCATTCATGTTATAATCCGGCCTATTGATGTGAAGTGATGGTAGTGGAATTTCTCATCTTACTCATGGGGCTGTCAGCCAAGGTGGTTTGATGGTCTTGCCAGTGATCTCTGGCAGGGAGGTGTGGCAGTGAGCAGGAGCTGTGAAGATTTTCAGTCAACTTAGTAAGAGCCAAAGTGCTAAGAACTGCCCATGTCTTTTACTTTCACTGCATCTGATATATTCTGAAACCTCTCAGGCTTGAAGCCCTTGTAGGGCAACTATCAAACACGTGGCAACATCTTTTTGTCATATGCAGTAGGGAGGCAAAGGCCAGTTTTGGGACTTTGGGCCTACATGCTTGTGTTATGCTCTATGAACTGCTTCATGGGTGCAGGGGAAGGAGCTGAGTGTACTACTTGGAGAAGCAGTACTCACTCATGAAAATTAAATCAGAGTGATCAGTTGCCAGATTACTTGGTCCTGGAAACATGAAGAAACTCTAAGAGAGCCTCTGTAGCCAAAACATCATTCTGCTGGCTGATTTCCTAATAGGGGACAAAAAATGGAGCATCCGTTCTAATTAGTGATGGGAGCCTGCTGCGTCGGGATCAAAGGAGAGAGCTGTTTGCAGAATCAAGCTAAGATCAAAGCTAGGTACAGCAAGGGCCCATTCCTCTTTCTGCTGACAGTAGTGTACCCTGTTCTTTCTCCAGGCATGCTGCTTATGGGGATGCTTAATTACTAAGTAAGGAGAAGACTGCACACACAAGCGAGGGTATGATGGCCACTGTAACACAGTTCTAGGAGACAATTTGGTGGTGATTGATTCTTATTGCCTCTCGCAAGTCATTAAACTTCTCTGAATGCTTGGAAAAGATCTGGATCCTGTACTTTTGCAAAAGGAGGCCCTTTACAACATCCTTTACTTAATTTTTCTGACCTCTTCTGTATGATTTGACTTACTAGATGGGTGTGCATATATATATATTTGCATTTATATCACCCAAGGGGATCCAAGTCTTCATTCCTTAGGCTGCATTGAAAAGTCCCTATCCAGCAGATATGCTAAATTTGAAATATCTTCCTCTCTACCCTGACTCCTTCCTTTTTCCTTAATGCAAATCCACATTTTTGCAACTCCTAATCTTGAAATGTTTAAACATGTAACGTTTGGTTGAGTTTTCCTATTAGAGGTCTTTCTGTGTATTCAGTTTGAGAAGTGTGTGTGTCTTTGTGTGCATCCGCCTCTGTTTTGGGCCATGACTGGTGGTGTGGAAGGATGCAGTCACGTAGATCCTTGTGTAGATGGACAAGGGCATGTAACGTTTGCTAGTAGTGTGAGATATAAAGAAAGAGACTGTAGCTTCTGAAGAGGATTTGATCTTTGCTCTTTCAGCTGTTTCCCTGGGAAAGCAATCACATTGTAGTAATGCCTCCCCCCTGTGCTGTGTTAACACACCAACCTACCTCCCTGTTCATGCTGGTGGAAGAGGACTGCCTGTATTCAGTCTTTTGACTCCCCTGCTGACATGTTTAAGCTTACTTGTCAGAAATGGTTGTGTGTGTTTTCCCCAGATGTAGCCCTGCAGGTGCCACTTAGTTTAACAAAGTGAGTCCCTGTCTTTAAGTGCCACCTGCCTTGTATGCATCCCAGGCCCAGTTCAACGTAGCTCCTCTTGACAAGAGAAATAGACAGGGATCTCAGTTCTTCTGTAGTGCTCACCCCTCACAGAAACCACTCCGTGGCATTCAAATTAAAAAGGATATTGTGGTGCCTTGAAAGGGGGAGGAGATTATGGGGACCGTGTGGTGCTTCTGGGCAAGAGTAGGGTACTAGAAGAGCAAATAGAATATTATATGTTTTCTTTCCTTTTTAAAATTGTTCTTCAGTAGATTGAGAGGTTCTCAAATGTATTGAAATGTTTACAGTGAACAAATTATGCATGTTCTATTTTCTGAATTTATCATTCTGCAGGATGTTTACAATCAGCTAACAGCAAATATTAGCAGTAATAAGAGGATGGTTAGGTATGAAAAATCACATCATCTTGATGTTTGAGTGATTGATATAACTAATCCTGCAATGAAAACTGTAAACTCCAACTTTTGCAGTAAATTTGCTACATGAATACTCATACTTAAGTATGACTTTTCCTGAATGACAAAAATTTGAACGTGTGGGGTTTTCTTGGAGGGGCAACTGGAGGGACTGAGAGATGGGGCTGAAGAGCACATGTTCCTATTCCACATCAGATGAATAATTTGTTTTCCTCTTGTGGAGAGTATCTAATTGAATCTACACTGACCATGACAAAAGCCCTTTCTGCACCATGTTGGAGAGATAGGTTAATCCAACAAATATCAAAATCTCTGTCAATGACTCCTTGCACACTCTTTAGCACATAGATGATACTAGACTGGATGATCAGTCATGGCAAGGTAGCCTTCAAATTTAGACCTGCAGTAAGATGATCTCTTTCCAGGGCCATATCCAGTATAAAGCATCTCCCAAGTTGATATGGATCACTTCTGGGTTATGGGCTACTTCCACTGCCTGCCCAGCCACAAGCAAGTGGGGATTCTAGAACTATTTCCAATATTTTGACCACAGACGAACTGGAAGGGAAATGGCTTGTAATAAAGGTGATTACTGGCTCTTCAAATTATTTCACTTCTGCTTGCTGCTGAAAGCCTTTCATAGGAGACTGTTGATTAAACTTTTACCAGCTGTTCCTTGTACAGACGCCTAATTCTTTGAGATGTTAGCACCAGAGATGACCTGTTTCCCTGAGAATTTGCTCAGAAATTAGCCTGTTTGATTTCTTCATAGTTCAGATAAAAAACCTATTGGCATGGAGCATTTCAACTCCAGCAAACCAGTAACTCTTGGCAGAAAGTAGAAAGTTTGATGGAGTCAGCAAGAGAATAGTGCAGTCCACAGATTACACCTGGGTCCAAGCAGTATTTTGGTATTACCCTGGAGCTTGAAAACTCCTTGCCTTCTGCTCTAGTAGCTACCCACATATTTTGAACAAGAAGGTAGTGAGCTGTGATACAGAGAGATGTTTCTTGTCAGTATTTTGATTTTCTGGGGAAAAATGGTTTAAATCATTTTAATACTACTGAAAATGGTGGTGGTGACTCATTGGTTAGTTTTGTTTGACAAGATTTTGGCAGTGGGAAGGATTATATTTCCCTGTACGACTTGAAATCTAGAATCTGTTGCCTTGAGCTGTTGCACTGGGAAACTGGGGTTTATCAGGCTTTGAGTCCTGTCCAGCCTGTGTGAAATGCAAAGAAGTGAGTGGTGGAAATGCTGGAAAATAAATAAATGATATTTGATTAGATCCTCCATTATTGGTGGTCATTTTCCAGTAGCTAGATAGAAATACCTAGACTGGAAGAATTGTAGTTTTTAACCTTTTAAATTAAAAATAGTACTAAAATGTTTCTGCTCATGCTGACTTGTAGAGGGGTAGATGTCAGGGTAGAACTGTAATTTTCTTTAATGGTGCGTGTTCTCTCTTCTTACCCCTTGGTGAAGACTTTTAGAACACAGTTTCCTGTGTTTCAGTGATGTCAGGTATCATTAAGATTGGTGGGTTTGAAAACATATTTCATTACTTCCTAGACACAGTTTGGCTGCTCTTATGGCCCTTTCCCCACTGTCAAAACAAAGCCTGTTGTTTTCAGAGCATCTGAAACTAGAGTGCTCTGTGAAAAGCTGCAGTTGCCTGTGAAAAGGTCTGCATGAGAGCATCCTCATCTGTTGAGAGGAATATAATTCTTTTTAGCCTGAAGTAATTGGTAAGGGACAGTTGTGTAACTACAGGATGCTGCTGTCATGATCTGCGTGTGTATGGGGCCACCTGAAATGCTTGAACTGAGTGTTCTTCTTTTTCCAGGTCTGGTGTGTCCTCTGGAGGTGACAGTCAGTTCAGGGAGCATCCAGGTTGCCCGAGGCCAGACAGCAGTATTACCCTGCACCTTCACCACTAACGCTGCCCTCACTAACCTTAATGTCATCTGGATGGTCATTCCTCTTTCTAATGCCAACCAGCCTCAACAGGTAGGTCCTTTCTCACTGAAGCATGCATTTCTTTGGGTATTTCCTATTCCTCACCCTTTTCACTTTAATCTGGATATACCCCCTTTACAAAACTGTGTCTCTGCTTGTCCCAGAACATTCACTTCATTGCTGAACGTGTCTTCTGGATCATACATGAAACTGATTTCTTAAGTGCTTTGTGAACAGATGCATATTATGTCCTTGGCTGGTCTTACAACTCGGGCAGGTGTATGTGGTACTGTATGACTGTCCTGGATCTCTAGTAGTTTATGTGTTCAAAAGAGCATGGGAGGTGTAATCCAGGTTTTGGTTCTCTAGGCCTGGGATTCAGAGGATCAGGGAGCAGTTACAGTCTGAAACCTGTGAAATCTGTCTAAAATGTGGCCAGAACACAGAGCTTCTCATCATCAGTTCATCTGTCCTTATACTTCATCTCTTCCTTTTTCACAGTCTGTTTATGCAGGTCCCTTCTTATGAACATAAGCAAGTGAGGATCTATTGACCTGATAGATATAACCTAATATTGACCTGATCAGATATAACCTGATATCTGATAGCCTGTTTTTTGCCCACATATTCTGACAGCAGAAGAATGACATTGCTCTGAAATGTACCTGTTTTGGGTCACACTGCCCCCATCACATTTGGTATTCAGTTGTGAGAACCCACACTGATGAGTACTTGCTCCTTAGAGGATCAATCAGAGTACAGACTGCTATATAATTCATCTGACTGGTAGAGGTTGGGCGGGCTCAAGGGTTGCATTCAGTTCACCCCAGTGATCTTCAGTAAGCAGTGTAAAATCATGGGAGGATCTTAATGGTTGAGACTCAAAATTATAGTGGCCACCTGGTGGATGCTTTCCAGCAAAGTACTCACTGACCTGCAGAGAGTCTTCACTTCTCAGTCCTGTCCTGTCCGGATGAGTAATGACTATTATATGAAACAGGTTGCCAGTTCAACTATTCCAGAAGACTTGGGTATCTTTCTGAGAAGACTGTGTTAGGATGGGTTTGCCTGGGACAAGTGTGTATTGAAGTCTAGTTATTTAGAGATGCTTTATGGACTGATGCTTTAGTCTTTGGAAGACCATGGTTTGCTTGCAGTTCTTCCTCCTTCCTCATCTCCTGCAGAGTGTCGTTTGAGCCTTTCTTTCTTTTCCAGGTTATTCTCTACCAAGGTGGTCAGATCTTTGGTGGTGCACCCCAGTTCTATGGGCGAGTGGGGTTTGCTGTGACAATGCCAACCACCAGTGCCTCCATCTTCATCAACAACACTCAGCTATCGGATACTGGCACATACCAGTGTTTGGTCAACAATCTTCCCGACCGAGGCGTCAGGAATATTGGAGTCATTGGACTTACTGTCTTGGGTGTGTTTATTTGGATTATGGGGGAGGAGGGAGGAAAAGGGACAAGGGGATCTTCTGAGCATGATAGTAGAGCAGTGCAGAGCAATAAGATAGTGTATGCACTGGAGCCCATGGACATGTTGTCATGAGGGACGGGCTGCCATGTGGGTATTGTGGGAGTTTGTAGGGCACATAGACTTCATATGCAGGCAGCATATAATGGAATATTGAAATTTTAAAAAAAAATGGTGAAGAGAATGGTTTTGTGGCAGCATTGTGATGAAGAGTTGCCAAGAAGCATGAGTGAAGTATGACAGCACCCTGAAGACCTGAAGGGACCATGAATGTTTTGTGCATTAGCAACAGGTGAAGAGGATGGCTTTAGATCTTTGCCTCCTTTTCATGAAAGCACTTAGTATTGGATGCTCCCTAGGATGTTAAATACTCCAGAGCGTGTGCCTACATAGTGATTTGAAGGCAAAACCCAACCACAGCAAATTCTGCCTTCGGCTTTGTTAGCTCAGCACCCTTGCTGTCTCAAATACATAAATGTTCCTCTTTTTCTGTAAGGACGGATCTAAGAGTACTGGGTCCTGTGAAAGTCAGCAGTAGTCTGTGACCTCCTGGTGGGTCAGGTATCTGTGAATTTTCACCCTCAAAACAATGGATTCTTGTCTGCTGCTCCCCTTTTGTCAGCTCAAGCCAGTGTCCTTGCTTTCCGCAGCAGTGTGTGTCCAGAAAGAGCCTGCACTCCACTATTTGGTCATATTTCCTGATCTGCTATCACTTTCCCCTCTTCTCTCGCAGTTCCTCCTTCTGCCCCGCTTTGCAGAATCCAGGGGTCCCTGGATGTGGGCAGTGATATCACACTTACCTGCAGCTCAGAAGAAGGCATCCCCCGGCCAACATACATCTGGGAGAAACTGGACAATGTTCCCAAGTTGCCCCCAACTGCCACACAAGGTGCTTGTTCTGTTGATTACCCTCTTATTTCCCGGGTGACAGCCTGGGCTTTCCTTTGTCTGAGCCCACTCAATGAGTTCATTGGGTGTCTGCCATTGCTTGCATGCTCATTTTATTGGAATGAAGATTCCCAGAGCCCATGGTGGACTAGGTACCCTCCAGTGGCCATTTAAATTTTTGTGTTGTTTTGGTACAGAAACATGTTGCTCATTGAGGAACAAGGGTCACATCAAATGGAAAAGGGAGAACAGAGGTGCCAAAAGCTGACATGTGGCTGGAGATTTAAGCTGCTGAATTGACACCATTTTAAACCAAATGAAAGGCTCATAGACTGAAAACTGGGAGAAGGAAGGAAGAGTCATTTTAGGAAAATACTCTCAGCTTCCCACACCAAGGCCACTGTTCTCCAGTTACTGACAGAGCTGCTTTTCAGATGTGTGTAAAAGCAAGGCCCTGGTCAGACTGGGTATTGCCTAGCACCAAGTCCCACCTATAAGATTTATTAGTCTATGTGTTGTGTCCAAGTAGTGGTATTTGTACTTTTGCCTTTTTTCTTGCTGTATTTTAAGAATGCGCAAGAATTTTAGTTTTACATAATTTAGGAATTAGGAAAATTAGCAGAGCGGGGAGTGGGGACCCCAGGGATGGGAAAGCCAGGGGTTCTGCTAGGCAGGATTGAATATAACAGGTAGATCTGGGTATAGGTATGCACGTCTCCTCTTTACTCCCTTTTCTTATACAACACTGAGAGTCTCAAGTTTTCAGTTGCAGAAATTCATCTATAAGAAGAAAAAGAAATACCTAGTGTAAGCTCCTTAGACCTAATCTTGTGTGTGTGTGTGTGTATGCCCAATGCTTACATCTCAAGGTTATTTAATAATTTATCTCTTTCATAAGAAGCTCATGTCAAAATTCTCTATTTGCTGCCTTTGACTTTTCAGTTTTCCTCAAGGTAGTGAGGCATTTAAAACCTTTTTTCTCTCTGACTAGACCAAGTCCAGGGCACTGTCACTCTCCGAAATATCAGCACTGTGTCCTCAGGTCTTTACCAATGTGTGGCTTCAAATGCCATTGGAACCAGTACTTGCCTTGTGGACCTGCAAGTCATTGCACGTAAGTATTTTGTCAAGAGGGGGCTTGACCACCTGCTTCTGTCTTGGGGCAGTAAAGTGCGTAACTGTGTTTGCTGTGAGCCAACACTTGCCTCTGTATTAGAAGATCACTGTGCCCTGGAGTGGGAGTTTGCCTTTCCTCCCTTCCTAATCCACTGTATCTTCAAATGCTTGTGGATGGCCACAGGCCAGTCCTAATTTCTTCTCTGTTCTCTGTTTAATTTTTTCCACAGCCCATCCCCGAAGCATTGGCCTGATTGCAGGAGCAGTGGCCACAGGTGCTGTCGTACTCATTGTTTGCATCGTTTTAGTGGCTGTGGCACTGTTTTACTGGAAAAATAAACACAAAGAAGAAGAAGAAGAAGAGATTCCCAATGAGATAAGGTAGGGGTCAGGGAAAGCTGGTGGCAGGGGACCACTGATTGCTCAACAAGAGCAGTGGCCATCAGAAAGGCAATCAGAAATCTTGCTAATCCTGGTGTGTTCCCCTGGGCTAGTGGGCAAGATGTCTATATTCCTTCCGAAAACGTAGGGAGCAAAGAAAAATGATAACATCAGGTTTTGTTTTCAGTATTGGATTCATTAAGAACTTTGGCTTGATAATTTTAGCTCCACAGAAGAGCGATGTGATGGGGATCCTGACCCAAAATACCAAACAGTGATAGCTGAAAAACTTTGGACACAAACTGTGAGCTTCTCTGGTGTTACAGCCACAGTATTTCCCTCTGTTAGCTTCCTGCACCTCTCTGGAGGACTGGCTTCATTGGTTGTAAAGTCATACTGATTGCCTGTGAAGTACCAGTGGCTGTTCCAGTGGCTGAGCCACTGCTTTGCTCCCTTAGGCACATGAATGTGGTTTGTTTGCCTCAGTGATAAGCATATGGAGCAACTAATGTGCACAAAGGTGTGTCCTGCAAAGAGAGTTGAGCAAGTGGGCCAAGGAGCAATGCTAGTTCATTGAATGCTTTCCTTCACCTTGAATTGAGGGTGCTAACCCCAGCACAGGGGTGTGGGATGGGGTGGGGGAGGTGTTGAGCGAGCAGAGCAGCATCCTCCATGTGGCCTTACACCCTCTCCTTTCCCAGGGAGGACGATCTGCCGCCCAAGTGCAACTCCGCCGCAAAGACATTCCACGCTGACGCATCCTCATCGGAGAACGACACCCTCACCTCCTCCAACACCTACAACAGCCGCTACTGGAATGACCCCAAAGCCAACCATGCCACAGACTCCTTCACCCGCTTCAGCAACAGCAATGACGCCCACCAGCCTCCCTTCTCCCGCTCGGGGAGCACGAGCGCCCGCCCCGTCTATGCCAACGGTGGCCACCCCTCCCCAGCACCTCCTAAGACGCTGGTGGTGACGGCCAGCACGGCGCCGTCCCCTCAGGAGGTGATCCGGAGCAATGGCTCAGTCAGCAGGAAGCCGCGGCCGCCGCACACCCGCTCCTACGCCGTCAGCCAGGCCACGCTGGAGCGGATCGGGGCTGTCCCTGTCATGGTACCTGCCCAGAGCAGGGCAGGCTCCCTTGTGTAGGGCCACGCCGGCAGGCGAGAGCTGAACAAGGGTCCCCTCGTACCTGGTGGGGGCAAAGAGACCCTACACCTTCCCGAAGGGCGGTGAGGTGGTGGAGGGGGACTCACGCTCGCCTCAACCCCCTGCCCTCCTCTCCAGAGGCTGCTGCCAGATGCTGGGACAGCCCCGGCCATGCCGTATCCCCCCGGGGCTGTCATGGCTCCTCCAGCTGGTGGACACTGCAGATGTGCCAAGACCCGAGGAGCGGGGAGGTCAGGATGGGCTCCCTGGCTGCTGGGCCCCGGCCGGGATGTGCGCCCAGCCCTGACCCTTGGGGGGGAGGGGGGGGCTTTTGCTTTTGTTTCCCGTTGGTTTTGCTGGGGGTTGGTTCCATTCATTTGGGTCTTTCAGGGAGGTTTGGGGAGATATATATATATTTTTGTTTTTTTGTTTTTTTCCATTGTTGTTGCTGTTTTATTTCTAGGAGGACTAATGCCTGGGTTGGAGCAGGGCGGGCTGAGCAGGCAGGGGGGCTGAGGCAGGCTGTACCTCAACATGGCGGCCCCAGCCCCCTCCCCACAGCCCTGGCCCTGCTGCTGGATGAGGGAGGGCATTAAATCCAGGCTGGGTGTCTGAGGAGGCTCAGGCCAGGCTGGAAGAGAGAGATGAAGGCACCAGCCCAGCCAAGGGGACAGCTGGGGAAGGGTGTGTACCAGGGAGCATTTGTCTTTAATTTTGCAGTTCTTCCCCTACCACAGCACGCAGACACAGAGACACAGATGCAGACACACATGGAGACACACATGGGTCCTCCTCATCGTGGTTGTTTTTCCTGAACTAGTTTGGGTTGCCACCACCAAAGCCCTGTTCATGGCTGTGGAGGATGGAGGCATCCTAGTGTCTTTCTCTGAGACACCCCATGCTGGGCAAGGATGCATCACTGCTGGCTTTTATTTTTTAAAATGTTGCTGGGGTTATTCAGGAGGCAGAGAGGAGCAGGGTGGTGTGGCAGAGCAGGAGACAGATCTGGAGGATTCTTCTGCCTCTGGGCTTCTCTGGTTCAGGCCAGGTGGCTTCAAACCCCACAGCTTTGGTGTTTGCATGGGGGAATTTCCTCATCGGGTACCCACAGCTGGCCAGCATGGCAGGACACATGTTATGCTTGTGGCTTTGACATGGAGGCATCACAGGTTTCATTCCTGCTCTCCCACATGCAGAGACTTCCCAGGCACTAATGTTGGCAGGATTCATTTCCAAATCTTTTTCCTCAGAAAGAGTGAAAGCAGGTGCTTAATGGAGGGACTAACCCTGTGGAAGCCCACATGCTATCTCTCTGTCCCCTCTACTTTCCTCCATGTTCTGGGGATGGGTACTGGTGGTATGTGCCAGTGGCTTTGCCATTTCCTCAGACAGGGAAGTGGTTGTGGCTGGCACCTATCCTTTTTCTATTGCAACTAAATAGCCTTAATCAAAGCCAAGAGTTGAAATCACTAAAGGAATCTGGTGCCATTTGGAGGGTTGGGCTGAGGGCTGGGACTCACCCTCCCACAGAGCACTGGCTCAAAGGGGCCATGCTTGGATGGGTATCTAGGCCCTCCTGCATAACACCAACCCTTGCATATGTAAAGACTGTGGTTACCTCCAAAAATACCAGAGGCCTCCCAGGTCTACTCTTGGAAAAACAATGTGGGGAGTCACAGGTGACTTTCCATATCTCTCACATTGGAAAATGGGTCTGTTTAAGCCAACAGGCTCTTCCTCATCCCCACTGTCCTTGTCCCGGCACGGCTTTACTTTCCCTAGCAGTGCACAAACCTTGGGCAGGGCTTTCTGCCTGAGTGATACCTTCCAAATGCAAGCACAGACTCTGAGAAAGAGGGAGGAGAGCTGAGGGCTGGGTTCCTACATGAACACACTGGCTTTTTGGGAAGTTGGAGGCTCCCAGGCAGCACTAAGTTCGAAGCTTGGCTGAGATTTTGTGCCTTCTTTGCTTAAAATGAAAAAGAAAATATTAAAAAAAAAATAAAATTCAACACCCCTTTTCTTCCCCCTCTGCACAACTCCACCCAGTGTGGGTGCAAACCCCTATGGTGGTGCAGGCAGGCAGTTGCTCTGTGTGTGTGTACATGTTTCACCAGAGGAGTTCTCTTTCCTGCCTATCTGCTCACTTTGCTGCTGGGTGGTAGGACTGATGGGGGAAGAAGGCTGGCTTTAGAAAACTGAATGCAGGAGGGGGAAAAAAAAAAAATAAATCAAAGAAAAGCCCAGACACATTCTCTTTGCTTTTGTAAGAAACCTGTGTGACATTTACAGGAACACTGCCCTTAGCAGGCCCCCTCTTCTACTGGGAAAGCTCTACTGGTTCCTACCCTCCATGAGACTGTTTGCTCCTCTTTCTTTGTTCTTTCTAATTGTCTAAAATTCAATAAAACTTTATTCATATAAAAAAAAAAGACTTCTTACTGCCTGCTGCTGCTTTCCCCTCCTCTCCTATCTAATTCTGTAGGTACAAAGAATTTGGCTGTTAATATTCCTCCTTGATGTGACTGGCAGTAAGCAGTGACCATGCAACCAAGACCTGCATGTTACTAGGCCAACTAGTTTGGTAGTGAACCCTGGTACTATAGCTTTGTTTTTCTCACTCATAATAGTCTGACTCATTGCCTTTTAAGGTAAAGTTTTCCAGGCTTGCAAGGTCTCTGCTTCTCTAGACAAAGGTAAGTTTTATTTTCTGTCATTTGTTAGGGGAGATCCTTTGCTGCTTTGGGTAACGTGGGAAAATGCTTTTAAATGCCTAACTTAGCTCACGTATTGGTTTTTCAATCTGAAACATGGAATATTCATCCCAGATTCAAAATCTAGGTCAGTCACTAGGAAGATCCTCACTGGCTTTCTTGGATTTTTATATGTTTGATGGGGCAAACTGTAAGGAAGTTAAAATAAGTGCTGATCCCATTGACAGAGCATGGGAAATTTCAGTGGCTGATTTCACACTTCCAGGGCATAAGGGGACTGGGAAGCATACCCTTCCTAGTCCATATCAACAGTGCCTAGCAGAAGGTTATTATTAGTTAGGGCAACCTGATGTTTTGCCAAAAAATTTTGCATTTTTGTCTCAGTGTTTCATTTTCCCTGGTTCTTCTCTAAAATCCTGCAGACATTCTGAGAGTTATTAAAGACAGAACCATACAGATCCAACAGCAGTGATAATTCAGCCCTGCCACATATGCATCATGTTCTCATTCCTTGGTATTTTTCATCATCTAGTTTAAAACACTCCTATAAATGTGTTTTCAGCTATAGGCCGTACAGTAAATTAGATGACTTCATTGCCATTTTAGGAAAGTTGTCATGGGTATCTTAATGTTTGCATTTTTCATCTTTTGATTGTGCAACCTTGATGTGACATGAATAGCATCTTTGCATTTTATTCCCATGATAGCCCTGTCAGTATTCTTCTATATTATCCTTTCCTTGCTGGTGGCTTGCTCCTTACGTCATTCTTCTGCATGTCTCTGTCTATTGATCTAGAGCAGAATTTGCTAAGATACATATTTTTTGCACTACCTATTATGCTGCAGTTGCAGTCTGTAAACTGTACCTACTTAGGGATTGCTGCAATACAAATATCTAGCAAAAAATAGTACCAGTTAGATGACCTAGTAGTGTTCCAATATACTTAAGGATACTCATCCTTAAAAAGCAAAGGTTCAAGCTATTATAGTTGTAAATGGAATTATTGAAATGTTTGGGTCTGCTGACAGCCTTCAACCCCAGCTGTGTTGTAGGGATTGTCAACTTCAGTGGATGCCACAGATGTTACTTTAAATGTCAGTACCTGTTAGTTATATCACCTTCCACCAAAGAATTTTAGAAGGAAACTTCTAGCATGAGGTTAATGTGTATATTTGAGTGTGAGACAGAGATATTTCTGAGAGGATGCTTCACACTTTAGAAGTGGGCATCCTTTTAGAGGCCGATGTTGATGAGAGCTCAATTTAAAACATTTGGAAAATCTGGTTTGTAGGTTGTCAAAAGTTTTTTTTTTTTTTAACTTACACAGTTTTGGGACCTGAATCTGCTGATTTATCTTAACTAAAAAAAAAAAAAACAAAAAAACAAACAAAAAAAAAAACCCAGATGCACACACTTCAACAAACTCTTGACAGAACACAGACGAGCTTCTAGCAGAAGCTGGTCTACCAGATGGTGTCCTGTTCGGTACTGCCTGGCTTCCACATGTGGACCTAGGATGCTCAGATCAAGGCTTCTTATGTCATGGAACTCATTAAAGTTCTCAAAAGAGGGTAGCCTCAGATGACACAAAGAACTGAGGTGACTGGGAAAATGGTTTGGAATTGGGAAAAGGAAAGAAAAATCTGGTTTCATAAACATGTTGTTAAGGTTTTGCAGCCTGCTGGATTTCTCTTGAAAGCAACATTTTGCATCTGAGCTTCTTCTGCTTTAGGCACTCAAGTGCCTTTCTGAGTCTGCACTCTAACCAGGACCATCCCACTCATATGGTGTTGCTGGTTTGTGAGCAGGTGGGTGAGTCTATGCATGTGAGTGCCAAGTGCACCCAAAATGGTTCAGCAGATTCTCTTAAAAGGATTTTGAACATCTGCAAGACAGAGGGAAGGGAAAACTGTGGAAGCAGATACCAGTCACATGTTCACTTCAGAGCAAAACCAGAAGAATCTCCCAATAAATTGTATGGCCTCTCTTAAAGGAAGACCTGGAGCATAGCTCTTTTGAGGTATTTTGATGACTGAGTTCCCCTTCTTTTTTTTTTTCCAAGTGCTGCTAGCCATTCTGCCTCCAACTTTTCTCCTGATGCCAGCAAAGTAGGAATTACCCCACCATGTCCCTGTTACATCTCTGAGAACGGCAAGACGTGTTGATTAGGATCAGGAATATCCTGAGTTGAGAAAGGGAATTGAGTGTCTCTGAAAGGGACAAAGCAAGTCTTGAAAACAGACAGACTGGAAGCCTCCTTTTTTTTTTTTTTTTTTTTTTTTTGGTTGGTTGGCTGGTTTGGTCTTTTCTTTTTTTTCTTTTTTTTTCTTTCCTTTTTTTTTTTTTTTCCCCAGATTATTTTCTTTCATATCTGCCAATGCATGTTGCAAATGCAGGGAGGATGTTACCAGGCATTACCAGGTCTGTGACCTTCTAAGCAAGGGAGGGCACATGCAAGGCATTTCCTGAAACTAGCATTAGCCCAGAGCACCTCTTGCCAGCTGGTGAGCATCCCAGAGAGAGATTTCATTAGGTCACCTAAACAATCATGGAAGGCAAGAGCATTGGGCATGGACTGGTGAAAGCAGTTGTTTTGGGAGGAGAAATTTGCTAGCCTTGGGACTTCTGAATTCTAGGGCTCTGGCATATATTCTCTGATGAGTTTCCATAGAAAACAGCAAGCTTAAAAAGTGCTTTTCTTTTCACTTTGGTATAGGCTCCCTTGCTTTAGAGAGCACTGCTGATGTGTAGGTACAAGACTGTGCACATCTGAAGATCAGACTTTTCACTAAGCCTTCTAATGCTATTTTTTGCTGGTTGGATGTTTCTGATTTCCTCCTACCTCCCACTTTCTCTGTAACATGTTTGAATGAGCAAATGGGTTGGCAGGAAGTTTAATCTATCCATGTAAGAAAAAACCAACAACCAATCCCCCAAAACAAATAACAGCAAAGAGGAGATTAAGATGCAGTTTGCATGGGAAGTGATTCTTTCACAGCAAATGTAGTCTGGATCACCTCCTGGATCTGGACTTCTTAAATCATACTTGGAAAGGGATGATGACTAGCTTCTAGCTGACACACTTTATTGGGAAAACTCATGTGGAGAAGATGCACAGAGAGGGGGCTGGTATAGTAAAGCCACAGGCTCTATAGTTTAGCTTGTTTGTATTTATATCTACTGTGTTTAATACAGGGGCTGAGATAAAGAGCTTGCAATCCAGCTTTCTGGATACTATTAATAATTGAAGAATTTCTCTCAGGTTGTTATTTTTCTTGAAGGATCTCTAGACACTTTGGCATTCTGAGTGTGGTAATTACCAGCTTTTTGTCCATATGGACATTTGAGACTAAAAAAGGTCTGATTTGGGTTGCAGCATCAATACCTTAAGCTATGTCAGTTTCCAAGATTGCACAGTAGCCTAGAGACTTGTTTTTAGTGATCTTCATCACTGGCACAGCATTTCCACTCGTGATACTCTTATGCCTTAGACTGAAGCTTGTGGCAAAGCCACGTATGCTTTTATGTGTCCCACATGAACAACCAAAAGAAGCAGAGGCTAGAGTTATCTCAGTAGAAAAGCCAGTGTAGACTCTTCAAGTTAAGTCCTATAGGGACAAAAACTATTCTACAAATGTTTCACGAACATAATTATTGCTTCCTCCTTTTGATTGTGGCTTGCTGCTGGCACAAATATGCACAGCACTAAAGACTACCTTTTTATGACACAAACCACAGAAATGGGTGAGCAGGGTGAACAATCACATAGACCTCCCACCAGCTGTTTCCTGGTATCCTGCTTCAGTGATTGCAGGATGCAGCCCCGCTATCGATGATCAGGGTTCCCACGTTCACAGTTTTCTTTGCTCGTTTTTCCTGTGTGAATGAACCCTCTGCACACCCATCCATTCTCAGGGATACCAAGAGAGGTTGAAAGCTGGCACAACATGACAAGTGTGAACACCCCAACTCAGTCACCTAGAGCACCTGTTGCACATCTCAAACCACGAAGGGTTTTGCCGCACCTCCTGTCCTTCCACAGGTCGAAAGCTCTCCTTGCAGGTTGGTTGCTTCTAGAAAACTAATCAGGGAGGTTTGAGCCTATTGTCCGAAGAGAGGATGAACACTAGGCTTTTATACACCCCCTCTCCAGATTCGGGTCACAAAGCTCGACTTTTTTGGTGGCTCTATGATGACATCCTCTGGAGGGATTAAGAACTACATCGACTCCCGTTGTCCACTTGTTGAGGTAGTCTGCTCCAGGCTTCACCTCCTTCCTCGGTCGTAGGTAATTTCTTTTCCTTGTGGACCTGCAAAGAATAAAGTACTCTGCACCTCGAATATGGACATCTCTTCCTCTTTTTCTCCTTACGATTGTTACTTTTTTTCTGCCCTCAGTCTGCAATGATGTAGTGGTTGGAGTGCTGTTGTCTATGTTCCAGAGGCAGTGTTTTTCACCGGGAGCAGCCTTTAGCTTCCCGGCTCCTCCTCTTGTTATGGCAATGTGTGATTCAAAGGCCTTTGGAATGGGCTGGCACACCTGCAATGCTATGGACTGGAGTGGACACAAAGAGTGGAAAGAGCTGCTGCTGCTTTAATTAAGTGTATCCACCAGTTTGACTGACTGCTTACGGGCTCACAACTGAACTGAAGTTTGTCCTTCTGCCCTGTTGCTGAGGTTGAGAAAATCTGCCAGGCTGAGTTTTCTAGCTTCTCCACATTGGGGCAATACTTCAGAGTTTAGGAGAATGTGGAGAGTAAGAGCCACTGCTAAGTCTGATGAGCCTGCCAGTCAGCTCTGGGAATGCAAGGCTTCAGTGACCTTGTGGAACTGGAGCTGACTGGCACAGGTTAGTTGCCACATAGACACCTAGAGTTTGGGTTCAGACATGAGAGCAATCTACTTGCTCAGTCAAGTCTGGTGAGGCTTTGGTTCAAAAGGCAAGGTAATTACATTCAAACCTCCCAAGGTTGATTTTATTCTCAGCTATGCATGTATGGGAAGTAAGAAATATGACTCCAACAGATTTTGGGTGTGATGGAGACTCCAAAGCTTTTTCTTCTACAGAGCTGTCTCCATCTCCAGGCAGTGGGCTCCTGGGATTCTAGAATCAGAGCTTAGTCCCAGATCTATGTTTACCAAAAGTGTGTCTATGAAATGGTCCACACCATGGTTCTAAGGCCAGCTACTCAACAAACACTGTTTGCCTTTGAATTATAGCCTATAATCAAGGATTTCCATGTCATGATCTCATTTCTATTCTTGTCAGTCAAGTCAAAAACATACAGCCCGTGGGACTGTTTTCGTCCTTTTTCAGCTGGGCTTTAATATCAACATTGTGCCCTCATCTCTCCTTAGCACACATTAGGTCTAAGCTTTCTTTTAAATGATACAAAGTTCCTTGCCCAGTGGCTGCAAGGGAGCTGCAGCTCCTGACAGCTGTGTTATTTTTCTGAGCGAGGAGTTCAAGGTCTGCATTAACATCAAATCAGTTTATGACAGTTTTATATGATTTTTGTTTCTTTTACAAAGGGTTTTGGAAGTTATCGGAGACTGTCTTGCCGATGTAATGGCCACACATCTTTGCATCATTTTTTTGCATTTCAGTTCTCATAAACTTAAGTCTTGCCATTTGGCTTGTGTTATTCAAGCTATTGCAAATCCTTTGCTTGTTAGACTGAAGCACAGAGGGAAGAAATGGCCCTTACACAAATGTAACTGCTACACAAGGTAGTAGTGGGAGAGAAGAGGTGCTAGGTTGTTTAGAACATGGTCACTACAATTCTTCCCAATGTAGTAATCTCTTTTAGGTCCTTTTCATTGTTCATTGAAAGCTTCTCGTGTGTATTTCCTGCTAAGCTATATTGGTAAACTGGAAGAGTATCCCTTTTCATACAAACAGATTACCTTTAACACTTGCTACTGTCAATGCTATTGAATGGCTCCACTCTGGCATCTCCTCCTCTGGCCTTTATCAGTAGCAGGATCAGGGACAAAATGGTGTGACTTAGAGAAATGAAGAGAAACCTCTGGTACTTTGTCCCCATCTGAGAGTGGCACAGAATGAAATGGAGCTGTTACTCTGGTTAACTTGGGGCAAAGCCTGATGTGTGCACATGTGCATTTGGGGCTAAGAGCAGTTTAGTTTGATTTAGGTGAAATGAATGAAGGCAATGTTATGTTAACTTGCAAAAAAGGTATTCACCCATAGTAGCAACCCAGTGTACTGAAGACTGGGTTGCAGGACAGCTGGTATTGAAGCCATAAAATATTTTCATACAGTGAAGCCAAGTTATGTTCACCAGCCAGTTACATCTCAGCCACGGGGGAGTTAAATTCAAACTGCTTTTTGAGCTTAAATGTAAGTGTTCTTTAAATAATTCTTTACTTTGTAGGTAGGTGATTTATATCCTTTAAGGGAAGGAAATTACTCAAGAGGGTAGAAAAAAAGCACATTAAATGAAGACAAATACACTGGGCACTTGTGATCCAGCAAATGTGCTGCTGGAGTACTAGTCAGATCCAAGTTTTACTCTCAGATTGTCATTGTCATTGGCTTGCTGCATGACCTGAGGTAGGTAGGGATGCAGACACCCATCCTGGGGAGGCCACAGCTGGATTCTGGGAACACATGTCAGAGACAGACCCGTTGGTTAATCTGAACACAGGAGCCCGATGGTGAAATTATTAAATTTAGTTTCTCTGAGACTAAAGAGACTTTTGTTCCCCACCTGCAAAAATGATACAGTCGTCAAGAAGAGGTTTGAGAATTATGTCAAAAAAAGTCATCTAATCTACACATACATGCATGTGCACACATGTGCACACAACCCCCTGCAGGATCTGGCCTGAGAGGTTCTACTATATTTAATCCCTTGCTGAAAGAAGGTTAATTTGTTCTTAAAGATCTCTGCTCAGAGAGTCCATGGTCTTAAAAAACACAGGATAAAATGGAATATTTTCAATATGTATTCTGAATGATTGCCTTAGTAGAGCTTTATTTTACAAAAATAATCCATATATCCCTTCCTATGCAAGTTGCCAGCCCTGTATGTTAACTTTGCCAGGTGCTGCAAGGAGGATATGCTAGGAATATACAGATCTCTGTACCACTTATTAATTTACTTGTAACCAGAGACTAGGATTTTCCTTAATGCTGACCTGTGTTTCCAAGACTGCCTAGTTCCTTCATTCCTCAGTATCTGCATTGCAGCTATTGGAAGTAGGTGACCAGCCATACTCCAACTAGCTTTTAAGAGATGCAAGAAGAGTTTTAATTCTGTTCCAGTCACCTTTGGCAAACATGGTGTCTTCATCCAGTGGACAGGATAGCCATGGGGGCAAGTTTTGTCTGGCATTAAGCAAACTCAGTGTTGGGAGTATTCCTTAAGCACAGTAGAGCTCTGTGTTACCTCCACAGGCAGAGCTGTATTTAGTGTACACCTAGATAGCAGTCTTAACACTCCCAGCTAACCCCAGAGCCCTCCCCAACCTGGATGGAAAGAGAAACCTTTTTTACTGATTGGGGAAAGGGGAGGAGCTATAGGTTTCATGTTTCTGATGCTCCTTGTAGGAAATGGAGAGCTTTGGTTGCCAGCTTGTGTGGTCTTGAAATAGGTACCATCCACTGGTGATATTGCATGATCCAGCAGGTCAGTTTCAAGGCTTGCCTTGATGACTGAAGGAGTATTGCTGCTCTATGGAGTGGTGCAAAAGCCAATATTCTCTGTAAATTAGTGTCAGAACCTTGTCAATGCTGCACTGTGTGGTCGTTCAGCTTCTTTCAGGGTACCAGGTAGAAGCACCAGCTCTGTTGCCCTGGCTACCTCTGACAGGACATCTGTGGCATTAACAGCTTCCCAGCATGTTGGGTATTTACAGTCAGGGAGTGTGCTTAGAGGTGAGCTGCTGGAAACAAGTGTTTGTTGAGAACTTGTTGAGAGCCTTCACATTGAATCCAGTTCCTTTGCACAGTGACAGCCACAGCATAGACAGGGGAAACTGTGTCTTTCTCTCTGCTGTCCCAACTCATATGCTTCATCCCCGAGGCAAGTGTCTTTTCAAGCTAAGTACCAAAGGCAGTGTCCTTCTGCCTCAGTGTCCTGCTCTCAGACCTAGGCACCTCTGGGTTTCTCCATCTCTCCCCCTCTTCCATCCATATATTGTCTCCAAGCTATTCCTTCCCTTGCTGTTTGCCTTAGAGAGGAATTTTCTCTGCTTTGCCTCTCCTACTGCTTACCAGTCTGTTCCCTCTCTGTGGACTCTTCCATTCCTCCTCTTCCTATGTGTCCCCCATTCTTTTCCCTGTCCCCAGACCTCTTCAGGCCTGTCCTCCCAGTCCATGAGGTTGAAGCCTCTTGTTCAGTTTCCTTTTCCTCACTCTTTGGCTTTCAACTCTGTGGGCTTTCCCTCACCCTTCCTTCCTCTGTTCATCCCTCTTCTGCCTCCTCCCAATATCTCCATAAATCCTGATTTTCCCAGATTTGTGGTGAGGCTCAGTTAACTGCGATCTGACTCTCTGCAGTGTGACTCTCAGGAGGATTTCTGGCAGATTGTAAAGATGGTGAGTCCAATAATTGCACTAGCACCCAGTGACTTTGTTCTATCATCTCTTAAGAGAACAATTTAAGTCTTGTCCACACCTTTGTCAGTCAGTGGTGATGAAAACACACCTCATGGTTAAAATAATGCCTGTGTAGCAGGCGGCTGCTTATCTCTTGGTCTTTGCCCTGTCTCCAAGGTGCAAAGCTGATATGAATGCTGATAACAACCCCTGATGTCGCAAATGATAAGAGAATCTATTTCCAAATTTCCCCATCCCTCCTCTAGAGAGCTATAGATGGAGATCATAAGCTGCCCTCAAATCATTCATCAAGGATAGTAAATAACAAGAATAATGAAAGCAGCCGGACCTTTTCCTGACTCCCCCTGCCATCAGCCTTAGGAAGGAGATCAGACAGGCATGGAGATTAGTTGCCCTTTTGAGCTCCTATAGGGTGCTGTTGTTTCTACACAAAGAGTGAGCTCAGCTGGAAGGATCAAGTGTTTTGAAGAAGCAAGCCATAATACTATGTGGAGAGGTGATACTATGTGGATACCTTGTGGACAGAGGGCTTTGGTCTCTAGGACTGCCAAGGTAGCAGCTCCAACTATCACTTAATTACGGAACGGTTTGGGTTGGAAGAGATCTTCAAAGATCACTTGATCCAACCTCACTACAGTGTGCAGTGACATCTTCAACTAGAACAGGTTGCTCAGAGACCCATCCAGCCTCACCTTGAATTTTTCCAGGTATGGGGCTTCTACTTGTTCACCACCCTCATGGTAAAATTTTCTTTCTTAAATCTAATCTAAATCTACCCTCTTTCATTTTAAAACCATTATTTCTTGTCATATCAAAGCAGATGCTTCCAGCATCTTTTTTTATAGGCCCCCCTTCAGTATGGGAAGGCCCCAGTAAGGTTTCCCTGGAGCCTTGTCTTCTCCAGGATAAACAACCCCAATTATCTCAGTCTATCTTCATAGCAGAAGTGTTACATCTCTCTGACCATTTTTGCCTCCCTTCTCTGGACCCACCTGTGTCCCTGTCTTTTCTGTGTTGAGGAAGATCAATTATTGTTATTTTCCAGCTGTTTCGAAAAGCTACTTTTCTTGGGAAGGCACAGAAATATTTTTCATTGCAAAATGAATGATGCAGTTTCCTAGTCAGAATGTCTGCTTGGAAGAGCAGAGGAATGCTGCATTTGGTCACAGGCATTTGAGATAAGACCCTGGAAAACCAAATCTCATGTAGGGAGAGATCTGGAGAAGAGCAAAAGCGGCTTTGCAGAAAAGATCAGGGACAGATCTCCTGTTACAGAACCCCTGTGCGAGAGGTGAGAAAGTAACTGCTCTACTGATTTAATCAATTCAAAGCGTGCCCTTACTGCAAGGTGTCAAAACCAGAGCTTGATGTTTAGCTGCTGGATGGAGTCTGCAGTTTGTATGAAAAAAAAAAAAAAAACAAACCACAAAAAAAAAAAAAAAAAAAAAAGAAAAAAAAAAAAAAAAAAAACAAAACAAAACAAACCCAAACAAAAAAAAAAACCTACAACTTTGAAAAAAAATACTTTAATACGTTGGACAGAAAATAAATCTCAGTGACAGGGAATAAATAGAGAGCAGTGAGTCGTCATTTTTAATAGACTTTTTTTCCTCCAGACCATAACTGCACTTAAAACCTTTGTCAAATGACGTGTGTTCTTTCAGCGTCACCCCTGCAGCCACCCTGCCGCCCCGGCCTGGCAGCTGTGAGGCTCCGGCACCAGGGCCGGGGATGGAGCCCAGAATCCCGGTTCCCCCGGCCCGGGGGGGCCGCGCTGCATGCGGGCATCTCTCTGGCAGGGACCGGCGGGGGGCAGCAGCATCCAGCTCTTGGGAAGCTGGGCTCCAAGAAACCTTCCAGCACTCTCCTGACTGACAGTGGTTTTGCACCTGATCTTCAGGACCCGGCTGCTTTCCAAATCCCAGCCGCATCGGGCTGCGTGGCGGTGACACTTTAACATGCAGCATATGCATCTCATTTCCCTATTCACTGGGCTATTTGTAAACCTAATTTAAGCGAAATCTCTCCCTTACTCTTATCGTTTTACATAGTTCCAAAGGAAAGGCTGGGAGGGGAAAAAGAAAATCAAGTTGCCAGCAGTGCACCTTTTTTCTTCCCCATCTTATTCTGGTACAAGAGCTTTGAAATAATTCACATGCTGCATAGAGAGGACCTGGCACCCTTCATTCATATAACCTTGGGTGCAACCTTCACGTCTTCCGAGGCCAATGTCCGAGAGGAAAAGTCCTCTAGGTTTCCTGGGAAACGATGAAGGACACTGGGTGGCAGATGCAATTCTAGCT
This sequence comes from Phaethornis superciliosus, assembly GCA_023637945.1. NCBI lineage: Eukaryota > Metazoa > Chordata > Aves > Apodiformes > Trochilidae > Phaethornis > Phaethornis superciliosus. The sequence goes on along the minus strand of JAJQWJ010000001.1, from coordinate 81,137,889 downwards.
GGGATCCATCCGACTCCTTGCTTTCTTAGGGAAAAGAGCCTGTCTGGGAGAGGGGATGTGCAGCAAGCAGCTGAGGTGGCAGCAAGCAGCACACAGAATGAAGTAGTGGGATTTTCAGCAAGCACACGGTTTCTTCCAAGTTATTAAAAAGTGTCATGTAGTTTGTTTGCAGATTAGTTTAGTTTGGTTTTGACAAGATTCACAGATATGACTCACCTTCAAGGTGTCCCAGCAAGAAAAAGCCATGAAATTAAATTACTTTTTAGAGTTAGAAAGGTAAATTATTTCACCTCCATAAATTACTACCAAAATAGTTTTCACCAGCTGCAGGCTTTCTTCTTTCATCCTTCCCTGCTGCGATGCAGCTTTGCTGTTCACTGTTTAACATATACTGTTGCAAACCAAAGGGGAGCTTAATCTCCATTTTAGGCAAAGTACTCCTTAGTTTTCTTGTTTGATGTTTTTTTTTGTTTGTTTGTGTGTTTCTTACCATGATGAAAGTTTTAAAGATAGAAAAAGTCCATGGCAGTTGTTCCAAGGAGTTTAGAGTCTGCTCTCCTGGAGGATGTAAGACTGACACTAAAATGAATTGGAAGATAAATCTCATATGTGCCTTTGTATTATCTTGACCCTTAATGTCTGTGTGTTTGGAGGAGCAGAAGAATGCTGCATTTGCTCCCATATGTTTGAGAGAAGACCTTGGAATGTAAAATCTCATGTAGGGAGAGATCTGGGGAATGGCAAAAACCGCATTGCAGAAAGGATCAGAGGAGCATCAGGGATACATCTTTGGTCATGGGATCATTTGGTAGGAGATGAGAGAATACCTGCTCAAGAGGCTTCAGCAAAGGTGCAAATGGAAATCTGAGTGAAGAAACAGGTGCAGAAAAGTGGGTGGAAGATGAGTTGTCAAGGTGAGGGCAAAACCCTTCAAATGGATTGCAAAGGGGAAAGCACACTGGTGAAAAAGAGGCTTGGAGGTGTTTTGAGCGAAAGGTATCGGAGAGGGTAATGGCAGCAGTGTCTTGAATAGGCTGAGGCTCAACACGTTTCATGGTCAAAGCTCAAGGTAATACAGGTCTAGATAAGGTTTTGTTATCTTGTATACATTCTGAAGTCTCTGTAATGGAGCTTTTCTTGTACAAAGAATACAAATACCTTTTAAATGGCATCTTGGAGAAGTATAACTGTTATAGTTGTATATACATATAGTACAGCCTGAACTAGGCCTACTTCAAACCTGCCTGGCAAAAAAAAATAAAGATCATAAAAAGTTCATACAAAATTTTCTTGAAATACTTTCACAGCAAATATCTGCTTTTCATGGGAAGGAGTAGAAATATTTTTCATCACAAGATGAAAAGCTTTCAGGTTTGTCAGCTGTTTACTGTGCTTGAGTATTCTTTTTCTTTTTCCTTCCTCTCCTGACTACTTTTTTGGGTTTCCTGGCTTTGAGTTTCTCAACATAAAAATCATCATTTTCTACATCTGGAGACATTTACTATTCTCTCTTGGCTACTGATGTATTTATCTGAAATCTCAACTGAGAAGGCCTTTGAATTTGCTTCTCCATCATGAAATTGCTACATGGAGCAATTCAAGCCTCAGAAATAAGAAAAGAAGCCTTAAAATTAGTACTGTTGTGTCGGCCTAGAAAATCTCTTCCTAAGGGCATACCTGTGCTGCTGAGAGCCACTGTTATTCACCTAAGATTTTCAAGTTGTAGCTGCCCTGATGTGCTGCTGATGGAGAAGCAGGACCAGCAGCCACAGCTGGATGCCTGTCCAGAGCCCTTGTGTGAGCAGCAGCTGGATTTGGTGGTAGTGGCAGCAGCAGGGACTGCAACACAGTGATCTGATGTGAAGAACATCTGCTAGAGACAGATAACAGGATGAGAGAAGCCTGAAGGCTTGTTGAGCAGTAACTCAAACTTCAAACTAGTATTTACAGCATGCTATTATGTTCTACTTCATCTACTTTCTTCTCTAGAGAGGTGCAGGATGCTTCAAACGCCCTGGAAACATGCTGAATGGATTAACCCGCTAGAAAGAAGGTTGGCAAGAGGGAGCTAAGTCTGGCTGTGACTCAAAATTCACCCCTGTTACTTCATTATGAGAATATTAGGAGAAAGCATCCATCTTTCTTGGGTAACAGTAGAACAGATATCCTAGTGCTACATAAGGAGCTGCTGCACTGTAAAAGTAGCAATCTTTCCAGTTCTGTCTGGTGGTCACCCTGCAAGGAAGAGTCAGGACATGAACTCTGGCACTTCAGTCCAGTGGAGTATTCCCAGATTGGCTTTGTACAGAGAATTTTCAACTGGGACTCACTGTGTTCCTTTTCCAGCCCATTGTGTTGATGTGGACAGCTTAACCCATCCAGTTAGATTATATGAGCTGGTTCCTACCAGGACTGAGTGAACCAGGGGAAAAATTCTCAGTGAATATTGGTTCATATTTGGAAGTGAATTTTCATTCAGAACAGAGACGCGTCCACATGACTGCTGCAGCTAAACCAACCAAGCATTGAATTGAGGCTATTCATAACAAACTGTCCATGAATGGCCTGCAGGGCAAAAAAAACCTATCTGCAGAAGAAATTCATGGGCAATTTTGACTAATGAGTGAGTTTGGGAATTTCGCTTTCAGTTTGCAGATAGTTCACAAATAGAAAAAAACCCCTCAAACCTCATATGAAACTTATTGAATAAATGATTTATAGTGAAGTATTTGTTCAGCTCTAATCTCTGTAACATGTATAGCTTATGGTTTTAGAAAGCACTTTAGGATTAGCTGTGGGAGCTATATGTCAATGAATAGTCTGTGAAAAACCATTCTTTTCGAACAACTATATGGAGAAGTGTTAATGTCACCTGCCACAGAGGGAGCCTGGTAAAGGCCTTGTGCTTGAGAAAGGACTTCTGGATTCCAGCAGTGCTCTTGGGCTCTTCAAAGCAGAATTTAAGCCTTGAAACCGTCCCTCCTTGTTGACTGCAGTAACTGAAGGCAAAAAGAGTTAATACCAGGGCTTATTCATGGGAAAGTTTGGCAGCCATTTAAGAGAGTCATGTTGCATTTGCAATGTTATTTCACTGAGAGGCTCAGCTGTGATCAATTTCTGTCAATGATATAAGAAACATATCTCAAACCTTGTTAGATAACAGGAGTATTTAGATATTCAAGGTGTTAAATCTTCATCTGTCTGGAGGTGCCTCACAGCTAGGTACAACAAGCCTTTATGCCTCTATTTCACCGCATTTTACGTGGTGCTAACTCTAGCAAGTCCTCCAGGAAAAATGGTAACTACACATTGAATTAATACACTTTCAGGTTCATGTGGAAATGTTCCTAGATATTCTCTCTTTGGTGGTTGTCTGTTCCACCCTGCATTGCCCCATTTTAAGACCTTCTTGTCCCTTCTGTACATGCTAACTCACACTGCAGAGTCACTTTGGCTGGCTTCTGCTCATAAATTCAGATGCTTAGGAGCAGCCTTAAGTGCCCATTTTCCCTGGCAAGTAATATGGAGTGAGACCAGCTGAACCCTTCTACATGATACGGGCAACAGAAACTGTTCCATACCACTCCTTTGCAGCATCAGGAGCTGGCTTCACTTTGGCAAAGGGGGAACTGGAGCTGACTTCGGAAGCTTGACCAACACTGAGTCCAAGGAAAGCAGCCAACACTGAATCCAAGGTAATTCAGGAAATGATGACTCAAAATTAAACTGAAAATGTTCCTGTTCTGAATTGGAAACCCTGGACAGCACTTCTACAAACACTCGAGTGTTGCAATGAGGATGGTTTTCCAAAACTCACGTTGCTTTTACTCTTTTCCCCCAGATTCACTGAAAGCTTCTAAGCTGAGTCCCGCTGGGAGGAGGTAACACAAAGCATCATGTGAAAGAAAGTTACAGAAGTAGTTTGCCTGTGAATTTGAGGGAGATTAATTACAAATCTGGCATGGCATTTCATTACAAGTGTCTGTGGGGAATAAACTGCATTGCATCAATACTAGTTTATGCTGCTCTTTTGTTTCTCACTATATCAGCAAAGACAGATCTTAACCTTCCTTCCTTTACAATCACTGACCACAGTTGTTTCCCTGTCCCAGTTCAGTTCCTGCTTCCTGCTCCTTTCTCTACTCTTTCATCCACCCACTGTGGCTCACCTGCCACATCTCCTTGCTGCTCTGCTCCAGATGTTGGCCTCGTGAGGGGTGAACTAACCCAGTATGTTGCATAGCAGATTTGTTTATGGGAGCAGCAGAACCAAGACACCAAAGCCAAAGGTACATTGGCTCATACAGTTCGTCTTAGCTTTTAGTGATGTTGATCTTGCAGGAAATAACTGGACCCGACTGACTACGACGACGTTCTCAAATGTCCCTTATTTCATCTACTGTCCAGTGTGTGGCATGGCAAAATTATGGGGAAGTCCACCTTTGTGCTACAAGGAGCAGGACCTAAGAGGGCAGTACAGTCTTTTGCATTGTGAAGAGACAAGAACTGTCATGAACATCTTTGCAAAAAGAAACAAAAGAGTAGTAGAAGAGAACTAATGAGAAAATAATCCAGTGAAAACATGATGATGACTTAGGATCAGCAGAATTGCAGTGAACCCAAATAACCATCACAGAAGTACTCGGGCATACCTTTAAAATTATTTATTTTTCCCCAGCACTGCTCTTAAAGAAAGCCTGACCAGTGAGTCCAGAGGACAGTAATGGGAGTAATCAGTGTTCTGACAAATATGACCTATGAAAAAAGATTGAGTGAATTTGGGTTAATCAACCAACAGAAGAGAAGGCTGAAGTGGGAAAGTGGTAACAGTCTTACAGTATACAGTATATATATACAGTATACAGGCTGCTATAGGGAAAAAGACAATAAGCTGTTCTCCTCCATGGTGGATAGGATAAGAAAAAATGAGTTTAAATCGCAGCAAGGAAGATTCAGGCTAGAAGTAAAATGCCCAAAAACCAAAATGTATTGCCTGAAGAGAGTGTGGAGACTCTTATCACCGGAAAGCTTTTAAAGAGCAGGCAAGGTGACCATTTGCCAGGTGTGGTTTAGTTCTAGTTCATCTTACCTCACAGCAAAGGACAAGCTAGATAATTTCCTGAGGTTTCTCCATGCCTCTTTACCTCCAGATATGTCTGGGATCCAATCTTCCATACCTGGGTTAGAGCACTAATATCAAAGGCAAGAATAATGATCCAGTCACACAATGTGTAATGAGAAGACTGATCCATCACTCCCCTGGGCTGTGCTGAGTAGTGGTCTCCAATGCCTATTGAAAATATGCTCAGGTGGGTTCTCTTCCAGTTGCAGTGGGAGCTAGGTGTTAAGGGGAGGTCTGGAAGCAAGGCAAGTTGAAACAAGATACGTCCTCTGTGACAAAAGATGTCCTATCATGTTTATTTTCCAGGAATAGATGGAGATGTTTCAAGAAGTTTGGTCAAACTAAAGTGTTTAAATCATGCTCAGGCTTAAAACTGTTTTTCAGATAAATTCTTTAAACCTTCTTTGTCCTGACCCCTGTTACTGTTGTAGTAATTTCTGGAACTCTTTTTCTCCATATTGGTTTCTGCTGTTCCTCTTAACCCCAGACGAATTAACCATCCAGTTTATCTGAAAGCCACACGATTCTTCCTCCTGTTTCACCCTCCCTCTGTCCTTTCAGCCTGCCACAGAGAGACCACACTATTCTTAACACTGTCAAATCTTGACAAAGCCAAACAGAACTAATGCTCTTTGGCTGCTGTGCATTCATGCCCCAGCAGTTGCCTTTCCCCTCAGAGGAGGTGGACTGGGCATCTCTGACTGTTTCCTTGACCATATTGTGACACCAGCTCTATCTTTGTCATTTCATAATGGTTAGAAAGAGTTCACTTTCTGCTCCCTTGCAACCCCCAAAGGTCTCTCCCATGCTGTCCCAGATGTTATGCAAAATACTTCAGGCATTTATCACATCAGACATGTTTAGATGATTTATAAGGCAGTACTACCTGCCATTCAGTCTCCCAGAAATACGTTCTGCTGACATTCTACAAGGAAATACTTGTTCCTCCAGTCTAAAGGCCCAGTGACAGGCTCTGCAAACTAGGTGGATTGGATTTCCTGCACTTGAAGGAAGAATTGGAAAGGAGGGAAGGAAGCAAGTAGTTTGCTGAAGCTTGCTACAGCAGACCAGTCCCTGTTCTCAATGTTCCTGAAATCGAGAGCCTTGATTTCTAGACCTTGCCACCCTGAGGCACACATGATTTCCCAACTGCTGCTTTGTCAGATGAAGGGTACACTGACTTCAGCTTTCTTGCATGGCCCCCTTGCCTGGGATGGTTTTATTTTCATACCTAACTCCAGAGGATGGTTTTATTTTGGATTGGTTTGTTTTTTTGGTTGGGATTTTTTTTGTCAGGATGCCATACCTGGTTTCCACCATCTAAACTAGTTTTGCAATGATCTGTTATTAAAGTTACGCCAGATCTTTCTGCCTGAAATGGGCAAAAGATTGGCTTGGGGACCATTTCAGCCAGCAGGTCTGACCAAGCTATAATGCCTTCTTGGCTGCAGCTGGAAAAGGATGTGGCATCTAGCCCTGATACTTGGATGGTGATTGTGTCACCTAACCCAAGCAAAGAGAACTATGAGGCTGTATATTGTTGTACATAATTACAAGAATCTTTTGCCTGATATGTGAGCCACATTTTGACTCTTCTGATCACAGCACCTGTCTGCATGGCTTCTATTTTATCTGACAATATTTATCTGAAAATTACTCTGGAAACATTAATGATGTCATAGGAGTTGAAAACATTTCATTTCCAAAAGGAGAGGAAAGTGGTTGTAGAAAATGGGCAACTCTCTCCCAAAACCACTGTGTTCCTTTGGGTGCTAGGCAGAAGTTAAGACAGGTGGAGAAGTAACTTCTCCCAGGAGTGAGCACTTCAGTGAAGACAGCAAGTTATAATGACAACTGTTGCCATTCTGTGCTGCAAGTAGTCTGGGTTGGGGGAGTTGAGCAAAGGTACTGACACCCATCCTGCAAATGAGTGGTGCAAGATACCCAGAGGCCTAGAGATCTATGAAGAAAGCCCCGCACAAAGTTGGTCCCAGCAATGCCTGCAATCTCTGCTCTCTGCCTTTGACCTCTGCTCTCTGTATTTTCCATAGAGACATTTAAGTTCATATTTTAGAAAAGCAGTTTTTGTCTGTCACTCTTCATCCTTACTAGGTAAATCAGTGAATGTTCAAAGGACTTGCCACTGCCTGAGGTAGGCAAATGCAGTGCACTCAATTCCCTTATGTACCAAGCCCAGACAATGGTTTCACTGCATTCAGCAGTAGATGGTGGTTTACAAGGTGGGCTGAACCTACCCTCACCAGCTCTGTGTAGTGAATTTATATACTGTTATGCCCTCTTCTCACAACTGCTATATTATTTCTAGCTTTCAGGTAGCATTATGCTGAGGTCTGCTGTCACGACATTTGGCTGCAAACACCCATCTGCAATATTTCCTTAATGATAAGGAAATAGATTTCATTCCCTTGTTTTTTGACAGGAATAACAACATCTCTTCTGCTAGAGTGAAAGGCTGGAGGCACTGTATGTTATTACCGCAGCATTGTGCTTCTGGAGGCAGATGTTTGGTTAGACTCTCCAGTGATACAGATTTGCCAGGTATCCCTTAGCTGTCATCAGAATTTATAAAACAAAACCCCACCTGACCCCAAGTGACAGGCTACTGATACAGGAAACTTCAGTTAGTCCACAGAAACCAAGTAAATAGGGCTAGAAAAACCTCCAGAGTCCACTGCTGTACCAGAGAATGATTGTGTTCCAGACAGCTCCACATGAGCTAAGCAACAGGCTTTCCTCAGGGAGACAGGTCAGCATCTCCATTATCAAGTGTGCCCATCAGAGGCTAAATCTCCACCCTTTTAATTTCACCCTATTCTTCATAGCTGTAAGACCTTTATTCCTCCCAGGACAATTATTCTTCCATCAAATGCTTGTAGCAGGTTAAGTATGCTCCTCTGGGTATAGCTAGGCAGCTATACATATTTAGCTCTCTTTCCCTCCCCAGGAATCTGTTTCCCCAGCCCTTTAATCATATTTACTGTTCTCTGAATCTGTTCAGTTCCTTTTATTTCGCATTGGTTCCCACTCATCTCTGGGCTTTTTGACAAATTGTGAGGTTTCATCTCTGCCTTTTTTCTACCAAGAGAGGCATTCTAGCAAAGCAGGTGTCACTCTGAGCCATTGGCCTCCTGTGACTATGATCCTCTGCCTCCCTAAGCTGCTGGGTGATCTTGGAGGTCAGCTGCTTGTTGCACTTTTTCTCATTGGGTGTACTGAGACAACAACAGTTCCCTCTCCTGTGAAGTGCTTGGTTATCTGTGTGTGCAAACATGGTGGAAATACTGAACAGCACAGCTGTTATTGCTGCCTAGAGGAGCAGCTGGTGTTGGGAAAGGAAGCCAGGTTCTTGGACAGAACCCCCCTTTCACACCCACACACCAGTACAGATGGATTTGTGTTCACTGATGTCCATCTCACTGAGCTGTGAAAGTCTCAAAGGAAAGAGGACAGCTTGAGCTTGATTTGGGGGCAATTACGTTACTTAACAATTTCACTCCCTCTGATTCTTCCTTGTCAATGATGGACCAGGAAATTAACTATCAATAAATTAAGTCACTATGTTGGGTTTTAATCTCTCCATAATATTTCATTGTTGGCTTTTCTAACAAAACCAAGACACTTCTTGGCAGTTTTTCTTCTTACTTGCCCTGCTGTTTGACCTCTACAGGAGCATTTTGGTTTCTTCCAAGATCTTGGATGCCAGCAAAGAACTCTGCTCACCTTTCTTCTCTGCCATCTGCCACCCTGGCATTTTTGGGCTTCAGAACAGCAGATCAGATTTCACCTTGATCAAACTGCAAAGCAGTAAGATAAGAGCTTTGGTCTCCAGGCATTGTGGCTTGGACTGAAGTAGATACCACAGTGGGTATGAAACAGCAGATTCCTGCCAATGAACCTCCTGGTGTCAGTGCAGAAAACACCTCTTGGACAGGACCTGAAGGAAAAGACAAGGCAGATGAGAGCTGAGTGCCTCTTTGCCAGATATGTTCAGCAAACACCACTGGCTGTCCAGTTGCAGTGGCTCCAAGTCTGCTTACTACAGGCATCCTATGAAGGCTGATATGTGTCTGCCTGGGTGGAAAAGCATCATGAGCCAGTGGCAGAGACAGGACAAACATGTGTGACTGGATGTGAGGCTAAAAACTGTGTCAGGCTGAATTCTACAAATACCTTTCTGTGTTAGGAGAGACAAATTTGGGGAGAGGGAGGGAAGGAGTTTGGCTCTTTTTTGAGTTGGGGAAGAAGAGAGATTTCTTCAGTGGGATGTTTGGAAACATGATTGTTCAAGCCATCTGATGCCAGAGTGGGATTAAAATGAAATTCTGGTTTTTTGTTGTTTTTTTTTTTTTTGTTTAGGATGTAGTCGTTATCCCATGTAGTCACAGTTGTTGTCCAGCTCTTGGAGCTACTAAGACCCATAGGTTCCTAAACTTTTACTTATTATGAAGCTTCCCAGAGTATCCTGGGCTGCATTCAAATCCCCACAGTCTGATGGCTCAAGCAAAGAGCTGGGTACCACCTGCCCGAACAGCACTGCCACCTGAACATGCTCGCTTCTTGCACTCTGCAGGTGCTCACAAAGCATGGTCTGTGACTTGTGTCTGCAGTTCTCCATAACAGGCTGGCAGTAGGCTGCTGAGAGGTGAAGTGGCTGCCAAGTGCACCTGTTTCAGATGTGCAAGCAGTGGCACACACAAAACAATGGAGGGCAAGCACAAGGGCATGGGTTGGTGAGAGCTAGGCTTGAGGAAATAAGAAAATCATCAAGAAAATAAGGCAGGGAAATAAGGAATTTTGGAATAGGGGTTCCTAAGTAGTAGGAATGTCACTGGGGAGCAGTTAGACCATAACACTCAGCAATAACATTTATGTACTGCTGCAGCTTTTTGCCAGGCAGACAAAAGAAGACCAGGAGCCTTGAAACCTCGTTCCAGCCCCTGCCATGCACCCTCCAGACAGGCACAAAACTGTTTTGAGGAAGCAGCAGGGGAGAGAAAGAAAACAAGAACAAGGGGGCAATGAAAAGAGCAGCTTGCTGTGAGAAAGGTGACCAGGTATAAGGAGTCTGCACGAACACAGACAAGCTCTAGATGTGAGTCAAAAGTGATGTGTGGTATCAGCAAATACATTTTACACAAGAGCCATTTGTATGTGATCCTCACTTTGATGTGGCTTTTAGAATAGAATGCTGTTCCTTCACAAGAATGATGCTTGCCCTTGCTTAAATGTTTCCTCAAAATAAGAGTAACAAAGAAGTGAGCAATTACTACATAAGTAGAGAGGCTATGTTTGAACGAAAGAGCTGCTCAGAAAACCACCAGGAGCAGAAAACCTGAAGAAACATATTCTAGTGCCCTCTACCACCCAGTTACAGGTGAGAGTACATTGGACCACGGGAAATGTTTTTCCCTCCGGAACACTGGCCTACCAGGAAACTGAGGACCATCACCTTTCTGAGCTAATCTCTGGAGGCAAAGGGTAACTTTTGGGAAAGGTACTCAATTAGCTTATTTGTTATCTGCTGTCAACTTCTTATGAAGGGAGCTGTGCTTTCCCACAAATACCTCTCACTTGAAATGTATCGAAATTATTGACTTGAAATATGAGTTCATAGGTGGAGTCTAGGCACAGGAGAGAGGCAAGAAGCACAACATGTTAGGATGGATTACAGCCAAAAAAATACGAGTCACATTATTTATCTGATTTCATCTGAGAGAAGGGAGACAGGAGAGACAGATGTTTGGCAATAGGTTTTATCTGAAGTTGTGAGGTGATGCTTACAAAGGGGTTCTTTTTAAAAAGGGGACTCCAAACATTTTCTTCTGTTCAGCACAGGCCATATCTCTTTGCCAGGGAGTGCTTAGATAGAGGTATGAGCTGCTTAGCTAGAAATATGAGCAACTCAGGGAAAAATCATCACTTGTTTTCCTATGTAAGCAAATATCCTTTCTCTTAATGACAACCAAAGCAGGAGGCAGCATCTCTTGGCAAAAACAATGACATTAAAAGCACTTGCTGGAAATGCTTTCCACTTTGTTCCTGAAAAATGTTCAGCGTATTGATAGAGTAACAGAAGATTCAGTTGTGCAGCAGGGGCCTAGCTACTGTAATTTGAAGTTTGGATGTGGAAGGACCAGAGGGGTGGTAAAAACCCACTAGTGGGGTCTAGGAGTTTCCTCCTCTGGGAAATTTCTTATATTAAACCTACTAATCACTTGATGCCATCTGGCATAATAAAAACCAGAAAATATGCTCTTCCAAAGTATGTTTAGAAGCTACTAGAATACGTCATCTCTGGCGGGGGGATGATTCACCAGCAGTGGAGAAGAAAACCACTGGGGAAATCATCCCCAGAATACAGATAAATCCGGGAATAGAGCCCAGCAGTGTTCTTTGAACACATTACTGCTCGGTAACCCATGGGATAAAGGCAAAAACAAGGACTGACACAGTCCATGTCTATTCCTCAGTGAAAGTGAGTTGTGCAAAAAAGCACACGCGGTTTGCAACTTGTGTGGTTTTGGTCTCTGTGGGGGCTTTGCAGTCAAACCAAGCCTCTCCTTTGGAGGCTGTACCTGTCAGCAATGTATCATGTTGAGTATCTGTGGACTCCTTTGGTTCCAGATGTGGTGGGAAACATGCTCCCACTGTGCCTGAGGCTACACTCACAGCTTGCTGCATAGAAACTAGGCAAGGCTAATCTCAAGGCTGTCCTCTAAGGCATCAGTGGCTGAGGGTGCAGACAGAGACAAAATGCACATTGCTGGACAGAAATCACTGACTCCAAGCCCTAAGTTTCTGTTTGAAGGTAGCACAGACTTTACAGGAGCTAATCTGAGATGAACTGAACTTCTATATATCTGTCGTCCCACTGACTTGTCCTCAAAGTACAAGTGTTCCTCCACACACACACACACAAAAGAAAATCCCTGTAGACCTTAAGATACAAGCCCCAAACCCTGTTCAAATAAAAAGAATGGACATTCTCCCATGGCAAAAGGAAGAGATTAAATAAAAAGTGAATCCTGGTACTTCACATGCTCCTTGGAAAGCTGTCAGCTATGAAGGCCTTAGAGAAATTGAAAGAAAGAGTAAGAGAGTCAATGCAAATAACTTTGCCTACTAACAGTCACCCCAACTCACTTGCATCTGTTGAACCTTACAGGGATTTAGAAAATTGGAAAAACTTCCTTGGCTTGAGGATACCTTACAGAACCTCAGTACAATGAGGGAAAGCCTTGCCTTCCCACACTGAAGCTTAGGTGCAGGTGAGACTCCATGCTAATCATTTGCTGATCAAGGCCCTGAGTGCACTTGTGTGGCTTAATCACCCTGACCAGCCTCAGCTGGACCCTCTACCAGCCTTGTCCATTGGTCCAGGAACTGCTTTTAGGTTCTGACCCAGGCTCTTACTCCTGCCTTGAGCTATGTTGTAGGTAGTCTTACGTTTACTTGCCTCAACTTGTTGACTGAATTTTCTGCATGAACTCAGGCCCTGGTTTATTTCTGGATTCTTCAGCTCCTAGCTCATCTTCCCTTGTGGAGTTGCTGTGCTTGTGATGTCAGGTAAGTGACCTCAGCCTGGAAGAAAAAGCATAGACAAAGTGTTTTGTTGGCTTCCTCAGCAATTGCTCACCCAAATATGTTATCTGTGCTTCTGTTACGGAAATCGAGGTATTCAGAATAGGTGATCATTAAAAAGAAATGATAGACAGATTTCCAGTTTTCCCATGTGAAAAAGAAATGCCAAACTGTTTTCTCTGAAATTTACTTGTTTCTACTGTTTCTGGTGCTAATATCTTAAACAAGTCTATATTAAAAATCAGCAGCTAGAATGTGGCCTTTTAAAGAAGCATGTAAGTGAGCAACAAAATGTTTGAGAAATCTGCATTTCCCAATCTTCATTCCCTTCTAAGAGGGAAACATAGGAACATTTTTATAAAGCTGCTAACCTGTGGAACTTGCTGCCATGTGATCCAGCTTTGGGGTGAAAAGCTCAACAGAATTGAGAAGGGGAAGGCCAAAATAGCCAATGAGAGCATACACAATACATTAGGCTAAAAATGCAGAAGGGATGGAAACATTCATGCTTGAAGGCATTTGCTCACTAATAACTGATGACATTAAGGAGGAAACTTTCCCTATTGGCAGGTTGTTAATTGTATAATTATACATGCTCTCGTGCAGCTTCTCGTGCCAGTCACAAGGGGACTGAGGACCTGGACTTCATTGGCCTCCAGATGTGATCAAATCTAGCAGTCACTTTGCTTATTTCCTCATTTTGGGAGACAAACAAAAACTAATGGCAGGGGATGCATTCAGAACACAGTAAGTGAGGTGTCAGCAGTTAAGTGGGAGGTGAATTTATTTGTACAGTGATGTGTTGACAGATGTGTGAATTGTATGCAAACACAATATATGAAGCTGTGGAGTGCACTCCTAAACAGGGTCTTTCTTTCTATGCAGTTCTCACTCCTGCTGCTGCTTTTCCACCTTCATATTTAACAAAACTTAGCAATCTTCAAAGTGCTGTAAAGCGTGTCTCTGGGTTCTGGGGTAAGTTGCAAAACTGCTCTTTTGCTGGCTCTTCAAAGTTACTGTAGAAGGCAGAAGTGGGGACTTAAGAGGACATCTGTGAAGCTCAAGAGTGCTCAGGGCTGTGTGGTGAATGTATTGTATGTGACTAAAGATAATAAATAGAAGTGAGAACTTGAGGAACAAATATTCAGCCATGGTCAGAATCAGGACAAGAAACTGAATTCTTGATCCCCTTGCCTGTGCTCCTGCCATTTGCAAAGGCTGCTTGACTTACACGTAACAGAGACCTAGAGGAGTGTAAATGAAAGGAGCAGGAGATTTATTTATGTGGAGACAAACAAATTTCCTTTCTAGGTTAAAAGAATGGTAGAGGAAAATAAGTTTAGGGACTTTCTAGAATTTTCCTTGAGTCAGAAATTCCTAAAAGGAATACTGTTAACTTTTCTGCTCTCACCTTATGCTGCAGCAATGGGCTGTCCCCATAATGACCCATCTTTTCTCTATTTGTATTGTACTTGCATTTCCCAGCCATGTCTCAAATGGGATACAAAGAAGAAAAGTAGAACTTGCCCTGAAAGTGTCACCCCTAATTAATATCCTCCAAGGCAGCTCCCTAATTAGTATGCAGATCTGATTTCAGCGCAGCTTGTTAATGGGCTTACTCCTCAGAGAATGGTAATTAGGTATGACACTGATATACTGTGGTGTTACAGGATCCTGCCACAAGACTACACCCGCTTGATAGGCAAGAGGCAGCCACCATACCGGAAGAGCTCCTGCTTGAGCAAATCTGGTTTTAGCTGAGAACTGAATGAAACAGGAAGGGGCAATCTGATACCATGATAGAAAGAAGCCCAAGGTGGGATCAAAAATCTGGTTAGTAAATGGTGTGTGCAAAAGAATCTCACTAGTTCATGTCCTATATTCTCCACATTGATGTTTGATCATGCCCATCATTCATGTTCTACATCTCCTCTTCCGCAAAGAAGTGTCCTGAAGTTGCTCTGCTCAGGTCTGAAAAAGATTATCAGTTCTGACCTTCAGTAGTCATATAGTCTACTGTTTCTTGCCTTTCCATAACCAAAAAGTGTATATATTTATTTAATAGTTTGTTCCTTACTGCCACTGTCCCAAGAATCATTCTGAAGAAGCAAAATCTGATTTCTGTGGAAACATTCCTCACAAAACCTTAAATGCCTTTCACTGGCTTCTTCTACTTGGACGTAATTTGAAATGTTGGAAATACCAAGAAGGGGAGGGAATCCAGCAAAAATGCCCCAAGGTGTCCCACAGCACTAGGCTCATGGATCAAGACAACATAAGCTGAAAAAGACTTTTTTCTAATGGATCAGACCAAAATGCTGGATTCCAATATTCTGGGCCAACAAATGTGTGAAATTAAGAGTATCTTTGAATCATTGAATCAGTATTGTCTTGACCAAATCTTTTCTGTTGGGTACCTCTTCAGCTTCCTCGAGTTGTTTGTGCAGCTTCTGTATTGGCAGCACCAAGCAGGCTTCCAGACTCACCTCTTCCATCATGATCATGACCTCAGATGTACAGTATTTTGCCCTCTGATTGCTATGATCTTCTGAGTGTATTGACACCCTTGCCTTCTCTCTGTGCTCTTATTGCCCTCTTTTCTCTCCCACAGACAGAAAGACAGCTCAGCAGGCAGGAGGCAGCCCCTCTCTCTTACAGCCAGGGCCCAGTACCACCATCTTTGGCCCAGAGAAATCCTTGGTGCAAACTGTCAGTCAGTTCCCACAGACAAGTCTTGTGCTTTGTCAGATGCAGTTTTTCTGCGGTGAGCTATACTTGTGCATGAAGTGATGGTGATTCACCATGGCAGTTGATGACAATATGGTTCTTATCAAAGGAACATGAAGGAGGGAGTAAGCTGGTGTGTAACATGAAGGTCAGACACCTCCATCTGATGAAGACTTGGATTTTTTCCCAAGCACTCTTTTCCACATAGTCATGGACTGAATGTCAGGGCTTTTTTTCCTCCACATTAGTTAAACCTTTCTAAGCATCAAATGAGAGGAGCTTTTGGAAGCTGAAAATCATGTAGGTAGAAATAATCCATTATTACACCCTAAAGCTTGCAGTTTGTTTAGCAGATGTTTAGAAAAGTGTCAATGAAAAATCTGTCTAGGAAAGCCAGGAATTTACAGGAAACGGCTTTAAGGACAGAACTTTACAAATCATGTATTCCCTTTAAAGCTGAGGTGAGTCAGGGAGCAGCTCAAGGTGGAGCTGAATAGGTGGACCTTCTGTACCCCATGGGATATACAGGATTTCTTAGCAATGGGAGTCACTTCTTTAATTGCCTGCAAGAGATGTTTGGCTTGCTTGTAGTTTAATTCCTCTTGTCTCCTGAATGATACTCAGTGAAGCTCTGTTTTTTCTGCTCTTTGAGCTTTATTTCAAAAATATCAGGACTGTTGAGGCTGTGTTTTCCTAAACTTGAAGGATTCACTCTTGGACTAATTAAAAGGTCCCTTTCTACATCTAAGTCTTAACAAATGTCTCTCCCCCTCTCACTAAGCAAGGCACTTGAATAAGCTGATTTTCTGAAGTGCTAGGATCTTCAACTCTGCTACAGCAAGAGAGAGATTTGCTTTCAGATCCCAAACAACTGGCTTGCTTTTAACATTCCAAGCTGATTACCATCCCTGATGCTTACTGAAGCATTGGGCACAGCCAAAGCAATAGCTCTGTATCATCCGTATCCTATTTTTGTCAATATGCCTTGGAGCAAATGAGTGCAGAGCATTTAAGAGTCCAATCCTTCACTGACATCTCTGAAACAAATAACAAGAAGATAGACGCCTGGTCTAAGTGCATGGCATTTGATGTTCTCTGATGAATGGATAGTCACCACAGCACATCTGGAGTTGGATGCTTTGTAGCCATGAGGACTTCTTATCTTGCTTAGCCTGGATGGGACAGGATCGGATACCTGCCTGTGTCCCCTCATGTCCTCTGACTATGTCCTTGAACCTTGTCAACTCTAAAACATTTTCCCATGCCTTTTGTACAGCTCATCAGAGGAATTTGATATGCTAACCTGACCTTTTGTCCCCTTCACACATTGTCCCAAGACAATTTGGTGGAAGAGACATTTCTGTTGCCCTCAGATATTTCATAACTTTAAATATTTTATAACAAATTAAATGTTAATTGTGTGCTGTCCAGGGGAGAAAATCATTGTAGTATTCAATTAACATTTAATATATTAGCCATCAAATATTTAAATAGCTCCTATCCAATGGATGTATTTCTTCTGCATTATCTGTGTGGGTCTCTGACTTAGCTTTCCACAGAACTTTTAACGAAGATGCTCCTACAAACTTTAAAATGTAAAAAACCAAACAAGCACATTTCTTTCCATGTTCTCTTACTTTTGAACCTTTCCAGCACAATATAGAAGTTCTGGAAACTATAATAGGGGAAAATCAACAATCTAATATCCCCTACCTTATTTTACTTTTCTGCCAGCTCACCCTGACTAAAAGTCATGACATCTTCTATAAAGTACCTCAAGATCTCTTAATTATATGGTTTCCTTCTTAACTCACTTCAGTGCCTCTTCATTGTGGTGTGCATCAAAATCAGCTTCTGTTCTTGGGGCCTTACATCTCATGGCTCCTGCTAATGTTTCTGATTTGGTTTGCTTATATGGCATCTCTTGCTGATCTGTCCTCAGTGATGACTTCTTTCAAGGTCTTTCTTCACTGGCAGGTATGTCTTCTTTCCTGTCACTTGTGCACTTTTAATACTTTCCAATAAAGTTTGTTCATCAAGGTGTTATTTTATTATGAAACTAGCAGACCTTCCCCCCGCCCCATAAAAAGTGGAAAAGTTCACTTGTTACGATGGTGAAACAGATGTGTCTGTGGGGAAGAGATGACAAAATTACTGCTTGTAAAGCTGTCACGGCTTAGCAGTTTGGGCAGACTACAAACCTAGGACAGAATTCCTCTCTATTCCCCCCCAGCTCCCACAAAGGGAAGATAAAAGGGGAATAGAGACTGGAGATTTTAAGTTGGAAACTGAAAACAATTGGATATAGATTTTACTAACACAGGAGAAAGGCAATAACCTAAAAAACCAAAAAATCAACAAATCTATACAAATAGATATTGGGTTGTGTGTGTATATATACATGTATATACATATACAGATAGCATGTAGTGAGCTGGTGGTAACAAACAGCAGCACAGCTAGCAAGAAGTGGTAGGAAAAGATGGAGGTGCTGCTGACTTTTCCACCTTTATAGAGTATGGGAGGGAATAAATCCCTCCCTTTGTGTTCTGCCCTGCTCAAAGTCCAAAAGTCTTCCTTCTTTAGTGATTCCTGTTCAAATGGTGACAAAAACTTACACAGAGGTTGCATGTTAACTAATGGCAGGGTGAGGCCAATTCTATGGAGCAATGTGCTTTAGTGAGCAAGAGGTACATTAAGCCTGGACAGTCAGGCATCAAGGAAATGCGCTGGTGAGGCCACAGCTCGAGTCCTGTGTCCAGTTCTGGGCCCCTCAGTTCAGGCAGGAGATTGAGGTCCTGGAGCAGGTCCAAAGGAGGGCAACCAGGCTGGTGAAGGGACTCCAGCACAAGTCCTGTGAGGAGAGGCTGAGGGAGCTGGGGGTGTTCAGCCTGGAGAAGAGGAGGCTCAGGGGAGACCTCATCGCTCTCTACAACTCCCTGAAAGGAGGCTGGAGCCAGGGGGGGGTTGGGCTCTTCTCCCAGGCAACTATCAGCAAAACAAGAGGGCATGGACTTAAGTTGTGCCAGGGGTGGTTTAGGTTGGATATTAGAAAGAATTTCTTTACGGAGAGGGTGATTAGGCATTGGAATGGGCTGCCCAGGGAAGTAGTGGATTCTCCATCCCTGGAGGTATTTAAAAAGAGACTGGATGTGGCACTCAGTGCCATGGTCTGGTAACCGCAGCAGTAGTGGTCAAGGGTTGGACTTGATGATCTCTGAGGTCCCTTCCAACCTATCCAATTCTTAGTGACTTAGTGCTTAGTGACTGCAGGGAGCTGGGTTACAGCAGGACTCTTATAGAACCCTTGAAATGGAAAATCCTGACTACAAGTCAATTATATCATAAAATCATAGAATGGCATGGGTTGGAAGGGACTTTAAAGATCACCTAGTTCCACCTTCCTGCCATGGGTAGAGACAGCTCCCACTAAATCAGGTTGCTCAAAGCCCCATCCAATCTGGCCTTGAAGTTCTAGGGGGAGGGGGCAGCTACAACTTCTCTGGGAGTATCTGGAATCTTTGTGGGGAAGATGTATTTTCCCCATTCTTTGTAGAAATGCATTTCTTAGGTTTTCAGTCCCTCACTCTATTCCAAAGTGTGATGCATGCATGTTTTCTGGCTCAGCTGGAAGAGCTCAATGGGGTGTATTTCTCCTGGCTGCAGGGTCCTCAGTAAATGAATTAAGTAGATATATATGGGTGTACTCATTTCAGGTCTTATTTCAGTTTTGTGGTCCATACAGGAAAGGCTGAAAATGGCAGAGTGATCTACAAGAAAGATTCAAGGTTGGGAATATTATCATCTGCAGAGAAGGCATTGACACTTCTATCTATTTAGTTTATCAAAGTGAAAGGTCTTGTTCACGGAATAATGCCAACAGGGGAAGAATTTGTCTGATCTAAGACAGCTCTTTAATCTAGTACTCAAATATGTGAATAGATCTGAGAACTGGAGATGGAAGCTAGACAAACAGAGTGGAAATAAGGCACAGCAGAGTAATGAGCTGCTGAAAGAGTTCTGTCAGAAGCAGGGGAATTCACTAGCACTCAAATCTTCAGTCCATCCCTGGAAGCCTTTTGCAGGGACTGCATGGTGTGAGCCAGAAGCTATGAATGTGATGCAGGAACTATTGGCAGAGACCATACCCTGTGCTCTGCAGGAGGTCAGAGTAGTTCTGGTTGCTCTTAATATCTGTATTTGGATAACAAATTATGATAGTTGTCGTTCTGTAGCCTGCCTCTTCTGCTCCTGTCATGATATGTTATCTTCAGGGCAAGAAAGGGATTTCTGAAGCCATGGACATTGACATCTCTGGAATATTCCAGTACTCTATTTACAACCAGCATTTGCCAGATTTCTTGCTGGTCAGGTGTCCCAAGCTGCTATAGCCAAATGATACCTAATTTAGGCCATAACCATCTGGTAATATGTTTAGGCTGGTATGTTCTGTTGAATCCAGCCTTGTAAATCTCTGCCCAAGTGGTCCCATCCATGCTATGGGACACAGTATCCTCTGTGCTTATCTTGATGCTGTGAGGTTGGACCTCCTTCCTTTTTACTTCTGTGCCTGTCTTCCCTTCCAGGGGAAAGCAAGGTGCTGGGAAGGCAGGGGAGAATGTTGTGGGCTCTGGTCTCATTCTGAGAGCTGGGACTGTAAAACACTGCTGTGTTAACACAGCTAATCTGAGGCTGACTCCCATTGCCCCTCTTTCTCTTACCTCTACAATAAATTGCCCACATATCTTCCTGATGGCCTCTTTAAAGTAGAACAGATCAATTATATAGAAATATATATGTATTACTCTAAAATAACAAGCACTTAGAAAAAATACACTGAGTCTGCAATGCTGTTTGCAGAGCATAGAGCTAATTGGTGTGAAACTGCTATTTACAAACAGTTTATCTCCTTGCCTGTAGGTTTCTTGGAGGGAAAGAATAGAGATGTCTGAGAAGGAGGGGGATGTGCTTTGCAAGAAGGGCTGCTTCTGTGAGAAATAGGAGAGCAGTGGTTTATTTCTCTGGTTTTCATGCAGTCAGAGATGCTGCTGCTTTGGACTCAAGCCTGAATCCTTTCACATCTGTGCAGTACTAAATGTAGTATTCTGTTTCCTTGAGGGCCAGTATGGTACTTCTGTGTATGGAGAAACCTTAAGGGGGCTTTTAGGAGCTCAAGGGTTTAATATAACTTTTTAGTATTCCATTTCTCCCTCCTGTCTATAGTTGGACCTGCTTGGGACTCTTTGTCACATCTCTTCTTGAGTAGAGTAGATGAAAGGTGGGCAGGAGAGCAGAAGATCATGGCAAGGTGTTCAATACTCTTTCCCACCAGAAATGGCAGAGCAAGAATTGAGATTGTTACATAAGTGAGGAGCCTGAAGCATTATTGGGAAGCTTGATTATTTGGAGAAGGTGCATATTTATGCATGGGGGGACACTTAAAAGGAGTGGTGGCTACCAGCTTTCTAGATCGCATCACTGAACCTGGATAAAATATTTATTATTGGGTTTATGTAGAGGTCCAGTGGACAGGGACATCTTGCCTGAAGAGCTACTGTAATGCGCTTTACTTCTGTCTGTATTTCAGTGGAAACAAGGCAGGCTGTTTCCTGGTAAGAGTGAATCTTTAGTACTTTTAGGAGCTGCTGACAGAATCTGGTCTCTGAGGGGAAAAGCTTTTGGTTCCTGGTTTTCCTCTCAGATCTTCCCTCTCAGACTGTGGAGAGCGGGATGGGGAGAGCCTCTGGTCAGTTCTCAGTGGGAAAACCTCCTGTTCCCTTTGGTGTGCTTTTTTGCTTCACTAATAAAGAGCCAAGATCTCTTCTGTTCAGTCTTGAAAGAATGTTGCTGTAAAAATACATCTGCTTTTCTGAATTTTGAGGGATGTGAGGAGGACCATTTTCTGGGTTGACCACAGATCCATGTAGTGGGGATAAAATAGATGCTTACTACTCCAAAGGGAACTAGGGTTATAGATATAAGACTCACTAAAATAGCACACCTGTCTCTTGCATGGATGCTAGCAAATCAGGTAAAACTGTAGGCAGGATTGAGGGCAGAACAGTAAAGCTGCTATCCCCAGTGTTGTCAGGTTTTGGGAGGCATTTGATTCCCTGAGGAAGCAAGTTTCATTGTGATCTAAAGCTGCTCCTGTCTTCATTTCTTTCCTCATGTGTTTTCAGGCTGGCTGTCCACTTGATCACACCTTAATTCTCTCTTGTCTTTGTGGTGGTGTTGGTTCCATCCTTTTATTTCAGTGCCTTCACTCATGAGAGCAAGGTGTGGGGTAGTTCTGTCACCATCCTCTTTGCAGAAGCTATATTCATTTAAGATGAGCACTGCTTTGGCTTCTGCACTGCTTTTCACTCTCCACTCTGCCCCCCATCTCATCTTCTCAGCCTTGTGCCACCTATTTTCTGTAAATATCCCACAAAATTAACACAACTTTTCCTTTTGGTGCTATTAAGAAACACACTCTTTCTTTTACCAGACTGTAAGAAAGGGTCTGAATGTTTTCATCTTTCAGCTTAGTTTCACAGGTGCACCCATGTTCTAAGCTTAACCATATGTTCTGAGCTGTGAGGACACTTTGTCCCCTCTTTGCTTTGTCTTTTTGACTGTCTTCTCCACAGCAGGACAACTGTGCCTTTCCACACTGTGCTGCATCTGGCAAACTGAGGGCACCTGGAATACTGTCACTACTTAGCAGAAATTAAATAGTAATAATGTAAAGATACCTAGAGAGATTAGAGACTTGTACAAGAACAAATGAAGATTCAGCTTAGCAAAAATGAAAGCTAATGCATCTGGTAGTGATGAGAATGGTGAGAAAGGTAGCCCTCTATGAATATTTGAAGTGTGTAAACACTGAGTGGAGAAGAAATTAGTTAATGTGTGTTGGGAAGAAAAAAGAACAAAAAAACCCTTATGGTGAAGTTCGTTGAGCTCTTAAATAGTTTCCAAGAGGAAAGGCTGGAAATTACTTTGCCTGAGATGCAATAAAAATACTATAATGCACTGACTGAAATTCTGGGACCACTCCAGTCAGTGAGGAAATTTGTTCTGACACCGCCAAAGCCAAGATTCCCTCCCCAGATAAACATGAAAGTGAATTGGCAGAAAAACTGACCTGTGATTGAGTGTTTGCTTCTTTTCAAAGCTGTTTGATAATTTCCCACCAATGCAATATATTAAGGTGGCTTGTGAGAAACAATAAATATAAAATGCCAAGTTATATAAATAGTGTTTTACAGACTCAAGGCACTGTTATTCTACAAAACTGCAGCATGCAAACATCTGCACAGTTATGCATATAATATATGGAGGTATTTAGTATCAGCACCACAGATTATTGGGGAGTTGATTGAGAACAGTGGTTTTCAATCCCTTTTAGTTTGCAAATCCCTACAAAATTTCATGAGACTGAGGACCCCTCATATAGTGCTTTAACATAAGTCATTTTTTTTAATGGAAATTGTTAATCTCATGGATCCCTAAGGGATCATAATCGGAATGTGAAAACACTGGGAGAAAGACATCTGAGTTGTATTGAGAGTGATAGAAGTTTGCAAGCTGTTTATATACTTAGCTATATTTTTATGCATTTACTACTTTGTGGGTTTTCAAATGCAACTGGGTTTGCAAATGCTGGAAATCCTTGGTGTGTATAAAGAGCTCAGTGCAGGCTGAGTGCAAACTGTATGCACTGGCATTTCTTTACTCCAGGTCAAGTATCAACCTAGGCTCTACTTGAAACTGAAGAGGTAAATTAAAGTGCCAATCAATCTTGGATGAAAGCTGGTGATCTCAGCTGCTTATCACCTGAAGTTTCCACCCTCTGTTGGCATAGCTACACTCTTGACAAAACTAATAGTTGGCCTAGATAGCAGAGGAGTGATTTTTCATGTGTCTATGTGAGGAGATCAGAGATGACAATAAATTGTGGCAGTGGATGAGTTGTTGGGCTTGCTAATTTTTTTTACTCTGCAGCTGAAGCTCATATAAGATGTGTGAACACACTTCCAGTTGAGGAAAGTTTTTCTCTGCCTGTTGAATAAGACTTTGATATGTGGCAGTCTTGAGTGAGCTCTTCCTTCCCATGTCTAAGTGGGAATAACAGGTAAGAACTAACAATTGAAAGCTTCTGACCTGGAGTGATCGGAGCAGTATGGTCCACAGGTTTTAGAGGCTCTCATGGCAGCCGGCAACAGAAATGGAAATCTTGTCCTGAAGGTGGTTTTGACATTTCAGAATTTTGTTATCAAACCGGGATGAAAGCCTCACTTGGTTTACGGGCTTAATTTGTGAAATATGCATCAAGTATTTTGTTTAATTGCAACATAAATATTTTAAAGATATCTGAAATACTTTGTGAAATATGCATTTGTGCTCAAAGGTATTTTGATAACACTGAGGGTTTCTTTTTATACAGTCAATATATTCATGCAAACACTACAAAGATCAGCTATGTCAGATCACCATTTGCTGACAGAAGTCTGTGCTGTTTTTCAAGATTTGAGCTAAGGAATATAAAGCTGCTGCTCCCATGAAAGCAGGAATACCAAACACGGTTAAAAAAGGAGAGGATTTAGAATGCCAACATCATACTTACCAACTCAAAATGAGTGTATTTTTATTTTTCTTTTTAATGCTACACCTGTTCTTATTTTTCATGTCATTCTGCTGTCTTGGTGTGGGTCCCTCTAATGGGAAAAGTCCACAGAAATGCTAAAAGCTGAATATTGAACTTTAAAAAGCAATATATATTTGAAATGCAATGCAAATTTTTACAGTGGTGATGCATCTGCCACGGGAGTTTAGCAAGGAGAACGGTTAATTTATCTTCCACTGAAGTCTTTTGTTGAGCTTGGGTATCTTTCAAAGATATTTTCTATCATTCTTGTGTATTGAACTTATTTGCTTGCACGAGGGTAGAGCAAAATAAATTCCCCTTACTACAGATATAAGCCTATATTAACACTTAGTGGACCATTCTGATTCTGGTTGGAGAATGCTGCCAAGCAGAATGTAAAAGATTGACTGTTCTAATGTATCATTGTGGATGCATGGGCTAGAGGTGAGATTACTGGAGAGCTTTTATGGTAATATCTCCCTGTTGAACTGAAGTACTTTGCTTAAAGCTGGATACAGCTGTTTCCTGTGTTGAGCAAAAAACAAGGTGAGGGTTGGCTAGGGGTTTTCTGGGCTGACTTCCTAGGCTACTTTGTAGTTGGAAGACATGCATGGGGGTCTTGAGTGGGAATGATGGCAGCTCAGATATTTGAACTGTGATTTCTTAATCATTACAGGTCAAGATCACAAGTCCTTGAATTTCCCAACCTAAGAAAATATTTTCTCTCCCACCCTCTCCCTTCCCTGGAGAAGGTCAGGTTGCTGCTTGGCCTTCTCTCTTTGGGATGACCTTCAAACTAAAACTGTATTACAAATTTCTACTGTTTATA
This sequence comes from Phaethornis superciliosus, assembly GCA_023637945.1. NCBI lineage: Eukaryota > Metazoa > Chordata > Aves > Apodiformes > Trochilidae > Phaethornis > Phaethornis superciliosus. The sequence goes on along the minus strand of JAJQWJ010000001.1, from coordinate 81,112,977 downwards.
TCTTTCCAACAATCCAAAATTACGTTACTCTCACAAATTAACTGAGTCCCTGCCCCTGTCCTTGCCCTTGGCTCTCGATGGATTTTATCATTTAATGAAGCTTGATTCATTTTTCCCTGAGTTTTATAATTTATTATTAATTTTAAACTTTTTTGGGTTCAGAGAGATCATAAGGTTGCACAGTAAGGCCATGCTGTATTTATAAACCTGCCAAAAATTTACAAACAGGAGATAATGTGCATATTCCTGTCATACTAAGTCATTACATTAGGGAACCAGGAGACACATGGCACTACTAAATCTTGCATTGTAGATTACAAGTGCACAGCATTAACTTTTTAGCTGGGAAAACTGGAAAGACAGTTTCCTTTGTAATAATCATCACTGGGTTTTGCAATGTAGCTTAGCCCAAAGCATGAGTTGGGCTCAGAGCCCCATTTGGTGAGATGTTGTGTAGATTGTCCGGAGAGAGGGGGAGAAGTTTGCTGATGTGTTTTACTCCTAGGATGTGCTGATGAATTACACTCATGGAGACTAATTAAAGCATCTGGATGGATAGATAAAATGGACATAAAACAGATTTAATTGACAGAGAGCAAGGGAGGGTTTGACAGTTAATTAACGTTTTTAATCAGTTGTGGATTTACAGGATGAAAGGGGAAGGAGGAGGCTAATGGGGTCTTAGCTCTTGCTGATAACAATACCTTGTATATGGGAGTGTCTGGGGTCACATGGAGCTACATGGTTACAAGGGAGACACCCTTAAAGTGTCTTTCATGTACAATTCTCCTCACTTCTCAGTTTTCCAATCTCTTGTACTTTTGAAGGGATGTGCAGACACTTCTAGTGAATTCCCATGTGCAGATCCTTGCAATATGCATCAGAGACAGAAACAGAACAAGGCCTTAGAGGTCTGGAGGCCATAGTTTGAAAACTCCTCATCTGAAAAATGGGAAGTATTTATACTTCCAGGGTATATTATACATACCCTGGATATAGGTCTGTTAAGGTGAAGGGTACACCGAGTAAGAATTCATGTGGTCTCCAGGATTCCAGTGAAGGGGTAGTTATTAACACATGGCACCAGTGTGAATGGGGAGCCCTTCATTTTTAACAGGCTTTTCACAAATGGCAACTAATCTGCCCAGTCCCAATAGGCAGAAAGGGGAAAACCATTTCAGCAAGTATTAATGCAAGAGTTTAATCTTATCCTTCCAGAATTTATAATCCCAAGTGGGTTTTGTTGTGTGCTAACATACTGCTGCTGCCAACGTGGGTTTTTGGATATACATACTTGAAATATTTTCTCATTGTTTGTCATATTCAAAGCAATCTTATTTTCAGTGGAAAAAGCTCATTATTGTTTCCAAAAATACTTATATCCACTAGTCACTACAGTATGGCAATTACATGCATGACTTCAAGTCCTGGTACTGACATAGCCCTGGAGTGCTTTGCTTGCCTTTGTGAGGTTCTACAGTACTACCTTGCTAAGAGGACTAATGGAGGAATAGAAACCAGAAATTATAAAAATCAGAAAAGCTACTGTCAAATGCTGGCTTGGAGGAGGGACAGGATTCAAATAATGGCAACTGGAATGCATCACACTTTTTAGAAAATCCTTGTTATTCAGACCTTGTATAACCTGAGGTGATACTAACTATAATACTTTGGGGCTCCTCTGTGATGTGTAAAAGAGCAGTGCAAAGATGCTTTGTGTGAGTAGTAAAGTTATCCCTGGACTGGAAAACAACACACCCTACTGATACAGGCTTTACTGTTCTGGAGTCCTGCTGTATCAGCAGCACAACACTGTACCAAGTTGAAGTATCATACCACCTGGAGAGATCTTGGGGAAATTGAAGATGTTTCTGCAAAGAATAAGGGTAAGTGGCGCTATTAGATGCTCAGAGCTTATCTTATGACAATCAGCCTTTATTATTAAGGGAGAGCCAGATATGGGTGGCACTTTACCCAGCAATTGTACTTTCAATTTCTGCAGCTTTGTATACTCAATCTTGTGCCTGCTCTCACTGCAGATATTGCTTGATTGTGTGTTTGGGACTGAACCAGTGACTCCAGCATCTTACACTGTAATTGGGCCATGCTCAAAGGTGATATAAATGATGCTGTATGTTACCCGACAGCAACTTAGTGTAACTTACAAGACCGTACAGCCAGGAAATAAATGATGCAGGAGCAAAGGCAGTTCAGTGAAATGTGTAAGACAAAGTGAGAGTGGGAGGTTCTTTATCTTAATTCTACGTGGTAGTTGCTTTTCTATCTACCCAGTTCTATTGGCCTGTAAATTACAACTACTTATCAACCAGAGGTAAAATGCAATATCATTTCAGTCACTTTGAGTTTGACCCAAAGTGTTTATATCCATGAAAAAAAGTGATTGCCAGTATTTATTTTTGCAAAAATGATAGGCCATTGTGCAGAAGAAATCAGCCTCAGCTGACATTCACAGCTGGTCTTTTATGTGGGAGGCAAGCAAAGTAAAAACAGTATGACACACATGTCTCTGCTGGACAGGATTTTGGAATCTGCAGCTAATCTGCTCGGGGGGGGAAACATGGGGAGAATGCACTGCTTAGCAATAAAATACATCAATACACCCAACATCACCACATCAATAAACAGTGATTAAATTTATAGCTCTGCCTTCACAGTTCTGCCTGAAAACCCCCAGGGTTGCCTCAAAGTCCTCTGCTTCCAATCCAAACAAGTGAAGTCACAGCGCTGCTGTCATACCCCCTCAAAAAAGTTGCTTTATATAACAACAGATCTCTTACATATCTAAATTACACACAAAACCATTATAATTCTTCTTTTGATCATGGAGGGTCTCTGATCACTCAGTGATCATATAACAACTGCAAAAACTGGGGTCACCAGTAGGTTGATGTGAATCTCCCCCTCTACTCTTCTCATAAGACACCCCCCCCCACACACACAGATTACGGTGTTGAGTTCTGGTACTCCCAACACATGAAGGACATGGAGCTCTTGGGACAAATCCAAAGGAAGGCCGTGAAATTGATCAGGGGGCTGGAGTACCCCTCCTGTGGAGAAAAGTTGAGAGATCTAGGGTAGTTAAGCCTGGAGAAGGCTTTTGGGAGAACTTACAGCAGCTCTCCAGTACCTGGAAGGGACCTACAGAAAAGCTGAGGAGGGGCTTTTACAAGGACATGTAGCAACAGGACAAGGGGGAACAGTTTCTAACTGAAAAAAGGGTAGATTTACATTAGACAGGAAGAAATTCTTTAGTGTGAAGATGGCGAGACACTGGCACAGGCTGCCCAGGGAATCTGTGGCTGTCTTCCCTGGAAGAGTTCAAGGGCAGGCTGGATGATGCTTTGAGCAACCTGGCCTAGTTGAAGGTGTTCCTGCCCATGGTAGGAGAGTTGGAACTTGATGGTCTTTGAAACCATTCTGTGATAGAATTCTATGAAGGATTAAATAGGTTGCAATAAGTAGCTTCAAAGCTGGAAAGAGGCAGTGAGTGAATTCCATATATAGATTCTGACTGGGCTGATAAATCTACCATGTGAAGGGAGTGATCCAGGACTCCATCTTGCATCCAGGGTTGCCCAGGGAGGTGGTGGAACCACCATTCCTGAAAGTACTTAAAAACCATGTAGATGAGGCACTTCAGGACATGCTCCCGGGGGCACGGTGATACAGATATTTATAAATTTTATTTACTTGAGGGTGATGTTGATGGTTGGATGCAATGATCCTGAAGGTCTTTTCCAGCTGTGAGAATTCTGCGGTCTGTGCATTAGCCATTAAGTCTATGCTAGAACAACAGTTTAGAGCAAATATACTAGCCACGTTATCCATGTCATGGCTCTTTATTTGTGCTTTCCAGTACAGTGATGCTCCAAGTGTTCTTGAAGTGTCAGAACAAAATATCTTTCAGGGATCCTTACATTTACAAAATTTTAAAGCTCTTAAATCGATGTAGTTTGTGCCTGTCATATATGAAAAGGAACAACTGATATCAACTTATCGAAGATGTGTGCCATCAACAGATTACATCTGATTCTATCTATTGACTTTTATAAAGCACCCACCAGTGTACAGTCTAAGCAAGTAAAGATCTGATCTATAGATATACATTAATGAATTATTAAAAAAATTAAATAAAAGCCAAAATATGTACTGTGAGGCAGAGGAAAATTTTCTGCTTGAAAGCAGAAATGAGTGGCTTATTGTTTACTAAATATTTGTACTGGATTTTCAGCATACATTGAGATCACAAGCAAGAGATACAAGCACAAAACAAAAAGTGAGACTGTACAACAGAAAGCAAAGCAAATCAGTACTTTACAGGATTTTCCAAAGCACAAATGTTTTTCATGCAAAAACTAAGTTCTATGCTGTACAAGATAAATGTTTAGCATAAATGTGCATCACTGACACTTGCAGCAGAAAGGGATATTAAAGCAACCTGACCGTATTTTTGTCTTTTTTTCAACCCCAAGAATTTTCCCAATAAGTTGTTAGTTTGCAATTTCATAACTGTCAAGAAGTTTTGGTTGGGTGATGGGTATCACCCTTCTTGATGATCCTGAGCCAGGGTATCTTGGCATTCTCCCAGAGGTCTGAAGCTGCCCTGTTCCTTCTGCCCTATGCAGGCTTGTGTCTGTGCTATTTTAAGTGCAACCCTTAGCATTAATTGCTTGTCTTAAAATGCTTGGTAATCGTTGTCCATCCTGTGTATCAGCTGGTAGGCAGATTACCTGATTTTAGGAAAATGGACTTGAAAACCATGTGCTCATCAGACATGGATATATATGACTTAGCTGTACTTGACACATGACTGATACCCTCAGCTGTCCTTTCTACTCCTTTGCTGGAGTTGACTGGAGAGTTGGCAGAACGAGACATATGCCTGTGCTCCAGTTGCTGCAGATTTCAACTGATAGATTAGCACAAACCCACCCCTCATTGGGAGTTTATGCTAATATACCAGCCTGAGCTACAGCATTCAAGATGCAGGCACACATTTCTTCTGCCTTACCTGCTGTTGGGGCAGTAACTTCTGGCAGAGGGACAGAGCAGACAGCTGGGGAGAGGTAACATTTTAAATCACATCAGCTAGGCTCTTTGAAGCTCATCTGTCAAACACCTTTATGCACTCAGAATGGGTGTAAATTGACTATCTCGCCTGTGACCATCAGTCACACTAAGGAGGACATCTTGGGACAAGGGCATGAAGCTTCATTGTAGAGTAGAATCATAGAATCGGCTGGGTTGGAAGGGACCTCAGAGATCATCAAGTTCAACTCTTGATCCACTACCGCTGTGGTTACCAGACCATGGCACTGAGTGCCACATCCAGTCTCTTTTTAAATATCTCCAGGGATGGAGAATCCACTACTTCCCTGGGCAGCCCATTCCAATGTCTGATCACCCTCTTCGTAAAGAAATTCTTTCTAGTATCCAACCTAAACCTCCCCTGGCACAACCTGAGACCATGCCCTCTTGTCTTGCTGATAGTTGCCTGGGAAAAGAGACCAACCCCCCCTGGCTCCAGCCTCCTTTCAGGGAGTTGTAGAGAGCGATGAGGTCTCCCCTGAGCCTCCTCTTCTCCAGGCTGAACACCCCCAGCTCCCTCAGCCTCTCCTCATAGGACTTGTGCTGGAGTCCCTTCACCAGCCTGGTTGCCCTCCTTTGGACCTGCTCCAGGACCTCATGTTGTATGTCTGTGTGTATGTTTGTATGTTTTATGTCTGTGATTTCTTGCCATCTTCCTAGGCTTGGTGACGTGCTGCATCCCTGTTAACCAGTGGGAGAGGTCAGGGACTGGCCCATAGCACACCCTGTTCTTTAACTCTTAACATATCAGCTAACATTGCCATCAGCAATGCCTGTGCATGATGACAACAAACTGTGGGGAGAGTATAGATCTGGAGGGCTGGAAGACTGCAGAGGGACCTGAACAGGCTGGGTCAATGGGCTGAGGCCAAGGGTGTGAAGTTCAACAAAGACCAAGTGCAGGGTCCTACACTTTAACCACAATAACCCCATGCAGAGCCACAGACTGAGGGAAGAGTGGCTGGAGAGCAGCAGAGAGGGACCTAGGATGACTGCTTGTCAGCTAGTTGAACATGAGCCAGCAGTGTGCCCAGATGGCTGGAAGGCCACTGGCATCCTGGCCTGTATCAGGAACAGCGTGGCTAGAAGGACTAGGGATATAATTCTCCCCTTGTACTTGGCACTGGTGAGGTCTCACCTTGAGTACCGTGTCCAGTTCTGGGCCCCTCACTTCAAGAAGGATATTGAGGTGCTGAGCGGGTCCAGAGGAGAGCAATGAGGCTGTGAAAGGACTAGGGAAGGAGAGGCTAAGGGAGCTGGTGTTTAGTCTGGAGAAGAGGAGGTGTAGGGGGAACATTATCACTCTCTACAGCTACCTGAAGGGAGAGTGCAGTCAGCTGGGGGTTGAGCCCTTCTCCCAGGCAACTCCTGACAGGACAAGGGGGAATGGCCTGGAGATGCAACAAGGGGAGGTTTAGGTTAGATACCAAAAAGCACTTCCTCATGGAGAGGGTGATCAGGTATTGGAATTGATTTCTCAGGGAAGTGGTGAAGTCACCAGGGAAGTGGGGGTGTCTAAGGAAAGGCTGGATGAGGCACTTAGTGCCATGGTCGAGCCAGTGTGGTAGTGTTAGGTCATAGGCTGGACTTGATCTCTTTTCCAGCCTCAATAATTCTGTGATTATCTAGGAGTCTGCAAACTCAAAGCATATATTATGCTCCTTGAGGGCTTGCTTCAGCCTGGTGGTTGAACAAAGGGGTTATAGTGGAAGCTGTCTCTGGAAAGTGGTCATCACTCTCCCCTTACCTCTCACACCAGAAGTATGGGATCTAGAACAGGGAGTCTGTGGTTCAGACATGCCTGGCAAGATCACTTCTCTTGTCTTCAGTTTTCACAATGTTTTCCTGATGGCATCTCACATCAGCTTGTGCTGTAGCTTCCTAGATAAATTCATGCTCAATTCTATCTCTGTAATTTCCATATCATGTTTATTCAGAATAAGTCGTTTTTGCTTCTCTCAGCCCTGCGGGGTTAACCTGTCTTATGAAATTCAAATATCCTCCCCTTGCTTTCTGTCTTGTAACACTTCTTTCCCTTCTTTCCACCTCTTTGTTGGCTTTGTGGATTGTGCTAATCTTTCAGGAAGGAGGTACCTGGGTTGAGAGAGAGACTCACTGCCCAAGACAACTCCAAGGATGACTCCAACCTCTTTATAGGGGCTATGTTCTAGTGTACTGTGCAGTACTTTTGAGCATGAACATGACACAGCTGAGTGCTCATGATCACAGAACTTTTTTCCAATTCCACTCTGAAGACTAGCATACCATTGGGCCAAAGATTTAGTACAAAAAATATTAAGAAGATAGGAATGTCTCCATCAGCTCAGCAATTTTCAGATTCTTACTATTGGAAGCTTCCTATTTTAGGGAATATTTTCCCTCTGCTAATGCCTAATATGCTACACAGGGTTTTGCTATCTCAAAATAAGATGAGGATGACGATTCCTGCCTATGTAGCCAATGATTCTTTGTGCTACTTATAGCTTCTCTCATTCAAGGATCTCAAAGCCCTTTATGCCTTAGCTCTTCAAAGGACCCTATTTGCTTAGACACCCAAATCCCACTGAAGTGAGTGCTTAACTCATTCAAGATATTGTAAAATATTAAATATTTTATGACTTCTATCCTATGTCTATTAACAAAGAAGTTATATTGCATTATTCTCCCTCATAACAGCATCAGTGCTTAAAAACACATGAAGAACTGGAGTTCCAGAATGTATTTGTGCCATGGAAAAGGTGCTGGGTTTGTGTGGGTTTTTTTCCATGCTACCTTGTAAAGCACTGCATGCTGGAAAAACATGAAGTGTCTTGCAGGAATCAAGGTGATAGGTGTTCTCTCATAAAGGGTCATGCATCATAGATGATGTAGGCCAGCCAAGGAGTGTGACCCGATGGGAAGAACAGTGGCTTCAAACTCTGGAAGCTGTTCAGCATTTGACAAAAATGGTGTGTTTGCTCCCATCTTGGCTTGAAAATAAAAGGACTATAGTTTGGCTTGTTTGTTTGCTTTCCTGTTAAACAACCTCTTTTCACCCTCCCTCTGGAATTTCTTCTTGCTGGTAACATCAGTGCTTCAATTTTTACTGGGCTGAAAGAAGAAAATAGTTTTGCTTGCAGTAGTAGATACGCCACCTCTTCCTCTTCTCCTGTTGCAGACTTGGTGTGATTTGAGCACATAACGTGCAAGGTTTTTAAAAATAAGTACAAATAAAGAGTTAGAAAATGGGACAGACAAGATTGAGTGTCTTGGCAAAATAATGTAAGGTTTTTGTTCCTCTCTTCCTGCGGAGAGTCCTTGGCTGCAAATTGAACTGCTGAACTTGGCTGTAAGTGGTTTTAGTCCATGGTGTGACCACACAGAACGAGAATACCCCAAGCTTAAGCAGGGAGCTTTATTGTTTTATTTACAGTCATACATAGCATACAAACCTTCATTTACACAAACAACATGCTGAAGGCAGACTTTCCCTGTGCAGCAGAGAGCTGTGACCTTGCCAGATGCCGAGGTCAGGCAGCCACTCTAGGAGGTATTTAGCAGCCCATGAGGTTAAGTTTGACAATTCCACCTTGTGCCCTCCTGTCTGAGTGCTCCTGCATGTTACACTTGCCTGCCTCCATAGATAAACTGCAGCTTCTCTGATTGTGAGATTTAAGTTTTTACCTGAAAAAGACCAAAGGTTAATGCAGTAACAAAGCAGCATGATTATTATTTGGAGTAGATAACAAATAGTTCTGAGTCCTTTGGTGCATAGCTTTAAATCCCTTCAGTGAAGAGGAAATTGTATTTTATAGGAATGCAGTTTGAGTGGCTCACCTTAATGAGAATTTTTACATTTCCAAGAGTTTTTTTTTATATCTTGGTTTCTTAAAGAAGCAAGGGCCACGCAATCATTCTGCTTGTCTGCATGTCAGCCCGTCAGTCCTGCTCTTCCCTATTATCAGTTGGCTGATTTCAGCCTGATTTTCTAACAGGATAGATAGCTCTAAAAATATGAAGTTCCTATAAGCATCAAGAACATTGGAGGCTGGGCTAGGCAGACAGACTTAAATGAGTGCCCTTACTGGGTGAAAAAAATCTCTAGAGCTGAAGTGTGACCTACCCATTGTGTCAGCTGGATGATGTGCACATGTGTAGCTGAGAACACAGTGTGGGCTGCTCTTTGTCCTAACTTGTGTTAGGTGACCACGGGGATGCTGCATAGGTGTGCATACAGGGAGACAGGAATGCTGCCATTTGGGATCAAACAGTACTTCAGAGACTCAGTGGACTTAGATATCAGAACACTTTAATGACAGAGCTCTGTATTTCTATGATTACACAATTTCTCTGTTCTGTGGGAGAGATGACGCAGACCAGAAGAGAAGTTGGACAGGTCAACGTAGCAGCTACAGCTATGCCATGCCTAGTCCCAGTGCTGGGCTGTGGGGTTGCTTGAGTTCTCTCACCAAGAGATTCCAGCTGCAGGTTTTGATAGAGATTACCCAGTGCTTGATTCGATCCATTTAAATTCTCTCCGTGCCCAGCAACTTTCTGTTGCCACTACTGGGGCTCTCAATCTGCTCATCTGGAGAAGTGACTCTTGACATGTTCACAGAATCACAGAATTGTCATGACTGGAAAAAGACCTCCAAGATCACTGTGCCTGACCCTCAACCCCAAAAAACCCAAACAAATCACCATGCCACAACTGAAGGGTCACAACTACACAGTTTTTAAATACCTTCAGTTGTAGTGACCCTACCACCTCCCCCGGCAGCCCATTCCAGGGCTTGACTACTGTCTCAGTAGTAGTCAAACTGAGAGTCAAACTCTTCCTAATATCTAGTCTAAATCTTCCCTGGTATAAATTCAGTCTCTTTCTTCTAGTCCTATTGCTGTTTAGGTGGAAGAAGAGGCCAACAGCAATCTCCCTACAACCTCCTTTCCTGCGGTGGCTGTAGAGAGCAGATAAGGTCTCCCCTCAGACTTCTCTTCTCTAGACTAAACAGTTCCAATTCCCTCAGCCTCTCCTCACAGGACTTGTTTTCTAGGTCTTTCACCAGCTTGGTTGCTCTTCTCAGAACTCTCTCCAGCAGCCCAATGTCTGTCTTGCCTTGAGAGGTCCAGAACTGAATACAGTACCTGAGATGCAGCCTCACTGATACCAAGTACAGAGGGGTGATAATTTCTCTTCCTCTGATGGCCACACTATTCCTGATACAAGCCAAGATGTTGTTGGCCTTGGCCACTTGGACACACTGCTGGCTCATATTCAGACTGGTGCTGACCAACATCCCCAGGCCCTTTTCTGCCAAGCAGCTTTATAGCCACTTTTCTCCAAGCCTATAGCACTGCCTGGGGTTGTTGTGACCAAAATGCAAGACCCAACACTTGGCCTTGCTAAACTTCATATTATTGACACTGGCCCATTGATTCAACCCCACTCAACTTGGTGTTGTCTGCAAACCTGCTGAGGAAGCATTCAATCCCCTTATCTAGTTCGTTGATAAAGATGTTGAACAAAACTGTCCCCAAAACTAAGCCCTGGTGACTGGATGCTAACTGGAATTAACTTCATTGACTGTAACTCTCTGGGCCTGACCATCTGGCCAATTTTTAACCCAGAAAAGAGTACACCTCTCTATGCCATGACCCACCAGCTTCTCTAGGAGAATGCTGTGGGAAACGGTGTCAAAAGATTTACTAAAGTTCAGGTAGGCAATGTCCACAGCCTCTCCCTCATCCTCTAGGTGGGTCACCTGGTCATAGAACAAGATCTAAGTTATTCCCTTATCCTATAAGGTTAACTGAAGTTCATACACTGACATCAGTGTCAGTGAGGTCTAACGTCCACTAATTGCCACAAGGAAGCACTGGAAGACAGTGTAAGTATGTCCATAAAAGAGATAAGAGAGAGCTGGAGAAAAGCCCTATGACATAGGGTTATGTGGGATGTAGGACAGAAATACATAAGAAATGAGAATTGTTTTGTGCTGTTTCCTGCAAACAACTTTTTAACTCAAATGTTCTTGAGAGGCAATATGCGCTCAAATCACTAATATGTGCCTGCAACCTTAAATTCACCTTAGCAAAGTTTTTCTGTGTGCATTGGTTATTTATTACTGCTAGAGCACTGTGGATGCCCAGGGGATTTCAGTAGCATGGGGATATGATTACACTCAATAATAAAAGTAATGTGCTGTAATAAATCTGTCATTTAGGGTAGAAAATATTGACTGTTAATAAAATTACCTGTGGTATGGACTAAATTATTTTAGTACTATTAAAAATTCCAATTGCCAGTTTCATGGAGATGCAATTCCTTTCACTCTTGGTGCAGGGTAGATGAAATAAAGGAAGAAAACAAGAAAGGTGTGTGGCTGGAAGTCAGGTCCTGCAACTGTCACAAGGGAATCATAGGAAACAGCTGTGGTTGTGTAGAAGAGATAGCAAGTTCTATCCATGGTATGAATAATAGTCCCTAATTTTAGGAGGGCGGGGACCAAAACTGGACAAACACGATGGCATGGAACATCCTTGGATCAGAAGCATTCTTATAGTGTGGTTAGGGAAGGAGCTGGAGGGTCTCTGGAAGCCTTGTTGGCATTGTTTGTCCTTTGAGTCCATCTCCAGCTTCCTCAGAGTTCCTTCATTGACTCTACTGTGGACAGAGGAATGGAGCTTTGGTGGCTCTAACCTATCGGAGCCAAACTGCACGGAGAGAGACCACACAGGAATGTAAAGCAAATAAGTGAAGCACAGGTGTAGTGTGAGACTGGGTTGGAAATGGATTTGATGAAGAGGGTGGCCAAGAGAGCATGAAGGTACTTGTGGGTACCTGCTTTCTGTTTCTGAGGCCTGGTGGTGCCAGAGAAGGGAAGGTGGAAGTCCTGTTGCCATCTCTACTGAGAACACTGCAGTGGCTGACAAAAGACATATTGGAAAGTCATTTTATGATGAGAACTGAGTTGAAGCAGGAGGTCACTGATGACTTCTCATATGGACAAGATTGAACAATAGGGTTCACAGGGACTGAACAAAAACGCTGTCAGGTATAAAGTATATTAATTGCTATTTAAGAGGCACCCAAAGGTGAGCAGGAGGTGTGGTCTGACTACATCTCTAGATTTGTCCAGGAAATACAATGAAAAGCAGAGATGGGGTTAAAGGGTGTGAGAGAAAAAGGACAAAACTCTTTCCTCAGTATCTCAACACAAGAAATGAAGAAAATGACTAAGCAGGAACAGTGAGATGTTCTTATGCATGAAAACAATGATGATTTGATATGTATTATAGAAAATGGGTGGGATAAAGCATGTGACTAGAATACCAATAAAGGAAGATATGATCAACATTAGAGAAAAAAAAACTAGGGCAGAAGAAAGTGAGGTTGTATAATGATGGATCAAAAAGGTAATTCAAAAAATTTTCAGCCAATTTTTTTCCCTTGTGTAGAACCTCTGACCTAAGATTCTCACATGAATCAGGCCCACTCTATTTCAAGAGAAAAATCCAGGATGTAAAAAGAAGAGTTTTTTAAAAAGAGGTTCATTAGAAATGTGTTTTCTTTTTAAGTGATATTGTAAGCACAGTCTCAAAGTTACAGCATGATGAACAGAGGGGCAGTGTGGTTCCAGTAGATACAGGGAAAAAAATTGTAATTTTCTTTGAAGCAGGGAGCTGGGGAGCCGTCTAACTTGTTAAAACAAGAAGAATAAGATGAACTACCCAGCCAAGCCTTTCCTCTGCAGATTGATCTGGGAGTGGGTAGGCATCGAACCACTCCCTTGGCTGTCTTTCCATCTGTGCCACCAACTGATTATGGGAGCCTGGTCAAATCACTGCTGTTTTTTTCATTAACTGTTTCAAATAATGCTGGTTAGTTTCACTGTGGGCTATAAGGGTTAGGGTTAGAAAATGTTAGAAACATTAGGAATGTTTCCAAAACACTTTGACATCCTGCAATGATGATGTCTGGACAGGAATGTCAAAACTAAGCCTGGCATCTTCTAAGAGGTTACGTATTATGGAATCAAATCCCATGTCTGAGAACTTGGACTTTGAATTAACAAAGGATTAAAGAGTTTGTGAATGTCTAGAAAGACAGTATTTTTTTTAATTTTTTTTCCCTTCTTTTCCTTCATCTTGGAAAAGGAGGAGTGGGAAGCTGAACTCCTCTCACTTCTGTGTGAAATGAAAGGCACTCAGTTTTGCTGACAGTACTCAGCCTGTGTTTCAACAGTTGATGGTCAAATCTCTTCAGACATACCCACGCAATGACTTTGGTTTATAGTGTTATTTTTTGGGACAATGACATTTCGTACTCTGATTTACCCCAACTGGTAAATCAGTACACTGGAGTTAAATGAGGCAAAGACAGGGGCCATTGTGTCATGAAAGTAACAACTGCAACAGCAACAAACAATGAACTTTTAGTACCGAAGTGTGGCAAAAATAAATACAGAGATATTTTATATACTGATCACATACAACTGGAAGAAAAAGACAGCAACCAAACAAAACCAAAACAGTTGAAAACTGAGAAAAGTCAGATCAAACTGCTAGGTAATAATGGAAATGCTTTCAGGTATACTAGAATCAAAGCATGAGGGGCTTTTTGTTATTATTACTACTGAAACATTTATTGGGGAAAAAAACACCACTGGCAAAAAAATATTTCATCAGAGACACCAATACAGTGACTGGCCAGAAATGGCTTTTTGCTAGAGATTAAAAAAAATAAAAATACTGTAAGCAATGGGCTTCTGAGCTGGTGGTCTGTTGAATGTAAGAAAAGGTGAGGAGGCAATAGTTTTGTGTGGGCTGAAAGCAGGGGTTGACATTTACTTGGTAAGCCAAATACTGTCCATATAAACAAAGACTTTGACTTTTCAAGAGCATGTGACCATTTGGAGGTACTGTCATAGTCAAATGAACTTCCCAATCTATTTAACATTGCCCATTCAAAACCAGATTTTGAATAGCCAAGTGTGGATCTGGAAGAATTTCAGTCTGCATGATCAGTTCATTATAGTGAAAAGCCCAACTCCATAATTTCACAGATTTTTGGATGCAGTGGGTTCAATCTGCCCTTGCAGGTGATAAATGATTCTCATTGCCTTGGTAGTTCCTCAACTTCTATTGCTGGGGAATCAGGTCCATCGTATTGGTTCTGACATATCTCTAATAAGGATGCTAAAACTTTCTGCAAACCAATTACGGAGCTGATAGAAAGGAAAGCAAAGCTGTCCTCTTGTATGAGGTGAGAATGGGGCATAGAGGGGATGGGGAAGTATTAAAAACACAGTCTCGTAAGCCCAAAGGCTAACAATATCAAGACAACTTAAAATACAAGGTAGATTAAAAAAATCCATTTGGCTGAAGGGAGGGCGTGTAACGGAATTGTATAGAAAATGAACAAGTAGGGAGATGGAATTGAACAGATAGCCACCAGTGCACACCTCATACCAGGGAGGGGAGGAAAGAGAAGCCAAATCATATCACACTCGCTTAAGGGGGAAAGAAACAAGAAAAGCCTTTATCAAAATATCCAGAGAAAGTGAGGCATCTGAGAGAGTTTCCAAATGAGAAAATGAGGCAGGGGGGAGGACAGGAGAGTGGTGATTTTCAAACACAGTTTTTTGTCTATTTTCTTTACTCCAGATCACATAATTAATCCTCCTGCAGGGCTATTTTTCAATATCATTGACTGCTTAAGACATGCATGCCCTCAGCCCCCTCTCTACCACCAATGGAGAGCATCTTGTGGATTAGCATCTCCTGCTAGAGTGCCCCCTTCAAGCCACAGAGTATTTGCTGTTTTTTGGGAGCAGCAGTCACAAGGGGAAATGCCAGAGGGATGGAGCTGATGTCTGTAAGTAGTCCATATTCCAGTCCTCTGTAGCTTATGCTATTGCTCTGGTATCCAAACAGACCTTAAAGGATCACAGTAGGGCTTCTGGGATGATTCCCCTTAATTTTTTTTGTCAGCAGGGGGATGGAGCTTGGGAATGGGGCTACATCCCTTGATTAAGAACACAAAGGAAGCTCTCCTTTGGAGCATTTTCTTCTGTCTTTGTTCCCTCCATAGATTTTTTTTTTTTTTTTTTTTTTTTTTTTTTTTTTTTTTTTTTTTATGAAGAAGCAGCGAGTGAGCTTTTCATCTCCCCTTACTAAATGGGGGTCTTAAGACTTTCCCTCTAACATTTAGTGCCTGACCTCAGTGAGACAATTTGGGTGAGCCTGGTGGCATTACCATGCTGAATCAGAGCCTTCATTGGATGATAAAAGCGAGTGCAGGAGATCTGTGATGCTTCCATTTCAGTGAGGCAGCTGAGATAAAGCTGCATAATAGAAAGAAACGAGATGAATTTCTAGATGATAAAACATACCATCAGAAGGATTAGGTATGGCTTGGCAGATGAGAAGTAGAATAAAATTAATGGGTTAAAGTAGAATAAGAAAGGCTTTTACAAACTGATCAGAGGGAAAACCAGCTGTAGGGAGAAAGTAGGTCTATTAGTAGATGAGGATGGGAGAGAAATTAATGATGGCTGAGATTGTGAATTTGACTCTCCATCCCCCAAAGCATCTTGAACAAGATTTAAAAAAAATATATTAAAAAATAATTAAAAAAGACAAAAAGACCAAGCTGTAAAATATCTGTTAAAGAGCAGGTAATGGAGCCTTGCAACAAGATGTGTTCTGGGTCAGCTGTTTTGGGAAGATACTGTAGCAGAGTGTTTTGGCCTTTCAGAAGCCATCCTGCCCTAATCAGACCCAGCTGGGATTATCAAATATTCTCTACAAAAGGCTCAAAGCAGAGCTGGCAGCTGACCACAGGAGACAATCCATTTTGGTGGAAATCACTGACCCTAAGAGATTTGAGAGGAGGGGGAGGTAGGTAGGTAAAAGCAGTAGCAGAATGGTTTGGGCTATAATGGGTAAAAAAAAAAAAAAAAAAAAAAAAAAAAAAAAGAGAGAGAGAGAGAGGAAAAAAAATAATAGAAAACGAACAGTAAGCAAAATCAAGTTTAAATCCCATGTCTGAGTCATTGGAAGTGCTTTTTGTTTTAGAAGAATGTAAGCGTAGAAAGCAAAGGGCAGATACAATACAAGTGGTTTGAAGCAAAATATTGGATAGCTTTACATTTTGTATGAGCTCAAGTGAATTTAGGGAGGGCTATTGGAAAGGAGGGTGCAAGCTCCTTTGGATCCTCTGGATCTTGAAACCAAGACTTTCCTAAACTGATGGTTCATGTGGCTTCAAGGGAGCCTACCTTTCTTGGTCTGGCAATAGCTTTGAGGAATCCTGGTACACAAAGGTATACAAAGGAAATCTTGGGGTTTGGCTCTTTGTGAGATCCATAGTGTTACCTGATAACTTTCTTCCTGTGTTCCACTCCTGAAAAAGTAGCACTAGAAAGAGCACTGAGGAGATAGTGAAATCTATCTTCCCTAATATTTTACTGTTGTTCTTACTGTTCTTTTCTGCATGCTGATCCTTTACATGGATTTTGGATGTGCATGTGAGACTTTTGAAGATGCTTTGACTTTCTTTTATCATCTTGACTTATAAGCCACCGATGTTCTGTGCAAAGAATAATTGACTGTGGCCACAATCCTTGGTTGGTTTGCAGACAGTGCATCTGGCACTTAGGTTGGGATGATAGCACTAATGAACATAGTGAACTAAAAAGAGTTATCTCCTTTCTCTCTCCCTGCCTCGACAGGAATGTTTTTCAGTTGAACTTGTCTTTATAAATAATGCGCTCTTACACACGAATTCTATCCATCATTTTAATTTGTTTCCTTTCACCTCTCCTCCCTCCACACATGTTCCTCTCTCTGTGGATATTTCTGTTTGCTTTCTCTCCTTCCCTACTCCAGAGTTATCTGTGTATAAATGAAGAAAAAACAGGTTCAGCTGAAAGGCTGAAATTATCTTTTGTTTATATGCAAGCTGTCTGTCTGCTGTCCAGATATGCTCCTATTTTGTCCCAGTGGGACAGAACAAACTTTTGCAGTGGAAGTCCAGAACTATTGGAGCTGGTCAAAGCTGTAAAGTCATTGTCATGAAGGTCGAGCTTGGCAAGAGCTGGGAAAGTCTCACAGAGGCCCAAACTCCCATAAACAGCCCAATGGGAAACTACAAGGGACTGCTGAAGGAAAGACTTGTTGAGAATTTATCTTCTTCCAGGTCAAAGATTTAACAGAAGGGAGGATAGAAGAGGATTTTCCCTTTCCTTGGTTCTGATGCTTTACAGTAGTTCCTACCTTTTTCTTTGGCCTCTTGAAATATCAATGAAGTTAGCTTTCTAATGAATAACAGCTCACCAGCAATATGTCTGGAATTTCGTAGAAAACCAGTTTAGAAAAAATTTTCTCACCTGCATGGGGAAAAAACACTGCTCTGCCATTCAGGCAACACAGGACATGTATCCAGCTCTACCATGTGCATCCCAAAAGACCTTGAGCATCTGGTTAAAGATCTCAGAACCTCAGCTGCTCATCTACGGAATGAAATCAATAATACCAAATAATTCCATCTCTCTCATTAATGGCCTGGGAGTGTCCCTCAGGGTGTGCTTATCCCATGCCTGGTACAACACACCTGTAAGCATCAATGAATAATTACAGAAAAACATTCCAGTAAAAGTAGATTAGGGGTGGTGTGAAAGAATTTATGGTTCTTACAGAGCACTAAATAAAACTTGATATATGGAAATTTCATATGAGACAGCTAGCTCAGATCTGCCCAGACAGAGTCCATGAATGCTCATACTTGTGGGTTACATGGGCAGCCACCTTTCCCCTCTCCCTAAAAGAACTTTCAGAAGTAGTAATTTCAGAAATTTGGTCACTTGAGTCTTACTTGCTCCCCAAAAGCCAGAAGGTATTTTTAAGTACTTTGAGATGTCTTGGTCTAGCTCAAAGACAATGTGACAGCCACAGGAAACCTTCCATAGCTTAGGCTGGAGTGGCAATAAAAACTTACATGTCCTGCAAGACCTGTTTGAAAATGTTCATCAGATAATTCGCATCAATCCAGGAAGAAGTAGAACACTGGAAATGAGATGTTCTGCAATGGACTATGAGCTTTGTGGAAACTTGCAGTAAAAAGAAGGAACAGATATGCTGCTCAGACTATGGTTCAATGCATTGTATGTGATCAGTGTCCCTAATAAGGTATCCTTTCATTGGAGAACTTCTACTGAGCTGGCTGCTTCAGGCCTAAGTGAGCTGGGAATCTCAGGCTTTTCTATGTAGATTTTTCTCTCTTCCTTGTAAAGTCGCCAGCCTTTCAAACTTCTCAGATGCTCCAGAACTCCCCTGTAAGTTACTCAGCTTGACTTACCTTCCTCCTGGGCAGGCAGATTGTCCCAGGAACCAAACATTTGGGAAAGAAGGTGGAATGTCCTGAAATATTTCTGCTTTCTTTAAAATATTGAACCTCTCGTGGTTTTATGTTGTTCCATCTTAATTAAGGACAATTTCTTAAATAAGGAAAAAAATAAAGCTGCTCTGGGGACGTGAGTAGGAAACTCTCTTCTGGCTCTAACCATCCCCTCTACTCACTCATTTACCGATCTGTTTATTTCTGAACTACTTGGTTTAGGGCACACATGTAAAACATTGCCAGGCTAAAAGACCTCATGGACCACTGGGAATGTTACACAACCTCTTGGTCCTGACATCAACATTTATGCCATGAGCAACTGTTTCAGTCCAGTGCCACTTCCAACTACCAAGGCCAGTCATCTTTTTGGAAAAAGGACTATTGGTCTGGGAGTCCTTTGAGTTGCTTGGAGTGCAACATAGAAGGTGCTAGGGGAAATCATGGGAAAACTGCCCCCACATAAGCTGCCTTCCTATTGAAACTTCAGTGCTAAATATCTTTTCTGTGCTTGGCATTTTGGGGGCTAGAAGTGTTTGCGAGGTCCAATCCAGGGAAGAGTTGCTTAGCAACTGTGTCCTGCCCTCAGGCTGCTTGAAGCTGCCTGTGATGTTCTGCTTTGATGATGGAAATTCTTCCATCTTGTGTTCTGGGGGCTCTGTGTGTATCCCACTGAGTATATGTTGTGTGCATAGATTTTCTAGCTAATTTTTCTGATCTTGCCAGCTTCGATGCCAAATTCACCTGCTCTTGCAGTTTGAATTAATCTTTTTTAATTAAGGACAGGGGTTGTTTTTCTATCACCTGGATTGCACAAGAAATTTGCAGGGTGGTTGAGTGAAATTATTCTTCCCCCTCTTTTGTGGAAACTGCTTTTTCACATAGTCTTGGGGTGACATGCTCATTGGAGGACTAAACAAGACAGTCTACACAGGGGGCAGGACTTTCACCCAGTCAAATCAAAGGTATCTAAAGCAATCCCAAAAAATAAATTTAAAGACTCATGCTAACAGGCTTATTAAATATAAAGTGATCAAATTATATATGTGACACTTGTTTCAGTGAACACGTTTTACCTGGTGGCCGGGCTAAAGGCACAGAGCAATGAATGGTTTGGCAAACAGTGGAGCCAGTGGAAGATACTGCAGTTGCCTGTCATAGATCCCCAGTGCTGGTGGTGCCATCCCCCAAAGACTTGCCAGTTGAGTGCTTGATTCAGTGTTCCCCTCTTTTCAGTCTAAATGGGCTAGTTTGGCTTAGAGTCAAAACAGCAAGTTACAGAGCTGGTAGAGTAGACTAGGTGGTAACCTCTGCTAGAGAGCAGTTTGTAGCAGGATCCCTTTTCCTTGATTTAATGAAGATCCTGTGTGCAGTCTTAATGTATGTGGGCACCTGTCAGGTTTGAGCCCCAGTAAATTAAATGCTTTGGAGGGTGGCACCATGTTCCTCTGGAGTAAATCACCTAGGAGCTGCTCAAAACAAAATGACTCTGTAGGAGTGCTCGGTTGGCCAAGTCTGTGGACAGATTTAGTTAATAAAAACATGTCTTCCTCGTGCACTATCTCTGCTGACAGCTCTTGGGAGAGGTAGCAAGCAAAGGTGCTGAAGATCAGAGCAGAAAATGGAAATAGACAACTCCAGCTGTGTTTAGGTGAGGTCTTGTTTGCTTCCTGTGGTGAGTTCTCAAGATCACTGTCAGAGTCTCCATGGGAAGAATTTTCCCCCTCTTCGTACTGTCTCTGGGGGGAACTATTTGA
Source organism: Phaethornis superciliosus (assembly GCA_023637945.1). Lineage (NCBI taxonomy): Eukaryota > Metazoa > Chordata > Aves > Apodiformes > Trochilidae > Phaethornis > Phaethornis superciliosus. Next base: position 81,092,733 of record JAJQWJ010000001.1, on the reverse strand, counting down.
TAGGCACAATGGATTTGCTTGCAAGAGCTTTAAATAATTTCTAGCACTTTAAGTCCCAGAGGGAGTCTAATTCCAAGCTGAAGCTGCTCAGTGGTTCAGGTCAGCCCCCTGCAGACAATGTACCTGATGAAGAGATTCACCCTCCAGGGCAGAGGATTTCTCAAATAACTTAAAGGATAGTGCTGTTATTTGTAAACACATGTCAAGAGAGTTTGCCCGCATTATGTTATTACCGTAATCATTAGTTTTACTGCTACTCTGCAGGCTTTGTACAGTAGTTCCTGCTTACACATCTCGAGGCCATTTGTGTCTCAGGAAACTACCAGATAAGATAGAAAGTTCAGGGTAATGTGTCTAGTCCTGGTGCATCCAGCAGGCTTCTGGCAGAACCTAGATCTGCTCTCCATGTCCAGAACCACCATACCCTCTCCCTGGGACTGCACCGCTCTTCTAATGAGACTTGCCTCTAAGGAGAAGGGAATCCTTACTTTTGAACCATGGTTCTTTCCCTTTTAATAAGTTCCAGTGTGACTGAATGTTTTGTTCTTTTTTTTATGCATGCTGCCTCATCTAATTCGAAAATCCCTCTCATTTCCTTTGCTTTTAGTGTGAAAAGTAATGGTGTGGGTAACAAAAGCAGCACGCAAATAACTTGCATTGCAAGAAACCTAGGAGACTGGTCTGGTAAAGGAGAAGAGTTAGGAGGCATGTCTCTGGATGACAGAGATGCATTGTGGAAAACATTCTGGTTGTTTTCTTGTTCTCTTCCAGCAGTACTTCAAATCTATATTTCCCTCATCAAGGAACTGCTTTCACAGGGATTACTCTTCCTACCCACACTATTGAGAAAATCATTATGGTACTCAGATTATTGCAATGTCTAACAGCAGGCAGTCATATATCAACAACAACAAAGTTCTCTTCAGTACTAACCAATTGTAATTGGAAACATTACTACTTCTAGGCCACACAAAAAAGATAGTAGTCTCCAGACTTGGCAATGGAAGTTAATGAAAGAAGGACAAAGAATGTTTGAAGCTTAAAGGATGTGGAAAATGATTGCAGAAAGGGACTGGAATTGAAAGAGAAGGAAGGATATTATTCAAAATAAGAAAGGCAATGTTTGTAGGAAGAGGTAACTTCTTTTGCTAGACCAAATGATACAGTTGGAAACAAAAAAAAAAAAAAGTAAAGTGTTCTTTGGCATAGACACCAAGAGACAGCTGCAGACCTCAGGAGAAGGTGGCCGCTCAGTATCTTTATTTCCCAGGCTATGGGCTCTTTTCAGACTTTTCAGTCTTTTCTAGCATTGATTCCCATAGGTGACTGTTTGAGGGCTTGGAACAGGCCTTGTTCCCATTTGCCATGTTGTGTATGGGGAAAGCATTTTTGGTGCTGTGGGGAATTGCTAGTGGTTGGCAATTGCTCAGTGCAGATCCACAGTGGTGAAAAGGTTAGGCTGTACCCAGCTGTAGGGTAGGAGTGGAGGAAGGGCATCCACTGGAGAGACTGAAACCATTACATTCCATTGGTTTGTTAATTCTAGAGTGTCCCTGGGATAGGGATGCTGAAGGCTAGCAGTTCAGCTCCTTGCCCCCTCCCCCTCCATGCAACACACACTTCTCAGTTTTAAACACTTCACAGGTGCTAGGCCAACTATAGAGATGAAGCTGTTGTTTGTCCAGACAGTGTAGCTACACTGGGAACTGAAAAGCAAAGGGACCTGTAAGCTAGGCAAAAGACATAGGAAGAGACTGGCATAAACATGACTAAGTTCCTAGAGCAGGGAGTTCATTTTTATTCCTTGCATCAGGTTTCATGTTCTCCACAGCTACTCATCTGTCTGAATGTATATGTAAAGCAGTATTGTAAATCTGTGGTGCTACATGCACGTTTTTATTCCTATTACACTATATGCATATTTTATTATGTTTATCATTAATATTCAGCATGGGGTATTAGCAGAAGTCAGAAGCAGTCAGTTCTGCTATGGTTCCTCAGATGAGCTCTCAAAAAGGCCTTCTGAAAGCTGAGACCTCTTCGTTTCTGCCTTGCCTCATATGAACTCCCTCTAATGCTCATGAGAATGTGTTGCCTTTCCTCCTCCATTCCCTTGCCATTAACTTTAGATGTAGTAGGAAGGAAATCACAACCTTTTGGCATATACACAGACTTGCCCAGCAAGATGAAAAGTGACGAGTATTATAATTAATGTCAGTTTTGGTCTTTTGGTTGCAAAACTGGAAGTTGGCCCCCTTAGCCTTTTAATAATAATTAATTATTAATCCCACTAGCAGAAGAGGAGGGAAAGAATTACTGGTACTATGTGGAATAGACATGATGGGAAGAGGTAGAAAATTGTCTGATAGGAAGTTGAGACTCCAGAGGAAATATTTGACTCATTTATCATAGCATTTTAAAGAGGCTCTGAAGCCCAATGGAGAAGGAATTTTTCCCCTTCCTTTGCCTGCCATGTGCAAGAACATGCTGGAAATCTCTATTTTTTTCCTCCTGCGCTGTGGCAGCTGGAAGCTATAAGGTGTACTGGTTAATGAGACAAGCAAAAAGTCCTCCATGTGTCCCATAGTGTTTCAGAGAAGTCTGCATCACCCCAGTGGTCACCATGGCAGAACTCTGTGGCTGAGATGGCAAAGCTCCCTTGAGGCCTTGGTTCTTTCTTGGCAGACTAAGCAACAGGCTCAAAGGCAGGTTCTAGGAAGAAACATATCTCAATGGGAGCCATTTGGAGCAAATAAAAGTAATAATAAAATGCAAACAACACAGACAACAAACTCCAACAAAAAATCTGTAGTGAATTTAAGGCAAGGTATCAGAGTTTTTCTCAAAGCTCACGCTTGACTGAGTAATCTGGGCTTGGTGATGATATAAGATAGGTCTTGCCCAGTGAAAATCAGTCCCTTGTAATGAATATACTGATGCTTCAATAACAAACTGTCCATTTTCTTTTTTTTTTTTTTTTTTTTTTTCTTGTGAGATGAAGCCCCCTCTCCTCTTATTTTCTGTGACCTCCCCATAGTCTTCTTTGGATGTTCTCTCTTTTACATCCTGGTGTGAATTGTCTCACCAGGTGCTACTGCTGTTTGAGCCCTTATTCCTCTTCTCTCTGCCTTTCAGACAATTCCTGCACTGCTCCCTCTTCCTCTGCCAATGGTAGCTGTAAGGCTGGTGTTTTCACTCCTATATGAGCCACACTCGACTCCCACATCTCCTTCTGCTTACTCTTTCATCTCTCTTGTTTGTCTGTCTGGACTCTGCCACATCTCAGTTCCACTGTAACATCCTGCCCCTGCAAGCTTCAGAAAAGGAACTGTCTGTGCCTGGGTGAAATGCTGTTTGCCCTCCTTGTGTGGAGGCAGCAAGGACAGTTAGTAGGGCATGCATCACAGGACCAAGGCACTGCTGTTATGCTTCTTGGACAAATTACTTGTTTCTCCATGTCTCTGTTTTTCAAGGTGTAAAGTAAAGAAGGTGGTGCTGATCTGACTTTTTAAAAACTTTTGAGATCTGTGAGTGAAAACTGGCAGATAAATGTGCTGGACAATTGTCAACATGATTCTCCTAGCATCACCTTTTACTGAGATCTCACATTTATGTTAGTCATATTTTTTTAATGTATACCTTCTCTATCAGGTTTCTACTCTGGTGTCCCAGGTGCACACACACAAGCTTCTGCTGCCACTCCTTTGTTAAGAATCCAGCACTGACTCACCATGCTCTGACCTATTCACAATTACCCCTTATGCTTTTCTTCCCAAATCCATGCTGGCCACAGCACCAGCAGTCAGGAGCACTGCAATTCAAAGAGAGATAGATTAAAGTTGAGGAGAGGTAATTTCCCACTGAGTTGCCCAGATCTGAGTTGCTTTTCTAATATTTCTGAGTCCTTTGCACAGGCCTGTGTTATATGTGATTGTTTCAATGTCAATCAATGACAACCCCCCAGCTGCTACTCCTTCCCACTTTTGTGTGACCTCGCTGTCACACTTGACCTCAATCACCTTCTCTTGATTGCTTCTTCCCTCTCTATTCCCTACTACCACTGCTTCCCTGCTTTATCACTGCTTCTCTGCCTCCTCTCTGGGCCATTCTCACCTGGTTTCTTCTACCTCTCCTGGGTCAGAAGCTCCATCTATGTTCCATGCATGGAGCACCATAGCTGGCTATGCAGCCCTTTTATCCCTTCTTTTACTCTCCTCTGATGTGAGATGCAGGATTCTGCACGTGAAGGATGTTACATCAAAACAAATTGTTCTGTGTAGTTTTTCGGTTATTTCGAACTTACTGCACCAAAAGAGGGCCCTTTGGGAGATGTAATATCATCTTCCCATCACCACTTGATGGTGCTCTTGGACACAACAATTCTTTACCGGGTTGCCAGGGGTACCAGTGCACCCAGCATCTCTAAAATTGGCTGCTAGCTCTGAGGGGTGTGATTATCGTGGAGCTCAGCCATAATCCAAAATTAAGTTCAAACTCATCTATAAATCAAGGTGCTATTTTTCTTTTCTTTCTTTTTTTTTTTTTTTCCTTTGTTTTTGTGTTTTCTGTTTGTTTTTTGTTGTTGTTCTTGCAGTGTGGGAAGCAGAATTCTAAATTCCTACCTGTTAAGGTAAAAGCCTGCTTGCTTCTTTTTATATTCCCTTTCCTCCTGACTGGCTTATTTTCTCTTATTTGGTTGAACTCCCTTTTTCTGTTTACTACTTTTCTTCTTTTTCTTTCTTTTCCTTTTTTTTTTTTTTAATTTTTTTTCCCCCTCACCTTTCTCATTTCTTTCCAATGGTGCTCTCTCTAGGGTGCAGAGTCAAGCCCCAGTAAGTCACAGCAGAGTCTCGATAAAATATTTTTCTTCTTGTGTCTGAAATTTCCAGATCTTGACTCTCTCAGGTTCTGCTGCACTCTCAGTCACATTGCATTAAATAAACCTAAACAACTCAAAAATCATCATTTTTTCTTCATCCTTCTTCCTGCTATGAGTGACTTTCTAGTTGCACTGTTAGGAGGAAAAACATGCCCTGCAAGTTAAGAGAGGAGCCTCAGTACAGAGTGTCTTGGAGAAATTCCCTGGGCATCTGCCAAAACTAGGGAGAGAAACATTTGAAATGCCATGAAGAAATTATCCTAGGAAGGTTCACAGTGATTCAAGTACAGAGTTCATGTTGTTGGAGATACACTCTCAGAAGCAGAGTACCATAGAGCTTTAGCCATTGTTATGAAAACTTGAGGATCACCAATGCCATTGTAGCTTGCGTTAATTTTTTATTTTTTTGTCTAGATAAATGTTTAAACTCTCTTATGAGATGATAACAGGCTGCTAGTCAAGCCATAGGCCAGAGAAGCACTTAAGCCACTCAGGCAAGACAACTTTAATGGGCACTGAAAAAATAGGGAGGGTGTGTACGTATGTGAAAGAAAGAGAGAACAAAACTTCAATGCAAATATCGAGAGAGAAGGGAGCTGAAGCACAGCCTGTTTAAGCAGCTGGTAGCTTGACCCTAAGGAAAAGCTTAGAGATTTTGATGCTGTAGGCAAAGAAACTCTATGGCTTGTTTGATTTCTCCTGCATGGTAGAAAATATGACTCTATCCGTCTTTTACAAACAAACAAGATATCATAAAAGAAATGCTTCTTTCCAACTCCCACTTCCCCTGGAATAACTCACAAGATTTTGGTTAGTGGAATGAGGACCAGAAGGGAAAATGATGCTATGAATTTTTTAACCAAGACTCAGAACTCTAGAAGATGTGTTTTATCTGTGAAACTCAAAGGAATGTATCAAGTAGGATTATTTTCTTCTCCCCATTTTATGGAGATAAATACTAAGGCCACCCACCAAGAAGAGCATTTTGACAAGAGACCACTGCTAACTCTCAAACTGAGTGCTTAACTCCCTACCCCTGCCTCCAGATATGTACTATGTTGCCTAATGCAGTATCAGCAGTCAAAAAAAAGCACAGAAAGGGAAGGGTTATCTGCTAGTTAAAGGTGAGGACTCTGGGCTTTCACTCTGGGAAGTTTCACTGATACCACTGTGTGAGCTTGAACAAGTTGCATGGATTTTTTTTTCATTCACAGCGATGTAAACCATAGAATCATAGAATTGCTCAGGGTGGAAAAGACCTTCAAGATCATAGAGTCCTACCTCGTCCTAATCCTATTACCCTTTTCCTGATGATCCACCACTAAATCATGGCCCCAGTCACCACATCCAGATGATTTTTAAACACATTTAGGGATGGAGACTCAACCACCTCCCTGGGGAGCCTGTTACAGTGCTTAACAACCCTTTCTATAAAAATTTTCTCCTGATATTCAACCTAAATCTCCCCTGATGAGGCTTGAAGCCATTTCCCCTTGTTCTGTCATCTGTCACCGATGAGAAGAGACCAGCCCCACTCTCCTTACAACCTCCTTTCAGGTATTTGTAAAGAGTGATAAGGTCTCCCCTCAGCCTCTGATTCCCCAGACTAAACAGCCCCAACACCCTCAGTTTCTCCTCATAAGGGATGGTTTCCAAACCCTTCACCAGCTTTGTTGCCCTTCTTTGGACTTGCTCCAACACCTCAATGTCCTTTTTGTATTGAGGTGCCCAAACCTCAAGGTACTCGAGGTGGGGCCTCACCAGTGCTGAGTAGAGGGGCAGGATCACTTTCCTAGTCCTGCTGGTCACACAATTTTCTGATACAAATGGGGAGTTCTGCATATGTGTGAGGCCCTCGGCTTGCTCTCAAGTCCTCATCTGATGGAACTCCAGAACCATGTCGAAAAATCTCAAGTTTCTCTTTTGAGACAGGATCTGTGCTGTAAAACATTGTGAAGACAATGGAATTGGTGGCCATGACTTGCCATGTACATAAGGCAACGCTATACAGTCCTCTAATCTGGTACCTCCTGGTCAAAGCTAGTTTATTTTCTGTAGCAAAAGTTTCCAACCTAATATGTTCCCATAGCTCAGAAATGCAAGAGACATCCCTCTGAATGGGATATGGTGTTGTGACTGAAGACACGAGAGTGAGATCAGAATAAGTCAGCATTTATGAAATTATTATTATAATATTGACTTAGCGGGGCATTGTAACAATTAGTGAAGGACTGTAATATATTTTGAAACCTGCGGATGACAGTGGGAGAACATAATGATAATTTTCTTCCTTTAGTTCTTCTGTATATGGATCTCAAAGTACCCCATTAGCATTATTAAATTCTAGAGTTCTGCATGCGGGTGTTAAGTAATTAAATTAATCCATGGTCATAGGAATACACTGTACATCATGGGGACTTCAATCCTCATTGCAGCACCAGTGGTGTAACTCAGGTCCTCTTGTTCCAAAAGAACACCTGCTACTTAAAAAAAAACAAAGCGTCCCCATAATCATTGTGGGGACTACACATCCTGTTTAGCAAATACTTAGTCTAAGCAGTAGGTAGGATACAACAGTTTGCCAGTGCAGCCAGAGCCACTTAGCAGTCTCCAGTGATCACTGGCATCATCTCCCATGCAGCTCTATGAGGGAACTGGACTTTCCTTACCCTAGGGGTAGTCCTGTACTGGGGAAAGAAGAGACTTCTTGTTCCTTGGAATAGGGTCAAGGCTTCATTGAGTTTGGCTTATGTTAAGGAAGCAAAGCAAAAACAGAGGGATCTTTCAAACATGACCTTTGGGTCACACTTGCTATTAGTGAGTTACAAAACATTGATGCAATTACCTTGGAAGTCCTAAATTCCTTTTTGGAGGCACCTGCTTCTCTCCTATAATGAAAAAGAGAAAGTATGTTCCTGGTTTTGGTCCTCTGCATCACATCTGTATTAGACGCTCTATTAAAACTGTGTAGCTGTCTCCCTAGTGTCCTACTTGGCAACCTGCTTCAGTCGAGGACTGCTCCCATCCTAACCCCCCTGCCTCCCCTCAGCTTAGACTCAGTTTCTCCCAAGCTCTTTTGCTAGAGCTGCCCAACCTCTACACCCTAATGTCTTCGAAAGGGCATCATCACATCCTATCATCCCCCATGTTCCATCATCCCCAGGCTCCACTGCCTGGTCTTGTCAGTCTAAATATAGTTATATCCTTCACACTCTAGGAGGAGAACAATGGGATAAAGGTAAATTGAGGGGTCGTTTCTTCTACTCCTTTTTTCTTATGAACAGGCACATCTATGTGCCTTTTCCATCAGAAAAATAACTCTCTGAACTGGTTGGATCTAAACTAGCAATCAGCAGTTCTGTGCAACTGGGGCACCAAAAATGATACAATATATTTTAATGTGCCTGCTAACTCATGCCAAGGCTGCCTCAGTAGGCAAGGTTGATATGTGGACTTCAAGATACTGATCTTACCACACTTCACAATGCTGATATTTGAATGATCACATCAGGGTGTTAAATAGAAGACCTTCTTTGGGTGACACTAGCGATTCGCTGTTTTCAGGGCTACTTCTCTCTATTCTCTGCAGTCACATAAACATTTATTTCTGCATCTGTTGCACTCACCCTAGTCACAACAGCTTGAAACAATATGCATATGTAAACACACACATGTATATGCATATGTGTATATAGAAGGATGTGGATAAATAGCACATAGAGCTTTGTAAAACAGGTGTGACTGTGAGATGAGAAAGTAGTTCTGTAGAAGTGCATAGTGAATGACAAGAGCTTCCAATATGACTACAGCTTCCAGTTGGGGCCTCAGAAATGTGTTGGGTTTTTTTTAATTTCATGGAAAGTCGTACACTTCCCTAGCTCAGCAGCTGCACTGTGTAGCACCACAGTAACAGGGGAAGTAGGAGGAATTTTCCTCTTACTTTGCAAATGATGAGTGGTTGGCTAGGAATAAGGCTGTCTGAATGATGATGTCTCATCTGGGCTGTTGTGTTATCTACACATGCTCAGAACTGCTCTGAATGAGCAGGCAAGGTTGTTACTTGTCTTGCTGTGATCACTGCCTGGCTCAGCACACTTGGAATCCCCCAGGGCTCCTGATACATCAGGACTGGGGGGGACTGCAACTGAAGAGGCAAGCAGCAACAGGGCAGGATGAAATAAGTAGGGACACCTAGACTATCAGAAGAGCTTGTATCTAATCCCATCTCTTCCCCTGGTGCACTGTGAGGGGGTAAATTACTTCCTTTCTCTGTGCCTCAGTTTCCCTGTTAATTAATTGGGAATAATAATACACCTCTCAGAGGAGCAATGTGGTGGGAGATCAGTCAACACCTTTAAAGTGTAGTGAGATCCTAGGATAAAAGGTGCTGCAGAAGATCATTGTTAAAAGTCCACAATGAAACTCCACAAAACCTTCTGAACAGAGCCCTCTTGTCAATCTGGATATTTTCACTATACCTTTGAAGATGAAACTCTGCTGCTTACACTACTTTGCTCCAATTCAGTGGGTTTTAAGAGGCCACAGGGGGACCTGTTAGAGTTAAAATGGATTGAAATTGTCTTTGAGCCTCTAGAATAATGAGTATTTCCCTTTCTTTGTGTTTTGGATCCAGATGAGATGCTGTTCAGTTGCTGTCATTCTGCCAAGATATGCCTTTCCACTGCATTGAAACCTGAACTCATAGGGTCAGGCATTTGCAAGGAGAGGAACATTTTTTTGGAAGTACATTAAGCAAAACAAAGTTTGGTAGGAAAATTTTAATTACTTTTAAACTCTATGCTACATCTTGTGCTCCCCATTATAAACCATTATGATTCTACATTACATAGATGCTGGCTATTCCTATTATCTGCATTAAGGTGATGATCTTCTTAGTGTCTGGGCACATTTCATCATCATTATTATTTTATATTTCATCAGTACCAAAAGGAGAGGAGAGAACATTAGGATGCTCAACTGAGGCCTGATTCCCAAGCCTGACACAGGCTTTCTGTATGAACTTTGGCATCCTGCTATGAAGTCTCTCTTTCTTCTTCATTTTCTAATCTCTGAAACAACAGTTTTCTGCTTTACAGGGTCAGTGCATTCACTGGCACAGGTTGGGTCTTACAAATGCTGTACAAAGGGACAATCAGTTCTTTGTCTTCTGTACAAAGAACTGATTCATGCCCAGTTGTGTTAGATGCTGTACAGGGATCTGTGAGGATGTGTCCCTGCCTCATAGAGATTACAGATGAATGTGATGGTAACCTACTGTCCCGATTTAAGCAAGGACAGAATGGATTTTCTTTTTAGTATTTTTACTTTTCAGTTAGGTGTCTTTTAAGTAGCTGTACTTTCTGAAATTAACAGCATGTTTTTCAGTCAGTGTCTGCTTCTATGACTGGTAACTTTCAGCATTTATTGTTAGTGCTGGGGAGTGGTACACAGAAACACTCTTGCCTATACTTACTCCTATAGAAACTGAAGTCACTGCTTGGTGTTGCTAGACTTCTCGTGCACTGGAAATGAAAGGGAGGAAAAAGGGTCACACCTGTGACCATCCTGTAGGGAAGAGAAGACTGGACAAGTGCCTGGTGACCAAAAATTGATCAAATGAGACAATCCATCCTATATTCATCATACTCAGTATAAATCTGAGGGATCATGAGGGTCAAGTTCTCTTGGTCCATGGCTGCTGTACTGCGAGAACTCTGTCCATGATTCTGCATTTGATCCTGATCCATGTGTTTCTGAATCCAGTTCCCATCTGTTGCTGACTCCAGGAGCCCAGTCTGGCACTTTAACAGAGCTCACCCTGGAGCCTCAGTGGTGACATGACTGTTACTGGTGAGAAGAATAATGTTTGGTTCATGTATATTTACATATTTGTATGTTATATATTAATCATTATTGGTTTGTTAACACTGTTTAGTTTCCAACCCATAAGTCTCTCTCCCTTACTCTCTGTCCTTTTCTTTTCCTTTTCTTTCTCTTCCAACTCAAGTTAATCTATGAGCCTATGATTCACTTTGCTGCTTTGAAGTCTGAGGCGAGATTCAAAATCAACCTTACTTCTTACATTTATTCAGAAAATCAGATCAAGGAGGTTGTATCTGTGCTACAGAATCATAGAAAGGCTGATTGGAAGGGACATCTGTAGATCAGAACACTGCAGATTTGTTATGATTGGAAAAGATCTCTAAGATCACCAAACAAACAAAACAAAAAAACCCCAACAAACCACCATGTCCAGTAGAGCACGTCCTGAAGTGTCACATCTACATGCTTTTTAATACCTCTGGGCACAGTGACTCCACCACCTCCCTGGGGCAACCCATTCCACCACCTGACTACTCTCTCAGTAAAGAAATTCTTCCTAATATCTAGTATAAATCTCTGCTGGTGCAACTTCAGGACATTTCCTCCAGCCCTTTCGTTATTTACTTGAGAGAAGAGGCCAGCACTCACCTCCCTACAGCCTCCTTTTAGGTGGCTTCTACAGTGATAACTTCTCCCCTCAGCCTGCCCTTCTCTAGACTAAACATTCCCCATTCCTTCAGCCTCTCCTCACAGGACTGTTTTATGTCTTTTGCCAGCTTTGTTGCCCTTCTCTGGACACACTCCAGCAGCTCAATGACCTTGTAGTGAGGAACCCAGAACTGAACATAGCACTTGAGGTGCAGCCTCATTGGTGCCGAGTATTGGGGCACAATCACCTCCCTTCTGCTGGACACTTTTCCTCTCACAAGCCAGGATGCTGTTGGTCTTCTTGGCCACTTGAGCACACTGCTGGCTCATATTCAGCCAGGTGTTGAGCAACACCTCCCAGCCCTTTTCTGATGAGCAACTTTCCAGCCACTCCTCCCCAAGCACATAGCATTGCATGGGTTTGCTGTGACTGGAGTGCAGAACCTGACACTTGCCCTTGTTAAACTTAATATTATTAGCTTCAGTCCAGCCTTTCTGAATTCCTCTGCAGAGACTTTCTACACTCCCACTGAACTTGTTGTCATCTGCAACCTTGCTGAGGAAGCACTCAGTCCCCTCATCTAGATCATTGGTGAAGATATTGAACAAGACTATATCCAAAACAGCCCTGGGGGACAACAGTGGTGACTGCCTGTCCTGGTGTGGGTCAGGATAAAGGTGATTTTCTGGTTTGTACTTTTGCTTTCAGCTAAGTCTCTTGTAAGTAGTTGCACTTGCTGAAATTAACAGCAAGTTTCTCAGACACTGTCTGCTTCTAGGACTGATAACACTCCATGTTTATAGTTACTGCCAGAGACTGGTGTGCAGAGCCAAGGACACTGCTCAGCTCTGAGGAACATTTTACCTTCCAGAAGGAGTAAGGAGGTCCCACCTGAAACCCTCCTTTGGGGAGGACCGGACAAGATAGATGCCAGAATTGACCAAAAAGAGTATTTCATCCCATACACATCATACTCGGTATAAATTTGAGGGATCACAAGGGTCAAACACCTCCTTCATTCCTTTCTTCCTCCCTGCTTCCTTCGGTATCCTGAGAGGATTCCATGCGTCCCTGTGCCTGTGGTCCTGATCCCTGCCAGCCTGAATCTGTGTGTTCCTGCCCCCAGCTCCCGACTGCTGCTGACTCCAGGATTCCAGCCTGGACTTTCCCAGGGCTGCCCTGCAGCCTCAGTGGTGACGTGAGAGTTATTGGGGGAAGGGGAGGAGGAACGTGGTATCAATTTTCCTGTATATTTGTATACATTTAGTAATTTTTTCCTATTTATCATTACTGTTTCATTAAAGTTGTGTAGTTTAGTTTCCAGCCCATAAGTCTCTCTTCCTTATTCTCTCTCTTTTCTTTATCAGTGAGGCGAGAGAGATTAATATATAAATCTGTTATTCGGTTTAAATCTGTTATTCGGCCAGGCCAGTGTTAAACCATGACACTGCCATCATCTGGATTTAACTCCTTTCAGCCCAGCTCTCTGGACCCAGCCAGCCAGCTAGTTTTTAACCCAGTGGAGGGTACACCAGCCATGAGCTGCCAGGTTGTTTAGAAGAATGCAGTGGGAGATGCTATCAAAGGCTTTGCTAAAGTCCAGGTAGATAATGTCCACAGCCTTTCCCTCATCCAATAGTCAGGTCACCTGGTGATAGAAAGAGATTATGTTGGTCAAGCAGAACCTGTCTTTCCTGAACACATGCTGACTGGGCCTGATTCACTGGCTGTCCTACACTTGCCATTCAAGATGAACCCCTCCATAATTCTTCCAGGCTGAGGTCAGGCTCTTCTCCCTTGCATCCAGTAAAGATGGAGATTCTCCCTTTCTTTCTTTTTACTGTAAAGGTATTAAAAAAAAAATATAAAAGAAAATGTTGTTTTGTCTTATGTCAGTGGCCAGATTGAGCTTCAGCTAGGCTTTTGCCTTGCAAATTTTCTATCTGTTTGTCATAACAAGACCCCTGTACTCATTCTGAGATGCTTTCCCCTTCTTCCAAAGGCGGTAAAAGCTGTTTTTTTACTAAGCCTCTGCAAGACCTCCCTGTTCAGCCAGGGGAAAGTCCTCTCCTGCACTTTTAAGATTTCCTTCTTGAAGAGCATCCATCCTTCCTAGACCCCTTTGTCCTTCAGGACTGCCTCCCAAGGAACTCTCTCAGTGTCCTGAACAGGAGAAAACAGATCACATAATCCAGCGTCCAACACTAGATCAGGTCAGCCACAACTTTGTCAAGCCGAGTTCTTAAAACCCCAAGAAGAGAGATTTCATAACCTGATCTGTTCTGCAGCTTGGTTGCTGGAAGATGGGTTGCCAAAAGTTATTAATGTTGCTTCATATCAACAAAGTCCACTGCAAGGAAACTTCTCTAGGCCAAAATCCCTCCTTCCTGCAACCTCCTTGTGTCTTCTCAGTTGAAATAAAAGATTAACATTAATAATCTCTACTGAAGGGAGTTATTGTTTCCTAGTGATAGTAAGAGAAGACCACTTAAGACAGTGAGGCTTTTGATTCCCTTGGGCTTGGAAAAGCCTGGCCAACATGACAAAAAACATGTGCTGCAGTCTTTTGTACCCCAATATCCAGGTTCAGGATGAGCAAGCCAGAGCTTGGTGCCCCAAGAGAAGGCAGATGCTGTCATTTTCTGCAAGCCAAGTCCTCCCTCTGCAGTATGACAAAGGCCCTCATTGGCAGTGGGTTACAGGCTTCCACCTTGAGCTGAGGGCTCAAGGCAGTTGGGTCTAAACCACCAAGTTTGGTTTTGGATTCAGTTCTAGAACTGAACACTTTGAGTCAAAAGCAAGGTTTTGATTGGATATATATATACACATACAGCTTTCTTCTTTTTTTTTTTTCTGATACATTTTCGACTGAACTTGGCCTAATTTAAAGCTTACCTCCCAACTGGCCAGATCTCTGGGTGAAATTTTGCAGGAAGCAACACAAATCTGGGGAAAATTAATTTCCAAACCAAATCAAAGTTAGATGTGAGTGAATAGCTCCCAGATGAAGCAAGAGAGAGCCTAGAGGAGATTCAGTTCAGACATACAGGAACAGGTGAAGATTGCCTGACCTGTGTAGGTGCCTTGAGTCTGTGTCCAACCTTACAGGGGGTTGAGGAGTGTCACTGTGTTAAAATCTCAAGACTTCTGTATGCATCTTTACACTGTGAAATATACCATGATTTGTACAGCTCCTCTCAATTCTTTGCAATATCTGAGAATGTATAGCTTTTTCCCCCCCCCTTTTTGCAAGGCACAGGAGAAAACACAGGCAAATTTTGCAGAATCTACTTCAAGTCAGTAATTTACTAAGTGATCAGAGCTTGCCTTTTTTTTTTCCATGTTAAGTAATCTATAAATAAAAGTAAATTCACACTCTAATATTTGTTTGTACTTGAATTCTATTGGTGAGATGTGTGAAAATTGCCTGATGGTTGAGATCACCGGCAAAAGCAAAGTTACAGGGAGTAATTACGGGTAGTATTATAGAACAGAAGAATAATTTGATCTAAAAATTCGATCTAATGCTCTTGTGCAGGGACATATTTCTCTGGGAGAGGAGTTTGTAAAACAAAGGAGAAAAAAAATATGGGTGTGAGCTGGGGCAAAGTAATTATTCTCTCGGAATATGGGAACACAGTGTGCCCTGCTCAGGAGAGGTATGAAACACAGAAGAAGTGGCTGCGAGGAGCCTTTATGCATCCCAGCAGGGTTACTTAGGAAGGCTATTCAAAATGAGCAGGGAAGACACAAGGTCCTGAGCCCAGTGGGGCAAAGCAGATGCATGAGGAAGAACACACCACAGGGGAGGAAGGTGTGTTGATGTTTTAACAGTGAATGTGAAGGAGAATACTACTGGACTGCTTGAGATCTCTGCCTTGTTCATAATATGGATTAGAGATGACAAGAAGTTCCTAGCAGAGGAGCTGAAGTTCCTAGTTTTGGTCCTCTATGCTCTTCTCTTAGCTTCAGAAATGATGTCAGAGGATACGCCTTTCACTTACCTCCCTCCTGAGATTCACCAGGGATGGGTGAAGACCACAAAATTTTCCCCACATGCTGACTGCAGTTCCCTCACCCTTTCAATGTGTATGCCCATCATCCCAGATGGGCTGGCCAATAGTCTATGGAGAAAACATCTCCCATCATCTGTCCCCGTCTCGGTTTCACACCTCCTACTCAAAACTGGCAATCTTGTGCTAGCTCTTGTCCCACAAAAACAGGTATTTACAAGGAATTGCAAAATGTCTAGTGTGAATGATTGTTATTGCCAGTAAATACTTGCCACTTCTCTGCCTGACCTCTAGCATTGAAGTCCCAGAGGGCAGCAGCCATCCTGATGGATATCTATGCTTTAAAAACATAGAGAAGTGCCAGCTCCCCACAGGCACTCACCAGGTTAATGGCAATATGCATCTCTGCTTGCAGCTAACAAGATTTAAACACGGGCTAATGACTGCATGCTTTCACTTTAATCAACACACAAATCTCCCTTTTATTATTATTGTGGGTTTTTTTAACTCCAATTTAATTTATAATTGAATTATGCTCCAGACTGTAATTGTTGATATAATCCACACCTCAAATTCCATGTTCACTTAGTGCTTCCCCCTAACCTTTCAGCAAGGGGCTCGAATAGTGCACTGAGAAAGCCAGTGCACAGCACTGGGTTCAACTCTTCATCTGAGCACTAGAGAAATGCATTTGATAACTTCGGGCTGATCTGCCTCTGCATCCCAGTGCTGTTTCCCCAGGCTCCTTTCTCCATGCCTCACACTAGAAATCCTTTGCTGGCAAGCGAAAAGATCATGGAATTTTTCAGGTTGCAAAAGACCTTTAAGATCATGAGCTTTTGAGAGTCCAATTTGGTAGCTGAACATGCTAACCACCCTTTCCACCAACCTCAATTTTGTTCCCCTCATTAAATGTCACCACCAGCTGACAGCTGAGCTTTGGCAGGACTCTGCTTGAGCTCTCCTGACCCTGTTCAGTGCAAAAGTTAGCTAAGCTTAATTTACTTCTCAGTGTAGAGGGCAATAATCAGAAATAGATGGACTTTGTTTGCCCATGCCCTACAGTTCAGATTGCTAGGATGGTCTGTGGATACCTGCCTCCCCCTGAATTGCATGGAAGTTGGACTTCAGTTGTAACTAACAAAACCTCAAAGGCAATGTTCCCTTCAGTGTATATATAGGCAATAACATTTTTGAACATGATGTTTTGTCAAGGCACCTTAGCATTGGCCATGAGTAGCTAAAGTGTCAGAATATAATTTTTTCCATATGAGGCATTGAAGGATACTTGTACATCACATTAGTGAAAATGTGTTAAGCAATGAGGCTTTGAGGATATATTTTATGAGTAGGGACATAGCTGAGGCCAGCTCTCACTGATGTGGAGATCCCTGGGCTTCAAGAGCTGGGAGGCTGCAAGGAGGGGACAGTGGCTGGGATGATGGTGGGCAACCAGGTCTTGGGTAGCAAAATATGATTATCTGGAATGATCAGGCTTCCCAAGTGGCAGGCAACTCCATTTTTTGGACCACGAGTAAATTTTGCTCAGGTGTTGTCAAGGGCCTAAGAGTCAAGGGCCTCCTTCTTGGGAGGACCCCAGATTTCTTACTGCAGCAGGCAGTGCCTCCCCAGCAAAGCTAGGAATGGTACCTGAGTCCCTGCTGAGCTGATATAAATGTCTAATTGATATAATTGCCTGAATTGATATAATTGTCTAATAGATCTTGGTGGAAATCAGTTAAGAATCATTTATAACATATTTCTATTCTTTAGGTAAAACTAGCAAATGTGAGTACTCTTTAACTATCGTACTCTGTAAATTCATACAAAGAAAAATATGAAGAGGAATCAAAGAGAATGGCAGACTCCCTGGGAAGTCTCCTAGCCTGGAGATCACTTCCCTTGCTCCCTGCAAATGATTGCTTTATGGGGTACCTTGAAGTCTGATCAAGAGCTCTTGGCTCATACAAACTGATGCTGGGTACAAATACTGTATTAATGTCTGACAAGAGAAGTGAACAGAAGCTGCCCTAAGTATAGCCCCTGGCTGTATATGTGTGATGTTGGCTGCTTGATACTTCTGGGATACCAACACAGAAATGAAGCCTATCTTCATTGAACTGGCTGGTCATCTGAAACAAATTCTTGTATCCTGATGGAGAGTTGGGAGGGATAGTCTTGGCAGAGCACATCTCCTGGTGGCACTTCCTCACTCCCAAATCTTCAAATTCCTCTCTATTCAAGGACTCACAATTTGTTTAAAAAGCAATACAGAGAGGATAAATGGGCCTGGAAAAATCTCCTAGCATGGGAAAATGTGAAGAATAATTCCACTAGAGCTGTCCTATTCTTGGGACCTTCTCGGACTTTCCTGGAGGATTCACTGAAAGAGTAGTTAGAGGTGGATTTTTACCTCACTAGTTACTTCCCCACACTACCTTATGAATGCTCCTAGTGCACATTAATACACAATAGTTTATTCCTCTTTTAAACCTGACTCACCTAAAGGCACTCATGTTTTCAGGCAGGATATCCATTAGGGAATGAATGAAGGGTAGTTACTGTGCTATAAAAAATCACACCCTTGCTTATTGCACACTAACTTCACTTTATACGCAGAATATTCCAGAATGAAGAGTGTTTTCACTTTAATCAATGCACAAACTGCCATTTTATTATTATGGTTTATTTTTTCTGATGTAATTTATGATTGAATTATGCTCCAGACTGGAGCATAAAAAATACTTTTATTCTAGTATAACTACTCCCCTTTGGAAGCAGAGACATTATAATGGAATAAAGTCCATTTTATTCCAGAACAATGTAGTGCTCTCTACCGCCAGCAAAGGCCTGAATGTTGTAATTTATAAAGAGGGAAAAGTAAGGGTAAGAACAGGGGGGAAATTAAAGCAAGAATAGTTAACTGATAAAGGTCTTAAGAATATCATGCACATGAGGACTGAATATAGCCCATAGTGAGGAGCACTAAACATCCACAAACTAAATAAAAATAATAAAAAATGCCTCCTGCCTCCCCCTCATAGATCTTATGAGGCTGTAGAAGGGGTTGCAGAGGAAGGATTGATGTCTCTTGCTGTGAAGTGAATTATTCAAACTCCTGGCTGCAGGGAGCTCCTATAGTTATGAATCCTGGTCATCTTTGTGGCTGCCGAGGCAAAGGCAGCCTTCTGCTCTTCAGAGGAAAAGGTCATACCCTGGGCTCTGTGTTCCCCCTGGATGCCAAAGGCCAGCTCCTTGTCCTCCAGGTCTTGATGATCAGCAGAGGCTTCCTGAGGCTGAGAGCTCGCTGTGTTTCTCTTTGGGGCTGAGTGGGATAAGCATACAGCAGGTTTATTCCTCAAGCATTGCTGTGTGCCCTCCTTCTCCTGGGCAGTCACACCTTCTGTGCTGCTCCCTGTAGGATCTGCTTTGGTCAATGCATTTAAAGTTTGTAATGGTAAATAAAAATCCCTTCTCCAGGACTACCACAATGTAATCAGGTCCAAGTAGCCTCCTCAAGTCATTAACAAACCCCACATCACAGGTATAATTGGACCTAAATACATGCTTTTTATAATTTAAAACACTGAAGCAATATTTTAATCAGAGGGCAGTTACAGGTCACTAAATTCAACTACAGAAGGAAATGCAGTCACCTTCAGTTTGCTTGTTTGCTAGTAATGGGCAAACTGACATCTGTCACACCACTGCTGTGGTCTTGCACTTCCTGGATAAGGACTTGGTGAGATTTTAGGATGCAGTGATAGCAGAGAGGTGTTGGTTTGTTTTTTTTTTTTCTCTCCTGTCAATAAATCCCCATGTGGCAATCAATTCAATCGTGCTGAGAGTCAGGACCTGTCTTTCTGAGATTTCATGCTATGATGAAAAGGAGTGAAAAATGCCTTTTCTCCCTTGTACTGTGAGGGATGTTATCCTCATTTCATACCCCTCACCTATGTCTACTTCAGGATCAGGGTGTACAAGACCACACTAGTCCCAGACACATGGCTCTGCTGTACTACTCAGATTGCCAGGCGAGAGGATGGAGAGACACTGGCTGGAGAAATATATGGGGAAACACAGCCTGGCTTTCTGCTGTGGCTCATTTTGAAACAGAGCTGGGCCTGGGGTGGTCTGGGTCAGGAAACCAAGTGGACAACCAGGGTGGTGCATAAGGCTGATGTCATGATGTTTTACTGAGAGAGTACGCAACATTTTTTGTAAACTCTGGTGTATATTTCAAGTGGACGTGACAGTGGGGTGTGAGCACATCTTTTGCCACTTTTATCCAGCTTGAAGAACACCTCAGCCAGGCTGCAGTGCCAAGACATTCTACCTCAAAGTACTAGGGCAGATTGACAATGTGGCTCCCTCTCTGACCCCACACATCTTCTGGAGGTGTGGAAAAGTCTGTCAAACATCCTTTCCTGGCAGTACCTCTACTGCTGATTCCAAAAGAGCAAGATGACCTGACAATGACCTGACTCATTTAATCCCAGGTTTTATTTTGAGGCATTGGCATCCTGCAGAGGTAGAATAAGTGGAGAATGATAAGGGCATTTAGAGTAATCCCAAGGAGATACAGACTGGTGTTCACTCCACTGTGGCTTCATAACTGGAGGTGGGCACCAGGGTGGCAAAGGGAATTTAAACAATATGTCAGGTATATATGACATCCTTAGAATCATAGAATCATAGAATCCTAGGGGTTGGAAGGGACCTCGAAAGATCATCTAGTCCAACCCCCCCTGCCAGAGCAGGGCCACCTAGAGTACATCTCCCAGGAACGTGTCCAGGCGGGTTTTGAATGTCTCCAGTGAAGGAGACTCCACAACCCCCCTGGGCAGCCTGTTCCAGGGCTCTGTCACCCTCACAGTAAAGAAATTTTTTCTGATATTCAACTTGAACCTCCTATGCTTCAATTTACACCCATTATCCCTTGTCCTATCGCTGGTCACCACTGAGAAAAGCCTAACTCCATCTCCCTGGCACTCACCCCTTACATATTTGAAAACATTGATGAGGTCACCCCTCAGTCTCCTTTTCTCCAAGCTAAAGAGACCCAGCTCCCGCAGCCTATCCTCATAAGGGAGATGCTCCACTCCCTTAATCATCTTAGTAGCCCTGCGCTGGACTCTTTCAAGCACTTCCCTGTCCTTCTTGAACTGAGGGGCCCAGAACTGGACACAATACTCCAGGTGCGGCCTCACCAATGCAGAATAGAGGGGGAGGAGAACCTCTCTTGACCTACTAACCACACCCTTTCTAATGCACCCCAGGATGCCATTGGCCTTCTTGGCCACAAGGGCACATTGCTGGCTCATGGTCATCTTCTTGTCTACCAGGACCCCCAGGTCTCTTTCACCTACACTGCTCTCCAGCAGGTCAGCCCCCAACCTATACTGGGACATAGTGTTGTTCTTCCCCAAATGCAAAACTCTACACTTTCCCTTGTTAAATTTCATCTTGTTTCTCCCTGCCCAACTCTCCAGCCTGTCTAAGTCTCTCTGGATGGCAGCACAGCCTTCTGGTGTGTCAGCCACTCCTCCCAGCTTAGTGTCATCAGCAAACTTGCTGAGGGTACATTCTATACCCTCATCCAAGTCGTTGATGAAGATATTGAACAGCACCGGTCCCAGTACCGACCCTTGAGGGACTCCACTAGTCACACACCTCCAACCAGATTCTGCCCCATTGACTACAACTCTCTGACTCCTTCCTTTCAACCAGTTCCTGATCCACCTCACTACCTGATCACCAAACCCATACTTGATCAACTTATCTACAAGGATGCTGTGAGAGACGGTGTCAAATGCTTTACTGAAATCAAGATAAACCACATCTACCGCTCTTCCATCATCTATCCACCTAGTAATTTCCTCATAGAAGGCTATGAGGTTAGTTAAACATGATTTACCCTTGATAAAACCATGCTGACTGCTCTTGATGACCCCCGTGTCCATGATATGCCTGGAGATAGTGACAAGAACAAGTTGTTCCATCACCTTTCCAGGGATGGAGGTGAGGCTGACCGGTCTATAGTTACCCGGGTCCTCCTTCTTGCCCTTCTTGTAGACTGGAGTGACATTTGCTATCCTCCAGTCCTCAGGCACCTCTCCTGTTACCCATGACTTACTGAAGATGATGGAGAGTGGCCTAGCAATGACCTCCGCCAGTTCCCTCAGCACCCTTGGATGCATTCCATCTGGACCCATCGACTTATGGATGTCCAGATTACTCAGCTGATCCCTAACCCAATCCTCATCTACTATGTCAAGCTCCTCATCTATCTTGACTACTTTTGGGGCTAAATGAATCTGGGGCTCGTGCGGAAACCCTGCAGGAGTAAAGACAGAGGCAAAGAAGGCGTTCAGCACCTCTGCCTTCTTTATATCTTCTGTCACCAGGGCTCCTAGCTCATTCCTTAATGGGCCAATATTGCCTCTAGTGTTAGTTTTCCTAGCTATGTATTTGAAAAAGCCCTTTCTATTATCCTTAACCTGACTTGCAAGGGTAAGTTCCAAGGAGGCCTTAGCTTTCCTAATTTCCTCCCTACATCCTCTGACAACAGTCCTGTATTCCTCCCAAGTGACCAGCCCCCCCTTCCATGATCTGTAGATTTTTCTTTTCCACTTAAGTTTTCCCAGCAGTTCCTTTTTTAACCATGCTGGTCTCCTAGCTCCCTTACTAGATTTCCTAACCATAGGGACGCTCTGATCCTGTGCTTGCAGATAGTGGTTTTTGAATATTGACCAGCTATCTTGAGCCCCTTTATCTTCCAACACCCTGTCCCATGGGATTACTTTCCATATAAATATAAGGAAGATTTTTCTCACTGTGAGGGTGACAGCACTGGAACAGGCTGCCCAGGGAGGTTGTGGAGTCTCCTTCCCTGGAGACATTCAAAGCCCACCTGGATGTGTTCCTGTGTGACCCTGCTCTAGAAGGGGGGGTTGGACTAGATGATTTTTCAAGGTCCCTTCCAACCCCTAACTTTCTATGATTCTATGATCTAAAAGCTGGTTCTTCAGATTGCAGAGTCTGCCCACCTGCCAGGCAGCTGGCTCAACAGCTGCAAGGCCGTGCTGGGCTCTTGGCAGCACTGGGACTATTCAGAGTTCATGACAGCCCAGGTTGGCATAAGAACAGCTTTCATCATGAGCACAAACTACTGTCCACCCAGAGCTGCCACCTCGTCACATTTCAGATCATCTGGGTCCTCCCTGCAGATGTCCTTGGAGGCAGAGCAAGCCCTCCTTTCTTACAGCCCAATTGTAAAATAAGGCTATCCATTGCCTGGGGTTAGAGATACAGTCTTAGATGGGCATAAGAAAGGACAGCAAAAGTGTCTGCAAGATTGGGAAGTAATAATTACGCTTCAAAAAGTGGCGGGAATTGGGTAAGAGCTGGCCACATTCTGAAAACAAAAGTCCTTCACAGATACTGAGGCTGGAAAAATACTGAGTGGATTTATATCATAGAGCTCTGCCAATATCCTTGATCCTACCCTGAGGCATCCACTTCAATTTCAGTCCTTCTTATCTTTCTCTAGTATGCATATATGCACACACACACAGGGTTTTGCCAAAGCACCCTCCGTCCTGACCCTCTTCTCTGGCATCTACAGTGGTTCTGGGTATCCCCAAAGTCTGAGCAGAGTCAGGCAATCACGCTGAATTGTGTTTAGTGGAGCCAGGTTATTGTGATGCTGAAAAATGAGGACAAGATTGAGGCCATCAAGCTCATTTTTATTGTTCATTGGAACTCCAGATGTGAAAGCTAATGGATTTGGATTGGTTGCTAGCAGCAAAGCCTCATCAAAGATCTTTTTTTTTTTTTTTTCCTAAGGGCATTCAACGCAATTCACTGATTGATTGGAGGCTTCAGACAGTTTGAATGTGGATCTGTGTTTGGGCTGGATCAGGCGCTCAAGAGGAAATCCAGCCTTGCAGCCTTCAAGCTTGCACAGGAATACTGCAGCCTCAGCTCCAGCAGGCGGGGAAGCTCTCAACAAAGAGAGATGGTTTTGCAGCCTTGCTTTGTTATTTTGCTGGGTTTAGGCAACGGAGGGAAGAGAAGGACAGCCAAATCTCAGGACTAGCCAAAAGGGCATCCCCAATAGAAGGTTTTTTTTACAGGACAAAGGTACAAAAATCTTCTTACACAGAGGGAGAGCACGGACTTTGAGGAGAGGAGCACAGAGGAATAGAGAACTGACTCCAGCTGGAAAGACAGAGGTGGCTCTGGGGAGGAGATGCTGGGGTGTGATGCAGAGGGCACTGCAGAAGAGGAGTAAAGTTTAAGTAGGTCAGATGGGCCAGGGGTTGGTATCAAGAGGGACGCTGTATGTGGGATGGCAGGGGGCTGTAGGAATCACTAAGGACCCAACTGAGACTCAGACGAAACATATGCTGTCAGAGTTCCTAATTGTAGTTTTACAACTTCTACTAAAAATCCTCCACTCTCCATCATGAAGCCAGATGAGTTACAGATCTGTGTGTGCCTGTCAGGTGCCTGCTGCTGCCATGCCAGACTGTCTTCTGTTGGCATTCATTTGGGTAGTTTGCCTCTTTGTCTGCAGCACAAGTAGTTAATCACATGGAGAACCTAATTAGGTGGTAACGAACCCAGGTGTCTTACTTCTCTCAGTGTAATAGGACATCTGCCACTGCTCCAAGAACACTTTACAATGACTGACTAACAATGGCTGTAATGTATGGTCTTGAAGAGAGAACAGCTTCCTTCAGTGCCTTAGCTAGGATGTGGTCAGTTGGTAAAGCCTGAATTCCCAGTCACCTTACCCTCTGCTGAAGACCGTGGGTGCTTGGCCAAGGGAGGCCAGTCCTGAATGGTGTGAGCAGGAGAGATGCAAGGAGCTGCTGGGAATTGCAGTGTCTCTTGTGGGATGGGACTGGAGCTTGACATGGCCAGATCACCCACCAGCACAATTTCAGTGTGGCACAGGCACACAAGCACATCTCTGCTGAATTACAGTGTACAGTGTAGATCTTTCAGGGGATTTATGCTTTTATGCCAGGGAAAAGAGGGAAGATGACAGTCCCCTGTGACGTTAAAGAGGTGCAGGAAGACAGTACCTGACCTGATAGAAAATCAAAGAGCAAACTTACTTTGTCAAAATGCTTTGCACAAATCTGTTCCAACAGAGTGAACTTACAACAGCTCAGCAGTTCTCCTGACATGGCTGCACAGCCTTTGATCCAGTCCTAGCCCCAGGATCAGATTTACTGCATAGTCCAGCCATGACCTATGACTCCCATGTGTGAAAAATAGTCTGGTTTTATTTCCTGGCACCCAGATGGGCTGATGTGGCTATCACCAAATTCTGGTCTGTTACTTGCATATGACTGCTGGAAGCTGGCTGGTCCCATGTTACAGACAAATCTTGCTATATGTACTGTGTTCTCAGTAAGATTGAGCAAGTCTTTCACAGCTAATAATCTGGCAGATGAATTTCACTTCTCCCTCTTTCTGAGGAAGGAGATTATAATTTTCTCAAAGCAGTACCTTCAGACTTTATCTGCAAATGCATTAGTTAACCAGTTTAAACCGAGCCATATCACCACATTGTGGCTGGGTGACAGCCACATTGGGTCACCTCTGTTCCTACCCTCCAGCTCCCTCCGAACTGAATAGGAGGAGCACAAGTCCAGCTCCCAAGGGATAGTACTCACAGTTAGCAAAGCCCCAGTTCCATTTTGCATTAGTTCTTGTGTACATTAAAGTTGTCTTTGTACCCCCAGAGCAATTCTGGAAACTGAACCTTTCCCTGTATGGTCACAGGAGGCCCTGTGTCCTACCCCAGGAAACAGCCAAAGCCTGTGTGTGAGAAGATGACATCAGTTCTAATTGTTTGGCATTACATCACAACGAGGTGTAGGATGTTTCTTCCTGACCCAAGCTGCTGATCAGCAAAAGCCCCGAAGCATGAGGATTAATAAATCTACTAACATCTATCTTAACTAGCATAATTGAGAAAGCTGTTTCTGTTCTTTCTTCTGTCTACTTCCATCTTTTTTTGGAACGCACTGAACCGTGTCACTCTAACCGAACAGGATACAAATCTGTTTAGCAAATCCATAGCTCCTTTCCTAACCACATACAAATACTTTCTTCTTATCTTGCTGAAAAAAGTGCTGTGGAAGAAGAAGTACAATAGGGTGCACTGGGTATGTGTACCTCCCCCAGGCAAGGAAGGAATTTTGCCACATGCTTCAATGAGATATTTGAAATCCCTCTTGTTTAAATTGTCCCAAATTTGTTGGTGCTTAATCAAAGTTAAGCCACATTCTAGGCTTTTCTCCTTCCTTTTCAGCAACTAAGGAAATTTCATGCTCATGAAGCTCAGTGACTAATAGCAGTTAATAGCATAGCAGCAGATGGCATACGAGCTCTGTTAGCTTCTATGCTGGCTGTGCCAGTGCCCCCCACAAAGCAGCCCTGCTGTTTCCATCCGAAGCCCCACACCCAGATCTTCCAGTGCCCCTTCTAGCCTTGCAGCCCCCTCCCATACTTTTCAGCCTGGAGCTTTCCATGCCAACACTGCCAGTGTCACCTTGGATTCCCCCACCCTTGCAGTTCCCCCAGCCAGGGGCTCCCTTCAGCATCTCTGAAAGTGCACCCCCAAACCCCTCAAATTTGCCCAGCAGAACCCCTTGCTAATCTCCCTTTGTTTTCCTTAACTCACTCACTACTTGCCAAGATGCCTCAGTTGTGTACATAGTGATTATGCTGAAGACACCAGCAAAGGCCCCTCATCAGCGATTCTGGCTTTGTGACTACAGAACCAGTAAATGATAAGGTCTCTCCTATTTCATAAACATAAATGTCATGGGTCTTACTCTGCAGCTGTTCTGAACTCCGCACTTACTTTGAAACCAATGGGCGCTCAGTGTACAAAGCAGCTCCCGAATAATCAGGGTCTGTCAGCTCTATAATGTCACAAAACATTCCATGTGTGCAAATATTTGGATTATTATTTATTGGGTGTCAACAAAGTGCAAATATCATCCTGCCCCAGAGACATATTATAACTTTCTAGGGTGGGAGGATGGGGGACAGCATTGCATGCTTGTAAAATAGCCACACGCCTGATACCAGCACTGAATGCTGGTGATAATACCCACTGCTTTTCAAATCCTTTCCATCAAAGGATTTTAAAACCGTTCATGAATTAAGGCTGACAGTTTCATTTAGAGGTGGCGGGTGGGTGGAGGCAGCACATCTCTAATTTGAGGAACTCTGGATCTGATTTCACAAAAACTTGTTCTCTGTTGTTTGCCTCTGAAATTTAAAGCCTTGGGCAAAACTAAGAAGCTAACTCATGGAGGCACTTGCCTGACACCTTCAGTGATTTCTACCCTAACCAGCTTGCTGCTCCTCCTCTCTCTTTTGTGGACTTGTGCTGTCTAACCACACCTTTCCAAAACAGTAAAGGCCACCAAGGTTCTGGCTGTGTATTGCTTGATAGAGTTGGATGTTGTAGCCACTTGAAGCTCTTGATTCTGCTTCCTGCAGCAGTATTTTCCTCATGAGCTTGCTAAGCATGTCAGCTCTGCCACATGTTTGAGAACTCAGGACGAGATAAGGTGATTTACAAGTCAGTGACAGATGCAGATGAGTAACCCAGTTGTCTCTGGTCACAGACTTGGACTTCCACCCCAGAACCTTCTTTCATGGTGTATGAAACTTGTTGTTCCATGAAACTAGTTTTTTACTTCTTATTCTTAATGCGAGGAAATGAGATGTGAATATGAAAGCAAATATCGTCTATGCTGAAAAGAACTTGACCTTTCTATTCTTGTTAGGTGTTAGCTGATTTTGAGATTGCTCTCTTTCTCTCTCTTTTTATTTTATTGAAAGATTAGTGTCTTGGATGCCTTGTGGCACTCTCTGGCCAGCAGCAAAGCACACCACAAATTAAAAATGGAGAGGAACACCCTCCCCATCCCCCCAAGGGAACAAAGAAATTGAAACAGTGGGAACTTTTTTTAACTTCTTGAGGGTCCACATGCTTTTTCAATGTCTGGACTGTTACCAGTTCTTGTAACTCTATGTCTTTGGGCTCTGCTGTCTGTCATGTGTAATGCACATGTCAGTGAACAAACAGCTTCAGTTAATATGGGAAGCTCCCACGGAGTTTCTTGATAAACCCATAGCATCACAAGATTCAGAATTACTCAGCTGCAAGTCCAGGCATTTCAAAGGTGAGAGAAAGATCTCTGATGTATCTGCCCTGGAAAGTTAGAGAGATAACAGCTACCAGCTGTTATTCAGAGTTTATGCAGCAGAGCTTGTGTGTCCTCCTTACCTATTTCAGTGCAAAGTCAACCAGCTTCAGTAAAGCTATTCCTGTGTAGGGTTTGTAGAAAGGGGACACCAATGACCAGTTCTCACATCACATTTGAGGGGACTGTATTCCTAATATAAAGGAATAACAAGAGCTAAACCCGGTAACTTGAGTCACTCTACTATATTTCATAGGGGGTAGTTTTCTGTGCCTTTGGCACCACCTGAAGTTCTCTTCACATTAGGCCAAAACTCAACTTGTTACTGTGGACTGTGTGGTGCAGGGTAACGAAGGAGAGGAATTAATGAGAGGATAAACTGAAAGCATGCTGTAGCCTCATGCATTTTCTTCAACTTGATGGCTCAGTGAGTAAAGAGGTGAAAATAATTCAGTGCATCTTGGAGTATGCCCAGCCAAACTGTCAGAAAACCTGAGAAGACGTATGGTTGCTCTGGGGGATCCAGAGGAAGATATTTCCTCAAATGGCTCTGCTACCTCTCTTGCATCATAGGTCATGGTAAGTTTTATCCTACTCTGCCTTTTCTCATGGACATGGGGAAAGGACTTTCATCATATAGAAAACGTGCAGCATGACAAATTTTGAATTTCAGTGGTGACTGAAAGGTAATGCTATTATGTAAGCAGACATAATAATAATAATAATTAGTATTATTATTCTGAGTGAAGAATAATTTTTTCTCACCAGGGGGCCAGTCAGCCAAGCTAAATTAAATCTCTCCTCTGGGATTCCAGGAAATTGCCTCAGATTCCTTCACTTTTGTTCCATTTTTGTACTGAACACTTCTCAGTAAGTATAAGATTGCAGTCATACATGTACTTTTAAACCTCAGAGAATGGCACACTATATTCAGGGATAAGGCAATGCAGTCTTCCCTTCATCTGTTATTTCACTGCCTGGTCTCTCTCTGGGCATTCTCTCCAGCTGCTGCCTCCTTTTCTTTACAGCTACTCCACACACATCTTTTGTGGCGGGTAGGTGGTTCCCCTCTTTCCAACCAAGTTTTCACAGTGGTGTTTTTTGGTTTTTTGTTGGTTTCTTTTTAATAGTTTGAACCACTGTAGTGCTGCCAGTCCATTGATTAGTAAAATGTGCTAATGGCCTTGTCCATAAGCTCTGTTTGGAACAGTTTGTGGTGAAATCTACTCCTTGCTCTTGTAGGCACCTGCTTGCATTTTGGTAGGGATGATTCAGAAAACCGAAGCAAATCTTCATTGCACATCAGTTACAGACAGCCTCAAGCCATTGAGTGAAGTGGACACAAGGGGAAATGAAAGATATTGCCTAAGCAGGAGTTTATGTTTATGTGTGCAATGCTCTTTGGAAACCGGTACCAACTCTACAAACTTTAAAGCTGTTATCCCCCAGGAATGTCCCTCGGTATGTTGTGACTTGATCCAGGTATTTGAGAAAGCCACAAAATAGAGTGATGTTATTATTTTTGAGCCACAACTAATCTATCAATAAAATTGAGATTGTTGAGGAAATTTCTTTCAAGGTACAACAGTGATCATTCATTTAGGCACTGCTAAAGACCTGAAATCAGACAAGTTTGAAACATGACATCTTAAAGAGACTTGACTCTTTTTAAATAGAAGAAAAAAAAACAAACAAAACCCAAACAGATAAATAAGCCAGTAGCCAGCACCTGGATTTTCAGGGAAATGTATGAAAATCAGGCAAGTATAAAGAAATTATTTCTTTGTGTTGTGTTTCTAGCCTCAAGGGATCAACAACTTATGGGCTACCTGTGTCAGACCTTGTTCAGCCCACTGAACAGATACTCTATATTGTTTAACTCTACTTGAAGATTTTGTTTAATCTCTTCTATGGTGGTTTTTCTGCCCAACACAGGGCAAGATGCTTCCTCTGCAACATCACACTTCTCAATTATTTTGTTGTGGCTTGTTGACAGATTCTGGATGTCTCAATAGCCTTGGGAAATAGACAAAATCAGAAAGTAGTGATCTCTTCCAGTGAAATGTAAACCTGATCAGCATTCTGAAAATCCAAGTTGGGGATTTGGGTTTTTTTACTATCCCCAGCCTCTGTTAAGTGTACCAGATAGATAATACAGGGGATGTTGCTGGACAACACTCTGTTCTTTCACTGGGCTATTGACTACATGCCAAATAAGATTTCTTTCCAATCAAACACATCTGAAGATTTAAACACTGTCTCTATCCCAGTGGGTGATGTCTAGTAAAACAACTGAGTTCATTTACTACACCTTGCCTGGGTCTCTGGGGAAGTCAGCTGCCTGGGACGATAAACATTCCATAAAAATTCTTTCTTAGCTTTAAAGCACTCTGCACTGAAACATCAGCAGCACCATGGTACATCCTGAAGTCTGCTGTTGTGAGTATAGTGTACTGCTGACCCACTGCAAAACAAAACAAAGGGACAGTGCCTAAAAAGCAAAGCTGTAGAGTGGAACTGAAAATCTCTTGTGGAGGCATGAGAAACACAGTTCCCATGGCTTTAACAAACCACAGGCGCACTGGCTACACCTGCGCTTACAGGGAATAACATGCTAAGCTCATCAGCTCCTAAATTTTATGGCTTGATCTATCAAGTTTTATGACAGCAAGGATGATTATTTGCATAATAATGTGGCCTATAGAAATGAAGTAATTCTCTGCCTACTGTAGGATGATACTCTTCCTCCATATTGCTCAATAAATATCTAGCTTATATTCTCTAGCACAAGCTGGGTTTGCGCTGCAAATACTTTTACCCAACTGAGTGCAGAGCTTTGCTGAATGAAGCAATGTGGGCATCAGTCCCCAAGGCCATAAGAACTAGCAAGTTTACTTGGAATTTGGGAGATTCCTGTGTCTCCAGAGATCTGACAGCATCATGGTTAGCTCTGCTCATTATCAAACTGTCGTAGGTACCAACAGCAGTGATACTGCTTAGCTTTCAGTGCCACCTTCTAAACACTTGGGTATTTTGTGGTGGACTTGACCCTCAGTAAGCTTTATATTGCACCAGATTCATTCTTCATGAAAAGCTGACGCAGTCTTGTCTGTATATGCTGTTATTACACCTTCAGTAGTGCAACCACATGGAGATTAGTTAAGACAGTGCTGTGGGTGAAGATTTTTCTATTATTTCAAGCCTGGTGTAAGCTAGTTATGTTGATTAGCCAAAGCCCAAGTGACCATTTCTGTGCAAACTGGGCTCTAAGATGGGCTTTAATGACCACAGAACCAATACTGTTTTGCTCCAGCATGTAAAGTTTATAGAGGTGGAAACTGTCATTGCTGTTTCAAACTAATAGGGTCACCAATGAAGGTAGGAGCCAAACCGCTGTATTCTTTGCAAACTCAGAAATTGATGTGCAAATGTCCTGCTTCTAAGTGTGACAGGAAGACTTTATTTATACATCTTGGAAGTTAGCTTGTATTAGGGACTTTTCACTGGGTTTTAGAAGATGCTGCTTCTGTGGACATCGGTGATGGCTGGAGAAGGATCTGTTTCTGTTTTCATCCCCATACTGGCTATTGACAGACTACTGAGATATCAGATCAAGAGCCTGCACATGACCTTCACTACTTGACAAGTTCCAGCACCAGAATAAAGGACCTAATAGGTGTGGGAAAGGCAGAGGAGAGACAGCACAGGAGGTTTGGGCTCCCTGGTTCAGCTCTCCATCATATATCCAACATTTCCATTATTCACACTGCAAAAGAATGCAAGGCACTCATGAGCTGTATTTTTGTTTTGTTTTGTTTTTTCTGTGTGCTAGTTAGGACATGGTACTCACTTTTTTTCTAGAGTCTAATATAAACAATACATGAACATGTGTTCCTCACTCAAGTATTTGCTGTCAGTTGCATTTACATATCTGAATCCTGTCTGTGCTGCAGTTAGCAATCTTGTTCCTTTAATGCGTGCAAATTAACACTGGTGAAAATAACCTCTGAATGCTGAAGGCTGCTGAAAAACCAAAGGCAATGATCCTCTCCTTTATCTGCTTATAAGGATAAAAATTAGAGGATTTTGATTACAAGAGAGATTTGCTGGGACAGATTCTCCATCTGTAAGGGCAGAGGCTCCCCGGAGCAGAACACATAATGGGGAGCAGTCTCCACCACCGGTGTTTTCTTAAGAACATGATAAGAAAAGTATGGTGGGAGTGGTTAGGACATTGGAAAGGACAATGATCTTGAGATGTCCCTTTCAGTCTCGTTATCAGTGGCACAATATAATGCTTCATCCCATTTCTCTGTTTAGTCCTATTCCCCCCCCCCCCCCCTTTTTTTTTTTCCTTCCTTTTATTGCTTCCTTGCTGTTCATTCTAAGCCTGGCCAGCCCTGCAAATGGAATTATTTCTTGGGCTGGATCCATGTTAGCAGCAAACTGCCCTTGTAATAGGAGAGAGCCAATGGGAAGGAGCAAGAACGAGGAAGGCAGCTGTTGTCTCAAGCCAGCTACACAAGCCAATATCCACTGGCTGGGAGTATGGGCTGTCCATGTGTCCCACCTGCGGCATCAGGAAGAAGCTTCTGTTATCTACCAGCCCTTTGGGCATGCTTGCCATGACTGCCACAAATCCAGCACAAATTTAACACATACCATGGCAGAGTGGCTCTTTCAGACTGAACTGCCTCCTCTGTGCATCCCTAGGGGCTATTCTGGGAGTCGATCCTGAGCTCCACTCTACACAGCTGTGGCTGTGTTTGTCCCTCAAGGGCAGTTACGGATAAACCTGGAAGGCTTGTTCTTTTTCTGCTGGGGGAGATGAAAATGGACTTGGTTCATGGAAACCAGCTGGGATGAGAGAGAATCGTCCCAAGCAGCTCTGGCTTTAAAAAGGCAGCAGTATGAAGAGTAAAGGGTTGGGACAAAGCAGGAGAAGGAAGGACAAGTGGAGAGGGGAGATAGTTGTGTGTTTAGAGTGAGAGATGAGAGTCATCTCCCTTTTCTGGCTGGTTTTGACAATGAGGGATCATGGCCTTCACTGATCTTAGCCTTTATCATCCTGGGGTTGATATGACCTTCTTGCTTTCCTAGTTTAAAATGGTTTTTATTCTATCAGTGGCCTGTTCCTTTTCCCCAGCCCCAGATCATTTTCATTTACAGCATATTAATGAGCAAAGTGCTTATGCAAATGAGAGGCAGAAACAATCGCTTTGAATAAGAAAGGAAATTGGGTAGAGACAGGCTCCAACTTCACTCCAATGAGTGTCTCTCTGCTGTGGCACTTGTGAGAATCCTCTTGCTTTCCGCTATACCTGATCCACAATGACTTTTTTTTTTTTTTTTTTTTTTTGGTGCCATAATATTAACACCAATACCTGACTTTATGGTAATACTTTTGTACCACCTCATATGCCTGTAGAGCTGTACAAACATTAACACCAGTTTTCATTTTCTTGCTGTACAAAGATAACTCAAAGGGGAAAACTGTTTCATCTCTCCCTAGCTTGCTATCTCTATGCAAATTTCATGTCCATTTCTAATTGTTCATTTAGAAAAGTGATTTTATGCTGTTTTAGCAGCCACCCTTAGTGTGGATGCAGTCACACTAACGTACAAGTGCTAGAAAGCTGTGTAACTTAGTAAAACTGGACTATTACTTATATGCAAACAGAAATAAGGCTGCCTTAAGGGGCTGTTCTGGTTTTTCCAGCATTAAAGCAATGTACAGGCTAGTGTGAGCAAATATTTAGAAATGTCAGAGGTGTTCTGGCTAATATCGCCCCGTTTCAGTAGAGAAAAACCTCAAGGATATTTACTGTAAACATGGTAGGATACAGATGAGAATACTTTGAGAAAGGTTTTCCTTTTACCAAGATGTTAACTAGCTCCTGAAATTAAATGTGTTTTTGTCAATACTTGTTTAGGAAAAAGAGCATGCAGAAAAAAGCTGTTTATATGAAACCTAGAAGAAGTAGCACAGGTTAGTGTTTAGGTAAAACAAGGCCCATTTGTTTTCATTTGACTCCAGGAGTTAGACCACATCGTGGACAGCGATATTATTTTATTTCAAAAGTAGTGTCTCTCAGGAACCTTCTGGCTATATGGAGGACAGAAATTGGATGAAGCTACAGGAAAGAACAGTCTTCAGTTCTGGTCAGAAAAGTCTGTGCCACAGGGCTGTGGTCTGGATACCAAAGTTATAGCAACTTCTTCAGCACTTTATGGCCCAGTATCTTAACAGCAAAATCTGGGGCAGACCAACACATCTTTTATATGAAGGCTTGTGAAAAAAAATGTAAGGGCTGTCATGTGGATCCTACCTATCCTGTAGCATCCAGCATAGATCTATACCTATAGATGGATATAAAAGGGCAGGAGTAATGAGTTGGGGCTCATTGCGAGTCTCACCCATGCCCAAAAATTCTTTCTTTATTTTCATAATTTGAATTTTACTATATTGTCTCACATAAAAATGTAATTCATCCTCTTCATCAGCTTTGCAGGGCAGATGAGACCTACAGATCTAATGTAAACCTTAGTTCTGTGAAACTGAAGAACCTTAACCCTCTGTATTTTTGTGTCTCAAGACCGTGGCCCCATGTATGTCTTTCAGTTTCTGCTAAGTGGCAAGCACACATGACAGCTGTTCCATCCACAAAGATATGAAAAGACCCTCTCCTACCTGTCTTGCTTTTTGCACAAAACTGTTCAGAGCTCAATATCTTTGAGACTTGTGCTCCTCTGCTGAACCAGGTTGACAGTGGCCAATTGACACAATGGCTATTAGGAGAAACTAAGTGTGATCACACAATCAAAAGAAAGTTAAGATAAAATTAAGCAGAAATAGATGTTTGCAGATGACAGAGATCATCTTTTGTTGGTCACTTCTTCTGGTGGCCAGTGCTTAGGGTCTTTGGGATGGCACCTTGTGGAGAAACTGTGCTGGTAAGACCCACAAAGAATGCAGAGATTACACTGCAGGTTCACCATGTAGGTGACTGCCAGGAGAACATATCCTTACCCATGAAGTGGATGTTCATCAATGGGTGATGCACAGTGGATCTTGCCTAGGATTTGGAGTTTGTTTAATTAATTAATGTATAGAAGCACTAGTTCTAGGGCTAAGTATTTTTTTCATCATGTTTCTCCCTAGCAGGCCACATATACTTCGTCTTTGTAGCCTATTCACCTCTGTGCTGTGCAGGTGATTTTACATGTCTCCAGGGATGCCTGGGACTTTAAACATTTTCCTTTGGCTAGTTTAATGAGGTTTCTGTAAAGGGTTGGTAAAGCTTCTGATAAGCCTCTTGGTTTTTATTTTTATTTTCAAGGCCTTGTGTGAATCAGCCCTTTTAAAATCAGCCACTAGCACCTGGAAAGAGGTCACCACCACTTGGGAGTTGACAACGTTATTAATGCAAGTCATAATTTGTGAGAACACAGTCCTGGCTCATATGAAGCACGTGGAGTCCCACTGTTTCAAAGGAGATGGAAATACCTGCTGTATGCAGATAACCCACCTCCCTCCACCCTTTCCTAACCAGCAATGACCACCTCTCAAACATGGCCCTCTCCAGCACCCCTCTTGATGAGCAATGTGTATCTTCCCAAGGGACACTTTGTGAAACTCCTAAGGTTTTACAGTGGTGCTAAGCTAACCATGTGCCATGCAATTTAGAGAGGAATGGGGTGTTTTTCATTTAGGTTGAATTATATTTTGTTGTTCCTTTAATGCATGCAAGGTAACCGTGGAGAAAATAACCTCTGAATGATGAAGGCTGCTGAAAAAGAAAGGCAACCATCCTCTCCTTTATCTGTTTATAAGGATAAAAATCAGAGGATTTTTATAAAGATTTTTAGAAAATCAGAGGGTTTTTTTAAGCCATGTGCCATGCAATTTAGAGAGGAATGGTATGGTTTTCATTTAGGTTGAATTATAATAAAAATTTTTCAGGTGTGAGAGGGCAGGAGGGAGGGATGAAACAATAACAAAAAATACCCCGATTCAGTTTGAAATTAATTTTTTGGTCTGTTTTCAATTATTTGGTGCATCCTAAATTATTCTCTTTTTTAACAGTGTCTACATCTGTTTAGGCCTATTTTTAAAAGATCTGAAGGAAATTGTTAAGATAAAAATAATTGCAGGCAGTGAGGTAAACAGGCCAAATGCAGTCTAGGTTTGCCAAAGTGCAACCATCACAAACTAACCAGGTACTTTCCATGGGAAAAAGAACCAGCTTCCTAGGAAGAAAAAAACTGCATCAGATCTAATTTATTTTGGACTTCAGGAAGATGATACCACATGGGAAATTATTAAGCAAGTCTGGAAA
Source organism: Phaethornis superciliosus (assembly GCA_023637945.1). NCBI lineage: Eukaryota > Metazoa > Chordata > Aves > Apodiformes > Trochilidae > Phaethornis > Phaethornis superciliosus. The sequence goes on along the minus strand of JAJQWJ010000001.1, from coordinate 81,056,785 downwards.
AGACAGGGATTAGAAATAAAATTGTGAAGAAGGAGTGTGCCGATGAAATTAGCTGATGCAACAAAAATGAGGGACTTTCAAGACAAAAGAGATATAGTGGAGGAAGCATTGGGTGACCTTGAGGATAACAGAAGCAGGATGAAATTAGATAGTGCAGAGCAAAAAGTTACATTCTTGGGATTAACATGAGAATTTCTGCTATGTGTCAAAATAAATAAATTCATAAATTGGAAATGACAGAAGGGGGAAAGGACCAAGGTATTAGCCATCTGTGATCAGCTAATACAACTCTGAACCACCTTTGGGATGCAGGTGAGAAACAAACAAATGCAATCTTAAGATGAGAAAGATCTCTGAGACAGACAGGGAATTTTTAATGTCTGTGTATGAGGCTTTTCTAAGGCATTATCTGCAACATCATCTTCACCACCAGTCATGTGGCTACTTGAGTTCCAGCAGAAATGGATGCTGAAGAAGACTGTAGGGGTGTCCAAGAGAAAGAAGAGCCTGTTATATGGGAGAAGGCTACAGAAGTGCTCCACTTGTCTAACAAAACAAAGGCTGAAGAGGGATAGGATTATTCTCTCTACACATGTTAAGGGCAAAAACGTAAAAGAGAGGTAACAGCTATTTAAGCTAAAAGACAATGATGCGACAATAGTAAATAAGTATAAACAGGACATAAAAAAAAAAAAAAATAGGCAGAAGATTAGAGGAGAGTGACTAACCACCAGAGGAGCAGAGCTCTAGAGCAGCCTAGAGAAGTGGTAGAGATGAGACATGCATTAACAAAGTTGGAAGGAGGCATAAGGAGTTCCTATTCCCCCTGCTAGTGATGGGTGAGTGCTCCTACAGACTGTGCTTGGGAATTCTTGTGTTTGATAGACAGCTTGAGACTTTTCCCTCTCTCTGTTCTCCCCAGCCCTGTTATGACCAGGATTTGACTTTTGCTACAGTGGAAGCAAACGCTCAGCTGCTTTTAGGGTATTGTTTCACCAGCTGAGAAAGGTGTTTCTCTTAACAGGGTGCCTACAATAGGAGAAGACTGGCTTCTGTACCCTTGCAGTATGCTGTTAAGCCTTCTCCATCTCTGGGAAGAACATAAAGCCTCAGTTTTTCTCTTTTAGTGCTACATTGTGACTTCATTACAGCAAACATGAAATTGCACAGTAAAAGGAACTATTTTTCAGAGGGATGTATTTACTTCTATGCTTCCTTCTTTCACCCTTGTTTGCCTCTGAACTGGATTTCAGCTTCTTTTTGCTTTTTTTTTTTTTTTTTTTGGACAATGGGGAGAACAACTCTGCCACTGAAGAGATTTACTGAAGTCTAGGTATCTTCTTCATGGGTAAAGGAGAGCTAGGAGACAGGGATGGTAAGAAAAAGGGTCAGTGATTTGTTCCTTTTCATTTCCCACTGACTCACCAGTCTGCATTGTACTTGTGACATGGTTGAATCACCAGGCAGGACTCCACTGATCTCATTTAAGCTAACTTGAATTAGCAAGAGAAGGAAATAGAGAAAAGGGAAGAAAATTGGAATTTCACTTTCAAGGCAGATTCCAAATACATTCCTTGTGGTAAGTCAGGTGGATCACAAAGGCATACAGCATACATCTTAATTTCAGGCGGAGATCGAGATACTGCATGCTCATAAGCAGAGTATTGCTGAACTCTTAAGAATTGCTTTGCCTACTTCAGGCTCTATCTATCACATTTGACAGTCACTAACACATTGGATTTTTTCAGCTTTCACGCCTTTCTCAGCCACCAATCCCATTTAAGTGTTGAATATTGCCTTCACTCTTTGCTGCGAGGTAAGACTCTGTTTGTGAACATCTGTTGTCTTTGTGGTAGCGACAGAGCAATAGAAGAAGGGAAGGAGAGTGACAAATGCGTGAGCTTCAAGCTTTGAGTTTGGGGACAGCACTGATCAGGAGCACAGCGTGGCGAAATCAGCCTTTAATGTTTGACTCAACCTAAGGTACAATGGTTTGTGTAATGATGGATGTATTCCAGTGCCCTAAACAAGATTTCAGAGGCAGACTGTTATGATTATATTAAAATGAGAGTACAGCGAGGAGAGCAGATAGAAAGCCTCAATGTGCTGCTATTCTGTCCTGTGTTGAGACTGCAGTACTTTGAAAACTGTTCAAAGTATCAGTTCATCTTAAGAGTATGTATGAGTCCATTCAGGCCTTACAAAGTCCTTTAGTGAGTTATTTTATTTCACCTGAAGAAGTCATTTGCCAATCCAAGCTGCATTTCCTCTTGGGTGGTGTGGGTACAGTCGTTAAAATTTAGAAAAATCTTTGAAAAGTGTTGACAAACCTGATAGTGTTGGTGATGCTGGCTTAAGGAGATATTGAGGAAGTATGTGAAGCATATGTGAGTTGGCTGAAGCCTACCTAATGTAGGGTAGGCTAATCTAATTTTAATAAAGACATGGCTGTAGCTCCTACAGCTGTATCTGAATTAGATATGCATTTGCCAGCTCACATACTTCTAGCTTGTAGCTCCTGCAACTCAGAGGTCAGGCCAGGCTGCAAAAACCTACCCGTGAAACTGCGCATGCTTGGCTCTGTACTTCCACAACTCCATTACAGACAGCAGAGACTGAATTTAATTTGCCCTGCAGGATGTATCAAATACTCAAGGGAATTTAGACTAAAAAGAGGTTTTGCCATTTCTGTCACTTAGTCATACCGGAGTGGTTTGTATTTGTGTGTGTGGCGTTTTGGGGTTTCTTTTTTTGTTGTTTTTTGTTTTTTTTTTTTTGTTTTGTTTTGGTTTGGGTTTTTTTTGTTGTTTTTTTTTTGTTTGTTTGTTTTCAGTTGTTTTTGTTGTTGATGTTTGTTTGTTTGTTAGTTTGTTTGTTTTTCTGGAGAGCTAAATGCTTGTCTTGCTTTCTTTTCTCTATCCACAGCATCATAGATTTAGGACCATTGTGGTCCATCTCATCTAGCCACAGTCAAAAATAGGCAGTCTTAAAACCCATCACCTCTCCTTTCAATCTTTAAAAATTGTATGCAGCTTTTGGAAAAATATCCAATATTAAGACATGATAGCTGCAGATGGAGAGACTGCTATACCTCCTAAGTAAAAAATTAATAGAGTACATGCAAGTATTTTGCCCTGGGAGTTTGTAGTTTTGCTTAACATGTCTTTTTTTAATCATGCAATTCTTCAGGACTTTTCTACAGACCCACAGTCACCTGCAAAGAGAATACATTATGCAGAGGCAGGATAATCAAGAATGAGAGGAAAGGAAGAGCTTTATAAAACTAGGAGCCCTGGAACAATTAAATTCAACCAACTGACAGAGCAGGTGAGATGAGTTGACAGGAGAAAGATAACTGGTTTGTAAATGCAGCCCTATTTTATCTTCCCACCAATTAAATTAAGTTCTCTTTGGCCTTCAGATAAAAAAAAAGCCACCAAAAAAACCCAACAAACCCCACAAACCTAAATAAACACTGTTATGCCGCATACATCTTAATACTTCTAATCTTCTGACTAGCAGAGCAAAAAATTAATATCTTCCTGCCTTAGTAAGAGGGAAAGCAGATGCCATGGGGAGGAGGAAATGGGAGAGGATGAGCAACCCTAGGTTTAAGTTTGTGTGGCTACATGCGCATGCACGTGTGCACACAGAGTCAAAAATAGCTTTGCAAAAGGATTTTTTGACTTCATAGTAATAATGCACATGAGTACACCAAAAAGAAAAGCAATTAAAACACAGCACTTTAACTCTACCTCAGTGACCCTGGGCAAAAGCATTAGTGTAGCTCTCTCAGGTTTGTCCCACTGCAAAACCAATGTGCCCTGCCTCTGCTGTGCTTTAGCTTGAGGAAAAAGCATACATGTTGGCATCCCCAAGGAAAATGTGTGCCTTTCTCTCTCTACAAAGATAAGGAGCAAATGTGTTGGAAGCCACACCCTTTCATACCACTGTTGCCTGAAGAAACACCAGAGGGAACCGGGGGAAGAAAAACCCTGAGCAATTCCACTGGTGCCAGCAGAGCTGTCTGGTGCAACACTGCATGCCCACGGTCTGTACATAGCTTCACTAAAATCTGGCAAACAACCGGTGTGATAAACCTCATGCAAGGCCACAGAGGAGAGATGCTCCAGGAGTCCCAGTATAGAAGATGATACTATGTCCTTCAAAGAAGGATGCCGATGCCCTCAGAGTTTGGGCTTCTCCCATTTTTTTTTTCCCCCTCAGTTTTGAATCTCCCTTCCCTGTGCTACTGAGCGAGTGCATGTGGAGAAGCATGTGATTGTGCTGCTGCCTTTGGATCCCAGCATCCCCACAGGCAGAAGGGGAAGGGAAGCTGATGAATATTGCATGATCAGAGATGGGGAAGCGACTGCTCTCCTCACAGCAGAGAGGCAAACAGACACACGTGCCCAGTAGATGCTTGCAACATCACCAAGTGTCTCTCAGGTCTTTTTTCCCCTCTCCCTATCCTGCCTCTCAACAGCATCTCCCAATATCCTGTGCTGCTGACAGAGGGTCACCAGAGACCAAAGCATTTGGGTTTTTCTTTCTGGGTGTCAGGAAATGCTTCCTGCTTTTCCCTACTCTCAGCCATGGGCAGTGCCACTTTCCAGTGCAGACCTTGTATCACAAGGACACATTGTCAAACAAGCCCCAGCACCATGGTCTGGCTCTGTCACTACTTCAGACACACAGCCACTGCTAAACCACTACACTGTCATATTGTGGCCCTCAGCACTGCTCAGGCAGCAGCTTAGAATGAGAAATAGCCACCCCCTCAGGATGCTGTGGGTGCAAATTGAGCTGTGGGGCATTGGGGCAGTAGTGTGCTGCAACAAAGCTAAGTTCCTCTTAGGCACAAGCCTGGGAAGCACTTTATTCTGTCCCTTGCCTCTCTTCCACTGTGTCAGGCACAGGAATGCAGTAATTAAAAATTGTAGCTCTCCTGTACCGGCCCATCCATGCAAGTCTGGCAGGACCAAATGCCCTGCTCATTACGAGGAGCCGAAAAAGAAATGTAGCCCTGGGGTATAGCTTGGACTGTTGGACACATCATTTTCCTTTTCTGTACCAGTTTTTTCTGACCTAAAATAAGGAATTAATCATCATTCGTAATATTCATTTATTTTGTGCTGCTGAACATTTTATCCACTCTGCAAGCAGCCGGCACAGTTTTAGGCAGCTCTGAGGCTCCTGCACACCACACTGGGTTGAGTGATGATGCAGAATTGTAACTACAGATAATGAATGTTAAGCCACTTTATTTGGATGCAAGTGTCAAGCTGGACAGATTTGTATTTGCTTTACCACCTTTGGTACAAAAAAGCTAGCCTACAAATTTCAGTGAGGGAAAATTTACCTTCATTTAGACTAGATGTCTTTTGTTTTCATTTTATCGTATTCTTGACTAGCTTGTTTCAATCAGACTATTGCTACTTTAGCTTCTCATATGGAGATGCTTTCTGTAGTTCTGAACAAAAATTCTTAATTTCTTTATGGTCTATGTACAATTCCTATATTTTTTTTCTGCTTGAAATGTATTTTCAACATGGACATGAACCACGAAAATTACTTTTGTGTCCCAAATTCTTAAGTACCTCAGAATGTTTGGTACATGCATGTTCACAAGTGTAAACCATCAGAAGAGGCAAATTATGTATGGAAAGGTAATTTTTAGAAGTACCCTAGATTGTTTTATTTTTTTAATCATTACCATTAATGATAAAAAAACCACTTCCTGACTTCAGTGGAAACAGAACTGAGTTAATGTGAAAGTCTTATGAAAATCCCATACAATATGCAAAAAACCTGCAGTAGTAGGTCCCTAAGGTGAAGATTTTATTCACACAATACAAGCAGTTCAGATACAAAATGAAGTATTGGAAGAAAAAAAAAGATCTCTCAGATAATTAAAACTAGAAGCCTTAAGAAGCTAATTCTCACTGTGATCTGTTTATTTGCTGCATTTCCCTCCTTTGGACAATATAACTAAACTAGTGATTTCTTTTGTTTACTTTTCCATGCCTTTTTGATATAAATTGTTTGCATTTTACACTAATAGAGAAAAAGAAAATAAATAAAAAAAAAAAAAGAAAAAAAGAAAAAAAATTCCCAGTTGAAGAGATCAAAACATCTGTCTCCTCTTGACATATATATGGTTTTGCCTTACAGAATAATTGTTGTTCTTGTGGGCAGAGACAAACCTTGGAAACCTAAAACACACCAGAAGCAAGACAGCTGAGTTTGTCACCAGAAATGAAACCCTGTCTGGCAAGAGGAGCACTAAGCTTGCTGAGAGTTAACTGTTCTGTAACAGCTTTATTTTTGTGCTTGCATTTACCTCATTGCAAATGTGATCCAGACAGTGAGGTAGGAGTGTGCATTTGGATGGCTACCACAGGTTAACTACTGCAGGCACTCCAGGTAGCTAGACCAGCTTGTCCATTGGATGGGAAGGGTTGGGAATCAAAACAACTTTCAGGGATGAAGGCAGTACTTACAGGCTGATATTTTCCTACACTTGTAGTTTATTCTTCTTCCTCAAGCTTTTGTATTATCTCAGGCTTTCTCTGTTTTAGTTTTGTCTTTTTTTGCATGGCACTGTTCTTCTGTTCTCTTCTGAGCTTTTAAAAATACAACCCCCTGTTCCATTGCTGTGTTTTTTAAAGTCTGAGCTTCAGAGTGAAAGCACCTGAAGTCTCAGTATGGTAACTACCTCCTTTTGGTTCACCTCTCTGACCCTGGAGTCACAGAGGTTCAGAGGAACCATAGATGTTTGCTTGTGTGGCCATGGTAGCAGAGTTATTCACAAATTGTTAAAATGAATGCATCAGATTTCCTTATGTGCTATGCTTCATGCATATGTCTATGTATTCACATGTACCCTTCAGTAAGTTCTTTCTGAGATGTGATCACAAATTGCTCTGCTTACACAGAAACCTAAAAATGCTGCAATATGTGCATATAAAATTTAAGAAAGCATTTGCATTATTTGTCAAGTAGTATTTTTGATTGCTCAGCACTGCATGACCAAGCAATAAAAAACTTTGCCTTTCCCTTCCTTCTACCCACACATTCATCATTTTTTTCCTTTTTTTAATTTTGGGGTTTTTTTGGTTTGTTTTGTTTTGGTTTTTTTTTTTTTTTTGGAGAGGGACATAACAATGAATATTATTTTTACTCAACAGTGGTACTGAAGAGTTTTTTTCAGATGTTGCTTCCTGCATTTCCATTCTGAAATCTCTTTACTTTTCCTTAGGAAATAGGGATGGATATAGGTAACTAAGTTCAGAACAAGTGAAAGTGGATAAATGTGAAGCAGGTGCTGACTATTTAAACAGGGTGGAGTCACTGCAAGGTGCAAATAGGTTTTCTCACAGTTCATCTCATAGAGGATGTAGCAGCCTCACAGGAAGTAGGTAGGGTACAAGTCTTAGTTCTATCCAATTGCAGCTCAAGAGCATAAACGTGTTATCTTGCAAGTAGGTGTTTTATTTTGTTTTTATGAATTGTTGGGCAGAAAGAATGGGATGAAGCTAGTAAAGTGGAAAGGGACTCCTTTGGGAAGTACGGTTTGGATGCTCTGTTTCTTTTCTTTCATCCCAGGGCTCCTAATAGCTTTAGAGATGTGATTATGCTGGGAGATCATCACATCCTTTGCTGCTGGAAAAGCATGCCTCTCACCCTTCCCACAAACAGCATTGCAGTGATTTCCCTTCTGAGTGCTGTGGGTAAGTGAATTACACGGAATGAGATTTCCTCTTGTCTCTAGATAAAAGCTGGGTGACCAACTGTAAAATTGAGAGAACTTTGCTCTGCCAATCTATCATTGCCCTCCCCTGGTCCTCTCTGTTTTGTACCTGTGGGGCCTGATTTGCTGCAGTTTGGAGTGGTGTGAAGATAGCGAAAAGAGAGACTGCTAGCCCCTTAGCATGAGCTGTCTGTCCCACAGAGATGGCTATTGCTAGCTAAAGCTGTGGCCCAGAGGGCTGCTGGATTTTTTCTGCCCTTGTTATTCTTTCTGTTTCACTGGTGCTGCAGGTCTCATACTTCATTCCTAAGGAAAATGCTGAGCCCATAACATGCACACAGATGAAGCTGTGAAGCATCTGGCTCCTTCTGCAAGGTCTCTGTGCTTCACAGCTGTGTCCAGACTCCAACTAAGCTTGTGATTGCTCTAAGCTTCTCAAAGACTTGATCCTACCTGCTCTTAAGGCCTGGTCCTTCTCCTAAGAGAAGGGCAATTAGTGAGATGTACATCACATCAGCAGTGAGGAATAAAAAGCTGGTTGTCTTTCCCCCCGTTACTCTAGAGATCACTGAACCAGCATTAGAAATAGACGAGCTAAAGCTTGTAAGAAAAGCACCTATGACTTCTGTATGGCTGGAGGAAGGAGTAAACATGGAAGCATTGGGCTTTGGAGGAGCCTGCCAGCTTGCTAAACTAAGCCTCTTCTTCCAGTGTAGGAAAGTGGAAGTTTATAACAAGCTTCCATTTTATAGAGTGGAGGTCAGAAAAATGACCTCTTTCCAATCCAGGGCCATAACACGATCTCTAGTTTGCCTGTGAAAAGTCTCCTGAAGCAACTCTCACCCCAGATATCAGTTTTTGAGTTTGTTATGTGAGCAGATAAAAATGGGCGTGAGAGGGGCAGCAGATTGTGACCTTTCCAAGTGAAAGGAAGAAATGTCTGAGGCAAGCACAAACTTCCAAAGCCATCCTCACTGTCTGACTGCACAGCAGCTGTATGTGCAGGCTTTGGGATTCTTCTGCAGGTATCTCTTCTGAGCTCATGTGGTGGAAAATATAAAACTGAAAGCAGTGGTTGGTGGTAAAGATCCTTCTCTCTGGGCAGAGCTAGCTGATAGCAAAAACCTGAGTGATTATGACATGTGACATATGATAACCTTCTAAAAGATTATGACATGTATAAAGTAGCTTTATAAGTGCTTCCCTTGGACAAGTGATGGGAAGGTGGATAACTTGGCTGTGGGCTTGTAGCCACCACCTGGGAGTCTGAGGCATTTTAACTGCAGTTTCTCTGCCTGGATGTTCCAGGGCAGCCCCATCCTCTATGTAACGCTGCTGGTGTTGGTCTGATCTCAGCAGCAGGAAGACTGTGATACTTGCTGTTTCACTTCCTAAGTGTTAAGTGAGATAGAAGATAGACATTTCCTTGAGCCCAGAGACCTTCTGCCACTGCCTTGTGTGACGTGACACGCTACTCTTTAGGTCTCAGAATAAAAGAGAAAGGAGAGGAGGCAGCTTCTGAAACTGAAGCACAGCTTTAAGCCTCTGTCAAACTGTTTTCATCTTTCTTACTTTTTAAGATGGTGAAAATTATAACCTTTTCCTCATGACTACCAGGTCTGTACATTTAACTGTCTCAAATGCTATGAATCCATTGTCAATGGCTGGATGACACTGGTAGTACTGACTTGAATTGTTCATGCTTCTTTGCCCTCCTCTGAGTGTTGGCACATGGGGAGTATAAGTGTCAGAGGTGTGGTGGTACAGGAGCAGCTTAGGCCAGTCTTGCTGGTGCCCATTGTCTCATCCTAGAGCATTTGGATCAAAAGCTAGTTAAGATATAGAGAAAACAGGTGTTCAGAGCCCCCTTTGTGAGTCTGGCTGTTAATCTTTTTGTTGACTGTGTTGCTTGGTCACAGGTTAACTCCAGACATTTACATAAACGACGAAATGATGGCTTCGGTTGTATCTGTTTTTGCCTTGGAAACACAATGAATGTTATCATGGAATGTTGCTGAGACTGTGGGACTCCTGAGAGTCTCAAAAAAAAAAAAAAAAAATTAAAGGTGGTCTCAGCTGCTGTTAAGTAACTCACTGTTTTTCGGAAGAACTCAAATAGACAAGGGTGAAGGGATAGAAACCAACTGCAGTCACTAGGAGCCAAAATGTCTGTATACACCCCTGTCCTCAAAGACTGGAATTGATGGCAGCAACAAAAAGTGTTTGTCAGATCCCTGGTCAGTTCAAATACTTGCAGGGAGATCTAAAGATTTTCCTATGCGCCCTGTTCTGGAAGAACAGAATTGCTGCTTCCTCCTCTGAGAAATGGAGATCAACATGGTAGCAGCATCACTAGCTCCAGTGGGATTCTTGATATTGTGCAGATTAGGAGCAACCTCTGAGAAAAGCTGCCAGCTCCTAGACTGACGAGATGACTGTGCTTGTTTGTGCAAAGAGAAAGCTCTGATGAAGAAAAACAGCACCTTTGGGTTCAAATGTAGGTGAGTGGGGACACCTAGGCAACAAATAGTTTCAAAGCAGGTAAAGGGTGGTGTAAAGAACTCTGAAGACTCCAGAAATGTTGCTATTCTAGGTGGCAGCAGGTGAAAGCTAGGCAGAACAGAGTTGCCTTCGCTCAGGTTTTTGTCTCTTCTCTTGAATACCTTATGACAACCTTTTGGATCAAAGTAAAAATGCCCTTCCATGAAGAGGAAATTAAATACATTCTGATCTTGACATGTCATGTAAACTAGAACATCTGTAGCAATTTTTGCCTAATTTAGTAGCTTGTGCTATAGAACAAAATGCCATTTGCTCAAAAAGCCATTCGCTCAAAAAGCCATTCCAATTATATCCTTCATCATGAGATCACTCCTAGGTAGCTCTAGAACATCCCTAATGAGTTCATGAACTGAACTGACTTGTTTATACTGTTTCTGTGGTACAAATAGTCTTTTTAAGACAACTGTGCAGACCTTGTGGCTGCAGCCAGACTGTATTCATAGCTAACTTTAAAAATACCAAACCCTTCTAGATCATTTCCTAAGAAGCCTGTTTCCTATAGAAAGCAAACTATATCTACTCCTATGTTCTTTCTGTTCCTGCCCTAAGCAGGCTCACAACTAGGATTTGAAAGGCAGAGACTTTCTTTCCTGTGAACTTCGTGCTGATTTGGGAAGCAGCTGATTCGATATCCTCCTGGGTGAGAGGCAGTATTAAATATAATATCTAGTGATTGGGACTGCACAAGAAAGCACTCTCCTGTTCCCACAATCTAGGTGGAGTAATTTCAAGTCTCTAAAATAAGAAAGTAATAGAATAAACTGCTTCTTAAAAACAACAACAGAAAAAAAGAAAAAAGCAAAAAATCATCCAAACCAGCCCTGTAGTTAAGTCACCTTCTATCAGTGGCCATTTCCAGAAAGATTAGATAACCAGCAAAGTTGTTCCCCTCATATTGACCCTGTAATAAAATAGTGAAGGCAGAAGATCTCTGGGCTTGCTTTTGCCATAAGATAATGTTGCCTGAGTGTGTTAGTCTCAATGTCTTATTTCTGAACTTGGTAGAGCTAGGACTCTTCACTACAGTACACAAAGTGCAATCCCTGGGATGTTGGTTATTCTGGTGTGATCCTCTCTTATGTCCTCATCCTGCCTTCTAAATCACAGAAGTACCTTCCTGTCAGAACTGATATATATCACACACGCAATCCAAAAAATTTTTGGCAAAAACTTGTCATATTTCTGATAGCTTTCCAGCCCTTTCTCCAGGATGTCATTAAGTGAGACAATTTCATCACAACCAGCTGTGGAAGTGCTGATATCACCTCACCCTTTGCTGCTGGGCATTGGCAGCACCTGCAGACTTTAGGGACGATGAGCAAGAGATTTCTTTAACATTTGCCAGACTTGGCAGACTTAGTATGTTGTTGGCTACAGCTGCTAGTTAAACTCCTGCTCCTGTGTTGTATAACATACTTTAATAGAACACCATTTCTGCCCTGAAGAGCTGCAGGCAATTAACACTCCCTCTTTTGAAACTAAGTAATAGTAATGTGGTCTGATTATTTGTTGGCTAGTAGTAGGAGACACTGAATTGCCTGAGGGAAAGGGGAATATGTGTAAAACAGATCTTAAAGAAAAAGGGAAGACAGACTTGTCTCAGCCCTCCTTCTTCATGATCAAAGGAAACTTTGAGGAGAGGACAGATAGCAGGTCTCAAATGATAACTTACAAGGGCCGCCTGCTGTCCTGTGTGTATCTGAGGATTGCTTCTCTGCAGCCTCTAGAGGGATGAATGTGCCACCACTAACATGAACTCTCTGCGCCTAACTAGAAGCCATGGTGGTATCTGATCAGCCATCAGATATTACGCCTTTATTCAGTAATAATTCCCAATCTGTGCTGGTGGAACGATATTCTGGGGAGGAAGGGGTTGGTGAAGATTTTTCTATAAAATCTTAACTCTTATACTCAAGATAATCTAGGATTGGAGTAAGTCAAATAAAATATGATCAGCCTCCCTTGAGGAAGGCACTGAAATAGATTCTTGCCTCTTTCAGATATATAAGATTAAAAAAAAAAAAATCAGATGAGTGAAAGAAATACAGTAGAATCACCTTTATCTTTTGTAGCTGTACTTCTTAACTTAAATAGGAATGAAAATTTTTTCCTGAAGTCTGTGGCTAGGCCTCCTCCAGTGAGACTGTCATGAAAGTGTCCCCTTTCATCTTTCTTCCTACATGTTCCCCATGTTACTAGATATTCAGGGACAGATACTCATGGGGGGGGTTGAATTTCCATCTGAAATCATGCCTTTTTGACACTTCTGAAATGCTTATTTCTTCTTCCTCCTGTGCAGAAGGCTGGAGACCACAGGACAGAAGAATCAGACAGTGGTAGACAGCAGTGTGAGAAGCCTAAATATTGAGGCTGTTGCAGCATTTTCAGATAACTTGTTGGAAAACTTGTACAGGAGAGGTGTTAAGGATAAAAGATCCTGTTCTTCTGGAGATTTAAATATTATGGGCGACTTGACAGAGTAATTTATCTAAAAATTTATACTGTAAAGTGATTAACTATTAGCATTTTGTCTTTGGTGTATTCTACCTTCCAACATGCTATTAATGGACTGAATGGACTGATACACTTCATCTAGGAATTCCTTCACCTTCTTCATAAGACATGCTGCTCTCGTTGTAAAGCAATCCTGTACAGAAGCTAAGGGTGTTTAGTAGAACCCCTCTGATATTTCTGTGGTAACACTTTTTTTTTTTTTTTTTTTTTTTGGGTGGGGTAAAATGGCACAGCTCTAGAGGTAAGTACTGTCCTTTTGTGTCATTTTTATGCTATCATAGAGGTGCAGAAAACTTCTGCAGAGCATTTGTAGACTTCTGTCTTGAAAACAGCCCAAAGTAGTTCCTGTTTTAAAATTGCATCTTTAAGGCTATCCTTGAACTTCTATCTATCGATCCAGACTTTGCTGTTTTCACGTCAGTATTTCAAATGGCTAAAACCACCCTAGCGACCCCCACAGTTTTAGTTCCTCCTGAGTTACCAGCTAAAGGTTAGGGCTCATCTGAGCTTTGGCAAATGATAAAATAATGCGTTATTTAAGAGTTAAAGTGGGGCTAATAGCCCGTGTGGATTCACTTCAGTTCCTTCTGCTTCTTTCCTTCTAGGTTTGCTTTCAAACCAAGGTTTGAAACACAGGCTGATGTAGTGCATCAACCTGTGTCGCAGATGCTATGAAATCCTGCATGCCTCACTGACCTCTTGAGAGGTAAAAGCTCTAAAGCTCTTTTTTTTACTGTGAAAAAAAAAAAAAAGCACAACAAAAAAACAAAGAAAAACAAAAAAACACCAAAAACAAACAAACCCCCCCCAAAAAACCAAACAAGCCCCCCCCCCCCCAAAAAAAAAAAGGAGACACCAACACTGTTTTCTGTAGTGAAGTCTAGCTTCAAAATGCACTGTACCTTGAAGTTTAGGGTACTAGCTCAGGCTGTGTATCACAGTTTAACACTGGCCTGGCAATTAAACCGAATGACAGATGCTCTCTATTAATTCCCCTCCCCTCCCTGATAAAGGAAGGAGAGAGACTTATGGGATGGAAACTAAACTACACAACTTTAATGAAACAGTAATAATAAATAGGAAAAATTACTAAATTTATACAAATATACAGGAAAATTGATACCATGTCCCTTTTCCCCAATAACTCTCATGTCACCACCGAGGCTGCAGGGCAGCCCTGGGAAAGTCCAGGCTGGAATCCTGGGATCAGCAGCAGTCGGGAGCTGGGGGCAGGAACACACAGATTCAGGCTGGCACGGATCAGGACCACAGGCAGAGGGACGGACGGAATCCTCCCAGGATGCTGAAGCAAACAGGGAACAGGTGAAGAAAGGGAAGCATGAAGGGATTTAACCCTTGTGATCCCTCAAATTTATACCGAGTATGACATGTATGGGATGGAATACTCTGTTTGGTCAATTCTGGCATCTATCTTGTCCGGTCCTCCCCAAAGCAGGGTTTCAGGTGGGACCTCCTTACTCCTTCTGGAAGGTAAAATGTTCCTCAGAGCTGAGCAGTGTCCTTGGCTCTGCACACCAGTCTCTAGCAGAAACTATAAACATTGAGTGTTATCAGTCCTAGAAGCAGACACTGTCTGAGAAACTTGCTGTTAATTTCAGCAAGTGCAACTACTTACAAGAGACTTAGCTGAAAGCAAAAGTACAAACCAGAAAATCGCCTTTATCCTGGCCCAAACCAGGACACTGTGGATGTCAGTAGATGCATGCAGGGATTTCTTAAGCCATAGTATCAAAGCCTGAAGGTTATCTGTGTACTTGTAGCAGGAAGCTTATCTGAATTTTCTGGGCTTTCTATTGTTTACCAGACATGGGCTTGTACTGTTTTTTAGGTAACCACTATATCCTTTGAGAATGAAATGGTATTAAAGGACAGACAACCTAAAATGGGAGATAGCATGGAAAGCCACAAGCATTTGCCAAAGCTCATATATAAATAGGAGAGCCTAACTAATTGATGGGTTTAATTGGCCCTTTTTGAGGCTGGGTACTCCAGACCAACTTACTGGAAGGAGAAAAAATGCTGAGGCCATCTATTTTGCTTCCTGTTTCACATCAAGATCCAAGTACATTTTATAGAAACTCTGGCCTACCCCATCAGTCAACACAGGATCACTGAACGTCTCCAATTTCTTGTGGCCCTCCAGAAGCTGCAGCAAGCTATGAAGTTTGAAAAGCATTATAGCTGGGATTAACTTTAAAGTTCCTTATTATAAGTCTGTATGGGCTGTTATTACAAGAGTTCTCCTTATGTAGAGTCAAGCAACTTAAATAACCGTAAGTCTTCCCGTGGTAGAATGTCTTCCTTAATACTGACTTCAGAGTGGATGATTACAAAGGGCTGACTTTGAGATAGCAACAAATATTTACATGCTTGGGAAAGAGTGGCTGGAAAACTGTCTGGCAGAAAAAAAGAGCTGATCAACATCTTGCTAAATATGAGCCAGAAGTGTGCCCAGGTAGCCAAGAGGTCACCAGCACCCTGGCTTGTATCAGGAATAGTGTGGCCAGCAGGAGATGGGAAGTTATCATATCCCTGTACTCAGTAGTGGTGATACTGCACCTCAAGTGCTGTGCTCAGCTCGGAGTCCCTCACTACAAGAAGGACATTGAGGTGCTGGAGTGAGTTCAGAGAAGGGCAGCCAAGCTGGTGAACAGTCTGGAGAACAAGTCTTGTAAGGAGAGGCTGATGGAATTGGGGTTGTTTAGTTTGGAGAAGAGGGGGCTGAAGGGAGACCTCATCACTCTCTACAACTACCTGAAAGGAGGTTGTAGGGAGGTAGGTGCTGGGCTCTTCTGTCAAGTGAACAGGGGAGCAAGGACTAGAGCAAATGTCCTAAATTTGCACCAAGGGAGATTTAGACCAGATATAAGAAAGAAATTCTTTACTGAAAGAGTAAGCATTGGAATGGGCTGCCTGGGGAGGTGATGGAGTCATGATTCCTGGAAGCATTTAAAAACCATGCAGATGAGACACATCAGGACTTTCTTTTGTGGGTGCTACAGATATTGCTGTATGTATTTTACTGGGGGGGATTTTGGCAGTTGAACATGGTGATTTTAGAGATCTTTTCCTACTGACTTAATTCTGTGATTTGTAAAATCAGTGCCATCCTGAGGAGCAGAAGAATGAACCTCTGTCTCCCATTACAGTTCTGGCCTTCATTAAAAGGCTTCTGTCACCAGCTTTCATTGTAGCTTATGCTGCTCTAGAGGTAAGCACTGTTTTGCTTCTGGATTATCTGAAGCAATGGCTTTAGTCTTGACACCTGTGGTGCCTGGATCCCTATCTCTAAATTACTCTGGCAATCTTTGAGTTGCTTTTGCTGCTTTGTGTGTGAAGATTTTTAAGTGTTTAGAACTTAGTTAAGTGTTTGTTTCTGTAGACAAAGCATGTTCATCTGATCTGTACAAATAGAAAAAAATTCTTCCTGCCTCTCCTGTACCCAGAATATTTTGCTCTGAGTCTGTAGCCTCCTTACTCTCTTCCCCTCTTTTTTAAAAGTCCTTCTCTCCTACATCCTCTTAACAGCATTGTCAAACTACAAAGACTTTTACCCTTACATACTCATTAAGATTCTTGCTGGTTTATTCATTTAGTATTCATGAATAAAAGCAAGAAGGGCTCCAGTATCTAACTAGGAACCTGTTCTTTGGTCAGGACAAGGGGCAAAGTCTTGCCTGCTGTGATCATCAGATATTTCATCTAAGGGTAAGAAGTTGGCTAAGCCCATAACAAGTCAGCTGACTGCCCAGCATGACACCATTGTCTTGTGTCTGAGGAATTTAAGGCTCAGTGTGAAGCCTGTTTGCCCGTTTTGAATATTGACCTCTGCTTATAAGATAGGATACAATTTTTATGAAATGCTTTGGAGAGAATAAATTATTTTCCTCCTCCATTTCACCCTTTCTCCCCTGTACCATCATACTTCTTGGTAAACTATCTCAAAATGTAGCCTTGAAACAAGCACTGAAACATGGAAAGGCTCCATGTACTACTGTAGACCTTGAAGTCAAAAGTGCAACAGAAGGACAGTGTTCTGCTTGTAACTTGTGTTACTTTCTGATGTCACTTCCAAGGTACTTACTAGATGCAACTGAGTCTGAACTATTCCCTGTGTTATTGTAAAGGTATAGAGTATACTATAGAGAGAGAGAAATGTGATGGATTCAAGGAAGGTCTCAGAACAGCTGAAAGGGAAGCTGGAAAATAAAAAAACATTGGACTATAAAGGAGGTGGGGAGAAAGAAGTAGCTCCTCTTCAAGAAATGTTGATGTTTGTTACTGAAATTCATACTGCATCCTAAGCACTTTTGTTATCTGTTCTTTGGAGGCTGATGTCTTGCACTTTTGTGTGAGTAGATGACATAAGACCTGTCTGTTTAAGTGCGTAGAGAGCCCCTGCAAGCTTTTATAGCCCCATGACCATATGTTTGTTTCAACTTGTAAAGCCCAAGTACTCTTTCTCTCACAGGGTTAAGCTTCATTTGGAAAAAAACAAGACAAAAAACTCTCAAAACAACAACAAAGATGGCCCAACACTAATATTCAGAAACTCTACCTATAATAACAGCAAAATGTGTTGCTATTTGTCTGCTAGAAGTTCAGCATGATTTGTTCCTTTTGCAACTCAAGCCACATGTGACCAGTTATGGTGACACTGCATGACCATCCTAGTAATATCAGAGCCACTGCAGTGCAGCCCTACTCTATTGCTTTTGCTCTGGTTTTAGATTCTAGCACTACTTTTGCTATCTGAGACTGACTGCAAGGTCTTGTGAAGATTGATTTGGGATTCAAAAGGATTTTGATCAAATGGAGATACTGTCCAAAATGAACCAGATGGAATTCAAGACAAGTGTAGAGATTTGCCCTTTGGAAGGAGAAATTAAATGAGTGAATACAAATGGAGGATGAGCCTGTCAGCAGCAGTGCTAAGGAAGATTTGTTGGATTAAATGATGTGCAAGTGGCAAGAGCCTCATTCCGTCTTCAAAGCAAAAGAAAGGGATAGAGGAGAAACAATATTGAAGGACTAGAGTAATTCTGGTAAATAGGGAAGGAGGGAAGCACTTCTAAGGCTGGAGAATTTTGCTCAGCCTTGGTAACAGTTTTGGAGAAATGAACTCTAAGGGAAAGAAGAATTGTGAGGACAGCCTCTCAGAGGAAAGTCTAAAGTACAGGGTGATGGGAATATAAGAGAACTCCTTTGCTGGAGCCTCAGGGATAGGGGACAAATGTTAAGTAATTTACCTTCTGTGTGGGTGAGGAGAGTATGAAGTAAGGGCAGACAATTCTCTCTAGCAGATGCCTGAAGAAGGCATTAGAATAACCCCCATTTTATTTTTTAAGTGCCTGGATCTACAGGAATAGCAAAGGTAAGACTTTCTCTGCTTCCATAAGAAGAATAGGAGGGACTTTGTGGCCCTACATTTTTGTGACCTGTCAGTGATTAATCAGAATATGACTACTTCATTTGACCTCGGGAGAAAATATTCTTAAATCTTAAATCAAAACTGCCATTCAAGAAAAATGAGTAGTGGCTTTGGGACCTTCCCGCTCCGGCTTCTCATTTATTCCTTTCTGTTTGCAGGTTGTGTTCACTGAGTAGGGACTATGAAGTTGCTGTGGTGCCAAGATTGCCCTCCAGGGTGCTAGTATTAGAGACATATCCAGATTTTACAGTCTCTGGTTTTTTTTTTTTGCTTGTCTCCAGGATCAGTGCTACTGAAACTTACTTGTAGGTCTACCATTCAGGGTCATGGTCTGCAAGTCATCTCCTTTCTGAACTCTACCCTGCTCTGTTATTCTGATTTTTATCTTGGAAGAGTTGTTAGGAAGTGGCTACTCCAGCCACTAGCTGACAAACTGCAAGCTAGTAAAACATTGACCTGAGAGGCAGCTAGCAACTGAGGCTGGGTTATGAAAGTAGAAAATCCTGTAAACTGCAGTTGTAAATGCACTGCAGATTAAATGCCCTGCCTTGCATTGCTGCAGCAAGACTAGGGACTTTATGAAAGGTAGCTTACAGGATATGTCAGTCTTGTGGACAGCAGCAGTTAAATAAAAGATGGGACTCCATAAATCTCTCCTTTGAAATATGCTTTGCTCCCCTCTCACCTCTGCTGTCAATGGCTTACTTTTGGTTACATTTCTAAAAAGAGTGGTTGTATGGGCAGAAGAATGCCAAGGTTATTTTCCCGCCTTTCCTCTTTCTTTTAGTAACTTGGTCAGTCTCTCACTGAGAGCCTTGACAGAGGCTGTTTTCCCAGAGAAACTGGGCAGTAGCCAAAAGACCGCAGTAATTCAAGGGAAGTATTGAATGACTGAACTGAAATATTTGGAGTAATGCTTCAGACATGCCCTGGTTAGAAGGAAGGGTGTGGCTCAGGCCAGTGAGACTGCTAATTTTGCTTTTTCCCCTTGATTGTGTGAGCTTTGAGATCATGATATACCATCATATATAGCTTGTAGCAGATACACACCCTTGTTCCTGTCATTATGGAGGTAATATGGGCAATATTCTTCCCTGTGAAAATAGGCAGAGGGTCTTGCTAAGATGACAAAAATTCAGTAGAGCACGGAGATGGCAGTCTTCTCCTTCATAAAATGATCTGAGTCTCCTGGGCAACTTTTATCTGCAGCCACAGATATTGACTGTGGTTGTTCTTGAGGTGACCTCCAACTATTGCTGTAGCAAACAAACTCCAAGGGACCCATGGGAGCCCTTCATAAAGCAGTTACTTGAAGTGGAATAGGTCATGGGGAGATTTTCTGCCATCCTGATCAGAGATTTGACCATCTGAACTGGATCACTAACTCAGAATCTTAGTATGAAGTACTATTGTAGTACATAGTAAGTTGGTCTTTTTTTCCCAAACGCTTCCATATTCTGTTTTCATACCATGCTGCTAATTGTAACAGACATGTACTGTGAAACATGCTTAAGACGTTCAGTAAAACATCTGCTGACACTTTCAAACCTGTATTCTTCCTCAGTGGTTTAAGTGTGTTGTCCTACTACTTAGGTGCCCTGGAAATATGGACTGTAGCTGCCCAAGATGGTGTAAAGGAGGATGGTGGTAGAGTTACAATTGTCAGTAACTCATAGTCTGGGTAGTTTCTGACTAGCAACTACAGCTAATGCTGTGACCATGGGGGACTGTTAACAAAAGGTACCTACTGTTTTTCTTTAAATGTATATTGATGATGTACAGTTGCTGATATGACTGAGGAGATCCTGGTGCTTTCTAATGTAACGACAAGCCTTCTCCATGTACATCTTGCTGCATTCTAATGTGTTGCAAATGCTTCAGTAGGCAGAGACTATAGCAAAAAAGGTATTGTATTCTGTTAATGCTAGTAGCTCAGTAACAACCTGAATGAGTTGCTTAGGCTGCAGCTGTCATGCTCAACATCCTTTCCATTACAGGTGTTACTTCATGCCGTGTAGATAGAACAGAGCTGTCCTACCTGAGGAAATATACTGGGGAAATTTACATGTGTGTGTTAATAAATTGTCATACCCTTCCCCTTACATTTGCCTAATGAGGTACCACAAGATGATGAGCATTTGTTATTAATGTGCATAACTAAATCCCTCCCTTCTGGTGAAATGGAGAAAAAAAGATTCAGATTTGAGGTGGTATGGGGTGACAGACAACTCTGAGGTCTGGGTTTGTGTGCTCTGGTTCCTCATCTGCGTTAGCCACTACAGTTAAGGTACATTTTCCTTACACTCAATGTATGAGAATTTCATCATCAAACCCATTGTGATATTCCAATTATTTTTTTTTTTTGCCGGTGGTAGACTACCATCAGGCAGTAGATGATCTTTTGGACTGAATGAAAAGTCTAGTGTAGCAGAAATGGAGGGAACCCAACATTTGACTGATAAGTGAGAGTTTTACATCACCTGTCTTCCACCTGCTTCTGTTGCCAGATTCCTTCTTGTGACCTGACATGCCTGGAAACTCTTAAAATTATAGGTGCTTGAGTAATTTTGGATAGTTACATATGTAAATCTAACGTCTTCATAGACGGACTTATAAGAACTTTAAATATGGATGCTTTCATTTGAAAAGCATTCTGACTGATAAGAAGCGTGAAAGGAAGATGTCTGTTCATGTCCGAATACCAAAATTCAAAACAGCCTTACTTCCAAACTCTTGGGGTTCAAGTGAGGCTTTTAATACTGGATTACTTTGAATTGAAAACTTCAAACTGGCTGTTAATCTTTTCCAAGTCAAATATATCAAATTGTACAGTAATACTTACCTTTTTAAGATGCAAGTGCAATAAGGTGAAAGCCTTATAACGACAACTGGTTTAATGAAAACCCTTTAATCCCATTAGTCAGTGAAGCACTATGAGAGCCCCTTCTGTCAAACCTGTGCTTCAGACATGCTGTGGCCTCGGGCTATGTTTTGAAATTGAAGTTTTAGCTTTCTGAATCCCAACCTGGTTGGCAATTATAGTGTAGTCATTAGAATGACAATTCTGAGTCTCTTTCCATTCTTGGGCAGTGCAGATGTGTTCATTCCAGGGGTGGCACAGATCCCAGTGTGGTGAATTGGGTCCCACTGGTTATAAACTCAGATCTCAAAGTCACCTTTTTCAGATTTCCCCCAGCAATGGTTTATACCAAGGTTCCAAAGATCTAGCTGAAAAGTACTGTTAGAATTTAGGCAGAGGTAATATATGGTTTTCCTATTCTGCCTTTCCCATTAGGGTGTTACAGCTTTGCAACAAAAGGATCCATTCACTCTGGTGTGAATTGCCTTGATGTTTATACGTCCCTTAATGCCAGGCTTATCTCTTTTAGGCAGAAATGTAGCTTCCTGTTTATTTACATATCCCAAATCCAGCTGCATCTCCCAAGCTTTTAACACATCTTTTCACAGAGATGAGGTCAGTAAATCTAGCCCCAGAGCCATGTGTGCTAATGCTGCTCTCTGTCCATACTGTCTGCTTTGTCTGGGAGCAAGACTTCATGCCTCGATTCACCACACACACATCCAGCTATTCAGCCCTCATGGTTCAATATTCACAAACTTACTTTGGCTAAGCCCCCTTTGAAGGAAAACACTCTGTGTAGCTCTTCAGCTCTGGTGTTACTAAAACAGAAGCAATGGTGTGAAAATGCCTTTGGCCCTGGAATGTTGCAGGTTATTAATATTGGAAGAGACTTCTGGATTGGTATTTCTTTCTTCTCTACCTGAGGAACTGGTTCCCCACTGCTTTTTGGGAAATTCTCAGTCTACACCTGACAATAACACTTGCCTTGTATGTGTCCATAAAACAAAGGTGCATTAAAGACAACGTAACTGAAGAGGATGCAAGAGAACTAATAGGTATGCCAAAAATGGTATGAATGAAGTAGTAATAGGAAGGTCCAGATGTGGAAGGACCAGAACGATGAGGAGAAGGTGGACTGTAAGTGTGGCGTGTGGTATCAGCACCTGGAGTAGCAGGTCATTTAGATCCCAGCCCATTTACTTCCAGCATTCCAAGTGAAGTAGATCAAGGGAAGAAAAAAAGAAAATCCTTCAAGATCTGAAGAGACAGTAGCAGTAGGGTAAGTGGACAAATTAACTCTAGGTGCCTGGATGCTGGACTTCTACACATGTACTTTAGTCTTTGTGAACAGATAGCAAAGACAGTATCAGTGAAATCAGTTTTGGTATTGAATCAAGACAACGTCCTCTGAGGTCTCATATTGTGCCTGTGATGCTGCAGCTTCACCTGGCTACCCCACCATTCTCAAAGTCTGAGTCAACATTATGCTGTGCAGGTTTAGATACTCAGTGCCATCTCTAGCTAAGCAGCTTCAGCCACCATTTATACTTCCAGCAGCATAACTTTTCCTAATATTTATATCAAATCTCCTTTACTGCAATTATATTCTGGAGGTTCTTTCTTGGTCTACCACAGACATACAGAGCACTTAGTAATTTAACTTTTTAATGGAGTGTTACATGTCGCCCCTGTCTCTTTTGCTGAATGATCCTAACCCTTGATCTTTATTGACAGTTATATTTTGGAGGCCACCAGTCATGCCTGTTCTCCAGAACAGCTGTAGTTGAGGTGTGTCACTCTTGAGGCAGGATGTAACCAAACTAGGTGTGGTACTGCCAACAGCAATTTGAAAGCACTGAATATGGTGGAAAAGTTAGTATAAACTCCCTAATGAGGAGCCATGTTATTAGAGAAAATGGAAACTAGTAAGATGACATTTAATTGGTAAATACAAGCTATTGTAATTGATTAAGGCTGGATACAGAATTAAGTCTACAAAAAGTCTGTGCAGCTTCTCTTTTTAAAGAAATTATTGGTCTTTTGAGAGAAGCTGATGAAAACTTCAGGTTTTCTGGGGATACCCCTTTCTTTAACTGAAATGCTTTTTTTCACTTTTGCAGTTCTGAGAAAACAGAATTTTAAGTAAAATGTTGCTTCAAAGTGTATTATTCTGCTTTTGTTATACTGAAGTGAGATGCAGAGAAATATGAAAGTACTTTTCTACTAGTATGCTTGGGTGAGCTGGACTTAAGTTCCAGAAAAGTTTTACTCCAAATCGCTTCTTTTCAAGGGTAGGAGGAATATATATATGTGTATCTATGCATGCATAGGGTTATGAAACTTGTATATATGTATATATATGTATATGTATAAAGTTTATTGATCTCATCCAAAACATGCATTACTTTGCATGAGGCAAAGAAGCAGCAGCTGGTGATGTTGGAAGTGGCTGTGGGAGCTGCTGAGCAGAGGATAAATGTTAAGAGTGCTCCTATTTGGGACTTCAGTTGTGAAACTGCCTTGTTGTGCAGGTGGGAGGAACATCATCTTTTCAGAGCTCTAGTGTAACCACTGTTAAAATTGCAACATTGCAGTTCAGACACCTGACTTCTGGAATATCTGGCAGAGCAAGAACTTAATCAAGGGCTGGAGTGACCTTAATTACATGGACAGATTTAAATATGTAGAGCTTGGCTAAATTATGAAGAAAGACCTTGTCCTAGTTATTCAGACATTTCGAGAGCTATAAAGCCTGGAAAGCCCAGGTCTGATTAAGGAATCTGAACCACCTAAGCTAGAATTTCACAATAGATGGCAGAAAACTGCACAGTGGTGAGATGTCTTAACTTGCCAACAGGGCTTGGTGAGACAGGTATCCTGTGGCAGGGGGCTTTTGTAATGTACCTGAAAAAGAGCAGCTGAAAATGTAGGTACACAAGTGTTTGACCACCCTCACCATGAAAAAAATAAAAATATATATATATATATATCTTTAAAAGGGAATTTCCTGTATTTCAGTTTGTATCCACTGCCTCTTGCTCTCTCACTGGATACCACTAACTAGAGTGTCTTCCTTGCTGCCTATCAGGAAGTACTTCTATTGATGAGATTCACCCTATGTCTTCTTGTCTTGAGGACAGACAGTCTCAACTCTGTCAACCTCACATTTTTCAGATATTCAAAGTCCTTAATCATTTTAGTTGTTCATTACTAGACTCATTCCAGTATGTCCATGTTCTTATTGCACTGGGGACCTCAGATCCGGGCACATCACCCCAAATATTGTATCTTCAGTACTGGGTAAAGAGGAAGCACCACCTTCTTTGATGTGCTGTCAATGCTTTTCTTCACAGGAGGCTGCTTGAGTACCTTTGCCACAAGGACACATTGCTGACTTGTCATCAGCTTGTTGTTCAACAGGATTCTTAGAGTCCCTTCTGCAGAGCTGCTTTCAAATCAGTCGTACCCCAGCATGTACTAGTGCATGAGGCTATTTCTCCCCGGGGTGCAGGACTCTGCATTTCCCCTTGAACTTGAGATTCCTGCCATCTCAATTATTTAGCCTGTCAAAATCATTCTGAATTGCAACCTTCTAGTGCATCAGCCAGTCCTTCCAGTTTCAGATCTTCTGCAAACTTGACTACAGTGCACTCTGTGCCATTGTCCAGGTGATTAATGAAGAGGTGAAATGGTATTGGACTGCCTGGGGTACCCCCTACTAGTGACCAACCTCCCAGGAGAGCTTTGAGCCACAACCCTTTAAGCCCAGCACTTCAGTCAGATTTCAGCCTCGCTCCTCACTTATCTAGTTTGTAGTTCAACAGTCTGCTTATGAGAATGTTACAGAAGATAGTTTTTTAAAGCCTTACTAAAGTTGAAATAGACGATATCTATTGTCCTTCACTCATCTTCTAAACTAATAATGTCAGTCTAGAAGGCTATTGGGTTGGTCAGGTATGATTTCTTGTTCATAAATTCATGCTAACTATTTGTGATTGCTCTTTTTTATCCTTAATATGTTGGGAAATGGTTTCCAGAAGCATTTGTTCCGTCACCCTCCCAGGAATCAAGAAAATGCTGATGAGCATGTAATTGCCCAAACATTTTTCTTGCCATTTTTGAACATAGGAATGGTGTTTGCTCATCTAGAAACTGTCAACTGAAACCCAGCTCATCAATCCATTTCTGTTTTTTCACTTAGTTTGGGGAAATTTGTGTTCTACCTGGAAAAAATATTAACAATTTTTAAAGCTGTTTCTTGGGCTGCAAGAAACGCTTCCATAGTGAAGCTTGGGCAAATGTAAGGAAGTCAGAGAGTGGAGTCAGATCCTGCGAGTTGTAGTTGGGAGCAGATAAAACTTCTGCACTCAAGCTCAATACCAGTGAACTAAGAGTGCTGCACTACTTCTTCCTGAAGAAGAGTCTTTCTTCACTTCTTCCCTTTCTCAGGCTGAAGGCAATTATCATCGAGTTAACAGGCCACCACAGCTGTCATCTGCATCTGCAGGTCTCTGAGCGGTACCGAATGGGCTCCCTCTTTCCAACTGCTGGTGGGAGGGGATGGCATGACCGGCCTCTCTCCTCCTTGTTCTCCCTCCAGCTTTTGTTCCCTGCCTTAATTCCCTTCTGAAGGGCTGATATTTTATTCAGCAGCCCCTGCTGTGCTGGAGCCCGTTACAGAAGCTTCTCAAAAGCACTCCCTTGATAAAATGATAACAGCTGGTCTTTGAAACTCTGGGAATGCCAGTCAGAGAGGTGAGGGTGGCAGGGAGGAGGAATGCAGAGGGGGAGAGGGGGGCAGGAGGCACAGGAATTGCACTATTTGTTAGGAATAATGAGGCAAAAATATGACAGAGGTTTTTATTGCAAATAATAGACAGTGAACTTCAAACAACAGTGGAGTCATTAAAAAAAACACAGCACCAGAGTTAAATAAATGCCTAATTAGCCAGAGCAGTGAAGGTGGAATTTACTGCTTCAGAGATTCTTAAGGGACAGTCGATAAATTCGCAGCTGTTTTGTTGGGGGTATTTTGCCTTCTTTCCCCTCAAGCACAGAAGAAAATGTGAGTGAGCCCAGGGCTGTTCTCAAGGTTTTGGCGGGATTTCTCTCCTTCCTGGCACAAACTGCAGCCCCTGCCTCTGTGGAGACAGGACTGCCAGATCTGCTTTCCCAAGGGAGCTGAGATGATTTGTGAGTGGCAGGACTGAATGCTTTGTGTGCTTGGGCATAAGCTGATGAGTAAGCATCTCTCATCCTAGGACAATTTCAAGAAAACATAGGAAAATGGGCTGCAAGTGCTGCACTCGCCTTAGCAAGGTTGTAAGACTGTATGTGTATATATAGGATATGTTAATCCTATTCTTCAGTTTTGCACAGGAGCCTGTGAATCCTGCGGTTTTTTTCTGTGTTGTAGGTTTAAGCTACCTCTATGTGAGCTCTGACATGTATGTGCATGTGGAATCAAGCAGTTGCATGTGAATCCCTGCACCAGAGGTGGCATGTGGGGCCACTCTGCTATGCATGGACATGGAAGTGGGGCTGATTTTAAAAGGCTTTGAACAGTATGTGTTATTTCAGCAGCAGCAGAATGCTGTGATAGTATATCTGCATGAGATACCCCTCCTGTTTCTCTTCACTCCTCAGTGGCATCTGCACTAGACCTGTGTGAAAATGCTCCTCAGGAACCTGCCCCTCCTGCCTCAGGAAAAAAATGCAGGCTTATTCTGAACTGATTCCAAACTGTGTATCTCAAGGGTGAGTTATTATCACAGATTGCCTCTCCAGCAGCTCCTTCTCCATTGTGTGCTAGGTACCACTAAAGACCTCTTAAACCCATGAAGCAATGGAATGAATTTTTTCTTGTCAACCTAAAGTACCACGTTGTGAGTCCTGTGACATCTTGTGTTATTGGAGGTGAAGCAATCCAAGTAGTTGTGTTAGAGAGACATTTTCTTTTGTGAAACAATTTTAAATAGGACATTTTTGCTACTTCTGTAAGACTGTTTTGATTTAGGAATCATCAAAAACCTTTATTTGGATCAAAAATCTAATTTGGAATTGGAATTTCCATTTAACCAAATCCCAGAAAAGGCTGCTGCAAGCCATTTTTTTTTTTTTTGAAGCAGACAGCTCTCAGGTCTAAAGCATCAGAGGTTCAAAACTGAAATACAGTTGAGAGCAATGTCTCCTCTGCTAGAGCCCCATCCACTTTCCTAATTCTGCTGCCAGTGAAGCAGACAGCCATTGGTGGGGATAAGGGAATCTCTGTTTCTGCCAACATCAACTCTGTCACGTGAAGGCAGATAGACTTAGTCCAACATACAGTTTAGAGGCTGGAACTGAGGAACTTGCCTCCCTCTACTGCTCCTAAACCCAAAGTATTTATGCCAAGTCTGATTAATCTTTTTTTTTTCATTCTGATATTCCTGCAAAAATACAGGTCATAACTTGGGGCTAGATGGCCAAAGCTAGAGTTAGAGTAGCATAAGAAGGAAGAATGGCTAAAATGAGAGGAGAGACGGAGACTGTGAGGTACCTCTACTACCATGGCTAAAAGACAAATTATTTCAAGAAGGAGCTTTCTCTCAGATTATCTGTCATGATAAACACTTTTCAGCTAAAAAGGCAATGAGAAAAAGCAGTGCCTAACCCCAAGGGAAATGACAGAGACAGCAGAGACCACATCATGCAATCTGTATGCCACCAAATCGGCAATTGATGCTAATGACAAATGGACACAGGAGATAAAATCACAACCTTGAATTGAAGCCTTCCTTGGAGAAGCCTGTCCCTACTTCTGATGGGAGACCTGGATCTCTGCTTTCTCTTTACACCATAACAATGTACGTGCAGCTTATCTCTCCCAGTACCACCCTACTGAGCAAAACTCCATGTGAGCACTGTGTGGGGTGGGTGTGTGATCAGGTCTGCATGGAGAAGATTTGTGTGCTTGCCTGTGAGGGTATGGGCACCCTGTGAGGATCTCTGTACTTGTGGGAAGCATAGGACTAGGTATATCAACCCCTTTGGACCTGCTGCTAGGAGCTAATAGGATTAAACTGAGGTTTTAAAAGAGCTGCTGTTAAAGGCTTTTTGTGTTAGCTGAACATGTGAGTTACACGTGGTGCCTTGCTGTCCCTTGTAGGGAGTTTGGAAGAAATCTTAACGACCATGTATACTGAGGAGCTGCTACAGGGTATTATCTTCACCACAGATGGTATTATTCCTGCAAGTGAAGCAACTAAGGGGAACAGGAATTGGATATTGAGGTCACAGAAGGAAACAGCATGAGGCACCACTTACATGCTGGGAGCAAATATTAAGGGAGACTAGGGTTTGACTCATGAGGTTTTAAAGTAGTGTTCTGAAACCACCACTTATCATCTATGCCTGTGAGGGACAGAGAGAGGGAGGGTTGTGAGAATTAGAGGACAATCACAGGCATATTCTGCCTGTCATCCTGTAAGTCAAAACTTGTAGAAGAATGATGGGAATGACTGGACCACCTGAATGGATGTTGTGCAGGGGCTGGGAGATGTGTGGGTCAGAACAGCACACTGCACAGAGGCAGCCAGGGCTATCTCAGGATGTACTCTGTAGGTACATCCAGCTGCAACATTTCAGTATCCCAAGGGAGAATTCATGTGTGGGAGGGTCCATCACAATTAGTGGGTACAAGAAAGGCAGCCATGCTGAATGAATGGCAAGAGGACGCAACAGCTTTTCTCATCCAAGAATGCAGCATGAGATCTTGGAGAGGAAGAACAATAGGAAGCAGATTCAACAGGTGGAGGAGTAATAGAAAAACAGGGCAGCTGTAAAAAGTAAACCATAGTGCTTAGCATGTGGGAGGATGGTTATAGATGTTGTCAGGGTCTATGCACTCTCTGACCACCCTGTTGTATAGCCTGAGAGTGCAGAGGCAGGAATGACTGGGCAAAACAACCTCCAAGACGTTTTTGTGATCAGCTAGGGCTGTGGTCCTTTATCTGCTTTGGAATTTTTCTGTCAGGTTTGTACCACCAAGGCCTGGGAGCAGCCATTCTTTCTGCATACAGATCTGCCCCATCTCCCCTGGCACACTGTATGGGGCCAACAGGTTACTGCGAAGGTGGGGCTGCTGCACCCTTAAGCCATCTCATGCCTGGCAAAGTGCTTTTGCTGTGACAGGTTCACCCAGCCTGCCCTGACTTAGCCCCAGCAGTAACATACTGCTGTTTGTATCCTGCACTGATAGAGACAGAATCCCTGTTTCTGCTGGCTAGCAAATGTCTCACTGGGGGGTTGTCAGAGAGAGCACCAGGAAAATAAAGTAAGGCTTACTCAGACCTTTTTCTGGCTCAGAAAAGTTCACGAGGTTTCAAAACAATTTTTTCTCTGCAGAAACTCTGAATCTCCCAACCAAGGTAGCTTTGGTTGTATATAAAGCCATAAATCTGGCTCTGACTCCTTTTGAAACCATTGGGGTTGTTTTTTTTCATCCCTGAATTTCCATTTTGTGATAGAATCCAGGAAAGTTTTGCAGTGAGGCTGCATAATGCTGTGGAAAGGCCGGATACACTCAAGCATGCTCCAGGAGAATGCCTCTGAGACTTTATAAGTCAGCAGACCAGAACTGGCTCAAGATTGGCTTGCTGCTGAGATGATGAGGAAGGGCTTGGGGGACAAATTCACCCTGGAGTAGCTGCAAACTGTTTCCTACACCCTTTGCTTCTACTTTGCTGATTCCATGTGGCCCCTGCTTACGTTGTGAACTGCCCGGAACCCTATCTGTCACATCTCTCCCTGCACTCCACTGTCCTCAAGGTGAGGCACATGTAGGCATAAGCAAATGAGAAAATAAAGAGTTGTGACTTTCCAGGACTGTTTGGCTGCCCCTGTATATGGATAAGGTGTTAGGGGCTTAGGCAATTCTTGCCCTTTTTGCTGTCCTTTCTGCCATTCTGGAGCAACTGCTAGAGGGATCATGTGGAGAGGAAGTGGACAGTACAGTGAAAGTTAGATTATATTGTTCATGCTGTCTGAGACAAACCCACAATCTTTTCAGTATAATTTTATTTTTAGTCTGGGTGTCTCCTAGAAACGAATATGTGAAATCTTATGTCTGAGTGGCTGCTTACAGCTAGCCCTATGACAGTGCTCTGGCAAAACTCAGCTGTTCCTACTGCTCACCACGATGCCCCTTTACCTTATCTGCTGCATTTGGATATGTTAGCAATAACAGGCCCACTAAGAACTGCTTTGTACCGCCAAACTGCATGAACTTTAGGGAGTGCTATGCCAAAATACATCTGTGACAAAACTATGCATTTACATGTAAAGTTTGGTTTTGGTTTTCTGCAAACATCTAGAGTTTGTCAGCAAACTGTTGTGAATTTGCAGAAAATGGTAGCCTTTGCTCAGCAAAGAAAAGCTGAAGAAAGAGGTGCATGAAAACAGAGGTATGTGTGTTGGAACACATGGTCCTAGTCACAATAAGTTTGAGATGGCTGCACTGACCCAGATGGTGTGGGTTTGGATCTATAATTGAAGTGGTTCTCATGACAGTTCCTCTATCCAAAAGCTTTCTGGCAGAGACAACTTAATTGGCATGAACAACAGCATGAAATGAAGAATATGAGCACATGAATCCATAGAAGTAGGCTGGATTGATCTTATCCAGATAAAAGTTTTCAGGTACTGTTTTGTACTGGTTTTCCTCCTTTATCTTGAACAGCAGCAACATAAGTAGCAGCTGAAGTAACCAGGAATAGAGGAAAAAAGTAGTATATCATCTGAGGTCTTAGGAGAGCCTAGCTCATGTCTTTCTCTCCCTCTGAACCTCCTTGAAAAAAAAAAGATATCCTGTGCCTTCATTTCAGAGTCTCTATTTAAGCATATTTTGATATGTGGCTTTGAGCATGTGTGCCATTCTGTCCAGTATTAAAGCAGCAGCCATAGACTGGTGTCTTACCTCTAAGTGTACAGGAGGCATCAGCAAAGGGTATGGATTTCTGTGGCTCTACTACTTCTGAAAGGCAGGGATCAGCTCATGACTGGAGGCACTCTGAAAGGACTTTTTGTCTAGGAGAGTGGATGGTGTGAAACTGTGGAGGCTAGCTTGATAATTAAAAAGTAGATAATTATATAAGGGATGGATGGGTGTTATGGTTTAGGCCCAGCTGGTATTAACCAGGCCTCCACTCACTCACTCACTCACCCTTCGTCCCCACTGTGGGACAGGGAAGAGGAAATTGCCCCCAAGGCTTGTTAATCGAGGTTAATCAAGACAAGGATAGGGAGGTTTTCGTTTCCTAATTACAGTAATGGGCAAAAACCAGGTTGAACTTGGGAAGGAAGAAAACTTAATTTCATCTACAAGAAAAAACAGCGAGATCTTCATACCATCCACACTCCACCCCTGCCTTCTTTCTAGGTCTGAATTGCTTCACTACTGCCTCTCCCTCAGCAGCACAGGGGGACAGGGAGTGGGGGGTTCAGGCTCACCACATTTTGTTTCTGCTGTTCTTCCCTCTTCAGAGGGAGGATTCCTCACAGCCTTCTCCCACTCCAATGTCAGATCCCTCTCATGGGAGAGGGTTCTTCATGAACACCTCCATTACGAGTGCATCCCAACAGGTCCAGTCCCCTAGGAGCTGGGGTAGCCTGGGCTGCCCACAGTCACAATCTGCTTTGGGAACCATCACCTCCTCTGGCACAGCGGCCTCCATGGATGCAGATCCATATCTGCCCCTCTCCATGATCCTGCACAGGCCTCAGCTCCGCACCTGCTTGTGTGTGACACTTCAGACACTACAAATCTGTGTCTGACCCACCATGTTTCTTCAGGGACAGCTCCACTGTGCTCCTCCATGGGTTGCAGGGGGACAGCTGCCACCTCACCACGGGCTGTGGGGAAATCTCTGCTCGGGCACCTTCTCTTTGTCCTTCTTCACTGACCTTGGTGTCTTTGCTCTAGCATTGCTTTCTCACTCCAGTCTCTGCTCTGCAGGTGTTTTTTTATATATAAATATTTTTGCAGTTTAGTTTCCACTTTTTTGAATATGTTACTCGCAGAGGCAGATCCAGCTCCCGGTATCTGCTCGTCCTTGGACAGATGCTGGGCCCAGAGTGGAACCTTGGCAGCTTCCAGCAGCTTCTTAGAGGAGCCACTTCCAAAACACCACTGCACTAACCCAAGAGAGGTGTTCAGGACAAGGTATGTGTATTTGCTCCTATTTTTTTGGCTATATCACAGAGGGACTCCTGTGATGTGGTACATGAGACAGATGCTCATCACATGAAAACCCCTGTTCAAGCAGTGGAATATTCAGACAGCCAAAATCCATATACAGCTGCATTCCCTTGTCAGGGTTTATGTCATCCAGGGGCACCTGTATGGAATACTTCAGGCAAAGGATGGGAGACCTGCACAGCAGGGATCTTTTTCCTCTTCACGTGTCCTATGTGGAAATGTAAAATCCCCATTTTGAAGGGATGCATTTGCTTCTTCTGCAGGTATTTTAATACCATCATTGGTCATCCAGGTTCTAATTGGCTTTAATTAGCACCTTACATAAAAGATGTGGCATTCTTTCCTATCTTTGGCAAGTATTGAAAGTAATCATCTCCAATTGGATCCAGCTGACAGCTCTCTAATCGGCAAGGCAAAGACATCTGCACACAGACACAGAATTTTTCAGTGAGGAAGTCAGGTTTGATCTCTTGGGTCGAACGATCCCTTCAAGGGGAGTTCAGTAAAATAGAATTCCACTGTATTATCAAGCAGTAAGTCACAGCAAGAGAAGAGACAAGTATAGATGAGTCACAGGTCAATGATTCCCTCTTCTCCTGAATGAGGCTCTCTGAACATATTAGAAATTTTTTAGTCTCCAACTTTGTGCAAGATAAATCTTCTTCTTTTAATTACCCTTAATTTTCAGTTGTCTGCTTTGCAGGGGGTGTTTTTGTGTGCAATACTTCACAGGCTGGATAAAGATGTACAAAGTAAACCTTATGCTTACCAACTGATTGCAAAAAAAAAAAAAAAAAAAATTTTTTTTTTTTTTTTTTTTCAGCCAGTGATAGCATAGTTTTCCAAGGAGAAAAATGAAAGATTTGGTCTAGAGCTCACGTTAGGAAGTGCATATCATGGGAGGTGGAGGCTGAGCTTCATATATCAAGACTTTAAATATCTATAGTTTAGATGTCTAGGTCTGAACTCCTCACCCTAGCCACCCTGTGGAGTGTTGCCATAATTCTCATTGCCAAAGGGCAGTTCTCAGCCAGGCTGCTTTGATGAACAGATCCAGGAGGCCTTCTGCTCCTTTGTCCTTCCCTTTGAGAAAAGAAGAGAGATCAATTCCTTCAGCCACAGATAGAAAAGTCTTTCAGAAGAGACTAGTGGATTCAGCAGTATGATAGGTGAAGGGAGCAAATGATTACTTTTCCTTTTCTCTGTCAAATGTGATATTCATTCAAATATTTCTTAGTGTATAAGTTTGGGGTTTTTTCATATTAGGAAATTTTAGCTACATTTTATTTCTTAAAAAGAGAGACTTTTAAACTACCTTCTTGGGAGACTATAAGAAGAAATAGTTTCTGAAGCTGGATTTGAAGGGAGTTAATGGGCTGCAGAGGAGGTTTATGTGGCTAAAAGGAGTGTGAATGTGGTCAAACTGGTAATACACTCCAGTGGTTGTCAAAAACATATTTTATGATAAATAAAAATTTTATGATAAATTTGGGTACTAATACAGAGAATTTCCAGAGCTTTCTACTGGAAAGAGAAGGGAGAGATAAACCTGTATAAATCCACCCAAATGAGTAGTGGTTTCCACCTGCACTTGGAGACAGCCTAGAACACCTCTGAAGGCTTACGTAGAGGCATTTTTCATCATGATTGACTTAAAAATTTTGCTCTGAAACCTAACATGGGATATTTTTTGGTAGAACTGTTTCTCCAATTTGTTTTAATTCTTTACCATCTCTAGATGACCCATTTCCCTGCTTTGGCATAAACCAACCACATCTTTGCTTCCCTTTGTGTCAACTATCTGTGGGAGGTTTCTGGCTTGTCTTTGTTTTTCACCTTGCAGATTTCCTTTTCTTTCAGCACACTGAATTTCAGACTGCATTGATGGTCCTGGGACAATGTTTTTCTGTGTAATAAATGAAACGAGGGCTCCCTGTACTGATCCAATAAATCTGGGATTTCCAATGTGACAGAGTCTGTAGATCTTTTGAAGGGTTTAAGTTTAACATGCTCTGAAAAAAATTCTGGTAATTGTGGCACTCTAAAAGAGCTTGGATAACTATTTTCTTTCTCCTCTGAGTCTCAGATGGTTGTGATGCAGTGACAGTGTTCTGGGGTGATTGTCTCTTTGCTTGTCAAACTGAGCATCTTCAATTCCTTCAAACAACCTTTGAGCAAACTGATCTAGTGGAAGGTGTCCCTGCCCCTGGCAGAAGGGTTGGAAGTAAATAGTCCTTGAGGTCCTTTCCAACCCCAACAATTCTGTGATTTGGACAGCTGATGGCCAAAACAGAGGCTGCTCTGTTCACCTTTTTCATTGCTCACACTGGCTTTGATGAATGTTACATATTTATCCTCTGGAGTGAACTCAGGTGGCTACATGTATGCAAATTGGTAGAAAGTGTAATGCTTTTGACCTTTGGCTTCTGACCCTGCCCCACATATGAAAGTCATTCTTATATGATGGTTGATTAGTTGCCTATCAGATGGGTAGATGAGATACAGCAGAGCTCTTCACCCAGCTCCTGAAAAAAATAAAATAAAATCTGCTGGTATAAATAGCCTTTCTGCTGGGCAGATAGCCAGAAAGGGATGGAACAGAATGGGACAGTAAGTGTGCAATTTTTCTTCCTTCTGTGAATCCTTTCCCAATTTAATTGCTTGGGGGGGTTTAGAACAGGAAAGGAGTGAGGGAAAAAGATAAGATAATGGATAGAGAAGCCAGAGCTGATACTACTTGCAGATTTAAACATGCAAGATCCCTTTATTCTTGCAGTTTGGCACAAAATTAACTTAAAACATCCACAAACCTTTGGGAGAAAAAACTTAGTCAAAGTAAGGCAGAGTAGGAAACAGAAAAAAACCTGTAATGTCCAACTAATCAGATACCCTGAGACCCCAGTGTTGCCCAATCCTCTTTGCAAAAATTAAGCTGATGACTTTGACCTTTTTAGGGCCTTAATTTTACAGATGTAATGCCAGCACTTAATACTTTCCATGTGTAAGATTCAAAGCTGCTTAAAAAATGAGGGAAGTTGCAGCAATCCTTTATTACAGACAGACTCGCTAAGAGAAATGATTTAACAAAGCCATTAACAGTCACAAGGCTTTTCCATTCTGGGTATGCACAAAGTTAACATATCTTCCAGATTCCACTTACCTCATCCAAAGTTATCAAGTAGCTCAGGGAAAGTTCTTCACTAATGATGCTCTCCCCTCTAGCTTGCTGATCCTTTGCTCCCTATATGAAATCCCCTGATGTTTTTTCCCTGTCTCACAAAGGTATATCAGGCTATACAGCCTGTGTTCATCTGATGGGCTTCTCTATAGTGCATGAGTTACCCTTGGCTAATTGCTGGTCTCAGATAACAAACGCACAAAGCAGCATGTTTGGTTCATTAGAGGGACAGGATCAGCTGCAAAAGTCTCTTATGACAATGCATGAAGCATCATCAGATCTGACTAGGAGGTCTTATATTCAGGTAAGAGCCCAGACTGCAGTTTTTCAGTAAAAACAGTTGTTACCTACCGTGTACCACCTGGAGAGAAGTCCTCCAAGAAAGAGGGCTGTTAGCTTCTGGAAGAAACTGATGGATACAGTCAGGTATTGCAACTTCTTTAATGTTTGTATTTTCCAACCTGTGAGACCTGATGGGAGCAGAGCAGTCAGTGGTGAACCACAAGACAACCATATCAGAGATGTGGGGAACTGAATGCACTGATCACATGCTCATTACAGTAGCTCCCTGTAATGGTGTTTGACAGGAGGAGCCCTGATAAATTCCTTCCTATTAGCAGATCCCACTTCCTAGTTTTTTCCTTCCTTGCATTCTGTATTTGGAAGCATTAGACAAGGTATATCAGTACCTGGACCAGTGGGTGGTGTAAGGTTTAATCCATCAGAGATCAGAGCTGCATTTCAAAGTCTTTGCAGATTCTCTGTTGCTGCTTGTTCCATTTCCTCTGCACCTTTCTCCTGCCTAAAATGCTGAAAAGAAGCTTTCTCTGAAACTCTGATCACACAGCCTGTTTCCCCTAGTGGTACCTAGTGAAGAAATCTTCTCTTCTGTGTATCAAATTCAAAAGCAAAAGTGAGAGAGAAAATAACAGTCATTTTAAATAATAAGAAAAACCAATAGGAGATTAATTACCCCCACCTTCTTGTCTCCCTCATTCACATATTCTCTTCTTTAAAAATAATTTTCCAAAGTGAATTTCATGCTGGATCGACAGCCGTGCAAAGCAACATCCTCAGTTTGCATACCAAGTGGGAATAACTAATGTGTGGGAGTGCAGACTTTCACTCAGCAGTAGCAGCATGCCTTGGACTTAATATAGCTAGAAAGCTGTGAATATATGAAGGAGTAGGGTTATCTCCCTGCTCCATTCAGTGACAAAATCCTGAGTTCTTCTGAAGAGCAAGAATGAGAATAGAGGTGGCAACTTTACTCATTGATTTCTAAGGAGGTGACATATCAATGATTTCACTGTAGTAACTAAAAAGAATTTACACAATAAAATATACTTGTGGATGTCCTGGAACATGTCCTTCACAAAAAAAATCAAGGTTTTGCTACAAATCTTCTTGAAGTTCTTTTGTATTTGAAACTGGCAGATTTGAATTAATTACAAATATTGTTTATTTGTAAACATACTCTATGTGTTTAAAAAAGAGGAATGCTGCTAACTTGTGCCCTCACTTCCCTTTTTTTTTTTTTTTTTTTTTTTTTTTTTTCCTACTTCATAGTTCTTTCTATCTTCATGCAGTCTGCCTTTGTGATCGGTCTTCTAACTCACAATATTACTTATTACTTAAGGGCAGCAAGCAGGTGGAAGCCCTGGTATAAATATTTGCCTGCAGAAATTTAAAGTTAGCGGAAAGGTCTTGAGTCAGTAAAAACAAACAAAATATATTTAAAGTAGTATACAAAAGTGGGTGTGAGGCCACTTGAATTGCATACACCTAACATCCCAAGCAATTACTTTTGAGCATTTTCTCGATGTCATTTATCGGATGTCTCGTAACTGTGCAATATAGTTAAGGATATTTTTAGGACAAAGAGGGTTAATCAGTTACCATACAAATTGAATCTGAACTTTCTCCAAATCTCAAGCTGAACAGCTTTTCAGGTTCAGAAAGTTGCAATTAACCTCTTCATGTACTTTTTTTCTTCATTATCAATACACTTCCAAATGTCCAGGTTTCAGCAGATACCAGATTCAGGGAGCAGTATTAACCTCTGATAGGGTCTATTCTGGTGCTAAACTAAACAGAAGCAGGATGAATTGACTGTCTTCTCTTGAAAAATTATGCTTTGAGCATAATTTCATCCCTGTTTTCTAGAAGACTAGATATTTAAAATGAGATCAGGAGTGGATCCTGAATCTTGACTGTAACAGGGTATGAACAAAATCTAGAGCTAGTATCTAAGCAGCTGTACCATCATCTCTTGTTTTCTGCTGCCTACCAGTTAAGCTCATAGTATTATTTCCAAGCAGATAAGCAAATGTAGTTTTATCCTGAACTCATATGGTGCCCAACTTAAGAATATTGTCCACAAGTTCCTCATTGAGGGGGAAAAATTTGTTGTATCCAGAAGGTGTTAAGTGACAAGCTAATTCCAACATTGCCTGAAAAGCTTTGGCACCCTGGACTTTTTGTGATGAAAGTTCAGCCAAGGATGTGACATAGAGACAGCCCTAATAGTGTTGATGGATAGAGGAGATAAGACTGAGCCAAAGATCGACTATATTTCCAAGCATATTACAGAACTTGCCTGTTTGTCAGAGCCTGCTTGTACTAACCAAAAAACAGAAATTATAAACCCGTATACAGACAAAACCACAGAGTTTAGCAAAGCTGCTGAAAAGCTAAGGAAATGAAGAGGAGAGCTGCAATGAAGCCTGCTTAAGAATTATAATTGCAGTATGGTGGTGCACTGAGAGAGTGGAGATAGATGGATGCCTTAAACTGATGAGTGGGTGGACACAAAGGATGGAAGGTGCACGGGAAGGCATTCTAGAAGTCAGTTAAGTCAGTCTAATATTTTTCTTATCCTTTACTGGGGAAGATGTGATTATTTCAGCAGTCTAGGAGACATTTCCTCGCAGCTTGGCGTGATTTGGTGATTTTCCTCAAGATTTTTGCACTTTGCAAATGAAAAGAAAAAAAAAAAAAAGTGTGAGGTTTGAAGCCAGGAGGGCGGCTGTGGAAAGAATGATCTGCTTGCCTTAGATTCATAGATGCACCAAAATGAGTGGGAATAGGTGGAGGGTTTACAGCTAGAATATTGGAAGACAAGTTTATCATCTTCCCTCAACAGGTGTAAAGATGTCTTGCAATTTCCCCCTGACAAAACAGAAATGTCCATGTCCACCTTCCTAAGGACAGAGCTCCCTGTGAGGATTCCCTTCCTCTCACGTTGGCTCTAGCAGTCTGGATACTTGTCAAATCCCCAGCATGCAGCTTCCTGCATCTTGCACTCCATTATTATTGCTGATGCTAATCTCTGACCGCTGAACACGGGTCAGAACCAGGAGATAATTGCAGCTCCGATCCGCCAGCCACGGTCCTTTGTGAGTAGTTAATGAGTGTTCAGGAAAATAAAGCCGAAAGAAGAAAAGGGGGGTTGTGGTTTGCATACAGGGAGATAGAGAGTGAATAAGAGATGGAAGGAGGGGACAATTCACTTGGTGGGGGAAAAAGAATTAGGAAAAAAGAAATAATTTGCATAAAACTGCCACAGCCTTACTCCTGATCTGCCCAAGTGGATACAGCTAAGGCTGGCAAGAAGAGGACTAAACAAGAAGGATGTAGTGATGTCCCAGGTCTGTTTGCAGTGCTTTTTTTCTGGGTGGCATGAGATATGGAGGTCATTGTCTCCCCGACCAGTCAGGGGGTTACACCCACAAGACAAATATCCTTGTGCTCTTTGCTCCAAGTTATTTCCTCTCCTTCACTCTGCATCACACAGCCTGTGTGTATGAAGGTGCCCTTTAGAGATTGGCTATCTACTCCTAAAATTGACTTTAGCTCTCTTAGCTTGAGTGGCAGTGACCTGTAACTCTCTATCTGAATTACCAAACTTTATTCTCAGCTCTATCTTTGTATCACATACAGAGAGATCGTTTCGGGTGTCTGAAGGAAAAAGGTGACTTTTATCACATCTTTGCTAGGTCCTTAATCCAAACCAAAGGTAGCTGCATCTGGTGATCCATATGACACGACTCCTCATGAAGCTCCCAGAGAGCACATGTGTCCTCTCTTATGGAGGAGATGGCTTTAGCTGCTCCTGTGACACCTGTCACAGGGGTTACCTGGTGCATTATGGTGGCTCAGCAGTTTGGTGGTCTTGGGCATGTCTGGGTTTCTGGAAACCAGAAACCATCTCAATGAAGAGGAAGGAAATCTGCTTCTTGCAAATGAATTAGAGTCACTGGGGATGGAGTTTGAGGGGCAATAAATGATTGCAGTATGTGTTTGTGTCCATATGAGTCCCTTCTCCCTAACGACCATGGTAATGTGCTCGTAAAAAGATACGGTGCAAGGGGGACGTGACTGTTCAGGCTGATTAACATTTTATGGCAAAACTAAGTTCCATGACAAATGGCTGGCTTGGTGGGCTGTTTTTACAACTTCAAAAAGAGGTTGTAAGATCTTTAAGATCCTGAAAGTATGAGTTCCTTTTCTGTATTTTGTGTGACATTACGTGAATAATAACATTAGTTATTATGGACCCCTGAGGGGTCCTACAGCTCCCAGGAAGACACAAGATGGTGAAGGAGTTTTGGGGTGACTGAGGGGATTCGTAGCCAGAAATGGCACAGGAGAGCAGGGAACTGGGCTGACAGAAGTGCTTTCAACCATCTGAAAAGCATGAATAACATCCTGGGGCTTCTTGGACCTACTAACCAGAAAAGTAGATATTGAGTCCTATGTCTTGGACATACCCAGTCTCCCCCTACAGTCTGCTGTTTGCTTTCAGTGAAGGATTAACTGCTTTGCTTTCAGTCCAGACTCACAGGTATCATCGTTCTGTATTGCTTTGCATCCTGGAGATGTTTTTTTTCTGTTGTTTTGAATTACCTACACCTCTTTGTTTAGAAAGAGGTTAGGGTTTCCTCAGGGTGAAACATACCATGTGCACCTTTCCAGGCCTGGAACAGTCTGTGCAGTTTTACTCCAGCCCTAAAAGCTGTGGATCCAGATTTATGTCCAACAGTCATAGCTAAGAGATAAGGTATAAGCTGAAAAAAATGTGATGGTGGGAAAAAAAAAGTGTGTTTGAATCTGGCTGTGACTATACTCTAGAGAGCACTAGCCTTTCCAGCCCTGGGACTTCTGCAAATGTCCACATCGAGTGCCTGTTCCTCAGAGCTGTGGAGCAGGTTCAAACAGCAGGACTCTGCAGGGCAAGCAGCAGCTCCTGTTGTAAGGCAGAGAGCATTTATCCTATATGCTCTGTTTTGTCTCCGGTGATGGAAGGGCTCCATCTGGTTAGAAGTCTCAGTATATAACTGCTTATCATATAATGTCACTCGGAAGTCAATTTTTTTCTGAGTGGGGGAAGTGACAGGTATTGAATAGCCTAATGTCAAGAGAATAACAGGTTTTACGCCAAGAGATTTAGAAATGTGAGAGAAGTGGTTTTCAGGGCAGATCAATTCTGTAAGTGAATGTGGAGTGTTGTGCTGGAGAAGGGATACAAGCCCAGCTGCAGTGAAAACTCTCAAGGAAAAGTGTAGCAAAATAGACAAGACAGAGCCACGGATCTTACACATATTTATGTGTGCATATACTTATATATGAGTAATGAAGACCTTAATTCAGCACTCTGCCCTTATTCAGCCACGTACCTAAGCATGTGTCTCTTGATGCATACGCCAAAAACTCCTGTAACAGGACTTCCTGGAAGAGCTGGAAATACCTTTCTGGGCATTAGGAACAATTTTAAGCACATAAACAAGAGTGCATTAAATGGTGGACCACAGCTGTGAAATATACTTGAAAGGAATACCAAAAGTACATTGACTCCCTCTTGTTCTTACCTTGTCGATGACTCCAGCCAGAGCTTGGTAAACCATTAAGGAAAAATGCAATTACAAAACTGTGTGAGCTTCTCCTCCAGAGTATAAAATGGGCTCTTGTGGTTTCCTTCCCTTCAAAAATCCTCTTCTCTCATTGTGCTGTCTGGGAAGACAAGGGATGTAAGGTATTACTGGTACAAGGAAGTGAGTTGCTAACTCACTTGAGGACTCAAAAGAGTTTGCAATGAAGAGAATTAAGCTGAAAACTCCTCAAGTAGCTTTTCACACTGGAAATGCCCATCAGTTCACAAGAGATAAGCAGGAAGTGGTAAGGTGACAAATGTGGCCAAATGGGAATAAGCACTGCAGCTCACAAACAGAATATCTGGCATGACTTCACCCTCAAGTTCTATGATAAAATATGTATTTTTCTCATATAAATTCTGCTAGAGATGTGAGGAAATTGCTGTGTGCATGGGGGTATTCCAGAAGCTGTGGCAGAGGAAAGAAAAATAATAAAATTTCATTGAATAATGAAATTTCATTTGTTATTAATAATTTGCTCCATTTACCTTAATTTATCAAAGACTGAGTTAACCTTTTGGTTAATCCAGGGAACCTTAGCCCATTTCTAGACTCCTTTCAAACTCATGCAAATGTTGCAGACAGGATGGAACCGAAAGAAATTAAAATGGGAATGTTTTTCCAAGTTTTATCCCCTGTGCTACATACTTTATGCTGAGATGCCAAGATGAAATCCCCACTGTAGTTCTTAGTATCATGCTTTTACTTTCTCCCTTTATCAGCCAGCAGTGAAACAGTTAACAGTAGTGGCCCTTCTATTGCCAGAAAACCCTTGAAAGGGACAGGAGAGTTCACCTCTCTCTGAGCAGTAGTTTTGAGGTATACTTTTGCCACATGTTTCAGATGAGAAGCTTAAAATCTCACTCATGTGTTTCTCCCTCATTCAGATTGTGACAGCTCCACAGCCCTGTAGTTACGGTTCTCTGAACGTCTGAAACAATTGCCCAGAGGGCACCCACAAATGTTCTTGAATACTGTAATGGGCACCAAAGCCTTGGTAAAGCTGAATCCAGCCTTCAGTCCCTGCCTTGCAAATGACTGGTCTTCCATCATCTTTGTTGATGGGCTGTCTGAGGGTGTTAGTAAACACATAGGAGCCCAGACTCAAGTTCAAGACAGCAGGAGATGTCCTTGCATGGGCATGTTTGCCATTAGCTCCTGATTGAAAATCCTAGCATTGCAGAGCAGCACGCGTAAAATGAGCTGGCAGCCTTCCCCAGGCTGCATATGGTGGCTGGAGACAGGGTGCACTTGGTGAGAAATAGAAAAGCTATGATGATAGGGAATAACAGCAACTACTTCTGTTATGGGACTGTTATGTCCTGAACAGAAATGTGATTTTCATGAGTGCAGGATGAGTGGTGGGAATTTTTGGGTTGTCATAGCTGCAGCCTCATTCATCTCTTGTGAATGAGTGTGTGTAGCACTACATGTTTATCGATGGCTTGCTTCTGAGGAGGAGATGACCTTTTAGTTCCAAGCAGAAGCAATGAAGGTTGTGCCTGAAAAAGAAGTCCCATAGAGAAGTCACAACCGTGACACCCTTCTTGGCAGAGATGAGATTAAAATTTCTGGCTGTGACTTGGATCTTTCCTTCCAGGCAAAACAAATTTGTCTTTTCTGGAGGTGAAGAAAAGGCTACCACTCAAGGCATGGGGGCAGATGATATGAAGGCCAAGAGGTTTTCTAAGTAACAGCAACTAAAGCAGGGATAAAATGAAGGGAGGGAAGCAGTTGTGTATGTGGCACTGAAAGCAAGCAGGTAAATAGGATGTGTGGGACACAGAACTAAGTGGAAAAGCAGACCTGAAAACAATGAGCGAGAAAACTGCTATTCATTATGGCTTTTCCTACATTCAGGGAAATAGGCCTTGACACTGCCTTTTTTTGCAAATAATCAGGATTGTGCCAATGAGCTGACCTGATTCAACTTCAGGGCTGGAGTTCTCCATCTGTGAATACTGCTTAATTGCTCAATGCAAAGGAACAGCAGTGCCAAGGCCACCATTGAGGTCTCAGTCTCAACTCCACCATCTTGATCTCTGTTCTCCTGAAAGATTCATGGGAATGAAACAGCTGAGCTTAAGGTTTCTTGTATGAACCATATTCTGCTCTTTGCAAGCTTTAAGAAAACTGTGCTCGGTACCTAGAATGGCAATCGTGCTAGGAGAGGGTTCCACCACCTAGGTTTTTCTTGTTTCTATCAAGCTTTCTCTTCTCCTCAGCAAAGATCTTGCTTTCTTATTTGGCTGTGGTATTTGTTACCCCATGCTGTAATCTCCTGAGACTGCACTTTTTCAAGGCACCCTCTATAAGCAACTGAAGAATTAATT
Source organism: Phaethornis superciliosus (assembly GCA_023637945.1). Lineage (NCBI taxonomy): Eukaryota > Metazoa > Chordata > Aves > Apodiformes > Trochilidae > Phaethornis > Phaethornis superciliosus. The sequence continues at coordinate 81,012,961 of JAJQWJ010000001.1, read as the reverse complement.
TTGTGGCTTAAAGCAGTGTACTGCATGCTTCTCATATGAGGAGAGGGACATGTGCTTGAGAGATTGTGCTGTGTGCTTCTCTGGGACCTCTGCATATTATTCCCAGAAGACATGAAGGTCTTTGGTAGAAGCAGGTCCACATATTTCTAATGAAGAAGGACCTCAATGCTCCTTTGATAGTGTGGATTAGTCACAGAAAGCTGCTGCTTTAGTGCCAATCAGAACAATCTTCCCAGTGGTTGTGCCTTCCCTACCAGTACTATACTACTGCACCAGGAGGTACTTAGTGCCCATGTGAACCAGGACACTTACTTACACCTATGTAGGCAGGTGAGACACGAGACAATGCCATGACTGTGGACAAAGACTGAACCAGTACAAAAGATTTAGTGCTGCACTGAACAGTGTAAGAAATAACACATTTGGGGTTGGTACAAGGCTCCAGTGCTAGAAGCAAAATTAGATCACTGTTCACTGGCCCCTATCTATCTTTCTAGCCTCTTACCTGTTTATGATGGTCAAGAAGCCTCAGTGGAGCTACACAGGATGTGCACCTCATATCTAACCTATGTATATGTGAAGTCTAAGCCAGCAATAGCACTGAAAGATGGCCTTTCTGACAAGGAATAGCCTGCCATGCAAGTTCTGGGAAGTATGGTTAGAAAGAATGAAAGCCAGAAAGGATGCCCAAGCATTACAGCACACAGATTTGTGCTCAAGTCTGAGTTCATCCTTCCCTTTTGCAGTATTCAGCACACTGTGGAGCAGGATTCATATGCTTCATGTGAGGAGGCTCGAGTTCTGCAGCAGAAACCAGAAGTAAAAGGTTTATTACAGAGCAACCAATTGAAGACCTGATATCTTAAGTGCACTAACTCCAGCCTGGCCTGAACCAGCTTCTTTACTAACTCGAATGATTACATCCTGCTAGCCTTTGATGACAGAAAGAAAGAGACTATCTCTTTAAATAGAGGAGAAAATGATAGGGGTGAGGTGATCTGATTAGTCTGTAAGATGAGCGGAAATTAGTTATTTTCATCCTTAATCACCCACGGGATGGGCCAATTATCGAGCTGTTAGAGACCTATTAGATGGTGGGGAGCTCACCCTTCCTCACCTCCCTCCCATAACCCGGCATGAAATTATTGAAGTCACTCAATTTCACTCTCATTGAAACCCATGAAGGGAGACCTCACAGCTGAGCATGGGGTAGCTGCAGAGGCCTTTTTATAATTACTAGCAGTACACCAGCTTCCAGAAATTGGCTTATTGATTTCACCCAAACTGACTCCCTGAAAATGCAACCTTCAGGTTTGCAGGAACAATTCTATCTATCTGTTTGCCTGTAAGCCTATCTGCTTGTCTATCTATCCTCTTGTTTGACTAATCTGGGAGAGACAAGCAAACTTTTAACACCGCCTGTCTAATCAATGCAGCTTGTTTATCTGCTCTTGAACAAACTTTAATTTTACACGTGTATTTGCTAATGTATTCAATGAGTGTAGCTTATGAGCAAATGGCAGTCTGTGGATTCCCCACTAATTGGATTTCCAAAGTGTATTTGTTATTTGGTATTGCTGTGATGAAAGACGATTGGTCAGATCCATTCACGTAGTATTGGCCTCCTCCTTCCCTGCCTCTGACTAAGTATAACTAACAAAATGAAGAAGGCATATGTAGAGGCACTGCACTTTGGGAGAGGGGTTGAATGATTTGGGGACTGAGAAGGAGTGAAATTAGTGTTGATTTTTCTTTCATGGGAAATGAATTTAAAGTTAAAGACCTGCCACCAGGAAAAAAAGAAGTTGTTACGTGCTGGGGTAGAAGTTGAAATAATATTTTCCCATAGCACTTGCAGGAAGTAATCATCAGAGCTGATGGCATATTATGGGTAGCAAAGCTGTGGCTCTGTCCTTGCCCAGCTTGCCTAGCCACACACGTTTCACAACCTTTAACAGAGTGTTGTGCTGCAGAGGATGTAGTCCTGTGCTCTTATCTGTTCTGCCTGACTGCATTTCTGCCAGGCTTCCACCTGGGGGGTTGTAAACTCTGTTCCCGCTTGGAGCTCTGTTGCTATGCAGGGTGAAGGGTGTGAATTTTGAAAGGAACTAATGGTATCTTACAGGATGGTTGTTATTGCCTCCAGGCTGGTTTCAGGAGGAGTTAGAATCCTGCATGTTGGCTGCTGAATAGTTTTGAAAACCCCAGTATGTGTCTAGCTGAATCTTTTGTCCTTTCAGTTGCAGGCCCATATTCCTCAGGTACTCGCAGTGTTTGGCATGGCAACATTTTCAAATGCATTTGTTGCATATGTTGAACTTTTGCCTCTGTCTCTTGCTTGCCATATCCATTGTCAGAAAAAAAATAATTCTGAATTGCTGAGTTAATTGTTCAGTTATATAAATTTATCTGCCTCTTCCCACTGAAGATACTCTAGATTATTTCAGTCAACTGTGGATTACTAAAGACCTGCAGCAACTGTGGCTTACTGGAGAGGCAGCTTAAACTGATGTGGATGTTGTCCGATGGCTCTAAGATGACAGCGTTCAAGCAGCTGAATTGAGCCCCCCCGTTCCCAGTAGATTCTGTAGGAAAAGACAGCATGAGATTTCCCTGTGTATCTTCTGTACCTTCCAGCACTGCAGCAGGCAACCCGGAGGCCCCTCCTGCAAGCCTCCCCCTTCATCACAGGAGCGTGACGCCATTTCTCTGCAAACTGGCAGCAGCGTGTCAAGGGAGACAGAAAAGTAGCTAGAAAGATGAAGGGATTAAGCCAAAAGTAAGCCTCTGACTCTTTTTAGAAATAAGAAGATTAGTCCTAGTTTGATTCAGAGTGCATGTCCTTTACTGGATCCAGCTGGAGCAGTGGAAGAGGTTGCCTACCCTCTACAGCCAGCTATGCCACACAGATGTTAGTGTGAGTGGTTTGCCAAAGCAGTGCCCATCAAATGATCCTGCTTGGCTCTAGTCTGCTTTGTTTCAACTGCTGTGGGTTAGGGAATTTCACTGGCAGGTCTGAGGAGGCAGGGCTGTCCCCTGTGCATTTAATAACAGGCAGCTCTGCAGGCCCTGCAGACAGTAACATCTTCAAGTAAGTCCAGCAGACATTTGGTCTGTCTTGCACCTTCAGTCACCAGATGATAGCTCAGTGATTCACAGACCTACTGATACTGTGCAAAGGCTGTAGCCTATTTTGTAGACCTCAGGATAAATGCTTACATTATGTGCAAAAAAAAAAATGAAATCAAGAGAACTTTGTGGTTCATTATTTTTAGATGCAGGGTCAAAAAAACCCTGGGCAAATTCTGCAAAATATTTGTGCAGCAAATCTGCTTATTATTTTAATACACATTGTCAGAGACACTGCCAAGGGCAGACTTGAATCTGGGTAATCCTGCACCCTTTACCTGAGACCATGGTTCTGCTTTTAGTGCAGCTATTCTTTGAGATATTTAAAGAAGAGAAGTTAGTTTCCCTTTTAGCAGCCTTTTGGCAGGTTTTTATCACAATCATACCAATGCCCTCTGAAGAACTGTGTGCTGCCTTCAGGGTGGTGCCTGCATAACTGAGATGAGAATTACCCTGTCTGCTTTTAGCTGCATCTTATCTCTGTAAGGGAGACAAGGAGATCACTCTTGGCTTCTTCTACCATCTTTGCTTAGTCTTCTGTTAATTTACAGTTTCTGTTCTTTTGAAAAATATATTCTACTCTGGATTTGCAAAGTGGTGAATGGACAGAAGCAGAACTACCACAGCAGGTGTTTATGGACACAAAATGGAAGACCAGGCTTGTTTAAACCAGTCTTGTGTTGCACAGTGCATTTTCTAGCTGTTTCATGCTGCTCTGCCTTCACTCCAGGCATCTCTATAGTGGGGTAGCTAATGTACTGTGTATAGTACATTGGGCAAACAAGCACAGGGCTAGTTGTAATGATCTGCTACCATCTGTAGAAAGCATTTAGGTACTGTGGTTTTGGGTAGCCTGTAAGCATATGGTAAATACTGTTACTCGGTTTTGGAAGTGGTTTGATTGAGCTGGCTGTTGCCATTGCAGTCAGTTCCTGTGCTGTTAGTTCATCTTTCTTCCTGTGGCAAAGCCCTGATCCACAATTGGCAGGAGCTTCTTACCCCTCCTTGTTCCAGTTCTTCGAGCAGGGAAGTCAGGATCTAGGGAGCCCTTTCTCCATGTTCACATCAGTTTGGTGGCTTCTCCTTGCTCTCCCACCTGATCCTACCTGGACCAGACTCCCAGACATGAAATTTTGGTCCTTTCTATCTCCCTGCTTCTGGATTTAGTGTCTACCTCCCTCAGCTTACTTGCTGAGAAGTGCCCTAATTCAAGGGCATCATATCCTTGACCCAGACTAAACAGATGGCATCTCTCTATGTGACATTCAGGCAAGAATTTCCTGCACAGACTGAAGGAGAGCCTCAGACAGGTCTGTTCCCCTTCATTAGCTTTGCCTGACACTGCATTCCAAGTCATGGGGCACAGGAATCATTGCGTGGCTGTGCCGAGCTGTACACCTATCTATTTGAGGCCTGGATCTGGCCCTGGCAACACCCTTGGCTGGCTTTGTCTGTCCTTATAGACAGATCCCACAAGGCTGGGTCTTCTAAGATCCACAGTTTAGTCACAGAGAGCTGACATGATGCAGAGAGTGATTTGTCATGTCCATGCTGGCAAGTTATTGCCAGCAATTGCATCCAAACACAATAAATTGCTAGACTGTGGGCTGTTGATGGTGGAAATACCATGGCTGTCATTGCAGCACAGGCACAGACTTCACAGCTTTTCACCCCAGACAGGATTTTGAGCTGGGTATCTAATGGGCTTCAAATTCTGTACGACCAAACTCTCCGTTAGTATAACCTTTTCGTCTTACACCTCGGGAAAACTTTGCCTCTTGTTCTTTCTGAGAAAAGAGCTTGAAAAGGAAGAGTCTTATGGGGAGGGAAAGGTGGAATTGTCATTTGGAGTATAAAAAGCATACAATGGGTATCTTTCAAAACAATTCAGTATTAGAGGAAAGAAGAGCTGAATCAAAGGCAACTGCTGCCCTGCTTCCATGCCCGAAAAAGGTTGAGAAGGAAACGTTCATAACCCAGAGCTTGTGTTTGTTTAAGAGTAGTCTGGGGTTTACCTAACTTATTACAGCTTTAGAGCACAGCACAGTAGCAGTATCAGCAGCAAGGACATGAAAAAATATTAGATCCAGGCAAATAGAATGTGTCAATCCAAAGCAGTAACAACTGTAAAGCTTATCAATTTATTTTTTGAGAGGTAGGAGGGGAATATATATATATATATTGAGCAAACCCTCACCCTTTTCCCAGTAAACCATGGCTTTGTACAGTATATTGTCACAGAAGCTTTGATGAACAGAAGTTTGGGTACATGCTCATTTCCATGTAACAGGAGTATTTTTGAAACTTCTTTCAAACTCCTCTGGTTCTGTGATCCTGGGTATTCAGACCTTGTTCCAAAGTCCACTACAGATGACCTTGCAATTTATGTCCATGAGATAAGGATAAGGCTTATATGTTCTTACGTTGGCTTTTGTACTCTAGCACATCAGAGATTTTACTTTAGAACGATCTGCAGCATCAGAACCTTTCCTTCTAGAATAATTAACAGAAAAATTTTCTCCATGAGGAAAACTGATATATGACTCTCATGGGAGATGATGTTCTCTGAAGTAAGCTGGAGAAAGATAGATGCTTGGCTGGACATCACTGACATTTTTCAAGTATGCATGGTTTCAGGTGAATTTAGTGTTGTGAATGGGCCCAAACAGGACTGTGAAGTCTCATGGACCCATATTACCATCTACTAAGTTTTGTATGAGCAAACTTTCCTTTATCCAGACCTAGTCCCAGTAATAGGCCTTTTTTCTCCACATCTTGGTTTTTAGGCTAAAGAAGACATTCTGTCCTTTCAGCTTCTATTCAGTTTTACAAAACATATGACAGTATAACAACAATGACTTCAAGAGGGTTGCTTGTAACTGACTCCTGGTTTTAGTGAGGGGTGATGCAGATGATCTGAGCAGAGCAAATGTCAGCAAACCCAAGCTGGATCCTTGATTTCATCACTCATCTGTAATGTGATCTTGGATGAGGCCTTTATTTTCTATGTTATTCATTCCATATGTCTGTAGCTAACGGTCCTTCCCATGGCCAAATAACCCTTGAAATGTTGTGTACCCTCAGTGTACTAAATATTATTTATTAAGCACCAAAGGGTACCTAACTCCATGGAGATATTTTATCAGTTGTAGATGAATTTTGTCACCAGTTGTATTGTATTGCCCAGTGCCCAAGCACTCTGCTTCCACGCTGTTATCCAGAAAGCAGTCATCACCCCCTTTAAAACCCAGTCCCTGGGGGAGCAGCCCTCCAGTGCTGCAGAGAGTATCTCAGGCAGCTCTTCCAGCTGGTGGCTTCCCTGTCCCAAAGGACAATCACTTCTGTCTTTCCCCAAGTCCTTCAGCAATTTTTAATATTCTCCCCATCGCTCAGCTTTTTCTTGTTTTTATAGAGCTTCTTTTTTTTTTTTTTTTTTTTTTTTTTTAAAAAAAAAAAACCAACACTGCATTAAAAGGGAGAACGTAAAACTAAATGAAAAATGTGTCAGGACTGCAAGAAGCCAGCACAAGTTGCCTGTCCCAGTATGACTGCCCTCTCTGTGCACTGGTAAATTAATTTCTTGGCAGTCAGTCCCTTTGGGTGAGCTATGGGAGGCCTGCCCAGTGACCTCTGATATGCTTCTCTATCCTCCATTACCTTGGTCACCTTAGTCAATGGGAGAGGAAAGAGGGGGATGACATGGCTGGATCTACTGAGGATTCAGGCAGATGAAGACCTCTTCCACTCAAACTGTGGGGACCGGAGCTTGGAAAAGGCAACTGAAGAGCAGAGGGAGAAGCATCAGTCTGGGGCAAGTGCTTTGTGGCTGAGATAAACTGACTGCGAGGCTTCAAGTTGTCATGTGGAGGAAGACCCCAGTATCACTGTGTAAGATAGAGCTCTGCTGGCCCTGTTGAGCAGTCTCATTTCATTCTTTAAAGAGCATTCTAACCAGACACAGACAAGGTAATACCTCCTGCTTGTTTCTTAATCATTGTGCCGTACTTCACCCCATTACTGTAATTTGTGTTCTGTCTGCCAGCCCTCCCCCTTCACCTTCCCAGAGTGAAGTTTTAACCCACCAACATTTTCACCTTCCTGGGAAGCCCTTCCACCTCAAAATTTAAGCCAAATAACCTTTTCAAACTCCTTTTTAAGCTTCCTTACCTCCCAGCTAGATTCCTCTCTTAAAAATCTCCCACATATAGATGCCATTTTTTTTCCACCGAGAGCCAAGCCCCTTCCAGTTCTTTCTGCTACCCATTAAAAGAGGATTTCTTTATCTTCCAAAAACTGCATTTCTGATGCTGGAACCCTGGGGTTCCAATCTCTGCTTTCCATAGGCTTTGCAGTTTATCTGCCTGATTTCAAAGACTACAACATGAAGTTGTTTTCAATGGTACAGTAATGATGTGTCTCTCCTTGTATCTAGGAAATAGGTCTATAGGGTAAGCTATATGTTTAGGCAATTGCATTTTCAACAGGGACCCTAGATCCTTAGCTTTCCATGCTTATCAATAGAGGGAAGGCCCATACCTTTTCTTCATAGGTATGATCAGGGATGGGAGTGAGTAAGAGACGCAAGGGAAGAGGCTGAACAAAGGTTTACAAAAATTATTAGCTTTTCTGCCCTCTCTTGGCAGAGGTGTCAACCCTCTCTATCAGAGCTCAGCCGTGAGAATAGTTGATTTCTCACCACAATGACAGAGGTGGAAGCAAACAACAGCCTGGGGACAGGAAAGTGTAGATGAGGGCAAAGTAGGGCAGCAATATGGTTTTACAGCTGGCCCAAGTTTCTGTTTCACCAGCAGCCTATCTGCTTTGGGATATTCCTACCCCCTTCCTTTTCTTCCAACCTCTCTTTTCTTCACCTCTGCTCTTACCAGAGGCTTCTGTCCATCTTTGTTACACTGAGTAAAGGGGCAATACAACATATACAACCAAGGCAGCAGAAATCTCTGGTGGGGTAGTGGGACCTTTTAAAATGCTAATAGAAAGCTTTTAACTAGTACCCACCTAAAAGACCTAGTTAGCAAGGCTCATCCTGGATTTATCAGAGCTGCAGGCTCATTCTGAACACTATTGCAGCAAAAGTTATTTTCAGGCTTGGGGTTGGTGCCATGCATTGTGTCCTGTCAGATGGGTGAGCATCCCAGGCTGCCAGGAGCTATGAGGAATAGTAAGTTGCTGCTCTGTGCCTTTTCAAGCTCAGGCTCCTGCCCTGCTGAGATGGGATGTACAATTTGCTCAGCAGCTGAGGATTCATCGTAGGGTTTTTTGAAAAGTCTCACTGCAATTAGTATGGCAAATTGAAGCCTCCCAGGAGGATACACAGCATCACGCTCACCAGCAACAAGATCTCAGCTCCTCAATACAGAAGGAACATCATTTAATGTATTAAATATTTAATTAATGAACTGAAGCTTTAATGAGGTGATGATGAAGACACCAAACAAGATACTGGGACAGGAATACCCCACCCCAGAGATAACAAACAGTTAGCTACTCTTCTCCCAGTAGTATTTTTGCCACTGGCAACATTTCTGCCTGGGGAAGCACTCAGTACCTTTAGGTTTCATTCTGCCTAGCTGAAGGGAATTGCACAAGTGGGATACATCCCTGATGTGGGATGGAAAGCTCCTTTATTGCTTCTTTTATTGAGCTGGAATACATGAAGAAGCTTTGGCTGGGTAGGGCAGGAGTGCTATAGTATCTCTGCTGCATATGTCAGCATAGGAACAGCTCACACAGAGATAAGAAGAGATGGCATTAAAAAAAAAAAGTGAGTAGACCTCCTCTATTTGGCAGTATTCAGTGTGAGAGTGCTCATTTTGCCCTCTTCAGATGGGGTGCTGTTAAGATTGTACCTGAGTACTGGCCTTGGGGTGGGCTGAGAGGCATTGAGGACCTACAGTCTTCTTCAGGCTGGAGGTACTGAAAAAAGAGGCCATAGGGAATTCTGGTGACGTGACAGAAGGATCTGAGAGCCGAGAAACTTCCCACCATTTCCTCTCTGTACAAGAATTGCTTTAGCTGATCAGCCCCTGTTATGGGAACCTTGGGATTTGGAAAGGAATAATAAAAGATTAATCGAGAAACTCCTGAATGAATTCAATAAAAATGACATATGGAGCATGCACCGTGATGTTTTTATGATTAGGCTGGCAGATAATTGGAGTGAGCAGATTCTGCCCCACGCTTGGTCAGGTCTGGTGTCTCAGAGATCCTTCTGGTTTCAGTGTTTTCTCACAAAGAAAAAAATACAGAGGAAAAGGGGAAGAGTAATAAAGAAGGAGGCAGACCAAAAGCTCCTCTGCTCACTACAGAGAGAAAGCTGTGAGAAAGTTGCTGTTTAAAATGCATTTCAGTTTCCAGAATACAGTCCTCCATGCCAGAGGTTTGGGCTCAACTCACTTATCAGGAACCTTGAGACCTGGGTTTGGGCTTGGGATCAGGAACTTTCTTGATGTACAGCCGTTTTCTTCTTGCTTCCAACTGGTATTGGCTGTAGCCAGGCCCAGCCTCCTTGTTAAAGGACAACATTTAACACACCCTCCCCCCACACGCATCCCAACCTCAACAGTTGCAGATTCCTTCTCAAGAACAGCATCTCTAAGCCAGTACCTCATTTCAGAGCTAAGTCCTCTTTCCCCTGGGCATCACAGCACATTTTGCTTCTCTGCTGCTCTGCTTTGACATCCCTCTGCCCAACTCTTCTCCAGTCCTCTCTAACCTAATGAGCTTAATTTTGATTCAAGGCCCATCACAGCCTCCCTGACTAGACACAGCAGGCCAGCTCTATCCCCTGGCCACTTCTCTGTGCTGGCACCACTCATGCACTTGTCAAATTTGCAGAAGAGCATCTTTCTGCCTTCTTCCAGTATCTGCAAAGGCCCCTCTGTATTCTGCCCTCAAGTCCATCTTTATTGCAATACATATTCCTCACCACCCTCAAAAAAACCCAAGCCAATATGACCACCCCAAACCAAAAGTGTAAGATAACTGCTAGGCACTCAGAGTACAGAGGGTCTGCCTGTTGCATGGTCTCATTGCCTCCTTCTCCCCTGTCTGTCTCTAGCCACCCACTCTTTTGCCTTATATTTAGATTTTCCTTTAGGCAAAGACTGTCTTTTTGTTCTCTGCTTGTACAGCTTCAGGTGGAACGGGACCTCACTCCATACTTGATGGATCAGAGAGTGTTGCAGCTTTTGTGATAATAAGTGATAATAAAAAGTATTGACTGGCTCACAGCATGAAGCTATGGTGAAGTGATGGAAGGTTATATTACACCTTTTATTGTAGCAAGACAAAAGAGAGGGGGAGAGACGCAAGAACATGTGAAGTTAGTTAGTTTCTTTTTTTTTTTTTTTTTTTTGGGGGGGGGGGGGGCACCTTCTTTTTTTAGCAGATTTAGAAACAGCCTATGGATGACAGGTCCATGTTATAGCCCAGGGTGTTATTTCAAGATGGATAGAAATAACCTCCCTGGCTAAATTAGAGTATGGGTGAACTTCATGAATGCTAATGTGGGTTAACTGCTTATTTACATAGCTTCTCAGCTGAACTTACACAGACTACCTTTAACTTCAGTGCTACAGCATGTGAAATCAAACTAGTTCATGTATGTCCATGCTTTCTGCAATTAAACTACAGTAAGATGAATGCTGTGTGAAAGAGAAGAGGAGCCTTTACCAAGTCTTTTAGCTTCCAGAAGTTTCCCAGGAATGAGATTTCCAATGGAAATTATTCTCCAAGGAAAACACCATTTTCTTTACTCTCCTAAATAAAACACAACAACATTTGGCAGCTTTAAAAAGTTAGAATCTGAATAGAATGTTTTGACTTGGATTGGTTCAAACATATGCACTTGCAGAAATGAATCAAAGCATTCCACTGTACATTTGTTTGAGATGAAGCAGCACCTGTTCATGGGGCTGTGGTGCCCCATGGGAGTTGTGGTTTGGATGCCTTGTGCACATGACCCTCTCTTGGACCGGTCTGCTTGTCTGAAGCATGTTTCTAAAAACACACTGCAGATGCACTCTGACTGAGCTGAAAGTGCAGGGTGAAAGAGAGTAGCCAGACATTATCAAAGACCAATTTCAGCACAGCCAAAAACAAAACTGTGAAGTATTCAGTATAACATCCCAAAACAAAATGTTTCGTTTCAGGAAATGTCAAAAGATATTGTTTGGATTGGTGCAATGGAAAAAACTAATGTATTTCCAGTTGTGGGGGTTTTTTTGTTTGTTTGTTTGTGTTTTTTTTTTTAAATTTCCTTTGGAAAATATGTTTTAGCTAAGCTTTTCATGCTCACAGATCATGGTGTTTCTCATGGGCTCAACCACCCAGTTCTAGTCGTAACTAGCATAAAAGCTCAGTTTCACAGTAGGTATCATAGGATGATTCAGTCTCAAGCACTGCAGGGGTGGAGCTAACCCAATGATGAGTGGCACAATTAGTTACTTTTATCCTCATTGCGTGAGAATATATGTTTCTTCATTTTTTTTTTCCTTTTTTCTTTTTGCTTTCTGAGAAATATTTTTTTTGCTGGAATTTGAAAATTATGATGGACAGAGAACAGACCTACTTGTTTTATGAAGAGTGTAATCCCGGCTTTTTCATAGAGTTCTCGTTAATTAAAAAGAAGAAAACTTCTTCCTTTAGTAAAATGTCTTTGGAGGGAAAAAAAAATCTTTCCCTCCTTCTGTCTGCAGTGCTACCACCTCCAGATTGGTGCACCTACTGTTAAGCAACAGAGCACAGCACAGCTGCACATTAGTGGAGCAGCAAAAACTAGCATCTTCCTCAAGCTGACATTGCAGGAGAGGTTTAGAGAAAGATGAATTATTAACCCTGGAATTTGCCTGGGATGTGTAGGATAAAATATGGGGAGGGAAAGCAAGACAGGAGATCATAAATGATAGCAAGTGGGCAAGGCCTAAATTACGTTTTTTATCTGAAGTAAGATACCTTTCCTGGGATCCCTTAGAGACACGGTCACACATGGGGGCAGCTCTGTGCATACTGAGCGGGGCTGCTCTGAGCCTGTGGTTAGAATGCACCTATTTAATCCTCTGAAGCTGCTGGATTATGGTACAGACCTCTGATTTATTTTGTCTGTTTGGGCTGTGTACACACTGTGTAAAGGAATTTGGAGCTAATCTTTGCCATCATTATAATTAATTAGATGCTATTCTCCAGCATGTAATGGTGGCGATAGAGTTCTTACATGGATCTGTGTGTTCCTTGCATACTCTGCTGCAAGAAGAGATCTGCTGGGGAGATACTTGTTAATTAATTGTTTAGTTCATCAAAACACCACAGTGGGCTAAGTTCAGCCCTAGTGTTACGCTGTTGATTTTAGCTGCCTGGCACCCAGTGAAGGATTTGCCCCTGAATTTTTTTTTCTGTTCATTTACCTTCTAATGTTTTTTTGGATTGTACTGCAACTGGCAGCTAAATGTGCATTTGTCCACATGGGCAAGAATGAGGCATGAAGGGAAGGCCATCAGACAGCTATGTGCTAGGCTATTAGTTCAGCTGTGTTATTTTTCTCTGATGAGAGCTTCAGAGGGAAGGAAGGATGGAGGGAAGGAAAGAGCTTTTGAAGACATAGAACACCAAACTGATGAAGAATGAATTAATAAGGCTGATTCCTTGTCATATATGTCATTCACTGTAGCACTCTGGTAAGCAGGTATTCATATGCCTATGATTGATCTGTATCTGGCTGAGCAAGTGTCCCATTTGCCTGTGCATGTGTGGGCTGCAGCCAGGAATACCTGGAACATGGTCCTGTTGCTGAGTGCATTTGGTGGTGCATGAAGCCTGTTGTGCAGAGCACGAGTAACTTGTATTGTACGTGTGGCTTCAGGCCTGCATGCCTGGAGTTGTCTGAGCCTGTGGAAATGGCTGCATGTCCAGGGAAGCTGTTATTCACACTTGAGCTTCTGATAATAGTTGTCAGTGTGAAAGTCTGGGTTTCTACTATCTCCATTTAGGGTGTCCCTCTGAGTGTCTGGTAACCTGTGTGCCTATGCAGGCTGTGTGTAGAGGGGTACTACAGGGAGTAATTTTATTGCTGTATATGTGTGATGGGTGTGTTGTGCCCAGTATTCCTGTGACTACACGCTGTTCTTTGTGTCATTTCATGTGGAAGAGATCTATCTCTCTTCCTCTCTTTCTTTGTCTCTCTCTTTCTCTCTCTCCTCTGTTTCTTTCTCTTTCTCTTCTGTTTTTTCCTTCTCCCTTCCCCTTTTTCTTGGTCCCTTTCTCTCTCTCTTTCTCTCATTCTCTCTCTTTCTCTCTCATTCTTTCCTTCTGTCTTTTTGTCTGTCTGTCTTTGTTGATGTCTTTCTATTGCACATATGTTCTTTAATTTGCATATATGTTCTTTAGTTACCCTTGGCTTCTCATCTTCTGCCTGTTTCCTGTGGCTCACATACTGGCAACTTCTAGTTGCTTGTCTATAGCCAGTTATGGTTGAATTTTCTTCCAAGAATGTGAACCTTTGTGGTAGACTGACAGAAAAGCACAGTGTGTGTATCAGTAGAAGGATTTGTCTTGCCTAGGTTCAAATATGAGTGGAACATCAGCAGACACAAGGTACCAGCTCTCAGGAGAATTCAGACACACACCACCATGGATTATTTCGTGCCTACAGAGCTTTGAAGCTTTTGAATAAGTAACTTTTCCTAGCAGGCAGACATCTGCAATAGGGCAGTTGTCTTAGACATGAGTGGATTTAGGCTAAGACTTCAATAGATTTAGGCTAGGGTTGAGCCCAGCCCCTAAGTCTTGTCTGCCTCTTCTCCACAGCATACTGTGAAGGCATTTGTTCTAACGCTGAGTCTCACAAGGATGTGTTCTTCATTCAAATTTCCCATCAGTTCAGGGGCAGCAGTACTGGCACATGTATTGCGAAGCTGTAACTGAGGGTGCACTGCAACTTTCCAAGAAAGGGCAGCACAATTACCTGTTTCTACAAAGAGAGCTGAGAGAGGGAAAAAAAAAGGAAAGAAAAGGAAAGACAGAGAAGTCTTGTTCCTTTATGTTCTGAGTTCTTTGTAGTTTTCTTTGCAAAGGTCAAAGAGTTGTCTCAAGAAATGGAAAATTATCTGAATCCTTTAAACTCTAGGCCTTTTTCTTCTTAAAGCGGCCTAATTCCAGGGAGCTTAAAGTCTAACAAGGGATTTGATCCTACCTCAATCTTGCTCTTTCTTTCGTTCTCACAGCAGGTCTGATGGCATTCAGATTGCTCATTTGTATTTTCTTTTGTGAGACAAAGCACTTTGGTTTCTCTGAGCTCTTCCACCTGTCATATGTGTTCTTTCCTCTGCCTGTCTGGAAGACAACACTGCTAGAGAGGTAGCTGAAGGGAGCAATCCTTTCACTTTAATTATAAGAAAAGAGATTGGAAAAAATGTATTGAGTTAAGCTTTCTTTGAACACCCCTGAGATGTGAAGATGTGATGTCTGAGGTTGCTGACCAATCCAGTGTGCCTCTGCTACTGCATGAGGTGCTGTGGCTCTTCTCCCTGTAATGGCCATAGTCCTCTTGGTAGGACTTACACTATGCTTCAGCAGGGGCAACTGGTTTCCTTTTGCCCATGAGGCTTAGGGTTCCCACCAGTAAAAATCTCTAACTTAGTGCCTTTCCACTGATCATCACCTCCATGTAGTTGACAGGCTTGTTTGCCCATGGTCATAACAAAGCTAACAAGATGCTAAATAGCCAAGATATCTGGGTTCCTGGGGTCCTTCCCAGATGCTTGGTAAGAAAAGAAAAATGTGAAAGACTTTTTTTTTTCTCTTATCTTTACACTGAATCAGTCCCCAGAGCCATGAGAATGCTCAACCTTGCAAACAGAGACAGGCAAAACTCTTTAATAAGCAGTAAAAGAGTTGGGGCAGGGCCCTCAATGGGGAATGAAATGAAGAGCCAAAACTGTGGTTATGTTTGCCCCAAATATGGCGGAGTTTTAGCAAAAAACCTCCAAAACCTCACCACACTAAAAGCCAAAGAAACACAGGGAGAAAAAAGATAAGAAGAATTGTTGTAAATGTCAAAGCATCTTCTTTTTGACTGTACTATTTCATTTCTGATACACTCAAATATTAAATTTTGACATTCTTTTCACAGAAATAGCTTTTTTTTTTTTTTAAATAGTGTTAACACTGACCTAAATTAAAAAAAAAAAAAAAAAAAAAATTAGGCAGTGGTTTGAATAATACAGAAAAGAAATAAAACATTCCATCCACACATCTTCCGGTATGCTAGCCCCAAACTGAGTCAACCCAAATACAGTGTTTGTGTTTTATTTTTTTGTCAATGAAAACCTTTGCAAAGTTTTGTTTCAGTTTGAATGCAACCTATTTTTCTTACTGGGTTTTCACTGAGATACTGCAACAGACAAGCCAAATTCCTCTTTGGTCCATTTGGCCCCTACCTGCTCCACGTTCTCACTTGAGAAATAAGAGATGGGGAAAAGAGAGTATGCTGAAAGTATCAGACTTGAGAGGTACCAGCTCACAGTTCCAAATTCTCTTTACTCATTCCTGAGGTATGTATGTCCATGATGATATAGGGCCTATTAGGAAAAGTCTGTATCCTCAAGACATTTTTTCTGTAAGTGACACGCTGTCTCCAGTATTTTTATAGGATAGCACTAATTTTTCATAATGAGACACAGTAGGCTCCAGCCCTTTAATAGACTTGTCAAGTCCTATGTTTCAGGATGAAATTAGCTCATTTGGTTTCTGTCTCTCACTCCCCTGTTGTGGTGCTGCTAAGATGCAGATGTGCAGTGCCATGATCCTCTGCTGCTCCAGAAGGATGTAGCCAGGAGGTCTGGCTAGTGCTGCCAGGAAGTCAAGGACACCACACAGCTGCTGGGGTCCTGCAAACATCACAGTATATGCAGCTGCAAAATGACCCAGAATCCCCTGTCCATGTCACTCATACTCCTTTATCATGTCACCCAGTGCCTGCATATCTGTGGGAGTCCTGTGTGCTGGCTCAGCACATGGATGGGAGAGGAAGCCCCTTAGCTTGGGGCGTTGCACTGTTTTCTCCAGTGTTAGAGAGGGTCTCTTGCTGTTTTTCTCTCCTATGGATGTCCCCTGCAGAACTGCCTGCTCCCACCATCTCTCCTCCTTGAGGCAGAACCTCCCCAGCACATAATCGGGTGGGCCAGAGAAGGGCTTCACATCTCCTCTCCTCTGCTGTGGTGGATTTACTCCTGCCAGCAATGAGGACTCAGTGACAACTAGTGTGTAAGGCCTTGACAACCTGGAGACCAGGATCAAACTATTTGCAGGCAAGCAGATTGCTTGGAGGAAAAGTGCAAGACCAAGGGTGGGAAGGGACTTGTCACAAGCTCTAGAGTGCCACCACAACAAACAGCTGGCGGTGGAAGTGTTATGGCTGAGAAGCTGACTGCTTTCCTGATACCAAGAAGCTTGTTGTCATAAAATCCCATAACTTTTAGAAGGAATAATTCTAAAGGAAAAAATATTACTGGTATGTCACTATCACACTGCAGGCTGGCCTGAGAGTGGCATTCCTCAGCAGAGTACGTGACACCTACCATTAGTAATTCACAGCAGCAGTGCTCCTGAGAAACTCAAGCTCAAGCAGGCAGGAAGTGGACAAGGTAAGTTTGCCCTTCCCAGCTCTACAGGGATTTGCTGTTCATGCCTTCAGGTCTCTTCATCTCTGGGAGGGGTGGTTTGAGAGATTCTCGCCTAACAACATAGAATATTCTGAGATGAAGAAAAGGGGAGGGGGCCTACAGGACAGCTGGAGAGGGTCTTTTTGCAAGGGCTTGTAGTGATAGGACAAGGGGGAATGATTTCAGATGCAAAGACAGTAGTTTTAGATTGGATATTGGGAAGAAATTCTTCACTGTGAAGATGATGAGACACTGATACAAGTTGCCCAGAGCAGCTGTGGCTGCCCCATCCCTGGAAGTGTTGAAGGCCAGGTTGGATGGGGCTTGGAGCAGCCTGGTCTAGTGAGAGGTGTCCCAGTCTGTACAGTTGGAACGAGATGATCTTTAACACCCCTTCTAAGCCAAACCATTCTGTCATTCTATCATTTGATGGTGAAGAGAAGAGAAGAACGTAGATAGGATTTGGGCCTGCCAAGATGTGTTCTTCTTCAGCTTGTGTGCTGGTGAGTAGTCCAGCCCTGCTGTCCCTTCCAGCCATCCCCGCTTTCTTTCAGCTTTCCACGGTCCAGGCATGAGTACGTGTGTCCTGCTGTGTAGCTGCAGAGCCCTGCAGTGCATCTCAGCACACACCACCCCTGTGTGCCTGCAGTGAAGGCACGTCTGTGCTGCAAGCACCCTGGCACCCGTTCTCCTGCCAACGCCGGTCAAAAAAGCGGCCCTTGCCTTAGCAGCCGTAGAGCTTGCCTGCCTTATTAACAGATTCCACTTATCTGGAATCTGCTCACCGAGCAGAAACTGCTCCATAAATCCTCCCGCAATTTGCATTCCTCTTTGCTGTCGCTCATTACCGCTGACCTCACTTGTGCTGCTGGAGCCGATCAGCCCCCCTGCCCACCCCCCTGCCCGCCGGACACCTCTCCATTACCACACCCTATTAGCAGTGGCACCAGCGGGGCCTCCGCGAATGAACGCACTACTGCTGACTCAGGGAACGCTCCCAACTCTACTCCCTGCTCTTCACTCCCCCCCGAAGCTCTCCCCGGAGGGAGGCAGGGACAGCAGGAACAGCTCAATTGCTCTCCCTCGCCTGTTTCAAGGCCAGGCTCTGCATTCTGGGGAGCACAGTGGGGTCATTACTGGACTCGTGGTCTCGGAGGGGTGGGTGGGAAATGAGGTGCGTCGGCTGGAAGCATCCGACAACCAGGAGCGCTTGCTAATCAGCTGTGGGCATCCTCAGTTAGCAGCTCGCCCACTCGGTGTGGATGCGGGTTTCCAGTTTTGTACCTCAGACTGTGGGAGGCACATCCCTTCTGCTTCCTTCCTTGGGAGCAGAGGAGAAGCAAGGAGAAGCATCTTGCAACAGTCGCAGACTCAGAGGGTGCATGAGGAGGGTGAAGCTGCTCAGCCTTCTTCACTGTGTTTAGCCATCTCAGATCCAATCCATTCCCTATGCCAGGGGCTTGTGATGGGCAGACTAGGGATGAAGAAAATGAGGATTCATGTAAGTGCCCTCTTTCCTGTGTGCCAGGGCAGTGGGAGCTCCTGCTGCCTCCTCTTATCTTGCAAAAGCATGGCAGCACCAGCTGAGAGTACTAAGCTCACAGGCAGAGGAGACAAAGGCATGGTCACCAGTCCTTTGGTCCCACTTAGTGATGCAATGAAGGGCTTGAGAGGGGGCTTACATTGTGCTTGTATTTTGAACCTGTTACACTGTCCCTTCTGTTTCATGCTGGGGCTGCCATAGCAAAGCACTACACCAGATGTTGCCCAGAGCCTCAAAACAGCCATGTAATGCTCTTGTTTTTCAGTTCACCATTCAGGGTTGAAATTGTAAGTGGCCAGAGTGGCTGCAGGTGTGCACCGACTGAAACGCCTCAGTTCAGAGCATACTGGAGGAAAGGAGCTGGCTGTTTTGTTTCAATCCAGGTGTGTTTCCTTAAGGTTTAGAAGCTGAAAACTGATTTTGCATGGAAGTCCCCATGTCTCTGATTTCCTGTAAATTTCAAAATCCCTTGTGGGTTGTATGGAAATCTATCAAAGCTCACTTTCTCTAGATAGTTGACCATCCTTTAATATTTAGTGATGTTTTAAGGTCTCTGATGTAGTGGGTCTACAGAGGTCAGGCTCTTCTCCCAGGCAACTAGTGACACGATGAGAGGGCATGGCCTGAAGCTACCACAGGAGAGGTTTAGATTGGATACTGGGGAGAACTTCCTCACAGAAAGGGTTATCAGACATCAAAATGGACTGCCCAGGGAACTGGTGTAGTCACTATCCCTGGAGGTGTTTAAATAGAGACTGGATGTTGCACTTAGTGCTATGGTACAGCCAAGGTGGTAGTGTTAGGTCATAGGCTGGACTTGATGATCTCAGAGGTCCTTTCCTGACTCAGTGATCTGTGATTCTGTGAAATAGCTTACTCTGACTTTACTCTGTGAACAATTACTCCTCCTGTGATGTAAAGAAGTGTTTTATTTTAGTGGGAAAGGAGGAAGGGGTGTGGGCAGATAAAAAGCCTCCTAGTGTTCCCCAAGCTCTTTACCTTCGGTCCAGGGCAAAGGCCTTTCTTTGCAGGGGGAGAAACATGTTTACTTAGTATAGCAGAGAGACCAAGATGCATTCTCATTAAAATACAGCTCACGTATAGCTGGGAGTTTCATATATAGCTTCTTTCTTTCTTTTTTTTTTTTTTTTTTTTTTTTTTTAACCTTCCCTGTCTTGATGGAAACAAAAGGAGGAGAAGAGAAAAAAAAAAGAAAGAAAAGGAAGGAAGTGAATTGCTTAATGGAGGTGCTCTGCCTGCATATTTAATAGACTGATTTTATTGAACAGAAGGTGAAAAAGTATGCCTTGTTTGTTGCTTGCCTGTCAGCCCATGGCAAGAAGGCATCCTCTCCCCTGGCTGGTGCCTTTTATTAGTCAATGGTTTCCAGAGTGTAATTATACTGTAGATCTGAGATGCATTATACACACAATTACAATTCCCCAGATGAGCCTGTTATTTATTAACTGGGGAGATATTTGTTCAATTGTTTTGGAGGGCTAAGGTTTTCTTTTGTTTCTTTCTCTTTTTTTCCCCTCCCCTTTCAGCTATAACACAGATACTTGTAAAAGGTCTGTCCTTTGTGGCTCAGCAGGAGCAGGGTGAATGGCCGATTCTCTGTTAGCCCACCATGGCACCTAAAAGCCTTGGCAAGAAGGGCTGCAGCGTGAGGCTACATCTGCAGAACTGAAACCACTCAAAGCTCGCATGAGAAGTTTTCTTTTCTGGGATCCTGGTTTGCTTTCACACAAGGGAAGTGACCTCTGGGTTTTACACAGCCCCTGTGGAGGGACTGTTTGTGGCTTAAAGGCTAGCCCAGCCTTGCCAAATTTGTGCCCTCCTGTGCATTTCTATAAGTCAAAGTCCTGTGTTTATGTTTCATAGGATTAGAATGGTTTGGGTTGGAAGGGATCTTAAAGACCATCTAGTTCCAGCCTCCCTGCTGTGGGCAGAGACACCTCCCACTAGACCAGGTTGCTCTAACCCATCCAGCTTGGTACTGAACATTTCCAGGGGGGGGATATCCACAGCTTCCCTTGGCAACTTGTCCCAGTGTCTCACAACCCTCATAGTAAAGATTTTCTTCTGAATGTCTGGCCTAAATCTACCCTCTTTCATCTTAAAACTGTTATCACTTATCCTATCACTACACAGCTTTGTAAAAAGTCTCTCCTCAGCTTTCCTGTAGGCCCCCTTTCAGGTACTAGAACACTGCTAAAAGGTCTCTTCAGAGTCTTCTCTTCTCCAAGATGAACAACCCAAACTCTCTGGAGTTGTGCTCCAGTTTGCCAGACCTGGATGCTCACCCAAAGCATGTTTTGTCATCTTGTGGATTGAGGATACTTGAGAGCATACCTTACTAAATTAAAAACTATAGCTTGGCCATACAGTTGAAAAGTGGATTTCGGGAGTCTGTCTGGGCAGACAGCATCTCTGGATTATGCATCTCTGTTTATGGGCTACTCTGGACATGCAGATGGAAAGTCTCAGCTCTCATTGTTTTAACAGTTTCTATTCCTTGTCTCAACAAGAACTCAAAGGGTGAAGAAGTATGGCAATAAAAATATAAAATACAAGGTTACTGGTTTAGCCAATCATTTTATGGCCACAGAGCATAATATAATTGGTCACCAGTCAGTCAGAGCAAGGGCTCACCTCGCCTCATCTGTCCTGTCTCTAAAAGCAGCTGATAGCAGTAGAGTAGGAAAGGAATATAAAAGCTTTGCAGCCTCTCTCCCTTCAAATATATGTTTCCTGAAATGTAGTGAGCTCTGTTAAAAATGCGTCCCATCCATCTATCATCCCAGGTGCTGTCCTGCTGGGATTTTTCCATTTCCACAATATCCTCGTTTTAATAAGGTGACCAGAACAGGGCGAGAATCATTTCCTTGTTATTAATTATTAGCATCACTGCTGTACTGCAGTGTGCTCAAGGGTGGAGAGCTGTAATCCCCAAGAACCTCCTGAAGGGCATTTTATCTTCCCTCACGCTCCTAACCACTAGCGTGTCAGACCTGGCCCCCTGTCTTTCCTCTCAAGCTGTGCTTCAGCCCTTCTCCCCTTGACCCTACATAGCTGGCCACTGTATCTCCAGCTCCTCCTGTCACATGTTTTATCCCTTCTATAGACTCTGCCTGTATGGGAACATCCTTTTGTTATGTCTGCAGGGGCAGATTTCAACTGAGAAGGCTTACAGGTATAATCCTTGTGCAGGGTGAAAATTTTTTACTATTAGAGGAGCCTATTCCTGTTTGGTTGATGTCACTTGGGAAGGTATTTACAGTGCCCCAGCCCTCTCTCCCAAAGCCCCCTTTTCTCCTGTGGGTTCATGGTGGGATTCATTGTGCTAAATTGTACATCTGGATCCCCACTGACATGGCTGCTGGAGCTTTCTCTTGCAGGCTAAACCTCAGGTGGCACTTAGGGTTCTTGCTTCAGTGTGGCTAGCAACCTATGCTTCTGGTAGGCCTGGTGTTCAGTGTTTGGCAAGTGTTATTGTCACCACAGCTGTCTCCTGGTGCTTGGCCCACTCTTCTGCTGAGTCTATCTGCCTCTGGCACAAAAAAATCAGAGAGATGGCATATCTACTCTCCAGCCACTGCAGCTGGCAGCCCAAGATACCAACAGAAGCTGTTGGTGAAGGTGAATTTGGGTTGCCACTGTGTGTGGCAGCAGCCAAAGCCCAGGCAAGTTCTGTTGCAGGCAGTGGTGGTAAGCAGACTGACTTGGGAGCAGGCAAGTAGGAGAAGGTGACTTCTGAGACCACCACTGAGACCACCACAGCTGTTTGCTTATGTGTACTTCAGTCAGATTCCCACAGCAGTTTCTGCTGTTACCTTACAGTCATCCTGAGGGTGTTTCCTCCTGGCAGCCTTTTCTTTTGCCAAGAAAGGACAGTAGCTAACCTGAGAGTAAATCTTAGAAGAAAAAAAGCTGTTTCTGTTTTCAAATGAAAAAAGAGCTGGATGAGTCCTTGTATGTGCTTTCTGAAAGAGACTCCATCTTTGTAAGCCTTTTGCACCTATGACATTATGGTGAGTTAAGAACTTAACATTTTTTTTCTTTTTTTTTTTTTTCTAACAAAGACATAGTCTACTTGGCATTGGATTTTTGCTTGTTTCCATTTACACAGACAATATGCTTGAAAAGGAAGCAAGAGGAGACCCTGCTATTTGGAAATGGCATCTGTATTTTACTCTCTTTCATTAAGTGAAACGCAATGTCCATAAACTACATTGTGCACAAAGGTCTCTTTTGCACCTTGATGCATAGCAGAACATGGTGGCAATGACAGCTCTCAAGTCTATTGGTTTTATCTGCCAGGCTAAATCCTGTTGCAAAAAAAATGGTAGAAATAACTTTTAAAGGTCTTTGTTTCAAGTCCCAACACCTGCCCTATGTCTGAAAGATTGTAAAGATGAGACACTGGGTGAAATGTGATGTGTGAACAGCATATGTGATTTAAGACAGAGAAACCCAAGGAAATATGAGAAAAACAGGCCTGAATTTCAATAGGCATCTTTAAATATCTACTTTGTAGGAGTTTCTAAATCTTCGACTGAAGCAATTATTTAATATATCCATTTGTCCCTGGTGCCAAATTTGAAAATTGAATTCAGTAATTATACATCATCCAGTGGAAATCTCCATACATAACTTCAGCTACAGAGCAATTTTGAAGCCTGTATACTAGATCCCACAAAACTTTAGGACTGGAACTAAGACTTAGGACTAGAATTAAGAATGCTAAACAGTACATTCCACTAGACATGAAGAACAATGGGAGAACTGATTAAATTAGTAAATATTTAGGTTTTCATTTTCTTTTGCTGGTCTCTGTCATTTTCTGTCTGTCACCTGCAGCAGATGAAGTTCATATCTCAGCTGAACACACAAATACTTCAAGTTCATTTCAGATGTTTATTTGTTAGGCATCCAGTTGTTTGCATTATTTGTATGGCTTCCATCAATTAAACTGTACCTGGTTCATTATGTGAGATCATTTTGCAGTAACATAAGGTTATGAACTGTTGTGTGATTCCTCATAGTGGCTGGGGGATATGTTGCCACTCCTACTCAGAGAAAATAATGGGAGTGGAGACACCTGCACATCCTTGTGTTCGTAATTGTTGGTTCACATGATGGTAGTTCCTTTGCAGAAATTACAGAAGTAATAAGGTGTTTAGAGCTAGAGTCTGGTTTTAAATCAGAGTCTGCACCTCTTAGGATATAATGCAGAGTTCATCCAAGAACAGGGGGACCACAGTTTTCATGGAAGACATTTTTTGCTTCCATTACAAAAGTGCTGCTGCGTATTGTCTTTCGGTGGCTTGCAATTAGGATGACTCTGTGAATAGCAATTACAGGAGACCTGGAAAAGTTTATAATTTTTTATTGAATGTAACCACTTTACTACAATTAAACATTCTTACAGAAATGTCACTACATACTGCATACACAACAATTAATTTGTCCATGACCAAGTCAGCAACAATGTTCTTAAACACATATATCTTAGGAAGGGGTAGGTGATGACTAATTAGCATAAGGAGTATGATCAAGGGTTTATATCTTGTGGTGTCTTAGATCAAAGATGATGTGGGTTTGATGTTCTCAGCTTGGATCCCTATGGGCATGTGTCTGTGTTAGGAAACCACATTAAAATCTGGCATAATTCAATATGATTAGCTGGTTCTGTTCAAGCAAAAGCTGATTTAATAGCCAAGGGTGTCAGAAAAGTGGAGAGAGAGCCTTCAAATTCAGGAGCTGAAATAACAGGGGAAAAGCAATGAAAAGGGGCACAGCTGTGAATGGGGACCCCAGCTCTGGGGTGGAGGGGAAGCTGTGAGGAAGGAGTGAAAGGTACCAGAAGCTGGGTGGCTACTGTGACACAGAGATGCAAAGGTAGAGGGGAGAAGGAGGGCTGCAAATCAAAGGAGAGCTGACTGCACTTTAATTAATGGTACGAGTGTTAAGAGGTGTGAAGTCACCTCAACACCAGCTCACTAGATGTATGGGATTAGTGTGTATAATAATGAAAGGGTAATAACCGGCATTTAATTGATATGGTTGGTGAAGCAGCTGACCCCTCAGCCCAGTGGGCATTTAGGTAATGTTTGAAACTGCATTAAGCTAAGCTATTTCTCTATTTTGGGGGGAAGGGGGAGGAGGGAAGAGGCAGGATATAAAGGGAAAGGAGGATAGGTTGCGTTAAGGGGAGAGCAGCAAAAAACATTTAATGAAAAAGAGAATGTAAAACACATGCTGCATTTTCATGTTTCCCCCGATCTTTGGCACCTTTAGCAAACAGAACTGTCTTTTTGCATCACACCAGCACTATGTCCAGCTTGGCATCTCACCTTGTGACAGAGTCCAATATCAGATGCCTGAGGATGTACAAGAAACCTCATAGAGCACAGGTCTGGCCACCTAAATTCATGCTGCCTTTCTCCATTGGCTGCCTAAAGGTACCCCCAAACAGGCAAGCAGTTCTTCAGCTTCTCTCTGGAAGGGCAGGGCTTTCCTGTAGCTTGTTTTTGACATTGACTCATCTGGTACAGACACTTCAGCTATGCTGAGGCATCTCAAATAATACTACAACCTGATGTTTGTACACATGAATCATTCCTCAGATGTCCGCAGGATTCATTCCTGTTCTTACAGTTCCAGAAAAATATCTCAGCCCTCTACTCCTGAATTTAGTAGTTAGCTCATCTTGGACAAGGTAAGGTCCTCAAAGCCTTCTAGGGCTGGGGCAATAGAGAACAAGTGTCCCCACCAGCCTTGTCTTCCAAAGCCTTCTCCCTAGCTGATAGTTTTCTTGCAGCACTGTGTCCCCATGTGACCTGTGGCTCTCTGGCACAGTGTATAAATGAGGGCAGCATTGCTCAGGAACTGATTCCCACCTGGATGTGTAGTTCTGAAGGACCTGTCTATAGAGAATTTCAGGATCTCATGGGATTTCTTCACCTCTTAATAAAAGAGTCCATTGGAACCTGTAGAAATCTGCTTAAGGGCTGACTGATGATGTTTTACCTGACTTGCAAGAGAAACTGGAATCTGACATTGGGAGTGTATTTTTTCCTTCAGTTCTTTATGTCACTACCTTGGTGTGGCCAGTTGAGATCAGCTGAAGTAAGCAAACTAAGAGAGTCTTCAAAACCTTCTGTGGAGATAAAAGCTGTCAATTGACATTGGAATAGTCTCTTCAGTTAGCCATTTTATTCTAAAACATACCTATTTGTTAACTCTTGTCATTCTTAGTAGCACCATGCAGCCTGCTTCGCAGAGTTCAGTGGTGCTATGTACTGCACGAAAGTCTTGCTCATTGAGTGGGCTTTTTGGAAGCAGCTGAGTGGAACTGGATGAGCAATTCCAATGATAATTGAAGAAAATGGGAAGGCTGAAACTCCTAAGTCACTTACGCTTCTTTGAATTTCCCATCCCACCAGAACAAGGACAGTAGGACTGGTCCCTGTGGAAGGGTGACAAATTATACATGTTCCTACAGCAGCATTCAAGTTCCACTGCCAACATTTTAGCACGTGCCTGCAAGCATTTCTCTGTGTGTTTGTGTGCACACAAACACAGAAACAAGAAATTCAATATTAAATATTAATATAAGGAATAGTAATCCTTATGACTGTAGAACTAGATGACCCATGTTGTAAAAGCCATTCTCTAGCCTCGGTTCCAGTGATCTTATGTTGCTGTCAGAACAAATTTTGAAAATATGGGTACTACTTGTCTGGCTTCAGGGAGCAGAGGCTGTTCCCCTCCCTGGCTAGTTTCTGAATAGAAGTGCTTATGAAAACTGCCAGGAAAGTAGCTTCTTGTTGGAGAACACAGGGGTTTTTTCCATCTACTGAAACCTACATACTTGATGGAGGCATAGCAGGTGATGTGAATTTCTGAACAAGGCTTCACTGGAAAAGGTCTACAGCATGGACATCCAAAGCACCTGGGATCTTGGTGTCTTCAGCTGGCAGCTGCACACAGCTGGCATATCTGTGTCAGTAATCTGGGTCTTAAACCATAAGCAATCTGCAGGAAAGAGTGAAGAGATTTGTGGGTATCCCATGCTGTCCAGGGGACCTGGCTGGCTCAGAGGGAATTGCTGTTGGAAGGGATTTATTTGGCACAAGTTCAGGAAGACAGAATTCCTGTCATGCTGGAGAAGAGCAATGGGGAGGTGTCAAAAGACACTGAGCATCCTGCATGGAGTGTGTTGAGGGCAACAGACTGACACAAGTGGAAACCTTATGTTCTGAACACCTCTTTTAGGCTGGACTTTTAATTGCCTCATCATCATCTGCAGAGAGGAAGAAGGGCTGATATGTCTTGTTGGGAAGTGATTGCTACAGTGCCTTTGGATTGAACGTTGCATTATGTTGAACTGAGGACATTATTATTCATGAAAAGGCATCCTGGAAAGCTTCAAAGAGGGGTAGAAAAAAACTTCAGGTTTTAATACTAATTAGAGGAGCCTGTCTCCCAGGTGTGAGGTGTTTATCTGTGAAAAGCAGGAGATAGTGTAGCAAAAAAGAAATGCACACTGGAGAATAGAAGATCCAATAAATGGTTGAATGGATTGGAGAAAGGAAAAAAAAAAAAAGAAGAGGAGGAAAAAAGAAAACCAGCAACAAAAAAGCAGATAATAAAATAAGATGTTTGTACTGAATATGAAGGGTTTGCAAAACAGCTCAGAGTTTTATTTCCAAACGTTAAAAAAAAAAAAACAACCAAAAAAAAACCCTGAAAATGATAGGGTAATGTTGAACAATAAGGAGAAGGAGCTTTTTATATTTTCCCTTCTTCCTATTAGCAATGTTTCTCAACTCCATGTTTCTCTTTCACACTAAGAAACACTTGTGTTATGACAGCTTGAAGCTGACTTCAATTATAGGCAAAATGGGCTTTTCCAGGAGCTGTTGCAGTACCCAAGCCAAGCACTCACTTTAGGTATGCTGCTTACTTTGTTTGTGTGTTTTCCTGGAGGGTGCAGGAGCGATCTCTCTCAGCAGCAGGGGCTACTTTGGCTTTCACACCTCTCAGCAATAGAGGATATGGGTAGATATGTGCCAGTCCATCCTTCCAACCATGCTTGCTGACATAGTTCCTCTGGTAGAATCAGGAGCATCTCCCTGGTTCTAAGATGTCCTGCACAACATCTTATCTTTTGGGTCCATATGACTGGGCTCATCCTTCCATTGCCCTCTAATGAGGTTAACTGAGGGAAAGAGGAAAGGGGAGCCTGAAATTTTTCTGTGTTGTGTCACAACTTGCTGCTGCTTTGTATTTTCAGGCATGCAATATACATGTATCCATGTAGCTCCTGTGCTGTGACAGATGTTTCTATACATGTGCCTTATAGTTTTCCTGGTGCTTGCTCCCACTCTCTTGTGAGTTAACGAATCATTACAGGTGCAGAAACTTTGAAAGAATGGATAGCTGACTGAGTGACATCTGGCCAGCTTTAATTGCCCTTTGGTGTACTCCTAGAAGGCAGCTTATCTGAAGAGATTTTATTTTGCTACCTCTGTGGACATTGAATGTGGACCTGTTTGAATCTACAGTTCAGCTGTTGAACACTAAGTATTTGAGCAGCAGAATTTCTGCCACTTGTGATTGTCTCCCCATAGCCTCTGCTAGGGACAAGATCCCATGTGGGAGCAGAAAGGAGAACAGAGCAGGGGTTTGACTCTACCATAGTGCTTTGCACTTTTCCTATCAGCCAGACAATCCTCCCTCTCTGAACATCACTTCAGAGCAGAATTCAACTGAGGAAAAAAAAAAAAAAAAAACCCAGTAAGCTTTTTTCAATGTTTTCTCCTTGTGGAGCATTCCCTTAGATGACTACAGAGAAACACATTCAAACAGAACATTAAAGTTAAACGAAGCAGTACAAGGCTGTATTTAAAAATAACAGAAAAATGTTTCAAGTTCTCATTTGATAGGAGTTGGGTAGCTATATAACCCTAGCAGGTCGCCATTCTAATGACAATCCCAACAAGAAACACAGCCTGATAACACACACTAAGACAGAAGATGAGAGCAGTATTCAGAGGTACAAGGAACAGCAGGAGACAGCTGTTGCACAAAGCTGCTTATTCAGAGAAGTTAGACCCCCCCATTTTTCCTTGAACTTAGCATAACTAGATGCACAGCAAAAATATCTACAACATAGGACAGAAATTAACATTACAGATATAATACCATTATAGAATTACTGATAAACCCTCACCTTTCTTACTTAGCTAATTTCTCATCAGCTCCTCTTAAAAAAAAAATAGAATATATCAGGAGTTGGAGATAGGCAGTGAAAATGGCTTGGAAGGATTTTCAGATAAGGAGAGACTGAAAAAGATGAAGGAAGATATTGTTCAGAGAAAAGATGAATAAGAAGGGGTATGTTAGAAGTACATAAATACTAATATTTTAAAAGGTTCTCAGTACTGGGACAAAAGGGTAGCCTTTGAAATTAAAAGGCAATCCAAAAGTGCAGAGAATTTTTTTCTTTTTTAATGGTACCATACTAAACAGTGGAACTGCCTGCTGCAGGGCGTTATACAGTGAGCTCACAGGCTTAGTAAAAAAAAAAAATAAAAAAGGAAGCTATTTCTGTGGATAGTGAGAACATTCACAGTTACATTAGAGAATATAAAAAATTTATAAGAAATATCAGCCTTTGAGATTCAGGGCATAAATCCAACCACTAACTGCCTGGGGTTATAAAGAAACTTCCCCAATGGACATATTAGTTAGTTAGGTCCCTTTTTAAGTGTTTTACATCTATCCTTGATGGTAACCACTGACTAAGACAAGGTGTTACAATAGCTGGACAATTGGTTTGATTGGCTGTGAAAGTTGCGATATCCTTGAAAAGTGTTTCAGCTTTCTCCCTCCCTTCCTCACCCTCTCCAGCTGTGCCTCTGAACCTCCTTATCTTGGGACACAGCAAACAACTGACAAGGCACAGCTTCTCCTTTACTCTCCAGGTACTCAAGTGTGTGGGTAACCCCAGTGCTGAAGCAGTCCTAAAATGAATGTGAGAAACCATCCTAGCTGGAGACCAGGCTCCTCACAGCATCCTGGCCAGAGCAGGCTGGTACCAAACCAGGCAGCATAGCACTGCTGTGCCAAGAGCTGCCCTACTATTTTGGCCCAAGGAGAACCTCTAGCTTCTCATTGGTACCCATTTGCAGCTCTCCTGCTGCAGCTTTGGCATCACTTGTCTGTCTCATCAAGCACCAGAGTTTCTCTGGTTTCTCTGGTCCACAGCAATGTGGTAGCACTTGCCTTACAGCAGTCAGGAGACACAGGCTCAGGAAGGGAAAACAAACTGCCTGGCTGGCTTTCTCTTTCCCCTGCCTGCTTAAATTTGCCCTTCATCTAATCTCCTGTATGAGGTGATCTGAGAGAGTCAGTGTGTTTTTCCTGCTGTTGTTCCTCTATCTCAGTCTTCCTTGGATTTTTTTTTTTTTTTTTTTTTTTTTCAAATTGTACCCCTTTCATTTGCCTAATTTCTCTTTGTGTGATATCTCAAATGGAGAAGTCTGCGTTCCTGCAAGGCAGAGTGAGAACTGTTTGTAACCACTCTGTCAACATTCACTGGCCTGTGCTGGAGAAGCTGAGTTGCTGCCAGCAATTAAAGCTATTTAGCAGTTCCCTGCTTAGAGTAATCACTTAGGGGAAGTAATTGCAACTTCTTCTCACCCTGAAAGGAGGGTGCTATATTGTTTTTGACCTCAGAAACAGTTGTGTCTGGTAAACTAAGAAAAATCTGTCTATAACAGTGAAGTCTTCATGTGAATGATTCGGTGTGCCTTTTGCAATGGGTCAGCTGCAACTGCCCAGGAAGTGTTCCTATCTCTTGGCCATCTCTTTGCACTGATTCAGAAGCTGGCATGTTCCAGCTGCATTGCTGAACAGGATGCTGATTTGCCATCTTTGTGCCTCCAGCTGTTGAAGTGATGAGACCAGCAGGAGAAGCAATAACTAAAGTACACTGTTCCTTTCCAGAGGCAAAGGGACTCAGAGGGCTGGAAGGGGAGAGATTCTTAGGAGGTAGAAAATGGGAGACGCTTTCCTACAGGTGAATTCTGCTACATCCTCTTAACTACCTAACTTCACAGCACCATGGGAGGACTGTTTGCCTACATACACATACTCATGCAGATACCATCACCCAAAAGGACTGAATCTACAGGAGGCTGGTGAGGTAATTTGCTCTCCAGACCTTTTTACTATGAACTTGTCTTAGTTCTTGAGTTATTTCTTTGCTCTCACAGCATGATACCAGTCATTGCTGGGAAGGCTTGTACTGGCCCTTCAACCTCTGCTATAATAATCTCCAGTTCTGCTTTGGTCTTCCTGTATAGCATTTAGGGTCTGGTAGAAGAGAAGTGGAGGGAATTCTTTTGGTTTAAAGCCATGCATTGATTCCTTGGTTGCTCTTTCAGTTTGGCCTGATCTCCTGGCTTTGTACATTCACCTGTGTGTTTAGTTTATCTCCTTCTTGCTGAAGTATTCCTGTCCTTAATTGTAACCCTGTACCTTACAGTCTCACTCAGATAAACACCTAGACCTAGACTGAATAGCTAAGAAATTTGGCCTCAGACTCAGAAGACCAAAAACTGGCACTTATACTTCCTCACAGCTTTTACCCTGTGTGACCAGCAGCTGCCAGGCTGGACCCAGCACTGTCTCTATCTAGGCAGCCAAACACCTTCCACCATGTCCGACTACGTAGTCACAGAAAAGAACCAGGGAAGCCCCTGCTTTCCTGCCTTCTCATGTCTCCTCAGTCGAACTAGTGTCTAAACACCTTGCAAATGTCACCATGTCCTTCCTGACTCTTATTAAGTAGTTTATTGCTTTGTCTTATAGTTAAGGAAATAAAGATTTACAACAAGGTGGACTGATGGAGCCCAAGTAATTCATAAATCCCAGCTTCCCATCCTTACTGCATAGTGTTTTGAGTGCAAGACTTGGTTAGAAGTTCTGCCTTGCTATACTTGGATGTATGAACTTGAATTCTCCATTCAGCTCTTTATTCTCTGTTTGCTCTCTTTCATATCACAACTTCCTCTTGGCATCAATGTGGCCTTTTGGAGGATATAGCTAAACTGACATCCTTTTGAACTAAATTAACGATGGCACTCTTCCACTCCAACTATTTCAGAGTTTCCTTAGGTTTTATTTTCTTTTTGAAGTCCATGAACAGGGCTTAGGCTGTCTTCCTAAGGTGTGAATGCTTTCTGAAGACTGTGTTTGTCTGGGAGTCAGGTTTACGTGATAAGTTATAAGGAGACTGAACTCTTCAGTTTGGTTTCAGTTTTGATGGCTCCCCCATAAAAAAGATGTCCAGATGATGGGGCTATTATTTGTTATGCTACAAAGGTGGGAGCAAGGTGTAGTACTTCAATCTGAATGAGAACTCTCTCATTTTCTCAGGCTGCCCCGAGTTTCAGTTCTGCCCCAATGATTACCAGAATAACCTAGTACTGAAACCCAGCTATCTCCCTGTCCCACCCTTGACTTTTCTGTCTTCTGAAGAGTGGAGTTCACTTCAGTATAGAGAAGGAAGCCTGAACACAGTTCAAAGGGGAGTAAGTTCCCAAGCAGGACAGAAAAATAAAAAAATCAGCTTTGGCAGGGTGCCCTTGTTTGGCATTGGTTAAAACAAGCATATGGAAAAGGAAAGGGAATGAGAAATGCTCTGTCTGGGTGGATTGGTAGATGATGTGGAGTTTTGCAAGATGAGCTTTTAGACAAGACTTCACTGCTGTTTGACATGCCCTGTGCAAACCTGAGTGCTCCCACACTTCTGAACTTTTTCTTCTGGACAGCATTTATCAGGAGGACATTGCAGGGAGTATCCTCTTATCCCACCCTTCTTTCCACCCCCTTTTTCTTTCTCTCTGTTTAATTCTCAGCCAAGCAGCATCTGCAGCAGCTGACAAATGTAGCTGCTGCTTTGTTTTGTTTTCCTCCTCCTTCCCCAGCTCCCATGTTTGCCAGTTGTCTCTGCCCAGACAGTCTGACACTCTGGGTTTGTGTTGACTGACCCGCAGCCTTGGTTTCTGGGTGTTTTGGTCTGAGAGCTACCTGCAAACCCTTTGCTGTGAGTAGTCAATATTCATGATTTGATATTCGGGTGGCATGATTGGTCA
The DNA here is from genome assembly GCA_023637945.1 of Phaethornis superciliosus. Taxonomy (NCBI): domain Eukaryota; kingdom Metazoa; phylum Chordata; class Aves; order Apodiformes; family Trochilidae; genus Phaethornis; species Phaethornis superciliosus. The sequence continues at coordinate 80,980,439 of JAJQWJ010000001.1, read as the reverse complement.
ATGAGGTGACAGATCTGTGCCTTTGTTCTCTGATTAGATGGCTGAACCTTTGTTAATTACTTCTGCCAGAAATGAAGTCTGGTGTGTGATTAAGTGGTTCTAAGCTACAGGCTTGAGATTTACTTCCTGTGAACTCTTGTTCCAATGGGACGTTGCACGTGTGAGAGCTCTCTAAAGCAACTGTAAACAGAGAAAAAAAATGGTCAGAGTCATATTCTGTGTCTAAGTTATTAAAAATGATTGACCTACGTGTCTTTGCTATACATTTGACCCTCGTAATGACTGCCAGCCTTTGCAGAACACAAGCCCTTTTTTGAGACAGTTCCTCCCAGTGTGTATGCAGTACCAAAACCTCATCACACACCACAGCATGGGACAGACTGGCTTGAATCCCAATACCAACCAAATAGGAACACAGTCTTCCACCTGACAAGCAGATGGAGTAAGCTGGGAAGAAAATGGCATCTCTCAACTCTGCTGCACCTGTTAGGTTTTTGATCTGGATCATATGTGGGCAAAAAAATACCTGCCTGTTGAATTAGCATGAGCAGAAGCTAAGGAGTTTAATATGGCTTTTAAAGTATTTTTTTAATGTTTGATTAGTGACACGTGGTGAAGGGCAGATGGTATCTGATACCATATACAGTTCTTTGGAGCAAAATTAATCCACCAGAATGTTCTGGACAAGTTTTCAACCAGCTGAACAAATTAATACTGGGTTGGTTCTTTGTGTCATGTAGCCACAGTATTTTCAACCTATTGGTAAAATAATTAGATGCTATGTTTTATTAACTGCACAGAGCCTCAGTATCACATCAGAGGAATAATTGAAAAGTAGTTATTTAGGTGAGATACATATTATCAGTCGTTCCAGTCGCATCAACTTTTCTTTATTATGTGAGAAAGCACGTACAGGTATGTAGTTCCCTCCACTCAAAAAAACCCAACCCAAATCCACTGTTACATCTGACCAAATGGAACCAGAAGTAACTATTTCAGGATTTGGTTTTGGTTTTGTGAATCTCAGTAATTATTGCCCCAGTGGATCAGAGTAAACCTCTGGCAAAAAGACTCTTTCATCCAGTGTCTGGAAAACTTTGGTGATGGGTGTTTTTCAAATTCCTTTGAAATGCAGACAGGAGGGGAGCTGCTTCTTATTTAGTTCTACTTCTCAACCTTTTTACTGCTCTAATGTAAAAAGGCCAGAGTTAAGATTCAGAGCAACCATATGTACCAGAGCTGCCTTAATTTGAATGTCCTGTTGCATATAATGTGATCTTAAAATCATGCATGATGGAAATTCCTCACAGACTGGTGCAGTGCATTAGCATTACTCATTGCAGTAGGACTGGGTGGAGAACTTTAGAAGTTGTCATGGTGATGGATGCATGGCACGCATTAGAATGAGGATCATTACAATGGACCAAGCAGAAAACAGAGGAATTAAAGTTTCTGTGCTGGACTCATGAAACATATCAGAATTTCTGTCACTGTGAGTCATGAATATCACAAGGACCTGCATGTGCCCTGTCATTGCACAGACACTTTCAAAAGGCTGAATGACTTGACTGTCTGTTATATTACTTAGTTACAGCACTGTGAATAGCCTCACGGATGGAGTAAATTATGAGTCAGAGTTCCTCGGTTCTGGTGCTAGCTCTTCTGCTGACTCATTTTGTACCCTTGAGTGAAAAACTTCCCTCTCTCTTCCTCTCATGTGCATGACACTGTATTTACACTTCCTTGTAAAGCAGAGCTGAGTTTCTGCCATGAGTCTGCAAGTGTCTAATATTATGCATTGGAAATAGTCCCAGTGCCTTTATGAATGAGTCTTTGGAATATGCAGACGAAAGGTGCCAAATGTAGTCACACCACCTCAGATTTGTACAATTTTTATTTTTGCTGTTTGATGATATTTTTTCTTTTCAGCAGTTTTTTATTCTTTCAAAAAGTCCATGAGACTGGCCAGACATTAGGAACTCTTTCTGATACTTTCTAATGGACTCTAGCTTGGGTATCCTAAAGATGAATGCTCGATTTCATGACTCTATCCACCTATCTACAGTATGTTCCTGAGCTACTTAAAATTAAACTTAGCTATCAAAATGCTAAACTTGATAGCTCATTTATCTTTCTGTCTTCCAACTCTACATTACAATACAGCAGTGATTGATCTTGCATCTTCAAGGTTTTTTAGTATAAAAACTAAGGGAAGATTAATTAAAAGCCATCACATCCAGACAGGTTTTTAAATAAGTTTTAGATTTAGACAATATATCAGCTGAAGCAAAAAGATTCCAAGACCCTAAGCCTTTAACTATAAGTGAGTTTCGCTTTCCTTCAGGACACAGAAAACCCCATCTCACCAGGAACTAGAATCAAAGTCTGATTTGGCCGGGCAGGCCCATGGCAGGTGGGCAGGATGTTGTCACATTCACTGCCTTGCTCTCCAGCAGTAGTGAACGTGATGTCCTTGAGGACTTCTGCTGTCTCAGGGGAGAGTGTCAGGCTCATGGAGGGATGCTGAGTTGGAAACAGTATTGTGGAAATTTTTTTAAAGTAGTCCCCAGCTTCTGCAGGCATGGAGCAACTTGTCTGGGTGGCATTTAGAAGCTGTACGGATGATTAATCCCTGAGTGATTAGACTGAAACAGAACATGCCAATGTGGAGCAGGTATTTAACCTTCCTATCATGGCTGAACTTTTCTGAACTTTTCTGTAAAAGTTTTTAAACAAAGGGACGAAGTTTAAGCGGGAGTAGCTACTTTCTTGTCACCACAAATCAGACCTTTTAGAAGATCTAAATATTTGATTTTCAGGTACTAACACATCAAAACTACATAAATTGAGCCCGAATTCAGTGACAGCTGCATTTGAACTGTCTGTGTTTGAGTGAGAGATCTGCAGAACACCACTAAACAGTCTAGTTTTATGGTATTTCTGGCTAAAGATGGACACATGGTTACTGGTCATCATGAGCTTTCTGGCATCACTGCTTATCAAAGTGATTTAGCTCTGCAGGGGCCTCAGAAACCCTCAGTACTTGCAGCTCTCATGCATTGAAGGTTGGGAGCATCCAAAACTCTGATTGCCTCCTGCCAGGGCCTACCAGGGGCTGAGTCCTTTGGAAATACCCTTACTGGGCCATTCTCTGGATGATGAACTCCTGAATACACTCTTGGGTTTTTAGTGAACCCAAATGCCATAAACTTGTCCTTTTCCCAGCTAACTCCTCTTGAGAAAGATGAAATGGAGCAGCTCTTAGATTTTCATGAGTTTGCTTAAAGGGTGATATTTAATCCACCTAACAGCTGAAAAATACTAGAGGGATGTGGGATAGCTGCCATGACAGTGTTCAAGAGCTCCCCATTTTGCTTGTACAGTGGCAAAATGCCTTGATTTCATATGGCTGATTCAGGGATTTTGCCTTGGGGGAGGGCAGGGGAGGGGGAAACTAAATGAATACAAGGTGACAGCAGCAACTCTGCTTTACAGGGGATCAGCAAAAATCTCTGCGGCATCAGTTGGGTCCAGCTCTGTCCTCTGTTATGCATTAGTGTAACTCTTGGCAGAATAAGGCTCTTTATCTCTAATTTACAGCATTCCATTAGTTATCAGATGTTTTATACACACACACACACACACACACACACACACATATCTTTTCTCTCTCTTTCTTTGTTTTCTTTCCAGTTCAGTTAATGTCAATAAGAAGACAGTTTCCATACTGTCTGTTCTACTCCCTGACACTGATATTTAGCTGTCTGTATGAAATAGGAATCTTTTTGAATTTTCAGTAATTCCATATTCATGTCTTTAAAGATGAGCTGTCCAGGATACATCAAGTTTGGTAATTTCATTTTTTGTGTTTTGTAAGTGGGATATGTTTTATTTTCATTGCTGAAAAGCAATTTGAGTCAAGATGGATACCAAAACCACATCTGCCTTCACTCTTTCAGAACTTGACTGTGTGGGTTTTTTGTGAGTCTCAAATTAATTTAATTTCCCTTAACTGAGATGATTGCGTTATGTACTTCCTCTTGAAGAAAGTCCTGCTGCTAGAAAGATGGCAGTCAAAGAGCTAATCACTAGGGTTATGGCAAACATCTCATGCCTCATAACAAACTCTTGCATGTATCAGATGTGCACACATTTTAATTCAGATGTTTCCCAGTCCATGCTCCCCTTAGGAAAGAGAAAAGCAGAGAGACTGGTGAGAAGGAGAAAACAGCAATTGAAAAGAAAAAAAAAATAGTTGAATAGGCAGTAGGGAATAATGTAGAGTGAAAAACAGGACAGAAATGGAGAGAGGGAAGATAAAAAGGAAAAGTAGACAATGCATATGCAAAGTAGGGGCAATAAACGTTCAGAAACTTAGGGGTCTCTGGCATGATAACGTAAGAAAACAGGTCTTAGTAACTGCCCATGGACATGTTTCCTCCCCTATAGTATGAGGCAGGGACTGTGGCTGAGAACCATCAAGTATCTCCTGGCTTCTGTGCTAAGCTTCATTTGGGATTTATCACTTGGGCAATGCTCTCAGTCTCTCTGTCTCTTCCTGTGGCTGTCTGTAGCTGCTGGTGTGCTTTTGTCTTTGGTATGGCTGATGTCCTGTTTGATAAAGTCATTTGGAGGCTGTTGGTGCAGAAGGAGTGGAAATGAAACAGGTTGGGAGTCTGGAACACACCTTCTCTGGAGCCACCCGTACTTGCTGCCTGTCACATGTTTTACACCGGGTACAGGAATTTTATTAGTGGCTGAGGTACTTGCTTTCACTCTTGTGTGCCTCTTTGCTTGTGCTTCCTCTAGGAACTTTGCAAAACTTGCTACTGTAAAAAAGCCTGCCCCAGCCCATCTGGGATATATTTGTAACCTTAACTTTTCTTGCCAGCTCTCTGCTCTTCTCCTCTTTCACCTCCTCTTTCTGCCTCTACTCTGGCTTCTATACTTCAAAGTGACAGTAGCCATGAACAAAGTCAGTGCAAAGACACATGGCTGCATCTGGAAAGCTGTGTTAGTTGAGGCTTTGCATGTTGTGTTCATCAGATGCCTCAGAGACCTCTTTTCCTTTTCCATGAGAAATGTTAACCCCAAGTCTATTGTTGGCTTTGGCCCTGACCTTTCAGGTGCAAGTCTGCTGTGATGGAAGAGCACTTTACTTGATCTGCTATGCCAGATTCTGATCACAAGCAGTAAATTTTAGTTTGAGATCATCTGATGATTCTTGCTTCCAGGTAAAAAGTTAAAACCTTCCCATATTTTCATATTTGTTTCTGGCTTGAAGCAAGGAGGAATGTTGAACAGGTGAAGAGGCCAGAGACATTTTCCACTCCCAGCTTTCCTAAGGTTTCTAAAATGATTTCAGGTGGAGCAGTCAGAAGTTTAGACAAAGGTTTTAGTCTTACTTAGCATGAGAAATTTGCATGGTTCTAAAATCAATTTAATTCAGCCTTATGTCATTCCTAGTATATTTGAAGACATCCTATTCATTTCAAGCTGGGACAGCTCTCTGCAAAAATCTAGATTTAATCATAAATTTCCTCAAAGTGTTTACATCTTCGGGGAGGTATATATAATGACCTTGATAGATTGTATGAACACCTACTGCTCATAAGGATGAGCATAGGATGAAAGCAAGAGACGAAACTAAGCAACAAAGAAAACTGACATGTGGCTTTCTGATGCAGAAACTCATATACTTGCAGATTTATCCTTGTCACAAATTGCTGTGAGTCTGCTGGAAGTTTGGAATCAGGTCTGGGTCCAAGTTAGGCTGCGGTGGTGATGCAAATATTTTTCTCTATGGAATAGAGAAGGTTTTAGTGTGTGGTGTTGCCTTAAACCTTATCTTCTTGCAGGAGACACCCAATAAAGATGCTGTTGAGCAGATATTACAGGGATGTGGAAGTTGCAGTTGGAAATTTACTTTCAATGCTCCTTTCCATGCACTTGGACTCAGAGTCCAGAATGTCTGTGTCTAGACTTGTGGGAAATACGTGTGGTTTTCTTTCTTGATCAGGAAAAAAAAAACCAAAACACGCAAAAAACAACAACCAAAAAACCAAACAAAAACAAAACCAAAAAAACCACCAAAAAAACCCACACAACGAAAACCACACACCCCCACTGAGCATGCAAAAAAAGCAGGGATAGCAGTGTGTGAGAATAGCTGCCGGAAAAAAAGCCACAGTCAAAGGAAATTATCTTAATAGAGTGAAAATTAAGATACAACTGACAACGCAGTCTTTCTCCAGGATACGAGAAGCATTTTCACGCCTTGCCAATTATTCTGTTTGCAATTTTGTTTCATTTTGTTTTCTTTTATTAAATTTCATGTTTCTTTTTTATATTTTAGGATGTGATATAGTGGGTGCAAAAAAAGGTTGAGAGCTTAGAAAATATTTAATTTTTATTTTAATAAGGAAATAACTATTCTTTTTATTTCACGAAAAAGAAAAGCATGAACCAGTTGGGGTTTTCCAACTTATTCAGGTTGTTTTATGCCTGTAGAGAGGTTGGGAACTCTATTTAAGTGGATTATCTTGTGACTGAAAGGAAAGTGGGAAATGAGTTAGAGAGGTAGGGTTAATTTCCTTCACGAATATCTAAATGTGTGCATACATATATTTGCTGTGTGCTATTTCAGAAATGCACTTATTTAGCTTTACAAGGTCACCTTAACCTTAAAAATTAATGGAACAGACCATTAGCTATGAGAGGATATAGAAGCAAAGTCTCCAACAAATTGCGCAAGATAATGCAAGCCTATTCCCTGCTGGCTTACCAGGGCCCCATTTATAGCTCAGAAAGGAAGGCAGGGGAGGACTTGTCTTGCTTAGCAATGGGTATCTACAACACAGGTCTCTATGTCCTAGATATACCCCTGCTAGATGTCTGTATGCCATTATTGTTAATGGATACCGAGGAGAGTGCTTCAGCAGATGAAACATAGGTGTTTATTTTAGGACACGATGAACTGCACCCTAGACAGCATTAGTTATATCGATTAGAGCTTTACTGACTTAGAAGGGAAGCTTAGGATGACTTCCCCAGATGCAAATTTCTACAACACATGTCCCTGTATTTATGTCAGCAAATCCCACTGTCTGTGCTGTAATTAACCCTTCTTCTAGTCCAAACTGTTCAGTAAAGTGTAAGCTGGTGGTCCACTCATTAGCTACTAGTGGCCAATTTTTCATTCTACTCACTCTTCACTGGTACTAGACTACCACTTTGCCTGAAGTGAAAAACTTGTCTCTGAAGATAAGGAGTGGGACTTCATTGCCATCGAATGATGCAAAAAATGTCTCAGAGGTGATAAAAGTGGTCAGTGGATTATATCCCTCAAGAATTTTTCCTAGGTTGCATGTGATCTGTTGAGTAGGTAGGATAGAGCTGATGCATTAATGGCACAAATATTTCACTTGGGTGATAACTATTGAATGCAAGAACTGTATTGTAATGTCCTTCATCTGCTGTATCTCAGCAGCTAAAATCTGTAGAATCTGATCTTCCAAATTCACAGCTTCCCTCGTTTCCAGGTGTGGTAGGCAGAGAGCTGCATTTCTTAATTTATTCATCACTCTCCAGAATTGTAGGTAAGAGTGACTGTGCAACAGAGATGGAAGAGTAATTTCAGAACTACAAGCGAAGAGTGACATCAGGCATGCAATGGATGTTAAGTGGGAAAGTCAAGGAGAGGAATAACCTCAGATTCCTTTACAAGCAGGGAAAGATTAGGTGTGGTGAGTCCTCTGCTGCCCTTCAAGGCAGCTGAGTGTTTGGGATAGCCATGCTTTTGAAAACCAGAAACAGCTAAACAATTCCAGCAGAAATTTCACCTCATATAGCAAGTTCAAACCTAGCAAAAGGCGTTATGTTTTGTATATATCTTACACTGACTTTTCGAGAAAGTCTGTGGACCTGCAGAAAGCTATAGGTCACTAGTGTGAAACCATACGAATTTAAGCTTACTCTCTCAAGTGTCTGGCCAGAGGGACTGCTGAGATTGTTGCCACTCACCTAGAAGGCTGTTTAGTGACACAAGTAACAGTGATTGTACTCCCGGTGCCGAAGGTTAGAAACTCAATAGGAGAGGTACTTGATTTTTTTAATTTTTTTTTTTTTTTTTAGTATAACAATTTTCTATTTGGAAAGGCTGATTTTATGAAAGCTTCAGGGTCTGTAAGAATGTGCCCCATTTTATGAAATTTCACTCAGAAAACACATCAACACTTCCAGGAGGTTGAAATGTTTCATTTAGGCTTTTTTATAACTTCTTGCTTGGCTTCCTATTTTCTCTTTGGAACTACAGTATAATGTCCCATTAAAGTTAAGATACCAACAAAACATTCTGATTGACCTAAAATGAACAGTTTTTTCATTAGGAATTTCTACATTTAATCCTCTTTATTTTTTTTATTATTATTTTAACAAAGGCATTTAACTTGCAGAACTTTGGCATAGAGATTTCAAATTTTGTTCAGATCTATTAAATCTCTAGATTAGCCATGTACACTGCTAATGTTTGCTTTACTCACACCTTACATGAAAAAGCTGCCACCCCAGAGTGGTAGAGATTCACAATTGCCTTGTGAAATGGAAAAGATCATGGGAGCTGCAGTCATAGAGGGATTCGGGTCTATGTAATTTCCCACTAGGTATGGTATTTGGAAATCTCCCTTTGAGGCTGTATAATTGACTTCTGCATTTGCTGTTCCTTGGAGACTCAGAGCTTCTAAATATAATTTTTTAATAGCATGTCTCTGGGGCCCTATTTTCCTCTGTTATTTCTCCTACATATTCCATGTGCTATAGGAATATAAGTTGGTTTCTTTATTGAACTGCATGTCAAGAGATCTTGTGTCATTTTCCCTAACTTGTTATAATTTCTTCTAATAATAATCTGTGGGGATAGGAATTTGAGAGAAAAGTTCTCCTCCTTTAATTTTCTCTCAAGAATATTTATAGTTTCTCTTAAAACTTCTTGATGTCCTAAATTGCCAGGCTTTTGAACAAGCTCTTCAGGTGACTGCCTACTTTGCCCTCCACATTATCTCAAACCTCCCTCTTGATCAGTTTCCCTGATACCACCTGGCGTCACTTCTGTTCATTGAAGATTTCTCCACAGGGGTTATAGGTGATTATGGCAGTGTTTCAGATCCATGATCCTAGCTGAATGAAAAAACCTTGAGTGTAAAACCTTGAGTTGATATGTGCAGAGAAAGAGACTGGCTGATGGGGGAGAAATTCAGTGGAGAACTGGCTTGTTGTACTGGAGACAGCAATGAAGGAAGAGGCAGAGGATGGAATAGCAAGAGAGTCAGTCCAAAGAGAAGAAAAAGGATGGACATAGCAGGGGACACAGTGGCAAGGTAGTGTCATTCACAGGGGAAAGTGAGAGAAACCAAAGACCTGAAGCAGAAGACAGCAACTGAGGGCAGTACCCTGCAATGAGTCACAAGGGCTTGCTCTGTTTTCCAGGAGCTGTCTGAAGCAGTGAAAATTTCTCAGTCTGCTCACTTCTCATAGCAGGTTATGGGGACAGAATAGAAAAGCATCCATACCCTAGGATACAGCCTCCCATTCAGCAAAGACATTCCAGACCTTCCTCTTCCCCCCTACCTTGCTCTGTAGTTGCTAGAGTGACTGTCCCTCCTTCTCCTTCATCTGAGCCACAGTTTTCTGCATGACTGCAAAGTCCATGAGTAGCTGAGCCAAGGAACTGATATCTCCTGAACACTTACCTTCCTGTCCAGACCACTTTTGCAAGACATCCACCTGGGCCATGGCACAGAACATTATTGACCTTGGGCACTTATTTACCTTTGAAAATGCATGGTGTGTTCTCTGTTTCTACACGCAGCCTGGGACTGATGGGCTTGTTTTGTCTTAACAGATGTATTGGTCCCTGGTACATCCAGTGGTGAATCCCACCATAAAGGGCTGTGAACCCAAAGACTATCCTGTGAAAAATTGCGTGGATGGCATTCGTGCCAAGACAAATGTTGCTGACAGAACCCTGCTAGAGAAGGTAAAAAATATCTGTTCTGTGCTAAGGGAAGTTCTCAGAGCAGTAGGTGAGCTACACTGGGATTTCTTGTGTGCACAGAGACAGTCAAAGTCACAGGGTTAATATTATTTGCTCTCCCAAAAGGAGAGCCATGTGCCAGAGCAAGATGACTCCTGTATGCCTGAGGGACTGATTTCTGTCATTGAGGTAGCATGATTGAAATAAGGTGTCAATCTAGTAAATAGAGTGGTAGTTTGGGAACAGCTTGAACAGTAATTGTCCCTGTGATTGTTTGTTTAATACACAGGGAGAGCAACACTGGGTAAGGGAGTCTATAGCAATAGACAGATGTATAGGAAGGAATAAAACAAAAATACAAAGAAAATGAGAGTGCAAATGTTGGTTGGAACAGTAGTGAAAGTAGTGATACTGTTTGGGGAATGCTTGTACACAGTTTAGCTAGAAAGATAGACAAGATAAGACCGAAATAGCCAAGATGCATTAACAGTCCAAGGAACGTGAGAAACAGCAAAATACCAATTTTTTATTAACTATTAATTATAGAAATAATTTGGAGTCACAGTCATGACTGGAACATAGGTATTGAAGGGTATGTGATTTTCAGGACAGACAGAAACAGACATAAAGTTAGCTGGGACTGTGCACATTAAGGATGGTGTGAGCAAATAAGTAGTAGCAAAGCTTAAAGATATTTGACTTAGGTTAAAATCACTTTTGTGAGGAACTGGAAAAATTTTACCCCTAGGTGCCTGCTCTAGCCTAGGGGATCATAAAGTGCTTTACCATGTATGAAAGAGAGAGAAATAAATGTAGGAATGGAATCAGTTTAGAAGGCTGTTTTTTCTGAAATGTATATTGGAAATAAATGCTATTAATAAAACTAGAGTCTGGTTATTATTGAATGTGATAGCGAAAAGACTTCATCACCAAATAATCACTGAGCCCCATCAAAAGTGCTGCTATTGAAGCCTTGATTTCAGTTAGCAGGGAGAATTTTACAGGAGAGCTTTATGTGGGATCTTACAATAGATTGATCATGAGTGGATAGCAACATGGTAAATAACAGGCAATTTGATTTTGTCAGGAACAAATTGTATAAAGCCAACCTGATTTCCTACTCTGACAGGTAACAAGCCTTCTAGATAACGACAAAGCACCTTGACTTGTTAGGTTTTGACACTGCCTCATGTAAGACTTCCATTAGCAGGCTAGAGCAATGCGGGTTGGATAAAATTACTATAATATGGATTCAAAAGTGTTAGGAAAACTGTACTTGTAATACAGTTATTAGTGATCCATGAGGTGACTCGAAGGATGCCTCAAGTTGAGTACCATGGTCACTGTTGGTCTTATATTATGGAATAATGCATGCCCTTAATAAATGAAAGAATACTTTGTTGAAAAGCATGTGCATGATACAGGGGCAGGATTCAAATTCAAAATTATCTAGATGGATTGGAGAAATAATCTGAAAAAAATGGGATGCAAATCAATAAAGCTGAGTACAAGATACTGAGGAGTAATCAATAGTACCAACACAAAATGAGAGAGGATGGGCACATTTCTGTGGAGAAGGAGATAGAGGGTTACAGTGCATCACAAACTGTCTGTGGGTCAATAATGTTAAATCACCTGTTGCAAAGAAAGCAAACATTACACTGGGATGTACAAATAAGAGTGTCTTGTGTAAGGTACGTGAAATAATCCTTTTTCAATTCAACCTTGACTACATCAAGTTTTGGCACTACATTTTAAGAAAGATGTAGATTTCCTGGACTTAGTCCAGAAAACAAACAAACAAAAAAAGAATGCTCAGAGATGTAAAACCCACAACTAGTGAGAAAAGATGGAATGAGATGGGAGTTGCTTAGCCTGGTAAGAGAAGACTGAAAGGCTTTATGAGGAAGGAGGAAGATTCCATGAAGACAATAACCTTTACTTTACGTCTGTGGTAGAGAAGACAAGCAATAATGGTCTTAAATTGCAGGAAAAGAGATTCAGATGAGACATTGGGGAACACTTTTTGAGAGCAGGGAGAGTAATACAAAGAGCAGATTGCTTGGGGAGGTTATGGAGTCTCTGCCAGTGGAGGTTTAAAAGAGCAGGTTAAACACATGCCTGTCAGCAGTGATGGAGGTCTGGGCAGCAGATCAGTGCTTGGGGCAGAGATGGACTATGTGAGCTCTCAAGATCCCTTTGTGTCCTACAGCTATATGGTTCAGTTCAAACTGAGTGGCTGGACAAATGAGAATTAATCATAACTGCTTTCTTTCCTTTTATTTCCAAAGGGCAAGCTTTGTGCAAGCAAAGAAATTAGTAAGTCAGCTGGACTTGGGAACTCAAAGACTTTAAAGGAGTAACAGTTGGGGAATATATTTAGGTGGCTAGTGCAAAATGAGTTGGAATTTGCATCCCAGAAAAAGAGAGGAAATTTGAAGGAGGTGAATGATCAACTTCTTTTAAAAGCTTAACTTTAAAAATATCTCAGGCACAGACAGAGAGCCTAGAAGGAACAGAGGAGGGCAGAAGCAGCACATTGTCTACACTATTAACAAAATTGTGAACGTTGCCATCTCTAAGTAAGAACATGAAAAAAATAATTTGTGGTGGAGGTGCAGAGCAGATGGGAGGCGAGTGAAGACAATATGAGCTAGGAGGTTGCAAAGGAGTTGTGGGAGGTTTCAGGGAACTGTAAAGAAAGGAGTCTTCCTCTCTCCCTCTGCTTGCAAACAATATCATCTCAAAATGTAGACCTAACTTTATTTCCCCCATCTCCAAAGGCGGAACAAAATCAGTTTTCTACTCTGAACTCCAAAGAGCTATCCTTTTATGCCTCTCTGGCTGCTGCTTGTGGTGGCATGTGTGAAAGGTGTATGCATGCCTCTGGCAGGGGAAGCAAAGCATCAGGCCTGTGAGGGGGATGTGAGAGAAAGGCTTAACTCATTTCTTTGACTGCCATCCTGAGGAACAGAGTGTAGGAGCAGCAGTTCCCATTGATGGGAGGAGGGTGTATTCCTGCAGCAGTAGCAGCCACCCTGGCCCTATCTGTGCTGGCAATCACAAGAAGGCTAACTATGCAGTGCTTGGTATATGGGGCAAGTAAGCCATAGGTCCATAGGTCTGTGGCCCTTTTTATTACCCCCTCAGTAGTCTGCTGCACTTGATAACTGCCTAATCCACCTGCACATCAAGGCCTCCTTGGAAAGGGGATTAAGCAACAAAGAAAGGTATGTCTTGGGAGGTCAGGAAGTGCAGGGATGAAGTGAGAATTGCCAGAAGTCAAACTGAGTTAGTACCTGCAAAGGAAATGAAACAACAGAAGGATCCTGAACAGTACAAATGAAAAAAAAAAAAAAGCAGAGCCTCTATGTGCCCAGCTCTAAACAACTGGAGGGATACTTTGGCCCTAGAAGCAGAAATTCAGAGTGTGGGGATCAAGTCAGGTGGACTAATGGGAATAAGCATGAAAGGGCAATCGTTGTATGCAAGATAGAAGCAATTCAGAGACGTTACTGTGTTCAAACTGGGGAGGCCAGGAAATCATTCTCCCCACCATGCTTAAAGCACTTGCCCATGAAATCGCAGGCATCTACCACTGCAGGCCTGGTAGATGAGATTTTTAATAAAGATGTCCAATCGCTGGGGGTTCCTCTGCCTGGATAATAGTAAATGTAGTACCCATACTTAAGAAAGGGAGGAAGAGAGATCTAGTCAGCTGCAGGCTTGTTATTTTGGCCTCAAGGGCATAGATGGATTCAGAGCAAATTATGTCGGAAAGAATAATTGAAGACATGGAATAGAAAATGGGATATAGTGCAATATGCCATTATCAAAAAGAGATTGTGCCAGACTAACTCAATATCTGTCTTTGATAAGGTAACTGATGTTCTAGACAAGGGAAAAGTAGTTGATCTCCTCTATCTCTACTTCATTAAAATTTGGTAGGGTGCCACCTGGGAAATTATTAGTTAAATGAGAGAAGATGAGGATTAGTAGAAGAACTGTGAGGTGAGGAAAGAACCTGATGAAAGAGGGGAAGGAGGTAGCTGTGCTGGAAGGAGGTTTCCAGATAAGTTCTTAAGCCCTGGTCTTGGGACCAGTGTTTTCAATCATAACTTTAGCCTAAAATTAGGAGTGAGTTAACTATAACAGGCAGTGTAATCAATGCCGAGAATCACCAGAATTTCACCCAAGGTTTTGTGGGGATTAGACTAGCAAGGATGAGGGAGCGCAGCAGCATGAAATGCAAGGCCACAGATTCGGGATACCTTGTGTGAGAGTTTCTCTTGCACACGGAAGGCTCATCAGCTTGAAACAAGAAAACAGAAGAAAAGACGAGTTTTTTATAGCAAGGAATCACAGTACAGCTATGAGCTCACACCTTGAAATGGCCACGTAAGAGACAAATAAAATCTTAAGATGTGCTGGGGAGAATGCACCAGGGAGTGCCATGGACTTCACAAGCCACAGGGGAGTATCAGGGTGATTGTATGAAGGAGATGAAGACATCACCTGGAATAGTCAGTGTCATTCTAGTCAAGTATTTTCAAGACAGAACAATAAAAACTGGAGTAAAACTGGAGTAAAAACTGGAGTAAAAAAAGAAAACCTGTATGACTACGGCAAGGCCCTCATGTCAAAGGAAATAAGGAAATGCACCTGCCCTGCTAGGTCTAATCAAATGGAGACTGGAGGCAGACAATTATTCTCAGTAAATATATAATTGGGTCAAACACAAGTGAAGGGAAAAAGCTACTTGAATTAAAGTTTAGTGTTCTAACCAAAATGGTCACCTAAACTTGGAATTAGATGCTTTCTGCCCGTAAGAGCACAGTAGTCTGAACAGATCTTTTCAAGGGTTACGGTAGGAGAAGATATTATAAGGTGCTATGAACATGTCATGTTGAGGGATAAGACCATATTACATGGCTCTCTGTGAAGCCAAGAAACAGGGCTCAGTGCCTTAAGAAGGTCACTTTCTGCTATTGTATCCTGTATAGGCTGGTGAGCAGTTATAGGGCAGTTGTATTGAATGTGTGTATCTCAAGGAGCTGTATCGCTGCCAGTAATACCTAGTGGTGTATATAAAGCTGCTGTATCCTTTCTCCTTTTCTCAGGCTGTGGCCCTCTCCCCTTGCCTATGTGTACAGATTTGAATGGACAATGGGAGGGATGGATGTTGGTCTGAAGCAGTGCCAGTGGAGTGGGCACAAAAAAGCAGACACCCCAGACAAACTCAGAGACCCTCATACCAAGAGGAGGAAGCAGCAGGGTCTACCTCTTTATCCTTCCTCCTAGGATCTGTAGTCATTAACAGCTACTAGCAAGACATTTTCTCATCCCAGCCATAAAAGAGTTGCTTCTTAATGGGAGTAGAGGGGAGAGTGAGTTTGCAGCCCTCCCAGCTGCTAAAAACTGTGGTGGTTCCCTGGGAGGTACGGTGCTTGAGGTACAACACACCCATGGTGGTACCACAGGCTGCACCAGGGCCAGATTTCTAAAAAGAACTGGAAACAGAGATCTATACCTCCTCCTTCCCTGAAATCAGGCCCTGTGTGTGTGTGAAACAGAATTATCATGATAAGGAACTGTTGATGGAAGGACATCCACCATCCCTTATGTGGATAGAGGCGGAAATATCGACTCCATTGCCTTGTGTACTCGGAGGGAAATCCCACCTCAGAAAACCTGCCACTACCAATAGTGACTGATAGCTCTCCTGGACTAGTTGGTGGCTCTTTTGCTGAAATGACTGTAAACATCACAGTTGCCATTGCTGAGAACAGTCTCTCCTCCTATCCTTCATCCCCCAAGGATTTGCTCCTGTCATCCCCTTGTTTTAAGCCAGTAAAGAGAGTATCACAGCCGCTCTTAGTCAAAAGAGGAGGGGGTGGAGGCCCATCTGGGCCCTTGGTTTGATTTCATATTTATGAAACAGCTTAAATGTCAGCTTGAGTGAAAAACGACACCTTCCCAAGCTTCTCATATTAATGCCCGTGGCTGCCACTGGTTTCTTTAGCAAGCAGCTTGTGGTTTTTTCCTCTCCCTCTCCCCCAAAGGCTGCAGAGAAAGATGAATTGGACTGATAAATGAGACTGCAACTGACAATAAACTGCTTTGCTGACAGGAGAGGGAGATGGGGGGTTGGCCTGTGCCGAGGAGGGTGGGAGGGAAGGGAAAAAAAGAAAGAGATGGAGGGAGAAAAGAGAGATAGGGGAGGACATCCTATATTACAGAGAGGTGGGAGAATGGTCTAAACTGAAGGGGGAGAGAGATGAGGACAGAGGATAGTTGACTGTGAGGAGAAAAGTAAGAAGAAAATTGGCACATGCTAAGGCAAAGGAGATGCAATGGGAAAAAATCACATGCAAGAGCAAAAAAACACTGCAGAATCATTAATTATACATGACAATGTATATATGCTAAAAGGAATAAATAAAAATACACCCACTGGCAACAGAAGAAGATCCTTTGGGTTCTGCACTGAGTGCTGCACTGGGTTGCTGGAGGCTGTAGATCATCAGAGGGCCTTCTTCTGCAGGTGTGTTTGCATGACACACCAATGAATCCTGGAGAGACACCCAAGACAGTGTTGAGCCAGGCAGCTCCAGAAAATGGCAAGCTGCCTCCTTATCTAGCCAGGACACTCTTCCAAAAGTGCCTCTCTACATGGCTGTACACTAATATAGATAACCAGAGCTTGCTTCAATATAACTTGGCCACAGTTCCATGGGGCAGGTCTGATGGAGATGGTTTATCCTCTTCTGCATCTGCCTGAAGGGCTGGAACAGAAGGTGCTTCCACCAGGACTAGGTTAAGAGACTTCTGCCTGAAGGCATCTTGACAAGCAGATTAAAGGGGCCAGCAAAAGGTGGAGGTGGAGACTGAACCTCTCCAGAAAGTTGTGTTGAATTTGAAAAGAGTCCGAGGTCCTTGGAAAAAGAAATTATCTGCTATTCTCTTTGGCAACCCCAGAACCTGTTGGGTTGAGTCTGAACAACATCATTGTAAATAAGGATGCTGGACCAGAGAAACTGTGGGAAAGCAAAGAGGTGAAAGAGGTTTTTTTTTCTTATGTCCCTTCCAGGCTGGTTCTTGAGAGACATTATTTGTCCTAGATAAGAGTAAAGAAAGGTGAGGGCTTAGTGTGAGTATGCTGGGGTAAGAACAAACTCTACTGTGTTTGTATTCCAGGGGAGTGACACACCTGCCTTCTTCGCCAGGGGTCACTGACTGCAGTCTCCAAAGTCGCCTGTGGAGTCCAGTGCTCTCGGCACTAACATCTGCTCCATTTTCTGCTGCTGAAGGCTTTTGGTTACTTTGTTGGTTGTTTTTTCTTTTAACCGAGAGATGTCTCTGAAGTCTTATTCTGTCCGAGTTCGTGATGCTCAGTACCTCTATCAGCTGTTACAGTGTTTTGAGCATTATTCTTGGCAATAGCATATCACTCACTTCTCAGCATCACAGTCAGCTCTTGTCACTTTTCCTCCCTGATTGAGATAGTAAAAAAGTCTGCTTCCATTTCATCTTTATCCCTCGTGGTCAGCTCTATTTACAGACTCACTTGCTCTTCTTCTTCCTTGGCAAAGCTTTTTCCTGTGGTCTAAAGCCCCTGTGCTGCTGGGGATCCAAGTCCCTCTGTGCTGACTCTTCTGTGACATTCCTCGGCTCTGTTTCATTTACCCATTTAATCATCCTCTTTCTTGCCGTGGGTCGTGCTAGATTGGTTCCTGACATCACATTTATGTACCGTCTGCTGACTAATAACATGCAAGAGATTGGTTTCTACTCTTAACAGGCCAGTCTAGTTTAAGACTATTTAGAGATACTGCACCTTGCTTCCCAGACACGGGCATGCAAGCTGAAGCTGAATGCTTCTCTTGTCACCACTGTTCTTGCCACACAGGTTCTACAACACATACTTTTTAAACAGCTTAAAGGACCTTTTTCCCCATATCCCAGACTCTTTGTTCTGCTGCTCAACTCAATTAGATCTGTTCATTCCCTTCCTGCTTGAAGGGCCTTATCCAAGACCAAGAGAAGGTCTCACACTTCTATGGGGCTCAGCCCAGCCAAGGAAAGTCTCCCTTAGCATTGTCCTGCCCTCTACTACGTGGTCCAGAGCAGACTTTGGGTGAAAAATTCTTGGCACTAAAACATTATACCAAGCTTCAAACTTCTTCCCAGGATCAGGATTTCAAAATCCAACCCAGACAAGGAAGGGCAGTGTTTCACAGGAGCAATATCTGCCTCCTTGTTCATCCTGATGTACCAGTGACCTCAGCATTTTTCTTGGGAAAGCAGTCAGTTGAGGCTATGTAAATCAGGCAGAGAGGCTGGAAAAGGAGTTGAAGCAGAGAATCACATGTAAATTTATCTTCTCAGAAAAGCTTCTCTTGTAACTACAGCAAAGAGTGGGATCCTCTGCCGGGAAACAGCATCACATTGGCTCCTAGAAGGTTGCAGCAACCTGAAAGGGCACACTGCGCAAGGGGATGGCTGCTTAATCCCTTAGTAACTGGGTAGCCAACAATGGCAGGAGGTTTTGGCTCAAGTTTTCCCTCTCTCCTCTGCTTCCCTGTCCTCCATTCCCCTGTTGCAGACCTGCAATTACTTACTGTTCCTGCACAGCACATGCCCGAGACCCCCTGGGAGTGGGGAATTAGAAGTGCTAAGTGCTGGAAGGAGGAGATGTGCCAGGGCTGCAGTTGGGGAGTGACTGAGGAGATAATTCAGGGGATGAGGGTTCCTGGGCCCATTGCTCTCCCAGTAAATCCTCGTCCACAACCTCCCCTGTGAAGATTCTGGGGAGCAGGCAGGCAGGCTCCCGCTCTCTCCAGGTGGAGCTTTGATTCTGGCTCCTGCAGGCTGCTGTCTGAGCTTGGCAAAGGATGCAGCAATGCACAATGTGAAATTGCCTCAGAGCTTGAGCACACATGAGCCCTAAACAAACCTCAGCCTAGTGCTCAATCCCCATTGCTCAAATCCTAATTAAACATCCACCAGTAACACTTCTGTTAACCCTCTCCAGCCAGGGCTGAGTCAGGATCTTTTGAACTGGGCCCTTGGGCTCTCTAGGTTTCTGCTCTGGATCACCTACCTACAGGATTTAATTAAAGTGACCCAGTTTATGGCTGAGAAGGCAAGGAAGAATAACCCTCTGCTCCTTGCAACACCGGCCCTTTTAATAACATTTGACAGCAGAGGCAATATTGCTCTGCACTTTGGGGAGGTGGAGCGGGGCCCTGTGAGATCTGCAGGTGGACCTTTTCCCCTCACCTTTTTCATATAGCTCTTTCTTTTTGAAGTGGTCTATGGCATCTTACACTTTCAGCAAGTTGGCACTGGCAACTGAACTTATGGGGAAGATGGAGCCAACACCTGCTGTCTAAAAATTGGTTTACAGGTGGGGAGGCCTCCAGGGTATCAGCTGCCTCCTGTTTCCTCTAGGTAAGCAAAAGAACATGGGTGCCTTGTGACAGAGAAACAGGTCAGGTATTTTTGTTGCTATAGCCTTCTGTTAGAAATGAGCTTTCATGCATTTCCTGGAAATTAGGATCTCATCACTGATATTTTTGTTGACTGGGGCAAGGGATAAAAATGCAAATGAAACAGAACCATGATGGAGGCAAGAGTTTGTACAGTGTTTAAATGATGGTACACATGATTGTTTCCCTTTATAAAAATCACTCAGTCATTGAAAAATAAACCCTTTTATTAAAAATTATCAGAATTAAATGTATCTGTAATTTCATTATATCTAGTGCTCTTATTGGCCAAAAACATTATATCTGAATTTTTTTGCTCTAATTAAAAATGGATTAACTAGATTGTTTTTACCCAACAGCAGTCTCTTTTTGGTGAACCCTCCTTTAGTGGTGTTGATTGTTCCTCTCTTTCTGTGGCAGTCAGCTCCAGAACTGTCTGTTGTAGAAAGCCATTCCCCTCCTCAGGAGAACAGACCATGTTTAAAAATGTGTTTGTTAGGACATTTGCACCAGGTAGAGACAACATATAAATTAACATATATAAAAAACGTGGGCTGGATCAGCCCCTTACAAGCACAAGGAAGAGAAGAAAGCAGTTGTGTTGGGAAAGGAGCAAAGAAATATCCTGTTATATAGAGATCTGTAGAAAGGACTCGAGCACCAAGTGCCTGACAGGAGGATTCAGTGGTCTTTTGTGATCACTTTCAGCCCTGGCTATAGGTCTAGCTGGGATCCAGCTTTGCAACCCCGTTGCAGGTTTGCTAGGTTCTGAGTCTCTCCCTCAACTTCTATACTGCTTCTTTGCACACAGGGATAGGGCTGCAGGGGTCTGTAATTTCATGTGACTTGCTCTAAGATTAATATCTCCATGTGCAGCAGTCATTGCAGTGAGAATAAACTGTTATTTTTTATTTTAAATGGTTAATATTCATCAAATGTTTATGAAAATACTTAACCCATAATGATGACAAACACAGTGCCTAATAAAGATGGAAGTGAAGATCCTCTTTGTGAATATGTAATCAGAAGAGTAAAGAAAATTACATTAAAAAGACTTCATTATGCTGTTAAATGTGTGAAATGACTTTTTCTTCTCCATTTTAATTTTAGCATATTTCTTTTTTTTTTTTTTTAAATATCTCTGACACTTTCATGAGATGGGTACATAAAGAGGCACTGGCTGCTGCAACAAGAACTCTGACTGGCAACATCCATCATTCTCATCCAAACTTTCATTTCATATATTATTAAGAAAAATCAACACAGTTTCTACCAATGATTATATTTTTTTTCCTTTATTTTCCTTAGGGGGAGAGAGAACTTTATTACTGCTCCAAATGCAATGCATTGTTTCCAGCCCTCTATAGAGCTGCAGGCCCAGGGTTGTTCCCCCCTAAAACAGGGGCTTACTGGTGTGCAAGTACTTGTGCACCTGTTTTTGTCTGACACCCTGGGGCTTCTAACTGGCACCTCTGGATCTAATAGAGTGAAACTCTGTGCTGCTTGAAATAAGAAAAGTAAGAGCTCTTGATAGACTCCTTTAGGGCTGTGTACTGATACATGCAGGCAAAAATAGGTCAGACTGTAGGTGGCATGTGTTTCAACACCTAGGAAGCTGCCTAAAACTTCACACTACCAGATCACTCCTAAATGATGGACAATCTCACTCTTGGTGGTGCCCATCTCGCTGAATTGCTCGATGATGATCAATCTCTACAGCTTTCAGGAGGGAATGTGGTTACCTAGATGGGGGCAAGTGACAGTCTTCTCTCTGGGGAGAAGGTAGAAAAGGTGCCACTGAGCACAATCCTGGTGAGAAAAAAAGGTTGATGAGAAAGCATAAAGCTAGGAGCATCCAGAGCCCTGGAGGCCTCCCCAGCCTGAGCTGCCCAACCTTGCTCACCAGAGAGGGAGAAGAGGCTGCACAGTTCCATTTTAAAAGACAGCACAGCATGTGTGCTCCCAGGAGAAGCTCGTGAAGCAATCCATTTGGCCTTCTTTTAAGGAGAGGAAAATACAAAGTATTTATTATTGTGTGTGTTAATTGCAGTGTTAATTCAAACAATTAATGTTAGCTTTTGGCAAGAAATTCTAGCAGCTCTGGATTTAACAAGCATCTTTATTGCAACAGCACTTCAAAACAAAACACGTTCTCTTCTATTTAGGCTTTCTGTTGTACCCATCTCCATGGCAGCCAAGTAACAGACATGTCTGCTGCATCACTTGAGGCATCTCCTTTATATAGATGTCTATGAAGTAGATAAGTCTTCTCTTAACAGGACTTCTTCTGAGAAGTGTTATAACTGACCCTGGACCTCTTCCCCTTTGCAGAAGAAAACTCTCTTTGGTAAGCTAGGCTTACCAGATACTCAGTCTGATGGCTCCCAGTTTGTGAAAAATTTGAAGATCACTATAGTTTCTGTCATCTCCTTATTTTCAGACACATGCCTTCAATTTTGTGGGGAGATTTTGTCCTTTGACAGCCTGGTCTTGCTACCTCTCTCTCCAAAGCTCAGGAGGGACTTTGATGGGAGTTGAGTCAAGGGTATGTATTCTTTGGATAAACAGCTTGTGAAGAAGGCTTGAAGAGTTATGAGAGGGAGGAGGGTCCACAAGCCAAACCTGTAATGAAGAGACTTCCCATGAAAATACGATCAAAGAGGCTGCAGCCTTCTCTCAGCCTACTTCTTTCCATTTGAAACAGCTGACAAATTGTTATGTTGTGTTTGCAATTACAGTTCTCTGAAAGTGATAAATTATTGCGATTATTCCTAAATACAGGACTTCTACATGTATAATTAATACATACAAGATAATATCTGATAAGTGGTAGGCCACGTTCCAGTTCCATTTACACCCTAATAGATCTGGAGTAGCTCCAGCTGTCCCTGTTCATAGAAAGATGCTGTTAAATTGAGCTTGCACACTTGGAGTACCTTGCAGAAGTCTTCCCTGTCAGATCAACAGCGAACATTGTATGGCTCATACGTTTTAGTCCCCACGTCTAAATTTTAAGTTCTAAGGTCTGTCCTTCCTAACAATCTGCTGGCAACCTTCTGCAGCAACAAAAGGGGTCTTGTCTCTTGTACACCTCATGGATATGTCCAATAGCAAGTCCTAACCTACTAGCTTCAGGCTCTGAGTGCAGTCTGGCCCTGAAGTCACCTTTTTTGCAGGTGACAAGCATGGGTGTGGAGCATGTACTGAACTACCTGCTGATTGTGCCAAAGGACAAGATGCACAGCCTCTGTCGTGAGAACCTCCCTTTATTCCTGTTGTCTGTCAGTAATGGGGAAAAGCCAGTCCTACATTTCTTCCATCTGAGTGCTTCCCTGGGGCATGAGTAGTGTGCTCAGAGCTGTCACTAACAGCAAAAAATACCCTAAACACAGAGCCAGCATAAGAATAGGAATTGTACAGTAATACAGCCTCCTGACATGGTTACCCATTAATGCCAGCTTTAAAGGTTAATGCAATTTAACTTGCCTTCAGCTATTACTCTGAAATAACATACCAAAGCCTTCTCTATAAGCAGATAACAGATAAGGATGCTTTATGATAAACAGCCACAATAAAACCACATAACTTTACAGCATTATGCTTGCAGGAGTGGCAAATTTGCCTTTATTTGTCTATGTGTGCATACGGAGGAAAGCAGACAGGAGAGCAGAGAGCTGGAAGAAGAATTCTTAGCTTTTAGACCTTCAGATACCTTGATAAATCTATCTTGGATATTTTGCTTCTTTTAATACAATGGAAATGCACTGACATGTCGCATGTCTGCTGCAGATTGAGTTTCCTTCTGCACTGGAAAAAACAAAGGTGCTGCTCTACAAACCTGCCATAAGAAAATTTATTGGATTTTATAAATGTATTTGTCTTTTGACAAGGTGAATGCTATAAGCTTTACTGTATAACAGCAAAATATAGAGCTTTGTCCCCTATTCTACGTCCTGTTTTAAAGTTCAGTTTTGAAGGTTTTCTTCAAAAAAATAACTAAAAAAAAAAGGCACTTTCAGTATGAAAAGTGTGAGTCAACTTTCTTACTTTGTCTCCTTTTGGAATACATTGAAGATACATAAGCAAACACTGCCTGGGGATTATTGTAATTTCTCATTAATATTCTTAAAGCACACTTGGATGTTCCATTATATTCTTTCACAGGCTAAAGGACAATACCCGCATGTCCGCGAGACAGTGAAATATATTTATGAAAAAATATTTGCCTTAAAATTTTAGGGCTCCAGAAAGACACCATAGGTTTTGTAAATCAAACACACACACACACACGAAATGCACACATGCACACACAGCCATGCAGGGAGTTCTAATTCTTAAATTAAGAGGCAACATACACTGTACCCTGGAGAGACAGTCTATGAGCTGTGCTGCAAAGAGCCTGTTCAGGACTCAAGAGACAGATTCACTCACCCTGCCTTCTTTGCACTCAGCATCTTCCCTCCCTCACCAGCGTGGCACTGTCAGACTTGTGCTGCCAAAACGCTGACATTAGGAAGCAGTGTCAGAGACTTGGCATGAAACTGAGAGGTCATGCAAAGCTAGCACACTGTGATTTGGTACAGATGTGCCTTGCCTTGGTTTTCTGACTTTCCATTTGAATTACCTTTCCTACAAAGCTGATTATGTCTTTACATCTGCAGGGCAGCTAGATTTTTTTTTTCTCCCTCCAGAATTTTCTGTTGTTCTTTGAGATGCTTCCAGTTTTTTCTCTGTTCATCATCTTCCTTTTCTGCTTCACATTTTCTTTGCCTTTTTGCAGGAATATGACATTGCCTTGAAAAGGATTAATGCAATGTGTATCAGGCAAGGGTATTTTCAGAAAAAGGAAGTATTTTAGTAGTGTAGTGATATGTGAGGCACTGAGGAGGCCTTGCTTAAAATATTGTGACCAATTTAGGTCACTTCTGATAAAAAAAGGGAAAGTGATGTATAGTAGAGTTGAGGGAATGATTAGGCAGACCTTTAAAAAGTGTGTGTGGGAGGCTCGGTTAGACTAGCAAAAGAAGGATGAGAAGGAGTAGAGTTTTTCTTTATAAATACACTCTGTAAATACTGGGATGGATAATTGTTTCAGCTGAATAAAAGCAATCTTAAAAGATCAGATGAGTATAAATTGGCTTGGAAATCAGGAGAAGGTTTCTAAACTTCAAAAGAATGAAGTTCTGGCTTTCCATACAGGATATCAAGGACAAGGAACTTAAATAATTAAAAAGTGGAGCTTACTGAGTTCATAGAAGGAATTGCACTCTACTTATATTTTAATTAATTAATTTCATGCTTCAGAGCTCCCACTGACCACTACTGGGGTAAAGAAGGAAGTTCCTTCATTGCCTAGTACTTTATTCTCTTGGATGTGTATGTCAGGGTGAGAAGAATGAGGAGTGGGAAGAGGGCAAATTGGTCTTCCTTCAGAGCATTAAATTACCCAAACAAGAAATTAGCCAAGGCTAAGGATAGGATAGTAGGTGGTGATGCTGCTGCTCCTAGTGGCACCGCCTGACTGATGCACCTTAAATTATTCAGAGTCATAGGATGGTTTGGGTTGGAAGGGACCCTAAAGTTCATCTAGTTCCAACCCCCTTGCATGGACAGGAACACCGTCCACTAGACCAGGTAGCTCAAGGCCACATCCAACCTGACCTTGAACACTCCCAGGAAGAGAGCAGCCACAACTTCCTTGGGCAACCTGTGCCAGTGTCTCACCACCCTCAAATTAAAGAATTTCTTCCTAATTTCTAACCTAAAATTCCCATCTTCAAGTCTGAAGCCATTTCCCCTTCTCCTCTCACTACATACCCGTTTAAAAAGCCCTACCCCAGCTTTCTTGTAGGCCCCCTTCAGATATTGGAAGGTTGCTATAAGGTTACCTCAGAGCCTTCTTTTCTTCAGTCTGAATAACCCCAACTTCCTCAGCCTGACTTCATAGGGAGGTGCTCCAGCTCTCTGATCACTTTAGTGTCTCTCCTCTGGACACGTGCCAGGAGCTCCTTGTCCTTCTTATGCTGGGGACTTCAAAACTGGACACAAGGCATTGGTTAAAGGCATTGAGTGGATGTGGGACAGGAGAAGGATTTCTGCTGGATTAAGAGCAAGGATTATTTGGAGCTGTTGGTCAATTGGTCTTCTTTTATATTAGTGTGGAGCATGATCCACTCCCAAGAAATACCTGAGTGTGCCCACCTGAAGGTAATTGCATGACAGCAATATCTTCCAAAGGCCCTTCATCCATCCCATTATCTTGGCTGGAGATTTAAAGACACTGCAGCATTTGTCCTTCTGCATCAAGTGTTGTAAGGCTGGAATTAGGATTGAAGCAGAAGTTATGGATGTTTCTCAACTTAATATCTATTCCACTGTTGCCTGCAGTATTTGGAGGCTGGAACTGACAACCTCTATTGCCTTCTTTTCTATGTATGTCTGGTGAATGTTTTATCTTCTCTTTATTTTTGCCACTATCTTTGAATTATTTGCATTATTTCCCTCTGCTTTTATTCTTTCTCCCCTTTCTTTATTTCTGCTTTCTTTCCCTCCCTCTTTTGAGTCCTTCACCCATTCTCTGACCGTTAATTTTGTCTTGTTCTACTGTTCCTGCTTTCCTACATCTGCATGTAAGCCCCTTTCACTGGAGTTGTCAGAACTGCAGCTAAAACATAGCTCATAGCACTCAGAAGAAAGAAAAAACAAGTAACTTTCCTTTTCACCCCATCCTTCTAGAATAAGCTTTTTATTGTGTGTGCACTGAGAGGAGTCATGCCACACCTCTGCCATGTCATTCCTTTGACCTTCACCTCTCTTGAGGTGAAGTAACAACAAGAAGTAACCTTTATGTATGGGTACTGGCTAACGACAAGCATCAGAGAGAAGACTCTGGATCTCCTGCTTGACATTCTTATGTCAAGAAGTTCTGCTGAGTAGTAGCAGTCTGATATCATGAGGCATTTATTCATCTCACATGCCTGCTAAGGTGGTGGAGCTGTGGGCTTAGATAAGCTGCTGGTGGTGCTCATGAGCTCTGCCTCTCCATACTAGCCTTTTACTTTGGGGAATAAATGCTGCTTCTTGAGTGCCAGTTCTGGAGAGCAGCAACACAAGAAATATCCAAAGGACCTTCTGGTTATCTTGGCATCCCTTTGCAAAGGCCTTATCAGTAGAACTTGTTCTGAGCTCTTCCACAAAAATTCAAGAGAAGTTTTGAGTTTGAAAGTCCTGTAATGAACAGAGTTCAACAAAAGGTCCGTTTAGAAAATTTTCTTAGGGAAGGAAAGTGCTCTAATGCAGGTGATCTATTAGCCATGTGCTCGTTTTATTAGAGAGAAAGTATTTCAGGCCCCCATTCTTTTTGGTTTTGGACTAAGGTCTCAAACCATATGTGAACTGCATCCCACATAAATGTCACAGTCACAGTGATATTTGTGAGTAGCTAAACTCTTGTTCAGAATGACAAAACACATCATATAGCAAGAAACTAAAGTTGTCATAAAACAGACATCAATTTTAATCATAGAACTGTATACATTGTGTCAGAGACAGTACTGAGGAAAGACTAAGTGGGGGAATACTACTTTGGCAAGAGTTAAAAGGAAAAAAGAGAAAAAGGCACATTAGCTCAGACAATGCCACGGCCTAACAGCATGACAGCAAAGAAAAGGACATGAAAATGAAGAATAGCTTTCTGATGGGAATCCAGGCTACAAGTGATACTGAAGGTAACGTAAGACATCCTGAAAGAAAGTAGAGCCTTCATTCCTTGATTGATAATATTTCCTTTCACCATAGAAGTCTGATCGTAAAACACATGGCAAATACATTTTTCAGCAGAACCTGGAGGAAATTATGTTCTATACTCAGTCTCACCACCCTGTCCTTTCTTTTCAGATGATAGTTTCAGCCTTGTGGGAGACTGTCCGCTTCAGGAAAGCTTTTTCCAGAGTTTTTATCTGACTTAAATCAAGCAAACAAAGGAGAAACCTCCTTCAAGATCCCACACTGCAAGCAGAAGGAGTCTTGGAACTACTCATCTGGAACAGCTGAGTAGAGTTGAAGAACTGGAGGAGAATCTCACACCATCCTGCAGGGTGGTGGTTCACAAGAGGATTTTTGAGCAGACCCAACTTCACATGTGCAAGCGAACAATGAGTGAGGCAATGCATGATTTCTCAGTGCTCCTGTACAGTCTGAGCCATCTCTGGTGATGGAGAGGCAAGTAAGGAATGTTCTGTCTCTTTGGATTGCGGAGAGGCAGCAGAGGAAAGTCTAACCTAACAAGACAACCCAAAACAATGTCTGGGGAAGAGGCAAGTGTGGACAGTGAACTAAGCTCTGTAGTCAACTAGAGAAAGGATAAAGTCACAACATTTCTGTCCCTTCTACAAAACCTTTATGCCTTCAAATGTCAGTGTGACTGCTGAGCCCTCAGCTTGAACATCCTTCAGGCTACAGCAATCACTCCTCCAGAGACTTTTTAAAGAGGTGAGTGATTTCTTAGGGTTGTTCCAAAGCAAATTGATTTAACTGCTTTCTGCCTGAAACTGAAAACTCCTTTAATTGATGAAGTAGCAAGAAAAATGTCAGGTCAACAGAAAATTCCAGTATTCTCTGGATGCCCAATGCCAAAAAAGCAAAAACCACTGCAAGAAAATAAATGCTAGGCATACAAGACATGCCACCGTATTTCTGTTCCTTCACCAGGGCTTTTTCCTGTGAAATTTCATGTAGGAGCTTGGGTGCAGATAATCAGAGGAGGTTAGGTATTACTAGCTGGTGAAAGTCAGGACAGACAACCTTTTACAGATCTTCTTTTCATGTTTTGAAAGACCCTGACTTGCTTTGACTTTACTTTTTGTGACAATTTCCTACCTGTGTTGTGATGACTGCTTTATCTGTCCTCTAAATCCTGTTTGATGGCAGGACACACCATACTGCATTCCCACTGCAAATCAAGAGCTTAATGCTCTGGTGAATGAACTTGGGAATTATTCTCTCTATATAATTTTTCTTCTCTTGCATGGCCTCAGGTGAATTCAATTTTTTTTCTCTTTCGAGTCCTAGAAATTGTCTGCTTACAGACTTGTAGCTTCCAACCACCAAAGTCCCGTGTGGCTCTTCTTAATTGTCCATATAAATTGCTTTCTATTTTGGACACTGTGAATAGCTCAACAGCATCTGCTTCTCCCTTCTGGGCACCACCAACTGTGCATGAAATTCCTCCCAAAGAGACCAGGTAAGAACTCTTTCCCATTGTTGGAAAAAAATAAAGAAATAAAGGAAGTTACACAAAGGACAAGAGGACTTCCCAGCACGCTAAGCAGGTGAAAATGCAATGGGGTCTGATGTTAAGCCAAGAGAAAGAAGATGCCAGACAGGAGTGATCCGTCTGCTCATAGCCACCTTCCAGACAGAATGTGGACCATTATGCTCAACAGATTTCTTTACCAGGAGCTGTTTTGGTACATTGCTTAGCAGCAGCAACTCTGTACAAGACATGGACAGGAAACGAATGGCTGTTTAGGCTGAAACAGTGAGAGGAGTCCCAAGGATGGCTAGGGGACTTATTTCTTCTTCAACTCTCTTTTAGGACCTTCTGCTCAGCAGTCTTAAAGCACATTTAGAATTGACTTTAACTAGTCTAGACTCTGCAGCCTGGGAGAGTTGGGTATGATTCACTTGATTTTACTGATGAAGAAAATCAAGCAGAGAGAGGGAGATTAAGTGATGGCTTTGCTATCTTATAGCCAGTCAGAGGCAAAGACAAGTATATTATTGCTATGTCCTGACTTTCTAAATTATGCATGAGAACACCTTTTCTGAAGGAAAGTCTACCAGAGAGTCTCTGCCAGAAAGTCTTGAATAGACACTACTTCTCTTCTTAAAGAAGTTGAAAAATGGCCTTATGAGCATGCTTACCATCGCCAGGCACTCAAAAGCACCGTAGAACTAGGTCTGCTCTGGAAAAGGTCAAATTTACCAGCAGGCTTATGTGAACCAGAGACTTTTGTTCCAAGCAGGAGTGAAAGGAGTGAAATTTGGATTAGTGAATGCAGAGGGAAAATCATGTCTTGTTTCTTCAACATAGACATCTCTTTGAGGAAGTGCCTCTCCCACATGCATTTCTGGAGATTGTCAGGTATCTCAGAAGGTGTCCTACTCAAGTATTATATATCCTCTCAGTCCTTCCCTTCTGTCTGCCAGCCTAACCTTTTTTTTTAAGAGATATGGCAAAATCACTGCCCAATTGATATGGCTGCAGGCATGAAAACAAAGTGTGAAAAACTGCCAGACACAGTGCCAATCTTATTATCATGAGTCAAAGCTGCATTTTTCTGCTTGGCATATAATCGTGGTTTGGACTAGATGGGTATAAATTGAAGATTGGCTGCAGCATAAATGTTCATTAGATTGAAACTAAAACAAAGCTAAATTATAGAGAGTCAGGGAGTGAATGTGTTTTCCTGTGCACTGTGTTGGCAGTGCCATCTGAGTACCTCTGCATTATGCTGTTTCCATGTCTGAGTTTGGAAGGAAAGGGGAAAAAAAAGAAGATGTGACATGGGGGTGCTTAAAATGAGGTGTTAATTTTCTTTTTACTGGCCATTCTTCTGTTAAGTGGCATTTCTTCAATACTACTTGCTTCCAGTATAGCTCCAGTATAGCCAGGAGGTCCTTTCAGACTCCCTTGCTCTCCTAGTTAAGACACAGTCAGCTTTTCTCTCTCTGTATTTTTTACTATATTGTCTTCTTCTCACAACTGCCTACCACAACTTAATTCTCAATGGGCAGCATATCTATCCCTGCTCTCTACTTTTGGTACCGTCTGGGATTTTCCTATGGTACAAGGTGCAGTGCTTCACATCTCTCTATGGTGCTTCCTTTGCTGTTCCATGCAATGAGAACATTCTTCTTGTTCACTTTGCCCTCCCCATCACCCTTTCCATTTTCCATCTTGGTTCAGGCCAGCAGCTGACAGTAGTCCCTGTTTGGAAAAAAGCATGTTTCTCTCCTTTGTCTCCCTTACAGCTGGAAGATCTAAACCCTGGAAGAAGGGCTAAGGCTCTTTTAGAAGCTGTGTTCTGCAAGCATCCTTTGTTATCGCTGTAGTGCTTGGCCAGGCATTCAAGTAAACATTATTTTCAGTTGGGAAGGGTTATACTTTCTTTTGTTTCTTTCACTGGTTACTGTGAGTCAGAGAAGCTTTTATGAAGGGCTGGATGTGGTGAGTCATTTCAACTTCTGTGTCTGTAAGCATGTTTATGGCAGCTAGTTACTTTTTTTATAGGTATTATGAGGTAATAAATAAATAAAATATTTTGACTTAGTGACTGCAATGCTGATTCGGTTAACAGGCTTATTCTCCCTCTGTTACCTATATTTGTTTAAAGTGGCTTCATTTAACATTTATGTAGGCTTTGGTGTAGAAAAAATGTGTTACAACAGGAGTTTGTCCTAAGGGATCCTTACAGTACTAACAGATATATCATCTACAGAGGCAGATATTGCTGAACACTGATATGAAAACACATCACCTAGGTTGCTTAAAATCATTTTTTACATACTTGTTTTGCAACAAAAACCCATGAAAGTTAATCTGAGCTTATCCTTCTGCCTTTCCATTGAAGAAAAGAGGTACAGGCATCACCAGGGCACTGGGTGGAAGATGGATGCCATCGCCTTGCTCTGATACAGCTCCAGCAGAAGAGATTGCATTACTCTGGTCATGGTACATGAAGAAAATTCACTTTTTTTGCTCATATGACTTCTCTACTCCACTCCATCAGTGGATTCCAGCCAGAACCTGGGCTTAATCATCTTCCCCTAAGGTCAGAAAAAAATTCAGTGCCAGAGGCTGCAGCAGAGGGAGAAAAGAAAAAAAAGGAAAATTGGGAAATCTTCTTTGCTAGTCTGCCTTATGTTTATTTCTCACTATGTGGTTATGGGCTTCTTCTTATTACTTCTTTGTACTGTGCTTTTCCCATCAGATAAGTAGGGTTGATGTTAATAATAATCTCCTGCATCTTGTGTAATACTAAGGGCCTGCAATGTGTTCATATGAAAATTGAGATTCTTATTACTACAAAATATTTATTTTCTGCCTCAGAACTCTTTCCCCTAATGGAACTTCACCTTAGTCTCCTGTAAATACTTTAACTTTTAATCACATTAAAATTCCCAAAGAGAAATATTATGTATATTTGCCTCAAGTTTGGGTTCCAACATGCTGCTATGTTATAGAGGTATTAATTTGAGGCAGAAAAGGTCACTTGATCATGAAAGAGTGAAATCAGTCTTTATGCTCACTCTGTTTTGGGATCATGCTCCATATTCTATAGTGGTGAGTAAATAGTACCTTGGGATATCAAGAAAATTTCAGAACAAACACAGAATATAGGACAGCAACAGAAATAATTAGGAATACCTAGAAGTCTGAGTCAGAGTCTAGAGAAAAAGACCAGTGAGGTAATTGTAGGAGAACTGGTTCTATTTAACTTAAAAAAGGAAAAACTGAGAGGATAAAAGCAGTCTTCAAGAATTTAAGAGATTGTGGAAAAGACAAAGAGAAGAAGTGATTCCCCATGGCCATGATGGATAAGACAAAGAAGTAATAGATTTAAATTGCAGTAGGAAAGGTTCAGGTAAGACAAAGATTGCTTTAGGAGGTTGTGCAGTCTCTGTCTTTCGAGGTCTTTAAGAACACATTAGATAAATAAGTTTCAGGAATGACATAGGTATATTTGATTCTGATCTAAAGTCAGAAAGATGGGCCAGATGACCTGCTGTGATCCTATCCATCCCTTGGAAAAAGACAGAAGAATTTTTTACCTTATATGTAGTAAGAACTTTGTTGCAGCTGTGATAGCCTATGGGTATCATCAAGGTAAAGTTTTATCAGGCAGACTGAAACAGATCTTACTTTAGACTGATTTTAGCTCTAACAGAGACAACATAGTTTTAAATCTTCTGCTTCCAGACTGAAAAAAAACCCCAAACCTCATATGTTTATTTTACCCTCTATTTTTCTCTGTTTGTCTAATAAAAGATGGTACCTTTCCCTACAATTTTTGCTTTCCTTAGTCTATTCCATGCAAAGACCTAACGATATCTGGGAAAAGCTCTGACATTCCTACAGTTTCTTTGCCCTTCAGAACAGATGATAGGAATTATTTTTGTATATTATTTTGAACAATAACTACTTCTCAAAATGTTATTTTCAGAAGATTCAGGTTTCCTTTCAGATTTGATTATTTGCAGTTTTTCCAATGAAGAATGTGATAGTTCATCCATTTCCAGTTTGCACAAATGTAGAGGTAAGTCTCTCACAGTTTGAAAGACTTTAAAAAGCACTGAAATACCCTTTGGGTATGACCTCTTTGGGGCCCAGGGGATGAGGGTAGGAAACAACAAAGAACAGGTAACACCAGCATTCTTGCAAAGTATGTTTGAAAGGTGCCTGTGTTGAAAGAGAGTTTGTAAGAAAAAAGTTAGGTATCTATCAGTGGCTCTCTTTTTATGCATCATTATCCAGGCTTAAGGATCTGCCTAACTGTGTCGTTCCTGTTCTGGGGACATCACTTTTCCCTATACTGGAAGAGGATCTCATTTGTCATTTTCATTTCAGAACATTCTGCCAGGATATATTCCCCTCCTGTCATGAAAAGATCCGTCTCAGAGTTTCTCAATGCCCAGCATTGCTGTGAACACCTGTTTCTACCTATAGAATATATATCTTTTAGCTCTTCAGAAAGACATTTCATAACACAGGAGAGGAAAGAGAGAATGAGCTGTCACTGGATGGAGTCAGAGATGGTTTATTGCTTTCTACCTGTTCCCCAAATCCTAGTACTGGAAGGTTCATGGATAGAACTTTGTTGTATCTACTATAGTTCTGTGTCTCAAAAACAATGGGTTTGTGTTTTTATGAAATAATCTGATATGTCTAGAAATCTGAAACTGGATCAACATAATTCAAACAGCCTGGGACCAGAAAAGCTAGGTCCAGAGAGGGGAGGCCAAGACTCCAATTATTTGCACAATTTGTACTCAGAAATACCAATTCCTTCAAGCCAAATTATATCTCATCCTCCTCACAATGAGAACTTCTTTGAATTTTGAGAAAGGGACAGGACATGTTACTGAAAAAGTGAGAGAAAAACACCCTCTGTATGTTATATTAAAAGTGGCTTTGGGCCAGAGCAAACTCCGTGTTACAAGGGGCTATTTGTGAAGCTGCACTTGTCTGTGGGATTCACTAGGAAATCATAATACATTGGCTTAACAAGTTGTTCTTGTTGCCTGAATCATGATTTCTAACTGCATGTTTGGTGATGTACAACAAAAGCCAGGTCATGCACAAGTCTGTAAGGCTCTGTCAAAGCGGTCTGAACAAATGTGCTTTCCTTGCACCAGTGAGCTACCAGTCAGAAAGTGATACTGTGGAAACACAGGTGTGCATCTGGGCACTTACACAAGGATCAGCCTAATACCAAGTGTCTGTGCCATGCTGGACTTCTACTTCCATCATAGGAAGGCCCTTGGCAGAAGAGCATGTACTGACACTATTAAGGCACGGCTTATTCCTGTGGACAGAACAGTGCATTTGATAGTGTTCCAGCTGATTTTAGGACTTTAAGATTGTTTAACATAAGTATGCTTTACCTTTGCTTTTTTTTCTCCTTTTTTAATACATACAGACAGCAAATTCATATTTTTTTTTAAAGATTAGCACTTTTAAGGAAATAAAGCTTGTACCAGGAATGAAAAGTTTTAAAGCTTGGAAGCATAAAGCTTAGCCTGTGGAAGAACCACTCCTAGAAATAATAATAACAATACTTGTCACCTTATCAACACATGAGACCATGAAAACTCCATCATTTTACCACAAAGTATTCCCTTACTGATAGACTTTCACTATGGCAAAGAACAGCATCTGCCACTTAGAACTTTCTGCAGTTTTTTAAATATCTTGGGCCCAGGATATGAGGATAAAGACCATACCCATGAATTTTGTTGTGAGTTCCGTGGAGAGCCAGAAACAGGTATCAGAGGACAAGTATGATGTGCTCAGAGCTGCTCATATTGCTGCAGGGAGCTGCATCAGCTGGAGTCTGCAAAGGGTCACTGCAGCCCTGTAGTCCAAACAGAAGGTGACAAAAGTTTGGCTGCCCAAGGCCAGGACATGATGTGCCAAGATGGAGCAGAGTCTTCTAGCCAAATGGGGATGGCAAAGAGCTCTGCCTTGGCATACTCTGCCCATAACAGAGGGCTTTGGGGCCTTTCCTAGACCACTGCTTAAACATGCCATTTGTGACTGTTCACCATATGTAAAGGGTGCAACAGAGAGACCGTAACAATACAATGTGCTTGCCTTTGCCTGCCAGCAAAATCTCTATCTTCCTTGGGTTCAGCTTGCACAATCTCTTTTATCTCCACAGAGCCCATCATGTCCAAAAGATGAGCCACCCCAACTTAATGGGCTCATCATAAACAGTGAAATTAAAGCAGACTTCTCTAGGTCTCAAACTGAGGCATCTGGGTTTATGTTCTTCCACCAGATGTTAGACAGGAGTGGACTGAGGACTGCTCAGATGGGTCTCTGTGGGTGAAGCCAGGAAGGTTGGAAACATTGATAACACCAACATATAGGCTATTTTACCAATGCTATGTCAAGGCAACACACTCCACACAATGTGCTAGTTTATTCCTAACCCAAATACTCTTCTTTAGTCTCTGATATTTAAGCTATTCTATTATTCTAACTATTTTAATGCTGCTCTATTTCTTTTTAGCTATATATTTCTTCTACCACTTCTGCTACAGGGCATTGAATTAATGTGATTGCCTTTGTTGTGGAAGTCTAGGTGGGTTTTGTAAGGGTGGGATTCAGATGCAGATATAGGACAGACACATTGTGGTACTTCACAAACTGCAACAAGCAAGTCTGGCAGAACTGAAATATTTGACTTCACCACCCTTGAGGTACAGTAGTCCACAGATTTCAGATCCAGATCTGCGCTGTCAGTATGATTTTAGGACAGCAAGTTGAATATAAGCCTTCAGTTTATCTGTCATGAAACAAGAGACAACCTATGAAATATGTGAACACAGCTGGACCATGTTTCAAGGGCTAAAACTGAGTTTAACAGAACAAGTAAACTGAGTGAAAATAAAATTAATTTCTGGTTTGGTGGCCAATCTAGGAGTGCAGAGGAAAAGTAAAAGCCTGGTTGGGATGAAAACAGAGATTTTTGCATGGTTTGGACATCAGGCTGTTTAATTCACTGGAGCTGGAGAAATTAAATTTAGGTGCACAGTGTTTCCTTTAAATGTCAATGTTGTGGTTTTTTGGTTTGTGGGTTGTTTTTTTTTTTTTTTTTTGAGTTATTCAATTCTATTTTACAATATATATATTATCTTGTTTTCTCTGCAGGATTGATCAGTACTTAAAAGAATATTAAAAGTCTCAGGTTTGTTTAGGAGATGTCTAAGTGAAATATTTCAATACATTAACAACTTTTTAAATGAAAATACCTCGGTAGAACTCCTACATTACCCAGCTTTTCTGTTTATTTATTGCAAGAATTTTCCCCTGGGGACAGGAGAAATTATTAAAATATTTAAGAAAGATGGGTTAGTCAAAATCAGGATGAAATAGGTAAATATTCTGCTTTTCTTAGTCTCTATTTTTGAAGGCTGTTTTACCATTTCTCACATTGTTCTTTTCCTCTTTTAAGGGGGACTATCAATTTATCATTTGGGTCATCACATTTAATGCACTACATTATAGTTACATTTTGGCTATGTACGACACAATCTAGTCCAGCCTAAGATTTATACTGCACAGATCTTTTGTAGCTCCAGGCAGTCAGGTGAAAACTAACCTCAGTTTGTTATGTCTCCAAAACCCGGATGACTGTACTTGGCCCAGAGTTTGTTTTTCTTTTTTTTTTTCCCCCAGGGAGAAAAAAAGGAAGAAAATTAAAATTGTAGAGTCAGTCCTTGAGTGTCCTTATGGAAAGTTCTGGAAGTTTTTTTACACTAGTACCCCATCTAAAATAGATGACAAATGACACTGAACCACACCACTAGGGGGTATTTTGTGGCTAAATTATTAAATGTTTCCAAGGGTCTCAAAGACTACCTATTGCAAAAATCTATTACACAGGCCTATGCAATTAGAAGTGATAATAAACTTTCTCCATTCATGTACAGGAGACAGTTTTTAAATTTTAATAATATGGGGTTCTTGTCAATGTTGTTATTTTTCCAAATGCCACATGGACTGCCTCTGCCTCCAAAATGAAGGGCAGTGGGAGTTAATCTGAAAAGCCAAAGCTACTCAAATATTTACATGTTACATCAATACAGTGAGAACTCACCATGAGTGGAGTCAGCAACCCCCATTATCAACTTTGCAGAGAAAAAGCAGTCACTGTTAACCCATACTGACTTCTGAGCATCCCAGTTCCTATATGAGTTTCTTTGTTACGAGACTGGAAAAACAAAAGTCAAGGATGAGTTTTCCTGAAAATAAATGCCCCATCTTAGTATAATGCCATCTCTCCATGGCTCTCCTCTTTCACAAGGGTGTTATTTTGTCTTTCAGGGCCCAAAGCTGCAGCCAGTAATTTGGCTTCCAGCAGCATCCCTTCCTCCCCTGGATGCTGATGTACACTTCACAATTGAAAGCTGTAGCCAGCAATTCAGATGGCTCAATCCAAGGTTACCCTTGCCATAGATTACTGTTGTGACCTCTTCCTGCAGCAGTGGCCATTCCTTTGATTCACTATAGCCAAGTGCACTGCTGTTGGTGGGCTTTACATGAGTATTTTGTCATGCAAATTTGGGATGGATGGTGCTGGTGGACACTAAGGAGGAGGATGGCACAGGGACAGGAGCAGTACAATCTGCACATGCAGTGAATCGTTTGGCTGCAAACTGGTGAGCTCAAGACATTAGCCAGAAATGAGGCTACACATTTCATGTTTAGCCATCTCATATGGACACAGAACAATGAACTTGCTTCACTGGCCATGTCCTCTCTGCTGGTCAGCTATGAAAGGAGATAAATACCCTCCAAGTGTTCTGAACACTTGCCTAGAAGGTCTAAAGGCTTTGCGATGCTCAGTCCACATTGAATCTATTGTCAAGTGCTTACAGGCAATGAAGACACTGCCAGGAATAAAACTCTGGCTGAGGACTTGGTCCAAAGTCAATGACTGTTCTTCCAAGGACTAGAGCAAGAGGTCCCTTTATGACTGTAGACACTGTAGTCCTGACACTGTAGAAAGGTGAGCAGGAGTGGGAAGGGCATTATTTCCCCTCAAGAATGCCATTTGCAAGAGAAAGAGGCAGCCACAGACAGCCAAATTATTACACATGTTTGAGAACATGTGTTCTCCAGATCCTGTCTGTTACGGTTCAATGGAATTGGCTGCATAGAAGTCTAATCCTCTTCCAATTTCAGTCAGTGGAAGTGCTCATATTGATTTCAAAATGACAAGAGGCTTGGCTCCCAGTGACTACTGACATTCACCAAGGCTCAGCTTTAGCTTACCTTAAGGAAAGGTAAAGAGAGCAGAAAAGAAAGGAGTGGTGATAGGGGACAAAAGCACAGGGCTTAAAGTCAGCTCCCGCTGAAAGGACCTATGATGGCTGCACTTGGGTGATCTTTTCCAGAGCCCAGAAACAAAATCTCCACCCTGCCAAAACAGAGGAGAGCCACTCTCCTCCTGTAAATCAGAGGGTAGGACAAGCAGGTTCGGATTGCTTTGAAATGTCCCTCCCTGAAGCTGCTGCATTCTTCACCTGTAGCCAGGCAGCTCCCGTAAAAGCCTCAGCCCTTTCCCACGTTTGCACACATCAAAGAAATGACTCCCAGTACGATCCTGGCGAGCACAGCGTCCTCATGATCAATGTAGGAGAATGGCAAATGTGCTCAGCACCACTGTGTAAAGTCAGTTTTGATCCATGGAGCCATTCAAAGCAGCGCCGGTGATTAGTAAACCATATCCCGCAGTGCATGGCATAAGCTTTCTCCAGTCGAAGGAAGGACTTAGTCGTGTGTCTGGAACAAATGCCTCCATGAATCCTCTAGGCAATCCATAAAGCAAATTCTGTGGTGAAATTTCTGCCTTAATTCCAGCCTCTGTGGGAATATAAAAAGGGCATAGAAGTATGCCTTAAACCCGTGCATATCTTTCTCTGCTCCTGCATCCAAGGTTTTCATAGACTGTACTGTACAGCCTGTACCTTTTAAGACAGCAAGGCTGTTGATACACATTCTGGGAGAGATGTCAGTAGCCCATTTTTGATCTTATAAAGCTGTATCTTTCATCTGGCTTTCTGCAAGTATCTAGAGCACCTTTTAAAGCACAGAGAGAGGCTGCAAGTGGTCTCAGCCACACTTTACAGAAGATAATTGCCAAATCACTATCATAATTAATTAGTTTAATAAGAGATTAATTTTAATAGTCAGTGGACATATCAATAAACTAAAAGTATAATGTGCTATGTAACCTGAAATATTTACCAGGTTAACAGTTGGGCATGGATTCTGCAATAAGATACTAGTCTTGTCTTTTGAAATAAATTCTCAGCATAGCTGTTCTGGGATGAAGCTTTGCACTGTAGGCGTAGCCTCCATGTCCTGAGCTCACAGAATTTTTTTGGTTTTCTTGAGTGAACTTGTACTCCTCAACACAGCTCACCACTGACTAGTTTGTGACAGAGTGAATGACCACCCTAAAGATAAGGGAGGGAGACCAAGCAGCTGGCTCCAGTGGATCCCAAATCCACCTGAAGACAGCTGAAGGGGATAGCTTGGAGGGGTATGGGTGAGCTCCCCATTAGAGAAACTAATTGGGTCAGGGGGGCTTTGCAGGAAGTCTGTATGTGCAGAGCCAACTGAATTATGGGAAGAAAAGAGTAATGAGGTTGTGAGATTAATTTTGGGGTGGCCTCACATGCTTGTGGGGTCAGTGGGGTAGAGGAAGAGGAGAGCTTTCAGGAAAGTGAAACACTCCTATTATTGATCCCCTAAACTGTCAATAGATACAAGAAATAGTAAGTAGATAGCCAGATAACTAGAAATAGAAATAAAGCTCAATATCTTCAGTTACAGGCTATGCATAGGAAATACCTGTGAATTAGCACCAAATAAAGATGGACTGGTAGTATTTGGGGTTTAGTGCTTCAGCTATGATTTAGGTCTGCTTAGATCTTCTCTGAGGATTTGGTTCTACCTTCAAGAATTGCCAGTACATACAGAGAGAAAAAAAAAAAAAAAAAAAAAAAAAGTAGCACAAGCCCCCTGAAAATCTCTTTGGTAAATCTTGGAAGGGATACTAGGATAACATTTAAATTTTTAAAAAATATTATTTGAAAGTAGGGTAGGCAAAATATAAGAGGAGTAAAGAGTCCCTTCTGTCATCATCTGGTGCAGAAAAGGAAGTTTTCATACAGGGTAGTGACCACCACCAACCTGTTTCCTGGGGACAGTCCCCCTGGAGCTCACTCCCAAGAGGCAGTCTCAGACAGTTCAGCACCACTGACCATCGAATGCCCTGGGATTTGTAGCTCGTTAGCATAACTGTGATCTTACAGTCAGCATGGAATGGTCTTTTTGCTTTTGTGGTCTAGCAAGCATTTGCAGAACCAAAGAATGTGCAAATTCTGCTGAAGGTCACCTCTTATCTGTTTTGTGTAGCTGCTCCAGGTTTTAAATGGATACGAAGGGTTTATAATAAAGGTTCTGATTTTAATAATTAGTCTGATTTTATTGTGTGTGACTGCCTGGTTCAGTGGCATAAGTCAGAAACAGTCTCAAAGGTTGGTGCAGGAGTCTGGTTAGGTTTGCAAGTCTGTCTAAGTAAGTTAGTTTTCTCCTTGCCTCTGTTCCCAGAGCATCCCAGAGTCAATGTGAAATCTCACTTCAGAACATGATAGAGCTTTGTGGACTTGAAAAGATCTTCAGATAACTCAGAGTCTTGTAAATGGCCCTTGTGATCAATGAACTGAACAGAAAAACCTCTAATCAACAGAAAAATGTCTCTGAGGCTTGAGCTTCTAAAAATAGAGAAGGTATGGAACCTCAGCTATTTCACTGTAGATTTTGACACATTCATGGAAATAATTGTGACAGCACAGGTGTAAACCTGGAGTTAAAACTAGCGATGTGAAGACTGAAGTGTTAGATATGCTAATTTCTGGAAGGGGTCTGAAGGGAGACTTCACTGAAGTGTACTTACTGCATTTAATCTGTGTTCCTGAAAAGAGAAAAGTGTGTGCTTTTTTCCTTTTCTCCTTGGCTTTTTGGTCAGCTTTCAGGTTTCATGGCTTATTTAGAGCAATGAGTGTTCCTGGAAAAAAAAAATCTTTGGACTTACAATCTTTCCTCAGAGCTGGAGGAATAATTGGAGATTGGAAGAAAGATTTCATCCAACTCACTAACAGGGCCTAGGAGGGGCTTTTGTTTTTTTCACCCTTTTTTTTGATTTTGCTATGTTGAATGAGATGGATTTTTAGGATGATGCCTTGTGGAGGAGCCTTGGGTAAATCTTGGCCTGAAAACCCTGGTGGTAGAGATCTGTGAATTGTATTTGGAAGATTCGTAAAAAGGAGCAGAGAATTGTAAGCCTGTATCAATGGACTTGCAATACAGGGTTCACACATCTGTTGCAAGATCCTGAAAATCTTTGTTGGAGGCCTCTACCCCTATGTCTAGTGGTTGTGAAGGTTCAAGTTACTGTCACCCTTGGTTCCATGTTTTCTGTACATATTTTTGAGAGCAATGGGAGTTATACACCAGGGTTGTTACTAAGGAAATGTTAATTCTTATAGGTGTTTCTAAGTTTGGTATTTGGTTCTTGGGTGTTCATCAACCTACGCTTGAAAGCACCCCATTTAATCTGAGAAGAAAGTTCTATAAGCATAGTTCCTCACTGGAGGTGGCTGTGAGCTGTGCAGCCTGGCATGCTGGTCAGTAATGGCTAAAGAGTTAATGTTTTGATAGTGAAAAGAGGTGCTCGTTACATTTATTTGCATGGCTGGGAGCATGCCGGGGCTATTCATATGAAATTACTCAAGCTTTTGACTTCCTGCTCTTATCAGTTCCACCAGACATTCTCTCATGACCCCATCTTTTTCTACTCATTTGAATTTCCTGCCAAAAGGGTGTCTGTAAAGGAATGCTGTCTGCTGCTTCTTGCATTCTTCCTCCTTGATGAAATAATGCTTTGCCTTTGGGCTGGAGACGAGCAGTAAATGGACACAGGAATGGCATCAGGCTTTTTGTTCCTTTTGCTCTCTGTTGTCCACACTCATGATGTCCCATTGATGATAGTAGCAGTGGGAACTCTAAAAAGGGCAAGAATCCTCAAGCTGAGGAGTATGCTTTGAAGTGGCTGGTGGCCTTGGCTGAATTGTCTGTGGTTAAGCTCCTAATGTTGCCATGGATGCAGCAGTGCGAGGAATAGGGGAGGGGAGGAATGGATCGCTGGTCCAAAGTAGCTTAATAATATAAGCAAAAGCCAGCAGCAGCAGCAGAGAGGAGTTGATAGAGTTTATCTGAGCCAGCAATGGAGCTGCTTAGTTCTGGCTCCTGTCCTTGATAGCAGAGGATAGTTGGTGTACTTGCTAGATGTGTGGAGGGTCATGTCTGCCTCCTCTGCCTAAGGGCAAGCAGAGTGGCAATATACTTGACAACACACAAGGTGTCACATCATTAGCCTGTAATCTGCAGTGACTTACTGGGTGCCTTCTGTGCTGCACCGAGTGACACTCCCTGAGCCTCCTAGGCAAAGTGAGAGCACTTGCAGGGCAGACAGGTCTCTCATCACTGTCTCCTGTTCATCTTAAATCAGCAGAGATTCACTACATGTTGTAAACAGGGCAAATGTGGCAAGCTGGCTACTGCTTCCCTTCTCATTACCACATGCAACCATGTGAGTCACTGAGTGTCTCCTACAGCTCTGCCTTCTCAGATGCAAAGGTGGTCTCATCTCCTGACCTGCCAACACATCCCGTGGAGAGGCAGGGAGGGAGGCTGAAACCCCGACCTCTCATCACATCCCTCCTCTCATGTAGAGAATTTCTGTAGAGTCCAGCCACTCCTCACCTACTGCACAGAGCTTCCTTTGCTCTCACACCCACATCTCCATGTGCCATGGCTGAAGAGCTGCAAAGACCCAGGAGAGGGCTTCTGCAGCACACAGTCCTGTGCACCACAAGGAAACAGCAACTCTTCATAAAGCACCCAGAGAAGACTGTTGCTGCTGAGTTTCCATAGCAAAGAGAAGAAATCCATGCAGGCATATCCCCATCTCTTTTCCATCATCTCAGCAGGGTAAGAATGTGGTCCTGCCCACTGATGCTTCAGCATGTGCCACTGTCAAATCTTTAGCTCTCTGAGAACTGGCCAGTAAGCAGGGCTTTGCTGAAGTCCTCTAATTCCAGTTGAGAGATTCCTTTAGACCCACTGATCCAGTCCCACAGTCTCTAGTGACTATGAGGAGAGAGATTCTACGACTGACACAGAAAATATGATTATTTCCCAGAGTCATGGTGTGTGACTAATCACTATTGTTCTGTTCCTTTATCTTCTGTACTCCGCACACGTGCAGGAAAACAGGTATATGCCCATTTTCCTGGAGGATTGAGATCTCTAGCAAAACACTAGACAGTATTTTCAGTTCTTGCTAGTGCTCAATGCTCTACGGGAAGAACAGCAAACAGTGGGAGCAAGAATGCTGAATTTCCACGTGCCTCCACTAAGTGAATTATTTCAGAACAAGTTGTTCCCAAGTTGTTGCATCAAAGGCTTCAAAATATCTGCAGCACAAACACGCCCACTTGAGGCAAATGAGTCTTTTGTTCACTCAAAACTGAGGACTTCATACAAGCCCTTCCACATCCT
The DNA here is from genome assembly GCA_023637945.1 of Phaethornis superciliosus. NCBI lineage: Eukaryota > Metazoa > Chordata > Aves > Apodiformes > Trochilidae > Phaethornis > Phaethornis superciliosus. Next base: position 80,936,995 of record JAJQWJ010000001.1, on the reverse strand, counting down.
ACAGTCCCTGAAGCTATGGATGTAAAGGATAATCCTGCAACGAATTCTGAAAAGTCTGCAGAGAAGTGCTGAATTCCTTTCGAGCAATTTCTTAACAGAGGTAGGATGGCTTATATTGTTGCAGCCTCAAATGCTGACATCTAGAATTTGCAAGCAGAAAAATCTGAGATGTTCAGTTTTGTTTGGACAGAAGCTGATCCCATACCATTTCAACACCAAGAAGCTTTCTAGACTTGCTTATACTGTAGAGGCTTGAACAACTCTCGACAGTAGCCCAGTAGCAGCTCACACAAATACTTCCATACTTAAGGATAGGAATGTAGCTTATGAGAAAAGCCATAGGGTTTATGATAACCATGATCCACTAGTCTGAAGAAAAGGGAGGAAACTTATCTGGACTTGGGAGATAAGTATCAGATATCACAGAACAGGCTTTGCACACAACATGCTGGATGGCTGCAGCTGTCCCTTCACGAAGTCCTCGGACTCGACATCTTTCGTACTGGATAAGTGAGAGGCATGTGCTAAACAGAGACCTGTTCACATAATCTTGTGGCTGCAGAGAGCTAACTGCTCTACAATCTCTCATTTCCATCTCCCTTTAAACTTAATCTGAAAACACCTGCTCAGATAACCTTCTCTTCCCCTGGCTCTTGTTTGCTTGATACATGAAGGCTTCAAGTAATTCTTTGTATGAGGTTTCATCAGCACTGTCTTGCTGCTTTCTATCACTTTCTTAATACTGGTTGTAGTACATCACTAGGCCATCTACAGGAGTCCTATCATTCAGTGTAGTACAAAATTGAACTATGCTGCAGTGCATTTTGTTTACAAGTATTGTGAATGAATTGTGCCAGGTCAGCTACGGAGAACAAAGTAAGAAAAACCCTGTTGCTGCAGTCTGAAGAGACTGTGTCTGTGCATACCAAGAGTTTGTAGATACTCATCAGACAAAAAGAGGCCAGTGACAGGCAACCATCCAGTTGCTGAGCTTGGACCTTTCACCATGCACACGCGATGCTTTGTGGCAGAAGGGTGTCTGTCTTGGAGTGAGCAGCCTTGACAAACTGGGGCTCCAGGGTCAGCCAGTCCCCATCCATAGAGAAATGACAGCCTCGGGGCGAGTCAGCCCTCTGCACACCCAAGTATGCCTGCTTCTCACTCTCTGTCTTCTTTTTAGTGGTACTAACAACTCTGGAAACAAAATCCCATCTCCTGATAAGGGGCCAATTCAGCTGCAGATTCCTTTGTGTCTCTGCCAGCAGCTCACACCAAATGCAGAGCTTGAAAGAGTTGCAGCATCCAAGCCTTTGCTTCCACTTCCTCTGAACTCTCCCAGTGTTTCTTCTTTCAGGATGAAATTTCTTACCCTTAGTCTAAGTTCAGAGGATTTTTTTAGGAGCTGTTGGATTTGACAAAATTGATCTGGATATTTCTGACTTATACAAAGGGAGAATTTTTTTTTTTTTTTTTTTTAATGAGGCTGCATATTTTTAAAGGAATATTTTAAAAATTAAGATTGCCACAGATTAAAAAAAATAGATTTTATTTTCATATATGTCTGAATCTATTAGTTGCCATGTTTTTCAGAAGTGCTGACTACCCTTAGCCAATGAACTCAACATGAACTGCAAGCACCAACATCTCAGGTAATATGATTTCTGCTTCACAATTACCGGAGGAGTGAAAAATTGCAAAAAAAAATTTGGCCATACAGCTGCAAGCTGTGTCTCGGAAGCATTTTTCACTAGCCATGATTTCATCAGCATCATTTTTCAGCTTAGCTTCCGTCACCCCATCCACCAGTCCACATGTGGATATGACCTACTCAATTCTGCTTCTTCCTGGGGAAATGCAGGCTCTGCCCTTCCCTACCCTCCTTCCCCCCTGCCAACATACCCACTGAAACCCTGAAGCTCAGCAGTATTGGAAAAGTACAGGTCCACCTTCTTTTCAGGCACAGTCTGCTCCAGTGCTCAGTCATAGGCTGCAAAAACCTTGTGTACATTTGGTTTGAATTGATGGTTTCCAAAGCAAGCTCTTCACTCACAACATAGATAATGTGCTCCATCAGGCTAGAAATTTTATTAATGGAAGGTCAAAATGGGAATCCTTTTCCACTGGAAAATACCAACTTGGAAAAAACTTCACCCTAGGGATCAGTTTGGCATGTTTAAAAATTTCAGGGAAAATGTAATTTCAAAAAGAATTTTAGAAGCTTTTTATCAAAGTGAAAATGTATGCTAACTACAGCAAAAGATTGGTTTCTTCATACAGATTTTAAAAATGATTAAAATAAAACATGTTCAGTAAAATGTATTTTTGATTTTTAAATTCTCCAATTTAATTTGAGAATTAAATTCCAATTCATTTTGGGCTGAAGAAAAATTAATTAGTGTGACATTTATCTTGCATGCTTAGAATATAAGACAAATGGAGCATGCTCTGTCTGCAGAACCTTTCCTTTCCTCTCACTTACCAAGAACTTCTGAACTAGTTGTCCAATTTCAGTGAAACAGTATGAAGAGAAAAAAAAGTTTTGCTTTCTTTTGGCACAAAGGCTGCAACATGAAGCACCTGTTAGTAAAAGTCAGAAAAGCCATGTGCAAGTGATCATAGCCCGTGTGAAAACAGACTTTGCTAATCCTCATGAACCTGTGGGAACAGAGTGTTGTAGAGGTACAAGAAAGACTTTGTATCCAGGTCTTATTTCACATGCTTAAATTAGGAGGGAATCTTGGAATTTTAGGTGAAGTTGAGACTGATGAAAGGATCCACCCATTCCAGAAGTAACTGGGAAATACCTATCTGGTTGACACTACAGGTGAGACTGGTTTTGTCTGAAGGCATTTGTAAAGAAGTTATAACCTCAGCAAATACACATCTGCCACACATAAAGAAGCATATGTGACTAAGAAGTCTGTGCTGTTTTCTGCCTTTGCTTTGCTTCATGATCTTGGACAAGTTGTTTCATTTCTTTCCTTTTAGATATCTTTGTTAGGTGGCGTGGACTTCTCACTCACATGTTTATTCAGCATCTATCACAGTGGGAGGCCCTGGATGTGACTGTAATACAAACAACACTGACAAATCTGTGTTTCCATGGTAGGCTAAAACTCTCTTCCGTCTGAACCAAATAATGGCAAGGGTAAAAAATACTTACTTTACATCCATAGATCAAAAGCCTTCCTGAACACTTCCTGTAAAAGCCTTCCAGTAAAGTGGCACTGACTTAAATTGTGCTGTGTGAATTGGCAGCCAGTTGTGGTCTGAACTTTTATCTCCTGGATGCTAATTTTTTGAACACTGTCAGCTTCTGTGAGAGCAAAGATGGTAAACCTTCTGCACACTTTAAAAAAAAAAAAAAAAAAAAAAAAAAAAAAAAAGAAACAAAAAAATACACCTACCAGTTGCTATGTCCAAAGATAAACAGTTGCACTGGTTTTAACCCATTCAAAATTACCAACATCCAGCTTCTGCATCCCAAAATTCAGAAAAGCTATGCCACAGAGGAAGACCAGTCCTTTGTAGTACATAAATGAGTCAATGTTTGCTAAGAAAAAGGGAGGTTTTGTTCCTCCTTGAAAATTTAAAATGGCTTTCCTATTCTCTGTATTTTGGAACAATGGAAGTAGATGTTAGATATCCACATCTCCTGTGATCATCTGGAGAAACGTGTGTACTTCTCATTTCATACCTTTAAATCTGATTCCCTGGTGCTGCTCCCACCCAGCACATAGAGATGGCTTCCAGAGGGCTGTCTCTCACTGTTGGACTCTGCACACACACACTCTCGACTTCATGTAATACTTGTCTCTTCCTCTGGATTAAATTGCTCTCTATGAAAAATATTCCATAGCTTTTTCCTTATTGAAGCCCAGGTTTTTTGATTGCCAGATAGAAAGCAAGAATTCCCAAGAGGGTCCTTAGGCACAAATACCAACATGACAGGTGGAAGAGCTTTGCAAGACCAGCAAGAAAGCTGTTAAGTCTTGCCTTTCCTTAGCTTGGCTAAGAGCAATTTATTTCTCTGCTGTGTCATTTGTTTGGGACACATAGTGCTTTTTAAGCACTGCCATCAAGTTTTCTTAGTTTGATGCACCTAAGTCTTGAGGGAAACATCAGTCTTCCAGGACTGCTACTGTCTCTTCCAAACACAGTTCAGAAAATGGATTTTTTTTTACGATGATCTCCAGAAGTGTTGGAGTGAAAATACTGCAGCAGCCTTTAAGCATCAACAGCTTTGTCTTTTTTTAAGCAAATTGAAACTCCCTTCTCATGTACTCCTGGATATTACCTCTTGATGTTGGTGTTGTTCCCTTTAGGCTGGATGTCTTTCAAGACCCAACCAAATGTCCTAGTCACATGATGCCATCCTTCCTCAGTACCAGGGATTCTGTTGTTTCCAAAGCAGTACAACAAAATACTGTCTTTTCAGAGGACTTGAGAACCACTACTCCACAATCACAGAGAGCATCTTTTCTCCCAAGGTAGAGTTATCTTGATTCCATATCTGAAGATTCCACACATACTGTCCCTGCCCCATACATTATTCCAGATGTGGGCCAGCAGTCCTTAAAGCTGAATGCATCCATGAAAGCAGTGGTGCTCCCTCTGGACTCAGGAAGAACCCTGTGTTGATCTCCGTGCTTCCTCTTTCCCTTCTTCCCAGGGAGCAAGCAACAAACCCCTCTTGCAGTCTCTGCTTTCTCTTAGGACATCCCTTGACTACAGATGTCCCTGCAGTATTCCCAAGAAGGGAACTGTGTTACTTTGACACTTGGATTCTATCTTATAGTTGCAGGAAAAAGCTGAAAGATCCATCTCCCTCTTGAAGTTGGATGGATGAACTGAAGCAGCAGACAGAGCCTGGAGGGAGAAAGGAAAGAACTGGTATGAATATTAATACATATAAAATATATACTATATGATGCATCTTTCTTCTCACACATCCAATGATAATCTATCCTCCCTCTCTCCCCACCCCTCTGCTCTCCCTTACTCTGCCTATGGTGTAAACGTTGGATTTACATTTTCAGTCTATTTAAATATCTCATTTTTGCTGCAACATAGCAGGGGAAAAGTCTTAACTGTCTGTTTGCTGTGCTACATCTACCAAAGAGTAGAAAACAGGAAAGCATTTCTCCAAAGCCATCTAACTGCAAAACTCATGGTCTTTATTCTCTATATTCCTGTCTGGGCAAAGGCCCCTGAATCTATCTACATTTTTCTGTACTACTATGAATCCAAGACCTCTTGTCCACCCCTTTAGGTTTTTAAAATTGTATGTTTGTAATACTGCACAATTATGAGTTACTAGTTCTTGGATGCTTTGCAACAAGAGTCTATCTGCATCTGTTAGCTTTCTGCAATGTTGAAGTCAGTTAGTATACTCAAGCATGCATTTAAAGTGAAGGGGTTCAGTAATGCAGTATCTAGGCAGACCACCTACCAGTTTGGGAGATACCAAGTGGGAACAATACAAACCTGCTTTGACTGGGCCTTTTTCCAACAGATGCTAGGGCTGGAGTGCATCAGCTGTAGACCTTCATCTGCTCTTTAACTCTTCATATGCTTCTAAGTTCTGGGGAAGTGCAAAAAGCCTTCAAAATCTCCCTGAACAGAATTTTGGGGCAAAAATGCTGATGTCCCTGTATAGACCAATACATCAGAAATCTGACAGTTATCTTTCTCTGGAGATCTGTAGTGCAGGAGATCTCTTCTTTTTCTTGCAGCAGAACATTTGTGAGTTCTCAGAAACATGGAGCAAGAAAAAAGGATAGAGCTAAAATAATCTGTAATATCCAGGTTATCCTGGACTTGGGGCCTTTTTGAGATTTGACTAAAAGACAAATCTAGTGATAACTTTGGTATTTACCTCCCTTTTCAATCTTTCTTACAAGAAACTGCATGAAAAAGGGAAGAAAACATGGGTGGTTTTAGGCAGATGTGTCTCTGAGGCCACACTGCCATTCTTAGTGAGATCTGGGGGGACAATCTATCAAGAAATAAAGAAGAGATATGGCAGTGTAAATGCTCAAGCATACAATAGCAAATGTTGAAAAGAGGACATGACATATAACACTGGAAAGTATGTCAAGGGCTTGAAGGATGATGTCAGTCCCCAACATTGAGAATCGACCCAACAGTTAACAGTGATTGCTTCAGGCATAGCTAATCTGCCATTTCTCTCTTTTCCACTTGCTATAGAAACAGCAGCAATTAAAAGAGCCCTCTGGTCCTAGCCTGGCAGATAGGGTGCCAATGAGTGCCTAATAGTCTGCCAACTAGAACTTCCACAGTACTGTGTGATGTGGTCTCAACTGGTTACACAGATCAGTGGGAGTGGGTGGCAGGGGTATAAGATTAGGAAAACAGGGACCTTGTGCTGCTATTCAGCAGATCCTGACAGGTTCTTAAACTCCTGTGTTGCATTTCCCTCAACTGCCTTGGGCTCTGCCTTTCAGATACGAAGGGCTCTGAAAAGCTGCTCCAAGCTCCTTTCTCCATGGCACAGGATCACAGGAGGAGGGCAACAAAGCCATGCCCCCTGTGCATGCACCCATCTTCCCCTTCTGCCAGAGTTCACACTTGCAGCAGGTGCTGTTTTTGAAGACACAATTTTTTGGTGCTGGATTACATTTCACTATGATTGTTGTATTGTGGCTTTTCATCAAACCTTTGCATCCTGCATTGCAAATAATGCCTTTTGCAGGTACGTCATAGCAGGTGGGTGGCAAGTACAATTATAAGGTAACTCAGAATAAAAGTGAAAAATAGTGACTAATGTATGGCTCCTCATAAATCAGTGCCTAATATGTTGCTGAGTGTGAAATAGATTCTCTGTACACAGCTGTAGCACAAGATTATTAAAGACCAGAGTAAAATATACATGCAAGGTGAACAAGGGGGATGGGGAGAGGGGGTGAGAGAGTGTGGGAAGAGCATGAATTAAGGTTCAACAAACAGGCTTAGGCCTAAATGTTTGCTAACAAGCAAGTGCATGGCTTGGCAACACTAATAATATTTTTTATGGTAGTTTTATATATGAGCAAGAGGGAAGATGAATCACTTTGCAGAAATGAAGTCAAGCACTCACAGTATTGAGAATTGGCTTGGATGGTTAGGGAAATAAAGGGCCCTTCAATCAGGGAGTGGAGAGCTAATTGTCTCATTATCTTATCTGCCTGGGTTGTATTCCCCTGAGAAGAGGGTGGGAGATGGAAAGGAGACAAATGAAATAAATGAAGCAGTCCTTGGGGAGGAGGAATTTCCCTGAGAAGAGCAAGGGTCTAGTGGCTGTACAACAGCACGCCTTGCTGCAGCATCTCTGGTGCTTGGATGCCTGAAGATGAATCTGGGAAACTGTTGTGAAATAACCTGGAGCAAAAAGGACTGGGGAGGGGTAAAGGAGCATGACTGGGGAAATGTGTGCCTCAAGGTTGCCTGTCCTGTTCTCTCTTCGCATGGTTTTAGAGTCTTAACATTGCAGAACTGTGGTTTTCATATTGAGAAGCTTTTAGCAGACTTGAGAGACTAAGCTAAAAGCAGTACCTTTGGAATAATCCCAGATCCTCTTGGCAGAGCCACTGGGGATCAACTTGTTCTGACTGTTACGTTGGCTTTTCTCCCCAAAATATAGCATCTTGGAAACACTATTACCAGTATGGTATTTCCATACTTATATAGATAAAAATATATATATTTAGCTCTAGGATTTACCATTCATATTGTGTTTGATCCTGCAGGGTGTTCAAACACCACTTTCATGCAAGGAAGCAATGTATCACAAGGGGCCTTTCCATCAACTTTAAGATCTTTGCACTAGCAAGTTTATATTCAGCAAGACAAATCCCCTGTATTTATTTCAGATCTAGAAACCTACTTGCCTGTTTCAAAAATCTTCTTGCTTTTTCCTTTTTTCCCTTTTTCCTTTTTTCCCTTTTTCCTTTTTTCCCCCTTTTTCCCCCTTTTTCCCCCTTTTTCCCCCTTTTTCCCCCTTTTTCCCCCTTTTTTCCCCTTTTTCCCCTTTTTCCCCTTTCTCCCCTTTTCCCCCTTTTTTTCCCCTTTTCCCCCTTTTTTCCCCCTTTTTTCCCCCTTTTTTCCCCCTTTTTTCCCCCTTTTTCCCCCTTTTTCCCCCTTTTTCCCCTCTTCCCCCCCCTCTTCCCCCCCCCTCTTCCCCCCCTTCTTCCCCCCCTTCTTCCCCCCCTTCTTCCCCCCCCTCTTCCCCCCCCTCTTCCCCCCCCTCTTCCCCCCCCTCTTCCCCCCCTTCTTCCCCCCCTTCTTCCCCCCCCTCTTCCCCCCCCCTCTTCCCCCCCTTCTTCCCCCCCCTCTTCCACCTCCTCTTCCACCCCCCTCTTCCCCACCATCTTCCCTTTCCCTTTTCCCCCCCCCCCACTTCCTCCCCGTTTTCCCCCTTTTCTCCCTTTTCCCCCTATTTTCCCCCCTTTTCTCCCTTTTCCCCCATTTTTCCTTTTCCCCGTTTATCTTTCTTCTTTTCTAGAGCTGACTCAGAGCTTCCGGAAAAGGTATTGAATGCTGAATCACAAGATCTGTTCTGCCATGAGAACTGGCAGCAGTGTCTTTTTGGAATAGCTGCTCTTGTGAAACTTCCCACATATGCTCTCCTAAACTGGAAGCAAATGAATTTCAAGGGATGCTCAGCTAGCAATCCCAGGGCCTGTGGGCAGAGGAGTTGTGAGGAGATGCATTCTAATCCAGGCCTTCCTCCATCTTTGGTGATTTGCTGAATACCAGCCTGATGAAGCATGTTCCTGAAGTGATGTGGCACAGACCCTGACTATCAACTTATAAGCTTATGGGAAGGTACAGAAGTAAGAGGAGCTTTTGTAGATACCATTTAACATAAGAGTCTGTGAGTTATGTTTCCTATGAGTCAATGGATTCTGACTGCTGAAATAATTCTCCAAGCTATGTAAAACCCGGGACTGCATATGAGCTAGGTGTTTCCAGACAGCTTCCTGGTATTATCCACCAGAAGCATTAGATAGTCCAAGATCATCTCAAAATTTAATGAGTATGTGGTTCCCTAAACCCTGGATTCAGTGACATCTTGCAGTGTTGTATTTCTGAAATACTGCTTACAGGAGGATTGGCTTAAAAAAAATCACCTGATTGCAAAAAGAAATATATATTTGAAAGAATTCAAACTCTTTGATATGCTACTTCTTGCTCAAAATACTTTCCTGTTTTGACTTTTGTCAAGCTAAGAAACTGACTGATTTCCCTTGATAAAAGGTGATCAGCTGTGTATTTCATGGGAAATTTGATGTCATGGTTTGGGAATGGGGCAATAAGGTGGGGATCCATTCAAAGCTGAGTCTGCTCACAGCAGGAAGTCAATTTGCTGTCTGATTCCTCTGATTTCATCAAGCCTGGAAAAGGCTTTCCTCCTTTTAAGAGATGATTGCAAAAAATCCAGCCAGAAGATCATTCTAACTAGTATTGGTCACTGTTTAAATATGTGATTACAATCTCAGAAACAGATCCTTCAAGACAAGGCCTTCTTGGGATATTTTCTCAGAGATGCCATCCTAGGTGATTTTTTTTACTTGGATGTGATGCCTATGAAAATTATGTTTTGCAAATCAGTATCTCCCATTCCAGAGATGCCATGGTATGGAAAGGATGTCCATAAAAGAAGCTGGTGAGCAATAACTGCTCCTCCCTCTCTCCCCTTGCTGACAGCCTCTCAGAGGGATACATACCTGTTTCTATGCCATTTGCCATTTCCTCTGGTTTCTCCCTACACATGTATGTGTCTGTGTCTACTGTCTAAATCCCTTTGCCTCCTCCAAAGAGGAAAATGTCATGATTACAGGGTGTGTGGGGGGGTAATACAGTCTTTTGGAGTCTGCAACCATATTGGGCTGTCATCCAGCCCACCACTGATCTCTGAAGGAATGAATTCACCATCTGTAGAGAGTCCATGTCTCACCACTGCCATCTGTTAAGCTCCTCAGCCCACTTGCACTCTGAACAATGGCGGTGCCTTCCAGAAATCCTGTAGGAGAGCATCCTTACCTCCCTCCTTTGGGTGATACTCGGCACAGAGTGCTGCCTCTGAACACAAGTATCTGTGGTTCTGCCAGAGAGACATCTTTTCAAGGAAAAACTACTTATGCCCGAATCTGAGCATCATAAAGAACATGGAGACCTGGGAATAGATGTCTTGAGGTTTCTGAGACTCTGTGACTCCTAACATTCTCATTGCCATTGGAACATGCAGGATCTTGTAAGTTGCTGAGCTTTCCACAGACAGATGGTTCTTCTCAACCCTCTGTTTGAGCAGGGCAAAACCACCCAAATAGAACCATTGTCAGCAAAGTTCTTGCTTTCTTCTACATGGAGAAGACACTGCAGAAGAAATCTTGGCATCACCACACCACTGACTTCAAAGTGAACCTGATGCACAGGCTATCCCTGCCAACACTGTTATATTCTGCTCTAATGGAAATCAGCTCTTAACCAACCTCTTCAGTCCTGCAAGCACTCCTATTCACCACTCGTTCCATCAACTGCCAGGGACCGGTGGAATAGGATTTAAGCACTTGATGATTTCCAGAGTCGCAGAGGAAATCTAGGTATTGTTCTTATTAAAAGGCTGAGTCTACCACAAGCTCATGAAACTAGGCTGTTTTTTCAGAGACACTTTAGGGATGACTTAATTCAGACATCTCTCTTCAAATTCATTCCTACACTGACCAGTCAGCCACATCGCCTTGACAGAGCTAAGTCAGAAACTGATCTAATGGACTGATGATGGCTTCTCTCCAAAGCAAAGACTTCAGCTAAGCCTGACACCAGAAAGCTGAGACAGCATCAGACAGGGCTGGCTAATTCCCCTACTCCCACATGTCATCTTGGCTTACTTCAGCTGCCACCTAAAAGATGCTGCCGCTTCCAAAACCACATGATTCCTGGGATTGCAGGGTTTTCCCAGATATTGCTAGGTAATTCCTGTCTTCCTTCCACCCCCATGCACATCACTTGCCAGACTCTGAAGGAAGGAAAACTTCTCAATTAACATTTAAGAGAAACACTTGCCTTCATTTCACAAGAACAGGGATTTGCTCTTTTTTGCTGTTACTCCGCCACCTCCATCCTTTGGTAGAGCTGAAGTGGGAAGAACCTTGTTTTTATGTCATCTCCCCTGCTGCTGCCTAACCTTTGCAATCTGTGTACCAGCCCAAGGCATCCATCTCCTCAAACTCTGGCTTGAGAAATGAGGCCCTCACAGAAGACAACACAAGGGGCAGAACTCAGATAGGAAGTGAAACAAGGAAGAAAATTCTGTTACCACCTGGAGATAGGGCTTTTTTTGCAAAGGAGAGGCTGCCCCAATAGAGATGTCTTCTGCCACTGAATGCTTCTGTAAACAGGGGAGAACATGTTCTGTCAAAAAGCTGTCAGGGAGGCAGACAAATATTTAAAGAAGCAGATTTCTTTCTGAGGGTGAGGAAATACTGCTCAGCACTTGGCAGAGTAGCCTGGTAGCTCAGAGCCCCAGAGACAAATATGCTTGCAGGGCCCATATCCAAAGGACAGTCAGAGAGGGCAAAGAGATGAAAACAGAAGGAAAACAGCCAAGTATTTCTTACATACATGCAATCATGCATAGACAAGAGTCCTATAACTACGGTGTGTCTATATAGAAACAGGCCCTTCTCTCTGCCATCTTCCTGAGGGCTGTGCCCAGAGAGATCATCCCCTCTGCCAGCCACCATCTGTAGGCAGGCAAAAGTACATGCATGTATGTACATGTATACATACATGTATACATACATGTATAAGACATGTATCACTCCCTTGATTCCCATCAATTAACATGCCAGTTTTTCCCAAGCCAGACCTTGAGACTAGCTCATACACATGGATGTGCTCTCTGAAGGGGTCTCTTCCTGTAAAAGTAACAAACTCTGTATAAACGCAACGTCAGAATTTCATGTCCTAAAAAGAAATGCATTTCTAAACGTATCTAGCCAAATAGGACAAAACAATTGGTGTCAACAGACCTGCCAGGTAAGTATATTGCTCTGCATTTAATAAGCAGCTCATGCAGCCCAAGTGGCTGAAACCCAACTCAAAACTACACCTATGCCCCCTGCTCAGAGCTGCTAGTCAAGCTCTTGTATCCCTAGGACTGTGCGTGTGAGCTGGCCAACAGGGAGGTGAAGAAAGGATTCCAAGACACTCCACAAATGCCTTCCCGTGTGTGATTTCCCTTCCGTCAAATACTTAACTGAACCTCACACTTCCCCCAGCCCTGGAGAGAGAAACAGCACTGGGAGCCTGGGCTCTCTCCTCAGCAGCCACCTGCTGTGGGAAATTTAGATGTTGTCCCCTTTGGCTATGCTGTCTGTGGAGATCAGTAATTTTCTCCCTTCCCTGCCTCCCCCCCTCTGTGAGGGAGCCTGGTGCTCCAGCTCCTTCCAAGCCACTGACCTAGTTCTCTCTGTCCCCAGGGATGGGCTCTGCATCCAGGTCCATCCCATGCCGAAGGCTGGGCCAGCACAGGGACAGGGACAGATTCTGCCTGTGGACTGGGAAGGCAGAGAGCAGCAGCAGCAGCAGCACAGTGCACACAGATTGAAAGTGGATTTGAATATGGGCTCTTGAAAAATATGAGATAGCGCACAATATGTTTTCCTCGGTGCTGTAATGTATTTCAAACAGCTCACTTCCATCTCCTGCACTTTAATTAGCATGAAAATTGGCCAGTTCCACAATCCCTTTAAATGCATTCGGTGTGTTACCAAGTATATTTCAAAAGCAGTTACACACAGGGAGGCCAGGGCCTGGGGGTGGGATACAGAGCACTCCCCATGTTGATTCAGCTCATTAGTAACCTGTCTTGTGGCCTGTGCAAAGGGAGGGAATTAGGTTGGAGTTCAGTTTTTAGTGGACACATATTACCAGGGGAAACCTGAGCACATTTGACTGTTCCATTGGTTGTTGGACTGAGGGGCTGCAGTGCGAAGGCAGGAAAAAATATAAAAATTTCAGCTCCTCATGTCTTGCTCTCTCAATAATCTGAGGCAGGAGCATGGAAGAAGCTGCCCATTCAGGGTCACACAGAGTTGTCATTGTTAGAAAAGACCTCTAAGAATACTGTGTGCAACTGTCAACATCCCCCCTCCCAATAAATAAAAAATATTTACTCATAACTGTACCACCATAACCACAACAGCTTGTCCTGAAGTTCCTTGTCTACAGGGTTTTTAAATACTTCTAGGGATGGTGACTCTGCCACCTCCCTGAACAGCCTATTCCAGGGTCTGACTACTCTTCCCATAAGTAAATTCTTCCTGATATCTAGTCTACATCCCCCTGGTGCAACTTCAGGCCATTTCGTCTCATTCTATCATTATTAACTTGAGAGAAGAAGCCAGCACCCACCTCCCTACAACCTCCTTTCAGGTAGTTGTAGAGAGTGATGAGGTCTCCTCTCAGCCTTCTCTTCTCCAAACTAAACATTCCCAGTTGCCTCAGCCTCTCCTCATACAGCTTGTTCTCCAAACCCTTCACCAACTTGGTTGCCCTCTCTGACCTGGCTCCTGGCAGTATGCTCACTGGTAACTGGGGAAAGGTTACTCCATGATCTCCCAGCTGTCCAGCCAGCCAGCAGGATGGTCTCCAGAATATGTCCATCTGATAGAAAGAAAACTGGTGACTCTTACAGAAAGGAATTGCTCATCTAACTCTTCCTTGGTCTTTGTTAGGTGGTGAAAACCAATATATCCTCTCTAAACTCAGATTAAGGCTGCTTTTAAGGTTGTGATTTCCAGTTACACCAATCCCACCTCCCGCCACACACAATGTGCCCGCAGCCTCTCTGGCTGCCCCACGGGGTGGGAACCTCAAGAGGAATGGGGGTTCCTGGGCTCACCCCACCAATATAGCTGTGCTGACACAACTGAGGGAAGCAGCAGAGGGATAAGGAGGGGTATGAAGGGAGGCTATGGCAGACATCACAGCTGCTGGGGTGCTGTGCTGCTGCTGAGATTGCAATGAACCTGACTACCTGTGCACCAAAGTTCCTTCCCTGTTTATGCACTTGTCATGTTTGAGGCACAGTAAATATTTTGTGACAGCAGCCCTTCAATCGGATGATTTGTAGCTGGGGTTTCTCTTTCTTTGCAATACTTAAGAGACACTACTGCTTCTGCATAAAAGCCAGCATTGCTTGTGCCTTTTCAAACTTGCTCTCTACTCCAGCCCACTCCCCATCTCTGGGTGAGATTTTTTTCTCCTACCATGGTCTTCAAAACCCTATTTTTACCACCAGGCCCTCTTTCCCCAACCCACAGGGTGCCAGTGTGTTGTTTTGCCCCACCTCATGAAGGCACCAAACGCTGGAGCCAAGACCTATCTTGTGATTCTATGGGCACCATTCCCTCATTGTGTTTGGTGAAGAATGGGGACAGGAAGGAGAAGGACAGATTTTCTTCTACCTGCTGGAAATTTTCTTCCCCACAACTGTTCCTCCTGCCAAGGAGGAGATGGAGAAGTGGGGAAGAAGAAAGGGAGAGAGGTCCCAGGGAGACTTTCAGAAGCTATTGTCCCATGTCCCAGGTCACACAAGAATTTCCACTGGGCTGTGGAAATACCCCAGTAATTCCTTCCTGGATTTTCTCATTGCCTTCAGAGCTCAAGGATGGCAAAATTAGTGCATTGCTGGGCCAGTGGGAGAAGCCAGGATTTGTGGAGTCTTAGGGAGGAGCTGCAAGTCCCTTGTAGCATCAAGCATCACTGTATGCAAATGCAGGTAATTTCATGGAAATGTATGTAATTTTATGCAGATTTAAAAGCTATTGACTTTCTGTCACAAGATGTTGGCAGCTATGGTATTTGTTTGAATCTTTTTCTTTCCCTATTTAAGCCTTTTTTTTCCTTTTGGAACTTAAAAAAAATTAAATATTCATGGAAACATCTCTATGAGTCACAGGGAGAGACTACAACAAGACGAAAAGTTCAGATGTGTATCCAAACTTCTTCAAAGAGTTTTGGGATAGGAAGTGGGATTTGAGAGTGGGCAGTTTTCAGGGGACATCTGCAGAAAAGCATTTTCCACCAGAACTTAAATTTGGGGTTACGGGTGACCCAGTAACTTCTCTAAGAATAAATGAGAAAGCACCAGAGAAACACTAAATGGAAAAGCAGAGGAGAGAATACTCTAGTTTTTAGCGCAGAAGCCAGTCCCAGGCAGCAAGTGAGGGCTCTGCTGTTGCTTTCTTTAGTTTCTTTTGTATCATCTGGAGCTGGAGGTGCTTATTATCAAGACAAAGTAGAGTGGATAAAGTAACAGGAAGGATGTGATCACCCATGAACAAAATGGGTTTCAAAGCAGAGGCTTCATTCCCTGTTTATTTTACAACCTCCTGTATTTGTAGGAGCAAGTATCCGTCTCTGGAATCTGTTGGGCAGGTTGTTTTGTGCAGTTTTAAGTGACCTATAAAACTATGACAGTGGTTTGCAGTATCCCCATTCACCTGGTGCCACCTTTGTGGCAGGGAGAGGTGGACTGGGTGGTGTTCCTCCCTCTTGGAGGGCAATCTCCAAGAAAACATTGAGGCCTTGGGGACTGCTCCCTTACTGGTGTGGAAAAGTCTGAATTTTATGCCAAGTCTGATGCAAAAGTCTGATGCAAGTCTGATGTATTTTTGAGAGGTGATTTGCAAATGGCTGAGACCATTTTTCTGAAAGGTCAGTAATAGAAAAAAGGTCTTTGCAGCTGGTTGAATTGAGATGAGTTAATTTGTTCCTATCTAAGTGTTTGTTTTTAATGATGCTGGAGATATTATTTTGTTGTAAGACTAAAGTATTAAGTACAGTTAGAACTCTTGGCTGCTAACTAAATCTAATAAAAAGCAAATTGTGTACACCCAGACCTTAACAAAGCCTGGGTTTGCTATATCCTTCTCCCCCCAGTTAGAATATTAGGTACTGTCTGACATAAACCTTGAGCTTAAATAACAGGAAAGATTGGCTAATGAAATTGTGTTTCTTTTTTTATCCTCTTGATTCAAGAGGTGTCTAAGCCCACACACTGTAATGTTTGTTCTCTTTTGACTTCCTAACTGGTGAGACTCTTTAACAAGTTAGGGAATTTGCATCTGGATCTGAACTTGAGACACTGATGCTTGGTGGAGAGAGGTCCGCAGGGAGTGGGGTTGGGGGTGGAATGAACTGCTAAGTTTCGTCTGAGATTTTGCCTATACTTAATATTTTATGTCTGGAGTGATTCAGCCTCTGCTTTCTGACTGAGGAATTCTTTTTTTTTTTTTTAACTTTATGGTAGATAGAAAATGCTCTAGCCATGAAAAAGCTACCTTTTATAAAAGCTCTCAGTGTTTTACTTCTTTTTGTCTCAATTGCCATAGATTTTACCACAAACTGACCTCCTGCCTGTGAATTGTTCTTTATTTAAATTCCATTTTTTAAAGACCTTTTCGACTATCAAAAGGCTAGAAACAACTATCAGAATATTAGTTGAGAATAACTTTCTGCTCTAGTGTTTTCTAGAATACATTTCAAAAACAGTAATTCTGAATCTTATCACTTACCCTAATAAAGAGCTAATTCTGAAATCTACTGATGTCATCAACAACTAGTTTGCTTGTTTTTTTGTTGCTGTAAATGAAATTTAATGATATTCTTCCTTTTCTGTTTGAGGCTAGCTGCAGTTACCAATTTACATCTGCAGTGTCTATCACCCTGTCACACAATTCAAAAAATAAAATAAATCTAGTGTCATATTGAAAATGCAAAGGCTATATGTACTGATTTTTTAGCTGGGCTCTTACAGTGCCCCTTGTGTTTCCCAAAAGCTTTGTGAGGTCCTTTCCTATTTATAATTAATAAACAGAATCTCCCATATACTAACTTTATTTAAATGCTAATGTAATTCCCTTAATTTTTTTTTTCTCAAATAATTTGTAAGCTGTCATACTCCCATATATACAGAAGCAAGGCAGGCATCTCTGTTCTGTCCTCCTGATGTGAGTAAAATTTGAGAACTCTTGCAAGAGATCCCCTGTGGACACAGAATGCTTTTCAGGAAAAAAAAAAGCCTTTTACACCTTTAAGGCTGGTCATTGTATGGGGTAGGAAAACATACAGTATGTCTGCAAGACAGGATCTCCCAACACCACAGAGAACATGGGGAGGAAGTAGAGAAATGTCTGTTTGAGAAGTGATTCAGGAGAGACTATCAAAAGGAAAGGTAACAGCCAAAATAAAAACTGCACACTCTGTGATAAAGGCTGCTTGAAGCAGAAATGTCAAGGGGTTTGGTATTTTTTTTTACCACTGTTCCTCTTGTCTGTATTTGAATACATGTTAGTGAATGTGGGTTATTTGTTTTAAAGTCTCTTTCTTCCTTATCAAAGGCTGTCTTCTGACTTCACTCTGTGTTTTTGCTGGAAAGATGCATTTAGTAATGTAAATGTGATTCTTCCCTGAAGCAGCTGCAAAGAGTGGCACAATTCTGTCTGTACTTGCATCAGTAGCACATAAGCACAGAAAGAGAGCAATTGATGGATGGTTCAGGGGATTTATACCATGCTGTGGCCTTGTCCCTTTAGCTCTAGGACATCAGCTTTCACCCATCCCTGGATGAATTCCGGTGTCCCAGATAGATGGAAGCAGGACAATCCAAAGCTAACAGAAGCAAGTGAGCAGGACATGAGGACAGAAGTTTGTGGGTCTACTGTAACCTTAGAAAGCCTGCTGTTTTACTTAAAACATCAATCCTTTTTCTAGGGCTTGGTATGAACACAGTTAAATGCAGTGCTAAGTTATTTCCTTACACGTAGCCCCCTGCGTGCAAGGAGATTATGGAATTTAGAAGATGGACCCAGTCCAGCAAGCAATTTTTGAAGCCTTATTTATTTGTCCTCTGGAGTGATTCCATTAAAACAACATGTCTGTCAGGTCTCACAAATTTATTGAAGAATCCTCTTCCCACCACCATCCCCATGCTTCCTCCAACTCCTCCCTAGAGTGCTTCTAGCATTCTGCAACCTCTCCAGCAGCCAGGGATGCTTTCTTGCCCTCTTCTGGGTGAGCTGATTTCCCTGCGTGGGGCCAGGGAGTGCGAGGGGGTATTATTAATGGTGTTACACCGTTAGGATGCAAGCTCCCAAATACATGCCCTTGCTGCAAGACCTGTACATGAAACTGGAACTGAAGTTACTGTGAAAGATCTTGGAAAGCCTGAGAGAAACAGAGATTGAAAGTGTTAAAATCCCTCAGTCTAATTTACCCGATTCTTTTTCCTAAGGGAAATCAAAACCCCAGGGGGTTTTCAAGTCCTGAACCTGACTATAAGAATTACGGGGGCTTTATTTTCCCTCCGGTGGGGGAATGGAAACCATACTATGAACCTATGATTAATCACAACAAACCAGCAGCTCACAGCTAGAATACTAACTATGGAATACACAAGCTTTTTGTGATCAGTCTGCAAGGGTATTTTTTTTAGGGGGGGGGGAAAAAAGCCCTGCCAAAAATGTGTTGCGTATTTTCAAATAATGAGTACATTCGAGGAAAATTTGCTTTTGCTCAGGGACCATCTGCAAGCAGAGAAAGGGACTAAATTCTTTCAGCAAATTACTGTCTGAAAATTATTTTCTCAGCACTAGTTATGAATGTTGGAGCTGCACAGCTGAAAATGTCTTATTAAGCTGAGAACTTGGGATTTAGAGAATATAGATTGAGAATTATTTTCTTTTAAATGTTTTTTTAAGTGTCCCATGGCACATGAGACACCTACTGTTGGAAATGTCAGCAGGTTCAAAAGAAGCACCCACAAGATAAGTTATTCCAATATGGAATAAGGTGGATGGATACATATGGAATATGGTGGATAAGGATACATTTTAGAGCATATCCGTGTGGGAGCATCTGCAGATATGTAAGGAGTGGGGCTTAGTTACAAAAATTAACTATCCTGGCTGCTGACGTAAAAAGATATTGTAAATAAAATCTGCTTAATGGATTTGAAACACAAGAATTAGATGTTTAGAAGCTCAGATGGCTACCCATCTCTGGGACTGCCATAGATAGCAAAGTGCTGAGATGGGCACTTGACTGTGGACTAGTCCAAAATTACAAAGTGAAGTGGAAGTTTCCCAGCCAGACCCTGTGGAGAGCAGTTATTTTATTTCACCAAAGTAGGGAGGAGAGATGGATGGTAGAATTTCAAAATGTGCCACATGGAGTATCACTGTGTTGGAAGCCACTTCCAGGTTGGATGCAGCTGCATCACACACGTGGGTGCCCACCGCAAACCCTACATTTGCCCTTGGTGCTGGCAGAGGTAGTATCTAGCAAATTAAAACATATAACCTTTGGTGCACAGGATTAAGATTTTTGAAATATGGGCTTAACATGTGGCTGGAATTAAAGCCCTTATCTTTGAAAGATATTTTCTATTAGAGAATATTTTTAGGAATGTATTTTGTGTGTGTGTGTATGTAACGCTTGATTCAATGTGTATTTTACTTTAATCAAAATGAAGTGTCTTCCATTTAAACTGTTTCTTCTTCTCTTATATAGTGTGCCATGTAATACATTTTCTGGAATTATCTAATGAAAAATAATCTTACGAAGGCAAACCAGAGATATTTTCCCCTACTCTTAGCTTCCCCCCAGAAATTCTGTCTAAATTGACCTAGTTCCATGTCACTTTTTGATTCTAGTGGAACAATAAGGCCTGCTGTAATAAGCCCTGTAATCACTACTTGTTCACTTTACTATAACAAAAAAAAAAAAAAAAAGAAAATCAGATTGCATGTTGTGATATAACCCCTTTTTATTTCAGTTAATTGAAGCCAGGAATACTTTAATCAAGCTGGGTGTAGACCAAAATGCCTGCTTGAAGACCTCAGAGATGTTCAGATCTCAATAAAAATTTTTTGCAGATTAGCCTGAGCCTTGGAACATAATTTCCAACTCTTGAAGCTTCTGCTGAGCCCTAATGAGTGGAGGCAATATTATCTCACCTGTCTCATATGTGGTTCCTATGCCTTTCTCTAATGTATGTGGTCTGTCTGCCACCTGGGCTTGCCATCAGGAATCACTCAACATTAATTTCCTAACCTAAAACGGTCTGAACTGACTTCCTTCCCAATTTGGAGCAATAGCCATATAGCCATTTGCACACCAAAATACTGAAAGGTGGGTCCAAATCCAGAACTAGAGCTTATTTAGACTCCTGTACAGGTGATGGAGAGAATTACCACGGAGATTCTAAAAGATGCAAGTTCAGCCTGAGATGAGAGATTTATCTAAAGATTATGTTAAAATGGATTTTAACATTACGTAAAAAGTGTTCTGTTTGAACTGTTTGTATCTATTTCCTGTCATCCCCACCTTCTCCAAAAGCTCAAAATACATTTTTACTTTTTTGCTTTTTTTCTTTGTTTTTTGTCTCCTTCCTTCCTTCCTTCCTTCCTTCCTTCCTTCCTTCCTTCCTTCCTTCCTTCCTTCCTTCCTTCCTTCCTTCCTTCCTTCCTTCCTTCCTTCCTTCCTTCCTTCCTTCCTTCCTTCCTTCCTTCCTTCCTTCCTTCCTTCCTTCCCCTGAATTTCTTTCTTCCCTATGCTGATTTTAAGGTATGAGAGACTTCCAATTCCTGCGAGACTTCATGGTAGGAGGTCATTTACCGATTCAAGGGACATATATAATAGTATCAATACTAATAATAGCCTTCTCATGATTTCAAAGGAAACAATGTCCCCTCTGGAACCATAATTCCACATCCCAGAAAGTGACTTCATTCCTGTGAAAGAATGAAGGGTGTCCAGAAAGAGTGAGGAAGAGGCAGAAGCTGAAACAATCAAGTAAACTAATGTGAAGACACCAGAAAAATTAGGAAGAGAAATGAGGAAGGAATGAGAGCAGTCAGGAAGACAAAGGGACATTGGAGACAAGGGGGAAAAGTGATGGGAAAAATCAAGAAAAGGAAAAGGTGACAGCATGTGAGCATGAAAAAGGAATGTAGAGGATGAAGAAAATGTGTGTGTGTATATATATGTGTGGAGGGAGATATTAGATGAGGCAGTAACAGAAAGAAGTGAAGTTGTCTAACATGTAGAGATGGGAAGTGACATGTTTGTTTGAATTCTGGGGCTGCTCAGCCAGGCTGCACTCTGGTTTCTGCCTTTGATCAGCTGCATGGCAGGCTGGTGTCAGATCAGAAAGCAAATGAGATGATAAAACCGCTGAAGCTGCAGTGAGTTTAACAGCAGCAGAGAGGCAGGGGCAGGGAGGGAGGAACTCTCAAAAAAGGCAAATGCTCCCTTTGCTTTACTTCTCAGAGTCCTGGTGGTGAAGGCAGCTGCCTCTCCTGCTGAGAGGTTGCAAATGACCAGAGCAAGAAGCTCCATTACACTGGTCACACAGAGGAAAAGGACCCGTCTCTACATGCCAGTTCCATTGTCAGCAACACTCTTGCCCTGGTGAAGCATCAAAGAGGGTCAGCAGGCTGGTGGAGTGATTGAAAATATTGATGCCTGCTTTACTTTGGCTTGCTATCCAGCTTTTGGGTTTGCTATGGCTAGCACAAACACAGGCAACTGTGAGAAGCTGTCCTGTGGGTACTTATAGTACGTATCTGCTATAGGTTAGGGGTAAATGGACAGAAAAGGGAGGATTTGCTGAGGTGACTGCCTCATGGCACACCTTGGACAGTTATTGGGTTCTGCAATGTCTTGGGGGAGGCGGGTGGGATTAATAGATCTGATGGTGGCAATTCAGGACTGCAAGGGGAAAACAGAGGAAAAAGCTCCCCAGCCGCCTTGGTGGTTGACTCAGCCACATGGTGGTTGCATCACTGTAACTCCTGGTGCAGTGTCCAGGGCAAGGCCCAGGTCTGGGATAGACTTGATGGAGATGACAAGAATTGCATGGAGAAGTAGGTAATATTTTCTGCAAGGTGAAGAGACCAGTGGGAAGTGTCCCTGCCCATGGCAGGGGGGTTGGACCTAGGTGATCTTTAAAGTCCCTTCCAACCCTGACAGTCCTATGATTCTATGGTTTATTGATTAGGGTTCTGACCACTCTCATTTTGCAAAGTGTAGAGCACCATTACCATACTCATCCACACAAAGCCCTTCCCTCCAGTGTCAAGTGTCTTCCTTTTCTGCTCCGTGCCCTTGGATTGCATAACTAAAGGTGATCCATGAGAATATAAGCCTGTTGCAATGAGACTCACAAAGTTGTTCTCACAGCTGGCACAGGGATGCATGGCTGTGAAAAGAAGATGCTAGGAATTAGGACTGCTTGTCCCACAAGGTTCCTCCTCACCTTGGAAAATCCTTGTCTCCTCCCAGCAGGGGAGAGCAGGCGCCTGTCCTGGTGTGGCACTGATACGCCAGACAGATGCTCTGAGAGCAGGCAGCTTCATATCTCTGCCTCGTTTGTCTCAGCTTATAAAATGGAATTGAGATTTCCTATTTTTCTTCCTTCTCAGTGTTACATTGCTACATTTTCCTGGTAGCACTGTATATTCCAGGCAAGTTGTGTCCCAGTTCAGGAATCCAAGTGATCTAAACACTTCCTGGCACAGACGCTGAGTTTTTGACAGCTCCATCATGCCATTCCCAGAGTGAGGATTTCTACAGCGATGTTCTGGGGGTGGAGGTTGAAAGAAGTTTAGGATATCACAGAACTAATTAAATGCAAACTAGGCTGCCTGCAGAAAGCTGTGCGTGCTGGTTGCTATGTTTCTGGCAGGAACAGACTGGGAGAAGGGGGGCTGAGGGGTTGCTGTTTGTTTTTTCATTTTAAAATGGAGATGTCGACAAAGTTCTGGTTACTCACCAGTCTTTGAAATGTGGATGGAAGAGGAATTCTTGCAGCCATAAAAATAAGAAAAGTGAGAAAGGAGGTAGAGTTAGAATGGATGGATATATCTGATGGAAATGGGGAGTAGGGGGCTGCTTCTGGAGGACAAGTCCTGTGAGGAGTGTCTGAGTTGTTTAGTCTGGAGAAAAGAAGACTGGGGGGAGACCTATCTTTACAACTCGCTTTGAGAAGCTTGGTCTCTTCTCCTCAGTAACAAGAAGCAGAATAAGAGAAAATGGTCTCAAGTTATGTCAGGGGATGTTTAGATTAGATATTAGAAGAAACTTCTTCACTGAAAGGGTTATTAAACACTGGAATAGGCTGCCCAGGTTGATCATGCTTGAATCATGCTTGAATTAAAGGCATTTAAAAGATGTGTAGGTATGGTGCTTAGGGACATGGTTTAGCACTGGATTCGGTGGAATTACATTCTAATAGCTGGACTTGATCCTCAAGGTCTTTTCCAATCAGAATGATTCTATGATTCTGTGGTTGCTATTGCTAGTGTTGACAGACACTTTACTTTCAAGATCATTCCCATGAAGTATGGAGGTTTTGTGACCTTCTTTCAAATCAGGGCTTTTTTTTTGTAAATTATCTTGAATTAGAAACCTTCAGAGCACTTGAGGCTTGGCAGAAACCTATACTGTGCCCATGTCAGCACCCTGAAATCAGTGAAGAAGTCCACCAGGGCCAGCAGGACTTGGTTTCTTTTGTGAGGGGAGAACAAAAAGAACTAAATGAGCATCCAAACATATCTGCATCCAGGCTCACTAAATCTGTCCTTATTTCAATAGTCCTTTGCAGGTAGTCAGAGGACATGGTAAGCACAGCTTTCAGCTGCTTCACCTGAGCAGCACTAGGGGGGATAATTAAGGTCTTGCCTGAGAGAGTAAAGAGAAAGTAGAAAGAACTAAGGACTTTAAGAAAGGAACAAATAAGCTAACTGGGATCACTTCAAGAGTGAAGCTGGCTTTGAAGAACACCCACCAAAGGTAAGTAACCTGCTGGAATGAACGTATTCCTCAAACGCATGTGTGGAAATCAATATTTACCTTCCTGGGTCTTCTTTCATGTAAATCCCTAGGAAAAAGAGAATAGGCTAGTTCAAAGAATGGGGCATCAGTGGTGAACTTCCCTGTTTTAAACCTCATCCGGGATCTAGGCACAACCTAGCCAGTGACAGAAGACAGTGACACTAAGAACCATAAGGGGCAGCATGGGACAGGGAAGGAGTCGCAGGTATCACTTGGTCAAGCATTGTGTTCAGGAAATCCCATCAAGCATAGGCCAAGTTAGAGCTGTACCAGATGGTTTGAGACCCATGAGAGTGGCAGCTACAAATGTGTGGGACATGGTGCCAGGTGCTCTGAATAAGGATGGCCAGGATGATTTAGAGACAACATGCCACCTGTCACAATCAAGAGGTGCCCAGCCAGCTGGCAACCTCTGTCATGACATCCCATTGCACATGTGTTAGAGGGCAAGCACTTTGTGCCAGTGGTGAGGCAGGAGAGCATGCCAGCAAGAAGGGCTGCCACAGGCGAGGGTGGGTCAACAGTCCAGGACTTCACCCAGGAAGAGAGGTTTCTGCTTCTCCTTGCTTCTTTTGCTGCATAGCTGGCATTGCCCGAGGTCCCAGGACACAGCCACAGCTCCTCACTTACCCCCCTTCCCTGAGTGAAGCCCTCTGCTGAGAATATGAGTGGTGGCAGTGTCCCAACAGGGGACTGAGAGCCCAGAAGAGGGAAAAATTGGGCTGTTTAAACTCATGGTTGGCACATCCAAAGAGTCCAGGACATATACACAGGTGCAAAGGGCGCCTTGCCGCATGGAGATAACGTCACACTGGCACAAATCATTACAGAGAGTGGGAGCATTTCACAAGAGAAAAGCGTCTCCTGCCTTCTCTAAAGTTCCTAGCAGAGAAGGAAGTTACTAAACTCTCCATTGTTCACCATCTTGCACAGGCTGTACCCACTGCACAGCCTGGAGACAGCCCCTCCCTGCTGGAAACCTCTACCCCTTAATTATAGTGCCCTGCTATAACAAACGACGATTTCTGTGACAGCACAAAATAAATGGGGAACACTCTCAATCTGAAGTTTGTATTGAATTAAATATTACAGCATTGATTAGGTTATTCATTTAGCATCTCACTCAATAAACATCTCTTGCAGCACATGTTTCTCCATTTATCTTACCTTGTCGTGGAACCCACGCTTACCCACCGTGCTTGGCGTCGCTGCCTGCCCGAGACGGGGTGGAGAGGGGGGTGCTTGGCCCAGGAAATCTGCGTTCAGCATTTCTCCCAAAGAGCACAATGTAGACCAGAGCTCTGGTCTGTGGGTGGGAGGTATTCACCTCTCTAAAGGCTGACTCAGGACAACAGAGAATTCCAGGGTCACTACTGAGCTGCAAGTCAAGCTCAAAGCCCAGCACAAGCGAGACACAGGGAGAGCAAATAACAAGGAAAGCTACTGCAGTGCTGAGGGCTTATCTATAACCCCTGCATGTGTTTCTCCAGGGGCTCTTATTTTACTACCCCCAGTAAGTCATTTCTGTGTCTGAAAGAATGCAAAACCTAGGCTGATCCTCTTACTTAATCAGGAGCATTACAAGAGGACCAGAGCTATTTTAAACTTCACCCCTTAGAAAACACTTGCGAGGCTAGAAAGCCCCATAAAAATGTCAATGCAAATGCAAGCTCTCAGTGATTTGGGTGTAGGCAGTGAATCCATTCTCACAGGCACGGAATGGACATAGACTGTAAAATGCTTGGAAGGCTTTTGGGCTCCATAAGTAATCCAGGAGCCATTCTGGGAGATGGAATGCAATTACTAGAACTAGTTGATACCAATTTATTTAGCGAATTTACTTTATTCAGCTCAGGATCTGATTGTAGATGCCCAAATTTGTTTGTTGTTTGTATTTGTTCACTGAATTATTTGTGCAGGTAAATGATAGGCTATTAATCATGTTTATTATGACACTGCCTAGGAATTGACCAAGAATGCACCCCCTCTGCCTGTTTTCTGGGTAGTGTGCAAAGACAGAATAATAGGCAATCCCTGGCCTCATTTATGTTTGAATTGAGTGCTTTGATTATTTGCTATTTGTCAGTTGTTGGCCATTTATGTTGTTTAGCATTCTTTGTTTTCCTTAAACCCAGTAACACAAGATCCTCAAGTAAGAATTAAACGTTACAAACAAATTACTGGAGCTTTGGTGTTCTCAGAAGGTGGGTGGTGGGTTGGGATAGTGGAGGTGAGAAAATTCAAAGGAACTGTTGGACCCCAATTTTTCCAAGTAGCTGCCTGCTTTGCTAACTGAGGGAGTGGGAGAGCTGTATGCAGTAATGACTTAGTGTTCCTTTTTGTCTCATCAAGCTGTCTTGTTTCATGCATCTGTATAAGAATAAGCAAGTATGTCATAGCTTAAGCTGGATTCTTTCTTATTTGGTTGTTTAAATAAAGGTACTCAAATCTAGCATCTCATCCTTGGCTCAGCTCTCACTGTTTCAGCTAAGACACAGCTCTCTGGGTATTAACATTGGTACTTGGTGGTACACATTTTCTGGAACACTCTTCGCTGCAAAATCTAAAGTTGTTGTACAGCTTTGCAGATGTCTTCCTCAGCTGATAAAACACATGTTCCTACAGCATCTGAAGGTCTGGTAAAGCTGCTTCTTTGTCTCTTGTCTTCCCAGCATCCAACATGGGTTGCAAATTACTCTTTTCCTGAAGTCTGCTCTGTGAAATGAGCCTCGACCTTTGCATCATGTTAGACCTTTTGCCTTCTTTGTTATCTAAAAGTCTTCTCCTTGTTTTTCATCCATTGCCATGCCTCACCTTCTGTTCACTTCTCAGCACCTTTCAAAGAGGGAAATACAAATCTGTGCCTAAAATTGGTTAAAGGTTCTTTTCTGGGCTTTTTTTGTTTTGTTTTTTTTTCTGGTTTTCTTTTGGGTTTTTTGTGTATGTGTTTGGGTTTTTTTGTTGTTGTTGTTTTGTTTGGTTGGGTTTTGTTGGTTTTTTTTGATTGGTTGGGCTTGTTTTGTTTTGTTTTGTTTTCTTCTTAATCCATGGGTAATTTCATCTCATTTCTTCTTGTTCAAATTAAAGTTTTTGAACTGGAATTCTCCAGCATGTCAAAGGGTCCCAAGCAGCTTATCCCAAATTCATGTCTAGCAAGTTCCTGCTCAAAACAGTTTTTCATGTAAAGCTGACCCCAAACAAGAATTTCTACCAAAAAGATAAAATTCAGAACTTCTCTTTCTAAATTTCAAATTGGATCTCCAGTTTCCACTTTAAGGACTGCACTTAGAAAATTTTACTTCAAACTTGCAAAGTTACAACTTAGTATGGTGCCAGAGTGGAAAGTGCAGTTCTTCAGACTTTCGTCTTAAGACCTGCGTGTAAGCAAGACCCTCTCTTACAGGAGAACAGAGGAAAGCTCAGCCCCCATACAGCCCTGAAGTAATATTTAATGCATAACACTGCTTTTTGCCTTCATTTCCTTCTTGAATTTTAGTTAGTGAACATCCTCCCAGAGTTCAGTTTACAGATGACATAAACAATCCCTTTGACAACTTCTTGTGTTCAACATTAGGATTCTACTGGATACAGAGTTCCAAGGGTTAAAGCTTGTACTGTCCTTAGATTTCCTTTGCCTCTTCCTTTCTTTCTCTGACTTACCAACTGACCATAGTGAAGCATTCTTTGGCAGTTTTCTCATGCTTGTTATTAATGTTCTCTTCTGTGCCTTTCAGCACCTCAGTTCCTTTCCCAGATACACAGTGATATAGGGGAAAGCAGTGAATTGGAGTTGAGAGAAACAGAGGGAGGATTGATCCCAGAGAATGCCATGATCAGCTGAGTTCTCGTTCTGAAGTTCTGGAGCTGGAGGGCTGTATTAATTGGTGGACTAGAAAAAACTGCAGGTATGAAACTTTACATTAATGCATTGTGGTTTAAATCCCTTTGTGTTCACAAACCAGGAGTCACTGTAGCTACGTGGCACAGTGAAGTGTGGACGCTGAAACCAGTAAGTTCTCTAAGTCAGGAGAGGGTATAGAAGCATTTAAAATTCTTCCTTTGAAGAATAGTTCTTCCTGGTGTTATTTGATTTTGTTATACATATACAAAGTATTAAGGCTAAATGCCTTTGCTAGCTCAATTACTACAGTTTACTTACCAAGGCTCTGTTAAATGCTTTCAAGCACCAGTCCCTTCTGTACCATTAAATAAGCTTTCCATTTCTGTGATACTGTATTAAGCTTCACACTTCCACTCCCTAGTGGACTTTGGCTTGTAACTGGATCCTTAATACATCCTATTATACAAACTAAAGAGATGGGGTAGGGCTGTGCTACAGAAGGACTTTTAGAATCCACTGTTCTAAATTTCCTGAAGCAGCCAATTTTGTGCTATTCTTCACATCCCAAGTTTCCCAAAGTCATGAGTAAGCCTGGTTATTTTGCCTGATGCCATGTTTTCCACATGTTTGCTGCATCTCTGTTAACACTGTGGCTGGGATGAGGAGAAGAACAGCAGAGTCTCCTCTAAGGAGATTCTCTGACCAGCTCTTCATCCTGCAGCCTCAAGTGATACCACAAGCAGCCAAGTGGATGGTGAGCTGTAGCTGCGGGGGAATATTCTTATTGACAGTAGGACGCAAGGGGAACTCCGAATTCTTCTGCTAAGTCTGAGACAGAGAACTCTCCCATAACATCTGTGGCCGGCTCTCCCCTGTGTGAAAAGGAATGAAACTATATCCCCAGTTGCCCAACAAATCTCTGTTGTAGTTCCTCCAGCACTGCTGGAGCTGCTTTTCTGTCAGTTTGTGTCCCAGAGTGTTAGCATTTTGCAAGCATACTGCTACTCATATGTTTACTTGCAATTGTCCCAGAGGCATATCTGTATATCCCTTGGGCACTTCAGGTTTTAGGCTGAAAAAACCCCATATTATGCAGGTAAAGACACGGGTGACTGGGCTGCAACATGACTTTAATGACTAAACACAATGGGAGGAAAGCAGTAGACACAGCCCAGGTAAATTGCTCAGCCTGCACTTCCTAAAATAAAGTTTTCCCATGTGGGGACCCTCAACATTTTCTAAAGCGTAGGCCACCTCCTGCTAGAGAAGCTGCATTACAGATGCCTTCCCTTCCATTCAGTGCCAGGGGGGATGTGTTTTTTCTCCTTGGCAATTTGATAATTCCCCTGTGACAGCTCCAGCGATCACTTGCACAGGGAATTCATATGCTGAGTGTATTTTGTGTATTGTTAACATCTTTAAATGTGATTTAGCAGCTGGAAACAAGGAGGAGAAGCTGGAACCACAAGACCATCAGATCTGCATCGTCTGTATTTAACATCTGTGAGCTCAGAAATGGAGGGAAGGAAGAGTTTATCAGTGATTCTCACTGCTGTAAATCTGCTGCAAGACAAACGAGGGGCTGCAGTAGGACTGTAGGACCGCTTGGATGAAGCTGCCCTTTTCTGAATACAACTACCTGTGCAGAAATATCCCCATGGCACAAAAAAAAAAAAAAACAAAAAAAACCAAAAAACCCAAACAAGATAATCTCTACTTGGAAAGAGAAATATATGTTTATGATGCAGACTAGATGCATTGCATTTGCCAGGTAAGTTCCTCTGAAACATTCCCTGAGGCAAAGAGACTCTCCGGTGAACAATGAACTCCAGATTACAGCTCAGACACGAGGTCTCCTTTTCAGGAAGGTCCACGGGCAAAATAGAAACCTTCCCTGCACAGTCCAGGCAACAATAGTTAGTTTGACTAGAAAGTCATCCACTCTGCCAGGAAGTAGAAAAGGTGAATTGCCTGATGTGCAATTCAGGCCACTTTAACTTTTTTCGTCTGTTGTGCCAGTCGTCCCATAAAACTGGCATAGTGGGGAATGTTTTGAGGAAGGTTCCACTTTAAATTGTTGATAGAAGACCTCTGACCTCTGAAATTGTTCTGCACTGTCCCATCAAAGCTTTATCCACATGACTTCAGGAGAGAGGCACATCTGCCCTCTGCTTTGATGCAGCACATCAGGTGTGAGCATTGCAGAGAAGGACTGCTTTGCAAGCTCCAGCCCTCAGCCTCAACCTGTCCAACATCCATCACACTGGAGGCTGACCCAGCACTTGGGATCTTTGTACCTGGGTGGCAAAAATGCCAGTCACACAGTGTCCAGCTGCTGGCACAGTGCAACCTCAGACTGATAATCAGAGCATGTCAACGGGATAAGTGTTCCTGCAGGCTTCACTGGGGAATGGGGATTGACTGTGTGTGTTCTTTTGCTGTTAAACCAGATCATCCTGTTTCCTCACAACTAGCTTAAGGCCGGCACACACTTCATGCTGCATGCACAAGAGCCGTGGCACTGTGCTCCAGTACCTGGTTCAGGTCACGTTTACACAGCTGCATTCACCAGTACTGTACAGATATGTCAGTGAAAGGCTTGCAGGTGCAGAAACTGAAACACCGCATTATTATCCATGCCTTGTACTTGCACAGCATTATGGGAACCCTAAATATGAAGGACAGGGAGACAGCTTTTATTTTTACTGGTGTAGCAACATGAAGCCATTTGGGATGGTGGGAAATCCCTGTAGGTATGCTGGGATTTTATGGCGTTGCATTGTTAGAATAAGACCATACTAGTGAAGTACTAATCTGCAGTAGTTATACTGCTATAAATTACCCAGGCAGAGGCAAAATTTCTCTTGTTTATGCTTCCTTCAATTTACCACCCCCTTAATTTACAAACCTGGCCTTCCTACTGGTTATTTGATATGCACAGAGTTCTTGGCATCTGCAACCCATTGTCGAGTATGAACACTCAGGGAAAGGCACAAATTCATCTCTGACCTGAGGGTCTTCTTCCTGCAGTGTGAAGGTAGGTGGAAGTGAGGATGAGTGGGATTCCCAGGCAGGTGATGGTCATGGATAGGAGGCAATGAGTCCACTTGAGGTGTGAGGTCTGGTACCCAAGCCCACCCATCCCATCCAGGGCACCACTTGTAAAGAAGCTGTTTAACCAATACATATTTTCCTCTTTAGTACATAATGGTAAAAGGTTTGAATTACAAAGCAGGCTCACCCAGCACATTCCCTGAGAAATTACTGCCATTTGTGTCAAGAAAATAAAGAAGGAGAGAGCGGCCTGACACACATGGGCAGGAGTGACTGAGAGTAAAGCAGAGCGGCAATTGAGGCAGTAAGCTAGGAGTGAGAGGCTTACCCTGCCAAAACGAAATTAAAGAAAGCCACAATGACAAAGGAAATCTGATTACAAAAAAAAAAAAAAAAAAAAAAAAAAAAAAAGTAGATTGTTATTATTGGAAAGTCGAGTGCTTTGTTCCAGCAACAAAGCAATATCATTCACAAAAGCCCAATAATGATTGCTTCTCTTCCCCTTTCCTCTGGCTTCTTGCCTGCCTTACCACTCCCCACAGCCAGCTGGTAAACCAGGGCCATCAGAAGTGTGGGGGACACAGTAGCCCCCCATGTGTGGGAGCCTAGTCTGTAGGATGGGAGAATCACGAGGTTGAGGTATCTGGCTTCCCTCTGTCCCACCTCATCCTCCCTCTTCTGCCCCCTCTCCTCTTGCATCACTCACTCAGCCCCTTTGCCGCCTTCTTTTCCTGCTGTGCAGATGGCCTTTTCTCCATCTTTCTCTCCATCCTTCTCTCCATCTTTTCTTCCCTCTCTTCTCCTGCCTCACCCTATGTTTCCTTCTCTCTGCCCCCTCTATCTCCTCTCCCTTCTCCTCTTCCCTGTCACTCAGCTTTGCCTCTCCTTTCCCCACTCCCCTCTCTCTCTCTCCCCCTGGCTGTGCTGTGCTACTAATGTGCAGTAATGGTACGGCTGGAAAGTCATTTGCGCTCCCCTTCTCTTTATTTTTTTTCCTGCAGTATTATTAAAACTGCTCCATCACTGGCTGTAATGGGAGCGTCTGTATTTTCTCCCTCGCCCGTATCCCTGACATGACATAATGCCTGCCCTCACCAAGACGCTATAACACCGAGGTAATTGAAACATAACTCACCCTAAATTACAGTCCGTTGTTCCAGGCAGGGCCCCGGCCATGCTTCCTAGAGCTCATTCCAA
The DNA here is from genome assembly GCA_023637945.1 of Phaethornis superciliosus. NCBI lineage: Eukaryota > Metazoa > Chordata > Aves > Apodiformes > Trochilidae > Phaethornis > Phaethornis superciliosus. Next base: position 80,904,996 of record JAJQWJ010000001.1, on the reverse strand, counting down.
CTGGAAGTTAAACATTGCTTTAAAAGGGGTGCTTAAGCAAAACAAAGCCATTTAAAGAGCAACACAAACATGGAGAGGAAGGGGGGAATGGGGGAGGTGGCTTGGGCTCTCCTGGAGATGTGGGCTCCCGTCTGCATAGCAGAGGGAGCAGAGTAGAGACTGAGTAGTTAATGGGTGCTTCTGGTGGCTTTCCTGTGCATACTGAACTTGGGGGGACCAGGTCTCTAGGGTCTTTATAGAAGCAAGTGTGAGCATCAATAAGCATCTCTGTGAGCAAAGAGGCTGAGGGCAGAACAAGCCATGTAAAGAACTTGTGAGCTAAAAAGTGTATATAAGAGGTTGGAATTGTGAGGCTTTCATGGGATGCTTGCAGAGTTACAATGATCAATGCAAGGTGGTAGCCCAAGGGTCTCCCTTCTTGCTGTTGAAAGCGATGAGGCTGCAGCCTCCAAAAGACCCAAATCAGTGTGGGGCTGTGGGGTCCTAAATGCTGCAAGAGATGGCCCTCCTCCCCCTTTCATAAAGCTATCACCAGATACCTACATTCAGAGCTGAGTCTCTGCTGACCCCGGGATCTGAAAGAGCTTAGGCTCTTGAAAGTCCCTAGTTTTGGTCCCAGGCATCCCACATATAGGCTGAATAACCTCAGGTAAGTCACTTCACCTTCATCCATGCCTCAGTTTCCCCTTCCGCAACACAGAGGAAAAAATACCATCTTACTTTGTCAAGCAGCCTGTGAGTCAGTGATATATGAAAAGTATAAGCAGGTAGTGCAGGAGTATTTACCCCACTGATGATGACAGGAGCATAAGCTGCTAGGAAACATCACTTTGCAGTCAGAAGACAGCCCTGGAAATCAGAACCCCTGGGATTTGATTTCGTGCTCTGGCTGGTTTTGTATGCTTCAACAAGCCTCTCTGGCACCCTGTGGCTATGCTGCCCTCTCTGTTGCATTGCCCAGAGAGGCCTGGTTTGGGTTTGGTCTGCCATCCCTTGAATTCTGGGAAATTTTGAGCAAATGCATAAAAAACAAAATGTGCAGTGATTTTTCTTTAGTAATGGAAGTGAGTGTTTGGAAACTTTAAAAAGGTCAGGATTAGACAGAACAACCTATCTCTCACAAGCACAAATTGGAATCTGTCCAGGGCCTTTCCATTTATTGTCAGTGGACACCATGGCCCACATTTGTGCCTTGATGTCATGTGGCTGGTGTTGTAGGAATGACAGGGTCTTGTGAGAAACTGCCCTCTGTGCAGTGCTTCAGAAAATACAAAGAGCTTTATTTTAAGGAATGAGATTTACTATTTGGCTGGGATGAAATAGCAAAAACTCAGGGAACTATGACCCTGTGACTGCTCTCCTTTTCCCTGGATCCCTTCAAAGTCAGAACTATTACAGTCAGCAACCTAGCAACTGCTGTAAACTGCCCTGGAAGAGCCTGTGGACCCCCATTAAGGGCTAGCTTCCTGGCAACCAAAGTCTCCTCAGTGTGACTCCATGTGGTGGGTGAGTCCACCAGGGTTGTTGCTCTGGGCTTATCCATGGGCTTGCAGAGCCACGGGTGACAGGAGGCTTAGCTACAGAAATGAAACCTTGGCAGTGGCTGCTTTGCAGTGATTAAGCCATGCATGCCTGAAGCAGTTCTAGTAAGAGGGGGTGACTTGCTCCTGGGGCCACAGGGATGCTCTGTGGATACACCTTGCTCCTGCCCAACAGTGCTTGCCCTTCTGGGCTCCACACTTACGTGGGAGCAGGAGAAACCAAGCTGAAGTGCAAGGCAATGAAATATTGTGTGGAGAAGGACAGACCCTCTGTTTTCTGGTATGCCATGGATTAGCACCTGAAGCAGGTTGGTGCAGCATCCCTGCCACCCCTGCTTGGGCAGCTGCAGCAGCAGCAGTGTGGAAGGTCCATCAATGTGCACTCTCCCATCCCTTGCTTTCCCTGGTGCCTGGTTGGAGTTGATTGCTGTGAAGCCTGCCACATGCCCCTTGAAAGTGTTTCCATCAACCCTCTTTCTGTAGCTAATGTTTCAGCTATCTCACCCCTCCTCTCCTTGACATTATTAGTTTATCTTTGTCCACTGGCAAAGTTCCCAAACAATTCAACAATAACAGTTGTTTCTCTGTGGCTGAAAAAGTCATCTCTAGCACTGGCTGTTATTGATCATCTTACAGGAACTGGACATTTTCTTTTCCTTTTCCATTTTTAAAAATACATATTTTGGGTGAGTTTCAGTCAATTTTAGTGCTCATGAAAGTGAAAGACTGATGGTGTTGACTAAAGCTAAACTTAGCTCTATATGGCTTCCCCTATGCACACATCTCTGCTGATGCACCACATTACCAACTTGCGGTAACTTCTAACCCTCCCAGCCTGGGGCTTCCCTTGCCAGCTCTAAGAGTGGACCCTCCTGCCTTGCAGCCCCCATGACTCCCCCAGCCCAGGGCTCCTCACATCAGCCCTTCACTGCTGTCCTGTGCACTGCTGATCTGCTGTCTTTTGGTGAGATGGAGGTATTGTGCTGGAGAGGTTTGCTGTGCAGCAGCTGGCAGGGGGAGATGCTGTCAGCCTTGCCAGAGCAGAGTGACAGCAGGGGCATTTTGTTGTTTCTTCCTCTTAAGTGGTCAGTCAGTCTTTTCCAGCCCCACATACCTGCACACCAGGTGCTCTGCAGGGACAAAAACAACAACAACAACAACAAAAAAAGAGCACACCCTGGCAGTCTCCTCTGCTCTCAGGCTGAGGTGTGCTTTACCTGAATAAATCTGACAGAATAGGCATGGGACCATGGGATAAGGTAGGACAAGTAAGGGGGATATGCTTTTTCCAAGGCACTCTTCTGATAGCTCCAGGCTAATACCAAAATCTGACTGAGTCCTTACTCATCTCATGGCTACTTTCCTGGGGTTTTTTTTGGTTTTTTCCTCAGCTTTTGCAATTCTGAGGGTAGCCACTGTGAAGCAAACTGTGTCAAGGATGCCTCCTGTCCTTTATTCCCCATCCTGGTGACAAATGGCCAGCTATCTACAAGTTGACCAAGCAAAATCAAGTGGCAGAGCCAAATGTCCCACTTCTAGAAAAGCCATGGTTCATCAGCATCCCCTCTCTCTATCAACCCTATAAAAATCAGGTGCTCACCACCCTAAGAAAGTACTGCATCATAGCTCTAAGTACCAAATTGTAATTGTACGCTGAATTGTAATTTGAAATCACAATATCTCAATGAAATACTAAAAAGTCTTAACATGTCATTTAATTTTCAGGGTATTATTCCTTGTTAGGAAAAAAACTCAAATGCAAACATACAATGTAGCCTGTTTGGTGGGGGGGGGGGGGGGGGGAAAGACATTTGAAGCTAAACAAAAATTGATTTTTTTATTTTGAATTATTGACTCAAAATAGAGGGGGGAAATTAATTTTAAAACAATTCAGAATTTCTGGCAAGAACATACCCATTTTTCCCTTGTCTACTTCCTCTTTTCTCCCTCTTCCTACTGCAGTCTATCAGGCAAATTAGGTAAAGAAAAATAACAGCAACCAAGGACACACATCAGTGATGCCAGGGCTTTCATTAAAATGTTTTAAGTTGGGGCAATGACTCTATCCATCTTCCACCCCCCATGGGAAAGCATAGCACACGTGCCACTCCTATAGCAAGCCTAAGAACAAAGTGGCTGTTGTCTCAGAAAACAAACCAAGATCCTAAGTATTCAGTGCACAGAAAGGTCTCCCTCTGGTAGTTGCACAGATGGACAGACATGTGTGGTGCTAAGACCACCACCGTGCCCTCACGCTGCTGAGCATGGAGCTTTGGCACCTCTATCCCACCTTATGGCTCTGTAAGGACCGAGCTCCAGGCTGTGGACTCCCCCAGGGTCCCCACCATCCAGAAACCCTACCCAAAAGTCCTGCAGTAAAGCTGACTTTCATCTAATTGCTTTGTCTTCCTTGACTTGTTTTTGGTCCAGATCCCGTTCATCCTGAATCCCTGAAGAGAACTCTGGGCTACTCAGTTCACTGAAATCCGTGAAAGCCATGGAAGGCAGCTATGGAAGTGGAGCAGGCATTGTTGGGTTCAATTTGTGGAAACAGTGGAAAATCTCTTGCTTAGTTTAACAGTCATTCACTATTAAGGTGAGATGTTTGTCTGGGTACCTGTGGAAGTGTTCCAAGATGTCCCAGGGGACTGAGAGAGTGATGGCAATTATCTTCATCAGTGCTGTGTTTTATTAAATAATGGTGAGGACTGTGAGAGCTGGAAAGGATGAAAAGGGGCAAGGCTGAGTAAAAGACCATGGGAATGTAGTGTATGTTGGAAAACAAAGGGCTAAGGAGCATATCCACACAGCCAGGTACACAGAAAAGCGAATGATTAAAGGGAAGGGGAGGGGGCTTAGTGGAGAATAAGGAGTGAACTGGTGTAGTCTGCAACTGCGGGAAAAAAACATAGAGGCTGGGGTTAGAAGGCAAGAAGAGATGCGATGCAACTTAGTCAGGCCCTTTTGTGAGAAAGACAGAGAGGAAACAGGCACAATGGAAAAGTGTGTGTGTCTGTGATGTGTGGGTGTGTAGCACCAGGGAAGATGAGAGAAGGGGACATGCGTAATGGTAATCCATGGTAATTGGTCCTGCTGGGAGGAGGAAAGGGGCTGAAGCTGGCTGAAGGCGTGTGTGCTGGTGAGGCATTTCCCAGTCCTGGAGTCCAGGAAGGCTGCAGCATTTAGGTTTATGCTGATGACACATCTTTCCACTTGGGCAAATGGACGGATTCCCTCTCTAAATCACTCCAACGTGATTTTAATAGCAGGCAGAGGTGGCTTTTGGATAATAAATGGGTACTAAACCCTAAAGAGACACAGGCTGTGTCATACAGAACAGATGGTAAATTAAAAAGAATGGAAGCCCGTGACTTCTCTTAGCTCTGCTCTGAGCTGGGGAGCTTTCACTCTTGTTATGCTAAGTATTTAGTATTTACACTGCAAGGTTGTTTCCTCACCTACCCTGACTTGGAAGATTGCAATTATGTATAACAGCAGCAAAATCACACTGATTAGAGAGGTGGAAGAAGTGCCAGGGCTGGGTGATGATGATGATAATCATAATTTTCAGTAGTGATCATCAATAATTAATAATTGCATTGTTTATTCTTCATCAGTGGCTCTAAAGACACCCAAACATGTCAAAAGGTTTAAAAATCATCTTGCTTTGTTTTTTTTACTGACAGAGAAACTCTTTCCATTTGTTTTTCACTCGGCGTTGCCAGAGCCCTGGGACCTCTTCCCCTTCCAGAGGGTATTTAAGCCAGTGCTCAGTGCCCTTTGACTTCAGTGAGCTGAAAGCTTGTGTTAAGGGCTAAACACAAACTTAAACACAATGCAGAGAAGTGACTGAAGTAAGCTTGCCTTCAGAGCTGCGGGAGCACCAGGGCCAGAAAACTTATTAATGAGCACTGGTGTCCCAGAAGTGAAGCAGCAGTGGATGCCACAGGGTGTGATGTGGTATTCTGAGGATGCTCAGGTGGTACAGATATGACTGTTTCTGCCCACTCCCTGCTTGCAGACCAAGGCTGACCTCTCAGGTGTCCCAGGATGAGCTGCTGCAGGAGGCAGCATGGGAGGGTGAGCAGGGATACCCTTCAGCTGGGATGTGCCCCCCCAAGGGCAGCTGGTCCCTCAGGGGGGGGAGAGCAAACAAGCCACTGGACAAAGCCATTAGACTTGCTCTGGCTTTGACAGCAGTACTGCAGGGAGCATAATGTGACTGTCACAGCATCAGTGCAAACGAGTGCATATTCATAAGTGAAATGTGTGTCATGGTACTTCTTGGGCTATTTCACAGCCCTGTGAACTGGGATAAGTGGGACTGCGTGACCAAATCTAGCAAGGGATCTCAGTAAGAAAGCAGGGAGATGCATGAGCCCAAGAAATCATTGCTTTAAACACAAAAGCAGCCAGTAAGGCAACACTGTTATTGCTTCTCTGTCTGATATACATGAGAGGGAGCAAATCCTAAAAGCAGCTGAAGTCATAAAGGCAATCACTTACCAAGGCCATAAAATATTGATCTTCCCCCATCTGAGCCCTGTCAGACAGGCATATTGGAAAATATTTGTACCTTTTAAACAGGTATATGATGAAGAAAGAGTGAAGACAGCACTATTAACCTAGAATGTTGCTTGGAAGATCTAAGAAAAATAACCTTCATTTTCTGGGACCTGAGTTCTTTTACAGCCTTGCTGGAAAGGAACTTAAAGCCAAGTACTTCTAGTACTCTGCTGAACTCACGGAGGGGGAGGAAAGGGAGAAAGATGAGTGCATTTATGTTTTGGTTGCAGTTCCACATAAAAGGTGTTTTAGGCCTTACCTTCCCTATTGTGTAAACTTCTAATCCCCAGTAATTTAGGGCATTATTCTCCAATTTGCCTGCCTAATTGAATATACATAAACCCACATGCACAGTAAACTATCAGAGAAGCCTATGAATACTAGGAAGAGGATGTGGAAAAAACAGTAACTTAGGCAGAATGATGGATTTTTTTTGAGAGGTATTTTTAATTCTTGTCTGCCATAAGTTACGCTCTTCTTTTAAACACTGATGATAGTATATACATGTTTTTAAAATAAAATCGTCTTCATAAAACATAAGAGAAAAAAACAGGAAGTAAATGAATCCCTGATGCTTCAGTTATTATTTTCTGTTATTAATGATGAAGTTTATAGCCACTTTGTAATAGCCAACTAAGAAGCAACATTCAGTGTACTCAGCAACACAGCAATGTGGGGAATAAATGCTTCCTTCCCCTAAAACCTCATCATCCAAACAAACAAGACATTCAGAGTGTGAAATGGATCAGTCACACACACTACACAGAAGTGGGAGATGCAGGCGCACTTGCGGGAAGCTGAGCATCCAACTTACCTGTTAAAGGAATAGTGCAGTCTTATAGGGTGATTGATGAAATGGGATTATAAATATATGTTTATTATGTCACCTGTCCTGGTTTGAGCCAGGATAGAGCAAATTTTCTTTCTTGTAAGTTAACGTTCAGCTAAGTCTCTTCTAAGTAGCTGCACTTTCTGAAATTAACAGCAAGTTTCTCAGTCAGTGTCTGCTTCTAGGACTGATAACACTTGATGTTTATAGTTAAGGCTAGAGAATGGTCTGTAGAATCAAGTCCACTGCTTGGTTCTGGGGAAAATCTTACAGTCCAAAAAGAGAAAGGGAGTCACACCTGCAACCCTCCTTTCGGGAGAAGTGGAGCACACGGGTGACCAAAATTGACCAAATGAAGTATTCCACCCCATCTGCATCATCCTCAGTATAGATCTGAATGATCACAAGGGCTGAGCTCTCTTCATCCATGGCCAATGTCCTAGGAGGATTCCACCCATTCATCTGCCTTTGATCCTGATCTGTGCCCTTCGGAATCCATGTGTTCCTGCATCCAGACCCTGACTGCTGCTGACTCAGGAGCCCAGCCTGGGACTGTTCCAGGGCCTGCCCTGCAGCCTCAGTGGTTGCATGAGTATTACTGAAGGGAACGGAGGGGAACATTATATCATTTTTATTTATATTTGTATATATTTAATAATTTTTCTTTGCATCTCTGCCGTTTCATTAAAGCTGTGTAGTTTAGTTTCTGGATAGTAAGTCTCTCTCCCCTATTCTCTTTCATTCTGTTTATAGGGGAAGGGAATTAATAGAGAGCATCTGTCATTCATTTAATTGCCTGCCCAGCATTAAACCATGACTTCACCTATGAAAAGACCAGCATTTTAAACAGGAAAAATCCCTAGGAGTGGTCCAACGAGTGGAAAAAAAAGTCTGCCAACAAACAGGAAAAAAAAAAATGTAAAAAACCCGACAACACTTTGAGAGTAAGAACATTTGGCTGTTGTGTGGGCTCATTTTATTGAGAGGTTGCTAGGAAATAAACTACACAAAATCAATCTGATTTGCTGGTGTTTACACTGATAATTTTCCACAATTTAGATTTACCAGTTTTCATTAAAACAATTAAATCAAAACTAGACTTTCTAACCAAGAAACAATTTCATTAGGTTTTCTACCAGTAGGAAATTATAGGTTTAACAGTAAAAATACATTCAGTGAATGGATGATAGGGCTCTGAATTAAAAAGAGAATACAAATATAAAAAAATAAAATGGGATAGAGACCAAAACTGGGAAACAAAATAAAGTTATAATCTTCAACTTTAATCCACAACTCCTGATTAACTTGGTAAGCTGTTCCTACTATCTCTGACATTTAGGCCTTCAGAAAAGTACCCTTTGGTCATATTGAAGTAGGCAGCCACTACCATTTGACATCCCAGAAGGGCAGACTAATACAGACACTTCAGTGCAAACTGAAGCATTTCACCATGGTTTTCAATCCTATTTGTGGACCTCTAAAAATTGCCTGGTAGAGGTATGGATAGATCCTTTTATCATCGACTTAGGTTTGCAGATATTAGAGTGACTTTTCTTTAGCTCTTGTGTTTCCCTTTGACATAGCCCATAAACCATTAGCAAGGGTTGAATAAGCTGAAAACCACTGTGCTAGATAACTGAGGTTGAATAGACCCCTTAAAGGCCAGCTCTGTGCAGGAGTGCAAACTCAGGGTTTTAGCTGCGCACGCGTTGCCCGTGAGGTTACATCCCAGGGTCTGTTTGTAGAGACAGAATGTTGTGTTTGTGGGGTAAGATGTTAGTCAAAGCCTGGGAGAGCATTAGAGAAGGTTAAAAGTTGAGAAGGTTAAAAAGGAAGTGCCTTTAATGATTAGAAGTATTTTGGGGTTTTAACAGCACTCAAGGTTTTCTGAAATTCCCCAACGTGTTTCTTTTCCCCTGAGGCTGTAAAAATTATATCTCCCCTTTTAAGATTATGACAGAGGTGTACAGATACCTTTGTGAAGAATTTATTTTTTGAATTTTCAACTTTTAGTGTCATTTGAAATTTCAGAAAATAAGTGTGGAAAGCAGACTGATGACAGCTTTTTGACATCCACCCCTCTACCTCCATGTGCCTTCTCATTCAACAGGAAAATAAAACATTCAGTTAAGGAAAACTGAAAAATATTAAAATGTGTGATCACCCTTTTCCCGCCATCCACTTCTTAACCACCTACGCTTATGATTTGTGTACTGACTAGAATTTTGCCACCTTTGCTTCACTTCATATAGGTCTTAATCCCAGAATGTTTTTTTGTCCCCTGCTGTACATGTCACTCTGTAAACTAAGGTGAGAGATGGAGGAGATGGGAGTGCTGTTAGAGCGGGACACAAGAAGGAAAAAGCCATTTCATGAAGCTGCAGGAGGCCAGGTTGGATGAGGCTTTGTCAGCTAGGGGGGAGGTGTCCCTGCCCATGGTAGAAGGTCCATTCCAAACCAAGCCATTCCATGATTTCATGATGTGGCTGTGGGCCATCCAAGGAGATGAGTCCTGAGAACAGCACTCACTCACCTGTGACACGAAACCACCTTAGATGGTCCTGTTGCTTTGTGGAGTTGAAGGAGTTGTGGTCATCCACTGCAAAGGAATCTTTTGACGTTGCCTTGGGGAAAATATGAGGTAGATGTCAGCTGGATGATGTTTGAAAGTTATGGGTGAAACTTTATCTCACAAACTTCATCTCATCTCCTAGTTGTTGCCTGCAGAGACTTGAAACATCAGCTCCAGCCCCATTGAAGTAAGGACAAGTGCCTGTTACATTACAAGCAGCCTTGATTAGTGACAATAGTATTTTCGCATCATCATCAGCAAGTTCAAGGCAACTTCTGTATGAACACAGCTTTGCAGTGGTATTCAGAAGCATAGAAAGCACACTGCCATCTGTGCTTAATTACATTTGTATGGGGCCCTAGTCCTCAAGTCATTTTGGAAAGTCCAGTACTATTGATTTCATAAAAGTTACATAAATCTGACTGGCATTGGTGTTATTAAATTTCACTAGCTATTTCATGGTGGGACCTTAAGGTCTCTCTTTTCCCGGGTGCTGGTACTGTAATATACAGGACATTTCTGTGATTTGATTTGAGGTACACCTCAGTGGGCCATTTTAAGGCTCGAGTTAGAGTGACAGTAAGGCAGTTAGGACAGGCAAACATAGCTGCTCTCAGCATATGCAGAAGGATGGGAAGTAGTCTTAGTTGAAATAAAAGGGTATTTTGCTGCCTGAGAGATAAAAGAGGTGCCCTGGCTTTGCTGAATTGCATCAAACATCCAAGTTGTATTGATCTGGATAGACAGCTTCCCTATGCTTCAAGAAATAATCTACTGGATTTCTGTGCAAATGGTTGCTGTGGCTGTGATACAGAATTTCTACAGATGCAGATACAGATCTGATGGGTGCAAATCAGTCTATATGTTCACACAAGGACCTAGTGTGCAATAATGGGACCTACTGCCCATGCTTCTGCAGTATTTTGTCTATCAGCATGCTGGGTCCCTGTATATCCTGACTGGTTAGCAATGAGGTTCTTCAAAAAATACGAGCATATAAGAGCATGTAGTAGTAATTTGTTTCCTTTGGAATGGCTCCTGAAGAATGGAAACCTTTCTGTCTTATGATGCTCGATGCAGTGGTGAGGTAGATGTAGTGTCTTGGACTCCAGTGCCAACAGAGGTCCATGACCTCCAGTATCATCTGCTGGCTTTTGTTCTTGCACTTTGAGTGGCCACGTACAGATTTATAACGAGAAACACTGGAGGTTTTTTCCACTCTAATTCTGATTTGAGGGCTTTGTCGGTGATCCCAAAGTGCCTTTGAAACTTTTTCCCCTAATCTTATCAGCTAAAAATTGCTAATTTTCCCCTATGTATCTGTTGCAGGCAAACCAGTCTCACTTAGGGAATTTTTCTGAATTTTATTTATTTGTAATTCACAAAAACTTTTATTTAGTGATCTGGGTGCTGAAAAACAGAGAATTAGAAAATTAAATACTGAGGGAAGCCCCTTTCCTCCTCATCCCCAAGGCTCAACTTCACTCCAACATCTTGCCCTGCAGTCCCTCTGCCTCCCTCTTTTCACTGCATTTTACACTCAGTCCTTTTGAGACCCTGGTGTGAGGTGGTGGGCAGTGCAGGATGTTGGTTTCTTGCTGTCACTTCTTTATTTTTTGCCCATTTCTTTCCATCTCTTTCCTTCTCACCCATTATCTACTTTAGACTGGGTCATCTATAGTCTGCCATCCCTTTGGGTTATCCCTGCTTCAGTGTGGATCCCCCAGAGGCAGAGTCTCCTCCCAATGTACCCTCCAGTTCCACCCTCCAAGAGGCATTCCGTGCACTGTCACCTTCCATATGCCTCTTCCCTGGTCTTTGGAAGGAGAAGAAAACTCATGTTATGTGATTTGAGGCTTAGAGTACTCTAAGAGGAGTGGCCTTGGGCCAATGTAAGGGGTGCCATGCCATGGGTGTCAGAGAAGTCTCCACTGGTTTCCACGCAGAGATGCTGATGAGAAGGTGTCACAGGCAGACTCCTGACTGATGTGCTCCTCCTCCCTGGAGGCACCATTTTTACCCCTAGCTGTGGGGTAAAAACTGGCCTTTTTGCTCGTGGGTATATTCAGAGAGAAGGATCAGAGGGAACTTCCAGCTCATAAAAATGTCTCATGCATTTTCTTTCCCCAAAGAAGTAAAAGTTGTCAAGTTTTGGGTACTGGACTTTCTGATGGGAAGAGTGCTGGATAGGAAGTTGCCACCAGCTGAGGTCTGCTACCAGCTCTGCTGCTGGCTTGCTGGATCCAGCACTTCAACATTAAAATGTGTTGGGGTTTTTTTTCTGTAAGCTCCCATACTGTGCCTGTTATGGTGTGTTTAGTCTGGAAGCTGTGTAGAACGTGGTTTGCCTCTTACTGCATGCGGGACACCAAGCACAACAGGGATCTGGTCCCTGCCAAAGCCTTGAGGCACGGCAGTAACACAAATAATAAATAATAATACCATTAGAGAGAACATACATATTTATATGAAAATGCACTGATGCAAAGCACTGTTGATTGACAGCGGTGCTCAGCACACACAGTGACAGGATTATATTATATCTGTGGCCATAGCTTTATACACAAAACACAGGCCATAAATTAAGCTGAAGATGATCTCTGCCAATGGCACTGGCATTCACTGGCACTCATTTTCCTCACAGCATGTCACACCAACAGCTTCTCACCAGCAAATGGCCCCAGAGCCACCTGGTCTGAGCAAGGTGCAGATGCAAGCAGAGTCAGGACAGGAACTTTACTCTTCTCCATCTGACTTCACCATGCAAGGTCTGAAACTACCTGCCTCATGTGTTGCCTAAGTATATATGACAGCTCAGTGGGGCACAGCTCCTCTTCTCCCCTCCTTTCTTCTCCCCTCTCCTCTTCTGTCCTCCTGTTCTCAGTCTGTGCATCTGACCAGGCAGAGATGTCACTGCTGAGCTCTGGACTCAAGGGAAATGGGACAGAGGGTGTTCATCCACAGCATCTGGCATTGTATGCAGACCTATTCTCCACCCATTTAAATTCACTTGCTCTAGCTGGGCATCTCCTGGCTCATGGCCAGGGACCTGGGCATCAGTGCAGAGGAAGTTCTGAAGCCTAGGCACCAGCACCCAGCCATGCTGACAGATCTTCATCACTGGAGATAGTGTCTCCCTGAGACATTGCCATGGAGCATGCTTCAGGCAGGTCCGCATAAACACCGCCTTCAGACAGCAAAAGGAAATATTTTAACTCACCCACATCCCACAAATGCGATCTCTTGATAGCAGCAGCACAACTGTCACACCCTCAATAAATAGAGTGACACTTGTTTTCCTCTTATTTCTTCCCCACAGCCACTTCCCATGTAGCATGAAGGTATGTCAGGTAAATCTCTGCCTTTCCCCTCTCTTCAGGGAGTGTGTGTAGATGGTGGGGGAAGCAGACTGCCCGTGCACAGACATCTCTGGCTCCTGTTGGCTTCTAAAGGAGATTCACATAGGCAGGGGAGTGATCAGGACCCAGATGCTCAAGAGCAAACAGCACAGTAATTCTCTGCTGCTGCTTCCATGTGCTTCAAAAAGACATTAGAAAAGAGAGAAATGCATAACTGAAAGGTGCTGAATAATTTGGGGAAATGGGGTCACGCCCACCCACCCATTCGTAGAGCTTAGAGATCTGTATAAAGATGCAAATGAATACATCTGTTGTGTCATTAAATGCAACTGCAGCAACCTAGATGAAAGGGAAAGGGAGTGCAGGAGAAGTGCTGACTGGTAATAGCACCACAAAGTTGTCTTTTGTGACGAGGATATGCCAAGTGCAAAGCCCTAGGCTACTATTCCCCGTCCCTGTTCAGTACACATTTATTCTCTCCCTCCTTCTCTGCTGCTTATGGTAGTCTCCTGGCCTGACACCAACCAGGGTCCCTTGTATACTTCCTACAAAGGCTGCGGGAGCTGATGGATGTGCAGCCAGTTGTTTAATCCCCTCTTCCACCTCCCTGTGGAAAACCCAGCTACCTTGGATGGGATTTTGCAGGGAGGGGAGAGGATGGATGCATCTGCACCTCTGACGGACAGCAGCCTCTGAGAAGGGACAGGGGACCAGGTAAAGTGACAAGGCATGTGCCCAAACTGCTGTGAGTAATTGAATGTGGGAGTGATCCTGACAGCATCTCTAGCCCTGCTCTGGGTGCGAGTCAGCTGTGACGTCAGGGTCTGAAGAGACACTTCTGAAATGTCACAGCTAGAAGAACCTGTTAATGTGACACCCAGCATGAGGCTGGCACTGCCACCCAGACACACCAGCTTCAAAAGGAGAGAGAGCAGAAACTTCCCCCACACAGGGAGCCCTCCCACTCCTCACCATCCTCACCTCACACCTCTTGCAGGGGTCCTCCCACCTGCAAGGGTTCCAGACTCCCTCCATCCTGTTGGTATTCCTGGCCCAGGGAGCACACCATGGGGAGAAGGCTGTTATTTATCAGTGCCCCACTTCTGCTGCTGCAATTTGCTAGGCTCCTTCCGTGGCAAGGCTTTGTACAGCCCTGGCATTATAAGTCTTCTGCTCCTCCTGAGGACTTGCACAAGGTGGCTGCAGTGGGCACTGGTTCTGAGACACCTTCTCCTGGTTTGCTGGGCTTGAGCTTTTGTGCCTAAGTGCAGGTCTGGAGTCTGATTTCCCCTGATGCAGATGTTTGCCAATGTGAAGCTGGTTGGGCAATAACATAGGCCCTCAGATTCCCTCGATTGCAGACCCACGTGTATTTTCATTTGCTTTTTAGGGCTATCTAGCAACATAAGAAAAGGAATGCCCCAGTTCCAAAAAAAAAAAAAAAAAAAACCAAACCAAAATGTTTACATACACATTTTCCTCTTGGGGTAAGCACACAGGGAAAAGCACAGATCCATTAAAAAAACCAAACCAAGCTACACTGTATTCATTCCTGCCATTGAAGCACTGGTCTAGAAATCTTTTTGCATTTGGTCAGGTTCCTTGCAGGTCTGCTCTGCATCCTTCCTGCTCAGGCTGGGCCCTCTTGTGTGAGGGACATGTCAAGTCCAATAGTGGTATTTTTATTTATTTTAAATACTATAATAAATGGTATTTATTATGAACTAGGCTGTTCCTTTTATTGTCTATACAAAGGAAATTAATTAAATATAGAGTGATCTTCAGTTTCCCATATATCTATTTTGAACTTCAATTGTCTAGTTAATACTGGATGTTTCCATTTCCTGCTTTTTTCCCCAACATGGTATGTAAGCTCTCTAAATTTCATACTTCCTCACTTAGCTTTACTGAATTTTACTGCCAAATCATCTCTTTATTGGACTGTGCCATGGTGGCATCTGGGGCCTCAGATAAATTTTACTGAAGAAGCTCCCAATTCTCATTCATACATATATGAGTATTTATAAAAAAAAAAAAAAAAAATTTACATACATACATATGTTGTATTTTCTTTCCTAGTAGATTTTACTATTTCAGAGTACCAAGTATATGAATCTGTATATATCATTGCTTTGCTCCCTGATTGCTGTAGTTGCTTCCAGAGGCTGACAGCTCCTGCTGCAAGAGGGTTGAATGAGCATCCAGTGAGTAGAACCTTTTATTAACTCTACCAGTTGGGCAGGCATGTGTAAGCCCTTTTTTGGGGGTGTGTATAGTGTGCATGTGCAGGGACACTAGTAAATGGAAATAAAATCTTTTTTCCTACTACTTTGCTGCCTGTTTTTGCTGTTAATATTGTTCACGAGCACATACAGGTGCATATGCCTGCTTTTCTCAGTGACATTTCTCCACATTGTTATTAACCAGTCATACACTAATCATGCTGTTAAGTGTGGATAACTGAATGCCAATTTGCAGTCCAGGAGCTTATCATTCTTTTAAGTTATTTATAATTGTCCTCGATGTTTCTCTTTATTTATGGCTCCCAGGCTGCTTCCTATCAAACCTGCACATATCAGTGCAATGTGTTCCTGAATACATTTAGTTAGTCTCAATTTTTTTACTTTTTACCGTTTTCCACATCTGTCTATCTCAGTCTGCATTCCTCATTGACTTGAGACCTACCCTCCAGAGGCAACTGACAGCTTCCAGAGCAGCTTTTCATTCTTCTTTGTCCTTCCTACTGAAAAAAACCAGTAGACTCTTACCTCAACCTGAGTGCAATATTTTCACTGTAGAAAATTATCATCCCTCCACTTCAGAAGTATTGATGATGTTCCTGACTGACTGAATAAAAACTCTAGCATCTTTTCAAATTGGAGTCCTTCCATAAAAACTGTATTTTGTGTTTCCATATGGTACAGAGATGAGCAGAATCATTATTAAATTGTTAATTTACTGGTGTCTGAAAGGCCCCAACAGTCATCCTCTGAAAGGTTTTACTAGTAAATATAAGAATCAGTCTCTGCTTGGAATAATTGAGTAGCTGCAAAAATCCATGGTGGCATCTTTAATGCAGAGCATCACCTCTATGCCTTTACTCGCTCTGTTATTCCTTAAATGTTTGTAACTACTGCTAAAAATTCAAAGTAATGTGACTAATCCCTGCAGGTTTGGGAAATGACAATAATATCAAATTCCTTCTCATCAGTGGGAATTGCCTTTTCCAGCTTGCTTGTTTCCCTGATGTCTAGTGCTGCTGTATAAGTAATAGGATAATCTCTTTCCTTCACAACTTTAGCACAGCAGCTCAATTTGTTTGCTGCACACCGAACTTGAGTTCGTATTGCATTTGCCTTCTTAGCACCTTCCCTCTGTATCATTAGTCAAGCAACCGCCTGGCTGCTCCAGCTTGTTTCTGACAGAACAGAGTAGTTTGAAGATGGAGGCCATTCTGCTCATACGTGGTTGCATATATATATATAAAAAAGATTGAAGGCAGCATTATGAAACCTTCAGCAACTTGATTACACACTGCAGCCACTTATTTTCCACTGACACCAGAACACTCTTTTTTCCTACTCACCAGCTGGTGAAAAGCATCAATTGACAATGCCTGCAGATCACAGGAGGAATTGCTGCCTTCAAACACCAGACTTCATTAGCATGAGGACAACTACATCAACCCTGCTTCTCCTGGTCCTTGGAGGAGCTGATAGCCCAGAGTACCCCTGTTCCTTGGTTCATTCCTCCATAGCCAGTGGGAGGTGGGACAAGGGTTGTGCATAAACTTCTGAGTGACCAGAACTGCAACAAAGGATCTGATGAATAAGGTATCATCTGGGAATTTCTTCCTCAGCAGTAACACCTTGCATGTCAAGGAATTATACAAGCCGGCTAGCACTCATTCTCCTCCCTTTCCATCACATTCACAGCCATTGTGCTGAGCCGACTGCTTGTCATCTGTCATGTTGACACAGTGTTGGGACCAACCAGCAGCATAGGAACTTCTACCACCTAGTCTGGTCATCCAAGGAGTTTTATATACTCTTTATAGCAGACCGACATAAGCTGAAATTTGATGGCCACAGGGAAAGAAAAATGAAGGTTTCTATTAGTAGCCTGGGACTGGAACTGTGTGATTATCAAGCAGAGACCTATTCAATAAAGCCTCATCTTAAGAAATTACTTGAATATGTACTTTCCCCTAATCGTGTCCCTAAGATGCTTCTTGTCTGGCAAAGGATGTAAATACAGGCATCTTCCAGAATGTGCTGAGGCATTCTAAAGTAGGGACCTCAACCATGTAAAAAAATGGTTGCCTTACAGTAGAGGAAAATGGCTACATAAAGCATTTCTTCAGGGCTGCCTGGCACTAATGACTTTAGTACAGTGAGTTGAACAAATGTATGAGGCAGCAGTGACTGTGAAGAAGGACTTTTAACTTGCCTACAATCACAAGCTTGCTAGGAGCGGAGTGTTTCAGTCAGTGTGATGAATAGTGAACAGGAGGCATAGAAAGGGCAGTGCATGGAGGCAGTGTGGAAAGTGGATATGGATGGGGCAGGGTGCAGGACACAGCCACAGGAGAGCACCTCTGGCAGCAGTACAGTGATGTGGTGAAGCATGTATTTAATTCCAAAAGCTTGGAGCAAAAGCTTGACTGCAAAGGAAAGGTTCTGCCAAATTAGGTCTTGGAATGTGGAAGTAATACAGCTAAAGATGCATGCATGAGTGCCTACTTCCCCCAAGAAATGTACACAAGGGTAACAGCTGGGGTGCTGGCAAAGGGCCCACATCGTCACATCAGTCCATAGCAGGTTCAGGCCATACAGGAGTGTAAGTATGAAATGCTGTCATGATGATTTGGGTGGGTATTCTAATGCAGCTTATACCACAGTCATTCTTGGGCATTAGTAGCAGCAGCAGAGTCACAGGGAGCAGTGCTTATCAAGATGATGGGGGGCTGAATGCAGACACTTTCTTGCTTTGTGTCCCTGCATCCACCTCTGGTTGGTGTTCCAGCACCTATAGGTCTCCTCCTACAATCAGTCTCCGTACTGTTCACCAGACTGAGCCTTACTTCCAATTATATTTATAGGCCTATTAGTAAAACCAGTGATCTATTCATAGACAAGGCATGAACACAAGAAGAAAGTCAAATGCAGCCAATAAATTGCCAGCAAGAAGTAAACTGTGCCATCAGCAAAATTTTGTATCTCTGTTGTTCTCCTCTTTCTCTCAGATCGTTAATAAACATATTGAACATCCCTGGTCCTGATGCTGATCCCTGGAGCATCTTGCTATTAACCTTCTTTCATGCAGAGAATTGGACGCTTATTCCTTTCCTTTGTTTCTCACCTCTTATCTAGGTTTTAATCCATGTCAGGACTTTGCCTCCCACCCTACGGGTAACAAATTTCTTTAATAGCCTCTTGTGAAAGACTTTATCAAAAGGCTTTTGAAAAGTTTAAATAAATTATATCCCCCACACACCCCTTCCCCTCAGTCCAGTATTTCATTAACTCTTCCCCAGAATCCAAATAGGCTAGAGAAGCGCAAGTCACACTTAGAGAAACTGGCAGACAGGTTTTTCTCTATCATGTTAGACTCGTCTTGAAGCTTTGTAACTCTATCTTTAATGATTTTTTTCAGTGTTTGCTCCTTGTTCTGAGGAAAGGCACTTCGTTTTATAATTGGATCATCTTTAGCTTCTTTGTAAAACACAGTTTCAATAATTGCCCCTCCCCTCAGTCCCTCAGTCCCCACAGGCATTTGTACAAAAAACTGTTTGACTTAACCACTGCCTCCTTTGTTTCATATCTCAGCTACTCTGAACTCCCATTCCTTGGGCATTCACAGATGCTTATCATCCACTTGGAAGTTCACATCTTTATCTGCTACACCATCTTCTCATGATTCTGACTCTCCTCAGCTTGGGACTTTCACAAACACTCAAGAGTTACTTTCTCCTCTCACTCTTCTCCTCAGCTCCCCACGTGAAAAAGCCCAGAGGAGAGAAATTCATTGTTTTCTGTGTTTGTGGTCCTGCTCAAACCATGGATGAAGTGGCAAGTTGCCTAAGGCAGCAAGTCATTAGGTTTGGTGAGCTTGTGTTGACATTTCTACCTTGCCAGATACCAAAAGAGTTTGTGCTGTTGAGACCTCAGCCCTGCTACTTCAGATTTATGGTAAGCCAAGTGGCCTGAAGACAATATTGATGGTCATTATCCCTTTGCTTGTGTTTGCAAGGCAGCAACTTCCAACCAGCCTGTTTCCAAGATGGGCACACTAAACAACACATTCCTAATAGTGTTGGAGAAGAAGCTGACATGCCCAATGTACCTTTTTTCATGACAAGGAGGGATTTTTTTTCTTTTCCCCTTAGGCGGGCAGGTCTGGGTCTATAGTGATGTTTTCAGTTCCAAAATGCAAACAACTCACCCAGATCCCAAGCAGAAAACAGGTGGCCAAGCTGTGGTTGTCACGAGAGAGGAAAGTAAGACCTTTAAAATGTCCATTTGGTGTTACGGACACAAAGGTCTCTCTGCTGACCCTCACAGCTGCTGCACACCTGCCCAGCAGCAGCTTAGCATGCTGTTCTGCAGTGTTAGCCCCAAAGGTTGGTTTGTGCAATGAATGACATGTATAGCTCCCTGCTCTGTGCAGGAACTGAATTAAAGCCTGGAAGACACTACAGGGTATAGCAGGCCCTGGATCAGGCCCACAGAGGAAGAGAACTTGCAAGGGTGGCTGAGCATTCTGAGACTGCCAGCATCTCACCAAATCAAGACCCCTCTGGCTTTCCCTCCTCAGAGTCTGCTGCTCACCTGGTGCCTCCCAAATGTCACATCCCCCAGCAGAGAAGGTCACCTTCCTGCAGGGCTCCTGGGCCTGATCTACTTTGGGCTGAAAGCTGCACATTTCTCCCAGTGCAGACAGATGAGCTGCTGCACATCAGCTGCTGCAAGGCAATACATGCCTGCAGGAGGCATAGGCTCTTGGTTCTTGTCCTTGCTGATTTTTTTTCCTATGCAACTTATCTCTAGTGAGCTTCTTCCACAGTACTAAAATTACTTTAAAAAGTTTATATTATTGGACAGCAAGTAACACTTGGCCTCCCCATGGCTCTCTTAACCTAACAAGTCCTACTGTGTCATTTTCATCTCCTTCATAGACAGACACCATCACCTTTAGCAGAATCTGGAGTCACAGTAAAGACCAAAGAGCTTTGTGGAAGGAATCTCCTCATGTCCCCACTGTTATGGAGCTGCAGTGCTGTCAATCTGTCGAGGCTGTTTTACTCAAATGCCTGAGGAAACTTGTTATGTACCCTGAATGCCTCCCTGGGGTGAGCCAGCTGGAGGCTCACCATGCATATGTCCTGTGCATTGCTATGAGGGCTGCCTCTGTGGGACAGCTCCTGTGCTGTGGGAGGAATGGCCCCCTACCTTGAGCTCTCCTTTGTAACCATCTCTTGTCTTCTTACCAAGCAGAACTGAACCATTTTGCTCCCAGGAGGAAGTCAGGTGCCCACAGAGTCTGGGCATGGATTTGCTATGGTATGATTTGTTCAGCAAAGCTTCTTATACCCTCCATAATCTCCATTTTATATCTCCCCTGCTGCACTTTACAATCTCTTATATTACTATAATTTGGGCTGGATTTCCATATTTTAGAAAATGCATCACTAAATGACTGTATCTTTCCCTTTATCCACAGTGTTGCTTCTCAGCCTTACTTCCCACCTGTGGGGAGAATGTATATGCATCATATGGCAGCATGCTATGGCTGTAGTAAATGACCTCATATCATCTGGCTGTTCCCCACTCTCCTATGCGTGTTGAGTGTAAATTGGCTTTAGAGATACAACTACAGTATTTCTTCCTGCTAGCCCTGAGGCCACTCTCAAAACCAGACTAGCTTGCTGTACCTACAGGGGATCTCTTGCCACATCGTAATAAGGCCAGAGTGTGACCTCCAGGTCTTGGGTGCTTGAGCAAATCCATCATCACACTGCCAGGTTTCCTTGCACTTCTGTCTCATAGGCTCTGTGTGAAGCAGCCAAGAGGAACAGACACTGTGGTCAGTGCTCAGAGATATCCTGGAGATTGCTCTTCCACTGCAATCATCAATCCCCAGGACCCAGGACTCAGAACATGTGCTACTTCTGTGGTTTTTATACCTTGAAGTTTCACATATTTCCTGCTCCACATGAGCCCTTAGGAAGAGTTATTGACAAACAGGAGCTGTTCAAAGGAGAGCAACAGAAATGATCAAGGGAGTGGAGGAATTGATTTAGAAAGAAAGATTAAAAGGATAAAGTCTGGAGAGATTGGTTAAACAGCAACTACTGTGAGCATGATAACCTACACATAGTTAAATAGTATTTCAGAAACAGGAAAACACTAGTATCACGATACATAGGGAAATGAGTGGGAACAGACAGAAATTGAGAGTAACTTGAATTTTCCCTTTGAGATTAGCTTTCAGACAATAGGAGAGGAAATGTTCACTGTCACTATCCTAACCTGATGGCAGCAGGTAAGAAATGTAATTGCTCTCAATTTTTTTAAACCCTAGGACAAAGAATACTATGTAAATGAAACATAAGGTGAGATGTCTAGAGATGGCACTGGGTCATGGAATGGTGTGGTCATCCTAGTGAAGAGGCAGCTTTGGGAGAAACCGTGGGCAAAGCAGCACTCTTTCCAGAGCCCCACACAATCCAAGGGAGCCCACCTTACACAGAAAAACCCGTGAGTCTGTTCTCCTCAGTTTGTAAGTGGAATGGCTTGTGGATGAGAACTAAACTTCTACCACTGGTTCCATGTGTATGGGGAAGGTTCCTGCAGTCCCCACTCACCATATGGTCCATGAGCTCTAAAGCACTACAGTCATTTGTTAGTTTTAAACTTGACTGTAGTGCATGCCAGAGCATTCAGCTGAGCAAGCCCGACCAGATGCTTATCAAGTGCAAATCAGTGCAAATGTCTATTTATATCAGCTGAGGCTGTGCACCACTCATTATAATGAACCATGTGTCCATTGTACATTCATAGATTCAAAGACCTGAAGGCTAAAGGGACTACTAGATCATCTGTTTTGACCTTCCAGGTTTCACAGACCATTAATTTTCACCCAGTTGCTCCTGGATTGACCCAATGATTTGCCTTTGACTAAAACATAGTATGTGTTTAGCTAACTCTTTGAATGAGGTCTGTTGTTGATCTCAAGAAATTCAAACAGGGCTAATCCTCTCCTTCAAGTGGAAGGTTCTTGCTGTGGCTAATTACCTTTGCCCTTTGACAATTTTTTCTATTAGAACCTGCTCTACTTCATCAGATGTTATCTGCTATTGAGGTCACAATTTTTTCATGCTCAAGCCACAAGGTCCAGTATTTTGTAATCATTTTCATGTTTGTTCACTCAAAGTTTTCAAATAAAATTATTTTGTGCTGTGTGTTGAAAATAATTTATTGTGAGAGTTGCACAAAGTATCTGATATTCTCCACGAAAATCATTCTGTGTTGAAAGCATATGTATATTCCTTGACTTAGATGAAATTAACTAATCAATCAGCCAGATTGTCTGATCAATCATATTATCCCAATTATCAGAATATTTGAAAGTGTCCACGTGGTATTAGCAGCAACAACAAAGTCCCTGATGGGTTTATACTGTGGCATGCTTGTCTTTGGGAAAGTAGTTTCTCTGTTCTTGTGGTTGTTTCAGGAGACAGTATACTGTGGTAGATGGACCTGTCATCTGAACTACACAGCTGCTCTTAGAGACAAAACTGTTCTAAAGCAAGGATGTAGAAGGCTTTTTCTTGGTATCAGTTCGATTCTTTCAGCTCCTAGGGGGTTTGGGGTACAAATATAAGCCTGCATTTTGAGTTTCACTCTTCTAGGGGGAAGGTTTTTTAATGGGGACAGTGAAGAGACCTATAATAACACATTCAAAATGTACTTTCTGCAGATAGGATGCAACACTGACTTAAAATTTGCCATGTCTACATACATCCCTGCCACTAAACTGATTTGTGAGACTGTTCATGGAAACACAGCAAAAAAAATTGGAGTAAACTCAGCAGAAAGGAATTAATTAGAATTTCAAAATAAGATTTGTGGGTCATTCCTCTGGATCTGCTAAGAGATCTAAGGCATCCTTGTAGAGAGCTGATTTGAAAGTGTGGTTTTGCAGCACCAGGCAGTGCTGTGTAAAGGTATCCTTGCTTCTATGGCTGAGGGTAGCTTGGGAGTCTGTCCCAGTGCTCATAGAAATCTCTTGGGTGACTTACGGGCCAGAGACCATATAGCACTTTTGACCACAACAGCTTTTTTGTTTGTTTAGGAATTTCCAGAGGTACACAGTCTGAGACTGATTGAAGTATTGGAAAATAGAAGCAAAACCAACAAGCTTTCAGTCTCTTTCCTTCCTCTGCCTGGCAGGGGAAAGTGCCCAACTAATTTATAGGGCAATTTGTTTGTTTAGACTTCTGTGTGTGTGAATGAAAGAGTGCGTGGCTGTGTTGTATTTGTCACCCATGTAGGTGGGTGCAAAAATCTCATTGATGAAAGGCTGTGTTGGGGAACTGAGTTCTCCATGGACAGGAAAGGAACTACCATGATATTTCTCACTGTTCCTGTGAGTAATTCAATGTGCCCAACACCCAGGGAAATCTTTTCTCCATACACAGACCTCATCTTTGGAGTAAACAGCCTTCTTGATCCTGCATGGCATAGTGTCCATGGGGTTATGCAGAAAGGTGAATTTCTTTAGCAACTTAGACAAAACCTGGGCAGTGCAGAATATTGGGGCAGAGACCTCGAAGGTGACTGTCTTCACTGGTGGCCAGTACAAATGAGAGAGCAGCAGGGTGATGTTCTCACAGTAATCGCTGTTGCTAGGGCGACCAGAGACTGTGTTTTGTCAACTGGAAGCCAAGCAACTGCCTGGCTTCTTCAGTAGATATTAGTTGCAATAATCAGTCACAAATGCCTGGATCACTGTGCTGAGACCTGTGTCTGGTAGGATAGGACACCATCTTCTGGCAGGTTGCAAATGGAAGTGCAAGTGTTTTAATAATGTGGTTATCTGAAAGTTACATAGGAGTAAGGCAACCAAAGGGACTTCAGAGCTACCAGGCGGACTTTAACAGTCCAGGTCTGATGCCCTCAGTGGCAGATGGTATTATGGAAATACATAAGTGCTTTGAAGTGTGTCACTTCTTTTTGTAAGCATCAATCTGGTTGCCACTTTCCTGTTTTCTCCTTCTACAGCTCTTTCTTCAAAGTCTCCTTTAATGAGGGCACAATAGGTAGTATTTTGTAACAAAATATGCAACTCCTTGCCTACGCAGGCATTTCCCCAAGAAGATCTGTTCTTGCAGTATAGCCTGAAAGAAATCTGGAACCTGTTTGTGCTACTTAGGATTGCTTAGCTAACCAGGGATCTCTGTTTACCTGAATTTAAGCCTTCTCTTTCTCCTGTGCACTTTGATTAAAAAAAAAAAAAAAAAAAAAAAAAAAAAGATTTTTCCCAACAATAGCTTATAGTTCCCAAAAAAACCTAACAGAAAACCTGAAACACAGGAACTGAAAAATGAAATTCCATATAAAAACATGTATCTAAGGCTGCAAGGAAAGATTAATAGAATTCAGGTAAACAAAAATAATCACAAAAAACATCTTTCCAGAATGATATACTTCTCTAAAAAAACCTTCCAAACCCATCAGTCACTAAAAGCATAGGAAATTCAGAGTGTGAAGTTATGAGATTCTCTAATAACAGTAAATACAGAACTGCATAGTGAAGCAACCTTAAGTCTGACTTCAGCAATGATTTGAGAAAAATCAGACATTCTGAGACTAACCTTGTCCATCCATTACCCGCAGTGTCATCAGATCAATGGCCACAAAACTAGAATACTTTATTCTCCATTGCTCTGAGGTTGTGCTGACTCTGGCCCTTCTCTACAGCCATGCACTCTCTACAGAAAAACACATATTTCACAAGTTCCTCACCAGACAAATAGCACATCGAAGCCATCACTCTGCACTTGTCATTCTGGTTCTATTTACCCCAATTAAAAAAAAAAAAAAAAAAAAGACTGCAAAACACAGAGCTGGCAGAAATTAATCTCCTCAGCTCTGTTTTCTGCCTATGCTTGCCATGCAAAGAAGCCCTCCATCAGAAAAGTCTTTGGGAAGTGCTGGGCAGGGCAGTGATTCACTCACTACCTGACGCTTCCCCAGAACAGGAAGATGTGAGCCAAGAGAGATACCCGCTCAGGCTCCCAAGAGTGGAAAAAGCCCACTTGGCTGGCCCTGCCTCCGATCTAGCAGTCCCTGTGCTGCCAAACTGGACTTGTCCTTCATGATCCCTGCCAGCCCAGGGAAACCCTGCCCAGTATTGCAGTGTACTCTGCAGACACTGTCTGAGTTTTGCAGCAAAGAGGATGTTTAAAGAGGGTACTGGTGCTGCTTGGAAACTTCTCTCTCTTAGCAGATTGCTGGTAAATGA
Organism: Phaethornis superciliosus; assembly: GCA_023637945.1. Lineage (NCBI taxonomy): Eukaryota > Metazoa > Chordata > Aves > Apodiformes > Trochilidae > Phaethornis > Phaethornis superciliosus. Next base: position 80,879,601 of record JAJQWJ010000001.1, on the reverse strand, counting down.
GTACCAGGACATCAGCATTTTTACATATTTGTACTGTCTGGACCCAACTTTCTGCTATGCATTATTTATATTGATATTTTTAATGCCCTGGAATAAATACAACTGCTCTCTCACATTTACAGGCACTACAGCAGGGGGGAACAGGGGTGTGTATGGCCAGAAAGTGGGCACACAGGCTTCAAGACGCCCAGAAGATGCTTCATTCCAGACAGTTGTGTAGAGGCAGGGAGGAGAGCTCCTTGCCACAGACCTGAGTCAGCTCTGCAGGTGTCAGTGGGCTGCTAGAAACAGAGAACCAAATCTGACATTAGACTTGACACGTAAGACAATAGCTGGATCCAAAAGACACAAAGCATTATTTCTTGGGAGATCTCAGGCAAAACAGAGACAGAGTATCATCAGCTCATGGAATAGCATGGGTTAGAAGGGACCTTATGGATCATGTAGTTACAATGCCCCTGCCATGGGCAGGGACACCTCCCATTAGGCCAGGATGACCAAAGTCCCATCCAGTCTGGCCTTGAACACTTCCAGGGAGGGGGCAGCCACAGATTCTGTCATTTTAAACAAACCTTGACTATAGGAAAGCCACAACACACCTCAAACATAAAAACACTAGACTGTGCTTCGCTGGAAACAATCTTTCATACTATAAAATGTTTTCCTAATATCAGTTTTTCTTATTGAGTCTGGTGATGACACAGTACACAGAGAGGGACATAAAAAAATAGCCAACTTTTCCCTCCTCTCTGTTGAAAGTCTCTATAACCTTGGTGTGAATTTATAGTCTGTCATTGCCTTTTTGCCTTTTGAGATGTCATATGTGCAAGAGAATAAGAGGGTGACACTTCGTTTCTGAAAATGATGCCACACTTAGCACTAGTAAAGCAATGTGGACAATGTATATCATTTAAAGTAGTAAGAGGTCTGGGATGAAAGAAAACTTTGTGCAAAGCACAACTATCTCTTGTCCTTGGGGCAAAGTGAACAAGCCAAATCAACCCACCCCCCACTAATTAATGTAATATAATCCATTCCAAGAGGCAGAAAGTTCTGAATTGGTTTTTAATTATTTCCCATGGATAAATCTGCTCTGACAGGAAAGACTCAGTACTCAGTGAAGGGCAACTATTTCTACGGGCAGGAATTCATTGAAAGCTTCTATTCAGCCTGAGGGTGACATCCTAGAAGGAAGATTTATGGACAAACTACTATCACACCTGAATTTTTAAGTTCCTTTACTTTGGTTGACCCTAATGATTTGGTGTCATCCTGTGGATTTTGCTAGTCCTATCTTCTCTTGCTCAGAAAATGAAGTGCAAAAGACCCTGCAAATGCCTCTGCTTCTGCTACTCCTCTGGCTATTAACTGCTGTTGTTATTGCTGTTACTAGTAGCATTGACATAGAAGCTCCTTAGAAGCTCCTGGACTAAAACTTCACTGAACAAACATTAAAAATACAACATTTTGGAAGTAAAGTTTAGAATTCATTTGCTGGCATCACTTGAACAATGGACCCAATGTCAAAGTGGCTTAACCCTCAGAGCTGCTAAAGCTGGATGGCACCTCTGAGATACACTGACTAATGCCTGCAAATTGCAGCACTACGAAGGCAGTGTCAGACTGTGTGTCTCTGTGTGTGTGCATGCTGGTGATAAGCCTCCTAACCCATGGGCCCCTTCAGGTAGCATTAATGGTGGCACATGCAGATGGCTATTTGCCAGGCTGTGCTGGTGCCAGGAGAGTGTTATTAGGCAAACTCACTGATTTGTTATTGTCCTATTAGGAAAAGGCTGAGGGCCATGTGGAAACATCTAGAGAGCTAAATCTGGGTTGTGATGGGAGGAATTAGGGTATGTTGAACACTGTTGGACCAGGCAGTCAAGCAAGCTGTTTTGATTGTATCCAGGTCCTGGATCACAGGACACGTGTTGCTTCCCGTGCTCTGTGGTCCAGGAGTTTGGAACAGATTCAAAGCTGTGTCTGTGTGCCCATGGGACTCATGGCCAAGCCCCAAGTCCCTGCTGTGTGACAGGGCAGACAAGCTCTGATTCTGTACTGTGATGATGCTATCAATTGTCATTTAGCTTGGGTTTGGTTTTTTTTCATGTGACTCACTCATGGTACAGCATATAGGATGTGATTAGATGATAAGGCCCACAACGCAGAGTAACAATGGATGAAAAAACAAATTAAAACATAAAAATAATGACATAATGAAAAATGTTTAATGGAAAAGAATCATATTCAGTAAGGGTAGTGTTATGGTCCGAGGGGGCCCAGGATAATTTTGTGGCATTAATTCAAGGACCTAGATAGAGGGTCTTTAGGACCCTGAAGGATCCAAGGGGCAGAACAGACAGGGGTCATATTCCCTCCCATTTCCTGCCATACTCTATAAAAAGCCGGGATGAGCAGATGTTTCCCTGCCCCTTCCTCCTTGCTGATTCTTATGCTTGGAGGTTGTGGAGAAGAGTCTCCAGCTCTTTATTACTAGCTCATCATATTCTTGGCAGGATTTGAATGCATCAGGTGCTGGGAAGAGGCCTGGACTCCTTTCTCAAGACAGATAAACTGCCAAGGAAGCTTTGGACACTTACATCAGTGATCATCGAAATGAGGTTTTGTATATATTTGTATATTCGTTCCTCATCCTATGTGTTAAAATTGCTTCCCTGTTCCAGTAAACTTGCTCTAGTTTTAACTTACAATGTTTAAGTCTCTCTTCCTTATTCCCTTTTTAGCCTTTCCTGAGAGAGTGAAGGGGAATAGAAATAATAGAAAGTAATAGAAAACAATTCTGTCCTCTGGGTTTTGGTTCACCCTGATGACTACACTGAGATAGGAAGGAATAATATTTAGTTCCTCTCATAGTTTTCTTCATACAGGTAATACTCTACCTCAGTATTAACATTACCAGCTAAATGCAGCTTTGAAAGTACATGTTTTTCCAAGAATCTGAATGCTGATATAAATGGTTGGGCTATGACTCTACTTTGGAGTCTTGGCAAGCAAGAACAGGTCAACTATGACATTATCATTATCATTAGTATTAATAATGGTATTATTTACTGTAGCAAAACAACTCTGGGTTTTGCTTCCAAGGTTTTATGACTTCTGTTCTTCTTTCTTCTTTAAAAAAATTATTTGAAATTGTTCTACCAAAGAGATGCAAGTTCTTTAAAGAGATCCTAACCTCCCAGCTTGAGACTTAACTTTAGATACTTTTAACAGAAACCTTAGAAGTACAGCCTGGATTATCTGCTGAAAGCTACTGGGATAAAAACCAAAAGAACGCCAGAAAAAGTCACCCTTGCCCACATGTAAATATGAGTATCTTTGGGTTTTGAATTGTGCTTAGCACAGTGGGAAGCTAGTCCCAGTCTAGGGTTTTGAGATGGTATCACAAAGGTAGTAATACACACACAAGTAAAAATAATACCAGCAGAGAAAAGAAGCAGATAGAAGTGAACAAGGGAGTAATTCCATTTTAAACAGATGCATGTATGTATCTAAATCCATCCAGTTAAAAAAACAAAGTCTGATCTAAACCTATCTGAGAAGTGTTGGCTGCATAGATGAACAGGGGTTGCTAGGGAGTGCCCCAACTTTTTCTACTACTGTAATGCTGAGGCTGTGATTCCTATGCAGGTAGCACTGGACATCCTTTTGTGGTAGCTTTTCACATGCCTTTAAGCAAGCAAAGCCCCTTGTTAGGTGTACATGTGGTAGGAAATTCTTCCCAGCATGGTAGAAGCAGCAGGAGCCCTTTACATCTGCAGGGAAGGACACTGGGGTTCATCTCCATCAGGTGTTCTGTCTAGAGGCTGAGGCCAAAGCAACTCACCTGGTAGCCCTCAGGGCCTCAAAAGGCCTGGTGGAGGGAGTTGCCAGACTTGATGTCTGTAAAAAGGGCTGCTGGGAGCTGCAAATCTGAGTAGGAAAGTGAGTGGGCTGGTCAGTGTGCTGAAGCCTCCTACCCTCTGACATGGAGGGTTAGCATGGTGTTTGGCTGCTAAGGAGGTGGAAAGAACCAGCCTGTCCTTCCTGAGCTGCGGCCAGATGCAGAAATGTGAAGAGTCCAGCTCTCAGCAGCTGTGTCAGATGCTTTCAGAAATGCTTGCAGACTAGAATCTGAAAATAAGCAAGGAAAACAAAAGGGAAAGACATCAAATCCTGTATTTTATCTGCCAGGCTTGTGGAGGGTAAGCAAGGGCTTTCAGATCTCAGTTCCCTGTGTGAAATAAATCAGGTGTTTCAGAAGACAGTCAGCCTGCAACTTTCTGCCAGTCTCCGCAGAGAAGGAAGGCAATCATCTCCCAAAGGTAGCATGTGGGCTGGGAAACTCCCCTTGAAGCTCTGTGTGAAGAAACTGTGAGCACAGTATGAAAAGTGACAGCTTGCTCCCATTCTACCTTCCTTTCACAGTAAAGGTCATGAAGTTCTCAGCCCCTGAGGTGGTGGGGACCACCCCTATGGAGGTTGGAAGGAAGAGATTTTTAGTGCATCACACGCATGCAGTATGTAAGTACTGTTACAGCCCTGTGGAAGCTGACTGGAGGGTGGACCCTGCTGACCATTGCTGTAGCCTGAGCTGTGTGTATTGATTGAGGAAGCAGTTTTCTTCCATATATTCATAGAGGCTGGTTTAGCCTGAGCTGGGACTCAGAGGCTGTGTCTCTCTTTCTCTGGTTATGATTTATGACTTCAATCCAATTTATGGCCATTTACAAGAATGCTGAACTGGCTGTAAATCAGTAAAAGACCATAAAATACTCATGAGAACTGCTGAAATCCATCTGGGTGAGCTTCCTTCCCTCCCAAGAGCAGCCAGCTGAGGGCAGGAAGATGTAGCCCTCCCATCAAGCCTGCAGGCAGTGACAGGGGATGAGGGTGAGATATAGTGTTCAGCTGGAGGAGAAGGTGAATGCAGTTTGCTTTCTGAGAGCATACAGGAGTCAGATGAACGGCTGCCTGAGAAGCAGAGTGATGAGAACAGCAGCTCTGTAGGGCTTCCTCAGAAGAACTTCACCCGAGAGCAGAACTAAGGTGAAATCCATGGCTTCAGCCACCCAACAGGAAACTATGAGTGAAGTCACCTTAAAGGGATCTGTCGGTCAATGTTTTATTAAGTCACTGACTTTTTGGGGCAGTTCATAGGGAACACAGACACAAACTTCCTGGCTATTTTAATTATTAGCTGCTATTCCAAGGAAATCTGTGTGGCAGGTTTGGTCAAGTCAGAATCACACTCCAGGGGTTTTGTAAGGTAAGTCTTTACCTGCCCATCTTGCTCCTCAGCAAGGAGACCAGATCATGCTCAGAGTACAAGGAACCCCTCCAAGCAAGCAGTCAGATTGTGCCAAAATGCATGTTTACCCCAGCAGCAGGAGATCCTATAGTGAGCCACCAAGTTACATCTATTGAGATTCAGCTCTTACCTTTACCTTGTTTGCAGTGCAGATTTTCTCCCTCTACCCTAAAAATATCATAATTGCAGGTGAGATTTGAGAATGTTAAAGTTTCCTCCATCCTTTTTACTGTAAATTGATGACAGGTAACAGTGGAAAGCACTGCAGGCATCAGAAGATCTTGTTCTACTCTTGCTCTCTCTAGTAGCAATGGGGCTATACAACAGGATCAGTAGAAAATAACCAAAGGATCCACAAGTATCGCCCAAACTCTCACTCTGTAGCAGAGCATTCCTGAAGAATGGAGTTTAAGATAATGGGTCCACCCCACTGAATGTCTGAGAAGTCTCAACGTGATAGTCAGATGAGATAGGTTGATTTAGGTTGATTTGCTTTTTTTTTCTATAGCACTGGAAGATAACAGAGGGTAACGGTGTCTAATATACTCTACTGGCTCAAATGTGGTGAAGAAATACAGAAAACACTTCAAAAGAGCTTACTGGACAGAGTCCTGTAAAATCATTACTCATGCTCATGGACTTTCTCACAATATGGTCACTGCAATGACTATTTCCAATTTAGGGGACTGAGACCAAGGATGTTTGGTAGGATGGGCTAAGGAAGACCATGTGGCCATCAGTCTGTCTGCATGACAAGGTCCTGCAGGACTCAAGTCCTGGTTGCTGTGTTTGGACCACAGATCAGAATAATTTAGGCTTGATTTAAAAACATCCTTTCAAGGAAGCCTCCCACAAACCATGGCATGCTGTTCCAGAAGGTAATTACCCTTGCTGTGAAACACTGCCAGTCTGAATCTGCCTAGCTGTGAATACGTGGCTGTCTTGTGCATCATGCACGTGCCAAAACGGCACAATGCTTCACCTCTCAGCTGGTATTTCTGACCAAGCTGGCTCAGGAAGCCACTCACCTCTGGGATGCTGCTGCAGTTTGCCAAGAGCAATGAACCCTGGCCAGCAGCACTGTATCTCTCTTCTTTCTTGTATGCAATGCCTTGGGGAGAGATAAGCGATTGTGCTGTCTACGCACCGCCTGTGACCCTGTAACATCCTGAGAATGAAATCCAGGCTCTGCTCTACTTCACATTCAAAACAATAGCAGAAAATAACTTCCACTTTCTTCATTTCTGTGGGCTCAGGTTCATTCATGGATAATGATTACGAGAAATTGCTCTAGCCAAGTAGTGAGTGACCTAGCAAGGCTGAAGAAAGTTTGTTTCCTTTATCCCTCTAACCAGCACAGGCTTAAAAAGCAGTGCTGACTGCCTGGCTGCTTGGACAAGGCTAAATCCATGTCAGAAGAAGCCTTGCTAAGAATGAAGGAAGGAGGAAGGAAAGATAACTTGCAATAAATTGCTGAAAAGCCGTAAGGAACCTACACCTCCATGATGAATGGGTTAGCCTTTGCCAGCCTAGTGTAGGATGAAGGCTTTGGGTTGGTGCCCACTATTCTGCACATCACTCAGCTGCTGTTGGGTCCAGGACTTCTGAGAAAGGAGAGGCAAATTAGGGCAGAAAATTCTTTGCTGCCGTGTTCTTGACTGGGCTCCTTCCAGGGTGCCTAGGACCCATTTTCTCCATAATTTTATGGAGATATCTAATATCTTGGCAAATAGACAATCCCCCTCCTATTACTGTTTTTATTTGTGAGAATTTCCTCTCAAGGTATTCCTTAGAGGCAAGCCAACAGCACCACATGCCAAAAGCTCCCTCTCATTGACAGGCATTTTTCCTTTTTCATTTGTTAGTATTAAATAACTATCATCTTATAGACCTACTTCTGACTGCATGTACCCTTAAAGCTCTGTGGGGAGTTCAGCTTAGAATCAGGGTACCTGAAAGCCAGTGATGTTATGAGTACCTAGAACTACAGCTAACAGTTTGGTTATAATTAAGGGTTTATATAGTGTGTGAGTCTCTGGCAATATGATGTTCTACAATGTCTCCCATAGCCTGACATTTTAATTCAGAATCTAAGGAGTCTACAGCTGGTTTGCTCTTTTATTTATTTCAGATTGAACTGTGTGTATAATGGACTTTTCAATTCGATGGCTGGACAAAAAAAAAAAAAGCTGAAGGAAAAAGAGAATTGTGGGTTCCATTGACCAGCAATACCTTGTTCAATTCAACTCAGGAAAAGGAAAGTTTCATGTACATGTGGGGAGGATGGTAACTCATTTCTTGTAAAAGTTTTCTTTTTTTTTTGTTTGAGACTGGACTGGTTAAAAAAAATGATAACATAATTTCAACAATTTAAAAAGAAATCTGACTCTTCTGAGACTTTTTTTCCCGTCTTCCCCTACAGCTCATTTTATTATATCCAGAAGTGTCTGTCAAAATTGACTTGAATTGACTCAGAGCCTTACAAATGGAACTTTTGTGCAAAAATGTTATGCACAGCCTCTCCTGATGGTTTCTGTTCTGTGACATGGCAGTTCCAGTGAGTTTGCAGCATCCGACATATATTTCCTTCTAGTACCATGAATGCAAATACTCTCTACATGAGTAAAATGCAGTTCCTAACAAGTTTTACAATGCTTAACTGTAGTTTCAAAGTCAAGCCTCACATAAAGTAAAAGTTTCTGCAAGCCAAAATGAGGTCCACTGCTACGCTGAAAGCTTTCTCGCTTCAGCTGTTTTACACAGATGTAGCTGATTTGAACATAGTAAATTATTTGTTGTATAGGAAGGTGTAAACTCCTGTTCCCTCTCCCAGAGCTGATCCAGCTCTGTAGGATAAGAAAAGTTACTTTGGTAAGTGAATTCACCAAGGCTGATTGTAATGAGCACCCACAGGAAACAGATTTGTTGAATATGAAGAGGCAAACCTGCCATCTGATAGTAACTGGGCAGGTGGTGATTTGTGACTACTGTTCCTTAGTAGCTGAGAATTATGCACATCCTATTATGTTTGTTAACCCATCTGTCCTGCTTTCTGCCCCACGTACTTTTATCTTGTTCTCATCTTTAAAGCTGTTAGCTCTTTCTGTAAGAGGCTGTCATTTAGTTTGCATTTATACAACTAATATTTCTGAATTACATCACCAGTGTGTCCCCAGGTATGCCCTATCTTTATGTATATACTTCTTGGCCCTGACTGTAAGTAAATATTTAGTCTTTGAAAGAGATGATGTTGCTGTCATTTTGATTATGCTGATTTGAGGAAGCAATCTGAATAGCAGGACTGCTGTCCAGATTAGAGCCACTTTGGGGTCACAGATCCTCTTGGGAGCCAGGCTTTGGGTTTCATTGAAGACTTCTAAAAAGGAGATGGCTTTGCATGCTATTGATGACTGGTCTGTAATGAAGCAACATTAGTTTGGAATATGCTGGAGCAGCCAGTTTTACTTCCTCTGGAAGCCAGTCTTGAAGGTCCCATAAATTGACTACCTGTGGGCAACAGTAACAATATACAGTTATTCCCTTATTACTATTCAATTATTTGTAATTATTTATTTTATTAATACAATATATCCTATGATAATTCTTTTTATATGTAATTATTTACAATTTATAATTATATGTAATGCATACCATTATATAATACATACAATATATGCTTACAGTGGCTCGTTATTAATTTCAAACAAGACTGTGGTGGTGGATGTGTCTATAATCAGAAAATACATGCAGGCTTCCCTTACTTTACTCATCACCTGAAAATCTGAGGTTGCCACTCAGGTCAGAGGTCCGTTAGTAAATTAAGTCAAATCTTACTCAAAACTAAAGGGAAAAACAGTGTAAGATATAGGGAAAAGGCAAAGTCCAGGATCTGTCCAGAATTTAACGTGACAATTTTATGCACAGCACCTAAAACCTGCAGGGAGAGGTCCTGAGGTCAGTTCAGACCTGGCACACTGGCCCACAATTGGCCCAGCCATGTGCCAGTGCAGATGGTGGCAGCTGCTGTTGTACCAGGTTTCCCCAGTCCACCTTTATTACCTGTTGCCAAACAGGGGGGAGGGGAAGAAAAGCAGAAAGTGATGCTGGTTTTGTAAGCCTCAGCCTAAAGCCAACTTCACCCACTCATGAAGCGGGAATTGGGAAAAGGTACTCAGGGCAGCCCATGCAAAGTGTCTGAAAAAGGGTCAGCTCTTTTCTGCCCTGCTCTTTTGCTTTGATTTCCATGTTAGCTCTCATTTTTCCCTTGCCTCTGTTTTCCCTCAGTGCTTGACCTTTCCTCCCTATTTCCCTGGCCTTTTCTATTCTAAGCTGATAAGAGGGAGCTCAGAGTTGATATGCAGGAATCCCTGGACACAGCTGTTTTTTTTTCATCAGTAGTTAATTTTCCACTTCTTTTATTTCCTTTGAGATTCAATACATCTACTTTCATGCTTCTGTGATTCAGTTTGTGGAGGAGACAGACAAGGAAATGCTGAATAAATCTCTTGCCTTCTCTCTCTCTCTCTCAATCCTCTACTCCCATCCATTGCTCCCTCTCCCTTTCTTACTTCATATTCTGCTGCTTTCACATCTGGGTTGGTTTTTTCGTTTTGGGTTGGGTTTTTTTGGTTTGTTTGTTTTTTTGTTTTTTTGCTTCCTAGGACTCTGGCTTAGGACAATTACAGATGCTGTGAGGGAAGTCAGAGATAGTCATGTTTGATCAGTCGTGTTTGGTTGACTAGAAGCAGTTGTGGCTTCAGCCCTCCCAGACTTTCAGTGTGTGCACTCTAGAAAGCTGCCACATGGCTTCACTCAGAAGCTTTATTGGTTCTGCACTATGCCAGTTCCTGAAGCATATTCAGTGAAGGTCAAAGTGTTTTCCAACCTCTCAAGACAAGAGACAGAAGAAAAAGTTTACTAGTGAGGAAAGGCTGCAGGCAGTGAAAATGCATCTCCATGAGTAGGAAAACAGGAGAGAGATGGGAGTGAAAGTGGGGGCAGAAGAAGGAGAGAAAATTATTAAAATACCCCTCCTGCAACATAAAGCTCAACACTTTATGTGAAATTTATCACCTCGCATACGCTCTGAAGCTGAAAAAACCCAGTTCCTTGGACTACTAGGTTCCCTGCTGTTCTTTTACTTGATGCAGAGGCAATGTTTTTTCATTAGAAAACAGTCTGCTTAGGTTATTATCCAGCATAGTGGTATCATATCTTTATGATGGAGGGTTACCATATCATTACTGATGGAGGGTTGCTAGCTATCTAAATGCTATTTTATACTAAACTTATAGCATTTAACTATGTTGAAACAGTTGAAGGCACAGGCTAACAGTACCTGTCATGTCTGAGGGGAACACATGTTGGTTTCTGAGCAACTTTCTAGTTGTGTGATTTTAGGAGGCATGTCTGAGGGAGCACATATTGGCCAAATGCCAAATGCCACTGCCAAATGCATTTCAAACTTGTCTGGGAGAATTCTGTTCAGCAGCCAGACAGGACTCAGACACTGCATCCAAATAAAGGTAAGCAAATATTCAGATTATTAACAGGGCACAAGGAGATATGTACTAAAAAGATTTTTTATACAGTAGTCCAAATGCCCCTCTTTGTTTAATGCAGCCAGTGATGAAGAAGTCCACAGGGACAGTACAATATGACAAGGATTAGATTTTATCTGTTCCAGGACAAAAAACTTGGTTTTCTGATTCCTCTGGTGGCTTAGGTGTCAAAATGTAGTTGCTGAAGTATTCAACACGAACTTTGTTGCCCTTCTAAGAGCATAGAAACTAAATTGGTCTTACCCACCACCTCAGCACCAGTAGAAATATTCACAGCAGTTTCCAATCTATCATGGTGGGATACTAATGCTGTGTGTTATAATCTGAAGAGATCTCTGACCTATATGCTCTATCCTTAACCCACAGTTTTCATCTGTCTCAAGAAACAAAACCTCTTACCTGGATCATCTGTCTGTAACACCAAAAAATCCTTCCTCAGTCTTGATTTGTCTATGAACTGGCTGAACTGCAAAGACTAATTCTGATGCAGAGGTCCCTTGTGATGTTTAATGTTATGCCTGAGTATCAGGGAGGCATCCTGTTACCTGGCATCATGATTCATTACTGACTTGGTGTGACTGCAGGAACTCCTTGTTCCTACACAGGAAGAGTCCTCAGTGTGGACTGCTGAACAACCCTGCCAAGTCAGAGGATGATACTGACCCCAAAAGGAATAGCACAAGGTCGAGCAATGAGCTAAGTAGTTGCTTAAGGAAGACCCAGGAGGAATTACTCTCCATTGTTTTCTACTGCTGGAAATAAGGAGATTTATAGCATTTGCATTCAACTATGCAAACACAACCCAAGCTTCAAGGAAAGGTGTGTGCTATAAATCTAGAAAAAAAAAAAATTAGTCAGTGAAACAAAATGTTTATATGCCTCAAAGGAGAGTTCTTGCTATGTGGTAAAGTGTCAGTTATCTTGAGATGATGATGTAAATTTGAGCCAAGAAACAAGTAATTCACTTTCAGCTTCAAAAAGACCTGGCAGAGAAATGTACTATTTAGTGTTGTGACTGGGCCAAAAAGTTAGCAGAAAGAGTTGGATTTTATCCAAAATATAATTTTTTTTTTTAATAGCGTTGCCAAAACAAAGCATCTATGACTTCTCCTTTGGTATTATCCTGCTCAAATCCAAAATGTCTTTTCTAATTCCTCTCAAAATATCAGATACAATTACAAAATAACTGCTATTAAAATGATTTTGTAATCTAGAGCATCAGGGATTTTTGCAGCACTAGAACACGAAGTTCCTTACCTAAAGTGGAACCTAAATATCTGTTGATCTTTCCCAAAGAGCATCTCTGTATGTTGCATTTTTTTAACCAGATGCAAGCACTGTTGTCCTTTTGTTTCGCAGGAGATCAGTCATATCTGATGACTTATGGTCCCTAAACTGTAGTATTTATACCAGATGATTTCACCAAATATCTTTCCAATCTCAAAGATTCTGTGATTCTGAAATTAAACCACTATTAATGACAGCTCAAACTGAGTGAGTAGTTTGGCATCTTTCAAATGGACCCTTTTCACCCTCAAAAAGAGAGCGGGTCAAAATCTGCCTTTGATGGGTTAAAAGAGTAAATAAATGGGTGAAAATCTGAAGGATGCTTTCTGATTGACTCATTGCCTGAGAAGTAGGTAAGCTTCTGACTGCAAAATGGATTGCAGCAAAACAAGAGACATGCTCATAGCTACATTTATTTTTATGTCAGAGAGAGGACCTGGTAATCTCAGCAATCTCTAGACTAGGATGGGGTCATGAATGTCCAAACCCTTGGTATGTCTAAAATGTCATTTAGAGTACCAGGTAGATTGGTCTTGTAACCTTGCACGTGCTGCTACTTTAAGTGCAGTTGGATGTCTAAACAAATATCCCAAACAAACTTAAAACTCAGTTGATAAGCTACTTTTGTTCTATAGTTGAAGAAGCTGATTGTCTTACTGTGTGCTTGATTGTTCTGCAGCTAACACCACTCATTGAGAACTACGTTTACCCTGAAAGGAGTTCATTTCTGGCTTGGGTGAAACATAATGGTGCTTGTATTTGCAGACAAAATCAATTTATATATATCTATATATATGTGTGTGTGTATATATATATATCTATATATCTAAAATGTATAACATTTGAGATTTTGTGAGCTTCATAAGAAGAAGTAGCAAGTCCTGGACTGGCAAGATGGGGACCACTATGATTGACAGTAATGATGCTCCAGTTCAGACAGATCTGGTATATTCCAATGTAAAATGAGTGCCAGGATGACAGAAAGGCTAAGAATCAACTGCAAGGTTTCACTGACAGCGATACATAGAAAGTGAAAGTAAGCCAGACCAACCCACTAGGGTGTTAGGATTCTTTAAAAGCATTCAAAGGACTGGCCACATTAAAGGGACATGTAGACTTTCTTAGGGGTGTAGGAGTAATGAAGTGATGTTAGTTAGATTGGCTTAGGGATATAGGAATAATAGGATGCAATTTATATTGCTTGAGGATGTAGAAGAAGACTTACATAGCAGAGTTTAAGGATGTATAAGAAATAGGATGAAATTAACTACATTAAAAATGTAGGTAGTAGGAAAAATTTCCCATAACAAATCTTTGAGGATGGTTTTCCAAAGGAAGAAACTATAGTAGCATCAGGCCAGTTCTTTCTGAACTAGGTAAGTCACCAGGAAAGGTACCTTAAGATCCTATGGCATCTTGCATGCAGAGGTGGAGAAAGGAGAAAAATACTAAGTAATAAGCTTTGGTTGGTTTATCTGATATAGATTCTCTTCTTCAGTTTCTGACCTTTAAAGGTCTCCTGTGTGTGGTTTTTTGTTGTGTTTCCTTTTTTTTTACTGCATATGATATGTATTTATATGCACTGTTACAGATGAGAAATCAAGCACACAACAGCCTAGAAAATAAAAAAAAAATGATTGTTTCTTTTACAATATTAACTGTGTTACAAAATATATTGAAAAGACTGTTGTCAGATTGGAAAAGTTTCAGGTAAGGGCCCACTAGAATCATGCAAAGTTTGGAAATATCTCTCAAAATGAAAGACCTAGGAAACTCAATCTATTCAGAGAAGACCATCCCCACTCACACCCCCCCCCCCCCCCCAATCGCCACAGGCCTTCTTACATACTTAGGAAGATTTCAGCAATATCAGCAGAGAAAAGGCTGAAAAGATGCATTAGTTGAAAACGGAATTGCACAAAGGAAACTGAGGAAGGGGGAACACGACATGAAGAAAAGAAAACAAGGCACTTTTAATTGTGAGGATAACTTTTTGTCAGGATGAAATAACTGGAGGCGTGATAACTTTCCCAGATATCAGATTTTCAACTCAAGACTGTCCTGAAGTCTAAAAGAGATTCTAGGTTAAACACAGGAACTTCAATATAGAAATATTTAGTTGAAGTTCAATAGTCAGTGCTAGGAAATCAGGCAAATTCATAACCTTTCTTTCTGTTCTTGATATATGAATCTGTGCTTTATACTGCATATCGTGTATCTCAAAAATAATGTGGGTAGCTATAAATTTGGTAAGTTTTCTATTTTCTTGCAGAGCTTGGCAACTGTTTTTTTCTCTGGGATTATGGGGAGACTGCAAACACCAATGTACTTTTCCCTAGAGCACCATTTCCAGCCCAGCATCACTTATAGAACATGAATTTTTTCACTAGAAATAGCTGTTTGGTCTGTGTGAGAGAATAATCATCATCCTTACTGGAACTGGAAGCAAATCCTTGCAGGACTCCCAAGAACACATCTTAAAACAAAAATGGTGATATAGATAGGGACAGGATTTTGAAGACTCTTCTACTGTGGACATAGCAGCTGCACAACACAAAAGTGTCATGATGTCTGAGAGGTGCTGTGTCTCAATGGGCTGCTGCATCTCTCCAGAGTGGCTGCCACAGAGGGTAGGAAGAAAAGATGGTTAAAAAATGGGGTTTGTTGCATGAACATAAGCTAGAGCACATCAGTGTTCCTGCCAAGGTGAAAAAGGCCATACAAGTGGAGATGGGTTAGGGTACCACAAAGGAAGGACTCTAGAACTTGAGTGGTTGATACTGAAACAAATTTTACATTAAGAAATGAGGGGAGAAAAGCAGCAGGCAGCAGAAGAGCGTTAAGGGAGTCATGTTATCCTACACAGAACTTGTCACTGAATTCAAAACAGATTAGTCTCTCATCTCTCTTTCTCTGGGTCCTGTGTGCTTCAGGGATGTCCACTACCTCAGAAACAATCTTTCCAAATTCAGCTCATGTACTAGGCCTTCAGAGGTGAGCAATACTTCACAAAATGAGAGCGAGTCTGGAAAAAACACATCCAGTAGCAGAGAGAAAGGAAAAAATCTGGCCATGCTCTTCAACAGAAGTGGAAATCACTTGTAAAGGAAGGAAATTCCCAAATAAGGCCTGTGCTTTTAAAAAAATTACATGCATGGGACATGTGGTCCATGCAACTTTTCTCAAGGGCTAAATTCCCAGGCTAAGAGAAGATGGAAATTACCTTTCACTGTTTCAGATACATCTTTATTCTGTTAGAATAAAAGGTTAAAATATAATTTTAGTATCAGAAGCTTGAGGCACTATTAGGGGTCTTGGGTACATTAGTTGGGGAATAATTTTTTTCCTGCCTGTCATTCTCTCTGCTGATGACTGTCTCATAACTTCAAAGACCAGCAGCTGGTGTTGCTCTTGGGCTGAAGTCTGATCAGTCTAGCTGTCTTTACTGTGGGGGATAAGTACTGGACTCACTTAAGCCAGTTAATGTTTAGACTTACTATGCTTATGCAGTGATTTTGGGGACTTCTATTCTCCCGTAGGGTTTTTTTTTAAGCAAAATCCCTAATTTCCTAATAGAAACTAGTACTATCTACCACATTTATCCTTTTTTTTTTTTTTTTTTTTTTTTTTTTTTTTTTCCCCCAGTGATTTCAGCCCCTAGCCTATAAATTAACTCATAAGGATGTGATCTCTCATCCCAAGGCCATTTCTACTTTCCTTACAAGCTCTATCTGCTGCAGAGGGACAGAATACGCCCAGAAGAAGCAACTGAGCCAAGAGGGATGGGCAGACTCCCTCCCTTAGGAAGGAAATGAAAGACAAATGGTAGGGGTCCGGAGAAGGAGGGGAAAGCTCTTTTTTTCCTAGTGCAGAAGAACTGATCTGCAGAAATAAGCTGCCAGGGCAAAAGCTGCTGCTTCTGGGTGATAAGCCACCCAGCCAGAGTCATCTGGGAGAGGTGTCCTGGAGAACAAAGGCCTTACTGGTTTGTCATTATGAGAGGCAGGGGGATGAAACAGCTGGCAGGGTGTCCTGGTTTAGGCCCAGCCAGCAATTAAGCGCCATGGGGCTTCTCGCTCACTCCTCCCTCCCCAAAGGGGGATGTGGAGGAGAAAATACAACAAAAAGCTTGAGGGTCGAGACAAGGACAGGGAGGGCTCAGTCACCAATTATGGTCATGGGCAAAAGAGACTTGATACATGAAAAGAAATCAACTTAATTTGTCACCAATCAAATCAGGACAATGAGAAACAAAACCAGATCTTAAAAACCACCTTCCCCTACTCCCCCCCTTCTTTTTGGGGTCAAATGACTTTTGTCTTGATTTCTCTACCTCCCCCCCCCATCAAGCAACAGAGGGGAAGAGGGAATGGGGGCTGTGGTCAGTTCCCACACGGTGTTTCTGCTTCTCCTTCCTCCTCAGGTGGAGGACTCCTCACAGCCTTCCCCTGCTCCAACGTGGCATCTCTCTCATGACCTGAGTCCTTCCCACTAGCTGCAGTCCCTCAGGAGCAGATTGCTCCACCGTGGACTGCCCACAGAGTCACGGTCTGGTTCAGGAACAGTCACGCATCTTAGCACAGGGTCCCTCACAGCTTCATGTCCATTTCTGCTCCGCTGTGGTCCTTTGTGAGCTGCAAGTCTGTATCTGCTCCACCGTGCTCCTCCAAGGGCTGCAGGGAGACAGCTGTCATCTCACCACAGTCTGTAGGAGAATGTCTGCCCCATGTGCCTTCTCCCTCTCCTTCCTCACTATCTTCCTCCCCCCTCCTGTCCCCCTGGAAGGTCTTCTTAGCAGCTTCTTTTTTCCCTTCTTAAATATGTTAATCATAGAAGTGGTACCACCTGTAGATCATGCTCTCAGTCTTGGCCAGAGGTGGGATGAACCTGAAGCCAAGAATGCTCCCAGCATCTTGTCTCAGGAGGCACCCCTGTAGTCCCTCCCCTGCTACCAAAGCCCCCATCCCAGAACACAGGGTTCATAACAAGTTCATGCCACTTCCAGCCAGGTCTGACAAAGGTGTAAGAAGTGCAAAGTGGTGGGTGTGAAAAATATGGGTGCGTGTGTGGGTAAAACAGGGCTGGGAAGAGGCTGGGTAGGGCCTGATGGAGTACAGAGCTGAGGACAGAGAAGGCGGACTGACTGTAGCTGCATGTACTCATGGGGTGGTGAGTGGGGGAAGAGGAGAAGAATTTGGCAAGAGGGGGTAAAACTACTGCAAGTGTAGGTATTGCCAGTATAAAGGAAAAACAGAAAATGTGCCCTTAGCTGGGACTGAATATTCTCAATTAGTTATGAAATTTCATTCTCTGCTTCCATAGTTACTCATCAGTATCACCTCTGCATGATTCTGCTTGGCTCACAGGGCTCCTTTCTCTATTGGGGAGGAGGCAAAGGAAGATCTTGGCCTCTCCCTGCTCTTGTACTGCTGTCCCTTTTCCTAGCTGGATCTTGTCTGCAAAAGCAAGTAGTGCTCAGATACGTGCCCACAGGCTTTCCTGCAGTGTGAAGCTCCTACCTTGGAAAGGAGAAAGTGGTTTATATCCAGCCTTTCCAATGTGGAAGCAAGACTGGGGAATATTGAAATACTGAAGGAGGAAAAGAAGACCTCTGCAGAGCAATATCAACCAGGTATATGTTCAGTTATCTCACTTCTGCTCCTCAGCCACTGCCTGCTGCAGTCCTCCTCTTGGGAATGCAGCCAGTGACAGACTGTTGCTGGTAGGAGGTGGGACTGTAAAAGCATCCTGTGTCACAGCCCCTTGTTAGGAGAGAGACTCATGTTCTTTAAGGTGTCCACTTCAAAATTACTACCATTGGACCAAGTCCTAAAGCCTTTATTCATTCAAAAATTTTAGCATCTTTAATTGATGTTTTGTCTGAATAGCAGCTGCCGGATTTTGCCCAATCATCAGTTTAAGTAATGCTGCAGAAATGAGGTTATTTAGAGTGCTCAGCCATGTCTTGTATACATTCCTACTAAGGCTGTAATTTTAGCTGCTTACATAGGAATTGTATAGAAACTGGTAAACTTGTGGAGCAGAAGTCTCCATGGGAAAACAAGAAGCTGCAGAGGATGGTGTTGGTTTTCCCTCCTTCCAGTGGACAGGTAACCTATGAGGCAGTCAGGCAAACAACAACTATAACATAAATTTGAATGTATTTTTTACTTCTTTGCTTTTGACATGAGTCCTTGTATTTACAGTATTAGATGATTTTTCTGAATGCAGTTAGCTTGGAAGGAATCTGCAGTGCCTTCCTTAGCTGAATGGATGTGTATCTTAAGTCTCTTAGTCAGCTGGAGAATTACCAAAGGAAGTGAGACAAGGACTTTGATAGCTCTGTATCCTGCCTTGAACAGAAGGCAACACTGACTGTTTCAGCAGAAATTGCAAAGTGCAGGAGCATGGAATAATCTAACAAAGAGACAGTTGCTGCTTGACTGGCAAAAGAGTTATGTGAACAAGTAAAATGTCATATCCTCTCTAACCTGAATTGGGGGGTGTTTTTACTGGTAACATCTAATACCCCTGTAATTTACTTGGTCCTTGGCTTTGTCTGCCTCGGCAGTGTGTTCCACAGATAATACACTGACAGGTGATTTTTCGTATCAGCTAAAAATCTTTTTCTTTTTTAGTTGCAAACTACAGAGAGTGTCAGGGAATTTGTAGAAAATGAAGGCTGTGATGCAGTAGTTAGCTATAATTGTATTTCTTGGTGGCTAGCCCCAGAAAAGGTGAGAGGTGGCCGATTATTTCCTTAGTTCTTGTGGTTAAAAGCTTAGGGTAAAAGGTTCAGCCTCTGGCAGGCAAACACTACCACTGTGTGTTGCAGCTGTGGCCCACAGTAGCTGCACTTGTGCAGGTGAGAGGTCTGGCAACTCTACACGAGTTGCAGTGAGAGAGCTGGCAACTGGGGAGCCTCAGGAAAGGAGGATCTTCCATATTATACTGATTTATTGCAAACTACCAGGATGAAACAGTAAACTCTTCCACTTTCTTCACATTACTCTTATTTATACTTAACATCCAATACTTTGGCTGTCATTCTTTAATCAAGATTTCTTTTAAACCTGTCTGAGTTGCTTGGGGAAAACCCTGGGTAAATATTGTTATTAGTTAAGTAATAAGACACAACAGGGTGTGAAATATTACCCCATAACTCATTCCTGCTCTATAGCAGTACATTGGGTGGCACAAGGCCAAATGGCTTTGGGTGATATTTTTTTAGTTAAATCAAATTAAAAAGACACCAGCAAAGTGTCTCTGTGGCTGTTTAAACATGGCCATGGTGGTAGGGGGAAGAAAGGAGAAGCATCATTTAATAAGGTCTGCTGTCAATTGCTCACTTTTTAATTTAGTGAATGATGAAAAGTACTAAGTGGAGAGCCCTGGAGATAGGTGTCCTTCACTTATCTAAAGGACAAATTGGACAGACGCAGCAGCAGCATGAGCTCTGGCATCACTCTGTGGCAGCAGGCTTCCAAGTTCCACCTCTGGTGGGTTAAAAGGGTCCATTTGCAAGATCCCATTCAAACTTTTGTCACTCAGTGTGAGTTGCCATTAACTGTGGGTTAATAAGATGCTTCCAGGACCATAAGTTGCCTTGGGGGCATCTGTCAAATTACAAGACCAATTGAGGCTAACACTTACAAAAACTACCAGATACTTTTTACCGATGACTTGAGATTCCAATCAGTTCCCTGGGACCAAACTCAGCCTCTGCATAAGTCAGATGGTGCTGTCTCATTTGTGCTCAGATGACAGAAAAAAGGCATCCTTAATGAGTAAGCATGGAGGCCAATGTTGTACAATAGTAGGCCTGTGTTAACTGCTTTCTAACTTCTTGAATGTTAGGAGTCACATCTACAACCCTCTTTTCTAATTCAGCTTCATTTACCACAGCATGCAATCTCTGCTGCACAGGATGGGTGTTGTGGCTGAGATTACCAGGGCTGCACTTGGACTGTAGAGATGAACTGACCACCTCAGAGAACTCACTTCTGTTTTAGTTTAGAATGACTTTTTTATGAGGAAATGGGGTCCTGATCTCTTGCTCTGTTTAATAGCCTGTTTGCTAGGGGCAGGAGTCTCTCTGTTTCCAGGAAGGGACAAAAGACTCCTGGGTTTACTGAATTGTGTACGAGCTCTTCAGGAACAAAGTTCTTGCACTGCAAGTTAAATTTTCTGACTTTTTTTCTTTTTTTTTTTCTTCGTACAGACAGCTGCTGTCATGTCCCTTACCCAAGGCCCATTAGCTACCCAGCAGCTTCTGATTCAGAGAGTCAGGCTAGAAATGTAGAGAACCATATAAAAAGATACTCATTAATCCTTATTTGGTTCTTCCCATAGGCTTTTTCCTTACATGATCAGCATTTCTGGTGTGCTGGACTCCCTGTGAAACAGGAGGCTTCCATTTGCTTTAGTCTTTTAAGATA
Source organism: Phaethornis superciliosus (assembly GCA_023637945.1). Classification (NCBI taxonomy): domain Eukaryota; kingdom Metazoa; phylum Chordata; class Aves; order Apodiformes; family Trochilidae; genus Phaethornis; species Phaethornis superciliosus. The sequence continues at coordinate 80,859,004 of JAJQWJ010000001.1, read as the reverse complement.
CAAGCAGTTTATTTGTGCAGCTTGCTGTGCTGCTTATTCTCTGATGCACAGAAGGAAAAATCTTGTCTAGCAAGACTAGAGATGGGAGGATCTTTCACTTTACCTTTCCCCACAGCAAATACAGCATCTGGACAAAAGAATATGAAGGCTGTAAAGTGCTTTCTTACTGCGGTTTTAGCCTGGGACAATTCTCAGAGCAATACCATGTCCTTTGCATGTGCTCACGTGTGTATGTCGGCTTGCAGTTGGCACAGAGATACATCAATATTCCTGACGACAATAAATACAGCTATTAGGATGAGTTTAGAGCTTATCTTAATTGGGTAACAGATGAGCAGGCGTATGTTGCTGTTGAATCCATCAGCATTAACTGGGCAGAGGTAAGTTTGATCAATACTGACACTTGAGTGCATGGGTAGCCACTGGAAAATATTAATTTACAATCATGACCGGCACCTCTCATTAACTAGAAATGTGTTAACCCTAATTGGTTCAACAGGGCCCTGCTGTAATGCACTGTGCTGCTCCACATCTTTCTTCTAGTGCCTGAGCCAGTTTCCTCCTGATGGGAGCTCGATGGTGCTCAAGTTCATGCTTTGGGTGGCCAGACTGGCAGCTTTACTGCAGCATCCATCAGGCCAGGAAAGCGTGGAATGCACCCACCTGGGTATGCAGCTGGGTAGACATGGAGATCTGCACATTTGTTCATACCTTATGGCCAACTTGAGGAGGAGTCGGGCTGAGTGACCAAAAGTGATTTATACCACCTGCAAGTGTGTGCCACAGATCCATAAGCACTCATATGCCTTTGTGTCTGTGCATGCACTCGGGTGGTTGCCTGCAGATGCAGACTGAGTACACTTGTGGTAGCAATAGGTTGCCCTCAGAACTAGCTGGATATGTAAACATTGCTTCTCTTGCTGGGGAAACTGAATATTGTATATGTGTGTGTGTGTGTGTGCATGTAACACTTACTTATGAGGGCATGTGGAAAATGTTTCTTGAGCTATAATGCCAGCAATGGCAATTTGTTTTCTCTACCTCAACAAAATTCTCACAGCCATCCATTCAAGGCAGTCGTTTTGGCATGTGCCATAAATGTGTGTGGTGTATATACAAATACGAGGTCTGAGAGCTGAAATCATCTTGTAATTAAGATCCACACTTGACAGTAAGGGAAGCTGGATTTGCTGTTAGACTTTTGCTATCTCCGGAGATAGGACTGCTATCCTTCTCCACCAAGGAAAGAATGAGAAGTGATGAGCTTAAATTGCAGCAAGAAGTTCTAGGATACACATTTTCAAAGAATTTGCCTTTGAAAGAAAAAAGCTATTACTTCTCTATAATTCCACAGAATAATAAACAGGCCTCTTTTCCCCTCTGTGTATCAAAACTTTATGCCCTTATCGGAAGTTAAAAAGCTGATTTTGCCTTCTCATACCAAAGAGGACACTATGAGAGGGTGAGTGAAATCCAGGCAATATGAAGGAAAGCAACAAACAGTAAAGCAGCATATTCCAGTAGCTGATCATTTATGTGTATGAATAATTCCAGGGAGGCTGTCTGAAAGATTTGTTATTTGGCAGAGATTAAGTGAAAAGGAAAAACTGTTGGCTTGTTTGAATGCTTCCATAGTGAATGAGTATGGCATATGGAGACTGAGAAACAAGGTCAGACTCTTAGATCTAACTCTTGCTGACCTGTATTATAATACTTGTACCAATGCTGTTCCGTGGAGCATTTTTCACAAAAGCTTAATGTTGAATGTTCATGACAGTTTTGTGTTGGAAACTTTCAGTTTGTTGAAATACAAGAATTAACTGGATGGTTTCAAATGGAACTTATGTTTGGAAGGAGTTTTTGGTCTCAGCTGGGAATTTTTGATGAAAGACACCAGCTAGACCTGAGTGCCAAAGAGCACAGTGGCCAAGGGTTTAAACAAGAAAGCTGGAAGTGACTTAAAAAGCCCCTGTTCTGCCTCTGTTTCCAGTAACTGTAGCCATAGCTTTTCTTAGGTGATTTTTTTTGCTTCCCCAGATGAAGGTCACTTCATCTTTATTCTTTCCTAAGAGAAAATTGCACTTTGTATTAGCTGCCTCTATGGCTATAGAGCACAGAGGAAGCTGTTTGTGTAGGCCTGCTGGAGCATTCACCTAAGATGTGGGAGATGGGAAATACAGGAACAAGAGCTAGGACATCCCCAGACAAGCCAAATGTCTATCTATTTGTTATGTTTGAATCATTCTTTCTTGGTTTTGAAAAACACCATTGACAGGTCTTGGGTTTTACTCCCCTGGTGGGCAATGACTCATTGCTGACTGACTCAGAAGCTAAGCAGTCCCACATGTGCCTGCTGGGGAATTTATACTGAAGTGTATGAAGTGGTAGGCTCTTGCAGATCTGGAAGTGGAGAGTTCCAAAGAATGTGTAAAAGCTATAAAGCTTTTTGAGATCATTCTGCTCAGCTTCACTTCATCAGTGCCCTACTGACCACATCTGGATGCTTTATGCTGTCCAAAGAGGCTTTGGTGAACACTGTACCTGAGAGGGCAGTGATGGGAAATGCAGTGAGTGTGATGATGTAGTCCATCTGAAGCTTTCTGGTATATATTGTCACAAAATTGCTTCCTGTAGAGGTAAATAACCTGTGACAGGAATGATCTACACCCTTTTTGGAGACCTCCAGAGGTGCTTAAGGGTGTGGGAGTACTGCATTGTTTATTTTTGGTATGTTGGTGGGGCCACTGTCATGATGTGCCATAGTTGCTCCAAGACATGGTTGGCAGTTAGAGAATTTGATCTCAGAGGTGTTGGCAGAAAGGCCTATGAAGAATATTTATGTATACACTGTGGTTATTTATGTAGACATTGTGGCTTTATCCTGAGCCTGCCCTACCTCCAGTTGTATTATATGTGGTGTGGAATTAAAATTTTGGCAATCTGAGAAAATAATATGGAAATAGTGATTTCTGTCCATTTCTAACCCGGTGTTCTCTTTTTCAGAGCAACATTTACTTCAGAGAGAGTTAAAGCAGACAAGGCATTGGTGTTAGGGGTAGTGAGAAGGAAAGAGAGAAAATCCCATACAAACAAATGTTGGCAGTCAATAGAATTGTACTTCCTTTTCCAAGGGTTGGGTCTGGCATCATGTCGTACAAGCTTTAAGAGATTTATTACCATCTTGATCTGTGACACAAGATTTATGGCCAGGCTGAAACCGCCCAAAATAGTACTTCTCACTTTGTACTAGCACTCCATCTACCCAACTGAAAAATGCCCACTAAGTCAGGAAAGCTCAAATGGTAGATCTGTGATGGAGATACAAGGTTCAAAGGAAGGCCTAAATGCACACAAGGGGTCCAGTGAACAGCTCCCTGAAGGAGCTCCAGGGTGAGAGGAATACCAAGTACTCAGAGCCAAATCAAAACATTGCTGCAAGGGTATTCACACTTTCCTCTCATATGGAAGGGCCATGGGATGACAGACCTCAGGAGGCAAGGGAACTTGCTTTATTGGCTCTTCTGATATACTTAATAACTGGTAACCTGAAAGGATTTATGGTGGAAATATAAGAGCTGTTCTTCCACTGACCACACAGTGAATTGGAAGTTCTTCTCCAGTGAATACCATGCCTTTTTTCTAATTTTCACCCCAATTCCTTTCTACACAGCATCCAAACTTTAATTCAGATGTGATCCAGATACCCTATAAAAAATTTTTGTATTTTACAATGATTTTCTTAGTGCTAGAGCTACGGTATTATGGGCACTGGATTGATCAGACTTGAAGTTCTTCTACACACCATCTTTTCCAAAGCAGACAGGGCATTCTCCACTGTGAGGAGTCCTCTGATCAAGGAAAAAATTACCTTAATATGTAGTCATAGGAGCCTAATGTGACTGTCCTTGCACATCTCCTGGGGAACTCTAGGCACTCTGGTAAAGCTGTGTAACCATGGACCTGTGACCATTTCTCCAAGCCAAGGAGGTAAGTCATTCCCTCTAAACTTGGCAGTGAGCTAAGCGATTTTGTTTTCTGACTAGTTGAGGTAGCTGCAGGATGCTGCTCAGTGTGAGGATAGGAGCCAGGGCACTAAAAGAACAGTGGAGCAGTTCTTCAGCTCATGATGTACAGGCTGCCTGATTTGGATTTTCTGAGCTACTGTATTCTAAATCCACCTGAGCTGACGGCTGTATTTCCACTCACAGTGTGGTTTAACTGAGTGGAATTTTGTTTCCTGAGTGCACAATAAAAAGCACAAAGGTTACCACATCTGTTAAATCCTAAGACGAAAGGAGAAGTTGAGGTAGCAGGAGAAAGAAACTTCCAGTGCACATAGTTCATCTCCAGGGTGACAGAGAACAGGCAAAGGATCACAGGGGGCTCTAAAGCAATTTATTGCCTCTTCTTCATCATTACTGATATTTCCAGAGCACACAAACAGCAACTGCAACCAATCCATCCCCATAGCTTCCCTTTTGTTGTTTTTCTGTTGGCTTCACTACTTCTTTTATCTGCCTCTTGGGTCATTTTTTCTACTATATTATTTTTTGTCACTTTAGATTGCCAGAGACCCCCTGGATGCTATACAAGGTGACAGTTCCTGAGCAGCTAAGAGCTAAATAGGGCGGCAGAAGCACAGAAAAGGAGGGAAGAGAAGCCCTCAAGAGCTGTAATTTCACTTACTTTATTTTGCCTCATTGCAGGGGCAATATAAACAAGAGAAAAATGACAACAGACTGCTCCACTTCTAATGCCTTCAAATGGTTTGAATCTGATATTGATGGGGTACTTTGAGAAGCTATCATCAATTCTCTTGATTTTTTTTTTCCTTCTGGCCTCTCTCTGTTCTCCAAGCACAGGACTGAAGAAAAGATGCCCCAGCTGGTAGCTATTGCCCAGGAATGAAGCACTGAATTCTTCATCTCCATCTATCGTCCTTGAATATTGGCTGACATACAAAAGGAAAATATGAGGTGAGCTAACTTTCCTGCTCTATTGAATAACTAGCAAAAGGACTTGAGTATTTTTGAGGTTATATACTCCACAAGACCTCCAGTAAACCTTCTGGAGAAATTCCATGTTTTCCAAGGTCAGCTGAAGTGCTGCCTACATTAAAGAATTTGGCACCAATATAATAACATTGATACAGAGAAGGTTTTCTTAATGTATGAAGTGCTTTGCTATCCTTACAGGAATGAATCATGCATACAGATCTTCCAGAAGGGAAAATAATGATAAAACAGGTGTGGAGTTCACAGATGCAGTTTATTTTCTTCTCTTTATGGAAAAACTTCTGAAGGTTTTGCAGAAACTAGAAAAATAATGTTTTTACTTTTACAAGACTTCTCTTTCTAACAAATGTTTTCCAAATGACATATAATTTTTCCCCTGAAGGATTTTCCTCTGACAAGTGATCTAGTCATGCTAAAGTTCAAGAAGAAAAAATGTTTATCAAGAAATTTAGACACAATTTAAAACTGAAATGTGAATGGCAGTTCAGTGTTCTACACTGGATGTTTGACTTACCAGATGTGTAGGTTTTTCCATATTATGTGCTATGTAAAGAAGACCTTGCTTGGTGCTTTTGCAGAGTTCATATTCAGAATTCAGCAACACAAAATATTATGATTGGAGGATGCTATATTTATAAATTTCATCTTCATTTCTCCCCCAAGATTTACTCTCCAAATCGGAGGTGCAGCCAAACTGTGGACCTGCCAGGCATCTGCTCTCTCTTACAGTAATGGATGACAAGTTGTCCTATTCCTGTACCACTTCAAACCTTTTTACTTCACAGGCAGGATTCAGCACTATATTCAGCCAGTGGAATGCAGCTGGTGCCTAGATTGATAAGCAAGAGTAGGCTTTGGTTAATTGACTACATTTTTTCCAATCCTCAAATCACAAGGTACTTGCATTCAGACAGCGTGAACCAGAGGATGATGAAATATTCTCTTGTAGGCAGGGCAGCACTGCCAATGAAACAGATTCCAGTAGTAATGATAATTGGAAATTAGCATCAAGAGTCTGGCAGGTATTTTTTCAACATTCCCAACCAGTGGTGTTTGTTAAGGTGAAAAAAAAAGCAAGGACCTGTAACTACAGTTCCTGGAAAGTCTTCTCATGTACCTCTTGTTTATTTCCCATCTGCACCTTGCCATAAGCTCATCTTTGCTGAGAGGAGAGTCAATGAAAGCCATATTCCTCTAAAATAGTCCATTTTCAGTTACATTCAAGTTGCTTGATGTCCCTTTGCTCCTTTTTTTAGTAGCAAAAGGGCTAACTGAACACCATGCTCCTAAATCTACTGATGATGACAGCTTCAGATGGATTTTTTTTTTATGTACTTATGTAGCCAGGCATCAACCCAGCAGGGAGAACCAATGTAAGTCCAGCTTTTCTTAGCTGATCCCTGAATTTGTGCCTCTTGAAACTGTCAAGCCTAGCCTAAGCTCCATGATACCTCAGTAAACTTCTGTGTACTTGAACAGTCTACTTGCTGTACAGGGTCAGTCATGAGAATGGACTCTTTCAATCTATCTCATCTAAATGGTCTAATTTTGTCTTTTAGGAAGGGCTTTACTTTCTTTCATGCCCCATAAACAGCAGTAACCCGAACCTATAAAATGCAACTGTGCCACAACTACTTTGCCCCCTTTGTGCATGTGTGGTTATTTTTCTCTTGCATAACGTGGGATTTTCTGCACCAACAAATGAGTGAAGGATTTCAATTTTTTCCAGTTTCTGTCATGAAAATTCTAGTTTGTCCCTCCACTCATTATGACATTGCCATTAACTTTCACTTTCATGATAATCTCTGTTTCTACAAATTTGGTAGCTGGTGCTAAAGGATAACAAACATCTCTTTAATGGAGATATGTCATCTAGTTCCTGACTGGATAGAGGCTGAGTTCTGCTCACTTCTTCACTGGTGAGTTTGAAGTTAGAGACACTGAGCACTTTCTTCGCATCTCTTTGATCTCAGTGTGTAAGATGATGACGAAGATATGATCTTCAATTTAGTTTTTCTCCTAATAATTCTATGTAACCACTTTTCACAATGAAAGCCAACTATTAGCATGCACACTATGGTGTCCCCTTTATGACTGCTACTTTATAGACATAATGGAATGGTGGTAACCAACTAGATTTTGCTGATAGTGATACCACAGAGCCTGTCCAAGAGCAAGAAGCTTCACACCCACAACTTGACAGGTATAATATGAAATTCAAGGCCCAGAGAAGCTACCATATTATAGGCAGCTGCACATATGCAACCCTGTAGGAGGCTAGTGACATACAAGGGACTACACAATCTCTGAAGGTCCCTTCCAACGCAAGATATTCTACATACGAATTTACAAAGCATTAATCTGGTAACAAACTATTTTCAGAAATTTAAGCAAGAAGGACAGGCTGCATGGCTGACATCTCTTGCCTCGCAAGAAATAGGAGAGCTGCTATTCTGTCCACATTGCCTTTATCATGTGTCATGGCTTTAGACAGTAACTAAATGTCAGATGCTGTTACTCCCTGCTAACCCTCCCAGCAGAAAATGAAGGAGGTAATAAGGGAGAGAGACTTTCAGGTCAGAAGAAAAAACTTGGGTAGGTTTAATGAGGTAGTAAAGGTTTAATGAGGTAGTAATAATTAATTACAAATATCGATATAAATATATAAACATGGAGCTTGCCCTCCTCAGTTGATAATTAATTCCCCACTAGAACAGTCCCACCCTGAACTGGGCAGCAGATGGGGGTGCCCAAGTCCAGGGTCCCAGTGACAGCAACAGTCTTGGAGCAACCAAGGTGGTCCTGCTTGGGAAGGCAGAAGGTGACCTGTATTGGGGAATGATGTCCCCTGGTGAGGAAACAAAGAGCAGGAGCAGAGACCCAGCCAGAGAAGCCACCAGAGGTGTCTCTTGGGAGCCATTTTATACTGAGTACCATGGGAAGGAATAGTGTGATTGGTCCATTTGGGTCGCTTGACCCAACCTCTCCTCCCGCAGGCTCAGCTGCTCCCCATTATAGCTGCCACATCCACAGGATGGCACTTGCTGCTGGTGTCCCAGGCAGGAGTTTTCTATCCTGGCCCTCTCAAACCAGCGTACTGACAGAGAAGCATGAACTGATCCGAGCCATTTCCTCATATGGCAAGCAGGTAACTTTCTCTTCTGTGCCTCTCATAAAGATAGCAGGGTAATGGAAGAGGCTGCAAGCAGCACATTTTTTTATGGCCACTGCAAGAGCCTTGTGTTCAGAGTCACCTCACACGTACTCAGAAAACAGCCAAGCGTGGCCACTCAGACTGGGTGCTCTAAATCATTCTAACCTTTTGCAATGTTTTAAGTTTGCTATTTAAAAAAAATAATAATAAATCTATTTCATTTCTACTTCTGAATGTTCACATCCATACTCTGTTGCGCTCTTTGCAAAGCAGAGAGTATACACACACACTCTGGGGACAGTTTATTTTCTCTAGAATAAAATGAAAAGTATTCCCCATTTTTCTGCCACAGGGGTACAAAAATGCTGGTCTTCCGCTTTTGCTATTCTCTTCCCATCTCTTTCTCTACAATGAAGAATGCCCCTTACTTTGTGATTAATCTTCATGATTCCAATGCTAAGTAAAGGTATTCCCAGTTATTTGTTCTTGGCCTGAGAAAGTCTGGAATTAACTGTTCAAATCAGGTCATCTATCTAGAAAGTTTTTTCAAAACCCTACCCATGTGAAGTGCTTTACATCCAACAACTGATACGAAAAAACTTGTGTTCTTCCTCATGTGCGCATACACCTCCTTTGCACTCTTCAGTACTTGTGCATGCACGTTTGCCATGGGTGTAGTTGTACACAGGAATATGGATGGTATAGGTGCTTGTCCATCCTTCAGACTTGCCCAGGCAGGTTTTCATCCTGGCTTCTGTAATTGCACCAAAGCTGGTTTGTCTTCATCAGCTCTGGCAGGTAAATCATATTCGCAGTGATACAGCTGCACTCATGGCTGACAATGGGTTATATTTTTCATAGTGCTGTGAAGGCAGGAGGCCTCCTGCTTCCCTGTAAATTGAATAGTGTGTCTGTTTCAAATGATGAGACAAGCAAATAAGACACAGTGATCTGGGGCATGTGCTAGATGGAGCTGCTGTTCATGCTCAAGGTAGCTTGTGTGAGGCTTCTGTCTGCAAAGTCTCTCTCTCCTCTCTCTGCTGTCTGAAAGATTTGTGACTCCAAGCCCATCACTTGCAGAACTTTGCCCTGTGTTTTGCTTCCTTGTGTGCTCTTTTGAGGTTTTCATGTTAAACTCAAAGAGAAATTAATGTATTCCCCTTTCTAGTAGATAAAGTATTGCTTCTGGTTTTGTACAGAGCTTTTAAAGGCTTTGCTGGTTGTTTTGAGGAAGGAGACAAGCAAGTCGACCCTCCTGTTTTCATTTTTGGGATGGAGTGACTGAATGTGAAGGCCTGTGAGGCCATACGTAGAATGTCTCGGTACAGTATTGTGTTTACTCTCATCCTGCAGCCAGACAGCATCAGCTTTAACCTTACAGTTCACTCCTCCTCTGGATAGTGTTTTGTGTTTTGCAGGTCACATGCCTATCAGAAAGAGCTGAGTAAAGGGATGTGTTCTTCTGGTTTTAATGTTATCTCAGAGACTTTTGATGGAAATTAAGTTTTAGAGCTGTAAACTCATAAATAGGAGGAAGACTTCCAGAGTCCCATTAACTAAACATGGAGGATGAGTGCCCTTGAGCTGCACTTTGCTTGGTCCTGGCATGCTTTGTGTTGCCTCCTGCCATCCTCTCATTTGTGCCATACCAGTGTCCCTATACTAAGCTCTTCCATATTGGATAAGATAAAGCTGGCATGCACATAGTAGACTGTGCAGGGCTTCTTGCAACCAGAGGCATTTTTGTTCAAACGAACACTGAAAAGAAATGTATGCTTTTCCAGGCGTATAATAAATGAAGATCCAAAATTCTCTCTGTAAATGGCCCAGACTTACTGTGCTGTTTTCAGACACAAGGTAGGGTGGACAGCACACAGGAGTAGTCATGTGAAATACAGTTTCAGATGGCAAAGTCCATATTATAGTGGGTTTTGTTGGGGTGCTGAGCTCTCTGAGATACTACTCCACTGTTGTTTCCATCACTGTGTATGTGTATAGGTAAGTTGGAGGAAGACAGAGATCCAGTCTGTCTTCAGTCAGTAAAGGGGAGAGAGGTGCAGAGATGGGTGGTCCAAAGTGGGCAAGGGGAAAAGCAAGAGTGGAGTAGGGAGAGAAACAGCACCTTCCCCCCAAATTGGGGGTGGAGGATAGCTGAGCAACAGAAACCTGTCAAGATAGTGACTAATAACAATTAATAATTTATTGTACATCAAATAGCTCTTTCCTTCATGGTTTCCAAAAGCTCTTTACAGACTATATATAGTGACTGCATTACAGTGTGGTATGCACTTTTCAGCTGCATGGTTTAGGAGCAGCCCTGCTGCTGAGGCATAGTGCAACACGGTCAGCCCAGAGGAAAGCTATCAAAAGATTTGCACCCTCTCAATCCTGCCTGCACGTTTCACTGTTAAAAAAAAAAAAAAAAAAAAAAAAAGGTGATCACTGGAGCAATCATTGAGGAGATGTGAGAAGGCAGAGCATTGTACTGATGTTATTTCTTTCTGCCGATTAAGTCAGGCTGTCCCGATAAATTCAATTGCATAGACCTTGAGAGAAGGAGGATGGGGGTTGGAAGGAAACAAATGCATTTTAGAAAGCCTACGATAATGACTTAAAATTGCTTTTCCTCATAATTGCGATTTTATGAGCTGACATCTAGTGATAAGCCAAGTGCTAGATGCTGATGGCTCATAGAATATGGGGTCTTAAAGAGTGACTGTTACACACTAATTCTTTCCTATCCTTGGACCTGTTTATTTCAGAAAGAGGATGATTATGCTTATGAGGCACTTGGGGGAGGGTGAATTAATGGAAGCAGCAAATGTGGGCACCCAAAAAACCCCAAGTCAGCTGATGAACACAGTTCCATGCAATGTACCCTTTTCCCATTGAATCTGCATCCAGTCATCTCTGCTCCACACCACCACCTTCACCTCTGGGAAGGAACACACACAGCAGGTGCCTGAAGGGCAGAGCTTGGCACTACACAGCAGAAGGTGAAGCAGCATATGCTTCACTGAGAAGACTGCAGGGAGTGTAATGCTAGTAAGAAAGCAATTAAAAGAGCTGAGCAAACAAATGATAAATAATGTAGTAGGAGTCGGTGTAATGAGCCTCCTTAGGAAAGCTGGCCCATAGGCCAGCCTCAGGTTCCCCGAACCTGAGCAGGAGAAAGCCAACTTCATACAACCACCCAGGCACAAAGTCACTTTGGAGGAGAAAGCAGCTGCTCACTCTGTTGCTCTTCGATCATACGCTGTTAAATTTAGGGGGCAAGGGGAAAACCCCAGTGGACTGAATGAGGCTGCTCTTTGTAAGTGAAAGCTTACTTATATAAATGTGTTTAAGAGATGCCTTTCAGTGAAATTGTTTGCTACATTTCTTGCAAAGAGCTAATGGGAAACATCCCCTTAGAGATGATGCAGTTAGGGATGCATTATAGATTTCATCTGTGGGTGCCTGAAACTCAGGTGACCAGCTACGGAGATTATCTGCTTATGGTTTGGCCCTGCCTTTCCTGTTGATGGGTACAAATGCTGAACTGTCAGGAGACCACCTGTTTCCTGATTGTTTTAATAGGCTTTGATAGACATCTAGTGCTTTGAATGCATTTGGGATTGTATTTCTTGCCAAAGAGTGTTGCATCTCTGAGGACTTGGGATTTTCTTGGTTTTCCTCTCCTGCCTGTCCTTATATTTGTAATTATCAAGTATTGCTATGTTCCCAAGGAATGTGAAGCCAATGGGAGAGGTTTGCTCCAACCTGGCAGGCCTGACAGGCCTTGGGCTTCTAGGAAGGGGTGGGAAACATCTCTGAGTATTGTAAGGGAGGCTTTGGGATGCCACAATGAGGTGAAACAGCAGCTTCTGTGTGATTCAGATAGTAAAAAGGATGGCACAAAACCAGCTCATTCCCAGGACACAGTCTTCCTGGATCATTTGTGCCAGCTTTGCAATTTTGAGAAGCTGCCCCATAGAATTGAACAGTCCCTTCTTCCCATGTTTCCCTAGTTAATTACTGCTTGGGGTTTTTTGTTTGTTTGTGGTGGGGTTTTTTGTTTGTTTTGGGTTTTTTCTCTCTCTTCTTCTCTTCTTCTCTTTTTCTTTTTTCTTTTTTTTTTTTTTTTTTTTTCTTAACACATTCAGCAGGTTTAAACTATCAGCTGGAGGGTGCATTGAGATCTCTTGTGCTATGTAGCCAAAAAATTCACAAATTAAGGGGGCCTTTCCTCTAGAATGGGCATTGCCATTTGACTCTTTCACAGTGCTGATACCTCCCCCAAGATACCTATATATCCTAACATAGAGTGATGATGTTAAGTGGGGTATGCAGTTTAGGCTGGGGTTTCTCTGTCTTACTCAACCCCCACTACATTCCCAATTTCCCTCTTGATCTCACTGAGGGGATGAAATCTGTTCCTGGGTGAACTCATCCCTCAGTGGAGGCAGCATCCCTTACGCTGTGGTCTTCTGTGACACTTCAGGGCTATCTGTAATGTGCACAACCTCAACTGATATGTCTTGAGGTGTCTGCTATTTGTTCCAGCACTTCCCTAGTGAAGGGAACATCTTTCAGTGGAGTGTCTTTCCCCTCCAATGGAGCAGAGACCCTGTAGTGTATGGTAAGAGGGGAATGGAGGAAGACAAAAGAGGACTCTGTTTTGGTGGGATAGGCAGTGCAAAGCAAGAAACCAGACAGAGGAGATGCTGTAAAACTGCAGCAGGACTGGTCTAGTGGTAGCACTGGTATCTACATTAACTGCATACAGGCACATGGCTGTTGTATCCAAATGTTGGCTGCTGCTTCTTGAGCTTCTTTGTGTCTTGCATGGGATGTTATTCATATAAGAATATGCTCAGACCTCACAGAGGGGCTGTGAAGCTTTTACCATGCTTATGTTCCTCCCGTAAGGACCATCGCAGGAAAACCCTGCTAGGTGCAACCTCAGTAGCAAACCCCATTACTGGATATGCTTTTCTCCTTGTGGTGTTCAGCACACACAGTTACAGAATCTTAGGGGTTGGAAGGGACCTCTGGAGATCATTTAGTCCAAATCCCCTGCCAGAGCAAGTTCTCCTGGGGTAAGTTGCATAGGATAGAATACAGGCAGGTTTCAAATGTCTCCAGAAAGGGAGACCCCACAACCTCTCTGGGCAGCCTATTCCAGTGCTTTGTTACCCTTACAGTCAAGTTTTATCTCATGTTTAGGTTGAACCTCCTGTGTTCCAGTTTGTAACCAATGGCCCTTGTTCTCTCACATCCCCAGCTGATGCTGATGAAATTCAGGGCCTCTGCTGCCATTTTCATTTCTTGCTCCAGGTTTGCCTTAGGTCCTAGATCTTCCCTTTCTCCTAACATCCTGCCATGCTGGACAGGAAGGTGGTTCTTCCTATGCTCTTTCTCAGGGCTTTAGCTTTCCTCTGGGCAACTTGCATAGGGCAGTTGGACTCTTTCAGCCTCCCTCATTCCTCCTGACACTCTCTTCTCTGTGAAACAGCCTGCAAGGGGCTATGAGCAGCAAGGAAGGACCAAGGATGGCACAGTGCCTCAGGTTCTCCATGTGGACCAGACTTTTCTCCTTTATCCCTGCTTCTCACAGTTGTATTGCCTGCTTTCTCCAGAGGTTTGTTGCTTTTGCACACTCCTCTCACACAGCACTGGGCAGCAGGGTGGCAAACTGGGACAGGGAAGGTGGTCACAGAAGGAGGGGAGGGAAAAATGAGAAAGGAGGGAAGAAATGGTGGGAACCTGAAGAGAAAGATCACTGCCTCTGACCTATTATGAATTCTGCTGGAAGGCAGACAGTAGGCTGGAAAGTGAGTGATAGTCAAACCAGAAAAAGAATTGTTCTGTGTCCCTGATGTATTTTATCCTCGACAAGGATTTAGTTTCTTTAACTATCAAACTAACTATTCCTCATATATATATTACATAAGCTGTGAAAGATAAAGCACACACAGCATCAATCATATCTCTTGTCAGAATCTCCTTACCTCTTCTTTTCTCATTTTTTTTAATTTTTACACCTTTAACTTTTAAATTCTACTTAGAACAAGAATATTGTTACAGGAAGCTAACGAAAATGTAATTGAAGGATCATTTGACCACTCCATAGTTCAGGAAAAAACTTGAAAGGTATTGTTTTGGACCTAGATACTGAAAAGAGTGTATGCTGTTCTTTTTCTACCCAATTTTATCAGTTGAGAGAACTCCTTCCATTTCAAACAGGTGTTCCTGGGATCTTCAGAAACCCAGCAAAGGGAAGTACCAGCTCTTCAGGGTTACAATAACTGCTAATTCCCCAAGAAACCTTCTTCACCTTTGAGCAGAGGGTTGAGGGTTTTTTTAATTTTTCATGCTCACAAACATATGAAATCTGCACCCACAGGCAGAGCAGAATCAAGCACTTAGGTTAAGAATGTTTACTCCAGGAAGACAACACTACTGTTGTTGTGTCTGACTTGACCTACCAGTTGGATTGAGTGGAGAAAGGGGAACTGTGGATGAACAGACATAGATGCTTTTAAAACACCTTGTCAATTCCACATATTCACAGATCTGTGTTTCTTCTGACCATACCAGCCTGATCCAACTTCCAGAGTGTTGCAGCATCTTGACATGGCCCTTGCCCTAGCCCTGACTCTCCCCTGGAGTACCCTGGTGAAAAAAATGGTCAGATTCCTCTTTATTACTGTTACCATTTTTCCGGTACACAGAATAGAGACAGAGGAAAAAGAAAAGGCAACAAGATTTGTGGTTAATCTTGTTATCTCTAAATGCATTTGCATTTGCTACCTAGTATGTGTGCCCATGAGAATGTACATAACACGGGGTGTGCCCCTGGTGTTGTCCTCTGAAAAACCCTTGAACCAGCTGCACTGTAATTGCAGATTATTTGAAATTAAATATGGCGCTTTTAATGTGGTGAGAAGGAGCAACCCAATTCAATTTTTGGATCTTAATTTCAGAGATGCTGAGTATCCCATGTACCATCTAAAATCAGCAAGACTGATGACACTCTGAGAACCAGGCAGGCCCTAATATTTTTTTTTCTGATTTCACCTTAAATTAACCAGACTTTTTTTTTTCTGTGCTTCTTAGCTCAGCCTTTCATTATATTTGATAGAGAGAAAGAATGGTTTTTTCCTCCCCTTGTATCTTGCACAATGGAGAACATAATACCTTTGCTTTGAAGTCTTTGCTGTTATCCTGCCTACAAAGTCAGGCCTCTCTTTTGGTTTCCAGTTTAATTAAATGCTTCTACATTGAACAAGAAAGCTGTCATGCAGAGCCTGAAATGGCCTCTTCCTTCTGTGATAGCATGCAGCTTCTGACCATTTCAGGAAAAGTTTGCCTTGCACCAGTGCATGCTGGATCCCATAGCATGCCTAGCTTGTCACAAGAGCAGTGAAACAGTAGGAAAGGCCTAAGGTCCTTTTCTGTCAGTCTTATGTGACTGACAGGCTACTACAGCAACTCTTTGGTTTCCTGTCTACAATAGGAAAACTATATGGCCATAACCAATCTTATCTGAGGGTGTTTTCTTTGGTCCAGTCTTGAGGAAAATAGTTGAGCATACTTGGGTTTCTGTGGACTAGGTGTTCTTTGAAATTGAGCTGGAGCTGTAGAAACTGAAGTCTTCTAAATAACAGGATGCTGAAGTGGTTTTCTTCATCCACTTTGTTTAGAGTGGCCATTTG
Organism: Phaethornis superciliosus; assembly: GCA_023637945.1. Lineage (NCBI taxonomy): Eukaryota > Metazoa > Chordata > Aves > Apodiformes > Trochilidae > Phaethornis > Phaethornis superciliosus. The sequence continues at coordinate 80,843,135 of JAJQWJ010000001.1, read as the reverse complement.
TGTCTCCAGTATTTCTCAGTGGAGTGCTTTCTGTGGCCACTAGCTGGACGGTGTCCAAGTGGCATAAAAAGGTTAATAACCTGGAAATGCACTGGATCTTCACCAGGCTGCTGGTAGAAGCTATCTTGTGTTTACTTCTAAAAGAAATATATGACTAGAAAATGTTGGGTTTGTCCCATTCTATCTTGCATTATGCATGTGGAGCAGTATAGGAAATCACCTAAGTTCCACTTCGCAGCCATTTGCTGGAGGATATCTGTTTGAATTATGCTTGTAATACCTACCTTGGAATTAATTTTACTCCTTGGAATAAATTTTAGTTTATCTACTAGGATTGCATATTCTTAATAACTTATATTGATTGCTGACCCTTACTTTTCACCTCATAGTTAAAAAGGGGCCTAATTAGCCCCATCCAGGGTTGGACCTTTAGTGGTCTATGTTATGATACAAAAGATGTCTTCCAGCCATTGATTTCATTAAATCACATGAAGATGAGTGTCATGTAATCCCTCTTAAAGAGCTTGTTGCAGCCTTTGAGGAATCCAACTTGGATCCAACAAGAGACAGCTCTTATGAATGCTCAGTCTGAATGAGCACTGAAAGAAAGGTTGAACATCACCAGAGCAATTACCTTTGCACCAAGAAACATGGCTAATTTAAAAGTTACTCTTTACAGCTTACTGTTGATAACTGTGTACTTGTTAGGATGCCAAGCCTGGCATAGACTAAATACTCTTACTCTTCTTATTTAGGGTAAACTGCCCTGTGCTTGCAATGGCATGTATGGCAGAAAATACAATCATCACTACTAGACCATCCAGTAAGGCTGTGATATTATGCCAGCTGAGTGCTGATGAGGACCCTGTTTCCACAATTTTCTCAGTTGCCATGAGATACTTTGCTTTGGAGGTAGAAAGAGAGCAGCCTGCCCATAATGTTTTATCCATTAGAAGCCCATGTGTGAAGGTCTTACTTTATTACACCAGCTTCTGTGCCTCCTAGACAGCAAGGCCATAGTGAGTTTTATTTTGCCAAAAGTTGCTTTGATTCATTAACAACAGATAACTAATTTCCATCAGCCATTGTAAAAAAAATTTCCATCAGTCATAACAGTGTCAGTCTCACATGTTTTGACATCATGGGTTATTCCTGCTTTCCTTTAAATTGCATTAGAATGTCTGTCAGTGCTCCTATATAGAAAACTCTGTTATGTGCAACTAGCAGGTATTTGATTCAGCAAACACTGCAGGTTTTTCAAGTGCCAGGCTTCTTTGGCTTAGGACATATCCTCAGATGTGCCCAGTCAATATCAAGCAGATTCTATTTAAGGATCAGCACCTTTGAAAGAATTACCTGCTTATTTTGAAGCATAACTGCATGCCAAATTCCTCTGAAAACCTGGCGTACAGTGCCCTTGACTTTGCCTTAGTCCACTTGGACATGATGTCCAAGGGGAGGGGTTTCTCCATATTCCATACCGTTATTTACCATATGCTCTTTGAACATCACTCTCACTTTGACAGTGCCCTAGAATTTCTCCTGTGTCTGTATGTCTCTACTGCAAGCCTCCATCAGGTCAATTTGCATTTGCTTTCTAAGTACCAAATAAAGGCCTTGAGTGCAAATGGAGGCCTTGCATCTTGTTATAAATTCTAAGGAACTTCTGGGCTCATCACTCTGTTCTCTTAGTATGTCTTTACCCTGGTTTTCCAGCCTTGTGGTGCATTTTCAACAGAACTCATGCCAGCTACTACAGTATAAAATCTGTGTAACAAAATGACTTCCTGTCACAGGAGGTGGACCCAAGATGATGACCTCTTCTACTCCTTCCCTGATGCATTTGTCATAATTCTTCGATGAATCCAGCTCTAGGAAGCTTGCCAGGCACTCACTGTGTAGCAAGTTATCCTATATGCACCATGACCTCTCTTTGGTGCTGATCCCAGCTGGCATGGAATAGCCAATTTCTATATTATTAAGCTTCTTAACTCCAAAACAGGTTGCTGCCTCCAAACTGACAACCAGGAATGGTCTGTGGACCCTGTGAGTTGTCACTCTGTGCCCAAGAATTGTTTAGGAGAATGCTACTTGAGCTAGTCCAAACCATTGCTCTAACAATTGAAAAACGCAGATTATGAGGTTCAAGTGCCTGAGAATGTTTCCTGAAGCTGCTATTTATTCAAATACATGAAGCCACGTTATTCACATACTGTTTGATGTTGCCCTTGTGGTTATAGGAGACTTTCAAGCAGAATGAGGTCTCTTTTATAATGATTTACCTTATTACTCATTAAGCATGGACACCACTTAATATATTACCCTCAAATTCTCCTCAACATCTTTAGCTGCTGTTTTCGTTGGCACAGCAATACCAACTGCTTTCTGAAAGGTCAGAGCTTTTTCAGACAACAGTATTATTTGGATGCTTTCCTTATGTAACTGATATACTAGCTGGTCCTTTTAATGAATACTTAAATTTACTCAAAGATCATAAACCTCGGTGAGCATCTTCAGTTTGGCTACATAATGACCAACATATTCAGTGGGATTTTGATCACAGTTATTAAATCAAAATATCTTCATGCTAATGAACAGCTTAGGAGTGAGAAACACTCCCATAGCATCACCACAATCTTAGGCAATGCAGTCATGTGCCTTTCACTTGTAATATAATCTACAATATAACAGAGTTTGTTCTAGTGCAATAACTTTCCCCTCTCCTCTTTGTTTTCATTACCTTCTGTCACATGGAACAGCATTGCCATAATGGTAGTTACTGAGAAGACTGTTAATGACAAACAAAAGATGAGGCAAAAAATCACATTTCCAAGCCATTGTCTAATGGCTTTGTAACACACATTTTCTCCAGGTCTGAGTCAAGAGGTAAAGGAAGAGTAAAATAGCCTTAATCACAGCAGGGCCTGTAGTTGGCAAAAGAACCCAATCTATTAATTAGCTGTCCCATAATTCTCCCGTAGAAGAGTACTGCTTTATTCTCCAACCTACACTATGCGGACTCAGTGAACCCAGGAAAAGTTATTAAGAAAAGCTTATTTCAGGAAGCTTAGGATCACTCTACTGGGGTCCACACCTCCATTGTGATACATGTAGAAAACTTCTAGGTTTGAAAAGGTTGAAAACCACTTTTTCATAATTGATAGCAATTACCCAGTAGACAAGCCCCACGGGCCCAATGGATATTGCCTCATCTCATCTTCCTGGGTCTGGAGCTAGAATTTATATTTAGGCCCATCATATTTTCAACAGTATTGGCCCAATTAGTCTAACGAAGAATTTTATTGTTTTGCTGTTGAATCAAAGGATTGGGATCTGGATTCTTTATTTTTTAATGGGGTAAGAAAGCTTGAAGGCTTTTTCTGATGGGATTTTTATAACCACCATGGAAATGAATGGTCAAGTGCCATGAAGCATTATGCTGATCATATGCTGTTTCCAAGGAAACTCAGGATGGCGTTTCTAGAAGCTCTTTGTGGAGAACAGCAAAGCTATAGCCTGCCTCCATTAGGAGGAAAGTTCCAGGTTAGGTTCATGATTAAGCAGAAGAACTGTATGCATCACCTAAAAGCAAAGGTAAATAACTAAATGGGGAAGATCACAGACTTATTGTTTTGGGCCAAGCTGTGAAGAGCAAGCAGATATTTATAGCCTAGGCTAGAAATAGTTAAGTTATCACCCTTGAATTTTCTGGAGGAGGAATTTGCTGAGTGATGCAGGTCACTTCTTCAGAAGAATGAAGATTCACAGGAGACTGCTGCCATCAGTACAGAGGCAGCTGGAGATGCTGCTTCTGCTAGCTGGGCACGGCCTCTGTGGAGGGTGGTACTCGGCAGGGCTGCTTGTGGATCCTGGCCAAGAGAATGAAAAGCTGATTTAGCTGTATATTTGACTGCGTGGGCTACTGAAGGACAGCATTTAGCATTGTTTAAGGGAAGGCTGGGAAAAGGTTAGGCAGGATGCTTTTTGCTGCTGATTTTTTTATTATTTGAATAACACAAACACACTTGCACACACGAAAGTACTGCTCTAAGCAAAAATGTAGCATTTTCTCAATTCCTTTCCCTTCCCCCACAAAATTAATGGCTTTCCCAGTAGCTTCAACCAGAAATCTTTCAATCTGTCCTACAACATATTGGAATAGCAACCGCAGTATAACTTCTCTTAGAATAGGCACTGCAAAATCAGTAAAAATGTTTTTTATATTGTACAGGAACAAGGAATAAACTGTAATAGTATAAGATAGGTTTAAACAGGCATTAACGTCTCAATAGAAAGATAGAGATGGTCCATGCATAATTTTCTATAAATAAAACTGGTTTAGAGGATAGTTGCCTGAAGGTCAGAGATACTGGTAGGATTTTTTTATTTTTTTTTAATACAGCAAGCTTCAGTCCAGAGGCCGTCTTGTAAAATGTGCTAATACTAGTCACTAAGCTTTCAGTGACCCAACAACACTGGTAGTAGCTGGTGGACAAAAGCAATAAAAACATATCTTCTTGGGAAATAATGCAGAAAAGCATTTCAAGACCTACTCCAGAGCTGACGGAAGAAGCAGGGGATGAGCACAGAATTCGGAAACTTCAAAAGCCAAAAAATGCTTATTGATGTAAAATTTCTTAGTTAACAAAAAAAGGCTTTTAGTACTTTTTAACTTTTATTTTTACAAAAATTTTCTCAGTGACCATTTTGCCAAAAGCAGTAGATAGAAGACGTTAAAGGGAAGATAAAAAATTAACAGATTTTTTCAAAGACCTTTCCTGTTTAAACAAAACAAAACAAAAAAAAACCTAGGCTGTGTTTTATTAAAAAACAAACAAACAAACAAACAAAAAGAAAAGCCTTTAGATACCCACCTATTTTGAGATCACAACTGGTACAGTAAAACTCATCCTTAAAAACCTGGCATAATGCTATTTACAGAACACAGGTGTCATATGCTGCTATGAGAAAAGTACATGTTCTTGAAAAAGCTGCTATGTTCTTATTGTGGGGCTTCTGGGTAGATTTAAGGTCCAGCTGTTCCTGAAATATTTTAGTGCTGCAGCACTACAAAAGCCTGTCTAGACCCCATTAATAAGATCTCTATCTGGAATCTTGAGTTGCAGGCTTTTTTTTTGCTGATGGAAAGATGCTTCCTGGTTTTAGCTTCTCACGTGCCAGCTAACAACCAACTGAGGATCCAAGTGTATCCCTGAGCTGCAAATGGAGGACACAAGAAACAGGGCATGTTTTATGCATGTCTGTCTCCACCTAGGAGCACAATATCCATCTAATTGGAGTCTCAGACAGTAAACTCTGGGCATATGCAATCTCTGTTTACTCCACTTCAGTTTGCTGAAACATTGAACTCTCAGGAAATGACTTACAATTTATCTCAAATTTATCTCCCTGCTCATGCATGTTTGTTTTGTTTCTTTAGACCTGTTTTACTGAGTATGTTTTTGAACTTTTTATGCTTGGAACAGATCCAACAATCATGTTAAATGGCCTCTCCCTCCCCGTAAAAGGGGATTAGTGCCAAAAAACACTCCTTGAGCCTTAAAACAAAATAAAACAAAAACCAACACAACAAACAACCACAACAAACAAACCATAAACACCGTGCTGAGAGCTTTTAGTCAGGGCTCATACTGCAGCTGGTTGCCAGCTTCTTGCATTCTGCTTCATCTTTTCTCTAAACTTTTATAGCCCCTAATTGTCTGTAAAGCATTGCATACCCCTATGGTGCTATATAAATGAAATAACAATGATGCACTTGAATTAATTTCGTGTGTTTGCATACAGTAGTCTTAAAATATCCTTCCCTCTTTATAAGACCCTCTCATATGAGGCTGCAGGTCCAATTGCCACAGATAATTCAGTGTTAGATTGAAGGTGTATATGAGGAATCCTGTTTTTTCCCTTATGAGCCCTTTGTGGGGAGAATGTTTTAGTTCATTAAAGACGTACATTAGGCAGTCACTTTATCTTCCCCTCTCTCATTCCTTCCTCCTTTTTACTTCTCAGTTTTATAGGTCTCCTTACAAAATCCCAAATCTTCTGGAGGTTTACAGATTCTTCTGGAGGTTTACAGATTTTCAGAAATATGTTTTGTTTTGTTTTTTTATGGGGAAAAACCTCTCTCCCCAAGACATGATATATATTTTTTGCACTCCTCAAGGGACTGCAGCACAGCATCTCTATCTGTCAACATCTGGGTAAGACACATATTTTTTCTGTTCACTATTGTTTGCCACAGTCAAGGCAAAAGTCAAACAAGCATATCAAACAAGTTGCAAGCTCCCAGACTGCAATTGATGCCAACCTCTGAATTCTTCCTCTTCTAGAGAATATCCTAGTCGCGGGAAAAGGATCTCTTATGTCCATAGAAGTGATTGCCAAGTGTGGCATCATTAGTCACGTGTCCATCAGAAAGAATGTGACGCAGAATGTCCCAGGGGATGGTAAGGATTGTTTGTTCCAAGAGCAAGCTCAAAGCTAACCAGCCCAGTGAAGACACAGAGTCCGTTCAGGTAAGTAGAGCAACTTTAGATGAAGGACACTAGGATGATTCAGCCAACAGCATTCCCTGATTTTCCTTTCTTTGCGGAGAGAGAAACAGGGCCAGGTGTAAGCTCAACAGCTGCAAGCAGGCCCAGTTGGAGGCATCCTTTCAGCAAATGTCTAGAGAAATCACCTTGCATCTTTCTAGCATCTTTGCCTCCCATACCAAGAAGTTAATAGCGTTTGTGCCCTAACACTTGGAATCTAGACCTGACAAAGTGCTTTCATTTGTCCTAGTAAGACACTGTAGCCTTCATGACTCTTGGGAATCCACCACAGATGGGTTTGCAAGAGAGCTCAGCAAGGTCCTGAGTGTGTTCCCTCTTTGCCCTTCCCTCTTCCCAGCAACATATTAATCTATAGCCCAAAGTTCATGCCAATTAATGCACAAGTGGCAGCATCCAGAAGTCAAGAGTGAAAACATGGATGAGCAGATGCTCTTGTATTGCTCATTCAATTGTTGGATCACTGGTACAAGGTCTTCATCCTCGTTTGGAGGGTTTGACTCATAAGGAGAGCAGGCATCCATAGTGTCCTTGCTGGCTTGCTACCAACACTCAGATAACATGGATTCTGCTGTTGGCTCTGGCAATAACCATGGACAATCTGTCCTATTTCCCTATACCTAGGTCTTGGGTTTGGCCAAATGTTTATTTCACCTTTAGTAAATCAGAGATTAAGCCGGACATGGGTCCTTGCTACCAGTAGATCATGGTAAAAGCTGAAAAAAAATGGGAGTGATCCTCTTAAACAAGTTGCTTATAGGTCCCTTATGGCACCTAATGATGATGGTGATAAATAGCTTAAAAGTGACTCCATCCATCTACAATGAATCAACACATCCCATGGTGTAGTATCACTGCTCACTGAGGTACTAGAGCTTGCTCCTGGCATCATTTCTGAATGAATCTAATCCTGTTCTTGCTATTTGATTTCACAGAGTTCAGATTAGAAAGGAGTCACCCATAAGCTAGAACCAGTCTGTCACCCAAAGTAAGTGAGACTGTCTTCCATGAGGGATCTAGCACCTTGGGAATGAAGGGTTGTTGGAACCATCAGCATGGAAATGCTGTGGGTGTGGGCATCATCTATCCTCAGCTGAGCTGTGGGAGCAGAGAAGTCAATCATTCAGCTTGGACAGTCAGATCAGCATGAGGAAATCCCAGTCCAAAGCCCTGTAGAGGTTACTGGAAAGATGGCAGGAAGGTATCAGCTTATAATCTCCAGAAAGCAACCAGAGAAAAGGAAATGTTAGAAACCTCTCTAAACTCAGAATCCCTTTGAAGCACATTAGAGACCCAGGATAAAGACTACCATAAGAAAGTTTTGTTGTTGATTCTTCAGATCCCTCTTGAGTTTTTTTATTGTGATTGTTTGTTTTCTTTTTTTTTTTTTTCTTTTCTATTTCCATTGTACAATTTTCCATCTCTGAGTTCTCCATTCAGCTGCCATTTGTCTGGGCAGCTGTCATCTAAATCTACTTCTTACCTGCCCCTGTCTTCATCAGCCTTACAGCTGAAGGTACAGATGGCCTCTTTTCCTTGCCCTCCTCAACAAGACTGTTTTCAGATAACACCCCTGCCAAATGTGAAGGACAATGCCACAGAGTAAGGGACTGATGTAGTGTTGCTTTTGCCAAGATACCTGTGAACACAGAAACAAATCACACCACTCAGTGAAGAGGGCAGAGGAAGGTTGACTGTACTTCTGAATAGCATTTTCTCTAGCATTAGAGGATCAGTGTCCCTTGACCTGTACCTGGTAGCACAGCAAACATGCAATAAGACACACATTAGTGCCTATTTTAGGACATAGCATTCCTCATACATTGAAGTTGGGGCTGCAAAGTCTGCGTATGCCACCTAGGCTCTGGAGGGCCAGGGAAACTTTATCAGGTTCATTTGTTCTTAGCATTTCCATTAGAATATTTATTATATTAATTACAGTCCTAGTCTGGATCTTCTTTTTGAAGAACAACACGAGGTTTCATTTGCAGAGGTGTACACTAACTGCATAAGCTATCCATGGAGCTACCCATGCTAGTCCAGGAGTTATCTGTGAAAGGTCGGACTTCTCAGTTCAGGCAGGCTTTGTTTGGCAAAAGAGGAGCATCTGGGAAGGAGCAAAAATGAACTCTAAATTTACAGTTCCTAATGCAACTTAGAGCACTCTTTTCTCTTTTTTAATTCAAGCTCATGTCAATTGATACTGAAGCAAGGTCCAGCACAATGCAATTTCCACATCTACTTTTGTGACAATAGCTTTATAAAGAGTGTAAAGAATGTCCGTATTATTAGGCCTGGGAAACTATCATCCTGGGAGCAGGAAAGATTCACAAGTTAAACTGAAGCTATGCCTGCACTGCTATTAACCTGGTGTTGAGACAAAAGACCACACATCACTTTTGCATCTTGTCCCTGTGGCTGCCATTCAAAGAGCCAACTGGATGCCTGCATAAACATGGTTGTTGACCCAGTGATTCACCAAGTGTGTTCAGTCAAACAGAGTGCTGGGGACTCTGAAATATGTGCCTGGTCAACACCTGAGCTTGCATTTATAAGCTTACAGTCTGCACCATAGAGAAGTTTGACCTTGGGGTAGCTTCAGTCTATCTAAACAAAGCCTAAGAGTATTGGATAAATTTAGTAGCTAACTACAAACATCTCTGCAATGACCTTCTTATAATTGTGACCACTGACAGTTTTACGGCAACCATAGACACATTCTGCCCTTAGTAGCAAATCTATTCTCTTTAAATTGAAGGATGGTCCTTTTAGCTTTTTTGTATTCCAAGTGTCAAAGAAGTACAAGAAACTTGCTTTCCATGCAGCCTCAAAATATGCCATGTTTTCATTCATTGATTTCTCAAGTGAAGCCATTGTGAGGTAGAATCATGCACAGCCAGATCTGGAGTCAATGTTTAGCTTGCATGTGCCCCAGGATCCACTGGGGATGTGATGCAGTCTTGGTTTTACAAGACACTTGCAAGTCATAAGCTCTCCAGGCCACATATTATCATGAGATTTTGCACTGAGAGGGAAAAGCTGTACAGATTAAATGCACGTTTATGTACTTCCAATTCCTTACCATGAACATTTTCATGGTTTTTCAGAATTCTCTCATTACTGTGCTCTATTTTCCCCATTTTAGCCAATGAGAAAATAAAGCTTGGTTGGTCCAAGCTCTCTTAATTTCTAAACTGACTCAGGACATTTGTGACAGTGAAAGGACTTGGTACCTACTTTCCAGAATATGTAGGACCTCATGGGATTACCACATCAGATGCAATACTGTTTTGAATGTTTGGGCTCAGCAATGTTGTGGTAAAATCAAGTTTACCAAGACAGTGGAAGTTGCATTTACTGTTGGATTCCCTTCCCATCTAAGGTGCTGACCTCTGAGTTTACCTACAATGGAAACATTTGCTAGTCTAATGAGTTCATATTGGTTTTTGGCTGTGCTGTTGCTTGGAAAACCTGCAGCACGGATATTTTTCTTTTGGAAATGAAGTGCTTCTACTGGTGGAGGACACGGCTTGGAAAATAAATAAACACTCTGGGACAAGCACATCCTAAGGAAATACATGTAGAGCTCTCTGTGGATAAAAAAAAGGTGATCTTAGGGAAGACTGTTGAACCTTCCTGTGCCTCAGGTTCCCCATTTGTAAAATAATAATGCAGTGAGCTCTTGTTATACAGGTAGACAGAACCGTATAAAAACTGGTTCATTCTGTCATTGTGGAAGATGCCACTTGTGCATTATTGGCCTGGCTTTGGGCAATATGTTAATCTGTTCCTTGGGAGAGAGGACGACAAAGAGAAACGCTGGTGTGGTGGAAAGTGGTGTTGCAGAGAATACCCCAGTATCCATATTTTCTGACTGAGGAAGCAGGCCTCTGGAGTCCGTATCTTGCCAAAGAAACAGAAAAGGTTTGTGTTTAATATGTTTTTTCTCCTTCTTCCTTGTTCACCTCTCCTACTGTTGACACATTGCCTGTGATTCCATAACATAAATAAGATTTGTGAGCTCTTTGGGGAAATGGACTGTCTCTTCTATACTTGTGCAGCTTGTACAAGGGTATAAATAATAATAGTCATTAATGCTAATAATGTGGGGTTTAACCTCATGATCATCCTCTGTCTGATAAAATAGCTGCAGGAGAGAAATCCTGCCTTGAAAAAGAAGCTACTGGCAGAAACTGTTAATATTACAAAAGCTAGCAGAAGTCAGGTAGTGCCAAACTTAAAGCCATCTCCTTGTGTTTTTCATTAAGTGAGAGTCTGTGGTCACATCACAGTCATTTTTTAAATGTAGCATGAACTGGAGTAAGTGGATTGCAGCCTCTTCCCTGGTCAGTGTGCTGTATATCTTTCTTAGCACCTGGTGTCACTGGCTTGAAATAATTTCTGGCCAACTTTGTGTAGTGCCTCTAGCACAACAGGCTTTGGTCTCAGTGAGGGCTCTAAAGGGGACCTGGATCAGAGGCCACTGAGTTTGGTGAGGGTCTTTCAATTGATTTTATTGGGCTTGAGAACAGGTCTTCAGTGATGCACAGAATTGTGTGGAGCTCTGCCTACACAAAGATTATTCTCTGCACAGTATTGAAGCCCAAGTGTTTTCGTGTCATGAAAGCCAAGTAGAATTTTCCAGGACCTGGGATTTGGCCAAATGAAGACCAGCTGAACGCAACCATGTTTGTATGTTTTCTGCTTTTCTGGGTAATATTGTCCTCACTACCATAGGCTTAACATGCTTTCCAGGCTGTAGTGATACTGTTGCTAGAGTGGGCTAAAGACATAACTGAGGAGAGATTTGTAGGAGAAAGTACTATCAGTTATTAGATACCATATAATTAAAAGTCTGGATACACTTTTGGGCATGCAAGCCCACATGCCTGAAAACCTGTTTGTTTGTTTTTTTTTCTTCTCGCAGCTATTTTCTTTACTTTAATAAAAGATCTTGCCTCTTCCTACAAATCTTGCCTCACATTATTTGTCTTTCAACTCTCTTACCACAGTAATTTCTGCACTGGAACTGTTAAAAAAATTGTTTCTTCCACTAATCATAAAGCACTCCCTCAGTCCCAAGTATCTTAAACAGCCAAACCCTTTCTTGCTCAAGCTTTCAAAAATAAAAACAAAAACATAAAAGTCTATCCTTGAGTAAGAGACTAGGTCTGAAAAACATCATCCTGGGAGTTCACAATTTCAGAATGTTGTGAACCACTGCAAGGGGAGTCTTTCAATGGGAGTGCTCACACAGCCTGAGCTCCGGCTGCCTTCCAGGCACAAAAAATGGACTCCTAGGCACAAAAAATACCTGCAGAGAGCCTGATGATTTTCTGACATTTTGTACAGGAAACATCAGGCTGTCTACATACGTGGTGGTCAGCTCTCATTGCAGAGGGTGAGACCAATGTCATTTGCCACTTATATTTCATTTAGGTGCTAAGTACAGACTTGACAGGCATTTGTTTGGGACTTTTTCATGTCTGGCAGATGAGCTGGAATTCAGACAGTCAGAAACATCAGGCAAATGGCTGCGTTTCCCTTTCCTGCTTTGGCCAAAGAACAAAGGATACACACAGGGGAGCGTATGGTACTCCTGTCTCTGAAGTCAACCTACAATATATCTAGCAAAGCCAACAAGCCTTAGCCTAAAGGTGGAAGTACCACCTGGGGAGCACAAGGCTTGACTGGTTGTGGCCATGGGTCAGGAAGCGGGGCTGCAGCAGGCAGCAACTCCTCCCCGGTGTCTGTGGAGGGTTAATGGAGGGAAGCACAAGGTCCTCAGCTGTGACTAAAGAGCTGAAAAGCAACAGCTGGGATAAAAAGCTGCTTCTTGGCAGAGCAAGGTATGTGTCAGGGGAGCTGGGTGCTACTTCAATAGGAAATGTCTTTTGTAGAGTGCTGACTGGTGGAACAAATCTGGAAACCCATGAGGGGGTGAGGAAGGTCTGTTCTGCCACACTCTGGTAGACATTTAAAGACCAGGGATGCTGCAAAAGCACCATCTTAGAAGGCCCTCTGTAGCACTGAGGAGCTGCTTGTGCCTCAGCAGCGGCCAATTGATGCTAGATGTGGCAAGCATTTTGCCATGCAAAGATCTCTTCCTCTGGATTGTGAATTCCCTGCAGTTCATATGAACAGATCAGAATACTTTTTCCCAGCTTGACAGAGCTGACTTTTTCCACAGAAAACATGACAACTCAAAAAATTATCTGCCAAAGTTTTTCATTTTTTGAGTGTTAGCCAATTTTCTTTTTTGTGTTGTTGTTCACACTCTCAGTTTAAAAAAAAAATCTTGCAAATATTCAAAGAGTGGAGGCCTTTTGTGCAGAACTTCTTGTGTGTGTTTCCCCAGTGCCTGGGTTCTGCACAGTGCTGTTCTCAGCATGACCTGGGTGATGCTTCCCTTGGAAAAAGACTTGGCATCATGCATTCAGCATGGTAGATATGCTGACAGCATCATCTGTTCCATATATTTAATTCTAATTATGTGACAATGTCAGTGTGGCAAATGCTTTTGTGAGATACCCCTTACATGTCCCTACTTTTAGAGGATGTGGACCTGCTATGGCTAATGCTAGAGAAATTGTCAGTGTTGATGAACCAGTTCATGCAACACATTTGTCTCCACGGGTTCGTGGTTCAGTCCCCACTGTGTCATCACACAGTTGCTGAAACTAAATGAGGACTCTTTCCATCTCTTCCCTCCTTCCATTGCTCCCTGAGTGTTGCTGCTACCTCATTAGCTGGCTATTTCCGTGCATTTTTAACTTACAGAATTGCTATATAGCCACATGATACCTTCCTCAGTTGCTGGCCTGGCATTTATTCATTCAAAAAAGCTACTTTCATCTTGGAGTCTTGTAGAAACCAGGGTGGAAAAATCTTTCCCTTGAAGAAACCTCAAAAGACACTCCAGAGTCTTTGATGGGTTTCATAGCAATATTGTAAAGAGGAAGAGAGATGGAATGATATGGGGGCCAGTAGGAGGCAAAAAGAAGATGAGAAAAAAGGGGGGAATATAGTAGAGGAGTATGAAGAAGCAGAAAGGAAAGGGCAGGTGGGAAGTGTGGTTTGAGCAGCGTTGGCTTTTCTTGAGTACCAAGGGGAAGGCAAATGAGTAGCATGAACACTGTTTTCTCCGTCTACATAAAGGAGCCTAATCTGGTGTCAGATTATTTAACATGGTCTTGATGCACTGAGCATCCCTTCTATGAATCTCACATTTATGGGCTTTTTATAGTCCTTGACCTTGGATTGTGGTGGGTTTCATAGAACCACATGATGTATGAGTGTTTCTTGCTGAGAGAACATCTCCTTTCCCTCTCTATCCCAAGATCACACGCAGCACATGGCACAACACTCCTTCAAATCATACGAAAATGTGCTGTTCATCATAGATACACTAGTCCCAGAGACATGCCATGAAACCCACAGATACAACACTCAATAAAACAAGTAGCAAAACACATGTCAGAGACAGACACATAGAACAGGACACGAAAACATCTAGGGAAAAAACACTCCTGGGTAATGTATGGTTCTTATCTTCTGCTTTACGAGGCTCTGCCAGCTTTACATTTCAGGACCACTCATTCTCTTATGTAAACCCCACAAAATTTGCATGGCAAACTGTATTTTCAATACTACTTCTATTCAAGTAAGAAAAAAAAAAACAAACCGCTAAGCCTTTTGCTAATGCAACATGACATTTGCACAGTTAAATAACAGTAATTTTTAAAAAATCTATAATGGGAAAGTTAAAAGTTCCTCCATCAACTTTAACATGCCTGCTTGAGAAGCATTTTATGGTATGTTCAGTATAAAAACTTGGAATAAAAAATATTCTGTGTGTGCTGCACAGTGAAGTCAATATTGATATTGTGTGAAGTGACTAAAGCTAAGATGAAATAGAAATGAAAGTGTGAGTGCTTAAACAGTTAATAGCACAAAGCACATTTATTTATTAAAAAATGGACAAGCATCTATGCACAGTGCATCTAAATGCATCCACTTAGCCTTAATGAAATACTTTTACTATGCATTAAAGGTAGCCAGCTTTCAATCATTCAGAGCTCTGCCAGAATCCAACCTTGTTTTTTTGGGGGGGGGGGTTTGTTGGTGTGTTTTTTTTTGTTTTTTTTAACAGAATTGCGGATGTACTCTTCAATAACTAATATTTCTATAGTTCATTTGGCTTTTGAATTCTGGGGTAAGTGGAAGAAATGTAGTAATTTAAAAATAAAGGACTGAAGAACGAGAATTATTGTATGCTTTGGGGTTTAGTTAGTTGATTTTGGTTTGGGTTGGGTTGGGGTTTTTTTTAGTGTTTAGGGAGAGTTAGGTGTAATTCTTGCCTCTTCTTTTACTGTTCCAATAGGTAGGTAGCTGAGGGATTTGGCCACATGAAAAGTGGACTCACCTTTGGCTGAAGACCAATCTCAGAATTTTAGCCCACAGAATTTGATACTCCTGCTCATATTTAGTAGACAAATGTCCTGAGTAACCCTGTTGGTATGACTCAGCATGAGCAAGGGAGCCAAAATCCAGCCCTGAATGTTTTTGAAGGTTAGGAGTATGTCAAATAGGTTGTAAGAAATAGTTATTTCTCTCTGACATCCTGCTGGCTTCTCCAGAGAAGCATAACATACTGATACCTGAGAGGGCTTCTTCCTTTGCATCTGTTTTCCAGACTTGTAACTACCACTGCCCACTCTAGATGGGAATGATACTGGGTTCAGCATTATTTCACAGTAGGTTTACCTCTATGCAATTTAAGGAGCAGAGATCCAATTATGATATTATTATTGTTGTTGGGGTTTTTTGTTTTTATTATTGTTGTTGTTATTAGTTTTTCTTCAATACAATTTCTATTACATAAATGCTCAAAGACTCCAAGGAGGACTGGACCACACAGGTCCCAGGATATTTATATCCAAAGTATGAGCCAGCCATGCAGTTGAGAGCTGTAGATAAGGTTGTGAGCAGGAGTCTGTAGATAAATTAGATTTTAAATGGCTGCACAATGATCTGATCAAAGTAGTGAGGTTGTAGGGCCCTATAAGTGAGAGGAGAGGTTATGCACATGACCATGGGTAGCTGAGATATTAGGATAGATCTTTGATAGCAGATGAGCTTTGGGGCCATGTATGAAACTGAGGAGAAGATTTGTGAAAGAGTACAAATGGAAATAATGCTCTATAGTGTATGAGATGTTGGGCACTGAGGTAATGGATGATGAAGGTGTAGGACAAATGAAAGGAGGGATGCCAAGTATTTGGGCAATCATAAGAGGAAGAAATGTATTGAGCTGATGATTAAGGGGCTGGCCTTGATGGTCCCGGCACCTGTGCTAGACCTTGGTGAGGATTCCTGCAACAAAAATCAAAACTTGTCCCTCACTGCAAGCCTACAAACTGATTATAACCAGCTGATTTTGGCACACTAACTTCCAAATCTTGAATGGTAAGCTTATTTTTGCCTGTGCTCTCTTTCAGACCATGTTCTGTTGGTAACATTTACCCATTTAAAAGAGAAATGATGAAAAAGCAGCATGCTCCTCCAGTTCACTGGAGTCAGTTGACTTTAACCCACTCTAATATTTTTAGTTTGGTTTCCCTGGGAAATGAAGCCTAGCTGATAGTACATGTGTATCTGTCCATCTGTTCTTCCTCCCAATAATTTTTCAGTGCAACCAATTTCAACCACATTTAAAAGAGGGTGGAAAAGAGGCTGAGAAGTAGCTTGTCCCTGGATGCCTCTTAAAATATGGTGATGAGATAATGCCCCACTCCCTCCATAAGGGAAAAGACATGAAAAATGCAGGTGGTATCTGGCAGCAGCCAGCCAGGCTAAATGGTGATTGCATTTTGTGTTGCATTGTAGTGTGCATTTCAGTCAATGAGGAAACAAGGACATGTTTATGGGCTAGCCACAGCATAGTATTCCTTCTTCCTACAGGGGATATGATGGGATCTGGTTTTCATTACAGTGGGAAGAGGGAAGATTTTGGAGACAGCAGACAAGAACCTATGGGAAGGCAGGCTTGGTGCATTCTGCTCACAGAACAGCTTGCTGTACAGGAGTCTATTAAGGAATACTTCTGGAGTGGCATCATTAGTGATGAGAATCCTATGTACTTTTTCTACATGTGCATGCTCATCTCAACATCCTGCATCTGAGATGGGTAAATTGGAGATTGGTATCCTTTAGAGGTGGCATCCTCATGGGCTGCCATAGTGAACACAGTAAAATGTGCAATATGGCCTGAAGATGGGCTACTGGGTTGGGTGGGCAGCCCATTTGGGCTGCCACACTGCATTGCAGGGACAAAAGTTGCACCGTCACACTGCCTCCATGTCCCCCAGTTGTGAAAGGAGACCCTTTTGTGAAATGCCTAGGGAGTGACTGATGAAAAGTGCTGTGTGAATATTAAGTAGTACTTCATTATTGCTCTTCCTCTCACCAGGGGCAATGATTTTAGGGAGCAGTAGAGCTACAGGAGCTAATTACTTGGGAAAAAAAAAAAAGTTTGTGCTATGTATGGTAGAAGAGCCTGTATTTGAAAAGAGAGAGGTTTGGGAGAATCTTTCTGTGAGCAAACAGTGGCTTTGCAAGCTGGATTTCATACCCAGAAGGATTCCTTCTGGTTCCTCTGAAACTTCGTGAAGTCACAGGAGATCCAGCAAAGATTTCTGCAGCCCTATGCTTGCTATTTTTTCCAGAGCCCCTGGCAGGTCTGTAATTACAATCAGTGTGTCTGAGTCTCCCTCTGGCCCCTGTGTACTGCCCAGCAGTGACACCAGCATCAGAGAGACCTTTGCTTCAGAATTTGTCAAGCAGAACTCTGCTGAGAAATCAAACCTGCCCTGCTGTGTTTCTTGTGGTGGCAACGAGGGATATTCCTTCTCTGAATAACTTCCCCATGTCAGCCGGAGCCTTAGGGACTTCAGAGCCCAGCATGGCTATAGACCTGTGATCCAAGAGATACATTTGCAGAGGAATGAAAGAACCATATTTCTATAGCATAACATATATATTTTATATATATATATATATAAAAATAAAATAAATGGAGCTGGCTTGCAACACTAGGTGGCAGAGGTGGGATCTTTTCTGCTCTGAGCGCTGTCCTATAAGGCATTGCTTGTTTAAGTACAGTCGCATTTAGTTGGAGCTGCAGGAGAGAGACAGAGAGATTCTCTGTGTTTACAGCCAGCGGAGGCTACGGCGAGCATCTAACCTGCCCCCCTTCCTTTCTCCACCACTTGGAGGGGAGAGTGTGAGGTTATTTGGGAATCTGGGCGCCGTGGGTCAGCTTTTGCTGCGACTGGATTGTCAGAGCTGGTAAAGCAGAGCCCAGGGGAACTGAAGGGAGGACACGAATCCCATTTTATTTGAGAGGAGAGAAGAGAGAGAGAGAGGGGAAAAAAAAAAAAAAAAAGAAAAAAAGAAAAAAGAAGAAGAAAAAAAAGATAAATTGAGAGAGAAACGAAGAAACGGAGAAAAAGGCAGAGGAAGCAGAGCGAGTGAGAGTGAAGCATGAGGACCTACTGGCTGCACAGTATCTGGGTGCTGGGATTCTTCCTGTCCCTCTTCTCCTTGCAAGGTATGTGATGAGTTCTTTCTTGCAACCTCGTCAAGCCCCTCTGCTTGAATTTGAGGCTGAGGGACTGAGGATGGCCTGAAACATGGAGCTGGAGGCTGAAGCTTCCTTCCCCCCTACTGCCCCCCCCCCCCCCTTCCCCCTCCAAACCTTCCCCCCTCAGGAAATAAACCAAGGAGAGATAGCTGCTGGTGAATCCTATGGTTAGAGGGCACTGCATGTGATTGACTTGGCTGCTGTATTTATGCTTTTGCAGGGGGGGAGCTGGGGGGGTGGGGGTGGGGGGGGAGGCACAGTAAAATTTGCAAAGGAAAAGAGGGGTGGGTGAAGGTGGGTATCCCCTCCATCCACAGCCACTGTTTCTCAGCACTTTGGGTCACAAGTACTGATGCTTCTGAATTCTTCACCTTCCCCAGAAGAGCAGTGTTAAGTTTCTTTTGGGTTTTATGGTTTGGTTTTTGTGGTTTTCTTCTGTTTT
The DNA here is from genome assembly GCA_023637945.1 of Phaethornis superciliosus. Taxonomy (NCBI): domain Eukaryota; kingdom Metazoa; phylum Chordata; class Aves; order Apodiformes; family Trochilidae; genus Phaethornis; species Phaethornis superciliosus. The sequence goes on along the minus strand of JAJQWJ010000001.1, from coordinate 80,824,480 downwards.
ATTTTTATTTTGGTTTTGCCTGGAGAGGAGGAGATGAGAGGAACCTCTGTGACTCTGGTCTGCCTGCAAAAACATTATGTCCTTCCCCTCTACCAAGGAAAAAAAAAAGAGAGTGATGGAGGAAAGACAGGAGAAGAAAATTTGTTGTGTATGGGGTTTTGTTCAGTGGAGAATTGCCAGCTGGGTTTCTTGCTTTAAGAGCCAAGTGTGAGTATGGAATTTAGTTTGAAGTGATGACAGGCATGCTAGCTGGTTTTGAGATGCTTTCTGTAAACAGGAGTTAAGGGTTAATGCATCCCGTGCTGTATGTATAAATACATATCACACACGCACATATACTCATAGACCTCCAAATCACAGCTTGTACATGATCCACACTCACTTATACCCACCAGTGGTCCTTGACACACACACATGCACATACACACACTCATGAATATATCAGGAAGATGAATAAACTCACTCTGGCACGTAGAGTTTGAGCTTCTTAGCACATGCAATTCCTGGAGTGCCAGTCTGCCTCTCTCGCTCTCACATTCTCTCTTCTCTCCCCCTCACCTCCTTCAAGCTTTTTCTCATGCTCTTTCCCCATCCTGCACAACAGTGTTCACGCTTGCTTGCATGTAAAAATCCTATTCTGCTGCACCAGCCTTGTAAGCCCATGTGCATGCACACATGCACATGCATGCAGTGAATATATAAAGAACATACATATACTCTCTGTGGCCTACTCTGTGCCTCACAATCTTACATTCACAGTGGGCTGCACCCTTACAGGGTATCTCGCTCTGTCTTCACCACACACACAGTGCTTTTTCTCTCACTCTTGTGCACACCAGTGCACAAGTGCCTTGCACGGAGATTTGCCCTGTCACAGCATCCTCACTTCCCCTTTGCTTCTACTTTTACACTCAGCCTTGCATGCACTGGTCTCTTCTATTTTGTGTCTACTAAGCAAATTCCTGTACAGGCATGCTCGCTGTCACACACATGCTTTCTGTTGCAGCCTCACACTTACCTATCATTACTGCATGCACTCGCTGCAAAATCCCTTGGGTTTTGCCACCTTCTTGCATTTACCAAGTGCTTCTTTTCATGCAGTCTCACCTCTGTATTTGGGCTGTGTACACATGCTTTTCACTTTCACATATTTTCTCTCAAACTTGCATTTGCATTTGATGAACTCTGGATTGTGATTCCAGCACCAGCACCTTCCAGCTGACGTCATCGCTGTTTCTGAGGGCTGTTTCTGACAGGATAATTTTTTCTAGCGCATAGGATGTACATGGAGTGAGAGGAGGACCTGTACTTGTGTAACATAAGCAGCTACTACCAGCAATGAAGTTGAGTAGCTTGATGTGAACTTCCCTTTGCTCTGGAGGAGTAGGCACAGACCTGTCAAGGATGATGAACGTTGTCAAATCACATTGCCTCTCTCTCTGATGCATGATTCCTAGCCTGTAGTAAATGGTGCTTGTTCCATGCACTATTTCCAAGTCCCAAGCTTTCCCCAACTTGCACAAGAGCATCCTGGTGCTAGCACAAGCAGGAGGTGTTTTAGTCCTTTCTTATAGCTGTAGTTTATGCCAGGCTTTTATAGGCTTTTACCTTCTGATCTGGTGCATTACTACTGCCACAGTGCCACATCTATTCTGATTTTGAAGGCATCAGGGAAGATCTTTTGAGGGCTTTCTTATCAGGTGCCTTCTGAGAAGGCAGAGGTAACACAGTTGCCCTGCCTGGATTTTGGCAAGGGATGGGGGGTGGTTTGCAAACCTGGAGCTGCTTTTTCTTCTTCTTCGAAACTTCAGACATGCTATAAACCAGACACAACCTACTGCTAGATATAGTTTCATAATAAGCAGCAGTTTCCTTTCTCTGGTCAGGAGGGTGAGAGGATGGAGAAGCAGGACTATTTGGGTTGCTTGGGAGGAGCAAGGCACCTAAAAAAAAACAAACAAAAAACCCCAAACAAACAAACAAGCAAAACCAACAAAAAAAGCAAACACAAACCCAAATCAAACCAAAAAAAAAACCACCTCCAAAAACCTGGAATGCCGCTTCTTTCGAACTCATTGTTATTCACTGAAAGGTGTGGTAACAAGCTCGGGGCACTTCTGTCACCCTGCTGAGTGCAGCTCAGAGGAGCTCTCACCCTGGGAAGCTGCAGCAGTGGCTCTGAGAGGCAGGGACCCCGGTGGCACCGCTTCCCAGCACTGACTTTCTGAGCTCCAGAGCACAGCCGGCTGAGCCTGCACCTCTGCAAGTTACCCAAAACTTGTCCGTGCCTTCTCTCCCCCTTTTCCTCACTGTCCACTTGGGGGTGTACCGTCGAATGCCAAAGCGGCTCCTTGTCTTTTTCTCTTCACCCAAAGCCACCCAATGTGGGGGCGAAGCGGAGCGCTGCTGGCGCCTGAGGGGCACAGCGCAGCTGAGGCTGCAAAGAAGGCAGAGGGGGTGCAGGGGAGGAAGGGCGGCTGAGGCTGGCAGGAGACCTACAGACTCTGCAGAAGCAAGTGGCCAACACAGGCTGCCTCCTCCAGCATCTTTGCCAGGGGATGTTGTGATGGGTTTTGGGTCGCCACCTGCCTGGGGGGGTCTTTGGCATACAGACAGGCTTTGCTCCTTCTTCTCTCCTAGGATAAGAGGCACTGAGTCCTGCACAGAGGATTTTTTCTCTTTCTTTTTCTCGTTCTTTTTTTTTTTTTTTTTTTTTTTTTTTTTTTTTTTTTTTTTCCCCCCTCCTAGTCACTGTGTTTCTTTGTAGCTCAGGATTAACAAGACAAGAGGGCATGGACTTAAGTTGTGCCAGGGGAAGTTTAGGTTGGATATTAGAAAGAATTTCTTTTCGGAGAGGGTGATCAGACATTGGAATGGGCTGCCCAGGGAAGTAGTGGATTCTCCATCCCTGGAGATATTTAAAAAGAGACTGGATGTGGCACTCAGTGCCATGGTCTGGGAACCACAGCGGTAGTGGTCAAGGATTGGACTTGATGATCTCTGAGGTCCCTTCCAACCCAGCTGATTCTATGATTCTCTGATTTTATGATTCTTGCATTTCCCTGCTGCTGCATTTCCAGCTTTCATTCAGAGGCAGGTGGCTCAGAGGTGGGACACTTGTTCCTCTAGCATGGTGCATCAGGCCTTCCTGCCCTGTGGGGGGGATGGAGGAAGAGAAGGAATAAATGTACCCACACACCCCAGCAGTGCTGAAGTGGCACGTTGCAGCTTTTCCCTGGAATGGATTGATCTCAGTGTTGTTGTGCCTCATAGCTTCTGATAAAGATCAGATTCTTGAATCAGACTCAGAAGCTGGATTTTTCTTTTCCTCTGTTCCCAAGTCAAAAATATGCTGTGTGGGGATGGGGAGGAAAGCAAATTGTTTGGGTCTATCAAAAATTACATTTTAATAATTCAGAAGAATTTGGTGTAGATGTCTTTGCTTCTACCTACTATTACTCTAGCTTAGCTGTCAATGTGAAAAGTAATTTTGATTTCCCCCCCTAGGATTTTATTTTTAAAATGAATGCCTTGACAAATTATACATTTTCTCCAGCCCTGCTTTATACTGAAAAATCTTCTAAACAAACTCTTTCCCTTGAAAAGTAACAGCTGTTTCACATCAGCAATTTGCTAAAAATTCCCAGCTTGTTTCAATGAACCTCCCCTACAGCCCTGTCTCATTGGTTAACTATAGGAGATTTTGTGCTTAAATAATAATAATAATAAATTAGGATACTGCCAGAGCTCATTTTGTGAAGTAGGAGCTCTAGGAAAAGCTATGCAGAACTGGCCTCCATAGTTTTGGCAGCATTTATTTATAATGCCTTTTTTTAGCTGCTCAAGGCTGTTAAAAAATGGGGAATAAGTCTGATGAAAAGAATCACAGAAAGCAGTTGGGTGAGTTGAAAGCTTTAGATTGGTACACAGTACAAATGTTATCTGTAAAGTCTTGTGTTTTATAATGTTAGTGGGCAAGGCGGGTGTGAAAAATGATGTGTTTGTTAATGTGTGAGGTTGGTAGAATCTTTATGGATGTAAGCCAGTCCCAATGTGTTTCTGTGTTGATAATGTGTAATGGATGGGGAGAACAGAGGAAGGAGTGGGAATGTATGTGTGTGCAAGTGATGGTACTGTGGTGTACGGGTAGCAGCGTTGGGTGATTGTGATGCAGCTGGATAACACTTAGATATCACTGACTGGAGAAAAAAAAAAGACTTTTCCTGCTCTCCTGAATGTACTTTTCTCTCTATCTGTTTTCAACACTCTCTATTGAGTAAGGCAGGGGAAGCTCTTACAGGCTGGACTGTATTGATGAGGTAACGACTGGCACAGCTTTGCATTGCCTAAAATGATGAAGAGGTTCAATAGCTAAAAATGCTTTTCTTGTGGACATAAGATGGGGCAGTGTCAGAGAAGGCTTTTTCTCTGCAAACAGGGAGTGTTAAAAAGGTCCCGAGTGTTTCTTCTAGTTTTATTCCTGTACTTGCAGAGCATTGGAGTCAATAATTGCCACAACGGTAAAGGACCCATTTCCCCTAGCTCTTACAAATCTTAGCACTGAGCTACTCTCTCAGAGTGCTTTATTAGGGTAAGTAGAAATTTATGTCCTTGTTTAGACTTGGAGATCTCTTTTCGCATAACAATTTTACTAGTCTTGAAGCAAATATCCTAGTCCCAATGTTTGCAGTAGATTGTTTTCAGTCTGTCAGCACCCCCCAGATATGCTGGTGGTCTGAGGCAGAGATGAATTTTTTAAGAATTATTCTATCTACCTCCCTTTTGACCTGCAAGTAAAAGGCTCCTAGTGCAGGTGAGGAATATGGCTGCTGCCATACTAAAATGATGGGAGAGACAATGCTTTATAAATTGACATCGCATCCTTACTGTGCACTTGCTGTTCTTCCTTAAACCTTTGGATACACCAAGACCATTCATTGCCTTGCTGGTGGGGACTGTCCCCTCCCCTCAACAGATTTACCCTCTGCAAGAGTGTTCATCCTAGGAATGGGTTAAAGCCAGGATGTTAATGCCTGGGTCCAAATGGGATGTAGCCCCTGCAGCAGCAGCTGGGTGCTCTATGTAGTTAGTTACCTGGTGAGGCAGTGCTGGTGTTGAGGAACTATAGCACTGCTTACTGATTATGTGCTATAGAGTGAAAACAGGTGGCAAAAGGTGAAAAAAAGTGAATTCAAAGGAAGGCTTCTTTTCCAGGCACATGTGAATACCTTGTAGGCTTTTTTTTTTGTGTGTGTGTGTAAAAGAGAATCAGTTGAGGTCATTGGCTGACAGAGGTTGCTGAAGGACTGAATAATCTAAGTGAAATCCATAGTGGTGCCAAACAAAGGCATCTTGGAAGACTCTGGGGACTTCCATCTTTGCCTTGGAATATACAGGCATGTGACTGGTGAAAGATTCTTTTGTGTGCAGGGTGGTTGCTGAGAAGACACAGAGTTTTGCTGCTGGCAGTCCCTATAGGAAGTGTTAATATTGCTTCTTCAGTATCCCCTTTTCTTTAAAGAAGTGCTAGCCATAGTTTTATGTGCTGTTCAGACTCAATTAGCGATGGCTTTGACAGCTCATGTGTTCTTCCTGCTGTCATTTTATTCAGGAAGAAATAAAAAATATCAAGCATAGCACAGACCATTTTATCCCAGTCTGAGAAGGAGTAGATAAGGGCAAGATGGATATTTGTGTGGGTGAGAATGAGGCACAGCCCTCTCCTGGGGACAGGGAAGGGCAGAGATCACTGCAGGTAGCATGGAAAGAAAGAAGAAACACTGAGAATTCATGATTCTAGCAAAAAACAGGAGGGGGGAAGAGTGGGGAGATAAATCTTGGCTTGATTGTATTATGCCATTACTCTGTGGTGCTTTGGCTGCTGCTGGATATCCTGGAAGCTGAGGCATTACTCTGTGAATTCCCTCCAGCAGTTTTCCTGCCAATGGGACAGCACTTCCCTGCCCACCTGTGCAGAACGAGAAGCAATAGTACTGCAATGGGTTGCTGCTTTTAATTTCTTGGAGCCATAGTGTATTCTGCCTGGTGAAGGCTTGTAGGGCCTCACAGGGAAGTGCCTTGCTGGGTATATCTGCTGTCTTAAAGTTCATGGAAAAAAGCCTGCATGACTACATGCTGGGGTAAAAGGGCCCTTTATATTAGACCTGCTTATTTGTCACCCATAGGCACAGACAAATATTTTGCTATGGTTGTCTGCTGTAGGCTTACTGGACTTCAAATGACATCCCTGGGAGGAGATGGTTTGGGGAGCAATGCAGGGATATAGATATTGAAATAAAGCAGGCTGGTGTGCTGTGGGTTTTTTTGAGGTGTGGTGTGTTTTGGGTTTTGGTTTGGGGTGGTTTTTTTTTTTTCTTGCTTGCTTTGTTGTTTTGTTGTTTGTTTTTTTTTTTAAAGTAACATCAGAAGGTAGGCTTTGAAGGAAATGTTTTCCCTTAACAGCGAAGGTGAGCATAATCAGAGCTATGGGTTCACAGTCTTGGACTTCATGGTTCCTAAGTTATACAAAGCATCCAAAAAGAAACTCCTTGAAAGATGGCTTGTTCTTGAAACCTCTTTCTTTTCCTAAGGTTTGCCTCTGTCTCACCTCATGGATGCACGATTCTTAATTTCTTTTGTGTTCAGCAGAGTGTTCCCACAAAAACAGTGGTCCTCTTTTCTGGTGATGTGTTCTTGAATATCGGGAGAGGGAATTTGTGGCAGGCAGGTCATAAGCAGTGGGACAGGAGAAGGGAGCAAGGAAAGAGACAAATGGAAAGCTGTGGAGTATTCCAACAAGGAAATCAATAACATATAAGCACGCAGCTACTGGGATATGAGTATGCAGTGTAAGTGTGTAATCACAGCTCCTTCCCCTCTGACCCTTAGTACTTATATTGATGGTGAGTTGCTGTAACCAATTAATCCTTACAATCTGCTAGGACAATAACTATTAATATTCTTCTGCATGCTATCTGTCTGCTGCACCTGTGTGGAGCCTGGCTGTGCTTGGCCCTCAGCCATTGACCCAATGCTACATCATGAGTGAGAGCAAGGGTCTTTCTGACTGTGAGCCTTGCAGCCAGTGCACTGTTACCTGACTTCCCCTTGTGGGGCTGTTGGTGAAGTGGACTACATGGATATAAACTTGAGTGTCTGCCAATGGAGGGATTTGCAGGTGAGGATTTGCCTGCAGGAAGGAGGAGGTATTTCAAGAAGCATCCATAGGGCTTTTAATGCGAAATGGTATTTAAACTTGTGCCATTGTGGGTCTATCTGCTTTATGAGGCAAAGTGTAGGTATTCATACAGGGCATGAAAGTATGATGAGAGGCATTTTTGTAGCTCTTCTTTGGCTTTTAAGAAGATACATGTGCAAAACAGAAGGTGATGGTGGAGATACATGTGTGCACGTGGGTGCGCTTGTGTTTGCCTGTGACAAAATGCTAAGTTGGGGGTGAAGATGCCTGTGCAGTGTTAACAAAAATGATTTGGGGTTGGTTTTGGTTTGTTTCTTTTGTTTTGTTTTTTGCAAGGAAGAGGTTATGAAATGTTAGTTCAGTAGGTGAATGCAGCATGATTACTGATAGGGATATCTATGTAGCTGTGTATGCTTTTGGAGTGACCATTATTCACAGCAGATTTGCATCCTATCTTGACATGGCAAGCGATTTTTGCAGTGAAACAGAATTGTTACTGTGGCTTACTCCTCATCTTTCTGTGATAGCCTCAATGTAAGGTGGGAACTTAGTCATGCTTCAGTCACCTGGACATGAAACATAGTGTAGAGGGTGAAAAGGACATGTTTCACTCTGAACTTTCATGAGAGAGTTTCTGGAAATAAAAGAAATAAGAGTATAAAAGGAGGGTTTCTTACACATGCAGGCTGCACTGTTTTAATTGGACACACTCAAAAATAATACAACCTGACTGAGCCAACCTTTCCTATGTAGCAATGCTACTGTTCTTTGCTCTTACAGGCAAAGTATTTTGGAGCTGGATATAACCTGTACCAGTAAACCAGCAAGTCTGCATTTTGCCTGTACCTGTGTTAACACAGTAGTGGTTTAACTACCTCAACAACATGGATTAAATCTGGCATACTTGTGTTTTGCAAAGTCTCAGGTTTAGCTAGCTGGTAGGTTTAGAGTAAAAGCAGTATAGGCCTGACTGCAGGCTGCTGTCAGATGTTCTGCACTTCTAGATCATCTGTAAGGGAAAAAAAAAACATCTGCCTGGAAGACTCCAGGATTAGGTTTTTACTAACTACTTACTAATTTCTCACTGATTCAAAACAAATAATCATACTTGCTGAAGTAGTGCAAGAGCTGCCTGTAGAGAAAGGAGTTTGGAAATGGTGAAAGCGAAAATAAGGGTATAGAACCTCTCCTTCATTTCCACCTCTCCTAGGTGCCTACTGGTGACTGGTTTGTGTACTATCCAGCAGTGACAGAGCTGCATCAGATTTGGCTGCTAATAAAAAGTAAGGCTGCAGCATGAGGTAAATGAGCTGTGGCATTGCCCCAGAGGGACCTATAGCTAAGGTCAGCAGTACAGAGTCTTCCTTCTCATCTGGTCTGCAGTGTACATAGAGGAGAGGGAGAAAAGGCCATTCTGGCTGGCCTTGCTCTGTTTGTCCTGACTTAAAGCTTTGTAGGAGCAGGCTTTTCTTCAGGCTTTAAGGAACCTCCTAAGACCCCTGTTTGTAGGCTCTGCTCATCCTCTAGTCAACCTGAAGAGTTTCTGGTCTCTTGCTCTCCCTCTTCCTGCTGCTCAAAACACCAACACAAAGCAAAATGAGACATCCTAAGATGTCCTTGGTCCTGAGGGATTGCTAGAGCTGCTGTGAAGGCCGAACAGCAGTGTGAAAGGTACTGTGGATACAGGAGACTTCAAGCCCTTGTTTTCTTTGCCACATAGCAGAGGATCCTTATAGTGCTAGCTTTGAAGTTCATGCAGACTTTGGGATGCTATATGAGAAGTGTCTTTAAAATTGTTACAGGGGGAGGCTTAGAAAGATCTTGCTCTAGAAGAACTCTTCTTGTGGAGCTGTCACTTTGGTGCCTTGGCTACCCCACAGATGTTCTGAGAGCTATCAGGAACCTTAGAAGGTTTCTTACTAAACCTTGCCTTAAGTTCACCAGAAGTTTGTTGAAGGAAATGAAAAAGTTTCATAAAATGTTTCTGCCTTACTGAACTGGCACTTTTCTAATAAGGAAAAAAGATCTTTTTTTTTTTTTGTTGGAAAAATTCCAGCTTTAGTTTCACGAACAGATTAAGGCATGAGTGCTTAAAGGCTTTTCTGCGATGTGTTATCTTCCGTCACAAGATTACATCAAAGTCAGTATTACCATGTAAAACAAAAAGTTCTGAAAATTGCAGCCTTCATAAGTGTGGAAAAAAAAAAAGTATTTGAAAATACAACCTGAGTGCAGCCAGTAGCTATGTCTGTCTTAAGACAGCTGAAAGAGTCTATTTGTTTCCCCTGGGGTGAGATACTCCTCCTGCTAATACTTCTTTGGAAAAGGGTTTTCAGTCCAGCCACCAAGGAGTGTGATAGTCCTGACCTTCCAAGCCAAGGGTTACATGCTGTTTCCCTGAGAGAAAAATGCTCAGGGAAAACACTGATGCCATGCTTGCCTTAGTGGCTTAAAAGTAAGAGTGGCCCTTTTTTGGTGGAACCTACCACTACTTGATGGGACAGCAACCTGAGAAGTGTGTATCTTGTAGGAGGGTTTTAGGTTGTGTTGTGGATTGTGTTTGTTAAATAATGGGAACACTTGTTCAGTTTGGCTTGTGACCATTCCTGAACAGACAGAATTGTGAATTTGCTCCACTGTTTTCACCAGTTTTACAATAAGACTCTTTTAAACAAGAGTTCTAAAGACTCTAAAGAAGATCTACACCCACTTTTGTGTGGAGCCTGATTTTGTTGAAAGAGGGCCCAGCTGGGGGAGGGGGGGAAGGAGTCTCCATGGTGTGGGACTCGCATCCTGCAGTGCTGCTCTGCTGGAGCCAGAGGGTGAGCATGTCCATGTGTCTGTGTGTGCATGGCATGTGCAGGGGCTGTGCTGTGATCACCAGAATTAAAGTCTAGCCAGATAATGAGCTGTTGTTGTTTACAGCACTTGGTTCCGGGCACTTCAATTCCAGAAAGATGTAAACAAAATTAGAGGGAATTCAGAGGATTGCAAGGAGAATGATTAAGGGGCTGGAGGGACTGACTTATGAGGAATGCTTGTGAGAGCTAAATATATAGCTGTTTTGGCTAAATGACTAAGAGGAGCTATGCTAATGATCTAGACATACTGGGAAGATGTGAAGAATTGTTTAGTGTGGACAAAGAGCTAGAAATATGTTTCATGCTAGAAAGTTTGGAGGAGAGAAGAAAAAAAATGTGGTAGAAGAGAAGAATACTTAATGGAAGATAGAGATTAGGTGGTGAAATAGTTTTGTTAGGCACTGTGGCAGAATTGCCGTCATTTGGGATATCTGAAATTTGGGTAGAGCCTTGGAGAACAGTCCATGAGCTACTAGGTTGGAAAGGTCCCTCGAGAGATGGTCTAGATGCCTTAATAGATTTTTGTGCTGTCATTAATTTCTGAATCAAAGCTAATACTTCTAGTCTAACAAAGAACCATAGGTTTTTAAATATTTTTCTTTCTTGTCTTGCATTATTTCTGCTGTGTTCTGTGTTCTTCTGTGTGAAGGAGATACTGGTGCAAGACAGGCTCATGAGGAAGTCTCTTCCTATATTAATAAATAAAATCCTGATTACTATCTGCTTATCTCAAAGACATTTTTCCTTTAGTGGGATGTTCATTCAGATTTGTCTGACAGGTGGCCAACAGGAGCCTGCTGGATACCCAATACAGTGAAGTCCCTGAATAGCTTTACCTTTGTCATATTAGCTGTGTAGCTGGGTTAGGCCTTGTTAGGTCTCCCATTGTCACATATTTTATATATATATATATATATGTATATATATATAATCTCCATATCCATCCTGTGCTTTTTCTTTATCTTGAACATCTTCAAAATGGTAGCTGAACCTTGGGCTAGTTCATCCATGCTCAGAGGCTGAGGTAGTTGAGCTTGGAGCATCCTGGCATGCCACAGGAGCTGAACCCTTCCATGGCCATCTGTGAGCTGGAGAGAGGCAGAGGTGGAACAAGACAGTAGGAGATGACCAAGCTGACCAGTGGTACTGAGGAATCAGCCATCTGATTTGGTCTCATCTCAATTACAAGAACTGAAGGATGAAAGCTAAATGGAGGGTGTTAGCTGCTCATATTAACACTTTTTGTGAAGAGAACAGACTGAACTGGTAGGCAAGTTTTGTAGTGGTTGTGCTGGCTGTCACTGTGGACCTGCAGAAGTAAAAGGTATATTGCAGCTTGAGTGACAGAGCCAGGATACATAACAGGGATCATCCAGTCTGAAGATCATTTGTGCCATGGACAAAGACCCAGAGAGAATTCATCATACTTTATTAGCTCAAGTTCAGGACTATACCAATTACAATCTGTTTCCTGGGCCCAAAACAAGGAATGCTACTTTGCATTGCATGTAGTCCAGACTGGGAAGTGGTGCTGGATCTTTGTCAGCCTGTACATGACCATTTTGAGGGTCTCAGCAGCAGTGCCTGGTCCAGCAGTGACAGGGACCAAGGTGTACACACAGCTGACACTGGTTGCAAATGGATGCATCTTAGCTTGGACTTTGCGCAAACCATAGTTAGTGTTAAGTGGTGTTGGCAAAGACATCTTTACCCTGTGCTCCTTAGCAGAGCAGGAGAGCTTGTTAGCTCAGGGTTAGTGCCACAGGAGGAGTGCAGCTGGGCTCTGGCTCAGAACCAAGGAGAAGGAACACTACAGACTACTCGTGTCTGCACTGAATTTCCTTATTTTTTGTGTTACAATCTCCTCTCTGAGAAATATGTACGTTTTGGAAAGAATACAACACACACCCCTCCCCCCCTACCCCCTTTGCTCTAGGCAGAGTTAGTTGGTTGCATTTTGGCCAGAATGGAAAAACTAGGAGAAGTGAGAAATTCCATAAAGGGTGAAGAAAGGGTGAGAACTGGAGACTCCAAAGGTGAGAATCTGTGTTGGCAGAAATGAGTTGGATGTTGGATGCTGGATGCATGCTCATGAAGATGGAGAACTTGAAACACAGGCCCACAGACCAACGACATTTTGTTTTATAGGTATTATTTAGGCAATCTGGGTGCCCTCTAGTGGTCTAACTCTTGGAGGGAGACAGAAATCTGCTTTTGCTAACATTAATCGAAGGCAGTAAGTATCTCTTAAAAAACTTGCCTGTATGTGTGGAGCCCAAAAGATGATGGTTCTTTGCCCAGGCTTGCTGCAGAGAGAGGAGTGGGGTGAGAGAAATAATTTGTCCAGTAATTGTTTGTTGAATGCAGCAAATGGATTCGTTACAGCACCTTTTAATCATTGTTCTGTGGGATTTTGCTAATCTCATTCTAACCCCGGCAGAACATTTGTTGCTTTGCACCCAGCTGTTGAGTCAGAGCACGATGCTGCCGCCTCCTGTGGATATTGGTGCAATGGCAAAGCAGCAGGAGGTCTTGGAACAGATTCCTGCAAATGGGAGGTTGCTCTGTGGGTTGCATGAACTGGAACTATGAAAGAAAATGAGAGATCCAGAATGCTTTAAGAAAGAGGGCGGTCGATGGCAAACTTTTGGTTGTATTGATGATACATGCTGAATTTTTGAAGAAAAATCTAAGCATTTCAAAGCCAAAGTCTAAAATAACCAAGGCATCCACTTTCTAAAATTCGTGATCTATATATTTAACAGCAGCATTATTTAATATCAATCTCCAGAGAAAGATTCTCTTCAAATAAGAAGTGCAAAAAAAATTGTTTATTCACACGTATGAACAAAGTGATGCTACTTAATAACTACTTCTGTTAGTAGTTAGAGTTGGTGCTGTAAAAATGATAATACAGATATAGTAAACCAGAAACTCCTTGGGAAATTTTGGATGCTTAATTAAAATTAGAACTAGGAAGGATTTATTATGGCTAGGATGGCCTTCCTGAGAGAAGCTGAGACTGATTTTAAGCCGCTGCAATATAAGTCATCCAGATCTCTATGTTTCTGCTACAAAATAGAGCAGGATCTGGAATGAGATTTCCCACAGCACACTGTTGCCTGGGCTCTGAATAGCTTTAGAGAGTTCTGTTTTTTCCCTCTCTAAGTTATGTTTTCAGTCACCACAGACATTAGAGCACTGTGATTTCCAGCGTGCAGTGTGGGTTTTGCATTAATTGCTAGATGGGAGGTGAGCAAAAAGGTCTGCCTGCCACACAGACACAGGAAAAAAAAAAATTCAATTTACCAGAGGCACACAGGCTCCATGACTCTGAACTTTGGCTTGCTGCACTGAAGGGCAGCCTGTGGGAGAGACCTCACTCATCACAGTGGATGACTGGGAGGTGCTGCTGGACCTCTGTGGGCAGAGGTGGCAGCTTGAGGACACAGACCCTGCAGGTATTTCACCAGGCAATAGAGGGGATGCTGCTGTAGCCATTAAATGGAGAGCTCTGAATTCCTGACCAAATCTCTGTGTGTTGCCCTTGGTAGATTTGCAGGTGGGCAGCCCTGTCGCATTTGTAAAATGTGTGGTGTTTGTTCTGCAGCCTCCAGTCAGTATGGCAAGTTCCTTTTTGCTACTGGAGCTGTAAGGAAGAGGGAGGCATGGGTCTTTTCTTTCAGAACCCTGCACTAAACTTCTACCAAATATCCCTGTTTATCTGTTTCCTGCTTCTGCAGCTTTATGACCCAAGCAAAAGACCAAAGATGTGCAAGTAGCAAGGCAGAATAGTCCAACAGCTTCTATAATGTCTGCCATCTGTACCAGTATCATTCCTATATGGTATGACCTAATGTTTGTTAGAAAACATGAATTATGCAAAGAAGTTGAAGTTCTGATCTTTGGCCTTACTTTTTGTTGTGGGGTATAACTTCACCTGACACACCTTGAAGGCTTTTCTTGCTTTTTGGGTTGTATTTGTGTGGAAAAACAAGGAAGAAAGGAAAAAAAAAAATAGCTGCAAGGGCTGTTTGTCTGTTTTAGGTAGACCCAATGTGGAATCCCTAATCCAATTTCAGGGAGCAGAGGCTTCAGGCTGGATTAACACTGTCTCTCTCTAGGAGGTTAAAGATGTGTCATTTGATTTAGTTGTCCTCTGCAGCCTCTGTTACAACTTGGGGCTAAAAAATTCTAAACTGGTACAATTCTGTGAGGGGAAAGAAAAAGGGGAATGAGTTGGTTTTTGATGCACATGGTTTCTGATCAAAGACGGTTCTGCCCTCCTGAGTGAGGATAACTTTACCCTTCTGCTTTCTAATGGCTCTGTGAAATGCAGTTTGTTCCTTTTGTCATGGATACTCTGAAGAGAGGATCTTTGATCCTCCCCATGATGATGGCAAATTTCTTATGAACTCTGACTGAGGACTTAAGGGTTGTTTCTGGATAGCTAAGCACATTTTTTTAGCTTGAAGAAACTGTATAAATTTGTGGTACGAGTGCAAAAAGCAAAATATTTACCTGGACTTCCAGATTTAATAGTGGTTTTGCACCACAGGCTGGCAGTTGAGAAACACTTTTTCACTTATAAACTTGGGCACCTTTGAGTTGCAAATGACTAAGAGACAATAAAACATACATTGCTACTTTCATGGGGACCTTTTTGAAGCTGGAACTGTACTTTCAATTAGCTCTACCATATATGGCCACAGTCGACACTGCATAAAACTTTGATAATTTCACATTTTAAAAATGTATTGGAAAGTCTCATTTGTACATCTTCACTGAAAATTTAATGAATTGCACATTTCCTGGTGTTAGATGTTCAATAAACTTAAATAATGCATCAATTTACATCTAGGTTTGCTTTAAAACTGAAGACTGGCTACTTCTCTTCTGGATTGAAAACAGCTCTTACTTTCTATGCCTCCGCCAATGGGAACGAACACTTTCATTCTTCTAAAATCATTAAAGATCTGTACTTACCTCTTAGTAGCAACGTTCTGACATCAGGAAGATATGTGAGGTATCAGCATATATCTGGACACAACAGTATCACTTTTATTTGAACTTGTTGTTGCATCATGTTCATTTCATGAGCATCAACTTTGGATCTATTCAGAAATTTTCCAGCAAAACTTTTTGGTATTTTGGTGTCATCTCACCTAATTGTGGAAATGGGGGGTAGAAGACAGAGCAAGCTTGACTGAAATCAGTATGTGAAATCCAGGGTGGAAATTACTATCTCAGTTTCATGTACAGGAGCAGTCAGGTTGTAGAGAACATCTTCCTAGATGTTAAAGACCTGGAGTGAGCTCCTAGCTTAGGAGGATATGTTCTGTATATTAATGCAGGCAAGAGCTTCTAGTACCCTGCTAATCTTGAGCAGTGCATTCTTTCCATGCCCTGTCCACAGTTTGCTAAACACTGTTTACCTTCCTCTGACTGATCTTGGAGAAATAACTCAGTGGGAGGCTTTAAACAAAACTCTCTGGAGTTCTTTCCTCCCTTCTTGCCATCTCATTTTGAAGTTTTTCATGTTCACTTAGTCTTCCCATCCTCCTTGTCCTTATAACCAAACTGAGGGTGTAAGCATGCTCTCCCACCCTCCTGCTTTTCTGTACATGATCTCTATGCTCAACTACAGATGAACAATAAGGAGGCAAAAAAATGAGATCAAGGTACCACCAATGGCAGCCCTGGGACAGCACTGCTGAGGACAAGCATCCATTCTTAAGCTGATCATCTGCCCATGAACATGATGGTTTATAAGGCAGACATCTTAGGATTGCCTTAGACATCCCAGGCTGTACCTCTCATGGGGAAGTAGCTTCCATTTCCTCATGTAATGCTGCTCACTGATCTCCATCACCAGTCACATCTAGGGATTAAAAAAAACAAACAAACAAACATAAAAACCTTATTATACCTTCATCTGCCAGAACCTCAGCAAAAGTAGGCTAGGCCTTGTTAGTCCCAACTGACTGTGTACAAACCAGAGGCAAAGATATTTCATTAAGACAGTGAGCTAGTTTGGTGGCAGAGCAGAACCTGGAGGACCATTTTCTGCCTTGTCCCCTTGAACAGCATTTCTGCACCAAGTGCAGGACTTCTCTAGTTTAGGTCTCCTTAGGCACTGAAACAGGTTATGTTGGTGACAGAAAAGCTGAAGCAAGGAGCTGTGAGGGACAGGGAAGTAGTCAAGGAGAGGGAGGTGTCCCTGCTGTCTGTAATAAGCAGTGTAGAAGATGTCTAGGGGAAGACACAGGAGTACATTTGACAGAGGTGTGGGGAGGAGAAGCAAAAGTGCATCTGACAAGCTTTTCACAGACACTTTGGCTGCTGAATGGAAGCTACTGCAAAGTCATGGGCTGCATGAGCTATCAAGAGAAGATGGCTTCTCCCAGGGCCCTTGCAGCTGCACCAGGCTATGATAACAGAAATTAACTTCATCTCCTTTGTCTTGCTGTCCAAGTGCCCCAGAATAGTAGTTATGAAAACAGTGCTGTTTAATATTGTCTTTGATCGAGCAATCTTTTGGGAGCCCTGGGCTTGTTCTGCTCAGCTTTGTTACTTTCAGACCCTAAGGCAACAATACGTTGCCTTCAAAGCCTAGGTAGGGCTACATTAAGTGTGAAGTGTGCTGCAGAAATCCCAGTTTGTCAATTCAAATGGCACTTGCCTAGCAGTGATGCCTGCATAGCTAAATCTGCAGCAAAGTGCGGGAAGCAGGGCTCACACAGATAGGAGGAAAGAGCATGGCAAACAAGGCAACACCCTCAAAAGGAAACCATGCAGGGTGGATTTTTCTCATTAGCTCTTGGAGATAGTTGGTACTTTACCAGCAAACAGTATGAAAGCAGTTACTGAGAAAGATTGAAGTCCTGTGGGCTCATGGGAACCACAAGGGTAGAAACAGTCCATCCCTTTCTAAATGGATGGTTACCTGAATGCACCATAACCCATATGGACCCAAATGTGGGGACTAATGGCATCTTTGCTGGCAATGCTGAGAGATGGGACTATGTGCAGAGCCAAGGACTGGTGCACTTTTTTTGTTTAGTCTCTTTTATTGCTTAATTATGAGACTCACTTTACCTTGCTTTCCCCTCTCTGTAAAATAGGGATGCAATCAACTTTGTTAGGTTGTTGTATAAAGCTTAAAAAAGACTTCTGATACCTGAAAAATCTCATTTGTCAGTTTCATCAGGACTGGTGACCATGCTGCTTAACTTAAACTTTTGTCTGTGTGAACTACATATAGGGTAGGTTTGATAACAAAATGTCCTGGAACCTAGTACTTTCCTCTTATTATGGAAACTGTTTGGTAGCATTGAAATAAGAGTACCATATGTATAATATTTCAGATATACAGTTTATTATAATATTTTGGAAGTTGGAAGAGTTTTGGAAGTGATAATATTTCATATGAAAAGGATAACACCTGCTATTACTGTAGTCAGGGTAAGATTTAGGCCACACCGGCACTTCAGGTATACGTTCTCTCAAATCTGACACAAGCTGATTCATGTTCAGTTTCTGGGACCAGGTGTTCCTGAGCATTGTCAGAGAAAGCAAATAGAACAAAGATTTCTATTCTGTCCTAGTAGTGCTTGTCTGGGGGAGATCTTGTTCTGTGCAGTGATGCTTGATGCTCCTGTTCAGTTTAGCAAGCAACCAAAGTGACCAAGTGTACTCTCCCATAAATGTTATGAAGAATGAGAAAAAACAACAGTTGGTGCTCTTCAGAGGCTTGTGAGAGGTTCTGCTTCATTACTTGCCTCTTGAAATTATTGCTGTTTGTATGACTGTGTTCCAGTAGGTTTTCTATTTTTTTTTCTCTGTACCTTGTAATGCAGCACAGTGATGGTGAGAACTTCATTGATCAAACAAGCAAGAGAAGCATAAATGATGACAAAAGCTGTGTTGGTTCAAGGTAATTGTGAAATGCAGAGGAGGGGCTTGCTTTGCTGGGGTGAAATAATTTGTTCCCCCTACCCAGAGCTTAGTACTAAAAGCCAAAACTTTGGGGTCCCCACCTAGTTTTGTCCTTGATAGCAATTACTTGTGTCTCAGCACTTCAGTGTCTTCCTCTGCTAAAGGAGCACAAGGATTTTGAAGACTTTTAAGAAAGGTTTCAGATAGCCAGATGCTTAAGATGTACAAATATCTTCATATTATGAGTTACAGGATAAAAGATTTAGCATGTAATGTCTAGGTTCAGATCTCCGAAAGAGCTCCTGGATGCAAAGAAGGTGAATGGGGGGGTAGAGGAAGCTGAAAATTAATAATAGCCAATATCCTAAACTATATTCTAATTGAATTTTCAATATCTTCACCTTGGATATTATCATACCAGACATTAAACCCATACACATTATTCTGTTACCATATACTATCATATAAGCTCCAGCTATTAGAACGGTAGAGTATAAAAAGCTATTTCATTATGCCTTCAAAATTGTACTTTTGCTTACGCAATATTTTCTATTGCTGTAAGCTTAGAAGCCTGAAATTAAAGAAAAAGCCTTCATAGGTTGGCAAGGCAATTCCCCTCACTTGACCAGTGCAGGCTCTTTCAGTACAATGACACTTAAAATCAAACCCCTCAAATCCATGCTGTTTAATTACACAGGAAAGCCACAGTATTTCAGAACAAAGATATGGGTTTGTTAAGATACTGGACTGATCCTTGGGGGAGTTGAGCTTAATTCCTGCCTTTGCCCCAGGCTTTTCTTAAGTCAGTCAATTAATCAGTTTATGCCTGAGTTTACCTGTCTATGCAATGAAAATTAAGACAAAAGAAGTTCCAGATCCATCTTCCTCTATGCTTAAAAGATGCCCTCTCTGTGATGAGTCCCAGTCTTGTCTCTGCCTTTTTATTATTGTTTGTTATAAAGGTGTCTTCCTTCTAGAAGGAACATCCAGCTGATCCAGGCTTCCTGTTTACAGTGTTTCTCCAGCTCCATGGATAAATGTGATACTCTACTGAATTAAGCTGAGACAAAGTCTTTGCCATAAAAACTTGGAGAAGTTAAGCCTGTTGGGTCACTCTCTCCATCTTGTCTATTATCCTCATTGGTACTTTCTGGAGCAGAGTGGTAGTCTGTAAGTAGTTTAGAATGCAATTGAATTTTCAATACGAGGCTAATCTTTGTGCTTGATATTCACTACAGACAATAAAGAACTGCTTGGGTTTTGGGATCATTTAGCATTTCAGTATCAAATTTTAAGTCAACTGGATGAGATTTTTCTCACTTTTATGTGTAAAGAGTATATATGACGTATATAATTTCAACTCTAAATGTATTGACAAAAGCATAAAGAAACTCTTTTCCACCTCTATAGAAACAACAAAGAAAAGATAATGGAAGGAGAGGGATTCATTTTCCTGGGATTGCGTATTCAAGATCAACACAGTTGGATGAGAGATGAGTTGACTAGGCTTTAATTTTAAAAGTTAGAAGTCTAAATAATGAAAACAAAATAGTTAATTACAGAATCAGAGAACTGTCATGGTTCAAAAAGACCTCTAAGATCACGAAGCTGAACCATCGACCCAGGAAAAAACACCATGCCCGTTAGAGCATGTCCTAGAGTGCCATATCTACATGTTTTTTAATAACTCCAGAGATGGTGACTCCACCACCTTCCTGGGAAGCCTGTTCCAGTGCCTGACTACTCTTTTGGTAAAGAAATTCTTCCTGTTGTCTAGTATAAACTTTCCCTGCTGCAATTTCAGCCTCTCCTCCTATTGTTATTTAGTTGAGAGAAGAGGCTAACACCCACCTTGCTCTTAACCTCTTTTCAGGTAGTTGTAGAGAGCCGTAAGGTCTCCCCTCAGCCTCTTCTTCTCAAGACTAAACAATCCCAGTTCCCTCAGGCTGTCCTCACAGGACTTGTTCTCTAGACCCTTCCCATTTGGTTGCTCTTCTCTGGACATGCTCCAGCAACTCAGTGTCCTTGTAGTGAGGAACAAAGAACAGAAAACAGTACTTGAGGTGTGGCTTCACTGGTGCCAAGTACAGGGGCATGATCATGTTCTTACTGCTGCTGGCCACACTGCTTCTGATGCAGGCCAGGATGCTCTTGGCCACCTGGGTACACAGCTGGCTCATATTCAGCTGGGTGTTGACCAACAGCACCAGGTTCTTTTCCACCAAGAAGCTTTCCAGCCACTCTTTCCCAAGCTTGTAACATTGCCTGGGATTGTTGTGACTGAAGTGCAGGACCTGGCACTTGGCCTTGTTGAACCTCATACAATTGGCCTTGGCCCATAGATCCAGCCTGTTCAGAGGTTCTGCAGAGCCTTCCTACTCTTGAGCAAATCAACATTCCCACCCAACTTGGTGGCACCTGCAAACTTGCTGAGGCAACACTCAATCCCCTCCTCTAAATCAGTGGTAAAGATCACCACTGGTGACTGACTGCCTACTGGATTTAACCCTACTCACTACAACTCCCTGGACCCATCCACCCAGAAAGGTTTTTCTAACCCAGTGGAGAATACACCTCTCTATGCCATGAGCTGCCAGCATTCTCAAGGAGAATGCTGACGCAGATGGTGTCAAAGGCTTTTCTCAAGTCCAGGTAAACAACATCCACAGCCTTTCCCTCATCCACCAGGTCACCTGGCCATAGAAGGAAACCAGGTTGGTCAAGGACAAACTGCCCTTTCCTGATCCCCTGGCTGTCCTGCACTTGCTGTGTGATTGCACTCAAGATGAACCTCTCCATAATTTTTCCAGGCACCAAGGTCAAGCTGACAGGCCTGTAGTTCCCTGGTTGCTCCTTCAGGCTGTTCTTGTAGATGGGTGCCTCATTGGTAAGCCTCCAGACATCTGGGATATCCCCTGTTAACCAAGACTACTGACAGATGAAGGTTGAGATTCTCCCTGACCCTCCTTTTATTGTTAATATATTTGTAAAGACTGTTTTGTTGTCCCTTATGACAGTGGCCACATTGAGATAAAGCTGGGCTTTTACTTTTCTAGTTTTCTCTCTCTGTGACCTAATGAGATCTCTGTTCTTGTTGTTCTGTGCTCAGCCCTTCTTCCAAGGTGGCAAACTTTCCCTTTTTTCCCTGAGTCCCAGCAAAAACCCTCTATTCAGACAGGCTGTTTCTCTTCACCATTTCATCTTACAGCTCGTGGGGACAGCTTGTTCTTGTTCCTTTAAGATTTTATTCTCAGTGTCCAGCCTCCCTGGATCCCTGTGTCCTTGAGACTGTGTCACAAGGCACTCTCTCAACCACTGTCCTAAACAAGCTGAAGTCTGTGGTGGAGATTTTGCTGACTCCCCTCCTTACTTCACTATGAATCAAAAACTTCATTTCATGGTTGCTAAGCCCAAGACAGCTTCCAACCACCACATATCCCCCCAGCCCTTCTCTGCTTGTGAACAGCAGGTCTAGTGAGACACCTCCTCTGTTAGGCTCACTTACCACCTGTGTCAAGAAGTTATCTTCCATACACTCAAAGAACCTTCTGGACTGCTTCCCCTCTGCTATGTTGTGTTTCTAGCAGACATCTGGTAAGTTGAAGTCTTCCAGCAGAATAAGGGCTACTGATTATGCGACTTCTGCCAGACACTTGTAGGATGCTTCATTTGCCTCCTCATCCTGATTGGGTGGTCTATAATAGACACTCAACAGGATATCAATCTTATTTACCTTCCCCCTTATCATTACCCATATACATTTGACCTTATCATCACTATTATTGAGCTCTATACAACTGAAATGCTCCCTAACATATAGAGTCAACCTTCACATAAAGAGCCACCCCACTGACTCACTCTGGTGAGCAACTTCTGAAGTAATAGGCTTACATTAAAATGAAAATGAAAAGGCAATTCTGTCTTTGTATTACTGCTTCTGTTCCTTTTCCTGTATCAATAGATGCCTGAGAGGATCTGTCGTTGGTGAAAGGGGAAAAGTTTCCACTAAATGTTAATTAGAGAAACTGATTGAAAAGAGCCATTTTTGTAAACTGGCATTTTCTGAAGTTCTTCAAGACCTGAATATTTGCTTTGGGGGGCATGGAGGATAGGGAGTAGGGAAAAAACGAGACAATTACACCTCTGTTGTAATTCTCTATGGTCAGTAAAGTGAAAAAAAGGGTGCTCACTTCTCTTGTTCTTCTCTTCGGTCATCAAAGAGCATTTCTGTACCATTCCTCTACAGCTCTCTTCAAAAGATTGCCATCTGCAGCAATGCTGGAGCTGTGAACTAGAGCACACAGATCATGGTGCATTCTTGGAGTGAGGCTGTGCATCAAGCAATGCAGGAAAAGGATGTGAGGAGAAGATCAGTGTAGAGCTGGGACCACTGGTACCTCTTTTCTGCCTGGTCAGGGTTACATCTATTATTTATCAGATACATTAGAGTTTATTGCAACATTTTTAAAAGCTCTGTTATATTCCATTCTCTCTTCCTTTACCTCTTAACTTTTTTCTGCTTTTGCAAGATTTCTTGGCGAAATCAGAGTCCTTCAAAACTACTCTCAACTGGAGTTGGCATTTTTGTTGATAATGTGGGAGTGAGGTTGCCACACTCGCCTGTATTTTGCAAGAGGAAGCAAAAATCTTCAGTGACAAACTGTACTTCTTATATATTGTGACAAAGACTGGAGGTAATTCTGTTCAGTCTCTGAACTCACCTTGACTTGTCTCATGCAAATGCCATAATTCAGAAGTTCTTCAGCAGTGGTCTGCAATACATTGCTGTTGCCCCTGCATCTGTATCATCTGTGGTGTTTTCAGCTAACTGATGGAAAATGTGCAGGGTATCCCTAAGGAAACAAAAGGCATGCTTCAAATTATCAGTTCAATAGTCTGGAGCTATGGTTTCTCTGCCAAGAGCAAGGCTTCTGTATTACTGGTTTACTGTGTAATTAGTGACTAATGGAACAACAACCCCCAGTATATTAATTGCTGTTGTAGCTGTATACAGAGCATTGTTCCCTCCGTGACAGACGTATAAATTGTGTGCAACGCATTGTCCCTTCCACAGTAGCTCTCTCTAGAGTTTGGTGTCAATAATGAAATGTGGCTGTTCCTTGAGGACAGATAATGTTATCTCTAAGGGCTTGTTTAGGCAGGAGCACATGGGAAAGTTGATCTGAATTAAGTAACAAGATGGGTTTCAAGTGGATTATGCAAACTGTATTAAACTGATGTGTGCACACACTCATTCAGAATTAAAAATGGCCTTTATTTGATTTTGTTTAATTTTCCTTTAAAGGGAATTAAACTAAATCGAATTAAAGCCACTTAATACTGGCTGAAAGTGTGAACATTAATTCTCCCATGATCTATAGTAAGTTCACTATGTCATTTTTTGAAGAAGAGAGAAAGGTTCTCTTGGCACTCCTGGACATTTTGCTGAGAAAATGTGGAAGTTGCCTTAAATACCTGCTTTAACATGCTGAAAGTCAGTGGGAGTTTTATTTTTTCAGACTCTTATTTTCCTCTGAATCCCCTGTGTAGCTAGTGCAGAAGGCTAGTGAAAGATTTTTCTTTTAGAAAATAACTTTATTTAATTTGACATAAAGTAGGACGGGTTGTAACTTTGAGGGGAAAAAAAAAAAAAAAAAGAAAAAAAGACTTAACTGTCTTCCTTGGAGTGGAAAATGGAAGCATAGAAGAGATAAGTAATTTTGCCACAGCAACCCATCACGAGGTGCCTGTAGAATCCAAGCTGAGATTTGTGGTGCCAGTGCCTGGCTCTTGTGTGTCAGTATGCAGGTCCTCTCTGTATAAAGCTGGGAATATGTGTCCACATTTTCTTGTTCAGATACTTTTGTCTTTCTGAGAGGAAACATTGATGCTACAGCTGTGGAAACTTTTTCCTCTTCCCAGTAGTATTAAATAGGATAGGAAAGCCCATCTGATCTAACAGCTGTTAGGCATCTTCTTGTAGGCTTTATTGAGAACCAATGTTCTCCATTGCTGAAGATGTTTTCTGACCCTTTTTAGCTGCTCACCAAGTCATACAGGAGAGCAGTTAGTATGGGACTTCCATTTCTGTGCAATGTGGCTGAACACAGAGAAGGTGTGAAGAGTGGTTGGAAGGTGGGGAGATGGAAAGCTGAGCCCTGAGATACCTTTTTAATGCAGAGAGCTTTTAGTGAAGTCACATTAAAATGAGCAGGCAGGCCATGATTTGAAATGAAATAAGTGTCTGGAGCCCTGGAGTTCTAATGTACTGTTGATAAATGGATTCTGTTCTTATTCATCCCACTCTTGAAAGATAGAAGCCTTTTCTGTTAATTGACCACATTTCTTTTGACTTTACTTATCTAGATAGAGCTGCAGTGAGCTCCCACTTTGGTGACTAGTTAATTCTGGCCAGGAGTTAAGACGACCATTGGTATTGACTGACAGGGTTGCATTAATGGAGGAGAACTGTATTCAGCAAATTCAGTGAACAATTCCCTTTTTATTTCATCTAACATAGTTCTGTGTTTCCTTAGTGCAAAACACTACACTTGTCTAAGTACTTAAATCTGCATGGACTCTCTTCTGTTTATTAGAAAAAGCAGAGTCAATTTTTATACACATCATGAACAGTATGTAAGAGACGTGCTTTTTTTTTTTTTTTTTTTTCTTTCATGAGAAAGCCAATGTTTGCTTGAACACTAACAGATGCATTTTCAGTGCTTAACAATAGAACCTCAGCTTAAAAGACCAAGTCATTGTTCTGATGTCAGTGGGAAGACTATCACCTAGAATACAAGAGCCATAGAACACAAAGTGCAAGTACAAAAAAACCCCTGTGTGCTGCAAATCCAGAGCACCTTGACTGTTGGTTTCATAACTATGGGCTTGAACTCTTTCTGTCCATAATTCACAAGTGGGGAGGTTTCAGTCCACCCTTATCTCAGCATGTCTGTAGTTTTGGCATCTCCTCTCTTACAAGCATTCCTTCTGTTGATGGTCTTGTTGGTCCTGTGCAGTTTTTCAATGGCTTAGATTTACTGTTTAAGGAGTTGAGGAGGAAAAATGTAATCAACTTCCTGACAGCCCAGTGCATCAGTGATGCTCTACGATTTTGTGCTCTTGTATCTTTGAATATCTATGGCAAACTGTGCTTAAGAAATATTCTTGTGCCATATGGGTATGTCTTTACTATATCTGGTTATCATCATACCTCTTCTAAAGTTTCAAAGTACCAATTGTGCTGGTTGGTCTGTTGGTGTACTGTGTTTGTGGTTTTATTTTATTTGTCAGCGTGGAAATCATTATTAAAAAGGCACCGTCTTGCCACAAGTGACATCTTCTTGTAGTACAGAGAAGATGATTGACTTATTTTAAGTTGGTTACTGCTGTGAGGTACTATGATAACCATTGACTTTTTTATGAGAACAATTTTCCATTCTGATAAATGTGAGGCTAAGTTTTACTGTTTTTTCTCCAGTTATAAAATAACCACTGCGATCCTGTATTGGTTAATCACTACCTCAGTCTGTTACACACAGCAAGTTCTTAATGTTTTAGGTAGGCATCCACTGGCACCCTGACTCACAAGGAGGAGGACACGCTAAAATGAACACTATGTCAAGGGTTGAACAGAACTACAGGAAGTAGTGGTAGCTTGACGTACTCATGATGGAAATCACCACGCATGTAGTCTTTTGTTTCCAGTTCTATAGTCCTGGGCTTTTAAATTTGCAGCCCTTCTACAGAGAAGATCCTGCTATACAGACTGAATCATAACAGCTAATGGCGAGATTGTCTTCAGAAGAGGCACTCTATTTATGCAGGGCAGAAGGCATTCTGCTGAGTGAAGGATTAAAAACATCTTCCAAAATGATTTAGGTATATGTAGATACAAATATCATGAGAGAGATTAGATTTTTCTGTATCGTTTTAGCTCCATTTTTGGATTTTTTTTTTTATATTGCTTTAAATGCAGCTTTTTGTGCAGTAGGTGTGAAAGCTACTATCAAGTCATTTAAATAGCCATTAGAAATGTGAGTTTTGGTCCCTCTCAGGAGGGCAGAGATGCTCAGCTGTCAATGACATTTGAGTTCTGATGCATCCAACTCATTTCTGAAAATGAGTCCTCAGTCTATGAAATGCATGGGCCATTCTGCATGCAGTGAGAACTAGCTTGTGGAGACCACCAAGGTGAAAAGGAGGAACCCAAAGCAAAGGAGAGAGAGAGAGAGAGAGAAAACAATCTAGAAAACCCATCTTTGTCTGTATTATCCTAACTTCAGGGAAGTACATTGTCGGTAGCCTTGTTTTCCTGAAGCATCCCTGTGTCAAGTGCAGATAGAGCAACAAAGCTGTAGTGACAGGTTTAGCATGGTTACAAGTAGCAGTGCTTTCTTGGTAATCGTCATTTTATGTTCAGAAGTCTGTAATTACAGTTCCAGTAAGTCAGCAGAACTTAGAATTTGAAAGTCTTCTTCCATTTCTAAAAAGAAAAATTTCATATACTGACTGTTTTGGTACTCGCTAAAGGCATAAATGGGGGTAACAATGACGAATGTTTCTACAGAGCCTCTTCTTCTGATTATTATCTTTCCCCCCCCCCATTGGAATTTCCCACCTTTTTCACCACTCATCCTGTATGGAAGAGCACACAGGATGGGATGCTCACAGAGACTTGAGAGTTTGCAAGGTCTGATAAACTCTGGAAGCGAACAAGTGAGAGCCTGGTTGTTTTCATGTGTGGATTCTAATGCATGTGAAGTGCTCTTGAGAATGGCAACTCACTTTGCCTACCTCTCTTTCTTGGCCTGTGATAGCTGGTAGCAGGTAAGTCCCAGGAAGTGACTACAGTATGAATGTTGTTCATAAGGGATTTGTTGCAAACAAATTTCATGTTCACCATCTGAGCTTCAACAATTTCTTGTAATTGGTGGCATGAGTCACATGGTGTTTGTTGTTATGACTGGGTAATGATAGCTTTTGTAGTGCGGATGTGATAATGCAGCCCCATAGAGAGGGGCAGTAACAGGGCTGAGGGAATAGAAAAGAAG
This sequence comes from Phaethornis superciliosus, assembly GCA_023637945.1. Taxonomy (NCBI): domain Eukaryota; kingdom Metazoa; phylum Chordata; class Aves; order Apodiformes; family Trochilidae; genus Phaethornis; species Phaethornis superciliosus. The sequence continues at coordinate 80,797,430 of JAJQWJ010000001.1, read as the reverse complement.
AGCTAGAGAGCTCAGTGAACACAGACCTTTCTCTTTGTAGGTCACACAAGCCATGCCTGCAGTGTCATTCCTAGAAAAATCAGGCTACTGCAGAATTGATTGGCTGGGGCCAGAGCTCAGATGTAATTTTCTCCTGTCACATTCAGAAGAGCCCAAAGTAATTGATTTCATGTGTACACATAGAGCTTGCACAGCCCAGCGATGGAGGGTGTGTCTGTGTCCTGCTCCAGCTCATTTAACTTGTGTTTGACCTAGGGCTGTGGCAAATTAGGGTTTGTACCTTCACAGCAGAAAGCAGCTCCCATTTACAATATGCTGACTGCATATTATCAGTCATCAGCATGCAATGGAGAGAGTCCTCACATAAAAAAGTCTTCTGAAGGGACTTGATTAGATGTCAGGGAGAGGCAAACAGCAAACCCAGAACATCATGCCAGTACAGGTTGTTTTAATCTGTTTGTTTCTCTATCCTGCAAATATTTGGGTTCTCTCTACCCACACTTTTTCACTAGTAAAACTGTAAATATTCATATGTATGCAGTGGGCCCAAGTGAGTTAATTTGGTTTGGTTTGAATCTAGCAGCTCTGAATTGCATTGAATTGATATTGTTAGGAAATGGAAAAAGAGCAGTCACTCCAGTGCACAGACACAGATTTGAAAGTTAGATTGCTATGGCTAACATGCTACTGCCAATCACCTGGGCTGCAGTAACTCCCTGCGTTTAACCCGTTCCTTCAGTCTCCTGATACATCTGCCACAGAGAGAGGCTATTGACTGCAGGTCAAAAAATTCAATTCCACTGCCTTCATCTACCACAGGCTTCCTGGCAACCTTGGGCAGGTTGCTTTGCTTTTCCTGACTGCCACCATTGATCATTAACGAGACGATGATACCCAAACCTTTGTTTCACAAAGACTAGATTCTTTATATATCATTGCATGATCTCTGTAAATCCATTATGCCTACTAATAACTGCTTATGGAAGGAAGATCAGTCACAAGGTCAACGTTCCTTTATGTTTTCACTAGTCCTTTCACAAACTGGAAGCATACTTTCTCTGATCCATTCAGGTGATCAAAACTCATCTGGAAGCACCAGTTGCAGCAAAGGCAATGGCATTATACATAGGGGAGAAATTTTTATAACCATACCACCTCAATTACAAGATCACCCATTTTTATCTTGCTGTGCCTCTTTGTATTTTCAGGTTATGGAGACCTTTGTAGCAACTGAATATAATAGTATAACATTTACTTCAGCTAAGGTAGCTAGTTTCATGCATCCTCTGAAAGACTCTGCCTCTCTGCTTCTGGCTGTAATTGGAGTCCTAAGGACAGTATCCTCCTGTACACACACCAGTGATTTTTATACTGTCCATGGGGGTAATCAAGCACTTATCTATGTGACTGCAGTGATAGTGAGACATGTCACAAGCTTTCATAAGCTGGTGGATGCAAAAGTAATTTTATTAATTTAGGGATTCCTTGCTGTTTAGGATGATCTATTTCAGTCACTTCTATTTTTTTATTAGTCTTTGATTGGCAAGATGAGCATGTCTGTGTTATGAGTTTTTCAGTTTTTTGCAGTAGGAAGACCTTTAATCCAGCCTTCCAGCAGGGAAATCAGTTGAAATTCCCAATGACATGTGAGTTCTATCTGAAGGAAGGCCTTGTAGGACTGGGGTCCAATTATATTACTTGACATTTTACATTATGGTATCAGAATGCTTGTCTAACAAATGCAAGACAAAGCCTGATCAGAAAGAGTCTGCAACCCAAAAAAATAACAACATACACTGCAAGCCAGTTACTTTACTGCTGAATTGCATAGAGCAAGAATGCACCATCCACATCTTCTGGCTGTTGGTTTTTGGGTTTAGCTTGTTTTCGTTTTTTTATTGGTCAGTTCTAGCCCAAAAGGTCGACTTTCCTGAAGAAAACCAGTCAGTTTGTGTTTCCAAATGTCTCTTTCAAGGTAATTAGATTTGGCATGGGAAGCTTTTAGTGGTAATTTCCATTTGTGGGAAGTTGCGTGGGTCAGATACAGCTTCTGCTCCTTCTCTCAGGCTAGCATTTAAATAATGGTATTAATGGTTTGAAATCTATATTTCAGGCTTGCTCTGCATAGGAATCCCAAGCCAGATAAAAACAGAAAAGAGGGTTGTTATTGTTGTTTTTGTTGTTCTCAATGTTTTCTTCATTTGATCTCCCATTTTTATCTCCCTTCAGGATAGTGTTTAGTGATTATATACTCAAAATGGGAATTTGGAGGAGGGATTGCAGAACTCTGCTCTTCAAAGCAGATATACTTATTTTGCTCTGTCCACAAAATTGTGTTTTTTCAACTTATTTTTCTCATCCCTGCTGCAGATATTTAGAGATTTATAGAATACCCCTGTCTCAAATGATACTGTGTCCCCTAATTGCTATGCTGGGGGGCCTGAGCAGTGGGTGCATTCAGACTTTTACACTTGAAGGCTGAATTGCTTTTCATTAAGTTCACAGCATGCAAGATGCTCACGGGATGAATCCCTTTCAGCCTCTTGCCAACCAACAGCACCCATGCAAAGCTCTACCTAGGCTGCGTCTTCAGCTAGTTTAAAAATAAAAAAACCTAAACCAAGCCAAAAGAAAGAAAGAAACTAAAAAAAAACAGCAAAGCAACCCATTTCCCCCTAATGCTGGCATCATCCCATGCCTTGTGGGGCGGCAGGGCCCGTGTCTTCTGTCTGGAGAAGGCACCATTTCCCTCACCTTTGGCACCACACGCAAACTGCAACCATCGATCCTCTGTGCTTGTGTGTGTGTGGGATGGTGGTGGTGTCAGCAAAGAGCCCCTCGGCCCACCACGGGCCAGGGAGCAGGGCGGTGGCACCACGGTGGGTATCGATCCCCGCCTGAGGAGTCGGCGACCGCTGTATTATATAATTATCGATGTAGCTGGAAAATGCCCCAGGCGAAGCGCAGCTCGCTGTTTGTTATGCTGCATTGTCTCCCTCCTCTGCACCAGGCCTCTGCGTTTTGCCTCTTGTTGTTCCCATTGCATGTTTATTTATACCCTGCGTGCGCCTTTTTAGCTTTCATATTTCTCCTGCGAATCCAGCTCGGAAAAAAAAAAATGCGTGTTTTTTGTTTTTGGTTTGTTTTTTTTTTCATTCGGGAGAAGGGGAAAGGGTGGGCTGTGAAGGAAATTAATTCCCCTAGATGCTCCAGGAGGCCCTAAGCTGAATACAAAAACTGGGGAGAAGACCTGAGTGGGAGAAAGGAGCTTAGGAAGCAGAAGGCCATTGGGAGAAAGGAGCTTAGGAAGCAGAAGGCCATTTTATCTTGCTGGGGCCCATAGGAACTGCCAATCTTTTGATAAAAATGTAGACTTCAGAAGCAGCTGTAACACGCAGCCTCATCCATCAGGCATAAAGACAAATGGGTTGAGACCTAATTTGCAGTCGCAATTAACTTAAGTCCAGCTGAATCTTCTCAAATTCCTTTGGGATTATGCACACTCTATACTTATGCATTCCCAGAAAGGAGTGGGGATGGCCACTCATCAGCTTTAGCTGGTGGCTGAAGAGCTGCCCAGTTCAAGAGCAAGCTCTCCAAAAGCTCAGGAGTGGAAGAGAGTTGGATGATGATGCTACATAAGCCCTGGGGAGCTGTCATGTGCCAGGGTTCACTAATAAACTTCCCTTGATGAAATCACAAGGAGATGGGTTGCAGGACAGGTCTGAGGTGTCTTGGCAAACATGGAAACAGGGAAGAGGTGGGCAGAGGTGTTTATGGGGTTTCCCAGCTGTGGACTACAGGGGAAGGAGTGAGGTGCAGCAGCAGAACTGCTGGTGTAGAGCAGCTGCAGTAATCTGTCTATGTGAGCACAGGCATCTTTAATGTGGAAGATTTCCATGGCAGGAGTGAAGGGATTTTTTCAGGCAGATGTGAGGTGGGTGTCTGAAGGAAACATCCAAGGTGTGCTGTGGTGTGTGTGACACCCTCGCAGCATTGGCCCCCTAGAGCAGAAACTTATTTGTCAAATGTAAAGTCTGTAAAGTATTAACTAACTGCACAGGATCCAGGCATCTGCAGGGCACAGTCCTGTGTCAGTCAAGGCAAGTGGCACCAGATGAGGATGTTGGGCTTTTTCATTATAAGGACTGAATCATTTCCAGCACATGCAATGAGTTACAAGTATGTGTGTGTATGGGACTGCCCTCTCCTGGAGGAAATACACTCTGCTCTCCTCTTCCTCCCCTTTGGGCTTCCTTAGCCCTGTAAAGATTCTTTCGATGGTGGGAGTGTAGTGCAGTGTGCACCCAGGTACTTGACATGGGGAGTATGTGCAGGAGAATTTTAAGAAAAAATAAGTCTCCTGAGATCTCTGTGAACAGTCTGCTTTCATCATTGATTTAAAACTTTGTTTTCTTAGTATAGATAAGGTATGTATTGAATTTGCAGTCTCATGTATCACTCAGGAGGAGTATTGGCCCAATGCACTATATGCCAGAATTGTTGTGTGGCTGAGAGCTGTGGGATGGCAGCTATTTGTGCTGTACCTCAAAATGCTGAGGGGAAGCTGAGCTCTGGGTACAGGTCACTACTGGGATATGAATGTTTCCTGCTGCAAAATCAACTGTGTAGTGTCTGCTTCTGGGTGATCTGTGGGTATGAGCTTCAGAAGCTCCTCCTGTGAAGCCAGTGGTAAAATACAGGCAATCCTGTGGCCTCACATGGGAGAAAAGTTCATGGTCTGTTTAGCTTGAAGGCTATGAGCTGGCATGAAGGTGGGACTGTGCTTCGTTTCACAAGGTGGCTGTTGAGGAGAGGTACAGTCACAGCCTGACTGACCCTCGTGCTTTTCAGGTTGCAGCCACGGGAGCTGCCTGGGTCTACAGACCTCTGCCCCAATCTCTCTGCCTCCACAGTGAATACAGACACCACATTAGGAGAGCAGCCAAGCCACAGCCAAAAAGTGCCTCCTTGGTGCCAGTGGGTGCTCTCTGAAGAGAGAGAAGAGCTCTCTTTATTCCCCAACCTGCAGCTACCATCGAGGTGGTATTTTAAGTCAGTCCTTTTACTTCTGTTTGGAGAGGGCCAACTTCTACTTGACATAGCACCGCAGTGCATTTCCACCTCCAGGTCCAAGATAAGACACAGTGCCACCCCACACCTCCAAGCAGAGTGCTGCTGTAGGGAGGCAGAAAGCAATAAGCAGAGATTCACTGGGGACTGTATTGCTGTAAAATAGCCTCTTGGCACAAGATACAGGGAGGCGCTTACAGAAGCGACAGGCAAACTATACATTTCTTTTTTCTAATCCATTAATCAAAGTGCCTGCAGTTCCCATGCCAGTGAGGCAGGTGAGACTCTAATAAATATTGAGCAGTGGAACTTGATCCGTATCCAGACTCACAGAGCATTTTCATAAATAAGCAGTTGCAAAACAATAAAATAAACCAGTCTACTTCCCAGCCCCTCCTCTATGAGCTCTTATTTGTGGATGCAGAACTATGCAGCTGACAAGGCTTTCCAGGCTTAGGCTGGAAATGAGGAGCAGGATAGCTGAGGCTGGTCCCTGGGAAGAGAGAGGTTGTACCTCCTCCCTCTGCTATGGATGGATTGTGTGTGAAAAGGTCTACAGCTGGATTATTCTCTGATGCTGCAGCTTGGGCAGGCTGTTTTCTCAACACCTATTTTGAACTGACTTGATCACATTACTGGTGTTGGCCTTGGAGTCAATACAGAGCTGGTTTCACATCTCAACAGAAGGAGGGTGGAGGAAGCCCCTCTTCTAGGTCTGATGCTGCAGACCTTGTTTGCTGAGTAGCTCCATCGATTTACAGAGGACTATTCAGATAAAGAAGCATTCCGTGTTATATTGCTTTTTCTTTTGGGTATACCTTTCAACTAACATGACCTTTAGGTTATGGGGTTTTTTCAGCTGTTTCTTAGCCTGGTTCCACAGAGAAATATAGCTTCTATGAGCACAGTGTCTGGCTGTCTTTCAATCTTCTGTAATTACTGAAAGTCTCAACAGATTTCAGCTAAATTGAAATCTCAAAGACATACACTCCTTATAGTTTTCATGAAAACAGTAAGAAAGTGACCTTGTTCGTTCTGCAGTTGCATAAACTCAGCTATATGTTTGGACAGCAGAGACTCCATTCCAAAAGAATGTTACCAGTGTCCAAGTAGTGGGAAATGCTCACTTGGAGACTTTTTTTTTTTAAAAAAAGAAAAAAAGTCCCTCAAAACTCAAACAGACCCCTAAAAAAATTACAAAAACAACAATAACAAATAACCCACAAACAACAATAAAAAAACACAAAAAAAAAACCCAAACCAAAAAATAAACAACAAACAAAAAGATCCCACCAAAACAGTCACACCCCGAATAAACTCCAACCTAGCACATACCAACCCTGTAGAAAAAGGTGTCTAATTCCAGTGCTAACAGAAGAATTTGCAAATACTGTTGGGCTGCACTCCACTTCTTCCTAAGATGTGTGGGTCCATTTTTGACCTCGTGATTTAAAGGACAGGGAAAGAAAAGTTCATAATATCTCTGTCCACAGGTGCACTTGTGTATTGGTCTGGGAAGGCTGGGAGCAAGAGAAAGGAGAACAGTCCTTTGAAAATCTCCTTAGGTTCCTGACACCTTAGGATTTGATGGTTACTATTACAAAACTCTTCCAATCAATAGGCTAGCAGTTCTATTTTTTTTTTTTTTCAGCTTATTCAGCTTTTTTATAAAGTGCTTTGAGATCCCAGGATAAAAAGCATTCTAGGAATCCAAAGTAACATTGTTGTTACTGCTGCTCTTTTAATAATGTTAGCAGACATAATATTTTCTCTTAATTTTTACATATTAGTCCTGATGCTCTTTTTGTTGTTGTTGTTGCAGAGTAAGTGTAACATGTTGGTTTTTGTGCTTGTCTGCATCAGTTCAAATTTGCCATCTATTTTGTGTGCTTTTAGTGCAGACATGTTGTTGGGGAGGTAGCAGGTGAGAGGCTTTGGAGGCATATTTTTTCCTTTTCTTTCTCCAGTGTTGTTTTAAGTGAATCCAAGATCTTAAAGATTTTGGCAAATCTCTAAGAAACTCCTAGTCTTGTAGCCTCACTAATATGCAGTGAATTTAAGACATGTTTCTGCAACTTCCTGCGAGTTTTAAGAAGCATTTCTGAACCTTTTGAGTTTACCTAAATTCATACAGTACTTTGGCCCCTGGAACCTGAACTTGGGGTTCAAAGAAAGATTTATATGACTCATTAGTTCAGGCTCCTAGGCTTTGGTGTCAGTGAAATTAGGTGCCTGGTAACACTCTTCTCCCTGGTTCTGGATGCTTTCCGGTCCTTCAGAGAGTCTGATAACAGAAGGATAAATACACACAGGAAATCTGGGACCTGGGTTGAATGGAACTGTTCATTCTCTCTTCTTTTACATATATGAGTAAAGGAGCCAGCCCCCAGTGTTTGCTGAAATGCCACAGTCACATTTGCTCTTGGGTAGCCTACAGCAATGTACACAATTGAGGATTTTCCCCAGCTTTCTTTAGTGCAGGCTACATTTTCATACACTGTGCATTTGTAATAGGCATGTGTTGTTTGTTTAAGAACTTAAAGCCTGTGCCAAAATTTCCTTTCCTTGGCTTTAAATGTATGGCCTAAGGGTAGTTTTATTCCAGCTACCAGGGAATAGGAGCATTTCTGTGTTCCCAGAGACCAAAGTTTTGAACTAGGTCTGAGGTGCATATTCAACCTGTGTTATGTCACACTAGGTACAGCCAGAAGCTGGGAAACCCAGGTCATCTAGGCCACCTGGCATTTAGCTGTGTCAAAACCTGGACTGTGATAAGAGTCACCTCAGTGTCAGTAAAACAAATTGCTGTCATTCTGGCCTGCTGGTCCTGTCCCACTAAAGGTGTGAGGGAGTTGGGTGCAGTAGAGGATTTGTTCTGGGGACCTCTGAAGTGACTAAAGGATACTCAGCAGGTAGAAAGAAGGCTTTCACAGTCTTCCTTGCTTCAGCCTGTCTCAGAGTGATGTTTCTTTCTGACATGAAATGGAGGGCAGTGTTAGACACTTGAGCATTTTGGAGAGCTAGAACATGATTATCCATGGTGGAGTCTGCCTAGACTGAGTGACCCAGGGCTTTGTCACCCTCAGTATGAGGTGCAGATACTTGCCTGCAGGGGAGATGAGTACAGTATCCCCTCTGGGGTGCTACATATTAGAGGACTCACACCATCACACTTTCCTTCTGGAAAATGAAAGAGCAATCCCAGTTGCGTTACTAACACAGCTTCCCTCAGCACTTAGGTTTCCCTCAGTGGTATCCCGTCCAAGTATTGACTAGGGTGAACATTGCTTATCTTGGGAAATCAATGAGATGACAGCTCAAGGTATTGCAGTAAGAAGACAGGCAGAGAGATATGTATCTACCTTTGACTTTTTTTCTCCTCGGTAAATATGTTTCCCTAATCCAATGGCATTGTAACAATATGCAGTAATTGCTGTGGCTGCATCTATCTCCTTTGATTTAATCAGACAGATATTATATGTTAAGTATCAATTGATTATTAAAAGCATATTTGCTGATGCTTCCAAATCCACATAGCAACACATAGTTATTTACTGCACAGCTATTAGAATTCAGCAACTTGACTCTCCTTTTACAATCAGTATTTATTTAACATGCAATGACCGTCCTATCCCATTAAAACTAAATGTGTTAACTGTGTTTTGGGCATTTAATTTTAAAGCTTTTCTTACCATAATATCAAGTGATTACAAAAAGTCATTGTCTTAGCAGGCATTTGATGCTGTGCAAACATATTTCAGAAGAGTCACATTTTGATAACCTGCCATGATGTTACTTTGGGTCATGGCAGACAAACTATTATGGTGGCCCTAATAAAGTAAAACTTTTTGGTAACATAGTTATGATTGAATTTTAAAATTCCTGTATGACCTTGTGTCCTCTGAGATTTTTAACACCCCAAATTATTTTCAGGTCTCTTGGGACATAAGATATTGAGAGTTCCTTAATTGAGTAGAATACAACTTTTCTATTTGGTGAAAGCAGATTTGCTCTTTACCCCAGGTCTCAATGTTTAATGTCATGAGTACAGTCTTATGAGGGACAATTCTCTTGACATACTAGCCTGTGGAAAAACTGGGCTACTTAAGAAAATTGGGAGCAGTTCACCACCGAACTGTCCCTTATGTTCCTTTCTCATTGTGGGCTAGGGAGCTCCAGCAAATATGCTCTCACCTTACTTTTAGGATACCTAGGGCAGAGAGTCCTATTATAGAGGATGAGTACTTTAATGTAATTTTGAGCTTTGCAAAACATGGTAGTGGTTGGCTGAGGACAGATGATGTGTTGTACTTGAGAATGTTTTTCCATTCGATTCCTGAAAGTCCCCTCCCTCTGTTATTTTTGCTTCCAGGACTGGAGAGAAGCTCAGCTTGGTTTTGTTTTTTCCTTGCCAGAAGATATTGAAAACTCCATTGTAGGGCATGCATTCCATCAGCCTGCCCTTTCTGGAGTCTTCAGAGCTTTCATACAGTTCCCTTATGCTTCAAGGCAAATAAATAAATATTTGCAGAGTTACTAAAGATTTAGTGAAAAACTCATATATTTAAACCATCTTGTGAAAAAAATAGATGACTGAATATTTATTATTTACATTTTAGACACCCTCTACACATTTATTCATTCCTTTTAATCCAATTCGTGTTTTATAAATATTGCAAAAGACCCGTCAATAATATAACAGGTTTTCATTAATCCAGAGGAATAATTAGAAAACATTTAGGATAGTGTACAAATATTTGATAAGCCTGTGAAGAGAGATCTTTTGAACAGAAGCTGTCACTATGTTAGCAGAGGCATATACAAGCACCCCTTGCCACATCAGGTAGGGTCTGGCCAACACTGTTTTCATTCTTTGTGCTATAAGGCCTCCTCCAATCAATAGGGGAAAATATTTGCCTTGCAAAGAGATCCTTTTTTATTTGTTTGTTAGTTTGTTTTGGTGCATTTCTTTGTTTGTTTTTGGGGTGTTTTTTGTCTTTTTTTTTTTTTTTTTTTAGGTGAATAATGCATGTGTGGCTAGTTTTAAACAATGCCCCTTGTGGAAAGACTGAACATCAGTGTGACTGTAAGCTCACAAAGAGAAAGAGAATCTCTCTTTGCATGTGCCTCATTGTGTGCAAGATCACCTCCGTTATTTTGGGAATAGAGTAACTGTGTAGGAAGATGTTCCATCAAATTACTTAGCTGCCTGCAGAAACAGAGCATGGTAGCTTGATCAGCATGCTGTACTAATGTGTCCACACTTTTTCTGGGATCTAAATTAAATCATTCTGCATGGCACAGACATCTTCTTTGCTGTCCAGAGCCTAGGGCCAAGTAGCTCTTGCCTTTAGAAAATGCAGACTGCAAATCTTAATCAACCTGGTTCGAGCTCCAGCCCTTACACAGAAGTATTACTTAGCATTATGTTCCTAAGCCTATAACAAGCAAACCACAGTATCATTGGAAACTTTCAGTGCAGGATGCAATTTGATTGTTGTTTGGCAGGAGATAGAGGATATTTTGGTTCACTTGGGGTTTTTTTGGACTTTGTCAACTAATGCAAAAGATGAGATTTGGTCTGAAGGAGCTGACTATAACATTTGGCTAGCGTAAGCACCCAACCTGTCTTTTGCCTGAGGAAACAATGAGACAGGGAGCATATAGACTTCATGTAGAACCCTAATAGAAATAGCACTTAGGGACATCTTATTCCCATGACACTGTTAAGCACATTATTTCACCTCTCTGTTATCCCCACAGCAGTTTTTCCTACCACCTTGTTTTTTGGAGCCTTTAGAAGAATCCCAACTGTAATTTTTGGTCATTATTTGCTATACATTATCTCATGATCCTTACTAAAGTCAGGACTGGACTATTTCAGGTATCCTAACTATACAAAGAAGGAGCTGAAGCATAATGATTTGCCCAATATTGTATGTGATGTCTCCAGCAGAGCTAGTAGCTGAACCTCAGTCTCCTAAGTACCTCCTTAGTTGCCAGGCAGAACTCCATCTTCCCTGGCTCTTTCATTTCAGTTTTAATATGTGGATTTCATTAAATCTATGTCTGCCTCCAAAACATGACTGCCCAAATCAACAGTCAAAGAAAGAACTAGGTGTACATTCTTGCTTCTTCTTTCAAAGTCCCTCTCTCCTGATTCTGTTTGAGCTGCTTGTCAAATCTTTTGCCTGTGTGGCTTTGGAAGTAACATCCAGCTGTCTTGTGTTTTCATGTTATCCTTCCTAGAGTCGAGTAGTCCCAGTTGGCCACTACCTGTTTTTCCTTGTGGTTTCCCCAGAGCATTTGTTATGGTAGATCAGGAAGCAGAAATGGGGGCCAATACCTGGATTGGAGGAGAATCCTGAAGAGTCAGGAGGTTTGCAACAATAAGCTTAAAAACGCAATGAACTTTTCTCAAAGGGTTGTCAGGAAGTTCTGAGTTTGTACAGGAATAGGTTGGGATTTAGCCTGGCTTAAGTGAGATGGAAGACAAACTGTGCTTGCAGCAGGAGATGAGTAGGGTTTGGAATACACAATGGGAGAGTTTGATCTGAAGCTTGTGGGGGAAACATATGAAGCATATAAAAGAGCAGTAGACAAATAGGTGCAGCCTCTACAGAAGGACAGTAGAGACATTGAGTGGAAAAACATGTGATTTCCTCTAGGGACAAAAAGTAAAAATACAGTTGACAGTCTGGAAAAAGTAAAGGCAACAGTAAAGACTGGATCAGTAGTGTAGTCCTACACGGTGCTTAGTGCTCTAATACAGCTCACAGAAAGATTTTTGAATGTTATCAGTTTTATGGACAGCAGGGGGGCTATTCCATTGGGTGAGAACACGGCCCAGCAGCACATGGCCCACCCTCACTGAGCTGAAAGCCCTTGCGTCCCATTCTTAGACTGGCACAATAAGAGTAGGAAGAGAAGCAGAGCAGGCTCTCGTATTCCAGAAAATCATGTCAATCCATCAGCCAGAGTATGGAAAAACTATACTGAATATGGGTTCTTTTAGAGTATCCATCTCATCTTCTGAGACTGGTCCTTCCTTGCTGTTCTTTTTCTCTGTTCATGTTGCAGTAGGCTGACTTCTAGCACCCAATGATGTTCACATGTGAGCCTACCCTGTGAGAAGGCTGAGACTGATGTATCACAAGAGCTGATGAGTGACAGCAGTGTAACACTAGAGGGATAATAAAGAAAAGTTTATTTTTTAAATTATTATTTATTTTTTTTTTAAGAATAGCTTGCAGCTGTTCAGTGTCTTTCTGTGTGCTCTGCATATAGGGAAAATAGTAAAATAGTAATTCTGGCAGTAGGAACATGCTAATGAAAACAATTTTTGTTTGTTTTTTGGTTTTCTCCATTTCCTGTTCAAATGGAGGGAAAGCCAGTGGCAGCAAGCCCGTGCCATCTCCCTAGCATGGTGGGGGGGCAAGCAATAAATCAGGAGAAACTCTGCATAAAAAAATGCATCTCAGTGTGAAGTAGAGGAGCCTCTGTGGGCAGAGGTACATTGGCATTAGAAACTGGAGAGAACACACATTGGCATATTCAATGTGTTGGCTTTTTTTGGCATACGGCTGAGCTTGGATTAATAAAATGTTCAGATAAAAATCAGAGTTTTATTAAACTGCGCTCACACAGCGGCAGCGCCCGGCCGTGCTCCTGGAACGTGAGCTGGAAGCTTGCCAGCCATGCTCAGGAGTGCTGCTTATCATACCTGATAAGGAGGTCTTGCTGCGTGAGAGTGTGAGAGGGAGCACAAGCAGACGGAAAAGATGAGGGGAAGCAGGGAGCACCAGCCTGCCTGCTTCTGGGCACAAGCCTTGCTCTGAACCCACTGGCCTTGCAAGGCTTTGCCCTCCCCCTATGTAAACCCAGTGCACATTGGAGGAAAAGCACACAGAGGCTTCCAAGAGAGCAAACAAGGCCAATTGCTTTCACAGCAGCTCCCTTCTCCTTCCCCCGTCCCCCCCACTGCCTGTTCCATAGCTAGCTCCCCGCAGTGTTTTAAACAAGACTTTTTCTTTACTTTGTCTCCTCTGTGATGACTTGCTTGGTGCCAGATCTCAAACCTAATTAAAAGGAGCACAGACCGGGCTTACGTTTTTCCTTCAGTAGTGAGCTGTGAGAGGAGTTTGAGCTGCCAGGAGTGGGGATTGTGAACAGCAAGTTGGTATCGACTAGGAGAGTGGGAAGCCAAAAACTACATAGCTCCTCTGAGCTGGAGAATGAATAAAGCACTGCTTTGAGTGCTTCAACAGGTAACACCCAGTCCTTCCTTCCCTACTTTTCTCAGGCTTTGTGTCACACTTAACTCTTTCAGCCTGTTGTCACTGCTTTGTAGTCACAGAATGTGCTCACGATCCTTATCTTTTCCACTATGTTGCACTCTTTTGTACCCTATGTGTGGAAACTTAGCAAAATCTAATGATACTCCAACATCGGGCTTACCCAGTTTCCTAGAAAAAAATAGGTACAGTGGATCTCAAGCCAATGCAGGAGAATAGGTGGATAAAGTAAATGTTGGGCTATGCAGTATTACCAACTGACCACCATGGACTGCATTTTTCTGCTCCTGTAACTGGTAGTGTAGCCTGTGACTTGCCAGACCAGTCACTAGCAATCTATCACTAAGAGATGACACCTGATTTTTTTCAGGAAAGGAAGGAGGAAGCTATTGTTGGGTTAATTCATACTCTCAGGAAAATGGTGAGATGGTGTTGGTATGAGCATGCTAGTCTGAAATAATTTTTCTGGCTAGCTTCCAGCATTTAATTCTAAATGTGGTATAAAGAAGAACAGTGGCATTCAAATATCTTACTTACACCATCTTTTTTTGGTAGAGTATTTCGTATTTTTATAAACACAAAGTGATGTTCATCCTTAGTTTGTCTTGAAACTTAAGGCCTGTTGTGTCCCTGACTTCAAAGAGCCATAAACTAATATGCCTAGACTTAGTATGAATTAAAAGAGCTACCAGCTTTGTTGAATGGCTCCTGCATGGCATAATGGCCACCTGGTACAAATTAACAATTCCCAACTGTGTCTTCATCCTCGTACCACATCTTGTGAGTCACCTGCACTGGATTATCTGGGAAGCTGTTCCTTCTGCTTCATTAATTCAAGTATCCCAGCTAGGGGTAAAGCATGGGGAAGACTGCAGAAAGCAGCACAGGCTTTGCCTTATCACAGAAGCTGCTTTTAACTCATCTGTGTAACCTTAGTGAGGGCTGCACCCTCTGGGATAAATGATGTTGGCATCATTCTCCTTTCTCTTATTCTGCACCACTGTAAAATTCCAGATGAATGGCAGACTTTTCTGCTTCCATCTTCTAGCATTGATGTTGTGTATGATCAAGCAGGGAGAGAGCTGTTAACATATTTGGTATTACCATGTGCCACACCACTGCTCAGAGGCTCTCCTCAAAGCTGGGCAACTTTCCAGCACCTCATCTGCCTGCCTGCTGCATCTTAGCCTCTTGCCTCCCACTCTCTCCCCTCTGCTACCTGCTCCCTAAATGCATTTGTGCTGACGGGCCCATCTTTCCTCATCCACAGACAGGAGATGTGATTAGAAGGAATCTAATTTGTTTAGAGTGCTCTGGCGATGGAAGGAAATTATTCTACAGCAATATTTGCAAATGCATTCATCATGGAATCCCTGGCAATCCGTCACCATGAACTGATGACTTTGTGATCTTCATGAAGGTCTGATTAAAAGTGCTTTCTAGTGATCAGCCCAACTTTTCGTCCTTCTCCTTTTGTGCACTTAGGCTAAAGGAAGGGATCAGGATATAGGCCAGTCATATGCAGTCCACCTTTTTTGTCCCCTGTAACCAGGATAGACATAAAGGCCTGGTCAGATGATGCTGAACTGCTGCCACAGTCTGAGATCCTTCAGTTCTTTGGTTTCCTCCATGTTCAACAGCCTCACAGAATTTGCTTTTTTTTTCACAGACTGCCTTAGCCGTCTGTATTTGGGATGGAGGTTACTGAACGAGAGAGGAACTGGGATGTTGCACTGCAAAGACAGAGGCTCAAGGCCAGCTACAGGAGAGTAAAGAGAAAGGGGTAATTACACAAATCTCACACTGGGCCTGTGAGACTTGTCAGATTAATTTTATGTCTGAAAGGGTTGAGGGGATGGCATGACTGTGTAGACCCTCTCTTCACCTCCAAAACAAATTGTGAGTTTCTACATCGTGGTACATGTTGCTTGTGGTATTCGGTTTTGTTTATTTTAACTAAAGGGAATAGGCTTGTTTATGTGGTTAAGCCATGTGGAAAAGGCAGCAGGTAGAGCCAAACACTATAAACTGTTCTTCCAGTGTACTGAGTAGCATTCCCAACATGTATGAGCCTGATCTTCCACTCATGGGTATGTCTATGGACTGAAAAATACAGGTATATAGCTGCCTCTCAGACTTCTGGTTTTGTTCTGGTATATCTATAACAGATGCTCTGCAGTAGCCTTGTATAATAACAAGCTCGTGCTTTGTTGAGTAGTTACTCCATTCAGTGACTCCTGTGTAGTAGTAGGGCCACTTCCATGCTGTAACTTGCTTCAGTCCAGATCATCGTGTTGGGGCTCCTGTCTTCCCTCTCTCTCCACTAGACTGAACTTCAGCAGTAGCTGATCTGGGTTCATTAGATACGTAGCAAAATAACTTGCAATAGTGTGCCATTCCCCAGATTTACAAAATACAGCATTCTACCATTTCCTGATCTGCTTCCCTTTTCCTCTTGTGCATGCCCTTTGGCTTGAGAAGTCTTGGGGACATTTGCTTATTCCACTCTCTTCCACCATGACTTGGCTCTG
Organism: Phaethornis superciliosus; assembly: GCA_023637945.1. Taxonomy (NCBI): domain Eukaryota; kingdom Metazoa; phylum Chordata; class Aves; order Apodiformes; family Trochilidae; genus Phaethornis; species Phaethornis superciliosus. Next base: position 80,781,532 of record JAJQWJ010000001.1, on the reverse strand, counting down.
TGATCATCTTTCCTACATCTGGTGCATGAAGATGCCTCAGACTGTCTACTGTACTAACCAGTAGCAGTACACTAATGGGGTCCACTGCCAGACTACTTTAGTGTCACCCATGACATACCCTTCTCACTGCTGCCACTTGTGCAACTCCTACAGAGTTATATTTGAAGGCTGATATCTTTGCTTTACTGCTGTAGGCTGCTAAACCGGTTCAATTTTGGTCTAGTCCAACCTCTAAACATATATCTACTAAAAGATGGCCTTACTATGTATTTCTCTGTTTTGTCAGGGACATAAGAGGAAGATTGCAATCCACCATGTTACCCTGCTTGCACAGGCCACATTTTTTTGATTGTGCTGAGGACTTTTGCTCCACCTGTGTTTTTTTGGCTTTTAGTATTATAATGCAACTTAGGTATAGCTACCAAGGCTCACAGAGATCACCAGGTTCTGCATTGCATGTAAGAATGATGCCTCTATTTGGACTGATTACTACACACATACCTTGGGCCTGTCTATCATAGAGTCTCTTCTACTGAGCATAAGCATAAATGTGAGTAAACACTGTTTGTCTGGAGTAATAAGGATGTGTATAAACACCTTGCAGGTGACGTGATCTATGTATTCTCTAACATCAGGGTGCTTGTAAATGCATAGACAAATGAGGTTACTGTGAAGATCCATGGATTATTAGTCACCCACCCATGTTCCCCAGAGGACATGAGTTCTTGTACAAGGACAGCATGGAATCCCTGAATGGGAAGCGTTTTCCATTGTGGCTCTGGTACAGTTTCTATTTACATCTAGCCTTGAAAACGTCAAAGACATAATTTCTTGAAATGCTGCCTTTCTTCACCTGTCTTGAACTGAAGGTACATTTTCCTTCCATGAGCTTTGGGAAATGGCTCTGAAACACAAGGAAGGGAGGCAGCAGGAGGAGTGGCTGAGACAGATCCTGCGTGCTGCTTGCTTCACCCCTGGTGCACAGTGGTCCCAGGCTGTGGCATTGCATCAGAGTTGAGTTTAAAACTTGTCTAAAGATGGTGCAGCTCTTCATGAGAGCACTTCCACATTTAAAAACATATACCATGCTTTTTGAGAGCAGTTGGTTTCCCAAGATATTGCTGCAGCTCACTGTCTAACCTGCCATCTGTTTAAGATTCTCTAGATGTTCTTCCTGTGTTTGCTGGGCAATTGAGGAGTTTTTTGCAACACTTGGGGTAGACTACAAACACTTAAATTTCTCATGAAGAAAGAAGTTCATGCGGAGGGTGCTAGAAGTGACTCCATGCTCTCTCACCTTCTAGAAGGTAGAGAACAGGGGAGGAGATGTGGTCCACTTTTGCTTTGAAGAAGGAACATGTGTAATAGAGCCTGCTTATCTTGTACATGATGTCCTCTGGCATTTGTGCTTTATTTTCCCCATGTGCATAGAGATACACTTCCTTTAGGCCTAAGGAATTCTGAATTAGACTTCATGCATAACTTTCTCAAACAGTTCCAGCCAGGTGCTATTACAGGCTTGAAGATAATGCTGACAGATTGAAAAGAAATAAGATGTAGAAAGGAGTTAATGCTAAACTAGAGAGAAAGGGTTAGGCAGTGCCATGGACTGGATAGCCAGTGAGAGTTCTACACTCTTCTTTAGCTGAACTAGGTATTTGAATGAACAAGAATGAGGTTAAAGAAGCAAATGCCTCTATGTGTGTGGATCTGCAATGGAACCAATTGCAGCAGCATCCCCACTGTAACCTTTACTGGTTTCTCCTTATTGCAGATTTGTGTTTAGCATTATAGGTGCCTCTTTTAACATGAAAGCTCTGCTTGTTTTAAAACATAAAAATGAAGATACAATGTAAATAGCAATGATTAGGTAACCTTGAATGGATGGTGCGATCAGGGAAATGGATGCAATGGATGCATCCTTGCAATGGATGGTGGATGTGCAATCAGGGCATGGGTTTTGGAAATGTTCTTTAAGACACAGCACTCCACAAACCCAGACAGTGGGGTACACTAAATATAAGAAACAAACTGGAACGCCATGCTTGACCAGAACTGTTCCAGGTAAGGTGTGAAGCCTGGAGTGACAAAGTAAGCAACATGTAAAAGCAGAAAGAAGTATACATATATAAAATCCAAATGAAATAATCTAGCAATAACTCAGTAAACCCCTGTTTTCTACTTGCTGGCAGCAAATATTTCTAACCACATTATCATCACAGTGTAGATTTAATGTAAAGAACAATTTTACAGCAGAGTAGGTCTTGAAGTGAGACATTTCCCTACATTCTGAAGAGAAAGCCTGGACAGAGACACTAATATTGACATGAGCTTGCCACTGAAGTAAAATGTATTAATTTGGGGTGTGGCAACTGGCTGTTGACCAAATAGGACTTTCACCTCTCAAGCAAAATGACATTTGGGCACTGGATTGCAGCACAAAGCTTGGTAGCTGGATACTCAGTTCTGACAAAGGGCAGAGAAGGATGCACTCAGTCAGCAGAGTATCTCATTGTGCTCAAAGCATTTCATTTATTTATGAAAGTACAGTTCTGTAGAGAGCTGTAAGAATTAGGAAAGATACATGTGCTTGGTTACAGACTCTGGAAGAAAGAAGTTCTGTTCTTAGTCACCAACAAAGGGCCAGAACACAACTTTTATGAAGTTACTGACACTCCCAAAAATTATTGCACCCTCTCTTGTGCCTTGATACAGACTGGCAGAAGTGAATGTGCCCAGAGGCAGTGGGTCTTATCCTTGTCAGCTGCAGTCCCTTTTCAGAAACCTGACACAAACTCAGGAGATGTTTTTCCAGTACCCTCCCTGCAGCCAATGTCTGTCCAATTAACTACCAAAGCAGATAAATGAATTTGTAGAGGTTTAAGGTTTTATTTGCAGAAGGTATTCCTATAGGGAAAAGAAGCAGGTATGTTGCAAATGAACTTTTCTGAAAGGGAGAACACCAGTTCTTCTTGAGAAAAAAAATAGATTTTCCAAAGGGAAATTTGAAACAAACATTTTAATTCAAAAATCATCGTTTTGACTGAAAATATTCCATTTCTGCTCCTCAGCCTAAAATAAGAAGAAACAAAATGATAGCTCAACTGGAAATGTCACTTTGTCACAAATGGTTTTCTACCACTTAAAAAAAAAAAAAAAAAAAAAAAAAGGATATGACATTTTAATGCAAAACAGAAGAAAAAAATTGTCACTTTGAATCTGTTCCAAACTTCAGTGGGAAAACTGACAGCTTTTTGACAGAAAAGACTATCTCAAAAGATTTTTCAGATGAAATTTTGTGAAAGAAAATGTTGATTTTTCCCAAAGACTTCCTGGAAAAAGGAGGCACTGCAGTCTGGGAATCGGGTGTGGTATAGGGACTGCTCTGAAGTATTTTAATATTAAACTCCTCTGTGGATGTACTTTTCTTCCATTCTCTTACAAGAAAAAAAGGTGGTGTGCACTGTGGTACTCTTATTAAAATACGCTACATCTCTACACTGGGTAGGGATGGGCTGCTGCACACCCACCCATCCCTGACACAGGAGAGCAAGGAAGCAAAAGTGAAAAGAGCTAAATGCGCTTTTCCCACTCGAAAGAAATTGCAAGTGTTGATTTAAAGAGTACATTCATAACTTCTCCTGTAACAATGTCTAAGTATTCCCTTGGAAAGCTTAATTTTCTTCATACTATATAACTGTGAAGAAGGTTTTGTCTGATGCTTAGTTTCAGGACTCTTTTGTGTTGACTGATAACTCACAGAACTGCAGACACTGTCTGGAATGGACCACCATAGGTCACCAAGTGTGGCCTTCCTCTTGAAATACAACTGCTGCCAATGTCACGTCAGGTCACTATGGCTTTATCTAGCTGAGCCTTTGTAAGGTTTGAGTTCCTACAGCTTCTTTGGTTACCTGCTACCCAAATTTTTCCATATGTCCAGTCTGAACCGCTGCATATAAAGAAAGAAGTCTGAGTGGTATCTGCAGGAGCTCCTTGTCCTTATCAAACCAAGGGATTTCAGCCTCATTGAAGCAAAAGATTCTCATGCCTCTGAAACAAAATGTTTTTCCCAATATTTTTGTTTCACAGGAAAGCCTCTCATCTAGGCATGCTTCTTTCCTGGCAAAAAAACTGTGAACTTGTGAATTATTTTTTCTTTTGCAGAGGAAGAAAGGTTTTGACAAGCTCTGACAATATGATGATTTTAGACATAAGCATAATGGTACATACCAATAAGAATCTGAGGGCAGATGAATTTGTACTAGAAATGAGGCAGAAGTTAAAAAGGATGATACCAGCTGCTCTGACTTAGTTTATGGTAGACAGTCCTTCAGCTGGAGTCTTTTAGTCAAAACTGGGTACCTTTCTGAGAAATGATGTAATCCAAACAACTTTTTCTATCAAGTGCTGAAAGTGCTGAGTAAATTGCTTTCCAGGCTATGTTATCCTGGAGGTTATATTAGCCCAAATGACCCCTTCTGACTTTGGATGTGGTTCCTTTAGCAATATCAAAAGGCCTTAATTGGTGATCAGGATACTCTAAGTGCATACAGCAGTCCCTGCCCCTGAGGGTCAGCAGTTTGAGATTGAATAACATCTAATTTCAGACCTGCTTCTTTCTATCAAGGCCTGTGAAAGGAAAGAGCCTGAGACAGGGATGGAGTTAAGAGGTATGGGTCTCTGGAGGAAAAAGAGGAAAAGGTGTGTTTGAAAGAGATCAGTAAAGGCAAGGAAGCACAGTGCTGCATGCATTTGAGGGAATGGAGGGAGTTGAAGGGTGGTCCCTCAGAGGCTATATGGGGAGGGGTATTTATCAAAGCAAACACAAAAGGCATAGCTGAGGTTTCCTCCTGACTTGTTTCTTTAGCTTCGTTATGAAGTCTGGAATTTTTTTTTCTTCTTACCTCATTCCTTTCTCCTTTTTTCCTTTTCTCTTTCAACTTTCCTGTTTCTGCCAGCAAGCTCAAAAAGCCCAAGGTGGTTTAATGCCAGCTTAAGTGCTTTTGATTCATTGTCTGAATCCAGGTTTCTGAGGGCCTGGGCTGTTTGCTTTGCTGTGGATGTTTGCTTCCAGTGAGCAAGTTCAACAGCCTGTGGATATTTCTTTTCTAGTTCTGTATACACAGTGTGTATCTCTGTCCTTGCAAGATGAGAGAGAGGCAAAAAGAGACCCTGGGAAAGTGCACAAAGAGCAAATAAGCAAAAGGAAGAAGGGTCAGCAGAGAGACCTGGAGGAAGGGCGTGAGAAAGATTGTGCATAATGTGTTGGCTTGTTGCTGTAGCAGTTACATCCACAGCTACCTTGTGCTCTCTCAAAAAGCAAGGATACAGGAACCACACTTCAGCTGTGAAGGAGGAGGGAAGATGAAACACTACCCTGAGACTTGAGACCTGGAGGTTGAGCTTCCTGCTCTTCCATGGGTTTTTTCTTATTGTGGCTGTCCCCTCCCTGGAATTGTTCAAGGCCAGGTTCAGCTTTGAAAACTTTCTGCTTGTGCTACCAATCAAAACAGACTGATGCCCATTTGGGTTGGATGTAGGCACAGCTGTCTACCTGAGAACCCACCAAAATTTTCTAGCAAGTGTTGTTACGAAGCTCACTCTTCTTCCAAAATCTTTTCTGCAGATGCTTCCAAATCCTGCTTTGCTCCAAACTGCAGCCTGCTGGAGGGTAACCAAACACAAGATTTCTCACTTGGCCCATTCTAAACTCAGAAGTAATTTCTCAAATAAACTTGGATTCACCATGTCCTGTGGCCTTCTCTTCTATTTCACAGAAGAGCAAGTGTCAAAACAGGTTAGTTGATAAGGATTCTGGTATCTGACATCATTAAATAGGCCATAAGCATTATAATTACTTTATTTGAAATGAAAGAATTCTGAGTAACCAAAATTAGACCAAAACATTTGTGAGAAGGGAAGAAAATATCTTTGTGTTTGGTTCCTGGAAAAAAATATTAAGACTAGTTGTCCCACCATTCTTCTGCCTGCTCATTTGCTGTTCTGTGGTTCAAGCCTGTATTGCATTTGTTATTCAGGCTTAGGGATTGCAAGTATTCATGGTGAAGTTGCACTAGCCACGCTGTTACAGTATACGACAAGCAATTAGGCTGCATTTCAGGGGCATCCAGCCTGCTTTATTGCAGCTGGTGTTAGACTTACTGACATATCTACCAATGTGTGCCCAGTATATAAACACCACCTAAATTAGAGAAGCAGTCTGACACGTTTGCCTGGGTCATACTGGTTCACTTTAGCAGGGGGGCAATTTATGCTTCCTCTTACTGCTCGCCTATGAATAGAAGCTGTTGTATTGTATGCCTGTAGATTGTCTTTTGAGATAGTGGGGGGGTGTGCAGACTTGTGCACTTAAGATGTTAAACCTGTAGGCTGGATGCTTCTCTTCGTGTGAGCAGTTAAGCAACTACCTTGGCCCAGCAGGCAGGAAGAACCTACACTCTAGAGAACAGCCAGAGTTTACCACACTGTCTGGTCCATGCCAAAATGGATGAATATGTTCTTCAAAAGAAAAGAAAATGCATACATGATGTCTCAGGCTGGTAGGATTTGTTGGTAGAAATGGAAGAACTCCATCAGAGACAAGACATATCACTGGGTAGTTCAATGGTGGAATTTTTAGGGTGGCTTCAAGGATGCTACCCAGGGGTAGCCTATTATTTTCTTCTCTTTACATCTTTCACATGATGGATAAAGCTGGGTATTTGGGCTAAAATAGTCTCTGTTTCACTACTTCTTATGCTTGCTAACACTGAAGCTCCTGAGCTGTAAGATTTTAAAATCTCAGTAACAAAACAAGCAGCTTGTTGAGCCCCCTCAGTGCCATACTGGCAAGCTGAAAGCTTTGCCTGTAGTAGAGGAATAAGATTATTTTTCACGGAGGAGTTTAGAAGGAGTGCACTATCTAAAATTGCTTCTAAAATGACCTTTTTCATAGCATAAAGATGCAAGGTAATGCTTCATCTTCTTCCTGGGTCACAGATGAGTCAACTAACTTTAAACATTAGGAGAAAGGCCAGTTTGAGGGCTGCATTAGCATATGCTACCCGAACTCAACCAGAGCTAAACTATTTGCCCTGATTGCTAACAGCAAGTAATACTGAAAGTAAAAGCTACTGTGTAGCAACATAGGACTAGCAGCCCCTCTCTGATCCTTAGGTAATGATGTATATGTTATGTCTCTGCTCCAGCATCTTATTTTGCCACTTGTAGAGCAGAAAACAAAAATGCTTACCAATTTTTGTAGTGCAGACAAGGCCTAGGGGACCAAGCATTGTTTGGGAAAAGCTGTTCTCTGCAGAAGCCATATTGATTCCTGGGGCAGAGGGAAGGGGAAGAGACAAAGCTTTTCCCTCTGAGAATGAAATGACAATTGCCATTGAGAAATTCAGCAAAATCTTGTCAGAAGTCTAAGCACAGGGGAGCAATTTATCTGCCTCTTGTCTCCACTCAGTCCTATGTATTGTATGAGCTTTTAGCCTGGTGTGATGTATGAGAAAAACCCCTTCCCAGGCTGGGACAATGGGTCCCTGGGCAATTGGGGAGCACCTCATACTGGCAGAGGTGAGAGGTCTGTGGAAAAATTGGAGCACAGAGAAAATTTAGGTAAAGGGAAGAGATACTGGTGTAGCTCCCTCCAGAATGGGTGTAGGATGGAGAAGCCCAAAGACAATGCTTCCCCTTTCCACTTTCTCAGCACACTTTTTCATGAAATTGTGAGATCTATTTGCCCATCAGGTAGAGCTGAGCAGCCATTGATTGGCAGCCAGATGGAGCAATGAAGGTGGATCAATGTGAATTGGATTTTTTTAACTTTAAATAAAATTTGTATCGGCATGAAGTTAATTAATAGAGAGCTGTCAGAGGGCTCCTTGGCACGTCAGTGTGTTAGGAGGCAGTGGTACCCTTCGGGAAGGTGGTGGGAGGAGGCTGCAGGAAAAGGGATTCAGCTCACAGCAAGCTGAAATTAAAAAAGCAGGCCAGTCTTTCTCTTGGCCCTGTTTCAACACTTTTTTCATCCTTTCTTCCTTTGAGATTGCTTTTTCTTTACTGATGCACCTTCCTTTTTTTTTAGTCTATTGTTGTTGTTGTTTGCCAGCTGAAATCTTCCTAATGGAAATGTTGCTCTACTGACTTCATATGTTGGCACAGCTGCTTCTGGTTTTGGTTACTTACTCCACTCACATTCTTTTATAGTAGAGAATGTGTTGAGAAATTGGACAGTAGGAATAAGGCACAAAGGGGAAAGGTTCAAGTCTATTGGCTATGAGGGACCTTGGGTATCCCCTAGCTTTAGGCTTGAGGTTTATTGGCTATGAGGGACCTTGGGTATCCCATAGCTTTAGGCTTGCTGGGCCAGGTGATGGACTACAGGTTACCTTTCAAAGAGAAATAGCACAGCAGTGAATAACAGGCTTACCTGGGGCTGGCTGGCAGTAAACTTTGGTGTATACAGGGACATGAGAATAACCCCAGCACCTCCTGACAGAGCTATGTAAGGGCTTGATGTGCATGTGTGTATGGGGACATCTCTGTTGACCCTTCAAAGGATGGTGCCTTAGAGGACCTGCCTGCACCTGATTGTTATTGCCCAATGAATAGTAAAATTTGGCACTTCTGTATGTGGTGACTGGGAGCCCCAGGGTTATGTACTCTGTGCTGCAGGCCAGTCTGGTTCCTGCTGGGCTGGCTCGTTGCATCACTGATCAGCGTTTCTCAGATGCTGCCTCTGAGGAGGGACATGACAGAAAGGGAGAGAATGGAAACCAGATGCAGTTTCCATGGCAATGTCCAAAAAAGAGGGATACTGACTGGGGGTGGGGAGAACTTTAAAAAATAAAAAAATAAAAAAAGAAGAGCTGCACAGAGATTTAGATTTCTCACATCAGTGAATGGGCTTTGATGCTGTCTTGCCTAGTGCAGGTGAAGTATGCTTTATTCACTCTGTGCTTTCTCCTGCATGAGGAATAGTGCTCTGAGACTTTCTCAGAGCCTCTTCCAACCTCAGCACCTCTCTTTAGGCAGCAAAGACTGGGCAGTAGTGTCCTCCACCACACTCCTGCTTCATGGCCTGATCATCCCAGCCAGGATGGAGCAGGGCAAGACTTCCCAGTTACTTCAGTCCCTGCCTCTCCTGTGAAGAGTGTGTTAATAAGTGAGGTGGGAGAGGCAGCTGGGGGACATCTCAGAGCTGCTTCAGGCCTGGCTGCTTGCAAAGATGAGCAAATCAGGGCTTAGGGAATGTTCCCGGGCATAGAGCATCTCCAAGCTGCTCCAGCAAGCTGCGGAGGAGCAGAGGGTGGCTGTACTCCCAGCCTTTCCCAGCAGGAGGCAAAGGGGAAAATGCAATAATGGAGCTGGCTTTGTGAAAGACTTTCATCTCCTCAGAAAGTCTCCTTTCTGTGATTTCCATGCATGCCCACTTATCCCATTATCTGTGTCAGGAGGAAAACAGAATCATCAGCAGTCATGATTGGTATCTCTAAAGATTTCCTTCTCTGTGCTTAAGCAAAATCCCATCTTAACCACTTCTTGTCCTTGCCTTTGTAGGTTAAAGCGCTTCAGTTCATGATTTTTCTTACATCCTTTCCTTACTCTGGAGTTCAGTTCTGTTACTGCCTCTTACAGCTGCTTTTCTTAGGCTCCCAGATATGACCTAACATGGAGTCCAATAATACGCTATACTTAGACCTGGATCAATAAGGCTTTTAGATGCCTAACTTCTTGCTTTGGTGCTTTACTCCTTCACATCTTCCCTGTGGAGCTGTAAAATTCCCATTTTACAGAGTGGCACGTTCAAGTAGGAGTTTGCTGATGCTAGCAGAGGAAGCTGTGAAAGAGCTGCAGACACTGTTCAGTGGCTACTATGTTTGTTTTGAGGACCTTAAAATGTTTCCCCAGGTCCTGTGAGATGGTAATCATTACTGCATGGAGATCTCACAGGACCTGCCCGTTACCCCATAGCTGTAATCCCTGCCACTGGAGCTCACACTTTCCTGCTCAAGCAGGACTTTCTGAGGAAAGTACCGCATTACATCCAGTGACAACTTCAAATACAATATCTACCTCACCTTTTGGAGGACTTCTAACCTAGGTGCTCTATAATGGCTGCTGTTGATGATCTCAGGTGTCTGCTCTGACTCTGGACTTTGGGCCACCTGCCTGCACTTTCATCGGCTGACGGTGTGGGGTCACGGTGTTCCCTGTAGCAGCAAGCATGTGGTGAGTGGCCTGGGATGTACTGAACCCCCAGAGATGTGACAAGTTGTGGTCTTTCACTTATTGTGTTGTAGTGAGGTGCTTGCTTTGGAATGGGCAAGTTAAAAATAGGCAGGTATAAATAAAATGTATGTAGAGTGATTACTGGATATGAATGTATTTGCAAATATTAAATCAAAATCCAAGGTTGCCTAGAAGTCTGTAGTCTCTAGGTGTGTTCCTATTGGAAGCAGGCTTTGTTTCTAAAACTGCTTTACTTGAGGACAGCAGCGAAGCTCCAGCTTAGTATTTATTCTTGGCAAACAATACCTTGGTAATAAAGTTTTATTTTCCTCCTTTTATGTTTTTTAAAGCCTCTAACTCATGTTTAGAAGAGCCAAGATCCTTATCAGTACTTTCTTGTGACTGGTCTTGGTGTTAGCTATAGCAGGGGCAGTGTCACTCAAGTTGTGCTGTCTGCCTGGAAAGGGCTGCCCCAGTGGCTGGAGGTGTAGTTTGCTAGACAGTGCTACTGTGCAATTATGCATTTCTCTTCTAATGAGATCGTTAGGAGTGCAGTGCTTGTTGCTGATTAGAAGTTCCTAGAATAGAACTTGCTATTTTCTCCTAATTACATTATATAACAGTGTAATTCACAAGGATAGTAGTTAAGACAAAGTATATGGATTTAGGAGATTGGTTTCTGGTTCTGGTTATTTTTGTTGGGGTTTTTTTGTTGGTGTGGTTTTTTTGGTTTGTTTTTTTTTTAGGCACTTCCACAACCTTTTTGTATGACATTTGGATAAGTCTCTTAATATTCTCTGCAGCCAAGATCCTCAGAAAGCAAATAGACACGTAGATCATTAAGTATCTAATTATCTTGGAGGATATGGACTTCTTTTCCCTAGATGCCAAATGGGGGGATAACTTCATAGATGCATGTAAAGCCCTTTCGGATACCACAGTAAATATTAGAAAAACCAGTAAACAGTAGTGTGTATTATTATAAATCTATTTTAGTGGAACTCAATCTCTTGCCTTAACAATTCCTGTGGACACCCATTATTAAGTTCCTTGTATTTCAACAAGAGTTAGTTCTACGTTACAAGGTGGCCTGGTCTAGATCATCTCCAGAAGTCCCTTCCATTCTGTGATTCTGCAGTCAGCTTGTTGAGTGTGTGAGATACAAGAACTGTACAGAATGGGGTGAAACTGTGACTAAGTTTTCAACCTTTTTTCTTGTTGTAGCTAGAAACTGTTTCCTATGCATTTGAAGAACTTTGGTTATATCTTGTATTTGGGTTTTCCAGTGAAGCAGATTGCATATCGAAGAAGTTGACTGTGAAAGATCCAGAACATAGAGCAAGTGGGTAAAAAAGTAAATGAAAAAAGAAACAGTATCAGCTGAGAAACATTGATTCTATATGTATCAGACACAGACATTTTTATATAAGGAGTTTATACATATATATTCAATCAATTTCGTATTTCTCTATTTTCATGTAATTTATATATATAAAGAACACTGAACAATCTTCTGATACTAACTGAGGTATTTTGCACAATGGAAAATGTACCCAATTAGTATGATAACATCAAGGTCATTTGTTAATTATGTGGCTTTATCAAAAATCTTGTTGTGAGTACTGACTTTGCAATGACATCCTGCTTAACCTGAATCCCCCCTAAAAGGAAATCCTAGCAGACAGTCTAAGGTCTTTGGTCAAAACTATATTGCTTTTTTGGAATATAATAACTTGTGCAGTCAGAGCTGCCATAACCTTGAACTTAAAGCAAGCTAGTAGAATTTACCATCACCTGCTCAAAGAAGTAAAAAATGAGGCCACACAGTAATAGTGAAAGCAAAACACTACCTATTAGGAGTATAGGGCTTCAGAAGACCCCTTTGGGTCATCAAATCCAGTCCTCTGGTATTACTGACAGTCATGTTGTAATCCTTTTCATAAGCTTTGAGACCATGGAGGAACATTGGCACACATTTATAATAATCAACACTCCCAGCTCTAAAGGGCTTAACACCTAAAAACCCCCTGTTGTAAACAGATGGATGACACTGAGAGGGACCAAGGGGCTGGAGAGGACAGAAGTGATGATAGGTAGGTAGGTCTGCTTAGCTGTGGTAATTGTGAGATGGAGGAAGTTACTTGCTAGCAACATTATTCATAACCTACATATTGTGTCTCGTGTGGCAAGTTTTTGAGTGCAGGTGGTAACAAATGAAGTAGGACAATGTCATCCACGGAATTCTATTGGCAGACAAAATCTGGTGAAAATGTATTGGTTTGGTAATGCATCATGCATTGTCTTTTCCAGAGCAAAACTGAGACCAAAGTTGCATCCTACCTCTTAATTTCCAGACTCTCTCTGGTGTGGGACACCAGGACGTTATAGCATCGAATTATAGGCAACAAAACATCTTAGAAATGTTCAACTAAGTCTACAGTGGCCTTTAAGTTTAATCTCATACACCAGCTAACAATATACTGTCATCAGTTTTACTTTCACAGTGGTTTTACTTCAGTGGGAAAGGATCAGACCCATAAGGTGTGTTCACTGTCTCCAGACTGGATCATGCCTCAGGATGCATGTCTGCAGGGCTCCCACTAAAGTCTACAGATGCTTGCTAAATACAGCTCAGGGAAGAATTTAGTCCCTCATGCCTTAATTTCTCTCACTCAAAGCGCTGACCCTCGGAATTCTGTTGCTATGCAGTACTTTAATTTTACAAGATACTTATTCTTTACTGATGAGCTTTCCTCATCTTGAGTGGCCTGACCTACACTCCCTTCCCTTCAAAGGGTGTTATATAATTAAATAAATGCAAGCAACACTTCTACCTGACCGTTGTTCTTAAGCACTAAATTGCTCACACATTAATTGAAACTTTCTCTTCCTTCTCTTTTCCCTACAACCTCCAACAAGGTTTTTTGCCTTCATTTACTTTTGTGGGTCTTTTTTTATCTTGCATTTTCTTTCACTTCAGGCAATCTCAGAGGGCACCTAAAGTTCTTTGGTTATGCAGTTTTGAAATGTGCAATTTGGCAGCAGCATGAGCCTCGGATAGAATTAAATTAACTTGAGGCACTCTGATTTTTTTTTTTTATTAAATTACTTCTTTCAAAGTTACTACAGAACATTCCACTTATTAATTTTTATTATTAAAGAAAGAAAAGGGAAAGGATGACATAAAACTTGTGAAAAGTCTGGAGTCAGGACTTGTTTAGTTTTTAGGGGTTTGCTCTTCTATGTGGTTTTATAGAACTTTTTCAATTTTGAGAGGATATGGAAACTTCATGGATCTCCTCTGCTTCTGTCATATATTCAATAACACATTAGTTTATTGCTTGTAAGAACAGCCAAAGTTTATTTTGAGCATCTATTGCCTGTTAAGGATCCCTCTAATTCACATGTTTAATTGCCATGGAAAATACATCCACCCAGATAGCAGGTATTCGTATTGTTGAAGAACTCGAAGGTACAATGAGTGGAGGCAGCCCATAGTAAGAGTCTAGTCAGTAGTGCTAGAGATCAAAATACACATTTCCTAGAAAGAACTAAAGAGGTGGAGCAAAAATGATGGGGAAGAGCATTTTGGTGATAATGATGATTGCAGGCTGCCTGCTATGGGAATCTCATGTCAGTTGTCAGCTCTAGGGTGGTGATGATGGTAGAGAAAGGTTGGGATTTGGTGCTTGTTTCTTGGGTTGTCCCATCCCACTGCTCTGAATGGTAAAAGGAGATGCATTTTCCAATGTGTTTTTGTAGCTTTCTGCTACTCAGCATGGCTTTGACCTTGACTCCTCACTGGTCTTCATTATTCCAAAAGAGAATTGGGTTGTGGAGCAGTCCTCATGACTTCTCCTTACTGCCTTGTCAGAAAAGCTTCTAGGGCCTGCCATATGAGTTACATTTTAAAAAAGAACTTATCATATTTAACAGCCTTCTTAGGGCTGAAGATCTCAGGTCTCAGCTCCACTATAATTGTGAGGGGAAGCTGTAATGTTTCACTTGTGATGGCACCAGCATTCCCAGAGCTGTGCTGAGGATCTTGACCTAAGTACAATTGGATGGTGGCTTTGCCTTGTAGTCAAGGAGGAGGTAGAAGCTGTCTTGCCCCTGGAAAAGGTGCTTATAATGGTGTCTTCTCTAGAAGATGATAGCACAGAAATAGAACATAATGTAATTGCACTGCAGCAGAGGAAGCACCAGAGATACAACAGCTCGCCGTGGTTACAGGTCATTGTTGGTCCTTTGAAAAGGTGAAAGGAGATCCCTTCCCCCAGAGCTGGATGTTTGTTGGTAGTAGGGAGGGACAGGATGGGCCCACTGGGACCATGGTTAGTTGAGGGCTCCTGAGTGGGGAACACTCAGTGCCCACACTGTTAGCCCTGGGCAAAAGCAAGCTGCTGGTGCTGCTGGCAGCGTGACTGCAGCACTGGGTGCCTTGTGCCATCTGTCTGCAATGATACATGCACTGGTGCAGCTCTGTCTGAAGGAGAGGGGTGGTGACCCCTCTGCTGAATGGGATGGGGATTACCAGTGGAAAACTTTTCCTGTGGAGATGACTGGAGCTATTGGGAATTGCTGAGGGAAAAGGCTATGCTACAAGCAGCTAAGGAAAGAAGAATAAAAGAAGGTTAGGGGTTGGTGCCTGTATCTCTTTCTTGTTTTCTCACTCATTCTGCTGCACTCCTTCTTTCAGCTATTTCCTCACAGGCATTTTGGAAGCCAATCTCTGTGCCATTGGCTTTCTGATTGAAAAGTTATCAGCTCGATTTACCATTCTTTCTCCATGCCCCTAATCCTTTCTCTTGAAGTGAATCAAAACTTCTGAACTAGATAAATGAGAGTTGCCAGCGATAGGTGGATTTAGATTTTGTGTTTGTAATCCTCTTTGTATCAGTACTTGGTATTTCTTCTCATCAAGAGATGCTTCTTTCTGTAGGATTTGTTAAACTGGAGAAACACGACTATGGTGCTCATTAAGGAGACAATAACTAATGACCCATTTCAGATGTTCCTTGGAAGTAGAAGGACATCAGTAAGTGCAAGTGTGAGAGAGGGAGACTGACTGGCTTGAAAACACGTTCCTGGTTTGTTTACTATAATTGATGAGAAGAAGTCTGACCTGGAGAATCAATCTTATGTCTTAGTCCCCATCGCTCTGAAGGACAGGAGAAATCAGAAATAAGCCACTGAAGCAGATGGAGGGAGGAATAAATAAGGGGCAAGAGTAGGAGAGGAACAAGAATGAAGATAGTCCCAGCTCATAGCATTCCTGGAAACATGCAGTAGTAAAAAACTCTTGCATTTCCAAGAATATAATGTGTGAATTGACCATTGGATTTTACTCAAAAATTACTCCAGAAAGCAAATGGGTTTCATTAACCAGAACTTTTAAGTGTTTTATTTGTCATTCTTGATTTTCCACTTTTTACTGCAATATTTTGAAGTGGTAAATGTTTTAGTTGTGTTGGCTTTTTGTTTATTACTACTCTTTATTAGTATCACTGTAGAGAAGAGAATGAATTATTGTATGTTTATTTCTTCCAGTAGAGATAGACTTTTCATGGTATTGTTTAGCTGTATCTCTCTCTTTTTGTCAGCCCAGGCTTTTCAAAACTGCCAGCTCAACTATAAAGGTTTGATAAGGAGGAGAATAACATGGTCAGAACTCTGCAGATGGTGGGAAACCCAATATAATCTTGGAATCAGGGACAGCTCTTGCCTTGGGGATAGCCATCCTCCACATAACTTTATAACCTTCAGTAAAATCTTCAAACTTATTTCCCTCTTGTGCTAAGTGTGAACAGTGTGAATGCTATCAGCACGTGTGGCACCACAATGCACCTGTCCAGTAGCCGTCAGTGGGATTTTGGTGCCTGTCCCCAGTTTTGTGGAGACAGGCACACAGCAACTCATGCTGGGGGCAAATTGGGGAATGTTAGGAGAAAGGTATGAGGTCTTTTATGAGGTAACAGTCACGTTTTCTGTTTTCCAATGTATAACACCTACGTAGTCTTTAGTAGCATCCTCTTGATAAAAAATAGCCTGGATGGTTCTTGATTTCTTGAAGATTCCTGTTGTGTTATATACGCTTGCCTGTGCACACAGGACTTCTGCAAATTTACATGTTGAGATCCTCACCAGTTAAGAAGCAACAGTGCTGCCACTGTTTCCCTTTCCATCACCTCCCTGTGGTTTTGTCACTGTTTTAGCCAGTAACTGTGTGACAGATGCTCTCTGTTATCCCCCCACTACTTTCCCAGGGGAAGAGAAAAAGTGGAATAAAGGAGAGAGACTTCAGGGTTGGAAAAAAACCTAGAATAGGTGTCTTTTAATGAAATAATAAAATAGTAATAATTATGATGGTGAATTACATACAAATATCTAAATACGGAACCCAGCACACCTCAGTTGGTAATTTCTTCCTAACCATTGAAGTCCAAAACAGGTCTGGGCATCAGATAGGAGTGCCTGAGTCCAAGGTCCCAGTGCCACCTCACAAAAACCCAGGAGCAGCCATAGCCAGGACTACTCGGGGGGGGCAGGGGAAGGCAAGAACCTTCTCTGCTGAGAAAACAGGATGCAGGAACAGCAGGAGAGGTGACAAACAAACTGTGACCCCAACCCAGCCAGAGAAGCCAGGAGAGGGCTGAGGAACAATTTGATACCTGAGCCACCATGGGCAGGAGGGCTGGGATGGGTCCATTCGGGTCACTTGACCCACCCTCCCAATGGGCAGAGCTGCCTCCCCACTGCTGGCACCTGCTGGGGGTTAGGGAGGTCCTGGGTGGTCTCAGGTCAGTACGACCATAGGTGTTTTTCTTTCCCTAGCCCTCTCAAACCTGGACAAGTTTTTATGTGGCTCCTACAGAAACACTTTTTTTTTTTGTTTTTAATTATTATTATTAATGTTTTAAGTGGAAGATAAATTTTTGCCTTTCTGCTTGCCCGTGGGTTCAAACAGACTGCAAAATGTGCTGTGACTGCATTCCTAATAGGGTGTCTGTCAGATCAGGAGGCAAGTGGTGGTTTCTTCAAATGAAGTGAAATGGATTTGGGTTGGGACAAGGATTGATTGAGTAGGGGAAGTTGAGAAAACATGAGTGGAATATATTTATAAAGGTTTCCAGGGAACAGTAAAGAACAAAAAAACTACTTGAAGTAATGTTTTGGAATCAGTCCTAGGAAAGGCAGGATCGTAGGCAGAGTGCAGGGGATGCAGTCAAAGATGTATAATGAAACATGCATTTGTTCTGCGTTGAGATTTCTTCACTTTGTCACTTCAGTATCCCTTCTGGAACATGCTGTGAGGAAATATGCTGTTGCTTTCTGCTAATTAAAACATCTGGTACTGCTTTGCAGAACTTTGGCCTTTAAAATAGTGGGAAGCAGGGTAATGCATTTAATCTTGAATAGCTTGATTCCTTATTTGGTTTGAGCGTAGGAGCCTCTGTCCAGATTACTTGCTGCCTGGATTGATTCACAAAAAGAGATGAGTAAAAATGTTTCACATGTAAAGACCTGATCAGAGAGAATGCACTGAAAATCCTCATCTTGGGTGAAAAACAACCAAAAAAACAACCAAAAAACCACCAATCCTAAACAAGCCAAAAGAGGAACATTTTTTTTGGAACTGTCTGCTGTTCGGTGAAGTTGAGATCTTGTTCCTTCTTGCTAACTTCAGCAACCTTCAGCCTGGTCGATAGAATGGGGAGACCTTCAAAGGGAAGATGCTGTAGGAAGTGGCAGGTGTTCTTCCTTTGGATCAATGTTGAATTAATAATCCAGTGTAGTGTTAAAGGGGTGCAGCACTACTGCTTTAAGCACAGCACTTTCTGTTGAGAAATAAAGCCAGGAGGGAAGTAGTTCCTTGCAAGTCAGTCCTGAACTTCTGCCCTGTCTTAATAATACGCTGGGTCTGTAGTAAAACCTTTCCCTGAGGAGGTGTGTTGTGGTGAGCGGCATCTGAGGAACTGAAGGGGCATTTATCTCCATAGTGGCAGCATTTGACTCTTTGTGGTTTCCACAAATCTCCTTTAAAGGCATTGATCGCCCCTGTCGGCATGATTAGTGGAAGCGGTCATGCAGAACGTGTTTGTAAAAATGTTTTTTAAAAATTCTTCTTGAACATACCAAATCTTGTAAGGGATCTAACTATGATGGGAAAAAGGAAAGGTCAGCTTTAAAGAACAAGGGATGGCTTTCTTTTCAACTGCTTTATTAGAGAAGAGTTTTGATTTTTATTAAAGTAGCAACTCGCATCATTGACTTCATACAGGCTTGTTCTGTGAAAAGGATGTGCAAACACCTTTCCCACCTGGACAAGTCTGCCTGTGCCCTCCCCCTCTGCCCTGCAGCCCTTGTGATATTTCAGTTCAGAGTTCCCCTGACACAACTCTGTCAGTGCCCCCAACTTTTGACCAACACTGCTCCTTCTGCCTCTTCTCTATTCCAGTGCTGGTGTGAAACCCCACCTCAAATCTGACCTTTTCAGCTTCAAAGCAGGAGATGGATTTACTTGAAAACTTTAAACGCTTTCTGCATTGTGCTTGGATGTGTTTTACAGAACACAGCAGGAAAACAGACCTTTTGCCTGGATGGCTAGAACTAAGTAAAGTTGACCTTAATACAGAACTGTGCCAGATATCCTAAATCTAGTTCACTATAGATGCCCCCAGAGTATTGTATAAGACCGGCTTCTAGTACTGAGGGAGAGAGCTCTGCACTGATTACAAGGACCTGCATGGTATGTTCAAAACACATGATGCCTTATCATATCAAATATCCTTTAGCTGGGTCCAAGTGAGTTGCTATATACACATGGCAGAGTGCAGTGCTCGTCTTAGGTCCTACAAGTGAAAAAGAAAACCAAATCAAACCAAAAAGCAACTCAAAACCAAACCGACAACAGCAAAACTAGCAAGGGGACTGACTGTGCATGGTAAAGTTGCTAATGCAGCTTTACTCCTAACTCACTTACAAATCCATCCAGATTGCATGGTGTGTGTTTGCACACTTTGCATCAAAGGGTCTACGGTTTTATGTGGAGCTGTAGCATGGAGAAGTGGTGATGTTTTGGGGCATAACGTTGCCCTGACCTCATGCTCTTCCTGCAGGGCAAGTTCCAATAGGTGGCAGTGATAAACTTCACTCCCCCTACCTTTTTAAGTTATGTCTGTAAATGGAAGGACAGGGAAGAAGACACTGAGATACTGGGTAAGGGAAAAGGCTGGTGAAGACAGGTGGTGTGATGGGGAGATTAATTATCTGCCTTCAGTGTCACACAACATGTTAGTTAGAGCAGAGCCCCCATGGGCCATGGGGAGCTGTTTGCTTTTTGCAAACTGCATCCCTTGTAAATAGCAGCCCTGGCTCCTGCTGCTGCCCTGCATAACACTAAGCTAATTCTGTTTGTCATTTTCAGACAGTCCTCCTCTGCCTTGTTGCTTGGGCCACTAAAACCTTGTGATGTGTTTGGGCCCACTGGGGAAATGGCTGTTGCAGGGCTGTGAGGGAAGGAGATGTGCTGTGAGGATGTGGACAGCAAGGTGGTAGGGAGTGCTGGAAACAGGACACAGGCAGCTGCTTGGGGAGGTGTGCCATGGCCTCCTCTGTGCTGTGCATGTGCCTTCCTCCACTCTTCTTGCCCTTTTCCTCTCCAAAATGCATATTACTTATTTGTTACTTTGAAGATCAACGGAGTTCAAAACCTTGAATGTCATATCACGGTTTTCTAGGGGTGTGCCTCAGCAGGGTAAATTGTTCCAACTCAAGTGCCCTAGTGCTGGGGTTAGGTTGCTTACTATATCTGAGTTGGCTCATTTACAGCTTCCCTGCCTGCATTTCTACTCAGTGTAGCAGTGACCTCTCTGTAGCATCAGGGTAGAGTTGGTGGTACCCTGTGCTGACTGCTATCAGAAGCTGTGCATTTATGTGGCAGGAGGGGAAGAGAAATGAGATTTTGGCTGATTTCTTTCTGCCTTTTTGGCCACATATTTCTGCAGTTCTTTCCAAGAACCCAAGGCCCTCTCTGCTCCAAGCAATGTACCACTGGTTTTATCTTTCTATAGTAGCTGTCCCCAGCAACCATACATGACAAAGAACAACTCCATTAGCCTATGTATTTGCCGATGAAAAATGTGTAATTTTTTTAACCTGATAATCCATTGCATGTCTTTACAAACTGCCATGTATTTGTCATGTGCTAACTGCAGGATGGCCCTTCTGGGAATATTTGAAGCTCAAGTTGCTGAGCTATGGTAGAATATAATGTGTTTTTCTAATTGACATGGCAGACTTCAGCTAAGGGAGTATCTGTGTGTCTAAGTCTGTTTAATTTAGTCCTAATCTTTGCATAGATTGAAACATCTTCCTGCTAAGGACTTGATTTTTTCTGTGGGTGGATATGCCCCAGCTCTTGTGACTTATAGGGTGGATCTCCCATTTGTGTCAATTTGCTTTGATTTTAATCTAGTCTGTAAGAACTGAATCAGCTATCCTTTTACTCTGTGCTACTAGAAATTCTAATGTGCTCACTGGGATGTGGCTAAAGGCCACAAAACATCCTACACAGAGTGATCACCACAGAGTGGTCAGATGGCAATGGTAATGATTTTAATGTGCTACCAGAATGCATGGGATTCAAACTTGCAACGTAGTGGCAAAAGGTTTTGTAAAGTAATGTTTTTATAGTGATGACTTTTATAGCTCTATCTAAACCATTCTTCTTTTTCAATACTCTAATGCAAAGCCAAGTCCCAGCCCTTTGATCTCACCGCATGGAATAAGCACTCAGTGCAGTTTTGGTTTCTGTGTGTTGTGTCCAAGTAGGAGGTTGCTCTTCTGCTTTTGAGACCAAGTGGACCTGGAACATATTCCTGCTTGCAGCAGACAGATGTTCACACCATGCCATCCAGCCTGAAAAAGGACTCCACCGCATTCTTGTCCATCTGCTAACTCTGCAGACCCAGCCAGTGGCTTTAATCCACCAAATAATTAGTTCCTGTTTTGGATAATGCTCCTTCCACCTGAGACTTTTAGGCCCAATTCTATTTCTCAAATGCTTTTTTGAACTGCCGCTTTTGCACCCTTTCCAGAAGTCCCCTGAGAGAGCAAAGGTCCTACAGAGAAAAAAAAAAAAAGAATCCTAAGAGGTACAATGCTGGTATTTTACATGCACTCCATGACCTCAGCCAAGGGGAAAGTACAGAACTGTTAGCTTGAAATCCATGAGAAACAAAAATATCCCATCATTGGCAGCAAAAATTCTTCTGAGCATTCACATAGTAGAGCAAAAATCAAATCTTTTTGAGCAGTGCTCTCTACATCTCTCAGCCTCATTTCCTACTAGCCCAATTTTCAACAGCTTGCTTTCGCCTCTATTTTTCCTGTACTTCCAGTCTCTTCTTGTTTTCCCCATTATACCCCCACCTTATCTATCTTTGAATAAATAAAATTTTGCACTGGATTTTTCCAGGATTTTTTCTCTTACTTCTTGCTACCTAGCTCCACTCTTTGGGCAGGATAAAGCAATGCTTTCTACCATGAAAAGCATGTACAAGTGAACACATCAAAATTTTTACCAGCCTTCTTGTTCCGTTCCTTAGCTTTGTGGTCAACATCTGGGTAAACCTCATTAACATGAGTCCTGTTTTACTTACGTGCCATGGGCCAACAGAAGAGACTAGTATTTATTGGTGAAGCTGTGTCAGAATCCCTTTCTCAGATCTCTTCCCATACAGCTTTTTTGCAAGGCTGTCATGTGGCAGAAACCGTCAGTTTCATGTTGTTATTTTGCACCAGCTCAACCTCTTCCTTAGTCCTGCCTAAATCTGAATGTTTACCTGAAGCCCTTGCTTCAACTTAATCACTAAAGGTGGTCTATTTCAGAAGTGTTTAGTGATCATTATGAGTTAGCCAGGCGGAATGCTAGAGGCTGGAGAGCTAAGGAGCCTGGGTAGCTCAACTGAGGTCCAGGAAAACACCAACATTTTCTATGTATTTTGGGGTAAGAGGATGTGACAAGCCAGTCTTTGCTGCTCAGTCATCATTCAGAGGTGATGCATCTGCCAGTGGAGGGCCTTACTCAGTGCACAGGCTCTCTGTGAAGGATGCATGGTGCCTGCACTCTTCAGCTGTGAAGGCTGCACTGCACAGCTCAGCTCACTCTGGCAAAAGCCTATTTAAGGCACAGCTTGGAGACCTTTGCATGAAAAGATCAGGAATAAAACTAGAGTTACAAAGTCAAGTCTTCCTCGTGTTGTAGTCCTCACCTTGTTTCCCACAGGGTCATGCAGAAAAGGGGGTGTTCCATACCAGCCTCAATACTCAGAAAAAGGGAGAGATATTTTAAATTTCTAGCCAGTCTCAAGAGTCTTCCACTTTAACTTTGAGTGCATGAGTGCTTTTTCTGACATGGAGACTGTATCAGTTTGGGTCAGTTAGCATCTCTGTCCTCTATATTTTAATGACAGGTAAATTGAGGTGCAGCATGTGTTGCTAATAGCATGTCAGTCCATGTGTACTATATCTAGAAGCCTAACCCATGTCTCCTGGGCCTTGCTTTTTAATCTGACTCGGAGATGAAATCTTGTAAGTGGATTATCATAGAATCATAGAATGGTTTGGGTTGGAAGGGACCTTGGAGATCATCTAGTCCCACTAGATCCGGTAGCTCAAAGCCCTCATTAGAATCTGGACCCAGGTTTTGGTTTTTTTTTTAACTTTGTGGTTTTTGATAGTTTTGATATTTTTGAGCTGAATGACTTTTGGAGTCCAGGCCCCTCTTCTGTCTTTGCTCATGAAAACAATACAGAACAATTTTATTTGAATGCAATATTCTCGATCTGGGGCTCATGTGAAGTAGGAGCTGGGGAGAAATAAACAGACGAGAGCCGGAGAAGTGGAAGAAGTTAACATGAGAAAAAGGTATTGGAAAGCAGAGCAGGGAGGGAGGGAGGGGGGGTGGGTGGGTGCTGGGCTGAGAGGAAATGGGAGAAAGGAAGAGAAAGCAATCTGATGGAAAGGAGAGGGGTTACAGACCAGGGTGGCAGGAGCAGGAAGAGCTTGGGAAGCTAAGATATTTAATCTCAGAGCGGCTGTAGCTCTTTAGCCAGGTGGCTGGTGGGATAACTGGCAGGAAGCTGGCATTTACCTGGATGCTAATTCCTCTCTTCCTGCCAGTCTGGCAGGATGAGTGCCTGCTCTCCCGGTGAGATGAGATCATTTGAAAAGCCCCCCTGGCTGCTATTATGAGGAGCAACTGAACGCAGGCTCCAGTGCTGTGGTGTGCAATAAAGCATGGTAGCTGGGAGGGGAGGGGGTTGGTGGCAGTGGGAGCACTGGAAACAGGCTGCTCATTTAGTGCTGCCAAGCTCTGTGACTGATCAATTATGAAGCAGTTGATAAATAACATTGTGGAGATACGTAAATCAACGGGAAGGATGCAGGGAGCTTAGCAGGGCTGAGGGACTGGCACTGCTTGGGCAGCTTCTCTCGGAGGCTCGTTGTTCTTGGCACCATCAGTGCCACATTCAGTGGTGGCAGCTGGCAGGGGTAGCAAGCACGGGGGGGGGGGGGGTGGCAGCGAGAGGCAGAGAAACAGAGGGGCAGGAATACCTCTCCAGACCACGTCACAGCTTTCCAGGGAACCATCCATGATATGTAGGTGGTCCCTGACAATAATGCGAGCAAAAAACTCTTTGTAGGTTCTGAGGCATTCATTTGCTTGGTCCCCATAAAAGGGGGAATGCTTCTCCTCCAGCGGGTGCTGAGGGAACTGGTGGATGTCATTGCCAGGCCACTCTCCATCATCTTTGGTAAGTTGTTGGGAACAGGAGAGATGCCTGAGGACTGAAGGAAAGCAAATGTCACTCCAATCTTCAAGAAAGGCAAGAAAGAGGACCTGGGTAACTGCAGACTGGTCAGCCTCACCTCCATCCCTGGAGAGGTAATAGACCAACTCATTCTTGGTGCTGTCTCCAGGCACATCAAGAACAAGAGGCTTATCAGGAGCAGTCAACATGGTTTTACCAAGGGGACATCATGTCTGACCAACCTGAAGCCTTCTATGAGGATATAACCAGGTAGATGGATGATGACAGAGCAGTAGATGTCATTTATCTTGATTTCAGGAAGGCATTTGACACCATTTTCCACGGCATCCTTGGAGCTAAACTGAAGCAGTGTGGCTTTGGATGATTAGGTAGTGAGGAGGATCAGGACATGGTTGAAGGATAGAAGCCACAGAGCTGTAGTCAATGGGATGGAGTCCAGTTGGAAGTCTGTTTCTAGCAAAGTCCCTCAAGGGTTAGTACTGGGGCCAGTGCTATTCAGTATATTTATTGATGAGCTGGATGAGGGATCAGAGTGTACTATCAGCAAGTTTGCTGGTGACACAAAACTGGAAGGAGTGGCTGACACCCCAGAAGGCTGTGCTGCCATTCAGAGGGACCTAAACAGACTGGAGATCTGGGCAGGGAGAAATTTAATGAATTACAACAAGAGCAAGTGTAAAGTCTTGCATCTGGGAAAGAACAACCCCAAGTACCAGTACAGGCTGGGGACTGAGCTGTTGGAGAGCAGCACAGGGGAAAGGGACCTGGGGGTGCTGGTGGATGGAAGGATGACCATGAGCCAGCAATGTGCCCTTGTGGCCAAGGCCAATGGCATCCTGGGGTGCATCAGAAGGGGGGTGGTTAGCAGGTCAAGAGGGTTTCTCTTTCCCCTCTACTCTGCCCTAGTGAGGCCGCATCTGGAATATTGTATACAGTTCTGGGCCCCTCAATTCCAGAAGGACAGGGAACTCCTTGAGAGAGTCCGGTGCAGAGTGGCCAAGATGATGAAGGGAGTGGAACATCTCCCTTATGAGGAACTGCTGAGGGAGCTGGGTCTCTTCAGCTTGGAGAAGAGGAGAATGAGGGGGTGACCTCATTAATGTTTATAGATATGTAAGAGGCGAGTGCTAGGAGGATGGAGTCAAGCTTTTCTCAAGGGTGACTAATAATAGGACAAAGGGCAGTGGTTATAAACAGGAGCATAGGTGGTTTGGTATAAATATAAGGAATATATTTTTCACTGTGAGGGTGGCAGAGCACAGGAACAGGCTGCCCAGGGAGGTTGTGGAATCTCCTTCCCTGGAGACATGCAAAACCACCCACATACATTCCTATGTGACCTGCTGTAGGTGATCCTGCTCTGGTGGGGAGGTGTTGGACCAGGTGGCCTTTCAAGGTCCTTTCCAACTCCTAACTTTCTGTGATACTATGATTCTGCAAAAACAAGATGTGGGGAGACCAAAGGTTTGGCAGGGAAGGACATTGAACCCAGGTGACTCCTCTCCGTGCTCCATCCCAATTGCAGGCTTGTGGTTTAATCTCTGCACTCTCTCTTCCCTCCAGATTAGAAGGGAACCATTTTTTCAGAAGAAGTCGGTATAGCTTCCTGGGGCCACCACACTTCTACCACTGAACACAAAGGTATTCCCTCAGGAAGGGGATGCACCTGACAGGTCTTGGGTACCTTGGGGTGGAGTTTGTCCTGAGGGACTCATGTCCTGTATTTGTTACCTGTGTTTCTCTGTATACCTGTAGACCTATATGTTACCTGTATTTGGCCATCTCATTGTTATATCATTTACTCTCAACCTATCTGTATATTCCTGGTTTTATCCCTGCTTTCTCTTATCCTTTGTTGAGATTTGTAAATGAACTCATGTGAAAAGAAGAGGAGGAAGGTAATTGGCTAACAGTTAGATCTGAGTCAGTGGATGCATCTGTAGAGATCAGTTAAAACCTACCCTGGACAACAATGTTTTTACATATGTGGCTACAAGGAAAAAAATGGCTAGAGCAGCACAGGGATCTATGTACAGCTCAACTCATCCTAAACCTGAGCAAGGAGAAGTCCTCTGCGAAGAGGATTAAAACGTGGCAGATATTGACTTGATATCAAATTGTGTCTACCAAGGTCTACATCTGAGGTGCAAGGAAGCAGTCAGCTGATAGTCTAATGCTAAAATGTAGGTCCATAACTTAATGGATGTTTTCAGTTTCAAGCAAGACATGAGCATGGGAAGGTTGGTGTGATGAAATGGCACTTTGGAGATGTGAGCATGGAAAGAGTCCTGCAGTTTTCCTCTGCAGAATAAGTCGCTTCACATCCAAAGTTTTCTTGTCAGAGCTATATGCACAAGCATATGTTAGCTCCTGTATATGTAAATAAGTGGGTACAACCAGTGAAATCTCATGTGCAAAATGTGAAGCCCTGCTGGAGTGCACCACAGTGTAACAGTAGAGTCTTGACGTGCTGGACCAACAAAAAGGCAAAAACAGAAGGGGGTTGCAGAAAGTGAGGCTGTTTTGAACTGAATGAAGAGTTTAGAGTAAGATGGCTTGAAAAGTTCATAAAACTTCAGTTTCATGGTACCTTGCAGAGCAGGAGATAATGGTGGGAAGAAGATATGCTTACTTCTTCTGTATGTGCTCTCTGCCTGCCTCCAGAAAGTGTGGACACAGGTTGCTTAAACATACGACATCATGAACAGTGAAGCAGCAGCTGCCTTTATTGTTCGGTTATTTATTTTTGTTTTTTTCAGTGCAGATAATTAACTAGTTGGAAGAGCATCAAAACAAGCAGACATCTTTGAAGAAAAGCAACCGCATGGGACTTTGCAGCTTTTAGGTCACCCTATCTTCTTATTCTTCCTATGTTCAATTCTGCTGATGGTATCTTTGAGCTATCCCTGGAACATGTGAAAGAGAAGCTGGCCCTTCATGTCAAAGAGGAACTACTTCCCTTCTTGTCCTCAAGCTCAGTGCCAAAGCTTTGTAGCAAAGATATATGGTGAATTTTAGAGCTTGCTTGGAAGTAAATCACCTGATCAGAACTACTAGATCCTTCTTTCATTCTGTCTTCCCCTCCATATAAAGGGGCAACTCTGACCACTTTGAAAGTTACGGATTGTTACTATTGTAAATCCAGGTCAAGCATCCAGTTCTGGGACATTGATCTTTGAGTATTTCTAGCTTTAACACAATTACAAAAGGGAGAGGAACCCAGAAAAACCCTTTGAGTACCTATCTTACTATGGTGTTGCCCCTTAAAAAAAAACAACTTTTTTTTTTAAAAAAAAATTCTGTTGCTTAGAGTTACAACAAAATGTTCCAGAATCAGGAACCATCAATTAAAAATTTTTCATCATAGGACTGAGCAATGTGATTAAAGGTCTAACAACCCCACCATGTGAGCTTTGTACAAGTATCTGTAAATCTAGAAATGGAAAAAAAGTCTGACTGATCTAGTCTGCAAACCCTAGATGAATAAAAAGTAAAAGAAATAATTCAGGTAAGACAAATGCCACAAGTAATTGAAATCTGTAAAATGTGTTCTTTCTGACAGTCTATTTTAAAGAGCTGGTAGCACAGTGCACACAAAAATGTTATAACAGTCTAATGAGGTGTCATTAAGCTTCCCTTCCATTAAGTTCTTTTGGGTCTTAGCTAGGCTATAAAATAGGCAATTTAAACCAAAACTTGTTTCTTTAGTCTAAACATGCACTTGGTTAAGAAGGGAGCTGGTGCACCCAGGCTTTGTAACCTGCTCTGCCATTGAACTCCACCCCTTTGACTGCAAAACCTCCCCTCCCTGGGCCATCCCTTCCCATGTTGTAACACTTAGTTAATTATTTTCATGCATCTTATTGGGTAGGGTAGTGCATGATCTGCAGAGAGAGCTTGGGATGCTATGGAAACAAAGGGTGTTTTGGGGGCATGTGTGTATGTGTACATATGTGTGTGTATTTGAAATTCAAAATGGTACACTGAACATTTGGAGCTTGTCAGGTTTTGTTGCGTGCTGGGTGTAAAATTATTAGGAATTTATTTTTATCTTTCTTTCACTGGAGCAAGTGAAAGCAGCAGACCCTGTGATTTCACTCACCTAGATGTGTTACAGTCCTTGGAGCATCCTGAACAGGAGAAGCTTTGGCCCATCCTGGCTTTCAGGCGGGAGAGGCTCATGGTCAGGGAAGAGTGGACAGACGGGCCTGCCTTCCCATGAGCCTGATTGCCTTCCACCAGTTTTAATTACCAGCCTTTGCAAAGGTTCCTCTGGGAGAAAATTAGCCATCAGCCACAACTGCAGCAGACAAGACACCAGTTCACTCAAGAGCTGTCAGCTAACTTTAGCCCCATTTTGCTGAGCCATCCTTTATTTAATCAGGGTCGGAGGAGCATCCGTGCCAGGCTCTCAACTCTGCGGGTGGGGAATGATTTACTGCTCTGCTATCAGAGAGCTCTTTAATCTTGTCTTTATGAACACTTAGCACCTACAAATCACCTGTTTGGCTTGAAATACATTGCCTGCTTCATGCCTTGGTGCCCTGAAGGGGAGGATGTCAAAGGTACATCTTGTTTACACGACAAGCTGCTTTATATAAGCAGCAGTACTGCCTGTATGGCAAACCCCACCCTAGCCCTCACCTCCCTCTCCCTCTTGCAGAGCTCGAAGTCCATGGCTTCATCCCCTGGAGACCCTCTAGAGGCTTTTCAGCCCACTCAGCCTTGCTCTTCACCTTCTGCATTCCTTTATCCAGGAATCCAGGGTAAAAAAAATAAACAGGTGTTTTGTTTTTGTAAAAAATCCAAGTTGTTTTGTTTTAGCTCCACTCCCTGAAGTCTCTAAGAGTTTTCCTGGTTCAAACCATGTTCCTCCAGATGCAGATGGAAGGCAAAAGTAGCTCATGATGAATGTTTGACATTTCTACAGATGTATTTTTTCCCCAGGTAGCTTCAAACTGCTTTCTATTCAGCCATCCCACTAGGATGGTAAAGCAGGATAACCATGACTGTTATCTGTGCTGCATGCTAGTTTGGGACAAGAATTAAGGAGTTTAATTGAAGTGAGACGTGTAATTGAAACTGCAGGGGAAACTTTAGGATAGACAGCAATTATACAAATTAGGATGTTGTGACACCATAGATACACTGTAAGAAAGAAAAGACCTCTGATTTTAGAAAAGAATAATAACCAAAGAGAAAAACCCCAGGCTCTTAAATGACTACAAATGAGCAGCATTAGAAATCTTACTGAAAAGGCACATCTCTAGTGGCCTGAAGCCCCTCGGTACCATGATAGGCCCAGCTTTGTTATAAGTTCAGAAAGCAGACATCTGCCACTTGATTTAGCAGAACAAAGTCCTTGTACTTTTTCTAAGGCTTTTTTCTTCCCTGCAAGGGTGTGCTTGCTGTCTGGAAAGGGAGAGCTGACAGTCAGTTTCTCAAACAGAGATGGACTGTACACGTCAGTGATATATGAGACCTGGTACAAATCTCATGCTGCCTTAAAATGAAGGTGCAGAATCATTTGGCTTCCATGTCCTTTCTTGACTTAAGTCATTAAACTCTTTCATCGATGCCATGGAGAAGACAGGAGCCTGGAATGTCTGAAAGCCTCCCATCTATCTCTTGATTTGCCTTGCTGAAAGGGTTTTCATGTAGATATTGGACAATGTCCTAAAGTTTGGAATTTTTTCCCATATTTTCCACAGTTGGGAATGATGATCCTTGAATAGAGATGATCAAGGCTTACAGTAGAAGGTGATAAGTGTGGTCATGAGTCTTTTAGTCAGGAGGTTTTCCTTCTCTCTGGTACCCATCTCTTTTATAGACATGAATCTTGATATTTTTAGCATGGACAGACAAAATGGAGTTAGGGAGAGGAGGGAGTAAAAGCAGAGCTGACAGTATAACGTGAGTCAACATGCAGTTGCACTCTGCATTGCAAAGAGATGAAGGATGGCATATTGTACATCACCAGAAACAATAAAATGTGATAGATTTCTTAGCCTCAGCATCAATTGCAGATAGGCTTGTCCAAATCCTCCTGAAACAGCCAGCCTGAGGTAGCTTTAAAAGTTTCTAGCTCTTTCTAGAGCCAGTTCTGTCTCACAGATCTGTCAGGTTCAGAGATGCCCTGTGAAATGTACCAGGACCCTGACAGTGTAAGACAAGACACTACAGTCCAGGATCATGGTTTCAGGTTCTTTCTCTGCCAGAAAAGCAGCTAGAGACTATAATTTTCAAACCTGAAAAGGTCCAAAGTTAGCTGGCAACGCTTACTTGAACTCTAAACCTTACAATTTGTATTTGTTTAAAAGCCAAGGACACTTTCAAGCTCGTTTTATCTTTGGGACAAACTGCTGAATGTTCCAAATTTCTGGAAACCATTTTAGAAGGATCTTAAAATGTTTGGTATTTTAGGATTAGGTAGAATTAAAAGATCTCAGGCGGATCTGAATTGTGAGTAAAACAAACTCAAAGGTGAGGTTTGTTTTGTCAACAGAAGAATAAGCCGAATTTTCTGATTTTACTTTCAGATGTTAAATACGTTAAACAACAACAACAAAAAAACCCAAGAAACTCTTTAACACAGCAATGGAGAGTATGAGTCAGAGGTACATCCCTATGCTAAGAGGGCATCTGGGGATGAGGGAAGCTCAAATGCTTAGTCTGTTATGGTCACTGTCAAAGATAGGATAATGAATGACTGGGCTTTTATGTGTTTGACCCTACTTAGCAGCACTGGTTCCATCTTCATCTAGATCTCTATTTATCTGGAAATGAATATAAACAGTACTTGAATGTCTAGACTAGCTTCAACAAAAATAACCATAACGGAGCTTAATGGGTATTTTTATTGTGGAAAGTTCAGTTTGTTGTCTGAATCTCTTTGAATAATGTTCTTCCCATCAGCGTCAGCAGACCTTTCAGAAAGTCTTCATAATGAAAATGCCTCTTCAATACCACTTCACCTAGCTAGACAGCCAACCAGCCAGCACATGCATGGCTGTCTGCTCACTGCAGTGTTTGTTTTTTTTTTTTTCCAGTACTGCTCTGATCATTCCATCTACAAGGAGGCAGAGGACACATTGCAGCTCCTCCTCTCCCTCTCTCAAAACAGCAATTTTTCTTCTCTTTTTCCTGTTGTCAGTGAGTGAGCCACTGTTGCTCTGCAGAACATCTTCTGGTCCAGTAGTGAATGGAGCATATATTGCTATTTCAAGCAGCCTTTGTCAGCTGAGAGCTAAAAAAACATTTTCTATTTCCTTTTAGGAACATAAGTACTTTCTTCCTGCATAATCTTTCAAGTCCTACTTCCTGCATACTTCGTGTCTTTCTTTTTACAACTGTTTCTTTTGGTGTGAATTAAATTATAGCTGAGTTTGACTAAGATAGTTCTGAAGAAAATTAACCTGTAAGGTAGAAGGGAAGAATTTAGAGTGTTGAAAAACTCAAGGACCAAGAGAGGGTATATGGAGATGATGAATGCTGGGAAAGAGTTAAAAAATTTGCCTATGTCTACGCACACCGAGATAAACCAGTGCTGTATGCTCTTAAATTACCCTACCTGTAAAACTCTTCATCTGAGGAAATAGGGAGTAGATTAATCAGAGAGGATCTCGAGTAGACACCAAAAAGCAGGTATGATAACCCAGTGCTGAGAATTAACATGTGCTGTCAGAAACCTGTACATCTTGTTATTATTATTTTTAGTGCCTCTGCAGTTTTTGTTTCTACACAGCTGGAGAACCTGGTCCAAAGAGAGTATACACAGTAGTACACAGTTAATTCTGTATGTTCCATTTTGATATAAATGGGGGATATATCCCTACTTTTGCTGTTGAGTAAGTATGGAAAGGTGTTTGACTGCCCATGAAAATGAGCCCTGAAAGCTAATACGTATCTCTGGCCAAACTTCTTGCTCATTAAAACAACACCCACAACTGTACAGTAAAATCACTTGATGTTTTCTGCTTTGTTTCAAGCATCAGTCATCCAATAATGGGGCAGTGCAACTACTATGTGACTTAGGTGACTAATGACCTACTATATAAGATGACATCATAAAAACGATAGATGTGAAAAGATGTCAAGATTTTGACTAGTCCAGCCACAGCAATGAGTCAGCCTGGACCCCTGGTTAGCTCAGAATCTTGTGACATCTATGTGAATCTACAGACCTCCTACTTTCTTAAGTCTGTATTTTGTTTCCTAGGTACAACTCTGTGGGATTCAGGGCTCAGCTTAAGAGACAGGAGTATACCTTATACTGAAGAGTTGATTTTTGTTTGTTTGCCAAGTCATGTACATTTTAAAGTATAATGCAAGTTGAGTAAATCTAAACCAGTTAAGATGCTGCTTTGTGCACATTGCGACTTCTTGTCACTCCTACCCTGATTCTTTCTGCAGTCACCATTTTGTGATCATCTCAGTTGTGACCAACTGCTAAAACATCTCTCAGACTTGCTTTTGTTTTTTCTAGTGAGAAGGAAGCTGCAACGATTGTTTCTTTTGTTCTATAAAATTATGTCCACTTAAAATCATACACATTCTCTTTGTTTAAAACGAAGAAGTCCTGAGGGGACAAATCAACGGGTGCTATGTAAATAACATGCAATCAAAACTAGTAAATGAAGCTAAGAGCTGGCAGCAGAGGAGGAAACAGAGAAGAGAAAATAAAAGATGAATCTAAAAAGCAGGTATTGGAGAGGGAAGCACTGTGGAAGGAATGAGGAGGAGAAAAAGGCATTCAAGTGTGTTATTCACAATATCGTTAGGGACTTCCCACAAAAATACTTCCCTTCCATCTAGTTTCCTTTTCCAGTAATTGCATCTGGGTGGTGCAAAGAGAAGGAAGCAGGGAGCATCTGTAGATTTCTTTTCTTAAATAACAACTGTCTGTCCTTCCATTCTCAGAACACATTGCCAGCTTTTTACCTGTCCTTTGCTGGAATAATATCCCAGATACTCTCTCTTGAGCCTGCTGCCAGGAAGGGCAAGGTGTTGACAGAAAGAAGAAAGATATCCAGAAAGATATCCTTTGTCCTTGCTTCCAACAAATCTGAGAAACAACCTATTCCACACCTTCAGCTTGTTGGCTGAAAGCAGTGTTAAGTGCTAGAGTCACTTGCTTTAGTCACTTTCTGGTGTCCTGCTTGGCTTTTTGCCACTGGTGCAGATGGGCTTGAGTTTTCTCTAGTCCCATGTCATATCTGTCATTTCTGTGCAGATGTCTTGGGTGCCCCAAGGCGTCCCAAATGGCACCAAAAACCTTCGCTTGGGCAAGTGAAGAGAGCCGCAGGGAAATGTCCTCCTTGGCAGAGAGTGGCCACAGGTGCACTCAGGGAAAAGAGCAAAGCCATCTGGGCTGGTGGTTTAATAGGGCCCCTTCCATAATATTTCTGCTGATGTGGAGGAGGGAAGGTAGCAGCAGCAGCCTGATGGGAAGGTGTGTTGGGGAGGAGGGAAGGGACAGATATGACAACAAAGTTCTACGTGGCAGTTGTGTTGCCTGAGGATTGAGATAATACAGGTTCCCAAGGATTGTGTCAATACAGTGAGAGAGTTAATTCTCTTTTAACCCTGCCTGGAAGCTCCCATGTGCTGGCACATGGCACAGCCTTGGCTACCTCAGTGCAGGGTGCCAGCTGCCTGGCTATGTCTTCATAGTTGCAATATAAAGCACAGCTAATGGTGCCATCATCAATAGCACTCTAGAATAATTGGCATCACAAACTTGTCATTACAGTACCAGCCTGCTGTTGTATTGATGTAATGCAGCAGTGGTTGGACATAGTATATAAAAGTATTTGTGCTTTGGAAAAGGGGTGTCAGAAGAGCTTTCCATTAAAAAAGATCTGAGGAAATGGAGAAAAACAGAAGGTCAAAACATTGATAGTCATGAAATTAGTGTATGGTGACAAGAGACTTTTAAATCTGAAAAGGGGGAAGTGGAGAGCTGTGCTTTCCTGGTGATTGTTTTTTGAAACCTCTGTGTCCTATTTAGGTCTTTGCTGGTATCTGGATTTGCATTGCCAAGATGTATCCCATAAACACCAGGAATATTCTTATTTTTGTTCTTTGGAAGGGAGATAACAGACCAAATGGGGTTTTAAATATATATATATATATATATATATAAACAGTGGACAAGTCAGGTCCTGTGGCTCTGTCAGTGTTTCTGGCTCCAGCCTTCAAACACTACTCGCTGTCCTATGCTGAGCACCCTGCATAAATCTTTGCCAGTGCCTCATTATAGCTCCACAGCCTCCTTTTATACTGTGAGCCTCCAAGAAGGTAGTGCCCAAGCTTAAAGACAGGAACTGGGAGCAGCCCCCACTAGGAGCATAGCTTCCAGATATGTAAGTAGGAAATCCATCAAGTCTCTCACAGGGTTGGGTTTTTCTTCTCTCTAAATGGTAGAGCAAGAATGATGCCATGTATTTCAATGAATAATCTTTTAGTACTCTTCCTGTTCCATGTTCATATTCTTCCTAAGGGTTTCATATGACTTTTCAGAGCCTCCATAAGTGAGGATGTAGTTTTAAAGGAGGGGGAAAAAAAAAGTTAAATTTTTTAATGAAAAATGGGATTCTGTGGTTAATGAAGCAGGTGTTAAAGAAATTTTTCCATAAGAAAGCAATTAGAATGAAACATTTCAGATAAAATGTTGAGTTTCTTTTTAAATAAAGCTTATGTCTAAATTAATCTAGTATGTAATAATTAGTATGCATTCTCTGCCCTCTATTCTTCTGTAGGGATTTTTCTGTTTTTTTT
Organism: Phaethornis superciliosus; assembly: GCA_023637945.1. Classification (NCBI taxonomy): domain Eukaryota; kingdom Metazoa; phylum Chordata; class Aves; order Apodiformes; family Trochilidae; genus Phaethornis; species Phaethornis superciliosus. The sequence continues at coordinate 80,746,673 of JAJQWJ010000001.1, read as the reverse complement.
TGTGTTTTTTGTTTGTTTGTTTTGATTTTTTATTGTTTTTGGGGTTTTTTTGTTTTTTTTTTTTTTTTTTTTTAATTTTCCAGTTAAACTACAAGCATAAGTAATACTTTTTCTCTTTCAAAAAGCTTTGCAGGCCATCTGCTCTTTCCTTTGGCACAGCCTTAAGGGGACAGCAGTGGAGGTGGGTTAAGGGACCATGCTTCATCCACCTTGGTTTCCCATGGGCCTGGGCACAGGAGAGGTCTGAAATAAGTAGCCAAAAAAATCCTCCTTTCCTTCAGCCATAGTCCTTCCCCTGGCACTCTCAGCTGATCTACTCTCCCCAGCACCCCTCCCTAGCACGAATGCTAATAGGAAGGCTACAGGCAACTGATTTATAATATTCTTGAAATTCTGAATAGATAGATGTAATGATAAGAATTAATTACTCTTTTCAAGATTTTATGTTTCTGAGCTTCCTTTTTCCTCTTCCTCCATCCCCCCCTCCCCTCCCTGCCAGGCAAGTCGTCCTCTTTTTCCCTCTGGAGTCCTTCCACCTTGGCTCCCCGCCAGCTCTCTACAATAAAGTCACATGCTAATCAATAACACTTTTATTGAGAGTGACAGACAGGAGCTAACTGCACCAAAACAGTAACAAGCTCAGCCAGTAGTAAATGCACTCTCCTCAAATCCCAGCCCTTGTCCTTTGCTTTCTGCCTCTTCAGCTTCCCTTTGATAACTGTCTTGGGCTTCTACTCCTCCCTTCAGACCTCAAGACACAGTGATTTTCTGATGACCCTGCCCAAAGTGATGGTTGCCTCCAGGCCTGCTGACAGGAGGCATTTGTTTGCTGGTATTTCAAGATCCTTTAGCCTTGACTGCTCTAGTAAACTGGTGCACATGGGCATGTAGCTATTTAATTTTGGCTGAACACAAGCCTGTTTCTGGGAGCAAGGCTGAAGCACTGTAGGGTAAAAGCAGATGGCTGCAGAGCTGGTCCTGAGTTGGGCGTACCCCACAGCTGTCTTCATTTCCCCCCACCTTGCCTTTTGCTAAGCCCAGGCCCATCTGACACCAAACCATTTTATAACTGCACACGAACCAAGACCATTGTGGGTGGGAGTGAGCCCACCTCATGCCAGGGTGCTGAAGGTCACTGCTTTGGCCAGGATAAGTGCTAGTGCTTCCTCACTGAGCTTAAATAGTACCCTCACTCGTGTCTTTCCTGACTTGGACCTGCAGCTGCTCATGGGCAGGGGTGCTAGTCTGGGAAGCAATTGGCTTTCCTGCATCTAGGGATGCTCTGGCAGGGCAGAAGAGGACAGTGCTAAGAAGTAGACCCTAATACCTATTTCCAGCAAAACTGATTCTCACTCCTGAGGGGAGGCCCTTTCTGCTTAAGCATGCCACTGCACCTGTGGAGCTCCAGTTGTTGGCCATGACTCGTGCAAGAGTACATCAAAGCAGGTCTAAGACAAACTGAGAGAGGCTAATGGTTCCCATATGGTGACAAGATAGAAGCTATAACAAAAAACATTTCTGGCCATTGCTATAAGTGCTTTTCTAATCTAGGCAAAGCTTGCTAAGTGGAGGACCATCGTAATAGGACATAAGGACATGTGTCAGACTTTGTTGTGCCTGCAAGAATGACACGTCTTCCTCTTCTGTGCCAACTACAAAGCCCCTCTCTTTGCCAGAGATATGGTCAGCTGCACCCATGCCTCATCCCTATCCCTGTTTCTGCTAAGCAGGGAGAGAAGTCTCAGCCTCTTGTACCAACTTGCCTCATCCACCTGGGCACTGCAGAGTCACCCCACACTTCTTGCCTTGCTCATTCACAAGCATCACTTCTGCTTATCTTAAGTGAATATTGGGCCCCAACTTCCATCATCATCACTGGCCACCTGATACTCTGTCATAGTCCAGTGCAAGCATGCCAATAGATCTAAAGTTATGCTTGACTAGCATAATACAAACTTCAAACCAGAAAGAAAGTTACAGAGCCATCTTTGCATGTTTACAGAACTGCCTGCCCCCTCCATACCGAACCTACTTATGGTGTATTTGACCAGACAGTGGTCCTGAAAATTGTAGCTCAAAAGTGTTTTGGAGACAGAAGTATTAGCTGCGGGCTTCCATAGGAAATGTCTAAGGCAGGGCAAGAATTCTAAGAAAAGTAATAATAATAATTCTAATTCTTTTTAGTAATTATTTCTTCTGTCAGGAATATGAAAATCAAATATGTGTGATGTTAAAAAATTATTTTTCATTAGAAAGTTGTAATTTCTTTTATGGATGACTTCGCAAATGTTCTTTGTCATTCTCAGAAAAAAAATTGCTTCATTTCTGGCAGGACACTATCCTATAGCAATTGAAAAATTCCAGTAGGAAAGTTTTAAAAATCAAAAGTCAGGACTGATATAGGGTTGAATTTTTTTTCTCAGTTTTAAAATACATCAGCATACTAAGGGGAGGTTGTAAAGTACAAATATCAGAATTCTTGGCCTTTGAAAGAGTGAGCTGAGATCAGTTTTCTGGATACTTTACTGAGTTGGTAAATCATTTATTGTGATGTTCTGTTGTACAAAACACAGCAATAGAGCTTCATAAAATATAAATAGTACAAAATACTTTGGTTCTATTAACAACCTGTAACTGGTGCCCTTGAACTCTTTCTCATTTTCCTTTTTAATTTCTCTGTCTTGCAAAGCGAAACTTGGTTTATGATTGCAAATAAAAATGAATTCGGTGGATCTCATCTTAATTTTATAATCTCAAAACTGTGGTTTCACCTCCTAGCTTGTCTTTTATAGTCTCAATGCAGAGAAGACTGGGGGCAGGAGGGAGAGGAACTGCCAGAGCAAGGTGCTGGGATTGCTGAGGGGGCTGCAGTGGATGAGGGAGCACTGGCTGCAGGGTATTGGGGAAGCCAGCCCCTGGCACAGTGGGGTCAGGACTGAGGTATCCTGTCAGTCACAGAATTGTGCAACCAGTCTTGCTCAGAGCTCTTCTTGGCTCACGCACGAGATATTGATCCCTGACTTCCATGAATCACTAAATCCTTTTTCAAATTAAAATAAGCTAATAAATAAGCAGAGGCGGAAATGCAGGAAGGGAGTACATTTCAGATTACTTTGCAGGTCCAGAGCCAAGTGAGAAGTCTGCGAACCACTGAAATTAACCTGCTTGCAACAGCAGGACCTAAAGGGGTTGTTTTCGATGGGAGAATTCCTATGGGGGAAGACGCTTATACCTATTGCATCCCCTTTTTTTGACTCAGAGATCCATTTTGCTGAATGTGGCTGCTGGCAAACCACTTCTTCCTCTTGTCACCTTCCTCCCCATGATGAGGGAAAGCCTCAGCTCCTCCTTTATCTCTTCTAAATGCTTCTCTAGCTTCTCTGAGCCTGGACCATCTCAAGCCAGGAAATAATTTTTTGTTCTGTATCTGGACCACAGTTATTTAGCAAGATGGTGCAGTGGTGGGGAAGATGGTGATCACTTCATCTTTCAAATGAAACTTCTGTATTTCTCCGAAGGTCCCCTCTGAAGTACAGTCCCATTTGGGCTAAGATGTGACATTCGTTTGTAAGCATTCTCTGCAGAGAACTTGTAGTGCATGTCCACATGCTGGGCTTCAGATGCAACCCAGGAGGGACTTTTCAAGGGTTTTTCATGAGTTTCAGCTTTTTTTCAAAGCACAGCACTGGACAAAGACAGGGAAGGTGTATCATCCTAGGACAGAAAAATAGAATTAAGGGTTTGGGTTTCTTTCCTCCAGCTCCTGTCTTCCTGCAGTTTACCTGCCAGGGAGTGGAGGACTGAAGCTTCTTCTAGGAGCATCTCCACCATGTTCACCTATTGTTAACTGCCAGCAATGACTTTTTATTCTTAGAGGCACAAGAATATGGCCCTATGGATGGAATAATAAAGTGGCACCTTCCTTCTGCTCTTATTAAAATAAAATACAAACAGATGCTCCAGGGAGGTGTATACCCCTGTGTACTTTCAGTCCACAAGTAGCTTTTCCCCGAGCAACTGAATGGACGCAGTCTGCCATGAAAAATACCAGGCTGAGCCCAATCAGCAATTGTGCCTCTGAGTAGTGCATATGGGAACAAATTGATGGGAGGGAATATACCATGGCACTGTGGGAATGGGAGGGAGCAGATAAATTGCAAGCCAGCATCACAGAGAAGTGCAATTATCCTTGAGCTGCAGCCTGCTGATCCCACTGCTTCACCTCTCCCTTGGTTTTCTGAACTGGAGGAAGAGTAAAATGGTGCTTAGTCAACCCTAAGTGTGCTGTTACACCAGATCTGCCTTAACTCTTGTGCCTTAAGAGCTGAACACCTCTACTATTCCTCTACTATGCACCTTTCCTTGTCTCTGTCTTTACATGACTTTTGTTTTGATGTCCTGGGGGATCTGTGAGTACTACCCTTACCATCTCCCTTGACGAATGAGTGATGGGCAGCCTCGTGGATCACTGAAAGCACTTTGTCATGTCTTAGTCAAATCTCTCAGATTTTAATATTCTTCCACCAGCTCTAGCAGGATACGTGTGCATGCATGCATGTGTGTGAGAAAATCTTTGCCAACATGTCATCCCTTGTTGAGCAAAATATTGACAGGTTGGAGATGGAGGGAAGATGGCAAGGAACACTGTGTCTTTCTGATATTGAAAAGCCCTCTGCTGTCTGCACTGAGTGCCTTACTTCACCTTATGTGCATGTGTGCCCCACCACTCCTGCAACCACTTCCTTGCATAGAGCCAGAGCCAAGGAGAGTATATATTTCCTCATCATGGAACAAAATCTGTTTTTGAAAAATAATAAAACTTCATTAGAGTATTAATTCAAGGCTTTTATTTTTTATAGTCCCCTTTTTATCATTTTTATCACTAGGTTTTAAAGGAGGAGATTCCCTACATTAGGGAGGCAGCGAGCTGTTTTACATGGAATATCCAAGTGCCATTTACTAGCATCAACTTTGGGATGGAGGCTGGTTGCTTTTATGCCTGAGTTACTCTTAGTACCACTTTGTGCTATCTTTGGTATCATTTGAGGCTGCTTATTCGCTGTGCTTTTTCCCTGTTAACTTATGTGCCTCCTGTCTGTCACAAAGAGCTTGAACCAAAATATTTGTGAATTCCTTGTGTAATGCTTGTTAATTGTTTCCCTTCTGCACTTTCTATGATGGAGGCTGAAACTCAGAGTAGTTGTGAGACAGCCTTTTGCAGCTCCTCCCCGTGCAGTGACTCTTGTAAGGTAGAAGTTACACATGTCAACATCTACCTAATAACAACATGTGGATTGTGCAGAGCTTTGAGCTCTCTGTGAGGGAGACATGACCTTCATTATAACGATACAATTGACATTTTCCCTGTGACACTTATTGTAACATCATTGCTTCCTGTTGGCATCTGTGGACTTATCAGGCAGCTTGCTCAAGCAATCTGGAGTTGTGATGAAACCAGGCAGGAGGCTGAGATTTGAGGGGGAAGGAGGAGGAAAGGCGGGGGGAAAAGAGAGGATTCCTGGAGTATCAGAACATTTATCAGTGTGAGCTAATCTAATCCTTTCTTCTGTGTGCCCATCTCCCTGCCTATGGATTCACAAGCACCTTGAGCTGAAGAAGCCAGCATCCTTATAGCTCACTGCTTGCTGTTGTCATTCCTGGTTCTGGTGGCACCAGCACCCCCAGCAGCAGGAATCCTGGTTTCCTGGGCAGTCAGACCTACTGGAGAAGTAGGTCCAGAGGCCCTTCCTTCCTTTTGGAAATCCATTGGGATCAAGGCTTACTCAGATGTCCGATGTCTATCCTGAGGCCATTGTATGGCATGCTGAGTGGTGTTCGTACTGGATTAATCCAGGAGATCAGGCCGACTTTCAAAATGGTTGCAGGCTTTTCTGCTGATGTGTCATAGCTTGCTAGAGTTTGACACATCCTAAGGGAAAATCAGGCCTCAGAGAGGTCAAAATACAGAATAAGTCTGTTGACCAAGCTCCACTTGTCTTCCCCCCCCCCCCCCTTTTTCTTTTTTTTTTTTTTTTTTCTTTGTTGTTGTTGCCCTGTGCTATTTTCCTTTTTTGTTTGCTTTTGGTTTTTTCTTTGTTTTTTGATTGTTTTTTTAAGCAGAAGTCTTAAGTCTATCCTCACAGTGAGCAAAGTCAATTAATTGTAGGGTTTGGGGACTGGTATCTGTGTTGGAATTCACAACTTGTGGGCCACCTAATTCCTGTTTAGAATAAAGCTTTGGATGTTAAAAGCCTCTGGTCACGTTTGGTAGGGGCTGGTAAAAGTTAGCTTATTGTACAGAAGAAAAGGTTTGTATCCTATTATGAATTCCCTGAGCATTTCAGTTTCTTGTTGAAACTCCCCAACTTAAGCCTTGGGTCCAAAGCCTGCATTTATGCATAGTGAGGCTACTGCAAAGTCCTGCACTTTTGCTCCTAATCTACAGTCTGTAAACATCAAATGCACCTCTAACTCATCCTGACTCTAACTGATGCTACAATTTTTGTGTCAGGTCTGATGAGAGGCCTAAAATTAAAATTCTCAATGGTTTCGGTGGGCAAACAAGCATGTGTATCTTCTGCCCCTTTTCTGTTCTCCAATACACTCTCCCTGTTACTTTTGGGTACAGCTCTTGTCAGGGCAAAGCAAGACCTTCACCATGTTTTCCTTGTGACAGCATCCTTGGCTGGTTAGCTGGGAGGAAAGAGGAGCAGAGTGAAGCTCCTTCATTTTTCATGGTAGTATAAGATTTGACATACAAGATCAGATTCTGCCTTCCCTGATGGGCGAAATATGTGATATTTCAGAGGACAGCAATATCCTGCCAATAGAAAATATATTTATTGGCAGAGCCTCCTGCTCTAAGGGTTTTGGATTGAGCTTCGTCATGGGCAAGAAGTGGGTTGAGAGCCAGGGTGAGTAGGAAGGTTTCAGGTATGTTGGGGGGGGGGATGATGACTCCCTTCCTAAGCCCCATGGAAAGCACTCTGTTTCGAAAGCCATGAGATTCATGTGCCTCAGTAATTATTGTGGCTCCTACAGCTGCACATGCCATTAGCAGGCATAAGATAGGGTTTTGGGAAAAAAAAAAACAGAACAAGTTTCATAGTGACTGTTCACCTGGCTTGATCTCCTCCCGTGGGAGGGAATCTCCCAAGTTGCTAATATGTAGCTTCACAAGTTATGATATTTGCGTGTAGTGGAGGTGATAGGAAATATCTTTCATTTCATCTGGATGACAAATAATTCAGGATTATCAGAGATAAGTAGAGGTAAAACTTATTTTGGCATTAGATGGCACTTCGGGCCTTTTAGCTTCAGTAACAATGTATTCTGCCTCCATGGGAAAAAGGACACTTTGTTCCCTCCTATACAAAGAGCAACCAAAGCTTTTCCCCGTAAATGTCTTTAAAGAGGAGAGGGGAGCAGTATGAGAGAATTCAAGTATAGCACAATAAAGCATTATCCATTTCAAATGCTGCATTGGCACAGCCTCAATATTCAGACAGGGATTTTGGACATTTTGCTCTGTTGACTCTCACAGTTTTAACAAAAGTCCACAGTCCTTCTTAGTCCTTCCATATTTAATTTCTTGTAGGTGTGTGGGCAAGAAAAGAAGTTCTCGTCTTTCATGTTTTTTATTTTGGGAAGGGAAGTGAGGAAGACTTGGAGAAGTTTTTTTTACTGTAATGTTGTGATGAAAAGCCTGAAAATGTGCCCCACATGTAACCTAATGATTCAACACTAACAAATCTGAGAAACTCATTTCTGTGGTTTTGGGAGGCTAGACTCAGGATTTGATTGCTTGATTTCAGATCTGTTTTATATACTAGAAATAAGACATCACTCACTTTTCACTGTTTCCTCAAAGAAAGGTTGTTTCTTACAGTCAGTGAAGGCTGTAAGATGTACCTCCCTTCTTAGGGTGCTAGTACCTGCGGCACCATTTGCACATTGTATCACAATCACTTTCCCCTTTGTGTTCAGATCCTTGCTCTTCAAGCTGTGACTCCTGCATCACAGGTTTGCTTCCTCTTAAGATTCATGGAGAGGAGAAGGATGGGCCAGTGTGAGAGATTTTTCTCCTGCTCATTGGAGGGCGAGATTAAGCATCGTTATTAATTATTCCCATATTATGGCTGCTGGTGGCCTATAATATTCCAGAAGTGAGATTGCCAGTGACACCTAATCAATGCTGCTGCTGGTTCCATGTTATCAGTCTGTAGTCATGCAGACATTTGATAAATTATAAAATCAGAGTACCCCTTAATAATAATCACCATGCAAAAGTGGGGCATGTGTTTTCTGAGTGACAAGCCTGCCTGGAAATGCAATCGTCTCTTCAGCTATACTGCTAGAGGAGTGAGAGCAGAGTCATACTTTGGGCAGAAAGTAGCTACAAATTAGCCTCACAATTGCAAGTGGGCAAAGTAATTATGGGCAACCCATCCTTCAGGCTGCATGGGCCTTAGGGCTTGTTACTAATGGAGACATCTACTTGTGGAGCTCAACAGACTAAACACACATTAGCAACCTCTCTGTCCTCTTCAGCATCCACTGAAAATGTTTCCCAGGCAAAGTGGTATCCGCCTAGCTCTTTCCTTGCTCTTAAAACAATATTTGAGAGCAGACCAGGATCCTCAGGAAAAAGTGCCACTTTTTGTGCCACTGAAAAGCATTCAGGCAAAGTAGTGGTGAAATCTCCAACCTTGCATTAAACAAAGGTTGTGTTTCAACTAGGGCCTGGGTACACTAGTCTGGGCCTAGTGCTGTGCTGTACCAAGCTGGCTATGTTGATTTAGGAGATGAGCTTGTGGGTTCCCATACAGCAGGGACTCCAGGCTGTGTGGAGCCAGCTCCAGGACCTGCGATGCTTCGCTGTCTATAGTGCTCCATGTAGGTGTGCAGAGTTGAGAGGAGCTGCAGAAAAGACACTGAATGTTTCCTTGAACCCCTGGCCTAGCTTTTGAATAAAAAAACCATCTGTTCTTCCTCCCCTCTCATGAAGAAGTAAGGCCATTAGGGAAAGATGACTACTCTCAGTGCAAGATCTTGGCTGGCTGGTGCTCTTTTCTGAACTTTGGCATCCCCCTGCCCAGCTTGGCCAGGGGATAACTTCCTCTGTGGTTCAGTTGGCTTGGTGTCTGCTTGCAGGACTTGGACATGGTGCTCTGAGCCTCAGCCATGGAAACCTGCTGCCCATGCACACACAGAAGCCTGATCTGCCAGGCTGAAGGACTGTGGCCAGTTGGTCACATCCACTGTAGCAGCTGGCCACCAGCTGGGAGCCACGACACCAAGATTGTTCCTCTGTATGCTAAATGAATTGTGAATTATTACAAAACCTGTTTCTGTAAAGGCTTCTCCTTGCTTCTTGGAATAGCTGTGTGCTACACCTCTCTCAGAGCTGTCAAATCTTGGGGAAGATGGTAGGATCATGCCAGTGATATTGAAAGGGTAATAGCATCAAATTAAGAATGCCCTCTCTGTATTAATCTTTTTATTTAAAGGAATACAAGAGAGGCTTTACATTTCTTAGTCCCTACAGTTACTCTAAGGAAAGAACAGCAGCTGCTTCATCTCTAGAGAGCAAGTTTGTCCTGTAACATCAAGCAGGGGGCAGGCCTAGGTGTAATCCAAGTTATAAGCTGAAAAATATTCAGCATGCCATGTACTCTGTCATATGGATGCATAGGTACAGAGTTAAATCTGCATAAGATCCAGGAAAAAAAGAGAAGAAGAAAAGAGAGGTGTTTCAGAGTACTTGCAGGCTGTTCCCTGTGCATGTCTTTAATTTCATCCAGTAATTTAGTGAGGAAGACTCAGGACTCCATCTTCAGTGGATACTGTACTGCTCCAGAACCCTCCTGAGGCTGTCAGAGCTAGGATTTTTTTTTATGCGCATAGATTTCTGCCCCATGTGGTGAAAGTGGATAAAATCCCTGTTCTGGTGCTGAGCTGAGCAAAGCTTGCAGGAGTATTTGAGCAAGACGAGAGGTCTGGGTGCTGTCACTGGCTCTCTGCTTTATTCATTGAGCAGCACTGCATCTCTCAGCCTCCCTGCTTGGTGTCTCTGTGGAAATGAGTGTAACGATATAAATCGATTAAAGATCTTTAAGCTTCTCAAGTAAAAATGCCAGAAGGGTGCTAAATATTATAGTTCTTTATTTAAAGTTTAGAATCAGGATGATGTCTAATGAGGATTGTGGGCCTCTGCAAGCTTAAGCTATGTAAAATATACCTAGTGTCAGAAAAAATGTTTTTTACAATGTGATCATTGTACAGCCTAGATCTGACACTTCTGGATCCCAGTCCACTGCAATGCTAGATCCAGTTCAGTTACATGAGCCCATGTAGACTTTGCTTGGAATAAAATACATAATGGATCAAGCTGCCATATTAAATTTAGTTGTTCACTGTCACATCACCCGGTACATAGCCTGCTCCCTAAATCCCATACTAATCCAGTTGTCTGTATCTTCTTTGGTATAAAAGCACATTAGCCTCAAAAGCAGCAGCAGAGCTGGCATTCACAGAAAAAAATAGTAGCGAGAGGGTTAACATTAAGCTCCAGTCCTAACATGATATAGCTTTTATATGTTCTCAGGAATAGCACCTCATCCCCAATGCATACACTTTTGATGGTTCACTGGGAATATGATGATTTGTGATTTGTCTTTATCCTCTCTCACACTCACCTTCTTTCATTTGTTTATGGTAACCCCAATGTGCAGTATAGTTTTAGCAATGTCGATAATACACCTTTTACCTGGAGTGACTTTAATAGGATTTGACAGTGACAGGGAATGAGAAAAATTCTGTGATTCTATTATCCATCTTGCCTCTTCAGTAGTCTGTGTAGATTTTATACTATTATGAGAAAAACTTATGTCTTGGAGGTTTCCTTTTTCACTCTCTCCATCTGCATCCATCCTTATAGCCGGGTCTCACCATCAGGCTATTGGCTATCTCTTCTCATTAAAACCCTTTGTAGGAAAAGAGTGGAGAGAAAGCTGGGAAAAAGACCAAGAAACCACTCAGATACCAAACACAGTAAACCCACATATTACAGGACAGAGCTTCTCCCAGAGTGTTTAGAAGCAACACTGCAAGCAAAACTAGAGTCCCCTTCGTTTGTCACTCATGTGATTTATGAGTTTACTGTGTCTGACATTTGGATCTGTGTCTTGAAAGGATGGCAAAGACTCATTAATGATTTTTACAGTATCTCTCTCTGTCCAAGACATTGTTTTCTGTTGTGCCCTTGTATTATCCCTTGCCAGGCTGCTGCTATAGGGACTGTGCTTTTGGCCTATTTGAACTATATCCATTTCAGTTTTTCCGTGACCTTGGTTTGCTCCCTGACCATTGCTTTTCTTCCTGATCTCTGGGGCTTCTGCTCGCACAGTGCTGGGCATCACTGAAAGAATGAAGGGAGGCAAAGTCTCAGCATGATGTTGGCCTCTTGGCTCTGATTCCATCATCATTGCACTGTGGAAATACATAACTGATTCCTCTAGTTAGGAAAGGTAAAATATCCTTTCTGAAGTCCTTCCCAAAAAGGTTAAGAAATTAATTTTGGATGAACATCCTTGCCCTCTGAGCAAGTCGTTGTATTAATGATCTCATGACGAATTGCTCCTTAAACTGGCCCTAGCACAGGTCAGAACAGAGTGAGAATATTCTCTATTTAATGAGGCAGAGATCAGAGCCTCTAATATTTCATCATTCGTGCTCAAGGGAGGAAGGGAGCTATGAGCTTGGAGAGCTGATGGCAGAAGGGGCCCTCATGAGTGGCTGCAATGGCAGCTTGCTCACTGCATAGCTCTTAGCCCCCAGGAACACACTGCTGAAGGCTTCCAGCTTCCTCCTAACCTCTGTCATTAGACTGATCTAAATAAATTAATTCAATGTTGGCAAAAGATCTAAGGCTAATAACCCTCAGGACAGAAGAGACTTCTTTAGCTTGCAGCAAGGTGTATAACATGATGAGCGTGCATGCCAGTGGTATATGGACAGCCACAATCTACAGGGCTTTGCAGAACATTTAGCTTTGTTTCTCCCAGCAGCTTTTGCCTAGGCAGGGTGGGCAACCTGATACACAGACGTTAGTAAATTAGAAAGCAAACTTGCAGATCCAGTGATTTACAAGTGTTTTAATTTATTAATGAGTGGAGGCCATCTCAGTGTGTGCAAATATAGATTTTAAATCACTTGACATGATGTACATAAACAATCACACTTGTAGTGTAGTGCTGAGATGCTAATGTTAAATCCACCTCTGATGTGAGTGCTACTTTTCAGGAGCGCTGTGTTCCCTGGGAAGTGGTGATATATAGTGCTGTGCAAATCACTGGTGCCCTTAAACTGCGGCTCTGAAATATTTACGCATCCAAAGTGTGTGTGTAAATTGGTAGTATAGCAACGTTCCCATAGTGTGACAGAGATTTGTAAATTTTGTTTTCTGTACAGCCCTGCATTTCCCTGCTAGTGACCGGGAACCAGGACCCAAGAGCATAAATTCCCTAAATAATTCTTGCAGTACTTCGGGTGAGCTCAGCTCCTGCTCTTAGGTATTAGAAGCAAATCTTTCCAAGGTGCCACAGTTACAATCCACCCTTTGGAAAGGGACAGCTAGTGTCTTTAAAGTAACAGCTCCTGGAGGCATATTAGTAGCCATCCAGTCCATAGTGGTGAGCTAGGGCATCCCACTGGCCCCAAGGCTAACAAAGGAGATATGCCTGAAGAAAAGCAAGCTCTCCTTCCTTCCTTAACTCGCTGTGGCTGACACAGAAGCTCAGAGCTCATGCATATACAGCTGAGTTCTTAACAGTTGTGAGCATTTCGGATTTTTCGTTTGGTTCTACCCAGCTGAAAGAAGACCCCAAATCTTCAGCTACGGGTGTTCTAAGTTTTCAGCCGTACTTACCAGCTGCTGGGGGGTGGGTGGATCTCTATCCCCGGCCTCCGGCTCTGCTCCGGTTTGGTGCTGGATGGCGAGGTCCCGTTCCCCAGCCGATGGATGACGCTGTCCCCCCAGGCAGCTCGCGCTGCCTCCGCTTGGTGTCGCTCGGTACCGGCCCGTAGGGACCAGAGGGGCAGGGAACCGGGTAACGGGGAGGGGTCTCTGGCTGTGCCCCCTCGTATTCCTTCCTTTAATTTATGGTTGCGTGCGTTCCTATGAGCGAATCATAGAATTGGCTGGGTTGGAAGGGACCTCAGAGATCATCAAGTCCAACCCTTGACCCACTACCGCTGCAGTTACCAGCCCATGGCACTGAGTGCCACATCCAGTCTCTTTTTAAATATCTCCAGGGATGGAGAATCCACTACTTCCCTGGGCAGCCCATTCCAATGTCTGATCACCCTCTCCGTAAAGAAATTCTTTCTAATATCCAACCTAAACTTCCTCTGGCACAACTTGACATCTTTGGGTCGAGCCAGGGTGCTGGGAAAGCAGTGTCATGGTGTAGGCAGGGAAGAAACCCCACCAGCAAGCTAGTGATGAAGTGTTTGAGGGATGGAAAGGAATGTCCTGCAAGGAGTGTCTGAGGACTTAGGGCTTGTCTAGTTTGAAGAATGGGAAGCTGAGGGGTGGTCTCAGTGCTTTCTACACCTTCTTGAGGGGGGAACGTGGAGAGAGGGAGCTGCCAAACTCTTTGTGATCCAGCTTCAGAACATGTGGGAATGATTCAAAGCTGCACCAGTGGAGGTTCAGATTGGATGTTTGGAAGCATTTCTTTACTGAGAGGGTGTTGGCTGCTGGAACAGACTTTATAGTGGTGATCCATGCCCCAAGCCCATCATTGGTTAAGAGACATTAAGAAAATTCCCTTAATGCTTTAACTTTTGGTCAGCCCTGGTCAGGTCATTGGACTAGATAATCACTGAAGGACCCTTCCAACTGAAAATACTTTATAACTTTGTTAATAACAAATATTTTGGATAAAACCCAAGAAATATCCATACCACTTGTGTTTGCTCTTGTATATATACAATATATCATATACTTTAGAAGAGAAACTTTGCATTATTTCCTGATTCTAACCAGCTTCCAATTGGGATAATTACATTCTACCTAATCTCGTACTCTCAGCACTTGTAATTCTTCTTCATTTGCTACCTTAAACTATTGTTGCTTTTAAACAGCTGCTGTGTTCCATCACAGAGGAAGCCACATTTCAGGGAAGGGCAAGTTCTTGTCAAATAATATTAATTCAATCATTTATTTAGTGGCTTTTTCCCATATTTTGTAATAAATTATTCACCTTGTATAATTTCACATTGTTCATCTGGATAACTAAGCTAGCCTAACAGTTTTCAAATGTATTTGTAAAAAAAATTGTTGGATTAGTTTAGTCAGTTTTGTTCAGGTTTTTGTTGTTTTTGTTTTGTTTTGTTGTGGGGTTTTGTGGGTTTATTTGTTTGGTTTTTTGTTTTTTGTTTGGTTGTTTGTTTTGTTTTTTTTTCCAAAGTAAAGGCTTTGACAAATAATCACAGTCCTTTGCTGCCCAGTTCCTGTGGTCAGTGAAGTGGTTTAGATAGATTGATGGTGAACAGCTTTGTAAAACAGAACAAAGCATGAAATAAAAAAGTAAAAAGAACACAGCTGAAGCCTATGTTTGAGATTTTATACACCATGCAATGTAAAATATAAGTGTCAGATCTGTTTGTTAGCTAACTGTTTCTTGGAATTTGAGCACAGGCATTGGAGAAAACCCGAATGAAAATATGAGGCAGGACCTGTTTGCTGTATTGCACATTCCTGAGACAGTTTGTGTGCCTCCAAAATATTCAAGCTTAAATTAACTATCTTTACATTTGCTTTTAGGATTGCTGAAATGGTTGCCTTCAAGATTGCTTTAATCTTGGCTTGCTTTGCAGAAAGTGAAGCATTCTATAGGATAGAAGTGTGTGTGCAGGTGGGAGGCATGATTACATGCAAGTTTGAAATGGTATGGTGCTTTGTGTACAACTTGCTGGAAATACTTGAGGTGGATCAGCTAGGAATAGTGACAAAAGCAAGGTCTCCCCTCACTTCTCTAGGCTACATGAGAGCAAACAGAAAGTTATTGAGATGTAAATTGAGATGATCTGAGCTGAAGGTCCTTGAGAAATGTGTTGAAATCATACCAAATCTTAAGATGCTATGTGAAGAACTGTTTATCTATCTGAATGTACCCAAATATTTTATAATTTAGTGTGCTCTTTTTTTAATCACTAATGACGGCTGTCGATATCTGCAAGAGAGACACTTATCCTTTTCCAGTTCAGCTGGGAAAAAGAGGACTGGCAAAGTGTCTTTGATTCTGATCCAGGAGACATAAAACTGCAGAATAGTGCACTTCCTACACTGTGCCTTGGTGGTCATCTCCTTTTCAGCAATTTTCTGGGGGTGAATTGAAGGGTGGTCAATGATGGTGGCATGATGCTGGGCTTTGGAAGCCTTTCATTTTCCTATTTTGCCCCAAGCAGCTTAGGACAGCCTTACTTTTTTCCCTGGCGCTGTAAAAGGAGTGGTCAATTGATTTTCTGGCCCAGGATATGCCTATAAGTATATTACCAGTTTCCTATTAAGACACTGCAGACATTAGGACTGGAGAAGTACTTTTGACTATGTCCTGAAAGACTTTATGAAGCATTTGTTGTCCAAGGAATGAGGAGCAGCAGGAAGCCACAGCTTTCTGACTTGGGAACTTATGTGTCTTCCATAAAGTTCATCTTGTACTTTGCTGACATGATCTCACTTGCTAATGTTTTTCCAGAGCATCCTATGTAACAAGATAATTAGTGTAAATTACATTTTATTTTTAAATCATCCCCTTTCCTTCCTGATTTTTTTCATATCTAAATGTCAATTTTTATGGTAAACAGTGCTGTGCTGCAGAGGCTGAACAGGAATACATTTGTGCAGGTGGAAGTCTGCTGGGGGAGGTTCTGAGGCAGAGTTGAACAGGAGCTCAGATGGTTGAGGTCAATGCTTCTTTGAGGCACTGGAAGTTGCTCTTGATTTTGTTTTCTTCTTGCAGCTGAAGTCATCCTGCCATGTTAGGTATTACAGGCTTCAAATTATGAGTAGCACTGGTGAATTGCTAACATATATCCAGATTTTAAAGATTAAAAGTAAATTATGTTGGAGCACCAAACCTGTTAAAACATGGTACAGTAAAAATCTCCCTCCTTTAATATTGTAGGAATTACTTTCCACACACCACTTACCTTTGTCTGAAAGTGGAAATTCAAAGCAGTCAGAGCTTTTGGAAAGGATGCTATTAACTTTCCTTTCCCATTATTTTTTATTTCTGACCATTTTACTCTACCTTACTAACTCTGGATGGCATTAAGAATTCTAATGCACTTTTCATTTTGCTTTTTCTTGTCATTATTATGCTAAGCTTTTGGGAAACAGGCATGGTGTCCTTGTTGAACATAAATGCAAATCTGGCACCAGGATTTACTTCTTGAGGCCCTTTTGTCAGAAAGAATAATTTAAAAAAAAAATAGTTGTTTAATGATAGAAAAAAGAAGATATTTCTGGCCAGTTTTCCAAAGCTAGGAAGATTCAGTGGAGTTCAGAAATCCTAACACTTACTAAATGGCATGTAACCACAGTATAATAAACTTAAAGATACTATTAGTTGTTACAGAATCTCATTGTGTTCTTGAACATCCATGAGCTACGGCATTCCATCTGAATTGCAGACTAGAACTATCACTGTTGCTGCTTTACACATCAGAAGAATGAGGCATAAATGATAGGAGATTTGCCAAACACAGACTTCTGCAGCTTAGTCACACATTTTGTGCCCCTTGTTTGTCTGGTCTGTTTAAAGTTTGCTCTTTACTTTTCCTTATGATATTGATCAGGACAGAATGAAAGCATGTTGCCACAGCTATGGGGAGCTGAGAAGACAATGAAGCAGTTGGAAAGACGTAGACTCAAAAGATTGGATTCTGGGCATGTACTGCTAGGATGGAAGATTTTTATTTAATTTTGTAGAAAAATGTTCAGGTTATTTTACACTGAGATGCAAAATCTCATTTGCAGCCAAGGCCCGGAGGAAGCAAAAGGAACTTGGAGAGCTCATAAAGACAAGTGTAATAGGATTAATAAGAAAAAGGCCTAAGACATAAGCCTTCATTGTACACATTTATTGCTAAATTTTAGTATTGATGAAGGGTGAAATGCCAAGACTTAACCACAAGCTCATGTCCTTGAGGCAGTAACAGAATGACAGCATTCACACATGCTGCTTCTGCCATCATTTTAAGAATGACCACATGGGGATGCTACCTCTTGGGTAAGCAAAGCCAGGTATGAATGGATGCATCTGTCCTTGCATGACAAATATTTACCTGGTGTTGAATTTTGCCTGGGTCATGAGTTGCTCTTCACACTTTTCTACCATCTGACATTCAAGGGGAAGGGAGGTCAAAGGCTTGCACCAAAAAGCAATCTTTTCATGCCCATGGAGAACCTACAGCCCCCACTGAATGGCCTGGGCACATGTTTGAAGTGAACCTCATCTCTTATGTAGTCATTGATACTACTTGAAGTTGGTAAGAAAGACACTGGAGAGAGGCAAAGTGTGTGCCATGTCTTTGTAATAGAGATGAACATCACTGAGGCAACCTTGAGAGGGCTTCAGACAGGTCTGTTCCTCTGTATGAGCTGTGTCAAGGAGCACTGACAAGCAGCAAACCCACTTGCTTGCACTGGAGCTCAACTGAATCACAGGGATTTTATCCTCACATCCCAGTCCAGCTTGTGTTTTACAGTGGCAAGGTGATCACAGAAAGCACAGCTGCTTAGAGGGACCAGACAAAGAGCTGGTGTATGAATACAGCAGGTCAATGTCCAGCTTTCCTAGCACAGGGAGATGATATACCCACCATCTGCCCATCCTCTTCAACTTAACTATGGCACAAGCTGGTATGTGGGAGGGTGATCCTTTCCCTGTCCCAGCACCTGCATGCAAGATGGTGGCTTTGCTGGGGAACCAATGGGGACCCTGTGACAAATGAGAGGGTGTGTAGTTGGATGACCAAGGTCAGAATCCATCAACACTGATTAGATCCTACAAGAGACACAGACAAATAAAACACAATGAATGAGTCCTAAAGAGAGGCAGCTAGGCAGTTCATCGTCCCATGGTGCCTTCAGAGCATCACTTACAGCATCTCCAAGGTAGCTGATGAACATTTGCATCTTTCACACTGCCACCCAGAAGACCTCTGTGGCTGCACAGGCCATCCAGTTATTACAGTAACCTCTTCTTTGCTAACCCAAACTTTATCAGCAAAAAGTCAAAGGGAGAAGCAGAGAAAGGGCCAGGCCCATTGTGTTTTCATATCTGCTTGCTTTACCCATCTGTCTATCTTCTGCTGCCTGTGCCTGTGTTTTGGGAGGATGATTGCATCATTTCCATAGAGCTTACTGTTCCAGCCTCCTGATTTAGGGTGAAATTTGGTTGTTCTGCTGGGTGTTGGAAAGCTTTCCAGGTAGGTACTGCAAATAACATTTATTAAAATAGACAGATGGGCACTGGGGTAGGAAGGCAGCCATTAGAATGCTTGAAAGCAACCAACTGTGAAATAGAAAAATCAAAAAACTTTATTTCTGGAGCTTTTAATACTAGCCTTCCCACTTGGGACTGTCTTTTTTACCCCTTTTGCATGTACACACCCACAAACAGAAAAATACTCATAAAAATGCTACAGCTAGCTTTTAGTTTGTCTTGCTAGGCATTTCATTTCATCCAGGATTTGGGGAGAATCCCAGAATGACCCCCTGAGCCAAAATTGGTGTATGCAAAATCAAAATGCAGCTTTGCTTGCAAATAAGCACCCAGCTTTCTCTGGGAGCTTAAGTGTTTCAAAGACAGGCAAGGTCTGGCCTGATCCCACTTGAGTGCAGGAGGATGAACACAGGCACTGACTGCTGGTAGGTAGGAGGTGTGATTCCTAATCACTTGTCTAGATGCATTTGCAACTTATTCTGATTCCTTAACAGCTCTTTCTGTCTGCTCTTGTTCCTTTGGCATTGTGATCACTCTCCATTAGTTCTCTCAAGTAGTGGCATGAGATGCCAGGATAGATACTGTCAAAATCAAACATCTTAGTTCTGTTCCTTTTCTTTTTTTCCTAACTTACCACTGGAAAAAGCAAGATGTGTATGCTTGCCTTTTCATAGGTATGTATAGAAGAGGGAGTCTAAGACTATTAACAATAAAATATGTATCAGATATAGCAGGCTTGTAAGGGCATCTCTACTCTTAGGTACAAAAAAAAAAAAAAAAAAAAAGTCAAATCAATCACTGTCTTGAGATTAACTACCATGTCATCAGTATTAGCAGTTTATTTTAGGTCTGTGTTAAGTTCTCAGGGGATGGAGGGTAGTCCCCATTACTGCTGCTTTCTTGGAGCTATGATCTTGGCTGAGTCAATTGCTGGCAGTTCTTGCAGGACCAGCCTGCAAGAGCTGTGAATTTTCTGTGAGCTTTTATGATTCTAAACTTGACCTTGGTCTTACAGAATTTCTGCTTATCTGTCATGAACTCAAGGGGAGTAAGGACAGTGTCAATAGGTGCTTAGATATGACAGAAAAGACTGGGGTAGAATATTTATCTGCTAGCTAGATATGTAGCAAGAACTTGTTTGCAAAAGGAACAGACCAAATTCAGGAGACCTTTCTTAGTGCCTGTCATTCATCATACTGATGCTAATGGCACCATCCCAGAGAAAACCCTAAAGTAAGACATGAGATTTGTACTGAGGCAGCGGAGACCAGCTCTCCACTGTTTTCTTAGGTGAATTATCGGATCTGTACAAAGTCAGTACCAGATTCTTGTATCACTTTGAGAGAGCGATATCATGAACAGAAAATTTTGGTTTCTTTGTGTTTTACCTCCACTTTGGCTACAGGGAAATGTCTGTCCTGATCTCCAGGTAAGTGCCAGCTAGTGTAATCATCTGGGAGTTGGGCTTGGGAATACAGTATCAGAAATCCAAAGTCCTTTGTCTTTTTTCTTTTTTTCTGTTTACTGTAGTTCTTCGAGCTCTTCTAAGGGAAGGTGCTGTAAAAAATAAATCATTAGTCAAGTATATATGTAAGTGCACATATTTGCCCTGTTTCTTAGCACTGCACACTGTTCCATTCTGTTGGCTGATTTATAACCTCCAGATTTGCAAGGTCATCTCCATTTTGATTCTGCAGTGTTGCATTTTTAAATTATGCTAAAGCCTCCCCTTTATTGCCAGGATAAAAATAATACAAACCAAACAGACCTTGAACAAAGGAGTAGCCCAATAAAATTGTAAGTTGCCCGCACCAGGCCAGTAACTCAGAAGTAATTTGCAAAGCTAATTGGTGCTTTCAGTTCCCCTTTTTGTCCTCATTAACACTGACGATATCCATCTACAAGGGTCAGAAAGTATGCTTCCCTCATAAGCATAGCTGCTTCCTTTGTTTCCCTCACTTACCAAGTGCCTTAGCCTTAGCTCCTCTTGTGTCCTGAACAGGTTCAGCTGAGCCAAGGGGTTGTTTTTTTTTAGCTTAAGGCAATGCAGCTCACAGTATTGGTGCAGATGGATGGACATACAGTATGTATGGCAGCTTAGCATTATGTAGTCAGTGGATTTAACCAGCAAGCTGCTTCCATCCTGACAGAGAAGACACTTGCTTGAACCTTCATCTGAGGCTGGCAGGAGTCCTTCCATTTTCTTGTACATCCTGTCTCAAGCATCTCATGACTTTCCAGTTATGAATGCTGCCTCTGCAAGCACTGGAGTCTGAAGCAAGGCATATATTCGCTGTCTAGATATCCTTTATTAGCTAGATCAGGGACTGAAAGAAGTGTATTTGGGTCTTGAGCAACATTTGGTGGTGAAATGATGCATCTCTTTTCCATCGTTCCTATCTCTTCCAGAGGTCCCAGAGTATAAGGCCAAGGACATGATTGCTCCAGCTCCCTCAGTTGTGAGTCATATTCTTCTGAACAATGTGTTTTTGCATTTCCATTGTCTCCCAAGGTGACAAGTACTACAGAAAGGAACAGTAGGCAAAAAGAAGCACTTTGCTTTTTTTTTTTTTTCTTTTTTTTTAATCTTACCACGATACAGAATTAACCAAGCATATAGGCACATCGTAGGAAGCTCCTAAGCAATTGGACCTGGCTGAAACTGAAAAGAATATGAGAAGCAACCTACTGGTTGCACTATGATGCAATTGCTATTCCTTTTAGAAATAAGACCAAACCAAAATTTGGCTGATGTAAACTGTCAGAGTCCTGAAAGAAGCCTGGGAAAATGCCCCCACTTCTCTGACTAGAGTCAGTCTCTAGTTCCGCTAGATATAGATGGAAGCATTTGAGATTAAATCAAATCCAGAAAAGTTTGCTGTTTGGGGGATGCCAAAGCGCTCTTCCTTGAAGTGGGCCAGGGACTGAAGAGGCAAGATCACTCTCTGCCCATTTAGAGCTGTCGTTTCACTACACTGCTTTATGTTACTTTTATATTGGCTTTATCTTTCAGGGCTTCCTCCCTCTCTTCTTTGAGTGGGCCTCCTATTAAAAGACAGGCACCATTACACAGCAGAGTAGAAAGCAGTCCTGGAGTGAGCAGACTAGACACATTTTTTCATGGAGTGTAATGGTGGAGGGAGATAGCTCCTACTGCTGGGCTTCATTTTGTTGTAACTGGTGTTCTGCCATCAGCCTTGACCTCCAGCCTGCCAAAGATTTGTCCTGCCAGAGATTAGTCCCTTCATCTGTGTCTTCACATGTAGGTCACTCCATACTGATTCCTTTTCCACTTTCCTTTGGTCCTGTGGGAGACAGAGGGAACAGATTTGTGTGATCTGGTCTTGCAATTTTCATGTGTTTACATTTTCACCTGCCTCATCATTGTCCTTACTTCCCCTTGCCTCCTGTACAGCCTTTTCTCACTTTCCTGCTTCTTCTCCATCACACCTTCTCTTCAGTGCCTTCAGGCACTGCCCGCCCCCTCCCCCCTCCCCTTTCCCTGGAGTCCTCTCCTTATTCCCAGGCACTCCCCCCTCACTAACATGCAATGTAGTCACTATTGCCTCAAGTTAGTCAATTAAGAGATCACGTTTCACGGCTGTGCTAGGTTGTTGGGGTTTCTTTTCCCTACGTAATATTATTTTTCCAGCCCCGTCTTTGCATCTACGTTTCTTTGAAACAAACCACAGGATAATTTGTTTTTTTAATTTTCAAGACGTGAACTCCTGGTTCCAGAGGGGTCGGTGTTTCGGGCACCCAGTGCCAGCGAGCTGGGACTGCACACAGAGATTTGTGCTGTGTGAGGAAATACTTCATTAGACTTGTATTCCATGAAGACACTCTCGCTTCTTAATGCCTATGATTTTAATTAAAACCTGGAAAGTGAAGAATCCTCGGGTTGTATTAATGTTTTCATTTCCATTAGGACAGCGGAGTTTATAAACATGAGCTGGGTTTATAAATTAGACCTTGTACGAATATTAAGTGCACAGTGCAGCAAAGGCAGAACGGGAGTGGAGCTGGCCCCATCTGTCTCTTTCCTTGGCTTGCTCTTGCTTTCCAGTGTCCTCCTCTTGGCACAGGCTTTTCTGAGCTGTTCAAGGGTTCCTCCTAGGAGACTAAGCTAATGGCCTCTTCCATTTCTTTCTGTGGATGCTCTTCTCACTCAGCAAAGCAGGAGGAGAAGCAGATGTTTCAATCAGGAGCTTGCAAAACAACCTGCAAAGGTGACTTTGTGCATAGGGATTTTGTGATGAGTAACATGAAAGGGATACTCCTGACCCAGTTCTCCTTTGTCTGTGTACACAGAGATGCTCACAGGGATAGTCAGATCTAAATATGTATCCCACCTACAGGTATGTACACCCAGAGTGTGCATATCTATTGCTGAGAGTGCAGGGGAATGTGACAGAAGATTCAGTCTCCTCCAGAGATAATGTGACAGCTGCATACAGCTGTGCACAGGCTGCACTGGAGGAGTGCAGGCAGGCATTGCCTAGCAGGCACAGCCTGTCAGAAACATGGATGCAGGGGACCACAGGCCCCATACAGTCTGATTGTACTCAGCTCTGCAAACTGCACACAGGCCATCAGTGTGACACCAGTGACAATAACAAGCACCTGTGTGCTGCATTCTGCTGTAGGACAGTAGGAGAGTTTGCAAAGACAATCATCATCCACAATTTTATGCAAGAGAAAGCGATTGTGTGGACAGATTAAGAGCCCAGATCCACACAGCTGTTGGCAGCAGAGCTGGGAGAAAAATCTGGATCTCGTGTAGGGATCTTGAGTTCCCACTCCCAGTTCCCATAGGGAAAGCTTCCCGCTTCACCTGTAGTCATGTAACGTCCTTGGAAAGGACAGTGTTTTTTTCCTTGGTAAGGTTAGAAAGGAATAATTTTGTTTATTTTCATCTCTGGTCTCTGGCTGTGGTATCTGAAGTCTTTCTTAAGACTGTCTTGTGGTGGCCATAGACTCTGTCAGGATTTGTTTTTTGGAGAATGGGTGCACACCTTCCAACCAAAATTTTGGTTGTCTTGAGTGTGCTGAAGGACAGACCCTGTGCTAAAACCATGCACTCCTCCAAAAGATCTGCAGCAGTGATTTTGAAGATATTCCATATAGGAACGTGTTACTTTAGAGTAAATGTCTTAGCTCTGCAGCCTAAATCATTTGAGGGGTGTAAACCATCCCTTCAGATCTTGCAGACATTGGATTAACACCGTAATTGCTGAACTGCCTGAGCTAGGTTGCAGGGTAGCACCTGTGACTCACAAAGAGCTCTATTTCCATCAAAGGCTGTGGTGGTACAGGGGGTGGAGGAAGGTGGGAGGAGAGCCCCTGGGAGTGTCTGCCCCTACCTATCTCTCTCACAGCATCACTGGGTGTTTTGACATGAGGGTGATGTTGAGGAGAAAGGAGGGAGGCGTGCTCATTGTCAGCCTCTGTCTGCTTCAGCCTAGTAGGGCTGTTATTGAAATATCCTTCCAAGCATCTTAAATAGAAACGTCTGGTGACAAAATGAAAACAAATGGGGAAGCCAGGGAGACTGGCTGGCGGGGGTTCCCTTCCCCTGTGTTGTCAGCCCCTGAGGGAGAGGTTTACTGGCATTTTCCAGCCCTGATAATACATCTGAGTCAGTGGAAGTTGTGGTGGTTGGGGGGGAGGAGGGTTTAGCTTCCTGGGCCATTTTTCAGACTCTTTTGACACTGCTGAACCCACTTAGGCTACACGAAAACATGGGCTCTCACCCTCTGCTGACATTCTGAGGTCTCTGGGCTACCACATCCCTGCAGAAAGATGGTAGAGCTGAGGTCTATCAGTAAGGGTGATGCCAGGAGCTCCCCACTGGAAGTTCATGGTAATGTGTGAGCTCCTCTGCCAACCCTGCTACCACTGCTTGTGCTCAAGGACACACCAGTGGTGGTTCACAAATGCTGACTTTTTTTGGAAAACTTTTTGCTTTCTCTCTGTTCCCTTCCTGCTACTTTCCTTTTGCATGTTTCTGCAGGTCATCTCATTTACAAAATCAGGATATTGTCTTGTTTAATCTCTACTTAATCCCAGTTGTCTTTACCCAAGTGTGGCCCAATCCCCTTTTTCACCCTTCTGGTTGAGAAAGTGAAAGCTATCCATCAGCAACAAAATAGCCAGGTAAAAGTCCTGCCCATCCCAGTGCCTGCTAAGGGAGTCAGTAATTCAATGGCATAGCATCACCCCTTGGGCTGAGTGAGAAGGGCTGGGCATGAGGGATAGCAAGGGTCTGAAAACCCTTTGAGAACATGGCATGTGGTCTTCTTCCAGCAGGGGTGCTCCAGGAGGCTCTTGTGGGGACTTAATTTTTTTCAATGAGTGGGTGTACGTGGAGGGGGTGAGGGCTGAATAGAAATGCCGTGGTAACACTGCATGTTAATGGCAACACTTCTCCAGAAAATTTCTCTTGAGAGTTCCTCATTATGCAAACAAGTCTGGCAAATGATAATGCCTCCTGTACTTTCAAGGATTAATGTATGTAAATGGAAGAGCTGCTACTTGTTCCCAAAAGCAACATTCAGTCTCCCACACCAGAGCCAGTTGCCTGGGCCAAGGGCAGTGCATCTCAGGATACATGTAGAATGCAGTATTCACCCCTCTTTCACATCATCTGGCCCTTGTATTTTGTGAGATGACCTGGTAAATTTATCATTCTTTCAAATATGTATCCACATTGAGTACAGCATTGTGGCCCTCCATGGATACATGACCTACATCCTGCCCCTGGCAATGTCACATGTCCTGGTGGATCTGGTGGAGAAACTAGCAGAGTATATGCTGGTGTTTGAGGATTTGATCCAGGCAATATATTGCTCTGTAGCAATACAAGACTGCATGGGGTTAGAAAGGGTGGTGGCTGACTTAGTCACAGACTTTAATTTGATGTGGGAAAGGAGATGCTAGTTACCATCTGAAGGGAATTTTGTTACCTTTGTGAAATGATTAGGTGCATTTTAAGTCATCTTTTTTTTTTTTTTTTAAAGTTTTGAGTAATGTGGTTAACAGGAAAAAAAACACAGGAAAATTTTACAGAGGATTTTTTTTTAAAATTATCTAGGTCAGGTCAATCTGAGTTAGTTGAGCCTGGGGCTGACACCACAAGTTTATCTTGTGGTAAAAACAAAGTTAGCTATCAGTGCAGTGTTTTTCTACTTGAGATAACTTCTGACAATTGCCATGAGTTTAAAAGCACCCTTTTTTCTTCTTTCTTTTTAAAAATTTTATTTCCATTTGAGAGCACACTTTGCTTCTGACTTTCATTCACTCGAGTGCATGTGTGGAGCGCAGCCCCAGCACCCTCAGCAGCAACAAGGGAGAGCAGTGCAGGCAACCAACATCTGTGGCTGTGTGGCAAGCAGAAGCTTGGTCCCTTCAAGGTGTTCTGACCGCTCTCTTCATTCAGCACCAAATAACCACAAATGAAAAAAGTGATTTCTGACTGCTGAAGCTGGTGTGCACAGCACAGTGTATCTAGGCTAAAGATCATTTATTGAAATACAGGTGAACTGATTTGCCAAGCACCCCGACTTAGCTAAAACTAAAGTAGGTTTGAATTTTTTTAATGCAAAAAACACTTTCATAGGTTTTTTCCCCCTCCCTGCTGTTATCTGGGAAATGAAAGTGGACGGATTTGAATCAGGTTTTGACCCAAGCAAAACCACACTCATTTTTAGTAGGCTTTAACTTCTTAATTTCCAATTAGTTCCAAAAAACATGAAGCTAATTTTATTTTCTTTTATTAGATGGAGTAGGGTGGGGTGCTGTAATTTTTGCCCTCTTCTCTAGACAGTTCAATTTGGAGAAAAAAGCTAAATGCTACATGATGGTGGCTCTCTTCTGAAAAAGCATAGTTAAATCATAGGAGATATGATCTGTGTAGCATAGCCTGTAGCAAAAAATGGAGGCATGTAACTTTTTTCTGGATTTTCTAAGACAAAAGCATTTTAACCCTAAAATAGCTTGAAATTAAGCAGTTTGGGGCTTTTCAAGAAATAAGACCGAAACATTGGATGATGACAATATTAAAAGTTTTTGTCTTTCCTACCTAGAGGGAAAATGTTATAAAATTTCTCTGAATAGTATTGAAATTTGTTTGTGCTGTGAGTGTTAGGTCCAAAATCAGTGTCACTTTGAATTCTGATGAGACCTGACATGTGAGAGAAATACTTTACTAGGATGAGGTTTAGTCATCCAAAGCATGCCAAATGGCATTCTTGCAAAAAGCCATGGTGGTTCCTTTCAGCCTTAAAGGAGGCACAGCTTGAGACTTCAGTGGTGAGTCCTTTGTAACCTGCTTGCCAACTCTGGAAAAGAGCAGACAGAGAGTGGTTTATTTAGGGGCTGTGTTGTCTATTTTGACATGTCCTGAGAAGAAAAATCTATTGCCTTGTATCCTGAGAACCTTGCAGAAATGGATTTTTTGTATCCCAGTGGCAGTTTCTGTTCTGCTTTGGATACAAGATACGTATTTGTGCTTAACTCATGGGGGGCTGGGAATGTTGTTAGATTGGGAAACCCCTAACCTGCTTTTTTGCTCATGGGATTGTGAAGGTGCTCAGAGATTGCAATTCTTCTCCAGCGCTGAAGAATCCCATTGATATATGCTCCACATTATGATCATATATAAAAACTGATAAGACATCTTTGAAAGAAAATCAGAGGGGAACGTGTTGCTGCGCGTGCTAAAGCAGCAGAAGTGTGAATGTCACGTTGAAACCTTACATTTTGATATATAGCTGTAACAAAGAGGGTGAGGGGTCTGTCTGTATAAAGAACACCAGAAAATCTACTGCCTAATGATTTTTTAAAGAGAATATAAATCAAAATTGAGAAACTTAGAAGGCTTTTATACCTACTTAGTGGATTCTGTGTGCATTGAATGTCTGCTGCTATAATACCCTACTGTACTCTGTCTTTGAAAGTTGACTGGAAACTAATAGCACCTTATCAGGGTTTTGCATGCGATAGCCCTAAGGTTTACCTTTGTAGTGCCTTTTCAGAAAAACTCCTACAAGTACAGAGCTCTGGTCTTTGCTCCAGCAAAGAGTGAAAAAGCGATGCGAGAAGGAGAAGTAATAAGATTTTACCCAATTGTGTTAGCATCCTCTCAACTATTTTACATATGCATTGTAGAACAAATGTTTGTGGACTGTCTAGACTGGTGTTTATAAATGTGTTAGATAACTCCAGCTAATTGGGGAGTAATTAAAGTGAGTTAAAATACTAGAAAGTCTAGACAAAGCTGTAGTGGCCCTTCCCTTGTGCACCTCTAAATATCTGTGCCTTCATCCCGCTATAGAAATGGAGGAGAGGCTTGAATTGTAGCATGAGGATGCATGCCACTCTCTTTAAGGGAAGGGGGAAAGCAGAATAGGACAGACTAGGAGCTGTCTCAGCAATATGCTCTACTGAGCAGTGCATGCTCAATGCTTCCCATGTCAGTTGTGTGGAAATTGTACCACTCTGGGCGTGCTGCCTGCCATTTCATAGAATGGTTTAGGTTGAAAGGGACCGTAAAGATCATCTAGTTCCAGCTCCCTTGCCATGGGCCTCCCACTAGGTTGCTCAAAACCCCATCCAGCCTGGCCTTGAGCACTTCAAGGGATGGGGCAATCACAGCTGGTCCGGGCAACCTGTTCCCAGTGTCTCATCTCCCCCACAATAATGATTTCTCCCTAATGTCTAATCTAAATCTACCCTCTTCTACTTTAAAACCATTACCCCTTGTCCTGTTGCTACATTAAAATAAGTCCCTCTACAAGATCTCTTCAGAGCCTTCTCTTCTCCAAGCAAAGCAACCCTAACTCTCTTAGTCTGTCTTCACAGGAGAGGTGTTTCAGCCCTCTGATCATCCTCGTGGCCCTCCTCTGAACTCACTCTTAGAGCTCCATGTCCTTCTTGTGTTGGGGGCTCCAAACTATACACTGTACTTGAGGTGGGATCTCACAAGAGGGAGTAAAGTGGCAGAATCACCTCCCTCAACCAGCTGGCCATGCTTTGTTTGATGCAGCTCAGGATACAGCTCTTTCTGGGTTGCATGCACACTTTTCCAGCTCATTTCACCTGCTCTGCTGCACCATCAGCTCAGTCTAAGCCTTCCCTCTTTAGCCAGGGCCTTCTGCTGGCTCCTGCCCTCCTCTTTCTTTCCTAATGCCTGTACCTATGTCCCTGGTACAGCTTTTTACCTGCCTCCCCTCCCTGCCCCTTTCCGAGGACAGTTAATTCTCCTCCTGCAATCATCAAGCTGATAGGAGGGAACTGCTCTCGTAGTGACTCTGCTTACACTCTCCACTGTCCTAAATAAGGCTGCCCTTCCACCTCCTTGCTGATGGCAGCTGTGCCTTTGCTCTGCATCTGCAAGGGGACAGAGGGAGGCTGGGAAGCCACGGGGAGGCTGGGGAGCCATGAGGATGCCAGACATGGTGGTAGCTCCTCCCAGGAAGGCCAATTGAGGAGCAGTGTGAGAGTGCCCAAACCAGGACAGGCACTGTGAGGTTGTTTGCCATCACTGCTGGGGAGCCGAGGGGTATGGCAGGAACTGTGACATCAGTGTATTCACCAGGCAGGCAGACAACCAGCAAGGACAGGCATTGTGATGGCAGCACTGTTATCCTAGTAGCCAAGGCAGGTGGACAGCCCTGGCCAGCAGATGCCCCCCTGGGCAGTGGCAGTCCTGCACAGCCTGTCCCCTCTGTGCCCAAAAGAGGACAGATGGTTGCAGGAGGCAGAGCCAGGTAAGCTCCCAGCCAGCAGCATCCTGTGCCACCTGAAAGTGCCTCTCGGCTTGACCATCCTGGGACCTTCAGAGGTGCCAGGCTCCAGGAAGCTGCATCCCTTGGTGTCTGCAGGACGAAGGAGGTACATGCTTGGGTTTCAGGGGAGGCTGTTGTGCTATGAGGAAGAACCAGGATCGAGGGGGATCACAGGTACCAGTTTACAGCCTCCTGCTTGATTCTGTTATGACCACTGCCTTCAGAGGAGTGTTCCCCGTGGAAAAGTAAAAGGAAATTGCCCACACTGAACAGTAGCTGCTGCAGTTTCAACAGCACTCTGTGTGGCTTCTCCAGCCCCTCTTTGACTTCTGTGGAACCATTTTTTTCTTTGGCAGATGAGTATTTCAGGGATTAGGCCTTAAAAACAGAGTTTGGGTCACGATCTGGTCTTTGCCAAAGTGCCAGCACACTTGGCAGGCCCACTCAACTGTGATGTAGTAGGTGCCTTTGAGGAGGTCTTTAGAGGTGCATGTCCACTGAGCTGCTGTGAAGTGTGTTGCAGGTGTGGGTATGTACTAGAGGGAGGGCTCCCACTGCAGGCTTTTGGCTTTCTCTTCCCCTCAATACTGCCTAAGACTCTCGATGATAAAAATCACAACTGTAGGGCTTGATCTTCCATAGCAGGCTAGGAATGAGTCTCCAAATAAACCTGTGCCTTCCCAGGAGGCAGGTACCCAGGGACTGTGGAAAGTAAAAACTCTGTCAAGGGCTAAGCACAAGGAGACAAATCTTCCATGGAAAGGATTAATGAGCACAGAAACAAGCTTCCTCTCCCTTTCCCTTTCCCTTTCCCTTTCCCTTTCCCTTTCCCTTTCCCTTTCCCTTTCCCTTTCCCTTTCCCTTTCCCTTTCTCTCTCCCTCTCCCTCTCCCTCTCCCTCTCCCTCTCCCTCTCCCTCTCCCTCTCCCTCTCCCTCTCCCTCTCCCTCTCTCTCTCTCTCTCCCTCTCCCTCTCTCTCTCCCTCTCTCTCTCCCTCTCTCTCTCCCTCTCCCTCTCCCTCTCCCTCTCCCTCTTCCTTCCCTCTCCCTCTTCCTTTCCTTCCCCTGGTATGTACACATCTGGAAGTTAAACCCGTGAGCTAATTGCAAAGCCACATGCACACAAATTATTTATATAAATAATAATACCCCCCTATTTATTACGTACCCTGGAATATCTAACCTGTGCTGCATGCAGTCATCCATTTGCCTGGGAATCAACCCAGTATTAGAATAGCATAAATTAGAGGTTGGAAGAGATCTCAGGTGTCCATTTTCTTCCCTACAGACAGGATCAAAAATACCAATTGCAAAATCATGAGGTGCTTCAGATAGTCATACATGTGCAGAACGAGGTGAAATCTGTCTGCCAAGTGAATGCTCTTTTTCTCTCTATGTATATTTTTTCCAAAAAACTTTCCTAGGTAGATTTAGCTGTAAGAGATTTACGTTTCTGATACCTTATGACAGCACTAGACTAGAAGCTCATGACTACATGAGTCCTTTCTTATTTGCAAAGGGAGACTGGCAGTCCCCTACTGGCTTATGCAATATTCACTTCTAGGTCCTATATTACCATATTCCAATTAAACTTTCTGTATGCATAAAAATGTTAAAGTATTTGGAAATGTTTTAATGTTCCAACATATTTTAGCATTCCAAAACTTGGAACATTTTGGAAATGTTTTACATGCATTCATTTTGAGTCTTTCTTTCCTCCATGTGTCCTTTGCAGAGTTTTTGCACTCCTTAGAATTTTTTAAAATCACTTTAACAAATTATTTTATTGACATATCTTTGAAGTTAGGGGGTACCTTTTCAACAACTCAACAGTTTGTGTCAGACATCCTCAAATATATATATATATATATTTTTTATAGAAGACAAACTAAATCATGAGATATTGATAATATTGGGGAATAATTAGGAAGGCATGAAAAGCAGAAGTTTTCTTCTGCATTTGGGAATTGCCCAAGAAAAATCTGCTTATTGTCAGGAAAGACCAAATAGTGCCTCCTTCAAGTGCAGTCACTATGAAGCCAGTATCAGCTGTAAAACTGAGAGTTGCAATCTAGTGGGAAACATGACTGGTATTGCACTTTTGTTATGGGTTGCAGGCATCCACTGTGTTCATTTGTACTGCTGATTTAAAGTTCACTGCTTAGGGATGCTCATGGTTTAAAGGACTTGTCAGGTCTAACAGAGGCAGCTTTGAAAACTAACTTGGTTTCCTATGAAAGAAACATGTTTTCTTCTAGTCAAGCAAAAGTTTTCCATTCCTTATTATAAAACTGGAAATGTAGTTACTAAAACAAGCAATGCAACTGTATGTTGCATCTGTCTGTAGTTTTAGCTGTCACCAGAGGAAAGTTTTGACACTTTGTACTCAAAACATACCTTGCCTTGCACGGGTAATCTTCCAGGGCAGAATTGGTACTGTTTCTCTGTTCTGCTTTTATACGGATCATCCAAACTGAGTCTGGGAGTGTATCTGTTTTGTAACTGGCTTTCCTAGACTTTTTTCTTCTTCAATATTTTTCCAGGAGCTGGTCATATTGCTTCTAGAGGCTGGTGAAATGATTTTAGCTATTCAGTTTTGTGTTGTCTTCTAAAATGCACCAGCCATGTGCTCATCTGATTCCTTTTACTGGATTTAACCTCACTGAGAAGGAAATAAATTGTACAGGCACTTTTTCAGGCAACTCTTTCCTTGCTGCTGTATGTCTGTGTATTTGTAACAGTTTCTGAAAGCCATATCAGAAGAATTGCTAATAAAACAGTATTTGTCACAATCTTAGATGTGGAACTGTATTGCACAGGTTCTGTACAGTGCATATATGATTCATCAGGCAGATGGAGCACTTTGGATTACTCCACTTTACTAATTTTAGAAGGACATTTGGGAAAGGCAGAGGCATTGGCCGTAGGTACATATGCAGAAGAAAACGATGTTCTGCTGCTTAGTGAAAAGTTTGCTTGAAGTTTATTTGGAACAAGAACTTTGTAGCTTAAGAATTCACTTTCAAAACTTCCTCTGAAAAACTTCTCACTGTACTTCTTGAGTCTCTATAGAAAATATTTTAATTGCACTTCAGTTTCTAAAAAGTAGAACTATTTATCACATCATGGTGCTTGGATAGGTAAAGTAATCTGCCCAAGTGAGTGTGAATCACCCTTGTGTCCCAGGGAGGGCAAGAGAAATGTTGCAGTACTGCTACCCCCACAAGATCTCAGTATGTGTAGCAGTGTCTTGTAAGACTTTGAGTGACTGTCATTACAGGTTCTCTTTTCCGAACATGATCACTTTTAGCATGAGGAGCTCTGTTTTGAAAACTTGGATGATGTGTTTGTTGCCTGGATGGGATCTCAGCTCCTTTGGAAGAAATCTGCCTCCAGTTGTGAATGCTTCACTCTTCAAGAAAGCCAGCCAAATGTCTGTGTCTGCTCTAGATACCAATTTGGAGTAACCCTGTTTTGCCATTAGCCTTTTCCCTTTCAGAGAGCAGAGGGATTTCTTTTTTCATGCCCTAGGCATCACACAAAGGGGTGTGATGTGCTGGAAACCCCTTCCTTCCTTTCCATCCTTTGCTTTCTGGACCCATTCCTGTAGGTGTGCTGTAGGTGTTGCCTTTTGCAACACAGGTGCGGACCAGCTCATTTGTGCCCTAGTCTGATATCTTGGTATTGGCTCTGGGCTGTGTATCTTCTCTGTTATTTTTTTCCTGCCACACCTTGCTCCATACTACTGCCACAGTTTTGCAAGTGGCATAGAAATCCACTTGCAGGCAGGCAATACGATGTCAGGTTAATGAATGGGGGGAGACTTGTCACATAACTCCAGAAGCAAGGTGTAATCATCCCCAGTGCCTTTGCTCCCTGATGCTAACAATGTGATCTGAAAGAAAAGCTCATTCCTTGCCTGCATGCAGCCAAGGAAGGGAGGTGCCTGGTTGTTTCTGGGGATGGGGCTATGAGCTCTAAGTGTCTGTGCATCTTCACACTGGGGTCCCCTGGGGACACATGTACACTATCATTACTGAATCGTTCAATGTGCTGTTGAGCACATGGGACTGTCAAATTTCTGAGTTAAATCTACTCATAACCATTGCAAAGCCATTTTGATGCCTATGACAGTTAAAACCTCTTAAGGTGAAATCATTTATTGCAGCCTAACATTTCACTTACAGTAGGAGTAGGTGCTTTTAGTAATCCCTGAGAAAGATCAAATTTAATAGTAGACAGTATTTCTCCTTGTGGCAGTGGCTGAGTGCTTAACCATGTGAGAGTCCAGGGGAACACTGAGCTACCATGTCAGTAAGGACACCACCTGGAGACTCCACAAGAGGACATCAACAGAGATTCAGAAAAATCGCAGGAAGGAAACAGTCTCACAGATCAGTAGTTCTTTTCACTAGGAGGCATGCATATGTGCAAGCAGGCATGTTTGTAGGAGTCTAATATTGCAGTTGTGTTGTGTGTTGATGCAAAGGCATGCAAGATGAGGAATTTTGCATTTTCTTGATGAGAATTATATGGGCTGCCATGCACTGAGCTAAGTAGTCCTTCACCCCAAGCCTTATTATTTTTCTCGGTGTCATTTCTTGCTCGCTTGGGTGCATTTAGGCTGACCCAAGCCATTCTTCTCCTCTTTTGGTATTTATACCTTTTATGTAGTGGTGCAGAGTAATTCATATTCCCGCCACAGAACTGTTAGAAAAGGAAAAACATGAGTGTCCTTTCAGCTAGTAACATTTTGAGACCTGAATATCTTCATTAGCAAGCTTGTGAAAATTGCTCTGGTGTTGTGCTCTTATCCTGTGATTTATCTACAAAGTCTAGACAGCCAGCATCCCATGCAGCTAAGAATGGGACATACACTGAGGAAATATCAAGGGATTCATGCCTGGACTGAACCTTGGAACTGGTCGCACATTGGTAGAGGCTGTTGTTACCACTTACAGGCAAAGATGAGTATGGGAACGTACAGTCAGAGTGCTTTTGCTTGGAAAGTGCTGGATGGCATGGTTTCCCTATGGACAAAATTCCATTTTCTGAGCAGGTCTAATCACAGACTTGCCTGATAACCCAGGTCACTGCTACAGGAGCTTGTATTTGTCCTGCTGCTCCTTACACTGTAGAGAAATACAGAGTTAAAAAGGCTACTACTCCAGTACAGGATTTGCATCATAAAACAGCCTATAGTTAAGAATGAAATTTGTCAAATTCTTGAAGAAAAAGCCCTTAGCTCAGCAGTTTCCAAACATTTCTTCTTGATGCCCCATTTTCAGAGGCAGTAATGTTTCTTTCAAGATTTCAGACTTTTTTGTTGGAGTCAAGACCCCTATTTTGGGATCTGCTAACATAGCTTCTTACATTGGTGGGGTCATCTGCAGTGATGCCAAAAAGTAAATCCCTTACTGGCTGCATCATAAGCTGGTATTTTGAGCAAATGGGAAGAAAATTTTAGCCCATGCCACTGCACAGTTAGAGATGCTGTGGGCTGGTCACTGTCACCATAAAAAGCACTAACAGTGCTATGGTATGGCAGCAGATGGCCCAGCAGTCCAGTTTACTTTTCTTAACTCTCATATTTCTGCCAGCAATGCTGGTGAGCAGAGGATTTTATGTGGATAAGTGTTTTCTGTGAGAGAGAAACTTTTCATTATGAGATGGCTAGAAGTAACCTGGCAAGGGGATTTTGCTCATCCTGCTGCCAAAAGGCCAGTTCAGCTTTATTCAGGTGTTTCCTGACATGTTTATCTAGCCAGCGCTGAAACACCTTCCAACCGTGGGGTCTCTGCAACCTGAGGCAATATTTTCTGCTGCTTAAATGTCCTTCCCACTAAATCTCAGAGGTGACTTCTAACCTTAATCTCCCTTTCTGCAATTTAAAGCCCTCTATTCCTTGTTGTATTCTCCAAGGGTATGCAGAACAAACTGTTCTATTTTTTTTACTTTTTTCTGAAACCTTTAATGTTGTTGAAAGCTGTTTTAACATCTCCTTTTTTCCCTTTTTCTTCTCTAAAGTAAACAGCCCCAATGCCTTCAAACCCTACAAACTGTGCTTTCTCAACTTCTGGTTATTATTACTGCCTTCCTCATCTCTCTCTCCAGCGGGTCCACACTTGCCTTGGATTCATTCTCTGGCTGACTCCTACCAGTGTCAGCTGAAGCAGATTGGTTTCACTGTTTTGTTAATTGCACCCTTGAATACTTACATGGTATTTGCTTTTTTTTTTTACTACCAAGGCAATGGTGATTCATGTTGAGCTTTTGGCCAGCCATTGCCTTTTCTATTTGTAACCCTTTTCTTCCAGGCTGCTTGACTGCCTGGTTGTTCATCCTGTATCAGTGGAGGCTGTTATTCCTACTGTAGTGAAGTACCTTACACATGCCCAGTTGGTATCTTATTCTACTTTTGATCAGTTCACATTGCAAATATGATGAGATAATTTTTAATTCCATACCTGTCTTCCATCTGCACCCCACCTCAGCTTGCTGTCATCTGCAAATTCAATAAGCAGACTTTATTCTGGTCATTAATGAAAATACTGAGTATCACCAGAGTGTGAACAGATCCCTGCAGAAACCCTGCTGGTGTATCCTTGCATTTTGACAGTGAACCATTGGTAACTACTTTCGGAGTACTGTTTTCCAACAAGTTTGTAGCTATTGTATAGCGCATTAATCTAGATCATATTTTCTGAGCTTGTCTGTAGAAATGTCAGGCAAAAAGGTGTCAGAAAGCTTGGTAAGGTCAAAATGTATGATTGCGCTGTTTCTCTGCTGTCCACAAGACCTATTATCCTTCCACTAAAGAAAGCTAGATTGGTTTGGCATGTTTTTCCTTGACAAGTGCATGTTTCCTGTTTACTTATCTCCTTGTTATCTTACAGGTGCTTAAAAGTAGCCTGGATATTTGCCCCAGTCAGTTTCTGGGAACCAAACTAAGCTCTCTACTTTAAAATGCCCTTGTTTCCCCACTTTTCAAGATACATGATGCATTTAGCCATCTTGTTTTTAACTTTTGTGAAACCAGGTTTAGTTTCCTGATTTTCAAGTTGCTTTCAGGTGAAGGTTGAGGCAAAAATGTTAAGTCCAGGTATACTTGATTGAATAAATTTGCACCCAAATATGTGATGGAGGTTGTACTATCACCTCCCACCAGCACTGTGGCCTTGCCTCACTTCTGGAGAAACAATATTACAAATCTGTATCTAAAAAGGGAGATTTCAGGAGTTTACCTTCAGTGTAAATAAGATAAATCGTGCATTGCTGGGTGTATCAGAGCAGTGGATGTACATTGAGAAGCCCTGTACTTGCCAAATCAGAAGTGCTGTAGACGAATTAATCTGTGTTTACCCTTCAGCTCTGCATAGCAGTGACCCAAGGAAGGACAAGGAAGAGAATCTGAATGGTGTATTTCAGTGCTGCTGTTTGAAGATAAAGTAGAACAGACAAGTACCTCCTGGTGTGTGTGTGAGAAGAACTAACTGTCTGTAACTAGCGCAAGGCTTTTTGTGTGGCTGTTTCTAGGCAAATAGGCTTTGACTGAGCCTTGGGGCTTGTTTTAGAAGATTTAAAAATATCCAGGGAGGTACCTTTCACTTATATTCATGGACAGTCTTAATTTTGCTTAAAAATGGCAAAGACAAGACAATTCAGGGTAGGTTAGGGAAATGGAGAAGCAAAAGACTGATAGAATAGCAGAGAAAGTCATGGGAGGGAGATAAAAAGGGCCAAAACGTATGGAGTGAGCACAGGTAGAGATACAGGTGAATGGAATCGGGACAAGAAGAAAAAAGACCAGTGGAAGAAACTGAAAAAGCAGAAAGAGAACTAAATTAATTGTGCACTGATGAATTCAAGGTTTTCAAGGCATTAGTCCAGATAAAAGAAAGGATACAGGCTAGTATGAAGGGGCAGAATAAGAAAAGATGGAGAGCTTGCAGAGCATCAAGACTACACGGAAAATCTTTGTTTAGAGACAGAATGTGTACATTTCATGGGGTATTTATGGTCTGTGGTTTCTATGCAAGCAGGGTGCTGTTCAGCATATAAGCTTATAATAATGAGGAGCAAGATGGAGCTTGCATAGAGAAGGAGACGCTGTTCAGGACATGAGTGTAACCAGCACGTGTTCCCTTGGCAGAAGCAGAAGACAGACAACACTTTAGCAGAGGTATTGCTTTTTAATTTCAGCATTATGTGTGCTGTCATCCTTCCAGATAAGAGCTAGTCAGCACCTGTATGGACTGAAACAGCATGTGTGCCACCTTCAGATCCATTTTTAATACAGACAGCAAGCAGAAACTTGAGGACTTTGAGCTATGTGCAGCTGGGACCATTGCACCAAGCTGAAAGGCAGTGCACTCTTGGCATTGAAACTGGGCAGGAGAAAGGCCCTTGCTGGCATTAAGGTGCAGTTGAGTTTATGGTGGGACACAACCAATAGGAACAAAGCTTAGTGACAGATAAAGAGCCTGAGATTGGTTACTGTGTCTGTATGAAACTGTGCTGCATTGATTCATGACGTTTGGGAATTAATCTGCCTTCAGGTACACCTGGTTTTAAAAACTGTTCTGTTTACAATTTTTACAGCCTGGAGTACAGTTAAGTGAACTAGATTTTTGTCCAAGTTGAGAGAGGTCCAGCTCTGGAAATTTGTTTAGCCAGCTAGAGAAAAACAGCCAGGCAGCTGCAAAGTCCTGATTTTCACCCAGAAGCTCCCTTCAATACCTGTGAAATTGCTGCTTTGCTCTTCTAGGAGCAAACCTGCTGGAACAGCAGGGTGATGAGGGAGGCACCATGACCCAAAATGCAGGGATAAAGTCACATCAAAATGGCACAAAGGGACTGTGCTCATTTGCCAAGAAGTTGTAATGGGAATTAATTCTGACTAGACCATTCCAGGAAGTGTACTACAAGGAGGACAATTTGGACGAGGAAAGGAAGCAGACACAGAAGGAGGCAGTTGGAATCTTGGGGGAAGATGGGAAGTCTGATCAAGTGAAGTAGGACGGAGGTGTGCGCTAAAAATAGAAGAGTGAGACAGCTTCTGTCTCAGGGGCTCTTAGTCGTATCTTTACATGAGAAAGTGGGGAAGAGACTTAAGAGTGAAAGAGGCCAAGAGGGGATTTTGGGGGGAAAAAAAAAAAAAGAAAAAAATTTCATTAATAAAAAAAATATTTCATCATCTTTTTTATTAAAGAAAGTGTATGAGCAGGAACACATTTTGCCTTAAGGGTCATTTGTCATCAGCAGAGGCAGACACAGCACTTTACACTCCCACAGTCCTTCCAGTCCTGCTACTGGAGATAGCCTGGTGCAAGGGGCCTTCTTGAAAGGGAGAGGCAGGAGAACTGTGCTAGATGGGCCTTTTTCTCTGCTCCTGCACTTTGTTCTGATCTGACCAGAGGTCTGCCAGGCTGGTCCTGGTTTATATTCAGCAAAAATCAAGTGAGCACCTCAAAGCATAAACAGCCATTTCCCTCTAGACTTGCTGGTGTTATAGAGGGGAAACCACTTTTTCAGACCTGTAGGTTTAGTGCCATTATCCTGAATCCCAGAAAAGACCTCTTCTAGCCCTCTGAGAAAGGGTGAAGCTGGTCCTCCAGGTAACTGACAGGCAGTGATGATGTCTGATAGGAGTCTAGGAGCCTGCACCTAAGCCTGAGCCAAGGGATTACTGTTGCCCAGGGAAAGGTTAAGTTGCCTGGTGTGGGCTGTCACGGGCTGACAGTTTGACATCTCCTGCTTATAGATCCCAGGACTTGGCCAGGCCCCACCACTTTAACTTTCACTCTTAGTAAATAATGAAATGAAATGGAGTTTTCTTCCAAGTGACAGGTAAATCTTGGCCACTCTCCGACTGCTGTACCGGTATCGCTTAATTCTGTAATCCCTTTGCCCTCCGTTCCTTGGTGCAGTGAGCGCATGCTGGGAAGCATCGGAGTGACAAGTGATTTCTCTGTGCCTGACACCTCGCAGGGAGACTTGATTAAGTGAAAAATATCTTTGCATTATTTTTTTTTTTTTTCAGGTGCAGAGAATAAAATGCAGCCAAGGAATCAGCTGGGGCTGGGAAACATCACAGAGCTTCCCCGCTCTGCTGCCTGCCCTGACTCTCAGGCCAGTGCCCTTGCTGTGTTGCAGATGCAGCTAGTTTTATGAGGAGATAAAGATTTGCCTTGCCATCTCCAACTTTCCTCTGGCAGACTTTGAGAGGTTTTCTTCCAGTTCTAGTGTCTCTGCAGTGTTGCTTACAGTGCTGCCTCTTGCCAGAATTAGAGACTCAAGTAATCCTATCCGCTCGCAAGGTGAGGAGGTGGCTCCTTCCACCCACTGCTGCCAGCTGCCAGCCTGGGGAGCTGGCACAGCTGAGAGCTTTCCCCATCAAGGAGGCCATAGATCATCCCCTCTAGCATCTTTCACCCTGTCTTGAGTGACATTACTGCAGCTCTGGGGACTATTATTAGTATTCAGTGGTACACTTTTAAGCAAAAGCTGAGAAAGGAATTAATCTGTCAATAGGAATGAATATACTGGACAGTGATTTATGCAGATCCTCTACTCAAAGTGGCTGTGTTTGTTTCAACTGCATCTCTCAGGCTTGTTCCTGGAGCCAATACACAAACCTGCATTTAGGGTAGCATTACAGCTGGCTGATCATTTGTTCAACACCTAGGTCCATGCAAGCACAGCTGAGGAGAAATGCATGTGTTTGTCACTTTTTACAAAGCTCAAAAGGCAAGAAACACAGCCAGGGCAAAGGGCTTTGATTTGTGACCCAGGACACATGTACTGGACTCTGTAATCCTGCACATGTAGGAGCCTTAGCATGTGCTCATAGTGGCACAAGCATTGCATGCTATCACTGTATATGTGTATGGAAGCATACGTACAGCTGCGTAAATGTGGCTGTTTATCTGTGGGAATAAAAGGCTGTGCTCTTCCCATGTGGCAAGCTCAAATAAAATCCTGTCATCTAGTGTGTGTATAGTTGAAAATACAAGGAGAACTGTTCATTTGGGTGTACAGGGTCCTGAGAACAGACATGGTGTAAGCCTGGTCTGTTTGGGAAAGCATTTTTGTGGGTCTGGAGACTTAGTCTGTGTTTCTTCGCTGTCCTCCTTATTCGTTGTGACACTTGACAGATTTGTATCTTTTTTCTGCTTTCTACACCGAGGGCAATTGCATTGCTGCCAATTCTGGAATTTTTGGTCTCGTGTGACAATGATAATTTGTGCTTTACCAGATGCTTCTGAAAGTAAATTCTGGTTTTGATGGCAGAGTAAGGCTTGCATACATGGCTTTCATCTATGCTTGAGGCTCCTATAATGACAAAAAGGAGGGGGTATATTAACTTTTCGTAATGTTTGGAAATCCTTACTTTTTTCTAGAAAACAATGATTTATGAATGATTCAGAGTGTGAATGTTCACTGGGGTACTGACAGGATTCTTCAGCCTTGTGTAGGTAAGATACCATGCAGATAAGATACCATGCAGATA
The DNA here is from genome assembly GCA_023637945.1 of Phaethornis superciliosus. NCBI lineage: Eukaryota > Metazoa > Chordata > Aves > Apodiformes > Trochilidae > Phaethornis > Phaethornis superciliosus. The sequence continues at coordinate 80,705,858 of JAJQWJ010000001.1, read as the reverse complement.
AGATACCATGCATAAGATACCATGCATTGCTCCAGTGGAAGGTGTTACAGCTTTGCAGGCCATTGCATTGTACCAGGAGGCTGTCACAGGGGTATGCATACAGTCATGCTCCCAGGTCCACAGTGAAGGCACGCAGCTCAAAACCTACAAATATACAAGTATTTATTTAGATAAATAATAATAAAAAAAAACATTTAAAAACTGAGCGGTGTGGACACAAAATGTCTTCAAATAAACCTCCCATGAACCGAAATAAGAATCAGAGAGAAGAGTGAGAACATCGAGACATAGTTGTACTGTTGCATGTGCTTTCAGGTGTGACTAGGGCTGGGAATAGAGGCAAAGCCCTCTAATTAAAAGAGCAACATCTCTCTGTCTCCATGTATGTGAGTGTGAATTGCTCCCTCTGAGTCAGAGCATCCCCTGCGATGTCTGTGGAGCAGCACCTTTGCAGCAGCACTGCCAAGGCTCCTGATTGAGTTCTGTTATAGCTAGGAGGACATTGACAGGAAAGAAACAAAAGAAAACATGAACAAGACTGAGCTTCTGAATTCATGGTTCCTTTCAGTTTTCATTATAAAACAAGAATGCAATGGAAAGGGGGCACTCTGTAATTGGCGTGAATTAAAATCTTGGGTTAGGTGGAGTACTTGTTCTTATATTGCTTGCATGCTTGGTGTTGACAGGTCTGACTGTCCATGTCTGCTAAACTTCAAACACTATTGCTACACGTGTAAGACTGTCCTTTCTGCTCCTTCCTCCTGCGGTCCACTCACTTTTTGGTGCACAGTGCAAGCCCATGCATTTGCTGCCTGGCATCTTTTCTGACCTGCTTCACAGCTGGGAAGGGAGAGGCTTTGGCTATTAGCCACAGTTTCTCATCTCCCAGACTGACTGTATTCTGCAGAAAACTTCTCTTAAAAGTGTTGAGATTATTACTGTTGTATATTTTATACATACACACACACATGCACACTCATATATATGGTTTTTATATATATATTCTTCAGTCTCCCTCTGCAGCTGAGAGACGCAACTGGGATTTATCTCTGTAATGAGAAAAGGGAGATAGGGAGAAGTAAGGGCATTTTTCTGACTTGGATTGTAAGTCATTTTGATATTCATTGTAAAAGATGCTTTTCAAATATTTAAATGTATGTGTGCTCACATATCAGTTTTTCGGGATGGATTGTAAGTGACATCACTGTTTTATATCTCTTGTGCTCTGTGATGTTCTCCTGTCTCCATTCCTTTTGGTAACTTCATCTGGGAGAAATGGAAAGATGAGGAGCTGGAACTGGGATTAGCCTGTGCTCTCGTCATCCCTTTTTGGGATGGCCTAAGGCTGGAAAAGAATTAAACTTGTCCCTGGTCGTAGCTCTCACCTTTTACAGCACTGTTATTTCTAAAGAGTGGAGGGGCTTGAAGTATCTGAGCCCTCCTGAAGAAAATGTTCTTATATCCTTATGGGAAAGGCTGAGCTGGGATTTTGCTTGATAATTAGCTCAATGTGCTTGGTAATTAGCTCAAACAAAGGGCATTTCGGCTGAGGCAGGAGAAGCGTACAAATTTAGAGGGATCAGTGACACCTGTCCAAGTTTTCCCTGGCGTGAAAAAAAATCTTTCCTTGCGACTTGGGGAGGGGGGGTGGGGGTGGAATGTGGGAAAGAGGAAGAAGGGAGAGGGGTCGTCGGGTAGGTTGGCTCCATCTTTCCACATCCGGAGATAAGGTTTCGGCCACGTCGCGTGCAAACTCTTCCTCCCCCTTCGTCCTTGGAAGGTCTGCTCCCTGTCAGGTGTGCCATCCCGCCATCTGCTCCCAGCACCGAGCAGCTGGTGCGATAGCCGCAAACGCTGGCGGGAGCGGCCTTCCAGCCGCGTGAATGACAGCACGCGCCGCTGCTTCCTTGGCACGGGGAGCAGCGCTTGTAGCTGGGAATTAGAGGCTTGTAAACCTGCCGGATGGAAGGCGAAGGGGAATGGCTCTCGGCGGCACTCCTGAGGCGTGGGAATCTGACGGAGTTCCCGCCAAGGCCTTGGCACCTTCGTGGGTGCTGGCCACCCGTGGGCGGGAGGCCCGGTGTGCCTGTGGCAGGGTGCCCTGTGGCTGTGGTTCCAGAGGTAGGGATGGTGCACCCCACTCTCCTCTTGTCACCTCTCCCGCAGTTGAGCGGAGAGGGAAGCGTTCCCGGCTGGCAGTGGCAGGGGGATGCCTGCTTCTCCCCAGGCTGCTGCATCCAGCAGTCATCGTGACTCTGCCTGAGATCTGTCACAAGGAAGAGGGGAACTGGAGGCCAAGTTGGAGACAGGGGGAATTGTTTCCAAATAACAGCTCTCTCTGCCTTTGGGAGAGGAACAGAAAAAGCAAGTGGAGCATGAAGGGATGTGCAGTAGGGAAACGGAGGAGAGGTTTGGTGGCAGGGTCCCAGTTGCTCTGCGCATCTGCTTTCAAGGCAGCAAGTGCATGCTGCCCCGGTGCCTGCAAAGGCTGGGAAGGCAGAGTGTGATCTGTCACTGGCTCACTGCTGGAGCTCTCAGGCTTGAATGGCTCAAGAAGACAGTCCTGCAGCCCACCAAGCAGTAGAAGGAAAGGGAAGGTGCAGATCTTCTGTCACCAGCCAAAGGGAAATGAGAAGTTTCTGTCACCAAAATAAAAAAAATAGAAAAAAAAAAAAAGTGAAATAAAAAAGATTTTTTTTTAATTTTTTTTTTTAAGAGCTCGCACCAAGGCCACTGTGTGAGTATGATTCTGTCAGGAATCTCTGTCTGGAATTAACTGTCACGATTCCATTAATGGCTCAGATATCTGACTGTTCTTCAAACTTCTCCATAGACCAATCATTTAAAGCCGGGAGTCTTTTCCTAATGACTCGTAGCAATTTAATAAATCCAGAACAAGACCGAGCAATTATTTCCAGATTTTGAGTTCTGGATGACAAGATGAAAATTTTCTATAAATCAAACTTTCACGTATGTTGTGACCTCTCCATGTCTAGAAACCACAAACGTAAGAGTTTGGTCCATGTATCAAGTGGTATTCCATAGAATTTCAGAATTATTTGCATGTTTAGACACATCCTGAAGGTTTCTGGAAGTTCCTCTCTTAGCTGGAGAGGTACAGTGTGAGTTGTGTGTGCTAATCCTTATTTAAACTTCGTGCATTTTGCAAACAAGCAGGCTTGGATGTATTACTCTGATTTTATGCCATGGGCAAACAAACAGTGGTTTACATTCTTCATCCTGGTGTTGGAAAGCTGCTCTGTTATTCTGAATTCTTGTCCCTCAGGCAGAACCACTAATGGGCATAGAAGAGGTGTAAACCTCCTAGTCTGTAAATAGTTATTTATTGTACCAAAGTGAGGTAGCAGTGCTTAGAAAAGGTGGAAAGCTTTAGTTTTGAACTACTGTTGCAGAAGACGATTTGGATCTTGAGATCCGCATATCCTAGGCAAGGAGTCCAGCTGCTCCCTTAACTTTTTGTCCCTTAATATACAAAAATGTAGTTGTGGGAATGCTGCTGTTGAGAGTTCAGGGAAAGCTGGTAACAATGGAAAATTGTAGCTTTTTTCCATGAGTTGGCATGTTTCCACTCGGTGTTTCATCCAGTTACACACAGGCAGTTTTGAGACCTCAATCTGTGTGTGCTCTTCCTGCATTTAGAGCTCTGTTCAAAAGCCCCTTTGAAGGACAGTGCTGGAACCCTGGCCCTCACTAATCCCTCCCAGTCGGTCCTCCTTGCATCCAGACCACCTTGCAAATGCAGCTGAAAACGTGTGGAATAAGTTCTTTGTTCCCTTTTCTTCCCTCTTATAAGGGGGCCTTCACTTGCCAGAGTTGAAAGCTGCTCTTATGCCTTAGCTGTACCATTACTCACCAGCACAGATGATCTGAAAGAATTGACAAATATATTAATACCTAGAAGCTATGGCTAAACTAGCTACCTTTGAATGGGTGGTCGTTTATCACTTAATTACTTTCTCTAAGCCAGGTAATTTCTGATCAGCATGCACAAAACCAAAGCTACAGCAGGGATGTGATGTTAACCAGAGGCTGTTCTGTTCCCTGGGCTGGTGCAGCAATGGGTGCAGAGAGAATTGTCACTTGAAATGCTTATGAAGCTTAATGAAAAGTGACATCACAGGATCCTGGGGAGGGAGGGGTCCACAAGGGTAGGTCTAGTTTATCTGGAAACGAGTGACACATGTGGAGAGGATGTATGACTGGAATAATTGCCACTCAGGAGAGAGCAATACTGGCAGAGCTGCTGCTGGGACAGTGTGGGAGAGCATTGGTGACACAACAGGGACTTACGTGCATGAACTCTGTGGTAGCCTTGCTTGTTATGGCAACAGAGGGAGCCCCATACCATGAATTTTTAGTGTAAGAAGGGTGATGAGAGGTGAAGCATGCCCGAAGCAAAACCACAGAGCGTGCTACGTTTGGAACCATTGGCTATTTAAAGCAGAGCACATGGATACAAATCTAAACGTTCTGGTGTGGCATGACTGCTGTCATTTCTAAACCTTTACTGGTCCAAACTAAGGGCCTAGTCCAAGCATTGTTGAAATCTGGGGCATGCAGTTCTGACATGGTAATTCCCAAATAAGGTGTTTTGCATTTAATGAATTTTAAATGTGTTGCATGTCTTCAGGGATCTTTAAAATTCAAAAGGACTTAGCAGAGGCTCTTCACCTCACAGAAAAGGGCCTGGTGGAAAGAAGGAGCAAGGGCATTTTGGTGTGTCAAGGGAAGTCATGATTAAGTTCTTATAGGGTACCTTGGCTAAAGCCATGCCAAGAGCCTCCGAGAAGACACATTTATAGTATATCTCTCTGGCCATGCAAGGTTAATTTTATTGTGCCTCATAGGGATTCTGTAATTGATGTGCATGCATACTTTTAGGCTGGGCATGAGTGTCAGTGCAAAGTAAATGCTCCCCATTAACCTGCTGAGCTTTTCCCTCTCCCTCTGCACCTCAGGGATTGCTAGCCAAGGCACCCTGGGCGTCTCAGTGAATGCCTTTTACTTGGTGCTCCGTACTCTTTCCAGTATTTCCCAACTAATAACTGGGAAGAGAGAGGCCACTGAGATCTGTAAGGTTTGTTTCTTGACAAATGTCCCATTTTCACAGGCAGTTGAACTGAACTGCAGCTTTTGCTCCATTCAAACATGTCAATAAACATTATTACAAAGACGTACAAGCAATAATGGGAATGTATAAAACTCACCTTTATTGCTTCTTGCCGTGAATTTACACGCTGCTCTAAACAGCTTTACTTCTCCAGGGGAAGGCCTTGGGATTCTGCTTTTACTGGCACCCTGATTTTTTCCCCCAGTTTACCAGTGACCCTTACTACCTTCTTTGTCTTCCCACCAAGAGTGCTGGGGACGGGAATGCTGCAGCAGAGGTACGAATATGTGTCTGAAGTTTCAGTCAGGCTGAGTTAAAAGCTGAAGAAGTGAAGTTGCCATTCTCCAGGATAAGCTGCTATGCATGTTATTGCCCGTCCTTTGCTTGGTCACACAACGCCAGGGAGTAAATTACATTTGACAGTGCGGTAGAAGGGAACAGCTCAATTCCCCTCTAGCTGTATCTTCACAAGTGTGGCAGCTGTATTGCTACACATAGGGACAGAGGCTGCTCACTGCTCTCCTGCAACACTTTGTCTGATGCCAGTTCAGGTGTTATGAGAGCAAGACACAGCCAAGCTCTTCATCAGTGGTTCAACACTGTTTTTCCTGTGGCGAGAGGTGCTTAGCAGTACTCTTTCAGCATGAAAGCTTCTTGGAGAACATTAAGGGTAAAACCCATTGCTGAGCTGCTCTGTGGGTAAGAAATTGCACAGATGTGTGAAAAAAACTTCCCAATTTGAGTTTCTTGGTAGCTGGGAAGTATGGATTGGCAAAACTGGCAACTAGCCTGGTGATCATTGCAGAAAAGGGACTGTTGGTTTTGGTACTACTCTATAGAGCCAGCAGCCTAATAATTCCTTTCCTTCCTCTCTGGGATTCGGTGACCGCCCCTTGCCTTGTGCCTTGTATAATAACTGCAGCAGAGACTGCAGTTGGGCTCTTAATTTGTATGGGACTAGGCACAACAGCCTCCTCATCCCACTGTGTATTTTCTATTACCTTTGTCAAACTGCCTGGTGCCCCAGCAGATCTGCACGAAAGCTCAGCACAAACAGCATGCTCTTGCTGCTTGATCCTGCTGTCCTCCCTCTGCCTGGGGATATCCTTCTCCTGGAGTGACAGCTCCCATGGCTCATCAATGGATTGCTATGTGTTGAAGGTCTGGAAAGCAGAGGTGGCGTGAAGCAGCTGTCTTTTCCCCTCCTGCCTCATTTCCCTGTTCAGCCAGGAGCATGGTTACTCTCTGCTTCCCTTGCCCAGTTCTCCCAGCTCTGTGCCAGCAGGCAGGCTGTTAGTTCAGCACCGGCTGCTGCTCCTGGAGCTTTTGCCATGCTCTACTGCCCATGGCATCTATGCTCATGTGGCTCCAGGCTCTACCCGTGCTTCCCAGCAGCTCTGTCTCTGCTTCCCAGTAGGCAGGCACCTAGCCAGTGTTTTATTAGCCTTAGTTCTTTGGTGGTTTCTGTCCGCCTGCTTTCCCAGGCATGGTGCTGCCCACCTGGCTTCCTTTGATGCCCGGGCATCCCCCTGTGGGCTGGCTTGGCCTGATTCTCTGTGGGACCCCGAGCCATCCTGTGACTGAGGCCCAGAGCATCGTAGGGCCAACTAGTATCCTGCAACAGGCTCTGAAAATTGGCTCCTTGACTGCCTTCTTCCCAGCCAAGGGTCTCTGTAGCTTGGACCAAGAAGTGTAAGCTTTGAGGCTGACCTTGATGGAGCAGCTGGCCTTCTTAACTCATTAATGGTGTCTGGCAAACTCCACACTCCATCCTTCCCAGACTACCTCCATGTCTGCACAGCGTCTCTGCCTTGCTACTTTTTCATCTCTCTTCACTCGCCCTAGATACAACATGGTTTTGGTGGGGAGGAGAGCGGTGCCTCTAAGAGGTCAGCATATGCATGAAGTAGTATTAGTCCAGGCTGTAAAACACAGGAAGGGCTGAGGGAAAGCTGCAGAATTCCCATGAGGTGATGTGCCTTGTGGTTTTGATCTTAGGGCATGTTTGTCCAGACCTAAGTACTGAGATCGCGGTAATAATTTCAGTTTAATTGTTCCTGGGGGGCTAGGGAAAAGGCACGTCAGGCTGAGCTAGCTGATCGTGGTTGCATTTTCTCTGGATAGCCAGACTGTTTCCTAAGTATTCTTGATTTAATTCCTGCCAAAAACCCACTTTTGCCTGTCTGTGGCTGCAGAAGCTCCTGCTTGTTATGGCCCGAGGAGAAAGCTCTCTGCTTGGCTGCCCTTGCCTTTGCCTCCTAATGGGAAGGCAATGCAGGATGTTGTTGGGGCTCATGCACTCTCCTCAGATAAGGAGAGAAGGTTTTGGGTAGCAGAGAGAAAGGATCAGCCAGCAGTTCCCAGTGAAGAGAGAGAGCTTAACCCCCTGGCCTGTTTCCTTTCTGCCTTTTCTCCTGCTTGCTTTTACTTAATTTTTGTGAAAAGAGCATGGGACTCACCTGAAATGGCTTCTTGCCTAGTGGGAGAGCATCTGCTCTCACAGCCTCAGGAGAAGCAGAGCTGGGATGTCTGGGGATGGTAACAGGAGTAGTGGGGGGCTTGGAGGAATAGCTGAGGGCTTGAAAGGATGGCTGGGGGACTCCTCCTCCTAGAGTAAGGAGGGGACTGAGCACCTCAGAGTGCCCGAGGGAGACCCCACAGCAGGGTCCAAATCACCTCAGCCCCACAGTTTTAGGACAGAGTAGGTATTGCTGTAATATTATTACATGTTACACTACAATAGGTAAGGGAGCTTAAAGCATTCAAAAACAGTGAAGTAAACGTAGAAAGTTTGTTGTGTTTTTCCTGGTTGTGATTTTTTTTTGTTTTTCTTTTGGTTTTGTTGTTTGGTTTGTTGGTTTGTTTGTGGTTTTTTTGTTTGTTGGTGTTTTTTTAGGGGGTTGGGTTTTTTGGGTTTTATTTGGGTTGGTTGTTTTGTTAATTATTTTTAAATTTATTTTTCTATCTAAGGTTGTGATTGTTTGTATTTTGCACAATCTAGACTTCTGGATTCCAGTGGTTCCCAGCATCTTGAATTTCAAGCCAGCTGAACACAACTTACAGTATCTGTGAAGTTGTTATATTAACCTATTCAGTGAGTGTAAGACGTGTAAATGTTGTGATCTCCAGTTTCCTAGTGAGGACTAGTTTTGTCTCAGTCTTCTGATGATCACATCTTTGACTTTTTTTTTACTTCATCACAAAAAAATCCTTGAGAGTAGGTTAGATGGCTAATAGAGGGAAGGCAGTGGTTGAAGAAGATGACATCAATTGGATGGAGCTCCTAAAAATTTGTAGAAGTAGGTGCAAAGTAATTAACCTGACCCTTGCACTTTCTGGTGCTAGGAAACAACTGTCAGAAAGCAGGATAAGGCACGAAGCTCCTTATTTTCATGTTTTTTAAAACTTTGGGTTCTCAAAGCATTGCAAGATAAAAGCCAGTTCCTGTGACAGCTGGGAGTGGGTTGACACTTCTTTGCCTGCTTAAATCACACCATCCATATAAAAAAGTATAAGAAATTTATTCTTCCCCGAGAAAATAGAGATTTGCTTTTGCTTCCGTTAGCATAATAGTTTGAAGTCTGGAAGATACAGAGAGAAGAGCTGGAAGTGTAAGGTGTCTTCATGTTTGTGGCATGGTAGATATCCAGACATACATATCTGCTCCTTTGACCTGTGTGCTGGATGGGACTGGAGGAAATAGGAAAGAAGTAAATGTTATGCCATTCTTTAAAAGTAGAAGTACAAGCAAATGAGCAACTTCTGGGTTAAGATATCACAAAGCGTGAAAAAACCCTATCCATTCCTGCTCTCTACCAACTGCTGGTGCTGCTAGTGCACTGCCCTGGGACTTAACTTCTAATGGCTGTGTTAAAAATGAACCAGTTCTGTATATCTCATGTTATTTTGCAGTAATAAGTTCATCATCTCCTTAAGATTCTGTGTACCCCTGGAAAGGTGTTTATTTGGTAAGATCCAGCACTTGATCTAATGAAGAGTATTACTAGGAAGGAGAGCAGGCATGGGCAGAGCTAGGCATGGGGGCTGGGGAAGGTATTTGAAGAAGGGCAAGAAGAAAAGAGCTCTAAAAGAAAAAATGAGGAAGATATGCTGAAAACAGAGAAGGAGAAAAAGAGAATGAGAGAGCAAGACCAAAGATGGAGGATGAAGTAGAAAAGCTTTAGCTGTCTAGCAAGGAGAAGAAATCTGTATGTGGAAGAAAAAAGCCTGACATCTGAGCACTGAGCTCATGAAAAAGACAAGATAAGTACCTGTAAAGTACCTGAGTGTCACAGGAAGTAAATTAAACATGGTCCCAAGGGGACCAGAGTCCCTGAGGAGCATGAAAAAATGAGTCTGTGATGGAATTAGGACCTTGGAGTCCTGGTGGACAACAAATTGTCCATGGGACAGCAATGTGCCCTTGTGGTCAAGGTGGCAAATGGGGTGCATTAGGAAGAGTGTGTCCAGCAGATCGAGGGAGGTTCTCCTCCCCCTCTACTCTGCCCTGGTGAGACCTCAGCTAGAGAATTGCACCCAGTTCTGGGCTCCCCTGTTCTAGAGGGACAGAGATTTACTTGAGAAATGATAACACAGGGCTACGGGGATGATTAAGGGACTGAAACACCTGCCTTATGAAGAAAGGATGAGAGACCTGGGGCTTTTTAGTCTGTACAGAAGAAGACTGGGAGGCGAATCTAATTAATGTGTATAAATATATTAGGGTTGGACATCAGGAAGGAAGGGACAACCTCTTGTCACTTGTGCCCTGTGGGCACAATGGGCAATGGGTTCAAGATAGAGCACAGGAAGGTCCACCTCAACATAAGGAAGAATTTCTTTACTGTAAGGGTTACAGAGCTCTGGAAAAGCTCTCCAGAGATTTTGTTGAGTCTGCTTCTCTGGAGACTTTCAAGACTGATCTGAATGCATTTCTGAGTGACCTGCCCTAGTTTTGGTCCTGCTCTGGCAGGGGGGTTGGACTTGATGATCTTCAGAGATCCCTTCCAACCCCTGACATTCGGTGATGCTGTGAATTCCTGAGCTACAAGCGAAATCAGTAGCCAGGCTCTCAAGTCCCCCTGTGCAGGCTTCTTGACTTTTTATTTATATGTAAAGTGTTGTGCACATCTGTGTACTTGCCATCTGAATAAACGAGGCAACGAAAAGGGACCAATAGGTAGGAGTTAAAGGATACAACATACACAAGAGAAAGAAGTGCATTTTTTTAAAGGGCAGAATTGTTTTATGGGTAAGACACCAGCGCCTTGTTATCAGATTGGCTGGGTTTTATTCCTGGGTCTGCCACCTCCTGGCTTTGTGACCCCATGAAGGTTCTTTCACCTCTTTTACACTGTTTTTTTTATTTGTGACATGGGATTATAAGAACACACTCACCAAGCACCGGTGTGGAGTTTAAATATTGATAGGCCTTCTCCTTGATCAACTTGCTGTTGATGTTATCATCATCATCATCTTTTATATGTAAGACAGTGATGTGTCCTTGTCTGAGAAGCTGTAGACAGGCAGAGAAGCAAGAGGCTGCACTATCAGCCCTTTCCCACTCCCTTCTTGCTATTGGACCTGAGCATTTCAAGCATCTTGATTCTGGCTGGAGGGCAGTGGTTCTGAGAGCAAGGAGGGGTGCAGTCCACCACATCTGTCTGCAGAGCCTTCTTACTCAGCTAAAGCTGCTGACAGCTATACTACTATTTATTTATTTGGCTGCTGAGGACAGAAACAGCAGGAGATAATCATAAGAAAATCATAGAAAAGGGGGGAAACCAGCAGATAATATTCTGCAGAGGGATTTAACGGGGTGAAAAATTGTCTCTTGCCAAACTGTCTATGACACTAAACACTGTCTCTGAGATCTTCACTCTTCCTCCTCGGCAGAGGCTTAAGGAAAGCGACAGGCAAGGCTCTCAGCCAGCGTCTGGGGGTTTTGAATATATGACAGGCAGGAGCCTGGCTTTTTCTCATCAGCATCTTTCAGTGGCATGGATGCAATCATTCATTCTGGCTGTTTTCCTCTGAACAGGACCATCCCCTCCTGACACAATGAGTTGAGGGGAGGACACTTGGGAAACACCACTCTGCTTCCTTTACCCCAATCTTTCAGCTGAGATGAATTTTTCCCTGTGCTGTAAGAACATGATCAAATAGCTGGAAAGGCTGTAGGGAGCTTGCTGCTGCTTTAGGAGGCAGGAGTTTCAAAACTAATCCTGAGCTTGCTGTGCCAATACTGCATCAGGAAGGTGGGACCTGCTTGAACAGAGGTGGTGGCTGAGGTTTGATTCATACCAGTCAGACCCCTCCAGCTGAAGCCATCTCTGTCAGATTCCCCTGAAACAGGGCAGTGATGGGCATCACCCCCTACCACACTGAAAGCTCCCTCTGGCAGTCAGAGGAATTCATGCTTGGAAAGTGCTCCTGTGCTGTTGTTGTGCTATTGTGATGTCAATGTATGACATGAACCTTTATGGGTCTGTGAGATCTGAGGACAGGATAGGGCAGCTGTCTGCAGCTGGCTAAAGTGGGAAAGGTGGACTTGATGATCTCAGAGGCCCCTTCCAACCCAGCTGATCTATGATTCATGCTTAAAGGCCAGCTGTAGAAACTCCTCAGTCATGTGAGGCCGAGTTCTGCTTTTAGAAGCAAGCAAAAAAACCACAACAACAACAAAAAAAAAACAACAAAAAAACCCAAAAAGACCCACCAAAAAAAAAAAAAAAAAAAAAAAAAAGGCTAGGCTGCCAGTCTTGGAAAATCTCTGTTTGATTCTCATCTCTGCTAGTGGCAGCAAGTTTGATTTTGATGAAGGCACTGAATCTTCTGTCCATCTTTCAGATGGGCACAGTTGTTTTTCCTAGCCTTCCAGGAAGACTGGGGAATAGAAATTCAGATACAAGGTGTCCAGATAGGGTGTTGCTGATGGAGGTCTTGTAAATGCCTGGTTAAATTTCCTGAAGAACAACCACAGATATGAAAGCCCTCTGAGTTCCCATCTGAATGCTCCCTCTCCATACAAAGTTGTTTCCTACATGCTGTTATTCCCTGTATATGTCCCAAGCAGTAAGATTTCTCTTAATAGTCTTATTTGATCTTGCTGGACTAGAGGAGGGAATCACACATCAGGCTCCTCAAACAATTTACTGTCTTTCTTACTCTCTAGTTCTCATTCATTCAGGTTTCTCCAAGGGAAACCCAATGCAAATTCAAAGTGTCTGCTGGGCTCTGTAAGGCAGTCAAGCGATGAAGGGAACATTTTCTTTTTGCATGTAACAGAGGCATCATCTTCACAGGATGAATCCCAAGGACTTACCAGAAAACTGCTAGGGCTGGATCTAGATTAAACCCCACATGCAAACAAACCCTCTTCTCTGGGAAAATGTTAATCTGAGAATAAGCTGGCGTGATCACCACTGTTCAGCTGGTTGGACATGCTGTATTTGTTCCTCAGTGCAGTTGAACTAATGCAAGTTGGGGTCCCCTTGCCCCTTGTGTGTGGAAGAGTTGATATTTAATTTAAACAAAGATCTGCTTTTGCCACCAGGGACTAAAGTGCTCCACTGAGGTTTACACCTCTAAAGGAGCACTTTAATCATCAAAGCATGAGTGTAAAAATTTCTTAACTCTCTGAATCACAGTTACTTGGTGTTTGGACATGGGGATACAGGGAGATGTAGCAGTACAGAAGCTCCTGACTTTCCCATTCTGTGAATAGGGACAGAAAGCCACCTGTAGAATTTCCTAGGGTGTAAAGAATATGAAAATTGCCTAAAGACATCCCATGACACAGTCATGCCTAAGGTTGGCATCAGGTTACCAGGCAGCCATCAGGTGCAAGGGTTCTGTCTTGCTGTCTCAGACACAGCAGTTCAATAGATTGCAGGCAAAAAAAGAGCCAAGTAGCAGAGACTGAAAGCACCCTCTTCAAGTAGATTTGAAGTCTGAGGTCTTCTGATGGATGAGACTGGATCTGTATGTATGGTAGGAAGAATATTGTAAAGCAGTGCATTTCCAAAATGAAGTTACTTTACAGTTCTCCTATAAAGCACACGAGGTCTGTTGAAAATCCATCCTGCCCAAAAGTGGTGAGCTATTTGTAATGCATATTTCTCTGTAAAGATGGAAATATTTCCCTCAGTGATAATTACTCTGTAAAAGAAGTCAGTAAGATATAACTTCTCATGCCTACAATGACTTTGTTCATATTGGTATCTTTGATCAAGCAATTCAGTGACAAAGCTATTCAGCAAAATGGTGTCCTTTCACTGAGATATTTTGCATGTACTGTGCAGCATCTCCAACCCAGTATGTGTTGGCATTCAAACAAGCAATTTTCAGCTTCCTCCTAGCTGACTATTCTGCATCTAGACAGTTTTGGGGGTAGCACAGAAAAATCCTTCCTGTTCAAAAGTCCTGAAGGGCTGACCAGCAGGAGATCCGCTGCTGATAGACTCTCTTGGCAATGAAAGATATCATAAATTACCCCAAACGACCTGCATTTCGGAAACATTATTTTCAGTATTAAAAAAGAGAGGGCAGATCAGGACAGTAAGATCCCAGGAAGTCCACAAGGAAACTTTCAGACAAGCTTGCTGCCAGACCCCCTCAGAGTTGCCAGCGTGACCCATTGTTGCTGGGAAGACTTGTTTGGTCCACTCTTTGTACCCCAGACATGCTCTGGCACTGCTGTTTACAGAGACAAATAGAAAAGGATGGGAGAGACAACAGTCTTGGGAACACTGGCAATTTACATGGCAATAGCAGTGTTAGCATCAGGAAGCATAGGGCTTTCCCAATAGCCCTCTCCAACAATAAGTGCCTCTGTCCTGCCTTGCCCCTTGGTTACAGCATCTCAGGTATGCCAGCAGAATGGGTTTTGAGCTATTCTGTTGTGGTCACAGTGTTACTAAAGTGTTGGTGTAGAGGCACGGTAGGTTTTTGTGACAAGGCCAATGCATCCCTGTCTCATTGGAGTGTGTTGGTCTTTCCATCCCTGCCAAGCCTGCAAGCATGCTCTTTGAGGGCACCACCACTCTATTTGCACATATGATGCACTGATGAACAGATAGCTTGCTTGTGGAGTTGTCTCAACTTCACCAGGCCCCCCTTCACCACACCCTCTTATTCCTGTTGCCTGTTTTTTCCCACCACTCATTGGCCTGCTCCTGGGGCTTAGCTGTAGGGAGCCCATGAACATTTTGGACAGAGAAGTTGTGATGTGCATCTGTTTGCAGCAGACCATAAGATGGGCATCAGGAAGGGCTGAGGACTACAGATCAGTCACAACAAAAAGTGGTGGCAGCAAGCTATGGCAGTAATTGGAAGGACTTACCATCTTCTACTTTATTTCCACGTGGCTGCTGCTGCTGACAGAGCTTCTGCATTGTTTTTAACCAAATTAAAATTAATACTTTTTGATGAGAATTTCCTTGAGTGAGTTAACAACCTCCTCTTTACTTCTCTGCCCTAAGCACTGAACTATCACCCTTTAGTCTCTTTGTCTCTGTCCTATCCCCAACATCAGAGTGACCCACATCATCAAACCGCTAGTGTAAGGGTCTGGTTCACAGTCATTCAATGCCCAGGCAGGCTGAGCATCAGCAGCTCCTGCCATGTCAGAGTTTCAGACTGCCATTTTCATCTCCCAAAACATCATCAAGGCACCACAAGGTACGAGTTACTTTAGAACACTGCATTCGTCGTGATTCACCTGTGTTCACACAGGGATCCTCTGGCAGTACTAGCAAAAAAAAACAAAAAACAAAACAGATCTCCTGTCTCTCCACTGCATGTATTATTTTGTTCTTATGCTGTCTGGCTTTTTACCCTTATCTTGTATATAGCTGGTGTGACAGCAATAATCAAGAGCATAAGAATTTCCTCATTTAGGAATGCAGAAAGAAGGCAGGATCCAGCAAGCCTGTGAATGTTTAGTGCTGTCAAGTCCATGTCAGGATGGAGGAACATCAGGTTTGGGTTTGTCAGAGCAAGGCAGTAGCAGGGATCAGAGACTGCCCTTGGTGGCCTGTCACCAGTGACTGATTCTTGCTTTCTCTCACCTGTGTCCCAAACTTCATCTCTCACAGCCAATGTCTTCCCCTCTCTATATTCCCTTCACACACCAGCACTCAGCCAGCAAGCAAAGAGGCAGAGAGCAAGCACAAGAGCTGGCAGGGAGTCAATATATTTCAGTGTTTTATTACTACGGAGCTGAAGTAGCATTTAGCTGGTTAGGCTCTGCACAGAGTGAGCAGTCTAAAGTGACTCAGATATCGGGGCCAACGATTAAAGTCACAACAAAAAATCCATGGATTAATTAGCAGGTCAATGGTGGTTGAGTAGTTATTGCTAAATTACAAGGTTTGCATGTGAGAGATGGGATTGATCACTGGTGTCTGCTCACTCTGGCTGCGTGTTAGAGATGTGGGTCAGTGGGGGTGGGTTACCACTGGCATGGTAACTGCAAATGGGGTAAAGAAAAAAGGTAGGGGAGGGTTTATCACCCCCCTTGCACAAGGGTGCACATTTTACCTGTTTAACAAAGGTTCACAATTGATTGGTATCATCTGTTGGGCAGTTCTGCTCCTGCTGTGGTTCTGCAAAGCCTTGGGGGGCTGATAAGAGAGTGGGAGAGGGGGGTAGGCACAGAGAAGTGGAATGAATGGCACAGTGAGCATCCCTAAAAGTGTCACCTGTCAGCACCAGGGGAAAAGGGTCTGTCTGGATTGAAAGTGTATCCTCTCCAAAGACACAGCTTTGAACAAAGGCTGAAATGGCATCAAGACGTGCACACACGCACACGTACACCCCCCACGATGAAATACTGGAACATTTTTTAGAAGGTATACCTACACAGACAGCTATTTCCACAGTGGGACTTGGAGACAGAGAAATGCAAGCAGCTTCTTTCCAACAAAGAATATCTTGGGAAACAGTATCTTCCCTTTTGGGGCACAGAAGGTTTTGGGAAAGAGGAAGACAGTCTTTCCTGGTGTGGGGCTAAAGGGAAAAATACTATTTTCCCACTGCCGTTACCATTAACATCTCTGCAGTGATGACAGCTGGAATTGATCAGAAAAGAAAAATTACTCCTGAGGTCTCCCGCATAAATGCAAAGCAAGCAGTGATGGTGTGGAGAGGAAAAAGAAAAGGGCAGGGATGAAGCCTGATGGATACGGTACTCGGGGACTCTGCCGTCCTTGTGTTGGGAGCTCACCAGATTGCCCTAATGTGAATAATAATCAAGCTGTCGGAGCCCTCGCTCCAGCTCTGCTCGAAAGCAGTCAGTGCTGAGAACATTTTATCTCATTTCCAAATGACTTTTTATGCCCAGTAAAATGCTGTTTTCGTATCAATTAATAATTCAGCTAATAACACAATTAAGTAATCCGCCTTTTGCTGGGAGCCATTTGGAGGAGACGGCAGAGGAGGGGCAGGCACGGCACTAGGGAGGCTTTGGGCTGATGCTACGCTGCACTTGTGGGTCGCTGTTCCTTCATGGAGATAACCAGTAATTAAATGTGCATGTTGGGGAAGCCAAGAGTTACAGGTCCTGTGTGTCTCTGTGTGTCTCTGTGTGACAGCAGCACTATGTATCTGCTGGCAATTCACTTAACCTTTCCTGAGCTTAAGTTGTCCTCAGAAAAGTAAGACTTGTGCTACTTTTCTGCAGTGTTCTGCAAAGGGAACATATTGTTAACTATTACAGTTCTCCTGTTGCACAGACCAGTTATTGCTTATGCAAAGATATGTGCTATGATAGGGCTTTGCAGAAACAAAATACCAAGACTTAGTGGGTCAGCTGGCATTTATCTGTGTCTCCCGTGTACCAGCAGAGATCTTGGTGCATTCAGAGCCAGCTATTTTTATACTGATTATGAAAGTCCAAGGATGAGGCCTACTCTGTAGATCATATATTGGTTCAGAGTGTGATTATGGTTAATTTGAAAGTGATACAATTATACAGGTGCAAATCTCACTGTGAGCAAAGCAATCTCTTTGCAAATGTGCCATGAATGTATATTAACGTATTTCTTTCTTTCCCCATAGTCCATAAGCCTGACTGCATATTCTCTAGGGGATTCTGTGAGAATAGCGATATTCCATTACAGTTCAAATGATGCAGACCATTGTGGCAGGCAAATCTTGTGCTGGATATTTAAGTCCTGCTCTGTGCTATCCAGGACTGGTAGAACCATGCAAAGGTAACCGCCACACAGTTTCGAACATGAAAATGTTTTCATGACTTTGTTCAAAACTGAGCTGGAGGAAACCTTTTCCTTTCTCAGGAACTGACTGTTGGTGTAGTTGCATTACCCCCTTTTCTGGAGATTCAAGTTACTTTTCAGAGGCAGATTAACTCTTGAGAATAAGCAAACAATCTTTAGTTGTTATTGCTTGCAAAGATGAGTCCTGGGTGATTGATTACTTGAGATCTATAAATCAGTGTTTGATGAAACTAGTCCAAAAGAAAGGCTCGGTACTGCTTCAAGCCTGCTTAGTTTCCTTGTATCCTATCTAGCAGCCCCCTTTTATGTCTTCCCTCTGGCTTATTCAGGTGGTAGCTCCTTGTGAGACAGTTGCAGTAGTTTTTTTATGTCTATGATATATTGCTCATGAAGGTATCTTGTCTTCATGGAAATTTTGAAATGCAGCGGTGGCAGAGGTGGCATGGACCTGAAAATAGCTCTTCCCATGTCAGACCCTACTTTACTTAAACCAAGATTATCAAGGCCTTTCATTGAAGCTGTAGTTCATATAATACGTGACAGAAGCATGAGGCAGAGTGACTCAACCCATCCTTCCCTTAATAAGAGCTTTTTGCTTTCCTGACACAGTTTGTTTCAGTAGTCTTCAAGACCTTCTGCACCCTGCTGTTCACAGTCAGAATAATTTGTGCCCTTCCGTGTGGCTAATGTTATTGTGGAGCCTCTCTCTTTTTTTGTTTGTTTTTTTTTAAATAGAACAAGATGTTGATGGAAACACCTGCTCAGTTTTGCTTTTCTTAATGAATAATCTGTATTACATTAAATGGCACCACAGACAAATTACAGCAGGGGAGATAGTGTCCATGTGCTAAAAGAACTATCATAGATCACTCCTGTTCCTGAACGTGTCAGGAATCTCCTAACAAGGTGCCAGGACATGGGAATAAGATGGGAAATAAAGATAAGCTGCATCTGTATATTTCAGGGAAATCCAATAACCTTTGTTTGTTTGTTTGTTTCCTCTCTTTTTGTCTTCTAGGTAAGTGAAGCTTTGGTTCTCCTATGCACAAAGTGCCAGTTGACTGGGCTGAGATGAACTCGGAAGGTGATGTGTTCCTTGGCTAAAAGGCCACAGTGAGGTGTTTCCAGTCTCAGGTGTTCATGTCTCTCCTGTTTGTCTGTAAGTCTTTGCTAGAAAACCTTGTTGGAAAAACATATGTTTTGTGACTGCATAATCTAGCAATCAGAATGATTAACCTGCATTGTATTCTACCCTGTCAGTAAGTGCTTATAGCATACGCATGTGTATCATTGTCCCAGATTAATGGATTGTCGTCTGCAATCAAAAGTGTGTATAATCTTTTTTTGCTGCTTCTTCCCTCCCCCAGGCTGGTTTATAATGAGATCAGTGTGCACTACCACTGCATCCTTTCTTTAGCCTAGGTGCCAAGATGGGCATGGCAGTCTTGAAACAGGCACTGGTGTGATTTCTGTCTTGTGGTGACTGTGTACCCCTCTTTACAGCCACAGTGCAAGTTGTGTGGAAACAGCAGGCTCAAGGAAGTGTGTTTGTATATGCCAAGTTGATTCCCTTTCCAGACATCATGTTCTTGTGGTGCATGACCCGAGTCTGACAAAGTATTTTTGAAAGGATTTCCATATTGCTCTTGTTTCTGCTTAGCACTGAAATCCTGATTGCCACATTTGAAATCAAGATTTATTCCTGTATGGGCTTAGCATACAATCACCTTATGGTTACATTTATACCATATAGCTTGTTATGTACTCAGGCCATACAGCTTTCTAGGAAATAGATCTGGATTTGTGCATTTTGCTTCCAGGATCATACAAAAACTGTATTTGCTTCTCTTTTTAAATCCACAGGCAGTATGTGGTAGATCAGGTTTGCTGGTCTGGGACACAGCAAACAATATGCTTGGAAATCCAATATGCACATGAGACTTCTGTGTATAGGTGTAAGTTCTAGTCGAACAATACTAGCAAACTTAATTTATTCATGTAATTCTTTTCTCTCAACTTTTCATAATAGGAGATGGAGCTATTGCTACTTACATAATTTGTAGTGTGTATGTATGTGCTTCTGCTTAAAACTGAAGTGTTGTGGTCCTGTTTATTTAGAGAAGTTCTCTAGATATCTGCACTATCTTAGTGAGTTTAGCCACGGAAAGAAGATCTGCTATTGGTTCTGGCTATGCCTGAAACAAGAGGATAATGTATTTCCCAAGCATGGTCATCACTGCTTAGCTTTCATTCCTGTTGGAGAATTCCTTCTGTGTCTTCAGAGGAATTCTGTTGGATAACTGAATTTCTGTTCCAAAACAAGAAACAAATGACAAAACATTTCTCTGTGTGGGTACTGAGTCTGAAATATAGATGTGACACACTCAACAAAGTCAAAGGGAATGAGAATAATACAAGAGGAGAACAAATAGAATTCATATGTTGAACTACCCTGTTTTCCATCTTGAGTCCACCAGGTCTGCAGCTTTAATATGGCACTCTTGAACTGCAAAGATAAGGGTTTTTTTTGCTATTGTATTATCTGGGCCACTTATTACCTGGCAGACAGATTGTGGCAGTTGTGTCTATTTCCCATGTCCTCCACCACAGGCTATGTAGGTGGAGGAAACTGGCTTTCTATAACACCTATATCATTGGCTTGGGCATGCCAAGTTTTTGGGCCTGTCTCTATCCCCTTAGCTGAATCAGTCATCTCTTTATGGTCTTGGCTAGTCCCTTCAGACTGAGTTTACTGCAAAGATCATTCTTGCTTGTATAAAGCTTGTAATTGCCTCTGATGAGCTTCAGGATGCATATCAGAAGGACAAATGTGAAAATTGAAAAGCGGATAGTGTAGTGGTTTAGCTGAGCTCAATAGGGTTTTCAGCCCAGAAGCTGACAGACCAAAACCTAGCATCTCTACCTCACTGACACGTTAATGTATTTAGATCCCCACTGCACACTGTAGCCATGACAGATGATTCCAGGGCAGAGACACCCCGTGCAGCATCATTGCTGAAAAGCTGTGTAATTAGTTCAGCAGCCAGAGAGCCACAGAGCCACTTCTGCCTATGTCCAGGTGCAGAGTTCAGTGAAGAAATTCTTTTGCATTTGTTGCAGCCAAGTCCTGTTGCATTAACATCACAAATAGGGATAACAATTTCTGCTTTGCTTCTTGCCTAAACATAAAGGAAACTCATGCTTGTTTTACAGCTGGAAGAGCCAAACCAGAGTTTGACCGACTCTTGATTGACATATGAAACCTAAGAATCCAGATTTTCCTTCTGCATGTCTTCCCCCAGTCCATCATATATTTTCTCAGTAACATGATGACCTTCTTCCAGCCCTCCCAGCTTTACCTGCTCTCTTGTCTTCAGGTCTGCCCTTTATAGCACATCCAAAGCATTTCTATAGGAAACACCCCCCTTTTCCTTCTTTTATTTTGTCACTTTTTAGCCAGATGAGTTCTCTCATCTGATTTGTAGTGTAATCTTGCAAAGATTTGCTTTGCATCCTAGGTGTAAACAGACAGAGGCACAATGGTAAGTGATGGGGTAGAAGAACTAAGGTAGGGTTGGGAACATCTGACACCAGAGACAACTTCAATTAGTGGATATTTTTTTCGTATCCATTTTTCTTTTCCTTCATAGCTCCTGCAGTCTTTGGATGTAATGGTATCATTAGTCCAAAAGAACTCAAACATCATGACATTTAAAAAATATAAATAAATGTGGGATTCTTTTTATTTAGTTTCCCATTCTCCAAAATCTTGGTGGTTATGCATTTATCTGAGAGGCTTAACTGAGTTTCTTAGTCACATGACTCAAAGAGCTGGCACTTGTGAAAAAAACGTAAAGCCTTAGTAAAATTTAATAAATCAGTCAAGATGCCATTTGTTCAAACAGCATCCTTTTATGGACACTGGGGAGTAAGGAAGACGTCTTTGCCCGAACAGGATACAAAAGAAATTGTCATATCGTTTATGGCAGCCTCCTTATCATTATCATTAGAGTTAATGCCATCATCATTTTCCCCAGTGAAAGCAGGGCCTCTGGGGCCTCTCTGCTTCCTGACAGTGGAGACACCCGTGTGCATATTAATACACAGCTCTGCTTATGCTAATGGCAGCTATTTGTAACATTAATATTTTCTCCCACCATAAAAAAATAACAACAATAATAATAATGCTTTGTCTTGAGGATTTGAGCTCTAATGTGCTTTACAAGAATGGAAGGGAATGAGAAAAGCCTCTGGCCTAATTTTCATACTCTAGAGGGAGAAGACCAAGTTTGCAGATGGCATAAGTTCTGAAATGCTTGCCCTCCTCACAAGCAAGCGTGAAGGTCAGTGAGGAGACTGGTCTACCTCATGCTCAAAGTGAGAGGAAACATTATTTATGACAATTGCTCAAAATTCCTTCTTGGAAGGCCCTGTTTGAACTGACTCAACAGAAGGGGTGTGCTGCTCACAGTCAGTCCTCTCACCTGGTCTCACGCTTCTGAGCAATACAGGGATGTTTGCTCTGGGAGATGGGAAGCAACCATTTGTGTCTTGATATGTCTCTGTTGAACTTTGAGTGCTCCCTGGAGGGCTTCAAGACCAACCTCTCTGACCTTGCTGTCAGCAAACCTAAAAGTATGCCTTTGGGCATACCCTCTGTGCTTAGATATTCTGGTGTGGTGTGGCATTAGGAGTGGATCTAGGAGTAGGTGGCTTCCCTGGGTTCTGAAGAGCAGATCCATTAAGAACAACACAGAGGTTTTGTTGCTATTCTGTCCCCACAATAAACCACTGTCACTGTTTTTGTTCTGATACTACTCCACCCAGAAGGAAAAATTAATCTTGAAAACTTTCTCAGTCTTATTTACTGTAGCTGCTGTAGCCAGTAGTTACAGTAGTCACTCAAGGTGATCCTGCTACGTGAGGTGTTGTGCAGGTACAGATCATCAAGGCTGGAGGTTTCTCAAAGGGCTTGCCATTTTCTAAGCTTCTAAAGCTTTTGTATTTCTATTGCTGAGAGTTCCTGTTTTGTTTCCAAGATCCAGTGTTTTCTGTGGACTTTGCTCAAATGTTCAAATGATACAAAGAACAAAAGGTGCAGAAGGAAAAACAAAAGGAGCTGAAAATTCGTCAAGTTTGCTCCCCAACTCCAAGATACCATCAGGTTGTTCAGTGCAATCAGGGGAAGTGAGGAAATGCCTGCTGATTCCACAGGATAGGTGCCGAACAGCATGTTGATAACATTGGGTTATTTGATTTGATGCAAGTAAATAAAGAATCAAATAATAGCAGATTTTTGCAGGGTGGGTGGATCAGAACCTTTAAAAATGTCTGTAATTAGTTACTCAGGGAGCTTATGATGATATTTAATAGGCCCCTCAGTGATAATTTTAGTAGCCTTTCCTGATACCTGATAAATACTGAACATGGCATACTTAATGTTATTTTAATTAACAATTCTTTAAAGAAAATGTCAGTGATGTTCCAGTAGCCTGAGATCTATTTGGGAGTAGGGGAGGAAACTATGTTTCTTGTTAGAAGAAAGACAAGGAGATGCTATTTTTCTGTGTGGAAAGGTATGACTTGAATGAGTACCTGTCATTTCTTACATTTTGTTTATTTTGAATGTCTGAGGTTTCACATTCTTGTACTGAAATGGTTTATTTCTGCATAAAGTGCTTACAGTGGTGTTTATTCTTTTACTTTTTGTCTTGAGGAGAAAGAAGGAAAAAGAGACTACACCATCTGTTAAGTTGACATATTATAAGATATACAAGAGGGGAATAAAATTTCAGGAAGAAGAAGAAAAAAAAACAAACAACAAAAAACAAAAATTACTTCACTTTAAAAAATGGTGCTCAGAGATGTTCCTTCTCATTATCAGGTGTCTGACTGCCCCAAAACAAGAGACTGACTTTCAAATTGCCCTGTGCCTCAGAAATCATAGAATCACAGAATTATTCAGGTTGAAAGGGACTTAAAGATCATTTAGTTCCAACCTCCATATGATGGGCAGGGACACCCCCCATTTGACCAGATTGCTCAAAGCCCCATCCAACCTGGCCTTGAACACTTACAGAGAGGAAATGTTTATATGACCAACAATGTCTTCCAGAAATTTACACCCCACAGGAACAGTATCCAAACACCTCAACTTGTTATTACTTGCCTCTAGATTCAAGACATTTGGGTCAAGTCAAAAGTTACAATTTCATGCTTGGTTAATAACATTGCTTTTTTAAAAGAGAAGTGAAGCCTCATGGGAACTGAACATTTAAGCAGGTATCACAAATTGAATTACTTGTGTCCTAATCATGCAATTTAGGAGTACTTTCGAAACAACATTATAATCCAAGCTTAACATAAACTAAAAATTATGCATTTAATACTGTGATGCAAATAATTCTAAGCCTTAAAATACTTGCAACTAATCTACTCTGATGTTTACAGTCCTCCTCTATCTACTTCCGAAAATCTCAAAACCTTACTGGAGGTGGAATGTAAGTTTGACTTTTTTAGTTCCTAGCACATTAATTTGGGAAGTATAACACTGAGCCTATTGGACTTTTGCTGTTCTTAAGAAAACAAGTTTTTACGCCTAGTGGAGTCAAAGCCCTAAAGTAAACAAAAAAAAGCAACTAAAGAAGAATTAACTGAAGCAGGAACAATTACTTAAAGGAGTCACTGGAAACATAAGAAGCAAGTGTTTCATTGGATGCTTTTGCAGAAGAAAAGGGTTTTAGCTTTTTCATCCTTTAAAAAGATGGTTCTGCAGTAAATTCTACTGTTTAGGATACTTTTGTGTATTTACTTTTGCTTCATTGACACCAGTGGAGTTGCTCCACTTTTAAACTTTATAATAAATAGAATCGTCTCCCAGGGTTCTCAATCAAATAGTTCCTCTTTAGAGAAAGGTCAATTATGCTTGTAGTAGAAACACACTGAGAATGATTAGAGGGTTGTTTAAAGTAGCCTCTTGAGGTGTCCTGATTTTAATGAAAGGAAAATGTATCCTCTCATGGCAATGAAAAGCTGAATCTGCTATAGGCAGGCAGCTCCATGGCCAAATTTGGTCAGCAATATATCTTGGTTTTGCTGAAGATCTCTGTCTTGAATAGATGGAGATGTTAGGTCCATTTGTGTGTTCTCTGTGCCTGCATTGGCAGGGTTTCCCAAATACCTGTGGAAGCAACAAGGTATTTGTCAAGTGCAGAAACATAAAAAGAGATGTCTCGGAAAATGATAGCACTGGCAGTTCAGCACTGAGGAAGGCAGTAAGACTTTATGGATTCTGTGGTACTTGTGAGTAATGCACACTGGATTTCTTCTCTAGGCACTTTTAGGATGCAACAAAAGATGGTACTAAGGGGAATATCTGGATTCACTGGGAAAAAACTGCTACTGACTGTCTAGAACTTACTCAAAGTTGATGGAAATACACTGATGTTGTGGCTCCCACCAAAAGATGAGGCAGACAGAAATTGGTGCAGAATTCATGTAGGAAAGGGTAGTAGAGTTTCAGTGCAGCTTTAGTTAGTGGAAGGTTAGTGATGAGGTTAATCCTCTGTAATTATCCTTATGGATGCCCCTCTAGCTTGTTAGCCAGTGGGGGATGATAGCCTCCTCCAGTTTATTTGGTTGCTCAGTTTTGCAGGGTCTGAGCTAGGTGAGGTGCCTGCTCTTATTTACAACCTAGACTCTTCCACTATAGTGTAGTAATAAACTAAGTCATAACAAAGTCATTCATAGCAACTGATATAGTTTGTCATATGTGATACATTTTTTAGGTATATAAGAGCTCAGGTAGCATTCTTTCCCAAGGAGCCCAAAGGAAGTTTTTTATTCCCAGGTAAATTCTCCCTGTTGATTTCTCCTAGGTTTGGCACAGCAAATGTGTTGTGCAAAGCTCATGAGAGACTGTTTTTTGTTTGTGCACCAGAAGCATCTAGGATACTTGAGGTTCCCATTGTAGATTCAAATGAACCATTGTTGGTTCAAATGAATGAAAGGTTTGTCTCTCTATCCCTCCACCATACACATCAGCTCTGCAAGAGACTGGTGCCCCCTCATGACATGAACTCCCAGACTGGAGCTCATTTGACTCTAAGGTTAATTTTCTTTAGCCACTGGCAGGCTGATTTAAGTGTCAGCTCATTATGATGGCATTCTAATTAAAGCCTCACGATAGCCTTTGACCCTGCAAAGTGACTTGGGAGAGAAGAAGCGAATAGGGCGATAAGCTTAAATACTGGCACAAAGGAGGAAATATATCCTGCCTGACGTTTGTGGGTGTCAACTTAAGTGTTATCAGATTGTCCTCTGGGAAGGACTGGTTATTAGTATTTATCTCCCTAAGACAAATTCAGCGGCACTGATTTCTCTTGCTTCAAAGGGAGCTGCCTCTTCTTCTTGCCAGGAATGGATTAAGTGCCTTAATTTTCAAGGTGTACTTTGTAGATTCGCTTTCAGTGAAGTTGATCGCTTCCCCTACTTGTTGGAAGATCAAGTTTTTACTGGGTTGTAGGAATTTTTCTAGGCCCCTCTAAGCAAAAAGACCTGATTGTCTCTTTTTCTCTTAGGGTATGGGAATTTTTAAAAGACTCAGATAAAACAGGTATTTTTATAGTACCCCTATGTCTACATCCACATCCTGGAATAACTTTTTCTTTTGTATCCCATCTGACACAACCTTTGAAAAAAAGTGAGGCAGCCATGTCTAAACATGTGAGACTTCTACACAGCACCATCATTAACCAAAGCAAATCCTCTCATCAGAGCTATTAGGAAAATGCACAAAACCAACACATCCCATCTAGGACTACTAGGCTGCTAAATCACTTGTTCCAGTTTTTCTCATGCACTTTGAATTGTGCTGTTCCCTTTGTCACTTAGCAGAGGTTCCTAGCTTTCTATCTCCCCACTTCTTTCTCTCTCCTGTTCTTTAATAGCTTTCATTTGCATTTTTTCCACATCTCCCTAGAACAAGGAAGTACTAGGCCAGCAATAATGGAGTAAAGAAATTCAAGTGTTTTATTATTGACTGTTACAAAGCCTGGAGGACACAATCCTCTTGAACTGAAAGCAGTGGCAATCAAATGGTGTTTCTTTCCCATATTGACAGGACTGGATGTCCATGCATACACTTGGTTTATGGCTGTAACTGGGAGATCAGCGTATGAAATCTCATGGTTTTGATTGAGCAGGGAGGTATATTTGTCTTCTGTGGAAGAGATGAGGAAACAAAACAGAGGGCAGAGCTTTATGCAAGGCGTCAGTGCAAGTCAATAATGGCAGAGTCTACTGGAACTTAACTAGTACTTATACTTCAGACTTGACCCAAGATTCACTGAAATCATTTAACCTTTGTTAACAGATCTGGTTGATATTTTTGCATGCATGCATAGTTGTTATCCTCAGAAGATAGCAGTTAATTGAAACAGAAACCTTGGGTGGGATTGTCCTCATGTCAACAAGGTTTTGCTAGGAAGAATTTCACATTTCTGGGTTTATGCATCAAACCAAGTCGGAACAATCACACAGGGCTAGGCAGGAGCCAGGGAGTGAAGTTACTCTACTGGAACTGGGGGCATGGATAAGGAGCCCTATGGGGAAGTCTTCCTTCTGAATCAGATAGAGAAAAATCTGGAAAACATAAGGCTGATGTTCCGAAGTGACTCTAATAGAGTTTTCTGTCTTGCTTTTGCATTTGGAGAAGAACGATGGGCAGGGAAGCTCATTATCATCATGTGTTCTTGGTTCAGACTGGATGTGGAATGGGAATCTTCATAACAAGTGATGTGGGACAGCAGAATATTTTTCTATCTACCCCTTCTGAGGACAGGAATTTAGGTTGTCCAGATCTGGTCTGCAAGAAGTAACAAGTGGAAGGACTGAGTTTCAGAGGGAAAAAATGAGAAGTTACCTTCTTATAATAATAATATACTTCAGTAGTATTCCCAACTAGCATGTAATTTTATAATTATTGGCTTCTGTGTGTGAATAGTATCCTGTCTTTCGTTTCCTCTTCTATATGCATGCAAGCACGCACTCATTCCTATCTCCATCATCTTTAACTAAATTAGAGTAAAATACTTCATTACAGAGACTTTCAGCCAGGAGTGTGGGCCCTAGGGAGTTTATTTTCATACAAATGTATTATGCAGAAGGTTGATCTGATCACAGACAATTGAAACTATCTTTGCACCCCCAGGAAAATTCCTTTCATAAATGTAAATGATGTGACACTCCAAAGAACAGAAAACAAGACAGAAATAGAGAAGAAAGAGTGTGCAGTGATGAAGAGGAGATTATGGCCAACCTCAGAGACACTGGGTCTAAAGCAGAGGACTCGAGCTGTCAGGGCTCTTTTTCTGCCCTCTCCCTCTTCTCACAGTGTAGCCTTCCAATTGAATGTCAAGCTGTTGCAAGGCACTGGATGGGGAAGAGTTATGCATTAAGTACAGCTTGAGATTATAATAACTGTTTCTATGGCAACAAGAAGATGCCCTTCCTGACTTTTGTTTGTGTTTTGAGCAAGGAGGCATGAAGTGAAGGTTTGTAAACAGAAGACAGCAAGAAAAGATGTAGGCAGGGGATCTCTGTGGCACTATGCCTGTGATACTGACCCACCAGGGCACACTTGACTTCTTCTGATGTGTTGGGCTTTATCCAACCTTTTGCAGTGGTCAGTTGCAACTTCAGTTTTGGACTGTTCCTGGAATACGACAGAAAGTGAGAGAGCAGATGTGTGTGGTTTTCCAGGTTCTCTGTTACTGAGCTGCTCAAAAGTTGGCACCTGTAGGACTAAGTAACTTGTCTTTTCCTGAGGGGTTTTGGGAGTGAGCTCAGCATGCTTCTCCATGGGATTACCCTTTCCCACATCATCAGAGGGAGCCCAGTCCTGACCCTGAAGGGATCTTCCTGGTAGAAGAAGTAAGCTTGGAAGGCGAGTTAATCTCCACTTTCATAGAATATTAATCCTCTATGCATGGAAATTCACCATCCAGAAAGATGTAACTGAAACCACTTTGGCTTCCCCTCTCCAGCACTGCACAGAGACCCATCTATTATTAAAAAACCTATTAGTCATGGTAAGATTGTACCACTCCCTCTTGCTGTAGCTGCTGAGCACTATCTAATTGTTTTTTATTACTACGCCATCCCTGGGAACATGTGGAGCTCAAATGCACATTTGCTAAGACATTTGTGTTGCCTCATTCCTTGTTGGGGATGCTTTTAGACTGTTCAAGGTTTTGTCAGAAGAAAAAAAGAAGGAAACTAAGGCAGACAGCTGCTAGGCTGGGGAGGATGTGTAAGATGAAGACAAGAGGGCTTAGCTTGGTGCATCTCTCCAGCAGTTGTCCAGTTGTCCTGCTGGATAACTGTCCTCTCTGATCCCTCCAGCAGACAGCTCCTCCAGTTGTCCTGTTCCTGATGAGAGACACGGTTATTTGGCTTCTAAGCCCTTTGAGGTACTCACCAGCTCAGCCAGCTTCCTAATTGCTAGCAATTGCACACTGCCATGTGCACCCTCACCTGCTGCTCTCACCCACCATGGGCCTCTGCCCTGTGGTCCTACTTACCCTCCTACACACTGTTGCCCACAGAGCAGAGTCCTGTCACTCTTCTTAGTGAGAAGTGGCTTAATGAGAGGGCAAGACAGGCTGTTCCCATCAGCTGCAAGGCATGACCAGCAACCTGTTGACACGACTGCCCCTTCTGTCCCCTTATCCCTCTATTTTACCATGCTTTTCCCTCCACAAGCTACATTCTCTACCTTTGGTCTTTCCTATAAGTCCTGTACAATCCCCAAATGCTCTTCCACTGCATCTCCATAATGTGTCCCATACCCCTTAGGTTGCAACTGAGGGATGAACAGCCCTGTCCTGTGCCATACACATCTCCAGCAGAAGTGGCCTCTCTTGTGCTGCTGCTATCAGCATTTGTGTAGCTCCATCTGGAAGTGCAAACTTGCACAGAGATACAAGCTGGTTCTGTGACTGATGATATTTGGCTAGCAGGATGTTACAGAGATTCAAAGGTGTCTCAGAGCTGAGAGCTGCCATGGAACAGCTAGTGTGTTTTCAAAGCCCTCCCAGGTAGCATAGGAATCCCTTTATTTGAAATGAGTTGAATCTTAAGGAACTGAGCCAGGTGAGGCATTTCAGGGGGAGAACAACAACAAACAAACCTTTCTGCCTCTTTAATCCCTTAACCACTTCTACATATTTTGGGCCCAAAGTCCTTAGCAACTGGCAAAGATAAGACTTCTTGTGAAGTCTAATATGACTGCCTTTTGCATGTCAGCTGCCTAATCAGGAGAGTGTAGCAGTCAGACATATATGTTCTACACAGCCATTAGACAATCTGGAAAGCTGCATCGCCACTTGCTCAGTTCAGGCCAGGGCATTCTGTTTTTTGTGGTCACTGTTCAGTTGAACTTGTTTGTTATGGACAGGTTGGTATGTGCTCATGAGTTTGTTCATTTGTTTCACAGACGTTGCTGCTGTGGACCCAGCAAAAGTAGTTTAGCTAGGACTTCCAATTGTTCAAGCAGGGCAGCTTAACTCTGTGTTTTGATAGTTTTACAGTGTCCAGAAACAGATACTCACACGCTAGTGTGAACAAAAGAATGTTTTTCAGGGATTAACATCCAGCAAGGCTCTCAGGAGCTTCCCACAAATGCAATGAAAAGGCTCTGTCCTTGCTTTGTGCAGGCTGGCAAGGCACACTCACACCAGGAGCTCTGGCAGGTTTCCTCGTGAGTTTTTGTTGTTTTTTTTTTCTCCCTGCCCCCCCACCCTCCCATTTCTTCATGCAGTTTCCTACTGAAAATACTGGGTAAACACTTTTCTCCCTTTCCTGTCTGGAAGGGACTATTTCAGCCTGCTCTGCTCGCCTGTCAGTGTCTCACTTCAGCACACAGAGGATGTTATTCTTCCAGTGGTGCTTGTTGCACTAATGGGATCCATTTAAAGCAAACTCCACTGTAATTTCATTTTCCTTAGGGAGACAAGGGGAAAGTACTTTCTCCTTGGAGCTGCATCCCCACTACTCACTTTACATCTCTCTTGCAGACTCTGCAGCACACTAATTTCTCTCCCAGATCACTGGAAAACATTGTGTGCCAGAGCCTGGGGGGAGGACTGGAGGAGCTCTTGCAGATGCTCCATCTCATGCAGACTGAGCCCCATTTCTTCCCCCTGGGCTGACCTCAGGCCAAGCTCTCCCTGGTGTTCATTGTTTGGTCTTTGACAGCTGAACCATGCAGCCTGCAGCGGTTCCATTCTAATGGAAACCACCCAGTACAGAAGCTTGTGGTCCATTTCTTTAATGAGAGCACGTTGCCCAACATGACACATCATAGCACTGCCATTTGGGATGGATTTAGTAGCTGGTGGCTCCACTGCTGACATTTAGTGTCTCAAAGCATTTGGGAACCTCCCACACCAGGGAGCAAGCCCTTCCCCAAGTAATTAATGTTGCTGCAGTTGCAGTGGCTGAGACACAGGGCATCTACCAGGGCAGAAAGAGGGAGCTGCTGGCAGGGCTTCTTCCTAAGGGCTCCAAAGAGCTGTAATTCAGTTTCCCCTTAGTCTGAAAGTCCTCCATGTGTTAACCTTCAGGATATGCAAAGGAACCTGTCTGCTTGCTGGGGAATCCAGTGCTGGCTGAGATCGATGGGAAGCCAAAGGGAAGCCAGAGTTGTTGTTTTTCTGTCTAAACAGCTGATGTTTTACTGTTATGTGGGTTGGGATATGTTGCTGGATTTGCTTTTGGTTTGCAGTATTGTTTTTTATTGAATGGCTTGGGGGCTTGTGTCTGACACTGAAATGCTTGGGAACTGTGAGGGATGCTTTTTTCTCAGCGTTTAAAAAGAAATTAAAATAGATGAGATATTTTTCTTGTAATTAAAGATCACACCTAAAAGCATTTGCTTTAGACCTCAGCCTTCTCATATTCTGGCACTTCCCACCTCTCTCCCCCTCCTACACACGTACAAAGTTCAGCTCTTTGGGAATGCAGCTGAGAATTTCCTACTGTCTAGTAAGCTAACTAAACCTCTTTTCCTCCTCTTTTAGGAAAACCAGCCCACAACATGAAGAGTATTTGCAGCTCTTGCTTCTGTTCTTTAGCTGGCACTCCCCTCTAGCTTCGGTGTGGGTTATTTCTGAATAACACTAAACAAACAGTTCCCCCACTCAGAGGTCAAGGTTGGTGCAATGATTGCCAAGTCCCTTTGTTGGCAGTTCCCTGAAGGGAGTGATATTAGCCTGCATGCCTCTCTCGCTCCTACTCCCTACAGCCTGTTATTAAACAAGGACAAGTGAGTAGCTTGTCTGTGTCTGTGTGTGAGAGCGTGACTCTGTCACCTGATGCATACAGATGGCTTATTAACCAATTAATTCATAGGGCTAAATTGGTTAAATCAAACTAAATGACACCCAATTGCTGTACAAGGGTAGAAATGGATTGGAATAAGTGTTTCTTAAATGCCAGCCTCGTTGAGTAAAGGAATGAGTAGTGGAGGGAGGAGGGGGACTCATGGAGGAGTGGGGAAGACAGCAGGTGCTGGCAGGCAGTAAGAGCAGAGCTGTCCCAGGCATCACATCCTAGGGAAGGAAGTGTCTTGTCAGTCCATGGCAGTTTGTGGTGCCAAGAAATCAGAGCAGGCTTTTTGCTAGTGGCACGGATGCCACTGCCTTCACACTGCATCCCGGGCAAGAGGAAGCAGCTTCTCAGGTCCCAAACTTTGGTTGGATGATGAATAATTCTTTGAACTATTATTTGGCTGGAGCATGAACTATTATTGTCTCAAAAGTGAGGGTTTGATTTTTCAAAAGTGCAGTCTTACCTCCTCCATTTTTCTGAAGTCCCTGGGAGCAGCTGATGTTCACAGTCATGGAAATTTTGTGGTTCTTCATCCTTTCTCTTATTAAGCCCATAGGGATGAGCAGAAAAGCTACACAAAGCTGCAATGCTGCTCTCTACCTCCCTTCTAACAATATCACCAGTTGCTTAGGGATGTTCCTTGACAAGGTTTCCCCTAGTGGCATTATCTATTTGTTTGTCCTGTGGGTTGACCCTGGCTGGCTGCCACATGCCCACCAAGCTGTTCTGACACTCCCATTCCTCAACAGGACAAGGGAAGATCGCTTACCAGTTACTGTCATTGGCAAACCAAAGCAGACTTGGGGAAATTAAATTATTTTATTGGTAATTATTAGCAGAGTAGGATAGTTAGAGCAAAACTAAAACTGCCTTCCTCAATGCTTCCCTCCTTACAAGACTCAACTTCACTACTCTTCTACCTTCCACCTAACTACCCATCAGCACAGGGGGAGGGAATATCAGTTTTGTCTTCAGTCAATAACATTTTGTCTCTGCTGCTCCTTCCTCATCACTGCCTTCTCCTGCTCCAGCATGGGGTCCCTCCTGTGGAGACCATGAAGGATGGAGTCCTTCATGAACTGCTGCAATGGGGAGCTTCAAGAGCTTCTCTAGTGTGGGTCTCCCCCAGGCCACAGCTTCTGTCAGTAAAGTTGCTCTTGTTCAAACCCTTCTCCATGTCTGCAGCTCCTGCCTGGAGCCTGCTTCACTGTTGGCTCTCCATAGGATGCAACTTCTTTCAGGGCATGTGTGGATATCTGCTCTACCATGGTTCTCCATGGGCTGGGGGGGGACAACCTGTATCACCATAATCTTCATCACAGGCTCCAGAGGAACCTGCTTCCGCACCTGGAGAACCTTCTCCCCTTTCTAGTCGTCCTTCTGACCTCTGTATCTGCAAGGATATTTAATTTTTTCTCACTCCTCTCACAGCATTTTTTTACCCTTTCTTAAATACGTTATCATAGAGGCACTACCAGCATAACTGATGGGCTCAGCTTTGGCCAGTAATGGGATGGGTACGTAGAACAGCACCCCATTTCTTTTGCTACACCAAATTCTGACCTTTTGCTCTGTGTTGTGATATAGAATATGGACTTCATAGGATTGACTGCATGACTGCAAGTGCAAGGTATTTCCCCTGATCCCAGTTCAATTTAAAGAACCATCATGATATGTAAGAGTCATAACCTGATTTCAGGTAGTGGAGGGAGTACAAAAGAACAAATACAAAAGACAGAGTCGTGCATCAGAAGCTACTCTGATGGCAGTTTATGTTAAGGTTTGAATGTATTCCCTGCCTCAAGGCTAGACCTTATATCACCATATCAAAGCTTACGTTACTTGTACCACTTTTACCAGAGGTGATAATCTGAGGGAGGTTTTCTAGCTGCTTCCTTTAATAGGAGCTTCATCTGGCTAGTCATGACCATGGATCTCCTTAAGGTGCAGTAAGGAGCTGATCCATGTGGAAGTATGGGAGATGCCAAATTACAAGTCCTTCCAGGAGGCAGAGGCATCTAACACAGCTTAAGAACAGCTGTGTTAGTTTCCTGCTAACAGCATCTGTGTTCTGCACAGCCCTGGGCAGGCTCTTCTCTTGTTTTTCTACCTCGTGGTCTCTTGGTCAATGCTGTCTCCCCCAGGCAGCAGTAAAAAACTGTACCCATGTGCCTGAGGGCACAGAATGTAGTAGCATCATGGCCCCAGTTCTACCTCAGCACATAGGCAGGAGTCACTGCCCATAGGGATGGAGCCAGGAGCAAGGATGCTTCTGGGACTGGGACACCTGATTCCTTGTGGTGGGCAGACATTTGAGGTTAGCTCTGGTTTGGAGCTGTTTGAGGGGCACCTGGAATTGCCCTGTGTGGGGTAAGGGCAGTCTTTCTATGGTGGAGGCCACTCGGCTGCATAAAACGGCAGTTCTGAGAGTATTATAGTAGAGAAAAAGGGATTAACCTCTAGTGTGGAGCAGGAGTGGTTATCACCAGGGTCAACTGGAGAAAAGTAGGGCAGCATGCCTTAGCAAACCCTACAAAATCACATGCACTTGCAGCAGATGCCAAGCTCCAATGTGCAGTAAGAAACAAAACTTTACAGCCCAGAACATATGCGGATACAGACATGCACACAGACTGCATGCATGTATAGCACATGCCAAAAGCATGTGCACAGGACTGGCACCACCATTTGTACAGCTTTAATAAATTATACATAGACGTAGGCTGAAGCATATGCATGCGTGGACTACAGCCCATTAAAAATGAAACCTGTGCATATACAAAACTGCCAAGAACATATTCACCAGCACCCTAATACTAGCTGTGGATAACCACGAAACAAACACATGCCTGACTATTATGTCAGCGTTAAAAATTGCTCTTCTTCAGTTGCTGCAGCAAGATAAAGTCTCCAAAGCCCGTCATGCTGCGGCATCTTTTTCAAGGCTGCAGTATACAGAGTGCATATAAAATATTGAATCATTTAGGGGCTTTTTATCTTTTCTTCCTTTTTTTTTTTTTTTTTTTTTTTTTTTTTGAATTTACGTTTTGTCCAGTGGCAGAGCAAATGTTTTATGTGCTGGAGCCATGACCACTGCTCTAGAGTATTTGATGCATATAATTTTGTGGCCTCCCACACACACACTTTTTTTTTTATTATTATCATGCTACTGAAAAGGGGCAAATCAACCATTTGGAAGGGTGATTTTTCATTTTTAGTGCAGTGTGTACTCCAAGAGCAGTAAAACAAACTTTGCCACTCTCTCATTTACACTTGTCCTGGAAGGCTCTCCCCTTTCCCTTGGCCCTAATAGCCATTGGTGTCCTTGTGGAAGCAAGCTGAGGAAAACAATGCTTTCACTAATTCTAGAAGTGCAGTAGAAAGATGTATGTGGTTCTTGCCCAAAGCAAAACAGACATAGACCGCATTTGGCAGTGCACTCATAAGGAAGCTGGACCTCTGAAGTCTTCTCCATCAGATTGCACTTTTCTTCCCCTCAACCCTCTGCCCCCTGTATCTGTTTCCTGAAAGCTCTTATCAGGCATGGTGGCTATTTGGCTAAATATATTACTTCATTGCTTCACAGGTTGTGCTGGCCTGCTTCAGCTGGTAGCAACCTTTTATGGTTTCACCAAGTCCCTTTTTTGGGGCAATGACATGTGGCTAAGGGCAACTTGTGGTCAGCTGTGTATTGTGCCATGGCCAGGCTATGCATGAATCATGTTCCCTTGCCATGCCTCCATTTAGTCATTCCTTCTGGAGCAATGAAAGTTCTGATTCATCCCAGAAGGAGCTAGAAAAGCTCATTCATTGGTATTAGTGCTTTGAGGTCTCTGGTAGACTGATAAGCCACTGCTATCCTCTGAACTGTTTTTCTCTCTCGACCCCATTTGTAATAATCTGAACTATCTCAACGTCTGAAGTAGAAGAAGGTTGATCTCATCTCACTTCTTATTTTTACCTTTTATTAGCACAGCTCTGACAGTTGAGAATCCTTGCATGCGCATGAAAGACATATTCTTTTATTGTTTTGTGGTCTGGAACAGAACTTCTCCAAACACAAAGCAGCAGCTGAGGGTAATAAGAGGAGACAAAAATTTAATTAAGAAGAAAGAATTCTCCTTTATTGCAAAAATAGAAGAGCAGAGGAGCCCGCTGATGTTTGTCAGTGTAGTTAGGTAGGTCTGTTATTACTGGTCTGAGAGAAACCTCAAAAGATTTCTAAGTTCATCTAAGCAACCTAAAGTTCTTATGATTCTGGGAATTATAAGATAATCCTGGAGTCTTTGGTTCAAGCTGCTTCTATCGCATTTGGAGATGTAACTTAAATAGCTGTACAGCCACTTTCCCTCAGGTTAATCTGTATTTGTATCTATTAGGAGGCAGCAGTCACATGTGAAGACATAAAGGTTAAGTTTAGAGGTGCCTTTGCCATTAGGATATGTAGTGTAGGTCCTCTTAGATCTCCATGCCTGCAGGTTGGGTGGGATGAAATGGAATGAGGAAGGTTGAAGCAAGTGTGAGGAAATTCTGTGGATGTCCTGATATTCTCCTTCCTTCTCCCACCCCAAGAAGGAGAAAATCTTTTGAGGAATCAATGTTAGATTCAGCTCTAGAGTAAAGAGCAGCTCCTTGTTTTTTCCTCCTTGGGAAGTTGGGGAGGAGAAGGAAGGAGTTGGAAAACTAGAATATTGAAATACAGTGGAAGTCAAGGTTCGGTGGGTCCTGAGATCTGTCCTTAGGTTGATCTTCTCTGAATGTCCTCTCGAGTCCCCTGAGAGGACAAATAACATTGTAAGTGCCTCACTGAGCTCCGATCTCTTGGGCCAGGAATATACTTTAACTTTTGAACATTGCAGTGCAGAAAGAAAACAAACCCCATCTTTCTTACTGGCTTTTCTGTCCTAGTCTTTTAAAGATATTGCAGGATTTCAGTGTATAATATCCAGAGGTAAATGAGAGGTGAATTCACCTCTCACAATGAGAGGTAAATTCAGCCTGAATGTATTTCCAAATGTTCAATGTTCATCTGCTTACTTTGAGTGTTTATTTAGTTGTTTTTCTTGTTACTTTTCTATGACCTTTAGCAAACTAGGTGTTTTGGCCTTAAAGAAGAAAGTTTGCATTAAAATGGTGAGAGGATAGAGGGAAGCCATGTATTATGCTAACCAACATGTTTTGATCTGAAAAGGTCTTTCAAGCAGTATTTCCTATATGTGAAGAGAGTGTTTAAGAGGAAACAATAGTTTTAAATATGTGTGATTTTTTAATCAAATCAAAAATAAAGAAATTCCGATTTTCCATTTTACTGGGAATCGCTGACTAGTGCCCACTTGGTTAGTGATAGCTTCGTATTTTCTCCAAGCACTGGATGACTCCAGGGATGAATACAAAATTTCAGTTTCAAGAAAGAGGCGAGAGGCTGCTGAGAGTTACATGCTGCTCTCTGCAGTGCCACACATTTCTGTGACTTTGGGGAAAGTGCATGACATTTCTGCAGTTGGATTTACTAATTTGTGAGCTGAAGAGGAGACAACTAATGACATCACAACTAGCGACATCACGATGATAAACTTTATCAACTCTGTGAAATGATGCAGTGAAATGGGGCTGTAGGCAAGGCTGAGCTCAGGTTTTGAGAAACTGCAATGGCAAAGATTTATTTCTGTCATCGTGAGTTTCATGATCTGCAGTTGCATTATCAGTCTTCTGTATAACAAAACAGAGTCTCATAGGCCTGATGAAGCTGGGAACAGCATCGTTCTCATTGCACTCCTGGGAAACTGAGTCATGGAAGGGCTGTGCGAGGTGGCAAGGTCTGAGCAAAGACATTGAGGTGAAACAGGAGTAGCAAATGGTTCCCTCCTTGCTTTCAGATGGCTACAGTGTGCTGGTAATAGCCCTTTTAGAGCTCATCTGAGTAGCATTCTGTGGGATGTGTATCTGTATAGGAATGCCCAGCTCTATATTGCTGTAGCAGTAGTTTTGTTAGGGCTTGGAGCCTAAAGTCCCCCTTCCACAGTAGATGAGGAAAGATGCAGTTTGGGGAGGGGGCTCTGCTATGCTGGTCCCACACGAATTGCTCAGCTTCCCAGTGTGCATTTTTAACTTGGGCTCACTGGCTACATCGTTTCTGCTAGAGAGGTTTTAAGCACTGCTTGTCTTGAGCAGCACCAGGCAGTGTTTAATGAAGAATGAAAGAAGCAGGGTGTTCTGTATTGTGCTTTTGAGGGAAAAAAATGTCCCTATAGGAGCTCTGAGTAGCAGCAGCAGCAGAGATGGGTGCCAAGCTAGCAGTCCCAGTGCTCAGTTTTGACTATGTGGGATGGAGGAGGAAAAGGAACATCCTGTCCATTACTTTAGTGTGAAGATTGTGCAGGGAAGGAGAGGGGGACTACGACCAACAGGAGAGGTATAGTAACCAGCCATGCTGTGAATACAGAATCTGAAAGTATGTAGGGGCTATTTCAAAAGCAGTTGAGCTTTTTTGCAGCCTATACTTCTTCCGAAGGCCACAATACTGCCTCTTCACAGTCCTTCATCACAACCTGCCCCTCTCCCTCTTCCCAGTAGAGCAAACACTGGAGCACAGTGAGGCAGCTGGCTGGCACTTTGCTTTTCTCTCTTCCCTCCTCCTCTCCCTGCCAGTTTTGTCCTTCCTTGCACACTGCTGATGAGTTCTTTGGTGTCTTTCTTTCACTTAGCATGCACAGCACAGCGAGGGCCTGCCCCCTGTTAGGATCTGAGTGGATAATGTTGGTTTCTGTCCTCATCTCCACTGAGTCTGTGGGCTGTGGCAGCATTTAATCAGCTGCATACAGAGGCACCCCTGCCCATAGCTCTCTTTCTCACCTGGAGTCCTCTCCCAGAGCTTCTGCTGCTGAGTTGACCCACCATGGATATTTTTTTGGTTGTTTGTGCTGGTAATGGAAATGTCTTAGTACCTGCCAATTATTTTAAAAAAAAAAAAAAAAAAAAAGGAGGCATCAGTAATCTCCTCTATCTTCATCTTTTTCTCTCTCTCTCCAGTTTTAGTTCTCTCCACAGGGACAG
Source organism: Phaethornis superciliosus (assembly GCA_023637945.1). Classification (NCBI taxonomy): domain Eukaryota; kingdom Metazoa; phylum Chordata; class Aves; order Apodiformes; family Trochilidae; genus Phaethornis; species Phaethornis superciliosus. The sequence goes on along the minus strand of JAJQWJ010000001.1, from coordinate 80,667,044 downwards.
AAGTAAATAAAATGCTTGATAAAATTTAGGCTTTATTTATGTGAGAGAGATACTTATTGTAGTGAGCTGGGTTGAGGAAATGAGATTTGCATAGATATGGATGGATAAAAAGAAGAGATTGAGAGAAGAGTGCTTGAATACTGAATATCTTTAAATGTATGGAGCCAAATGTATGCCTGAAAAAACTCTCCAAACTTACTTGAACTAGCTGTGTGCTTGTCCCCTTGTTTTGCTTTTAAATCATATTACTTATTTTATGTAACTCCACAGGTATCTCATTTGAGAATCTTCTTTCTCATTAGGGTGTGAGAAGAGAGAATTAGTGTTTGCTGTCCTATAGATACTTCCCTACGATGGTACTTAAAAGGATAATGGCAGGGCAATACTCTCCTAGAGACTCTGGACAAGGAAAACACCCATTCTCCTTTGGCAATTAAAGTTTGGGTAAGCCCTGAGAAGAAGCCTTGGCATCATGAAATGCCTAGGATGCAGGAAAATGGTAGGCACAGGCTTGGATCAATGATTAACCTGACTTTGTGGCTTCCTTTCCATGCCATTATCTGAACTTTTGAATTGTATCTAGGAGTGTCATGAATGACTTTGCTAGAAGCTGAAAAGATCTTGAGAACAGTTTGTCTTTGGGACATTTCACTTCTTCCATGTTGCAGCTGGTACTGTGTAGGCTAGGAGGTCTGGACACAGAGGTTTGGGTTGGATCTGGTACTCATTTGATTCAAAAGCCCAGCTATGATCATGGTAGCAGATGTATCAGAGAAAAGGAGCAAGTTGTCAAATTTGGTTAATCTGACTTCATGCTAAGTCTCATCTCTACCCGTCACTGCGAGGAGCTAGTTTACTTTGTGAAATTTTAATTTGTCTTATAAAAAGTTGTTATTCATTGTCATAATTCTGGATGTTCCGATGTGATCCTGCCCCTTCTGGAATAGTGCAAGAGTCTTCCTTTCAGGTATTTCCTTTAGTGTCCAATCCCAGAGTCGAATAATGTGTGAAGGAGAAAAAAATGCAGAAAAGATACGTTCCAGCACTTTTTTAATTCAGTCTTTCATTTAGCTCAATTCCTTCTGAGTCTTTGCTCCCCAAGCTTGGACAAAAGTCTAAGCAGATGAAGAAAAGTAGCTACCAATTTCTCATGTGCATTGGTGCTTCAGAGTCTGTGGGAAAAATATCTGTTACCTCTCCAGGACAAGCTGAAACCTGAGAATTGAACACATAGGGACATCTCTTCCACCTGGCTGTTGATGCTTTGTGGGCACCACATCTTTGGTGCCCATACCCAAACAGAAAGCAGGTTTGTTTTCTCGACATATCTGGACTGTCCCATTTGCAGTCTTTCCACATGATGAACAGGCTTATTAACTTACAGGGCAGAAAAGGAAAAGGGAAAGAAAAAAAAAAGGGAAAGGCGGGAGGGGAAGGAGGAAGACTGGATCAATTGACAAATTGAAATGTCATTTCCCAGCCTGCAGCTGGATGCTACTGCCTCTCCTCTTTCCCTCCCTCTATTATTCTTCTTAGCCTTTTGTTTTTTGATTTGGTTATAAAAGCCAGGACATAATTGAAACTGGCACCAGAATCAAACAGTGCGACCTTGCCAGGCTTCTTCCAGTCCCACCACTCCATCCTCTCTGGCTGAGGGAAAGAGGATGGAGTGGAGAGCAAGGGAGCACACCAGCACAGAGAGTCCCCTGACAGCTTGGCTGCTCGTGTGAGTGTCTTTGAAGAGCTTTTTTCTGTGCGTCTCTTATTTATTTAATTTTTATCCAAGGCAGCTGAAGTGTTCTGGGGACCTGGGAGGTGACAGCAGAGCACACGGACAGCTTTTTCTTAGTAGTTGGTGTGCAAATCTGGTGTGGGGACTAAGCAACACAATCTGCCAGCTTGTGAAAGTGGTGCCAGCTCGAAGGACCTGGAAGAACATGATCCTGCATACCTTGACCTTCTTGTCCTGATTGGAGCTAAAAGGAGCAGTCTTTTACTTCCAGACTCAAGACATGTGGCTCTGCCCATGCTCCCCCCTTCTTTCCTGTAACAGCACCCTTTCCAGATAGCAGATCCAAGAAAACTCATTTCATCTGGGAGATGGGATTTTGCTGGAGCTCAGATCTGCCCAGAAAAAGGTTTGGTGCATTGGTCATCTGTGGCTTGTCTGCACAAAAGCAGGTCTTGTATCCAGCATACCCCTGGGTAGGTCCTTGATGAGCTTTTCAGGAGGCTTCTGTATGTGTGTTTTTCTTTGCTACCCCTTTTCTTTGAAAAAAAAGTCTAGTAGGAAGGAAGGTGTGATACATTTCCAGGTCTCCAAATTCTGGAGCAGAAGTGGTCCAGGGCTGCTGGGTGCAATGGGAAGAAACCCTTAAACTCCAGTGTGGGGATTCTGCTGCCTGGAATGCAGGCCTGTGCCCCTTGGATTGACCCTTGGTGTGTGCCAGATTTGGAAACATCAGTATCTCATTTATAAGACACAGCGGAAATCTGAGCTTAAGGTACATAAACCAGCAAGGACTAAATCTCCACTAAATTTGTCCCATTTTTGTTGGACTTGCACACATCCAGGTATGCAGCATTAGCTTTTACAAACTGGAGCAGGGAGTGAGGATGAAAGAAAGCAAGACAGTGATGGAGGAGTGACGTAAAAAAAAGAGTTGGAGGGACAGTCAGCGGGGCTGGGAGAGAGCACTGAGGGAAACCACACTGCAAAATTTACCCTAGAGAGGAGGGCTGTAAATTTTTTTACCCCATCACAGGCACTCCACCTCTGCCTCTTCAGAAGTGGCTAGTGATGGTTGCTCATTTACCTGGCTTTTCAGCTGCCCAGCAGCCACAGCTTGTTCACTGTGTTTCACTGCCATGGCACCTGAGAGGAGAAGAGAGCAAGCCTATTTACAGGCTATTGAGAATATGGGTTTGGAGCAAATAGTGTTGGGTGGGATCAGTATAGTCTATATAATAATATCCCCATGTCCCTCATCTGGTCTGTTTGTAGACTGCATGCTCAGTAGATTCTGGGTTTACACAGAAATGGCCAAGGTAAAAAAAAAAAAACAAACCATCAAACAGGTTTATTTTTTTATAAGCCTGTATTTCTTTGTTGTGATGTAATGAAATACAGAAGACAGAAGCAAATGGAGCTCCCATAGGAAAATAGGTGGAGAAGCTTGAGTCAGCAGAAGCAGAGCAGAAGGATGGCAGAAGTTTATGCAGGCCTTGATACTGCCTTGTTTAAGACAGTGATTTGTGAGCTTGTGGAGGTGAATAACACAATTCAGTTGCTTTTTTGCAGGCTTGAGCAAAATCTGAATGAGATTTTTTTGGAGATACTTAGAGTACCTAATGTGGTGCTCTCTTCTTTTGGATGTAGTTCAAACATGATGCTGTGTTAATTCACAGTAGTAGCAAAGTTTCCATGAACTTTAGATGGATGAGAATTGAGACTGAATAAATGAACAAAAACATCTTTAAACTGTTATATACCTCTCCCTGCTTATGCTGCTTTGTTTTGGTTTGCCTTTTTTTGCTACAATAACATAGATTTTTCAATTGCCATTTCTTTCTCTTCTGTTTCTAGACAGCTCTCACTTTCAGATCCTCGGGTGCTGGTGTCTTACTGTGCACCAAAGGCTTTTGTGTATAAGCACTTGTAGAATTAAGTTTTATTCCCCTGAATGAGCCCTTTTTGAAGTCAAAGAAAACCCTCTTGCCATTAGTATCTATGTAATTAGTGAGACTTCACCCTTTGCAAAATACTACCTGCTCTCACCTTGCAGATAGTATTTGCTGGTAAATAATGCAAGCTGTATTTTTATGAACATTAGATCAAACTTGTTAGTGAGTATTCTTTGGCTGCACTTAATGTCTTCTCTCTGCACATGTTTGAACAATTTCAGTATTATAAAGAAACAAACAAAAATTAAAAAACAAACAAACAAACATGGGTTTCAACATTTTGGAAATTTTTATAAAAAACTGAATTTTAGAAATTTCACTGTGAATATTCCACTTAGAAGGATTTCTGCATTTTTCCAACTATAGCCATTGTCAAAGAGAATCAGTCTTGAAGTCCCTTGAGTCCTGGTTTCACTTGCCAGAATAAGCAACATCAGTTTTTTAGTTTTTTAGAAGGTAAGGGGGCTGCAGCAGTTGGAAGATAACATCATACATTTATCAATAATGATTAGTCTATTCCCTAAGGCATGAGGTAATATAGTCTGTCATCAGCACTGGTACTTTATATTTGGATGTTTTTGGTTCCCCATGTAAGTATGTAATTCCTTGCTTCATTTTGCTAAACTCTTGGCCTTATTGTAACATGACAGTGAGTTCTCTTGCCTAAGTTCAGTGTTCTATTAAAAACATAATAATTTAGTAAATTTGTAATCATCACCTTTCAGCTTCATTAACTGATATTTTTTTTCTCACATTATAAAAATAAAACTCTTCACTTCCATTTTCTCTATTATTCACTGTTCTACAGACTTACCACATCTCCTCATAATTGTCTTCTCTTTGATACGATCCTCTCCCTCCCCTTCGTTTCTGCTTCATGTATGCATTTTTCCACTCCTGTTATCATTCTTGCCACTTTTCTAAAGAGGAAGCTGCATAGTAGCTTATCTGGCTACTAGTTAAACCATCTGGAATTTCAGACTTCACCTTAGAGGGGGGGGAAACTTGGGGGGAGGGGAGGAAATCCATCAAATAAATTGGAAAAACAAATACATTTATTGAACTCACCATCTGGTAGCACACATTCCACCAGCAGAACAAAACAACAACAAAAAAAAACCTCACCAAGCTAAATTCAACAAATCAATTATTCATTGTGAATTATTCACTAGCTTCTATTCCAAACACTGCCAAGATATGTTTGTTTATTTTTATTTGGAGTTTAAAAAAATCCATGGCAACATCGCTGTTTGTCTTAGTGTTCAAGCATAAAGTGCAGACCTGCACTTTTCTTCTGAATGCCTTTATTTAATCAAAGAAAAGCAACAGAACAAGAAAACGCAAAAGCAAAGTTCTCAGAAGGGAAAATAGCATGTGTTTATAAAGAACCATTTCACCATGTCTTATAAAATGGTAGATGTTCCAGGTGACCAGACTATTTTAGAAATACAAACATGTAAAATACAGAAAAGGAGAGACCATATCTGTTACACCTGTATTACAATAGCACCTGACACAGTGGGGGTTTGTCCTACAGCTAAAGAACACACACAACTCAAGCAGTTCTTCTAGGGTACCAGCTTGCCTGCACTGGGGGTTTTGTGAGAATTAAAACAGGTGGATTGATTTTTACTGATAGGACCTTAAAAATGGGGTTACTACAGGTGAGGCACTACTGAACTGAGGAGGAGAGGACAGGAGAAAAGAGTTTGAGCAGGTGATGTGGGAATATTGTGGGTTGAGGAGGGTTGGGAGCATCCTCAGCAGAGCTGATGGGAAGCTACCACATGCCTGGGCAGCACTGCTGCAGTGGTGGCTGCCATGGGCTTAAGCTCCTATCTGTTTTGGTCTCTCTTTGTGTCCTGCCTTGTACTGTGGGACTGCAGCAGGAATCTGGATGTGGTCCAAGGTGATGGAAATTTATTATCTGCTCTCTGGTTAGTTAGCTTTTGTAGATTCAGACTGCTTAGGGTTCTGGAGAGAGCTGGGTGGCTCTGGGTAACTGGTGGCTAGATCTGAGGACACAACAGAAGAGACAAGGTCAGGGTCATCCATGGTCCCTGGCCTGGATGCTCTGTTGGCAAGCACAGCAATAAAGGAACTATTCTCTCTTCCTTCCAGGCTTTTTTTTTTTTTTGGTCCCAACTCAGTTACACCTAGAAACTAATTAAGCCCCTAATCGAATATTGCCTTAAGGGCAGTCAGATAAGTTGTTTGTATTAGGAAACCGAAGGAAGCAAAGTACACTATGTCTGATTCTTTATGTTGTTTGTAGTCTTCTCTGGTATAAGGTGCTAGGTGCCTGGCTTTAAGCTGAAAACATTTTGGGCAAACAGAGCCTTTTTCCATATGTGCATGCAGACAGCCTGGCTCCCTTGGCTACTGCTGCATTTGGAGATGAACAGTAGCACCAAGGTGTGCAAACATCCTTTTGCAGGTGCCAATCTTGGCATCCCACCACAGGATTTATGTTGAAAATTTTCCATTCTGAATTTATGAGGATGTTGCACCAGAAAGCCCTCGTGCCTTCACACAGGAATGAAACTATGTTATTCACTGATATACTGCAGAAATAGGGGAGGTAGAAATTCATTTGGGCACACTATTTACTCCAGAAAATCTTGTCCCTATTTCTTCCATGTTTAAGGAAAAAACAAAAACAGACCAAACCAAAAAACCTGAGTTGCCTTTAGATGCAGTTTTTATTCCCCTTGATCAGTGCCTGACTGGTAATCAATTTTATGCCTACAATTTAATAGCAGGCACAAAATGTTCTATCATTAAGCCATGGACAAAAATGCTGCTGTCTGAAATTACACCTGGAGAAGAAGGACTCATATTGTGAAAACACTACTGCTATTTTGAATGCTTGCTACCTTGTTAAAACTATGGCCCACATTTCGGGATGTAAGGTTAGAATACTCAAAGCAGTGACATATCTTATTTGCTGATGTCCTCAACTACCAGGTTGCTGTACTGAACAGTTACAATGGTAGAGATCTCTACTGCTTTTTGTGGCACTGATGCAAATATATATTCAAAATAAAAGGAAAGAGAGATTGAAATTGAAAACACACAAGATTAAAAATGAAAAAAACCCAAACACTAAACCAAAAAGCCCAGTAAAAGAAAGATCACGGACTTTTTTTTTCCTTAGGAAAAACTTTTGTCTTTAGTCACCTGATTTGCCCATGTTCAGACATTAATCCTCTTCAGCTCTGTCTGTTGTGTCTTTGTTCCTCATCCCTGCCTTGCTATGCCTGTCCCCTTTGCCCTGCGAGAGGTTTACCAGGGCAAGGCTGTGGAAAAACACAGTGTTGGCAGGGCAATGGGGGGGGGAGGGTGGTCAGAGAGTGAATCCCCCCAAATGAGAGCATTCTCTGCAGCAGCTCCTTATGTGAGAGGCAGGATGAATGCTCACCCATCCTTTACAGGGGCTGACACTTTTCCCAGCAAGAGGTTGCCAGGACCATAGTCAAGACCACAAGGATATTAGGGATGGTGGCAGGAGCTGGAGAAGCTGGTGCAGAGGAGGTTAAGCAGAAAGCTGAGGAGCAGCTGAGAGAAGAGACCCAGAGGAGATGCTTAGTAGATGCATTGACAGTGGTCCTGTGTCCTTAAGGATGCAGCGTCTAGAAGGACATAATGTGTATCAGCTGGGAATATGGGACTGCTCAGTTTCAGCTTGGAAATGGCCGTGGGGAGGTATGTAGAAGCTAATGTAGCCTAAAATGTACAGGTTTTTCAGTGTATAGGTAATGGGTAGACGATGGAAATCCTTCTGCACTTCCTAACTGGCAAACTAGAATCACTCTGTATAAACAAGGGGACAAAGATGATTTCAACAGCTAATAGCAGGAAGGTGGAGAAGAAGATCCATTTGCAAGGGACTGTTACAGTTTGGGATTTTGGGGAAGGGTGCTTAAAATTAATGCCAGCAACGCACAAGGCTGCCATTATTTTTCAGCAACATTGTTCTCTAAGATACAAGTGAGTTTTCTTGGCCTTTATATGTGATTTATTCTGACAGTTATTGTATGTTCAACAACAAATTAAGTTAAAATAGGCTAATAATACCTATTCACCGATGGTTTAGCAGCTCAGTAATGCATAGGAATTTCCTCTCTGACCTCACTCTCCTTCTCAAGTAAACAGATGGTGGTTTGTAAGCCAGGCAAAGAGAGAATCCTCCAACAGAGAGGATAGGTAGGCTGGGAGGGAGAGTACTCTGAAGCAAACACCTCTCTAGTGTCAGGACAGAGAACTGAGATCATTGTAGGCTTTGGTGTTAGTGGCCATCCAAATTTTTCTCCCAGCAAATTATGTGTACAATGAAAAAATGCACTTTCAGCACCTCGAAGCACTTTCTGGAAATTTTAAATCAATGGCAGCTGCCTCTGTTTCCCAAAAGTCACTGCAACATTTGTCTCACAGGTCTTGTGGCTCTTGGTGCATGTCAAAGGCACTCCTTCCTCACCAGGCTGCCATGCCTCAGGCAAAGCTGTCTGTTATCTCATGCAAAGCTGCACTGTGGCACTGCCATGCTGAGATCTTTGTGGTGCTAGCTCAGCTTAGAGTGTGGAAGTGACACCAAGAGGAGTCCCATCCTTGTCCCCCACAACAGAGATAGCTTTAACTGATGCCATCCTAACCAACCTCATCTGCTCTCTCTGGGTAACTGGCCTTACTGATAGGATACAAAGAGCAGATATTATTTTCGTTTATTAAGGCTTTTGAGGCTCATGGCATCCCCACAAGCACATTACAGAAGGTCAGTTGAAATCCCAAAGGGTGGTTGCAACATCTGCTTTGCTAAGACATGAACCTACCCACAGTTCCTTGTCAAACTGGAAGATGCATGGAGTGGCAGGGGTCAGCTCTATGTCACTTATTGCTCAGTATTTTCTTTCATAACTAGCTGACAGGATAGCAAAGAAGCTTTTATTTTTAATGTTTCTGTAATTGCAGGCATGCTTGTGGACAAGTCTAGAACAAAGGCATGAAACACCATGAAAAGTTGTGCCTGAAATTCAAGAATATGTGCAAGAGGCTGTACTTTGTCAGGGGTAATGAAGTGTGTGTGGGCCAGGAATGCCAAGTTGGGAAGAAATCCTGTGTGAAAAACAGGATGGACTTTCTGTGTAATATGAACTCAGAAAGTGCTCATCTGGAGCAGCAGTGTGTTTATTTGATTATTCTCATCCTTTTCCTATCCCCTGCAGCAGTGAGGACATTGGGTAACACCTTCTGGCTTGCCTCCCTAGTTTCCTTTGAGTCTGGACCTGAATCTCTGCTATAGCCAGATAATCAAAGGGAACAAATAGGTGACAGTGGGTTATAGAAGGTCAGCTATAGTGATCCTAGGGTGCTTCAGGGACTACAACTCTTCTTGCTTCTTGCCTACTTTTGTGTCAGCTTGGGATGCTGGGGACCCCAGTGCTGTTAGCACACCTGTGGTATCAGGGAAAGAGGGAACTAAACGGGTGGAAGAATCGGGTAGAAGACAGCAGATCAAACCAACATGAAGGAAAAACACCCTACTGAAGCCCAGTGACACTGCAGGGGCTGCTTCTCCATCAGCAATGGACAAGACTGTCCCCAGGGCAGCAGCCACTGCGTTCCCCTGCCCAGGTCCTGCTGAGGAAGCACAAACAACAGCCTAGTGCTCGAGGGGTTGAAAGAAATAGACCCATTGCCATCTGCTCTCCTCCCCTTGCCAACCACCTTCCCTCCCCCAGTTGCCACATCCTATTTTCTTGTAAACAAAGTGGTTTCTGTTTTCTTTAAAGTCACTGGGTTTGATTATTAGCCCTGGGAGGATAATTTATAATGATTCATTCTGCTGTTTTGCTTCATGTACTACAAACACCTGTGATACAAGGGCAGTTGCCTTGACTTTATTTGCTTCCTTGTATGCCTCTTTTTGTATTTGTGCTTCCTTTTTTTTTTTTTTTTTTCCCCCTCTTATTTTTTTCTCCTTTTTTTTTTTAAATCAGTTGAATGGTAGGGATTAGAGGTCTGCTATTGGCTTTGCTTTAGCTGTGATAGATCCCATTCTCTCACCTTTTTTTCCTGATTCACTGAGGCTGTCTCCTGTAGCCAGAGGAAGTTATGAAGAAACAATTTGCCTTCACTCTCTCTGAAAATCATTTTATGAAAAAGGAACAGATAAAAACTGGATCACTTGAAACATGTTTAAAGTTTTTTCACCCCTGGCTTGTCCTAGAGCATCACTCCTGGGAAATGCAAGCAGCTGTACAACTTTTTGATTGTGTGGAAGCTGAAAGGTAATCTGTGCATTCACAATTGCATACAGTAATTTTGTAGGCACAAACCTTTTCCCCAAAGTTAGGTGTGTGCAACTGGCTGCTTTGATTGCTTTGAGCTCAAGTTGCAATAAGAGATTCTGGGAGCTCCTCCTCTTTCCTGTGACAGGCAGCATCTGGTCCAATATAAAGTACAACTTCCGATGTGAATATGTGCCTGTGTTTGAGCTTCCTCTTTGTTCTCTTCCATTACTGTTACGTGGGTTGGCAAGCTGGAAGTGGCTTTCTGCCAGCATTTAATGGGAGCAGCTCCCAGTTGCTGGATGTGTGTGCAGAAAGCAAATGCAAAAGAGAGCGAGTTTTGATGGTCAGAGCAACCACCTTTTAACTGAGTAAAATCCTCATGTAATGCTGATTCTGTAACTTTTCCAAGCCTGGTTATGACACATTTTGATGTCTATACTGCTGTGAAGTAGAAATTATAGCCAATTAAATAAGACTACTAAACAGAGGCTGTCCCCAAATTTTCCCTTTTTGTATTTTCTGAACTGTACAATTATTTTAAATAGAGTGTTGCATATTCATAAACCACATTTCAAACCACCCTGTCTTCTGGTTTATGTATCTAAGTTGGAATATTAACATGTATTTCAGTAGCTCATTTTATTTCATTGATCTCAAAGTTCCTTACAGAAGACATGCATGATATTCATACCAGTACCAAAGTTTGGCCTCCTCTGTGCCAGAATATAACAGGTGTTTAAGCAGAGTGAGAGTTTCTTCCCAGCACATCAGCTAAGCCAACATACGGCTGATGCTGCTTCCAACAGGAGTGGCTCGACATTTTGCTTTACAAATACATTGTACATCAGTGAGGTTATAGCACAACCATGATGCTAGCAAATTTCTTTGCTTAGATAGGCATTAAATCCCATCTTTGAGAGTCACCTTAGAGCCTAAGGTTTACTCCAGGTGGGCAGGTTGTGCAAGTGTAATCAGGGATGTGGATTTGAGCCACCGTCATTGAGGTGGCAGATTGGGGTCACACTCTCTCTGTTAGGAAAAACACTCCAGAAGGAGTTCAAATGAGTGAGGCCACTCATGAGAGAGGGTGTTATACAGGGGGGTTAATGGGTGCAGGTGTATTTTCTCAAAATCCCACTTTACATATGTGAGTGCTGAAACCGTGCAGGCAAACCCAAAGACCCACTCAATAAAAGCAAGTTCCTGTTGCTTTTTAAAACATACCATAAGGGTTGGTAGCTTGTAGAGGGGACACTTCAGAGCTGCACTCAGCACATCCCTCCTAGGACTGCGGTGGCACCAATACTTTTCTGAGTCACTTAGCACCATTATTTGCAGTTTCTCCCATCCAAACAGTGACAGTTCGTTTCTCAGCTCTGCTTGGCTTGTCAGATCTGTTGTGGGGTGGTATGACTGTTCAGACAGAGTTACTGAAAAGAGGGAAAGAGAAACCTCTTTAATTTCTGTCATCTTTCATTCTGATGACATTTATCAAATATCCTATATTTTTTCAAGTTCAGACAAACTCCTCTGCCTTCCTACAGGTGTCCCTCTGATGAGCTGGGAGGATGAGGCAATGGGCAGCATGTGGTTGGAGAAACGAGGGGGTTGGATAAGGAAGGAGAAGGAGAGGGGAAAGATGCAGTAAAAATAAGAAACAAAATTTCCCCAAAACCTACAAAACCAGGAAAGGGATGGAGGAAAAGAAAGATGAAGAAAAATAAACTGATTGAGATTGTAGGAATGGCTTTTTAAGCCCCCGCACTGCAGTCTGCAGTCTTTAAAATTCCTGAAAAAACAGGTGCTGTCTTTAGCGTTGTGTCTGCTGTTGGTCTTGTCACATAACTAATTCTGTATTATTCAGTCCTTAGCCTTCTCCTGCATTTCATTATTTTTTTTTTAGTTTTTGTTTTTTTGAAAAATCCCTTCCTCTCAGTCATGGGTCTGGAAGGGCTGCATGAGGTTTCTTCCATTTCTAAGGTAGAGGGACAGCCCTAGTAGAACATGTCCACCCTCCCTCTCAGGCTACATCAGACAATGTTCCAGGAGAAGAAAGGCAGTAAGGGATCTCACCTGAACTGATCTTTTTGCTGTTTTACTGTCAAGGACTGTGATGCTGCAGGGACTGAAAAAGGTCTCTGCTTCCTGCAGCTACATTGATAACTTCCTGTCCTAAGGGGGATCATTTGGAGAAGGCCACCAATTAGTGGAAGAGGTGATACATATAGTGACTCCCTGTCATTTTCAAAACACTTTTTCCACTCCATAACTTGGTACATACCAGGATGTGGTAGTATGCTATGCAAGGCACTGATACCCCCAGTGCATGGACTCCATCCAGGAGCCATCTCTTTTTAAAAGCTACTCAAGAAGCTTCCACTCTGCCATTGGCCCTGGCCATGTGGGTTCTCACCAGCTAGTAGAGGCAGTGGCTGATATCTCTCACATCATTTGCAAGAGATGAAAAGATCATAGCTGCCCTCAGCCTGCACTCTGATCTCAGCAGAGTTTGCAGGCAAAGTCTCATGCTAAGATGAAGCCATGTATGCCCAGAAGTTTAGGCTTTGGTGGCCAGATTATCGTATACAAAAGAAGTGACTGAAAAATCCACTGTAATGAGCACAACCTGACTGAACAGAGCTGTGCTTGCTAATGACGTCGATGAGTTTTGCTTCTAGGTAGCAATGAGCCACATATTTTATCTCCCAGGAGTAGAAATGGTCCTTCAGCTGCTGTTTAGTTTCTCTTTCTGTTAGGCTGGCTGCTACACATGCTTTTTCTCTGTCACGCATCTCACTTCTCAGTTTGTCAGAAGGAGATCTCTGAGAAAGAGTGTTGCGTGCTGGATTGGCAGCATCCACCATCTTCTCAAAAGTGTGTTTTAGATAGTCTTGATCATTTGCAATCATAGGTCTGGGCTCACTGTGGCTGAAGGAACCTCATGGTGGTGACAGCTGCCCTCAAAGTTCAGAGATTGACTTAAGCACTGTCAGATATCAGGGAGTTTTCAGCATTTATCAGGACATCTCTTGGCTCTGGAAATAAGCAGAGAACACACTTTGCTGGGAGCTTTCTAATAGCTCTTTTATTAGTCAGAAAGCCAACTTCTGTATGTGGCTTACAACTGTAGAAATGTTTGAGAACGAGTGGATGAATATCATGAAAGGCAGAGATAAGCAGGTTCTTTTTTGGCCCTGTTTTTGAAGCAAAAAGCTTCACAGGTGGTTGGTTCTTTTTTCACCTGAATCACTGGTAATCTGGAAATGTCTGAATGGCTTCAGCTCTGTCCTCTTTGGCGCTTAATGTCAGACACAGACAGGAAAGGTTGTGGCAATGGGCTGGCTGAAAGAGAGAATGAACTGAGCAACCAAACCTGGTATCTGTTTCAGACTAGATATGACATAAAGGGAAAAAGCCAAAGATACAGCCATTCATCGGTTCTCTGTGCTTACAGATATCTGCTCAAACATGCAACATTTCCTTCTTGATAGTGTTTCTGTTGCATGTTACTGTCCATCTGCAAGGAGATTACATATTTAGCATCTGTCTAGCCATCCATCAGCATTAGGTTTCTTAAGGCACCTGCTAATGTGTGGTTTCAGCAGCTGTCTTACTTGCCACCTGCTCTTGGCATTCTGCATCCTTCTTGGCAGGAAATTTCCTCTCTGTTGAGGGCATTTGCTCCTTCGTGTCACGGTTCAGGTAGAGACTTACTAGCTTTGTTTCATGGTGATTGCTTTTCTTTCCTTTCTTTCTGTAGCTTTTCTCAAATGTAAAATAAAAGGCAGGTTAAGACGTTTGGGTTTGCTGCTGGAAAACACAAGCTTGATTTGGAGTGCAGCACTGTTACCTGATGGCATAGGACAGCTCACTTCAGTAAATATTCATGGTACCAGCAACACATCAGAATCCTGGTTTGCAGAGCCTCCCAGTTTGAACACCTTACTCGTGATTAAGACACATGCGCTCATTACTCAGAAGTATTAAAAGAGCCATCCCTGTGTGTGAAAAAGTGACTGACTTGGACACCAACACACATGTACAGGTGAACATCCTGATCTTTTAACAGCCAGCCTGTTAGCCATGCACTCAGGTAGAGAACTCCACCACTGAATCTACCAGGACTTGTTACCTACAGAGATTAAATTGCTCTGTACGGAGCTGATGTATCCTGGAAGCTCAGGGCAATTAACTGTGGGCGATGAGAATGGAGTATAATGACAAGTTCTCAAGGCCAATATGCTTAGCTGCTCCAACCTTGGACACTCTACGGGACCTGACATTCACTCTTAACTTGATCATCACCCCTGGCATGGAAGTAATCAAGAGGTTGTTCTAACTGAGAGAGAAGATTGTGATAAACATTGTACAGTGAGTTTCAAAGCTCCCCTGATGAAGGCAGCAGGTTAGAAAATAGGAAGGCAAATAGTTTTGTCTCTTTTCTTGTCATTAAAAAGAAGAAATGAAGTATATAAATGCAACCTCTGTCCCTAGCTGAAGCAGAAACTTATTGTGTGTTTTGTAATAACACTTAGATGCCCTGAATATCAAAGAACTGGTCTAATCCTCAGAAAACTTGTGATCTAAAGTCCAGGTCTTGCAAAGCCTGAAGAATACATTTAGCAGTATATTGAAATTATTACTGATAATAATTGCTATTATGAAACATACTGTTCCAAAATACCAGTCAGGAGCCCAAGCTACTGGACTCACTAATGAGACAAAATAAAGACAGTTCCAGAACGAAGAAGTTCACAGTCAAAATGTTGAGCATCGAACCTCTGTGGGATTACTTGCAGTGGATACAAATTCAGTGCCTGTGTAAGACTTTGCAGACACTATGCATAAAATAGAGGAAAAGATAAGAAATAGATAAAACAAAGACACAGGTGGAAGCATAAGGTAACAATGTAATATAATACTGAGAATATAAATCGAGGATAGAATTGAGAATATTCTGAGAGCTCGTTTTTTTTCTGCGCCATTAACTTAATCTCATTGCACACCAGAATATATATAGATTCTCTATTCTTATTTTACCTGCAAAATGTACAATTGCATATATAATGTGTGATAAATCAGATGTACAATGGGCTAGAATCAATGGTGCAGGAGAAACTTTAACATATGGAATGGCTTGACTTCTAAGTGTTTGATTTCTCAGTCATGTTTTAGCAGTGCTGAATTTTTGTAGTGTCAGTTCCTTTGTATGTGTGGCACCCTTCTGAAAAACTAGGTGAAACAGAAGCCAAACTCAGCCATGTACTAGTGGTGTATTTTTAGCAAGAAGACCTAATAAGCTTATTGCAAAGCCCATCTGTTTGACAGGATATTTCTTGAGTGCTAGTGCAGCTGGACTGGGATTCTTTCTGATGGGTATAGATGGGCAAATGGATAATTTTTATACAGGACAGCTGGGTCTCTGGGGGAAGAAAAGTGTTTTTGCATGAATTTTGGTTACCTATTTGTTAATAGCTGGACTTCCTTGAGGCTCTTTTCCCATTTCAAAACTGAGATAAATTAACAAAAAATCCAACAGCATAGCTTTTTCCCTGTGGTCTTGGAGGTAAACCAGGCTAACTGTAGAATGGCAGAGATTTTCTCCTGTGAAGTGTGGCGTGCTGGGGTTTAGGACATGTTATTTTAGACAGATATCTATTTGGACAGAGTGAAAAATCTGAAGAGGATAAATGGCCTGTATTTGCACATTTCCCAACTGAATGCTAGCATTACTGGAGGCCCATTTCCCAAATCTGATCTGAAAGACATGCTTCATACTTATGTCTCTTCCTAGTGCTTTTATACCATCATAAAGACTTTAGTATCCCATCAAGACATATTAACATTTTTCCTTGAGCTGGGATGGTCTGAAAGTGGCTTATTTTCAAAAACTCATCATGCCTTCTCTTGGTAACAAAGAAGTCCCATATATCCTCACTTTCAGTGCACTTAGAAGATCAGGGAATGAAGGAGGCTTGATATGACAGTCAAATGGGTAAGGACTGAAATGAAGTTATGAAAATACAGCCAAAGGCTCTCAGTGAAAATTCGTTTTTACCACTAGTGCCCTTTCCCAGTGTGATGACCACAGCTGAGATTTTGTTGTCTCCTTTCTTATGGAAGGAAACACAACATGACAAACATAAACAAGGGTGGAAGGTAACAGATGATACATGGAAGCATTATATATAAAAATAAACATAAATATATGATGGAAAACATCCCATAGCCCAGCCAATTTTCCCCCTCCTTCCTGTTTTCCTTTTCAAATCTGATAAATTAATATTTTATTTTCACACAGCTGTAGGGGAGACATATATTATTGAAGGGATTGTGTTTTCTCAGGGTCCCTTCCTGTTCCCTGGCATTCAGTGCCAGATAAAGCCAAGTTTAAAAAGCAAAACAAACAATGACTTCAAAGGTTAGAGTCATGGCAGTACCAAAAATTCCCTCCAAACAACTTGTGGAGGACTCTCTGCAGAGGTGCCTTTATGTCTCAGGTCCTACTTGTCTTACCAGGACACTCAGCAAGGCCATCAATAATTTTCCCATGACACAAAGACATCAAGTTTGCTCTTAATAAGTCACAGAGATGCAAAAGGTCTGAGTATGGTCTGGAGGAAGGCATCTTGCTCCCAGTAGTACCTGCAGTTTGGGTGCTGCAATCTGTGTGTTTCAGGTTCCCTGTCAACAAGCAACGCTTCCTTCCCTGTTGTGTAACAAGCTGTAGAACGTACACACGGAAAGATCTAAGGAAATAAGTTCATTGCAGTATTGCAGTCTTGGACATAGCACAGTTTGGTGCTTTTTTATTTGTTTTTCTGGAAACAGTCTGAGAGTTTCTCATCCAGGAACTTAGGAAGATTTCAAATGCACTAAATTCAAAACAAATCAGCAGAGATTTTCCTGGTTTCAGTTTCATGGAGAAGACAGACTGACAGTAGAAGTTTTGAATCCATATTTGGATTCCCTGAACAGGACACCCTGCACAAAATCTGGCCAAAATCTCCATATACTAGATACCGATTGATCCTGTTAAAAACCACTACTCCAGCCTGCTAAACCATGAAGCTTCTAATTAGCCTGTAATTTCAGGTTCAAAATGGCATCTGAAAATAGATAAGGTTTAATAAAGCAAGTAGGTGCTTTCTGCAGACCAGATATAGGAGAATGTGAGCAGGCCTATTTTTCTGTCATAGTTCTGTGAATCTGAGTAAGATATAGCAGAGACTTAATGCCATGACCCAGAGATAACACATACTTTTAGGTAGTGTTTGTTTCTGGCATTTTAGTTGCCATAGTGTTTTTTTTTTTTTTTTTTTCTGCGAGTCTCCTGCATACTGCAAATGGCTTTTAGAAAAAAATGCTGAGGAGTATAAACTGATCCTACAGGCAGATCTGAAAGATACTTCTTTCTGGCTTTCACTAGCACTAGAAAGAGATGTATTTGAGAGTGAGGGCACTGAATGCTGCATGGCCACCTGCCTGACCCCCAAGAAATTCAGTGAGCAGCTTAACCATCTCCTGGTATGCTGTGAGGCATTTTCTGAGTCCTGTGCAGAATTTTCTCTTTCAGTGTTGGCACTGTTTAGAAATCCAGAGCACCCTCCAGGAAAATCATGCAGGAGAAGCTGCCCTGCCTTGCCTTAAGCCCTACTTCGTTGTCTTCTTTTGCTTCTAGGGCCACCTCCCAACACCATCACCTCTGTGCTTGCTTCATGTGTGAGAAGGCTCACACAGCTGTAGCAAAAATTTGCATCCTCCCCTGTGTCCTCCCCCTTCCCAGTCACACACAGAAAGAAAATTCAATTAAGCAAGTGATTTGCTGTTGTGTTTAAGTTACAATAGTAGTAATCACACCAATTATAGAAATCAGGTTGGCAATCATGGACCATGCCCTCTGGGTTGCTATTAACTTCATTCCAGTGTGTGATTTCCCTCCACCCCTTTGAAATTGGTGAATGTCACCTGTGTATATCCCTGCTTCTCCAGGATGTAATAGCATCTTTAAAACCTAACAACCAATTGCTGCCCTCACACGTGTAGCCAGATTTATGCCTACCTCTATTACAGTAATGAGTGGGTAGCAGATGTAGTCAAATGCTGTTGCAGTATTCTCCCTCTGCCCTCCCTGCCTTTCCCCAGCAAGAAATAGTTAGAATCTTAAGCAGCATTTTGGATTACTTAGTAGAAGCATTTCCTAGGCCCAGGGGAAAAATAGTTACACAACTGCCTAGGATCTTCTTTTTCCATATTCTCTCTTTTTTTTTTTTTTTTCTTAGCCCTTTCTTGCTTTCTACTTGGGTGAATCTTCTTTAATTATTAAAACTATACAATGAGAGGCACCGTTAAATGTGATGACAGATGTTTCCCTCTGTTCCTCCTCTCCCATACTCAAGAATATCAATAGAAATCCCTTCACAGCCAAAATATCATTCTGTTGCAGGAAAATTTACCTGTGATTTCTTCCCCCCCCCTTCTGTTGCTTTTGTGAGTGTAGACAGATTTCTTACTGGGTTCTTCTTGATCACTCTTTCTCCACTATGCAAGGAGATGCAAGTTACAAAATACATTTGTCTAGAAGAACTTTTTGAGAAAGAAGCTGTTGATACAGTTGCTTTGGCTTAGGCAGGAAAGAAATCATACCTTTTACTGCCATGAAATGCTGAAATGCTGTTTCAGATGAGGCCTCTGGCTTGGGGCTGCAGCAGCTCCTCTGGATGTCCAAGTACCTCCAAAAACCAGGAACACTCAAATCACCATCTCCTTTCAATTTGTCATTGCTCAATTGTACATTTGTATGAATTCAGGGTGAAATTTGGTTGTGACTTGTAGAGGGAATGAGATAAAGTGATGAATGAGATTAATCTTGCACTATTTTAAAAAGGTTTTTAAAACTTTGAATAGAAGTGCCACTAAAAGAGGAAATAGAATTATTTTTGCTCTTAGAGAGGCTGTTCTCTCAATGCTGCTTTACTTTCACCCAGGGCTGGGAGATATGTTCACATCTCAAGGCCAAGCAAAATTGCAATGTAGTAGGTTAGTGAGCCCTGTAGAATAAAAGAATGGTTTGGTTTGGTTTGGGTAGAACCTGCAAAGATTATGTAGTCCAACCCTACTGATGCTGAAAAGGAGATCTTTCACTAGATCAGATTGTTTAAAGTCTCATCCAACCTGACTTCAAACACATCTAGGGATGGGGCATCCATATTTGAGCAACCTGGCTCACCACCTTCATAGTAAAGAACTTTCCTATGTCCAATCTAAATCTACCCTTGTTTGGTTTAAAACTGTTACTCCTTGTCCTACCACTACAGCCCTTGGTAAAAAGTCAGTCTTCATCTTTCCTATAATCCCTCTTTCTATGTTGAGAGGCCACAAAAGGGAGTGGCTCTCAATCAATCCATCCCCCAATCTGTATTCATCCTGGGGATTGCCCTGACCCAGTTGAAGGCCCTTGCACTTGGCCTTATTGAATTTCACAAGGTTCACATGGGCCCACTTGTTGTGTCTGTCCAGGTCCTTCTGGATGGCCTCCCTTCCCTAATAAAGCATATCAACTACACCACTCAGCTCAGTGTCATCTGCCAACTTGCTAAGGGTACACTCAATCTTGCTATATCATTAATAAAGATATTGACTGCTACTGGCCCTGATACAGACCTTTGAGGGACACCACTTGTTTCTTATCTCCATATAGACACTGAGATATTGACTGCCACTCTTTGGATGTGACAATCAATCCAATTGCCAATTCTTTATCCATCTAATACTTCATCCTTCAAAACCATATCTCTCTAATTTATCAACAAGAATGTTGGGTGGGACCATGTCAAAGGCATTACAGAAATCAGGATAGATGTTACCAGTTAAGTCCATCACAGTTTTATCATGCGTGCAGTAATTTATGCCCACTTCGCCTACGATTTCTAGTGCACAGCTGCTCCTCACTCCTCCTCCAATTGTATTCCCACCTTTTCCACAGTCTGTGCATCTGGGTCAGACATTTTTCCATCATTCATGGCATTTGCTACAGTCCAGAAAAGAGGCTGATATGAGAATGGTAATTTAGATGCTTGTTCAGAAATCAAATTAGCCTCTCACATCTCTGCCTTTTTTGGATCACTGTTTTTCCTGTGGTTGGTCTGCTGTATTATCTGCATGTTTCACAAGAGATGTGGCAAGCCATCTGGATTTGGTGTGCAGCCAGAGCTGTTCAGATTGCTCACAGAATTGAGATAGAGCTGCCACGTATTGGGAATATCAAGCCCTTTAACAGGTATGAGAGCAGCTCTGGAGTGGTGTTTTCCCTACATACTATGCCTGGTAAATTGGGCAGCTCTGAAGCGTTTAAGGGATTCTTTTTGTTATGTCTACCCTCTATTGCCTGTGTCATACTACAGCTCTCTAAACAAGCTCATTGTGATGTGTTTGGCTCAGTACATCCACACAGCAAAGTGAGGACTCACCCAGTCACCAGAGTAACTTTGGGCTTTGATATAGCTTTTGGTGGTGTCATTTATGTCATGTCATAACCAGACTGCCTTGAACTTCTGCCATGGCGAGGACCTACCTCTTACTTAGCACATCTCCGGCTGTCTCCCAAGCAAGCTGTGTGAGAAGCTTGGTCAGTCTCTTCTTGTCAGGTAGGAAAGGATCTTGTAGAGACCTCATCGCTCTCTACAACTCCCTGAAAGGAGGGTATAGCCAGGCGGGGGTTGGTCTCTTCTCCCAGGCAACTATCAGCAAGACAAGAGGGCATGGTCTCAAGTTGTGCCAGGGGAGGTTTAGGTTAGATATCAGAAAGAATTTCTTCATAGAGAGGGTGATCAGACATTGGAATGGGCTGCCCAGGGAAGCAGTGGATTCTCCATCCCTGGAGATATTTAAAAAGAGACTGGATGTGGCACTCAGTGCCATGGGCTGGTAACTGCAGTGGTAGTGAATCAAGGGCTGGACTTGATGATCTCTGAGGTCCCTTCCAACCCAGCTGATTCTATGATTCTGTGATTCTATCCGAGAGCATGTATTAAGAGCTGACCAGTGCAGAAATAGTAAACCAGGGCCTAGAAGTTAAAGCAGATGACCATTCTCATTTTTTTCCTCTCCCTTGGTAAGGTACAGTTGTCTACCAGTTTATTGGCATTAGCCCATACTGAGAGAGAGCCCCAGGGTGCACTTGCAAAGGAGAGCAGTCCCCAGGACACAGCTCTCTCCCAGACTGGCACCACTTCTCTGCATCTGGTGGTGAGATGGATGCTTTCTATGGGTTCCTCAGCTTGATGTCCTGTGCTGGGACTTGGTCTGCCATGGGCTGAGTACCTGTGTGGCTGGGGCTGAGGCTGAGGCTGCAGCAGGCTGAGGTTTGACAGTAGCACCAGGCCAAGTGCATGGCTGCGCTCTCAGTCATTCCCAGGGCAGGCTGTATAATTGTACAGTTAGGAGTGGTTTAATCCTAGAAAAGGGAACAGATTGGGAAGGGAAATGGCAGCATTTCAGGATGTGCAGGTGTTACCTGCCATGGTATCACTTTCAGTTGGCTGCATGGCAGGGTTTTGATGGTCTTCCTGCCACCTTGGCTGACTCATGGGCTGAGGGACCTTCCAGCTCCCAATCAGGCAGGGGAGAAAGGGTGGTCCTGTCCTAGCTAGACCTCTAGAGCTTTAATTCCTGTGTGCTTTCCCATCCTGATGCCCAGCCACATGTAAATCTCCCCCTGCTCTTCACCTGCCAGAGCCCAGGGCGATGAAGGATCAGGTGGCAGGTAAAGTAATCAGTCTGAAGGGCTTTTAGCAGCACGTCCTGCCATCATTTGACAACACATCTCTGTCAAGGAGAATGTGTCTTTCCTTGATCAATAAATCAATCTGTCCTTTTATACCTTTGTGCACCAGCATGTCAGCTATTTGATGCCATGGACAATGTAGAGCTGGCACTCAAATGGCATGGTAAATATTGCCTCCCACGGAGACCCTTCAAGGGTGAATCCGAAGTCCAGGGCCTCTGTGGGGTCTCTGCCCATGTCCAGATATCTGGGAACAGTGCCAGTCCACATCCCGTTACCTGCCCAGATTAGTGGTTGGCATCTGCTGTTCAAGGCAAGTCCTCTGTCAGGATGACTCCATGATGTGCCTGAGTGCTTCCCTTGGATTCATGTCTGTGTAATGCCCCAGGACTTTATTTTCCCCAGGTGGCACTGACTCTGACATCTCTTCTAGCAGCCTCTGCAATGGGACTCTGCCAGCATCTCCCCTTGCATCCCTCAAGAGCTCAGTTCTGCATGCTAGAAAAGTGCTGTGCTGTGTTTTGGAGAAAAAAAAAAGGCATGGTCTTCCCTAGCTAGTTCTTGATAGAGGCACAGGGGCCTTCCCTAAGTCAATGCCAAGTGTGAGGTGAGGTGGGCTGCTGAGATTTGCTGGATGGGGCTTGCTGCTGCTGTTCTGGGCTTGGCACTTTGCTCTGGGAGAATGCTGCCGGCTGGGTGGGCTGAGCTGCCTGTGCCTGCCTGCTAAGGCTTCTAGAGACATAGCTTCTGTCAGCCTCAATCTCCTATTTATCTCCTCTTGTTCCCTCTGTCACAACTCTTTCCTCTGAATGCAGAGTGAAGAGAACAGTAACAATGGGCAAAGAGGGACTGACAAACAGCTGGGTCTCAGAGCTCTGTTGTGAATGATGCCTGCATGCTGTGATGTGTTTGCTTGTTTTACTAAGAACCAGACCGAGGGTCACCAAAGTCACTTTGCTTAGGAATATCAATCTGTAACAATGAAGTCAAGAACTGTGTCTCTTTTAGTATCTCTTACACAAAACTGAGATGTGATTAGACTAGAAAACAACTGGTTTGGGTGTTTCATGCTAATTTAGGATATCTCCCTTGGTTGCTTTTTAGCTCCTGGCTTTCTTTTGGCAAACAGCTTTGCTTTCCCCTAGCAGCTTTTGCCCTAAGATCTAAAATTGCAAGTGTGTACTAAAAGGCATCCTGGTGGCAGAATGCCATAAAAATGCCTTGGCTTGGTCTTGTGAATTTCTCAGACTAGTTTAGAAATATTTTGAACCTTTGAAACTGAGGTGTTGAGAGACTGAAAGTTTCCCACTGGAGTCACAAGGAGTCACTGCAACACATCAGAGTCATCTGGGAGCCAGCACCAGACTGCAACTCATATTATCCTGTCCTCTACCTTTATGCTTTAACAACAAGACCAGCCTTCCTCTCTAGACACATCTAATTGTATCCTTAGGCTATCATGACTATAACTACACTGCTACTCTAATTAGGCTTATGGTTCAACATCTTTCTTAATTTCTCCTTTAATTTCTTTGAAACGTTTCAGACAGACATACTAACTTAACCAGTCTTTCATTACCCAACATCCTTCATCTCATCCTCTCTCTCCCCTGCATGTGGCTGTGGCATGCCAAGCCTCTGTTACAGCTTCTCTACAGCCGATGGCTGGTGGAGCATCTCCTTCCATTCAGGTGGCAGGAGAGCTGCTAACAAGGCAACAAGAGTCCTGTCCTCACCCCTGCTGTGAGGTTCAGGGAGGCCGTGGTGTGCTGCACACTGACAGCTGCTAAATTCCTGGATCACTCTGGATTTGTTCTGGTCTTAATTGTTCTTGCTTATTTTTAGAGGTCAGGCCTTGCCATCCGCTGGCAGCTCCACAGAGAATTTAGAGAGAAATGGGGACTAACAGCCTAAATGTCTTTCTTGCTTCAAAAAAAGTGACTTGATAAAAATAGCCTCTTCCTCCTCTGTTGTTCTAATTCCTGTGTGACTCCAGGTCAGTTTTGCTTGCTCTCGGACGGAAAAAAAAAAAAATAAAAAAAAATTGCCATCCTTTTCTCCTGTTCACCAAAGAGCTCCAGGAGAGAAACTGGCAGTTTCTCAGCAGGATAACTAACTAAGGTCTAAATGAAAAACTTGGGTAGCTCCTGAAAATGAAGGGAAAAAATCCCCAAAACACTAGTTTAATTCATAGATCTTTTCTTATATCTGCATGGTTGAGGTTAAGACTAAAAAGCGACCAGTGACTTCAGTAGGGCTCAGTAGCAATCACAGATTTGTGATAAACACAGTTGTGTGTCTCTGTTTACTAAGAACTTCTTCGGGAAATTATCCTTAAACATTTTGGCTGAGATACTTGTAAAGTCTTTATGATGTAAGCATGCTTGCCTCAAGATATACCGCAATGCTGTGTCACATACTGCCTGCCCACGTAATGTGAGCATGTAGGCTAGTCTGTGGGACACAGAAAATAGCACCAGGCTTTTCAGTTTTCTATTTGCCACAGCCCAGCACCTTTTCTTTACTTCTTCTCTGCTCCAGGGTGAATGCAACTCTTCCCATATAGGGTTTTTCAGTTAACAGTGTAAAGTGTTTCTTCTCTGGCTGATGTAATTGCTGTGAATGGGTGTTTTGTACAGAGGTTGCTTGTCTGCTCAAGGAAACTTTTTCAAGGAAAAATTCCGATCATCAGATTCAGGCTGCAGACTACATTAATGAAGTGTGCAAGATCTCCCTGCTCCAACCCATCCCATGTGCAAAAAACAAAAAAGCCCTCAGGTTGTCTCTCTGTTAAGCTTGAACACACACATCTCTTCCTACGCACATGTCTGTATACGGGGTGGGGGTGGGCTGGTGAGAGAGGGCACTGCAGGAGCAGTGCAAGAATGTCCTTCGTTCCCAGCAAAACAAATTGCTCTTGTTTGGTGTCTCACTCCCTTTCCTCCCTTACCCCTGCCCCCTCCCGTCTTTCCTCTCCCTCAGCTCCGCTGTCCAGGCTGCAAGTACCTTGCTGCAAGGAATTGCAACCATAGCCCAGGCTCTGTGAAGCACGAAAGATCTGGGGCCTTGCTTACATGCTGTGTTGACAATTTCATCCAGCATCATCTCCACTAATATCTCTCCTGCCCAGCATGAGAGCTTCAAGCGGGTGTCGTCTTACGGAACAGGCAGAAATATCCCCTCTGTCATCCTGATCAGAACTGCCTAGAGAGAAGGAGTCATCACAGCTAGGTTTCCCCATGGACTGATGTCTGTTTGGACCCTGGGTTCCTACATCAAGTGGGTGATGCAGGCTTGGATTTCTTGAAACTGAGACCTTTCCCAGCAGTGATCACTTGAGCCCCTGTGGCAGGTCTGCTATGACAGATAAGATGGCCCTTGTCCAAGGTGACTTATTGGTTTATCTTGCCTACCTTTGCCATCTCTGTTCTTTACCAAGCAGTTTCTCACCTTCTCTCTTATATGGGGATGTAGGTACTGTGCAGCTTCTTACAGGACTCCCTAGAAGCGGCTGTGCTTTTCTGGCAGGTGAGGGAAAGCAATCCCATTGCCAGCATGGCAACTCTGGAACTGGAGATGATGATAATAATTTCTGTTGTTCCTTATGTGGCACAGGTGCAGAAGAAATTGTGAAGCCAGGCTGGGGCTTAGGGAGGTACTAATTTTTTATTCCTTCCTCCCCTGACATTCTCAAACACAAAGTCTAGAAATCAGAGAAGAGGGAAGCAAAAGCTCTTTCCCAGTGAACTGTGAGAGTCTGCAAACTGAGAGGCTTTAAGGGCATCTGCCAGCTATAGTAAGACTTGCAGGAAATTCACAGGAGATGGCTGTAGGCACGTCAGATGATGTAAGGAGAAGGGACTCACTGATGTATACAGAAATAGAAGTCACCAAGCCAGCTAAGAAGCGGAGAGAGAAAATGTTGCTTACTCACAGGAAAAAAATAAGAAGGGGTGTGGTGCACGTAATATTATTAGAGAGAAATTGCCTATTTTCTTGGTCTAATATTTCCAGGCTTTCTTATTTGGCAGAAGTCACCCCACAAGCATCCCTAGATTACAGGTCACAGGGAATCAAATCTCCCAATGCCCCAGGGATGTGATGGTGTCCACTGCACTGGGGCTTTCCTAAAGGTGAAACCTGACTCCATAAGTAGTGCAGAGGAGGATCTAAAGCAGCACACTATCATTTGGAAACTTGTTGTGCTCCCTGTGTCCTAAAACAGTTTTGCTGACCCCAGTTGTTTAGCTGTGTGGTCTCTGCATGCCCAATGCCTGGCACCAGGTGCAGCAGCACCACTGTGTTTTACACCTGTCCTCCATCAAGCCACAGAGGCACACAGGAGAATCTGATCCCCAATGTACACTGTCTGAAAGGAATCTGACCATCCCTGTGACTGTGTTTCTCTCACCCATTCCTGGGGACCCTCTCTGCATCTCCATCAGCTTTTCTGCTGCTCTTAGAACCAGCAACCATCTCAGTAATAGGTATGCAGTGACTTAGTATTCAGGCTCAGCCCAGTATTGCCCTCAGCACCCACCTGCAAAATCTCATCCATATGCCTCTCAGCCACTGTCCCTCTTGTCCTGGGCCACGGCAAGTCCCATGGTGGCAAGGGCTATTGGGGGTGATGGTGTGGCCTGCTGCCTTCCTGTTGCCACGAGGCTGTGGTGTCCTGGGGTGCAGATCAGGGGAGCACCCCAGACCAGGCTGTTGGAGCTGCCACCTTTTCTTGAGGGATGAGAAAGTGAGCCCTCCGACAGCCTTTCCCAGGGGCTGCCTGCCCGGAGGCTGTCAGAAGGCTCAGGGCTGAAGGGATGTGTGAGAGAGAAAGCAAGAGAAGCAAAGGCAGGGAACAAGCTCTGACTGCAGATGGATTTTGCCCTCTTCTGTCAGCATCCTGCAACAGACCCGAGCGGCTGCCTCGGGCCGGCTCTCCATTGCCGAGCATGATGCTTTTGGCTGTACAGATGCTAACTGGCATCCTCCCCGCAGCCCCTTGCTGGTTACAGGCAGGGAGGCCAGAAATTATGAATGAAGCCTCCGAGGCACTCAGCTTTAAAGCCAGACGACTGTGCCATAAACAAGTGTGTTTTGTTTTCAGGTCAGAAGATAGCAGGCTGGGGCAGGGAAGCTGGTGGGGGTGTGGGAGGGAATGAATATTTGCAGGAACAAGGGAGTCACATAGCTGAGGGGTGACTGTCAGTGGCTCAACAGACCTTGGAGGGTGCCAGGATATTTTTTCCCCACAGATACACTTGTGAAACCTGCTGCTGTCTTAAACTCTGTCAGTACCTGAGTATTTGCCTCAGGAACAGGGAAGCAGGATGCTCCCACAGGCTGAGTCTTGTGGTGGATAGCAGGAAGAGTGTGGAACCTTCTGAAGTAACACTTGTGACTGCACTGACTTCCTTATCCCCTTGTATCTTACAGGCAAGCAAAGCTTGCCATTGCTGCTAGATAATGTCTGAGTGAAATTATGAGCCAAGACTCATCCTAGCATGTTTATTGAAATAAGTGTCACATGGGGAGGATCTCAGGTGAGCAGGTAGGGGCGAAGGAATGGTGCCTTAGGGATGCTCATAAATATCTGTTGCAGCAGAGGATGGGGAGCTGTGCAAACAGTCTGTTTTTCTAGTGAGAACTAGTGATGTCACGTATCCTTAATGAGGTGAATTTGTGCAGAAGGGGGCTGAAAATTTTACACTACCTGCTCTGCATCTGGTCTGCCCTCATAACTGATTCCCAAGCCATGGAGGCGGGCTCATCACAGCCACATGCGTCTTCCAGTGCATATGAGGACTGTGTGCTCAAACCAGCCCAGAGGTAGTGCCTCTGAAGAGTCTAGAACAGGCCCCCTCCAGAATGTCTATAAGGAGGCAAGGTGGAATGTATTCCACTCCTTGTTTCTGCATCAGTTTCTTTGGAGCAAGGTAGAGATGGATGCTGTGACTGGTCAGGTATCTTGGGATGCTTGATGAAAAGGGCTCTGGAGCACTGGGATGAGCTGAAGGAGCTGTGAGAGAAGAGGGAGCCTGGGATGGACCTGAGTTTTAGACAGTTTTGCAGGCATGTGGCATCTCTCCACCAGACTGCTTGGATGGTTCTTGCTTGGGGATTTGAGTTCCTCAGGCCTCAGCTCCAGAGATACTTGACAGCTTTTTCTTCTATCAGTTTGCTGTCCAGCATTAGTTCTGGGCTCTGACCAAGGTTTTAGTCATCTTATAAATAATCCTTTTCTCTCCACTGCGGCCTCTATGTGAGGTTGGTTCATGCTGCTGAGCAGCTACACAAGAGGTGGTTGCTTTTCCACAACAACTCTGGTGCACACAGATTCAGCAGCATTTCAGAGTCTCATCTTGGATGTAAATTCCACAGACACAACATATGAGGGCCCAGTCACCCCTTTTTCCCCAGTGATTGTCCTATAATTATTATAGCATCAATCTGACCAAAATGAAATTTTGAATCCAAGACAGATGTAAGAGGATGTGTACTTCAGAGTCATTTCAACCCCTTTGTTTCCAACCCAGCTGAAAAGCAGGTTTGCCCAGAAAAACTGCTGCTGTCAGGAAGGTTTTGTCTGTGGAGTGGTCCTGAGTTGGTTCTGGGGCCAGGCTGGCATTAGCTGAAGTGAGGTGGAAATCACATAGACACTTTTACAGCCTTCATCCCCAGGGCAATGTTGAATACCACCTGATCCCCACTGCAGAAAACACAATGTTACTCTTAAAAAATATGTGATATGAGGGCTGACTGACTGATGGGAAGGATTTAGGTACCTCCAGGAAAAAGGTAAGGAAACACATCCCAGCCATCCTGGCATTTTGGTAGTAGACTTGCGTCCAAGTGTCACAGAGAGCATCTTCCAGCCCATCACTCTTTTCCTCCCTTTAGTCTGTATTTATCTATGCCTTTGTATCTCTTGGCAGAAGCTCAGGCTAAACGTGGGCAGCTCACCAAGACACCTGTTCTTGCATCATTCCCAGTATCCCTGGGTTATTTATTTACTTGCTGCCTCTCCCTGCTCTATAAACACAAGAGATATAGGTCACTGGGAGAAGCATCTAGCCTTCTGTGCCTGGAGTGTATCCACACCAGGTACAGCAAATCCCAGCCACATCCCAGCTTGGCCAGGCTAGGAGAAAACAGCCATATTAAGTACATTGGCTTTGTTGTTTTCCAGAAATTGAGAAGTGCTTCCAGCACAGGCTCTGGTGTGCTAAAACATGTTGCTGTAAGACTCTGCAGAGGAGAAGGGATCTCTATCCCTCTGCCCTCTTGATTGATGGCCTCATGCTTTAGCTGTTGCCTGGATCCAGGGGAGCCCAGAGCCCAAGGACTGTAATCTCTCTAGCTGCCATGGCTGTGAGCTGGTACCTCTTGATGGCCTCTCCAAGCAAGCATGTTGTGGCTGCAGTATTTTTTCCCCAACCAGCTGAGGGTGGCACCTGCGACTCTGGGAGGGAAAGCTGGACAGGTTTTTGAAGTGCTAATGATGATTAGTTTGTCTAAGCCAGCATAAACTAACAATGGGCTTGAAATGTTAATCAGGAGAAGGGCCTAGTGCTGAAGAGCTGTGGAATGAGAAATGAATGGGGAATCGGGGGAAGGAGGGAGAACAAGGGATGGACAGGGAAGAGATTCCTAAGTGGGGATTTGACACAAGCATTCTCAGCTGCTCAGCTCTTTACTCTCTGAGTGGGACAGATGCCTTCGTCTTCTGCATGCCTGAAATACCTCACTTTGCTCACAAAAGAACTGCTATTTTGATGAATTTCACTCTGCCTGCATAGGAAAAGCCTCTTTGAGGATTGCTACCCACATGCTCCCCTGTTCCACCTGCGGAGTAACCCTGCATCAGGTTCCCATGTCTCCCCATGAAATGCCTCTTTTACCCTTGCACTGCGCTCAACTGCTTGTTTAACTTGTGTGTTAGTGTGCACACAGAGACCTGGAAGATACACACACCTGATTTCAGACAAACCACTGCCATGCAGGCTGCACTTTCCTGTAGAGTGCATGGATGGATGGTTGCTGATAGACATTATAAATATGTACACTGCAAAAAATATTTGCAGACGTAGTCCTCTCTCTCCCCTCTTCCTTTTGTAGATACTGGTGCCTTCATATTTTTATCTCACATTTGCAATTGCTGTGCATGCCTCTACTATCTTATACTGACATGTAGGAAAATCATCCTCAGAGTATCTTGCCATACTATGCTCACACAGTCAGCTCGCATATTTACTTACAACTGTATTCTCGTACACCTCCTGGCAATCAGTGAGGGGGAGTAGGTATGTGTGATGATGATGATGATGATGTCCCCTCATCACACCACATCCTGGTTATATGTAGATGTCAAACTTTTTTCTTTGCAGGCAGCTCCTGGTCCGTTCTTTAGGCGGCTTATGGGTCCCCTAGGATAGCAAATGTGGTGAAAATTAAAACGAAAAAAATAAGGAACCACATAATTCCATAGCTCTCTAAGCATGGACATGCTTAATTTCCCACCTAAGGATCTGAGCCATACAGCTCACCCAAGTAGTCAGTACCATAAGAATTGCCACACCAGGCAGAATCAAGGATCTGTTTAGCTGCCTCTACTCCATATGTTTCCAGGAGTGACCTATAGCAGCTGGCAAGAGATAAATGTAAGAGTGGTGTAAGTTTACAATGGTACTGCTCTGTTACACTCTCTGAGCCTCCAGTGGTTTGCAACACAGGGACCCTGAGCTGGCAGTGTTTGCTTTCTTCTGGGTAGTTCCTTGTGAATTTGTCTCTCTCCTCTAGTGTCTGATGGCAGTGAATTCCACAGATGAACTTTGTTCCACCTGCTTCATTTTGCATTTGCCCTTTTTCATTGGGTTTCCCTTGCTTCTACTGGAAAAGAGTGAACCTTTCTTACCCTCTTGATACATGATGCTCATGATTTTGTATTTTCTAGATCTCATTTATTATCCATCACCTGTGTTCTAGCCTGAAGAAACACAACTTTTTTGCTGTGTGAAGGAACACCCAAATAAGAATAAGCACTCCAAACATCCTTAGTTCTTGGCTTGTTGCACAGCCCGTAACCTTTCTTTGGAACTGGTACTAGATACAAACTGGGAATGACTCCTCAAAGCTGCATGTTTATGTCCAAAGAAGCACTCTTCTGTAGTCCATCTAACTTTTATATACCAGAGATATTATTATCCTCTATCTAACTTTCCACCAAATAGGGTTTCAAAGAACCTCTGCTGACTGGGTTACCAGAATTCTTACTGATTTTCCTGACTCGAGCCCTTGAGCTGTCATTTCTGCACCAAGCATCACTTCCCTCCAGAGTACTGTGCTACTCTGAGGAGGATGACACATCTCATGAACCCATCAGAATCAGTGCAAGATGGGCAACGGTGGCCTGTCTTCAAAGTCAGTCCTATGATGTGCAGGAGTCTTAAACTTACCTCATCTGTATCCCCAATTATGTGCTTCTGCAGAAAAAATAAATGGAAGCTGTTATCAAAGCATCTGGCAAGAGTCATGGCCTCAGTGCCATAAGGTAATTACTTGGATCCCTGGCATGTTGGGATTTCCACCTTCTGCATCTGTGCTTGTTACAAAGGAGAGGTTCTGCAGTCAACTGCACAACATATCGTATCAGTGGCCATTAGGATTAGCTCTGATCTTTATGAGGCAAAACACAGTTGCAGTAAGCAGCTCAGACAAGATGGCAAGAGCAACAGAGTTCTCATCTTGGAAACTGATGCAGAGATATGGGATTCCACTAAAGGGCAGCATAGAAGTGAGAGGAATAATAATAATTAATCTTCTTAATCAGGTAATCTTTTCACAGCAGCTGGAGCTTTTAGTGAATTTAGCCCCGTGTGTTACTCAACAACACACAAACCATTTAAGTTAATGGGAAGACACCTTTTCCTTTAAGTAGGCTCTGGATCAGAAACGCCCATGAATGAGCTGGGTACTGCGTTTCAATGCAGCTGTCATTGTTAACTGAATGGCTGGCAGGAATATGCTTTTTGTGAGAGTTTCTCGTTAGTGGATTGCCGTGATTCTTTGTTCAGGTAGTGCCTGTTCATCTTGCGTGGCCAGCACTTGGACTTGCATAGCTCGGCTTTTTCTCTTTGATGAGGTGGCTGTCAACTTTTCCATAGAGCCACGCAAAATCTTCCCATGCAGATAGTTTAGCTGATACGTAGTCAGCACAATGGTACTCCTGGCTTTGTCTCTCTCCCCAGGGACAGTCTTGCAAACCAAAGCCATTTGCGTTATTATTCGCAGCAAGCAAATAAAATGGGCCACGCACACATCAAAACAAATCTGCTGTTTATATTTGAATGACTGTTTGGTCATGCTCTAATAGCAATAATCATCAGCAGTAGCACTGGGGAGCCAGCATGCACGTTAACCGCATTACATTTTCATTTGACATGAGTAATTGTAACATTCGGTGAGGTTGTTCTAATAGTTATAATACATTTGTTGGTCCACGAGGTGGGCCGTGGTGGAAGGCCAAATTAAGGTAGTTTGCCTGGTCCTCACTAACAAATTGCCTCAGTCTCAACTTGTAACGTAGCAGAAGTACTTTGATTGTTGATGATTATTTTTGAAACTATATTTAAGGCACATTGGCAATTTCCTCCTCTGCACAAGTATATATGGAGATTGGAGATGGGCTTAACCAGAAGTCTGAGTGTCAGATGGACTGGCTGGATCTGGTTTATAGCTCTTTATCTGTTTCCAGACTATATGAACCCCATCGTATTGAGCCACTCCCATGTTTTGCAGAGAAAAGGCAAAAATCAATTACATTAAACAAAAAAAATTCTCAGCTAATAAACCAATCGACCCAGTCTCTGATCTAGTAGTGCTGTATCAGGTTTCCTTATAGCTTGCCCTGAACTAAAAGTTGAGAGCGGGCTGGTAGGCTGTAGAACTGGTGGTTCAGAGAGGGATCTGAGGTCCAGCAGGTCTGGGGTGAGAGTGGCCAGCTGCTCACACCAAGGGCTCAAGCCTCTCAGCCTGAGCCCTGAGGCTCTGTTTCAAACCCATCTCTACTCAGCGTTGGAATGTTTTCTTTCTTATTCTCTAAATTAAAAAAAAAAAAAAAAAAAAAAAAAAATTAAAAAAAAATAATAGTTGAAAGCTGGGGAGGTCACAACAGGGGTCTTTGCATACCTACGTGAGATGCATTCAGGCCACACAGGGCTCTGCCTTGGAGGCCTCCCTCCAGCCTCCTGCTGGTTCTGGCCCATGTGCCACTCGCCATCGCTCCGCGGTGACCTCCCTGCTCAGCACCCCGCCGGGTTTGCTCACGTTCACAGCAGGCTCTAAACGAAGTGGAATGAGGCTCCGATTACAGTTTTAACGAGGATGAAAATCCCGATTCCCATCTCGTGCTGAGTTCCCAGCTGTAGGAATTTATCAGATTGTTACAGCCAAGCAGACGCCTGCTCCTGGCTCTGCCGTGGCCTCTGCTGGGCACTGCCTGCCTGCCTGGGCTGCAGATAACCCCGTGCGCTTTGCTCAGCCGGGCGATGCCACTTCCTCAGATGGCAGCAAGCCGTCCTTTTGTTTGCTCACCTGCTTGCATTGGTGTGGTAGAATGGATTCCTAATTGGCTTCTATTAAATGCATCCCTAAAGAGCTATCTGCCCACCATCTAGACTGCAACAAGGGTCTTTGGGATGAAGAACGGAGCTCTGGAAAGCCCCATGGACCCACCAAGGACCTAGCATTTGTTTTGGATTGTTTGGGTGTTTTGGATTTGTCTTTTGGATGAAGACAAACACTCAATCCATATCTATACTCAAATTTTAGCTAGGTTCTGTACTGGAGCAGGACCTGGGCTAGCCCCAGCCAGCATGTCCTTTCTCCAGCTCTACCCTGGGGCAGTCTGGACCCACCCAAAGCCTTCTTAAACTCATCAGGACTCAGATGTATCCTGCACCTCCTGAGTCTCCACCTGCCACCACACCACCTTGGCCCAAGTGATTCCTGTATTCTTCCTCTGCCATCTTCTTGGGCTGAGCTTGTGTGCTCTGAGCTCTTGTCTGTCCTTTTTCCTCTCCTGTGTATTCCATGTCCTGTTGTTTCATAATTTTTTCTTCCACGTGGTTCATAAGGTGTGCCAAATCTTTTTTAAGTGCATCCAGCACAAAGCAGCTTTACAGCAGCCCAAGCCTGCTGAACCCTGGCATGGAGGGAAAAGAGAGGGTAAAAAACCAAAGATTAAGTGACATGAAGAAGGAAGATGCAATTGGAAGTTGGCACAGGTGCTTTCTGTGTAGGGCCAGGCAGTATTTTCAGACGGCAGCAGCACATGGAGAACATCACTTTACATATGAAAATCTAGTTAAGCTAACGAGGTCCTTAATTAGGGCTTTTATTATCTTTTAATTCTTTGCTTAAAGGAAAGCGATTACAAAGCTCATCTTTATGATACAGCAAACTAATCTTTCATTTCTGAAGTGTTTCCTTTCCTTTCTTTGCCACAATAATGAGGAAGGGTAGAGGGACAGAAAAGATGAGGAGGGTGGGCACAGAAAGGGAGACAAAGCTGTGAGAAGGAAGCCATGAGGCGCAGTGTTTGAACCTGTATGCTCTTGTGGTAGCATTCCAGTGTAGACCAGAAAAAGCCTCAGGAACCTCAGTACCTGGGAATAAATGGGCAAGAAAAATGATATATTAAAAAAGTAGTGGCACAGGAAGAACCAAGAACCAGGGGACCATAAACTTTTGCTACAAGAACCTGCACACTTCTGTCCTTAGCACAGTGCTTTCTGTGCACTGTGCTGCTGTCAGCAGCAACCCACCACCTTGGTCTCTCGGCCACACAAAGCATCTCATCATGCTTCATGCATTACAGTCATAAAGGATGAGTTCTGGAAGGGACTTCTATATAGAGGCCCCTGAGACAACAAAGAAGAGTACTTGAGACTGTGAGGCTTATGTGTGGTCTTCTGGATGCCATAAAACTGCACATGCACAAAACTATGTGTGAAACTAAAGGGTGGATGGGGATGATTAGAGACACCCACACAATGAAAAGTTCTGCCAGGACCTTCTCCTGCCCTGCACCTCCCACCCCCAGCTTTCCTAGCCCAAGGTTCCCCACACCAGCTCCTCCCAGTCCTAATAACTGGTACCCATGATGTCCTTACATGTTTCCTACAGGTCTGCTAAGCTTATCCCATCCTGTTAAATCCACTGATATACCAGCTCTGGGCTCCACACAGGGAGGAGTTAATCCACTCAATCTTGATTTATTGCACATTTTGTTCTCACAGTCATGGGAGCCTGACAAACAGTTACCACATATTCTGTCTTCTGTGTTATGGAAATTTGTTGAAAGCTGCTAAATTCATGTTTTTTGTGAATGCAGACATCTTTAAAACTTGGTTCCTGCTTCCCTTCACCTGTCTCTAGAGGCACAATACGTTACCACCTGAATTCCTATCACCTAATATTGGAATGGTGATAGATCTCTCCAACCTTAAGAGTGGAAGGTTGGGTCATCTACCAGAAAATGAGAAGTTCAACACCTCCTGATGGGAACTCCATGGAGGCAGGTCCCATGAGCCAGGATTGATTGGATGCTCTGCTGCAACATGCCACTCCTCATCCTGGTGGGGGATAAATAGCCTGTCAAAATGAGGTGCTGATCATTTGTTGCCATTATGGATCACACAGCAGAGATGTTAACATCAATGTCTTGGCCAAATTCCAGTACAGAGGTTTACATGCCATGTCCCAAATTCTTCCTCTTTGCAATTAAAATTTTCTCTTCCCTTTTTTCTCCTTTTTTTTCCAGACTTCTTCAGTGCTGTGAAACAGTTGCTACATCCTATACCACATTGTGGTTTTTGCTGATGTGATGTCTACTGTATAAGTATTGACTATATCAGAACATACAATTTGGTGAATCTAAATGCTATCCAATTTTTGTTGCCCCGATAGCAGTGTTTGGCATGCAATTTTTAATCCAATGCAATTCAAATAAAAAGAAGCAAAATTTTTAAACCTTTAACTTTCAGCTAGGATCATAGCTGTGCATTAGACACTGGGCATCAAACAGCAATTGTCTTTTTGATGCCTTTGAAATCATCTTCCCTGGTAAAAAACCACCAGCTTTATCTATGAAGTTGTAGACAATTCCAAAGACAAATGGACTGATTTTGCAAGGTGCTTACTGTCTGAATTTCCAACTCAAGCTAATGCTTAGTAGCTGTGAAAATTAGGCAAAAGATTTTTTACAACCGCTTCAAAGTGCTTTGTAGTCTCTTTTCTTGATATCTTTCATATTTATCTAGATTGAATGGAGTTTAGAGGAGCTAATAAAATTCCTAGCACTTTTTTGTCAACCTGACAATAGTTTCTGCATGGAATCTCAGTCTAAACAGGCAAGAGATGCATGTATTATGGCTTTTCAGAAAATAATTATTTTTAAGTTGGCGGACCAGTGTTACTGTTTTTAACTGGTTTATTCCTGGTACATAATAATCTTTCTACTACCAGGTGATTTACTTTTCCCATAATACCCTAAAGACATATTGACCCTAGTTAGAATTGGAATGAATAACTGAATACACTTTATCATCTTCCTGACTCTATAGATTTAGTTTACATTGTAAAGTAGACATCTATCTGTTGTATTTGTTTTATTAGGAGCTCCATCTTTGCCCAACTTCTGCCCACAATGTTACCTTTTGGACCATAGGTATTTTATGTACTGGATAAGCATCTCTTTCTGGCTCCCTGCAATACTTGCCAAAGTCTTTCTTTGTGTTAGCTTCCCTGTACTCAAATTAAAACATCATCCATTAAAAGTCTGACACCTCGTAATCCCTTGTAGATCTGTGCAATTACTCTTTGTAGTATCTTGGGAGCAGAACTTATACTGAGTGGCCTTTGCTTAAATTCACAGTATAAATCCAAATGGTATATTAAGAAGAGCCTTGAGCCTGAGCTGTATTTTTTCTTCCAAAAATGCATATTACATCTAACATATGGAGTATTTTTTTTCTGCTAAGATTTTTTGCTATCCTTTCTGTAGTGATTCTGATCAGATGCCGTACAAACTTTACGACTTAATTTTGGTTATGTGAATCAATACACATCCATAGTATATGTGACTTCTCAGGTACTACCATGTAATTCTTTAGAACTATAAAATGTTCTTCTGTACCAATAAATGCTTGCTTTTTTTCAGTGATCAGACTCCATTATCCTGATCATTAGGGTGTACAGTATCTTTTTCTCCGTGGCCATCACATGGGAATGACTGTTTTGTCAAAATGGTATTTGAAGATGTGATGATTTGTATAGTCTGTTAAGAATTCTGTAGTGCTTATAACACACATCATTTTTTTACTAACTTTGGCTATGTCATTTTCAAGTCCTAGTAGTTTCCCTGGAACACTTCTCAGTTACAAAATTTAAAAGAATACAGCCATGCCATTAAGGTTTAGCTGTGTTTGCCTCTCTGAGCCATTTATTTTGCACTCTCTGTGCCTACGAAAATATATGTTCCATTGACTTTCTGTTTTTTAAATGTACAGACTGTCTTGGGTTTAATCCATGGGCTGCAGCTTTGAAATTATTTTTTTTTTTTGTCTTTGCATTTGACCAAATTCTGAGGTCTGTCTTGGCTTATGTACTCAATCCCATGTGTTGCTAGGAAGCTTGAACTTTTATTTCTCTTCTGGATTATTTTTCAGATTCCCTTTATCTCCATCTTTCTTTTTGAAAAGATGCAACATGGACACTCATTCATCACTAGGTCATAGAGAACCCAGCTGTGCGTTTCACTGCTTTTTAAAATATCTCTGCCCTGGGTTAAGATTATATAGCCTCTTCTTCAGAGATTTGCATCCCCTGGGGTTCCGATCCAGTTCCCCCAAAACCCCGTGGAATCATTCTAGTTGCCTTCAGTGAGCTTTAGATTAGGCTTCGGTCATTTTGTCCAGAGGCCATGAATTTCTCTTTCATATAAGAGTTGTGGAGCTCTTCATATTCATGTGACTGAGCCTAAACTCCTATCTGGTCCCCAGTGCATCGGCTACATCACGTTGCTCATGGTTGCAATGTTTTTAAATGATCACATTTTGTATAGTAGCAGCTTCTCCCCCTGGTTTTCAGAACCTGAGCCAAATCATCCCCAGTTGCTTCTCCCATGCAAAAGCAGCACGTGCCAACAAACACCACGGAGTCCACTTGTGTGTGGATGGTACTGTGGCTTTTTTAAGTGCCTCCTCTGCAGCTTATCAGGACTGGCCAAGTGTTCAAACTCTTCCTGATGCTCTCTTTCTGTTCTGATTTCTTGACAATTTAAAGAGCTAGGGGGAAATAAATATCTCTCTTCCAGCTGTAACTTGTGTCAGAGTTTAGTGGGCAGGAAGGAAGAGAGGAACAGTACTGTTACAAAAAGGAAGATTGGTCTTATTCATGTGATTACACTCAAGGTCCTGTAAACAACTGAGTGATACTGGGCATGCTCAGAACTTCAATAAATATATGTATCTGCTTAGTCTCATGGTAATGAGAGGGCTAATTCCCTCTCAGCTTCAAGAGTTAGGCCTGAAACTAAATACCCCCTGGATCTGACAAAGCATCAAGCCTGGGATTGTTCCAAGCCTGGCTATAGGCCATAAGGATAAAACATCTTTGGATGAGGAACAGGGCAAAAAGCTGAAAGTTGCAAGCTAGCCTTGGCTGCTGTGAAAGAGAAGGTGAAACACAGGAAAAAAGAATTAACTATAAGGCATCCATCAAAGTCCTTCTTGAGGTGAATAATTACGCTCTCTGTTAATTACACATAGTACCATAGCTTGGCTTTCATGATATATGTCAGGTTTTATTGCTCTTGTTGTCAGTTTCTGGATGTCATAACTCTACTACCCAGCAGCCTGTCATTGGAAAGAGCTATAGTAAATGAATTCCATAAAAAATCATTTGCTAATGTTTGTTTCCCCAGGAACAGCAGTGCAATAGAGTAGCTGCAGCTCCTGCACCAAGCTTTTCCAGCAGGGTGTTACTTAGCGCTGGTTTATTTCACCACCTTCTGCAGAAGCCCTGAGATGAGACCTGCAGCCTTGAGTAATTCTTTCTGCAGCAGGCAGGAAGTTTTTTAATTTGTACAGCATTCAGCATTCTGCCTTTAATCTCAGTCTCAGACCTGCTAGGCCACCATGTCTGATTTTCCATGGTTCTCCTACTCCTACAGTACAACTAGTGCAGATATGTCTACCTTCAGCTGCAGCAGCAGGATTTTAGAGGTCTTCTCACTCTGGTGTGGATTCTCATGACCTTCCCTGTCCTCTATATTGATGAGCCTTATTTCTAGTGCTCTGCTCACTTTTCTTTCAGAAACATTTCTCCTTTGAGTTTTGTTTATCATTATGGAATCACAGAAGTAAGCAATGAAAAAATGTATGTGTTTATAAAAGTCTTGTCGGATTGAACTCATCCAGTCAGGGAGAATTACCAGTATTATTTGACTTTTCTTTGTCATACCAAGTGATTTGCTATCCAGCTTTTAAAAGGCCATATGAATTCTTGAAAGAGTTATGGTTGGACATTGTGGCTTAACTTATTCAAAAAGAAGTGTGTGAGGATGCTGTCATTTTATCCCTTTCTTTGCCAAAAATAAATACATTTCATTTCACATTTGAAATTTTTAATTTGCTCTAGTCATGGGAAAATTTTTACGTTTAGTCCACAGGCTGAAAAACGTCCTCATCAATTCTGTTTTGAATACATTTGCATAAGGGAGAAATTAATCAAAAATGCCTGTGTGCCAAAATTTCATGAAGAAATGTTGCCAGATTTTTGCTACAAATAATTTATCCAGCTGTGGCGATCAGGGTGAATAAGGAGGAGCAGAATGCTTTGCAGTAGGTTTCTGTCTCTGGTTCTTCTGTGCTCTTGATCATGGTTAGTATCTGCAGGCCTGAAAATATTTGCTGTACTGATGAGTGTAATACCCCTGTGAAATAACAAAGCATTATCTTCCCTGTTTTTGTGGGAGACTCAAAAACTCAGGCTGAAGAGGGGAGTCAAGCCATCCAAATATTTGGTTTAGAATGGGATGTATGGTTATCTGGAACTGTGATCTTTCTCCATAGCTTGTAAGGTGAGCTTATGATAGAAGTCCATCTCAAAGTTAAGATATTAGGTTAGACAAATGCCACTCTATGTGGTGGGCAACCATGTAAGGTGTCTCTGGCTCTGCTCTGCAGAGCAAGGAAATGAAACTGATTTAGGGATCCCAGGGAAATCACAGGACCTTCTTTCTTCTGCGTTGTTTCTGCCATCCCTCCCTCTCGCAGATTTCAAAATGCATACATGATGATGCAAGCCAGCTTTCAAACCAGGCAGAATAGTGCTCACAGCACAGGCAAGCAGAGATCACAGCAGAGATGCACTTATACAGGGGATTAAAGTCAAGAAGCATCATGGCTTTCTGAAGGAAATTTGGGACAGTGCTGGTCTCTCTGGAAATGCCTTGAGAAGAACATTGGACTATACACCTCGGGTGGTCTCTTCCCACCTGCACAGCTCAGTAAGTCACTGGCCCTCTTTTTGTTCTCTGGTCTGGTCCCAGATTCTCCAGTGTCTGAAGCTCAGATATTGCACACACCAGGTGCTGTACTGGATTATATGCCCTCTTGTTTTCCCTATGGCTGGATTCCTTAGTGTCCCATTCAGGTAGGACAGTCAGGACCAGCCCTGGGGACTTCCCTTATTTCTAGTAGGTCATAATCTTTCCTTTTGGGGAAGGGGGGGTGGTAACTGGGCCTCTGTCCTTTTTTTCTCTGTTTCTGAAGTTTGTGAGGATGTAGTAGCTGAGAGACCACTGTTTCTGTGTCAGAACTAATTGAAATTGTCTCCAATCTGGTGTCTCAGGAGAGAGTGGGTCCAGCTATGCTCTCCCTTCTTGTGCAACTGCAATAAAGTCATATGGGGCCAGATCTGTACAGGCAGATATTGCAACAAGAGCCCGTAAACACTTTGGGAATCTGAGTTTAAGTCTGTTTCAGTTACACATTGCTAAAAATTGAGTCCATGGCTCTGTCTTACTCAAAACAATTCTTCTGGTATCTTGAGGCTGAATTGTGATCCCAGGGACAATCTCTATTACTACCAAAGTAGTTTTTCACCAGTATGTAACACTGTAAGTTATCAATATACCATTCATCCTCCCAAGTAAACTGCTCGAGTAGAATTTTGCCATTCTGATTGCCAAAGAGATGGAGAGCTTTGCTATAGAAAATAAGCAGCATTTGGAGATGACTGAGAAAAACCCTAACTCCAAATGTAAGTGATCTTAATGAAGCCCTTACATAGATATTTATGTATTTATTGTTAGCTCTCCCTGTGATATCTTGGTGTGTGGAGGAGTGATTTAATTCAATTACTTCAAGATTGTGCTTAAAAGTATTCCCTTAAGATCTTGGCATGTCTCTTAACCCACCAACATACTCAAAGACAGTGTACAATGGAAAGCTGAGAACTTCTATTTGAGTCCCACACAGTGTCTTTTGTTTTACCAAGATCAGCTTATCCCTGGTCTCAAGGAATACGTTGCCTAGATGTTTGGGACTTCTTAAGAGGAAGTCTTTATAAATATTTAACAGGCTTTAAGTTACAATAGAAGTTCTAGTTTTCTCTGATAAATAATAGCTTTGAATTGATGCAAATATAAGCCTAGCTATGACATAGTCTCTTTCTGAAGCCCAGAAGGCAAATTTCTGATTATTTCATCCTGCAGAGCAGTGGATGCAAGCGCGCAATTAAGGAAATATACCTAAAGCACTTCTTTTTTTGATAGAGTCTCTCAAGCATCATTTTTAGTGGCAAACAAGCTGGATGCCAGCATTCAAAATGCTTTTACCTGAACGTTTTCAGAGGGCCTTTGAAAATAGAACTGAAAGGGTCCTGAAAGCATCACAAGCCCATCTCCATACTTTGGAGCAGAGTTACCTGTACATCTGTCACTCCTGCTATAAGATTTGTTTGAAAGCTGTCTGGTAGAATTTTTCCACACTCTCCCCAAACAGACTTTCCAGTACTTTACCATGCTAACCAACAGGGCTTTCATTCTCCTTGCTAGCTAGCATGTATCTTTCTTTCTGAAATTTAAGACAGTTACTCCTTGCTCTGTCTGCATCAGACATAAACAACAACAACAACAAAAAAAATCCTTTCTCTTTTGGCAACAATATTCTTTGTACATGAAGATTCTTATAATGCTTCCCTAGTATTCTCTTCTACTGACTGATTAGTCCAGCTTCTTTTAATTTACCCCTGAAAGAGCTTTTTATATTCTAGAGTCTACTGTTCTATTTTCTCTCCTCTAGACTTTCTCTTCTAGGTCTCTATCTTTCTTAAAGTGGCATGGTCAAAATAGGACATAGTATTTCAGCTGGAGCCATTCAATTCTTGGTAGAGTGGAAAGATCATAAAAAGTGTCCATATTCCTATGTCTACATGATATTTGGCATTTTTATAATTGCTGATATGAGTCCAGCTGGCAAATCACTACACTCTGTCTACCTCAGATTATTTTCTTTCTGAAAAACTTCTGACTAATTAGTTCTTCCCTTATCTTGTGTCCATGTGTTTTTTTGTTCTTGTTAAAGGCTTTGATTTATCCTCATTGAATTAATTAAATTTTTAAGAATGCTTCTACACATTGTAAAGATCCTTTTAAATTCTAATGCTGGCTCTCAGCATTCTTGCAGTCTTCCTAGCAAGGTATCATCTACATGATTAATAAGCCAGATCTCTAGTCCACACCCTTGTTCAGGATGAGAACAATATTAAGCGTATTTGTCCTGAGAGAACCCTGGGGAATCTCTCTTGGTGCAGCTTCCCTTGTTGACAGAAACTACTGAGAGCTGACCTCTGAGTAAGGCTATGCCACTGGTTTTACACTTACCCTTGAGTAGTTACCAGTCCATGTTTTCTGAGATTGCTGAAGAGGCTATCAAAGGCACCAGGGTCACAAATCCTACTAAGAGTCAAGATAGATGGCATCTATTGCTTGTCACCTTTGCCCAAGGCCCATTATCTGTCACACAAAGAAATTAAATTGTCTAGCCACAATTTCTTTCTGACAATTCAACAAGGTCTGTTACTCATCTCTTCCTACTTATCCTTTTAGCTTCTTACATATACTTCGATTATTTGTTTCAATATTTTTCTTGGAATGGAAGTTAAACTGAGTGGCCTGTAATTCCCTACCATAATTTTTTTTTTTAATGGGACAACATGTTTTCCCTTTCCAAGCTTCTAAAATCTTTTCTGTTCTCTATGATTCATGTTCTCCATAATCTCCAATTGCTTCAGCCAGTTCTCAAAGTGTTCAAAGGAAGAAGCTCATCAGGACCAGCCAGCATGGAAACATATTCTTCTGGATTTTTTTCTAGGCTTTCATAGCCTGAACTTTTATGCCATTGACAATAATAACATAGTGTTAGACACTTGCACTTGACCTCCTTATTGCACCAGTCTTCAAAAATTATTCAGCTGTTAGGACTGTCATCTCTCCTTTTCCTTTAACATTTTTCTTACTGTTGTTCTCACTGCTAGTGAATGAAGGAGATGTTTTCTCATTACTTTTCATTTGCTTTTCTGCATCCCTTTAACCTTAACATAGTAGCTTGGTTTACAGTCTGTGCTCCCTTCAGGCAAGCTCAAGAATGTATTCTTGATTTAATTAGGTTGATTTCCTGCTTCCATCCTGCCTTTCTTTCTGCTGCAGTTGGACACTTTGCACTGGGTCTGGAAGTAATGTTTCTTTGAGAAGCTGCCAACTCTACTTGCCTCCTTTCTCCTCCAGCCTCACTTCCCATGAGAGCCCACCTACCTGCTCTCTGTGTGCATTGCTGCCTGCCTCACAGAAGCTCCTTGCTTTTTAAATGGCTGATTTACTTCTTACTCCTTGCATGGGTTTTGAACTCGGTCTTTTCTTGTACACTCGCCTCAGAAGTTGCC
Organism: Phaethornis superciliosus; assembly: GCA_023637945.1. Lineage (NCBI taxonomy): Eukaryota > Metazoa > Chordata > Aves > Apodiformes > Trochilidae > Phaethornis > Phaethornis superciliosus. The sequence continues at coordinate 80,623,280 of JAJQWJ010000001.1, read as the reverse complement.
TTCTGCTTTCATAATCCCAGTTTACCTTTGTTCTAGGTATTAAGCAAACCCGAGAGATTCTGTGTTTGGGGCTACAGCCCTTTCTCCTCCAGAGCCTTTCCTGGCATGATGATGTTTCACTTCTCCTTGTCTCTCCCCCAGTGGATCCATGTAGAAGAGCAACACTTACAAGCACTAGCATGACAAACTGGGTCACTCCTATAGTTGATGCAAGTCCACATTAAGATGTCTTCTCTAACAGAAATGTCTTCACTTTTACATTTTTCTTCTGATTTCTTTTTTGAATATCCAGTTCCATTGTCACGCCTGTGCAATACGAGTAAATTGCAAATTTAATTGCACAAATATAACCAGTGCCTGTTTATGTTTCAATGCTGTTTTATATAGAAACTCTTTTTACATTACAATCTTAAAGTTACTTGTGTTACAATGCAAATTTTAACGTGTGTTTGATTCTGTAAAATAATATGTTGCTTATAGTTTTCTGCATATGGTGAATATGTTTTGGAAGGGCTCTGGTGAACTAATTCTTCTAATTGAAGTTATTCTGTAGTTAAAGTTTCAAGCGGTTTACCTGATTTGAGCAGATGTTTGCCTTATGAGATAGATAAACAAAGGAATAAAACCCTCCCCAAAAGACAGACCATGTGAAGCTTTGACTAAGAGGTTTTTACCTAGTATGATATGAAGAGGATCCACTGGAGTTTTTCAGATAACAAAATGTCCTTTCATTCACTTTGCCACTTTATAGTACAAGAAAAAAAAAAAAAAAAAAAAAAAAAAAAAAGAGAGAGAGAGATAGAACTAAAAAAAAAGAGAACAGAGATATTTAATGGACTCATCCCGTTGAAATCTAATGCACAAGAGCACTGAAAATTAGTTGATTGAACTCTAATTTTAAAAGTCACTGACATTATAAAAAAATGTCACAGGCCATGTCATCAGAAACAGGCTTAAAATAGGATGTCAGATGACTGCTGAAGACCTATTTCTTCCTTCTGTCTTTCTGTTTCTATTCTTAATTTGTTTAGCAGTTTTGAAATACTGCAACTACAAAGCAATTGTCAAAGAGGATTTATTAGTTCCCCCCTACACACTCAGGTGACCTGCATATAAATGGTAATGCAACAAGCGAACAAAAACTCTCTTCAGGAAGGAGGCGCTGAACTGAGACCTAAGAAAGAAAATTAACTCCACAACCAGTTCTCTCTCCTCTCTTTGAATTGCACAGTTCTTTGTTCAGGACAGAGCTTTTAGTAGGAACAGCTTAATGATGAGGACTTCCTTGCCTGATGCTAAGAACTAAGAATGTCAGAAATCATCTGTGTTGATACAGACAAACCAGGAGGCCTGTTGTTTCATTTTCTGCTTTAGAAACATGCCCTTAGTTTGTAGCTATTTGCTCATTTTAGATTTCGTTAAAACGTTTTTACTTTCTGTAGTAAAAAAACCTAATGGAAATGCTCTGTGCTGATTTGGAGAACCATCTGTAAGTTAGAGCCAGTGTTCAGAAGCTGTTACAAATGCATTAGTTTAATAAGGAAAGCACATTAAGTCTTGATGTGTCTCCTTCAAATGGGAACAACTCAAGACTATGAGGAAGAAGGGCAGCAGGGCAGCCAAACACACAGCTTATGAATGTTGTCTTCAGAGAAGGAAGAGGGAAAGTAAAATACCTTCCACCAGGAGAACAAAGATGTCAGGAATTAACACCCAGTCATGCTGCACAGCCTAAAAGGCTCATGTTGTACATGATGCATGTCTCATCTGTAGACGATTGGGCTTCTTAAGAATTCGATTCTGAACAATTACAATTTGAGGTCTGGTGTTATAAAGCATTTTGAAATTGGTGACTACTCATCTTAATATTCCAGGCTACAAACTAAAAAGCTTTAGGAACTTATTATGAGCATCTCAAGTCTCTGCATTAGGACAGAGGTAAGGCATTTTAAGTCAACACAATGGCTGTCATCCTCACCTGTGAGCCAGAGCTTTCAGGGAGAATCAAGAGCCAGAAGATGCCTGAGCACATGGAGAAGCAAAAATGCGTGTTTTAATAACCAAGGGATCTATTTCGATTGTGACACAGTTAGGGGTATGAAATACAGCTAGTGAAAAGAAAAAAGAAATTGTTCTTCCTGTTCATGAGCTACGGACACTTGGCTACTTAGCGAATTCATCCCAACAGTGTCTCCAAGTGATTTGGAAACAGAATACAACTGAAAATGCTTTTAGTATTCTTATAGATTTTTCTGCTTCTCGTGCCAGTAAAAGTAGAACACAATTGATTGGGGGAAACTCAGTAGAGCCTGTAAGTTTTCTCTAGGATGCATTTCTGGAAGGGTGAGTGGCAATTCCCAGCCTTCACTTGCAGTTCTGGAGGAAAGATGTGCTTTCTCTGACTTTGGACTGGAGCCAACATTGGAGTCTTAGCTGCTTCTGGGGGCTTGGATCATCTGTACTTCAGTGGGGTGCTGGGGTGTCACAGAGAGACAGGCAGAGAAACAGCCTAAGTGTGCTGGGGGGGAAGTGGAAAGGCCACAGTGCATCAAGCACTTTCAGAACAAGGGAAACTGAATTGCACATGGACCCAGCATGTGAGATACAAATATAGCAGCTTGGTAAGTGCCCAGCTGGGGCGAGCTTTATTTTGCTTTCTAAAGGAGTGCTGTCAATTCCTGTTTGGCTGACAAATTTTTGCTTTGTTTAAAAAGGTTAAAAAAAAAAAAAAAAGTGATGGTGTGTTGGTTGGGTTTTTTTTCCCCACACAAGCCAAGAGCAAATAATTCCTGTTAAGTAGTTTTGTTTTGTAAAAGTTTCAGTGCAAAGGGTTGCCTTACAACAAAAAACTGCTTCCCCATCACCTTGTACTAAAATTCATTGGAGAGAAAAAGGAAAACAGCTGCATTGATTTTCATTGTCCAAGCTGAGAGGAGTGCAAAAGGCTAACAGGGAGAAGGTAAAAGGTGAGATGTAGTTGAGAATACTCCTCCTGACAACAATCTGAGGATTTGTTTGCTATGTGAATAAGGAGATGTGTTCCTTTAAAAAACATTGTTTCTTTTTAAGTGGCTAGTTCTGCTGTAAACAAATCTCGGAAAGTGCCTGTGGAATTAGATGTATTTCAATTAAGGAACTCAAAGGAAATAGATTTTTACCTACAGCAGGGTATGGAAATGAGGATGAGAATGAAGGTAAAACATTTACAAAGCAAAAAGTAAGTTCCTTTGAGTAAACAGGGAAGTAATGGCTGTGAAATGTTGCTAGGAGAAATTAAATGTTGTGGCCAAAGGTTTGTTTCTTTTTTTTGCCTGTTTGCCAAGGCGTAATTGTTCAGGGGCAAACAATCAATCAATCTTCAAGTGTGAAGAAAGGGTCATGGTGTCCGTTTCATCAAACCAGACTAGTACATTACTTACTTGCCAGATTAAATTGTCCAGAGGAGGGAAGGATGTCAAAAATGTCATGCCTTCCATGGATTTGTTTTCCTGTAGACACTGATTTTTTTAGTGCCTGGTTGTGATTGGTAAATGTGGGTCTTTCAGGAATGGGTAGTTGTTGCCCATCAGGTATGCAAAATCAAGGGTATTTTGGAACATGAAGCAGAACATTTTGCCAGACCTCATACAGCAAGATATATTTACTTTCTTTTTCCCTTAAGCATTGGCTAGTAGATGCCTAGAAGAGAGTTTTAAGTGCAACAGCCAGACGTTTCTGTACCCGTCTAGGTATGTAAGTTGTATAAATGTCATGAAATCTTACTGGCATCGGAAGAACTACACGTGACTCGAGCTATTCATGTGCCATTTAAAGATGCAAGTCACAATAATTGTTACATTCAAATTAATGAAGCTTATGCAAGGATTAAGTCTTTATGTGAGGCCCATATTTTTGCTGGTACTCTGTACAGGCTAATTCAGGAGCAGCTTAAGGACCCTGTTTGCTCCCATCATTTTACCACTCTGGATGCCTTTGGATTTCTTCCTGGTGACTGCCCTGCCATGCAAGCTTGCTGCTTGGACAGTCCTGAGTAGTTCCCTATTTCCTGTAGGATATTCCATGTATATGAGAATGAAATGCCAAATCCAGAGTATCTAGAAGGCTGACATGCAGGGACAGATGGGAGATACACATCTCCTCGCCACATGATGTTCTCTATTACAGCAAATGCATTTGGTCTCTGTCTTTCTAATGATTTTTTTTAAAAAAAAAAATTTTGTTAATCGGACACATACAGAAATTTTAAAACAGCAATCAATATGAGAAAATGGAAGATTTACAACTTCAGAGGTGTATCCTTTTTTCTGGGCAGAGAGGCATACTTTTATAGGAACAAGCTAAATGGATGGATAGTATTTTATGCTGAATCCAGTGCAAACATGAGGTTTATGCAAATAGCAAAAATATGAGGTTCCACATATAATTGCCACCAAAACATTAACCTCTAGAAATAAAAAACAGAGCTAAAGTAATGGAAAGTCTAATCTGCTTTAGTACAACGTAGGAAGAATTCTGTGTTTTCTGTATGCAGCAATTTGCTACTTCCAAAGCAAGTGGAAAGTGTTGATAATTTTCCATGTCTTCAGTGGAAAAGAGTCTGGCTTTTAGGAGACTCTGGTTTTGTCTAAAAACATAAAAACTCCTTGATCATATGATCTTAGCTTTTGGGAGATTTCCCAGCTAGCATTGGCTACCAGAAGGCCAGCTACATATATATTTGGTTTATTTCAGTTTAGTGTGTCGGTTGTTTTTTATTTTCTGACTTGCACGTTATTTTCTGTAGCTGCTGCCTATGCATATGTTTTCAAAGATATTTGAATTTTGAGCCACTTAAAGAGATGAAAAGAAGCCTTCTCTTTTGGTGGGGGGTTGTTTTGCTTTGTTTTCTCAAGTGAAAGAAGCTGAGGAAACATTTAGTCTGGCAAAGGTTCAGTTTGGCATTGCCTAACTCTTTGAATTACAGGTCCAAATTCTTCAAATTGCAGTGAGGGGGAGGGAAGGGGGGAAAACAATCTTTTTAGTTTCAATATCAAACCCTGCAATTATGAGCTGAAGTTGGAGGAATGTGTATGAAGAGTTATTCAAGTCAGAACAGAGGGTAGAAATCGATTACAGCTTCAGCTATGGAGAGATTCTGGACCCTCCATAATAGAACTGCAGCTCTTAAAGCTGTTTGCCCTTCCAGATTCACCATCTACCACTTTAATCACCTTTGAGCAATACATGCAGAATGAGGTAGATGAAGGGTGTTTAGAAATCAGCAGTCTATCATCCTCAGTTGCCTCAGAGATGTCAACCTCTGAAAATCTTGCCTTTGAATTTTCCTTAAATCCTCTTGCCTGGGGGTGAAGATAAAAGAAGAGAACAGCTTTCTTGGCTGATGTTGGTGGGGAGCATTAAAAGGCAAGAAATCTGGAGCCCTTCTGGAGGTTTCCCATATCAACGCTGTGAATGTAGCTTCTTGCATCAACTCTAAGGGAAAGGGTCACTCCTGAACAGGCATGTGAGTCAAATCTACACTAGTACCCCAGACCTTAGCATCTTGGACTGCAACACTTGTGTTACTCTGTCCATGAGATCATCCAGCATAGGGCATGGGTGGTTTTACCAGCTAGCAAATACAGCAGTATGGAAGGGGAATTCCAGGGTGATCCCTCAGCCCTGCTGGCAGCAGCAAGGAGGCGGCTTAGGAGGGACATGCTTGGGGCAAATGAAAGCAGAAGCAGCCTTTACTTCAGTTTTACAGGGCAAAAGAAAAAACCTGATTCTTGGAAGCTTGCAAGTGGTGATTGTTTATCCAGGTGCAGCTGAGAAGCTGTATGCAGTGAAGGTAGTGGGCATACATTGTCTCTTCCTATAGATTTCTCCTGTCCAGCATCAGGAGCATAGTTGGAGCGAGCCTGTTGATCCTCATCTTTTCATCAGGGGTCCCATCTCAGAGCAATTGGCACCCAGTGTTAAGTGACCCCATGTTATGCTTTGTTTTCTCTGGCATCCACATGTGGATGTTGATTCTCTCTCTTTGCCCTTTCTCTCTTGCTGTCTGCAATAAAACAAAGCTACTTTATGGAGTCACTCCAGTCTGAGCAGTGATTCCCCACCCTTGTCTGGTAGGAAGCAGACCCATAGGAAGGAGCTGTCTTCTTGCTACTCTGCTTTTGATTTAGCTACTCTGCTACTTCTCCCCCCTAAGTGCTGGGGGAGCCCTCCTATCGATTAGCTTGGGGAAAATAATGCTATTTTGCTACAGAGCTTTAGGATGGATTTGAGGTTTTTTTAAACTGTATGTATCTATTTTCTCTTATATGGCTTCACATTCACTTATAATGGTGCAACCGAAGAGATGCAGATAGCATTCAGTGAAGAGGACAAGGATGATAGAAGACTATTACACTGGCTTCATAGCACAAGAAAATGTATCTTGGAACTGAGATTTTGGTCCTCTCAGTACATCTGACTTTGGGAGCCTGGTAACTCAGGGGTGGTCACAGGTTCCTCATTTTGTTAGGCATGAGCAACAGAGAAGAGATTAAGGCAATAACAACAGCTGTTAGAATATAGCCTTTTTAGTGGTATGTTGGAAAGGAAGTTCGGCCTGTGTCCGTCTCAACTGAGAATGCATCAGCAAATTCTGGGAAAGATGAAGCGAGAAGTGTGTGGCAGTGTCTGTTCCCCAGTTTGCTGTAAACCATATGTCTGCCTGTAGCATACACAAATACTGACTAGGTGAATAGGTGACTCAGATATTTAATTGGCCAGATATTATGATCACCAGCATTGCCCGATCATGCAGGCTCTGCCAAATAACTTTCAGGCACTTAGCACCTGTGGATGCTTTCCCTGTCAGCATGCCAGAACTGACTGCCATCCGAGTAACCACAGCTCCAACCCCTTGGTGTTGTCTTTGCGTCTTACTGAGCCAAGCTGAATGCAGACAGGAATTGTTTTACCTACAAATGAAGCAGAGCCACTCTGCTTGGTATTGCTGTGTGTTCCTGTACTACACGACAGTGCAGGCAATGAGAAAGAGGCAATGTCTCATTGAACTGCAGGTAACACAAATACAATTATCCATATTGGTATTTGGCCAGAAAAAAAATACGGTAACATTCTTGGAAGCCGGAGAGTTAATGATGTTAAATCTTCGTGAGAGGCCAAAGTCCATCCTCTCCCACCACTTTCTTTTTGCCTGCATAAATATATGACTTCCTACCTCAGAATTGTAGGTAATTAAGCTGGACTCCTCCGTGCGGAAATGTCACACTTACCACCTATAGGCTTCCGATCTCCAGCTTTAAAAGGAATTATTCTTCCTACAGCTCCTGCTGCTCCTGTGTTCCAGTCTTATTAACCTCACGGCCACAAAGAACAGGCTCTTCTGTGTTTTCATTAGAGCTGCCTTCTAAAGAAATGCAACCAGGAACCAAAGAAGAATATTCAGAGAACAGGTTTCACTTCTTCTGCTTGGTGGATGAGGTGAGAGTACAGAAAGGATCCTTCCAGTGCTCATGTTCCTCTCTGACCTGTTCGTTCTGCTGGGTCTGTTACAGCCGTGTTTTCCTGGTTTGTCTCTCAGCAAGGAAACAGCTGCAGGTACACACATTTGTCATCATTCAACTTCATACTGCAAAGCTCCCCAGGTCTGTTAGTCATAAAACTGAAGAATATTTACACCCAGGTAGGAACCTGTCTCTTGGAAGGTCTTTGCAGCATGGCACTGCACTTCTTTTTTGTGGTTAAATGTTAATTACAACTCAAGGGCACCCTGTGTAGTGACACTGGACAATACAGACAGTGCTGGTTCTGGAGCTGAGCCAGAGAAACTATTACATATAAGAGAGGCTATCCAAACACAGTGCAATGTATTATACATTCAGATTCCCTTCACCTCTTGCAGCACTATGCTCACTCTTCTGCATTGCTCTCTGCCTGCTGCACGATGTGCAGTTGTGCCATGGTAGAGCTGCAAAAGCATAGAATCTACAGTGGACGCCAGCAGGAGCCTGATTAAAAGTGGTGACATGGTTAGCTATTCCAACTCATGCAGTGACTGTAGCTTTTGAGTACAACAGAGATACTACTAGTCTGACATTTTGGTTTTGAGAAAAGGTAAGTGTTGTTACAGAGAGAAAAGAAAGGATATGTGTAAACTGAAGCTGTTTCTGTAGCCACTAGAAGCTGAAAGTTCTTGACAAGTTTACACCAGGAAGATTTTCAGTTCACTTGTGTTAGCTCTAGCCGCTTAAGTAGTTATTTAGGTCATTATTAAATCAGAAAGAGATTGTTTGGTAGCTGTTTTGGCCAGATTTAGAAATTATAGTTCAGTATGCCAGGTGATAAAAAAACAAGTGATCAAGGCATTTGGGAAAGAGCCACATAACCCACATAGGTTATGCATCTGGAGAGACAGGAGCATCCTTTTTCCTGGCAGATTCATAAAGCACAAAAAACCAAATACTTGGATACTTGGGAGTTGGATGTTCTCACTGGTTAGCCCAAAATGTCTGACTGGACCCTGCTCAGAATTTAGAAACCTTACACTTCTCCCAGCTATAACGAGGTGGCTCAAATTCTGGTGTGGAGCTTGTTTTCATAATTCTTTCCTCTGCATGGGGGGTGTGGGGAGTGGGCTAAGATGGTTATAGGAGCTCCTCCTTTCTGCTCAGTGGT